>CAMTDV010000020.1:64059602-68859602 GCA_947069175.1 Scalesia atractyloides | reverse complement strand
ACTTCCAACTTTCGGATTGTACAACCAAAAGTTGAAGTTCTTTAGAATTCCCTTTGGAAAGGTAGGAGCAACGGGAATAACTAACTCTTTGTCTGTAGGCAGCCATATCACAGATTTAAACCTTTTGCCTGCGTGCGCATTGCGAACACCCTTAACTGCTCTCAGGTACGGTTCAGCAGTCTTATACTCTTATATCCGCTCCTAACCTCACATTCAAGCTTCTTAAAGAATTTCCAACCTGGTCCACGCTCTGTAGTGTCGTCGTCAGTATATGGAGCTCTTAAAAGATCAGTCAGTGCTACTTTAGTCCATGTCTCAAACTGCGATTCTTTCGAATAATATTCCCTCATTCCGTCCTGGCGCACAATGATCTACATATTTTTAATATTATCATACATCGAACTCAGCACCTTCGACTTGTTGCCCAACTTACTATAATAACTGGATCCCAACTCCATCACGTATCTCTTAGATTGATTGGTTAGATCTTTCTGCTGAAAATTTTCATCCAGGGGATTCACGTTGACATTCTTCATCAATACCATTTGCTTCTTCTTCCTCTGATCTGCAGGACGTTTCTGACTGGCAGTGAACTTTTTGCGTGGATCGCTTAAGTAATCATCGAGACCGGCTTGACGTTCTGCTGCTAACTGCTCAGCTGCCAACCTCTGTTCTTCAGTTTCTTCTGCCATACGCTGCTGTGCTGTAGAATGTCGAGTTTCAACATTCATCGGATCATCGGTGGGATCGCTAAATTCCCTGCCAAACTTGTTCTCCAGTTTGCCCCTTAAATCAAACACAATAGTCATCAGCATCGTTACATCCCCTGCAGCTGATCGATAGTTTGATCTCGAACATCCAAGCGATTCTGCAGGGAGGCAATCTGAGCATCCTTTAACATAACCTCCTATTCTATCACTACTACCCGTTTCTTAAAATAAACTACATCCACCTCTGTATCATCATCATCACTGTCCAATCCCGCAAACTCGAGTGCCCTCTTCTCAGATCTACGCATATAATCCTCAGCAGCAAGATCAGAATAACCAACTCCACTACCACCCGCTTTCGAACCACCGGCACCAGACGAACTACCTCCAAATTCCATCATTTGCAATGTTGTGTCAGCAGGAATTGAAACAACTGTGGATTGTGTAATGATAGGAATAGTTTGCTGTTCAGAAATAATAGGCGTGTCAACCATCGATGTATGAGTAACAGATTCAGCAAAAGAAACCTCAGCAACAGTGATCTCAGCAGTAGTAGATGTAATCAAATCAGAAGCAGCAACAGCAACAACAACAGGAACTTCAGATGTATTAGATGAACTGCTCGGCCCAGTTCTTCGCCTCTTGATCAACGGTACTTCATCTTCTTTGTCTTCGTCATCTTCTTTAGTCTGAACGGTTGGTGCAACAATAGACGGAATGTCAAGCGGAGGATCACCCTGTTTCTCTTGAATATCCTTCAATTGAGCAATCAAGGCAGCTAGGTTCTCAAACGACAGCTCTGGTAGAACAGGAGTAAAAGTAGCATTGAACGCATCAAGATCATCCAGAAAGGCTTGGCCAACATCATCCTCATCATCTGTGACTAAATCTTCTACTTCTATCTCCTTTTCCTTTGCCGGTATATCGTGTTCTTTAGCCATAATCGCATTTACTGGAGGAGGAGGTGGTGGAGCATGCAAACCAACAACTTCTGAAAACTTTCCAAACTTCTTCAGAGGAAACCTACCTACAACACCGTCTTCGAGGTAGAGCGATCTTCTTCATTGTTGCAAAAATAGTAGGCCCCATTGGTTTCATATTCAGTAGATTAGCGTCTGTAGCATCCTTCGCTAAATCTGGATAACGGGCATCAAGTATCAGCTCGATAAAACGTGGGCATAACAGAAACATCCATTTCTTGGACTGCTCTAAGATTTTCTTCATATTATCGAAGATATAACCAGAATAGTTATATTTCCAGTCCATGACCAATGAAACTATCGCAGATGTCTGTGCCTGATTTGGTTGATCCAGCCCGCCTTTGTTTTCCGACATACACTGCATGAACATGTGTATGAGTAACCTCCAGTATGCCGGAACCATCTTCTTTAGCAGTGGTGGATAAGAACCCTCGTATCCTATCTCCATGAGTATCGGCAACACCTTTTCTTTGACGTACGTAGTTGGATCACTGAAGGTATCATTCAGCTGTAGCACCTCCCTCACACAAGCCTCATTTACCACAATCTCCTTCCCTTGAATCTGTGAACATATAAAAGGTCTACCATCTTCACCCCTCGGCTGTATCCGTGCTCTTTTCCAAAACGAGTGCACTAAATCTTTGTATATCACGGGATTCACAAGAAGGCGTAGGTAATTCTGCAAGTGTTGAGCCCCACGATCATCGCCTGAAATTCCTGAAAATACTCAGCTGGTGGGTCTGAGAGATACCCAGCCTGGTTGTGAAACTGTTCCTCAACCAGCATCACTGCGTCAAAAGCTTCTTCCACCGTATCTGTAAAAAACTCAACAAAATTAAAAACCAACTAACGGAAGTTAACTGAGTTTAGCTATATGGCAGTCAAAACTAACTGGACAGGTCAAACAGAAGTCAAGGTTCAAATTAAGACTAGTTCACATCTTGATTTCTAACAGTTCAGAATGAGTCCGGAATAAACTTTCATCAATCCAGATTGAAGAGGTCAAATAGTATGGTCAATGATACAATCCGGATTATGTATCTCGGACAAATATGCATCCTGGATGAAGATCCAGTCCGAAATGATATCCGAGTTCATCATTTCGGATGAATATCAATCTGGAATGTAATCCGAAGGGCTTAGTATTTGAAGATTAATCCGGAATGTAATCCGAAATGCATTAAATATTCATTAAGTTCATCCGGAATACACATGTACCTAATCCAGAATAAGCTGTCCGAAATTCTTAAGTCGAGAGAGATTCAGAGAAGACAATTGTAATTCAGATTTCAGATAATCCGAAATGAAATCAGAGATGCCAATAAATATTTCTGAAATGGGCTTGGGCCTAAAACTTTGAATCCGTATTGGGCTAGTGACAGGCCCAATCCAGAATAGTAACACAATGGGCCTATCCAGAAAGATCCAAATGGGTCTTTCCGGAAAAGTCCAATCCGAAACAGTAACCCTTTGGCCCAAGTGAGCCCAATTCAGAACAGTAACCTAAACTTCAGTTTTCAGACTTTAAACCAATTTCATTAGGCTGGCCCAAATCCCAAAGCACACTGGGCCAGTCCAATATCTCTTGACAGAAAACCAACCCAACAAAATTCATCAAGTAAACTAACCAAGCATCCAACCATCTTTTAACATATCACAAGGAGAACTTATTAAAACAGACATAAATAATTAACACAGCATTGCTAAGGGATCAAATCATTTCAAACGCTGACTAAGGAACATTTTTAGGTATGAGCAGGTTCAGTTGGTCTAAGCGATTGTCAATATACTTGTCCACTTAAATCCAAAACTCAACCCTTGTAGTTCAGGCATCATGATATGCTTAAGGTAATATTATACTAAGAAACCCGTGTGTCCCATACCAGGACATGCCCCCGTGATCAAGGTAAGCACAACAGTTCATCGTAGCAGGTGAGTATACCGTGGTCATCCTTTGTTGTACAACATCAGGCTATTGGTGAACAGGTCAGTACTTCTGTACATCGAGAGACCAACAGTGACTAACGAGGGTTAGGAAAATACCTTATGAGGTACGTAAGAACTTAGAAAGAAACTTTTGTTCTCTTAGGTTCTGGCCGTTCCATTTTGGCTCTTTTATAAAGATATCCTGACTGTCCTAGGTCTGCATATAATCTGGATGCAACAGAAGGGTAGTAAAGATATCCCCGGATGACTCAGCAGCATAAAGACCCGAAACCTCAGATGTTGGCTATCTATCAACGCAAGATTTAAGACCATAAAATCATACGCCTACAGTAAGTGACCCACTGAGTACAAAGTTTGTTATGTTTATATCATTTGACTTTCCCTCCAGTTGACTTTTAGACCTATCGACACATCACTTTCGATCCAAATCTTTTCCTCTTCTATACCTTACATGTGTTAGTCAAACATTTTATCGCGAATATTCATTTCATTTCCCTATCCTTGCAAATTTTTTTAAAGATTTCTCCCCTAAATTGTGCATAGAAATATGAACAAATTTATGAAGCACCAAAAAGAAAAGGAAAACAGTAAAACCTGGGAGCAGCAAGCAGAAGCTGCAACATATTCTGCCTCTGCAGTGGAAAGCGAAACCGTCTGTTGCTTCTTGCATTGCCACGAAATTAAGCGATCTCCCAGAAATTGGCAACCAGCTGAAGTTGAGCGCATGTCCCTGTCTGTACCTCCAAGATTAGTGTCAGAGAAAGCAACAGTTCAAATTTAGAATTTTTAGGATACCAGAGGCCTAGTGATGGAGCCCCTTTGAGGTACCTAAAAGTTCGTTTAACAGCATGTAAATGAGAAAGTTTTGGCGTAGCATGATAACGAGCACACTGGCAGACGACAAATATGATATCTGGCCGACTAGCAGTGAGATACACGAGGGATCCAATCATTGAGCGATACATGGTAGGATTAACAGGCGTTCCTTCAGCATCTTCATTTAGCAGAGGCCGTTCTGCAATAGGGGAAGCCATTCGCTTGGAATATGTAAGCTTGAATTTGGCAAGAACATCGTGTACGTATTTTCCTTGATGAATGAGTATACCTTGTGGGCTCTGAAGAACTTGAAGTCCTAAAAACATGGTCATCTCCCCCAATGAGCTCATCTCAAATTTCTTCTTCATGATCTCTTCGAATTCGCGGCACAAACCATCATTGGTGGAACCAAAAATAATATCATCAACGTAGATTTGGACAAGGATAATGTCCTTATCAACGCGTTTAATAAACAGAGTTTGGTCAGTGGTTCCTCGTGTGTAGTCATGAGCAAGCAGAAGCTCTTTAAGAGTAGCGTACCATGTGCGAGGCGCTTGATGCAACCCGTACAAAGCCTTGTCTAGATTGTAGGCATAATCTGGCTTGTCAGGATCAGTAAAGCCCGGTGGTTGTGCCACGTATATTTCCTCTTTCACCTTGCGTATAGAAACGCAATCTTGACATCCATTTGATAGACAGTAAAATCCATGTAAGATGCGTATGCCAAGAAGATACGTATAGCCTCCAAACATGCGACAGGTGCATAGACCTCATCATAATCCAAGCCTTCAATCTGTCGAAACCCCTGAACCACCAGTCTAGCTTTATTCCAAATGATAACTCCATTGTCATCCTGCTTGTTGCGCAAAACCCGGCGAGTTCCAAGAGCGCGCTTTCCCTGAGGCGGCTTCACCAATTGCCAAACGCCAAGTTTTTCAAATTGATTGAGTTCTTCGTGCAAGGCATCAACCCAGCCTGGTTCCTACAAGGCAACATCAATACTTTTATGTTTAATTTGGGAAATAAAGCAAGAATAGAGACATGTATTGATATCCCCAGATTGACTGTGTGTGTGAACAACAGCGTTTAAAGGACCAATGATATTCTCAACAGGGTGATCACGCCGTAAACACTGTGGTATTGGTGTAGCGGGAAACAAAAAATCGGTTGGCAAGTTGGTGATACTAGCTGAAGCAACTCCGGATGTATCCCCATCAACAGAGGCACTGTCACACCCCGACCCGCAGCGGATAAGGTGATCGGGGCATGATTGGGTTATCATCAAAGCTCATGACATTTATTAAACGTTTCATATTCATTAATACAATTTAAATGGAAATTTACAATGATTGCTACAACATGATCTAACTACAATCTAAACTTCTTTGTTCTCTTCTAAGGCATATCCTATGTTATCCTTGCCTCAACCTGTTCACCTGTATCATGTGTAAAAAGGTTTTTGGATCAACATAATGTTGGCGAGTGAATCCTATGGAAAACATTTGAACAATTCATTTAAATTGATTATGAAATATGTGCACAACCAAACATGAGTAAAATTAGATGTAACTTGATCAACAATCATAATATGTTAAATGAAAACACTCATGAATAATGGAACAATTAAAGGCACGCGTTGCTCAACTCGTCTCTCACGAGGAACTGAGGGGCCTGATGAATGAATTGCATAAACATGATAATATGAATAACACAACTACAGACAATATAAACTCAATGAAAACACACATGAACAATAATGAATTGAATTGAAGCACGCGATGTTCTACTCGTTTCCCACGAGGAACTGATGGGCTTAATGTATGAGTTTCATGTAATTTGACAAACGGAATATAAGTAAATCACAACAATAAATCAATCTAAGTTTAAGTCATGATGTGGTATGGCACAAGTTTAAATAAATAAATTAATTATTTCATAACACATGACACACCCCAAAACGTGTAATTTAAAAGGGGGAATTGTAAGATTCACTCACAGTGGGTGCGTTCGGTTGATGACGTTGAAAGTACGCGAAGTGGTTTTAACCACGAGTGAGATTTAACCTAGATAAATCGCATTATGGTTTGGTAAGTAAACGGATTTTATTAAACTATTTTAGTAGGATTGTTGGGTGTATTTTTGTGAGTTTGAGGCTATTTTCTAATCTTAAAAATGTTATTTTTAAGTATTTAACAATTGATTTTTAATTAAAAATAATTAAATAAAAATAATAAAAATATTTTATTTTTTTCTGCTACAGTGACTTTGACTTGTTGACTTTGACCGGCGTTGACCGGTTCGAGGCATATTGTTGTGCGCTCGGTGAGGCTCGAACCCGAGACCTCCCGTACGCGTGCACGCAGCTCTACCAACTGAGCTACGTGTCTAACCCGTTATATATCCGATTTTAATTTCATATATACATTAATTAACATTAACAGAAAATCATTTTTATTTTAAAAACAGTTTAAGCGATTCGGCGGTGCACTCCACAGGTCTCGAACCCGGGACCTGTGGGTTAATCTAACACACAGTCCACCACTGGACTGTGTGTTCAACATGTTATACAATTTGATTTTTATTATACTTAAATACAAAATAGATATTTCCTTTTCTGCCTTATTTAAAAAGAAGAGATAACTGTCCGAGTCGGTGCTGAGGACCGGACTCGAACTCGTGACCAGTGATATAAACAAACACACAGTCCACCGCTGGACTGTGTGTCTAACTTGGTTATTATTCCGATTAACAATATATTTAACATATATCTGTGGCGATCCGGTTCAGTAAACAAAAAAAATGGATTTTATTAAGGCAGCGTGTGTAAGACGGGATTCGAACTCGAGACCTTTGCATGTTTAACGCTTTATGTGCACACAGTCCACCGCTGGACTGTGTGTCTAACCCGATTAATTTCTTGATTTATATTATATTTATATGTTAACGAATACATCATCTTCTTCGTCAGGTGTTAACCAGATTTAAGGTCTGACTGGTTCGAGTTTGTATTCGAGTTTCATTAGTGTTTTACCGTCAATTAAGGTAAGATAAAAGTGAAAAGGAAAGGAAACTGAGCGGAGAAATATACCGACTGGATCCTCTTGTTTTCCGGCAGAACTCCGGCGACAGAATTCAACTCCGGCGACAGGTTCCTTGCAGCAGCAAGTCTCCGGAAATCTTGGAAAGAGTATGGGTAACTTCGGTAAAGGTTTAGGGGATTCAGTGAGGTTCAGAAATTAAAACTCGGTTTTCCGGCGAAAAACAGGAAAGTTCCGGCGAGTGGAATTATGCCGAGAAAAGGTGTGATTTTTGAGCGAAAGTGTTTGTCGTCGGTTGTGGGTCAACTTATAGGACAAATCGTCAATGCACTTGGTCTGAATTCCGACTGTGTTCGTTATTTAAAATTTCCGGCGGTTTTGAAAAGTGTCGCGGACTTCAAACATCGGTTATAACCGATGTCTGATTAAAGGTTTACGTTATAACGTAAATCGTAGTTAAGACTCGCGAATTTACCGGGATTCCGACGACTGAATCGTTTGGGCGCCGGTTTTGAATTTGTAAAGTCACTTTATGAATTAAATGATTTTATTATACAACAAACAAAGTCCGCGGCGCAGTGGTTTATGTGTTGAGAGATAAGTCACTGAGTGACTCGGTACAGACCCGGGTTCGAAACCCGGCAGATGTATTTCATTTTTATTTTGCGATTTTTGACAGTTTTTCAAAAACTAAATATATATTCGCGTATAATAATTGATTACGGATCGTTTAAAAATGTTTTGGACATTTAATTCGCAACGAAAATTTTGACTGACTGTTCGGTTGCTAAACGGAGCGGGTTTGGTAAATCCGTTTTTGACGGATGTTACAGTATCCCCTGCTTTTTAGAAATTTCGTCCCGAAATTTAAATAATGATATATTTTGACTATAAGAATGATGATGTTTTGTTTGACAGTTGTATGCTTAGCAAAAATGAGGGTTTAAGTTTTTGTTCGAGGCGGTAACGTTCCTTGTAAAGGTCAAGTACCCTATTCAGGAATCGCTTTTTGTTGCCTACTGTATGAATATTGATAAACAGGAATGATTCGCTAAAAATGATATCATGCATAAGAGTTTAGATACGTTTGGGAAAAATATGGTTATATCCTAAGGCAAAACTCCTAACACTACAATCTACATGGAACATAAATAAAAACACAACAGCTGATATCCAAACATGAATGAACACATCAGCAAATATTTGAACATGAATAAAATAACAGCAAATATTCGAACATGAATGAACACATCAGCAATATTGAACATGAATAAACCAACAGCAAATATTCGAACATGAATAACACATCAGCGAATATTTGAACATGAATAAACACAACAACAAATATTCGAACATGAATAGACACATCAGCGAATATTTGAACATGAATAAACACAACAGCAAATATTTGAATCCACATTCTGATAACATATATGTTTGAATGATGGAAGTTCCTCTCTCGTTTGTTATGATGGAGAGGTTAATTTATGTAGAAATGGAACAAAATCCAATTTCTTTAAATAACATGATGATATAAATGTATCACAAAGTCCAACCAATCCTACATGGAACTTCTCATAACCGCCTGATAATGCCTCTGATCCTTTGGCAAGAATACTTATATATAGGAAGTACCAGCGGCGTATCCACCATATTCTTGCCAAATTTTCATTAGTTTTATCCACAAGTTATGATTGGTTACCAAGAAACTAATAAATCCTACATAGAACTTCTCATAACCATCCGTTAATGCCTCTGATCCTTTGACAAGAATACTTATATATAGGAAGTACCAGCGGCGTATCCACCATATTCTTGTCAAATTTTCATTGGTTTTAACAGTGAATTATGATTAGTCCTATAACTCTATAATCAATACAACAAACATAAATTACTGAAATGAAATATATCTGTGCGATCAAGGCTCAATCGAACGGAGCCGATCGTTTTGCATGTATTGAAAATGAAATTGTGTGCTCAAGGCTCAATCAAACGGAGCCGAACATATTGAATGTACTGAAATTGAAATTGTGTGCTCAAGGCTCAATCAAACGGAGCCGAACATATTGAATGTACTGAAATTGAAATTGTGTGCTCAAGGCTCAATCAAACGGAGCCGAGCGTATTGCATGTACTGAATATGAATAACTTAACCACACAAACAGCCTATGCATGGAACCTCTCATAACCGCCTGATAATGCCTCCGATTATTTGACAAGAATACTTATATATAGGAAGTACCATCGGCGTATCCACCATATCCTTGTCAAATTTTCATTGACTTTATCCGCAAGTTATGGTTAGTTCGATGCGACTCTACTACAAACACCACAACCACATGATACTGATAATGAAATTGTCTGTGCGCTCAAGGCTCAATCAAACGGAGCCGAACGTATTGAATGAAATTGTATGTGCGCTCAAGGCTCAATCAAAAGAGCCGAACGTATTGAATGTGCTGAAATTGAACAACTTAATTTAAACAACCATCACACAATCAGCCTATGCATGGAACCTCTCATAACCGCCTGATAATGCCTCCGATCATTTGACAAGAATACTTATATATAGGAAGTACCATCGGCGTATCCACCATACCCTTGTCAAATTTTCGTTGACTTTATCCGAAAGTTATGGTTAGTTCGATGCGACTCTACTACAAACACCACAACCACAAGATACTGATAATGAAATTGTATGTGCGCTCAAGGCTCAAATCAAACGGAGCCGATAACGTATTGCATGAACTGGAAATGTAAATTGAAATGTGCGCTCAAGGCTCAATCAAACGGAGCCGAACGTATTGCATGTATTGAAATGTAAAATTACGTAACCGATCAAGGCTCAAACAAACGGAGCCGATCGTGCGGGCACGCCAAGATCAACCACATAATAAAATGGGGATCCAACTCAACCTCGATGGATGGGGAGCCACGGCCTCGGCAAAAGCATATACCGAAAACAATATATAATATATAATATCCAATAATTTCTCTAACAGTCTACACATGTGATAAAAACATAAAACTAAACGATAGGAGTTGAATCTGGATCTTCAACGAAGAGGACTAGCTGAGTATCTTCGTTTGGGCCGTCATTATCTTCGACAGGATTGGCGTTGATATTGAAGACTCTTCCTCTTGCTGGTGGCATAGTGATTGGGTTTTCTTGGTTTACTTGGTTAACTGGGTTTGATTGGGCTTGAGTGTTGATAACATTAACCAATTGAGGGCATGTGTTTCTAAAGTGGGTAGGGTCGCCACAATTGAAGCAAGCTCTAGCATATGGGAACATGGGATATTGAGGTTGGTAATAAGTTTGGGCCATGTTTTGAGTAGGGGAAGAGGTTTGGTCTTGAAAGGTGCGACAAACATTGCTCAAATGACCATAACGTCCACAAGCTGTACATAGCCGGCAAGGTAAAGTAAGGGGATGGTGATAAAAACAGTTGTTGCATCGAGGGTGAGGTCCAAGATATGGTTTCTTATTTGGGTAAGCTGAGTTGGGTGCCTCTTGGGTGATTGGGACAGCTCGGATGGGTATAGCGTGAAAAACGGGTTGATTTCGTTGAGTAGCAGCGAAAAGTCGCCCGACTCTTCTTCTCTTAGGATTGGGTTGAGAAGGGGATTCGGTTTGAGTGGAGTCGGAGGTTTCAGTCGATTCTTTATCCTTCTTCTTCTCCTCCTTGAAGTCTTTGTTTCGAATTCGGTTCTCGGTGAGCTCTGTTGCTAGCTCCATTGCTGCTTCCAAAGTTGCAGGCTTGGTACTTATCACAGGGTCTTGAATCTTTGACGGAAGACCACGAATGTAGTGCTCGATCAAACGGTAGAGAGGAGTAAACATGTTGGGAACCATTTGATGTAATTCGAGGAATCTTTTGTTGTAGGTGGTGTGGTCTCCTTCCATTTGCTTCAATGAGTAAAATTCATCTTCCAACTTCTTGATTTCACTCCTTGGGCAAAATCGTCTGGTCATGATTTCCTTCAATTCGTTCCAAGTTAAGGACATAGCATCTTCCACACCTCGTTTGGCCTTCTCTGTGTTCCACCAAGTAAGTGCTATCCCATATAGTCGACCGGTAGCATAACGCACTTTGCGATCATCAGGGCAATCGCAATTTAGAAAAGTATTCTCCATTTCTTCAAACCAATGGAGGAGTGCGGTGACACCTTCAGTCCCTTTATATTTCGGAGGGTCGCATGATTTGAAATGCTTGTAGGTGCATTTAGTGGTATTTGGGGGAGAGTTGAAAATGTTTTGGTTTGCTTGATTGACAGGATTATTGGTAAGTGCTTGTTGAACTTGGATTACAATGTTGGGTATTACGGCAGCCATTTGTTGAGCGATTAAGGTAGCCATGCGTTCGCGGGCTTTTCTTGCTCTCGTCTTCCTACGGGCGAGGTTAGAAGACATCTACAATGAATACATGACAAGAGTATGAGTTGGATGCTTTTGGGATCATGGGTCGCATTCAAGAATGATCATTTATAAAATAATTATACAAAAATACTACATCCATAGGATGTCTTGGGCTTTGCTCGCTGTTAGGCCCGTCATGCCGCCATACTTTACCTTGTGTAATCATGTGGGCCCCCATGAATACCGGTTTTTCATATGGTTCGCACGGTTTCTGCCTGGTTGCGTACACAAAAACCCGGGAAAATCGAGAAATATGTATACAACGTGTGATGTTCGGAATGTGTCCAGGTGTAGACACGATGACACCTCAAAGTAGGGTTAGTTCGAACGACGTTTGGTGTGGCATGCTTTGGCCTAATAGGTCCTTCGTACTCTCATCGTTGGTCCCCAGGTAGGCAAACTGGTCCGTTATATTGGATTTATACGAATGCCAGCCTAGACAGGACGTTCCGACTACCGGTACTTGTACCCTTCCAGTTACTACATGCCCGTCGCAGAACTTACTTTGATGAGAATTGAAAATTGCATAAAATCTTTGGATAATGAGAATATGAAAATAAATTGAATACATGAACATCGATATATGTATAATGAATATGTATATATGTATAATGAACATGTATATGAGCATGTATGTTTGACTGAAATGTAAACAAATATGAAACAAATAAATATCACAAGTTTGTATGTAACCACCTAATCAATTTAAAATTTAGGCAGACTATAGTATAGGCTCTAAGGGTCTAATAACCTATCCTATATCCCTATAGTCATGGCTCTGATACCAATCTGTCACACCCCGACCCGCAGCGGATAAGGTGATCGGGGCATGATTGGGTTATCATCAAAGCTCATGACATTTATTAAACGTTTCATATTCATTAATACAATTTAAATGGAAATTTACAATGATTGCTACAACATGATCTAACTACAATCTAAACTTCTTTGTTCTCTTCTAAGGCATATCCTATGTTATCCTTGCCTCAACCTGTTCACCTGTATCATGTGTAAAAAGGTTTTTGGATCAACATAATGTTGGCGAGTGAATCCTATGGAAAACATTTGAACAATTCATTTAAATTGATTATGAAATATGTGCACAACCAAACATGAGTAAAATTAGATGTAACTTGATCAACAATCATAATATGTTAAATGAAAACACTCATGAATAATAATGGAACAATTAAAGGCACGCGTTGCTCAACTCGTCTCTCACGAGGAACTGAGGGGCCTGATGAATGAATTGCATAAACATGATAATATGAATAACACAACTACAGACAATATAAACTCAATGAAAACACACATGAACAATAATGAATTGAATTGAAGCACGCGATGTTCTACTCGTTTCCCACGAGGAACTGATGGGCTTAATGTATGAGTTTCATGTAATTTGACAAACGGAATATAAGTAAATCACAACAATAAATCAATCTAAGTTTAAGTCATGATGTGGTATGGCACAAGTTTAAATAAATAAATTAATTATTTCATAACACATGACACACCCCAAAACGTGTAATTTAAAAGGGGGAATTGTAAGATTCACTCACAGTGGGTGCGTTCGGTTGATGACGTTGAAAGTACGCGAAGTGGTTTTAACCACGAGTGAGATTTAACCTAGATAAATCGCATTATGGTTTGGTAAGTAAACGGATTTTATTAAACTATTTTAGTAGGATTGTTGGGTGTATTTTTGTGAGTTTGAGGCTATTTTCTAATCTTAAAAATGTTATTTTTAAGTATTTAACAATTGATTTTTAATTAAAAATAATTAAATAAAAATAATAAAAATATTTTATTTTTTTCTGCTACAGTGACTTTGACTTGTTGACTTTGACCGGCGTTGACCGGTTCGAGGCATATTGTTGTGCGCTCGGTGAGGCTCGAACCCGAGACCTCCCGTACGCGTGCACGCAGCTCTACCAACTGAGCTACGTGTCTAACCCGTTATATATCGATTTTAATTTCATATATACATTAATTAACATTAACAGAAAATCATTTTTATTTTAAAAACAGTTTAAGCGATTCGGCGGTGCACTCCACAGGTCTCGAACCCGGGACCTGTGGGTTAATCTAACACACAGTCCACCACTGGACTGTGTGTTCAACATGTTATACAATTTGATTTTTATTATACTTAAATACAAAATAGATATTTCCTTTTCTGCCTTATTTAAAAAGAAGAGATAACTGTCCGAGTCGGTGCTGAGGACCGGACTCGAACTCGTGACCAGTGATATAAACAAACACACAGTCCACCGCTGGACTGTGTGTCTAACTTGGTTATTATTCCGATTAACAATATATTTAACATATATCTGTGGCGATCCGGTTCAGTAAACAAAAAAAATGGATTTTATTAAGGCAGCGTGTGTAAGACGGGATTCGAACTCGAGACCTTTGCATGTTTAACGCTTTATGTGCACACAGTCCACCGCTGGACTGTGTGTCTAACCCGATTAATTTCTTGATTTATATTATACTTATATGTTAACGAATACATCATCTTCTTCGTCAGGTGTTAACCAGATTTAAGGTCTGACTGGTTCGAGTTTGTATTCGAGTTTCATTAGTGTTTTACCGTCAATTAAGGTAAGATAAAAGTGAAAAGGAAAGGAAACTGAGCGGAGAAATATACCGACTGGATCCTCTGTTTTCCGGCAGAACTCCGGCGACAGAATTCAACTCCGGCGACAGGTTCCTTGCAGCAGCAAGTCTCCGGAAATCTTGGAAAGAGTATGGGTAACTTCGGTAAAGGTTTAGGGGATTCAGTGAGGTTCAGAAATTAAAACTCGGTTTTCCGGCGAAAAACAGGAAAGTTCCGGCGAGTGGAATTATGCCGAGAAAAGGTGTGATTTTTGAGCGAAAGTGTTTGTCGTCGGTTGTGGGTCAACTTATAGGACAAATCGTCAATGCACTTGGTCTGAATTCCGACTGTGTTCGTTATTTAAAATTTCCGGCGGTTTTGAAAAGTGTCGCGGACTTCAAACATCGGTTATAACCGATGTCTGATTAAAGGTTTACGTTATAACGTAAATCGTAGTTAAGACTCGCGAATTTACCGGGATTCCGACGACTGAATCGTTTGGGCGCCGGTTTTGAATTTGTAAAGTCACTTTATGAATTAAATGATTTTATTATACAACAAACAAAGTCCGCGGCGCAGTGGTTTATGTGTTGAGAGATAAGTCACTGAGTGACTCGGTACAGACCCGGGTTCGAAACCCGGCAGATGTATTTCATTTTTATTTTGCGATTTTTGACAGTTTTTCAAAAACTAAATATATATTCGCGTATAATAATTGATTACGGATCGTTTAAAAATGTTTTGGACATTTAATTCGCAACGAAAATTTTGACTGACTGTTCGGTTGCTAAACGGAGCGGGTTTGGTAAATCCGTTTTTGACGGATGTTACAGTATCCCCTGCTTTTTAGAAATTTCGTCCCGAAATTTAAATAATGATATATTTTGACTATAAGAATGATGATGTTTTGTTTGACAGTTGTATGCTTAGCAAAAATGAGGGTTTAAGTTTTTGTTCGAGGCGGTAACGTTCCTTGTAAAGGTCAAGTACCCTATTCAGGAATCGCTTTTTGTTGCCTACTGTATGAATATTGATAAACAGGAATGATTCGCTAAAAATGATATCATGCATAAGAGTTTAGATACGTTTGGGAAAAATATGGTTATATCCTAAGGCAAAACTCCTAACACTACAATCTACATGGAACATAAATAAAAACACAACAGCTGATATCCAAACATGAATGAACACATCAGCAAATATTTGAACATGAATAAACATAACAGCAAATATTCGAACATGAATGAACACATCAGCAAATATTTGAACATGAATAAACACAACAGCAAATATTCGAACATGAATAGACACATCAGCGAATATTTGAACATGAATAAACACAACAGCAAATATTCGAACATGAATAGACACATCAGCGAATATTTGAACATGAATAAACACAACAGCAAATATTTGAATCCACATTCTGATAACATATATGTTTGAATGATGGAAGTTCCTCTCTCGTTTGTTATGATGGAGAGGTTAATTTATGTAGAAATGGAACAAAATCCAATTTCTTTAAATAACATGATGATATAAATGTATCACAAAGTCCAACCAATCCTACATGGAACTTCTCATAACCGCCTGATAATGCCTCTGATCCTTTGGCAAGAATACTTATATATAGGAAGTACCAGCGGCGTATCCACCATATTCTTGCCAAATTTTCATTAGTTTTATCCACAAGTTATGATTGGTTACCAAGAAACTAATAAATCCTACATAGAACTTCTCATAACCATCCGTTAATGCCTCTGATCCTTTGACAAGAATACTTATATATAGGAAGTACCAGCGGCGTATCCACCATATTCTTGTCAAATTTTCATTGGTTTTAACAGTGAATTATGATTAGTCCTATAACTCTATAATCAATACAACAAACATAAATTACTGAAATGAAATATATCTGTGCGATCAAGGCTCAATCGAACGGAGCCGATCGTTTTGCATGTATTGAAAATGAAATTGTGTGCTCAAGGCTCAATCAAACGGAGCCGAACATATTGAATGTACTGAAATTGAAATTGTGTGCTCAAGGCTCAATCAAACGGAGCCGAACATATTGAATGTACTGAAATTGAAATTGTGTGCTCAAGGCTCAATCAAACGGAGCCGAGCGTATTGCATGTACTGAATATGAATAACTTAACCACACAAACAGCCTATGCATGGAACCTCTCATAACCGCCTGATAATGCCTCCGATTATTTGACAAGAATACTTATATATAGGAAGTACCATCGGCGTATCCACCATATCCTTGTCAAATTTTCATTGACTTTATCCGCAAGTTATGGTTAGTTCGATGCGACTCTACTACAAACACCACAACCACATGATACTGATAATGAAATTGTCTGTGCGCTCAAGGCTCAATCAAACGGAGCCGAACGTATTGAATGAAATTGTATGTGCGCTCAAGGCTCAATCAAAAAGAGCCGAACGTATTGAATGTGCTGAAATTGAACAACTTAATTTAAACAACCATCACACAATCAGCCTATGCATGGAACCTCTCATAACCGCCTGATAATGCCTCCGATCATTTGACAAGAATACTTATATATAGGAAGTACCATCGGCGTATCCACCATACCCTTGTCAAATTTTCGTTGACTTTATCCGAAAGTTATGGTTAGTTCGATGCGACTCTACTACAAACACCACAACCACAAGATACTGATAATGAAATTGTATGTGCGCTCAAGGCTCAATCAAACGGAGCCGAACGTATTGCATGAACTGGAAATGTAAATTGAAATGTGCGCTCAAGGCTCAATCAAACGGAGCCGAACGTATTGCATGTATTGAAATGTAAAATTACGTAACCGATCAAGGCTCAAACAAACGGAGCCGATCGTGCGGGCACGCCAAGATCAACCACATAATAAAATGGGGATCCAACTCAACCTCGATGGATGGGGAGCCACGGCCTCGGCAAAAGCATATACCGAAAACAATATATAATATATAATATCCAATAATTTCTCTAACAGTCTACACATGTGATAAAAACATAAAACTAAACGATAGGAGTTGAATCTGGATCTTCAACGAAGAGGACTAGCTGAGTATCTTCGTTTGGGCCGTCATTATCTTCGACAGGATTGGCGTTGATATTGAAGACTCTTCCTCTTGCTGGTGGCATAGTGATTGGGTTTTCTTGGTTTACTTGGTTAACTGGGTTTGATTGGGCTTGAGTGTTGATAACATTAACCAATTGAGGGCATGTGTTTCTAAAGTGGGTAGGGTCGCCACAATTGAAGCAAGCTCTAGCATATGGGAACATGGGATATTGAGGTTGGTAATAAGTTTGGGCCATGTTTTGAGTAGGGGAAGAGGTTTGGTCTTGAAAGGTGCGACAAACATTGCTCAAATGACCATAACGTCCACAAGCTGTACATAGCCGGCAAGGTAAAGTAAGGGGATGGTGATAAAAACAGTTGTTGCATCGAGGGTGAGGTCCAAGATATGGTTTCTTATTTGGGTAAGCTGAGTTGGGTGCCTCTTGGGTGATTGGGACAGCTCGGATGGGTATAGCGTGAAAAACGGGTTGATTTCGTTGAGTAGCAGCGAAAAGTCGCCCGACTCTTCTTCTCTTAGGATTGGGTTGAGAAGGGGATTCGGTTTGAGTGGAGTCGGAGGTTTCAGTCGATTCTTTATCCTTCTTCTTCTCCTCCTTGAAGTCTTTGTTTCGAATTCGGTTCTCGGTGAGCTCTGTTGCTAGCTCCATTGCTGCTTCCAAAGTTGCAGGCTTGGTACTTATCACAGGGTCTTGAATCTTTGACGGAAGACCACGAATGTAGTGCTCGATCAAACGGTAGAGAGGAGTAAACATGTTGGGAACCATTTGATGTAATTCGAGGAATCTTTTGTTGTAGGTGGTGTGGTCTCCTTCCATTTGCTTCAATGAGTAAAATTCATCTTCCAACTTCTTGATTTCACTCCTTGGGCAAAATCGTCTGGTCATGATTTCCTTCAATTCGTTCCAAGTTAAGGACATAGCATCTTCCACACCTCGTTTGGCCTTCTCTGTGTTCCACCAAGTAAGTGCTATCCCATATAGTCGACCGGTAGCATAACGCACTTTGCGATCATCAGGGCAATCGCAATTTAGAAAAGTATTCTCCATTTCTTCAAACCAATGGAGGAGTGCGGTGACACCTTCAGTCCCTTTATATTTCGGAGGGTCGCATGATTTGAAATGCTTGTAGGTGCATTTAGTGGTATTTGGGGGAGAGTTGAAAATGTTTTGGTTTGCTTGATTGACAGGATTATTGGTAAGTGCTTGTTGAACTTGGATTACAATGTTGGGTATTACGGCAGCCATTTGTTGAGCGATTAAGGTAGCCATGCGTTCGCGGGCTTTTCTTGCTCTCGTCTTCCTACGGGCGAGGTTAGAAGACATCTACAATGAATACATGACAAGAGTATGAGTTGGATGCTTTTGGGATCATGGGTCGCATTCAAGAATGATCATTTATAAAATAATTATACAAAAATACTACATCCATAGGATGTCTTGGGCTTTGCTCGCTGTTAGGCCCGTCATGCCGCCATACTTTACCTTGTGTAATCATGTGGGCCCCCATGAATACCGGTTTTTCATATGGTTCGCACGGTTTCTGCCTGGTTGCGTACACAAAAACCCGGGAAAATCGAGAAATATGTATACAACGTGTGATGTTCGGAATGTGTCCAGGTGTAGACACGATGACACCTCAAAGTAGGGTTAGTTCGAACGACGTTTGGTGTGGCATGCTTTGGCCTAATAGGTCCTTCGTACTCTCATCGTTGGTCCCCAGGTAGGCAAACTGGTCCGTTATATTGGATTTATACGAATGCCAGCCTAGACAGGACGTTCCGACTACCGGTACTTGTACCCTTCCAGTTACTACATGCCCGTCGCAGAACTTACTTTGATGAGAATTGAAAATTGCATAAAATCTTTGGATAATGAGAATATGAAAATAAATTGAATACATGAACATCGATATATGTATAATGAATATGTATATATGTATAATGAACATGTATATGAGCATGTATGTTTGACTGAAATGTAAACAAATATGAAACAAATAAATATCACAAGTTTGTATGTAACCACCTAATCAATTTAAAATTTAGGCAGACTATAGTATAGGCTCTAAGGGTCTAATAACCTATCCTATATCCCTATAGTCATGGCTCTGATACCAATCTGTCACACCCCGACCCGCAGCGGATAAGGTGATCGGGGCATGATTGGGTTATCATCAAAGCTCATGACATTTATTAAACGTTTCATATTCATTAATACAATTTAAATGGAAATTTACAATGATTGCTACAACATGATCTAACTACAATCTAAACTTCTTTGTTCTCTTCTAAGGCATATCCTATGTTATCCTTGCCTCAACCTGTTCACCTGTATCATGTGTAAAAAGGTTTTTGGATCAACATAATGTTGGCGAGTGAATCCTATGGAAAACATTTGAACAATTCATTTAAATTGATTATGAAATATGTGCACAACCAAACATGAGTAAAATTAGATGTAACTTGATCAACAATCATAATATGTTAAATGAAAACACTCATGAATAATAATGGAACAATTAAAGGCACGCGTTGCTCAACTCGTCTCTCACGAGGAACTGAGGGGCCTGATGAATGAATTGCATAAACATGATAATATGAATAACACAACTACAGACAATATAAACTCAATGAAAACACACATGAACAATAATGAATTGAATTGAAGCACGCGATGTTCTACTCGTTTCCCACGAGGAACTGATGGGCTTAATGTATGAGTTTCATGTAATTTGACAAACGGAATATAAGTAAATCACAACAATAAATCAATCTAAGTTTAAGTCATGATGTGGTATGGCACAAGTTTAAATAAATAAATTAATTATTTCATAACACATGACACACCCCAAAACGTGTAATTTAAAAGGGGGAATTGTAAGATTCACTCACAGTGGGTGCGTTCGGTTGATGACGTTGAAAGTACGCGAAGTGGTTTTAACCACGAGTGAGATTTAACCTAGATAAATCGCATTATGGTTTGGTAAGTAAACGGATTTTATTAAACTATTTTAGTAGGATTGTTGGGTGTATTTTTGTGAGTTTGAGGCTATTTTCTAATCTTAAAAATGTTATTTTTAAGTATTTAACAATTGATTTTTAATTAAAAATAATTAAATAAAAATAATAAAAATATTTTATTTTTTTCTGCTACAGTGACTTTGACTTGTTGACTTTGACCGGCGTTGACCGGTTCGAGGCATATTGTTGTGCGCTCGGTGAGGCTCGAACCCGAGACCTCCCGTACGCGTGCACGCAGCTCTACCAACTGAGCTACGTGTCTAACCCGTTATATATCCGATTTTAATTTCATATATACATTAATTAACATTAACAGAAAATCATTTTTATTTTAAAAACAGTTTAAGCGATTCGGCGGTGCACTCCACAGGTCTCGAACCCGGGACCTGTGGGTTAATCTAACACACAGTCCACCACTGGACTGTGTGTTCAACATGTTATACAATTTGATTTTTATTATACTTAAATACAAAATAGATATTTCCTTTTCTGCCTTATTTAAAAAGAAGAGATAACTGTCCGAGTCGGTGCTGAGGACCGGACTCGAACTCGTGACCAGTGATATAAACAAACACACAGTCCACCGCTGGACTGTGTGTCTAACTTGGTTATTATTCCGATTAACAATATATTTAACATATATCTGTGGCGATCCGGTTCAGTAAACAAAAAAAATGGATTTTATTAAGGCAGCGTGTGTAAGACGGGATTCGAACTCGAGACCTTTGCATGTTTAACGCTTTATGTGCACACAGTCCACCGCTGGACTGTGTGTCTAACCCGATTAATTTCTTGATTTATATTATACTTATATGTTAACGAATACATCATCTTCTTCGTCAGGTGTTAACCAGATTTAAGGTCTGACTGGTTCGAGTTTGTATTCGAGTTTCATTAGTGTTTTACCGTCAATTAAGGTAAGATAAAAGTGAAAAGGAAAGGAAACTGAGCGGAGAAATATACCGACTGGATCCTCTGTTTTCCGGCAGAACTCCGGCGACAGAATTCAACTCCGGCGACAGGTTCCTTGCAGCAGCAAGTCTCCGGAAATCTTGGAAAGAGTATGGGTAACTTCGGTAAAGGTTTAGGGGATTCAGTGAGGTTCAGAAATTAAAACTCGGTTTTCCGGCGAAAAACAGGAAAGTTCCGGCGAGTGGAATTATGCCGAGAAAAGGTGTGATTTTTGAGCGAAAGTGTTTGTCGTCGGTTGTGGGTCAACTTATAGGACAAATCGTCAATGCACTTGGTCTGAATTCCGACTGTGTTCGTTATTTAAAATTTCCGGCGGTTTTGAAAAGTGTCGCGGACTTCAAACATCGGTTATAACCGATGTCTGATTAAAGGTTTACGTTATAACGTAAATCGTAGTTAAGACTCGCGAATTTACCGGGATTCCGACGACTGAATCGTTTGGGCGCCGGTTTTGAATTTGTAAAGTCACTTTATGAATTAAATGATTTTATTATACAACAAACAAAGTCCGCGGCGCAGTGGTTTATGTGTTGAGAGATAAGTCACTGAGTGACTCGGTACAGACCCGGGTTCGAAACCCGGCAGATGTATTTCATTTTTATTTTGCGATTTTTGACAGTTTTTCAAAAACTAAATATATATTCGCGTATAATAATTGATTACGGATCGTTTAAAAATGTTTTGGACATTTAATTCGCAACGGAAATTTTGACTGACTGTTCGGTTGCTAAACGGAGCGGGTTTGGTAAATCCGTTTTTGACGGATGTTACACGCACAATCGAGGGGAGTAGGCTCGGGAAACAAAGAGGAGCCCAAAACATCAGGAGGAAGGCCTTCATTGGTCGTAGGTGGCTTTAGAGCAGAAACCACATCTTCAGTAGAATGTGAAACTGTTGAAGAAGGCGAGACAATGTCATTGAATCCAGGAGGATCCACACTTAGCGGCTTTAGAGTCTCATTTAGCGCGGCAGCGTCAGCATCATCTTCAGAAGTAATGGGCATCGTTGGAAGGAGAGAATTCGAACTATTTCCTGTAGGCACGTTAGAAGACGCATCAAAATGATTAAATTAGGTAGAGTAGTCATACAACTAGTCAGGACCAATGCGTTTGTCCTTGGGATTTTCCTCCAACCAACCCACATTGTAGGTTTCAACTACCATCTTCTTGATCTGTTATAAACGCGATATGTCGTATATTTAGAATAACTAAGGAAAATGCAAGGATCCCCGCATGCTTCAAACTTTCCTTTAGCGTCCATGAGCAGGAGTACACAAGGACATCCAAATTTGCGGAAATGCTTGACCGAAGGTTTGCGACCTTCAACCACTTCGTATGGAGTCTTCATGTGGCGTTTATTGATCAGGGCATGATTCTGAATATAGCATGCGTTGTTAATTGCTTCTGCCCAGAAGATGAGAGGTAGCTCTGATTCAACTAGCATAGTTCGTGTAGCCTCAATAAGTGTGCGATTTTTGCGTTCTGCAATCCCATTTTTTATGGGGTTCTGGCTGCACTGAACTGTCGGTCAATCCCCTAGGAGGAGCAGACAGAGTTTAAGGTAAGATTCTTAAACTCTGTCACATTATCACACCGAATAGTCTTCACCTTAAAATCCGTCTGGTTTTCCATAAGCGTACAAATTGTTTGACTAGCTTAGCTGTTTCACTTTTATGTGTGAGAAAGAAAACCCAGGTGAATCGAGAGTAATCATCATTAATAACCAGACAGTAAGCCTTCCCTCCAATGCTGCGAATGTATGTTGGACCAAAGAGATCCATATGAAGTTCTAAGACCTAAGAAGTGGAGGGTACGACTTTGGTTTTGTGCGGCTGTCGATGTTGTTTCCCACGCGCGCATGATTCAAATTTTTCGATCTGCATGAAGTCACGAACTGGTAGATCTCTGACTAAACCACCTTTTGTAAGACGATTTAAATTCTTCATGTTGATGTGATCCAGTCTGCAATGCCATAGCATGGCGTCATTTTCGACTGTCGAAGAGAAAAGGCATGTGAGCTTGTAGAAGGAGCCTAGTTCATATCAATGACGTACGCATTTCCTTTTCTTGCAGCTTTCAGAAGAATCCAATCATCTGGAATGATTAAAACTGGTTTTAGCACATAACATCCTTTCTTTGTGAAGAGAACATCCAGATGATTTTCACAGAGTTGAGACACACTTAACAGATTGTGCTTCAATTCTGGTACATAATTGACATTCTTAAAGCTCAGGGATCCATTGCAAACAGTTCCTCGCATTGTGATTTTCCCGGTTTCTCTACCTGCAAAGCAAACAAACCCGCCATCGACAAACTGAATGTCATTCAACTGCGAGATGTCTCCTGTCATGTGCCGGTAACAGCCGCTATCAATATACCATAATCGAACAAGAGCGCGCCAGAGCTGTTCCTGCACAATTCAACAGGTTTTAGTTAGAAACGGGAACCCAGGCCATTGAAGATCTGGGTTTGTCAGTAGCTTCGACATAAGTAACCTCACGAAAGATCAATTAGTTGAGGATGAGGTTGATGATGTTTTTGATTTATTAGATAGGGGGTAGCAGACTGATTCTTGGTCACTAACTTAGGCCTCCAGGTTACCGAATCAGACTTCTGCATATTGCTAGGAGTGCTAGAGGGATTCTGGGAAACTAAAGGTCTCAAGGGTCTAACAGTTTGTTTCTTGGCCAAGTCCCAGTCTTGATCAGAAAACTTAGCCACAAATCAAGCCTTAGGTGGGCAATTAGGCATGGCCTTCTGATGCCTGGAATACAAAGTTTTAAAAGAGGTGAAGGTGTTTTGACAATTTCGACAATGTGCCCGGGAGATCAACAATTAAAACAGGTCTGCCTCTTCTGGAAGAAAACAGTCCGTTCAGCTTGGGAAATTCTAGGCAACTTGTCTGTTAGTTTCTTGCTGGCGTTTACTGACGGCTGATGCACGGTCTTGGTCTTGTCGGTGTCCCTGCGCACAACCATCAGCACCCTTGTTAGATTTGTGATTTGAATTGCAAGATTTTGAACATGGAGATTTTTGCAAAACATATTTAGCGGGCGATTACTGAGTTAATTCCTCAGTTTGATGAGAGGACTCAACAGTTGCCTTTGCAGTGTTTGTATATGCGTGTTTGGTTTTCTTCTTTTTAGATCGGCGTGTTCTCCTCTTTTTAGTCTTATTCTTCAAATCACACTTCATGACAGATTCTGTAGAGGACACGAGTGGCTTTACAAGGACATCCTGTACAGAAATTTTAGTAGATGATGGTGGAGCCTCGCAATTTAGAGAAGTTTGAGGTTCCGAATTACAATCGAGTTTAAAAATTTTGTTTGAATCAGTTTGAGATTTGTGTTCATCTGCTGTCATTTCAGAATCAGTCCCTTGTGTTGAGTCACCCAAGTCTTCTAGAATTATGTCACCATCAACATTGACGGAAACAATTGGTTGGTCGTCGTTAACACTGTCATTCCTAGTAAATGCATCAAAAGACGCGGCCTCTGAAGGTGAACATTCGATATCCTCAGCTTAAGATGAACATTCGGTATCCTCAGCTGAAGATGAACATTCAGTATCCTCAGCTGAAGCTGATGAGGCCGAGTCATCTGTTGATGCAGAACCTGCAGCTAAATTAATTTTCTCATCACACAAGTTATCACAGTTATTATCGTCGATCAAAACATCAGTATCAGAATTCACACTGTCTAAATTCTCAACGCAACCAACACTGTTTGAGCATGTAAATTGTATAGCAAGAAATTGATTTAAAATGTCAAAGGCAGGTTCATAAAAAGCATAATCATCAGCTGAATTATCTGAGTGTTTATTCAGACATTCTTCTTCATCACCCTGTGTATCCTCAACTAAAATTTCTTCTACACATCAATTAGACATATTAGTATCGTTCACAAATTTGGTATGAGTATTAGAAAGTCTATCTCGTTAGATTTTGTGGAGGATGTTTCTCCCTCAGGCACTTCTGTCTCCAATCCATCTGTGCTTTCAGAGGGACGATTATCAGTCTCATGAGGAAGTGGTGTAGAAGCAATAAAGACATCTTCCCTCTTGAGTTCAGTGGGTTTGGAGAACTTAGGGTAATAGGGCGTCCATGGTTTGGATAAGTAAACTGATGGTTTACTATACATCATTTTTTCAGCATTTTCTATTTCTTCCTCAGATTCAGGCATTCTAGTTTAGTTATGATTATATGGTGGAGGCTCCCTATTGTAACCTAGACCTTTAGTAAATTTCTTTTGATAATTAAGCTGGAGGTCACATAAGTCCTTGACTAATTTGCTGGAAGTTTCAAATTTCTTAATATTTATTTCATTTTCGTGAAGCTTCCCTATTAAGGAATTCAGCTTGGCTAAGGCTGCTTGAAGTTCTACGTCCTTTTCAGCTAACTTTAGCTTGTAGTAATAGACCCAACATTGCTGTTGGTTCAAGTCTAGCTTTAGCTGAGCCACATCCTGTTTCTACGCTTCGACCTTTTCCATAAGAAGCTTGTTCTTATGTTTAAGGGCGATGTTCTGTGACGCAGCTTGTTGATATTCGGCCACAAGAGTTGAATTGTGGGCTCGCATTTGTGATAATTTAAGACAACAACTATCAGAACAGAGTATTCGATTTACCGTTTTCCGAAAGATCGGGTGTCTCAGTTGTCTGCGCCATCATGCAATGGTTGCTATTCTTGGATAGATTCAGGGTTTCCATTTGAGCTGCAGTATCTACCCAGTTGAAACCCTATTGCTGCTGGGCCACCAGTGCTGTGGACTCCCCGGCTGAGCTGCCGGATGGACTTGTAGTTGACTTGGAAGGAGAGACGGGAACTGGCTGTCTGTCACTGCTCTGTTTATCAACGACCCTAGATGATACATACCCTGATGGTGGCTTCTTGCATTCCCTAGCGAAATGGCCTGGTTCATGACATCAGTGGCATCTGAGTTTGTCCTTGTGAGACCAGTCTTCAGGTTGGACAAGGGTTGCCTTCCATACTTTTTCTGAAACTTGTTGACCCAAAAGGCAGCCATTGCTAAATTCCAGGAGACATCGATCTCGTCCAGGTCCTCCTCCATGATCTGATCAACTTCTATTGGAAGAATAGATGGAGGGGTCAGATCACCTGCTAGGAAGGCGTTTAAGCTTCTGATCATTGATGCAGCAATAGCCAGTTTCTCTTCGTTTTGCTTAGTGAGAAACGCAGAGTTGGGCACGGGTTTAGTAGATCCAGGGACTGGTGCAGCAGTTTGAGGAATCACGCCTTGTTGCACTGTTTGAGGAATTGCAGGACTGAACACCACGTTAGGATACTGAGCATGGTACTGTGTGTGAACTTGAGCAGCTGAAACCGTTGTAGGATTTGGAGATTGAAAACCATAGACATACTGAGTGTTCCAAGGCATGGCAATAGGACTGTACACCATATTTGATCCACCCGGTGCTTGTGCATTTCCCTGCAGAGGACTATAGACGAGATTCTGTGACATTAACGCTGCGTTCTGCCCTGTCATCCCTGCTGCCATCAAACTGCTTTGAGGGTTGATCTCCCTCTGCTTGTTGTCAATTTCACATGATTTGATAGTAGCTATCATCTCAGTGAGAGTGATATCATTTAAGTTCTTTGTCTTTTTGATCATGCCAACGTCTGCATCCCAACTTTTGGGCAGTGAGTTCAATAACTGTCGGTTAATGGCGCTGTTGGTGAGGGTGATCTCGGCTGAAATCATCTAGGAAACCAGCTTGACATAGCGACGTATATGTGATTGAACGAGCTGAATTGCTGATTCAGCTGATTCACCCTACTCGCTTTCATGTCAGCGTTTCCTCCGTAGAGATTTTGTACTCACTCTAAACCTCCTTTGCATTTTTACAGTTCCTGACCGCAATAGAAATATCAGGTCCTAGAGCCATGGTTAGTGTTGCAGAAGCCTTCTCATCTTCCTCTACGATCTGGATGTCCTCTGAGTCCATAGGTGCATGGGCTTGGGAATATTCGTTTCGGGATCTTGCTCTGTGCTATACACTAAGGTTCTTGGACCATTCATGATGCATCTCCACACTCTGGGTTCTTTTGCCTTGCAGTACTGTTCGAAGCGGAACTTCCACTTGTAGTATTCATCTCCGTATAATAAACATGGCACTTTGGTGGAAGTGCCAATCACCTGATCCAGCTCTTGGTGGAGGGCTAAAGTTTGCGATTGCAGGGCTGCCACATTTGTCAGGTCCTGTGCGGTCGTAAATCCAGCCATTGGAATTAAATTAATTAAAGATTTACAAAAATTGATTTAAAGTTCATTAACTTAAGTGATTCTTATGAACAGTGCTGAATCCTAAAGATCAATTTTGTAGTCAATATGGTCAACCCAGAAAGTTTTCCGAAATGGCAATCCGGAAGTCAAGGTTGGTCAAACTGGACGGATTATTAACAATCCGGACTTAGGAATCCGAAATGAACAATCCGGATTGCAGAGTCCGATTTGAAGATCCGAAATAGAAAAACCCGAGTAGAGATCCGAAATAAGAAGACTAAAATGTAGATCCGGAATGCAGATCCGAAATGGAGAATCCGAAATGAAGGTCCGGAATAATCAATTCTGAATTCAAATCCGGAATCAAGATCCGGAACGAAATGATCCAATCCGGAATGCTTGTCGTATCTTCTGAAAATCCGGAACAGTGTCCCCGCCTTTTCTGCAATCGAATTCCGGAATTCAAGGAAATCAAATACAGCAACATAACTTGGATCACAATCCGGAAGAAAGCAACAGTCTGGGATCAATCCGAAATGGATGATCTCCTTCGTGTTCTTCGGAATCCGGAACTGTAGTTAATCCGAATTAAGAGAACCTTCTTCGCGTTCTTCGGAATCTGGAACAGTGTCAGATTCGAAATCTTACCAGATTATTGAGTTCTTCGGAACAGTATCTTTCGTCGATGAACAGCAATCTGGAATACCAGAAACCGATCCAAATAGCAGCAATACACTTCAAAAACTTCTTCAATCAGCAATAATCAGAGCCTGTATAAGAACATCAGGCTCTGATACCAATTGTAAGTCACGTAAACGGATCAAACAGGTCATCACTAACCTAATCAATATCGGAAATTATGATTAGGAAGAAGAACAAAACTTGAATAATATAACTTGCGTACACCAAAAGATGTCAGATACAAGTTTTTGCTATCAACTCTCTAACCTCCACTAAGTGACCTAACCCCTCTATTTATAAATATCACACACCCAAAAGTACAACCCTAGGCCCACTAGGCACTAGGAAGCCCAAACTAATCCCAAAAGCCCAAATACACCGAAGGACAAATGAAGAAAACTAGGGGGAGAATGTTGGGCTTTGAGCTTTAAAGGTTTATTCATTTATAGTGTATTTGGGATTTTGGGATTAGTTTGGGCTTCCTAGTGCCTAGTGGGCCTAGGGTTGTACTTTTGGGCTTTGTGATGTTTATAAATAGAGGGGTTAGGTCATTTAATGGGGGTTAGAGAGTTGACAGCAAAAACTTGTATCTGACATCTTTTGGTGTATGCAAGTTATATTTTTCAAGTTATTCAAGTTGTTCTTCTTCCTAATCATAATTTCCGCTATTGATTAGGTTAGTGATACCTGTTTGATCCGTTTACGGAACTTACATTTATGCAAAATTCTTGGTGACAAAAAATGTATACATATATTTATTTTCACAAGTAGTTTATATATTTATAAAGGTTATTTAGTTTTACTTGTAAATATATATATATATATGTATATATATTATACTTGATGAACACTTGAGTGTTTAGGGTTTAACCCTTGTCATCAAAGCTTACTTAATGACGATTTAAGTTACTAATCACGTTTATTCCTGCTAATATCCCATTAATCATATCTTAATCGCGATTAGATTTTTAAAAAAATTCGCTATAGTTTCCCCTAAAATATGGCTTTTTCTACGTTTTTAAAACGTGTTTAAACCATGTGTAAACTCATAATCAAGATCAACAATTTATTTCAAGCTTTAATATTATTTTTTACAACTTATGTGTGTCATCATCCATAGTAATTTGGTAGTCAAAATCTTACTCAAAACATAATGAAATTTCAGCATTTATTAGCATTTGTAAATCATCATTTTTGTAACATCATTAGATCAAGCCCATTACTTTAAACCCCTTGATTTCTGCACTTTTTAAGATGCTTGCATCTTAAATCATAGTGCTTATTTCTTATAAAAATAACTCTATGTAATAAAATTACTTTTAGATTGTAGTAATCTTCATGGATGATGTAGTTGATGATCTTGTTTAGATTTAAACATTACCATGT
This sequence comes from Scalesia atractyloides, assembly GCA_947069175.1. Taxonomy (NCBI): domain Eukaryota; kingdom Viridiplantae; phylum Streptophyta; class Magnoliopsida; order Asterales; family Asteraceae; genus Scalesia; species Scalesia atractyloides. The sequence goes on along the minus strand of CAMTDV010000020.1, from coordinate 68,829,695 downwards.
TTAAATCATCATTTTCATATTTATCCATACAAGATCATCTACCTTATACACCTTACTTTAGCATAAACAACACCATCATGCTAACTGGTTAACATATAAACACATAACCAACACAAAATAAACTATATTTAGTGTTATTAATAAGGTGTGATTTAGGGTTTTTAGGTTATATTTCTTCATTTTCAAGATGATCAACTTGTACTTCCTTAAACTAGACATTGTAAGAAGCTAAAATATGAAGGAATTTATCTTACAATGGTTGCACAAGTTTAGTGAAGATCTAGGAAGAAAATGAAGCTCCAAGAAAGCCCTAATGGTCCTCCACCTTTGCTAGCATCTTGGATGGTCTTGAAATGGCTTTAAAGTGAGTGTAATGAGGTGGTTAATGGTGGACTTGTGGTGGTTTTGTGGTGGTGGTTATAGCCGTTGGTATGAGGGAACAAAGAAGGCTTATTTTTTTTTTTTGTTGAAATGATAAGTGAAGACATGATGAAGATTTATATAAATCTTCAAGTAACCGTCACATCTTTTACCGTACTTAAATCTCTAAATTTTCAACACAAATCAAGTGGGTGGGGGCCAACTTGAAAGGGGGGGTTAAAGGTAGATTTATTTTAAAACATGTGCAAAATTATTAGATATTTGGTAATTAATTTAAGTATGGTGATTAGGGGTTGATCTTGTATCATTAGCAAGTAATTAAGGTTTAGGGTGTTAATCCATGTTAATTAGTACTCTTGACTAATTAATAGAAGTTTCGGATGACGAAAACGTCATTAGTTCGCTCACCGATACAATATTCACTAATAAACAAACTTTATTATTTAATACAGGAAGCCTGTGCATTTAACCACCACAATTACCATGACATTTATTTAGTGCACCTCCGATCTAAAAATATACGTAACTAGTTCGCTAGATGAATATATGTTGAGTTAGGATGGCCAAAACGCCTTTCGTTCGATCGTTCGCTCGATATCGGCACTTATTTATCTTGCCGTCGAACTTTCTGAAAGTTGTGTTTCCGTGGTCTCCAGATAGTTGAATGGATTTTGAGTCCTAATGAGGCTTAACTAGTTCACTAGATGCATGAATGAGGCTATCGACCACTAAAATGTTCGTCGGTTCGGTAAATGGTCGCTTTCCGGTCGAGTCGTGCACTATTTGCTGTATGACCGGGAACAATGTCTTTTGTGCATTTTTGCTATTCTCATATTGTTTTAGGATGTTCAATATTGTTTTGTTATTATTCTAACATCCGGAATCTACCAAATTAGTATTGCGGACAAACTAACATTTGTCGAACGGACAATTTTGCAATTTAGGCGTTGTACCCAGAAAGTTATGTATTTTTGAAATGGGTGTTCTCATATCAATGTTTTCATTTATATATGGACTTAGTTATGGCATTAGCATACGTTATTCGTTGTTCTGGTTCGTTTTAGCGTTTTGCCGACACTGATAGTGCCACCGCAAATAGTGCGCCCAAACAACCTTTTAGGGCATTGTTTGGTTTGTTCCGCGTCGTAACAGAAATCGGTACATGCTTATGATCTGATTTACTTGCCCTAATACTTAGGATACAATGTACGACTCAGTTACGGAATTAAATTACAATACTACGCATGAGATTATAAATTTAAAAATAATGATTAGATTGTACGGTAATGGCTATTTGCCATTTGTCACATACTCCCCCTGTTAAAAAGAATTTTGTCCCGAAATTCACTTTAAGGCATCCTTTGAAGGAGTCTCCTAGAACATATGGGCGTACTTTGTCTTGATTCGATCTTTACGTTCCCACGTATACTCGGTCCGTGACGTGAGTTCCATCGAACTTTAACTAGTTTGATTTGACTTCTCCTTGTCTTTCCAGCCCGTAACCTCAACGGGTTCCTCGGTAAACTGGAGTATGTCATCAATATGACTTTCGTTCGCTGGGGTCATAACCATGTCATTAATCGGGCTTTTCTTTATATTAGACACATGAAATGTGTTGTGTACATTGTTAGTTCCTCTGGCAGTTTCAACTTGTAAGCCACTATACCAATCTTTGCCAGAATTTTGAAAGGCCCAATGTATCTCGGGTTTACTTTTTCGCGCTTCCCGAATCTAGCTACTCCTTTCCAAGGTGAGACTTTAAGTAACACTTTGTCTCCAACCTCGAAGGATAAAGGTTTGTGTCTCCGATCTGCGTAGCACTTTGGTCTATCTCGGGCCGCTTTGATACGCTCATGGATCTTGAACATTTTTTCTATGGTCTCATGAACTAATTCGGGACCAATGAGTTGTCTGTCACCGACTTCCGCCCAACATAGCGGAGATCGGCACTTTCGTCCATAAAGTGCTTCGAATGACGCGGCCTTGATAATGGTGTGATAACTGTTATTGTAGGAAAACTCTACCAATGATAAATGAGTATCCCAGTCTACGCCTAAATCCATCACACAGGCCCGAAGCATGTCTTCCAGCATTTGGATGGTTCGCTCACTTTGACCATCGGTCTGCGGGTGAAAAGTTATGCTTAAATCTAAGCAAGAACAAAATGATGTTTCAAATGATTGCCAGATCTGCGACACGAAACGACCATATCTATCAGAGATTATTGAGATTGGCACTCCATGACGTGCCACGATTTCCTTAAGATACATTTCAGCTAACTTCTCGGTACTGTCTTTCTCACGGATGGGTAAGAAGTGAGCTGACTTGGTTAACCGATCGATGATAACCCAAATCATGTCATGACCTCGAGAGGTCCGTGGTAGATTTGTAATAGAATGCCTTAAAATTTGTTCCACTTCCAAACAGGGACTCAGGTTGTTGCAATAAACCAGATGGTTTTTGGTATTCGGCCTTGACCTTTGCACAAGTTAGGAATTTCCAAACATAGGTCGCAATATCTCCCTTGAGATTAGGCCACCATTTATCCGATCCTGGGTGTCGAGTATTTGGACTTGTTTGCTTCATCCAGCACCAAGTCTCGCAAATCGTCAAAATAGGGAATCCAGATCCTTCCCATGAAATATAGAGTACCATCCTTGTTCGGTTCCATTTGTTTTTCAATTCATCGTAATGATTCCACTAGAATGTTTTCTGGTTTTAAAGCTTCTTGTTGTGCATCGAGCACTCGAGCTGCAAAGTTCGTCTGAATCGTCATTTCTAAAGCTCATACACGTAATGTTTTGACTCGTTCCTTCCTGTTCAAAGCATCTGCTACAACATTTGCTTGCCCGGGTGATACTTGATCTCATAGTCATAATTATTCAACAGTTCAACCCAACGTCGTTGGCGCATATTCAGTTCCTTTTAGTTGAATATTTTGAAGAATTTTATGATCTGTGAATATGGTACACTTAGTGCTATATAAATAATGATGCTATATTTTTAAAGCAAATACCATTGCGCCTATTTCTAGGTCGTGTGTGGTATAATTTTTTGGTGACCTTTTTTCTCTCGTGATGCGTACACGATGCGATGCATCACGGTACACCACAAAATCATCGGTACCGTCTGGGAGTGATAATATCGGTGCCTTACATAATTTTTCTTTTAATATTTAGAAATGCCGATTCTTTTTTACTTCTCAATCGAACTTATTATCCTTTTGTGTAAGTGAGGTTAGTGACTGAGCAACTTTTGACAAGTTCTCAATAAATCTCCTGTAATATCCCGTTAAACCTCAAAACTGTCGTATTTCTGAGGGGGTTCTTGGCGCGGTCCAATTCTTTATAGCCTCGATCTTTGGGTGGTCAACGTGTATCCCATTCTCGTTCCCCACATGACCGATAAACTATACTTCACAAATATAAAATTCACATTACGAGAACTTGGCATATAATTGCTCCTTCTTTAGCAACTCTAGTATAGATCTCATTGTTGTTCGTGTTCTCCCTCGGTTCGCGAGTATATCAATATGTCATCGATAAAAACGATCACGAACTTGTCGAGGTATGGCTTACATACTCGGTTCATCAAATCCATAAATACTGCAGGGGCATTTGTTAACCTAAAAGGCATAACATGGAACTCGTAATGACCATAGCGAGTCCTAAACGCCGTCTTAGGAGTACTTTCCTCTTGGATTTTTAACTGGTGATACCCGGATCTTAAATCCCTCTTTGGATAAAAACTCGACCCTCGTAATTGATCGAACAGATCGTCAATCCTCGATAATGGGTACCGATTCTTGATGGTTAACTTGTTTAGTTCCCGGTAGCCTATGCTCATTCGAAAGGTTCCATCCTTCTTCTCGAAAAAAGGAACCGATGGTCCCCATGGCAAGGAACTTGTTCTAATGAATCCTTTGGCTAACAACTTTTGTAGTCGTGTAGATAGTCTTTGCATTTATGACGAAGCTAATCGGTATGGAAGGTTTGCTACTAGTGCGACTCCTGGCACCCAATCAATGTGATAGTTGGTGTGTCGTTGCGGAGGTAATCCAAACAAGTATGATGGAAAGACCTCGAGGGAATTCCTTCACAACCGTTATTTCCTCCAAAAGGAGCTCGTGTGGCTTATTTCCTTATCGACTACGCGAGCTAGAAAAGCTATGCAACCTTTCTGTAGGCACTTCTGCCCTCCATGCAATTAATGATTCGTAAAGGTGCTCATGCTTCTCTTCGTGTACTACCAGTTTTTCTTCGTCAGCCAGGGGGATGCAGATAGTTTTCTCAGATTAACCTACTTCCGCTCGGTTATATGTCAACAATTCTATGCCAAAAGCTACGTCGTTACAACCCAGATAAACGGGTAAAAGATCAACATTAAATTCTCGTTCTCAAAGTTCCAAAGTGCATCCTTTTATAACTTCCCCTGACTTGACTAATTTACCGTTGGCAAATCCTATAGAATGAGGGAACAGCCTATTTTACTTGACTCTAGGTCAAGTATATTTTGAATTCTATGGAGATGAACTAAAATCAGCACACGTATCAACAATATGGATGCGAGATGTTGGTTGACAGGAAACGTGTCGGTGGCCTTTTAATGATTCCTCATGACTCAGGGATCAAAACAGTGCATCTCGGATCTTTGGTATTGATTTTGGACCATCTCGGATAGCAATTCAGATTACCATCTCAGACTATTGTTTCAAATTGGGTACTGTTCCGAGTTGAACTCAACAAGGTGGAAAGTTAACCGACTGAGTAATAAACGTTTTGGTACACAGAAATTGATCCGTAAACAATTTTACAAACCGATTGCACGGTTAGAATCGTGTGATTTTTAGGGAAATTTTTTTTGGACATTATATATCATTGGATTCGTATCGACGAGACGAGTCTAATGCTAATTTTTCCATTAGCTAACTTGATAACGTGTCTAATTTACAAGACTCTAATTCGAGTATAAGCTTAACACCTAAACACTAGCTAAGCTTGGTGTTAGTATCAAAAGAATTGACACGTAATGAATGTAGAGTAAAACGTACACATGACGACATCAGGATCTTGTGGGGTATCCATAGTTTCTGCTCACTCACACTTTACTTCACTTGCCTGACTCATTCTTGAGACGTTCATGCTTGAAGTGGCCTTCATGCCGCACTTAACATCCTTGTTCTTGGTTGAGTCTTACTAACTTATTGGTTTCTGTTTTGTGTCTTGATTCACCAGACTTCTACACTTGGCACTTTTGCAAGTGCCCTCATGAGGAAATTTTCACTTATCACATTTAGGATTTCAGTAAGTTATCAACATATTTCTTGGTGCTAGCATCAATTATGGCAGCAATTGCCTTTGTTTCTATCATCACGGGAGTTCCCCTTACGTTTATTAATCCCTCTCGATCCTGCCTTAAGGGGTGAGTATTTTCGCCTCCCGTCGCTAGTAGGTTCCACATGCGTTTCCTTCCTTTCCGCACCTTTCTTTGATAATTCTCGTTCTCACCGCATCCTTGGTGAGACTAAGTATGAGAGTTACTGTTTGAGTGATGAAGGTAGGGTGGGATGATGTGGTGATGTTTTGGTTCTTAGAGGCTAAACCCCAAATGTGGCGCTCAATGCATTTGATTTCAGGTGTTCCCAAGTATGGAACAACCCTTGAGAGATCGTGAAAGCATCGAGTGTAACCAACAATGTTGGCTGCAATCATGATCAAGTTCTAGGATCACGTTTCTACCCTTGGAATTCTACTCAGTGAACAATACTCTTCTCGCATAAGATTGTTGAGTTCTTCCCATGATAACCTCTTCGTAGTATCACTCCTCAAAGTTTCTACTTGAGGATTTCACCAAGTTAATGCTATACTCAGCAGGAAACTCTTTGTTTACCTAATTGTTTACTCAGCAGTGCATTTACTAGCAATGCTAACCAATGTTGTCTTTATTTAGCAGACCTAACCTACCGCACCTCTCGCACCAAAGAGGCATCGCGGCTTACTGTCCGGGAAGGCCTTAGAATTTAAAACCTTGTATGATTGCCTCTTCAGGTGTAAGCGTATGTCCTTCCATAAGAACTCTAGTTCGGCTTACACAGTAAGTCATGGATTAACTAACCCCTTTCGGGTGTAACTTCCTTTGGCGCCATGTTTCTTCTTAATACCCAAGATTAAAAGAAGCTAGACATATATTTGGATAAATATAGTCTACCATGCACCTAAGAATAAATAATGCCATCGGTCATGGAAACCACAAGCTTGCATTGTTCATACATGTTTGAAACAGTGATAACGTGAATAACAACAATCCAAAATTCGTGGTACCTCTTGTGTGTATCGGCAATATGTCTAATTGGAAAGGAAGTAACTCGTTGAGGAGGAGAAACCAAACGGTCATCTCCAACCTTACAATATGCACTCCCTACTTTGTGGACTTCAATCATCCAAAGTAGGAAAAAAAATCCTTCGCCACACTAACCCGTGTGACGAATAAGTTGATATCCCTTGAGCTCCACGAGCTCTAGCAAGATTGTTATAATTTCCATAGATATCGAATAGAATGCAATGAGGGTGTTAAAGCATGGTCGTGCCATACCATCCCTTGAAATAAGAAAATGTCAAACGACGTAGTTTAATGTAATCTCTTTCCAATAAATAAGATGAAGTGCCATAGACACCATGGAACCAACCCATGTATGAGAACTCTAGATCATTGAGGAAATATCCTCCTTTGGTGGCAACCAGTTTTTGTTTGTTTAGATGACTAGTCTCAATTGATTCGTGATATAGATCAAATGTTAGATGCAAACAAGTACGTGTGGTGTTTCTGTATCGTAAGGTGTTATTGCAACCACCCCGGTTAGTGTCCCACTAGATAGAAACTCGAAAAACTTTACAATTTCGAATGGTTCGTGATCTTTAACTTGACCCGCATAGCCCGCCAGGATTCTCATCCCCTGCAAGTTATTACTACATGGGCCCCCGTAATAATAAATTACCTTGCATGGTCACCCTAGTGTTCTACCGTTCAAAGACGACGATTAGTCAGAAAGAGGGCGCTATTATCTACATACCTTCAACAAATAAGGGACCTTCTGATGGTCCACATGCTATTGTCCCTTGACATTATTCACGAAAAGCACGTCGTTAGACAGATTTAGAAATAGAGAGAACTTGCAACAATAACAACTAGAGGGGCACCTTCAAGATGAGTACTTCACCTTTCATGGTCTCGACAAAGAGTCGTTATCAATTTTTAATATGGGTCATAGGGACCTCGTCCTGCTAATAGAGTTGTCATCCAAGGCTATCACCTCTGCCTCTTCATTACTACTGAAGCCAGGCATCTACGCATCCGCGGGAAAAGCAACCACCTTATGTGAAATCAATCCTAAGGTCTCACTTAGGAACCACGTCCGCCATAAGCTCCGCAATAGACGCGAGGGTCGATATTCTCATTGTGCGAGTCAAGGATAATAATAATATACATAGTCGAAGGTATTTCGTTCTTGGCAAAATATTCCGTACAACACATATATAAATAAATTATATATATAATCACATAAAATCCCATATAGCCAGTATTTCTATATTTTGTAACGTGTCCACAACACATAGTCTTATAATGTAATGTGTCTATTTCTCATAGACAAATTAGTATTGATCCTTTTCGTTACTTATGGCTGGGTGATAGATCCTCATGTTATCGTGACACAATGAAAAACCGTTTGTTGTTTTTGTCATAATTTCGAAAACATTTCTGTTATGTTATAATTCTTGTTTTCATGTGTGAGCCCTTGGTGATTGTAGACCAAACTTTAATAAAAGTTTTTCCCCGGTTTACTATAATCGGAGCTCTGATACCAATCTGTCACACCTGGTCGTACTGGAAGCGCAAACGCTTCGCATTTTGTACCTTTCCGTTTTTAGCAAGTCTGCTTCGTGTTTCTATTTTTGGAAAGTCCAAACCTTTTAATCATGTTTCTATTTTCAAATTCAATGTATCCCAAGGCTTTGATTGTAAACAAGATTAATCAATTATGCTAAATTCGCAAACTATATTCATGTTGAACTTATGAACGTACGATACCTTATTCCTTCATAAATCAAATCGAAACAACGTGTAAATGTGTTATGAATGTTTATCAATCTTATACTAAACTCTATCAAAACAATTAGTGATGTTATTCAAAGAATTCAAGCTTCAAATTATCATAAAATCATGTCATGATATGTTCTAAAAAATACGTATTCTTAGTTGTATTTTAAGGGTTTTAAAACTATCTTATGCAAATCATAGGACCATTACAAAGATCCATACTTGTTTTATTTATCATGTGCATCATCCAAAGCCCTAAAACATCATTTAAATAATTAAAAGATAAAAAAATAAAGAAAATGGCAGCCATTTGCGGCCGCAACCCTTAGGGGTTTTCTTCTCCTTTTTTAATCAAAAATCCACCTAATTGCATTGAATGCAACCCAAACCCTAATTCTTCCCCTCTATAACCCAAGGTTCCTCCACCCATTTCTCACTTTTACTAGCCTCCATACACCTCAAACAAGTCCCTAACTTCTGAAAATCATTGCTGAAACGCAGCAGCTTGTAATGAGTTTTGACTCACTTTTCTTTCTTCTTTTTACCTTGTTTTTCTTTTTAACACTCTTGGATAACCTCTAGGAAGATTCTCACAAGTTTTCTTGGGCAAGCTAAGGTGAAACCGCACCATTGTGAGGTCCAAAAGTGCACAAACTTTCTGCCCAAATTTTTATCTTTCAATCTTCAAATTTTTCAATGTTTTTGCTTTGTTTCTTCCTCAACAATGTTTGTTAAAGCCCTATGGATGTTACATAGGTTTTCCATGGAAAACCAAGGTGGAAGCACACCATTTTTGGGGCCAAACTTTCTGTTTACCTTAAAAGACTTTTTCCAACTTGAGTTTAACTCATCTCAAACCTATGTCCGAATGCTTACAACCTTATGGTTGGTTAGGCTTAAAAACAAGGTTGAAACATTCAAAATAGAGGATTTATCCTCACAAATATTCTGTTTTCATTAGGGTTTCGAACCCACAAGTGTTGAGCCATCCAAGCTTACAAGCTTGTGTTAGTGTAGGTGTGATTACATGAAGGCCTTGGCTATTCAACTATTCAATCCACCCCTCACTTGATGATTTCTATAATTCTTGACCATCCAGATTGTCCTTGTGTCAATCTTGTGTAATGGTGAATCTTATGAAAGAGGTTTAGATGGTTATCCTCCCACCTCCATGCATGACTTACATGACTTCCATGAAATACATGAACTAAATGATTAATTAGTAGTAATATAACTATATGTAAATACTTTAATATAACCGAAACTTAGACATTGACCAAATGGTTAGTTGTCTTAAAAAGTAGGTTATTTTATCTTAGACATAACAATCATTACGATTCTATTAGGCATGACCCATAAAAACAAAAATACCCTTCGGGGCTTATTAGTGTAAAAAACGAGCGTTAATGTCTAGATAAATACTTTCGTTTATATATACTTTATTTGCGCATTTTAAATTCCTAAATTAAACTCCTCATCAATCTAATACTCACACACCTACTTTTGCCTTGTTGTAGGATAAACTTGGTGTTCCATCCCCTAAATCAACCTAACTCTCTCACGGATAATACTTTGCAAAACCGTAAGTACACTCGACCCTTTTTATGCTTTCCACTATTTGGGTGCAACATGATTAATTTACTAAAACTACACTAAATTACACTTTATTTTATACACAAACAATCCATCAACATGCTTTAGTCTTATGCTACTTGAATTGTTACTTGATAAATTCTTATGTGATCTAAATGTCATTAACTTTGATCGAGCCTCCCTTAACATGTATAGCACTATAGGAGTAACGCACCGCCCGTATTCTTGTGGTCATTGTTAAGTTGAAATCTATTTTGCGGTACACTAGAGGATTGAGTTGTAGATTCACATGCCTTGTTTACATTTATCTTGTATGCTAGCTAATCATGTGGATTTGTTTAATCGGATTTTATACTTATGCTATGATATTAAACTTGTGTACTCGCCAATACTTTGTTATTGAACTATACTTTTTAACATATTGCAGGTTGATGAAGTTGTACGATGGAACTTAGTAGGAATGGCATAGAAACACGCGTAGAATACTAAGTTAATTATTATGTTATTGTTGAACTTATTTCGTTGATGTTGCTCTTATTTGGATTTTGTTGTAATATGACAATTGATGTTTTGATGAAATGAAATTTGGTTGATTTAAATATTGTCGCAAATAGTGTTATGATGCAATGAGCAATCTAGTCGTCTCACTCCAATATTTCCGCCATCGGTTGGGGTGTGACAATTATGAGGTAATCATTGCATCCAATCATGTAAACAAGTGTAAATCAACAATGATGCCATACTTATAATAACTTGCAACCAATGTTTACAACTTTCCAAAGTGAAATCATGAGTTTCCAAATAGAGTCACATTGTCATCAAAATGTGGTTTGAGATACACTACATCATGATAAAAGATTGTTTTCATGGTAAAAGCATGTTGAGGTTTTGACTCCTATATACCCATACGAGGTTGGGATATAAGAGACAAATCCTCCAAAAGTGGCATTCGTTGTCATGTCATTTCCCATATCTCGAGGTGTATCACTAGCTCAAGTCTTGTGTCCTGAAATACATGTAAATTTAAAAAGTCTACGTAAAGTTGGTGAGTTCATGTAGTTATTGTTTCTCATAAAATGTCATGCTTGTAATTCGGTAATGAAATCTGAGTATGTTATTACCATTCATGGAGTTTAAGGATCTATCAGTGTGTAGCTAGCACCCTAACATATGTGCCATAAGTAAGTAACCAACCGAGACAACTCTAGACATCATTTGGGATCATAAAAGCACTCCGAAGGGTATACCAACCAGGAGTGGAGCGTGCCTCAAACTCTATAGATCTATACCTTTTGCACCTTGGTCACTAAGTGATTAATGGTTACTCTTGTCATCATCCTATTTACGCACATTGATTGTGTTATCAACTAATCCCATAGCTAACATACCGTTTGTTATGACATGTATTTCCCCTCGATAGTTTTAAAAAAACTTTGAAATAATTGAAAGGGGGGACATGAACTCACAGTTTTGCGTTTCGTACGTCGTGTTACTCACAGTTGGTGTCCGTACACATGTGTACCTACATGTGTATCGAGTTTATTAGACCCCTAGGCCTCAATGGAACGTGTACTCGTTGATCATCTTTAATTCTTGTTATGTATTTCTTTGTTATGATAGAACAACTTTTAATGTTATCATAGTGTTGGTAGTTTGTTTGTTCGATTAATATTATTATATATATTTCTCAAATATATATATATATATACATATATTGTTGTTCTTAGATCATGTGTGAACAGGGTCTTGCCCTTCAAATGTCCTCGTGCCTTGCACGCGTGTCATTGTGCCTTGCCCATGTCATCTATGCCATTGGGCCTAGCCTATATTTTCTATGTCTTGGGCCTTACCCATGTAATTCATGTCATTGGGCCTAGCCCATGTAATTCATGTCATTGGGCCTAGCCCATGGTTTCATGTCATTCTGCCTAGCTCATGTTTTCATGTCATTGGGCCTAACCCATGTAATTAATGTCATTGGGCCTAGCCCATGTTTTTTATGTGATTGGGCTTAGCCAGTGTAATTTATTTCTTTGCGTCTAGCCCATGTAATTATATGTTTTTGGGCTTTGTCCATATTTATACATTTTTGGCCTTGTCCATATATTATATGCTATTGGGCCTTGCCCATGTCTTTTATAAATTGGGCCTAGCCCAAACTTATTTATGAGAGCCCATTTTTCATAAGTCTTATACTTGTATTTTTTACTAAGTATAGAGTGTAAGTATATATTTTTATACTTCTAATAGATCACTTAGTAAATTCTTTTATATTTTAACTTTCCGGGTTTTGATTTCGATAACATATATTTATGTTATGTGTCTAAATATATATTTTAGACTTGTCGTCGTCGTTTATTACATGCTTTTTCTTGTTGACAATCGCCCGTAGTCGTAATAACTCTTCGTGTCAGCGATTTATTCGTTGGTTGGCGACGCGCCGGTGTAATTGTGAACGTTCGCACATTGTCCGTGTTGCTTCATTTGTCCGATTATTGTTTCGACGTATTGTAAAAATGTATTTGTTGGGGTCACCAACACTTGGTATTATTTTCAAGTGTTTGTAATATTTTGTATATAGTTGTGTATTTTTATGGTGAATACCCTAAGCTTCTAATACTTACACATACAATACACATGTATTTATACAAAATTCTTGGTGACAAAATATGTATACATATTTTGATTTTCACAAGTAACTATATATATATATATATATATTTATAAAGGTTACTTATTTTTACTTGTATAAATATATATATATATATATATACTCTATCAACACTTGAGTGTTTAGGATTTAACCGTTGTCATCAAAGCTTACTTAATGACGATTTAAGTTACTAATCACGTTTATTCCCGCTAATCATCCCATTAATCATAACTTAATCGCGATTAGATTTTTACAAAATTTCTCCATGGTTTCCCCGAAACTATGGCTTTTTCCACGTTTTTAAAACATATTTAAACAATGTTTAAACTCATTATCAAGATCAACAATTTATTTCAAGCTTTCATATTATTTGTTTACAACTTATGTGCATCATCATCCATAGTATTTTGGTAGTCAAAATCTTACTTAAATCATAATGAAATTTCAGCATTTATTAGCATTTGTAAATCATCATTTTTGTAACATCGTTGGATAAAGCCCATTTTTATGCTTTCCACTATTTGGGTGCAACATGATTAATTTACTAAAACTACACTAAATTACACTTTATTTTATACACAAACAATCCATCAACATGCTTTAGTCTTATGCTACTTGAATTGTTACTTGATACATTCTTATGTGATCTAAATGTCATTAACTTTGATCGAGCCTCCCTTAACATGTATAGCACTATATGAGTAACGCACCGCCCGTATTCTTGTGGTCATTGTTAAATTGAAATCTATTTTGCGGTACACTAGAGGATTGACTTGTAGATTCACATGCCTTGTTTACATTTATCTTGTATGCTATCTAATCATGTGGATTTGTTTAATCGGATTTTATACTTATGCTATGATATTAAACTTGTGTACTCGCCAATACTTTGTTATTGAACTATACTTTTTAACATATTGCAGGTTGATGAAGTTGTATGATGGAACTTAGTAAGAATGGCATAGAAACACGCGTAGAATACTAAGTTAATTATTATGTTATTGTTGAACTTATTTCGTTGATGTTGCTCTTATTTGGATTTTGTTGTAATATGACAATTGATTTTTAATGAAATGAAATTTGGTTGATTTAAATATTGTCGCAAATAGTGTTATGATGCAATGAGCAATCTAGTCATCTCACTCCGATATTTCCGCCATCGGTTGGGGTGTGACAATTATGAGGTAATCATTGCATCCAATCATGTAAACAATTGTAAATCAACAATGATGCCATACTTATAATAACTTGCAACCAATGTTTACAACTTTCCAAAAGTGAAATCATGAGTTTCCAAATAGAGTCACATTGTCATCAAAATGTGGTTTGAGATACACTACATCATGATAAAAGATTGTTTTCATGGTAAAAGCATGTTGAGGTTTTGACTCCTATATACCCATACGAGGTTGGGATATAAGAGACAAATCCTCCAAAAGGTGGCATTCGTTGTCATGTCATTTCCCATATCTTGAGGTGTATCACCAGCTCAAGTCTTGTGTCCTGAAATACATGTAAATTTAAAATGTCTACGTAAAGTTGGCGAGTTCATGTAGTTATTGTTTTCTCATAAAATGTCATGCTTGTAATTCGGTAATGAAATCTGAGTATGTTATTAGCATTCATGGAGTTTAAGGATCTATCAGTGTGTAGCTAGCACCCTGACATATGTGCCATAAGTAAGTAACCAACCGAAGTTTGGAGCAATTGGGAGTTGGTCGAGATGAGTGACGGCTCGCAAAAAGCTCAATGTAAACATTGTGGATCGTTATTAGCCAAGGAATCAAACTCAACGTTAACGAAGCATATTAATAAGTATTGCAAAGCTTTAAAGGAAATGACATCCGGTCAAGTTCCACTATCCAAAGATGGTACCATTTTTCGTTATGAGCAAAAATTAGCTCGCGATCGGATGGCGAAGTTGGTGATACAAAAAGCGTTGCCGTACAAGTTCCTGGATAACAAGTCTCAAGGTTTTGCAACTCTAGACATCATTTGGGATCATAAAAGCACTTCGAAGGGTATACCAACCAGGAGTGGAGCGTGCCTCAAACTCTATAGATCTATACCTTTTGCACCTTGGTCACTAAGTGATTAATGGTTACTCTTGTCATCATCCTATTTACGCACATTGATTGTGTTATCAACTAATCCCATAGCTAACATACCGTTTGTTAGGACATGTATTTCCCCTCGATAGTTTTAAAAAAACTTTGAAATAATTGAAAGGAGGGATATGAACTCACAGTTTTGCGTTTCGTACATCGTATTACTCACAGTTGGTGTCCGTACACATGTGTACCTACATGTGTATCGAGTTTATTAGACCCCTAGGCCTCAATGGAACTTGTACTCGTTGATCATCTTGAATTCTTGCTATGTATTTCTTTGTTATGATAGAACAACTTTTAATGTTATCATAGTGTTGATAGTTTGTTTGTTCGATTAATATTATAATAAATATTTCTCAAATAATATATATATATATATATACATATATTGTTGTTCTTAGATCATGTGTGAACAGGGTCTTGCCCTTCAAATCTCCTCGTGCCTTGCACGCGTGCCATTGTGCCTTGCCCATGTCATCTATGCCATTGGGCCTAGCCCATATTTTCTATGTCTTGGGCCTTACCCATGTAATTTATGTCATTGGGCCTAGCCCATGTAATTCATGTCATTGGGCCTAGCCCATGGTTTCATGTCATTCTGCCTAGCTCATGTTTTCTTGTCATTGGGCCTAACCCATGTAATTAACGTCATTGGGGCTAGCCCATGTTTTTATGTCATTGGGCTTAGCCAGTATAATTTATTTCTTTGCGTCTAGCCCATGTAACTTGTATGTTTTTGGGCTTGTCCATATTTATACATTTTGGGCCTTGTCCATATATTATATGCTATTGGGCCTTGCCCATTTCTTTTATAAATTGGGCCTAGCCCAAACTTATTTATGAGTGCCCATTTTTCATAAGTCTTATACTTGTATTTTTTACTAAGTATACAGTGTAAGTATATATTTTTATACATAGATCACTTAGTAAATTCTTTTATATTTTAACTTTCCGGGTCTTGATTTCGTTAACATATATTTATGTTATGTGTCTAAATATATATTTTAGACTTGTCGTCGTCGTTTATTACATGCTTTTTCTTGTTGACAATCGCCTGTCGTCGTAATAACTCTTCGTGTCAGCGATTTATTCGTTGGTCGGCGACGCGACGGTGTAATTGTGAACGTTCGCACATTGTCCGTGTTGCTTCATTTGTCCGATTATTGTTTCGACGTATTGTAAAAATGTATTTGTTGGAGTCACCAACACTTGTATATTTTCAAGTGTTTGTAATATTTTGTATATAGTTGGGTATTTTTATGGTGAATACCCTAAGCTTCTAATACTTACACATACAATACACATGTATTTATACAAAATTCTTGGTGACAAAATATGTATGCATATTTTGATTTTCACAAGTAACTATATATATATATATTTTATAAAGGTTACTTATTTTTACTTGTATATATATATATATATCTACTCTATGAACACTTGAGTGTTTAGGATTTAACCGTTGTCATCAAAGCTTACTTAATTACGATTTAAGTTACTAATCACGTTTATTCCCGCTAATCATCCCGTTAATCTTAACTTATTCGCGATTAGATTTTTACAAAATTTCTCCATGGTTTCCCCTAAAGTATGGGTTTTTCCATGTTTTTAAAACGTATTTAAACAATGTTTAAACTCATTATCAAGATCAACAATTTATTTCAAGCTTTCATATTATTTGTTTACAACTTATGTGCATCATCATCCATAGTATTTTGGTAGTCAAAATCTTACTTAAAACATAATGAAATTTCAGCATTTATTAGCATTTGTAAATCATCATTTTTGTAACATCGTTAGATAAAAGCCCATTACTTTAAACCTCTTGATTACTGCACTTTTTAAGATGCTTGCATCTTAAATCATAGTGCTTATTTCTTATAAAAATTAATCTTATGTAATAAAATTACTTTTAGATTGTAGTAATCTTCATGGATGATGTAGTTGATGATCTTGTTTAGATTTAAACCTTACCATGTTTAAATCATCATTTTCATATTTATCCATACAAGATCATCTACCTTATACACCTTACTTTAGCATAAACAACACCATCATGCTAACTGGTTAACATATAAACACATAACCAACACAAAATAAACTATATTTAGTGTTATTATTAAGGTGTGATTTAGGGTTTTTAGGTTATATTTTCTTCATTTTCAAGATGATCAACTTGTACTTCCTTAAACTAGACATTGTAAGAAGCTAAAATATGAAGGAATTTATCTTACAATGGTTGCACAAGTTTAGTGAAGATCTAGGAAGAAAATGAAGCTCCAAGAAAGCCCTAATGGTCCTCCACCTTTGCTAGCATCTTGGATGGTCTTGAAATGGCTTTAAAGTGAGTGTAATGAGGTGGTTAATGGTGGACTTGTGGTGGTTTTGTGGTTGTTGTTATAGCCGTGTGGTATGAGGGAACAAAGAAGGCTTGTTTTTTTTTTTGTTGAAATGATAAGTGAATACATGATGATGATCTATATAAATCTTCAAGTAACCATCACATTTTCTACCATACTTAAATCTCTAAATTTTCAACACAAATCAAGTGGGTGGGTCCCACTTGAATTTGCCAACTTGAAAGGGGGGATTAAGTGTAGATTTATTTTAAAACATGTGCTAAATTATTAGATATTTAGGTAATTATTTTAAGTATGGTGATTAGGGGTTGATCTTGTATTATTAGCAAGTAATCTAGGTTTAGGGTGTTAATCCATGTTAATTAGTACTCTTGACTAATTAATAGAAGTTTCGGATGACTAAAATGTCATTAGTTCGCTCACCGATACAATATTCACTAATAAACAAACTTTATTATTTAGTATAGGAAGCCTGTGCATTTGACCACCACAATTGCCATGGCGTTTATTTAGTGCACTTCCGATCTAAAAATATACATAACTAGTTCGCTAGACGAATATATGTTGAGTTAGGAAGGCCAAAATGCCTTTCGTTCGATCGTTCGCTCGATATCGACACTTATATATCTTGCCGTCGAACTTTTTCGAAAGTTGTGTTTCCGTGGCCTCAAGATAGTTGAATGGATTCCGAGTCCCAAATGAGGCTTAACTAGTTCACTAGATGCATGAATGAGGCTATCGGCCACTAAAATGTTCGTCGGTTTGGCAAACGGTCGCTTTCCGGTCGAGTCGTGCACTGTTTGCCGTATGACAAGGAACGATGTCTTTTGTGCATTTTTGCTATTCTCATATTGTTTTAGGATGTTCAATATTGTTTTGTTATTATTCTGACATCCGGAATCCACCGAATTAGTATTGCGGACAAACTGACATTTGTCGCCTTTTTGGTCGAAACGGACAATTTTGCAATTTAGGCGTTGTACCGGAAAGTTATGTATTTTTAAAATGGGTGTTCTCATATCAATGTTTTCATTTATATATGGATTCAGTTATGGCATTAGCATGCCGTTATTCGTTGCCTGATTCGTTTTAGCGGTTTTGCCGACAAAGATAGTGCCACCAAAAATAGTGCGCCCAACACTTTCTTCCAGTACATTTAGGACAGTGTTTGGTTTGTTCCGTGTCGTATCGGAAACCAGTATATGTTATGATCTGATTTACTTGCCAATATTGTGACATCCCGGCTTTTCAGGTATCTTAAACGCGCTACTTTATTGTTATTCATTCCTACGCTTATTTAATTCGAAAAATTAAATTACGCGCTCGCAATAACTACGCTAACTTTAGTATTTAGGCAATACACAATACTTCGAAATTCTAACGGGTTATATCTGAATTTCGTGCTACATGTTATTAGACGTTTATGAATAATTGTCGAGTCGTATTATGTGTAGTTAATTATCAGATTATAATGATCGGTTAGTAAATTCTATTTAGAAGCCGAACCGAACCAAGCCTGTGAAACGTTTTGAGTTCGCGCCCAAGCAAACCCAACCCGCCACCCACACCCCCTTACGAACCCAACCCAACCCGCCACCCCTCCCTTGCGGCCTAAGGACAAGCCCAAACCGCCCCCCTTGCCCCTTATGTATACGTATGTATGTATGTATGCATGGGGTATTCAAAAAAATATAGCAAACCCTAAAACCTAATCCCCTAGTGGTGTGCGACGGCAGCACCCCCCCTCTCGGTCGCGCAAACCCTACAACTCTCGGATCGATACCAAGCTTGTCCCGGTTCGCAAGTTGTTTTCGTTTAAGGTTAGGGTTTCTTGATTTTGTTAGGATTCTTGTGATGATCTTCCGTAGAATTGATTATGATTATGTGCTCGTATGGTTGTTGTTATGAAAAGTGTTGTGGTGTATGATTAGTTCGGATGAATATGCGAATCGTTGCGGTTGTGATGATATGTTTGAGCATTAAAATCGTAGGCTGCGTTTTATCCATAAAGATCATGATATATACTTAGGGTTTGCATGAATATTGATATATTAGATGATATTTGACAAGTTAACCTGCTGTTAATCGATACAACTAAGCGTCATGGCCGTTTACACATGTTCTAATGGGATAAATTTGAAAACAGTAAGCTGATTGACATTTACAGCCAACTTCAGTTGGCTGTAACCTGATCATTATTTATCGAAAAGTGGATTTTCTGAAGCCTAAAACGTGTATTTTTGAAAAACGCTTCAAATGGCACCAAATTCATATTTTTCTGATGTTGTTCGCTATTTTTAATTGGTCATTTAGTGCAGCAGCTGAAGCTGTGTAAATTCTGCAGAATTTGCAGGTTGTTTATCGAGTCAGAACTCATAGTCTTTATGGGTTAGGTCACGAAATCTGTACAGTAACTGGAGACGAGAGTTTCCGAAAATCTCTCACTGGAATTTGATTAATCGGATGAACGATGATTTTTGAATGATTTTTCTCGTGGACTGCAGTCAGAAAGCTACGAATCTGACTGTAGCCTAGTATATAAATGTTTATAAATAATTAGTAAAGATTTAGGATTTGAAAATTTTACACAAAATTCTACATTCTAATGGACACCTCCTGTAAAAAAATTGGAATTTTTGGAACGTTGAATCTATTTTATAAAAATTATCGAAAACAGCCCAGTTATGAGTGTACAAGCTGAAACATGATAACTTACGTTTGTGTGTATCTAAGTGTTGTATGAGTTTTCCTGTGTTTATGACAAGTTGGTTTGGTAGTTATTTTGTATGGTGATACTTTGCATGCATGATTATGGTTTCGAATTGGTTATTACGTGTGCCGTACTGTGTGTTAGTTATGCTTAGGGTTTCGTGTCAGTGTGTTCACACACTAACTTTGAATCGGTTGACATGTTAGGACGCGATTAGCGGTTCCATCATTTGTCTCTTTTGCATTTATCTAACCGAGCAATTTTAGGTGAGTTCACGGCCCCTATTTTATCCGGTTTTGAACAACAGGGGGAGAAACATGTATATGCTCTACAACTCAATCTTTTACGTTATGCGAAAATTAACACCGTTAACTATTCGGTAACTAAGTTAATGTTAATGTATGTTATGGTCACTAAGTAGCTTTATCACGGAAGTCCTCAACCAACTCTCAGATCGTTAGTGTTGGGTTAGATAGCAGGGGAAATTATAGTAGTACTACTGGGCTCGACAAGCCCCACCCGAGCTAGTCGCGCTAGCCGACCGGGTATGGTCAACGGGTGATTAATTTGGCCTAACATTCGCCATGGTCAGTGATAGACCTGGTAACACAGAGGCAACAACAGTCAGCTTCGATCGCGAACTCTTACGTGACGTAACTTTAGGCTCTCTACCTACAGTTAACATTGAACTTATTTACGAACCAACATTATTATTCCATGTTAGGAATAATGGAACTATGTCGTTATTCCGGGTCAGGGATAACGGGGGAAAACAATCTTTTAAACCGAACTTGTGAACTTATAAAAAACCTGTGAACTCACTCTTCTTTAATGTTGACACTTGTTTCTTTGCATGTTTCTCAGGACGCTAGGAGCGCTAGGTGCACTCACTTTGCATTTGATCAAGGCATTTTTATCGAGTCTTTATTAATGATTATTTTCGGGATTTTGGTTTTGGCGTTTATGTTGGCGCCCGTTACTTTATTCTAATGCTTCCGCTAAACTTTGAAACCTTGGAACTTTGAAAATGACTATGCATGTTTACAATAAATGTTTTTGGAAAACGTTTAAATAAATCATATAGAGTCGTTCGACATTGCTAGTGTCTGAGATTCTGGTTTGATCACACGCCTCGCGGTAATACTCCACAAGTGGAAATTGAGGGTGTGACAGATTGGTATCAGAGCCTCTAGCTATAGAGAACCAGATTTGCATTTAAAGTAGACCTAAACTATAGCTGTTACACGACACTAGACTTAGTTGGCACCGAACTGTGATATCTTGTTATGTGTTATACTACAATTGTTCTATGTGATATATATATATTGTGATATACGCAGCTCGTAACTAACTACACCAACCCAGCAGGCTATGTCATCATCATCATCCGACAGATCTCGACAATCAAGGGCGCCGGGAAGGCACCCATGGTCGAACCCTCACCACCTCGTGGCGTGGAGACACGCTCAGCTGCCAGGAAAAGACTCGCTCTAGGAGGGGAGTCGTCCTCCCGTCCAACCACCACTGTACCGGTCAACTCTTCAGGAGTGGGGGACGATCTACTTAGAGCTGTGCTAAGGAAACAACATGAACAGCTGGAGAGAATGAAAGAGACTATAGAAGCACAGGCATGGCTGATATGTCAGCTGACTGGTAAAACTGAAGAGCTCGAGGAAGAGCTAGATGAGAATAAGAGAGCTTGAAGCATTTTAGCTAAGGACCTTCATGCTGAACAGCTGAGGGCTGACTGGCTCGAAGACAGAGTTCTTGAGTCCAGTTGGAGGATTCACTAACTGGAGCAGCACCAAGCAACACCTATCCCAGTACCCGCACCAGCACCGGCCCCTCCAGCACCGGTAGAAGACGAAGAGGAGGATCCAGAGGAAGACCCGGAAGAGGATCCGGAGGAAGAAGAGCCAGAACAGGACCCGGCTGTTGAAGCTGAAAACGCTGAAGAGGAAGACGACAGTGATAGCGACTTAGGTGATGGAGACATAGATGACTAACTCGTCTCGCCAATCTCCGTTTTGTTTCCTTTAGTTTGTTTGTTTCCACTTATGTTTGAACTTGGAAATTTTATAATTAAACTGATATATTTGGTTGGTATTTTGTGAGACATTACAATTTATTTAATCGAATGTTCCTTTTGATTGTTTAATTTGTTGGGTTGACATAAATTGTGTGATCATTTAAGTGTGGAATATGATAACTATATTGGATATATACTTATCGGTGTGTGTTTGTGTTGTCTTGCGAAGATCTGAAATGGCAACCGGTCGCCTTGGAAATCTCAACATGTCAGCTGAAGAATTGGCCGCTTTAATCCAACAACACGTGAATGCTGCTCTAGCAGGTGTTCCTAACCCACCAGCAGGTAACCATTATTAAATTTTCATGGGAAAATCTAATAGTTTGGCTAGTAGACTTTCTCGCTGACTACCTATCCTCTATCCTCAGGAGGGGGTCTTAACCCCTACAAGATGTTCCTGGATGCGAAACCGAGCAAGTTCACGGGAGTTGAAGGACCTCTAGGACTGGTCCGTTGGGTCGAAAAGTCTGAATCGGTTTTCAAAATGTGCAATTGCCTCGAAGCTAATAAGGTCAAGTATGCTGCCTCGACGTTGGAAGATGGGGCATTAACCTGGTGGAACGCACAAGTCCAAACGCGTGGACTTGCTGCGGCAAACGCAATGACCTGGACCGAGTTCAAAGCTCTAATCAAGGAGGAATAATGTTCGCGAGACAGAGTTCAACAATTGGAACAAGCGTTATGGAACCACAAGATGGTCGGGTCAGAAATTGAAGCGTACACGGCAAGACATCATGATCTGGTGTTCCTTTGTCCCAATTTGGCTAACACCGTCGTTAAACGACTTGAGTTTTATCTTGGGGGTCTGGTCCCTGAGATCCACGGCATGGTAATGTCTAGCAACACTGCGACAGAGCAACAAGCGATTAGGCTGGCACATAAACTCACCGATAAGGCGGTGGAGCAAAGGAAGTTGCCACCTAGGGGTGCGACTGAAATTGTCCCTGACAACAAAAGGAAATTTGAAGACTCACCTGCTCGGCAGTCTTCATCAGCCCAGCCACAACAAGGAAACCAGAAGCGGTCCAACAACTTCAACAACAATCGGGGTCACAACAATCAGTCTGCCAAACAACACCCAGAACTAGAGCGGCTATGCGGGTCGAAAGCCGCAATGTAATCGTTGTAACCTCCATCATCACGTCCCTTGCGTCGGAAATCGCTGCCAACGATGTGGCAAAGCAGGACACGCAGCAAAGGATTGTCGCGGGGAGATTATGTCACGACAGAATCAGAACCAGCACCAGGGTCAGCAGCAGGGTAATAACCAGGGATGCTATCAGCGCGGTAGCACTGCCCATTTCAAGCGAAACTGCCGAAACTTCGCAACAACAACAATGGTGGGAATAACAACAACAATAATAACAACAATGGCAACAATGGAAATGGTGGCACAGGAGGTGCTAAAGGACGTGTATTCACGCTAGGCCGTGGGGAGGCCAGAAACGACTCGAATGTGGTCACCGGTAAGTTTCCACTTAACGATCATTTTGCTACTGTACTTTTTGATACTGGTGCGGATAAGAGTTTTATATCTGAGTCTTTTAGGAAGAACTTAAATCTCACACCTAAACCCCTAGAGACCCCTTACGTCATAGAACTAGCCCATGGTAAATCTGTAGATGTGACTCATCTAGTGACCGGCTGTCAACTTAAACTCGCGGATCACACCTTTACCATTGATCTAATGACAACTACTCTGGGTAGTTTTGATGTGGTAGCCGGAATGGACTGGCTATCCGACGTCCGAGCTGAAGTTCTCTGTTTCAAGAAAGCTATCCGTATACCGCTCTCTAACGACGAAGTCTTGATGGTGCAAGGCGAGAAGGCAGGCATCGTCACGAACATCATCTCTTACATGCAAGCTCAGAAATATCTTTGGAGGAAGAACTCTTTTGCTTTGCTCGCATTGGTCACCGAACAGTCTAAGGACGAGAAGCGGATTGAAGATATCCCAATCGTCCGTGACTTTCCCGATGTGTTTCAAGGAGTTACTCGGTCTTCCACCACATCGACAAGTAGAGTTTGAAATCGAACTGGCGAGCCATGCGACTCCTATCGCCAAGGCTCCGTACCGCTTAGCTCCAGCGGAGGTGCAAGAGCTGTCTACCCAACTTCAGGAATTGTTGGAAAAAGGATTTATCCGACCCAGTACTTCACCATGGGGAGCTCCGATCCTTTTTGTCAAGAAGAAGAACGGGACCTTCCGCATGTGCATCGACTACAGGGAACTCAATAAGGTTACCGTCAAGAACCGGTACCCATTACCTCGCATCGACGATCTTTTCGACCAGCTTCAAGGGTCCAGCTACTACTCCAAGATTGATCTACGGTCCGGTTATCACCAGCTACGCGTCAGGGAGGAGGATATCTCCAAGACGGCATTTCGCACTCGGTATGGCCATTACGAGTTCTTGGTCATGCCCTTCGGTCTCACCAATGCACCCGCGGTGTTCATGGACCTCATGAACCGCGTGTGTAAGCCGTATCTCGACAAGTTTGTCATCGTGTTCATCGATGATATATATTCATTACTCTAAGGGTGAGGAAGAACATGTTGAGCATCTGCGGTTATTGCTAGAACTACTTCAACAGGAGAAACTATATGCCAAATTTTCAAAGTGTGATTTCTTGATTCGGGAAGTTCAGTTCCTCGGGCATATCGTGAATGAAAAGGGTATACATGTTGATCGCGCCAAGGTCGATGCTATCAAGAACTGGGAAGCACCCAGGACACCGACAGAGATCCGCCAATTTTTGGGTTTGGCTGGTTACTACA
Source organism: Scalesia atractyloides (assembly GCA_947069175.1). NCBI lineage: Eukaryota > Viridiplantae > Streptophyta > Magnoliopsida > Asterales > Asteraceae > Scalesia > Scalesia atractyloides. Next base: position 68,804,925 of record CAMTDV010000020.1, on the reverse strand, counting down.
GACGTTCCATCGAGGGATTTTCAAGGATCGCACAACCGCTTACCACTCTCACTCAGAAGGGCACCAAGTATGCTTGGGGTGACAAACAGGAAGCAGCATTTCAATTACTGAAGCAGAAGCTTTGCAGTGCGCCCATTTTGTCCTTGCCAGAGGGGACGGATGATTTTGTAGTATATTGTGACGCTTCCATTCAGGGATTGGGATGTGTGCTCATGAACGTGATAAGGTCATCGCGTATGCATCGTATATGGGTACCTCTCTACGGAAACCTCAGGAAGCTAGTTATGGACGAAGCTCACAAATCCCGATACTCTGTCCATCCTGGTTCGGATAAGGTGTATCAAGACCTTAAAGCCGCGTACTGGTGGCCCAACATGAAAGCGGATATAGCCACCTACGTGAGAAAGTGTTTGACTTGTGCGAAACCAGAAGCCATCAAGGCTACTTCAACAACCTGAGATCCTAGTGTGGAAATGGGATCAGATCTCGATGGACTTTATCACTAAACCTCCCGCGAAATCCTGGTGGTTGCGATACCATCTGGGTGATCGTGGATCATCTAACTAAGTCTGCACACTTCCTAGCGACCAAAGAAACAAATAAGATGGATAAGTTGACTCGCATCACCCTAGGGGTGCCAAAGGACCTGCATTCACGCTAGGCCGTGGGGAGGCCAGAAACGACTCGAATGTGGTCACCGGTAAGTTTCCACTTAACGATCATTTTGCTACTGTACTTTTTGATACGGGTGAGGATAAGAGTTTTATATCTGAGTCTTTTAGGAAGAACCTAAATCTCACACCTAAACCCCTAGAGACCCCTTACGTCATAGAACTAGCCGATGGTAAATCTGTAGATGTGACTCATCTAGTGACCGACTGTCAACTTAAACTCGCGGGTCACACCTTTACCATTGATCTGATGACAACTACTCTGGGTAGTTTTGATGTGGTAGCCGAAATGGACTGGCTATCCGACGTCCGAGCTGAAGTTCTCTTTTCGAGAAAGCTATCTGTATTCCGCTCTCTAACGACGAAGTCTTGATGGTGCAAGGCGAGAAGGCAGGCGTCGTCACGAACATCATCTCTTACATGCAAGCTCAGAAGTATCTTCGGAAGAAGAACTCTTTTGCTTTGCTCGCACTGGTCACCGAAAAGTCTAAGGACGAGAAGCGGATTGAAGATATCACCATCGTCCGTGACTTTCCCGATGTGTTTTAAGACGAGTTACCCGGTCTTCCACCACATCGAGAAGTAGAGTTTGAAATCGAACTGGCGAGCCATGCGACTCCTATCACCAAGGCCCCGTACCGCTTAGCTCCAGCAGAGCTGCAGGAGCTGTCTACCCAACTTCAGGAATTGTTGTAAAAAGGATTTATCCGACCCAGTATTTCGCCATGGGGAGCTCCGGTCCTTTTTGTTAAGAAGAAGGACGGGACCTTCCGCATGTGCATCGACTACAGGGAAGGTTAACGTCAAGAACCGGTACCCATTACCTCGCATCGACAATCTTTTCGACCAGCTTCAAGGGTCCAGCTACTACTCCAAGATTGATCTACGGTCCGGTTATCACCAGCTACGCGTCAGTGAGGAGGATACCTCCAAGACGGCATTTCGCACTCGGTATGGCCATTACGATTTCTTGGTCATGCCCTTCGGTCTCACCAATGCACCCGTGGTGTTCATGGACCTCATGAACCGCATGTGTAAGCCGTATCTCGAGAAGTTTGTCATCGTGTTCATCGATGATATACTCATCTACTCTAAGGGTGAGGAAGAACATGCTGAGCATCTGCGGTTATTGCTGGAACTACTTCAACAGGATAAATATATGCCAAGTTTTCGAAGTGTGATTTCTGGATTCGGGAAGTTCAGTTCCTCGGGCATATCGTGAATGAAAAGGGTATACACGTTGATCCTACCAAGATCGATGCTATCAAGAACTGGGAAGCACCAGGACACCGACAGAGATCCGCCAATTTTTGGGTTTGGCTGGTTACTAAGACGTTTCATCGAGGGATTTTCCAAGATCGCACAACCGCTTACCACTCTCACTCAGAAGGGCACCAAGTATGCTTGGGGTGACAAACAGGAAGCAGCATTTCAATTACTTAAGGAGAAGTTTTGTAGTGCGCCCATTTTGTCCATGCTAGAGGGGACGGATGATTTTGTGTTATATTGTGACGCTTCCATTCAGGGATTGGGATGTGTGCTCATGCAACGTGATAAGGTCATCGCGTATGCATCCCGACAGTTGAAGGTCCACGAGAAGAACTACACGACACATGACTTGGAATTGGGAGAAGTTGTGTTTGCACTTAAGATTTGGAGACATTATCTATATGGAACAAAGTGCACAATCTACACGGATCACAAGAGACTCCAGCATATTTTTTACCAGAAGGAGTTGAACATGCGACATCGTCGCTGGGTCGAACTCCTGAACGATTATGAATGTGCCATTCAATATCACCCGGTTAAAGCTAACGTGGTAGCTGATGCCCTCATTCGGAAGGAGCACTTGAAACCTCGTCGGGTACGAGCACTACAGTTCACAATTCATTCTGGGTTACCCGAACTGATACGCGACGCACAGCTAGAAGCAGTTAAGGAAGAGAACATCAAGGCTGAATCTGTGGGAAAGATGGAACGCGATTGGGAAGTGAAACCCAATGGTACCCGGTATTTCATGAATCGTATATGGGTACCTCTCTACGGAAACCTCAGGAAGCTAGTTATGGACGAAGCTCACAAATCCCGATACTCTATCCATCCTGGTTCGGATAAGATGTATCAGGACCTTAAAGCCGCGTACTGGTGGCCCAACATGAAAGCGGATATAGCCACCTACGTGAGCAAGTGTTTGACTTGTGCGAAAGTCAAGGTAGAATACAAGAAGCCATCAGGGCTACTTCAACAACCTGAGATCCCAGTGTGGAATGGGATCAGATCTCGATGGACTTTATCATTAAACTCCTGCGAACTCCGGGTGGTTGTGATACCATCATGGTGATTGTGGATCGTCTAACTAAGTCTGCAAACTTCCTAGCGACCAAAGAAACAGATAAGATGGATAAGTTGACTCGCATCTACATTAAGGAAGTAGTTTCTCGGCACGGGGTGCCAACGTCCATCATTTCAGACAGAGATGCTCGTTTCACGTCCAACTTTTGCCGGTCACTTCAGAAAGCGTTGGGTACACGCTTAGATATGAGCACAACTTACCACCCTCAGATGGATGGTCAGAGTGAAAGGACCATTCAGACCTTGGAGGACATGCGTGGTAGACTTCGGGAACAGTTGGGAAATCCATCTACCTTTGGTGGAATTCTCGTATAACAACAGTTATCATACGAGTATTCAGGCAACACCGTTTGAAGCATTGTACGGTCGCAAATGTAGATCACCGGTCTGTTGGGCAGAAGTCGGTGACAGTCAACTCACAGGTCCTGAGTTGATACTTGAGGCTACTGAAAAGATTATGCAAATCAGAAACCGCATGGAAGCGGCACGGGATCGACAGAAAAGTTACGCTGATTAACGACGCAAACCGCTCGAATATCAAGTAGGTGATCGTGTCCTACTGAAAGTGTCACCTTGGAAGTTTATAACTCGTTTTGGAAAACGAGGCAAACTAAATCCGCGGTACGTAGGCCCATTTGTGATTTCGAAGCGTATCGGGCCCGTAGCTTATCAATTAGACCTTCCTGTCGAACTCAGTAGAGTTCACAATGTTTTTCACGTGTCCAATCTGAAGAAGTGTCTATCAGATAAGACCCTAGTCATTCCGTTGGATGAGATTCAAGTGGATTAGCAACTACATTTTGTGGAACAACCTATCGAGATCATGGACCGTGAGATCAAGACTCGAAGGCACAGCAAGATACCGATCGTCAAGGTTCGTTGGAACTCTAAGCGTGGACTGGAGTTCACGTGGTAAAGAGGGACCAAATGAAAAGCAAATATCCACACCTTTTTGTAGCTGAGCAGCAATTTGATATTGGCCAACTGAATTTCGGGACGAAATTCTTTCAACATGGGGATGATATGACAGCCTTGGATTTCCTTGTACCATTCTAACAAACTGAACTTTTGTGCGTTGCATTCTAAACCGCGTTTACTCAATTTTCGGGACAAAAATTCTTTCAACATGGGGATAATGTGACATCCCGGCTTTTTAGGTATCTTAAACGCGCTACTTTATTGTTATTCATTCCTACGCTGATTTAATTCGGAGAATTAAATTACGCGCTCGCAATAACTACGCTAACTTTAGTATTTAGGGAATACACAATGTTTGGAAATTCTAACGGGTTGTATCTGAATTTTGTGCTACATGTTATTAGACGTTTATGAATAATTGTCGAATCGTATTATGTGTAGTTAATTATCAGATTATAATGATCGGTTAGTAAATTCTATTTATAAGCCGAACCGAACCAAGCTTGTGAAACGTTTCGACTTCGCGACCAAGCAAACTTAACCCGCCACCCACACCCCCTTGCGAACCCAACCCAACCCGCCACCCCTCCCTTGCGGCCCAAGGACAAGCCCAAACCGCCCCTTGCCCCTTATGTATACGTATGTATGTATGCATGGGGTATTAAAAAAATAGCAAACCCTAAAACCTAATCCCCTAGTGGTGTGCGACGGCAGCAGCCTCCCCTCTCGGTCGCACAAACCCTACAACTCTCGGATCGATTCCAAGCTTGTCCCGGTTCGCAAGTTGTCTTCGTTTAAGGTTAGGGTTTCTCGATTTTGTTAATTGATTATGATTATGTGCTCGTATGATTGTTGTTATGAAAAGTGTTGTGGTGTATGATTAGTTCGGATGAATATGTGAATCCTTGCGGTTGTGATAATATGTTTGAGTATTAAAATCGTAGGATGTGTTTTATCTATAAAGATCATGATATATACTAAGGGTTTGCATGAATATTGATATATTAGATGATATTTGACAAGTTAACCTGCTGTTAATCGATACAACTAAGCATCATGGCCGTTTACACATGTTCTAATGCGATAAAGTCAAAAACAGTAAGCTAATTGACATTAACAGCCAACTTCAGTTGGCTGTAACCTGATCATTATTTATTGAAAAGTGGATTTTCCGAATCCTAAAACGTGTATTTTTGAAAAACGCTTCAAATGGCGCCAGATTCATATTTTTCTGAGGTCGTTTGCTATTTTTAAATGGTCTGTATGGGGTTAGGTCACGAAATCTGTATAGTAGCTGGAGACGAGAATTTCTGAAAATCTCCCACTGTAATTTCGTTAATCGGATGAACGATGATTTTTAAATGATTTTTCTCGTGGACTGTAGTCAGAAAGCTACGAATCTGACTGCAGCCTAGTATATAAATGTTTCTAAATAATTGATAAAGATTTAGGATTTCAAAATTTTACACAAAATTCTACAGTCTAATTGACACCTCTTGTAAAAAAAATTGGAATTTTCGGAACGTTGGAACTATTTTATAAAAATTCTCGAAAACAGCCCAGTTATGAGTGTACAAGCTGAAACATGATAACTTGTGTTTGTGTGTATCTAAGTGTTGTATGAATTATTGACAAGTTGGTTTGGTCGTTATTTTTTATGGTGATACTTTGCATGCATGATTATTGTTTCGAATTGGTTATTACGTGTGCCGTACTGTGTGTTAGTTATGCGTAGGGTTTTGTGTCAGTTTGTTCACACACTAACTTTGAATCGGTTGACATGTTAGGACGCGATTAGCGGTTCCATCATTTGTCTCTTTTGTGTTTATCTAACCGAGCAATTTAAGGTGAGTTCATGGCCCCTATTTTATCCGGTTTTGAACAACAGGGGGAGAAACATGTATACGCCCTATAACTCAATCTTTTACGTTATGCAAAATTAACACCGTTAACTATTCGGTAACTAAGTTAATGTTAATGTATGTTATGGTCACTAAGTAGCTTTATCACGGAAGTCCTCAACCAACTCTCGGATCGTTAGTATTGGGTTAGATAGCGGGGAAATTATAGTAGTACTAATGGGCCCGACAAGCCCCACCCGAGCTAGTCGCGCTAGCCGACGGGGAATTGTCAACGGGTGATTAATTTGGCCTAACATTCGCCATGGTCAGTGATAGACCTGGCAACACAGAGGCAACAATAGTCAGCTTCGATCGCGAACTCTTACGTGACGTAACTTTAGGCTCGCTACCTACATGTTAACATTGAACTTATTTACGAACTAACATTGTTATTCCATGTTAGGAATAATGGAACTATGTCGTTATTCCGGGTCAGGGATAACGGGGGAAAACAATCTTTTAAACCGAACTTGTGAACTTATAAAAAACCGAACATTGACACTTGTTTCTTTGCATGTTTCTCAGGACGCTAGGAGCGCTAGGTGCACTCACTTTGCATTTGATCAAGGCATTTTTATCGAGTCTTCATTAACTATTATTTTTGGGATTTTGGTTTTGGCGTTTATGTTGGCGCCCGTTACTTTATTCTAATGCTTCCGCTAAACTTTAAAACCTTGGAACTTTGAAAATGACTATGCATGTTTACAGTAAGTGTTTTTGGAAAACGTTTAAATAAATCATATAGAGTCGTTCGACATTGCTAGTGTCTGAGATTATGGTTTGATCACACGCCTCGCGGTAATACTCCGCAAGTGGAAATTGAGGGTGTGACAAATACTTAGGATACGACGTACGACTTAGTTACGGAATTAAATTACAATAATACGCATGAGATTATGAATTTAAAAATAGTGATTAGATTGTATGGAATTACTGGTTATTTGCCATTTGTTATAGTTTAGTTCTCCAGTGATGGATTGGATTCTTCATAATTCCCAGACACACCTCATTTGTCGATAAATATAGGAGTTTTCATGACATTGATCCTGTAATCCAACAACTGATTTTGTATCCAGAGAACTTGTGAATGACAACTGTAGGCTTTTGGGTATTCAGCTTGAGCACTAGAGGTGGAGACTGTCATCTGTTTATTTGCTTTGTCATGATATGAGATGATTTCCTAAGAATTGGCAACCTCCTAAGACTAATTTTTGACCGACTTTACAACCTGCATGGTCACTATCATAATAAGCAATTAAATTAAAATTACGATGTTTAGGATACCAAAGTCCAAGCTTGGGTGTTCCTTTCAGATAGCAGAAGATTCATTTGACTACAGTCTCATGAGATTCTTTAGGATTAGTCTGAAAACGAGCACAGAAACAGATAGCCCACATAATGTCAGGCCTACTTGCGGTTAGATACATCAATGAGCCTATAATTGAGCGATATAAAGACTTGTTCACAGCTTTTCCTTGAAGGTCAGGAGTCAGTTCAGTCTGAGTCGCAAATGGTGTGTTTGCAGTTTTGAAGTCATTCATATTGTATTTAGGAAGAATATCCCTGATGTACTTTGCTTTATGAATGAGGATTCCATCTTCTCATTGCCTTACCTCCAATCCCAAGAAAATGTTAACTTGCCCATCATGCTCATCTCGAACTTTGCTTGCATAACCTTTTCGAATTCCTTGCACAATGTTTCTGTTGGAAATTGAACCTTACAAAAAGAACAAATGATAGAAAGCCAAAATATTCTACAATCTAAGATCCTTATAATAAATGAACATCTGCTGAAACCAAGCTCTATTGAAGACAAAGGTCAAAGGTCTGCTCTAGCAAACCTCTGATGAAGACTCAAAGGTCTGCCAAGGCAAAACTCTGCTAAAGACTAAAGCTAAGGTCTGCTAAGGCAAAGCTCGGCTGAAGAGTAAAGCTAAGGTCTGCTAAGGCAAAACTTTGATAAAGCTAAGGACTGCAAAGGCAAAGCTCTACTGAAGCCCAACAGAGGATGTCTCATCAGTGCTTACTATCAGACTTTGTATTATATGGTTTATAGCAGTGTTTAGCTTCACAGATGTTGTAGTTTGTATTAAGTTTGTTACATGTCACTTTCAATTTGACGTCAGCATAAGATGCTCAACGGTTTGCTTTGTACTATAAATAGAACAATGTGTGTATTGTTCTATTTATCACTTCACCTTCACATTTTGTGTACGAGCAAATCAGAGTGATCTTAGGCTGAGGGGGAGTTTGTAATCGTTCATGCATACATAAATTCATAATTTTGTAAAAGCATGTTTGTGAAAGCAATCTCTCTATTGTTGTGAATTCAAAGTTTGTTATTCTGCTATAGTATTCATACATGTTTTTCCACTTCCATTGATTTCATCTTAAACATTCACAACAATATAAACTCAGATCATAACAATTAGTATCAGAGCTGGTTCAATTGAATTTGATTTAACAATCAATTTGATTTGAACTGATCAACTCTCACTGCTAATTCGTTGCTCGTTAGATTGAAAACAGTGTAAAATTTATTTACATTCAAAGTAGTTTAAACAAAAACATGTTTTACAAACAATTGAAAATGTCTCAAAATTCAAAAGATCCTCACAACACTAGCAACATGTTTAAACCACCAATTCTCGTCAGATCAGTGTACAATATCTAGCAGAGACGGATGGGTCATGTTCTTGCTCAGCAAAACACCTGTTGTTAGAAGTCGGTTATCTTTAGACCTCATGTTCCAATGATACCAACTACTGAGGACCCTAAAGTCCAAGTACCAATGAATCCTGAAAATTACTCTGAGCAAGATTTCCAAAAGATCGAGGTGGATGCAAAGGCATTTAGCATCATGGCCTCTACATTGCCAAACGATATCTATGCTGGCTTGTTGCATTGCAACAGTGCAAAGGAGTTATGAGATGCTTTGAAAGAACAATTCAGTGGGACTGAGGAAGTAACTGAAAACAATAGAGAGGTTTTGAATCAACAATATGAAACGTTTCATCATGTGAAAAGAGATTCATTAACTCATCAGTTTGAAAGATTTAGTGTCTCATTAGTGAGCTTAAACTGGTTAATGTTGACTTTGCAAATTCAACTTTAAATAGTCGTTTTCTTAGATCATTACCAAACAAGTGAGACACTATAGCTTTTGTAACTAGAAATTCGGTTGGGTTCAAAGAAATGAGTCTTACCCAGCTTCATGGTAAGCTCCTCACTTATGAGAGAGTGCTGAAAAGAAAAAGAAGCTACAAGAGTCTGACAAAGTGGCTGATGACTATGTATTCTGTAGTACAACACTTTTTGGCGAAGAAGAAGCCTCTGGCAGCTGTAAGGATCAGCGTTATGAGCATTTTATTGACATAACATCTAGTGGTAGTTTCAACAAACTTGGCTGGTCAAGAAATCAAAGTGAATGATAAAAATGGAAATAAATTTGTTTTAGAAAGACATGAGGGATACTTTTGAGGAGATTGACAAGTATCATTTTAAACCCACATGGTCTGATGAATGTGACATTCTTGAAAATTTCAAGCCAATGGATTTTTCAAACACTTAAGGTGTTAAAGAACCAAAGAAAAGAATTATTCCCGTAACAGATTTACCAGTAGATGTTACAAAATCTACTAACAAAAAGTCTGAAAAAGGCAAAGATAAAGAAAAGGTTAAAAACCTGTTTTGTGATTTCTATGAAAAGATGAACCATGTTACCAAAAACTGTGTTCTTCTAAAAGCTTATTGCATTAACAAAACTGTTTTGTGATTTCTATGAAAAGATGAACCATGTTACCAAAAATTGTGTTCTTCTAAAAGTTTATTGCATTAACAAAACAATTGTGATCGTTGATTCTCCAAACTGCACAATTTTTAAAAAAACAAATCATAAAGCTCAAGAGTGTGTTTTTCTTAGAAACTTTGATGTGAAAAAGAATGAGTATAAATCCAAAACACTAGAGAGTTCAAAGACTAGTACTTCAAAAGGAAAGTCCAAACATATCTTTGTGCCTGTTGAAACATCTGTTACCAAAGCACTGCACAAAACCTCTGCTTCCAGAGAGGTGTAGGTAACAGATGCATCACGTGCCAACCGGTACCCAAGAGGATATGGCCAACCAATTTACCAAAAGGTACCTCTCAGTTATGAGGGTTACAAAAGGCCCTCGAAACCAAGAGTAAATAGGCATCCTCATGGTTACTATCATCTGATAGGAGATGGGTCTCAACAAATGTTACAAAGGTTTGTTCAAACCACTGACCATTTTTTTAAATTTGAGACTGACATGTCTGTGACCCCTTCAAAGCCATTTTGGCTTTGGAAACCCACCTAAACTAATTAATTACCACTGTACAGGGAGCTTCTACTTGCCTTGATAGTTTATGGTATGAAGATAGTGGAGGCTCCAGGCACATGACAAGATGTAGAGCCCTTCTCAAAGACTTCATGGCTCATGGAGGGGGTGATATATCCTTTTGGAAATAATTTAAAAGGGAAGGTGCTTTGGTCAGGAACTATTCAGGCTGGGAAACTCAAATTAAAAATGTCAATCTTATTGACAATCTGAATTTTAATCTTCTTAGTTTTTCACAAATGAGTGACGAGGGCTATGGGTCATTCTTCACTAAGAAAACTTGTCAGATTGTTGGGCCAGAAGTGGTTAAAAAGATTGATCAAATCATAGCTAAGAGCAAAGCACAACTTGTTGCTCATATGAGTGGCAATGTGTATGTGGTTGATATGCTGAAAGATGACCCAATGACGGATGCCTGTCTGTTCTTAGCTGCCTATAACAAAGAGATAAAACTATCGCACATAAGACTTAGGAACACAAATCTGACAACTATTACCACACTCTCTAAACGAGGCCTTGTTCGAGGTCTACCACAAAATTTTTTCACAAGAGATGAACATTGTGTATCCTGTTTAAAAGGCAAACACATAAAAGCTCATACAAGCCCATTGGTGAGTCTAAAACAAGTTAATGCTTACAATTGTTGCATATGGACTTGTTTGGCCCTGTAAAAATCATGAGTCTTAAACAAAAAGGGTATTGCCTTATTATTGTTGATGATTTTTCTAGGTTTACTTGGACTTACTTTTTGCAGTCCTAGGATGACACTGCAGGTATCTTGCAGGGATCTGTGAAACAAGTTGAAAAGAAATTTGACCTGACAGTAAAAGTCTTTAGGAGTGACAATGGCACAAAGTTAAAAAAAAAAGAGTTGGATGAGTTTGTGTGTCAAAAGGAATTGTAAGGCAGTTAAGAATTCCAAGAACACCAGAACAAATAGGGTGGTTGAAAGGAAAAACAGAATTTTGATTGAAGCTGCCAGAATTGCAGACTCAGGTTTACCCTTAACCTTTTGGGCATAGGCTGTAAACACTATTTGCTATGTGCAGAACAGAATCTTGATAAAGCCTAGGCATCAAACAACTGCTTATGAAATTCTGTATAAGATCAAACCACTAATCTTATACTTCAAAATCTTTGGTGCCCATGTTTTATTTTAAACTTAAAAGATTCAATTTCAAAATTTGCAGCCAAAGTAGATTGTGTTTATTTTCTAGGATACTCAACTACTGCTAAAGCCTATAGAGTCTTTAATTTAACGACTAGGTGTGTTGAAGAGACCTTGAATGTAAAGTTAATAAACTTTCTTCATTAAAAATCCCAGCAAACCCTGCAAAATTGTTTGATCTAAATAAATTTACATTTAATTGATGTGTTTGTCAAGACTAACCTTGCAGGTACACCACAAAACTATGGATGTGACATTGTGATAACACAATATAAAGTCACTTCCACAATTGGAGGAACAAATGTTATTAACAACTGTGAAAACTCTGCCGTTGCTGGATCAACCACTGCTGATCGTCAATCCTCTGCCATCTCATCAAATATAACCTCTGTATATTAAAGTCCAACCACTGTGGATAAAATTCAACATGTTTTCACACCACTCCCTCCAATACCTCACCTTCATTTCAAACAGATGTTGGCTCTTCAAAATTGCCAACAGATGCTAGCTCAGATGATTCCCATCTGCAGTCTTCACCTCAAAATACCATTATTCCGTATAAGGGAGATCTAATCTACCTTAAAAGTCATCCATCTAATCAAATCATTGGCAACATCAATGAAGGGGTGCTCACTAGAAGTCAATCCCATAACATTTGTCTTTTTGTTGGTTCCTATCTCTAACACAACCTGTCAAGTACCAGGAGGCACTAAAAGACAATAGTTGGGTAGAAGCCATGCAAGAAGAGATCCTTTAGTTTAAAAGACAACAAGCATGGGAACAAAATGGTTGTATGTCCAATTGGCATAAAATGGGTCTATCAAAACAAACCTAATGAAAGGGGTATTGTTGTTAAGAATAAAGCTAGGCTTGTGGTTCAAGGTTACAAACAAGAAGAAGGCATTGACTATGATGAAACATTTGCTCCTTAGCAAGATTAGAAGCCATTAGATTGCTCTTAGCCTTTGCTATCAACCACAACATCAAGGTGTTTCAAATGGATATCAAAAGTGCATTCTTGTATGGTAAGATCAAAGAAGAGGCATATGTGTGTCAACCTCCTGGTTTTAAAGATGCAATTTATCCTAATCATGTCTACAAGCTTAATAAATCTTTGTATGGCTTGAAACAAGCACCAAGAGCCTGGTATGAAACTCTCTCCACTTTTCTCTTATCCATAGGTTTTACAAGAGGCAGAATTGATAAAACCTTGTTTTTCAAACGGAGAGGAAAAGATTTGATGCTTGTCCAGATTTATGTGGATGACATCATTTTTGGATCCACATGCACTGCCATGTGTGAAGAGTTCAGACAACTCATGGCAGCAGAGTTTGAAATGAAGTGCTATGGGTCTGCTCCAATGCTTTCTTGGTCTTCAAGTAAAGCAATTGCAAAATATACTTTCATTCATCAAAGTAAGTATGTCAAAGAACTACTTAGAAAATTTGATATGAATGATTGTAAACTATGTAGCACACCCATGGCAACCACAAAGCTTGTCACTGTTGATGACAAAGATGACTTGGTTGATCAAACTCTATATAGAAGCACGATAGGTTCTTTATTGTACCTAACTGCATCAAGGCCAAACATCATGTTTGCAACATGTGTTTGTGCCAGATACCAGTCAGCACCTAGGAAGTCCGACACTTGGTATCTAGTATCCCCATACTTGGTATCTGGTATCCTGCTAGTAGAAATATTGAGCTTTCAGGTTATACAGACATTGATTTTGCTGGATACCAGACCACAAGAAAGTCAACTTCAGGAGGCTGTCAATTCCTAGGAAATTGCTTAGTGTCTTGGTAAAGAAAAAAACAAGCTGCAATATCAACATCCACAGCAGAGGCTGAGTATATTGCTGCTGCAAGCTGCACTTCTCAACTCCTATGGCTTCAAAATCAATTATTGGATTTTGGTGTAACTACTCTAAAGACTCCTCTCATGTTGGATAGTCAAGAAGCTGAAAACATTATAAAAAATCCAGTCCCTCATTCTACCACAAAAGACATTAAAATCAGACATCACTTTGTGAGAGATTGCTATGAAAAAGGTTTGATTTCTCTGCATCATGTTCCCATTAAAGAACAATTGGCAGATGTTCTAACCAAAGCATTAGATACAACTACCTTTGAATGTCTGATCTCTAGTATTGGTATGCTAAACATTGAATGAAAACAAAACTTTTTTTCCTTTTGTAAATAGCATCAAAATGTTTTCAGAAAGTCAAAAATCCGTCCTTAAAAATATCTAAAATTGAAAATTTTCAATAAATCTCTAAAGTCTGCTCATAACCACTGTTTCTCCAAACCTCTACTTGGCGTGAAAATCTATCTATTGCTAAAAGTGTATCCTTTGTTCTACATTCACTATTGGTGTAACCACTGTTTTCCCAATCCACTGATAATCTATCATCTGATAGTGTAAAATCACCACTGTTCATTCCACTGTTCAGAACCGCCGATTGTATCTAGCAGAGGTTTCCAAACAACTGTTTTCCATTATCCAACAGAGTTTACACATGGACAGATGTTAGCCATCATATCTTTTGAAAACTGCTGCCACGTCAGCATTCACTTTTTCCTTTGTAAACATGTTCCATCCAAACAGAGTTTTTCACTGCCGTATTATATTCAAAAATTCTCCAAAGCGGTTATCTTCTTCACTTACCCTCGTTCACTCTTTAATCATGACTCTGGACATCAAAAATATCCATAACTATCTTCATATCCTCGAGAAAACTAATAATAATGTTGTCCTTCATGCAAAGATCGTTGTTCTACATTCATCATCATACAAGGATATTGTACGGGTAAACGCTCCAATATATGTGGACACACTTAGACAATTTTTGGCAAATGCTAAGGTTGAGATCCAAAACAAAAAGTCATTTGCTAATATGTCAAAGATTGGATAGTCTCTTGTCCAAATTTCTCCATCCACCATTTCCAGCTCATTTGGTCTAAATAACCTAAATGACCCCACTTCCTTCTCAAAGAAGGATTTATATGATGAATTCATTGAGCGTGCTTATGAAGGTCAAATGACAGGTATTACCGTCTATAAACCTGAATTTCCTACTGACATGAAATTCTTCTTCAATACTTTACTTTTGTGTTTGTCAGCCAAGACACCTACTTCTAATGACATACCTTTAAACATTCAGTATTTGGGTTATGCTATTTTAACACAATCAAGATTTAATTTTTCCCAAGTATTGTTTTTTGAGTTGGTTGCAAACTATAACAACATATCCAAAATAAAGGTTTTCTTATACACCCTAGGCTGTTGAGTTATTATCTTCAAAAATAAGTTTCTGAAACCGATTTTCAACAAGGTGTCATTTGTGAAATTTGAAGCCTTAAACATGAAACTTTTATAAGACTCTCTAACAAAAAGCCAAAGGTTTTGAAAACACAAGCAAAGGGGAGTGCCAACTTTTTGATACCAACACATCCGCTGCTCAAACCTCTATTGCTAAGCCAACTGCTCCTGGTGAAACTATAACCAGTGTTGTGCAACCCCCATCAGAAACTACCAAAAGAAAACCTTCTACATCCAAAAATCCCTCCAAAAAGAAAACAAAAGAAGTAACTCTGGAAATGAGATCCCAGAGGATATACCTGTGACCACACCAAAGTCACTTGAAACCACTGTTGCGACTTCCTCACAACAGATGGAACAACGATCTCCACCTAGCCAAACTCCTCTTGATTCCTCACATAAGGAACAAGTTGTCTCTATAGGGACACCACATTATGAAGCTGTTGATTCACTTGAATCAATCTTCCATGACCTCTCTCCAAGGGCAATGTCTCTTTCTACACCACAACCCACTCCCACTTCTCCAATACTACCCACATTTATACCTTTGGTTGATGCAATAGAGAAAACTCAGACAGACATCCATCCCTCTCACTCACCCATTAAAGAGAGTCAACTTCTACATTTGACTAAGTCAGAGAAAACTCTATTTGCTACCCCACAAGCATTTGAGGAGGCTACACTCATGAGTTATAAGTAACTCTTGGTGGTATTTCAAGTGAAGCTGCCACTACAACTGATGACACAACAGTGTTTCAGTTGGATAGTGGTTACATTAGTAAGACTTCCTTGAAGACAACAACTACTGAGGCTACAACAGTAACCTCTGTCCCAGTTGGAAGTTCCCAGTACCAAGACAAAGGGGCATTTGGTTCTGAAAGCATTTGAGATTCCTCATGTTGATGATCCAAATACAACTATCTCTGGTAGGAATTAGATGATCCTATTAACTAAGGTGATAACTTAAAATACCAAGACTTGACGGAGAGAATCACTACCATGGAATCATCCATTGATGATTTTAACTCCATGATGAAACAAGTGCTACAAAATTCTCAACCTCAACCATCACCAACTTAAAATGCTGATGAGCTATGGAAAGTTGTGCAATCAATTATCCGAGCTTAGAGACAATTGACGAATATTCAGCATGAGAACACATGAAGTTAATTAGAAATATGGCCGAGGCTGGATACAAAGATACACAAGTAGATATTAAACCATCAAATATAATTTATTGAAGACAACTGGCTCTGCCCCGGCTACAATTTATGTTGTAGAAAAAGAATATGATGCTAAAAAGGGGGAGAATGATTCACTGAGAAAGTTGTAGCCTAATTCAAGTGCTATACCAAAGGTGCAACAATAGCCAGGAACCAAGGCTACAGCATCTGATGCAACTTTGGGAAAAGGGATTTATGAGACCCTAAATAAAGAAGCTAAAAAGATTGCTGATGATAAGTAGAAAAGACAAGATACAATGGAAGCTAAAGCCTTAATGCTGATTGAAGAAGAAAAAGCCAAACAGATGGAAAAAGAAGATGTTGGTACTTCAAGAAAAAGAAAGTCTGCAAGAAAAGTTAGACAACCAACTATCACAACTTCTAAAACCACTATTGAGGCTAATCTTGCTGTATCCTCTGTCCAAACACCACAAAACAAGCCAACAGATGTTAGGGCAGATGTTGTGACATCAGATACTGGAACAACAGATGTCCCCCAAACCACTGCTCCTATCACATTTCCCACTTTAACACAACCTACTTCCACTCCACCAAGAATTCATTCACATCCACCACCACCAAAGATCAAATTCCAATGCAAAAAGGAAAACTTTTGTTGTTGATGAAGGTGATGAAGAGATTCCATCACCAATCTCTTTGTCATCACAACCTACTTTCACTCCACCCTCATCATCTCCATATACAGATACTTCACCTCCACCCATCCGTCTATCATCATCTTTCCTTCCACTAGGTGCTCTATACCCCCTTGAATTGTATGTAGTAAGAGGGGAGATAGAGTCTTCCTACAAGATAGAGGATCCTAGACAAAGAAACTTTCCATCTCTTCTTGGGTATCGAAAGCCTAGAAACCTTTATGAGTATCTGAAACTAAAGGCTAGACGAGTAGAAACTATTGCAAAGGAGTGTCAAAGGGTAAGGATGCAGGGCTCTACAAAGATCCATGCAATTTCAATTGAGAAAAGTGAGAAACATTGAAGATTTTGCTAAGAATTTGAGAAAGTCCATGGTTGAAAAGCTAATCACTAATGATCCTGAATTAAAGCAAGGCTATCTTGATCACATCATGAAGCACAAACCTTATAAAGCAAGCAGAGCACAGTGTAAGGATTGGTCTGCAAATGAGCTTAAGAAGGAGATTGATAGAATTATAATTATGGATAAAGATTCTTCATTAAAGCCTACTCCTCCTGATTGGAAACGGTACAAAAATATTGACCAAAACTAGACTTTAAAGCTCAAAAGAATGAAGGAAGAACTTGTTGCTGCTAACTATGGTTTTGCTAGGTCTGTTGTAAGATGGTCTGAGTTTAAGGTTGTTATACCTATAGAAGGTCGGAAGAGCTTAGAAAGGAAGATCCTTGTGTCCCAAGAAAGCCAGACTACTCACCAACTACCATTGCCCCTCAACAGACCCATCTCACTAAAAGACCATCTTCAACCTCTGTCTTACCCATAACTGCCTTGAATTAAGCAAAAAGGCAAAAGCAAATGGAAGAAGTAGATCAACAGAGGTATGGAGAACAAAGAAAAAATGTTAACTTCTTTATCATACTGATGCTACAAATGATAAACTCAGAGAATCTATATCAAGACTTATTGGCAGACCCTCTTCACCAAACTCATCACAAATAACTCTTCTCCTAAAAAACCATATATCTCAAAAATTCTAAAATGGAAGTCATCCACAGACACCCATGAATTGACTTTGCTCAGGTCAGATGGTAGAGCTCAAAAGATAAGAATAGAGGATGCATATGGCCTGGATAAAGCTAACCTCCAAGATCTAATGAATCTTGAGCTTGAAAGGGATATTGAAGACATGATCTCCCTGGACTTTGAACTTCAATTCAAAGGACAAATAAGGGAATCATTGATGAGAAATAAGATCAAGAATAAAGACAAGTTTTGGCATCATCTGTTCGAAGGGGAGATTGTTGGAAATTGAACCTTACAAAAAGAACAGATGATAGAAAGCCAAAATATTCTACAACCTTTCATCTTTATAGTAAATGAACATCTGCTGAAGCCAAGCTTTGTTGAAGACAAAGGTCAAAAGTTTGCTATAGCAAAGCTCTGATGAAGACTCAAAGGTCTGCCAAGTATCAGTGGCTCGTTCTTTTGCGGTGCTGTGAGTGCTGGCAATTGAATCAAGCGCTCCTTCATTTGGGTGAAGGCTTTCTCCGCATCCGGAGTCCACTAAAACTTATTTTGCTTCACACAGTTCCACAAAGTATTGATGAATGGGAAGGACTTCATCGCGTTATTGGCCAGGAACCTATTCAGCGCAGCCAATCGTCCCGCCAACTGTTGGATTTCTTTGATAGTTGAGGGTGATGGCTTACACTGGATTGCTTCCACTTTATCGGGATTCACTTTGAAGCCATCACGCGTGATGATCTCCAGAAATTTGCCTTCTTCCATTCCAAAAGAACACTTGCTGGGGTTCAGCTTCAAGTTTGCCTTGCACAAGGATGTAAACATCTTTTGGACGTTTGCTAGCATTTTCTCCTCATCCGAGCTCATGATGACGAGGTCATCGATATAAAATTCCATGGTTTCTCCAATGTCATCCTCGAAGACATGGTCCATTAAACGTTGGTAGGTGGCTCCGGCGTTGCGTAGTCCGAAAGGCATTTTTGTGTAACAAAAAATCACTTTGTCGGTTCGGAAAGTGGTCTTCTCTTCATCCTCTTTCTTCATTTGGATTTGGTGGTAACCCTTGTAGCAATCAAGGAAGCATTTCCACCTGAATGAAGCGAGTGCGTCCTTGAGACATGCCTTGTTGAGATCCTTGAAATCGACGCACATGTGCCAACTGCCGTTGGACTTTTAGACCATGACCGGGTTGGCTACCCATGTTTGATAGCGTACCTCTCGGATGATTCCTGCTTGGAGAAGCTCTGACACTTGCTCGTTCAGGGCGTGGGTCTTTTAGGACCAAAACTGAAATATGTGCAACGCA
The DNA here is from genome assembly GCA_947069175.1 of Scalesia atractyloides. NCBI lineage: Eukaryota > Viridiplantae > Streptophyta > Magnoliopsida > Asterales > Asteraceae > Scalesia > Scalesia atractyloides. Next base: position 68,786,021 of record CAMTDV010000020.1, on the reverse strand, counting down.
TGCTCAGTGATTTCCCTTGGCACTCCAGTCATATCCACCGGTGACCAAGCAGAATATCTACATTGCGGAACAATAGTTGCTTTAACCGCGCCTTGATTGGGGGAGTCATGGCGGGTCCTAATAGGACTGTTTGCTCCGGGTACTTTATGACATTTGTGCCTTTTCAATCATTGCACAATTACAAACAATTTCGTATTCAATGAAACCCTGCGTTTCATTTCCAAATATTTTTGTATTTAATAAAATCCTGTATTTTATTGATGAGAATGCAAAAATGTCAATCGTAGCACAATTTCGATCATTTTCGTGTTCCTTAAAACGTTTTACGCATTTTTGCAAAACCCGTAACTGTACAACCGAATGAACCAACATCCACGACATTTTCAGGCATAATCCAAGTTACACATGTCTTAACACCTTTATATAACCTAAATATTAGGTTAAAGGGGTTAAAAATGGAAAACAAGTGAAAATACAAGTCCAAGGCCAAAAATGTCAAAAAAAATTAATAAATATTTTTGCTTGTACACCAAGTTTGCCACCTATCTCCAATTTTTGACACCTAGCAATCACTTTGCCACACTTAATATGGTGTTGACACATGTTAGGATACTAATCCACACTTGAGGACATTGTCATCACCTCCTTAATCCTAAAATACTATAAATACCCCATGATTCTTCCTTTTTTTTCACACCACTTCAAAACACTTCAAAGCAAAGTGTGAAGTTCTTCTTTCTATCCTTCTTGGAGCTTGTTTCCAACCTTTGGAAGCCTCCTATCTTGAGTTCCGAAAGTGTTCTTCAACACGAGTAAGTACTCTTCCTAGTTCTTTAATTTTTATTTATCTATTTTGAGATAAAAGTCGGTCAGTTTGGCTTCCTGATTGACTTTTGGTTCTGACCGTATTTGGTCAAGTCAAAGTTCAATTGAACTTTCCAACATGATCATAATCATGGAGATTGTAATCCCAAGCGATTTCACCTTCTGGTTACCACGATTACTAGTCGAAGTGACGAGTTATAGTTCTGGTAAAAAATGCACATGATGTGCATTTTATGACGAAACTATTTTCGGGTATCAAAACACCAAGTTTTGATATCAAATCTGTTTTATAAACTTAGTTAGACATATTTTGACATGTCTAACTCGTCACTTCTAGTTTAGTGTTTATTTAGGGTCGTAAGTCGAGCGGTCTTGACCACCGCTTTAACTTTCGAATCCGACTCGTTTGGTTGATCTTAGGATCTGACCAAACACATATTTGTGACCATAGTTGTATAGGGAATAATCTACTGAGGTTATACCTTATGGTCACTCGTTTGGTTAGTGTTATGATAAGTTACTTCTATGTTCTAAGAAATGATTACCAAAATGCCCTTTTGCGCATAAATCCAATGTAAACACATGTAACCAAATTTTTAACTTATAAACTGATGTTATAACATTTTCAAACATGTTTGGGCATTTAAGACTTATCATAGGACGATCATGTATTTACGCTAATGACCCATTAAAGTAGCATAAACTACCTTAACGAGCCATAATGGGTGAAAAGCACTTAGGATCCTTTCCAAATCAGAATGTTAAGTTTGTTAAACCATATCACATGAGTTCAACACTCGTTTGGTTTATAAGGCTTCATTCTATCCGATCTCCCGTTTGTAGTCCCGACACGCTAACATAATTATATGACACATTAGGACACGTTTAAGCTTTGTTTATTCCATTGATCAAGAACACTTTCGCAATCCCAAGTGAGTACATAGCCCCCTCTTTTACATTTCTTAAATGTTTTGGGGTGATTCATATGTGCCTATAATTACTTTCAAGATTTCAAAACAATATACATAGTTTATATATACAAAATGATTTTCAAAGTGAGTACATAGTTCCCCACCTTTACGTTTTGAAAATGTTTTGGGGTGACTCATATGTACTAAATCATTTTCAATTTTCAAAAACAATGTCTATGGTTTATATATAAAGCGATACGATTTCAATAATGTGAACAACTTGTTTATGCGTTATCCATAACACGAATGACATTCACTAGCTTTGGCCAAGCGGACCAGTAGTATGTTATGGTACCATAGGACTGACAATCCCATTATCGGACTGTTCACTGGATTTGGTGGAAGTTTGGTTAATGATAGAAACTGTTTCTGATTAACAAATACATTTATTGATTAGTTAATCTAGTTAAAGAGACCCTTTGGTGGTTTATTAAAGATACCCTTTGGTGGTATAGTCAACACATGTTTGAATGTGTTCATTAAAGAACGATCAAAAGTTTTCACAATTAAAAACATGGACGATTTGTTTATGACATGGACAATTGGTTTATGACACGGACGATTGATTTATAACACAGACAATTGGTTTATAACACGGACAAATGATTTCGAACAATGTCACGCAATGATTTTCATTTAAAGATATAAACCATACGAAGTTTTCTTTTGAATCAATCTATTACAAGTTTATTTTACAAAAGAAACGTTTTGGTCAAGATTCATGGCTACAAGGTTTTCACAACTCTAACCAACTTGTTTTAGTTGGTTAAGTGTATTGCAATATCAAACACTTTTGATACGAGGTTTTCACTTAACGACTCTTGTAGTCGGACTAGGTGTTGCAATATATATACAAAGCCACGAATTTGACACACTCACAAAACATATGTACTCACCGGCATTTTTATGATGACTCTCTTTTCATATATGTTTCAGGACTCAATGCTTGATAATATGATGCATGCTTCACATAGGAATGGACACGGGCCTTAGTGACTTAAAACATGAAAGACAATTTATTTATGTGTTGTTTCTGTTTATTCCAAGACAATGTAAACATTTAACTTAATAAAACAAAATTTTAAATTCCATGAGTTGTGAAACAATAGTTTGTGACATGACTCCCCGATGTTTCCGCCGCGGTTCGTTGTTTTACGCGGTCGGGGTGTTACAGAGAGATTGGTATCAGAGCTTATGGTTAAAGGGAATTAGGTTATTAGTAATGCTTTGACCTAGACTATAACCTTCCTAGGACCCTAACGCGAGTTATCTTGCATTTAGATTCTTAAAATAATACCATCACCTATCCTTAGGTGATTATCAAAACAAAATACACAAGTTACCAATTCATTTTGAAAATCAATCATCTATCCTTAGATGATTTGTTTTGGCTTAAAGCCTTGTAAGTTTTCAAAATCCCGTCAAAGTTTGGGTTTTATTAATGTGAACACGTGCAATCTGGAAGGGTGGATGCCTGTACCTGAGTTTTCTATCCAAGCTATAGTGTTCGTACTGATCCGCATTATCGGACTAGTCACTCTTACCTTGGAACTCTTAGGGTGAGTGTCCAATTATAGGCTAAAGCATGTTTTCACGATACATTATAAAGACCCATTTACTTTGATTAGTCACCGTGGGTCGTTTATTTGTTTTTAAGCAACGAATGAATGACCACCATCCTTATATTTTGTCAATATTTTTAGCATCTCTCTTGATTATCCAATGTTAATCTCACATATTTTCCCTCATGTTTTTTTCTAAGGATGCCTAGAACTAAACTAGGAAAACCCTTAACGGTGGAAATAGCTAGTGGTGAACCCCTTATGCTCGACTATGTCATTCGTAATTGCCAATTGAACTTGGATAACCACCTTTTTTCCCATTGACCTCACACCAATGCAACTCTTGAGTTTTGACATCATCATAGGAATGGATTGGTTAACCAAACAGCATGTTGAGGTGATCTGTTTCGACAAGGTTGTTCGTATACCTCTTTCATCTTGTGGAACCTTAGAAGTTCACAGAGAGAAACCCTCTAGTAGCCTAAAACTCATGACCTGTACCCAGGCCCAAAAATACCTACAAAAGAATTATGTAGCCTTTTTGGCGCATATCGTAGAGGAAAAAGGCAAGGGCAAAATTGTTCAAGACATCCCCATTGTTCGGGAATATCCTGAGGTGTTTCCTGAAGACCTACCGGGTTTACCCCCAATTCGTCAAGTTGAGTTTCGTATTGACCTTATACCTGGTGCCAACCTAATTGCTAAATCTCCTTACCGTCTTGCACCATCTAAAATGCAAGAGTTGTCAAAGAAACTCCAAGAACTTTCAGACAAGGGATTCATTCGTCCGAGCTTTTCACCTTGGGGCGCTCCTGTTCTATTCGTGAAAAAGAAGGATGGATCCTTCTGTACGTGTATCGATTATTGTGAGCACAACAAACTCACAATCAAAAATCGATATCCCCTACCTCACATTGATGATCTCTTTGATCAGCTACAAGGTGTGACTTGCTTTTCAAAGATTGATCTGCGTTCTGGGTATCATCAACTTCGTGTACTGGTAGAAGATATTCCCAAGACTACTTTTCGCAATCGATACGGCCATTACGAGTTCACTCTCATGCCTTTTGATTTGACGATTGCTCCTGCCGTCTTCATGAACTTAATGAATAGGTTTATAAACTTTATTTAGACAAGTTCATCATTGTTATCATCGACGACATCCTCATTTATTCTATGTCTCGTGCCGATCACGAACAACATCTCCGTCTAACGATGGAACTCCTGAAGAAAGAACAACTTTACGCCAAATTCTCAAAATGTGAATTTTGGCTAAAATAAGTTCAATTTTTGGGACACATTGTTAATGAACAAGGTATACATCTAGATCCGCCAAAATCAGTGCGATTAGGGATTGGAGTACACCTACTACTCCTACCGAAGTTTGTTCATTTCTTGGTCTTGCTGGATACTATCGACGATTCATCGCGAACTTTTAAAAGATCGCGGTTCCCCTCACCACTTTAACTCAAAAGAATAAACCTTTCGAGTGGGGACCCAAACAAGAGGAAGCCTTTCAAACACTAAAACAAAAACTCTGTAATGCTCCTGTTTTATCTTTACCCGACGATAACGACGATTTTGTTGTCTATTTGGATGCATCAAACCTAGGCCTTGGTTGTGTTCTCATGCAAAGAGACAAAGTCATAGCCTATGCATCAAGACAATTGAAAATCCATGAGAAGAACTACATAACTCATGATATTGAGTTAGGAGCCGTTGTTTTTGTTCTCAAAATTTGGAGTCACTACCTTTACGGTACAAAATGTGTGGTTTTCACTGACCACAAAAGTCTCCAACACATATTCAATCAAAAGGAGCTAAACATGAGACAACGACGCTGGGTCGAACTTCTGAACAACTACGACTGCGAGATTCGCTACCATCCTGGTAAGGCGAATGTTATGGCTGATGCGCTTAGGCGTAAGGAACGTGTCAAACTTCATATTGTCCGAGTTCAATCTGATATCCAGACACGTATCCATCAAGCACAACATACATGTGTGACCCAAAGCTTGTTGAAAAATGAGCTACCACAAAATCTCGAACTCCAACTCGAAAACAAAAGACAACGGATTACTCTACTACAAGAACCGTTTGTGGATTCCTAGTCAAGACAATCTCCGCACCTTATTGATGGACGAAGCTCATAAGTCTCGTTATTCAATCCATCCTGGTGCAGACAAAATTTGTAAGGATCTCCGTATGTAGGTCCCCTAATCCATATGGATCTTCACAGAATCGTCTATCTAATCTAGAGTGCGGAATCCCCTAGATCAGATTTCACAAAAACAACAAGAACACCAACACGAACATGAACAATTTCCTTCAAACTGTCTTCTAATTGATTATCTAACACAACGTGTTTACAATCAATTCAAGACTCTCCCACAAATCTCTGTAAACAACTAAACCAGCACACGAACAATAGAACCAGCAACCTAAACCCTAATGCAAAACTCCCTATATATAGAGATAGGTTATGCAACCGGGCTAGGGTTTCTTACATGGACTGCTAATGGGTTTAAAGCCCAATTCGCCTACCATGAGCTATTTAGTGTCTAGTTCAGCCCAATTACTTCTAATTCACTATTACAAAACTAAACCCGCTAATCGTTTATCATTTTACTAATTACAAGATATTCAAAGACCAAATCTAAGTTGTTGTCACAAATATACACCAACAAACTCCCCCTTGACAATAGCTTCGTAAAATAACTTTGTCTTCAGTCTTCTTGCAATCTTCAACATCTTTGAAAAACGTTGGTCTTCGGGTAGCTTCAGCTTTAATTGCTTATGTCAGTCGATTATCCAATCACAAAATCTTCTAAATCATTAGCATTTGAGTAAACTCCAGTTTAGTACTTGCATAGCAATCTTCAAGCTCTGCAACTTCGTCTGCAATGTAGAAAGGAGGTTCTACCATGCATCCAATCAAACTCCTCTTCACCAAACTTCTCAGCAACACACTACTACAATCTGTATACTATAACACAAACATCTCGAGAAACCATAAGAATTTTTCAACACAAGTTAAACAAATTATTATTTTCAAGAGATAGTCAAACTGTATCACATATTAAGCACTTCTCAACTCAAACCATATACTCAAAATTTTTAAGCACACATAACCTGCAAGATCTTAAAAAATTTTGAACTCATCTTCTAACACCGTCTCCCCCTATCGGTAAAAACTCCTCTATGAACAACCAATATCCGTACAATAAGAATTTATAAGAAAATGAATTTTTTTGGATTTTTATATTTTCTGAAAACAAATAAATAACAAAACAATAAACACTCTATTTCTGTGAGTATCACCGTTAAGAAGATCATATCACCAACATCAAACTGTTTTCACATAATTTGATTATTTTATATGCAATATTCATGAAAAGCAGTTCAAGATGATTACCAGTATTGTTTATCCACTAAAACAAAATACATGAACCTTTTAAGTACAATTACCTCGTGACCTGTTTAGATAATGTATACTGATATACTAGTGTGTCCCACTTCAGGACATACCCCCACGATCAAGGTATGCACAAAAATTCATCATAGTAGGTGAGTATACCGAAATTCATCCTTTTGAATTTACAACGTTAGATAATTGGTGATCAGGTAAGTACTTCCGTACAGCAGAGAGACCAATATCCAATGAGGGTTAGGGTAAATACCAAATTTTGGTACGAATAATGCAATTTTCACATTTGAATAACTCTCTAGGAGAGCTTCTTCAATATTTGGGTTTTGGCATTTTAGCTCTTTTAAGATATCCTGGTTGTGCCTAGGTCAGCATATATCTGGATGTAGCAGAAGGACAACCTTGATACCCCGGATGAAATAACGATATAAAGACCTAAAACCTCAAATTTTGGCAATCTATCAAGGCAAGATTTAAGGTTATAAAACCATACGCCACTGATATGTTACCCACTCATACACAGTTTATTATATTTGTATCACCAATGTAAGTTGATTATTTCATGCCTTTTGCCTACTTATACATCATATGATGAAGCTGCTATCACACTTAAGCAATTTAATTTTAATTTCAGTGTGACAGTCTAACTTGCTGATGTACGATCATTTCTTCTTTTTCACACAGTGAAAACTCATTTTTTTATTTTTCTATTTTTTATGTTTTTGATATTTTTGAAAAAACAGTAAATATATTTACATAAATTTTTATGGAAAAAATGGTTATTCGGGATTCCTCATCCCGTTAAGTTTGACTAAATGTTCAAAACAAGCCCTGTCAAAAGCTTTTGTGTAAAGATCTGCCAGGTTATCAAGTGTGTCAACTCGATGCAGTTCAATTAATTTCTTTTCAGCATAATCCCCTATAAAATGATGTCGAATGTCAATATGTTTTGTGCGATTGTGTTTTACGGGATTGTTGGTGATTGAAATAGTGGTATTATTATCTATCATAATAGGGGTACGAGTGAAATTCAAACCGCAATCGCGCATATGCTGTTGGATCCATAGAACCTGAGAGCAACAGCTACCGGCAACAATATATTCAGCTTCATACGTCGAGGTAGACACGCAAGATTGCTTCTTGCATTGCCATGAAACTAGCGTCCCTCCTAAGAACTGACAACCACCTGTGGTAGACTTCCTTGTGGATTTGCATCCTCCAAAGTCCGAATTAGTGAAAGCAACAAATTTCAAATCACTAGCAACTGGATACCATAACCCAAGTTTAGGTTTCCCATTCAAGTAACGACGAATCCGCTTCACAACTTTCATATGGGACTCCTTTGGATTCGCTTGATATCGGGCACAAAGACGCACTGTGAACATGATGTCGGGTCGTGAAGCAGTCAAGTACATCAGAGAACCAGTCAAGTACATCAGAATCCAGTCATTGACCTGTATTGAGTTGGATCAACATCCTCCACACTCTCATGATCTGGACCAAGATTGTGATTCTCACAGATAGGTGTATTGAAAGTAGCGCAATCTTCAATTTTGAAACGAGATAAAATGTCATACACATACTTCGTCTGATGTATAAACATCCCATCCTTCTTCTGCTCAACTTTTAAACCCAGAAAGTAGGATAATTCACCCATCGCACTCATCTCAAACTTGCTCTTCATTACCTCTTCGAAATCATGACACATGTTCTCATCAGATGACCCAAAAATGATGTCATCTACCTATACCTGTACCAGTAGAAAGTCTTCCTTCTTCCTTTTAATGAAAAGTGTACTGTCAATCTGACCTCTTTCGAACCCATGTTTTAACAAATGTGCTGTCTCATACAAAGCCCTAGGTGCCTGATGCAATCTATACAATGCCTTATCAAGTTGATAGACTCGATCTTGATAGTCTAGATCAGTAAACCCATCTGTCTGTGAGACATACACCACTTCTTGGACTTTCCCGTACAGAAACGCACTCTTCACGTCAAGTTGGTAAACTTTGAAGCCCTTGAATGAAGCAAAAGCTAGGAACAAACGAATTGCTTCCAACCTTGCTACTGGTACAAACACTTCATTATAATTAATCCCCTCTTGCTGATTGAACCCTTTCACCACCAACCGAGTGTTATTCCTTATCATGATCCCTTTGTCGTCTTTCTTGCACTTGAACACCCACTTAGTGCCTATTTCTTTCTCTCCTACTGGCAAGTCAACTAGCTCCCAAACTTTCAACTTCTTGAACTGAGCTAGTTCATCTTGCATAGCTTCAACACAACAATTGTCTTTTAGAGCCATATGAACATTCTTCGGCTCCTCTTGGGCAATAAAGTAGCTATACAAACATTCATGAATCAACCCAGTCTTCTGAATCGAAGTAAACAAACAGGAACCTTCGAGTACACCTCTTCTTGTCTGAACACCTGCAGCAGCATCACCTATGATGTTTTCAGCAGGATGATCTCTGTGTACACGTGTGGTAGCAATGGTGTCAACAAACAGATTATCTCCTAGAATAGATCCAACCTCCCCCTGAATGTTAGCGAACAGATTAGTGAAGTCCTCCCCCTGAATAGGTTCACACTCACTATCATTGGAGTCGTCTAGAGCTGCACTGGCAGAAGTTTTTGGAGCATCTGTCATCGATACACTCAATCTAGGCATGAAGTCACACTCTCCATCTTCACTGATCATAGTATGGATCACCTGAGACTCATCTGCATTGAAAAAATCAGGAATATTAAATGATTTAAAACACTGTCATAATCATATAATACAGCAGGACAACTTGTTGATTGATGAGGTGAATAACTACTAATTTCCATGTTAAACACCACCTCAATTTTACAAGTTTTCAGATTAAAAACCCTTTTATTCGATGTTCCAGGCATATAGCCTAAAAGTAACCCTCATCAGCTACCTTACCGAATTTTTGCTTATCTTTGTTTCACACAATGGTGCACGGTAATCTAAATGGTTCAAAGCCTTTTAAGTTTGGTTTTCGGTTAAACAATAGTTCGTGACATGTTTTGTAAAACCGTTTAACCGTCAAAACTTTGTTCAGAACATAGCAAGCTGTGTTCACAGCTTCTCCCAGAAAAGAACTGGAAGCTTTGAATCAGATAGCATATCCTTGCGGCTTCAATCAACGTCCTGTTCTTCCTCTCAGCGACTCCATTCTGTTGAGGTGTATAAGGAGCAGAAAATTGATGTTCAATTCCTTTGCGAAGACAATGGAGATCCAAAATCTGATTCTTGAACTCCGTGCCATTATCACTCCTTATCCTCTTGATCCGTGCATCATGAACATTTTCTAATTTTGTAAAAAGATCTATCAGCATCTTCGCTGTCTCATCTTTTGTACCTAAAAAGAAAACCCATGAATATCGTGAGTAATCGTCGGTGACAACTAAGAAATAGTACTTTCCACCTACGCTCCTTACGTTCTCCGGACCGAATAGATACATATGAAGTAATTCATAAGGGCATCTATGGAATTACTGTTTTAGACTTGTGAAGTTTCTTATGTTGTTTTCCCTTTTGACATGGAAGACATTTATCTTCCACGTGAAACCTCTGCACGGGCACCCCTTCCACTAAACTGTTCTTAATAATATAATTCATTTTCCGATAGTGGATGTAGGCCATGCGTCTGTGCCACAAAAATGACTCAGCCTCAGATGCTTTTGATAGTAAACACGCCACCACAGAAGACGAGTCCTTGGCAACCATGTCCATGTCATAAGTGTCATTTCTCCTTGGTGCTCTCATCACTATCCAGTCATCCGGTATCACCAAACTGGGTTTCAACACCAAAGCTTCAGACTTTGTAAAGTGGACCGAGTGACCCTTGTCGCAGACTTGAGACACTCTCATCATATTGTGCTTCAGCTGCTCAACATAGTTCACTTTGTCCAGTGGGATCTTCCCGTTAGTCACTTTTCCTCGACCGGTAATGTGCCCTCCTTTAGCACCTGCAAAATTCACATAACTACCATCTATATTCTCAAACTCAGTCAACAACCTCGCATCCCACGTCATGTGCCTGGAGCAGCCACTATCAACATACCACAAGTTGATAATCCTCGTTAGCAGCTCCTGCACCATGCAACAAAATTAGTTAGATTGGAGGACCCAAGCCTTAATGGTCTTGGGTCTTCCAGATTCATCAACCACTGGGACATCCATCAAATATCCAAGACTCCTAACAGGAGTCTTGGATCTTAGACCTATTGATGGAAATGGTTTTTGATTTCCACTAGGTCTGTGGTCCTGAGGTTTCCTAACCATGTTTTGACTTTGCGACCTATGAAAATTATGATTTTGGTTCCATGAATTTTGATTATGATAATTTCTAAAGCCATCGTTATAAAAATTTCGACTACCAACATTCTGGTATCGATTTTGATATTGACCTTGACTTCTGAAATTATTTGATGGACCATTAAAGTTATTCATTCTTGGTCAACTACTTCTAGTTCTTTCTTATTTTCCAGATATAGATGCAGGCTGAAATCTTGGTTGATTTCTTTGAAAACGAGGAACTTGGTGAGTTCTCTTTTCAGCCTTATCTTCACCAACAGCAACACTTTGTTGCTTGGTAGCAGATATCTTTGGTGAGTTAACATTCTTCTCACCATCACCACTTTTTGCTGGTGATTTTTCTCTTTGTCTCTCACTTACCTGTCCTTCATTCTTTTTGTTAGGACAACAGCTGGCTACATGTCCTTTTTCATGACATTTGAAACACGATTTTATAGCCGAAGACTTCTTAACTAAAGCCTCTTACTCAGATTCATCAGGCGATGATGATGATGATGATGCCTTTGAAGGATCTTGTTTAGTTTGCTTAACTTCTGATTTTTCTTTATTTTTATTTTTAGCAAACTGCACATTAGATTCTTTAGTAATAACAGGGACCTCTTCGTTCATATCACTCCCTTTAACAAAATCAACCTTTTTAACAAAAACTTGTTTTTGACTCTTAGGGTGTGTATTCTTTGTTTTCAAAACAGTGTCTCTGTTATTCTCCTTCTTGGCATTTTCAGTCACATCAACATCCTCTGATGTGGAACTGCCAGGTGTAGTTGACACGAAGTCTGTAAGCTCTTCTTCATCTGGCAAGAAAGAATAGTCGTAACCAAGAGGTGGTGGAACTTCATTTAAACCTTTGAAGCCCACACAAGTCTTGTCATTACTCTTCTTCAAGCCATTCATCATATGTTTCATGAAAAAAGATGAATCTCTGAATTGATTTAATTTCTTTTCAAGCTCACAAATTTTAAGTTGTGCTTCAGACAACTCTTTGCACTTTTCAGAAACCTCTTTTGTTTTCTCACTCATCGTATCATAAGCTAAGTCAATAACTTGAAGTTTTTCGTTTAGCTTACAGGTTAGAATATTAATTTCTTCTTCATAACCTTTAATTTTCTTCAAGTATAATGACTCATTGAGTTTTACAAAAGTTTGATTCTTTTAGGTTTGAGAGCTCATTAGCCAGACTTTGGTTTTGCTTTGTTAATGTGTCAACCTCACTTTGCAGTTCACAACATTTCAAACAAACAGAACTACTAGAGTTAGAACATACCTCGCCTATTGATTTGCTTAGATCAACCATGAAAGCATCAAAATCAGCAGCCATCTTCTTCTCAGTAGTAGTCTGTTCTGCATCAGCCTTCTCATCTACCGTCTTTTGCTCACCCTCAACATTAGCTTTCACTTCTTCATCAGCAACAGGAGCTATCTCAGCCATGAATGCCTGTGAGGCATTGTTATCACTCTCCAGATGAACACTCCAATCATAAGAACCCTCTCTAGCAATAGAAATTAGGGCCTTTGATCCAGTGTTGTTTGATGCATTCCTATTGCTTGAACCATGACCAGGAGAATCTTGAAAGGATGAACTAGAACGCGATTCAGACTTTGCACTTTGACACTCCCTAGCAAAATGTCCATAGTTGTGACAGTTGTAACACTTCACTTTTGACTTGTCAAAGGCCACACTTTTGCCAACGAACTTCATGCCCGTTCTGTTCATGAACCTCTTCACCCTTCTAGAAATCATGGCCATCTGCCATTGCAAATCCATCTCCTCTAAGTCATCGGGGTCGATCTGATCATAATCTTCATCAAACGTAGCAGGATCAAATATTTTTCCATGAATATAGTTCTCGTAAGAAGCAACGAAAGAAGCAAGCAATGCCAGGTGTTCTTCATCACTTTTTGACACCCAGAGGCAAAGACTTAGAACTCCTGTTACTTGATTGTTGTTTCTTAGCCCCTGACGAGCCTCCTGAAGCAGCAACAAAACATACTTCTCCATCAGAATTTGTCACGATATGTTCATTGTCACATGAGAGAAACGCAGTTGCAGTGTCACTCGAAGCATTGTTGGAAAGATGAAGGTGTAAGACCTTTATATATCCCCGGATCTTAAACCTGATCATAACCCGTTTCCTTCTTCTTCATATTGAGCTCATAAGCTCTCAATTTTCCAACAACCTCCTCCAAGTCTTTCTTTTCATAATCAGCTTCACCCTTTATCGTCAACGTGTAAATATCCCACTTTGTAGGTAAAGCATCCAGCAACTTTTCGTTTATCTCCACATCTGTGTATCCCTCTATGTCATAATTATTGATTTCTGACATCAGATGATAATATCTCGTGATAATATCTTCTAGGGATTCATTTCTCATTCCTTTGAACACAGCAAACTGTTCCTTCAGCAGATCAACCTTATTCTTCTTCACATCTGTATTGCCCTCATATCTCTTTTCTAGGGCATCCCACATCTCCTTTGATGTTGTATGACACTTGAATGTATGTTTGATGCCATCAGGTAAAGACATCTTGATAGCAACTAAGGCCTTCTTTTCAGATTCATACATGTCACACCCTCAATTTCCACTTGCGGAGTTTTACCGCGAGGCGTGTGAACAAACCAGGATCTGGAACACTAGTACGTCGAACGACTCTATATGATTTGATGATACGTTTTCCAAAATCACTTGTTGTAGATTTTATGTTACCAATATTTAGTGGAAGCATCAGTTTTTAAAGTTTGAGCGGAAGCATAAATAAGTGGTGAAGCGGCGCCAACATAAACGCCAAAACAAATGAAAAATCCCCAAAACAATATTAATAAATAAGACACGATAAAAGATGTCTTGTTCAATGCATGTGCGTGCACCTAGAGCTCCTAGCGTCCTGAGAAACATGTAAAGAAACAAGTGTCAACATTAAAGATGAGTGAGTTCACAGGTTTTCATAAATTCGTTTGTTCGGTTATAGTTTGTTTTCTCCCGTTATCCCTAACCCGGGATAACGTATTGGTTCCATTATTCCAACCGGGAATATTAAGTTGTTGTTTCCAATATTCCATACCAGGAATATTAAGTTGTTGTTTCCAATATTCCAGACCAGGAATATTAAGTTGTTGTTTCCAATATTCCATACCAGGAATATTAAGTTGTTCCGTAATTAAGTTCAATGTTAATATATATAGGTAGCTAGCCTAAAGTCATGTCACTAAGTGTTCGCGATCGAAGCTGACTGTTGTGCCTCCGTTTTTCCAGGCCTATCACATGACCATGGCGATGTTAGGCCAAATTATTCACCCGTTGACCATACCCGGTCGGCTAGCGCGACTAGCTCGGATGGGGCTTGTCGGGCCCAGTAGTACTACTTATAATTCCCCCGCTATTTAACCCAAATACTAACGATCCGAGGAGATTGTCGAGGACTTAAGTGATAAAGCTGCTTAGTGACCATAACATTACATTAACATTAACTTAGTTATCGTATAGTTATGTGACGTTAAATTCGTATAACGTAAAGAGATTGAGTTTGAGAGTGTATACATGTTTCTCCCCCTGTTGTTTAAAAACCGGATAAAGTTAGGGGCCGTGAACTCACCTTTATTTGCTCGGTTAGTGTAGCAAAGATGTTATAAGAGATGGGACCACTAGTTGCGTCCTGACAAACCAATTTACTTCCACGTCAGTGTGTGAACACACCAATACAAATTCTACACGTAATTTACTCACAAAGTGATACACACAAACAACATACTAACACTCAAACATGCATGCAAGTATTCTCATGTGATCATAGTAATCAAACAACTTATCATGAACATATTCCAAATCCATGCAACACTTTAATGCATAAAATCACAAGTTATCAATTTTCTGCTTAACACTCATTATTCTGCTGTTTTCTAGAATTTTTATAAAATAGTTCTAACATTCCAAAAATTCCCATATTTTTACAGTAGGTAACATTTATACCATAGAAATTTATATAATTTTTCCAAGTCCTAGATCTTTACCAATTAACCATAAATATTAATATGCTAGGCTGCAGTCTGATTTATCACTTTCTGACTGCAGCCCACGGAAGAATTTATTTAAAAATCATCGGTCGACCAATGAACAAAATTCCAGTTGGAGTTGCCCGGAAATTTCCATACCTAGTTCCTGTACAAAAATCATGACTCAACTCCCTACTGATTTTAAAATCCAACTTGATAAACAACCAACAAAATTCCAGAATTTTCACAGCTTTAGCTACTGAACTTGTTTAGCCCTTTAAAAATATCAAACGACTTCAGAAAATTATGAATCCAGCGCCATTAGATTCCTTATTCAAATCTCTACGTTCTAGACATCAGAAAATCCGTTTTTCGACAACTAACGACCAAGTTACAGCCAGATGAAGTCGGCTGTAACTATTATTCAGCAGACTGTTTTCTGCATATGTTTATCCTGAACTCGTATAACCCGTTCATGCGATTAACCTAGGCGATCTAGAACTGATTTCTAGTCATAGATTAATACTAATAACCTATCCATGCAAACCCTAGTTCTTACTTCTAGTTATTACAAACAAAACACAGCCTATATATATATTCAGCTTTCAAACTCATTCCAACTTTAAATCTAGTATCAATAATCCGAAACTATAAAATCATGCAAATCTGAGAACAGCAACAATCAAGACATATATACTCGAATATGATCTAGCAACATATGATAAATTCCAGATTTTTAATGATAATGTACACGAACCGTGAGTGCTATAAGAGATCGGTGTTCAAGGGTGCTCGCGGCCGAGAGATTGATGATGAAGGAGACTGTTTGCGATCGATGAACTGATCAACTGCTGATCTCGTGACTGAGGACTCAAGCTAAACTGTTTGTGATCGAGATGGAGTGTATCAAGACTGAATTGCCGATCAAGGGAACAAGAAAAGGGCTGTTTGCGGTTGAAGAAGATGAAGACTTCGGCTGCTGCTTGCTGCGACCGAGAGGATGGTGATGGTGAGAGTAAGGCAGCCGACGGCTGTTTGCTTGTTAGGGTTTGTGTTTTTGTCAATGAAGGCATGCAATGGATGATATATATAGGCGCAAGGGATAGGGTTACGGTTTGGGTTTGCACACGGCCGCAAGGGACTTGGGCGGGTTGGTTTGGGTTTGATCTTGTTCTTGGCCGAAACATGTTTTAGGTTTTGATCTCGGTTTGGGTTTGATCTTGTTCTTGGCCGAAACATGTTTGGGCTGTTTTGGTTTGGTTTTGAACGAAGTAGATTTGCGGTCTTAGGCTTGATATCGCGGCCAAGGACTTGGGTTTAAAGTTTAAACTTCGTTAATTCCTAGAGTCACAATAACTCAAAGCTGATTCGTGTCGCGGTTCGGTTCAGTTCGTGTACATATCTATCATACTTACTCTATAACTAAAAATTCACACAACACACAACACACAACACGTATTCATTTAATTCGTGCACGCTTAATACTTAGCATATATATTATTCGACAAGTGTCGCGTTTTAAGTTATCCGAAAAACCCGGGATATCACATTATCCCCATGTTGAAAGAATTTTCGTCCCGAAAATTGAGTAAACGCGGTTTAGCATGTAACGTACATGTTTAGAGTGCCACGCACAAAGACTTAGTTCGTTAATGATGGTACGCAACGTTACAAGAAGTTCCCAAGTGCCATACACAAGGTTTTAGTCAACAATAGTACACGAAAGTATGAGAAATTTCCAGGTTATCACATCATCCCCATGTTGAAAGAATTTTCGTCCCGAAAATTTAGTTACTGGTATCGTTAGTTTGCTGCTCAGTTGCGAAGAGGTGCGGGTATTTGCTTTTCATCTGGTCCTCTCTTTCCCACGTGAACTCCGGTCCACGCTTAGAGTCCCAACGAACTTTAACGATTGGAATCTTGCTGTGCCTTCGAGTCTTGATCTCACGATCCATGATCTCAATAGGCTTTTCCACGAAGTGTAGTTGTTCATCCACTTGGATCTCATCCAATGGAATAACTAAAGTTTCATCTGATAGACACTTCTTCAGATTTGACACGTGAAATACGTTGTGAACTCCACTGAGTTCGGCAGGAAGGTCTAATTGGTATGCTACGGGTCCGATACGTTTCAAGATTACAAACGGGCCTACGTACCGTGGGTTAAGTTTGCCCTGTTTTCCAAAGCGGATTACACCCTTCCAGGGTGACACCTTTAGTAGGACGCGGTCGCCCACTTGAAATTCGAGCGGTTTGCGTCGTTGATCAGCGTAGCTTTTCTGTCGATCTCGTGCCGCCGCCATGCGGTTTCTGATTTGTACAATCTTTTCAGTAGCCTCAAGTATTAACTCAGGGCCTGTGAGTTGACTGTCACCGACTTCTGCCCAGCAGACCGGTGATCTACATTTACGACCGTATAATGCCTCAAACGGTGCTGCCGAAATACTCGTATGATAGCTGTTGTTATATGAGAATTCTACTAGAGGCAGGTGGATTTCCCAACTATTTCCGAAGTATACTACGCATGCTCTAAGCATGTCTTCCAAGGTTTGTATGGTCCTTTCACTTTGACCATCAGTCTGAGGGTGATAAGCTGTGCTCATATCAAGGCGTGTTCCCAACGCTTTCTGGAGTGACTGCCAGAAGTTTGACGTGAAGCGAGCATCTCTGTCTGAGATGATGGACGTTGGCACTCCGTGCCGAGAAACTACTTCCTTAATGTAGATGCGAGTCAACTTCTCCATCTTATCCGTTTCTTTAATAGCTAGGAAGTGTGCGGACTTAGTTAAATGATCCACGATCACCCAGATGGTATCTTAACCACCCAAGGTTCGCGGGAGTTTAGTGATGAAATCCATTGAGATCTGATCCCATTTCCACACTGGTATCTCAGGTTGTTGGAGTAGCCCCGATGGCTTTTGATACTCCACCTTGACTTTTGCACAAGTCAAACATTTACTCACGTAGGTGGCTATATCGGCTTTCATGTTGGGCCACCAATACGCAGCTTTAAGGTCTTGATACATCTTATCCGAACCCGAATGGACAGAGTATCGAGATTTGTGAGCTTCGTCCATGACTAGCTCTCTGAGGTTTCCGTAGAGAGGTACCCATACGCGATTCATGAAGTACCGGGCTCCATTGGGCTTTACTTCCCAATCGCGTTCCATTTTTCCCACTGATTCGGCTTTGATGTTTTCCCCCTTAACTGCTTCTAACTGGGCGTCGCGTATTTGATCGGGTAGCCCCGAATGAATAGTGAGTTGTAGTGCTCGTACGCGACGAGGTTTCAAGTGTTCCTTCCTACTGAGGGCATCAGCTACCACGTTAGCTTTACCCGGGTGATACCGAATGGCACACTCATAATCGTTCAAGAGTTCGACCCAGCGACGCTGTCGCATGTTCAACTCCTTCTGATCAAAGATGTGTTGGAGGCTTTTGTGGTCAGTAAAGATCGTGCACTTTGTTCCATAGAGGTAGTGTCTCCAAATCTTAAGGGCAAACACTACTGCTCCCAATTCCAGGTCATGCGTCGTGTAGTTTTTCTCGTGAACCTTCAGCTGTCGCGACGCATACGCGATGACCTTATCGCGTTGGATGAGTACGAATCCCAATCCCTGAATGGAAGCATCACAATACACTACGAAGTCATCTGTCCCTTCCGGCAAGGACAGAATGGGTGCACTGCAAAGTTTCTGCTTCAGCAATTGAAATGCTGCTTCTTGCTTGTCACCCCAAGTATACTTGATACCTTTCTGGGTGAGGGTAGTAAGCAGTTGTACGATCTTTGAAAATCCCTCGATGAAGCGTATGTAGTAACCAGCCAATCCCAAAAATTGGCGGATCTCCGTCGGTGTCTTAGGTGCTTCCCAGTTTTTGATGGCTTCAATCTTGGCAGGGTCTACGTGGATACCCTTTTCATTCACGATATGCCCGAGAAACTGAACTTCCCGGATCCAGAAATCACACTTCGAAAGCTTGGCATATAGTTTTTCCTGTTGAAGCAGCCCTAGCAGTAATCGTAGGTGTTCTGCATGTTCTTCTTCACTTTTGGAATAGATGAGTATGTCATCGATGAACACAATGACAAACTTATCGAGGTATGGTTTACACACGCGGTTCATGAGGTCCATGAATACCGCAGGTGCGTTAGTGAGACCGAATGGCATGACCAAGAACTCGTAATGGCCATACCGAGTGCGAAATGCCGTCTTAGCGATATCCCCCTCCCTGACGCGTAGCTGGTGGTAACCAGACCGTAAATCAATCTTGGAGTAGTAGCTTGACCCTTGAAGTTGGTCGAAGAGATCGTCGATGCGAGGTAACGGGTATCGGTTCTTGACTGTAACCTTGTTGAGTTCCCTATAGTCGATGCACATGCGGAAAGTCCCGTCCTTCTTCTTGACAAACAGGACTGGAGCTCCCCATGGCGAAACGCTTGGTCGGATAAATCCTTTTTCTAACAGCTCTTGAAGTTGGGTAGACAGCTCCTGCAGCTCGGCTGGAGCTAGGCGGTATGGAGCCTTGGCGATAGGAGTTGCATTGCTTGCCAATTCGATTTCAAATTCCAATTGTCGATGTGGTGGAAGACCAGGTAGTTCTTCTGGGAATACATCGGAAAAATCACGGACGACAGGGATGTCTTCTATACGTTTCTCGTCCTTAGGCTGTTCGGTAATTAGTGCGAGTAAAGCGAAGGAATTCTTTTTCCGAAGATACTTCTGCGCTTGCATGTATGAGATGATGTTGGTGACGGCGCTTGCCTTATCGCCTTGTACCGTCAGGATTTCGTCGTTCGAGAGTGGAATACGGATAGATTTTTCGAAGCAGAGGACTTCAGCCCGGACGTCGGATAGCCAGTCCATTCCGACTACCACGTCAAAACTACCCAGGGTAGTTGTCATCAGATCAATGGTAAAAGTGTGGCCCGCGAGTTTGAGTTGACAGCCGGATACGATTTGGGTCACATCTACAGATCTACCATCGGCTAATTCTATAACATAAGGGGTCTCTAGTGGTTTAAGCGTGAGATTTAGGTTCTTCCTAAAAGACTCAGATATAAAACTCCTATCCGCACCCGTATCAAAAAGCACAGTAGCAAAATGTTCATTAAGGGGAAACTTACCGGTGACTACGTTCGTGTCGTTTCTGGCCTCTCCTCGGCCCAAAGTAAATGCGCGACCTTTGGCACCTCCTGTGCCACCGTTCCCATTATTGTTGTTGTTGTTATTGTTGTTGTGGTTATTGTGGTTGTGGTTGTTTCCACCATTGTTATTGTTGTTACGCAACTGTGGGCAGTCTCTTCTGAAATGAGCAGTGCTACCACACTGATAGCATCCCCGGTTTATACCCTGCTGCTGACCCTGAGGCTGGTTTTGATTTTTTCGGGGCATGGTTTCCCCACGACAATCCTTTGCCGCATGTCCCATCTTGCCACATCTTTGGCAGCGAATTCCGGCACAAGGGCCGTGATGATGAAGATTGCAGCGATTGCACTGCGGCTTTCGACCTACATAGCCGCCTGCATTCTGGTTGTTGTTGTTGTTGTTGTTGGCGGGCTGATTTTGATGACCCCGGTGGCTGTTGTAGTAATTGAACCGTTTCTGGTTCCCTTGCTGCGGATGAGATGACGAAGACTGTCGAACAGTGGAGTCTTCAAATTTTCTTTTGTTGTCTGGGGCAACTTCAATTGTACCCCGTGCTGGCAGTTTCTTCTGTTCCACCGCCTTATCGGTGAGTTTGTGAGCCAATCGGATTGCTTGATGTTCAGTTACAGGTTTACTAGACATTACCATACCCTGAATTTCCGGAACCAGACCCCCGAGGTAGAACTCGAGTCTTTTCTCCACTGTGTTGGCCAAATCGGGACACAGAAATACTAAGTCATGATGTTTTGCAGTGTAAGCTTCAATTTCCGATCCCACCATCTTGTGGTTCCATAGAGCTTGCTCCAATTGTTGCACTCTGTCTCGTGGACAGTACTCCTCTTTAATTAGGGCCTTGAACTCAGCCCATGCCATTGCATTCGCAGCTATAAGTCCACGTGTCTGGACTTGGGCATTCCACCATGTCAGTGCCCCATCTTCCAGTGTTGAGGCTGTGTATTTGACCTTGTTTGCCTCTAAGCAGTTGCACATTTCAAAAACGGATTCTGATTTTCGATCCAGCGGACCAATCCAATAGGTCCTTCCGCCCCCGAGAATTTGCTTGGCTTTGCGTCAAGGAACATCTTGTAGGGGTTAAAGCCCCCTCCTGCTGACAGAGAACAGGAAGTCAGCAAGGAATTTTACTAGCCTCACTATTAGATTTTCACGCGAAAATTTAATAATGGTTACCTGCCGGCTGGTTCTGAACACCCGCTAAAGCTGCGTTCACATGCTCCTGAATCATGGCAGCTAGTGTGATATCCCGGGTTTTTCGGATAACTTAAACGTGATACTTGTCAATCTAATTACGTGCTATGTGTACGAACGTGTACGAATTAAATGAACACGAGATGTGTGTTGTGTGATTGTTTTAGTGATTGAATAATTAGAGTAGATACGTACACGAACTGAACCGAACCACGGCACGAACCAAAGAGATTCATGGTGACTCTAGGAGTTAACAAGTTTTAAACTTTAACTCAAGTCAAGTCCTCGGCCAAGATCAAATCCAACACACATCAAAACCTAAACCCTAAACCAAAACACTCTCGGCCGAGATCAAATTCAAAACCGCGGATATATTGAGTTCAAACCCAAACCGAACCCACCCTATTCCTTGGCCGCGAGATCAAACCCAAACCCAAACCAAAGCAACCCAAGATCCTCGGCCACAATACTTATCCCAAACCGTAAACCTTATCATGTGCGCCTATAAATACAAATCATGCATGTTTCATTGAAAAACACAAACCCTAACAAGCAAACAGCCGTCGCAGCCGAAGTCTTCATCTTCTTCAACCATAAACAGCCCTTTTTCTTGTTCCCTTGATCGATAGTTCAGTCTTGATACACTCCATCTCGATCACAAACAGCATAGCCTCATTCCTCGGTCGCGGATCAGCCTTGCTCTTTTCTTTCTCTCGGTCGCAGCAAGTAGCAGCCCTCGCCATCTTCCCTCATCATATTCACGGTTAGTTTAATTTGTTATTAAAAGACTAGAATTTATCTCTGATTTTGAAGATCATGTTTCGGATATATATGTATGCTTAAATGTTTAGTTGTCTCGGATTATATGTATGCTTGAATGTTTAAGTTGTTTCGGATTATATGTATGCTTGAATGTTTAGTTGTCTCGGATTATATGTATGCTTGAATGGCTAGTTGTTTCGGATATATGTGTTGCTGTTCTCAGATCGCATGACGGTATAATTTCAGATTGTTAATACAAGATTGAGAGTTGGAATGAGTTTGAAAGCTGAATACATATAGGCTGTGTTTTGTTTATAATAACTAGAAGTAAGAACTAGGGTTTGCATGGATGAGATATTGGTATTAATCTAGGATTAGAAATCGGTTTTAGATCGCCTAGATTAATCGCATGAACGGGATTACACAAGATTATGATAAAGGTATGCTGAATCAGTTGCTGAGTAATAGTTACAGCCGACTTCATCAGGCTGTAACTCGGTCGTTAGTTGTCGAAAAACGGATTTTCTGATGTCTAGAACGTAGAGATTTGAATAAGGAATCTAATGGCGCCGGATTCATAATTTTCTGAAATCGTTTGATATTTTTAAAGGGCCAAACAAGTTCAGTAGCTAAAGCTGTGAAAATTCTGGAATTTTGCTAGTTGTTTGTCAAGCTAGATTTTAAAATCAGTAGGGAGTTGAGTCATGATTTTTGTACAGAAACTAGGTATAGAAATTTCCGGGCAACTCCAACTGGAATTTTGTTAATCGGACGATCAGTGATTTTTAAATAAAGTCTTTCGTGGACTGCAGTCAGAAAGCGGTAAATCTGACTGCAGCTTAATGAATTAATATTTATGGTTAATTGGTAAAGAGTTAGGACTTGGAAAAATTATATAAATTTCTATGATATAAATGTCACCTACTGTAAAAATATGGGAATTTTTGGAATGTTAGAACTATTTTATAAAAATCCTAGAAAACAGCTGAATAATTGAGTGTTAAGCAGAAAGTTGATAACTTGTGATTTTATGCATTAAAGTGTTGCATGGATTTGGAATATGTTCATGACAAGTTGTTTGATTACTATGATCACATGAGAATACTTGCATGCATGTTTGAGTGTTAGAGATGTTGTTTGTGTGTATCAAATTGTGAGTAATTTACGTGTAGAATTTGTATTGGTGTGTTCACACACTGACGTGGAATTAATTGGTTTGTTAGGACGCAACTTGCGGTCCCATCTCTTATAACATCTTTGCTACACTAACCGAGCAAATAAAGGTGAGTTCACGGCCCCTAACTTTATCCGGTTTTTAAACAACAGGGGGAGAAACATGTATACACTCTCAAACTCAATCTCTTTACGTTATACGAATTTAACGTCACATAACTATACGGTAACTAAGTTAATGTTAATGTAATGTTATGGTCACTAAGCTGCTTTATCACTTAAGTCCTCGACAATCTCCTCGGATCTTTCGTTAGTATTTAGGTTAAATAGCGGGGGAATTATAAGTAGTACTACTGGGCCCGACAAGCCCCATCCGAGCTAGTCGCGCTAGCCGACCTGGTATGGTCAACGGGTGAATAATTGGCCTAACACCGCCATGGTCATGTGATAGGCCTGGCAAAACGGAGGCACAACAGTCAGCTTCGATCGCGAACACTTAGTGACATGACTTTAGGCTAGCTACCTATATATATTAACATTGAACTTAATTACGAATCAACTTAATATTCCGGGTTTGGAATATTGGAAACATCAACTTATTATCCCGGGTTGGGGATAATGGAATTAACAACTTAATATTCCGGGATGGGAATATTGGAAGCAACAACTTATTATTCCGTGGTTGGAATAATGGAACTGATACGTTATCCCGGGTTGGGGATAACGGAGTAATCAAACTATAACCGAACAAACGAATTTATGAAAACCTGTGAACTCACTCATCTTAAATGTTGACACTTGTTTCTTTACATGTTTCTCAGGACGCTAGGAGCTCTAGGTGCACGCACATGCATTGAACAAGACATCATTATCGAGTCTTATTTATTAATATTGTTTTGGGATTTTTCATTTGTTTTGGCGTTTGTGTTGGCGCTCGCATCACTACTTACTTATGCTTCCGCTCAAACTTTAAAACTAATGCTCTGCTAAATATTGGTAATTGATATAAAATCTACAAAGAACGATTTTGGAAAACGTATAATCAAATCATGTAGGGTCGTTCGACGTACTAGTGTTTCAGATTCTGGTTTGTTCACACGCCTCGCGGTAAAACTCCGCAAGTGGAAATTGAGGGTGTGACAGCTAGTTCTTCGGGTGTCAAGTTAAGGTTTCCACGTCTTCCAGTCGCCATTTAGATCTTTAAAACACAACACAAGCACACCCCGATAAGTCTATATATCCAATATAGTTATCCTACTTCGTACTTTAATAATTAGTAAGTTATGTCAACTCAATATGTTAAATAATCAAAAGAAATACTTGATTAACTGAAATTTCAACGTCTTACAAAAGTGCAAATCACACATACGAATTCACTATAAAGTCTCAAGTTTAAACACAAGTGGGAAAATAAATAAACTGAAGGAAAACAAATAATATAAACGAGACGTGTCAGTCGTCTACGTCTCCATTCCCCAAGTCACTGTCGTTGCCGTCATCCTGTGCGGCATTTCCAGCTTCTTCAGCTGGGTCCTCCTCCGGATCCTCTTCAGGATCCTCCTCTGGATCCTCTTCTGGATCCTCCTCTACCGGCACTGGAGGGGCCGGTGCTGGTGCAAGTGCTTGATTTTGCAGTTCCTGAATGTTCCAACTATTTTCCAGGACTCTGTCCTCCAGCCAGTCGGCTCTTATCTGCTCAGCATGCAGATCTCTGGCTATGGTGTTACGAGCTATCTTGCTCGTACGATGCTCTTCCTCGAGCGAGTCGGTCTTTCCGGTAAGGTGTCGGATCATCCATCCTTGTGCTAGGATGGTTTCCTGCATTCTTTCTAACTGTTTTTGTTGTGTATGCACCAGGATTCTAAGCATGTCAATTCCTATTTCTACAGGATTAACTGGTTCAACCAGTACAGCAATAGTTGGGCGTAGCGATGACTCCTCCCCCAGAGCGAGCCTCTTCCTCGCCGCTGAGCGTGTCTCCACGCCATAAGGTGGTATGGATTCCACCATTGGTGCCTTTCCTGGTGCCCTTGGTGGCGTAAGTCTGTCGGACGAGGATGACGATGAGGATGATGACATTGCCTGTTAGGTCGTGTAGTTAGTTACGAGTTGTTTTCATTTCTTATTATGAAGGTATAATCTACCAAACACGGTTGTGGCATATTGCATAACAAGATATAATAATTCGGTGCCAAACTAAGTCTAGTGTCGTGATATCAGCTATAGTTTAGGTCTACTTCTAATGCAAACCTGGTTCTCTATAGCTAGTGGCTCTGATACCAATCTGTCACACCCTCAATTTCCACTTGCGGAGTTTTACCGCGAGGCGTTTGAACAAACCAGGATCTGGAACACTAGTACGTCGAACGACTCTATATGATTTGATGATACGTTTTCCAAAGTCACTTGTTGTAGATTTTATGTTACCAATATTTAGTGGAAGCATCAGTTTTTAAAGTTTGAGCGGAAACATAAATAAGTGGTGAAGCGGCGCCAACACAAACGCCAAAACAAATGAAAAATCCCCAAAACAATATTAATAAATAAGACTCGATAAAAGATGGCTTGTTCAATGCATGTGCGTGCACCTAGAGCTCCTAGTGTCCTGAGAAACATGTAAAGAAACAAGTGTCAACATTAAAGATGAGTGAGTTCACAGGTTTTCATAAATTCGTTTGTTCGGTTATAGTTTGTTTTCTCCCGTTATCCCTAACCCGGGATAACGTATTGGTTCCATTATTCCAACCGGGAATATTAAGTTGTTGTTTCCAATATTCCATACCAGGAATATTAAGTTGTTGTTTCCAATATTCCATACCAGGAATATTAAGTTGTTGTTTCCAATATTCCATACCAGGAATATTAAGTTGTTCCGTAATTAAGTTCAATGTTAATATATATAGGTAGCTAGCCTAAAGTCATGTCACTAAGTGTTCGCGATCGAAGCTGACTGTTGTGCCTCCGTTTTGCCAGGCCTATCACATGACCATGGCGATGTTAGGCCAAATTATTCACCCGTTGACCATACCCGGTCGGCTAGCGCGACTAGCTCGGATGGGGCTTGTCGGGCCCAGTAGTACTACTTATAATTCCCCCGCTATTTAACCCAAATACTAACGATCCGAGGAGATTGTCGAGGACTTAAGTGATAAAGCTGCTTAGTGACCATAACATTACATTAACATTAACTTAGTTACCGTATAGTTATGTGATGTTAAATTCGTATAACGTAAAGAGATTGAGTTTGAGAGTGTATACATGTTTCTCCCCCTGTTGTTTAAAAACCGGATAAAGTTAGGGGCCGTGAACTCACCTTTATTTGCTCGGTTAGTGTAGCAAAGATGTTATAAGAGATGGGACCACTAGTTGCGTCCTGACAAACCAATTTACTTCCACGTCAGTGTGTGAACACACCAATACAAATTCTACACGTAATTTACTCACAAAGTGATACACACAAACAACATATCTAACACTCAAACATGCATGCAAGTATTCTCATGTGATCATAGTAATCAAACAACTTATCATGAACATGTTCCAAATCCATGCAACACTTTAATGCATAAAATCACAAGTTATCAATTTTCTGCTTAGCACTCATTATTCAGCTGTTTTCTAGAATTTTTATAAAATAGTTCTAACATTCCAAAAATTCCCATATGTTTACAGTAGGTAACATTTATATCATAGAAATTTATATAATTTTTCCAAGTCCTAGATCTTTACCAATTAACCATAAATATTAATATGCTAGGCTGCAGTCTGATTTATCACTTTCTGACTGCAGCCCACGGAAGAATTTATTTAAAAATCATCGATCGACCAATTAACAAAATTCCGGTTGGAGTTGCCCGGAAATTTCCATACCTAGTTGCTGTACAAAAATCATGACTCAACTCCCTACTAATTTTAAAATCCAACTTGATAAACAACCAACAAAATTCCAGAATTTTCACAGCTTTAGCTACTGAACTTGTTTAGCCCTTTAAAAATATCAAACGACTTCAGAAAATTATGAATCCAACGCCATTAGATTCCTTATTCAAATCTCTACGTTCTAGACATCAGAAAATCCGTTTTTCGACAACTAACGACCAAGTTACAGCCAGATGAAGTCGGCTGTAACTATTATTCAGCAGACTGTTTTCTGCATATGTTTATCCTGAACTCGTATAACCCGTTCATGCGATTAACCTAGGCGATCTAGAACTGATTTCTAGTCATATATTAATACTAATAACCTATCCATGCAAACCCTAGTTCTTACTTCTAGTTATTACAAACAAAACACAGCCTATATATATATTCAGCTTTCAAACTCATTCCAACTTTAAATCTAGTATCAATAATCCGAAACTATAAAATCATGCAAATCTGAGAACAGCAACAATCAAGACATATATACTAGAATATGATCTAGCAACATATGATAAATTCCAGATTTTTAATGATAATGTACACGAACCGTGAGTGCTATAAGAGATCGGTGTTCAAGGGTGCTCGCGGCCTAGAGATTGATGATGAAGGAGACTGTTTGCGATCGATGAACTGATCAACTGCTGATCTCGTGACTGAGGACTCAAGCTAAACTGTTTGTGATCGAGATGGAGTGTATCAAGACTGAATTGCCGATCAAGGGAACAAGAAAAGGGCTGTTTGCGGTTGAAGAAGATGAAGACTTCGGCTGCTGCTTGCTGCGACCGAGAGGATGGTGATGGTGAGAGTAAGGCAGCCGACGGCTGTTTGCTTGTTAGGGTTTGTGTTTTTGTCAATGAAGGCATGCAATGGATGATATATATAGGCGCAAGGGATAGGGTTACGGTTTGGGTTTGCACACGGCCGCAAGGGACTTGGGCGGGTTGGTTTGGGTTTGATCTTGTTCTTGGCCGAAACATGTTTTAGGTTTTGATCTCGGTTTGGGTTTGATCTTGTTCTTGGCCGAAACATGTTTGGGCTGTTTTGGTTTGGTTTTGAACGAAGTAGATTTGCGGTCTTAGGCTTGATATCGCGGCCAAGGACTTGGGTTTAAAGTTTAAACTTCGTTAATTCCTAGAGTCACAATAACTCAAAGCTGATTCGTGTCGCGGTTCGGTTCAGTTCGTGTACATATCTATCATACTTACTCTATAACTAAAAATTCACACAACACACAACACGTATTCATTTAATTCGTGCACGCTTAATACTTAGCATATATATTATTCGACAAGTGTCGCGTTTTAAGTTATCCGAAAAACCCGGGATATCACAATACATCCTCTTTTCAGCTTCAGACATGTTGACATAAGCAGTAACACGCTGTCTTCCCTCAAAATCATGCGTTGGGTTAGTGTACCCATCTTGAATACAGATCCACATCCGTGTGTCCTGATATTCAATAAAGGATTGAAACCTATCCTTCCAAGTAAGATAGTTCTCCACCTTCAGCATCTTTGGAGGTTTGTTTGTGGTGCCAGCCTCGTGCTCCATCCTCAACAGCTCATTTAGGTTTGACATATTCGACATTTTTACCGAACCGGCTCGATAAAAGTTAAAACTTGTCCGAAATGGGTGGTTACCAAATTATTCGACATTTTTTTGTCCTAAAAATCACACGAGTCTAACTGTCCAATCGGTTCTTCAAAATTGTCTATGGATCAATTTCTATGTCCGAATATGTTTAACTCTGGTTACATCAGCTGGTTAAGTTTCCACCTTTTTCTGTGTGACTCGGAACAGTGTAAAATCCGAAATGGAAACTCTGATTAACAATTCGAGATGAAATTCAGGAAGAGTAATCCGAGTTGACAATCCAAAATGATGATCCAGAATAGTGATCCGAGAAGAAATACGGAATGCACTATTCTGATCCGAAATGGAAATCCGGAATAGACTACTCTGATCCGAGATGGAATTCGGATTAGTTCTAATCCGAGATGGAATCCGGAATAGTTCCCAATCCGAGATGGAACCCGGAATACAATTCTAATTCGAAATTTCAATCCGAAATGGAATCCGAAATGGCTTTTCCGATCTGAATTGCACTGATTTCCAGATCCGAATTGCAGATTCTGGTCCGAAATTCAAGCCTTCAATCCGAATTACTATGCTTTTAATCCGAAATACCTGTAAAAAATATGAAATACCTGCAAAATCCTAAAACAGCCGTCACAAACTCCAAGAGCAGCCTCCAAAACGCCCAAAAATCCAATTTTCCTACTGTCACAATTCTGAACCAAGCAATAATCAAGAGTCGAATGCTCTGTTACCAATTGTAGGTCCCCTAGTCCTTATGGATCTTGACAGAATCATCTATCTAATCTAGAGTGCGGAATCCCCTAGATCCGATTTCACAGAAAACACAAGAACACGAACACAATACCTTCAAACTGTCTTCTATTGATTATCAAACATAATTATTTTACAATCAATTCAAGACTCTCTCTCTCTCTAACTCTCTGAAGCAATTCTCTCTGCAACTGAACAATAGAACCAGCAACTTTAACCCTAATCACAACCTCCCTATTTATAGAGATAGGTTATGCAACTGGGCTAGGGTTTCCTACATGGACTGCTAATGGGTTTAAAGCCCAATTCGCCTACCATGCTCTCTTTTGTATCTAGTTCAACCCAAATGCTTCTAATTAACTATTACAAAACTAAACCCGCTATCATTTTACTAATTACAATATATCCAAAGACCAAATCTAAGCTGTTGTCACAAATATGCACCAACAAGGGACTCACTCCTCACGCCCTTCAACACAACAAATTGTTTCTTCAGCATATCAACCTTGTTCTTCTTCACATCGGTATTGACCTCATACCTTTTCTCTAGGGCATCCCACATCTCCTTCGACGTTGTATAACGCTTGAATGTATGTTTGATGCCATCAGGTAACGACATCTTTATTGCAGATAAGGCTTTCTTCTCAGACTCATACATCCTCTTTTCAGCTTTAGACATGTTTACATAGACAGTTACCTGTTGTCTGCCCTCAAAGTCATGCGTTGGGTTAGCATATCCATCTTGAATATAGATCCACATCCGTGTGTCCTGATATTCAATAAAGGATTGAAACATATCCTTCCAAGTAAGATAGTTCTCTACCTTCAGCATCTTTGGAGGTTTGTTTGTGATGCCAGCCTCGTGCTCCATTCTTAACATTTCATTTAGATTAGTCATATTCGACTTTTTTACCGAAGCGGCTCGTTAAAAATGTTAAAACTTGTCCGAAATGAGTGGTTACCAAATTATACTATTAGACTCGTCTCGACGATAGGATTTAATGATGTATATTGTCCGATTATGAATTTTGAAAAAAAATATTTTGTCCTAAAAATCACACGAGCCTAACCGTGCAACCGGTTTGTCAAAATAGTTTCTGGATCAAATTCTATGTCCCAAAACGTTTAACTCCGGTTACATTAGCTGGTTAACTTTCCACCTTCTTGTGTATAACTCGGAATAGTGTAAAATCCGAAATGGTACTCTGATTGACAATCCGAGATGAAAATCAGGAACAGTAATCCGAATTGATAATCCGAAATGGTGATCCGGAATAGTGATCCGAGATGAGATCCGGAATGCACTGTTCTGATCCGAAATTGAAATCAAGAATAGACTATTCTGATCCGAGATGGAATCCGGAATAGTTCTGATCCGAGATGGAATCCTGAATAACTTCTGATCCGAAATTCAATCTGAAATAGCTTCTGATCCGAAATTCAATCTGAAATAGCTTCTGATCCGAAATTCAATCCAAAATTAAATCTGAAATGGGTTTTTCAGATCCGAATTACACTTTCTGATCCGAAATGGGCTTTTCTGACCTGAATTACACTTTCCTGATCCGAAATGCAAGTTTTCCAGATCCGAATTTCAAGTCTGCAATCCGAAATGCTTCACTTTTTGATCCGGAATGCAACTCTTTAATCCGAAATACCTTGCAGTTTATTCGAAATCACTAGAAACCCCTAGAACAGCCTCCGAAACCCAATTCAGTCATCACAAACTCCAAAACAGCCTCCAAAATGTCCAAAAACCCAATTCTTCTGCCGTCACAATTCTGAACCGAGCAAAATCAAGAGCCGAATGCTCTGATACCAATTATAGGTCCCCTAATCCGTATGGATCTTCACAGAATCGTCTATCTAATCTAGAGTGCGGAATCCGCTAGATCAGATTTCACAGAAACCACAAGAACACCAACACGTACACGAACAATTTCCTTCAAACTGTCTTCTATTGATTATCTAAACAATGTGTTTACAATCATTTCAAGACTCTCTCACAAATCTCTCTGAACAACTAAACTAGCACACGAACAATAGAACCAGCAACCTAAACCCTAATGCAAACCTCCCTATATATAGAGATAGGTTATGCAATTGGGCTATGGTTTCCTACATGGACTGCTAATGGGTTTAAAGCCCAATTCGCCTACCATGAGCTATTTAGTGTCTAGTTGAGCCCAATTACTTCTAATTCACTATTATAAAACTATCCAAAGACAAAATCTAAGATGTTGTCACAAATATGCACAAACACCATACCCAGTATTGGGCGCCGGGTATGAAGAAGGACATTGACTTATATGTGTCTAAATGTCTAACTTGTCTTAAAGTTAAGGCAGAACATCAACGCCCATCTGGTTTACTTGAGCAACCACAAATACCGGCATGGAAGTGGGAGAACATTGCGATGGATCGCATCACTAAACTACCGCACACATCTAGAGGTCATGATGCCAATTGGGTAATCATCGATCGTCTAACAAAGTCAGCACACTTTTTGGCAATTCGTGAGGATCTATCTGCTGACAAACTCGCCAAGATCTACGTTGATGAGATTTTATCTCGTCATGGTGTTCCTTGAACATCATATTCGATCGAGATGCTCGATTCTCATCTCACTTTTGGAAGACCATGCAATCTGCCATGGGACCAAACTCAATTTGAGCACTGCTTATCATCCTCAAACAGATGGACAATCGGAAAAGACAATTCAAACACTGGAGGATATGCTTAGAGTATGTGTGATCGACTTTGGTAGTAGGTGGGATTCGCATCTACTATTGGTCGAATTCTCCTACAACAATAGTTATCACGCCAGCATCAATATGGCGCCTCTCGAAGCTCTATACGGTCGAAACTGTCCTTCACTTGTCTATTGGAATGAGGTCGGTGAAGCTCAGCTCACTAGGCCTGAACTCATTCACGACACAATAGACAAATTCAAGAAAATTCGTGATAACCTTCCGACAGCTAGAAGCCGTCAAAAGAGTTATGCGGACAAACGATGAAAGCCCTTGGAATTCGAAGTTGGCGATTACATCCTTGTCAAGGTATCCCCTTGGAATGGTGTGATTAGATTTGGAAAGAAAGGAAAGTTGTGCGATGATATATTAGACCATTCAAGATCGTTGATAGAATCGAAAAGGTAGCCTACCGACTTGAGCTACCTCCTGAACTTGGGAATATTCACCCAACATTCCACGTGTACAATTTAAAAAAGTGTTTAGCCGATACAAACCTCCAAGTTTCCCTCGACGAAATTCACGTTGATGACACTATGCACTTTGTCGAGAAACCTGTGGAGATTTTGGACTGTGAAGTCAAGAAACTCAAGCGTAGACGTATACCAATAGTTAAAGTTTGATGGGAATCCAAACGTGGCCCAAATTTACTTGGGAATTAGAGGATCAGATGAAAGCGAAATATCCACATCTGTTTCACAATGTTTCCTCTAATTAATTTTCTGGACGAAATTTCCAAAAGTCGGAGAGACTGTGACATTTGTGCCTTTTCAATCATTGCACAATTACAAACAATTTCGTATTCAATGAAACCATGTGTTTTATTTCCAAATATTTTTGTATTCATAAAATCTTGTATTTTATTGATGAGAATGCAAAAATGTCAATCGTTGCACAATTTCGATCTTTTTCGGGCATAATCCAAATTACACATCTCTTAACACCTTTATATAATCAAAATATTAGGTTAAAGGGGTTAAAAATGCAAACAAGAGAAATACAAGTCCAAGGGCCAAAAATGTAAAAAAAAACAATAATTATTTTTGCTTCTTCACCAAGTTTGCCACCTATCTCCAATTTGTGACACCTAGCACTCACTTTGCCACACTTAATATGGTGTTGACACATGTTAGGACACTAATTCACACTTGAGGACACTTATCATCACCTCCTTAATTCTAAAATACTATAAATACCCCATGATTCTTCCATTTTTTCACACCACTTCAAAACACTTAAAAGCAAAGTGTGAAGTTCTTCTTTCTATCCTTCTTAGAGCTTGTTTCTAACCTTTGGAAGCCTCCTATCTTGAGTTCCAAAAGTGTTCTTCAACACGAGTAAGTACTCTTCCTAGTTCTTTAATTTTTTTAGCTATTTTGAGCTAAAAGTCTAACAGTTTGGCTTCCTGATTGACTTTTGGTTCTGACCATATTTGGTCAAGTCAAAGTTCAATTGAACTTTGCAACATGATCGTAATCACGGAGGGCAATCCCTAGCGATTTCACCTTCTGATTACCACGATTACTAGTCGAAGTGACAAGTTATAGTTTCGGTAAAAAATGCACATGATGTGCATTTTACGAGGAAACTATTTTCGGGTACTAAAACAATAAGTTTTGATATCAAATCTATTTTATAAACTTAGTTAGACATATTTTGACATGTCTAACTCATCATTTCTAGTTTAGTGCTTATTTAGGGTCGTTATTCGAGCGGTATTGACCACCGCTTTAACTTTCGAATCCGACTCGTTTGGTTGATCTTAGGATCTGACCAAACACATATTTGTGACCATAGTTGTATTGGGAATAACCTACTTAGGTTATACCTTATGGTCACTCGTTTGGTTAGTGTTATGATAAGTTACTTCTATGTTCTAAAAAAATGATGACCAAAATGCCCTTTTGCACATAAATCCATTTTAAACACATGTAACCAAATTTTTAACTTACAAACTGATGTATAACATTTTCAAACATGTTTGGGCATTTATGACTTATCATAGGACGATCACTCGTTTACGCTAATGACCCGTTAAAGTAGCAAAAACTACCTTAACGAGTCATAATGGGTCAAAAGCACTTAGGATCCTTTCCAAATCAGAATGTTAAGTTTGTTAAACCATATCACATGAGTTCCAACACTCATTTGGTTTATAAGGCTTCATTCTATCCGATCTCGCGTTTGTAGTCCCGACACGCTAACATATTTATCTGACACATTAGGACACGTTTGAACTTTGTTTATTCCGTTGATCAAGAACACTTTCGCAATCCCAAGTGAGTACATAGCCCCTTCTTTAACATTTTCTAAATGTTTTGGGGTGATTCATATATGCCTATAATTATTTTCAAGATTTCATAACAATATACATGGTTTATATATACAAAATGATTTTCAAAGTGAGTATATAGTTCCCCTCTTTTACGTTTTGCAAATGTTTTGGGGTGACTCATATGTGCTAAATCATTTTTAAGTTTTCAAAAACAATGTCTATGTTTTATATATAAAGCCATACGATTTCAATAATGTGAACAACTTGTTGATGTGTTATCCATAACACGAATGGCATTCATTAGCTTTGGCCGAGCCGACCAGTAGTATGTTATGGTAGCATATGCCTGACAATCCCATTATCAGACTGTTCACTGGATTTGGTGGAAGTTTGGGTAATGACAGAAGCTGTTTCTGATTAACAAATCATTTGTTGATTTGTTAGTCTAGTTAAAGAGACCCTTTGGTGGTCTATAAAAGATACCCTTTGGTGGTATAGTCAACACAGGTTTGAATGTGTTCATTAAAGAACGATCAAAAGTTTTCACAATTAAAAACATGGACGATTTATTTATGACATGGACAATTAGTATATGACACGGACAATTGATTTATAACACAGACAAATGGTTTATAACACGGACAAATGGTTTTGAACAATGTCATGCAATGATATTCATTTAAAGATATAAACCATACGAAGTTTTCTTTTGAATCAATATATTACAAGTTTATTTTATAAAAGAAACGTTTTGGTCAAGATTCATGGCTACAAGGTTTTCAAAAATCTAACTTACTTGTTTAGTTGGTTAATTGTATTGCAATATTAAACACTTTTGATACGAGGTTTTCACTTAACGACTCTTGTAGTTTGGCTAGGTGTTGCAATATGTATACAAAGCCACGAATTTGACACACTCACAAAACCTATGTACTCGCTGGCATTTTATGCTAACTCTCTTTTCACATATGTTTCAGGACTCGATGCTTGATAATATGATGCATCCCTCACGTAGGAATGGACGTGGCCCTTAGTGACTTAAAACATGAAGGATAATTTATTTATGCGTTGTTTATGTTTATCCCAAGTCAATGTAAACATTTAACTTAATAAAACAAAATTTTAAATTCCATGAGATGTGAAACAATAGTTTTTTGACATGACTCCCCAACGTTTCCGCCACGGTTCGTTGTTTTACGCGGTCGGGTGTTTCATACTTGAGTACCCACTTTTCTGGTTCACCATTGGATGATGGCTTTGGTTGCTTCATCAGTGGTTCCTCTTCAACGGACATGATTTCCTTCTGGCGTACATAATGGCCACCCCAGTTTCTGTGGGGAAACCGCAGGCGGCGTGGGAGTGGAAGTGATCATGCTGAACTCTCATTGAGCGCACCAGCCCAGTAATACGTCATGGCACGAGGTTGCGGGCATGACCATGAAATTAACCTAGACCGTGCGGGAGTGTCTCCCATCTGAAAGAGTCACCGGGAAAGAAATTTGGCCTAGAGGAAAAACGACCTCGTTGTAGAAACCAGTGAGTGGGAAATCCACCGGTTCTAGGCGCGCCTTTTCCTCCGGGTCTAGCTGCTGGAAGCACTGTTAATAGATAATGTCCATAGAGCTCCCAGGGTCTATGAACATTTAGACAGTGCGGCAGTGGCCAAAGATGCTAGTTATTACTACCGGTCGGTCTTCTTGTGGGCCCCTAGGAACTACGTGGAAGATGACCTGCTGTTCACGCTAGTGAGGCGTGCAGCTCTTCTGGTGGCCACGCTTGCGCGACCGGCCGCCCTGGATCAAATGAACGCACTTCATTTTTTATTACTTGGGACCTCGCCACCTCGAGTGATTTGGCGCACATCCTTGCGCACATTTTGCAATAAGTGGGTGAGCTTCCCACTCTTAAGCGCTTTTTCGATCTCCATGCGCAAGGAGATGCAGTTATCAGTTGTGTGCCATGTATCCTTGTGATAATCGCAGAAAAGGTTGGGGTCTTGAACTTTCTTATTGCGCATCGGCGCCGGCTGTTTGAACTGATGGTCTTCAGTGCTGAGGACCTCTGCCGGTGTCTTCATAAGCGAGGTCCCGCGCGCTCTGCGTCTCGACCAGTGGAAAGGGATGGAAAGGGTACTGGTTATGGTCCCTCACCCTTTATTCTTCTTACCAAATCCTCTACTCAAGTCTTGGGGGCGGTGCTGAGGTTGGGAGGTCTACTATTATTGAGGATGCGCTCGGTCTGCGTCTAGATCTTTTCCGCTACCATGAGTTTCTCCCAGCTTTTGGGGAGGCCTGTAGTTCTTGACAAGACTTTGATCATCTCGTCACAGCATACGACGTATTTGATCTGTGCACGAATCAGGACTTCATGCACATCTCCTATCTCCAGCACCTCTTTACTATAGCGTGTGATGAAGTCCTCCAGACTTTCGTCATGGCCGCCAGATTTTCAATATGTTAGAAGAGTCTCTGACGTAACGCCGCTGTTGGCTAAAGTGCATCAGGAACTTGTCTTTTAAGTCGTTCCACAACGCAAGTTTGCGTGTGGGCAGGTTGGCGAAGCATAGACGCGTAGCACCTATGAGAGTTTGGACAAACATGTGACACCACATAGGCAGCGTCCTAGCGTCCGACCAGTCCTGCGCGCATAAGAGATGCAGGTGGTCATATGGGTCTGTCAACCCATTGTACTTCCCGAAGTTGGATGTAGTTTTGCGCACTCCAATGGTGCGAGCGTGATCTCCTTGATAAATTTGGAGTGTTCAACTGCTTCAGCCGGCCGGTAGATCAAGTTATAATTATGCTCGGCTTTCGGGTTGTAGCCACCGTATGGAGCGGATCTATATGCAGCATGACCCTTTTGCAGCCGGTGAAACACACTGGCGTTGTCACCCTCGCCATAAGTTTTGTCCTCCTCACGTTGGGTGCACCGCGAGTGGACAGATGCTCGCCTAAGAGAGTGAGATTGAGGTTTAGGCAGCGGTTGCATGTACTCCGTCTCTTGGGTACGGAGCTCAGACGGTACACTCGTCCTAGCTGGCGAGTCGTAAGTCAGTATTCTTGGTGCAGGCGAAACATGCACCTAAGCAGCGGGCTGCACTGGGGCAATAGGAGGGTTGTGTTTGTGCGTAGACTGCGCGTAGACGGCATTTAGGGTCGTCTGAGACTTAATTTACCAAGACATCGGGGTCTCACCTGTGGGTAAGAACGATGTGATCGATACAAAAGGAGTCTCCATTTGAGCTCCAGGGGTAATCAGAACGTTTACTAGGCCGGAGTCATGGCGAGCTCCGACATTTTAAGAAGAATCTTCTTCCACTAGTCCATCGATTCAAGAGGCATGAACTGGGTTCTTGCCTTCCGCTCGAGGACCTCGTGGAATATTGGATGGGAAATTAGCAAATTGGACGTGAGATTTATGATCATACGAAAATGAAAGAGCTGATGAGAAAGAGAAAGTAAGTCCCACGGATGGCGCCAATGAAGAAACATCGGTTGAACCTACGGATATCCGAGGATATATAAGTTACAACAGGGGGCTTCGGCATACAAAGGTTATCTCTTCGCTCGTTCCTCGGGGTGATCTAACTCATACTGATCTGCAAAACTAGCAAGGCTCGTTCCTTGGGAAAGGTGGTTTGATCCGTGACCACACTCTGGCGTGAGAATAAGTATTGGTGATTGCAAGTAATAAGCGTAAATGCTTGTGAATATGATTGAAGGTGGTGGTAGATGTTGATGTGTTGTTCTTACCTTGTGGTCGGAAACTTACTTTATAGCCGGAAGTAAGTGGGCTTAGGAGATGGGCTGATGGGCCTTGAGCCTGGCCCAGGCGACAAGAGACATCCCATTTGTCCCTTGCTCAGACATTAAATCTCCCCTGAATCAGAATTAATATCTTCTATCAGGAGGTGTGGTCTGTGGGCGCTGAATGGTGCCACGTGTAAAGACAGTAAGGGCGGATATCTCTAGCGTTAGACCTGCTAGCAGCCGAAAGTGGAGAAGGTGGATGTATGAACCCTGTGGTGTTAAGGAAGGCCCACCATTGCACATTGTGCACAAGGTTATCCTTGTAGTTATGATGATGAGGGTATGGTTCTATGCGCAAGCGCATGGTTTTTTGGACCATACCCCTCCAAGTCCCCCCAATCCAGTGCTGCTCCTATGCGCATGTTGGTAAGTAGGAGGAGTGCTGGACTAAAAGAATTGTAGTATGCGTCGTTATGTTATTGGCAAAAATTGTTTATGTGAAGGAAACTGTTTTGTAATCATGATTTGAAATTTGAAACTTTGCCCATCTGACGCTACAGGTGGGTTGGTGAGAAAAAGTGGGGATTTGAAAGGACGTCTGACAGCTGTGGCATGTTGACAGCCGTATTGCCTCCCATTCATTAATGAATTGGAAGAGAGAGTGGCAGTCACGCGCGCATATTAACTGACAGTGGCAACTTGTCTGTCACGCGTCCGTTGCAGGTTGGCTGTTATTCGCACACACACCTCATGTTTCCCGAACGCATTTAATACGATCACTATAAATATATGCAACTGCTAGGGTTTTCTTCATCCATTTAACTTTTTTCTTCAGTTTTCTTTGAAATTCTTGTGTTCTTGAGTTCTTGTCTTCAAATTTTTTCTTCAAACTTTTTTCCTCTGATTTTGGCGTCTAGGGGTCCAGAGACTGCCTCCGCCGCTAAGGCTTCGACCTCTCTGCCGGCATGCAAGATGAGCCTGCCTACCTTTGTTCGCATGGTTGCCGATGATTTGCCCAGAGCTGGGGGCCCGATTTCCGTGGAAGGTGATATAGCCACCGATGCTCCGGCCGGCTATATCACCGTTTTTACGATTTTTTCGGTGAGGGCAACTTTTCGTTGCCTATCACAAAATTTTTCCTTGAATTTTTGCAGTTTTACAGCTTCCACCTCTCCCAGTTGAGCCCAATGGGGATGGTGAGGATTAAGCATTTTGAGTTCTTGTGTCGGTCCATGGGGTCTGTTCCAACTGTCGACCGTTTTCGTATTTTTTACCAACTCCATTGTTCAGTGGGATTTTATGGTTTCCAGCATCGTGTGCAAGCATGGAAAATTTTGCTTTCTCCCCCGAAGTCCTTCCATGACTGGAAGGCAGTTCTGGGGGCCGGAGGAGATTCTGGCGGAAACCCTCCCTATACTAGTGTTGGACCCTTGGTATACGAATTTGAAAGATATTCCGGCGATACGGCTGCCGGAGAGGATACTGGTGGCGGGCGGGATGAGTTTGGTTTGGAAACCAAACAACCCGGCATCGACTGGTATGGAGGGGGATCGAAGTAAGTGTTCTTACTTTCTTGCTTAGTGTCTTGATTTTGCTTTGTTTGTAAGCTAACGTGCATTCCTCTTTTGAAGGGGCCCCATAGTGTTTGGTCGCTTTCAAGAGAAAGGAGGGGCGGATTGAGAGGCTCGCCCTGGGCCCGGGTGAGCCCACCTAGTATTTCTAGGTCCTAGGCAATTTTTCACGTCCCAGGGCTGCGGATTTGGATGCCCCTGCGCCTTCAATTGGTAAGTTTCTATTGTTGAATATTGGTAACCTTTCAAGTGCCTTATCTGTTGTTGTGCTGTATTGTAGGTGATTTAAAAAAGCATGGGTATTGGCCCAGAGCATAAGAAGAAACGACACGCGGGGTCGAATGGAGCGGTTGAGAAGGAGTTGACTCAACCCAGGGCAGGCCCTCCCAAAGGTAAGCGCATGGTGTCTGAGCGTTGGAAAGCATATGTAGTAGTCTCTGATTCGTGGGAGCGTCTTGATCCTCTAGGTGGGAAGAAGCTACAGCCAAACCTGCTAGTCCAACGGTGGGTATCTCGACCGCCAAACCTACTAGTCCAGTGGACGTTGAGTCCAGCCAGGAGGTGCCTCTTAAGCGGAACAGGCGCCCAAAGGAGGACTTCTCCGTGCCGCCCCCTAAGAAGGTTGCGCGGAAAATGATAGAGAAGAAGGGGAGTCTGGGAGCGGACACTGCCAAGATCTCCCTTGATGAGTTTGTAACTTATGTTCATTCTTTCATTCTTTATGTAGTGTATAACTGAATCTTTTTGATCGCGCAGTGGGCGATGAGCCGGTTTTTGTGGAATCCGACACATGCACCGCGCCCACGGATGCTCCAATGCCCCCGCCTATTGGTCAAGGCGAGGAATCTGATGCTTGGGCAGCGGAACCTGAAATGGTGAGGGAGGGGCCTCACGTGGTGGTGGAAGCTTCTGGTAAGGGTACTAACGCGGGTTGTGTGGTGGTGGAAGAACTCGCGCAGATGGAGGAGGGGCCGCACGTGGTGGTGGAAGAACGCATGCGGGGTGTAGGGGAACCGCGGGTGGTGGTGGAATCACCCCCGGTGGCTTTGGAGGAACCGCGGGTGGTTCCGGAAGAACCCGCGGTAACTGTTGGTGCGGTTTTGGTTGAAGGAGCAGAGCCGGTGGAGATGGCTTCCGTCGAGGGTGAGCAGATGGATGCTCCACAGGGGATGCATGTGGAGGAGCCTGCACCCGGGGTGAAACGGGGGATCAGGCAGAACCCCTTTCGCCAAAGTGTCTCCAATCTACCCGGATGAAACCCAGGGTGATTATTATTACAGGTCATACTCTGTGGCTCAAGCTGAAGAAATCCACACCCCTGTGTGGAAGTTAGAGAAGGGAGAAGACTTCTCTCACTGGCCGACGTGCCGTGAGTTTTTCAAGGGAGCCTTCCCTCCAGCAGAGGTACGTGCACTTGCTGAACATGAACAAGAAACCACCTACCACACATACATCCAAGCAGCTGTAAGGTCCGTCTCTATGACTTATAAGATTGTTCATGAATGGTGGGACTTGCTGAAAAAAAGAAAGATCTTGAGGCTGCCCAAGCAGTCCTAGGTAAGGAGCGAGCCCAAGTGGTTGCGAGTGAAGCTGTGGTGCAGGCAAAGGAGACTGCCTACGCCGACAACCAGCAAGCTGAGGAATGGGCCGCGCTGGGGTGGAAGAGACGGGTCAAAGCCTCTGATGCCAAACTTGCGGGGGAGTGAAGGTTGTGGAAAGAGGCTTATGAAAGGGACAACAAGGAGAGTATATCCTTGAGGGATGAACTGGCCCGGTTGCGCGCTGAGGTAGCGCGAGAGAAGAAGGAGGTAACCACTTGCCTTTGTGCTTATCTAATTTTTGACTTCAGTAAATTATGATGCTAACCTTGTTATGAACGATCATGTTGAAGCTTGTGCTGCTCTAGACAGCGCCAAGAAAGACCTTGAGGCAGCCATGGTGGAAAAGGCTGAGATTCATCGCAGGCTACAATTGGCAGAATGCAAGGTGGAGTGGGCTAGAAGAAATTGGTGAATTCTGAAGACGCCCGCGCCATCACCGAGTCGTTGGTGGAGTCGCTGACCAACAATATGCTGTGGATGCAATAGCATAGATTTGTCAATGTAAGTACTCCACTTATTTACTGATCATTGTGTGATGGTTCTGATTTTGTCTTTGAATTTGCAGAAGGCAAACTGCATTCTAAACTTTGCGGAGTTGAATGGCGTAGTGGCCAAGCTAGTGGTTGCTGCGCGCCATGATGGGCACGCATAGGGCTATGCTGTGTGTGCGCAACACGTCACTAATGCATTGGACTTTCCATGGGATTCTAGTCGTGCTGCCACTTATGGAGTCAATACCGGAGCTGCTTTAGAAAGTGCACAGCAAGGGTATGATCATCTTGACATCCCAGCGTTGGAATTGGTGAGCGAGGCCTTACCCATGACGTCTTCGTGGATCGCTTGAAGGATGTATTTTTGGAAGAAGCCGAGGCCGTTGCTGATGAAGACTAGTGTAGGATCCTTAATGTAATATCTTTGCAGGATCTTTGACTTGCTGCGCATTGCACGGGTTTGTAATTATTTTTATCTTTAATGAAATGTTTCTTCTGTTTTACAATATTTGCGTGAAGAAGGACCAACTTTGAGTAGGTGTAGCGAATGAATCTAGTAAGAACTCGTGTATGAACGTCAACTCCCATGCGCATGCCATAGGTACACTTAGTGTTCAAGAGTCATTGTATACCAAGGTGTTTTCGCATAGACCCAAAGTGGTTTCGCGCATTTGTAATGAAACATTAAGATAAATTAAATCATCTAACTCTTGTCTTTATTACACAATGAGGAGTAAGAGGCATATACAGAGTAGACAAAAGATAATGAACTTGCTAATTTACATGTAGCACCATCTTAGCTGTTGCGCTTTCCGTGTCCTAAGGATGTTTGTACCGTCTAGGGGCTTAAGGGTATACGCGCCTTTACCTGGACTTCATGGATAATGTAAGAACCATCCCATTTGGGTGAAAGTTTTCTAGGACTTTCAGCATTAGACGCTTCGTTGTCGTGTAGAACAAAGTCACCAGGTAAGAAGGTACATATGCGGACTCGCGCGTTGTAGTACTTTTCAAGCTTAGACTTATATTTTGCTTCGTTGATTGCGGCGTTTTCACGACTTTCTTCTAGTAAGTCGAAGTCGAGTCTGCGCTCATCTTCATTGTTTTGGTTTGCCCATCGAGCATGTGTGGTGATGGGAGGCCTATCTCTACGGGAATTACTACCTCCGTCCCAACACAAGGTTGAAAAGAGTTTCACTCGTGCTGGTTTTTGGCATCGTTCGATGAGCCCAAAGAATGCTTGGCAACTCATCTACCCAGCCTCTTCACGCCGTGCCCAATCTCGTCTTGATCCCTTCGATGATACTTTTGTTATTGCTTTCCACTTGCCGTTCCCCTGGGGATGCGCGACCGAAGTGAAAACGTGTTCGATATGCATTTCCTTCAACCATTGTTGTAGTTCTTCAGCTGCAAAATTGCGGCCATTTTCACTGACTATGCGTAGGGATATCCCGAAACGGCATATGATATGCTCCCATACGAATTTTCGAACTACAGTTGCTATGGTGGATGCAATTTGGTTTCAACCCATTTGGTGAAGTAATCGACTGTGATGATTATAAACTTCATCACGCCTGGGTTATCTGGGAAGGGTCCCACCATGTCGATTGCCCATTGCTACAAGGGCCAAGCTGTTGTAACAAGGATCAAAGTATTC
This sequence comes from Scalesia atractyloides, assembly GCA_947069175.1. NCBI lineage: Eukaryota > Viridiplantae > Streptophyta > Magnoliopsida > Asterales > Asteraceae > Scalesia > Scalesia atractyloides. The sequence goes on along the minus strand of CAMTDV010000020.1, from coordinate 68,742,265 downwards.
TTGGCGTACAATGTCTTCGGAGCATGGCGCTGGCATGATGTGCACTTCCGCAATGTTTCGACCGCATCTAGGTGCATGTCAGGCCAATAGTAACCGGCGTTCATGATCTGTGCTACGACCATGCGTGGACCGACATGAATTCCACATAACCCTTCATGTATTTCGCAGATCAAGTACTTCACATCTTACAATCAATGCAGTGGAGGAGCGGTCCAGATATGACTTCCGGTATAGGCGACCGTCTGCCATTTCGTAGTTAAGTGCCTTGTTTTCCTTGCTTCCCCTTTGTTTTCGGGGAGGATCCCGTGTTACAAGAACATTATTATGGGGGACACCCAGGACGGATTTCCCACTTCAATGATGTTGACTTGGCGTAAAGGAACAAAAGGGTTTTTGAGTACCTCAAGGCGCACCTCACGTGCAAGGTTCTTGAAGCTTCTAGCGGCTAGTTTGCTGAGCGCATCGGCATGTTTATTCTCGCTTTGGTTGACATGGGTTATCTTGAAGTGTTGGAATTTGGTTATTAAGGCTTGCGCCTGTTCTAGATACAATGCCATCATCTCGCCCTTTGCGTCGTGTAGGCCGTTGACCTGGCCTGCAACTAAAAGGGAGTCGACGTTTGCTTTCAAATTCTGTACGCCCATTTTGATTGCTAACCGAAGGCTTGCCAGGAACGCCTCGTACTCAGCTTCATTATTAGTACTTTAAAATCCAATCTGATGGCGTAGGTGAACTCTTGATTGTCGGGGCTTATTAAGCGAAGGCCTGCCCCTACGCCATCATCGTTGGATGTGCCATCTGTGTGAAGTATCTATGTGCGGTCATCTGTAACCGGCGTTGGGTTATTTACAACTTCACACTCTTGCGCTTTAGTTTGCGGTACCTTCGCAATTAAATCGGCTAATATCTGGCGTTTTATTGCTAGGCGTGGTTTATGCACAATGTTGTGTCCACCAAGCTCAATCACCCATTTTGCTAGATGGCCAGAGATGTCCGGCTTCAACAAAATTTGGCCCAAGTGATAGTTCGAGAGAACTGTTATCACATGGCCAGAAAAATACCAACGCAACAGTCGGGAGGCATGGACCAAAGCTAGAGCAATCTTTTCCATCATGGGATATTGTGTGTCTGAGTCAGTAAGCATCTTGCTGACGTAGTAGATTGGAGTTTGAACTCCTGCGCGCTCTACTAGTAGGACTGCTCCCAGAGCGATATCAGAAGCGGAAAGGTAAGTATCAGTGGCTCGTTCTTCTGCAGTGCTGTGAGTGTTGGCAGCTGAATCAAGCACTCCTTCATTTGGATGAAGGCTTTCTCCGCATCCGGACTCCACTGGATCTTATTTTGCTTCACACAGTTCCGCAAAGTACTGATGAATAGGAAGGACTTCATCGCGTGATTGGCCCGGAACCTGTTCAGCGCAGCCAATCATCCCGCCAACTGTTTCATTTCTTTAATAGTTGAGGGTGATGGCATACACTGGATTGTTTCCACTTTATCGGGATTCACTTTGAAGCTATCGCGCGTAACGATGAATCCCAGAAATTTGCCTTCTTCCACTCCAAAAGAACACTTGCTGGAGTTCAGCTTCATGTTTGCCTTGGGCAAGGATGTAAACGTCTTTGGATGTTTGCCAACATTTTCTCCTCATCCGAGCTCATGATGACGAGGTCATCGATATAAACTTCCACGGTTTCACCAATGTCATCCCCGAAGACATGGTCCATTAAACGTTGGTAGGTGTGTAGGTCCCCTAATACGTATGGATCATCACCGAATAGTCTATTCAATCTAGAGTGTGGGATCCCCTAGATCAGATTTCACAGAAACAATAACACAAACATGAGCAATCACTTTCAATCAGTCTTCTATTCATTATCCAACATGAATGTTTACAATCAATTCAAGACTCACAATAAATCTCTCAGCCACTCTCTGTAGATTTCTCACACTCCTCTGTGTTGTTCTTCTCAACCCTCTGTCTCATTCACAAAACCCTAATGCACAACATGTATATATAATACATGTCTGCATACTAGGCTTTAGACTAGGCTAGGCCATTCTCCAAGCCCATTACAACTCTAAACAAGCTAAACGCAAATGCTAAGCCTAATACAAAATATCCAAAGAGTAAACTATTAAGCTGTTGTCAGAAATATGCACCAACAAGGTGGCTCCGGCGTTGCACAGTCCGAAAGGCATTTTTGTGTAACAAAAACTCCTTTTGTTGGTTCCGAAAGCGGTCTTGTCTTCATCGTCTTTCTTCATTTGGATTTGGTGGTAACCCTTGTAGCAATCACGGAAGAATTTCCACTTGAATGAAGCGAGTGAGTCCACCTCTTTGTCAATTTCAGGTAAGACGTAGCACTCCTTGGGACATGCCTTGTTGAGATCCTTGAAATCGACGCACATGCGCCAACTTCCGTTGGACTTTTGCACCATGACCAGGTTGGCTACCCATGTTTGATAGCATACCTCTGGATGATTCCTGCATGGAGAAGCTCTACACTTGCTCATTCAGGGCGCGGGTCTTTTCAGGACCGAAACTGCGCTTCTTTTGAACTATGGGCTAAATTGAAGGGAATGTGTGCAATGCATGCTCAACGATTTCCTTTGGCACTCCAGCCAAATTCGCTGGTGACCACGCAAAAATATCTACATTGCGGAACAACATTTGCTTTAACCGTGCCTTGATTGCGTGAGTCATGGCGCGTCCTAAAAGGAGTGTTTGCTCCGGGTACTTGTTGTTCAGTACCCACTTTTCTAGTACACTGTTGGACGATGGCTTTGGTTGCTTCATCGGTGGTTCCTCTTCAACGCATATGATTTCCTTCCTTGCGTACATATTGGCCACCCCTGTTTCGATGGGGAAACCGCAGGCGTCGTGGGGAGTGGAAGTGATCATGCTGAACACCCGTTCAGCGTGCCGACCCAATAATACTCATGGCGCGAGGTTGTGGGCATGAACATGAAATTAACTGAGACCGTGCGGGAGTATCTCCCGTCTGAAAGAGTCACCGGTAAAGAAATTTGGCCTAGAGGAAAAACGGCCTAGTTGCTGAAACCAGTGAGTGGGAAATCCACCGGTTCTAGGCGTGCCTTGTCCTTCGGGTCTAGTGCTGGAAGCACTGTTCATAGATAATGTTCGTAGAGCTCTAGGGTCTATGAACATATAGTCGATGCGGTAGGGGCCACAGATGCCAGTTATCACTACCGGTCGGTCTTCTTGTGGGCCCTGGGAACTACGGGGAAGATGGCCTGCTGTTCATGTTGGTGAGGCGTGCAACTCTTCTGGTGGTCGCGCTTGCACGACGGGTCACCCTGGATCGTATGAACAGACTTCATTTTTTATTACTCGAGCCCTCACCGCCTCGAGTGATTTGGCGCACCTCCTTGCGCACATTTTGCAATAAGTGGGTGAGCTTTCCACTCTTAAGCGCTTTTTCGATATCCATGTGCAAGGAGATGCAGTTATCAGTTGTGTGCCCCGTATCCTTGTGATAATCGCATAAAAGGTTGGATTCTTGAACCTTCTTATTGTGCATCGGCACTGGCTGTTTGAATGATGGACTTTAGTGTTGAGGACCTATGCCAGTGTCTTCGTCTGTGGGGTACACTGGCGATCACGATTATCTTGTTTTATTGCTCGCTGGGTAGCGAGTTTATTGGTGGTCGCTCTTGTGTCGACCGGTGAGTGGGAAGGGTTCTGGTTGTGGTCCCTCCACCCTTTATTCTTCTTCCCAAAACCTCTACTCAAGTCTTGGGGGTGGTGCTGAGGTAGGGGAGGTCGACTATTATTGATGTTGTGCTCTGTCTGTGCATAGACCTTTGCCACTGCCATGAGTTTCTCCCAGCTTTTGGGGAAGCCTATAGTTCCTACAAGACTTTGATCATATCGTCACAGCGTACAACGTATTTGAACTGTGCACGAATCAGGTCTTCATGCACATCCCCTATCTCCAGCACCTCTTTATTATAGCGGGTGATGAAGTCCTCCAGACTTTCGTCATCGCGCCGCCACATGTTCATTACGTCAGAAGAATCTCTGACGTAACGCTGCTATTGGCTGAAGTGCATCAGGAACTTGTCTTTTAAGTCGTTCCACGAAGCGAGCTTTCATGTGGGCAGGTTGTCGAATCATAGGCGCGTAGCGCCTGTGAGATTTTGGACAAGCAGGTGACACCACATAGGCAGCGTCCAGCCTCCGATAAATCTTGCGCCCGTGAAGAGACGCAAGTGGTCATCTGGATCTGTCAACCCGTTGTACTTCCCCTACTTAGAGGGAAGTTTTGCGCGCTCCAGTTGTGCGGGCGCGATCTTCTTGATAAATTTGGAGTGTTCGGCTGCTTCAATCGGCCAGTAGATCAAGTTATAATTATCCTATGCTTCTTGGTTGTAGCCACCCCGTGGAGTGGATCTATATGCAGCATGACCCTATGGTAGCCAGTGAAACACACTGGGCTGTCACCGTCGCCATAAATTTTGTCCTCCTCACGTTGGGTGTACCACTCCCCGAGGAGACGCAGGCCCAACAACGAGTGGCAGATGCTCGCCTAAGAGAGTGAGATTCAAGTTTAGGCGGCGGTTGCATGTACTCCATCTCTTAGGTACGGAGCTCAGACGGTACACTCACCCCAGCTGGCGTGTCGTAACTCAGTATTCTTGGTGTAGGCGAAACATGCACCTGAGCAACGGACTGCACTGGGCAGCAGGAGTGTTTGTTTGGGCGCAGAGCTACGCATAGACAGCGTTTAGGGCTGTTTGAGACTTAATGTACCAAGACATCGGGGTCTCACCCAGGGGTAAAACCGACGTGATCGGTACAAAAGGAGTCTCCAGTTGAGCTCCGGGGGTAATCGGAACGTTTACTCAGCCGGAGTCATGGCGAGCTCCGACATTTTCAGAAGAATCTTCTTCTTCTAGTCCATCGATTCGAGAGGCATGAACTGGATTCTTGCCTACGGCTCGAGGACCTCGTGGAATATTGGATGGGAAATCAACCATTTGGATGTTAGGTTTATGAAAAAACAAAACGAAAGAGCTGATGAGAAAGAGAAAGTAAGTCCCACGGATGGCGCCAATGAAAAACACCGGTTGAACCTAGGGATATCCAATGATATATAGGTTACAACCAGGGGGCTTCTACATACAAAGGTTGTCTCTTCGCTCGTTCCTCAAGGTGATCTCACTCAGACTTATCTACAAAACTAGCTGCGCCGTTAGTCTAATCACGGGGAAAAGGGTGATTTTCTACTTGACCACACTCCGGCGTGAGAATAAGTATTGGGTTATTGTATGTAATACGCGTAAATGCTTCTGAATATGATTGCAGGTGGTTGTAGATGTTGATGTGTTCTTCTTACCTTGTGGTCGGACACTTATTTTATAGCCGGAAGTAAGTGGGCTTAGGAGATGGGCTGATGGGCCTTGGGCCCGGCCCAGGCGACCAGAGACATCCCTTTTGTCCCTTATGTCAGACATTAAATGTCCCTTGCAAGGGAATTAATGTCTTTTGTCAGGAGGTGTGGTCTGTCGGGCGCTGAATGGTGCCACGTGTAAAGACAGTAAGGGCGGATAGCTCTGGCGTCAGACCTGCTACCAACTGAAAGTGGAGAAGATGGAACAGTCACTGGTGTAGATATGGTTGTGCACAATCTAGCATCTGCCTTACTGTTCATTTGACGCTGTCAGACGCAACCTGCCGAGCAACCATTCGTCACAGATCTACCACTCTGTACCCTTGTGTGCTCAACACCCTTTAGTGCTTACCCCTTTTGCGAGGCTGTCAGTATTTTCCCGCCAAACGCAGAGTAGTAGGGATAAATCCTTTTATCCGCAAGACTATGAGGTGCTCTCATGTTTGTCTGGTCCTTAAATGGTTTTAGGATTCTTGACTAGAAGTTTGTATGTTGCACGCAGGGTCTAGTAGCCTGCGCGTGTAAGTCTAACTTGCCATTGTGCCAGGTACACAAGGCTCATTGTGTGACTTATTGGTGTTGGTCTAATTTACCGTTGCGCTGAGTGCGCAAGGTTCATTGTGTGATCTATTGGTGTTGGTCTAATTTACCGTTGCGCTGAGTGTGCAAGGTTCATTGTGTGACCTGTTGGTGTTGGTCTAATTTACTGTTGCGCTTAGTGCGCAAGGTTCATCGTATAACCATGTGGTGTTAAGGAAGGCGCACCATTGCACATTGTGCGCAAAGTTATCCTTGTAGTTATGATGTTGAGGGTTAGCAGTGTTTTAGCTTAGCACGATGTTGTAGTTTGTTTTAAGTTTGTTACATGTCACTTTCAATGTGATGTTAGGATAAGACGCTCGACAGTTTGCTCTTTACTATAAATAGAACAGTGCGCATACTGTTCTATTTATCACTTTACCTTGACATTTTGTGTACGAGCAAATCAGAGTGATGTTAGGCTAAGGGGGAGTTTGTAATCGTTCATGCATAAGTAAATTCATAAATTTATAAAAGCATATTTGTGAAAGCAATCTCCCTATTGTTGCGAATTCAAAGTTTATTATTCCCACTGTACTATTCATACATGTTTATCCACCTCCATTGATTTCATCTTAAACATTCACAACAATATTAAACTCAGATCCTAACAGTTTCATCAGTAGACCCAAAGATTATATGGTCTACATAAATCTGAACCATCATCACATTGTCTCTGATCCTTTTTATGAAGAGAGTCATGTCGATTCTTCCTCTGGTGTGTCCATATTCTAGAAGGTATGTTGACAAAGTCTCGTACAAGCCTAAGGCGCTTGATGAACACCATAGAGAGCTTTGTCAAGCTTGTAGTATCGTTTAGGAAAATGTGGATCTTCAAACCTAGGTAGCTGACAAACATAAACTTCTTCTTTTACTTTACCGTACAGAAATGCGCTTTTCACATCCATCTAATATACTTTGAAGTTTTGTACGATGCATATGCCAAGAATATTTTAATTGCTTCTATACGTGCTACCTGATCTTCATAGTCAATCCCTTCTTCATGCTTAAATCCCATAACTACCAATCTTGTCTTGTCCTTCATGACCACACCACGATCGTCCATTTTGTTTCGAAACACCCATTTTGTTCCAATACTTTGAGCTTTTGAAACTAGATAATACTTCCTGCATCGCCTGCACCCAACTTGAGTCTTAAATAGCTTCTTCAATGTCACTTGGTACAGATTGTGACAGAAAAGCGGTGTACAATCCTTTGTTGATAACATAAGTCTGACCACGAGTTCTCACGCCGTAATCCACCAGACCAATTACGTCTTCAATGGGGTGATTTCGATTGATCTTATAACCTGCATTGGTATGGGTTTTAATTTGTTGAGGTAGATTTGTGAAGTGTTCATCAACATAAATGATTGGAGGTTTGTCTTCTTGAATTGGTTCATCCACATTCGTCTGAAAGAGGAAGCATTATTTGCGGATGCATTCTCATCTGAAGTGTCACCACTTACTTCTTCGACAAGAAGGATTTGATCCGCTGAAGCTAGAGTAAAATGAGTTGTGAAAGGGGGGAATCCAATGTCTTGCAAGTCAAACAATGGTTCAAGTTGAGCGGTTTCAGTAGGTTAGGTTTCAGAAATAGGTTTGGGAATGTCGAAGGTGTTGAAAACAACATCTACATCACCAATCCGTAGAACTTCCACTGTTGGTGTGGTTTCCTTCTTGAAAGTCGATGTAGTATGATTCGAGCACCATCTTGGTTCGTTTGTTGTAGACTTTATACGCCTTTTAAGTAGATGAATATCCCATGAAATAGCACACATCACCGACTTCTTCAAACTTGATAAGATTATCTTAAGTGTTGAGAAGTGTACATGAATATGCAAACGGTCTAAAGAAATCTATCAGAGGCTTTCTTTTATAAGAAGTTCATAGGCAGTTTTTCCGTGAGATTTAACAATGAGAACGCGATTCAAAACATAGCATGTTGTGTTGACTGCTTCCGCCCAGAAGATGATTGTCAGTTTTGAGTCTACAAGCATAGTTCGAGCAGCTTCAATGAGTGCTCTGTTCTTTCGTTCCGCTATGCCATTTCACTGAGGAGTTATAGCTGCACTGTACTAATGGCGAATACCCTTTTCTTCATAGAATGAGATAAATGTTTGATTTGTGAATTCCCATCTGTTATCACTTCTGACTGAGTTGACCTTCAGTTTGATGACGTTTTCGATCATAGGATGAAGGTCTGTAGGATGGATGCAGTTTCGCTTTTGGTTTCAAGAAAGTAGACCCATGAGAATCGCAAAAAAATCATCTGTAATCACCAAGCAATAAGATCGTTGCTAAATGTTTCACACTAATGGAACCCGTATACAACAATTGCAATGTGCGGTTATCGTATTCACTACTTTGGACTTGTGCGGCTTTTTGTGTAGCTTGCCTTGGGCGTATGCGATACACTTTTTTGAAAATGGAAATTCTTTATTAGTAAACCTCTTACTAAGTTTAATTTGGAAAGTTTATTCATATTTTTGAAATTCACATGCCCCAAACGCCTATGCCAAAGCAGTGATTCCGATTCTGACACCTTTGAGATCAAACGCGTCATTTCATATTGGTTTTGGCATTTTTCATATTGAGGACATAGGTGTTGTTTTGATGAGGAGCTGTAAGCATAATCATCTCGGAGGAATTGAGTATTTGGGCTTGAGAAAGAGACATTCTACGTCATTGAATAGCACGTATATTCCTTTGTCAGACTTGTGATATACTCATAAGATTGTAGCACAATTTTGGTACATAGTTAACATTTTCCAACGTAAGTGCTTCGGAAACAACGTCTCCAATTCCAACAATCTTCCCTCCCTTTTCATCTCCGGCAAAAGATACGAAGTCTCCGTCGATGAATCGGAAGTTTTTCAGTAGTTCCTTTAAACCGGTCATATGCCTGGAGCATCCACTGTCCACATGCCAGATGTATTCCATGAGCATTCCAAGCAATTTTTGTAGTTTATTTTATTATACAACAAAAACAAGAAATATATACAAGTTAGTTAGATTTCAAAACACAGACTTGCTTCATTTTTAATCTAATGTTATTTTGGATGAAAATATCTTCTTTTCTTTTCCAAAAAAATGTTGTATTAACAAAGTTTTCGACTGATTTCTTAATATTATCAAACTGCTCTGAAACTTTTGACAAAATTTTGTTCAGGTTCAGAAAATTTCTTGCTTTTGCAAAGTTTTGTTGTATGTCCTAAATGACCGCAACGAAAACATTTAATGTAATAACTCTTTTTCCTCTTGAAGGATGATGTGTTGCAAGATGATGTATGTCATGAGTGTCTTGAGTTGTATGAAGCTTCGTCTGATGAAGATGCATTGAGATTTGAACTTCTGAGTTTCTTCATTTTCTTGTCAAGACGACTTTCATCTTTAGTACCCTCTTCATCCATCTCGCTGATTGTTGAAAAAGCTGACTCTTGATTTTCACTTGAATTATCTGATCTTTGATCTTCATCTGAGCTTTCTTCTTTGCTTTCTGAAGTTTTTGTGTTTGAGTCTTCACTTCTACTATCTTGGTTTTTTTCTTTATCAGACTCTAACATACCTGTACAAGATGTAACAAACTCGGGAATTTCCTCTGTAAGGAATTTACCGAATTTCATTTGTTTCAACTCTAGAACAAATACAGGAGGTTCAACCACAACATTTTCATCACAAAAAGCAGATTTCAGGTCAACGCATTCAAACATTACATTCTCATGGTTCCGGGTCATAGGTTTGAACATGCCTGTTACAGTCATCCCGAATATTTAGACTATGTTTAATATAGTCATCCGTCCTAGTTAAATTATTCATCCTGAATAAAAGTCTTGTTTGTTTTACCATATTTACAAGAGAACCAGTTAACCATAGTGTAATTGTCGCCTGAATACCCTATCCCTATTTTTGTGCCTCCACATTCCTCATCGCACACATCCTCCTCATGCTCAATTTCATCTGCATTGCTTATAGAAACATTAGTATTTTTGTTATTTTCACAATCAACACTTTCAGCAATCAAATCATTTTTACCAATTAGATCATTTTCTAGATGAGGAGTTGACATGGATACATAGTTCTTGTTGTGAGGGGGTGGAAAGATTCTTCTTTCATTCCCAAGCTTATCTTTGTACCCAATGCCATCATTCACGTATGTCGGTCATTTGATATCAGTCGGTGCCTTTTTGCTAACATTCCATTTATCAACAGTTAGTTGCAATTTAGTGTTCTCAATTTTAGATTTCTCTAGTTTTCCAGTTAAATCATTTATAATGAACTCTTTTCTGAAAATGAACTCCTTTAAAGTTTGCATTTCAGCTAAAGTTGAGTTAAACTTTCTCTGATATGCAGCTTCATTCTGTTTTAGCTCTTTATTAAATTACAAAACTCTATATTTTTCTAATTAGGTCACGGTTGAGAGATTTATAGTGAGCCACGACGTTGATAGATGGTTTTGAGCACAATTTTGCTTTAAATTCATAGGGTATGCTGTTTACCAAGTTTTTCTCCTCCTTTTCTATGGCAGATTCAGCTTTCATTGCTGCAGAAGGAGCTTGATCATTTTCTTTCTTTGCACTGCTGCTAGTCTCTTGACTCTTCTCTTTTGACTTTGATGTTTCATCCTCTTTCTTCCCTTTTCCAGCTTCCAGCTTGGTTGAGTTGACGATGCTTTTCAGTCCCTTTGTCAGCAGACATTTCTCCCTTTTGAATACCTGCATTTTTGTTAGTTAAAAAATTGAAGGACGTGGAGCCGTTTCCGTAGATATCTTGGTCATCGTAGCCTTGTCAACTTCCTTTGATTCATTGGATATTTTTGACATCAAACTTTGTTCGCTTCCTCCTTCGCCTCAACAATCTCATCCGCCCAATCATAGTCTTCCACCATCAGAGCCTTTGGAGTATTTGTAGCAGCATTGTCATTCCCTTCAATAGCGATTGGCCTTCTAGCTGGGTAGTATCAGCGTTTTCGTTCTTCAGCAACGGACAATCTCTTTTGAAGTGATCCAAATTATTGAAATTGTAGCATCGCAACTTTAACTTGTCGAAACCAGCATTTCCATGTGACAACCTCTTTCCTGTCTTGTCTTGAAACTTCTTCAGCATTAAGGTGATCATTGTCATTTGCCATTTTAGATCCATTTCCTCCATATCATCTGGATCCACTTGGTACATATCTTTAGAAGAAATGAAATCTTGTTTCAGCTCATCTGACATAAGTACTTCATAGCTACTCAGAAAGGTGTTAAACAGTGCAATATGTTTAGTGTGACAACTGACAAAATAATGGTAATTTCCATACAACTAAATAACTTGATTATACAGTTAGTTATGTTTGATACGACTTAATTAATGCATGATTAGGTCTCGTAAAGTCTAGCAATCATAGGACATGGTTAAATATGTCAAATAAGATCGTTACATTCGTCGCGTCTTGAGAAAACAATAAACTATGTACAAATATGTTGGTAAAATGCTGACAACACTATTCACCAGAACACACTATTCATACCAACAAGTTCTGAAAACTGTCTGAACGAGCAACAACTAGCACAAAAACATTTGATGGATGAAATAAAAATAAAAATCCCTACTTAGGAACACTAAATACAAAAACACTTTAACTTTCCGGAAAAACAAGTGTCATTAAAATTCACCCATCCATTCCGTAAACCAATTACACTTAGAAATTAGTTATAAATGTATACTTTAAAAAATATATTAAAATCTAATACCCCCCCCATGATTTTGGGTTGGCCACAAGGGCACCCTAACTTAGTGATGGCAAAGGATGATGAAGCATGGTGTAAAGATATCTTGTTGACTAAGAAGATTGATGATCATGATAAATATCAATCCAAACCTCATCTTGTCTTTCATGTACAAAAAAAAAAGAACTCATCACATCTGCTTCTCCCCCCCCATCCCACGCCACCACCAAGCACCACCATACACCACCCTTATCCACCATTAAACACCCTAAATTAAGCCTTTTCAAGTTGTATTAAGATGGTTTAAGGACATTGCAAGCATGGAGGATCTTTAGGGCTTCATTTGGAGCTAAATCTCTTCTTAATCTTCATCATAATCTTGCAAAGTGGTAAGACTTTACTTCACTGATTTTTAAGCTTGTTATTATATATACCAATGTTCATCTTGGATCCTTCAACAAAACCAAGCTTAAAAACACTAAACGTACCTTAAAAAGCATACTAAATATGAAGTATAATGTGCTAAATTAGGTTTATATTAATGTTGATTATGCTAAAGTAAGATGTTTAAGTGCATGATCTTGTATGATCTAGGCTAGGAATGATGCTCTAAACATCTTGATGTTTAGATCTAACCAAGATCACCATCCTTATATTCCATGGATTTATACATAAACTTGAAGATGATTTGTGATGAATACCACTTTTATAAAAGTTAAACCCATGATTTTCACTAAGACCACCTTAAAAAGTAACTTAAATGAGTTGGTTTAAAGTTAATAACTTGGTTAGAAAGTATGAGAAAAATGGTGGTTTTAATGATCTAGTAAAATATATGAAGATTTCATCATGTTTAAGTGTGTTGTTAAAAATATATACGTATATATATGTGTGTTATGTTAAATATATTAATATATATATATATAAATGTATATACATATATATACATATATATATATATATATATAAAACCCATGGAAAAATAGGATGAATATGTATGGTTCATGCATGCAAAGTTGGTATCTTGAAACTTGATTTGAGTTTGATTATGGTTAAAGGGTTTAAACATGTTTAAAATACGTTTTCTAAACGTGGAAAACGCCATAGGTTATGGGAAACTATGGCAAAATTTTCTAAAATCTTAATCACGATTAAAATATGATTAACATGGTGATTAGCATGGTTAATCGTGAGTAGTAACCTTAATTATGATTAACGACCTTAATCGTAATTAGACATACCCTAATGACAAGGGTTAAGTCTTAATCACCCAAGAGTTTATATAAACTTAAGATATTTTTAGTAAGTAAAAGTGGATAAAAATTGTAAGTATAACACTAAATATAATTTTTAAGAAAATTATATAACATTATACTTGGTGTATATTACTTTTATAATATGTGTATATACTAGTGCTAGGAAGAATACACACCAAAGACTTAAATAAGGATGTCGGACGAATCGATTCACAACCATAAGTATTAACAAGACAAAATATATCTGAGCGTCGACACAAAATATATAATAAACGCTCTATCGAACAAAGCGCGTCATCATCGGTAATGACCATCCTAGCGTCTCGACCCGTAGCGTGCATACATTGCGGACGACACATTTGTCTCTTTGGACAGGAAAATAAATATATATTCGGTTACTGAAACTCTAAAAATAATATATATTTTTAGACAAGAGGAGTATGAATGTGTGACATATGTTAACACTTATTAAAAACCCAGAAAGTATAAGGTAAATATACCTAAGTGTATTTATACACACAAGTATACAAGTATAATAATACGTATTAAATACGCTCAAAATACACTTGAAGTATACAAGTAAAAAGCCCATTTATATAAGAAGTTAGGATGGGCCATTAACACATCAGTTGGGCTAGGCCCATCATAAGATAATACATCAAGTTAAGGCCCACCTACATGACCTAAATGGGTTGGGCCCATTCATACATAAGTCCATTGGGCTGGGCCCATTTATACAAAGACACCAAATAATACAGTATACACATACGTATAAATACAGTATAAATGTAGGTATAAATAAAGTAACAAATAACGTAGTATAAAAATACATATAAATACAGTATAAATACCCAATAGTATTGTATACAAATACGTATAATCACGGTATAAGTACCAAATGGAACGGTATACAAATACAAGTACGAATATGGTATACATAAGCATATAAAAATACGTAAGTACATAGTGATGTACTCATATACACTTGTTGAAGTGTACTCACGCAAAGAATATCGTACAAATACATCAACGTATATACGATGTTAAAAAATATTTTTAACACTTATGATTATAAAAGGCATACAGCATGAAGAACGAATACTCATACTTAAACATAACATGTGGTTACGAGTGAACGAGGTTCACTAGACTCAAGATGTATATATTTTGAGAACACATACATATATCACACATAACGAACGTAAGCCTTGTATGGCACGGAGACTCTCATGGGCTAGGCCCATTCTCACTTGTGCGAGGCACAAAGACTCTTATGGGCTAGGCCACATATACTCGTGCGAGGCACGAAGACTCATGAAGGGCATGGTCCTTTCGTACACTTGATGGATACGAGAAATAATATATATATATATATATATATATATAATATATAATATATATTATAATATATATATATATATACGGATGCAAGTCAATGAGATCATGTCCCCCTTTTCTCTTAATGTTTTCGGTTTATAAGTCTCTTAATGTTTAGCTATGGAACGGAATAGTTGATCATGTGCTAATAGGGTGTCTCTTAAGTGCCATTAATCTTTATAAGACCGAAGAACAAGAATGGTAGATCTATCAGGTGTAGCGAGCCCTACTAATGGGTCCTTGTGTGGCTGCATGTAGTGCTTTTGTTGTCCCCGCTGGTTGGACCGTGTTAAATCATCTAGGGTTGAGTGCTTCCTATGTCGTAACACATATTAATGTCCTTGCAAAACATTAATGATCATCAAGTTCATTGACGCTTTACATACCACATAATTTCATATACGAACTCTCAAATGTTTTTAAGATTCATTTGGTGTGCACACAAAACGCATGAACTCGCCCACTTTTGTTGATGTTTTAAACTAACATGTATTTCAGGAAATTGAAGTGGATCTTGGTGCAGTTAGTTACGAAGTTTTCAAGGGTACATGTAGTCGATGCCATCCGTATTATGAAGGGTTTGGTCTATATATTCCGTCTTCGAACGTAATATAGGTTGCAAAACCTTAATGATTAAAAGTTATTTTGAATAAGCGTTATTGTAAACATTAAATCACTTATGTCGTCTTTTATTTCCAAAAAAACTTGTGGCTTGTAATGTTTATTTATGGTGAATGGATGAACATTGTGCATGCTTTTATTTCATATAGTTGTTTACTTATGTCGAATGCGATTAAAACTAATCAAGTTCACACCGCACGCTTCCGCTATGAACGGGTGTGACATTTAGTGGATGTCTTGAGTGCTTGAGCATCACCAACCACAATAGTCTTCTCATTAGACTGTGGAGCCTTTGTAGAGTTTGCCGGAAGCATTAAAGTAAGATCTACTAGCACTTTGAGAGCTTGAACCACCAAAGGTTATGGGGGCAAGGAATGCAATGTTCTTGGGAGCAGCAGCAGCAGTGGATTGGACGGATTTTTGAGAGTATCCTGCTTGATTCATCTCTCTCTTGAGCACGTCCATTTCAAATGCCTTTACAGTGTTGATCAGATCTGAAAGAGTGACTGGAGTTGTACTGGTCAAGAAAGTTTTTTTGATCATGATGCAACGTAAGCTTCATTCTTTTGGAAGAGAGTTCAAAAGGTCCTTGATTGAAGCGTAGTTGGCAACGGGATTACCAACTTTCTTCATTTTTGTTAACTCAATAAAAAAACGACTGATATGATCTGATAAACTTTCACCTCGAACACTTCCAAACATATCATATTCTTTCTAAACTATATCTCTCTTGTTATCCATCAGTTCTTGGTCGCCTTCATAGTGATCGATAAGTGCTAACCTTAATTCATGAGCTGATGTGTACTCTTCAAACAGGTTGTTGTCATCCTTTGATAGAGCCATTGTTAAAGCAGCGTGAGCCCGACGGTCACGTTGGATTAACGTCCTACCTTCATCAGTGAAGGTTTTGGGATCTTCGTTAATTATACGAACATCGTCACACATTACCATGGGAACATGAGGTCCAACGATAACGGACATCCATTGAGTATAGTCCGTGTACTCAAAGAATGCCTTAATTCTATTCTTCCAGCTACTAAAGTCCTTAGATCCTTTCAACTTTTAAGGCCTAGTTGCAGTTCCAGTTTTAATCGGCTTGGGGCAATCGGGTTCAGTTGATTAAGTGACATTTTGGTATGATTTTAAGTTCAAATTTCTGATTTGAGGTTAAATATGCTGGTTCATTAAGGTTCAGGGTTCAATTTCGCTGAGTAGGGTTAATTTTGCTTGTGGTTGGCAAATACGTGAATTTTAATAATTAAGCTGATGGTTCTTGAGTTCTTGGACCGGTGATAATAGCTTAATCTGTTGACACAAACAAAACACACATGAGTTTGGCTAAGTACGACAATCACTGTGATAAAATCACTGTGGATCTTTATCACTGACTTCAAAGTCGCCTTCGATTAAATGCGCTGACACTATTTCGCTGATATTCAAAAATTACGCTGGTATATTACTAGCGTACTTTTCAATTACGCGATCTTCAAGTTAAAAACGATGTATTCAAATTCATCTACACTGACTTCAAGTTTAAATACGCCAAACAGGGTTTAAAAATGAACAAAAACCCTCTAATTGCTCAAAAACGACTCAAAATCCATGTTTCTTTGTACCAAAATAACTGTTGGTGCATAATGTCTATTGCCTACGTCTAGGATATGTTGTTTATGTATATAGGGCGTAGAACGTCGAATAGTGTTTGTTAATATATGATTTATATGTTTGTATCATGATTCGTACGAGTGAGCATCATGGCTCGTACCAGTGACACTCGTACAAGGCTCACTCGCATGAGTCACACACACACACACACTCCTCCTGTGCGACTCATGTCGACCTATAAATAGAGGAGCCTGAGTGTTGTGTTAGATATCTGTTGGTTGATGTACGGTGAAGCCCTATCAAACTGTTTACTCGCTCTGTAACTGTTCACGTTTATCAATACAATTCAAGGCGTTTAAGTAGTATATCTCTCTTGTTTATTTTTCGAACTCGCTAACAATGAATTCCGCCTCTTTTAGCTGAGTCAGATCAGTCCGGTGCTCATAAGAGGAGAGCCGATCCCCTATCACAAGTGGTATTAGAGGCTTTATCTACGGACAACCATCAAGTTTCTACATACTTCCAACAGTTTTAGATCCAGATTCAACCATTGGAGTTTTCTACATCTACACTTTCCCACACAGATCTCGGAATTGGACGAATTCATGGACAAATTAGACTAGGATTTTAGTAATTCATGTTAAAAACAACTCTAATCAATCCCTGAAAATTTCAGATCTAAAATCAACCTAATTCATGTCGAAAATTGTAAAAATCATCCGTTTGGTGACCTGAGTTGTTCCGTACGAGTAGAGAGACAACTCGTACGAACGGATATCCGGTACAAATTAAGTCGTTCGTACGAACGAGCAAACAATTTTTTTTGAAATTTAAAAGTTAAAAACTGTCATTCACACGAAGCACTGATTCGCATGAACTAATCAGTCGTACGAACATCACGAAGCAATGAATTGCACAAATTTTCTTCAAATTTACAAGTTAAAAACTTTAGTCGTACGAACATCTCATTCGCACAAATTCCTTGATTCGCACGAATATCTTACTCGCACGAACCAACTGAGTCGCACAAGCATCTAGTCACTCACACGAGGAACATTGTGTCGTAAATTTTGTCATTCTAATTAGTGTTTTTGGAAAGTGTGTGTATGAAAATTTTGAAGAAAAATGGAAGAAGAATTTTACAATGCTTTTGTTGCTTCAGCAGTTACAACCACCGTAACTTAGAATATGAATCTTGAAAATTAGATGGGCAAGATGACAAAGCCTCCAAAGCTGATGATCCTTGAAGACTTTGATGGCTGGAGTGAAAGATTTATGAACTGGGTTCAACCGAATCATTTCACATGCTGGTTTGCCATTGAAGAAAATATCAAGCACCGATTGGAGAGAATGGCCTTGAGAAAACGTTAACTCAACGAGAAGAAGATGATGAACATCTTACAGCAAGCCATCTAAGAAGACATCTTGGCGCACCTATAGCATGATGATAACGCACAATCGTTATGGAATGTTTACGGTTGAAATTCCAAGGAAGCGTACAGTTGCGAAAGGGGAAGAGACCGTTACTAAGTAAAGAATTCGATATCTTTACTTTGATCAATGGAGAGACGGTGAAACAATTGATTGAACGATATTGTCACTTGGTAGTGCAAATGAAACGCATGGGAATTGTGAAGACGAATGAAGAATTAGCCGATAAGCTAGCGGATTCTCTACCTCAAGGAGAATGGTCTACTTACTTACCTATTCTAAAAAATGTCACACAGTATGGTAGTTTCTCATTACCAATATTTATTGAGAGAGTGGAAGGGCACGAACTCCAGATGCAAAAAATGGCTAAGAGCAAAGGCGCCCAAATGCAACAAGATGTAAATCTATATTACAAGGGTAGTCCTGTTGCGCAAATACAGTCTCCAAAAATCCAACCTGCCTTCAGCGCCTTCAACACACCAAGTCCACAGTCAAGCCAAGCAAGTGGATTTTAATATTTTGCTTCTGTCAACACGAATACATCTCCAGGCCCACAGTCATCCCATAGTTCAAGCAATCCCCATATCAACCAGAATAATCAATCTAATCCAAATCAACGGGTTCTACAATGCAATATTGCTGTTGATTTCTAGAATGCTCAAAACTTTGACGAGAAAACTGCGAAGCAACATATGTCATTATTAGCCTCGGTACTCGAATCATACGACAGTTTAGTAGCAGGGAAGATTGGAAATTCAGACATGACGAGAGATATGATCAGATTGATCCGATCGAGAAGGAATTGATTGACATCAAATGGTGGATGGCTTCTATTGTCAGAAGAGCGCAACGTTTCATGGAGATCACCAGAAAAGAGAATTGGGAGGATTAGATGGGAAACTTGGCTTCGACAAGTCCAAGGTTACATGCTTTAAATGTCGAGAGATGGGGCATTTCAAACGAGAATGTCAAAACAGAGAAGTCCAGGGTAATCAGAACCCGTTTGCCGACGACTATTACAATAAAGCCATTTATCATCGTCCTCAACCCACAAAAAGAATGGTGCAAATCGAAGATGGACCATTAAACTCCAAGGATAAAGCTCTAGTCGTTACTTAGGAGGATGAAAGCTTCAACTGGTACAAGTATATCACGAAGAACGAAAGTTTGGCTTTGGTCGCTGAAATCATTGAAGAACCTGAAGAATATGTAGAGGCATCTTTTGACGAGGCTTCTGAAGAATACTACAACACATCGTCAGAAGAAGAGGAATTGTTAAATAGGAATTTTGCCGGTTATTTTGAGCCAAGCAATCGATTGTCTTGTGAAGAGAGTTGATGAGAGATTGGGGACAGACAAGACCAACAAAGCATGTATGGCGAATGTGA
The DNA here is from genome assembly GCA_947069175.1 of Scalesia atractyloides. Taxonomy (NCBI): domain Eukaryota; kingdom Viridiplantae; phylum Streptophyta; class Magnoliopsida; order Asterales; family Asteraceae; genus Scalesia; species Scalesia atractyloides. The sequence continues at coordinate 68,722,884 of CAMTDV010000020.1, read as the reverse complement.
ATGAGGTAAACGTGTCTGTAACTGAGTCGGTGAAAGAAATACCTTGCATGAAATGCCAAGAGCCATGCAGTGAGTGTGTTGAAAAAGAAACACGATACAATGAGCTAAAATGCCATACAAATAATTTGTCATGTGATTATAAGGAAACAAAAGAAGCTTATGACAAATTAAGCAAATATGTTAAACAATTTGATAAGGTAATCAGAGAAAATGACAGAACACTTTCAATGCTCAAGGCGACTGTAATGGACAAACAAATGGCCATTAATATTCATTAAAATACAATCGTCGAGCATAAAAAGGAACTTGAGAAAATGAAATTAGAAACAGAATGGGTTAACAAAGTGTTAATCAGTTATCTACAAGTTCATACGTCATTGATTACAATCTTCCAAAAATTGAAAACAAGGAAGAAAATCAAATTGATGAAAACAAAGGTGCAAGTTATGATCGTGTTCCACCACCCATGTGAAATAGTTATGCTAAAAAACCATTGGGGTTGGAAAAGGCGCTCAACTTAAAATTGAAAACTGAAACGACAAATGAGCTGCCTACGAACATTGATGTAACTTACACCGAACTAGAAAATGAATGTGAGTCTGATGTGGTTACATCTGTGGATGAGAATGTTTTGAAGAATGAATCTGACAAATCCAAATTGGATGTGAATCATTAGAAAATAGTTTAAACAATGATCCAAAAATCATCGTATAACAAATACATGGATCTGATAAACTATATTTCGATGAGGATTTTCTGATTCAGAATGTCAATCTTGATCGTGTTGAAAAGTTGTTCAAGCATATTGAGGTGAGCCATTATGATTTAGAAAAACACGATGCATCATTTTATTCTAAATCAAAATGTATTAACAAACACTACCACCAAAGAAATAAAGACTATCCTGAAAACAGTAGAGCATGGTTGGGTTTTCAAAAATAAAGAACGTATAGCAAGTCCTAAAAGCTAAACTTTACAAAGAAAATAAATTTTGTTTATGTGACAATTACAAAAAGAGAAAAAGAAATTATTGGTAAACAATCCAATGATGAATTCAAGAAAGAAAAAGAGAGCAGAAAACGGGATTTGGATTCCTCTGTTCGAAAAGACGGTAGGAAGTGCTACAAGTGTAACATTGTTGGGCATATTGCACGACAATGTTCACAAAGAAATCAAAAACCGCTTTTCAACTCCAACAGATCTACCAACGATGTGAAACAAAAGGCACCCATGGTTGTACAAAAACAAATTTTGAAAAGAAACATTGAATCCAACAAAAATGTTAAATCAACGATTTAACTTTATTCTAAATTTGAAATTGGAGAAACATCCACTAAGAATCGTCAAAATGATTCAAAGTTTTATTCAAAAAGGGCAAATTTGAAAACACAAACATGGGTTGCAAAAGTCAAACCATCTAAAGTAGAACTGAAACCATCTGTTCCAGCTAAAACAGAGGCTAAACAGAATGTCAAGATCAAAGTTGGTCCGAAATTTGATATTCCAAACCCACCCAAGACCAAGCCGTCTTGGGTTTCTCTGTTTAAATAACTTCTTTTGCATGTGTGCAGGGGCTCCCGAGATCGATCATGTCTAAATGGATTATGGATAGTTAAGCTTCCCAACACATGACTGGGATGCTTGCTTTGTTGCAGACGTCAAAGCTATCCGAGGAGGTTACGTGGGTTTTGGTAGAATGATCTTTATGTCCTTGATACGAGCATCACATCCACTACATCTAAGAAGGTTCAATGTTTCATTTCTAAAGCAACCGAGAAGGAGTCAATTTTATGGCATCGAAAGATGGGGCACATACATTTGAGTGAGATGAATTTTTTGTGCACAACGACTTAGTAGAGGGTGTTAATCTGAAGAATTTTCATTTATCTCATGATTGTCTGAGTAGTAAGAAGGGGAAACAGCACAAGAAATCACACCCAAGAAAGCTTCTAAATTCTATCAAGCTACCACTAAAGAGGCTTCATATAGATATATTCGAGCCAGCAAATGTCAAAAGCATTTCTGGAGATCTATATTGCCTGGTCGTAACATATGATTTCTCAAGATTCTCATGGGTTTTCTTTCTGGAGAGCAAACAAGAAATGTTTGAAAGTTTTATGATTCTCTTCATGAAGCTTGAAAACCTGTATCACTTGCCTATCAAGAGAATCCGTAGTGACAATGGTACCAAGCTCAAGAACAAAAGGATGCTCGGATTCTGCAAAGAAAAGGGGATTCTTCACGAATTCAGCGCTCCCTATACTCCTCAACAAAATGGAGTTGCTGAACGTAAGAATCGTACACTGATCGAGACTGCCAGAACCATGCTCGTTGATTTAAAACTTCCAATTAGTTTCTAGAGCGAAGCAGTCGCATCTGGGTGTTACACCCTCAATCGTGTGTTGATAGTCAAGCCTCACAACAAGACTTGTTTTGAGCTGCTAAACCATCGGAAGCCTAACCTTGTGTTTCTGGAGCCTTTTCGATCGCCGTGTACTGTACTTGACCCAAACGGTAAATTTGGAGCCAAATCCTTGGAAGATTTTTCATCGATTATGCTTGTCCTGAAATGCGTGAACCGAGTTATTCTTGCACAACATGTTGATTATCAACGATATACTCCACCAACGCAGAAACCTGGGATCCATGGTTGTTCAACTACGAAGGTGTGTGGAATTCATTTGACCTGCTAGAAGTACCATCAGAAGAAGAACTTGTTATGCTCTTTCAGCAGCATCAAATTTCTAATCAAGAACAAGTTTCTAGACCGTTGGTGATTTCCTCGTCACTTCCTGTCTAACACTTCTGATGTAGGTCCGAGTAACACTTTGCAGGAATCAGTCTCCATACCTATCTTGAACACTGCTGAATCGTCTCCCATCAATCGATTATTGCCAACTCTGATTGTGAACCAACTTTTGATGATGGAGGTTCTAGTTTTGATGAAAGATCTGAGCATATTGAAAGCTTTCTAAATGCTCAAGCTGATCAATCCAATGTCAGAAATGAAACTACATCTTCAAAAGCGGTTGCTGATGATGTGATCACGAATTTGCAAAGTCAAGTAGATGTTCCGAGTGAAGTAATGCCAAGAATACTATCATACCATCCTTCGGAGAATATCATTGGCAGCTTACAAACCGGAGTGCAAACTCGCAATCAGATCAACAAGGATCTAAGCTATTTTTATACTAGTATTGCTCCATTACAAACTAGACTTTCTTACATTTATTTTGTTTCATAGGTTGAACTAGGAAACTAGAGAGACGCGTTGAAAGAAGAAAGTTGGGTGGAGACAATGCAGGAAGAGTTGCTTCACTTCATGAAACTTGGAGTCTAGAAGCTTGTTGACCTACCAGATCATCATAAAAAGATCAGTACTCGATGGGTCTTCAAGTGCAAGCGAGATGATAGATGTATAGTGGTCAGAAACAAAGCTCGGCTCGTGGTCTAGGGCTTTCACCAGCAAGAAGGGATAGACTACACTGAAGTCTACGCCCCAGTCGCTCGTCTAGAAGTTATTCGCATATTCTTGGCCTTTGCTTCTTGGAGAGGATTCAAGGTGTGTCAATTGGATGTCAAATCTACTTTCCTTTACGGCAAAGTCGAAAAGGAGGTGTATGTCGGCCAACCACTAGGGTTTGTCGATCCAATACACAAGGATAAAGTCTACCTTCTAAACAAAGCTTTATATGGTCTTCACCAAGCCCCGAGAGCTTGGTATGAAACGCTTTCAAGTCATCTTCTGGACAACCGCTTTCTCAGAGGAACTACAGACTGTACCATCCGATGAGCAACCGGTCTGATCTAACTCAGCTAGCAGAGGCAGAATTCATTGCTAGAGAGGATGATAAACGAACAAAAAAGATCTTACTATTTAACTGCTCTGAATTGTATTAATTGACGTGTAAGTACTGACGCGAGTAAACAAATCAGCAGGGTTTCGCCGTACCAACTGAACTAACACTCCATAGCTCTGACACAAGATTCCTCTATTAATAGGTCGACATGACTCGCATTGGAGTGTGTGTAAAACAGAAGTTGCGACTCGTGCGAGTGGTTGTTTTGTACGAGTGATATAGTATCACTCGTACAAGCCAACTGACTCACTCGTACGAGTCAACTACAAAACATATAAAACATTTATTAACATTTATACAAATAACCTTTAAGCCCTATATACTATATTGACACATCCTAGACGTAGGCAATACACATAATGCACCAACAAACCCCCCTTGGATGTTGCCGCAGTCTGGATGGTCTTCAAAAAATCTTCACAAGATTTGACGTTTAACGACCAAAAAATCTCTTCGGTGGCTTGCGACACTCCTCAAATGCTATTGGCGTTTGATCCGTTGGAGGAGGTCAGTTCACTGTATTGCCAAACCAAAAACTCCTTAGCGATGCTATGTGAGCACGCTCAGCTATTCTAGCTTCCTTCCTTTCTTTCTTCTTCTGCTCAGTCTCCTCCAGCTTCCTCCAGGATGTATTCATGAAGATCCAGAATGAATATCGTTTGTAAAGCAGACATTGACAATCTTCTAGAACTGGAGAGCTTGCTCTTATCTTTTTCTTCATAACTGATTTTGCTATAAAATAAGCAATCAATATCCTTCTTCGAGCAATTGACTAGCCACATCGGGTCTAGTACTCGAATGCCATGCCATAGCCCATATATGCATTTGTGAGCTATAACGGCTTCGGTTAGTTCCTCTGTGATCTTCCACTAGTCTTCATCCGGGTGCAAGCAAATAACAGCCTCTCCTGTGTTCGAATCATAATGCCACCACTTGAAGCTCTTGTAGAAATCGTGCTCCATCCGTAACATAGGCATATTCTTCATTTCGGCCTCTTTACCCTGAGCGTCACATCCTTCTCTTTCGTCACTGGATCGATCTTTGTAACGCGTCTGGGAAAGTGAGGTTTCTAGTGTTTAAATCCATGTAAAGCCTCGAGCTTGATCAACTTCCAGCCTCTGGTCGTGAAATTTCATCTTGAGATTGATCGTCTTTGTCTTCACAAACTCTTTAATATCCCAGTAAGGCAAGGACTTGATGTCGCTCAGATATTGGAAATACTGAATACTAAACTCCCTTTTGATCGCATAGACATTAAGCTCTTCAATCCATCCCCAGCTTATGATGTCCCATAGAGAAATATGAGCGTCATGAGTAAAGAGCGCTAGAGGACGTTTGAATTTACGCTTTGCTGGTGCATTCTTGAACCACTTCTTCCTCATCTCGGCAATCTCATCTCTGTTCAACTGTTGAGGAATAGTGCCTTGCTTTGCAGCTTCTTTAACTTTACGTTTCAGCACATCTACATTTTCTTCTGCAAATAATTTAGTAAAAGTTAGGAGTCATCTGTACCCTGATCGACAATATTAGCATCGTCATCAGAATCATCCTCCACGACAACTCGATCATACTAGTTAGTGTCTTCAACATGTTCAAACACATAATCGTTTGGCTCGAACGCGCTAATCTCGTTCAGCTCATTCTCAAAATCAAACTCAAACTGTTCTTCATCCACACCTAGCATTCTGCGATCTCTTCTTTAGAATAACTGTGGATGAATTCACCTTCCTCAACGTCATGCTCAAGATAGAAAATCTTTCATTTTGGCATGACATGAACGGTAGATGTATCAATCACCGAGAGGATTCTTGTCTGCTGAGCATCTGAAGACCCTTCTGTTCTATCCTTAGCACCTTCTTCAGTAGTTTGATTTGCAGAATCATCGAGGTACACAGAATAATTAATCTCTTTATTCACATTAGAATCAGTTGCACGAACACCAGTACCTCCAACCTTATCATCTTCATCATTACCCTTATCAGAATCTAAATCAGAATCACCATCCACATCTAAATCGTCATCTCCCTTTTTAGGATCTTCCTCAAACTCTTCAGCTGCTTTCTCAATTTCTTTCTCTATTTTTTCTTCAAAAACTAGTCACGGTGTCTCGCAGATAGATTCGGCATATCAATCTCCCCATCCTTAGGCTTCCCGATCAATATAAACTTGTTTGGCACTTGGTACACAACGATGTTTATACAAGTAACTGGCGGAGATTCAGCTTCTAGCTCAGTTTCAACATTCATAGGATCCTCTACAATCTTCGCTTTTCCTTTGCCTTGTGCGTCAGATAACTCTTTAGCAAGGCGTTCCCTTTCAGCAACTTGTTCTTCAGCCTCTGCACGCTCTATCTCGTCTATTTCGGCCACAATGTTCATTCCTAGCTTTTTCACCAAAATCTTCTCAAAGAAATTCATTCTACGATCACTGCGGAGTCTTTCTTCTTCGTATTCGGCCATACGTAGTCATAGGCGTTCATTCTCAGACACAATACTTGCAAGCATGGCTTCTAGCTGTTGTTTATCTTCAGTCAAAACATTAATCTGCCCATGCAACTCCTGTTTCTCTTCATTCAACACATTAATCCGTTCCTGCAACTCCGCTATCTTCAAAGTATTCAACAAGACCTGTTTTTGTAACTCATCAACACGCGGGTCGTTGAATGAAAAATCTTCCCCCTAGGAATATCTCCGAAATCAAAGTTAAAATAAAACCGAGATTGGGGCTGTGAAGTGTGTGGTGGCGGTTGCGGTGTAGCTTATCTTGGTGTTGGTTGTGGAGGCGATTGAGGTGCAGACTGTTGTGCCAGAGTAGATTGTTGTGGTGGCGATTGTGGTGTTGTCTGACGAGGTGGTGATGTTAGAATTTGTTGAGCTGGTTCAACAATAACCTCTTCTTCAATCATTGGCTCTTGTACAGTCTCTTTAGATCTAACGGTTAGAGATTCGGAGCTTCTTGCTGCTTGGCGCTCATGGGCCTTTTTCTTCATCGGTGTGCGCACAGGAGTATCTATATCTGATCCTGAAGGTACATATGTTGTATCATCTTCTCCTACCACCTTGCGCTTTCGCTCTTCTTCCTTTCTCGTTATCTCAGCCTGACGCTTTGCCTCAATCTTTTTTGCTCTTTTACGTTCACCAGCGCGTCTCTCGTCAGAATTAGTGCTCCAAGATGATGCGTCTTCAGCTTCTTTCTTTCCACCAAAAGCTTGTCTCTCGATATCTGCTGCAATATCTTCAATGTTTTCTTCAACATCTGGTTTGTCACGAAACCCAGAACTTTTAGGAGCTGACTTTTTCTTTGGCATTGCAGTAGCAGAAGATGTAGCAGTTGCTTTTCTCTTAACACCCTTTTCGGCTCTTTCACAAACCATGAACTTCTCTTAGCAATAAAACTTTCAAGCGCAGTTAATGTGACAAATGGCACATAATCGGTAATTCCGTACAATTAATCACTAATTTTATATTATAATCTCATGCATAGTTATCGAAATTTAATTTTATAACTGATTCGTACGTTATTAGGGCAAGTAAATCTGATCATAACATATACTGGTTTCCGTTACAACGTGAAAGAAACCAAAACAATGCCCTAAAAGTGTTGGTAGAAAGTGCTCGACGCACTAAAAGCGGTGACACTAACTGTGTCGGTAAATCCGCAAACACGAATCAGAACAAGGAATAACGGCATGTTAATGCCCTACCTGAGTCCATATACAAATGAAAACACATATTTGAGAACAACTATTCAATAATACATAACTTTCCAGTATTACGCCTAAATTGAAAAATTGTCCGTTTCGACAAAAAGGCGACAAATGGCGATTTGTCTGCAAGACTAATTCGGAAGATTTTGGATGTCAAGATAAAAATAAAACAATGTTAAACATCCTAAATAGCAAGAACGCACAAAACACATAGTTTCCGGACATTCGGCAAACAGTGCACAACTCGACCGGAAAGTGGTCGATCGTCGAAACGAGAATATTTTAGTAGCCGATAGCCTCATCCGGGCGTCTAGTGAACTAGTTAAGCATTATTTGGGACTCGGAATCCATTCAACTAACATGAGGTCACGGAAACACAATTTTCAGAAAAGTTCGACGGCGGAACATAAAAGTGCCGATGTCGATCGAGTGATCGAACGAAAGACATGTCGGCCATCCTAACTCATCGTATATTCGTCTAGGGAACTAGTCATGCATATTTTTGGATTGGAGATTTTGTTGAAAAATTGAGATCTTAAGCATGGTGCTTAGATAGTTGATGGATTTGAAATTATGATGGAAATATATATCATGATCACCTAAAATAATTCACCATTTCTTCACCAAAGTGGCAACAATTTTTCTTTTCCTTTCTTCCCCTACCTCACGGCTCCACTACCATCTTCATACACCACCATTTAGCCACCACAATCCATCACTTTTTACACCTTTTGAAGCTTAAACAAGACCCCTAAAGAAGCTAGCAAGGATGGAGATCATTAGGGTTTCTTAAGGAGCTTCATTTTCTTCTAAATCATCAAGGAACTTGTGCATCTTTGTAAGCTAAACTCCTCCATAATCTAGCTTATGCTTATGTTTAGATTATTAATGTACAAGTTATCATCTTGAAAATCAAGAAAAGATAAATCAAAAACATTAACTCACAACCTAATAGTAACAATAAATATTGTTTATATGATTGTTAGATTGCATGTTGAAGTATGATATAAAAGTGGGATGATCTTGTGTGATTTAGTATAAAAATGAAGATTTAAACATGTTAAAGTTTAAATCTAAACAAGATCATCAACTACATCATCTATGAAAAATACTACAACTTAAAGATAATTTTTATGCATATGAATGATTTTCATGAGAAGTAAACACTTATATTTAAGTTGTAATCACCATAAAAATGTGTAGTAATCAAGAGGTTAAGTGCATGAACTTGTCTAAACAACATGATAAAAGTAGTGTTTTAAAATGGTTAATAAATATTAAAAACCCACCTGATTTACTAGGATTTTAAACCATAAAAAGTCATGGATGATGATGGTTTGATTTTCTAAAATAAATATTAGATGGTTTATTGATGATGATTATGAGCTTAAATAGGTTTTAAATACGTTTTTAAAACGTAGAAAACGCCATAATTTAGGGGAAACTATGGCGATTTTTTCTAAAAATCTAATCGCGATTAAAACATGATTAGTGGGGCTAAACGCGATTAGTAACTTAAAACATCATTAAGTAGACTCTAATGACAACGGTTATCCTTAAATAAACAAGTGTTTAAACAAAGTTATAAATATATATTTAGAAGAAAAAATAAATACCTTTTTACAAATATATATTTCTACTTGGAAAATAATACAAGTATATATATTTTTATAGAATTGTTGCCAATAAATTGTATGTAAACATGTGTGTATTGAATGTGTATGTATTAGAAACTTAGGGTATTCACAATAAAAATACCCCACCATATACAAAATACAAACGCTTGAACAATACACCAAGTATTGGTAACATAATAAATATATTCTTGAAAAGAGTTGAAACAATAAATCGGACAATCGAAACAATGCAAACAATAGGCGGGCATTCAAGATTACACCGACTCGTCGACGACCAACGGGCGATTCTCGACGAAAACGAACATGTAATAAATGACGCCGACGCCGAGTCTAAATATATAGTTAGACGCTTAACATATATATATGTTATCGAAATCAAAATCCGGTAAGTTAAAAACATAAAAAGTTAGAAAAACTACAAGTAAATACTTATAAGAAAAATGGGCTTTTCATAAATAAGTCTGGGCTAGTCCCAAATTGTAAAAATCATATGCTAGGCCCAAATCCCATAATATTTATGGATGTGGCCCAAAAATAATAAAAGCCCAAAAAGGTATAAATTACATGGGCTAGGCCCAAAGATAAAAAAACATGGGCTAGGCCCAAAGACATGAATTACATGGGCTAGGCCCAAAGATACAAAAACATGGGCTAGGCCCAAAGACATAAATTACATGTGATAGGCCCAATGACAAGAGAACATGGGCTAGGCCCAATGAAAAGAAAACATGGGCAAGACCTAGTGACAAGAAAACATGGGCTAGGCCCAAGGACATAGATGACATGGGCAAGCCTAATGACAAGAAAACATGGGTTAGGCCCAGTGACATGTGAAGGGCAAGGCCAAATTCACACATGATTTGAAAACAATAATATATATATATATATATATATATATATATATATATATATATATATTTTTAAGAAATATATATAACAATATTAATCAAACAAACAAACTACCAACACTATGATAACATTACAAGTTGTTCAATTATAACAAAGAAAAACATTACAAAAATTCAAGATGAACAACGAGTACAAGGTCCATTGAGACCAAGGTGTCTAATGAAACCAATACGCATGTAGGTTAAATACGTTGCAGACACCGATCGATAAACAGTACGTCTTAAAGGGAACGCAAAAACTGTGAGTTCATGTCCCTCCTTTCACTCATTTTAAGTTTTGTTTTAAACTATCCAGGGGAAATACATGTCATGTCAAAACAGTATGTCAGCTATGAGTTAGCAGATAACAGATCACTGTGCGTAAGTAGGAAATAACAATAGTAACCGTTAATCACTTAGTGACCAAGGTGCAAAAGAAGTAGATCTATTGAGTTTGAGACCCGCTCCACTCCTGGTTGGTTATACCCTTTGGAGTGCTTTTGTGATCCCAAAATGTCAAAGAAATCTCAGTTTGGTTACTTACTTATGGCACAAGTATGTCAAAGTGCTCGCGACACACTGATAGATCCTTAATTAACTCATTGATACTAATAACATACTTGGATTTCAATACAGGTTTTCAAGGATGAGATTTTGATACGAAAACATTAAACTACATGAACCGCCAACTTTATGTTGACTTCTATTTTTAAAATTACATGTATTTCAAGACGCAGGACTTGAGCTGGTGATGGGATCCGGGTACGGGAATTAGTCAAGACAATGATGTACTATCTTTTGGAGGGTTTGCCTTTTATATCCCAACCTCGTTTGGGTATATAGAGGTCAAAGCTTCAGCATAAATTTGTGATGAAAACAATATCTTATTTTGGAACAAGTGTTTTAAACTATGTTTGTAATGGTAATCTGAAACTGATAATAATGTGGTTCACTTTTGAAAGTTGTAAATGTATAATGAAGCTAGTAATGGAATGACATCGTTGTTATTTATTACTGTTTACTAAATTGGATGCAATGATTTACCTAATAGTCACACACTTGCGCTTCCGCTACGACCAGGGTGTGATAGGTTGGTATCAGAGCTCCGATTGTAGTGAACCGGGGAAAAAACTTTTTATTAAAAGTTTGGTCGAGAATCACCGGGGGCTCACACATGAAAACAAAGTTTAAAACATGAATGAAATGTTTTGGAAATTATAACAAGATAACAAAAAGGTTTCATTGTGTCACGATAACTCAAGGATCTGTCACACGAGCTCAACTATAAGTAATGAGCAGAGTCAATACATGGTTAGTCAATAATGGATAGACACAAAGTAGTAAGATTACAAGGAATACAAAAGAGAACAAGTCGTGCATGAGAATTGGTGATTAATATAAAATATATCATAAATTACTAACATGTATATATATGCATTGTACGGATTATTTGCCAGGACTATGTCATCATCGAGCTATGAAGAAGACCCTGAGGAGTACGTATCCAACGATGGATATGACCCCGCTGACGAGGCCCTACCCATAGGGGATGGATCCGAACACGTAGACTTTGAGGACTATCAGCCACTTGCCGTGATCGACCCTATGGAGGTAGATGTACCCCCGGCAGACGATGTGCTGGCCGTCCCTCAGCCTTCGCAGGATATTATCGTGTATGGCCATCCAGAGGGCGAACATGCTATTATACACTTGGCAGTGCCCTTGCTGTAGTCCCTCCAGTGATTGATCTAGACGACGATGATGACGAGATACGTTTGTTCCACGTTGAGCACATGTAGGACGACATTGGCGATGGCGAGGTCTTTGATGATATCGGTATACTCGAGATTCCAACCCTTAGTATCCCAGTTGTTGACATCTCGTCATCCAACGATGCTGCTCCGAGTGAGCATGAGGCAGACGATGCTTCATCTGCCGCCCCAGGCACACCTGTATCTATGTATTCACCCCCTACGGCCTCACTGGCTTGCGCTAGTTCATTCCCAGACAGAGTCCCGACCCCTGGACCCACTCACTATACTGGACCTGCCCGTTACTACTCACTGAGCGGCTCCATGTGCCCCCGAGCAACCGCCACCATATTTCTCTGAGAGTTCCACATACCACCCTATTTACAACACAGCTGCAACAGGACCCTCTCATATGGCATGGCCTTCTTTTTTCTGATAGAGTACCCCCCATGTATGACCACGTCCCACACCACCTCCAGCAGGTATGTTTACTCCGACACCTCCACCGGGCATGAGCCCTTTGGACCCTTATCATCCCTCACACTTCCCTCCGATCCCTGGGGAGGAAAGAGTGACTTCACATGTCCTACAACTCTCTCATCTTTCGTGGGATTTGGGAGTTAGAGTCTCAGTGTACTGCTCATGCTCCTGCTTGAGTAACACCCCCACCGCCGTCATCACCGATACCACCCCCACCATCATACCCACCACCCTCACCCTCACCACCACCACTACCCCTATCACCACCACCGACCCCACCTTTTTAATGCCCATTCCACCACTGATCATGCCCATCCGAGGCATGAGTGCAGGAGTTGGAGCAGTTTCAGACGGATGCTACTAGGCGCATTTCTAGCCTCGAGGAGGAGATGGCCTACCACCGTAGTTTATTTCCACGATCACCATTTCCACCACCCCTCCACCGTAGTAGCAGGTTTGTGAATATCTTTTGGGGATCAGTTGTACTTTTGATGTTTGGCTCATGGAGACTCAGCCTTGAAGATCCCAGCTTTTGGAAGACAACTTGTTGACGTGAAGAAGCAATGTAGGAGAAAATTGTACTTTTGTATTGTAAAAACTTGTATTGACTAGGGTTGTGTATCCCTAAGTCCCTTTTGGCTCTTCACGAACAAACTATAAACAAGTTGTCATTGTATAAAAGTGTATATTCTTTATGTTACATTGTATTTCTTTTATGTTATGGTTTATTATGTCATGTTGTGGTGATATTATGATTGATGCATTGCGTCGTGGTGATATTACGATTTATATCATATGATGTGGCGACTATGTATGTGATGAGCTATGTGCATGATGACGATGGGTGTGCGTATGGCGTTTGCATATATTCATTTATTTACTTATCATATACCGATGCGCTATGGCATATATTTAAAAAAATAAATAATAATAATAATAATAATGAATAAATAAATAGTTATAATAACATGAAGGAATTATTCGGCTAATTGTGAGCGACATATTGTATTAGAAGACGATGCCGCCCCATAGAAGAACTTCAAACAATAATACTCTACCCGCAACACAGGAGGAGCTGAACGAACGTATATCCCAAGTCATTGCATAGTACGAGGCAAACCGCTCTGAGCATTGCGGCCGTACCGGAGGTTCGACAGGAGTAAATCCTCCCGCTGGTAATACACAGTTTCTCATAACCAGAATACACTCTCGTCCATCTTATTCGTGCTACTTACTCATGCTTAAATGGTGTATCCAATGATTTCAGGTGGCACATATAAGCAGTTTCTTGACTACAAACCTCTGAACTTTGATGGTACCGGCGGCGCTGTAGCCTTCGTACGCTGGACTGAGAAGACAGAATCAGTCATCCGAATGAGTAAGTGCCCAGCTGAACTAAGAGTCACCTATGTTACTAGACTCTTTATGGATGGAGCTCTGTCATGGTGGAACCTTGAGGTCCAAACCAAGGGCGATGATGCTGCATACGCCCTGACCTGGGAGGAACTAAAGGAGATGATGAAGAAGAAGTATTGTTCAAGATCGGAAATTCAAAGGTGGAGACAGAATTTTGGAATCTGAAAATGATTGGTTCTAACATTGCTGGTTATACACAGCAATTCCATGATTTATCCCGAGTGGTGCCATATCTAGTGGAGCCTGAATTTAAACGTATTGAGAGGTACATCTGGGGACTTGCCCCCGAGATTCTGATTTTGGTTACCTCTTCGCAACCCACAGAAATTGGTGAAGCAATTGAATAGTTGTTAGCCTGACTGAGGAGGCTGTACGTTAGGGAAAGTTGCCTAAGTATGGTGGAAACAAGAAAAAATCTACTGAGGAGACCACTGATTCCAACAAACAAAAATTTTCTCATTTCAAGAAAGGCTCTCGTGGTAATCACAACAGTAACAAGAGACAAACCGCGAGAGAAGTCAAGGAAACCAAAGCATATGTTACCACAACCACGAACACTGCGGTTAAGAAGCCTTACATTAGGGACGCACCGAAATGTCCCAAATGTCCTTTCCGCCACCATGGGGAATGTCAAGGCCCCAAGTGTGGAAAATGTGGAAAAATTGGACATCGCACCGATGTGTGCCGAGCCAATACTGGAGATAAAGTTTGCTTTGGATGCGGAGACAAAGGACATTTCAAGAAAGACTGTCCTAAAGCAAATCAAGCACGGGGAAAAGCGTTTGTAATTGGAGCTAAGGATGCTCGCCAAGATCCAAACGTGGTCACGGGTACATTCCCTATCAATGATCACTTTGCATCTATTCTTTTTGACACCGGGGCAGATTTTTCAGTTTTCTTTCGAGAGTTTAGAGATATACTTGTGGTAAAGTCGAGTAAACTAGATGTTCCCTACTCGATTGAGCTAGCTAACAGAATATTAGTAGAGTCGAATGAAATAATAAAGAAATGTCCGTTAGAATTTGTTGAACGGAAGTTTGATATAGATCTATTACCAGTTCAACTGGGTAGTTTTAATGTTCTTATTGGATTGATTGGCTATCCAATAATCTAGCTGAGGTTATATGTCATAAGAAAATCATTCATATCCCCTTATCTGGCGGAGAACACTTGATAATTCACGGTGATAAGCATGACAGACCTCTGCGAATCATAAACTGCATGAAGGCGCATAAATGTTTAAGAAAAGGATGCATCGCTTTTCTTGCCCACGTGGTGGATAAGAAGGCCGAGGAGCGCACGCTTGAAGATATACCAGTAGTCAGGGAATATCCCGAGGTCTTTACAGAAGACTTGCCAGGGCTACCTCCTCAAAGACAAGTTGAATTCCGTATTGCTCTAGTGCCAGGAGCTACACCTGTGGCAAAAGCTCCATATCGGCTAGCGCCCTCGGAAATGCAGGAATTATCTACGCAGTTGCAAGAGCTACTCAACAAAGGTTTCCTAAGACTGAGTTTATTGCCTTGGGGAGCTCCGATGCTATTCGTGAAATAGAAGGATAGAACCTTTCGCATGTGCATCGATTACCGGGAGTTAAACAAGTTAACTATCAAGAACCGGTACCCATTACCAAGAACCAATGATTTATTCGATCAGTTGCAAGGGTCGAGTTTTTACTCGAAGATTGATTTAAGATCTGGGTATCATCAGTTGAGAATCCAAGAGGAAAGCATTCTTATGACAGCGTTTCGGACTCGTTACGGTCATTACGAGTTCCTTGTTATGCCTTTTGGCCTGACGAACGCCCCTGCAGTATTCATGGATTTGATGAACTGGGTATGTAAGCCATATCTTGACAAATTCATTATCGTATTCATATATGACACACTGATATACTCACGCACTGAGAAAGAGCATGAACAACACCTGAGAACCATTTTGGATTTGCTAAAGAAGGAGCAATTATATGCCAAGTTCTCAAAATGCGAATTTTGGATTCGCGAATTACAATTTCTTGGCCATGTGGTGAACGAGAACGAAATACATGTTGACCCTTCAAAGATCGAGACTATAAAGAACTGGACCACGAAAATACGACAATTTCTAGGATTAGCGGGATATTACAGGAGATTTATCAAAAACTTCTCCAAGGTTGCTCAATCGCTAACCTCGTGCGAATCACACTTTGTAAATTTTGAAACTTGTAAGTTTTTAAGAAATTTTGATTACTTGTTCGTACGAATGGCCTAAATCGTATGGTCAATTGTTCGTGCGAGTGGTCTCTCTACTCGTCCGAAACAACTAAGTCTCCAAACGGATAATTTTACCGATTTTAACATGTTTAAGCTCCATTTTAGATCTAAAATTATTAAAGATTGTTTAGAATTGATTTTAACGTGATATTCTAGAATCCTAGTCCAATTTGTCCATAATTTCGTCCAAATCCGAGATCAGTTTGGAAGAAATGTTGAAGTAGAAAGCTGCAACAGGTAATCTGATCTAAAACAGTTGGTAGCTTACAGAACTTGACGTTTGTAGCAGATCAGGCCTCAAGGCTCTGATACCACTTGTGAACGGGGGATCGGCTCCTCCGATGAGCAACGGGTCTGACCTAACTCGGCTAGCAAGGCGGAATTCATTGCTAGAGAGAAAGACAAACGAACAAGAAAAATCTTATTGTTTAACTACTCTGAATTGTATTAATTGACGTGCAAGTACAGACGCGAGTAAACAAATCAGCAGGGCTTCGTTGTACCAACTGAACTAACACTCCTTAGCTCTGACACAACACTCCTCTATTTATAGGTTGACATGACTCGCACTAGAGTGTGTGTAAAACAGAAGCTGTGACTCGTGCGAGTGGTTACTTCGTACGAGTGACAGAGTGTCACTTATACGAGCCAACTGACTCACTCGTACGACTCAACTACAAAACATATAAAATTTAATAACATTTATACAAATGAAGTTTAAGCCCTATATACAATATCGACGCATCCTAGATGTAGACAATAGACATAATGCACCAACAATCAGTCCAATCCCAGGGATTCGCACATGCTAGCCGTCAAACGAATCATGCGATACTTAAAAGGATTTCCAGGCACCGACTTGTGGTATCCTCGATATGACGACTTCAACCTTGCGGGTTACTCCGATTTTTATTTCCGTTGATGCAAGCTTAATGCCAAATCTACTACGACTGGTTGCTAGTTCTTTTGAACTCGTTTGGTAACATGGCATTGCAAGAAACAGACCGTGGTCGCTCTCTCTACATGTGAGGCTGAATACGTTTCAGCATCCAGCTGTTGTGCTTAGATACTCTGGATACAACAGCAGATGAGAGACTACGGACTGTAATTTCTTGATACGCCAATTTTCGTAGATAACAAGGCGGCTATTGATATCACCAAAAATATTGTTCAACACTCATGCACTAAACATATAGAGCTTCGACACCACTTTATCCATGACTGGTATGAGAAAAAATTGATTAGAATTGAAAAATATATACTTATGACCAAAAAGCATATTTTTACATCAAAGCATTTGATCGATCAAGATTTAAAAATATTTTAAAATTAAATGGTTTCGGGGGAGACATATTTTTCTGTAAATATCTTTTCTTCAAAATCTAAAAACCAAAAATATGTTTTTGATTTTAGGGGGAGAAAGTTATGTAAAATTCAAAAACATTAAAAAGTCAAAAGGAGTTTTTTTATGAAAAAGGGGTAATCATATTACATCAATTGACAATCACAGTATGCTAAAGATATGGCATGTTTAAACAAGTAATTAAACAGGTCTTATTCATTCAGTGTGCCAATAGGCTTTCACTCATTCAGTAAATTGTTTTTCAAGATATAAACCTAAATGAAAAACTAAGTAACTTGTGGGTCGACATTTCTCGGATATATGGACTTAGTACTCCGAAATTTCGTATGAGAGAATGACAGATTCTGCGATACTGGGAAATTTCGTATAATTGCTATCTGGGGTATTATCCGAGTTCTTTTGATTTTGCGTCGGCAATGACCTAGAACTTGCATAATACTTTACGCATTTTTTGCCTACAAAAGCTGCATAAAAAATGAGAATGTCATAAACATTTACGACATCTGCAGTTCAAAATTTTCCTTAGTGGAACGCCACTTAAAGTCGAGCCTTCATATCTTTGTCTGTATGGAAATATTAACTTGAGCTCTCAAGGTCTCGCAATTCACCCCATTTACTGATATCAGTTAGATATATTCACCTATAAAATGATATTCTGGGAATCTCGATGCGGGGGTATATTCTGAGATGGGAAACATAGTAACTTCATGTTCCTTAATATTAGCTAACACATCTTGAAACAATTGAGAAAAGTGTAGAGGTTTAAGTGTATAAGTATATTGGCAATCTAGGTAAATCTGTTTAAGAACTTAAAGTTACTACCAAGATCAACAGTACTTGTGAATTGTCTAAATACTTGATATGATTCTCTAAACACAAAACTCACAAAAAATATGTATGTATATACATCTTTACTTGTTCTTTCTTTTCCAAAAAATCTCAAAAATATTTTCAGTTTACTTTTATCAATTTATCTTAGATTTTAGTCTATTGATGATGAAAACACCGTTAGTCCAAGTCAATACAACACTTGCTGAAGGAAAGCTGAAGTTCACGGGCTGGGAGCTAATCAAGAAAAGAAAAGATTCCTAAAACATCAATAGGTCAATAATTTGAAACTTTACATTGTTATAATTAATCTGTTTTGTCAAACAATGGTCAACCAAGGTCACTAACTTGGACTTGGTAGGCAAATCGGGTAACCAGGGTCATCAACTTGGACTTGGTTAACTGAGTGGGTTATAAAAACAAATAATATTTCATAAAAAATCAAAAAAAGATAAACAAAGTGTGAAACTGACTCATACGAGTGACACTTTGACTCGTACGAGTGACAAATGTCTTCATTCGCACGAACCGTCACTCGTACGAGTGAACTCTGAATGAGTATAAAAGGCTTGTTCATTCGCACGAGTCATACTATTGACTCTGTGCGATTGAGAGAATAGTCTATGCGAACCAGTTCTTTTCAATCATTTTTCTTGATCTACATTACGTATCTAGACTTTGCGTAGGTTGATTTGCACATCTCTTTCAATGGGCCAGTACTAATGCTTGTTTTGAGCCGTTTTAATGCCAAAATTGGACCAAAAGGACTTAAAACGTAGATTTAGGATAATTGGACCAGTAAAATATAAAATAGAACTCAAAATTGTTAAAATCGGCCCTTTAATCTATAGATCAATCTTCAACTTGTTAAAATCTACACGTTTTAAGTTCGGTTTGATTAGGTGTTATTTGGTTGCGATTCATAACTCGTACGACTCATCACCCGTATGAGTAAGGAATTCACATGTCAGTTTATCATGTTCACTCGTACGAGTGATCCTTCGTACGAGTAGGACTTTAAATGTTTAAATCTTGATGACTCGTATGAAGCATCACTCGTACGAAGAAGTTCTGGTCAAAAATTTTAAAATTTGTTAAGTATATATTCCATTCGTACGAAATAGTGGCTCGTACAAGTAAGGTTTTGACTCAGACTTATAATTTGTCTGAGTATATGACTCGTACGAATGGTGATTCATACAGTGATTAAAAAGTTGAAATTTTTGAAAATTTTCTAAGTGTTGAAATTTCTATGCTTGCAGATCAAGAAGGCTTCGTTTTCGCCATTACACAATATATATTGTCTTCTGGACGAGACTATCCCGGAAATTAAAGGATATAGAGAAGTTCTGGATTTTCTTAGCCGGCTTCCTATCATAAAAGCTCTCACTGAACGTCCTGCGGCATATCGTTCTCATATATAATACTTTGGAATGTGCTGAGTTTGATGAAGAAGAAAACGCGATTATGTCTGCCATAAGAATTAACAATGAAGATATTCAAGCAAAGATTACTAAACACTTGGTCAGAACAGTGCTAGAATTCAACGATCATGAAGACGACCCTACTGGTTTTGTTAAAGGGTGCTTCTACAGGATGGGTTATGCCGGATTTGTTAACTCAGCTCCCTTCAAGAAGGCTAACCTCAGTGCTCCATTTCGGTATATAGCATACTATGTTATTCACGCTCTCAGTAACCAAAAAGGCAGATTTGAAGATTTAGTTGATTATCAGGTGTGCATGATCACTTCACTCATTCTGAACTTGCCCTACAATTAGTTGAGGCTGATTTTCTCCCAAATGGTCCACAATACACAACGAGAGAAGTTCTTGCAATATCCTCGTTTTATTCAGATGTTAATAGGCCATTTACATCTGAATTTGAAGAAAAAGAAAGATGATGTTTTGAAGTTGGAGCATATGGATGTGTCAACTCTAAAGAAGATGAATCTGCATCTCAAAGCCTTCCCAAATGAAAAACCTGTCTTCAGAGCTATCGTTGATAAAGATTATGTGGCTCCACCAAAAGGGAAGTGGAGGAAAGAGGATAGTGGAGACGAAGATGAAGAGCTGGAAGCGTTAGATGGTTTCATTGCAAAGAGAAGCGTATGGTTTTCGAAAGATGATAAAAAGGGAGGTAAGGGGACGAAAAGAAAGCAAACGTCCACATCTTCCTCCAATGCCCCTAAGAAGAAACAACGTACATCTAAAAGCAAGTGATAGGTTGAAGAATCAGAGTCAGAAGAGAATATGGAAACTATGGCTGCTCATAGTGAACGTGAAGCGTTTGGGGTACAGGAAGGGATACTTGAAGAAGCATCCTCCTCAAGTACTGATTCAGAGGATTGGATTGCTGGTGAGAAAGAAAGAGCTAAAGAACAAGAACGTGAATGTCTGGCAGAACTTCAAAGAAAAGCAGAGGAGAAGAAACGTAAAGCGTCAGGAGAAGATGATACAACGTATGTTCCTTCGGGTTCTGATAGTGAGACTCCTGTTCGCAAAACTTCTAAGAAATCTTCTAGACGTCTCAAAAGGCCAACGATCAGAAGCACTGATTCTCCGAAAGATAAATCTAAAAGAAAAGTGCAGAAAAAGGTTGTTGAAGAAGAGAATATTGAACCTATCTCTCAACCACCACCATCACCATCTCCTCAACCAACTCCTCAAGCAACTCCACAGCCACCACCACAACCACCACCATAGCCACCACCACAGCCAACACCACAAACTCAACCTTCTCAATCTCAACCCCAGTTCGCTTTTGATTTTGATTTGGTGATATACTAGGGGGAAGATTTCTCGTTAGACATGTTCAACGATGCGCGTATTGAAGAGATTGAGAAACAAGTTATGTTGAATAGTGTCAAGATTGTAGAGCTTCAAGAGCAACTCAATGGACTTAATGTAGAAAAACAGCAGCTAGAGGCTATTTTGGCGAGATCGTATCTGAGAATGAGCGTTTGAGAAATCGAATGGTAGAATATGATGAAGAACATCTCAGGAATCAGAGAAAGATGAGCTTATTCGAGAAAATACTCACAAAGAAACTCAGAATCAATATAGCTGCTGAAATTGATGAAATAGAGAAAGCCGGGGCCAGAGAAAGGGTTGCCGAGCGGGAACGCATTACCAAAGAACTATCTGATGCTCAGGGCAAGGGAAAGGAGGAGGTTGGTGAGGATCCCGGGATGGTATAACTGAGCCAGAAGCTGAATCTACGCAAGTATCTTCAGAGGTGGTCGTGTATGCAGTTTCAAAGAGCTTGTGTTTGTTGGGAAGTCTAAGGGTGTTAATATTGACACATCTAATCTTTCTACTAAACATCGAGAATAGCTAAAAAAGAGAAAGTTGGAGAAAGAGATAGAAGCTGAGATAGATGAATTTTTTGAAGATCCTGAGAAAGAAAAAGTTAGACATTTTGATGATATATTCTCTGATAAGTCTGATGATGACAATGATGGTGGTGATGATGACTTGGGTAGATCAGGTGTCTTTGTAACAGAGTCTAATTTGAATGATGATATCGATTTTTCTGTGTACTTGGATGATTCGGAAAATCAAGCGGTAAAAGAAAGAGATTAGGGAAGGTCTGAAAGCTCTAAGGATGCTAAACAGGCAGGAATCTTCACGGTGTCTGAAATGTCTACCGTTTCCCTTGTGCCCAAACCGAAGATTCTATATTTAGAGCATGATGTTGAAGAAGGTGAGTTTGTCCATAGCTACTCAAAGGAAGAGATCGCTCAAATGTCAGGCTTGGACAAAGAAGATGTTGTGTTTGATTTCCAAGAAGAACTTAATGATATTAGTGCTTTCGAGCCAGTTGATTATGTCTTCGAACATGTTGCTGATGCACATGGAGTATGATAAAGTTGTCGTGGAGGATGATTCTGATGACGATGATACTAATATTGCCAACGAGGGTACAAACGACTCCCCAACTTTTAGTGAACTGTTTGCAGCTGAAAATGATGATCTTCTGGAACGTAAAGTTGAAGAGGCTGTTAAACAAGGAACCGTTCCTCGACAACTGTCTGCAGAAGAAGTTGCTGAAATGAGGAAGCGGTGGTTTAAAGTAGCACCAGCTGAACGGAAATTCAAACGTCCCTTAGCAGTCTTTACGCGTGATGCGGATATTTCTTTGGGAGATATTATAAGTTGTGGATGGATCCTAGAGTTGAATGTTTATGTGATTAAACGGGAATATGGGATCCAGTATTTTTGATACTTAAGTGACATCAAGACCCTACTGTTCTGGATATCAAAGAGCTCGTTCAAACAAAGATGATTAATTTGAAGATGAAATTTCATGACATGCGGTTGTGGAAACTGATCAAGCTTGAAGCAACTAATGGATTTATACACTGGAATCCTCATATCCTTAAGAGAATTACGAAGATCGATCCAGCAACAAATGAAAAAGATATGACACTACTCATAAAGAGGCCGAAAGTTATGAAAAATATGCCTCTTATCAAGATGGAACAAGACTTTTACAAGATCTTCAAATGGTTGCACTATGATTCAAGTACAGGTAAAGCTGTTATATGTGTCCATCCAGAGATGATTCTTGGAAGATTACCGAGGAATTAACCAAAGCCGTCATAGCACACAAACATATATCAGTCTATGGCGTGTTATTCGAGTACTAGACCCGATGTGGCTAATCAATTGTTCGAAGAAGGATATTGAATGCTTGTTCAAAAGCAAGATTAGTTTTGAATAGAAAGACAAAGAGCAAGCTCTCCAGTTCCTGAAGATTGTAAATGTCTGTTTTGCTAACGATGTACATTCAGGAACAGCATGGAACACTTCTTGGACAAAGCTGGAAGAGATCGAGCAAAGTAAGAAAGAAAAGAAAGAAGAAAGAATCGCTAAGCGAGAAAGAATTGCGTCACTAAGAAGCTTTCAGTTTGGTCGATAACTTCTAAGGAGCATCGCAAGTCAATGAAACGTTTCTTTGGTCGATAATTGTCAGATCTATGAAGAATTTTTTGAAGACTATACAAGACTGCGACAACATCCAAGGGGAAGTTTGTTGGTGCATAATGTCTATTGCCTACGTCAAGGATATGTTATTTATGTATATAGGGCTTAGAAGGTCGAATAGTGTTTGTTAATATATGATTTATATGTTTGTAGCATGACTTGTACGAGTGGGCATCATGGCTCGTATGAGTGACACTCTGTCACTCGTATGAGGCATCACTCGCACGAGTCACACACACACTCCTCCTGTGCAAGTCATGTCGACCTATAAATAGAGGAGCCTGAGTGTTGTGTTAGATATATGTTGGTTGATGTACGGCGAAGCCCTATCAAACTGTTTACTCGCTCTATAACTGTTCACGTTTATCAATACAATTAAGGCGTTTAAGAAGTATATCGCTCTTGTTTGTTTGTCCAACTCGCTAACAATGAATTCTGCCTCTGTTAGCTGAGTCAGATCAGTCTGGTGCTCACAAGTTTGTTATAGTATTTATTATGATATATTAATATATTCACGAACTAAGGAGGGACACAAGCAACATTTGAGGACCAGACTTGAGTTTTGGATTCACGAGGTTCAATTTCTCTAACACGTGGTGAACGAGGAAAGTATACATGTCGATCCATCGAAGATTGAGGCGATCAAAAACTAGGAAGCACCAAAGATTCCAACTGAAGTGCGACAATTTTTGGGGTTAGGGGGTTATTACATGAGATTAATTGAGAACTTTTCAAAGGTAGCCAAATTGCTAACCTCACTCACGCAGAAGGAAAAAAAGTTCGACTAGGGAGACAAGTAAAAAGCGGCATTTCAACTACTTAAACACAAATTATGTGATGTGCCAATTTTATCACTTCCCAACAATACGGATGACTTTGTGGTGTATTGTGATGTGACAACCGGCAATTTTCTGGTTGTAATTAAGCGCATAACAAACAGTAACACCATTATACATAGCATAATTAGACGTAAATGAACTCGATCAGGCCCCTGGAAAGCCTAGGAACGTCTACTTGATTCACGTTACACGATTTGCGACAATCGAGAACACTTAACGCGAAATTGAACAATAAGCAAACTGATGCCGAACAAATACTGATAAAACCTAAAAATATGAATTTTGTACTTGTATTTATCATACAGTTATGATTATGCGGTATATTTGGATAATCGGGCATCGCAAAGCACAACGCGTAAGTTACGCGAAAATCGAGACACACCGATAAGGAAACGGAAGCCACGAACTAGAGTTACACCTCAATATGAATATATTACGATATATTTGCCTTCGTTTTCAGGTTTTAACGCTCAAGGTAGAAACCAGAATGAGAAAAGGATAAAAATGACGACCGTAGCGAAATACGCGATGTTTAACACAACGAATGGATTTACGCGTCAAAACTCGACCTCCGATATAATTTTAAGCACTCTCGACTCAAATAAATATGTTTCAACACTATATGACGTTTGGGTTTTGAAAACGAGCTTGGGATACGTAATTGGGCCTGAACACGTTAACGGGCTTTAGTCTCGACACACTAAACAAAACTATAGCTATATATATGTGCTCATAACATCTTCTCCCTCATTTCCCTCATTTCAAAACCCTAGCACACAACATGAAACCCCTTGCCTTCTCTCTACTAAATCCGGTCACCGGATTAGTTTCCGGTGACACTCCAGTCACTTTTCCGGTGACACATACACCACACAACCCACTTCTTCTCTTGTACCCTTATACACACACACACATGCATACATATGGTAGAGAGAGGGAGCAACACTTAAGAAAGAGGGAGCGGCTGGAGAGAGAGGGGAGCAGCGGCGGCGCCGCCGCTGATGGTGGCGGTGGCAGTTGTACCTTTTTCCGGCTACAAGCACATCCCACAACCTTGACTCAACCACACGCCTCACCTGCTCCCTCTCGATGAACGCACAGACGATGACCGGCCCCTTCAGAGGGTGGCTGGCAATGGTAGTAGCAACGGCGGCCGCCGGCGGCGGCGTGGAGGTTGTTTTCGGGCTGGGTGTTTCAGTGCGGCGGAGTGTGGGGTAGTTTCGCGTTAGATGTAGGGAGTAATGCTTTATGGCGGCGGCGGTTCCGTCTCGACCGGCGATGGCGGCGGCGGTGATTTGGTGCTCAGTTCAGTTTGGGTTACAATGAAACCGGGTTGTTTGGATCTCGGTTAAACCAGTCAACAGTCAACGACTCGGGTCTCGGCTCTTGTTTCGGGTTCAAGTTTGAATCAGTTTTTGTTCGGGTTAACTCGGTCAACCTGGTCAGCTAGTCAAAGGTGTCAACATGGTCAGTCTTGGTTTGGATTTGGTTCAGTCAGATTCGTTGGCACCGGAATTGTTCTGGTCAAACTCGGTCAAACCACGGTCAACTAGTCAAACCCGGTCAACTGTCGGGTCAATGGGTCAATAAAGACTTGGAAAAATTTAATTACAACACGAAATTTATTTATGTTAGTTTATAAACATAATAATATATATCGCGGAACCGAGCTCAAAACCAACCCCTTAACGATTACATATCGCCAAAATTAAAAGTATATATTGAACCGACGTACGTTACTCGCGGATAATTATTAGTTAAAAACCGAATCGGCGCGACGTTATATATATATAAAATCGGATTTATATTTGACGAAAGTTATATTTGAACACAACGGGAAAGTATTATATATTGCGTACATTGATTGATTGCGTTTTGATAAAAAATCGACAACTAGTATTGTCGGGATCGTCCGAAAACAGACGAAACTTTGCCCAATTTTCGTAAAAAAAAAAAAGAAATGCGTTACATTTCAAGGACAACACATCCGATTCAAATGATTGTTATAAAATAAATATTAATATATATTTATTTTGACAACACTTACAAATCGATTCGATAACTTTTCAACGAAAGTGATTACAAGATAACAACATTCGGTAATCGATTATAAACTAAATAATATTTATTTATGTTTAATTCAAAGTCAAAACTTGGAAATTAGTTTTGAAATATCGATAAATCATCCGAATATCTTTAGAGAATAAATATAATGTTTATGTTTATTTCGAAACGTCAAACTTTTTCGAACCCTTTTACAAGACAACTATAAAGGGTATAATTATTTCAAACGACGGAATTCGAAATATGTGTAAGACATCTAGAATTCGAAAATCGAATAACATGAATATAATGAATGTGGAGACTTGAATACTTTTATAAAATAAATATAGTTACATTTATTTCAAACGTCGACGACACAAATAGATTCGAAGGATTTTATTACAATAATATATTGGTTATATTCGATTCAAACGCCCAAACGAAGTACAACACAACACCGCAAGACTATAACAAGCGTACGATTACATCGTTATTTATTATAAACGATACGCTAGACTCTTACTCGGATACGAAATGTGTTACCTATACGGATATATTTACAAGTATATATACATTATATCTTACAAAAGCTACGAAGAGTCGTACTATTACCAGTCGACGTACTTGACGACTAATACGATTTCATGAAATATAGTTATGTTTATATGTAAACATATATTTCAAGTCGCTCGAAAACTAAATCGTTTCTAAGAAAACCATATATTGGTTATTCCGAGTTAAGACAATGACACTTTCATAGAATCGTATGATTAACGATTCAGTAGAGCTCGGTGACACATAGTTTAGCTACGTTATATCTAGAAACTTACAAGTTATTCCGTTTTAGGAATACCTTAGATTGCATGCTAGCATGCCAAGTTGTGGAGACAATACTCTGGAATCACATTAAGCTAGCTTTGCACAAGGATATCAAGGTGGTTTATAACCCCCACTTTTTACCGTTTTACATTTTTATAAATGTTTTCGGGGGTGGAAAGACATGAAAGTTTTGTGAAAGCATACAATATTTCGATGAACGAATATCATATATTTCTAAATCATGTTACAAACTGGTTTCAATGAACTCAAATGGTTTACGAAAGGTTTATGCCAAACTTACCGGTTTTCACAGCTATACAAAGCTTTTCGAAACATGCATGAGTTTTATGACTAGTGACGGGATCGTCATAGTCACAACTAGGGGGCGAGGCCCCAATTTTATTTATAACATGGGCTAGGCCCAATAACAAGATAAAATGGGCTAGGCCAAATGAAAAGAAAACATGGGCTTAGATGATAATAGATCACTATGTGTAAGTAGGATGATGACAATATTAACCATTAATCACGTAGTGACCAAGGTGCAAAAGGTATAGATCTATCGAGTTTGAGTCACACTCCACTCCTGGTATGTTAACTAGTTAGGAGTGCATTTGTGATCCCAATGATGCCAATGTTGTCTCGGGTTGGTTACTTAGTTATGGCATATAGGTCAGTGTACTAGCTACACACTGACAGATCCTTAGATTCCATAGGCATCCTACATACTGTGATTTCAATACCGGTTTACAATTATGACAGAAAACATTTCAATACCGGTTTACAGATACGATTGAAAACATTTTATTACCGGTTTATAAAGATAACAGTTATACGCATGGATTTGCAAACAACATGGAAAACATATCAATACTGTTATACAAACATGACATTTCAAATGCTTTGGGATACTATGATCCCACAAACCGGTTTTCGAATGCAAGATGCTCAAATATTTTATGACTCATTTGAAACAAAAACAAACAAACTATGAACTCGCCAACTTTATGTTGACTTTCTCGCATGTTCTTTCTCAGGTTACAATTACAAGTATGGCACTGTTGGAATAGTGGAACCCATGGGGATCCGAGTATTTAGTGGGCGTTCATTTACTAGAAGACTTAGCACTCACAATTACTTCCGCTGTGCAATGAAGATACCAGTTTAGTTCACGCCCCGCTCTGATGAGAAGGAATTACAGGGGGTGTGACATGTGATGCATCGCATCAAGGCTTAGGTTGCGTGCTAATGCAACGAGAAAAAGTCATCGTGTTCACATCACACCAATTAAAAGTAAATGAGAAGCGGTGGTATTTATGTTAAAAACTTGGCGTCATTATCTTTATTTGTACTTGATGTACCATGATCACAAGAGTCTTCAATATATATTTAATTCGAAAGAATTAAATATGCGTCAATGACGTTGGGTTGAATTGTTGGATTACTATAATTGTGAGATCAAGTATCATCCAAGCAAGGCAAACATCGTTGCGGATGCCCTGAGCCGGAAGGAACAAGTCAAGACTTTACGCATGCGGGCATTAGAACTAACGATCAAGATGAACGTCACAACAAAGATTGGTACCCTTGCATATAAGTTCAAATTGCAAGAAGAACTTAGCAGTGTACATGGCACATTTCATGAGTTAAATCTCAATAAGTGTCCAACGCAAGAAACGGTTATCATTCCAGCAGATGAAATCTACATAAATGACAAACTCAAGTTTAGCGAAGAACCTGTTGAGGTTATGGACTAGAAAGTCCGAAAGTTAAAGAGGAGTCAGATCAAGTTAGTGGAACAAAGGCACAAGCAAATTACCCCTACTTGTTCGAGAAGATTCCTGCAACGGATAACTCAACGTGAATTTGGGGACCAAATTCCTTTTAACAAGGGGAGTATGTGACAACCGGCAAAATAACTATAATTCCATATAACTTAATCACTATTTAAATAAACAAATACACGCATTAGACTTAACTATGATGTGATTGAGTCTCATAAGTCTAGCAATCCTAAGAAACACATATACATTTGCATAACACACGATCGTATTCACCGTGTCGCGATGCGATACAAACTATTTCCAAGGCCATTGGTAGATTTTTCGGTCAGACAAGTCATGTTTGGAGGGTTTTGATACTCGCTAAACGCCAAGCATAAGACTTATAAACATGTCTAACATAATATATACATAAAACCCAAAGTGGGAAAACAAGTCTACATGATATAACTTCCCGAAAAATATACAAACGTTTAAATTGCCCGATCCGAGCCATAAACTTGCAAATTTCAATAAACCGATCAACAATATTAATAATTGTTGAAATCATAGATGACCAATAGATGATGTTAATCATCATAACTAATATTAAAGATTAGATATGCCCTAATATTATCAAAACAATGATAAACAAACAAAGTCCCATAAGTGATCTTTTCACAAATCGCAAGCAAATTTATTATTTGTTTATTGTTCGGTAAACACCAAAACATAAACTAGTAAACTAGTTACATTGTATAACATTATAACACTACATAATGCATGTAACATCCTAAATCATCCTAAACTAACATCAACTAAATGATTCTTGAAATTTATACATACATTTCAAACTTAACACTTAGAGAAATTTAAAACCAACCAAGACCCCCCATGCTCCATACCGTCCACCCCTATTAGTGGGTCCCACTCCCCTTGTTATGTTGGCCAACTAGAGTCAAAGATGCCATTCCTTTTACATTTGGGTAATAAACAATGAAGAGAGATTATAAGGATCATTAGATACCATACCTTATCCTCATCACCTCACAAATCACACCTTCAAAAAGACACATAAGATTACTCTCCTTCTCCTTAAAAATTTCGGCTAACACCCCTCTTCCTTCACCTTCATCTTTCAAAATTATTCAATTGTTCTAAGATAGATAGAAAGGTAATCTAAGGTGTTGCAATATTGAAGATCATCAAGAAGGTTCTCATGCATTGTTGAAGCTTCATCATCATCTTCTTCTTCTCTTCTTCAAGAATCATCCCTAGCCACTGTTGCTAGTTGTAAGTCCCCATTACTCTTCATCTTGCTTATTGATATATATAGTACACAAAATTAAAAGTTGATCATCATGAAACATAAGACTAAAATACATGAAATTTTACATAAAGTAACATGAATCACCTAACAAAAGTTTTCTTGTTGGAATTCTTGTGTTGTTAGTTGTTGATCTTGAATTATACGTGAAGAATATGACATGTACCCTTGCTAGAACTTCTTAAAAGTGTAGATCTAGCAAGTATACATGTAGATCTAACAAATACATGAACTGAAGTATGATGAACATGATGGATCTTGAAGGCTTCTTTAAAAGTATGTTAGAAGTGTTTATATGTTTCTTTAGATTTTTTAAGATTATAAAAGTGTATGTACATCAACTTGGTTTAAAAGTGTGTATAAAAGTCAAGTAACCACAAGGTCTTTAATGTTTATAAACCTACAAAGTGGTTATTGTAAAGATCTTGACTTTTATACAAGTTCTTGTCTTTGATTATTGTTGGAATATATAAAGTTTGTGATGTTTTTCAAATATGTTTATGTTGTGCTTGTCACTTGATTTAAAGATGTTGAAAAACATGGAAATATCCATAATTTAGGGGAATTATCGCTGTTGGATCTATTGGACCCCACGAAAGAACAGATGATTGGAAAGCGAAAATGATCTATTACATCTGATCACCAATAACTATAACATCCCTACGGCGTAAAACAACAAACCACGGCGGAAACGTCGGGGAGTCATATCACAGAATTATTGTTTCACAACACATGGTACATAAAGTTTTATATCATTGAATTTAAGTGTTTATATTTTCTTAGGAGAATGAAATAAAAAAACATAACAATTGTCTTGCAAATTTTAAAGTCACTAAGGCCCAAGTCTGCCCTATGAAGCATGCTCAAAGTCAAACATTAGCTCCTGAACCATATGTGAAAATAAAAAGTCAGCATAAAAATGCCTGTGGCTAACATAGGTTTTGTGATGAAGATTCATGGCTTTGAAAGTTAAAAGAAATATTCAACTATTACAAAAGTAGCCATGATCCTTTACAAAAATGTTTCTTTTATGAAATCATATGAAAATCAAATGATTTAAAAGAAATGTTGCATGGTTAACTTAATAACCAAAATAACTCGTGCCTTGTATAAAGTATGTCATGTCTTGTATTTTGTTTGAAGTGGTTTAGATAATGCTATGTTATGTAATATAATGAAAGCACTTATATGTAGGAAAAACAAGCGGCGTATCCACCATCCTTTTTTCATATTACACATGTCTCATTATTTACATCACTTACGATGAGCCAACAATTGAGATGTCTTGTTTAAACCAATGTCATGTATAAACCATTGCCATGTATAAACCAAATGTCTTTTATAATAAATGACAATGTATAAACCAATGTCTTATATGGCAAATAAAAGTTTTTAAACTAAAATAATCTGTATAAATGACCAAAATGTCTTGTTGGATCTAGTCCACCCCACAAAAGAACAGATGATTGGAAAGACAAAATGATCTATTACATTTGATCATCAGTAACAGTGCTTTGAAGATATGCTCCCCCCAAAAAGCAAAGTCATCAACATCTGCCACTCAAAGGTTTGTTAAGCTAAAATCTGTTATACAAGAACTATTGAAGACAAGCTCTTCTCAATGTCTAAATTCTATTAAAGAGAAACTCTGCTATCTGAAGATAAGGACTGCTTAAGCAAAGGTCTGCTGGACCAACACAGGTTAAAGCTCATCAGAGGTTCCTTCTATAGATCCTAGATCAACAGAGTTTCTATATTTCAATGTAACAATGTTTAAGAGTTGCAGATGTTAGAGTTTGTTAGGTCGTTAGATGTCATTATGAATGTGACGTAAGCTTAGATTCCACAGTGATTTGCTTTGTACTATAAATAGAATATTGCATCTACTGTTTTATTCATCACTTCTTCTTAACATTTCTTGTATGAACAAATCAGAGTTATCAGGCTGAGGGGAGTTTGTATATCTTTCATGCATACGTAACTCAGAGTTATAATAGCATGTTGATAAAAACATTCTCTTCATTGTTGTGATTTACATCTTTACATTTCCGCTGCATTTACCATCATTGTTTTGTCATTTTCCATTGATTGCCACCTTTAAACTGTCACAACAATTAAACTTAGGTCCTAACAATTAGTATCAGAGCATGATCAATCAAATTTGATTTTACAATCAATTTGATATAAACTGATTAGCTACCACTATTGATTCGTTTGTTCGTTGTATTGAAAACATAGTAAAAGTTTATTTACGAAAGTATTTTTAAACAAAGACCTATTTGTAAATAATAAAAAATGTCTCAGAATCCACAAGATCCACAAAACACTGGCACCATGTACAAACCTCCGATACTTGTCAGATCGGAGTATAACATCTAGCAACGTTGGATGGGTCACATACTTGCACAACAAAATACGGGTTGCTTGAAATCGGTTATCTCGTACCTCATGTTCCGATGGTACCGAGTGCTGAAGACCCAAAAGTTCAAGTCCCTAAAAAGCTTTAAAGCTACTCCGAGCAAGATGTTCAGAAAATTGATCTAGATTCAAAGGCATTTAGTATTGTACCTACGACTTGCCAAATGATATCTATGCTAGCCTGTTGCATTACAATAGTGCAAAGGAGTTGTGGGATGTTTTGAAGGAGTAATT
Source organism: Scalesia atractyloides (assembly GCA_947069175.1). NCBI lineage: Eukaryota > Viridiplantae > Streptophyta > Magnoliopsida > Asterales > Asteraceae > Scalesia > Scalesia atractyloides. The sequence goes on along the minus strand of CAMTDV010000020.1, from coordinate 68,690,278 downwards.
CGGTGGGACAGAGGAGGTTATTGAAAACAATCTTGAACTTTTAAAGCAGCAGTATGAAACATTTTGTCATATTAAAGGAGAATCATTAACTCAAATATTCGAAAGGTTTAGTTGTCTAATAAGTGAATTAAAACTGGTAAATGTTAATTATCCTAATTCAGCATTGAATAGCTGATTTCTTAGATCATTACTAGATTTATGGGACGCTATTGCTTTTGTAACTAGAAACTCTGTCGGATTCAAAGAGATAAGTTTGACTCATCTTAATGCAAGGCTCTAGACTTATAAGAGAGAGCTTAACCAGAAAAATAAGCTTCAAGAGTCAGGACAAGTTGCTATGACTATATTTTTGGTAGTACAACACCTTTTGGTCAAGAGGAAACGTCTGTGGAAGTAAGGATTAGAGTTATGATCACTTTATTGACATAACATCTGGTGGAGGTTTTAACTCAGATTCTTACTCACCCAATTATGCTTTTACAACAAACGTGGAAAACCAAGTTTCTAATAACTTATGTTTTGAGTTAAATGATCTTTAACATTTTGACCCCACTGATTGGAAGAAATGGACATCTTGCATCAACTTGCATTGCTAAGTGTCAGAACTAGCCAGTTTTACAAGAGAACTAGTAGAAAATTTCCAAGGTTGCATGGGGGGGTTAAAAGTTGGGTTGGATAAATCTAAAATCAAGTATTACAAGTTTAATAGGCTAGGTCATTTTGCTAGAGAGTGTAGGAGCCAAACAAGTGGCCCTATTGTGACACATCCAAGTCCTAGACCTTAAAAACTCAAAACACTATCTATTATTCCCAATATACCCCTACTCCACACATGCAAAACACTGCTCACTTTGCACACCCTGCAACCACTGTTCCAGTTTAGTATCTCTCCAAACCATTTTCCTCAGATACAATATGTTTAAGCCCTAGTTCCTCAGGTTCAAGTGCAACCTACACCACAAGCTACACAAACCTCTACTCCTATAGAGACCAGCCAATAGAGCTTTTTTACACAAGACTTTGTTTATTGGAATAGCTTACCTGAAGAACTAATTGATGAAAATTTTGCCCTAGTTGCCAATTCTGAAAAGAAAAAAGGTGGTCTTTGTTTTATGGCACTAGACACTATTTTGGAAGGGGTTGAGTCTACGGAAGTGGTGTCCAATATTGATGACGTTTGTGAAAATGATGCAACAGATGTTTCAGAGGAAAAGGTTGGTGAAGAACAAGTTTGTGAAGAGAAGGTTGGTAAAGAAACAGATCCTCTGTCAGACCCATGGGATTCCAGTGTTTGTGAAGGAAAGTGTGATTATGCCATGATGGCTGCTGCTAAGGTATCACCTCAAGTCCTTAAAGACTTATGTTCAGACAAATGTGTTATTGCTTTTGCTAACATTAAAGAAGTGAATTAAAATCTTAAAAACAAGATCATAGATGATGAAATTCAGTTTGAAAAACTTACAAAAGAGTTAAAATTAAAACTTTATAGAAAGGAAAATGAAATTAACAGTCTCAAACATGAAACAAGCATAACTATGGATCAACTCCAAACTATGATACAAAAATATCAAAGTTGTAAAAAGGAGCTTGAATCTACCCAGATCACATGTGAAAATGGGTAGAATCCTGCAAAGGTTATGAGTTAATGTTAGAATCATAAATCAAAAGCAATGTAAAATTTGGTGTAGGTTTTCAAAAAAATGACCAAGTTTCACAAAACACTTCTGAAAATGATTGTGATTTGGTTGAAAATTTTCCAACAAACTTGGCTACTAAAGAAATTAAAGTCACTTAACCAAATGGTAAGAAAATTGTTTTAGAAAGACCAAAAGTATCCTCAAATTCTGAGGAGATTGAAAAATATCGATTCAAATGTACCTTGTCAAATGACAATCTTGAAAACTTCAAGCCAATGGATTTCTCAACCATTGAAGGTGTAAAAGCAGCCGAAGTCAAGATTATTCCCTTGAAAGACCTTCCAGCAGATGCTACCTCTGTTGTCAAAAATGGTGAAAAGGGGAAGAAGAGAGAAAAAGTATCAAACTTTTTTTATGACTTTTGTGAAAAAAAGAATCATGTTACCAAAAAAGTGCTTTATTTTAAAATCATATGGCATAAAAAAGATAAGTGTGATAGTTGATGCACCTCACTGTATCATCTGTGGCAAGAAAAATCATAAAACTTAAGAGTATTTATTTGAAAATTTTTTATGTCAAAAGAAATGAGGATATAAAAAAACACTTGAGAGTTCACAGGGTCAAATTGGAATAGAAAAATCCAAACAGACCATTGTCCCGGTCCAAACATCTGTTACCAAACAATTGAATATAACCTCTATTCCCATAGAGGTTCAAGTAACAGATGCACCACCAGCAAACAAATTTCCAAGAGGATATAGCCAACCAGTTTATAAGAGTGTGCCACTTGGTTATGAGCTCTACAAAAGACCTTTAAAACCAAGGGTAAACAAGCATCCTCATGGTTATAATCATTTGATAGGAAATGATTCACAACAAATGTTTCAAAAATTTGTTCAAAACTCTGACCATGTTCATGGACTTGAGGCTGAAATGTCTGTGACCCCATCAAAATCCATTTTGGCTTTGGATACTCACCAAAACTAACATGTTAATAGTGTGGAGGGAGCTTCTACTTGCCTTGATAGTTTATGGTATGTAGATAGTGGAGGCTCCAAGCACATGACAGGATGTATAGCCTTCTCAAGGATTTTCTAGCACATGGAGGGGGTGATATCTCCTTTGGTAACAACTCAAAAGGTAAGGTGTTGGAGTCAGGGATAGTTCAAGCAGGGAAACTCAAGTTTGAAAATGTCAATCTATATTGACAATCTTAAATTTAACCTTCTTAGTGGTCTCAAATGAGTGACAAAAGTTATGGGTCATTCATCACTAAGAAAACTTGTAAGATTGTTGGGCCATAAGTGGTTAAAAAGATTGAAACAAACATAGCTGAGAGCAAAGCACAACTTATTGCTCACATGAGTGGCAATGTGTATGTGGTTGATATGTTGAAAGATAATCCAATGACTAATGCTTGTCTGTTCTCAGTTGCATCTAACAAAGAAACAAAACTTTGGCATGGAAGACTTGGTCACACAAATCTCAAAACTATCATCACACTCTCTAAACAAGTTCTTGTAAGAGGTCTTCCATCAAAACAATTCATATGTGATGAACATTGTGTTTCCTGTTTAAAAGGTAAACAACATAAAAGTTCATAAAAATCAATTAAAGAGTCCAAGACAAGTCAGTGTTTACAATTGTTACACATGGACTTGTTTGGCCTTGTTAAAATCACGAGTCTTAAAAAGAAGAGGTATTGTGTTGTTATAATTGATGATTTTTTATGGTTTACATGGACTTACTTTTTGCACTCCAAAGATGAGATTACAAGTATTATGCAAGACTTAGTAAGAAAAGTTGAAAAGTAATTTGACTTGCTAGTAAAAATCTTCAGGAGTAACAATGGAACAAAGTTTAGAATTAAGGAGTTGGATGATTTATGTGTGTCAAAAGGGATGGTAAGGCAATATAACATCCCAAGGACACTAGAACAAAATGGGGTGGTTGAAAGAAAGAACAGAACTCTAATTGAAGCTGCTAGACCTATGCTTGCAGACTCAGGTTTACCATGGTCTTTTTGGGGTAGAGGTTGTATACACTACTTGCTAAGTGTAAAACATAGTTTTAGTTAACCCCAGACATTAAAAGACTGCTTATGAACCTCTGTACAGGATCAAACCACTGATCTCTTATTTCAAAATCTTTGGTTGCCCATGTTCCATTTTGAACAGAAAAGATTCCAATTCAAAATTTGCAGTCAAAGTAGATTGCGGTTAATTTCTGAGATACTCAACTACTGCCAAGGCTTATAACATGTTTAACACAAGGACTAGGTGTGTTGAAGAGACATTGAATGTAAAGTTTAATGAACTTTCTTCTTTGAAAATTCCAGCAAATCTTAGTGAGTTGTTTGATCTAGATAAATTTACATTTGAGGATGTGTATGTGAAGACTAAACACCATAGTCTCTTCCTTAAGATTATGGATTTGACATTGTGATCCCACAATATAAAGTCACTTCCACCACCAGAGGAGTAAATGTTAACAACAACTGTGAAAACTCTGTCACTACAGTATCATTTGTTGTTGATCCTCAAACCTCTGCCAGCTCATTAAATCACACAACTGTTAACAAAAGTCCTTTTGTGAACAAAAGTCAACCCATTCTAACCCTATCCTACCTATACCTCCACCTCCATTTCAAACAGATGTTGGCTCTTCAAATTTGCTAACAGATGTTAGCTCAGATGATTCCCATCTTCAGCCTTCACCTCTAAATGCCATTGTTTGTTAACGCGCTTTATGGCCGTCAATGTGGGAATAGGCTAGAAAGAGTGTGTATTGAATATTGTATAGATTAGATACAAACACACGACCTAAGTGCGAACGAGTACTGGCTCGTACGAGTGACTCTGTTACTCGTACGAGTGATAACATCTCACTCGTATGAATGACCATTCATACGAGTGAAAACATGCTCGGTTCGCACGAGCTGTCATGTCTATAAATAGGTGTTGTGTGTTCATTGTTTGTAAGTTTTGGAAGTACCCTACGGGGAAACGATGGTGGATTCTCTCTAGGAACTCCGCCAGCCAGTCAAGATGTATACTCTTTGGGTATGAATGAATGAAAAGCTTCGCTGATTCTGTTCCTACTTGTTATATCATTCTGCCGAATCTGTACTACCCCCAAAGCATCCGTCTAGAACCGGCACACATGGGACCACAATTGGTACCAGAGCTACGGTATCGATTCATTCAATCTAACAGATGATGAATCACCTACGCTCATGAATTTTGGATGTATTAGGGGTTTTAGACGTAAAACATCAAATAAACGGACAATCCATGAACATAATGTAAAATTGAAACCATAGGATTGTTAGAAACTGATTTTCGACCAGATCGGTGTCACGTTGAAATTCAGAGAAATGAAGATTCTGGATTGAAAAGACGTAATCAGTTTCACTCGTACGAGTGAGCCTTAGTGGCTCGTACGAGGGACAATTGGCACTCGTACGAAGCACCACTCGTACAAAGTCCAGCTCGTACGAAGTGGTGACCCAAATTTGATCGTATTGACGAGACGAGAATCCAGAAAAAAATTGGTGATTACAATTTTTTTCAAGATTTTAACATCTAATTCGTTCTATTCGGGGACACCGTCTAGAGCTTTAGCGTATATATTTGATGATACGATCACAAAAGGATGAAGATTTTGGGGTAGTCACTGATACCTGCGTAAAACTTTGATCATCTGGTGTAGTGATTATTAATGGACCTTAACGTTTTGTCAGCAATTAATCAAAACTGCAAATTTGGGAAATTTTCTGCAAAATTTGAGTACCATATGCTGCAGTCGCGCCATAATCTTCATTCCCATAAGAACACAAGACGGCAGAATTTGCAAATGATGGGGAATAAAAATTTTCACAAATATGTTAAAATTTCGGCATTTTTGAAATTCGTGAAGCTGCAACAGTATTTGGGTGGTTTCGACTGCATATTATCTTGGAACACAGAGGATCGAAGATTCATTAGAGATGAGATAACTTTTATGTCTATTCACGAAATAGACTATACATTCAAAATGTTTCTCAGATTTGATATGTTACCAGATAGTTTGTTACCAATGATTTGCTGATTGAGAAGATTTTGCAGATATTTATTGATTTGAAGTTTTGCGGTGTGGTATTTCGAAGTTTCTATCAATTGTCGGTTGGGTTTTGAAGATCGGAGGATCGAGCATCAGGGGAGTGAACTAAACAGAATGTAGATATGGTTAACGTCGAAACGGAGAAGCTGCATTATTTAATTTCAAGTTCGTGATTATTCGAGAAAATTTGTAGATAAAGAAAATCAGAGGAGGTCTTGAACCGTGCAAACAATGACCTGAAGATCAATTTCTGGAGAAAATTATTTCAGGGCGAATGTTGCTTAAACGTAGATAATGCAAACCTGGATATTCAATCAAGGGGAAATTACGACGTCAACAGATACCCGATTGAAGATGCAGAATATTCAAACACAGCTCTCAGATTTCAAGTTCAACTTCAAGCTTCGACAGTGACGTCCAAGGGGGAATTGTTGTTGGTGCATATTTGTTACAACAACTTAATAGTTTAATAGTTTAGTCTTTGGATATTTTGTATTGGGCTTAGTATTTGTGTTTAGCTTGTTGAGAGTTGTAATGGGCTTGGAGAATGGCCTAGCCCAGTATAAAGCCTAGTATGCAGACATGTAGTATATATACATGTTGTGCATTAGGGTTTTGGAGTTGACGAGACAGAAAGGAGTGTGAGAAATCTACAGAGAGTGGCTAAGAGATTTCATGTGAGTCTTGAATTGATTGTAAACCTTTGTGTTGGATAATCAATAGAAGACGATTTAATAGTAATTATGTTCGTGTTCTTGTTCTTGTTCTTGGTCTTGTTTCTGTGAAATCTAATGTAGCAGATTCCGCACTCTAGATTAGATACACAATTCTGTGAAGATCCATAAGGTCTAGGAAACCTAAATTGGTATCAGAGCATTCGGCTCTTGATTTTGCTCGGTGCAGAATCATAACAGCCAAAAATTTGGGTTTTTGGACGTTTTGGTGTTTGTGACGGCTGAATTAGGGTTTCTGCTGGTGTTTTTAGGGTTTCTACAGTGATTTCGGATTAACAGCAGGTATTTCGGATTGAGTAAATGTAACATTTGTAAAAAATCGGGTCTCCAAAACCCGCTCCGTTTTGTAATCAAGTACCAAGTTATGAAAGTGCATTAATTATTTATGGTTATTTTGAGTTAAAACGATACATAATTAATAAATAAACTAAACTATAAAAATTATATTTGATAAAAAGTTAAAATAAAACAAATAAAAAAATATTTGAAGCTGCCGGGACTCGAACCCGGGTCAGCTGAGTCGCCCAAACGACTTAACCTTCTTTCCCTAAACCACTCCGCCACAATGTATTTTCTGTTAACACTAGGAAAACAATTGGATCTTATACACAAACTCAACTTAACCGACGATGCCATCTGAATAACGGTAATCGGCAAACCAATCGCCAAATCGTTGTGAATTCATTTGGTTCAGCTTATAACCGATGTATTACGGTTTCTAATCAAGTAAAAATTGATTGAAACTATAAGACTTATCATTCGGCTTGAAACCGAATTCATCAAAGCCCTGATTTAACTCAAGCTTCAGATCAACCTCGCAATCAAACCACACAAATACTCCACTTCTTTTTCGTCGCATTTTCAAATCATCTGAGCACCTAAAACAGTTCGCCGGAATTCTCTGCAAAAGTCGCCGGAAAACCGTATTCAACACAAACCGGTAAATTACTCCTCCTTTACGATTTCAATCTATTGTTAGAACTTTACTAACATTAACCCATCATTCAAAATCAACCACATACGACTTTGCTGGATTTTCTGTGTTCGCCGGAAAATTTCTGGAATTGCCGGAAACTCGTTAGTTATCGGTATGCACCTTCAAACGTACTGATAATCAATACACACTAGTTCAATTTCATATCTAATCCCCTAATTCTGTTGTAGACCCTCTCAGCCGAAGGTTCAAAAACAGAGCCGTCAAATTCTGCCGGACTCTCTGAGGAAGACAACCTGTTCGGTACCTTCTTTCCCCAAACTGTTCGGTTTAGTATTTTCAAGCTAGTCATCATGTTTATTAACTAGATTAATCACGAATCGGATGTTTGAGTAAGGTCTGTGTTCGTAATGAAGAAGATGAATTCAATAATGACATAAGAGTAATTAAAATCCGGATTATTAACGGGTTAGACACACAGTCCAGCGGTGGACTGTGTGCAAACAACGATTATACACGTCCCGAGTTCGATCCTTGCTACGCGCACGCTTTGTGTAACAACATTCCTTTTTAATCCAGAACTAAACCGGGTTTAAAACAGGTAGTTGTTAAGTATAATAAAAACCAAGAATATAACCGGTTAGACACACAGTCCAGCGGTGGACTGTGTGCAACATTAACTTCACGTCGCGCGTTTCGAATCTTGTCACGAGCACCGGTTCATTGAAATAAAACGTTTTTGCAAATAAAGGAATTTTTGGTTAATTCAAATAAGAGTATAAATATAATTAAAACCGAGTTTATAACGGGTTAGACACGTAGCTCAGTTGGTAGAGCTACGCGCACGCGAACGGAAGGTCGCCGGTTCGAATCCCACCCGGCGCAGAATTAACCGCTGACCGAACCGGTTAACGGTCAACGGTCAACACTAAAAAAATAATATTTTTTTATATTTTTATTTATTTAATTTAATTTAAAAATCAATTGAAAATACTTAAAAATAACATTTTTAAAGATAGAAAATAGCCATAAACTCACAAAAAATTATCTAAAAATTCATAAAATCCTTAATAAAATCCATCCCTTTAATATATTTTTCATTATTATTTAGGTTAGTATTCCTCGTCGACTCGCTTATCTAAATCGTGCGCATCTCACCATCTCCAATTCAACGCACCCAATGTGAGTGAACCTTTCAAATTCCCCGTTTTAATCATGTTTTTGGGGTGTATCAGGTGTCATTGTTTATATACATATTATAACTAAACTATTGTGCATACATCATATCATGACATGTGTATTTAGTTTGTTGCTGTTAAGTAGTTATTATTGGATGCAGATTATTATTTCAGTACATGCAATTGCCGAGGCCGCCGCTCCCCATTTAATTATGAGGTTCGAGCCAGTTCCCCATTTTATTATGCGGTTGAACCTGGCGTGCCCGCAACGATCGGCTCCGTTTGATTGAGCCTTGTCGGTCATTTCAATTTACATTTCAGTTCATGCAATACGATCGGCTCCGTTTGATTGAGCCTTGATCGCACAGTTCAATTTACATTTCCAGTTCATGCAATACGATCGGCTTCGTTTGATTGAGCCTTGATCGCACAGTTCATTTATGTTAGTTATCGTATGATATTGGTATGTTCATGTATGCTATCAAGTGTTATAATTGTAACTGCTATTTGCCAATGCTTGACTACTTACATTGCTCTTTTATGATTATGCACAATATTTCATTGATAAACTAACCATAAAATCATTATCAAATGTTTATCTAATAAGGTTCACTCGCCAACTTATGTTGACCCAAAAACTCCCATTTTACACGTGATACAGGTGAACCAGCAGCAGCTAGGAACACATAGGACCTGGATTAGAAGAATAAAACGATTTAGTATTGGGATTGCTATGTTTGGTTATTTTTCCTTTGTATTGAATGAACATGTTTGGATGTTTGAAAATGTAACTTTGACTTCATTAATTATGAAACATAATAGTAAATGTCATGTGCTTTGGTGATAACCCAATTATGCTCCGACTCTTATTTCCGCTGCGGGTCGGGGTGTGACAGATTGGTATCAGAGCCATGACTATAGGGATAAAGGATAGGTTATTAGACCCTTAGAGCCTATACTATAGTCTATTAGAAACTTATAAGAATTTTGTGTGTTATATGCCAAATTTCATGATGTTTATATGTTTTATGTTAAATGTTACATTTGATATTGTGCAAGCATGTTCATAAGTATGTATTATCAAATAATGCCTATCATGAAATCGTATGATCATAACATATCACATCCATGAAAGCACACACCACCTCATGATTGATTTTACAATGATTTTCGTGTTTTCAAATCTCATCAAAGTGAGTTCTCATGACGGGCATGTAGTAACTGGAAGGGTACTGGTACCGGTAGTCGGAACGTCCTGTCTAGGCTGGCATTCGTATAAATCCAAAATAAAGGACCAGTTTGCCTACCTGGGGACTAACGATGAGAGTACGAAGTACCTATTAGGCCAAAGCATGCTATACCAAACGTTGTGTGAGCTAATCCCACTTTGAGTTGTCATTGTGTCTACACCTGGACACGTTCCGACCAAACATCTCATGAACATATTTTGTGGTTTGCATTCGGGGGATGCGAGTGTTAAATTGCCAATACTAATGTGAATCCTACCAAGCCAATAGCCATGGGGGCCCACATGACTATGTAGGTGAAGGTATGGGGGACATTTGAGGCCCAACATGAGCGAACCCAAGACATCCTATGGATGTAGTTGCATTATTGATATTTATGTTATTTTCATTTTCTTAAAGACACATGACACCTAAAAAGACACCATGAACTCACAATCTTCTCATTTTATGATCCTGTAGATGTCATCTAGACAGCATCGAAGGGGAAAGAAATCGGGAAAGAGTCAGGAATGTTTGGCCACGCATATCGCGAATCAAATGGCCACGATATTGCCTGACATCGTGGTACAAGTACAACAAGCCCTTGCTGCAAATCCTACTAACTCTCCTCAACAACAGGACCAGAACATCGCCAACCCTCCTACCATCAAATGCTCTTACAAACATTTTAAGTCCTGTGATCCTCCAAAATTCGAAGGGATTGAGGGAGTCACTGCTCTCCTACATTGGTTCGAGGAGATGAAAAACGTTTTCTTAAACAGCGATTGTCCTGAAGATCGCAAGGTTCGTTACGCCACCGGGAGACTACTTGGTTTAGCTCTCACTTGGTGGAATATTGAGAAAGGAAAGCGGGGAACTGAAGATGCGATGGCCTTAACTTGGGAGGAGTTAAGGGAAATCATGACTAGGCGTTTCTGTCCTAGAAGTGAAATTAAGAAATTGGAGGATGAATTTCATGCCTTAAAACAAAAAGAGGGTGATCACTCTACTTACAACAAGAGGTTCTTGGAGTTGAACCAAATGGTTCCAAACTTATTCACTCCAACCTATCGTTTGATCGAACATTATATTCGAGGAGTTCCCTCAAAAATTCAAGATTCGGTTCTCAGCGTTTCACCGGTGACACTCGAAGCTGCCATGGAATTGGCAACTGAACTGACCGAAAACCGAATTCGCAATGGGAAGTTCAAAGAAGAGAAGAAGAAAGCCCCTGTTGAGGGACAAACCTCAAACCACCCCATTCCTTCCTCTAAGTTTGCCAACAAGAGGAAGCGTAACACCAGGAATTTTGCAGTCACCCAAACCAACACCCCTATTCCTGTTGCACCCATCACTCAAGTCACTCCTTCACCCGCACCATACAAAAGACCCTACACAGGCCCATTACCAAAATGTAACCTTGTCAGTATCACCACTCCCCTGATTATCCTTGCCAATACTACACCGGCTGCGGTCGCGCAGGACATACTGTTCAAAACTGCCGCACGCTTCAACGAACAAACCGCCACCAACCTTTAACCCAAACCCACCAACAGTTAATGGGTCAAGCACAACAACAACTACCATTTCCACCCACCCAACATTTAGCCCAAACATACTATCAACACAATTACCCTATGGGCCAACCTATGTGGGCTTGTTTCAATTGCGGCGACCCAAGTCATTTCAGAAACACATGTCCAAGGCTGGTTAATATTATTCATGCTCAGGCCCAAGCCAACCCTGTGAATCAAGCGAACCAAGCTCCTCCACCTGCTAGAGGAAGAGCTTTCAATATTAACGCGAACCAGGCCAGAGCTGACGGCAATGTGGTCAACGGTACGTTTCTTATAAATGGTAGATATGCCTCTATGTTATTTTATACTGGTGCGGATAGAAGTTTCGTGTCATTAGAATTTGAACCTATCTTAAGCAAAAATCGGGATAAACTCGCGGAATCCATAACGGTGGAAGTTGCGGACGGAAAACCAGTTTCATTAGACTCTATTTTACGCAACTGTACACTCACCTTAAACAACCACGATTTCTCAGTCGACCTTATTCCTATGAAGCTGGGAAGTTTCGACATCATAATCGGTATGGATTGGCTCAGCCAACATCATGCGGAAGTTGTATGTCGTGAAAAATTTATTCGTATTCCTTTTTCAAACGGTCAGACTCTTCGAATCATTGGAGAAACCTCGTCGAAAGGGCTCAACTTAATGTCTTGTCTTCTAGCTTAAAAATACCTTCGCAAGAACTATGTCGCGTTTTTAGCCCATATCATCAAGAAGGGGACCACAGAGAAGAAACTTGAAGATATTCCTGTAGTAAAAGATTTTCCACAAGTTTTTCCTGATGACATTTCAGGACTTCCTCCAATCAGAGATGTCGAATTCCGTATCGATCTTATACCTGGTGCTACACCAGTTGCAAAATCTCCATATAGGTTAGCCCCCTCTGAAATGCAAGAGCTAGCCAGCCAATTGCAAGAATTGACTGACAAGGGATTCATACGTCCCAGCTCATCGCCTTGGGGTGCACCTGTCCTTTTTGTAAAGAAGAAAGATGGATCTTTTCGTATGTGCATCGACTACAGAGAGCTCAACAAGTTAACCATCAAAAATCGCTATCCTTTACCTCGCATAGATGATCTTCTTGACCAACTACAAGGTGCCAGTTGCTTTTCAAAAATCGATCTTCGATCTGGCTATCATCAGCTTAGAGTGCATGAAGAAGACGTCCCTAAGACTGCTTTTCGAACTCGTTATGGCCACTATGAATTCATGGTTATGCCGTTTGGATTAACCAACGCACCAGCTGTCTTCATGGACCTAATGAACAGAGTCTGCAAACCTTACCTTGATCGATTTGTTATAGTCTTTATCGACGATATTCTTATTTATTCAAAATCTAAAGCTGATCATGAGCGTCATCTTCGACTCGTTCTTGCACTTCTAGAAAAGGAAAAGCTTTATGCCAAGTTCTCTAAATGTGAATTCTGGTTAAAAGAGGTGCAATTCCTCGGGCATGTAGTCAATGACAAAGGAATACATGTTGACCCTTCAAAGATCAAAGCAGTTCAAGAATGGCAAGCTCCACGTACACCAACTGAAGTAAGATCTTTTCTTGGACTAGCTGGCTATTATCGTTGATTCATTTCAAACTTCTCTCGCATTGCGGTGCCACTCACGGCTTTAACCCATAAGGGAAAACCATTCGTATGGGGACCCAAGCAAGAAGAAGCTTTTCAAACTCTTAAACAAAAACTTTGTGATGCACCAATCCTCACTCTTCCTGAAGGTTGTGATGATTTTGTAGTCTATTGCGACGCGTCAGGGCAAGGATTAGGTTGCGTTCTCATGCAAAGAGGAAAAGTCATAGCTTATGCCTCGAGGCAACTCAAGACACATGAAAAGAACTACACCACTCACGACCTAGAACTTGGAGCCGTTGTATTCGCTCTTAAGATATGGAGGCATTATCTCTATGGTACTAAGTGTGAAATATACACTGACCACAAGAGTCTTCAACATATCGTTAATCAAAAAGAGTTAAATATGAGGCAACGAAGATGGGTCGAACTCCTAAATGATTACGACTGTGAAATTAGATACCCCCCTGGTAAAGCAAATGTGGTGGCTGATGCACTTAGTCGAAAGCGTTATGCGAACTCCATTCATCTTCTATGTTCGCAAATTATAACCGATATTAAGGATCAAATTCGAGAAGCTCAACACGTTTCGATGACAGAAGAAGATGTAAGAAAAGAGATGTCCTGTGGAGCTGAGCTAAAATTTGAAACTAAATCAGACGGTATTCTGTACTACCTAGATCGTATCTGGATCCCTAACCACAACAATCTTCGTGAAACTCTTATGAATGAAGCTCACAAAACGCGATATTCTATACACCCAGGAGCCGATAAGATGTATCAAGACTTACGATACACCTATTGGTGGCCTGGAATGAAGAAAGATATTGCCGTTTTTGTTTCCAAGTGTCTTACATGTTCTAAGGTGAAGGCTGAACACCAAAGACCCTCAGGACTTCTAGTCCAACCGGAAATACCTGTATGGAAGTGGGAAAATATAACCATGGATTTCATTACCGGGTTACCTCGCACTTCTGGTGGGTATGACACTATATGGGTGATTATAGACCGGCTTACAAAATCAGCTCACTTTATTCCCTATTCGAGAAGATTTCAAGAACGAAAAGCTTGCTCGTATTTATATCAACGAAATCGTAAGCCGACATGGGGTACCATTAAGTATTATTTCTGATCGTGATGGTCGTTTCACCTCACGAACATGGCAAGCAGTACAATCCGCTATGGGCACACGATTAGACCTCAGTACCGCCTATCATCCTCAAACTGATGGACAGTCTGAGCGCACCATTCAAACTCTTGAGGATATGCTTAGAGCATGTGTCATAGACTTCAAGGGAAATTGGGACGCCCACCTACTGTTAGTTGAATTTTCATACAACAACAGCTATCATTCGAGCATCGGCATGGCACCTTTTGAAGCTTTATATGGTCGAAAGTGCCGATCTCCTGTTTGTTGGCACGAAATTGGGGAAGCACAAATTACTGGTCCAGAATTGATCCAAGAAACCACAGACAAGATTCATCAAATCCGAAACAATCTTTTAGCAGCTCAAAGTCGTCAAAAGAGTTATGCAGATAAACGACGGAAACCCTTGGAGTTTAGCATTGGTGATCATGTGCTTTTAAAAGTATCACCGTGGAAGGGAGTAGTTCGTTTTGGTCAAAAGGGAAAGCTAGCACCACGTTACGTAGGACCTTTCAAGATACTCGAAAGAGTAGGTCCTGTAGCATACAAGCTTGACCTACCGGAAGAACTCGACAGGATTCATCCCACATTCCACGTGTCGAACTTGAAGAAGTGCCTCGCTGATGAGAATCTCCATATTCCACTGGAAGATATCAGATTGATGAATCCATGCATTTTATTGAAAGACCAGTGGTGATCATGGACTATGGAGAAAAGCGTCTTCGACGAAGTCGCATTCCAATTGTTAGGGTACGCTGGGAGTCAAAACGGGGACCTGAGTTTACTTCGGAACGTGAAGACTCAATGCGTGAAAAATACCCGCATCTTTTTCCTACTACTTCAACTATTTAAATTTCGGGACGAAATTCCTAAAAGTAGGGGATACTGTAACATTTGTAAAAAATCGGGTCACCAAAACCCGCTCCGTTTTGTAATCAAGTACCAAGTTATGAAAGTGCATTAATTATTTATGGTTATTTTGAGTTAAAACGATACATAATTAATAAATAAACTAAACTATAAAAAATATATTTGATAAAAAGTTAAAATAAAACAAATAAAAAAATATTTGAAGCTGCCAGGACTCGAACCCGGGTCAGCTGAGTCGCCCAAACGACTTAACCTTCTTTCCCTAAACCACTCCGCAACAATGTATTTTCTGTTAACACTAGGAAAACAATTGGATCTTATACACAAACTCAACTTAACCGATGATGCCATCTGAATAACGGTAATCGGCAAACCAATCGCCAAATCGTTGTGAATTCATTTGGTTCAGCTTATAACCGATGTATTACGGTTTCTAATCAAGTTAAAATTGATTGAAACTTTAAGACTTATCATTTCGGCTTTTGAAACCGAAAATTCATCAAAGCCCTGATTTAACTCAAGCTTCAGATCAACCTCGCAATTCAGAACCATCACAACAATACTCCACTTCTTTTTCGTCGCATTTTCAAATCATCTGAGCACCTAAAACAGTTCGCCGGAATTCTCTGCAAAAGTCGCCGGAAAACCGTATTCAACACAAACCGGTAAATTACTCCTCCTTTACGATTTCAATCTTTTGTTAGAACTTTACTAACATTAACCCATCATTCAAAATCAACCACATACGACTTTGCTGGATTTTCTGTGTTCGCCGGAAAATTTCTGGAATTGCCGGAAACTCGTTGGTTATCGGTATGCACCTTCAAACGTACTGATAATCAATACACACTAGTTCAATTTCATATCTAATCCCCTAATTCTGTTGATAGACCCTCTCAGCCGAAGGTTCAAAAACAGAGCCGTCAAATTCTCGCCGGACTCTCTGAGGAAGACAACCTGTTCGGTACCTTCTTTCCCCAAACTGTTCGGTTTAGTATTTTCAAGCTAGTCATCATGTTTATTAACTAGATTAATCACGAATCGGATGTTTGAGTAAGGTCTGTGTTCGTAATGAAGAAGATGAATTCAATAATGACATAAGAGTAATTAAAATCCGGATTATTAACGGGTTAGACACACAGTCCAGCGGTGGACTGTGTGCAAACAACGATTATACACGTCCCGAGTTCGATCCTTGCTACGCGCACGCTTTGTGTAATAACATTCCTTTTTAATCCAGAACTAAACCGGGTTTAAAACAGGTAGTTGTTAAGTATAATAAAAACCAAGAATATAACCGGGTTAGACATACAGTCCAGCGGTGGACTGTGTGCAACATTAACTTCACGTCGCGCGTTCGAATCTTGTCACGAGCACCGGTTCAATTGAAATAAAACGTTTTTGCAAATAAAGGAATTTTCTGTTAATTCAAATAAGAGTATAAATATAATTAAACCGAGTTTATAACGGGTTAGACACGTAGCTCAGTTGGTAGAGCTACGTGCACGCGAACGGAAGGTCGCCGGTTCGAATCCCACCCGGCGCAGAATTAACCGCTGACCGAACCGGTCAACGGTCAACGGTCAACACTAAAAAAATAATATTTTTTTATATTTTTATTTATTTAATTTAATTTAAAAATCAATTGAAAATACTTAAAAATAACATTTTTAAAGATAGAAAATAGCCATAAACTCACAAAAAATATATCTAAAAATTTCATTAAAATCCTTAATAAAATCCATCCCTTTAATATATTTTTCTTTATTATTTAGGTTAGTATTCCTCGTCGACTCGCTTATCTAAATCGTGCGCATCTCACCATCTCCAATTCAACGCACCCAATGTGAGTGAACCTTTCAAATTCCCCGTTTTAATCACGTTTTGGGGTGTATCAGGTGTCATTGTTTATATACATATTATAACTAAACTATTGTGCATACATCATATCATGACATGTGTATTTAGTTTGTTGCTGTTAAGTAGTTATTATTGGATGCAGATTATTTTTTGAGTACATGCAATTGCCGAGGCCGCCGCTCCCCATTTAATTATGAGGTTCGAGCCAGTTCCCCATTTTATTATGCGGTTGAACCTGGCGTGCCCGCAACGATCGGCTCCGTTTGATTGAGCCTTGATCGGTCATTTCAATTTACATTTCAGTTCATGCAATACGATCGGTTCCGTTTGATTGAGCCTTGATCGCACAGTTCAATTTACATTTCCAGTTCATGCAATACGATCGGCTTCGTTTGATTGAGCCTTGATCGCACAGTTCATTTATGTTAGTTATCGTATGATATTGGTATGTTCATGTATGCTATCAAGTGTTATAATTGTAACTGCTATTTGCCAATGCTTGACTACTTACATTGCTCTTTTATGATTATGCCGGGACTCGAACCCGGGTCAGCTGAGTCGCCCAAACGACTTAACCTTCTTTCCCTAAACCACTCCGCCACAATGTATTTTCTGTTAACACTAGGAAAACAATTGGATCTTATACACAAACTCAACTTAACCGACGATGCCATCTGAATAACGGTAATCGGCAAACCAATCGCCAAATCGTTGTGAATTCATTTGGTTCAGCTTATAACCGATGTATTACGGTTTCTAATCAAGTAAAAATTGATTTAACTCAAGCTTCAGATCAACCTCGCAATTCAGAACCATCACAACAATACTCCACTTCTTTTTCGTCGCATTTTCAAATCATCTGAGCACCTAAAACAGTTCGCCGGAATTCTCTGCAAAAGTCGCCGGAAAACCGTTCAACACAAACCGGTAAATTACTCCTCCTTTACGATTTCAATCTATTGTTAGAACTTTACTAACATTAACCCATCATTCAAAATCAACCACATACGACTTTGCTGGATTTTCTGTGTTCGCCGGAAAATTTCTGGAATTGCCGGAAACTCGTTAGTTATCGGTATGCACCTTCAAACGTACTGATAATCAATACACACTAGTTCAATTTCATATCTAATCCCCTAATTCTGTTGATAGACCCTCTCAGCCGAAGGTTCAAAAACAGAGCCGTCAAATTCTCGCCGGACTCTCTGAGGAAGACAACCTGTTCGGTACCTTCTTTCCCCAAACTGTTCGGTTTAGTATTTTCAAGCTAGTCATCATGTTTATTAACTAGATTAATCACGAATCGGATGTTTGAGTAAGGTCTGTGTTCGTAATGAAGAAGATGAATTCAATAATGACATAAGAGTAATTAAAATCCGGATTATTAACGGGTTAGACACACAGTCCAGCGGTGGAATGTGTGCAAACAACGATTATACACGTCCCGAGTTCGATCCTTGCTACGCGCACGCTTTGTGTAATAACATTCCTTTTTAATCCAGAACTAAACCGGGTTTAAAACAGGTAGTTGTTAAGTATAATAAAAACCAAGAATATAACCGGGTTAGACACACAGTCCAGCGGTGGACTGTGTGCAACATTAACTTCACGTCGCGCGTTTGAATCTTGTCACGAGCACCGGTTCAATTGAAATAAAACGTTTTTGCAAATAAAGGAATTTTTGGTTAATTCAAATAAGAGTATAAATATAATTAAAACCGAGTTTATAACGGGTTAGACACGTAGCTCAGTTGGTAGAGCTACGCGCACGCGAACGGAAGGTCGCCGGTTCGAATCCCACCCGGCGCAGAATTAACCGCTGACCGAACCGGTTAACGGTCAACGGTCAACACTAAAAAAATAATATTTTTTTATATTTTTATTTATTTAATTTAATTTAAAAATCAATTGAAAATACTTAAAAATAACATTTTTAAAGATAGAAAATAGCCATAAACTCACAAAAAATTTCATTAAAATCCTTAATAAAATCCATCCCTTTAATATATTTTTCATTATTATTTAGGTTAGTATTCCTCGTCGACTCGCTTATCTAAATCGTGCGCATCTCACCATCTCCAATTCAACGCACCCAATGTGAGTGAACCTTTCAAATTCCCCGTTTTAATCATGTTTTTGGGGTGTATCAGGTGTCATTGTTTATATACATATTATAACTAAACTATTGTGCATACATCATATCATGACATGTGTATTTAGTTTGTTGCTGTTAAGTAGTTATTATTGGATGCAGATTATTATTTCAGTACATGCAATTGCCGAGGCCGCCGCTCCCCATTTAATTATGAGGTTCGAGCCAGTTCCCCATTTTTATATGCGGTTGAACCTGGCGTGCCCGCAACGATCGGCTCCGTTTGATTGAGCCTTGGTCGGTCATTTCAATTTACATTTCAGTTCATGCAATACGATCGGCTCCGTTTGATTGAGCCTTGATCGCACAGTTCAATTTACATTTCCAGTTCATGCAATACGATCGGCTTCGTTTGATTGAGCCTTGATCGCACAGTTCATTTATGTTAGTTATCGTATGATATTGGTATGTTCATGTATGCTATCAAGTGTTATAATTGTAACTGCTATTTGCCAATGCTTGACTACTTACATTGCTCTTTTATGATTATGCACAATATTTCATTGATAAACTAACCATAAAATCATTATCAAATGTTTATCTAATAAGGTTCACTCGCCAACTTATTTTGACCAAAAACTCCCATTTTACACGTGATACAGGTGAACCAGCAGCAGCTAGGAACACATAGGAACTGGATTAGAAGAATAAAACGATTTAGTATTGGGATTGCTATGTTTGGTTATTTTTCATTTGTATTGAATGAACATGTTTGGATGTTTGAAAATGTAACTTTGACTTCATTAATTATGAAACATAATAGTAAATGTCATGTGCTTTGGTGATAACCCAATTATGCTCCGACTCTTATTTCCGCTGCGGGTCGGGGTGTGACAGTAAAGGCACCTCGGATCAAAAGTGAAGCATTTCAAATTGCAGACTTGAATTTCGGATCAGATTGTATTTTGGATCATCAGATTTGCAATTCGGATCTGGAAAGCTTTCATTTCGGATCAGAAAGCTGCAACTCGGATCATCAGAGTTTCATTTCGGATTAGAAAAGCCTATTCCGGATTCCATCTCAGATTGAGTTTCGGATCAACAGTGTATTCCGGATTCCATCTCGGATCAGAATAGTCTATTTCGGATTCTATCTAGGATCAGAATACTCTATTCCAGATTCCATTTCGGATCAGAACAGTGCATTCCGGATTTCATCTAGGGTCACTATTCCGAGTTACTGCTCCAGATTAGCAATTCGAATTACTATTCCGGATTTCTATCTCGGATTGAATATCTGAGTTACTATTCCGGATTTGGTACTGTTCCGAGTTGACAACAAGGTGGAAAGTTAACCAGCTGACGTAATCGGAGTTAAACGTTTTCAAAAATAGAATTTGATCCATAAACAATCTTAACAAATTGGCTGCAAGGTTAGACTTGTGTGATTTTTAGGGCAAAAAAAAGAGGCACGAAAATTCCTAAAATCACTATGGAACAATATACATCATTAGATTCGTTATAACGGTACAATTTGGTAATCACTCATTTCGGATGCATTTTTGAACGTTTTTTTATACGGTTATGGTAAAACACGAAGAAGGACTAGTAGAGAAGTTAGATTTGGATTTTGACACAGGTATACCAAAATCCATTTAAGCTGATACTCTGCATGTTAAAGATGGTCAGAATGAACAATATGAGTGAGGGTGTTAATAACTGCCCAAAGTTGATAAACGCTAAACAATATGTAGACTGGAAGAAGAGGTTTGAGGCATTTGTTCAAAGTGAAGATTCTAAGATGTGGAGTTGTATGATTTATGGGTATATTGCTCCCACACGTCGAGCTAACGGGAGAATTCTAGTACTTTCGTATGACAAGATGGAATACTCTGAGAAACAGATGTATGATGCTGAGAAGAAAGCTTCAGCAATGATAAAGATGTCCTTGCCAACTGATATGAAACACATTTGTAATAGGTATGGATCATCTAGAGAGCTGTGGGAAGCTTTAGGAAAACGTTATCAGAGTTCTTCAAGTCGAAGTACATGTGAACAAGCATGTTTAGCTGAGACTGGAGCTGTGAGGATTGAAGAAACAACTACTAAGAAAGAAGAAAAAAGGAAGTTAAGGAGGCAAGTGCTACAGTGTGCATGGATGATACAGATGAGCTTACAGTAGAAGTACAGGTAAAATTCAAACTGTATGTCATACTTGTCATAATTGCACTGAACTACAAGGTAAATTTGACAAACTTTCTGAGCAAAACAAAATTCTGTTAGCTGAATTAGAAAAACAGAAAGAGTTAAATGTTCCTTTGAGTAAAAGGGGGTCAAATTGTTATAAAACTGGAGTGGGGTTTAGTAAAGCTTCATCTTCTGAGGATCAGAATTACTCCTTTTTACCAAATGAAAATGAGCTAACAGATTTTGTGACTACTACCCCAGATGTAGTGGTTCCAATAACAGTTGATATACCTAATAGTCCAGGTTCTTTGAAAGAATCGTTTAGGTCGAACAGTACACCTCATAAAGTGGATGAGGATACTGAAGACAAAACGGTCAAAACATTTAAAAAGGGATCTAACAGAAAGAAAATGTTTATGAAGAGATCTTGTTTTAAATGTTATAACAATGGACATGTGCCTAGTTGTTGTCCTTTTAAAAAGAGTAAGAAAGTGGAGACTGAGGTTAAGGTGAAGGATGAAAATCAGGTTGGGTTAAATAAGAATGTTAAACCAAGTTCTCAAACAAATCAACCAAGATTTCAACCTAAATCTTCAACATCAAGAAGATTTGATAGTCCAAGAAAACTTTCTCCTAAACCAAGTCATGTTAATGGACAATCAAATTGTTTTACAAGGAAAAGTTTGGATATCAAAATCGATACCAGACTTCTGGTAATAGAAATTTTCATAGAAGAAATGTATATAGGGGTTTTAGTAACTCAAATGTTCAAAATAATCCAAAAAGTTTTCAAAATTCAAATTATGATAATGTGAGAAGAAGGTTTCGAGATAATAATTTCAAAGGTCAGAAAATCCGAGAGTTTATTGGAACTTTCGTGATCAAGGATCTCGTAGAAATTATAAATCTTGTTCAGCAACTTGGAAGACATCCAAGACACCAGTGGGGTGTGATGATATTGGACATAATTAAGTTATATTGATATTCATGGTCAACCCAAAACCGGTCGGGTTTGGGTTCTCAAGTCTAACTAAGTTGCTGAGTGAGTGTAGGATGGCCAAGAAGGACTGTTGATGTGTTCAACAATGGTTATTCCTGTAAAGCATCTGAGGTGAATAGTAGGTTACCCATGGTAACGAATTATTTACTTCTGTGATAGCAAATGTTTACTAACAGTGAAAAACCTTGTCAGGTTGAAGTGGGAGTCTATTTGTATTTAAATTTCTGTTTTTATAACCTTACTCAATAAAAACAAAAATTTAGGGGGAGAAATTTCCCTAAGCCAAAAAGAGTTAAGTTAGTGCATGAGTTTAGGGGGAATTAGTTGTAAAGTTTAAAATAAAAAAATAGAAATATCAAAAATGAGTTTTCACTGTGTTGATAAGAAGAAATGATAGTACATCAGCAAGTTAGGCTATCACACTAATATTTAAAATTAAATTGCTTAAGTGTGATAGCAGCTTCATCATATGATGTACCAGTTGGTAAAACGCATGAAATAATCAACTTGCCTTAGCGAGACAAATATAATAAACTGTGTATGAGTGGGTAACATATTAGTGGCGTATGGTTATATAACCTTAAATCTTGCATTGATAGATTGCCAAAATCTGAGGTTTTAGGTCTTTATATCGTTATTTCATCCGGGGTATCAAGGTTGTCCTTCTGCTGCATCCAGATATATGCTGACCTAGGCACAACCAGGATATCTTAAAAGAGCTAAAATGCCAAATCCCAAAAATTGAAGAAGCTCTCCTAGAGAGTCATTCAAATGTGAAAATTGCATTTTCGTACCAAAATTTGGTATTTGTCCTAACCCTCGTTGGATATTGGTCTCTTTGCTGTACGAAAGTACTGACCTGAACACCAATTATCTAATGTTGTAATTCAAATGGATGAATTTCGGTATACTCACCTACTACGATAAAGTTTTGTGCATACCTTAATCGTGGGGGTATGTCCTAAATTGGGACACACTAGTATATCAGTATAAATTATCTAAACATATAACTAGGTAATGGTACTTGAAATGTTCATATATTTTGTTTAAGTGGATAAACAATACTGTTAATCGTCTTGAACTGTTTTTCATGAATATTGCATATAGAATTATCAAATAGTGTGAAACCAGTTTGGTGTTGCTGATATATGATCTTCTTTCCGGTGATTCTCACAAAAATAGAGTGTTTATTTTCTTGTTAGTTATTTGTTTTCAGAAAATGTAAAAATACAAAAAGATTTGTTTTTAAAGTCTCCCAGATTGAACTGATAAAGTGTTATTTTGCTTGATAAGATAAAATATTGGTTTATCTTTAATGTGGAAAAGAACTAATGATTTTTCGAGTTACTTGCTTGTGTTTCTAAACAGATTGATGCAATTATCAAAATGAAGTGCAGTATTCAAGTAAAGTACATTTTAAGAATGGAGTGCAAAATGTGTACAGATGCATGGTAGGATCCTTCTACTACATTGCAAAGGGAGATATAGAGGAATTTGGTGATATGAGCTTAACTAGAGAATGCTACCTCACTAATCTACAAAGAATGAAAAGATTTTGTGATTGGTTACATTAGCAAAGGGGGAGTCTGTTAATGTCAGTATCTTTGTGTAGCTGAAGTTATCCAAAGACCAAAAGATCACAAGATGTTTGAAGACAAAATTACACTATGAAGCTATTGTCAAGGGGAAGTCTGTTGGTGCATATTTGTGACAACAATGTAACAGTTTAATAGTTTAGTCTTTGGATATTTTGAACTGGGCTTAGTATTTGTGTTTAGCTTGTTTAGAGTTGTAATGGGCTTGGAGAATGGCCTAGCCCAGTATAAAACCTAGTATCTAGACATGTCGTATATATACATGTTGTGCATTAGGGTTTTGGAGTTGACGAGACAGAAAGGAGTGTGAGAAATCTACAGAGAGTGGCTGAGAGATTTCTTGTGAGTCTTGAATTGATTGTAAACCTTTGTGTTGGATAATCAATAGAAGACGATTTACTAGTAATTGTGTTGGTGTTCTTGTTGTTGTTCTTGTTCTTGTTTCTGTGAAATCTGATCTAGGGGATTCCACACTCTAGATTAGATAGTCGATTCTGTGAAGATCCATAAGGACTAGGGGACCTATAATTGGTATCAGAGCATTCGGCTCTTGATTTTGCTCGGTACAGAATCGTAACAGTAGAAAATTTGGGTTTTTGGACGTTTTGGTGTTTGTGACGGCTGAATTAGGGTTTCTGCTGGTGTTTTTAGGGTTTCTACAGTGATTTTGGATTAACTGCAGGTATTTCAGATTGAGGAAAGGCATCTCAGATAAAAAATAAAGCATTTTGGATTGCAGACTTGAATTTCGGATCATAAATCTGCAATTCGGATCTGGAAAGCTTGCATTTCGGATCAGAAATCTGCAATTCGGATCATTAGAGTTGCATTTCGGATTAGAAAAGCCTATTTCGGATTCTATCTCAGATTAAATTTCGGATCAGAAGTGTATTCAGGATTCCATCTCGGATCAGAATAGTTTATTCCGGATTCTATCTCGGAACAGAATACTCTATTCCGGATTCCATTTCGGATCAAATCAGTGCATTCCGGATTTCATCTCGGATCACTATTCCGAGTTACTGTTCCGGATTGGCAATTCGGATTACTGTTCCGGATTTCTATCTCAGATTGATTATCTGTGTTACTATTCCGGATTTGGTAATGTTCCGAGTTGTATACAACAAGGTGGAAAGTTAACCAGCTGTCGTAACCGGAGTTAAACATTTTCGGACATAGAATTTGATCCATAAACAATCTTCAAAAACCGGTTGCACAGTTAGACTCGTGTGATTTTTAGGGCAAAAAAAGAGTGTGTATTGAATATTGTATAGATTAGATACAAACACATGGCCTAAGTGCGAACGAGTAATGGCACGTACGAGTGACATGTGCCTCGTACGAGTGACAATGTGCTTCGTACGAGTGATAACATCTCACTCGTGCGAATGACCCTTGAGTGACAACATGCTCGGTTCGCACGAGCTGTCATGTCTATAAATAGGTGTTGTGTGTTCATTGTTTGTAACTTTTGGAAGTTCCCTTAGCTGAAACGCTGGCGGATTCTCTCAAGGAACTCTGCCAGCCAGTCAAGATGTATACTCTTTCGGTATGAATGAATGAATGAAAAGCTTCCACTGATTCTGTGCCTACATGTCTATTTCATTCTGCCGAATCTGTAATATCCCCAAAGCTTCCGTCTAGAACCGCCGCCACCCACGAGACCACATTATTCCATACAAGGGAGATCTAATCTACCTTAAAAAATGTTAGATCTATTGAACCCTAGAAAAGAAAAGATGGCTGTAAAGCCAAAATTATCTATAACATCTGATCGTTAATAAACAGTGCTTAGAAGATCTGTCCCCTCCAACGGCAAAGACATCAACATCTGCTACTCATGGTCTGTTGAAGCTAAAGTCTATTCTATAAAATCTGTTGAATACAAGCTCTGCTTATAGTCTAAGGTCTGCAAAGAGAACCTTTGCTATTGAAGAATTAAAGACTGTTGAAGCAAAGGTCTGCTGGACCAACAAAGGTTAAAGCTCATCAAAATGTCTATCAACAGATGCTGGATCAACAGAGTTTTGTATATTAATGTAATAGTGTTTTAGCTTAGCAGATGTTAGAGTTGGTTATTTAGTTAGATGTCACTGTCAAGGTGACGTCAGCCAAAGATGCCACAGTGGTTTGCTTTGTATTTGCTTTGTACTATAAATAGAGCAATGCATGTATTGTTCTATTCATCACTTTCCTTTTAACATTTTTTGCAAACAAATCAGAGTTATCTTAGGGAGGGGGAGTTGTAATATTTGCATGCATATGTGAATCAATATTTACAAAAGCATGTTGATAAAAACAATGTCTCTATTGTTGTGATTTGAACGATTGTAAACCATGTAGTAAACCTATGGCAACATCCAAATTGGTCACTGTTGATGACAAAGGTGACTTGGTTGTTTAGACTCTTTATAGAAGCATGATTGGGTCTTTATTGTACCTAACTGTATCAAGGCTAGACATCATGTTTGCCACATGTGTCTGTGCTAGATCCTAGTGAGAACCTAGAATGTCAAATCTCATAGCTGTGAAAAGGATATTGGATACATAAAAGGTGCTCCCACACTTCGTATCTACTATCCTGCTAATGGTAATATTGAGCTTTCAGGTTATTCAAATAGTGACTTTGCTGGATGCCATGCAGCAAGGAAGTCCACATCAGGAGGTTGTCAGTTTCTAGGCAATTGCTTAGTTTCTTGGCAAAGCAAAAAAGCAAGTTGTTGTTTCAACATCCACAACAGAGGCTGAGTGTATTGATGTTGCTACTTAAACTGCTCAACTCTTGTGGCTTCAAAATCAATTGCTAGACATTGGTGTAACTGCTTTAAAGACTGCTCTCATGTTAGATAGTCAAGCAGCTGAAAACATCACTAAAAATCCAGTTTCACATTCCACTACCAAGCACATTAATATCAGACATCATTTTGTGAGGGATTTCTATGAAAAAGGTTTGATTTCTCTACATCATGTTCGAACTAAGGACCATGTTGGTGCATAATGTTTATCGCCTACGTCTAGGATATGTCGGTTAGGTATATAGGGCTTAGAATGTCAAATATTGTATGTTTATATATGATTTATATGTTTTGTAAGTGGCTCATACGAGTGACACCTTTTCACTCGTACGAGGCACCACTCGCACGAGCCAAACACACCTCTCTTCTGTGCGAGTCATGTTGACCTATAAATATTAGAGCTTGAGTGTTGCGTTGAATAGCTGTTGGTGTGTGAGTACGGCGAAGCTATGTCAAAGTGTTTACTAGTCTGTAACCTTCACGTTTATGAATATGAATTAGAGGCGTTTAAGCATTATATCTTTCTTGTTTGTTTGTCCAAATCGCTAACAATGAATTTCGCCTCTGTTAGTTGAGTCAGATCAGTCCGGTGCTTATAAGAGGAGAGCCGATCCCCTCTCCCAAGTTGTATTGGAGCCTTGAGGCCTGATTTGAGGACAAATATCAAGTTTCAGTAGACAACCAACAGTTTCAGCAGTTGCAGATCCAGATTCAACCATTGAAGTTTTTCTATATTTACTCTTTCTCA
Source organism: Scalesia atractyloides (assembly GCA_947069175.1). Classification (NCBI taxonomy): domain Eukaryota; kingdom Viridiplantae; phylum Streptophyta; class Magnoliopsida; order Asterales; family Asteraceae; genus Scalesia; species Scalesia atractyloides. The sequence goes on along the minus strand of CAMTDV010000020.1, from coordinate 68,663,020 downwards.
TGCAGATCTAGACGAATTTATGGACGAATTGGACTAGAATATTAGTATATCACGTTAAAATCAACTCTAACTAATCCCTGAAACTTTCAGATCTAAAATCAAACTAAATCATGTCGAAAATTGTAAAAATCATTCGTTTGTTGACCTGAGCTGACTCGTACGAGTAGAGAGATATCTCGTACGAACGGTCATCTGTCGAATTAGACCTCTACAAAAAGTAAACAAGTTTTCTTAAAATATACAAGTAACAAAATTTTCATTCGCACAAGTAAGTGAGTTGCATGAAGAAGTCACTCGCATGAGTAACTCTTTCTTTCGCACGAGCATCTCGCTCGCACGAATCCTTGATTCGCATGAGTATCTTACTCGCACGGACCATCTGAGTTACATGTCGCACAAAGAACATTTTATGAAATTTTTCTTAAATTTCGTATCTCTTATTATTCTAATCAGTGTTTTTCGAAAGTGTGTTTCTAAAATTTTGTAGAAAAATGAAGAAGAATTTTACATTGCATTTGCTGCTTCCGCAGTTACGACCACTGTAGCACCGAATATGAATCTTGAAAACGTAATGGGTACCATGATAAGACCTCCAAAGCTCATGAACTTAGAAGATTACGACAGTTGGAGTGAAAGATTCATAAACTAAGTTCAAGCGAATCATTTCACGTGTTGGTTTTCAATCAAGTCAAAGTACGTTGCACTACTGGTGAGAATGGTCTCGAGAAGACACTAACTCAGCTGGCGGATATGGAAAGAGAGAAGTTTATCAACGATAAGAAGATGATGAACATACTGCAACATGCAGCTTCAACATGATGATGACGCTCAGTCACTGTGGAACGCTTTAAGGCTCAAATTTCAAGTAAGTTCTCAGCTTCGAAAAGGAGGAAAAGCATTGTTAAGCAAAGAGTTTGATATTTTTTAATCGGATGAAAGGTTAAACTGTTAAGCAGCTGATTGAACGTTATTGTCATTTGGTGTTTAAAATGAATAGAATGGAGATCTTTAAGACTAACGAAGAACTGGTTGATAAACTGGCTGATTCTCTGCTAGAAGGTGAGTGGACAACCTATCTGCCTATTCTGAAGAACGAAACTAAATACAGTAACTTCACGTTACCAAGATTTATTGTAAGAATAGAAGGTCACGAGCTTGAAATGCAAAAAATGGTGAAGAACAAAGGCACTCATATGTAGCAAGATGTGAACCTATACTACAAAAATAGTTTTGTTGGTCACATACAGAGTCCTAAGGTTCAAACAGCCTTCAACGGCAACAATGCTCAAACTCCACCTTCAAATCATTCCAGCGGGTTTCGGTCTTTTTCTCCTCAAGCTCCTCAATATGCACAAAACTCAAGTAATCCTTCAGCTAATCCAAACCAGTGAATTCTTCAATGCAACATCGCTATCAATTTCGAAAATGCACAGGATTTCAATGAACACACAACCAAACAACACATGGTTCTGCTGGCATCAGTTCTCGAATCTTATGAAAGTCTGGTAGCGGGAAGGATTGGAAACCCCGAAATAACCAAAGAAGATTATGATCAGATTGATCATGTTGAGTTGGAGCTGATTGATATCAAATGGTGCATGGCGTCGATAGTCTGTAGAGCTCAACGCTTTATGGAAATCACAGGAAGAGATGGTTTGTGAGGTCTGGATGGGAAACTTGGTTTTGACAAATCTAAAGTTAGGTGTTTCAAAGGCAGGGAAAAAGTACACTTCAAGAGGGAGTGTCCGAACAGAGAAGTCAAGGCAACTAGAATCCATTCGCAGATGATTATTACAAGAGAACCATCTATCATCGACCCCAGCCACCTCAAGAAGATGGTCCATCCAATTCAAAGGATAAGGCTTTGGTTGTAACCCAAGAAGATGAAGGGTTCAACTGGAACAAATACATTTCAAAAAATGAAAGCCTTGCTATGGTAGCAGAGATCTTCGAAGAACAAGAACAAGCAGAAGAAGAATGTACTGAGGCATCTTTTGACGAAGCTCCTAAAGAATATACAACACATCGTCAGAAGAAGAGGAATTGTTAAATAGTGCATTTAAACGTCTCTTGCCTAATGACATTCTTAAAACATTTGCAGGTTATTTCGATTCCAGCTATCGATCGCGTTGTGAAGAAGAGAAGAAGTCTAAAGTAGTGGAGAGGATTGATGTGACATTGGAAAATCTGACTGACAAGAACGACAAAGCTCTTATGGCAAATGTGGAAGGGTAAATTTGTCAACGAATGAGTCAGTAAAAGAAACACCTTGCATGAAGTGCAAAGAGCCATGCATTGAGTGTGTTAAAAAAGAAACACGATACAAGGAGCTGAAATATCATACAGATAATTTGTCATGTGATTATAATTCAACAAAGAATCTTATGACAAATTAAGCAAAACAATTAAACAATTTGAAAATGTGATCAGAGAAAATGACAAGACACTTTCAATGCTCAAGGCGACTGTAATGGACAAACAAATAACCATTAATATACATTTAAATACAATTGGCGAGCTAAAAAGTGAATTTCAAAAAATGAAAATAGAAACACAAAAGGTTAACAAGTTGTTAATCAGTTATTCTACAAGTTCGTACGTCATTGATCACATTCTTCCAAAAATTTAAAGCAAGGAAGATAATAAAATAATGAAAACAAAGGTGTAAGTTATGATCGTGTTCCACCACCCATTTGGAATAGCTATGCAAGTAAGAAACCATGGGGGTTGGAAAAGGCGCTCAATTTAAAATTGAAAACTGAAAAGACAAACAAGCTGCCTACGAACATTGATGTAACATACACCAAACCAGAAAAGGAATGTGATTCTGACGTGGTTAAAACTATGGTTGAAAATGTTCTGAAGAATGATTCTCATAAATCTGAAGTGGATGGTGAAGCATTAGAAAATAGTTTAAACAATGATCCAAACGTAGTCGTATACAAAATTGCATGGATCTGATAAACTACATTCCGATGAGGATTTCCAAATTTAGAATGTCAATCTGGATCGAGTTGATAAGTATTTCAAGCTTGTTGAGGTGAGCTATTTTGATTTAGGAAAACGAGATGCATCATTTTATTCTAAATCAAAATGTGTTCACAAAACCTACCATCAGAGGGACAGAGATTATCCTGAAAACAGGAGAGTTGGGCTGGGTTTTCAAAACTAAAGAACGAACAACAAGTTTCAAAAATTAAACTTTGTTAACAAAATAGATTTTGTCTATGGGACGACCACTGAAAAAGAAAAAGAGGTCATTGATAAACAATCCAATGATGAATTCATGAAGGAAAAAGAGAGTAGAAAATGGGATTTGGATTCCTCTGTTAGAAAAGACAGCAGGACGTGCTACAAGTGTAACAATGTGGGGCATATTACACGACAATGTTATCAAAGAAATCCAAAACCTGTTTTCAACTCAATCACATCTAAAAAAGAAGACAAACAAAAAGCACCCAAGTTTGTACCAAAACAAATTTTGAAAAGAAATAATGAATCCAATAAAAATGTAAAATCAACGATTCAACTTAATTCTAAATTTGAAATTGGTGAAACTTCCACCAAGAATCGTCAAAAGAAATTTAAAGTTTTATTCTAAAAGGGCAATTTTGAAAACATAAACTTGGGTAGCAAAAGTCAAACCATCTTCAGTAGAACTAAACCAGTTGTTCCAGCCAAAACAGAGATCAAACAAAGTGTCAAAAACAAAGTTCCAAAGTTTGATATTCGAAACCCACCCAAGACCAAGCAGGCTTGGGTTTCTTTGTTTAAATAGTTTCTTCCTCATGTGTGCAGGGTCTCCTTAGGTCGATCATGTCAAGATGGCTTATGGACAATGGAGCTTCCTGACACATGATTGGGATGCTTGCGTTGTTACACAACGTCAAAGCTATCTGGGAATGTTACATTTGATTGCTGGGAATCAGGGTGGAAGAATTGTGGGAGAAGGTATTCTTACAAATGTAGTGGTTTCTTTCGACAAGGTGAACTACATTGCTGAGCTAGAGAACAATCTACTGAGCATTTCGTATATCTATGAGAAAAATTCACAACACACTTCAATGACAAAGAATGCTTTATTCTCAAGCCGAGATTCAAAATTCCCAAGGAGTGGATCCTCATGCACACTCCACGAGAGAATGATCTTTATGTCCTAGACATGAGCGTTGCATCCACTATGTTAAAGCAGGTTCAATGTTTCGTTTCTAAAGCTGCCGAGAAGGAGTCAATCTTATGGCATCGGAAGTTGGGCACATACACCTGCGAAAGATGAATTATTTGGTGCACAACGACCTAGTGGAAGGTTTTAATCTAAAGAATTTTTATTTATCTTATGATTGTCTGAGCTGTAAGAAGGGGAAACAACATAAGAAATCACACCCAAGAAAATTGCTTAATTCTATAAAGTTAGCACTAGAAAGGCTTCATATGGATCTTTTTGGGCCAGTAAACGTGAAAAGCATTTCTGGAGATCTATATTGCCTGGTCGTGACAGATGATTTTTCGAGATTCTCATGGGTTTTCTTCCTAGAGAGTGAAGAGGAGATGTTTGAAAGTCTAATGATTCTCTTTAGGAAACTTGAAAACCTGTATCACTTGCCTATCAAGAGAATCCGCAGTGACAATGGTATTGAGTTCAAGAACAAGAGGATGCTCGAATTCTGCAATGAAGAGGGGATCTTCATGAATTCCGCGCTCCATATACTCCTCAACAAAATGGAGTAGCTGAACGTAAGAATCGCACACTGATCGAGACTGCCAGAACAATGCTCGTAGATTCAAAACTTCCAATTAGTTTTTTGAGCGAAGTAGTCGCATCTGCTTGTTACACCCTCAACTGAGTGTTTACTGTCAAGCCTCACAACAAGACCTGTTTTGAGCTGCTAAACCATCAAAAGCCGAACCTCGCATTATTGGAGTCTTTTGGATCATCGTGTACTGTTCTGGACCCGGACGGTAAATTTGGAGCCAAATCCTTAGAAGATTTTTCATCAGTTATGCTAGTCCACAAAAGCGAGTCTTTTTGCCGAGTCTTAACCAGGTCATTCTTGCACAGCATGTTGATTGTCAACGATATACTACGCCAACGCAGAAACCTGGGGATCCATGGCTGTTCAACTATGACGGTTTGTGGAATTCATTTGACCTACCTGAAGTACCATCAAAAGAAGAACTTGTTATGCTTTTTCAACAACATCAAATCTCCAATCAAGAGCACGTTTCTAGACCGTTGGTGATTTCCCCGTCACTTCCTGTCTCTAACACTTATGATGTGGGTCCGAGCAATACACATTAAGAATCAGTCTTAGTACCAATCTTGAACACTGCTGAATCATCTGCCCATCAATCGATTAATCCAACTCTGATCGTGAACCGACTTTTGATGATGGAGGATCCAGTTCCGATGAAGGATCTGAGCAAATTGAAAATTTTCTGAATTCCCAGGATGATCAATCAAATGTTAGGAATGAAGCTACATCTTCTACACTTGTTGCTGATGAAGTTGTCACGAATTTGTAGAGTCAAGTAGATAGAGTGAAGTAATGTCAAGGACACTGTCTTACCATCCATCAGAGAATATCATTGTCAACTTACAAACCGGAGTGAAAACTCCAATCAGATCAACAAGGATCTAAGTTGCTTTTATACCAGTGTTGTCCATTGCAAACCAGACTTTCTACCAGTTGTTTTGTGTCGCAGGTTAAACCAGGAAATTGGAAAGACGCGTTGAAAGAGGAAAGCTGGGTGGATGCAATGCAGGAAGAGTTGCTTCAATTCTAGAAACTTGGTGTCTGGAAGCTTGTTGACCTACCGGATCATAATAAAAAAGATAAATACTCGATGTGTCTTCAAGTACAAGAGAGATGACAGAGGTATTGTGGTCAGAAACAAAGCTCGGCTTGTGGTCCAGGGTTTTCACCAGCAAGAAGGGATAGACTACAATGAAGTCTACACCCCTATCGCTCGTCTTGAAGCTATTCGCATATTATTGGCCTTTGCTTCTTGGAAAGGATTCAAGGTGTATCAATTGGATGTTAAATCTGCTTTCCTTTACGGCAAAGTCAAAGAGGAGGTGTATGTCGGCCAATCACCGGGGTTTGTCAATCCGTTACACAAGGATAAAGTCTACCTTCTGAACAAGGCGTTATATGGTCTACACCAAACCACGAGAGCTTGGTATCAAACACTTTCAAGACATCTTCTAGACAACGGCTTTATCAGAGGAACTGTAGACTGTACCCTCTTCACGAAAGAAGTAGTTGGACATCTGATTTTGGTACAAATCTATGTGGATGATATCATCTTTGGATCGACAAATGATAAGCTGTGCAAAGACTTCGAAGAAGTCATGAAAAAGAAATTCAAAATGAGTGCTATAGGGGATATGAAGTTCTTCTTAGGACTTCAGGTTGAGCAATTGCCTGATGGTATCTTCATTCATCAGAAGAAGTATGTTCATGACGTGTTAGAGAAATTTGACATGTCAGGAACTACACCAGAAACAACTCCTTTAGCCCCAAACCATGGCATTTGTCTAGACGCTCATTGAGTCAAAGTCGATGAAACATAGTATCGTTCCATGATCGGATCCTTGATGTATCTCACAGCTTCGAGACCTGATATCATGTATCCAACATGCCTATGTGCCCATTATCAGTCTAATCCAAGAAAATTCGCACTTGTTAGCAGTCAAACGAATCATGCGATACTTGAAAGCATGTCCATGCACCGGCTTGTGGTATCCTCGACATGACGACTTCAAACTTGCGGGTTACTCGGATTCTGATTTTGGCTACTGCAAGCTTAATGCCAAATCTACTACGGCTAGTTGCAAGTTCTTCGGAACTCGTTTGGAAACGTGGCAATGCAAGAAACAGACCGTGGTCGCTTTCTCTACATGTGAGGCTGAATACGTTTCAGCATCCAGTTGTTGTTCCCAGATACTCTAGATACAACAGCAGATGAGAGACTATGGACTGCAATTTCTTGATACGCCAATTTACGTAGATAACAAGGCGGCTATCGATATCACCAAAAACCCTGTTCAACACTCACGCACTAAACATATTGAAATTCGACACCACCTTATCCATGGTTGTTGCGAGAAAAAGTTGGTTAGAATAGAAAAAATCAACACTGATGACCGAAGGCGGCTATTGATATCACCAAAAACCCTGTTCAACACTCACGCACTAAACATATTGAAATTCAACACAACTTTATCCATGATTGTTACGAGAAAAAGTTGGTTAGAATTGAAAAAATTTCACACTGATGACCAAAAAGCAGATTTTTACACCAAAGCATGCATTTAATCGATCAAGATTTAAAAATATTTTAAAAATAAATGGTTTAAGAAATCTGACATCAGGGGGATACACATGAGGTTGAATTTAGGATGACGAGGACTTGACATAAGTCTCATCGGTATAGCATATGTCTTCTGTAAATACATTTCTTGCTTTCTTAAAAACAAAAACCCAAAAATATGTTTTTGATTTTAGGGGGAGAAAAGTTGGGAAAAATACAAAAACATTAAAAAGAGATAAAAGAGTTTTTGTGAAAAAAGAAGAGATTACATCAGAAAATTATCACAGTATGCTAAAGATATGGAATGTTTAAATGGGTAATTAAACGGATCTTACTGATGATGTGAGAATAGACTTCACTTGTTTAGTAAATTGTTCTTCAAGATATAAACCTAAAAGAAAAACTGAGTAATTTATGGGTCGACATCTCTCGGATATATAGACTTAGTACTCCAAAATTTTGTTTGAGAGAATGCCAGATTCTGTGATACTAGGTCTTCATATTTAATCAGGGGTAGTATCTGAGCTCACTGATCATGCGTCGGCAATGACCTAGAACTTGTATATTACATTACACATTATTCACCTCCAAAAGCTACACAAAAAAAATTTGTATGTCATAAAAATTTACGACATCTACAGTTCAATAGATTCCTAAATGGAACACCACCTAAAGTCGAGCATTCGTCTCTTTCTCGATATGGAAATACTAACCTGAGCTCTCAAGGTCTCGCAATTCACCCAATTTACATATATCAAGTAGATATATTCACCTGTAAAATGAAATTCTGGAATCTTGATGCGGAAGTATATTCTAAGATGGGAAACACAGTTACTTCACGTTCCTTAATGTTACCTAACGTATCTTGAAACAATTGAGAACGTGTAGAGGTTTAAGTGGATAAGTATATTGCCAACCTAGGTAAATTGTTTAAGAACTTAAAGTTACTATAAAGATCAACGATACGTGTGAGTTATCTATATATCTGATGTAATACTCTAAACACAAAACTCACAAAAAATATGTATGTAAATACATCTTTATTTACTTGTTCTTTCTTTTTAGAAAAATCCGATAAAAGATTTTCAGTTTATTTTTAGCAATCTATCTTAGATTTTAGTCTACCGATGATGAAAATACTGTTAGTCCAAGTCAAATCGACAGTTGCTGGAGGAAAGCTGAAGATCATGGCCTGGAGCTAATCAGAAAAGAAAATATCTAGAAACGTCAAAAAGTTCATTAACTTGAAACTTTAATATTTAAAAATAAATCTGTTTTGGTCAAACAACGGTCAACCAAGGTCATAAACTTGGACATGGTAAGCAAATCTGTTAACCAGGGTCATTAACTTGGAAGCGGTTAACTGAGTGGATTATAAAAACAAATAAAATTTCACAAAAAAATTAAAAAAAAATTAAAAATAAAATTAAAGTACAAGGAACTGACTCGTACCCAGTGGCATATTGACTCATACGAGTGATAAAGGCTCATTCGTGGGGAGTATAACTCGTACGAATGATCTTTAGAGAATATAAAAGGGCTTCTCATTCGTACGAGTCACACTATTGACTCTGTGCGACTGAAAGTTACCTCTGTGCGATTCAGTTCTTTCTACACTTGTTCTTGATTGATTTACGTATCTTTTTCTTCAAGGAGGTTGATTAGCACACCTCTTACGATGGGCAAGGTACTACTACAAGTTTTGAGCCGTTATAATGCCTAAATTGGACCAAAAAGGACATAAAACGTAGATTTAGGATAATCAGACCGGTAAAATACAAAATTGAACTCAAATTAATCGGCCCTTTTAACCTATAAATGAACATTCCAATTTGTTAAAATCTACACGTTTAAGTTCGGTTTGATAAGGTGTTATTTGGTGCTATTCGCAACTTGTACAAATCATCACTCTTACCAGCAAGGTTTTCAAATGTCTGATTATCATATTCACTCGTACCAGTGGTCATTCGTACGAGTATGTTCTTAAACATTTAAATCTCCTTGTCTCGTACGAAGCACCACTCGTATGAGTAAGTCTGTTCTAACCCTTAAAAATGTTAAGTATAAACTTCAACTCGTACGAAAAGTGACTCGTACGAGTGGGTTTTGTTCAGAACTTATTATTTCTTAAGTATCTGACTCGTACGATATATAAGAGTTTAAATATTTGAAAACTTTTCTAATTGCTTTTAATCTTTGTGTTTGTAGATCAACAAGTCTACATTTTCTCCGTTCCATAACGTTTGTTGAATTAATTATTTTAGATTTTCTGAGCAGGCTGCCTATTACAAAGGCCCTTCAAATTGTCATACAGCATACCGATCTCATGTTGAATATTTTTGGAATGCAGCCGAATTTAGTGAGGAAGAGAATGCTATCCAGTCTGCAGTACGCATTGATAATGAAGATATTGAAGTCAGGATCACTAAAGATCTGATTCGAACAGTGTTGGAATTCAATGACAGTGAAGACGACCCGACCTTTTACCATGAAATATGGTCAAAGGGTGTTGTTATAGAATGGGTTAGGCTGTATTGGTTAATGCCGCACCTTTTAAGAAGGGAAATCTCAATGCTCCCTTTCGCTACATCACTCACTACATTATTCACGCCCTAACCCACAGAAAGGGTGGATTTGATGATTTGATAGACTATCAGATGTTTATGATTACAACACTGATTCTCAACCTGCTGTACAACTTTTCAAAACTTATCTTCTCGCAGATGGTACAGAATATACAGCGTGAAAAGTTTTTCAATACCCGAGATTCATGCAAAGGCTGCTTGATCATCTTCATCTAAATCCGAAGATGAGGAAGACGATATTCTGAGACCTGAGCATATGGATGTTTCTACATTAAAGAATATGAATCTGCACCTAAAATCCTTCCCCAACGCCAAGCTTGTTTTTAGGGCTATTATTGATAAAGACGATGTGGCGCCGCCCAGGGGAAAGTGGCGAAAGGATGAAAGTGGGGACGAGGCTGAGGAGATAGAAGCGTTAGATGGTTTTGTTGCAAAAAGAAGCGTGTGGTTTACCAAGGAAGATAAGAAGGGGGTAAGGGGACAAAACGAAAGCAAACGGCTACATATTCCTCCACTACCCCTAAAAAGAAGAAACATGCATCTGCCGGCAGGAGTTTGGTCGACGAGCCTGAGATTGAAGAAAATGCGAGACTTTGGCTGCTGATATAGAAAGAAAAGCGTTTGGTGTTAAAGAAGGTATAGTTGAAGAGGCATCCTCCTCTAGCACCGATGAAGAGGATAGGATCGCTAGAGAAAGAGAGAGAGCCAAAGAAAAAGAATTAGAAAGATCGGCTGAAATACAATATAAAGCTGAGGAGAGGAGAAGAAAAGAGACAGGATAAGATGATTCTACATATGTGCCAGCTTGATTTGACAGTGACACTCCGGTCTCAAATCATCAAAGAGGCCATCTAAACGTGTGAAGAGGCCAGTGGTTAGAAGTTCTGATTCTCCAAAAGCTCGATTAAAGAGAAAGGTGCAGGAAAAAGTTGATATTGCACATAATGTTGAGTCTACACCACAACCACCACCATCACCAACTCCACAAATACCACCATCACCACCTCCTCAACCAACTCCTCAACCACCACCACCAAAACCAACACCACAACCTACACCTCAACCTACTTAATCTCAACCCCAGTTCTCAACAGGTTCCAGACTTGAAGATCAGTATGACTTCGATTTTGGAGATATTCCAGGAGGAGAAGAATTTTTGCTGACATGTTCAATGACACACACGAATCAAAGAGTTAAAAAACCAAGTTATGCTAAATAGTGTGAAGAGTGTTGAATTACAAGAGAAAATTAATGAGCTGAAAGAAGAAAAACAACATATTGATGCTATCTTGGCAAGTATTATGTCGGAGAACGAAAGGATGAGGAACCATATGGAAGAATATAATGAAGAATGCCTCAGAAATCAATGAAAAAATGAGCTTATTCGAGAAAATTCTTACAAAGAAACTCGGATTAATTTAGCCGTAGAAATCAATGATATTGAGAGGGCAGAGGCTAGAGAAAGAGTTGCTGAGTCGGAACGTATGGCTAAAGAATTATCAGATGCTCAGGGTTAAGGAAAAGAGAAGGATGGTGAGGAACTGTGATTGATTGAACTGAGCCAGAAGCTGAATATGTGCCGGTATCTTCAAAGATAGCGGTGTTTGAGCAGACAAAGATGTTTGCATTGGTCGGAAAGCCAAAGGATGTTGATATTGAATGTCAAATCTATCTACTAAATATCAGGAATGGCTAAGTAAAAGCCAAATGATGAAAGAGATTGAAGATGAAATAGATGCGTTCACTGAAAATCCTGAGGAGGATGATGAAGACTTGGACGAAACTGACGATGCATCTAAGGAAAAGTCTGACAATGATAGTGATTATGATGATTTAGATTGTTCGGCTATCCTCATAACATAATCGAGTTTGAATGAAGATATTGATTTTTCTGTGTACTTGGATGATTCTGCCAACCAAGTGGAAGGAGGCAAAGAGCAAGGAAAGGAGTTTGAAAGCTCGAAGGATTCTATGCAGGCAGGAATCCTCATAGTGATTGATCTGTCAGCTGATCCTGTCGTGCCCAAACCAAAGATATTGTATTTGGAGCATGACGTAGAAGAGGGATAAAGAGGCATTTGTTTTTATTTCAAAGACGAGCTTAAAGACATCAGTGCTTTCGAGACTGAGAATTATGTCTACGAACATTTTTCTGACGCACATGATTATGACAAGGTTGTCCCTGATGACAATGATGCAAATATTGCCGAAGAGGGTACATATGACTCCCCAACTTTCAATAAATTGTTTGCAGCCGAGAATGATGATCTATAGAAGCGAAAGGTTTAAGAGGCTGTCAAACAGGGAACGGTTCTCAACGTTTATCTAAAGAAGAAATTGCATAAATGAGGAAACTATGGTTCAAAGAATTACCAGCCAAACGTAAATTCAAACGTCCCCTAACATTCTTCATGCGTGATGCTAACATTTCTCTGGGGGACATCATTAGCTGGGGTTGAATCGAAGAGCTAAACGTTTATGCGATTAAACGAGAGTATGGGTTGTAGTACTTCCGATACCTAAGCTGGGATATTAAAGAACTGGTGCAGACCAAGATGATAAATCTAAAGATGAATTTCATGACCAGCGACTGTGGAAACTGATAAAGTTGGAAGCTACTCAGGGCTTTAGATGCTGGAAGCCACATATGCCCAAGAGAATCAAAAGATCGATCCTATTACTAAAGAAAAAGATGTGACATTGATTGTGAAGAGGCCGAAAGTGATGAAGAATATGCCTCTGATAAAGATGGAGCAGGATTTCTTCAAGATCTTCAAATGGTGGCACTACGATTCTAGTACTGGTGAAGATGTTATCTGTGTTCATCCAGATGAAGATTCTTGGAAGATAACTGAAGAATTATCTGAATCCGTCATACCACACAAACGCATATATGGTCTATGGTGTGTCATTCGAGTGCTAGACCCTATGTGGCTAGTCAATTGCACTAAGAAGGATATAGAATGCCTATTCTACAGCAAAATTAGTTTTGAAGAAAAAGATAAAGAGCAGGCTCTCCAATTCTAGAATATTGTTAATGTTTGTTTTGCTAACGATATACATCCAAGAATAGCATGGAACACTTCTTGAAGGAAGCTAGAGTAGATAGAGAAGTGAAAGAAAGAAAAGAATGCAGAAAGAATTGCAGAGCGAACACGGATTGCATCGTTAAGGAGCTTTCGGTTTGGCAACACGTATAGTCGGCATCCTCCTACAAACTAAACGCCGATTTCTCTGAGGAGCACCGCAGGCCACCGAAACGTTTCTTTGGACGTTAACTGTCAAGTCTTTGAAGATTTTTTGAAGACTATCTAAGGCTGCGGCAACATCCAAGGGGGAGTTTGTTGGTGCATAATGTCTATCGCCTATGTCTAGGATATATATCGGCTATGTGTATAGGGCTTAGAATGTAAAATATTGTATGTTTATATATGATTTATATGTTTTGTAGGTGGCTCGTACCAGTGAGCTTAGTGGCTCGTACGAGTGACACCTTGTCACTCGTACGAGACACCACTAGCACGAGCCAAACACACCTCTCTCCTGTGCGAGTCATGTTGACCTATAAATAGTGGAGCTTGAGTGTTGTGTTGAATAGCTGTTGGTGTGTGACTACAGCGAAGCCCTGTTAGAGTGTTTACTCGTCTGTAACCTTCATGTTTATTAATATGAATCAGAGGTGTTTAAGCATTATATCTTTCTTGTTTGTTTGTCCAGCTCGTTAACAATGAATTGCACCTCTGTTAGCTGAGTCAGTTCAGTCTGGTGCTCATAAGAGGAGAGCTGATCCTCTCTCACAGATCAACTGGCAAATGTGTTGACAAAAGCTTTAGACACATCTACCTTTGAAAGTTTGATCTCTATGATTGTCATGCTAAACATGGACTAAAAGCAACATTTTGTTTTCCATGAATAAAAAGCATTAAAATGTTTTTAGAAAATCAAAATTCCAAACTTAAAAAAAGCTTCAAAATTGAAATTTTGCAATAAATCCTCAAAGTCTGTTTTAAACCACTGTTTTAAACCTCTGTTTGCTTATCAATCAATCCACTGGTGAAAGCCATCCTCTGTTCTCATTTTCCATAGTTTGTCCTAACCTCTGATATCTATCCACTGATAGAGTAAAATAATCACTGTTTCCCAACCTCTGTTGCTTTCTAGCTGAGGTTCCACAACAACTATCATCCATTATCCAACAGAGGTTGCCACGTGGACAGATGTTAGCCATCGGATCTTTTGAAAGCATTGCCATGTCAGCATTCACTTTTAACTTTTATAAAACCCTATTTTATCCAAAAAGAGCTTTTCACTGCTACAATGAGATATTTTTTCCATACCTTGCTTATTTGTCTTTCTGCCAAGACCACTGCATTTAGTGAGATTCCACAAAACATTCAAAATCTGGGATATGCTATTTTGACAAACTTTGTTTTTACTCTATCCTAGGCATTGTTTTTGGATTTGGTGGCAAATAATAATAAAATCAAAACAAATAAAGCTTTTCTTTTGTATCATATACTCCTAAGCTACTACCTTCAAAAGCAAGGATCTAAAAAAGATTTTCAACAAGGTGTAGTTTTTAGAATGAAGAGTCTAACCAATGAAACTTTTACAAGAATGTTAAATCAATGGTCAAAAGTATCCAAAACAAATGCAAAGAGGGATGAGCCTACTTTGGATGTGTCCACATCTACTGCTCAAAACTCTATTGCTGAGCCTACTGCTTCTAGGAAAATGACATCACAACCGGTGTTGTGAAACCCACACCAGCAAAACCTAAAAGAAAACCCTGACAATCCAAAAAGCCCACCAAAGCTAAACAACAAAGGCACATCTGGAAAGATGAGATCCCAGAGGATAAGCTTGTGGTCTCACAAAAGCCACTTGAAACCGCTGTTGTTACTTCCACACAACAGTTGGAAAGATCTCCACCCAAATGTCAAACTCCTCCTGCATCCTCACAAAAAGATCAGGTTGTAAGCATAAGGTCCCCACACTATTAAGTTGGCATTTCACTTGAAAGTCTGTTTTCAAGCCCCTCTCCAAGGGTTGTATCTCTTTCCACCTACATTCATACCTCAATTCCACCTACATTCATACCTCTATTTCATGCAATTCATAAAACTCAGACACATACCAGTCCCTCTAAATCATTTGTCAAGAGAGTACACCTCCACAAGTGACCAATTCTAAGAAAAGTCGACTTGCTAACCTAGAAACAGCTGTGGAGGCTACACTCCATGAGTCACAAGTGACTCTTGGTTGTAGGTTTAAGTGAAGCAACCACTACAACTGGTGATACAACAATGTTTCAGTTGGACAGTGGTTACATCAATAACCTCTGCGCCAGTTGGATGTCCCCATTACCAAGAAAAAGGTGCATCTGGTTCTGAAACATGGAGTTTTCTCTTGTTAATGATCCAAATACAACTACCTGTGGTAGGAATTCAGATGATCCTATTAAATTAGGTGATGAATTAAGATATAAGAAATTGACAAAGAGAATGACATCAATGGAGTCTTCAACAGGTGAAATGAAAGATATGATGATGTAGATGTCATAAAATTCTCAAAGCCAGCCTCCTACACATCAAATTGCCAATGAGCTTTGGAAATCTATGCGACCCATAATTCAAGCTTAGAGGAATTTAGCTGTTATAAAGTAACTCAAGCTGATATAAAGGCGATCAGAGAACATTTGGTGAAGATTACTGACTCTACCCCTACAACAGTACTTTAAGAAGAAGTAGAGGATGATGCCAAAAAGGGGGAGAGTGATAAATTGAGAAAGTTGCAGCCAGATTCAAAGGTGTAACAAAAGCCAGGGTCAGCTAAAAATCAAGTTATACTAAGGCATCAGATGCTGGTTTTCAAAAAGGGATTGATGAGACTCTAAACAAACAAGCAGAAGAAATTGCCTTAGAAAAACAGAAGAGAAAAGATACACTAGAAAGCAAGGCTTCCAAATTGATTGAAGAACAACAAGCCAAGAAAATAGAAAAAGAAGATATTGTTACTTCGAGAAAAAGAAAGTCAAGTAGAGAAGTCAGACAACCAATTTCCACCCAACACCTAAAACCAAACCAAACCAACACCCAAAAAGAAACCATCACCTTCACCAAAATCACCACCAATAGATGTCGGTACAACAAATGTACCAATAGATGTTTCCTCGCCACTACCAAACCAACCAACAGATGTTGATAGAACAAATGTATCAACAGATGTTAACCCAAACTCTGCCATGATCACCTTTCCCATCCTAACCTAACAATTAACCACACCACCATGAATCTTACACATCCACCATCACCAAAGATCAAATTCCAACACAAAAGAAAAACTTTTGTTGTTGATGATGATGATGATGATGAAGAGATTCCATCACTAATCCCTTTATCTTCAAACCCCGTTTCCACATCACCCTAAACCACCACCTGACATCCCACTGGCTACTAGATATCCTCTAGAAATTCTTATAGTTCAAAAAGAAATTTAATCATTTTTCACAACAGAGGATACTTCAAAACTAGACTCCTATCTCTCTTTGGATATAGAAAGCCAAGAAACTTATATGAATATCTAAAATTGAAAGCTAAACAAACTGAGAACATTGCCAAAGAGATGAGCAAAGGGAAAGATATCATGTTTACTCAATCAGTCTTATCTCATGAACTTAGCAAGGTTTGAAAAATTGAAGATTTTGTTAAAGAGATGAGTAAATCCATGTCAGAAAGGCCAGTCAATGTGGCCACATAATGCAACACAAGCTATACGAAGCATCAAGAGCACAGTTCAAAGATTGGTCATCAAATGCGCTTAAAGAAGAAATTGATAAAATCCAGGAAATGCTCAAGGATCCTCTACACAAGCCAACTCCACCTGACTCGAAAAAGTACAACCAAGTGGATCAAAATAGGGCTTTAAAGAATGAAAGAGGAACTCGTTGCTGCTAATTATGGCTCTTCAATATCTGTTGCAAGATGGTCTAAATCTAGAGTTGTAGATACATACAAGAAACTAGAAGAGCTTTGTGGGAGGATCAGCTCTCCTCCAAAAGCACAAGACCTGAATTGTTAGCTAATTAACGTGCTCGGAATTCATCATTAACTAGATGACAAGATCAAATATATTGTTTCAATGCTTTGCTTCATTAATCTTGATGAACGTGTATAGACCAGAGACAAAACTAACAGGGCTTCGCCTTACAATAAAAAATACAGCTAAGGACTTAAGACCCCAACTCTACTATATATAGACATGCTAGCTTCGCACAAGTTGGAGTTGTCACTTCATTCGAATTGCATTTCATACGAAGTGAACTACTTTTCACTTCGTATGAGGTGATCATCACGTCGTACAAAGTGGCTTATATACATATAAAACAAATAGAAATCTAACAATTAAGCCTGTTACATTCTCGACATGACCCTAAGATGTAGGCTATAGACATTCTGCACCAACAAACTCCCCCTTGCATATTTCCGCAATCTTGTTCAATCTTCAAAAAATTCAAAAGCTTTAACCTTAACGACCGAAGAAATACTTCACTGGTTTTCCAACGTTCTTCAGATGGAATCGGTGTTTGATTAGTAGCAAGAGCCCATTTGACAAACTGAAATCCTTTGAGACGTGCTTCCTTTCCCATCTCTTCAATCTTTTCTAACCTTCTTTACTCTTTCTACAACTCTTTCTTTTCCAATTTTCTCCAATTTGAATCCCATATCTTTCCATAATTTATCTCATTCGCATAACAAACATTTATCACCTACTGGAACTGCAACGTCTGCACTTTATCTTTCTCTTCAAAGTTTATCTTAATGTAGGATAGACATTCAATATCCTTCTTTGAGCAGTTTACTATCCACATCGGGTCTAGGATTCGAATATCCATCCATAATCCATATATTATTTTGTGTGCCATCGCTCAGTGATTTTTCCAGGAATCATCTGTTGATGCACTTTATGTCTGTCACTGTGCGAATAGGCTAGAAAGGGTGTGTTTTGAACATTGTGTAGATTAGATACGAACACAAAACCCAAGTGCCAATGAGAACTTGCTCGTACGAGTGAAAATGTCACTCATACGAGTGAAAATGTGCCTTGTACGAGTGATAAACATCTCACTCGTATGAGTGAGCTTATATGGTTCGTACGAGTGACATCTTGTCACTCGTACGAGCAACCATTCGCATGAGCTGATCATGTCTATATATAGGTTTAGTGTGTTCATTGTTTGTAAGTTTTGGAAGTTCCCTGAAGGAAACCCTGGCGGATTCTCTCCAGGAATTCCGCCAGCCAGATAAGGCAGAAGAGACGAGTGTCCAGAAAAAAATTGGTGATTATAAATTTTTTCGAGATTTTAACGTCTAATTCAAGCTGTTTGGGGACACCGTCTAGAGCTTCAGAGTATAGATTTGATGATACGGTCACAAAAGGATGAAGATTTGACGATACCTGCGTAAAACGTTGATCATCTGGTGTAGTGATTATTAATTGGCCTTAACGTTAAATCAACATTTGATCAAAACTGTAATTTTGGGAAATTTTCACAAAATTTGAGTACTATATGCTGCAGTCGCGCCATAATCTTCATTCCCATAAGAACACAAGACGTCGGAATTTGCAAAAATGAGGGGGAATAAAATTTTCACGTATATGTTAAAATCCCGGTATTTTTGAAATTCGTGATGATGCAACAGTATCCAAGTGGTTCCGAGTGCAGATTATCTGGAAACACAGAGGATCGAAGATTCATTATTTGGAATGTCGTGATCAAAAGATGTTCAGAATTTTCAGATCATGATACAGATTGATGCTCAAGGGTTAAATACCTGATCCACGATGTGGAATTGGGAGCACATACAACTGCTTATCTTTAACTCTACTAGGCAAAAAAACTGCTTTTCGGACTAACCGCCAGGAAACAAGTATGTCTTGTTGTTTCAGTTGCCCCATTCCAGCGGAGATAGCTATACATCTGTTTTTGTGGCTAAAAAGAAAGAATGTGATTCTGATTGCCGAAGAATGTTTCTCAGATTCGATGTGTTACCAGATAGTGTGATTTCGATGATGATTTGTTGATTCAGAAGATTACCAATTTGCTGATCAATGATGCTTACGGAAATCGGGATTTCAGATTTTTTGCATTTATTCATTGATTTGAAATTTTTCATTGCGGTAATTCAAAGTTTCTATCAGTTGCTGGTTGGGTTTTGAAGATCAGAGGATCGAGCATCAGAGGATCGAGCATCAGAGGAGTGCACTAAACCGAACGCTGATATGGTTAACGTCGAAACGGAGAAGTTGCATTGTTTAATTTCAAGTTGGTGATTGTTCGAGAAAATTTGTAGATTAAGCAAATCAGAGAAGGTCTTGACCGTGCAAACAAAGGACCTGAAGATTAATTTCTCGAGAAAAATATTTCAGGGGGAATATTTCTTAACGTAGATAATGCAAACCCGGATTTTCAATCAGGGGGGAATTACGACATCAAGAGATACCTGATTGAAATTGCAGTTCAATCACAGCCCCTGATTTCAGGATCAAGATTAAGCTTCGATAGTGACATCCAAGGGGGAAATTCTTGATGCACTTTATATTCATCACTGTGCGAATAGGCTAGAAAGAGTGTGTTTTTAATATCGTATAGATTAGATACGAAGATTCGACCCAAGTGCGAACGAGTACTAGCTCGTACGAGTGTAAATGTCACTCGTACGAGTGATAATGTGCCTCGTACGAGTGGTAAACATCTCACTCATGCGAGTGAGCTTATGTGGTTCTTATCACTCGTACGAGCAACCATTCGCACGAGCTGATCATGTCTATATATAGGTGTTGTGTGTTCATTGTTTGTAAGTTTTGGAAATTCCCTAAGGTGAAATGCTGGCGGATTCTCTCCAGGAATTTCGCCAGCAAGACAAGATGTATACTCTTTCGGTATGAATGAATGAAAGCTTGCGTTGATTCTGTTTCTACTTCTTTTTATATCGTTCTACCAAATGGGTACTATCATACTCCCAAACTCTCGTCTAGAACCGCCGTCACGGGACCACAAAATCATTTTGTTGACAAATCAATACTTCCCATGTTTCAGAGTCATAATGCCACCACTTGAATAATGTATGAAAATCTTGTTCAATCTTCATCAACGTCATATTCTTCATAACACATGGCCATTTCACAATTAGTGTAACATCTTTTTGTTTCGTTACTGAATCAAACTTGATAATTCTTCTTGGAATATGTGGCTTCCAGTATTTAAAACCATGTGAAGCTTCAAACTTATCAATTTCCATAGACGTTGATCAGGAAACCTCATCTTGAGATTGATACTTTTCGTTTGAACTAACTCTTCAATATCCTAAACTTGCAACGTCTTGATGTCACTCAAGTACCTGAAATACTGAACACCGAACTCTGTCTTTATCACATAAACATCCAACTCTTCTATCTATCCCCAACTTAGTATATCCCCCAAGGATTTGTCTTGATCACGAGTAATGAAAGCTAATGGACGTTTGAACTTTCTTTCTTGTGGCATCTCCTTGAACCATAACTTCTTTGCTGCAGCTATCTCTTCTTTTAGGAACACTATCGTCTTTCATTGCTTCCTCGACTTTTCTCTTTAGATGATCATCGGTAGCTTCAGAAAACAACTCTTCAAAGGTTAGGAAGTCATCTGTTCCTTCACTAGAATATTTAGGAGTTTGATCATAGTCAGAATCATCCTCCACGACAACCCTATCATAATCATCTGCTTCTGACACATACTTATAAAGGTAATCATTAGGCTGTGAAGCACTAATGTTATTTAATTCATCTTCAAAATCAAATAAAAAGGATTCTTCGTCTACACCTAACATTTTTGAAATTTATTCCGTGGTGTAATTATGAACGAATTCACCTTCTTCTACATCATGTTCTAAGTAAAAGACCATTGGTTTTTGCATACAAGGAACAGTCGATATAGGAACAGCTGTGAGGATTCCTGATTGCTCAGCATCATTCACAAGGTCCTTCGTCTCCCCCTATCTTTGAGTGTCATCTTTCTTATTAACTGAATCATTTAAGAAAGCATCATAGTCAAAAGATTCATTAATCTTCGTAGCTTCAACAATCAACACTGTACCTCCCTGATCATTATCATCATTATTACCCTGATCATCATCGTCTTTCTTATCATCATTCTTGTCATCTCTTTTGTCATCGACCTTATCATCCTCATCATCATAAACATCATCTTCATTTTCATCATGTGCATCAATCTCAGCGTCAATCTATGCGTACATCTTCTCTCTATCCAAGTACTTTTGGTGCCTTTTCTGAGATTTCAGTAACATCGACGATTTTACCAACTATCACATAGTTAATTTGCGACTCTAATTCAGCAACATGTGCATTGGGCTCAATGATAGGCATTGCATTAATCGGAATCTTGCCTTTACCAGCTGCTGGAACATCTTCCTCTACTTTCTTTGCCCTTTCAGTGGCTTGAACTTCACTTCTTCAGTTTCTAACTCATCATGTTCAGCTACAAAATTGATATCAAACCTCTTGTGAAGTACTTTGAACAGCATATCAAACTTCTTAGCATTCTCTATATTCTTAGTTTCCAAGTCTTTCACCACCATGTGTAACCTGTCGTTCTCTATAGTAACGCTAGTGAATGCAGTAACCAACTGCATGTTCTCATGCATGAGCTGCTTGATTCTTTCTTAATTCTCTTTTACTTTATTTGTTAAGTCCTGAGTTTTTTCATTATCATCAACCAACACTGCTAGCAGAGCTTCCAACCTCTTCGAGAAACTTGATTTAGCTTTCATATTCCTTCATTTGTTCTCCAAATCATTAACTCTGTTATCATTGAACATATCTGCATCAAATCCTTCTGAGAATGGAATATCACCAAAATCATCTAGAAATTTATCAGCCAAAGAACGTCTTGGACTAGATTGTGGTGTAGAACGTTGTTGAATAGGGGTGGTCGGCCATTTTGGTGGTGATGGTTGTGGAGCTGTGATATGTTGTGGTGATTAATGACATTGTTGTGATGGTTGTGGAGGTGGTGGTTGTGGTTGTTGCTCAACGATAGGTGTAACCACTTCAACTTTAGGTGTTTTCTTCTTTCTTGTCTTCTTTGCAGTCGGAGAACCAGTAGACTTAGCAGCATTAGAAGCTTTACTTTTCGTATGTTTAGCTGGTTTCCTTACAGGCTTAGCAACCACAACTTCATCATTAGAATTAGAAGTCATATATATGATACATCATCATCCCTAGAGCTTTTCTCTTTTTCAATTCTACTTTCTTAGCTGCACGTTCTGCTTCTAGATCGACGCTATCATCAGACGATCCTTGATCATCACCATCATTTCCTTCAACACCTGTAAACACTTGTTTTTTCAATGTTAGCTATCGTGCTTTTAACATTCTCTCCCTATTTTTTTATCATGGTCAGACGTAGTAGAAAAAACATCATGATGAACAACTTCTGTTTCATTCACATTCTCTGCACCTTGCACCTCAACCTCTAGTTCATCAACAAATAACATTCAAATAGTAGCATGTTTTCTTTTCTGAGTTCTTGTAGTTGAGTTACCAGTGGCATGCTTCTTTGGTGTAGAGCGTCTCTTTTTCTTTTTTTTTCTTCCTTTTCAAACCAACTGCTTTGTCTTGGAATGAAGCCACTTAGCTTTTCTTCTTCATCTCTCTCTGGCCAGCTGGTATCCTTCCTCCACTTGCCCTTAGGCAGTGCAATATAGTTCTTGTCATGAATAGCACCAAACATTGGCTTTGCAATTGGTTCAGCCTCTTGCTTCATGTAAAGAT
Organism: Scalesia atractyloides; assembly: GCA_947069175.1. NCBI lineage: Eukaryota > Viridiplantae > Streptophyta > Magnoliopsida > Asterales > Asteraceae > Scalesia > Scalesia atractyloides. The sequence goes on along the minus strand of CAMTDV010000020.1, from coordinate 68,640,290 downwards.
TCAACCTAACAAGCATTTCTCTACCATATACTCTAATATCAGCTCATCATGTTCTCTCTTTTCTAGATTTGGAAATAGATCATCCAACATCATCTTCAAAAATCTTGGATACTAGAAAATTTTCTCTCTTATAGTGTTAGCTGCCATCTTCTCAAAGATCAACTTCGTGAAGTTATATGGCATGTTCAGTGTTAACGCTACAACCATGCAAATCTGATAATCCAAGATTTCATCAAAACCGCCCTTCTTGTGACTAAAGGCATGTATAATAGAATGCACAAAGAACTTGTACGTCCTTCCAAGGTTCGCCTTCTTGAAATTTGGTTGATTCACATGACCTTTATAGCCCATCTGGTAGAAGCAGCCTTTAATCATTCTCTCCGGATAACAAGTCGGATCACTATCTTTGTCTTTTAAATCCAGCACTCATACGAATTAGCTCCTCCGTAATCTTAACTTTGAATTCTTTGTCGTCGATTTTCACAACAGAATGAATTGCCCGAGGCTTCTCAACATATTTAGTAGAAATCCAAAAGCGCTCTATATGAGATATGTAGACTTTATGTTGGTGCGTTAGAGCCTTAGCCACCAATAGTCTTCCCATAAACTCAAGTACTTCACTACACAGAGCTATCACTGGTATCTTGTCATCGAGAATACAGCAAACATTATGTGTCGGCTCATATAGAGATTTCTTTTCTTGCGAAAATATAGCACAAAGAATTCAAACACTTAGGTGCGTTTTGACAAAATACCAACTTTTTAGTACGAATTGCGCTTTGGTGTGGAGTGGACATTAGCACTTCCTACGAAGTGGTACATAATAACACAACAATTTTGACCAAGGCACTTCATGCGAAGTGGTCTTTGACATTTTGCATATTTCACTTCATACGAAGTGGACATCCCACTTCGTACAGAGTGACTCACTTCGCACAAGAATGACTGTTATAAACACCATGTTTTTATGACAACCAGCAGTTTCCGGTTGTAATTAAGTGCATAACGAATAGTAATACCATTATAATTAGCATAATTAGACGTAAATTAACTCGATCAGGCCTTTGGAAAGCCTAGGAACGTCTACTTGCTTCACATTACGCGATATGGCGACAATCGAGAACTTTAACGCGAATTTGAACAATAAGCGAACTGATGCTGAACAAATACTGACAACGCCTAATATACGAATTTTTTACTTGTATCTGTCATACAGTTATAGTTATGCGAAAAATTTGTATCGTTGAACGTCGCAAAGCATAACGCGGAGGTTACGCGAAAATCGAGAAGCGCCGACAACGAAACCGAAGCCACGGACCAGAGATACGTCTAAATATTAATATATTATGATATATTTGTCTTCATTTTCAAATTTTATGCCCACAGAAGAAACCAGAACGAAATACGGATCAGAAACAACAAACAGGGCAATTACGCGAATCTTTAATGCGACGAACGGATACGCGTCAAAACCCGACCCCGATATAATTTAAAACGTTTTCGAGTCTAGACGAATAAATTTTGATAAATAACAATGCTCGGATCGAAAAACGAACTATAAACGGTAACCGTAGTGAGATACGCAATTTTAACGCAACCGACGGATTTACGCGTCGTAACCGACTCGCGACTTGAATTTCACACGTGTAGGCTCCAAATAAACAATTTACGATGTTCGGGTTTTCGATAACGGGCTACAAAAAACGTATTGGGCTTGAAACGTGTTAACGGGCCTTAGGCCCGACCCATTTAAAACCCTAATATATAAACAACCTAAACCTAAATCCCTCATTTGAAACTCAAACCCTAGCACACCATGAACAATCTCCTGCCTCTCTCTCCTCTCCGAAAATCCGGTCACCGGAATTCCAGTGACCACCGGTCATCTTCTCCGGTAGCCGCATACCCCTCATCTCCCTCGGTCACCCACAACCAATCACCTCTTTCCCTCGTCTCTTATACACACACTCACACTCGTACAGTCTGAGAGAGAGACTGTAGAGAGAGAGAGAGAGCCGTGAGGGAGATGGAAAGGCGGCACGGTGGCATGGGTTTTGAAGATGGATTGGTGGTTTCGACCGGTGGCAACATCAATGGTGGTGGTTCTCGGGTTTGGGTCGGATTAGGTGTTACCGGATCCGATTCAAAGACGGTGGCGATGGCGGTGGTGTAGATCAGCGGCACCCGCCGTGCGGTGGCCACCGCCGGCTGCAGTAGCGACAGCGGCGGTGGTGTTTTGGGTCTCGGCTAACGCAGCACAAACTCGGTTTGAGTGTTTCAGTTCAAATCGGTTCAGTTTAAGATCAGCTCAGGTTCAAGTCGAATCAGTCTTGGATTCAAGTCAGGCCAGTTAATGATGTTCAGTTCAACTGCGGCACAGGTTCAGTTCACTCGAGTCGACACAGTTCAGTCCGGTTCAGATCTCGATTCAGGTTTCGGTTTGGGTTCGACTCAAACATTTTTTTTATTTGGATCACCTTTGTTTCAGTTTTGATACAAGTCTCGTTTCAGGTTTGGTGTTCGGTTCAGTGTGGTCAGCAAAAGTCAACGGGTCAAACCCGGTCAAACACCGAGTCAAACCTGGTCAACTGTCGGTCAATAAGTCAACCCAAGACTCGGTAAAAATTAATTACGACGCGGAAATTTAAATTATATTAGTTGATATATTAATACATATCTCGCGAAACCGAGCTCGACCCAACCCGTAAACAATTACATATCGCCAAAGAAAAATAAATAATATATATAAATCCAACCCAGTACGTTATTCGCGTCAAACTATTCGTTAAAAATCAAACCGACGCGTTAAATATATAAATCGGCGGAAACTTAATATTGGGAAACGACGAAAAATTATATATATTGTTTGATTTTGTGCATTTCAGGTTGCGTTTTGATAAATAAATCGACAAAATAATATTGTCGGGATCATCCAAAAACAGAGGAAACTCTGTCCGATTTTCTTAAAATCCGTAAAACGAAAACGCAACATATTTCAAAGATTTAACGTCCGATTTCAAACGATTGTTATAAAATAAATATTAACATATATATATTTATTTAACGACGCCTACAAATTGATCCGATAACATTTCAACACGCGCGACTACAAGGCAACAAGTTTCGGCAATCCGTTACAATCGAAAGTAATTACTTATGCTTAATTCAAACGCCGAATTCGAAAACTATATTTCAAATGTCTATAAATTATTCGAATGATGTATAAAAATAAGTATATTGATTATATTATTTCAAAACGCTTTTATAAGACGAATACAGGGCATGTATTATTTCAAACGAACGAATTCGGAAATCGTATACATACATACATACATATATATATATATATATACACGAATGGTGAGATGTTGAATACCTTTATACATAAATATAGTTAAATTTATTTCGAACATCGACGATTCGGGAACTTCAAATGCTACTTGTTATATCGAATCAAACGCCTAAACGAAGAGCGACATGATACCGCCCGACTATTGCGCGACGCAATGTTTTATTTATACGGATATATAGACAAGTATATATACAACATGTCTTACGAAAACTACGAAGTAGTTATGATTTCATGAAATATAGTTATGTTTTATATAAAAAAACATATCAAGTCGTTCGAAAACAGAATCAATTTTAAGAAAACCATAGGTTGGTTAACAGAGGGTTAAGTCAATAATAATTTCATAGAATCGTATGAGTAACGATTCGGCAGAGCTCGGTATCACGTAGTATAACTACGTCATTCTTAGAAACTTACAAGTTATTCTGTTTTAGGAATGCCGTAGATTGCATGCTAGCAAGTCAAGTTGTGGAGACACACTATGAAAATCACATTAAGCTAGCTTTGTACTGGATTATCCAGGTGAGTTCATAACCCCCACTTTTTACCGTTTTACATTTTTATAAATGTTTTCGGGGGTGGAAAGACATGCAAGTTTTGCAAAAGAACACAACTTTTCGATAAACGAAAGTTATATATTTCTGAACCATGTTACAAACAGATTTCAATGAACACAAATGGTTTACGAAAGGTTTATACTAAACTTACCGACTTTCACAGCTATACAAAGCTTTTCGAAACATGCATGAGTTTTATGACTAGTGACGGGATTGTCATAGTCACAACTAAGGGGCGAGGCCCCAAAACTTTACAAAATAACATGGGCTAGGCCCAAGGACAAAATAACATGGGCTAGGCCCAAGTACAGGAAAACATGGGCTAGGCCCAATGACAAGAAAACATGGGCGAGGCCCAATGACAAGAAAACATGGGCTAGGCCCAAAAACACACATCTATAACAATGTGTATGTAGCTATGGGATTAGATTATAACAGATCACTGTGCGTAAGTAGGAAGATGACAATAGTAACCATTAATCACGTAGTGACCAAGGTGCAAAAGGTATAGATCTATCGAGTTTGAGACACACGCTAGTGTATTAGCTACACACTGACTGATCCTTAGATTCCATAGGAAAACCACATACTACGATTTCAATACCGGTTTACAATTATGACAGAAAACATTTCAACGCCGGTTTATTTACAGATACGATTGAAAACATTTTATCACCGGTTTAAAAACATAACAGTTATATGCATGGATTTGCAAAGAACATGGAAAACATTTCAATACTGTTATACAGACATGACATTTCAAATGCTTTGGGATACTATGATCTCACAAACCGGTTTTTGAACGCAAAATGCGCAAATGTTTTATGACTCGTTTGAAACAAAACAAACAAACTATAAACTCGCCAACTTTATGTTGGTTGTTTGCATGTTCTTTCTCAGGTTATGATTACAAGTATGGCACGGTTGGAATAGTGGAACACATGGGAATTCGAGTACTTAGCGGGCGTTCATTTACTAGAAACCTTAGCCATCATGTCTGCTTCCGCTGTGCATGAAGATGCCATTCAGTTCACGCCCCAGCTCTAATGTGAAATGCATAAAACGGGGGTGTGACAGAGTGGTATCGGAACTATAGGTTTTAGCGGTTAGGTATCAAACCTGGCTCTGATAACAGAGTAGTAACAGAGCCATAGGTTTCATCGAATCATGTTTCTGTGGAGATACCTAGGCTTTAACCTCACTTTCCTTTGGGGACATTAGATCATTAAGATTTGAATATATAACAGAACGCCTAGTACTCGAATATGGGTTCCAACTGTGGCCGAAAACAATAAGTCAACATTTTGATTTTAATCATACACTATTGTAGTGTTTGATACACGGTACATGAAAATATAACATACCGTAAGCAAAACCTTGAAAGTTTTGATGACATGCATTTAAGACCTTTAGAAAACATATGTCAATATCCATTAAAGGTCAGCATGTAGGAACTGCGACTATTAACTCGGGCAAACACATTACATATATTGCCGCAACTATTTTAACTACCCGAGCAGGTAACCAACACAAAACGAAACACTAGTGCGCAAAAATACGTGAAACTTAAACGATACGACAACGGATGTTGAAGTACATCACATACGACTTTCGAGGCGCGGCCTTGAAGAAACACGACATTACGACAACGATGCTAATCCCGTCAGCGGGAGAACTACCGACTAGAATGCGGCAATTTATCACGTGGTCCTGTAAGCGACATGAACAACGCTGAAGTACGTTCAAACGAGAATTCATAACAGTCGGTACTTATTACAACGGTAAATCACAACAATTGGCACTGCAAAAGAAGTCACATGTCATCGCATTCCCCCTACATTATTAATGACGACTATGCTATATACGACATTTGGTGGTTATGTCACGAAACAATAAGTCACATAGGAAATGCTAGGTAAAGTCCTCGAATTGCTTTTGTTGATATTTCAACTCTGCATATACTGAGTAGGTTTGCATACCTCTACTCCTCATAACAGTCATTGTATTTATGAAATCCAAACAAGTCTCAATGCGATTACATTGTCATTTACCTGGTATTATTAATACTTATCTACGCATAACAAAAATCTAAGGAGATAACATAACTTAAATTTCGAGGACGAAATTTTTATAACAAGGGGAGAATGTGACAACCAGCAGTTTCTGGTTGTAATTAAGCGAATAACAAACAGTAATACCATTATAATTAGTGTAATTAGACGTAAATTAACTCGATCAGGCCTTTGGAAAGCCTAGGAACGTCTACTTGCTTCACGTTACGCGATATGGCGACAATCAAGAACTTTAACGCGAATTTGAACGATAAGCGAACTTATGCCGAACAAATACTGAAAAGCCTAAATATACAAATTTTGTACTTGTATTTGTCATACAGTTATAATTATACGAAAAATTTGGATAGTTGAACGTCACAAAGCACAACGCGGAGGTTACGCGAAAATCGAGACGCGCCGACAACCAAACGGAAGCCACGGACTAGAGATACGTCTAAATATTAATATATTATGATATATTTGGCTTTGTTTTCGAATTTTAATGCCCAGGAAGAAACCAGAACGAAAAACAGATCGGAAACGACAAACAGGGCAATTACACGAATCTTTAATGCGACGAACGGATTACGCGTCAAACCCGACCCCGATATAATTTAAAACGTTTTCGAGTCTAGATGAATAAATTTCGATAAATAACAACGCTCGGATCAAAAAATGGACTATAAACGGTAACCGTAACGAGATACGCAATTTTAACGCAACCGACGGATTTACGCGTCGTAACCGACTCGCGACTTGAATTTCACATATGTAGGCTCCAAATAAACAATTTATGATGTTCGGGTTTTCGATAACGGGCTACAGAAAACGTATTGGGCTTGAAACGTGTTAACGGGCCTTGGGCCCGACCCATTTAAAACCCTAATATATAAACAACCTAAACCTAAATCCCTCATTTGAAACTCAAACCCTAGCACACCATGAACAACCTCCTGCCTCTCTCTCCTCTCCGAAAATCCAGTCACTAGAATTCCGGTGAGCACCGGTCGTCTTCTCCGGTAGCCGCACACCCCTCTTCTCCCTCAGTCACCGACAACCAATCACCTCTTTCCCTCGTCTCTTATACACACACACACATGCGTAGAGTCAGAAAGAGAACTGTAGAGAGAGAGAGAGAGCGATGAGAGATAGAGACAGAGAGAGTGAGGGAGATAGAAAGGCGGCACGGTGGCGCGGGTTTTGAAGATCGATTGGTGATTTCGACCGGCGGCAACATCAGTGGTGGTGGTTCTCGGGTTTGGGTCGGGTTGGGTGTTACCGGATCCGATTCAAAGACGGTGGCGACGGCGTTGGTGTATATCAGCGGTAGCCGCTGCGCGGTGGCAACCAACGGCGGCAGTTGCGACAGCGGCGGTGGTGTTTCGGGTCTTGACTCACGCATCTCAAACTCGGTTCGAGTGTTTCAGTTCAAATCGGTTCAGTTTAAGATCGGCTCAGGTTCGAGTCGAATCAGTCTCGGTTTCAAGTCAGGCCAAGTAATGATGTTCAGTTCAACTGCGGCTCGGGTTCGGTTCACTCGAGTCGACACAATTCAGTCCGGTTTAGATCTCGGTTCAGGTTTCGGTTTGGGTTCGATTCAAACATTTGTTTTTATTTGTATCACCTTTGTTTCAGTTTTGATACAGGTCTCGTTTCAGGTTAGGTGTTCAGTTCGGTGCGGTCAACAAAAGTCAACGGGTTAAGCCCGGTTAAACACTAGTCAAACCTGGTTAACTGTCGGTCAATGAGTCAACCGAGACTCGGTAAAAATTAATTACAATGCGAAAATTTAAATTATGTTAGTTGATATATTATTATATATCTCGCGAAACTGAGCTCGACCCGACCCGTAAACAATTATATATCGCCAAAGAAAAATAAATAATAAAATCAAACCCACTATGTTATTCGCGTCAAACTATTCGTTAAAAATCAAACCGACGTCGTTAAATATATAAATCGGCGAAAACTTAATATTGGGAAACGACGAAAAATTATATATATTGTTTGATTTTAAGCATTTCAGGTTGCGTTTTGATTAATAAATCGACAAAATAATATTGTCAGGATCGTCCAAAAACAGAGGAAACTCTGTCGGATTTTCGTAAAATCCTAAAACGCATATTTCAAAGATTTAACGTCCGATTTCAAACGATTGTTATAAAATAAATATTAACATATATATATTTATTTTGACGACGCCTACAAATTGATCCGATAACATTTGAACACACGGACTACAAGGTAACAAGTTTCGACAATCCGTTACAATCGAAATAATTACTTATGCTTAATTCAAACGCCGAATTCGAAAACTATATTTCAAATGTCAATAAATTATTCGAACGATGTATAAAAATAAGTATATTGATTATATTTATTTCGAAACTCTTTTATAAGACGAATACAAGGCGTGTATTATTTCAAACGAACGAATTCGGAAATCGTATAACACGAATATATATATATATATATATATATACACACGAATGGTGAGACGTTGAATACCTTTATAAATAAATATAGTTATATTTATTTCGAACGTCGACGATTCTGGAATTTCAAATGCTACTTGTTATATCAAATCAAATGCCTAAATGAAGAGCGACACGATACCGCCCGACTATTGCGCGAATACGCAATGTATTATTTATACGGATATATAGACAAGTATATATACAACATTGTCTTACGAAAAATACGAAGTAGTTATGATTTCATGAAATATAGTTATGTTTTATATAAACAAACATTTCAAGTCGTTCGAAAACATAATCAATTCTAAGAAAACCATAGGTTGGTTAACCGAGTTAAGTGAATAATAATTTCACAGCTATAAAAAGCTTTTCGAAACATGCATGAGTTTTATGACTAGTGACGGGATTGTCATAGTCACAACTAAGGGGCGAGGCCCCAAAACTTTACAAATAACATGGGCTAGGCCCAAGGACAAAATAACATGGGCTAGGCCCAAGGACAGGAAAACATGGGCTAGGCCCAATGACAAAAAAAACATGGGCGAGGCCCAATGACAAGAAAACATGGGCTAGGCCCAAAAAACACACATTTATAACAATGGGTATGTAGCTATGGGATTAGATTATAACAGATCATTGTACGTAACTAGGAAGATGACAATAGTAACCATTAATCACGTAGTGGCCAAGGTGCAAAAGGTATAGATTTTATCGAGTTTGAGACACGCTCACTCCTGGTATGCTAACCGGTTAGGAGTGCTTTTGTGATCCCAATGATGTCAAAGTTGTCTCGGGTTGGTTACTTACTTATGGCACATAGGCCAGTGTATTAGCTACACACTGACTGATCCTTAGATTCCATAGGAAAACTACATACTATGATTTAAATACCGGTTTACAATTATGACAGAAAACATTTCAACGCCGGTTTATTTACAGATACGATTGAAAACATTTTATCACCGGTTTATAAACATAACACTTATATGCATGGATTTGAAAACAACATGGAAAAGATTTCAATACTGTTATACAGACATGACATTTCAAATGCTTTGGGATACTATGATCCCACAAACCGGTTTTGAACACAAAAATGCGCAAATGTTTTATGACTCTTTTGAAACAAAACAAACAAACTATAAACTCGCCAACTTTATGTTGTTCGCATGTTCTTTCTCAGGTTATGATTACAAGTATGGTACGGTTGGAATAGCGGAACCCATGGGAATTCGAGTACTTAGCGGGCGTTCATTTACTAGAAACCTTAGCCATCACGTCTGCTTCCGTTGTGCGATGAAGATGCCATTCGGTTCACGCCCCGGCTCTGATGTGAAATGGATAACACGGGGGTGTGATAGTTTTAAACTTGTATTCTTTGTGAAATTGAAGGTTTAATAAGATACTACTAGTGCCGATTAAGCTACATCTATGATCAATTTTTACTTTGGTTGGTTAGTTTTTCCTAGATATAAGATTATAAGTTCGAAGTGCCGAAATCAACGATTTAACAGTCAATTCATGTTCAAATATCTTCACCATTGTAGAGGTGTGTAGATCAACCACCCCAAGGTATATTTTGGTAGTAGTTCATTATAAAATCACGCAAACACTTCAGATCGCACAAAGGAAATTCTCAGATTGCACAAGCGGTAATGACTGCTTCGTATGAGTTGGCTCTATATATATGGCATATACGCTTCGTCCGAAGTGATCAGCTTCGTGCGAAGTGGTCTTAAAATTTTTCTAACTTTTATTTTTTCGAACATTTTTTTCATTCATTTTTTTCAGTTTTAATGACCCGTGGAATTGACCAAGTCAAGTTAATGACCCCAGTTAACTGATTTGTCTAACAAGTCCAAGTTATTGACCTTGGTTGAACACTTTAAGACCAAACTGGTATTTTTCATCAATTTTAAGTTTCAAATTGATGAACCTTTTAACATTTCAAAACATTTTCTTATTCCTGATTAGCTCCTGACCCGTAATCCTTCAACTCTCATTCAACAACTAGCGCTTCGGACGTTGAAGATCAGTTTTCCATAATCGGTGGTCGAAACTAAGATAGAAATAAAATATTTTGTATTTTCCAAAAGTTATGTTAAAACACACTGAAAATCTTTTTGGGTTTTTCTGAAATGAAATGTAACCTTTGTACAAACATATTTACTAGCATATTTTTGTGAGTTTGTGTTAGAGGATCATATCAATTTTTACGGTTGATCTTGATAAAACTTTAAGTTCTAAACATATTTACTTAGATTTTCAGTATACTAATCCATTTAAACATACTGATCCATTTAATCCTCTACACATTTCTCAATTGTTTTAAGATATGTTAGGTAATTTTTGGAACATGACTTAAGTGTTTTTCCTACCTTAGAATATACTCCCGTATCGAGATTCCTAGATTTCATCTTACATGTGATAATACCTAACTGATATCTGTATCTGGTAATGTAAGACCTTGAGAGCTCAGGTTAGTACCACCGTATAGACAAAGAGATAAAGGCTCGACTTATAGGTGGTGTTCCAATTTTGGAATCTTTTGTACTACAATAGTCGTACCTTTCGATATTTTCAATTTTGATGCAGCTTTAGGGTTTTAATGCAAAAGTATTATACAAGTCGTAGCCATTGCTGAGGCAAAATCAGAAGAACTTATATAATACCCCATATATCAATTAAATATAAAAACCTAGTACCTCATAATCTAGCATTCTCTCAAACGGAATTTCGGAGTACTAAGTCCATATATCCGAGAGATGCTAGGCCACAGGGATTAATCGATTATTCTTTTTAAGTTTATATCTCGAAAACATTTGTTGAATTACTGGCACATCATTAGTAAGACCTATTAAAACACTTTTTAACATTACATTTCCTTAGTATACTGTGATAGTCTACTGATGTACTATCAATTCCTCTTTTCACACGAAAACCCTTTTTGTCTTTTTTTCATGTTTTTGTATTTTTCACAACTATTTCTCCCCTAAAATCAAAAACACACCGATAAGGATCACGTCAAGTCATTGTCCTCCATCTCGAATTCAACCTCATTTTCATCCCCTGATGTCAGATCTTTTAAACCATTTAGTTTCAAAAGTTTTTTGAATTTGGCTCTATCAAATGCATAAGTGTAAAAATTTGCCTTTTGGTCATCAATGTGGATATTTTCAATTCAAACCAACTTTTTCTCGTAGCAATCACGGATAAAGTGGTGTCAAATTTCAATATGTTTAGTTTTTGAGTGTTGAATCAGATTCTTTGTTATAACAATGGCTGCCTTGTTATCTATGTATATAGGCGTATGAATAAACTGCACTCCAAAGTCTCATCCGTTGTTGTATCCATAAAATTTGGAACAACAACTAGATGCTGAAACATATTCAGCTTCACAAGTAGAGAGAACTACCAAGCTCTGTTTCTTGCATTGCCATGTTACTAATCATGTTCCAAAGAACTGGCAACCTGCCGTTGTAGATTTGGCATTAAGTTTGCAGTAACCGAAATCAGAATCTGAGTATCCCGCAAGACTAAAATTGTCGTCATTGGAACCACATGCCGGTGCTTGGGCAACCCTTTAGATAGCGCATTATCCTCTTGACGATCAGCAAATGTGAGTCCCTAAGCTTTGACTAATATCGGGCGCAAAGGCATGTCGGATACATGATATCCAGCCTCGAAGTTGTAAGATACATCAATGATCCGATCATAGAGCGATATAATGTTTCGTCAACTTTCACTCCATGAGTATCGGGACGATACCATGGTTCATGGCTAATGGGGTTGATGCTGGTGATGTCCCCGACATGTCGAATTTCTCCAATAATCTTGAACATACATCGTCTGATGGATGAAGATACCATCAGGCAACTGATCAACCTGAAGTCCCAAGAAGAACTACATCTCTCCATTGCACTCATCTCGAATTTCTTTTTCATGACTTCTTCAAAGTCTTTATGTAACGATTTATTTATCGAACCAAGATGATATCGTCCACATAGATTTGTATGATAATCAGACACCCATCCACTTCTCTCGTAAAGAGGTTACTATCTATTGTTTCTCTGGTGAAACCGTTACCTAGAAGGTGTTGCGAAAGCGTCTCGTACCAGGCTCTCGGGGCTGTTGTAAACCGTAAAGCGCCTTATCCAGTAGGTAAACCTTATTTTTATGTGTCGGATCGAGAAACCCTAGTGGTTCCCATGTGTTTGATGTATAATCACTGAGTTTGCTTTACGCCATATGATGTGCTCTCTCAATTTCTTCATTGGTTTCAGGCATTATCGTGTAGTTGTGATTATAAGGTGGGGCAACCGGATTGAATCCCAAACCCTTCCCATGGTTCTCCCTATATGCCAGCTGCACATTGTACACGTCTTGAATGAGTTTGCTGGATGTATCAAAGCTCTTTATATTTACTTTGTTTTGTTGATATTTTCAAGCAAGAAGTCCCAACTCAACTCTTACCAAATCACATTCCATGGTTTTTGACGGTAATCTGGTCTTGTATCCTGGACCCAACATTTCTGTTGATTTACATCTGGGTGGAGCTGAGCTATGTCTTTCTTTTGTGCTTCAACCTTTTCTGTGAGTAACTTGTTACTTTCTCGAACGCCGATGCATTAAGCCATTGCATTGTTGTAATCATTAGCCATTTTGGAATTAAGTGCCATGAGTTGAGCAACCCTATTCCTGCAAGGTTCAGTGCACAAAAGGTAGTTGACTGTGTCAATGAGCGATCTTGGTTTGTCAGCGTGAGTTTGAGCTTGAGGTAGAGTTTGCGGTGCTGGGCTGCTGATTGCTGCTTGCTGGGCTTTAGGTTTTTGTTCGGACACTTCTTCAGGATTAGACTCTGTTGATTTTGCATATAGTCTGGAGATCTTGGTTTGATTGTAAATGATCCAACAACCAAGATACAAAGGAGCCTTTGTCATCACCCAAAACGCTATTCATCTCATTCCTTACTTCCTCTTTTCGCCTCCCCCGTTCAAGCAAGCGCATCACATATTCCACGACAGGATCAACATTATATCTCCAATAAACTCATTCAGCTTTTCCTTCAGTAGATCCCGCAAGTTTGTGTTTTGATTTTGTACCTGGGGTGAAGTGTTGTTGACGGATGCTTGGATCAGTGAGCTAAAGACAATGTTCGGATTTGCATTCGGTTTTGAATTACATACTGGGCTGAAAACTATGTTCGAGTGCTAAGCTAGGACTGCAAACATCTTCGGATAATCGAAACCGTACTGGTAAAAACGATAAAAAAATGTTTGAAAACTTTTTTTACCAAAATGTACCGTTAGACTCGTCTCGAGGATACGAAACCAATGATATATAATGTCAAAGACCTTTTTCGGAATTTTCGTGCCTTTTTTTGACATGTTTTTCAAATAGTATCTGGAATTCGAATAGTATCTCGAATAATTCAGAACAATAGTTTCTGAATAGAATCTCTGAATAGTATCTTATCCGAGATGGTGATGATATCTGAGATGGTTTGAAGATGGAGACAAACTTCGGCACTAATGATCCGAGATAGATTCGAGATGCATGTTCATCATTCGAGTCTTCAAGAGTTCTATTCGAGACGCAGTTCGAGATAGTTCGAGATGCAAGCCTTTGATCCGAGATAGTTCGAGTCTTCAAGATATTCAATTCGAGATGGTCCGAGATCTTCAAGAGATAATCCGAGATGGTCGGAGAATGATTCGAGATCTTCAAGGCATGACATATTTTATACAAGGCACCAGTTATTTTGGTTATTAAGTTAACCATGCATCATTTCTTTTAAATCATTTTATTTTCATATGATTTCATGAAAGAAACATTTTTATAAAGGATCATGGCTACCATTGTAATAGTTGAACATTTCTTTTAACTTTCAAAGCTATGAATCTTCATCACAAAACCTATGTTACTCAAAGGCATTTTTATGCTGACGTTTATTTTCACATATGTTTTAGAAGCTAATATTTGACTTTGAGCATGCTTCACATAGCGTGGACTTGGGCCTTAGTGACTTTAATATTTGCAAGATAATTGTTATGTTTTTTATTTCATTCTCCCAAGACATTATAAACAATTAAATTCAATAATACAAAACTTTATGTACCATGTATTGTGAAGTTCTGTGAGATGACTACCCGATGTTTTCGCCGCGGTTTGTTGTTTTACACGGTTGGGGTGTTATTCTCAAAGCATTCCACAAAGATTGAGCATGATGGACATGTTGAAGAAGAGCCAAACTATCCTCTTTAACTGCTTGTTGCAATAAGTTTAACATCTTCTTTTCATTAACAAACTTGACTTTTTCTGTTGGTGTGAACTGAGTCAGTGTTTTCTCCAGTCCATTTTCACCGATTGGTGTTATGTAGTTTTCTTCGTAGCGTACCAGCAGTTGCAGAGATTTGTTTGTACCCAATTGACAAAACATTCATTCCAACCATCATAATCTTCTAAGTTCATTAACTTCGGGGGTTTCGTCATCGTCCCTATATCATTTTCAAGATTTAGATTTGTGAGAGGGGATCAACTTTCCTCTTATGAGCACCGGACTGATCTGACTCATCTAACAGAGGCGGAATTCATTGTTAGTGAGTTGGACAAACAAACAAGAAAGATATACAGCTTAAATGCCTTGAATTGTATTGATAAATGTGAAAAGCTGCAGAGCGAGCAAACTGTTTGACAGGGCTTCGCCGTACACCAACCAACAGATATCTAACACAACACTCAGGCTCATCTATTTATAGGTCAACATGACTCACACAGGAGGAGTGTGTGTGTATGTGACTCGTGCGAGTGATGCCTCGTACGAATGACAAGATATCGCTCGTACCAGCCATGATACTCACTAGTACGAGCCATGTTACAAACATATAAATCAAATATACACATACAATGTTTGACAAACTAAGCCCTATATACATAACTGACATATCCTAGACGTAGGCAATAGACATTATGCACCGACAAACTCCCCCTTGGATGTTGCCGTAGTCTTGGATAGTCTTCAAAAAGTCTTCAAAGATCTGACAATTGACCAAAGAAACGTATCGGTGGCTTGCGACGCTCCTCAAAAGATATCGGCATCTGAGCTGTAGAAGGAGGCCGATTACTTGTGTTGCCAAATTGAAAGCTCCTTAGGAAAGCAATTCGTGCTCGCTCAGCGATTCTTTCTTCTTTCTTTTCTTTTTTGCTCTGCTCGATCTCCTCCAGCTTTCTCTAAGAAGTGTTCCATGCTGTTCCTGAATGTATATCATTAGCAAAACAAACATTAACAATCTTATAGAATTGGAGAGCTTGTTCTTTGTCTTTCTTTTCAAAACTAATCTTACTGTAGAACAAGCATTCAATATCCTTCTTCGAACAATTGACTAGCCACATCGGGTCTAGTACTCGAATGCCACGCCATAGACCGTATATACGTTTGTGTGATATGACAACTTCGGTTAAGTCTTCGGTAATCTTCCAAGAATCATCATCTGGATGGACACAGATAATAGATTCACCCGTGCTTGAATCATAGTGCCACCATTTGAAGATCTTGAAGAAATCTTGTTCCATCTTTATTAGAGGCATGATCTTCATAACTTTCGGCCTTTTGACAATCAATGTAACATCTTTTTCTTTCGTTACTGGATCGATTTCCATGATTCTTTTCGGGATATGTGGCTTCTAGTGAATAAAACCATGCGTAGCCTCAAGCGTTATCAATTTCCACAGCCGCTGGTCATGAAATTTCATCTTCAAATTAATCATTTTGGTTTGAACAAACTCTTTGATATCCCAGAACGGCAAGGTCTTTATGTCGCTTAAGTATCAAAAATACTGGATCCCATATTCCCGTTTAATCGCATAAACATTCAGCTCTTCGATCCATCCCCAGCTTATAATGTCCCCCAGAGAAATATCTGCATCACGTGTAAAGAATGCTAAGGGACGTTTGAATTTTTGTTCAGCTGGTACTTCTCTAAACCATTGCTTCATCATTTCAACAACTTCTTCTGCAGACAATTGTTGAGGAACGGTTCATTGTTGGACAACCTCTTCACCTTTACGTTTTAGAGGATCATCATTTTCAGCTACAAACAATTCACTAAAAGTTGGGAATCATCTGTATCCTCGTTGACAATATTAGTATCATCGTCATCAGAATCATCCTCCACGACAACTTTATCATACTCATGTGCATCAGTAACATGTTCGAAGACATAATCAACAGGCTCGAAAGCACTGATGTCGTTAAGCTCTTCTTCGAAATCAAACACAAAATGCCTAACGTTTGAGCGATCTCTTCCTTTGTGTAGCTATGGACAAACTCACCTTCCTCCATATCATGCTCTAAATACAAAATCTTTAGTTTGGGCATGACAGGAACACTATACATTTCAGTCACCGTGAAAGATTCCTTCCTGCTTAGCATCTTTAGAGCTTTCAGACTGTCCTGATCTCTACCTTCTTCTGCTTGATTTGCATAGTCATCCAAGTACACAGAAAAATCGATATCATCATTCAAATTAGATTCTGTTACAAGGATACCTGATCAACCAAAGTCATCGTCACCACCATCACTGTCGTCATCAAATTTGTCATAAAATATATCATCGAAATCGTCTAAGCCTTCAGTTTCTTTCTCAGGATCTTCAACAAATTCATCTATTTCGGCTTCTATCTCTTTCTCCAACTTTCTCTTTTTGAGCCATTCTCGATGTTTAGCTGAAAGATTCGACATATCAATTTCAACATCCTTAGGCTTTCCGACCAACACAAACTTCTTCGAAACTGCATACACCACCACCTCAGAAGATACTGGCACAGATTCAACTTCTGGCTCAGTTAGGTCAATCACGAGTTCCTAACCAACCTTCACCTTTCCCTTGCCTTGTGCGTCAAATAATTCTTTAGCAATTCGTTCCCGCTCGACAACCCTTTCTCTGGCTTCTGCTTTCTCTATCTTATCAATCTCAGCAGCTAAATTGATTACGAGTTTCTCATGAGAATTTTCTCGAATAAGCTCATCTTTCTCTAATTCCTGAGATGTTCTTCATTATATTCTGTCATGCGATTTCTCAAACGTTCATTCTCAGATGCGATACTCGCCAAAATAGCCTCTAGCTGCCGTTTTTCTGCCTTACGCCCATTGATTTGCTCTTGTAGATCGCGAATCTTGACACTGTTCAACATTACTTGCTTTTCTAATTCTTCAATGCGTGAATCATTGAACATGTCTGCCAAGAACTCTTCCCCTCCTGGATTATCACCAAAGTCGAAGTCGAATTATCTTCTAACCTGGTACATGTAAAAAAAATGGGGTTGAGGTTGTGATGTTGGCTGTGGTGGTGGAGATCATGGTGGCTGTGGAGTTGGTTGAGGAGTTGGTAATGGTGGTGGCTGAGGAGTTGGTACAACATTCTCTTCGTCAACGACCTTTTCTTGCACTTTTTTTTGGATTTGTCTTTAGGAGGTGGTAATCGCTGGCCTCTTGAGAGGTCTAGAAGATTTCTAGGAAGTTTTGCAAACAGGAGTATCACTATTGGAACCCGAAGGAACATACGTTGTATCATCTTCTTCTGATGGTTTACGTCTCTTCTCCTCTGCTTTTCATTTAAGTTCAGCTAGACATTCAAGTTCTCTTTCTTTTGCTCTTTCTCTCCCTCCAGCAATCCTATCCTCTGAATTAGTACTTGAGGAGGATGCTTCTTCAACTATCCCTTCCTGTACCCCAAACGCTTCCCTTTCAATATCAGTAGCCAAAGTTTCAACATTCTCTTTTGAATCAGATTCATCAACCAACCTCATGCTTTTAGATGCACGCTGCTTCTTTTTAGGGGCATTGGCGTAAGATGTGACGTTTGCTTTCTTTTCGCCCCTTACCCCCTTTTTTATCATCTTTAGAGAACCACACACTTCTCTTTGCAATGAAACCATCCAACGCTTCCAACTCTTCATCTTCGTCTCCACCATCCTCTTTCCTCCACTTACCTTTTGGCGGTGCCACATAATCTTTATCTAAAATAGCCCCAAAGACAGGCTTTGCATTTAGGAAGGCGTTAAGAGCAGGTTCATCTTCTTCAAAGTTGACACATCCATATGTTCGAGCCTCAAAATATCATCTTTCTATTTCTTCAAATTTGGATGCAAATGGTCATCAACATTTGAACAAAACGCGGATACTACAAAAATTTCTTGCAATGAATATTTTTGGACCAAACTGTATTTAGAGGGGAATGATATCAAGCATCTTGAACTTGACAAAGTGGGCTACATCTTATGGCCCTTGGATGAGAATTAATACAAAAGGCCCAGGTTTGGTATTTTAAAATACTTTGTTGTTGTTTAGTTTGTTTCGCGTCTTATTCGTACTTGTTGATTTGTGTTTGAAACAAGTGCGGGAAGTTTTTCGAAACTTCTCATACACAGTGTTGAGGACAACACGGATTTTTCAAGGGGTGGTTAGATTAAAATAGGTAATTTGGGTTTTGTTAGTTTTATTAAAAAAATGCTCAGTACCCACCGTAGCTTACAGTCCCCACCGTAAGCTATGGCGGGTAAAAATTTCATTACGGTGTTAATAAACTGTCTTACAGCCCTTTTCTAACCCTGACCACCGTAAGCTACGGTGGCCACCGTAGCTTACGGTGGCCTCTGGGCGTAAAGGGGTCCGCAAAACGAGGTTTTAACACGGGATTTCTCCTAAACCACCCACTTTCTGCACAATTTTCAGCCACCACTTGTTTTCTTCTTCCCCTTTATTTACCTTCAAGAACACATCCACCTTCATCCACCTAAATCTTTCAATTTCTAACCAAATCGAGTGATTTTAAGGTCTATTCTGGCTAAAATTTCGCAAGGATTTCGATTGTGTGCTTGCATTTGATCAAATCCATTGTTTGAGGATCAAGTTGGGAACTTTTTGATCCGAAATTTCTAGGGTTTTTGATAATCTTGAAGTTTTTAGGGAGTTTCTTTTTCTACAAGGCCAAGGTATGCAATTTCTTACATTATTATTATTGTATTGTAGGATTTGATGATTTTGAAGATGAACTAGATTATCATGAGCCCATATTGCTTCTAGTTGACGATTTTGAAGATGAACTTGTTGGGTTTTGAATGAATATGGTCATGAAAGTTAGCTAGGTGATAAAGATATGATTTTTGAGTAAATTTTACTACTTTAGGAGAATTTGTTCAAATTTATGCATATGAGGAACTTCAAGTTTTGTCTAGTTTTCATGACCATAGTAATAAGCAAGTGTGGGGATAATGTGAGGTGTTTGAGAAGTGAATAATATGTGCTCTTCATGTTTATGTCTTGCAGGATTATAATGGGGTAGTAAGGGTAAAGAAAAGGTGGGTTCTTCAAGTAACCCGGCTCCAAGGAAAAGACGGTTAGTAATGCAAGGGGGTAGTGAAGAGGACATAGAAGAAGATGTGCCCGATCGAGGGCCAAAGCCACGATGGACATCCGGTCCATTACATGATCAACGGAAGAGTGGCAGGCTGAACTATTTAATGATCAGATTAACCGATTGGCGCAAAGAAAGGAGGCGTTCATTTGTGAGAAGGAGGTTAGGGAGGTTGATTTTGGTCCGTTTGGGATTACGGACAAATTCCGAGCGTTAGGATGGAGGCAGCCCTGAAGTGTTATGATTATGAAGGCACCAATCTTTACGTACTGAAATTCAAGAGTGGATGGCCACTCTTAGGTGCCCTTCACACAAGGGTGGTGCATCGAAGATGAGATTAATTGGCACTGTGAATGGCATTGAGGTAGAGATGTCCTTTGATTCTTTGAGATGGGTTGCAAAATTTGATAGTAAACCAGTTAATCAGTATATGCTTCAAGATTGGAAGATCTTTATTTCGAGCCCGAAAAGCATCCGCGTTGGAATACCATGTTGGATTACTTGTTCTTACCGGGTACAACGCATGGCAAGCTATATCGGAAGAATCTAAGGATTGAAGGGGAAGTTAATGTTAGCTATTTGCATGCAAAATGTTATCCCAAGGCGGGGTGACAAAACAGAAGTTCGACGGCCGGAAGTGCTGGTTCTTTATACTTTGTTGACTGGGGGTCCATGTTTCCGTTCCGGTTTCTGGTTATGAACAATGTATGGATCAGTAGGAACAGCGATCAGCGGAAAATCATTCCGCATTGCCGTCTCATCACTGCTTTATTGAAGATGTATGGGGCGATTGATGCAGATGGTAAGGGATCTTATAAGAAATTTAAGCCATTTGATATCCGACAGTTAGGAGCTGGGTGGAAATATACTGAGTCTGAGAGATATCATACGCTGAAGAGTGAGGGTCAACGATGGAGAGTTCTGAAGGCTGACGCGTGGCCACTTCGACTAGGGGAAGAAGATGAGCCGGAAAGTGAGGAAGAAGGTCCAAGTGGGGATGAGGACTACATGGATGATCCACAGGTGGCCCAAATGAATGTTGAGCAGGGGGGATAGAGTAGTATTCCAACCGGAGGGTTCTTTGACTTTTCGAGATATCCATATGAGCCGAATTGGGCTCACGAAGGAACCATGCAAGAAGTAATCGAAAGTCAAAGGCCTTCTGTGTTTGAGAGCTGGAGTGGAGCCGAGCGAACGTTTTTTGATCATCAGACATTCATGGGCGCAAGCATGGAACGTGCATTGAGGCACAATTTTGATAGGCAAGAATCATGGAACCGTACTCATGCTTACGCCTTCGAGCAAGAAATCAATAATCGATATTTGGATGATCAGAACCGTAGGATGCATGATGATTGGCATGCATGGCGCCGGTGGTTGTAGACACATTGCCAGTTGATTACTCGACCTTGCCACTTATGACGGTAGTGTTTCTTACCCGACACCTCCGATGCATCATTCTCAGTGGGTGGATCCTCCGCATGGACAGAAGCAGCAGCAGAGCTCCGGACAGCAACAAGAAGAAGGAGGAAGTGGCGCGTTTGTATTCAACGAATTCTCAGAGATGATGACTTCCATCTTCGGACCTCCGCAGCCGCGTTACTATTGATCAGGTTCTGTTCTTCCTTTGTACGGTAGTGTAGTTTTATTTTGTTGCTTTGTGTTTATGGTTGAGAAGGTCGGGGGTGTAGCATGGTTGATAATATGATGGGTTGGTGTTTGTGGTTGAGTGTTGATATATATAAAAAAAGAAATATTGGGATTTGAGTGTTTGACGAAAGGTGATTTTGGAGATAACTAGAGACTTCATTCCTCTAAAACCATACATTGGGGACAATGTATCCCAAGTGTGGGGATGAGGGAAATTTTTGAAAACTTTTTGTGAACCGAACTAAACAGTTGCCAAAGTTTGAAGGTACTACCAGATTATGCATGACACATTGGTATCCAATTCTATTCCTTTCTTTCTTGGTGAGGATTGAGCCACATAGATGTAATTGGGGTATTTAAGGTTTTTCATTTGATTGAGTGGCGGTGTGTATATTGTGTTAATAGAACTTGGATAATACATGCCTGTCAAAACCTGAGTTTACATGCTTGTGAATATGATGAGGGCATTTAGGTAGCCTCGTCTGGATGTGTGTTGAGTGTGGGTTTGGGGGGTTGACCTCATAAGTTATGAATATGAGCTTGGTAGTGAGCGGGACGGGGGTTTGGACATTAGTAGCCAAATTTGAGCTTGTAGCCTTTCAATTGTTACCCGAACCTATGTCCTACAAAATTCTACTTTTTAATCGACCTGGTTTAGATAGCTTGTTTTTGTGATGTTTGTATTTTCTCTTTCAATAGTTGTAATGCAATGGTTGTTATCTTGATGCAATATTGCCTAAAAAAAGAGAAGAAGGAAGTTAGTTGTACAAATAGAGTTCGTTATTTATGTTGATGTAATAATGAATCGGGTCAATTAAGCAAGCTACATGAATATTTCCCACCAATTCCCACCTGTACACATAGCCTTGTTACAACCCGAAAGTCTTTCTGATTCACGAGCATGTTAGACAAATTTGTAGGTAAAGACTTGATTGTTATCCAAGCTTATTGTCGCACATGTGCATACTTTATTGAGTGATCTAGCACAATCTTGCTAGTACTACTTTGTCGACCGAGGGAAGAGTTTAGTGAGGTGTGTGTTATGTATTATGAAGGTAAAGTTGATAACGGGACAATTTGTTTGTGTTTGGTTTACATGATGATCACTTGTTAGTTTAAAACTTTTGTGAAATGGTTGCTTGGGGCAAGCAACGTTTAAGTGTGGGGATGTGACGGGTGGTCCTTTGGACAATCCGAAAGTGCGATAAAATGACAAATATTCCATGCTTTAAACATTTATTGGTTACGATTTGATGTCTACGGTGCATATGCCTTTGCAGGTACTTAAGAGCATTACGAGGGAACTTTAACGTGCTTTTCGGGAAATTGCAAGTGGCTAATTGAGGCTTTGGGACTTGAGAGATTGAAGAATGGCAAAATGGAAAATTATGCTTGCCACCGTAAGCTACGGTGCCCACCGAGCTTACGGTGGAGTCTACCTCAAAAGCCACGTAAAAGTGCTTGCACCGTAAGAGAATTTCCACCGTAAGCTACGGTACGGTGGTGAGCTACGGGAATTGTGTAACTGCCCAATTTAAGAGGTTTGAAGAGTCCTTTCATATCATCAATCATTGTAGATGAACTGCAGAGCAAAAAGGGGCGATTTTTAGTAGTTTTCATTGATTCTAACAAGTTCTAAACATTATTTTGGTGTTATCGATTCGTATGAACAAGACACTTGAAGTATGTTTGATTGTGAGACCATGAGCGGCTAGACAATTGTGTGATCATCTTGGGTGAAGGTTTGTTGAACAATTGTGTTTGAATTCTTGATTTCTAGAATAATTACTATGTTATGGTTATTATGGGTTGATTGATTGTTTGTAAATTGTTGGTTGATATCTTTGTCATTGCCTATTTCGTACGTTCTTGGTGTCGTTGACAATCAAGATATCACGGGAAGGTTTATGGGTTAGGTATTAATCAATTGGTCATCGGGTAACGACCTCGCATTATAATCCGAGTACTTTGTTCCCTTTTATCACAAATAGTTAATCAACACGAGTCATGTCTATGTGACTCTTTCTAGTAGAATTGAACACATGCGTTTTGAACCGGAAGCCCAAGATGATCATTCCCTTATTAATCTGTTAAAAACCAATTTTTGAATCACTAGTAGTTAAGTCTAAATCCATCATTCGAAATCTGAAATTAAATTCTTGCAATTTAGGTAATTATTTATAATAGTACAACCTTTTGATAACACTAGTTCCACAATTCCTTGTGTTCGATACCTACTTACCGCTAGCTAATAGTAGTTTTGGGATTAAATTTGCGTGTGACAACGACTACACGTCAAAATGTAGATGAATATTTGAAGCTAAAGGCACGACAGGCTCAGAATATTACTAAGGAGGTGAGCAAAGGGAAGGATGACAGGACTCTACAAGGAATCTTATCACTAGAACTTGGCAAGGAAAGAAAGATAGAAGATTTTGCCAAGGACCTATGCAAGTCCATGTCTAAGAAGCCAACAAATGTTGAGCTTGATGAAGAACTGAAACAGGATTACCTTGATCACATCATGAAGCATAAACCATACAAAGTATCGAGAGCTCAATTCAAAGACTGGACATCAGATGCTCTCAAGGAAAAGATTGAAAGAATCCAAGAAATGCTCAAAGATCCTTTACACAAGCCAACTCCACCAGTTTGGAAGAAAGGCAAATCACTTGATGAAAACATGGCTTTAAAGCTAAAGAGAATGAAACAAGAACTTGTGGCTGCAAATTATGGTACTGCTAGAGCTATTGCCAGATGGTCAGAATGCAAGGTTGTTGAAACCTACAAAAGACTAGAACAATTAAGACAAAAGGATCCTACAGTTCCAAGAAACCATTTCAAGCAGTGGTTACCCCTCAACAGACCCATACTCCTAAAAAGTATTTCACGCATCTAGCATATTCACAATTGCTTAAATCAAGTAAAAAGGCAAAAGTAGATGTCTTTGACTGATGATCAGTTGTACGAAAAACACATAAAGGAGGGAATCAAGAACGAACTGCTCTTTCACACAGATCTTGCAAGTGACAAACTCAGGGAAACAGTTAAAAATCTTGTCAGCAGGCCACTTTCACCAACTCATCAGAAATAAATATTCACCCAAGAAAACCAACTAATTCAAAAATTCTAAAGTGGAAGTCATCCTTAGACACCTACGAATTGACCTTACTCAGATCAGATTAGATGGTGGAATTCAAAAGCTAAAGATGGAGTATGCATATGGTCTGAATGTAGATGACCTCCAATATCTGTTGAACCTTGAATTACAAAGGGATTTGAAGACATGATTTACTTGAACTTTGAACTTCAATTCAAAGGGCAAACTAGGGAAATGTTGATGAGGAATAAAGATCAGCAATAAAGAAGAGTTTGGGCATCATCTGTTCTAGGGGGAGATTGTTGGATCTAGTGGACCCCACAAAAGAATAGATGATTGGAAAGCCAAAATGATTTATTACATTTGATAATCAATAACAGTGCTTTGAAGATATGCTCCCCCAAAGGCAAAGACATCAACATCTGCCACTTAAAGGTTTGTTAAGCTAAAAGTCTATTATACAAGAATTGTTGAAGACAAGCTCTTCTCAATGTCTAAAGTCTGTTAAAGAGAAACTCTGCTATCTGAAGATAAGAACTGCTGAAGCAAAGGTCTGCTGGACCAACATAGGTTAAAGCTCATCGAAGGTTCCTTCTACAGATCCTAGATCAACAGAGTTTATATATTTCAATGTAACAGTGTTTTAGACTAGCAGATGTTAGAGTTTGTTAGGTCGTTAGATGTCATTGTCAAGGTGACATTAGCTTAGATTCCACAACGGATTGTTTTGTACAATAAATAGAACAGTGCATGTACTGTTCTATTCATCACTTCTTCTTTACATTTCTTGTACGAACATATCAGAGTGATCAGGCTGAGGGGGAGTTTGTATGTCTTTCATGCATACGTAAATCAAATTTATAAAAGCATACTGATGAAAACATTCTCTTCATTGTTGTGATTTACAAGTTCACGTTTTCGCTACATTTACCATCTTTGTTTTATCATTTTCCATTAATTTCCATTTTAAACTGTCACAACAATTAAACTCAGATCCTAACAATGTCAAACTTTTTCTAGAAATATAAAGTATGTTTAACATGATTAATCAAGGTTTTACAAAATTAAAAATAGTTTAAAAGCACTAGACTTGATTTTACAAAGTTGAAGTGAAAAGTATAAGTTTAAGAAACTAGAGTTTTCATAAACTTAAAATGGATATATATGTATATATACATATATATAGCAAGTCACATAAAATAGGTTTATGTATATATCTTATGTGCTATGTGTATGTAGTAGATAATATAGAAAATTACACAAAATACACCTTCAAGAATATACAAGAAAAGTGACAAAGTGTATATATATATATAACACTCACACATATCTACAAATACATGGACAAAAATACAAGGATTTGTACATATATACACCGATGAAAAGGATAACGGAAAAACAGACAAATATAGATATACATATATGTATTGACCAAAATATATCTTATACCGGCGCTCGGTTAAAAATATATAAACACAAAATATATATGGCATAAATAGTATAAGTAATATAATACGTGCCTATGTAATATCAAAAATAATGATACATTGGTAACTATCATAGAATTACAAGTAAAGTATATATATATATATATATATGAACATGCGTATACATACAAATACAACTAAAGTACCTATGAGATAAGTATACATATACTTGGCTACATGTATACGTACAAATACATAAACAATACATGACTTAGTCAAGTATACAAACAAGTACCTGTACATGTATATAATTATAC
This sequence comes from Scalesia atractyloides, assembly GCA_947069175.1. Lineage (NCBI taxonomy): Eukaryota > Viridiplantae > Streptophyta > Magnoliopsida > Asterales > Asteraceae > Scalesia > Scalesia atractyloides. The sequence continues at coordinate 68,613,942 of CAMTDV010000020.1, read as the reverse complement.
AAAGACATATTAAAAATATATTATTTTTTTTAAGAAAGTAACAAACTTGGAAAATATATATATTTAGGAATATATATATATACATACACTTGAACATAATCAAAGATTACATGAAACAAGAATTTATATTTTAGGAAATAAAATAGATATTATCTACATCAGTGATACAATCGTGTTTGACATACACAAAGATAAACAAGGAGCTAGGCCCTATTCACACACAAACGAAGAATACAAATGTATGTAGATACATTATACAATAAACATATAGACAATCTACTACCAAGTAATCTAAACGAACAAGGGTTTCAAACAAACAAAACAAATACAAGTCTTAACAATATTCATGATGAAAGACTTGCACATGATCAACCAATAGATCTAAGTGCCTTAACGAATTAGGACACTTGTAGGTCAGATTTCAAACAAGGAAAGCCCAAGTGATTTCTAGTTGGTTTTTTCACGAACGCAAATTGTGAGTTGGTGAGTTTCACTATTTTAGTTTCGAAAAGTCAACTACAAATAGTTGGTGAGTTTCACTATTTTAGTTTGTTCAGAATTAAGTTTGAACAGAATGATTATGCACATTTGATGTAATTATACTAAGCCCACAAGTGAAACCTTGACTGTTCACAAGTGTCGTGTCCCACATCCGACACCACAACACTTTTCCACCCCAAGTAGCTATGTTAACACCACATAGCATGCTTACGGAGAGTGCATGGACATGTGCAATTGCAATAGAACCCATGTACTATTCACATATCCACCAACCTATAGTTGTTCACTCGTGTTTGTGGGGACTTTTCGTGTGTTAGTATAACTCAGATAATTCAAATCAAAACGTGTTTGTATGTGCAAGTATGTACATATGTAACATGCAATTCACCCCATGTAAAACACGAAAATAGTTTGAAAACGAGGTAGTGAACTCACATAGCAGCGTAGTCCTACTATGTTAATGGCAAAGTATTAGTTATTCCTAACCTATTGTTAGTAAGGTAGGGTTAATTACCAAAATAGTTCCCAAGTCGGTAATTGATATATCTTAAGTTGGATGAGAATATTCATCCAAGAATGGACTAACAACATAACAGTAGGGCGATGGGCATTGTTATAGGGTCAAAATTATGTTTGGCTTTCGTGCACCGTTTTCCATGCCGCTCATAGCTAACTATTCTAGCTATTTAGTGACTGATCATACCAAATGTCCCATATTGTTCAGATTTCAAAATGATTTGTTGTCCATTTAGAAAGTTTGGGCGTTGAGGGGACATAGGTTACCCTAATTTCAGTTCTATTTTTGCGGTCGGGGAATTTCCCAAACTAGTGTGTAAAGCATCGGAATTACCCATTTTACCCCGGAATAGTCCGGAATAACCTTGATGTTTCAGTTATCACTAGTTCATCAGTTAGTTTACGGTTCCGACAGGTTTGTTTAGAATTGAAAGTTTTATTTAGAATAATGAGATTTTAATTCTAAAAATTATTATTCAATATATATATTTTGTATTCTGAAATTCTTTATATAAATTGATAAAATGTATCCGAATTCCCAAAAATTCATAGAAGTGTCCCACTGTATCAAGAAACTTCCTGAAAAAATTTGAGATTTTTTTTGACTTCGTTACACCGTGTTTCTTGCTACCGAAACATTGAGAAAACACGATTTTAAAAGTATATTCAGACTCAGCAAAGGTCCCAAACTTCCCTAGAAGGTTTTCCATGTCAAAATCAACATCTCTATAATTTTTGTGATTTATGGAACTTGTAACACCCGACCGCGTAAAACAATGAACCGCGGCGGAAACGTCGGGGAGTCATGTTACAGAACTATTGTTTCACAACTCATGAAATTTAAAATTTTGTTTTATTAAGTTAAATGTTCACATTTTCTTGGGATAAACAGAAACAACACATAAATAAATTGTCTTTCATGTTTTAAGTCACTAAGGCCCGCGTCCATTCCTACGTGAAGCATGCATCATATTATCAAGCATTGACCCTGAGACATATGTGAAAAGAGAGTCAGCATAAAAATGCTGGTGAGTACATTGGTTTTGTGAGAGTATCAAATTCTTGGTTTTGTATACATATTGCAACAACTAGTCCGACTACAAGAGTCGTTAAGTGAAAACATCATATCAAAAGTGTTTGATATTGCAATACAATTAACCAACTAAAACAAGTTGGTTAGAGTTATGAAAACTTTATAGCCATGAATCTTGACCAAAACGTTTCTTTTGTAAAAACCTTGTAATAGCTTGATTCAAAAGAAAACTTGGTATTGTTTATATCTTTAGGTGAAAATCATTGCGTGACATTTTTCAAAACCATTTGTCCGTGTTATAAACCATATGTCTGTGGTATAAACCATTTGTCCATGTTATAAATCAATTGTCTGTGTCATAAACCAATTATCCATGTTATAAACAAATCGTCCGTGTTTTTAGTTGTGAAAACTTTTGATCGTTCTTTAATGAACACATTCAAACCTGTGTTGACTATACCACCAATGGGTGTCTTTAATAGACCACCAAAGGGTCTCTTTAACTAGACTAACAAATTAACAAATAATTTGTTAATCAGAAACTGGGTCTGTCATTACCCAAACATCCACCAAATCCAGTGGAACAGTCGATAATGGGATTGTCAGTCCTATGGTACGATGTCGATCCTATGGTCCCATAACATACTACTGGCCGGCTAGGTCAAAGCTAATGAATGTTATTTGTTTATGGATAACGCATCAACAAGTTGTTCACATTATTAAAATCGTATTGTTTTATATATAAACCATAGATATTGTTTTTTGAAATCTTGAAAATAATTATAGGTACATATGAATCACCCCAAAACATTTAGAAAATGTAAAAGAGGGGAACTATGTACTCACTTTGAAAATCATTTTGTATATATAAACCATGTATATTGTTTTGAAAATTTGAAAATAATTACAGGCACATATGAATGACCCCAAAACATTTGAAAACATAAAGAGGGGGCTATGTACTCACATAAGCCTTGCGTAGTAAATATGTAGATTTGAAAAGATAGTTTAGCACATATAAATCACCCCAAAACATTTAAAACGTAAAAGAGGGGAACTATGTACTCACTTCGAAAATCATTTTGCATATATAAACCATGTATATTGTTTTGAAATCTTGAAATAATTATTGGCACATAGAATCACCCCAAAACATTTGATACGTAAAAGAGGGGGCTATGTACTCACTTGGATTGCGAAAGTGTTCTAATCAACGGAATAAACAAAGCTCAAACATGTCCTAATGTGTCAGATAAATATGTTCTAGAAGAACACTTTCGGAACTCAAGATAGGAGGCTTCCAAAGGCTGGAAACAAGCTCCAAGAAGGATAGAAAGAAGAACTTCACACTTTGCTTTGAAGTGTTTTGAAGTGGTGTGAAAAAAATGGAAGAATCATGGGGTATTTATAGCATTTTAGGAATAAGGAGGTGATGACAAGTGTCCTCAAGTGTGGATTAGTGTCCTAACATGTGTGAACACCATATTAAGTGTGGCAAAGTGAGTGCTAGGTGTCAAAAATTGGAGATAGGTGGCAAACTTAGTGAAGAAGCAAAATATTTATTATTTTTGTTTTTACATTTTTGGCCCTTGGACTTCTATTTTCACTTGTTTGCCATTTTTAACCCTTTAACCTAACATTAGGTTATATAAAGATGTTAAGACATGCGTAACTTGGATTGTGCCGAAAACAGGTTGAGTTGCAAGTTATGTTAGACGCGCTTAACGCACTCTATGCATAACCTAATAATGTTGTAAACAAGGATAGATATAGATATATTTTGTTAGTTTAACACGTTGATTGTATATTTGTAATATATATGTAAACAATCAATGGTATAAACTTATAATGCATCATCTAGAGTTTGTCTGAATTTAATTTGTGACACAATTAATTCTTTAACGTTATTAAACACCCCATCGCAATGCGAGGGGTTTCATTCTTGTTTGTATTCAAGGTACAAATGTATATAAATCTAAAATAGAAAGTCATGCAATAATTTCAAATGACAGTAATTGTATAATATTCAAATGAATTCAATTAACCTTTAAAAATTACAAAAGCCACAAACTTTATTGGACAAAAAAAAACAAATATATTTACAAACTGCAAAATCAAGTTATTAAACCAAAAAGATGATTAATTAAATAAGCTAATATTAACTGATGCAAATATTCAAGTTTTTAAAATTCTTTCTACAAACTCCCCTTCAGCCTAATCAGATACAAATATGTTTATATAAAAGAAAAGGTGATGTGTGTGACAATAGATCTCAAACAGGTGAGATCTATTTATTTGCAACCGGCAAAATTATTGTTTAATCCATATGACCTAATCACTATTATTATAACTAATTACGTGCATTTGACTTAATTATGTCGTTAATTGAGCTATGAAGTTAACAATGTGCATTAGACTTAATTGTTTAACCGTATGACCTAATCACTATTTATTTAACTCAGTAGTTTTAGAGATTTGTATTCAGTTTGTTCACAAGATAGTGTGCCAGACGATCAGTTACAGGAGTGACAGTAGAGAGAGATGCACTTTGACATATTCATTCTATTTGTGGTGTTAGTTTACAAGCCACTGTGTTCTGCTTGCACATGGTTAGCTTCATATTTTGTTGTGCATAGATATTCACACCTTAAGCTAGCATTGGTGGTGGTGTATGGATTATAGAGATAGCACATAGTTGGATTTATCTCAGCAGATGAGTGGCAGACACCGATGGCTCCTACAGAGTATATCCAAGAGCCACTTTATGTCATATGGAGATTCTTCGTATACACATTAGGTCCCTAGATTGATAGATATTAGACCTGCTGGACCAACTCCAGGGGGCATGCTGCTTGGCGTCATAGAGTTAGAAGACTTAGGGGTGGTAATGCTTCGTGCTGATGGTCATGGTGGAGTTGTTGCTTAGGGAGAGGTTGTTCATGCAGGTGGTGATGCTGGAGGTGATGCTATTGTTGAGGGAGCTCCTATAGGTTTTATACAGAGGATGGAGACTACTATGAGCTGGGTGATGCATGTAGTTTAGAGGCTAGCATAGAGGACAAACACATATATTGATCCGATGTCTCAGATCTACCCATCCCCACCTCCTCAGTACTTGTTTGCTATTTCACCTAGACATTATTTATTATGTTTATTTTTGGTTATTCAAGACTCTTTAACACTCTTATGTATGTATTTATTTTATACCCAACCTATTGGGTTAGTACATGTTATATGTATTTTGTGGTTGCTACCCTACATCTTATAGTGTACCATATATATATGTGTGGAATTTTGCATGATTTATCTTGTAACCGGTGGTTGTGATTTTATGATAATTTAATATGCAGTCCTGGTTCTTGTATAGAATGCAAACAGGTCCATACCGTAAGCACAACATAAGGAAGTTATTTTGGTTGATTACATCTTGATACATGCTACTTGTCAAGGGAAGTATCACAATTCTCGTCTCTTGTTTACGTCAGTTTGAAACATTGGGACAATGTCCATCTTATGTATGGGGATAGGGGAATTGCGACACACGTTCAAAAATCTATAATTTTTTTAAACTTACTTTAAGTTTTTTAGGATAAAAAATCATGCAATTATAAATCATAACTCTTAGAATAATAAAGATATGTGATGTTTGAGTCCATGATTGAAATTCGAGTTTGATTGTAAGTTTTAGGATAGAGTATCCAGAACAAGTCAGTTTTTTCAAAGAAGAGTAAAAGAACGTCGAATTAGCTTAAGAACCTATTAGTCAAATGCTTAGTTCATATCGGCAACTCTATAATCCTTTCGTTTAGGTGATGTTGACCTTTGTTATATATTTTTCGTTTGTTAAGAGATACTAATAGTATAGCTTTTCATTAGAACTTGTGTATTATGCAATTTGCTAATAAATACAATAATTACTATACAGATACGATTAAGGCAAAAGTAGGATTTTACCCTTGTTTACCTTTTTTTATTTTATATTCCTACCTTTAAAAAGTAGAAGCCCTGTTGAGCCTTAACCTTTTCATTTGTTTACCCTATAATTTGAAGCCAATATTACCCTTTCGTTAGCCTATTCGTTTCATTACCCTTAGACGTATAATTCAACAAAAAATATATGAAGAAATGACAGTCAAAAGAAAGAAGAAAAAGAGTTAAAGAAATAAATAAGTGTGGAGATCAAAGATCCTAATGAAAATGTTAAAGTGAGATCCAAAGCCACTAAAGAAAAGAAAGTTGAAGATTGTCGGTAAGCTAAAAGAAGTTGAATTATAGCTGATTTACCCTTTTTGTTTACCCTTTTTGTCTGTGATTTACATGACTTTTCACCCTAAATCTAAAAGTGTTAAAAGTCCTTATGATCTGCTAGTGTTATTTGTGGATATAGGTAGTTGATTTCTTTTGTTGATTTTAGTAGTTTATTTTGCACATCTTATGCTAGCTATTTAGAAAATAATGCAAGAGGAGTGAAAAATTATGACGGGTATGAACTATCTAGTTGTTCTGTGAGGTGGACAAGGTGAATTCGGGTAAGTTTTTTTGTTTTAAAATGTAAAACCTTAATGACTTGTTTACGATGTCAGCCTCTTACCTTTGTAAGTCTTGGGAGCAGATTTTAAGGATTCAGAGAGAAATAGCATGGTCTTGAAATGTGAGGGGTGTTGATTGTCATGAATTAAAAGTATTGCTTAGGGATAAGCAACACTTAAGTGCAGTGATATTTGATCCAGCCATAAGATACATAGTAACCTAGTAATAAAATATCCAATCTTTATGGGTAATTATAGCAAATATGATAAGAATAAGTATGAATTACGTTTTGTTGAGATTTGTAAATAAATGAAGAAAAAGAGTGTTTTAGAATTAGAAGGGTATAAGTGGAACAACATGTGAAATGTAGAACACTGCTATGAAGAGCACGTTAGTTACAACCCATACCTGACCCATAAGTTACATATCATAACGCTGGCAAGTGATACAAGATATGAGGAAAGTGGGCAAGAGTAAATTCAGTTAGTTACGAGTCATGGGCCTAGCCAATGTGTACAACTTAGAAGCAAGTAAAAGTTAGGGTTTGGTTGGTTATATAAGGAGGATACGATTGGAAACCCAAAGGAGGCTGGAATTCAAGAATCTGGGAAAAAGGTTGTGAAGAAAAGAGGAAGCGAAACCGGAAGAGAAAAGAGGACGAAACTAAAGATTGAAGGCACAAGGAAGCTTTATTGATTCCATGGGTTATTTTTTACATTTTTTAATCATTTAACTTTCTTTAATGATGATAAATGTGATACTCTTGTTGAATTTGTTTATCATCGTTGGCCAAACTTATTATAATGTTCTAAATAAGATAATATGATGTTTTGTTTATAATTGATGACTGATGGCCAAACTAAGGTATGGTTAAATTCTTATGAATTCATATGCGTATATGTGGAAATTGGTTTGACATATGTGCTGCTTAAGTGAAAGATTAAGTTAAAAGAGTCTAGAAACAAATTAGTGTTTTCTAAATGCTTCATCTTGGTAGTAGTAATTCGCTTGGTTCGTGTAGGTCCCCTAATCCGTATGGATCATCACAGAATCGTCTATCCAATCTAGAGTGCGGAATCCCCTAGATCAGATCTCACATAAAACCGAACAAGAACACGAACACTAACACAATTCCTTTCAAACAGTCTTCTATTGATTTATCTAACACAAGTGTTTACAATGAATTCAAGACTCTCTCTCAACTTTCTCCGAAGTAATTCTCTAATTCTCTGATCAACTAAATAAGCAACTAAACCAGCAACCTAAACCCTAATGCAAAGCTCCTTTATATAGAGACAGGTTATGCAACTGGGCTAGGGTTTCACCACATGGACTACTAACGGGTCTAGGCCCAATTCGCCTACCATATGCTGTATGGTGTCTAGTTCAGCCCAATTACTTCTAATTAACTATTACAAAACTAAACCCGCTGACCGTTTATCATTTTACTAATTACAAGATATCCAAAGACCAAATCTAAGCTGTTTTCAAAAATATACACAAACAAACTCCCCCTTGCAATAGCTTCAAAAAATAACTTAGTCTTCAGTCTTCTTGCAATCTTTAACATCTTTGAAAAATGTTGGTCTTTGGATAGCTTCAGCTTTAACCACTTCTATCAGCAACAGACTCCCCCTAAGCTGATGTATCCAATCACCAAATCTTCTAAATCGTTTGCGTTGGAATAAACTCCAGTTTTAGTACTTGCATAGAAATCTTCAAAACTCTTCAACTTTGTCTGCAATGTAGAAAGGATGTTCTACCATGCATCCAAGCAAACTCCTCTTCACCAAACTTCTCAGCAACACACTGCTACAATCTGTATACTATAAAACAAACATCTCAAGAAACCATAAGAATTTTTCAACACAAGTTAAACAAATTATTATTATTCAAAAGATAGAAAACTATATCACAGATTAAGCACCTCTCAACTCAAAACACATACTTAAAATTTTAAGCACATAGAACCTGGAAGATTTTAAAAATTTGAACTCATCTTTTAACACTGTCTCCCCCTATCGGTAAGAATTCCTCCATGAACAACCATATTCAGTACATTAAGAATTTACAAGAAAATGAATTTTTTTGGGATTTTTTATATTTTCTGAAAGCAAGTAAATAACAAAATAATAAACAGTCTGTTTTTGTGAGAATCACCGTTAAGAAGATCATATCAGCAACATCAAATTGTTTTCACACGATTTGATAATTCTATATGCAATACTCATGAAAAATAGTTCAAGACGATTACCAGTATTGTTTATCCTAAAACAAAATACATGAACATTTCAAGTACCATTACCTAGTGATACGATTAGATAATTCATACTGATATACTAGTGTGTCCCCCTTCAGGACATACCCCCACGATCAAGGTATGCACAAAAATTCCTCGTAGTAGGTGAGTATATCGAAATTCATCCTTTTTGATTTACAACATTAGATAATTGGTGATCAGGTCAGTACTTCCCTACAGCAAAGAGACCAATATCTAACGAGGGTTAGGGCAAATACCAAATTTTGGTACGAATAATGCAATCTGTACATTTGAACAACTCGCCAGGAAAGCTTCTTCAATTTTGGGATTTGGCATTTTAGCTCTTTTAAGATATCCTAGTTGTGCCTAGGTCAGCATATATCTGGATGCAGCAGAAGGACAACCTTGATACCCCGGATGAAATAACGATATAAAGACCTAAAAACTCAGATTTTGGCAATCTATCAACGCAAGATTTAAGGTTATAAAACCATACGCCACTGATATGTTACCCACTTATACACAGTTTATTATATTTGTATCACAAAGGTAAGTTGATTATTTCATGCTTTGTGCCTACTGGTACATCATATGATGAAGCTGCTATCACACTTAAGCACTTTAGTTGTAAATATTAGTGTGACAGTCTAACTTGCTGATGTATTATCATTTCTTCTTTTTCACACAGAGAAAACTCATTTTTGATTTTCTATTTTTATGTTTTTCATTTTTTGAAAAGCAGTATAGTATTTACAAAATAATTTTTATGGGAAAATGGTTATTCAGGATTCCTCATCCCGTTGAGTTCGACTAAATGTTCAAAACGAGCCCTTTCAAAAGCTTTTGTGTAAAGATCTGCCAGGTTATCTAGTGTGTCGACTCGATGCGGTTCAATTAATTTCTTTTCAGCACAATCCCTTTTAAAATGATGACAAATGTCAATATGTTTTGTGCGATTGTGTTTTACGGGATTGTTGGTGATTGAAATAATGGCATTAGTGTCTATCATAATAGGAGTACAAGTTAAATTCAAACTGTAAACGCGCATCTGCTGTTGGATCCAGAGAACCTGAGAGCAACAGCTACCTGCATCAATATATTCAACTTCACACGTAGAGGTAGACACGCAAGACTGCTTCTTGCATTGCCATGACACGATCCTCCCTCCTAAGAACTGACAACCACCTGTGGTAGACTTCCTTGTTGATTTGCATCCTCCAAAGTCCGAATCAGTGAAGGCAACAAACTTCAAATCACTAGCAGCTGGATACCATAACCCAAGTTTAGGTTTCCCCTTCAAGTAATGAAGAATCCGCTTCACCGCTTTCATGTGGGACTCCTTTGGATTCGCTTGATATCTGGCACAAAGACATACTGCGAACATGATGTCAGGTCTTGAAGCAGTCAAGTACATCAGAGAACCAATCATTGCCCTATATTGAGTTGGATAAACATCCTCAACACTCTCATGATCTGGACCAAGATTATGATTCTCACAGATAGTGTATTGAAAGTAGCGCAATCCTCCATTTTGAAACGAGACAAAATGTCATACACATACTTTGTCTGATGTATAAAGATCCCATCCTTCTTCTGTTCAACTTATAAACCCAAAAAGTAGGATAGCTCACCCATCCCACTCATCTCAAACTTGCTCTTCATTACCTCCTCCGAAATCAAGACACATGTTTTCATCAGATGACCCAAAAAATGATGTCATCTACGTATACCTGTACCAGCAAGAAAGTCTTCCTTTTTTCTTTTAATGAAAAGTGTACTGTCAATCCGACCTCTTTCAAAACCATTCTTTAACAAATGTGCTGACAGTGTCTCATACCACGCCCTAGGTACCTGATGTAATCCATACAATGCCTTATCAAATCGATAGACTCGATCTGGATAATCTGGATCAGTAAACCGTCTGGTTGTGAGACATAGAACACTTCTTGGACTTTCCCGTAAAGAAATGCACTCTTCATGTCAAGTTGGTAAACTTTGAAGCCCTTGAATGAAGCAAAAGCTAGGAACAAACGAATTGCTTCCAACCTTGCTACTGGTGCAAACACTTCATTGTAATCAATCCCCTCTTGCTGATTGAACCCTTTCACCACCAACCGAGTCTTATTCCGTATTACGATCCCTCGGTCGTCTTTCTTGCACTTGAACAGCCACTTAGTGCCTATTTCCTTCTCTCCTTCAGGCAAGTCAACTAGCTCCCAAACCTTCAACTTCTTGAACGGAGCTAGTTCCTCTTGCATAGCTTCAACCCAACAATTATCTTTTAGAGTCATGTGAACATTCTTCGGCTCCACTTGGGCAATAAGCAGCTATACAAACACTCATGAATCAACCCAGTCTTCTGAATTGAAGTAACAAACAGGAACCTTCGAGCACACCTCTTCTTGTCTGAACACATGCCGCATCATCACCTATGATGTTTTCAACTGATCTCTGTGTATACGTGTGGTAGCAATAGTGTCAACGACTAGATTATCTCCCAAATTAGATCCAACCTCCCATGAATGTTAGTATTAGTAAATGGATTAGTGAAGTCCTCCCCCAGAATAGGTTCAGACTCACTATCACTGGAGTCTTGTGGAGCTGCACTGGAAGAAGTTTCTGGAGCATCTGTCATCGATATACTCGATCTAGGCATGAAGTCACACTCTCCATCTTCACTGATCACATATTTGATCACTTGAGACTCATCTGCATTGGAAAAAGCAGGAATATTAAATGATTTAAAAACACTGTCACAATCATATAATATAGGAGACAACTCGTTGATTGTTGAGGTGAATAACTTGTAATTTCCATGTTAAACACCACCTCAATTTTACTAGTGTTTTAGATTAAAAACCCTTTTATTCGGTGTTCCAGGAATATAGCCTAGAAACTAATCCTCATCAGCTACCTTACTGAATTTTTGCTTATCTTTGTTTCGCACAATGGTGCAGGGTAAAAAGATCTATCAGCATCTCCGCTGTCTCATCTTTTATACTTAAAAAGAAAACCCAGAATATCGTTAGTAATAATCTGTGACAACTAAACAATAGTACTTACCTATGCTCCTTACGTTCACCGGACCGAATAGATCCATATGAAGTAATTCATAAGGGGCATCTATGGAATTTATTGTTTTAGACTTATGAGGTTTCTTATGTTGTTTTCCCATTTGACATGGAAGACATTTATCTTCCACGTGAAACCTCTACACTGGCACCCCTTCCACTAAACCGTTTTTAATAATATAATTCATTTTTTGGTACTGGATGTGGGCCATGCGTCTGTGCCAAAACAATGACTCAGCCTCAGATGCTTTTGGTAGCAAACACGCCACCACATTGGAAGAGTCCTTAGCACCCATGTCCATGACATAAGTGTCATTTCTCCTTGGCGCTCTCATCACTATCCAATCATCCGTTATCACCAAACTAAGTTTCAGCACCAAAGCTTCAGACCTAGTAAAGTGGACCGAGGGACCCTTGTCGCAGACTTGAGACACGCTCATCAAATTGTACTTCAGCTGCTCAACATAGTTCACTTTATCCATGTGATCTTCCCGTTGGTCACTTTTCCTGGACCTGTAATGTGCCCTCCTTTAGCACCTCAAAATTCACATAACCACCATCTATATTCTCAAACTCAGTCAACACCTCGCATCCCCCCGTCATACGCCTAGAGCAGCCACTATCAATATACCACAAGTTGATAATCCTCCTTTGCAGCTCCTGTCACAAGCCAACAAAATTAGTTAGATTGGGGGACCCAAGCCTTAATGGTCTTGGTCTTCCAGATTCATCAACTACAGGAACATCCATCCAATATCCATCACTCCTAACAGGAGTCTTGGATCTTAGACCTGTTGATGGAAATGGTTTTTGATTTCCACTAGGTCTCTGGTCCTGAGGTTTCCTAAACAACTTTGGACTTTGTGACCTTTGGAAATTATGATTTTGTTTCCATGAATTTTGATGATAATAGCCATTGTTATAAAAATTTCGAACACCAACATTCTGGTATCGAGTTTGATATTGACCTTGACTTCTGAAATTATTTGTTTGACCATTAAAGTTATTCATTTTTGGTTAACTATTTCTAAGTCTTTCATATCTGCCTGATGTAGATGCAGGCTGAAATCTTTGTTGATTTCTTTGAAAACGAGGAACTTGGTGAGTTCCTTTTTCAGCCTTATCTACACCCTCAGCAACACTCTGTTGCCTAGTAGTAGATATCTTTGGTGAGTTAGTAACCTTCTGCTCACCATCACCAATATTTTTGGTGATATTTTCTCTCTGTCTCTCACTTACCTGTGCTTCACTCTTTTTGTTAGGACAACAGCTAGCTACATGCCCCTTTTCGTGACATTTGAAAAACGATTTTCTAGCCGAAGAATTTTTAATTGAAGTCTCTGTTTAGATTTATCAGGCGATGATACGATGATGATGATGACGATGCCTTCAAACGATCTTGTTTAGTTTGCTTAACTTCTGATTTTTCTTTGTTTTTGTTTTTAGCAAACTACACATAAGACTCTTTTGTAATAACAGTGACCTCTTCTTTCATATCACCCTTTAACAAAATTAACCTTTTTAGCAATTTTTTTTATTTTAGGCTGTGTATCCTTAGTTTTCAAAACTGGTTCCAGTTATTATCGTTCTTGGCATTCTCAGTCACATCAACATCCTCTGATGTGGAACTACCAGGTGCAGTTGACACAAAGTCTGTAAGCTTTTCTTTATCTGGCAAGAAAGAATAGTCATGACCAAGAGTTGGTGGAAATTCATTTAAACCTTTGAATCCCACACATGTCTTGCCATTACTCTTCTTCAGGCCATTCATCATGTGTTTCATAACAAAAGATGAATCTCTGAATTGATTTAATTTCTTTTCAAGTTCCAAATTTTAAGTTGTGCTTACGACAACTCTTTGCATTTTTCAGAAACCTCTTTTGTTTTCTCACTCATCGTATCATGAGCTAAGTAATAACTTGATGTTTTTCATTAAGCTTACATGTTAGAATATTGATTTCTTCTTCATAACCTTTAATTTTCTCAAATAAATTACTCGTTTCGTTTTACGAAAAAGTTTGATTCTTTTAGGTTTGAGAGCTCATTAATCATAACTTGGTTTTGTTTTGTTAACGTGTCAACCTCACTTTGTAGTTCATGACATTTTAAGCAAACATTTATACTAGAGTTAGAATGTACCTCTCCTGCTGATTTGGTTAGATTAGCCATGAAAGCAGCAAAATCAGCAGCCATCTTCTTCTCTAAGCGTTTTGTTCTCCATCAGCTTTTTCAGCTACCGTCTCTCGCTCTACTTCAACATCAGCCTTCACTTCCACATTATCAACTGGGGCTATCTCAGCCATGAATGCCTATGAGGCATTGTTATCACCCTCCAGATGAACACTCCAATCATAAGAACTCTCTCTAGCAGTAGAGATCAGGGCTTTTAATCCAGTGTTGGTTGACGCATTCCTGTTGCTTAAACCATGACCAGGAGAATCTTGAAAGGATGAGTTAGAAACAGATTCAGTTTTTGGTCATTGACATTCTCTAGCAAAATGTCCATAGTTTTGACAATTGTAACACTTCACTTCAGACTTGTCAAAATCTATACTCATTCCAACGAACTTCCTGCCCGTTTTGTTCATGAATCTCTTTACCCTTCTAGAGATCATTGCCATCTTGCATTGTAAATCCAGCTCCTCTAGATCATCAGGGTCAATCTGATCATAATCTTCATCAAACATAGCAAAATCAGATATTCTTTCGTGAATGTAGTTCTCGTAGGAAGCAATGAAAGAAGCAAGCAATGCTAGATGATCTTCAGCAGGACTTGACACTCAGAGGCATAGATATTGTACTGTTGTTGTATTACTGGCTTGTTGTCTTTTTGCCCCTGACGAGCCTCTTGAAGCAGCTACAAAACGTCTTTCTCCCTCAGCATTTGTCATAACCTGCTCAGTCTCACATGAGAGAAACGCAGTTGCAGAATCAGTTGAAGCGTTGTTGGTAGATGAAGGTGTAAGCCCTTTATAAATCCCCGGATCTTGAACCTGATCATAACCCGTTTCCTTCTTCTTCATATTGAGCTCATAATCTCTTAATTTCCCAACAACCTCTTCCAAGTCTTTAGTTTCATAGTCAGCTTCACCCTTTATCATCAAAGTATAAATATCCCACTTTGCAGGTAAAGCATCGAGCAACTTATCGTTTATCTCCACATTCACGTATCGCTCTATATCATAATTGTCCATTTCTGACATAGATGATAGTTTCCTGATAATATCTTCAAGGGACTCACTCATCATGCCTTTAAACACAACAAATTGTTTCTTCAGCAGATCAACCTTGTTCTTCTTCACATCAGTATTGCCTCATACCTCTTCTCTAGGGCATCCCACGTCTCTTTCGATGTAGTATAACGCTTGAATGTATGTTTGATGCCATTAGGTAACGACATCTTTATAGCAGCTAAGGCTTTTTTCTCAGACTCATACATTCTCTTTTCAGCTTCTCTGACATGTTCACATAAGCAGTGACACGTTGTCTGCCCTCAAAGTCATGGTCAGGTTAGCGTACCCATCTTGAATACAGATCCACATCCGTGTGTCCTGGTATTCAATAAACGATTGAAACTTGTCCTTCCATGTAAGGTAATTCTCTACCTTCATCATTTTTGGAGTTTGTTAGTTGTGCCAGCCTTGTGCTCCATTCTTAACAATTCATTTAGGTTAGGCATATTCGACAATTTTACCGAACTGGCTCGTTAAAAACGTTAAAAGTTGTCCGAAATGAGTGGTCACCAAATTATACCGTTAGACTCGTCTCGACGATACGAATCTAATGATGTATATTGTCCGATTATGATTTTCAGAATTTTCGAGCCTTTTTTTGTCCTAAAAATCACACGAGTCTAACTGTACAACCTGTATGTTAAGATTGTCTATGGATCAAATTCTATGTCCGAAAACGTTTAACTCTGGTTACGTTAGTTGATTAACTTTCACCTTTTTGTATAGAACTCGGAACAGTTACAAATCCGGAACATAAGTTGGATAGTCAATCCGAGATGGAAACCCGGAACAGTAATCCGAATTGCTAATCCGAGATGGTGACTCGAATAGTGATCCGAGATGGAATCCGGAATGTACTATCTGATCCGAAATGGAATCCGGAATAGAGTATTTTGATCCAAGATGGAATCCGGAATGCACTTCTGATCCAAAATTCAATCCGAGATGGAATCCAATATAGACTTTTCTAATCCGAAATGTAATTGTGATGATCCGAATTGCACTTTTCTGATCCGAAATTCAAGTTTGATGATCCAAATTGCAAGTCTGATGATCCGAGATACAGGTTTCTGATCCGAAATTCAAGTCTTCAATATGAAATGCTTTGCTGTTAATCCGAAATTGCTGCAAAACCCTAGTACAGCAGTAGAAACCCTAGTTAAGCCGTCAGAAACTTCAAAACAGCCTCTAAAACGTCTAAAAACCCAACTTTTTCTGCTGTTACGATTCTGAACCGAGCAAAAACAAGAGCCGAATGCTCTGATACCAATTCTAGGTCCCCTAATCCGTATGGATCGTCACATAATCGTCTATCCAATCTAGAGTGCGGAATCCCCTAGATCAGATCTCACAAAAAACCGAACAAGAACATGAACACGAACACAATTCCTTTCAAACAGTCTTCTAGCGATTTATCTAACACAAGTGTTTACAATGAATTCAAGACTCTCTCTCTCTCTCAACTTTCTCTGAAGTAATTCTCTAATTCTCTGATCAACTGAATGAGCAACTAAACCAGCAACCTAAACCCCAATGCAAAACTCTCTTTATATGGAGGCACATTATGCAACTGGCTAGGGTTTCAGTACATGGACTGCTAATGGGTTTAGGCCCAATTCGCCTACCACATGCTATATGGTGTCTAGTTCAGCCCAATTACTTCTAATTAACTATTACAAAACTAAACTCGCAATCGTTTATCACTTTACTAATTACAAGATATCCAAAGACCAAATCTAAGTTCCTGTCACAAATATGCACCAACAGGTCGTTAACTACCTTGAATACTAGGCTAGAAACCTTAAATCTATTTTAGCACTTCATACACGATTGGCAAGTTTGGTCTTGGAGTGGTTTAGTAGGATCATCAGTCATCAATCTAAGCAATTTTCGTTGATTCGAGTTTAGGATGGTTATATATTCTCAACCCTTGGTAGTAATTCTAAGTAATTCAAGTTATTACTTTTTAACTATTTATTTCTAGCTTTTATAGATTGCATTTTATGTAAGAGGTTAGTACTAGTAGATTATAGTGTTCATGTATTGATACTTGGGTACGTACCTAGGCTACAATATAACTTATTTGGTACACTTTCCTGGAACGTGTATAGTTAGTATTAATGTTATTATCCTTAAAACTCGGTTGTGTTCTGTGTAAATTAAATTGTTTTTATCTAAGCTTGTTACCTATAATGAATGACTTTTTTCGCAGTTTTGTATTTTAAATTTATTATGTGGTTATGAGGTATGTTAAGTGTACAATTATTTTGATAATGCTTTACACACAACTTAGTTTTAATTAAAAGAAATGATTTACCTAAAGCATAAATCACACATAAAGAAATAGGTTATGTTGGAGAAGATAATCGAAGGAAGAGAATCACATAGACTTCGAATCTACCTAGCGAAACACTAACAACATACTTCTTTGGTAAATCATTTTTTACATATCGAACAAGAAACTACAATAAGCTTCCATTAAGCCCACTTAATCATATGACTTTCAGAATGTTAAAATGATGTCAACATAGTAACCAGCTAAAGTCGTGTCATGACGAAAAACTTATACAAATATTGGAATATGATAAAAATATACCAAACTGTTATCGACGCTGCCTAGTCTCGCAACTCTTTGGAATGTTAATACATTAATCGGATACTATCCACTTCAAATTGCATCATGTAAACAATAATCATGAAAGTTATTGAGATTTATATTTTAAAATTTTAATTTTAAAATATGTATTTTATAATTAAATTAATATCACATAGTAATTAGCAGCGGGAGCAAGTAATTCGAATAAACAATTAACACACCAATAGGGTGTTCGAGAAACACGTACATTTTGACGAATGTCACGCTAGTTGACGCGTTTAAAAAACCCGGGTTCCCAAATAACTCTTGAATCAACTCCAAAACGTGTAGCTTGTAAAACCCCAAAACACTTGAACTAAGAACACTTCTCAATTAAAACAAGTTGAAACAGAACCAAACAACAAAAATCAGAAAACTAAGTTTTTAGTGATCTAGTTGGAATCACAGCAATGGCGACCGAGGAGTGGCTGCAGCAGAGGTGCGGCATCGAGTAGGACGGACAAGGGTAGCAAGGTCCGATGAATGGTGGCGGCACGGTGTAGATTGCTAGAAGAGGGTAGCCAATCTCGAAACATCTTATGACTAAGATCCATGAAGATCATTTTTAAAACGAGTTACATTTGATATCATTTTCAAAGTATAAAAGGAAATTTGTTTTACAGACATTTTTGTTACTATTCATTAGCTTTGAAAATTAATATATGATAATTAAATAATATGCATTTTTCTTGTTACTATTTATAATGTATAAAAAACATTCATAAATATTTGGTCTCAACTTTTGTAGCCTTTCACTCATGAAAAAACCAATCATTTATAACAGTGTTAGTTCAGATTGATTCCCAAGAATATGATCGACTATAGAAATTTAGAATACATTATTCAAGGATTGCTTAAACGTACAAGAATCGAACATTCTAACATTTATTTATATATGCATTTTACCATTTAATCAGACAATATATATATATATATATATATATTAAATTGTTCGAAAGCACCTGATACTAATTATTTTTGTCAAAAATTACCAAAGAAATTTAATGATCAAATAAGTTTTGTGAAGTAGTGTGCTATTCAGAATATTTGGAGTATATCATTGGTATATGAAATGTGTGATCAAGATATTGAAATATTGCCCAAGATATTAGGATATTGAAATTTAAATAAACGATAAAATAGTAAACAACACAGATGTTACGATGAAGACCCTCGATCTATTTTGATCGCCATCACAAAACCTAGGACGACGAATTGAAAGTCGTCTGTCACAGTTCTTAATATTAACTATGAAAAAATACAACTCAAGAACTATTCTGATCATTGCTAAGTGTTACAATGATGACTACGAGTGTTACAATAGAGGTTGTAAAAAATATATTAGTTTTGAGTGATATTCATAATGAAAACCTCGACTTATCAAAGTTTGGTTACTCCAAATGACATTAATGACACACTTTGGTATAATAGGTTAAGACACTCACTCCAAGAATTCCTAGGAAAGCACAATTGATCCCTCCATTGATTGGGATTTATACGAAATAATTTTCTAGATAGAAAACTAGGTTACATGTGTCCACCCTTCCGTTACTACATGTCCATCACTTAAGAAACTTTTAAACTTTGACGAGATAGATAAATGGAAAAAAATTGAATAGTGAAATTTCAAAATAAAAAAAACAATATTTAACGAAATTTCATAAATAAGCATGTGACTTTCAAGCATTTAATCCTTGTCTTCTTGAGCGCCTTTTCCACCCCTAATGGTTTCTTTCTAGCATAGCTTTCGCACTTGGGTGATGGAACATGGTTGTAACCAACACTTTTGTTCTTACCAATCTTATCATTTTCTTCCTTTTCAATTTTTGGAAAAATATGATCAATGACATACGAACTGGTGGAATAACTGATTAACAAATTGTTAAACCTTTCGGTTTCAATTTTCATTTTTCAAGCTCATTTTTCAGTTCAGCAATTTTGTTAAGATGAATGTTAATTGCCACTTGTTTGTCCATAATAGTTGCTTTAAGCATTTACAAAGTTGCACTATCTTCACTGGTAACCTTTTCATATTGTTTAATTGCTTTAGATAATTTGTCATAAGCTTTGTTTAGGTTCGTTATAATCACTTGACAAAATATCTGAAAGTTTTTTAGTTCAAAATAGTTTTTTCTTTCTCAACACATTCCTTGCAAGGCTCTTGGCATCTCTTGCATGGTTTTTAATCTCAAGAACCTGACTTTGACAACCTCCCATACCGACTCTTTGATAAATTCAGTCATTGACTCTTCATTGAATTCATCATAAACTACCTCTTTAAGGTTTGCCGTCATTGCTTTGTTTGTAATCTATGTCAAATTCTCAGCATTCATCTCTTTATTCACATCTATCAATTTCACACATTTAGACTTTAATTCCTCGTTGCTTGCACTTGATAACTTGAATCAAAATATCCTACGAAAGATGGAAATATATTAGGTGAAATCAGATTTCTAAAAGCATTATGCAATATATTCTCTTCTTCAGCACATTGTTCATGAATATATCCTTCAAGAACAGCTTCCTCAAGAGCTTCATCAAATACTACTTCATAAATAATCTTCAGGTTCAGGTCAGGTATTCAATTATCTCTACAGAAGTGCGAGACTTTCGTTTTTAGAAATATACTTGCTCCAGTTAAATCCTTCATCTTCTTGGGCGACTACTAAAGCTTTGTCTTTAGCATTAGATGAACGGTCTTCTATTTGAATCATCCTTGAATTTGATTGTGGTGGTGACGGCTTATGATAGATAGCTTTCTTGTAGTAATCTCACCCAAAGGACTTTGATTACTGTTGACTCTCGGTTAGTACATTCCCGTTTGAAATGTCCTTTCTCTCTGCATCTGAATAAGTAACTTTTGATTTGTCGAATCCAAGCTTCCCATCCAAACCTCCCAAACTATTTCTGCCCGTAATCTCCATAAATTTTGAGCGCTTCGAACTATAGAAGCCATGCACCATTTGATGTCAATAACCTCTAATTCTTCTGAATCTATCTGATCATAATCTTCCTTGGTCATATCTGGATTTCCTATCTTCCCAGCAACCAGGCTTTCGTAAGATTCAAGAACATATGCGAACAACGACATGTGTTGCTTGGCGGTATTTTCATTAATATATTGTGCGTTTTGGAGATTCACAGTTATGTTACACTGTAAAATCCTCTGGTTTGAGTTTGAATGACCAGATTGTTTACTTTGGAAACTGTTTGAGCTCTATGAAGATGAAGTGTTTTGGGTGAATTTGGTTCAAAGTTAGAAAATGATTGAAAACCGGATTGATTAGAACATGGACTTGTTGAACTATCAGTACTGAAGGCAGTTTGTACTTTCGGACTTTGAAAATACCAAAAGAACTACCTTTAAAGTAAAGGTTTACATCTTGTTACATTTGAGCACCTTTTGATTTTGCCATCTTTGCATTTCTAGTTCATGACCTTCAAGCTTTTCTATAAACTTTGATAAGCTGTAACCACTATACTCTGCACCATTTTTCAGAATCGTCAAGTACATAGTCCACTCTCCCTCAGGTAAAGCATCTTGTTGGTCATAATGTCCATTGCCTACGTCTAGGATGTATCTGTAATGTTTATAAAGTTAACACGTTAATGTTTAAATGTGAAATTGTAGGTTTTATAAGTTTTAATTCTATGTTTTGTACGAAACAATACAGGTTTCGTACGAGTACTCACTCGTACGAAACACAGATTCGTACGAAATATAGATGTCTGTTTAGCACGCACTTTGGTACGAGTCATGTCGAACTATAAATAGGGAAGTGTAGTGTTAGAGCTAGTTAGTGATTTGTCAATTGGTAGGCGAAGCTCTGCCAGTTTGTTTACTTGCATCTGTATTTGAACGTCATTAATACATCGGAAGCAGTTAAACAGTAAGTACTATCTTGTTTGTCATGTCTACCTCTCTAGCAATGAATTCCGCCTCTGCTAATTGAGCGAGATCAGGTTGATTGCTCATTTCGGGAGCTCGATCCCGGTTCACAAGTGGTATCAGAGCCATGAGATATGATCTACATATAGACAACAAGTAGTTACAAGTTACTAAGTGTTCAGACTTGGATATATCTTCATCTTCATCATTTTTCTGACCTATGCTGGATTTTGGACAAATTTCGAAGAATTCATGGACAAAATGGACTAGGATTTTAGTAACTCAAGTTAATCTTCAATCTAATCAATCCATATCATAATTCGGACTTAAAATTGAACTAAATCATGTTGAAATCAATAAAATTTGGTCAGTTTGAAGAATGAATCATTTCGTACGAGTTTCGCACGAAAAGAACCTGATTTAACTTTTGTACGAACCAGTTTAAAAAGTTCATAGGACAAGTGCAAGATTTTTCAGAATTTCAAACAAATTCGTACCAAAGTTCACTCGTACAAAAATTCTACTCGTACAAAAACACATATTCGTACAAAATGGTTTGATTCGTATGAAATGATGTTTTTGTGAGAAAAATCTAAATCGTACAAAAACTTGTTTGTACCAAACAACTTGTCCGCACAAAAATTTTATTAATCTGATCATTTTGTTTTCGAGAAGTGTGTTCTTAATTTTTCACAGGAAAAATGTCTAAGGAATTTTACAATGCGTTCGCCACATCAGTCGTTACCACTGCAGCAGCCCAAAACATCAATCTAGAGAATGAAATGGGAACAATGACAAAACCTCCAACGCTTATGAATCTAGAAGATTTTGATAGTTGGAGTGAAAGGTTTATGAACTGGGTTTAAGCTAACCATTTACGTGCTGGTTTTCAATCGAGGCAAAATATATCCACCAGTTGGTGAAAATGGGCTTGAAAAGACCCTTGCTCAATTCTCTGATGTTGAACGGGAAAGGTTTATCAACGAAGAGAAAATGATGAATATTCTTCAGCAATCAATTAAAGAAGACATCTTGGCTTTATTGCAACATGATGATGATGCGCAATCTTTGTGGAATGCTCTTCGACTCAAATTTCAAGGTAGTGCTCAACTCCGCAAAAGCAAAAGGGCGTTATTAAGCAAAGAGTTTGATGTATTCACACTAATCAAAGGAGAAACAGTAAAGCAGTTGATTGAGCGATATTGTCATCTAGTGGTTCATATGAAGAGAATGGGAATTGTAAAGACAAATGAAGAGCTTGTTGACAAGCTAGCTGATTCTCTAACACAAGGTGAATGGTCGACTTACTAACCATCTTAAAGAATGGAGTTGAATAAAAGCAATTTCTCGCTGCCTCGCTTTATCGAAAGGTTGGAAGGTCATGAATTAGAGATGCAAAAGATGGCTAAAAACAAGACTGTTCAAGTGCAACAAGATGTTAATCTTTATTTCAAAAACAGTTCTGCTGCTCAAATCCAAGCGCCAAAGATTCAAACTGCTTTCAGTGCATATAGTTCACCATGCACACCACCAATTCAGCCAAGTGGTTTCCAATCATTCCCAACGTTTACGGATCTATTTACAGCAGAGAGTTCTGATGATGTTGCAAAGAAAAGTATCTGAAGCTGCAAAAGAAGGAACAATTCCTCAGAAAATGTCCAAAGCTAAAATTGTTGAACAAAAGAAGAAATGGTTTCGGGAGAGGTCAACTGAGCGTAAGTTTAAAAGACCCCTAGCATTCTTCACCAGAGATGCTGATATTTCTCTAGGGGACATTTTGAGTTGGGGACGGATTGAAGAGCTAAATGTGTATGCGATTAAAAGGGAATTTGGTATTCAATACTTTCGATATCTGAGCTACATCAAAACATTTGCCTTATTGGGATATAAAGGAGCATGTTCAAACAAAGATGATAAATCTAAAGATGAAGTTTCATGACCAAAAGCTGTGGAGATTGATCAAGTTTGAAGCTACGCATGTTTTGTACATTGGAAACTCATTATCCTCGTCGCATTGTTAAAGTTGATCCAGTAACGAAGAGAAAGATATTACTTTGATTGTGAAGAAACCACGGGTGATGAAGAACATGCCTCTGATCAAAATGGAGCAAGATTTCTTCAAGATATTCAAATGGTGGCACTATGATTCGAGTTCAGGAGAAGCTGTTATTTGTGTGCACCCAGATGATGACTCTTGGAAAATCAAAGAGGAATTAACCGAAGCCGTCATAGCGCAATAACGGATATATGGTCTATGGCAGGCATTCGAGTACTAGACCCAATGTGGCTAGTAATGTGCGAAGAAAGACATAGAATGTTTATTCTATAGTAAGATAAGTTTCGAAGAAAAGGATCAAGAACAACGCTTCAATTTCAAAAGATCGTTAATGTGTGCTTTGCAAATGATATTCATTCTGGATCAGATTGGAAAACAACTTGGAGGAAGCTTGAGAAGAAAGAGTCAAAGAAAAAGGAAGAAAAAGAAGCTCGGATCGCAGAACGTACAAGAATAGCATCTTTAAGGAGCTTTCAGTTTTTCAAACGACGTCGCCCGACGGATCAAACGCCAATTGCTTTTAGGTGTTAGAATCAAATCTATTTGAAGTTTTTGAAGATTATCCAGACTGCGGCAACATCCGAGGGGAGTTTGTTGGTGCATAATGTCTATTGCCTACGTCTAGGATGTATCTATAATGTTTATAACGTTTACACGTTAATGTTTAAATGTGAAATTGTAAGTTTTATAAGTTTTAATTCTATGTTTCGTACGAAACAATACAGGTTTCGTACAAGTGACTCACTCGTACAAAACACAGATTCGTACGAAATTTAGATGTTTCTTTAGCACGCACTTCGGTACGAGTCATGTCGACCTATAAATAGGGAAGTGTTGTGTTAGAGCTATTAGTGATTTGTCAATTGTTACGGCGAAGCTCTGCCAGTTTGTTTACTTGCATCTGTATTAGAACGTCATTAATACATCGAAAGTAGTTAAACAGTAAGTACAATCTTGTTTGTCATGTCTACCTCTCTAGCAATGAATTCCGCCTATGCTAGTTGAGCGAGGTCAGGTCGATTGCTCATTTCGGGAGCTCGATCCCCGTTCACACATCTTCCAACTTGTTGACTAACTCCTCATTTGTTTTCTGAATTCGCAGCCTCTTCATTTGAACAACTAGATATAAATAACGCTTGACCAATTGCTTCATAGTTTTCGCCTTTCAAGAGGTTGAAAATATCGAACTCTTTTCTAAATAGTGCCTTTTTGCTCTACCTCATTTGTGAACTTCTCTGAAACTTCAACCGTAATGCATCCCATAATGATTGTGAGATATCATCATGTTGCAGCAATGCTAAGATATCTTCTTTGATTGATTGTTGTAGTGTGCTATCCATTTTCTTCTCATTGACGAATTTTTCTTTTTCAACTTTTTTGAACTGAGTCAGCGTCTTCTCTAATACATTTTCCCCAATTGGTGTGGTATATTTTTCTTTTAAAGCAAACCAGCAGTTAAAATGGTTCGCTTGCAACCAATTAACAAACCGTTCCCTCCACTATCACAATCCTCCAAATTCATCAACTTTGGGGGTTTCATCATTGTCCCCATTTCGTTCTCCAAATCCAGATTTTGTGCGGCTGTAGCTGGTACATTAACTGTTGACATAGCAAATGTGTTGTAAAACTCATTCTCCATTTTACCGGCCTGAAAAAAATACTAAATGCTAAAACGATTAAGATTTCGGTTTGTATGAAGTAAAAAAGTTAAAACTTGATGTATCTTCGTGTGAAGGTAAAACATTTTAAATCTTTATATTTTTTTATATTTGTGTAAAGATAAAATTATCTTCGGGCGAAGATAAAATTATGTTCATTTGAAAATAGGTTTAGCTTCGTGCGAAGATAGGTTCAAAACTTGACATTTTTTGCAATTTTCAACATGAATTCGTTTGTTTTCAGCTTTGATTTTCTCAAAGTTTTATTTAAACATGTTTTTACATATTATACTTGAAAATCGGTTCATATTGACCATGGATTCAATTTAAAAAGTCAAGAATGAGTAAAATAAGAAGTCTTCTAGGCTGAATCTTGAACCATTGTCTTCAAATCAGGCACCCTGTGCTCTGATACCAATTGTAGGATCATTTTGTCCAATAGCAAAGGTCCTAATTTGAGTATCTAGTCATACGCGCAAAATTCATATGAATTAGTGACAATTACAAGCTTATTTATCAATTAACTGATTTCATTCAATGTTTAACAGTTACAATGATCGGGAAATCCAACAAAGCTTCGTTGTCTCAGTCGCAAAAGTTTTACACACTAACAACTCATACTAGCTATATATAGAAATGCTACCTTCATGCAAGGGTAGTTTATCTTTTCGTAAAGGTAGTTTACCTTCGTGCGAGGGTAGTTTATTTTCGAGCAAAGGTAGCTTACCTTCGTGCGACGGTAGACTTTACCTTGGTGCGAAGTTAAATACAAACAACATAAAATCTAACATTTTCGCCCTATTACAAAATAAAAACACAACCCTAAGACGTTGGCAATGGACATTATGCATCAACATCAAGAATTACCTCAAACCTTGAAGTTACAAGCCTCAACCTTGATCTTCGAATTTGCAGGAATATGACGTAATTGGGAAAGGGTTATTTTGGAAGAGAGTTTAAGAAATGGAAAGTGAAGTGTGATTGAGTTTCAATTTTTATTAAAACTCATGAATTGGTTGTGAGTTTGAATAGGTGATTATGGGTCATGATTAGTGTGACACTCTGCAAAATAAATGTTAATTTCATACAACTTAATCACTATTTATACATTTAACTATGTACATTAGACTTGGTTTGTGAATGATTGAGTCGTACAAAGCCTAGCAATTACATGACATATAATTACATTTCATGTTATATTGTCATTTTCACCATGTCGCTAAACAAAACAACTATGTCCTAATATGTTTGTAACAATGCGAACACACTATTAATGCAAGGAGAGTTCCGGTACTCCCTAAAAAACTATTATTTTATATGTAAGCACATCAAGTTAAACATAGATACAAAAGCCTAATTAGGGGAAACACTTGTAGTATTATATAAACTATCTGGAAAAATACCTAAGCACCTAATTTGCCCGATCTAAACTATAAAATAACCTATTTAGCATTCTGTAGCAAAAATTCAGCAGTGATGGTAATGTCAAAGTCCATAGATAATGTTAATTATCTAACTTCAAGGATAGTAAGGATATCTCAAGGATGCTTACACATATAATAACATGCGCATTTCATATTTTATTCGGTAATGACCCGATAACGAAACTAGTGATAAATTATATCCTAACATCAAAATATATATAGTCACCGATAAGAATGGTGCATATTGTCACCAAAAAGAGTATATATATTCTACCGAATGACACTTAGGCATTTTCACCGACACGAAATATATATAAACGAATTCACCGACGAGTTCTAAAACTAATATATTCTTAGACACTTAGTTAACATATGCTTTCACCATTCATAAAATCCGGAAAGTATTATATATAAAACCAACTAAGTGAAATTATACAAGTACGTACAAAAATACATACACTAAACACTTAGTAAAATACAAGATTACAAGTAATATACATGGACACATATACGTATAAATACGACACAAATACCTACAATAAAAGTATACAAGTGAAGTATATACATGGTATATGCGTACGTATATAGACACAAGTACAATTGATTCACACCAATACACTTGATGAAGTGTACACATACAAGAGAACTTTAAACATGTACATCGACACAAGCTCGACGTTAAAAATGATTACTTTAACCAATATATATATACATATATATATGCATATATATATATATATATTTGAAGAGCAAATATATACCTAAGGAACAAATATACATATACAAGTGAACGAGGTTCACCATTCACAAATATATATTAGAAGAATATATAATTCAAAATGACGAAACACTCATGCGAGGCACGAAGACGCATATGGGCTAGGCTCATTCACACTCGTGCGAAGCACGAACACGCCTAAGAGCTAGGCCCATTTACACGGGTGCTAGACACGAAGGTATATGAAGGGTGAGGCCCGTTCATACCTATATATATATATATATATATACATATATATATAGGGAGAGGATACGAGAAAACTAAATATAAATAAGAAAACTAAAAAAATCTAACTAAAAAAGCCTAAAAACATATCAATTTATTTTACAATTTTTTTATAAAAAATCGTTACTTTTATATATAAAAAAACTTTTCTTAGAAAAAAAGAACTTGTACTGTACATGTGCATTATATATGTACTACACATGTAAATTATATGCATGTGCTGCACATGTACATTATATACTTATATTTAGTTTTTGAGTTTAGTTTAGCTTTTAAGGTTAGGCTTTTTGGGGGTTTAGGATTAGAATTAGGTTTTTGGGTGTGGGGGGATGGGGGTTTAGGTTTTTGGGAGGGTGCGGGTGGGGTGGTTTAGGTTTTCTAAGGGGTGCAGGTGGGGGTTTACGTTTAGGGTTCAGTTTTAGGTTTTTTTGGAGTGTGGGTGGGGGGTTTAGGATTTCGGTGGAAAGGTGGATTTATGTTTTTTTTGGGGGGGGTGGGGGTAGGGGGTTTAGGTTTTTGGGGTGTCGGTGGGTGGGTTAGGTGGTTTAGGCTTTTTCATATTAATGCACATGTGCAATACAACTTTTTTTTTTTGAAAAAAACTTTTTTTATATATATTATATATAGCAAATTTTTTTAACAAAATTTCAAAAAATAATATCCATATGTTTTTAGGCTTTTTTTAGTTAGTTTTTTGGTTTTCTTATGATCCATCTCCATATATATATATATATATATATATATACACATACATACATATTAACAATGAACGATAAACAAAATACCATCTTATTAAAAATAAACAAGGGTTTCCAAACAAACCCACACATATAGGTCTAAACGAACATTCAAGATGAGCAACTTGTGGTCTAGTAAAAACCTAAGTGTCTAATGAGATTTGAGCACTTGTAGGTTGCGATACTTTTACGGACACCTGAGCTTGCTCGCACGTTACACGTTTGGATGCAAACCGTGAGTTCATGTCCCCTTTCCTTTTAAATACATTTTGGTTTTACAACTATGGAGGGAGATACATGTACAATAGTATGATAAGCTAGGGAATTAAACACACTTAGATCATGTGCGAATAGGGTGGAACTTAAGTGCCATTAATCACATACAGACCTAGGAATCAATGGGGTATATCTATTGGGTTTTGGCGAGCCCCCGCTTGGTCCGTGAGACCATTAGAGTTCTTTTGTGTCCTAGTCGAGGTTAATCGACATGAAATCGTAAATGGGTAGATCTATTGGGTTTTGGCGAGCCCCACTCTTGGTCCGCGAGATCGTTATCTATTGGGTTTTGTGTCCCAGTAAAGGATTGGATTGCTTCCTATGTCGGCATGAAATCGTAAAGGGTTGGAATGCTTCCTATGTCGGCACACATATTAATGTCCTTGCAAAACATTAATGATTAACGATTTCATAGACGATTTACATATTGGTTTTTCGATACAATACTTTCAAATGTTTTTGTAGGTCCCCTAGTCCTTATGGATCTTGACAGAATCGTCTATCCAATCTAGAGTGCGGAATCCCCTAGATCAGATTTCACAGAAAACACAAGAACACGAACACGAATTCCTTTAAACCGTCTTCTACTGATTATCAAACACAATTGTTTTACAATCAATTCAAGACTCTCTCTCTCTCTCTCTAACTCTCTGAAGCAGTTATCTCTGCAACTAAATAATAGAACCAGCAACCTTAACCCTAAACACAACCTCCCTATTTATAGAGATAGGTTATTCTCATGGGCTAGGGTTTCCTACATGGACTGCTAATGGGTTTAAGGCCCAATTCGCCTACGATGCTCTCTTTAGTATCTAGTTCAGCCCAATTACTTCTAATTCACTATTACAAAACTAAACCCGCTAACCGTTTATCATTTTACTAATTACAAGATATCCAAAGACCAAATCTAAGTTGTTGTCACCAATATGCGCCAACAAACTCCCCCTTGACATTAGCTTCATAGTGTAACTTTGTCTTCAAACATCTTGTGATCTTTTTGGTCTTTGAGTAGCTTCAGCTCCACAAAGATTCTGACATGTACAGACTCCCCCTAAGCTGATGCATCCAATCACCAAATCTTCCATTCTTTGTAGATTAGTGAGCTAGCATTCTCTGGTTAAGCTCATATCACCAAATTCCTCTATATCTCCCTTTGCAATGTAATAGAGGGATCCTACCATGCACCTTCACATATTCTGCACTCCATTCTTAAAATGTACTTTACTTGAGTTTTGCACTTCATTTTGATAACTGCATCAATCTGTTTAACTCGAAAAACCATTAGTCCTTTTCTACATTAAAGATAAACCAATATTTTATCTTATCATGCAAAAACAAACAACTTATCAATTCAAACTGGGAGACTTTATAAATACATCTTTTTGTATTTTTATATTTTTTTGAAAACAAATAAATAACAAAATAATAAACACTCTATTTTTGTGAGTATCACCTGTAAGAAGATCATATCAGCAACATCAAACTATTTTCACACTATCTGATTATTTTATATACAATATTCATAAATAGCAGTTCAAGACAATTACCAGTATTGTTTATCCACTTAAACAAAATACATGAAAATTTCAAGTACCATTTCCTCGTGATCGGTTTAGATAATTTATATTGATATACTAGTGTGTCCCACTTCAGGACATACCCCCGCGATCAAGGTATGTACAAAAATTCATCGTAGTAGGTGAGTATACCGAAATTAATCCTTTTTGATTTACAACGTTAGATAATTGGTGATCAGGTCAATACTTCCGTACAGAAAAGAGACAAATATCCAACGAGGGCTAGGACAAATACGAAATTTTGGTATGAATAAGGCAATTTGCACATTTGAATGACTCTCTAGGATAGATTCTTCAATATTTGGGATTTGGCATTTTAGCTCTTTAAAGATATCTAGGTTGTGCCTAGGTCAGCATATATCTAGATGCAGCAGAAGGACAACCTGGATATCCCGGATGAAATAATGATATAAAGACCTAAAACCTCAGATTTTGGCAATCTATCAACACAAGATTTAAGGTTATAAAACCATACGGCACTGATATGTTACCCAATCATACACAGTTTATTTTATTTGTATCAGAAAGGTTAGTTGATTATTTCATGCCTTTTGCCTACTGGTACATCATATGATGAAGTTGCTATCACACTTAAGCCATTTTCTTTTAATTTCAGTGTGACAGTCTAACTTGCTGATGTACTATCATTTCTTTTTTTTCACACAGTGAAAACTCATTTTTTATTTTCTATTTTTTTATGTTTTTTTATTTTTGAAAACACTTTAAACATTTCAACTTACTCCCCCTAAACTCACGCACTAACTAAACTCTTTTTGCTTAGGGAAATTTCTCCCCCTAAATTTTTGTTTTTATGGAGTATAGTTTTAAAAACAGAAATTTAAACACAAACAGACTCCCACTTTAACCTAACAAGGTTTTTCACTTTTAGTAAACATATTCTATCAAAGAAGTAAATAATTCGTTACCATGGGTAACCTACTATTCACCTCAGATGATTTACATGAATAACCACTATTGAACACATCAACAGTCCTTCTTGGTCATCCTTCACACACTCAACAACTTAGTTAGACTGGGGGACCCAAGCCTTAAAGGTCTTGGGTCGTCCAGATTCATCAATCACTAGAACATCCATCCAATATCCATTACACCGTACTGGTGTCTTGGAAGTCTTCCTAGCTGTTGAACAAGATTAATAATTTCCACGAGACCTTTGATCACAAGAATTCCAATAAACTCTTGGATTTTTCGACCTTTGAAAGTTATTATCTTGAAACCGTCTTCTCCCATTATTATAATCTGATCTTTGAAAAATTTGTGGATTATGTTGAACTTTCGAGTTACTAAAACCCCTATATTCGTCTCTTCTTTGAAAGTTTCGATTACCAGAAGTTTGGTATCGATTTCCATATCCAAAATTTTTATTTTGAAAAGAATTTGTTTGACCCTTATGGTGACATGATTTAGGAGAAGAGTTTCTTGAACCAACAAATCTTCTTGATGTTGAAGGTTTAGGTTGAAATCTCGGTTGATTTATCTGAAAACTGGATTTAACATTTTTATTTAAACCAACCTGATTTCCATCCTTAACCTCAGCCTCAGCCTCTGCTTTCTTATCCTTTTTAAAAGGATAACAACTAGCCACATGTCTTTTATTGTGACATTTAAAACAGGATCTCTTCTTAAAAGTTTTCTTTCTGTTAGATCCCTGTTTAAATGTTTTGACCCTTTTGTCTTCAGTATCCTCATCCACTTTATGAGGTGTACTATTTGACCTAACTATTTCTTTCAAAGAACCTGGACTATTAGGTATGTCAACAGTTATCGGAGCCACTACATCTGGTGTAGTAGGAACAAAATTTGTTAGCTCATTTTCATTGGTAAAAAGGAGTAATCTTGATCCTCAGAAGATGGAGCTTTATTAAACCTCACTCCTGTTTTATCATTACTCCGTTTCAAACTTTTCTGAATTTGAGTCCCGACTAACAAGGATTCATAAATTTGTCTAACTTTCTATGAAGTTCAACAATTTTGGCCTGTGCACCAGCCAATTCGGTGCACTTTTCCGAAAGGTCGTTAGTCTTATCCTTCACAGTTTCACAAGCCAAATCAATGATCTGTAAAAGTTCATTGACTTTGCTGGTCAAACTGGTGATTTCTTGTTCATTTGAATTGAGTGTATTTAAAAAGTTTGACTCCCTTTTACTCAAAAGAACATTTGACTCTTTCAGTTTTTCTAATTCAACTAACAGAATTTCGTTTTGCTCTGATAATTTGTCAATTGTACCTTGTAGTTCAGTGCAAGTATGACAAGAATGACTTACAGATTGAAATTGTACCTGTACCTTTGCGTAAGCTCATCTTTATCATCCATGTACACTGTAGCTTTTGCATCCTTGAGTTCTATTCTCTCCTTTTCAGCTTCCTTCTTCCCTTCTATCTTAGCAGCTTCTTCACCAATCTTCACAGCTGCAGTCTCAGCCACGCGTGTACTTTGTCTGGAAGTACTCTGATAACGTTTTTCTAAAGCTTCCCACAGCTCTCTAGACGATCCATACCTATTACAAATGGTTTTCATATCAAATGGCAAGGACATCTTTATCGTTGCTAAAGCCTTCTTCTCAGCATCATATATACGTTTCTCAGAATCTTCCATCTTCTCATATGAGAAGACCATAATTCTTCCATTAACTCGACGCGTGGGAGCAATGTACCCATCAATCATACAGCTCCACATATTAGGGTCTTCACATTGAACAAATGCCTCAAACTTCTCTTCCAGTCTACATATTGTTCAACTTTCATCAACTTCGGGCAGTTATTAAGACACTCACTGTTGTTCTTCATTCTGACCATCTTTACCACGCAAAGTATCAGTTTAAATGGATTTTGGTATACCTGTATCAAAACCCAAATCTAACCTCTCTTCTGGTCCTTCTCGTGTTTTACGGTAACCGTACCGTTAAAAACGTTCAAAATTTTGTCCAAAAAGTGTGGTTACAAAATTGTACCGTTAAACTCGTCTCGACGATACGAATCCAATGAAATATATTGTCCGATAGTGACTTTAGGATTTTTCGTGCCTTAAAAATCACACGAGTCTAACTCTGCAATCGGTTTGTTAAGATTGTTTACGGATCAACTTCTATGTTCAAAAACGTTTAACTCCGGTTACGTTAGTTGGTTAACTTTCCACCTTTTTGTATCTAACTCGGAGCAGTATTAAATCCGAAATAGTAACTCAGATTTACAATCCGAAATGACAATCCCGAACAGTAATCCAAAATGCTAATCCGAAATGGTGATCCGAGATGAAATCCGGAATGCACTGTTCTGATCCGAAATGGAAATCCGGAATAGACTACTCTGATCCAGATGGAATCTGGAATAGTTCTTATCCGAGATGGAATCTGGAATACACTTCTGATCCGAAATTCAGTCCGAAATGGCTTTTCTGATCCAAATTGCAAGTCTGATGATCTGAAATGCAGGTTTCTAATCCGAAATTCAAGTCCTCAATCCGGAATACTATGCTTTTTGATCCGGAATGCAAGTCTTCAATCCGAAATGCTTCACTTCTGATCCGAAATACCTGCTGTTAATCCGAAATACCTGCTGAAAACCCTAATTTAGCCGTCAAACACTCCAAAACAGCCTCGAAAAACTCCAGAAACGCAGATTTTTCTACTGTTATGATTCTGAACCGAGTAAAATCAAGAGCCAAATGCTCTGATACCAATTGTAGGTCCCCTAGTCCTTATGGATCTTGACAGAATCGTCTACCCAATCTAGAGTGCGGAATCCCCTAGATCAGATTTCTCAGAAAACACAAGAACACGAACACGAATTCCTTTAAACCGTCTTCTATTGATTATCAAACACAATTGTTTTACAATCAATTCAAGACTCTCTATCTCTAACTCTCTGAAGCAATTATCTCTGCAACTAAACAATAGAACCAACAACCTTAACCCTAAACACAACCTTCCTATTTATAGAGATAGGTTATTCTCTTGGGCTAGGGTTTCCTACATGGACTGCTAATGGTTTTAAGGCCCAATTCGCCTACCATGCTCTCTTTAGTATCTATTTCAGCCCAATTACTTCTAATTCACTATTACAAAACTAAACCCGCTAACCGTTTATCATTTTACTAATTACAAGATATCCAAAAACCAAATCTAAGCTGTTGTCACCAATATGACAAATAGTTTTTAAGATTCATTTGATACAAAACAAACACATAATTTCACCAACGTTATGTTGACTTTTTAAACTGACATTTATTTCAGGTAACTAGTGGGTCCTTGCACATCACGAAACAAGAACAAGCATGTCAAGAAAGAAAGCGAAGTCATCCTTTTGGAGGATTGGATTCACATCTCCCTCCCTTGAGTGAAAGATGGAATGCAAAACCTTGATGTTATAAACATTACTTTTGTAAAAAGTCTTTTTTTGGAAACAATATAACTTTGTGATGTCTTTTATGAACAACTTGTGACTTGTAAATCTCTTTTATGTGATGCAATGGATGAACATCGTACGGATTAATTTTATTTAGATCCTTGCTCATAAAGATGATAATTATGGTGCAACTAATCCAAGGAACAAAAACTTGGAAATAAGTCTAGGTGCAATGTAACCTTAGCAATTTCAAACTTTTGATCATCCATCATTTTCATATTTAGAAGCTCTACTCCTTATCACGTGTGTATTCATCATCCTACATGCTGACAAAATGGTTTTAACTTAGCATCAAATTACCAGAACAATTCTAAGTAATACATGCCTTGAAACCTTCTTCATGTCTTAACTAAGTTAAATTGAGGCATGAGAATCGCCAAAAGGCTGAAATATGAAGTTGAGTGGCTGAAACTGGCAAAAATAAAAAATTTCCTTGTTAGAGTCCTATGCAGACCGTATTGAAAACCCCTTGCGGGTCCGCAAGGGGTACTTGACAGCAAAAAAATTGTTGGTAGTAGCATATCACCATAATGTGACACCTAGTTTGATTTTTGTCACCATTCCTTCTTCATTGAGGCACCATTGGACACTCGTCGAAGTCTCATGCACTCTCCATTCCTATAAATAGCAAGCTAATTTGCATAATTTTTCATCCCAAAACTCAAAACACTCTAAAGTCTAGTGTGAGTTCTTCCTTTCTACTTTGAAAGCTCATCTTCTGGTCTTTTGAAGTTATCTTCCATAACTGGTAAATTCCTTTGCTTTATCTCATTAAATAGCAATTAGTTTAGTAGCTTAATTATTTCTGAGTGTCAAGAATTGTCAACAGTTTGACTATTTTGTTTGACTTTCAAATCTGGTCACTTGGTTAACCAATTTTAAATCAAATTCACCCAAATTATTCTCATAATTTTGGAAACAAAACCCTACATTCATATCTCCTGATAATTATGTTTAAATGGGTTAAAATGGCAAGCCAAACCTGGATTTTATAAAAGTTAAACTCAGTTTTATACGATTACCAAAGAATAACCTTTACGCATATGTAATAGAATATTTGACAACAAAACAGTTTGTAAAACATAACAAAATATATTTTAATATGTTTGACTTGTCATGAACCCATTTTCCTGTCCAAAGACATAGCCCATTTTACCATTTTTACTTTTGGCTGAAACATATGTTTATTTACAAATCAATATTTTTATGGATATATGTCTTCTAAATGCCTTTGTGTGAAACTTGTTTGGATAACTCCATGCGTGCATTCATTAACTTTGATCAAGACAAACTGTAGTATATTATAGCGTTATAGGTTTGACAACCCAATCCTGCTTCCAGTGTGTGTGGTGTTCTGGAAGACCATTTGTGGAATCATTGATTCCGTAGATTTTACATGGAAATCCTTTTTGGGTATTTCTACTCAATTAGTTAATCCCTTAGATTTCCATGCCTGTCAACATAAGGTTTGAATGTGTCCATCCTTCTTACCATATCTCATTAAACACAAATTTAGCATAACATATCACCATACAAAACCCTTTCTCCATTTATTGTTTGTTAAACCTATGTCACTCACCAAGTCTTTAGTTGACCTATGTTTTCTCACATATGTGTAGGATCGGTTTGCATTGTTAGAATTCAGTAGAATTAAGAAAAACCACATTCCAATATATCTAGTAGATCAAAATAAGTGTGGAATCCATAAGTTGATCATGTATGACACTTGTTTCATAAATTCACTTTTTCATTACCAAATTCAGTAGCATAACTGTTGGAGCTACAGAAGAACAGATGATATCCAAAAGCCAAAACATGATCCACTGATGAAGAAATAAGTAAAAGATTGAACCAGTTTCTCCCCAAAGATAGTGAATCTTGAACACCTATTCAGAACATCTGTTCAAGAGTATGGCTAACATCTGATGATGACTTGGAACCACTATTCAATTGTACCAACATATGTTGAAGGCTAACATCTATTGAAGACAAGCCCTGATCAAGCCAAAGGTCTGATGAAGAAGACCAAACATCTTTTAGGCCAAATAGATGTTTGGACAACTACAACAGAGGATAGCTTAGATAGTGGTTTCTCAATGTAATAGTATTTATCTTATTACTGTTTAGTATAGCCTAGATCAGATGATAGGATTTGCTCAGATATTTGCAAACATTTGAGAATCTATTATGTTAGGAATGTTAGATGTTATTATCAGGGTGACGTCAAAGAATCACCAAACTGAGCTTTCGTACTTAGTATAAATAAATCACACTTGGATGAAATGGAGCAGGATATTCATGATGAATTTAGATGATGGTATTATGGCGAAAAGACTAGAGAACTTGTGATCGTGTTATACAAAAAAACTAATCGGAGAACAATTAGATTGTATGATCCAATGTGGATATTGAATATGTTGAAGAAGGATACAGAGATGTTGTTCTACAATAAGATTTATTTGTCGAAGATTGATAGTGAGCAGGCGATGCAATTTCAAAGACTTGTGAAAGTGTGTTATGCTTATGACATATATTCTTGAAGAATGTGAGAGACAACGGCTTAGATAGTGGTTTCTCAATGTAATAGTATTTATCTTATTAATCTTTAGTATAGCCTATTATGTTAGGAATGTTAGATGTTATTAACAGTATATGAAGAAACCTCCTTTGGCAGATCAAACGCCAAGGAAAAGCTTTGAAGATCACAGAGGGGATTACGGAAAGAGATTCTTCAGAAGTAAGGGATGAAGACCAACAAGACAAGACTATGGCATCATCCAAGGAGGAGTTTGTTGATACCGAATGTCTAATGCCTACGGCTTATTTGTATCTAGTTTAATGTATAGGTAGCATAACATAGTGTCTTGAATGTTTGAAATCGTAAAGCAAGGACTC
This sequence comes from Scalesia atractyloides, assembly GCA_947069175.1. Classification (NCBI taxonomy): domain Eukaryota; kingdom Viridiplantae; phylum Streptophyta; class Magnoliopsida; order Asterales; family Asteraceae; genus Scalesia; species Scalesia atractyloides. The sequence goes on along the minus strand of CAMTDV010000020.1, from coordinate 68,576,223 downwards.
ATACGCATGCATGCACACACGATTCATACATGCGTATGAGATTTTGACTCACCCTCGTATCTTCTTTCTTTTCAATAGTTCTCCATTTTGTCCTTCACATTCTTCAAGAATATATGTCATAAGCATAACACACTTTCACAACTCTTTGAAATAGCATCGCCTGCTCACGATCAATCTTCGACAAATAAATCTTATTGTAGAAAACATCTCTGTATCCTTCTTCAACATATTCAATATCCACATTGGATCATACAATCTGATTGTTCTCCAATTAGTTTCTTTGTATAACACGATCACAACTTCTCTAGTCTTTTCGTCATAATACCATCATCTAAATTCATCATGAATATCCTGCTCCATTTCATACAGCGGTATATTTCTCATCACCTTCGTTTGTCTGTACTTTAACGTCACCTTATATTTCCCATTCTCTGGATCTATTTTAGTCTTGGAAACAATTTGTTTTGGCTCCTAAGGCTTCCACCATTTAAACTTTGTTTTAGCTTGTTGTTTGATAAATCTCAGTACATGTTGATTGTACTTACTTTGATCAAAGTTTATTAGTCTCAGCCTGCAAAACTCTGTCACATCCCACGTGGCAGACTTTTAATATCATTAGTATTCCTGAAATACTGAATGTCGTATTCTTTTCGGATAGCAATCACTTTTAGCTTGGGAATTTAACTCCAACTAATTATATCACCTAGTGACACATTTTATTTCTTGTGAAGAAAGTTAACAGTCTTTGATACTTTCTTTCGGTTGGAACCCTCTAAACCATTTCAATCTTTTCTTAAAAGTCTCTCTTTTGTCAATCACTAGAGACTTCCCTGTTTCTCTTTTAGTTTCCTCTTCAGTATATCTTTAGCTTCTTCAGCAAACATCTCCGTAGAAGTAGGAAACTAATCATTCACGTTATTATCATATCGAACCTCAAAGTCATCTTCTATCTCGACTTGATCATAATCATTTGCATCAGCAACTGGTTCGAATATGTAAGCTTTATGTTTATCATCATTCTCAATATCATTTAGTTTGTCTTCAAAGTCAACACGAACTCTTCTTCAGGTTTGCCACACAACCTCGCAAGTTCTCTATAGAATAATTGCCCACATACTCTCCCTCTTCTATATCATAACCTTCTTCCATGAACTGCTGAGCTGTTAGACTTGCAGGAACAGACGTCATCGGTGCGGCGTCTGTGATTATTCCTGTAGTTTCCTCACCAGCATCTTTAGAATTCTCTCTAGACTCCCCTAAACCTCAGATACATCTTCTGTTTATCAGCTTCAGATTGCTTTTTCAGTAACATCTGGTTCAGTTGCTATTTCCACTGTGGTTAAACCTACATCACCACCCAGATCATTATCAACATCAGGATCATCATTATCATTGAAATCATCTGAATCACCGAAATCAAGGTTTTCTTCATCATCTTGGTTATCTTTTTCTTCCTCATCTTCCTAATCTTTATTTTCCAGACCACACAAAGCATCCGTAATCTTCTTATCATGAGAAGTAAGCTCATGTTCTACTTGTTTTTTCAGTTTCAGCCTCAGGTTCAGATACTAAAACTTCAGGTTCAGGTTCAGTTACATGTACAGGTAGTGTTTCGAGTTGCAGGTTTAGTAGAAGCTTCTAGAACACCATCTACTGGTTTCTTTCTGTCAGTTTTAAATTTAGCAAGTTCAGTTACTTCTGCTGCAAGAACTGCATTCTCAATCTATTTCCTTATTAAAGCAACTTCGTCATCAAGATTGATTTGCAATTTATTTTCCAACACTTTGAAGTAACTCCTGTACTTAGTCCACAAGATTGCATGATGATCTCTTCGTTAAGTGTTTTCATTTATTTGAGCTTGTTGTCTTTCATTCTGAGCTCTCAACCTTCCATTCTGTTCAACTAAGCTATCCACTTTAACATTCAACACTTCAACCTCTTTCTCCAACTCTATGATTGTTTGGCTCATTAAAGTAATCATAATATATACATATCATCAAGCCTCAGAGTTTGTTGTTGAGTAGTGGAAGGTCTAGCTTGCTCAGGCTTCTTCGGTGTTGATTTTGGTGTTTGCTATGATGCTAATGATGTTGGTGTTTTCATATGAACGCTCTTTATTGTTTGGATATCAATCACTTAATCAACTACTAAAGTTCCTTTCTTTACTACCACTGATACATCATTAGGTTTTTCACCTTGAACTGTTGCTTCATCTAGTTCATCCATTAGCTTCAAACAAGTAGTTTTCTTTTTTTTTGTAGCAGGTGAACCTGTTATCTTGAGGTTTGGTCTAGCTTCGATTTTCTTTCTCCCACGGTTTTCTTTTTATCAACAACTGGTATCTCAGGAACGTAATCAACATCCTATTCCTCATCTGCTTTTTTCTTCTTAACACGTTTAACTTCATGTGAAAAGTCTGGTTCCGATTGTATCTCTTCTTCATCAGACTTCTTTTCATCTTTATTAAACGTAGCGGATACAACAACTTCTTCTTCAACAACTGGTTCCTCAACTTCACTCACTTTCTTAGCACGTGTTCTTTTGTGTTCCTTCTTTGAACCTTGACAGTCATCCTCTTTCTTAATACGTTTGCTTTTGAATACACAAACTTCTCATTTGTTCATTTTTCTTTTTCAGTTTCTTTGTCTAAAGTGCTATCATCATGTCTCCATTTTCCATCCTCTAGAGCTACATATTCTTTCTTCTTCGCGTGACCAAATAATCCTCTAAACTTTTGAATATTTTCTTCAGGTTTTCCTCTATAAGTTCCAAGTCGTTCAAACGTCGCACTATTCATATGTTCAAGCTTCATCACATCACCTTCTTCTTTCACAAGATCTGGCACTTGATGAACAATCAACAATTGTAAAAACCTCGGATAAATGTTCCACTTCTTGTCACCTTTGTTGCTCTTCAGATTATTAAATATCATAGTTGAGAAATTAAACTTCAGATTTAGCAACAACACAATAATGGCACTCATCTGATAATCTTTGGCGATATCATAATATCACTTTCAATGCCCTAAACACTCCACTACCACATGCATAAAAAACGTGTACGATCTCGGTACGCAACTCTATGCGTAACTTGTAGCATTAAGATACCTGTCATAACTCATTCTAAGAAAGCAACCTTTATCCTACTTTTCGTCAAGTAATTCTAGATCTATGGATTCGTCTTTAAAATCTTACACTTTTCAAATCAATGCTTCAGTAATAATGATTTTCTTCTCCTAGACAACTAAAAGAATCTATATGCCTTCCACTTTGACGTTCTTCTAGAATTTGCGTATGACCTTCTAGTAAGGTGGTCGAACCTCGATTATAGCCTTGAAATTCTTGACTCCTTCAAGAAAGGCATTTTCCGTGCAAATGGATTTGCTATCTCATTCTTCTCATCAAGCAGTTCCACGTTATTGTGCTTTAGGTCATGATCCTTTTCGTTTTCATATTTCATCATCTGTACAAAATACAACAAGCATAAATCCGACAATTTTACCAATTTTAAACACTTGGAAATTTTCAAACACTTAATACACTTGCACGTACGAACCCAACACATATAAACAATCCACGTATGTACACTAATAAGTATAAGCACTATACATATGAACTCATTACATATGAACATGACACGAACGACTATATTAGATATATGATGCCTTGTCACATACGAACCATTAGAAGTGTATGTGCCTTTGTTGGTGCATGTTATGTGACACCAGCTTTGGTTTTGGTCTTTGGATATAATCAAGACTTAAGAAAATCTTGAAGCCATTGAAGTTCCGCGTTTGTGTACTTCAAGTAGATTCCCAGTTTGGTGGCTTGTCTTAGATTATGAAGAACTGAAGTTCCGAGTTTGACATATGAAGATAATTCTAAGTTTGTGAATACAAGGAATTCCGAGTTTATGATATAATGGAAATTCCAAGTTTGTTAATCAAACATGATTTCGAGTTTGTGAAGATCAAGTGAATTCAGAGTTTGTCAAGTTGGTCCAATTTTATGTCTTTGTATTAGTTATTCAGTATTTGTGGTTTTATGTAATATGGGCCTAGCCAGTATGAATGTAATTATGTTAGATAACCAGTTCTACAATAGGGTTTTAGGCTATACAGTTTCAGAGAAGTTATAGAGCGAGAGAAAACACAGAAAAGGTTGTGAGTTCTTGTGATCTTGAGTGAGTGTAAAAACTTGTGTTCGATAATCATAGAAGATCGGTTTAAAGTGTTTTACATGTTCTTCATCATATTACGTGCTTCTGTTTTTTTGATTAACTAAGGGGATTCTACACCCATCGTTGAATGGTCAATCTCGTATCGATCCTCGTGTGGTAAGGCCCTATGATTGGTATCAGAGCATTATATTATTAATAATGGTTTAGTGGAAGTGGTGCCAGTGCAAAGGTTTCATGTGGAAGATAAATGTCTTCCTTGTCAAAAGCGAAAACAACATAAGAAACCTCACAAATCTAAAACAATAAAATCTATAGATGCCCCTTGTGGATTACTTCACATGGATTTATTCAGTCTAGTGAACGAAAGGAGCATAGCTGGAAAGTACTATTACTTAGGTTTCACAGATGATTTCTCACCTTATTCATCGGTTTTTTAGGTACAAAATATGAGACAACAGAGCTGCAGATAGATCTTTTTACGAAATTGGAGAATGTTCATGAAGCACGCATAAAGAGGATATGGAATGATAATGGCACAAAGTTCAAGAATCAAATTCTGGATCTCTATTGTCTTTGCAAGGGAATAGAACATCAATACTCGGCTCCTTATACACCTCAATAGAATGGACTCGCTGAGAGGAAAAACAAGACGTTGATTAAAGCCGCTATGACTATGTTTTGTGATTCAAAGCTTTCGGTTCTTTTCTTAGGAGAAGCTGTGAATATAGCTTGTTATGTTTTAAATAAAGTTTTAACTATTAATGATTTCATAAAACTTGCCTGAACTATTTTTTAACAAGAAACCAAAGTTGAAAGGCTTTGAACCATTTGGTTTACCTTTCAATTGTAAAAGATAAAGATAAAAAATTCGATGAGGTAGCTGATGAAGGATACTTCCTAGGTTATGTACCTGGAAAACCGAATAAAAAGATTTTTAATCTAAAAACTGGTAAATTTGAGGTTGTTTTTAATGTTGACATTACTACTTATACACCTCAATAATCAACTACTCGTCCAGCTATATTATATAATTATGATAGTGTTTTTAAAATCATTTAATATTATTAAGTTTTCCAATGTAGATGGATCACATTCGATTCAAAGGGTGATTAGTAACGCTAAAGATGGCATTTCATGCTAAGATCAAGTATTACGATAACAGATGCTCCAGGAACTTCCTTCGATGCCATGGTTAAGGATTCAAGTGATTGCGAGTCTGAACCTATAGATGGGGAGGAATTTATGTAACACCCCGACCGAGTAAAATAACGAACCGCGGCGGAAACATCGGGGAATCATGTCACAGAACTATTGTTTCACTACTCATGGAATTTAAAATTTTGTTTATTAAGTGAAGTGTTTACATTATCTTCGGATAAACAGAAACAAACACATAAATAAATTGTCTTTCATGTTATAAGTCACTAAGGCCTGTGTCCATTCCTACGTGAAGCATGCATCATATTATCAAGCATTGACTCCTGAAACATATGTGAAAAGAAAGTCAGCATAAAAATGTCGGCGAGTACATAGATTTTGTAAGTTTGTCAAATTCGTGGCTTTGTATACATATTGCAACACCTCGTCCGACTACAAGAGTCGTTAAGTGAAAACCTCATATCAGAAATGTTTGATATTGCAATATAATTAACCAACTAAAACAAGTTGGTTAGAGTTGTGACAACCTTATAGCCATGAATCTTGACCAAAACGTGTCTTTTGTAAAAAACCTTGTAATAGATTGATTCAAAAGAAAAATTGTATGGCCTATATCTTTAAGTGAAAGTCATTGCGTGACATTATTCAAACCATTTCCATGTTATAAACCATTTGTCTGTGTTATAAACCATTCATCCATGTTATAAATCAATCGTCCGTGTCATAAACCAATTGTCCATGTCATAAACAAACTGTCAGTGTTTTTAATTGTGAAAACTTTTGATTGTTCTTTAATGAACACATTCAAACATGTATTGACTATACCACCAATAGGTATCTTTAATAGACCACCAAAGGGTCTCTTTAACTAGACTAACAAATCAACAAATAATTTGTTAATATGAAACAGTTTCTGTCATTAGCCAAAATTCCACCAAATCTAGTGAACAGTCTCATAATGGGAATGTTAGTAGTATGGTACCATAACATACTACTACTCGGCTCGGCAAAAGATAATGAATGTCATTCGTCTTATGGATAACGCATCAACAAGTTGTTCACATTATTGAAATCGTATTGTTATACATATAAACCATAGACATTGTTTTTTTTTTGAGAAATTGAAAATGATTTAGCATGTATGAGTCACCCCAAAACATTTGCAAAACGTAAAAGAGGGGAACTTTGTACTCACTTTGAATTTCATTTTGTATATATAAACCATGTATATTTTTTTGAAATCTTGAAAATAATTATAGGCACATATGAATCACCACAAAACATTCGAAAACGTAAAAGAGGGGGCTATGTACTCACTTGGGATTGCGAAAGTATTCTTAATCAACGGAATAAACAAAGCTCAAACGTGTCCTAATGTGTCAGATAAATATGTTAGTGTGTCGGAACTACAAACAGGAGATCGGATAGAATGAAGTCTTATAAACCAAACGAGTGTTGGAACTCCTGTGATATGGTTTAACAAACTTAACATTCTGATTTGTAAAGGATCCTAAGTGCTTCTGACCCATTATGACTCGTTAAGGTAGTTTACGCTACTTTAACTAGTTATTAGCGTAAACGCGTGATCGGATGGTTAAACATGTCCTATGATAAGTCTTAAATGCCCAAAACATGTTAGAAAATGTTATAACATCAGTTTATATGTCAAAAATTTGGTTACTTGTGTTTAAAATGGATTTATGCGCAAAAGGGCATTTTGGTGATTATATTTTTTAAGAATATAGAAGTAGCTTTTCATAGCATTAACAAAACGACGTGACCATAAGCTATAAACTCAGTAGGTTATTCCCTAAACAACTATGGTCACAATATGTGTTTGGTTGGATCCTAAGATCGACTAAAAGGGTCGGATTAGAAAGCGGTGGTCAAGACCGCTTGACTTATGACCCTAAATAAGCATTAAACTAGAAGTGACGAGTTAGACATGTCAAAATATGTCTAACTAAGTTGATACTGATTTGGTATTAAAACTTGGTGTTTTGATACCCAAAACTAGTTTCGCCGTAAAATGCACATCGTGCGCGTTATTGACTAAAACTTTGACTCGTCACTTCGACTAGTAAACGAGGTAATCAGAAGGTGAAATTGTAAGGGATTATAACCTAGATGATTACAATCACCTTGCAAAGTTCAATTGAACTTTGACTTGACCAAAATATGGTCAGAATCAAAAGTCAATCATGAAGCCAAAGTTTTCGACTTTTAGCTCAAAATAGCTAAAATAATGAAAGAACTAGGAAGAGTACTTACTCGTGTTAAAAAACACGTTCAGAACTCAAGATAGGAGGCTTCCAAAGGCTAGAAACAAGCTCCAAAAAGGATAGAAAGAAGAACTTCACACTTTGCTTTGAAGTGTTTTGAAGTGGTATGAAAAAAATGGAAGAATCATGGGGTATTTATAGTATTTTAGGATCAAGGAGGTGATGACAAGTGTCCTCAAGTGTGGATTAGTGTCCTAACATGTGTTAACACAAAATTTAGTGTGTCAAAGTGATTGCTAGGTGTCAACAATTGGAGATAGGTGGCAAACTTGGTGAAGAAGCAAAAATCTTTATTATTTTTTGACATTTTTGGCCCTTGGACTTGTATTTTCACTTGTTTGCCATTTTTAACCCCTTTAACCTAAAATTTAGGTTATATAAAGGTGTTAAGACATGTGTAACTTGGATTATGCCCGAAAATGTCGTGGATGTCGGTTCGTTCGGTTGTACGTTATGTGTTTTGCAAAAAAATGCGTAAAACACTTTAACGAATACGAAAATGATCGAAATTGTGCAACGATTGACATTTTTTCATTCTCATCAATAGAATACAAGATTTTACTGAATACAAAAATATTTGGATTGATACACATGGTTCGTATCTTGGATACGGACCAGCAGACTTTCACAGTTTGACGAAAATAGTCATTTGACTTGTATAAGCGTGTTTTTGTCGTATCTAACCCTTTAAAACTTATATCTAAGTTATGTAAAAGGTACTTAGGGTATGTGTAGCTTATGTCCTTGTTTCGGGTTGTATGTCGTGTTAAACTGATTGTGTTTGAGTGTCAGTTAACGAATTACTTCCACAAAAATTTTTGAGGGTTCAAAATCGTGCAAGAAATTGAAATGGTACAAAATTCTTGGATAATTATACAGGTTCAGAAATAAAGCACAGGGTTTCATTGAATACAAAATTATTTGTAATTGTACAATGATTGAAAAGGCACAATGTCACAGTCTTCCTTACTTTTGGAAATTTCATCTCGAAATTTAATTAGAGGAAACTTTGTGAAAACAGTTGTGGATATTTCGCTTTCATCTGATCTTCTCATTCCAAGTAAATTTTGGGCCACGTTTGGATTCCCAACAAACTTTAACTATCGGCATACGTGAACGCTTGAGTTTCTTAACTTCACGGTCCAATATCTCCATAGGTTTCTCGACAAAGTGCATAGTGTAATCAATGTGAATTTCATCGAGGGGAATGTGGAGGCTAGTATCGGCTAAATACTTTTTCAATTGGACACTTGGAATGTTGGGTGAATATTCCTAAGTTCAGGAGGTAGCTCAAGTCGGTAGGCCACCTTTCGGATTCTCTCAACGACCTTGAATGGTCCAATATATTGTGGTGCAAGTTTTCCTTTCTTTCCAAATCTAATCACACCTTTCCAAGGGGATACCTTGACAAGGACATGATCACCAACTTGGAATTCCAAGGGCATGCGTCGTTTGTCCGCATATCTTTTTTTGACGGCTTCTAGCTGTCAGAAGTTTATCACAAATTTTCTTGAGTTTGTCTGTTGTGTCGTGAATGAGTTCAGGTCTAGTGAGCTAAGCTTCACCGACCTCATTCCAGAAGACAGGTGAACGACATTTTCGACCGTATAGAGCTTCAAAAGGCGCCATATTGATGTTGGCATGATAACTATTGCTGTAGGAGAATTCGACCAATGGTAGATGCGAATCCCAACTACCACCAAAGTCAATCACACATTCTCTAAGCATTCCTCCAATGTTTGAATTGTCCTTTCAGATTGTCCATCCGTTTGAGGATGATAACCAGTGCTCAGATTGAGTTTGGTTCCCATGGAAGATTGCATAGTCTTCCAAAAGTGAGATGAGAATCGAGCATCTCGATCGGATATGATGTTCAAAGGAACACCATGACAAGATATAATCTCATTAACGTAGATCTTGGCGAGTTTGTCAGTAGATAGATCCTCACGAATGGTCAAAAAGTATGCTGACTTTGTTAGACGATCGATGATTACCCAAATGGCATCATGACCTCTAGGTGTACGCGGTAGTTTGTTGATGAGATCCATCGCAATGTTCTCCCACTTCCATACCGGTATTCTGGTTGCTCCAGTAAACCAGATGGGCGCTGATGTTCTAATTTAACTTTAAGACAAGTTGGGCATTTAGACACATATAAGGCAATGTCCTTATTCAAACCCGACCACCAATACTGGGTACGGAGATCCTTATACATTTTTTGTACACCAGGATGGATTGAATAGTGAGACTTATGAGCTTCATCTATCAATAAGGTGCAGAGATTGTCTTGACTAGGAAACCACAAGAACAGCATGTAGATAGAGGAAGTCACCGTTTGGAATTGATTAATTCCCCCGAGTGAAGATGAATGCAAAACTTGTGTTAACATCATTTTTCAAAAAGCTTTTTTGGAACACATAACTTGTGATGTCTTAAGGATACAACTTGTGTTTGAAATCTCTAGGATGAAACTGAACACACAATATTTATTTGACCTTGCCTCAAAAAGATGAAATATGTGCACTAACCAAGGAGAAGAATTGCAAGTACGTCTAGGTCAGATGTAACCAGCAACGTTTCAAACTTTTGCATCATCATCATTTCAATAGTTTGAAGCTCACTTTATCGGTGTGTATTCAATCCTACATCTGACAAAAGGTTTTCAAATTTTAAGGCATCAAATACAGAACATTCTAAGTAATACATGCTTTGAACTCTTTTTCATGGTTTAATAAGTTAATTGAGCATGAGACTCGCCAATTGGCTGAAACAATGAAGTTAGTGCTTGAATGGCAAATAAAAACATTTCCTTGTTAGAGTCCGTAAAAGATCCGATAGGGAACACACCTGCGGTTTCCTGCAAGGTTTGAAGCAAAAATTTGTTGGTTTGGGTTCCCAATGAAAGTTTTTTTGTACTTCCTTCTTCAATTGAGGCGAACCGATTTGAAATTTCACGATGAAGTTCATGATCCGAAATCCATAAATAGCAAGCTAATTTAGATAATTTATCTCCAAAACTAAAACACTGAATCTGTGGGGGTTCCTTAAACTTTGAAATACCTGGTTTGACATTGTATCCCATAAATTGAAACCTTTTTTACCAAAATTACAATTGAGATTTGGTAAGTTAAATTCATTCTGAGTTCCACGAATTAGCACAGTTTGTTTTTGGTTGACGTTTCAGATCTAGACTTGGTTCCGATGTTAAAAAATTACAAATTATCCTATAATTTAACAAAACCCTACATTATATCCTAATGATTACGAAGGGAAAATCGGCAACCAAATGGATTAGTAAAATTTAAAACTCGTTATACGATTACAGAGATTTACGCAATGTAAGTATTTGGAACATAACATTTGTAACATAACAAGAATTATGTTAATATTTAACGTCAGACCATCTGTAAAACAAGCCCTGTTCACCATTTGTTATCTTGGAAACAAGGGTAATTACAAATAATTTTTTATTATGGTATTGTTCTCTAAATGCCGTGTAAACTGTTTGGATAACTCCAGTGTGTTTCATGAATTTGATCAAGTGCCAAAGTGTAAATAGCGTTAGGTGAAACCCATCTGCTTCAAGTGTTTGTTTGGATGCCTTTGTGAATCATTGCCCGTATTTTAACATGCAAATCGGTTAGGGTATTTGCCCAATTAGTTAATCACCTTAGGTTCAAGGCTGTCAACTAGGTTGAATGTGTCATGCTTCTTACAAGTATCTCTTCAAATTGCATACATATCAGCAAAAACTTTACCAATGTTTGTTCTTGAATACTCTTATGCCTTGTTTTCTCACATTATGGGTTTCATGTTCCAAAAAGGAATTTAATAAACATTAAGATTATAGCGATCAATTTGGATCTAGTTACATGTCATGAAGTTTAAGTTCACATTTTCTCTCCAAGCAAAACTGTTGGATGTCACCAGAAAAAGATGAGGGATGTGAACAATCTTAACAAAACAGATCACTTCAGCACGGTGTTTGGTTAACCAGTCCATACGTACTGTGACGTCAAAACTCCAAGTTGCATTGGCGTGAGGTCAATCAAAAAAAGATGGTTATTGAGGTTCACTTGGCAGTTACGAATAACAGAATCAAGTACAAGAGGTTCGCCACTAACTATCTCTACTATTAAGGGTTTTCCTAGTTTGGTTCGTGGTGTTGAAAGATAAGGCTCAAAATCTAAGGATAAAAAACTCCTATCGTACACCCGAGTTAAAAAGAATAGAAGCAGTTGATTATTGACAAAGAACGTAGTGTTAACCACGTCATTGTTAGCACGAGCCTCATTAGCATTTATGTTAAATGCTCGTCCTGGACTGTATTTGCATTAACTAGCTTTGGGCAGTTGTTTCAGTAGTGAGTAAGATCACCACAATTGTAGTAGGATCCGGTGGGTAGTGGGGTCTGAAGGATTGGCTTGTGGTTGAACAGGATTTCAACCACTTGATTCGGGGCAGAGCAAAATGACAAGTGTTGGCAAGATAGTCCACAATTGGTACAATGACGGCACGTTAGATGGGGTTGGTGATGACTATCACACTTTTGCACAAAGGTGCAGTACCGGCATATTGTCTCTTGGTGGGAGGCTGTGCTGGAGGCTGTGCTGATTGATTGGGAGCAGCTTGGTTGGTTGTGTAACAACGCGGAATTCTTGGAACCTTTACACTTCCTAGATTCTTGGAGGTTTCGGCCTTTTTTCCCTTTCGTTTCCCTTGTGAAGTCTTGGTAGATTGCTTCTTGTCACCTTTGCGAAAAAGTTTACCCTTCTTGACTTGCGATTCAGTCAGGGTTGCAGCCAACTTGATATAGCCTGTCTGAATGTTGCATGATTGCTACTAGTGACTATGTCCTGAACTGGGTCAAGAAGGCCATCAATGTACTTTTCAATAGCCTTATCCAAGGGCGTGACCATAGTAGGACATAACAAACTTAGCTCCTCATAAACGGTCAGTGTAGGCACAATGTTCTCCACTATCCTATTTCAGGTCGTGGAATTCGTTCTCAAGTGCTCTTTGCTGTGGCTGGGCAGAATTCCTTCATCATAAGAGCTCGAAGCTCTTCCCACGTCTGAACCATTGCAACATAATTACCCTATCTCTCACTACTTCGTTCCACCACGTGAGCGCCCTCTTTTGGAATACACTCGAAGCAAATTCTACTTTGCGCCTATTTGGACATTAAACATGACGGAATGTGCTCTCAAGACTCTCAAACCACTGTAGGAGCCCAGTAGCTTCCTCAGAACCACTAAACTTGAGCTGTTTACCGAATTGAATTGTTTAAAATTGCACGAAACAGGTGCATTGTTGTTGTTATTGTTGGCTTGGTTTAATTGAGCACAAGATTTGGTAGCATAACAGCTATCATTATCGCCATATCGGCGTCCTGAGCAGCATTTCGACGAGGAGGCATTCTAAAGAGAAGGAAATATGAGAGAAAACGAGTGAGATTGATATTGGATAGTCAAAAGAAAACATTAAAAATATCGACGAAACATAAGGATTGTGATCATCTGTTCGTTACCTAAAACAAACAAATGACACATAGTGACTAATCATAGTAAATGGGTCTTTATAATGTATTGCGAAGACATGCTTTAGCCTATAAGTGGATACTCACCCCCAAGAGTTCCAAGGTAAGAGTGATTGGTCTGATAATGCGGATTTGTACGAACACTCTAGCCTTAGACAGAAAACTCAGCGTATAGGCATCCACCATTCCAGATTGCACGTGTTTACATTATTAAAACCGAACTTTGACGAGATTTTGAAAACTTTGATGGCATGAAGACTGAAAACAAATCATCTAAGGATAGATGATTGATTTTCAAAAGGAATTTGTAACTTGTGAATTTGTTTTGGTAATCACCTAAGGATAGGAGATGGTATTGTTTTAAGATCTAAACACATGATAACTTATGTTAGGGACCTAGGAAGGTTATAGTCTAGGTCAAAGCATTACTAATAACCTAGTTCCCTATAACCATAAGCTTTAATACCAATCTTTCTGTAACACCCCGACCGTGTAAAACAACGAACCGCGGCGGAAACGTCGGGGATTCAGATCACAGAATTATTCTTTCACAACTCATGGAATTTAAAATTGTGTTTTATTAAGTTATATGTTTACATTGTCTTGGGATAAACAGAAACAACACATAAATAAATTGTCTTTCACGTTTTAAGTCACTAAGGCCCGCGTCCATTCCTACGGAAGCATGCATCATATTATCAAGCATTGACTCCTGAAACATATGTGAAAAGAAAGTCAGCATAAAAATGCCGGCGAGTACATAGATTTTGTGAGTGTGTCAAATTCATGGCTTTATATACATATTGCAACACCTCGTCCGACTACAAGAGTCATTAAGTGAAACCTCATATCAGAAGTGTTTGATATTGCAATACAATTAACCAACTAAAACAAGTTGGTTAGAGTTGTGAAAACCTTATAGCCATGAATCTTGACCAAAACGTTTCTTTTGTAAAAACCTTGTAATAGATTGATTCAAAAGAAAACATTGTATGGCTTATATCTTTAAGTGAAAGTCATTGCGTAACATTGTTCAAAACCATTTCCGTGTTATAAACCATTTGTCTGTGTTATAAACCATTCGTCCGTGTTATAAATCAATCGTCCATGTCATAAAGCAATTGTCCATGTCATAAAGCAATGTGAAAACTTTTGATCGTTCTTTAATGAACACATTCAAACCTGTGTTGACTATACCACCAAAGGGTATCTTTAATAGACCACCAAAGGGTCTCTTTAACTTGACTAACAAATCAACAAATAATTTGTAATCAGAAACAGTTTCTGTCTTTAGCCAAACTTCCACCAAATCTAGTGAACAGTCTCATGATGGGAATGTTAGTAGTATGGTACCATAACATACTACTACTCGGCTCGGCATAAACCTAATGAATGTCATTCGTCTTATGGATAACGCATCAACAAGTTGTTCACATTATTGAAATCACAATGTTATACATATAAACCATAGACAATGTTTTTTTTGAGAACTTGAAAATGATTTAGCATGTATGAGTCACCCTAAAACATTTGCAAAACGTAAAAGATGGGAACTTTGTACTCACTTTGAAAATCATTTTGTATATATAAACCGTGCATATTTTTTTGAAATCTTGAAAATAATTATAGGCACATATGAATCACCCCAAAACATTCGAAAACGTAAAAGAGGGGGCTATGTACTCACTTGGATTGCGAAAGTATTCTTAATCAACGGAATAAACAAAGCTCAAACGTGTCCTTATGTGCCAGATAAATATGTTAGCGTGTCGGAACTACAAACGGGAGATCGGAAGAATGAAGTCTTATAAACCAATCGAGTGTTGGAACTCCTGTGATATGGTTTAACAAACTTAATATTCTGATTTGGAAAGGGTCCTAAGTGCTTTTGACCCATTATGACTCGTAAGGTAGTTTACGCTACTTTAACTAGTTACTAGCGTAAACGCGTGATCGGATGGTTAAACATGTCCTATGATAAGTCTTAAATGCCCAAACATGTTAGAAAATGTTATAACATCAGTTTATATGTCAAAAATTTGGTTACATGTGTTTAAAATGGATTTATGCGCAAAAGGGCATTTTGGTCATTTTTTTTAAGAATATAGAAGTAGCTTATCATAACATTAACCAAACGACGTGACCATAAGGTATAACCTCATTAGGTTATTCCCTATACAACTATGGTCACAAATATGTGTTTGGTTGGATCCTAAGATCGACTAAAAGGGTCGGATTCGAAAGTCAAAGCAGTGGTCAAGACCGCTTGACTTACGACCCTAAATAAGCACTAAACTAGAAGTGACGAATCAGACATGTCAAACTATGTCTAACTAAGTTGATAAAACTGATTTGGTATCAAAACTTGGTGTTTTGATACCAAAAAATAGTTTCGCCGTAAAATGCATATCATGCGCATTATTGACCGAAATTTTGACTCGTCACTTCGACTAGTAAACGAGGTAATCAGAAGGTGAAATCGTTAGGGGTTTATAACCTTTGTGATTACGATCACGTTGCAAAGTTCAATTGAACTTTGACTTGACCAGATATGGTCAGAACCAAAAGTCAACCAGGAAGCCAAACTATTCGACTTTTAGCTCAAAATAGCTAAAATAATGAAAGAACTAGGAAGAGTACTTACTCGTGTTGAAGAACACTTTCGGAACTCATGATAGAGGCTTCCAAAGGCTGGAAACAAGCTCCAAGAAGGATAGAAAGAAGAGCTTCACACTTTTTTTGAAGTGTTTTGATGTGGTATGAAAAAAATGGAAATATCATGGAGAATTTATAGTATTTTGGGATCAAGGAGGTAATGACAAGTGTCCTCAAGTGTGGATTAGTGTCCTAACAAGTGTCAACACCAAATTAAGTGTGAAAAAGTGAGTGCTAGGTGTCAAAAATTGGAGTTAGGTGATAAACTTGGTGAAGAAGCAAAAATCTTTATTATTTTTTTTGACATTTTTGGCCTTTGGACTTGTATATTCACTTGTTTGCCATTTTTAACTCCTTTAACCTAATATTTAGGTTATATAAAGGTGTTAAGACATGTGTAACTTGGATTATGCCCGAAAATGTTGTGGATGTCGGTTCGTTCGGTTGTACGGTTACGCGTTTTGCAAAAAACTATGTAAAACACTTTAACAAACACGAAAATGTTCGAAATAGTGCAACGATTGACAGTTTTGTATTCTCCTCAATAAAATACAAGATTTTATTGAATACAAAATATTTAGATTGATACACATGGTTCGTATCTTGAATACGGACCACCAGACTTTCGCAGTTTAATGAAAATAGTCCATTGACTTGTATAAGCGTGTTTTTGTCATATCTAACCCTTCAAAACATATATCTAAGTTATGTAAAAGGTACTTAGGGTATGTGTAGCTTATGTCCTTGTTTCGGAATGTACATCGCGTTTAAACTGATTGCATTTGAGTGTCAGTTAACGAATACTTTCACAAAATTTTTTGAGGGTTCGAAATCGTGCAAGAAATTGAAATTGTGAAAATGTCTTAGATAATTATACAAGTTTTGAAAATAAAACATAGGGTTTCATTGAATACGAAATCGTTCGTAATTGTACAATGATTGAAAAGGCACCAATGTCACACTTTACTAATCCGTTTGCGATCAGAATATTCCAGGGGAAGTTGGATCCAATCTAGGTGACAATTTAGTTGTTGACACCATTGCTACAACACAATCAAATAGAGATCATTCGGTTAACAAGATTATTGGAGATCCTATGTATGTGTTCAGACAAGAAGAGGTGTGATCGAGAGTTCTTGTTTGTTTGCTTCAATACAAAAGACTGGGATTATCAATGGTGTTTGTATAGCTGTTTCATTTCCCAATAGGAGCCGAATAATGTGCACATGGCTCTAAAAGACAATTCATGGGTTAAGGCTATGCAAGTGAAGTTAGCTCAGTTCAAGAAGTTGAAAGTTTGGAGCTAGTTGACTTGCTAGAAGGAGAGAAGGAAATTGGCACCAAGTGGTTGTTCAAGTGAAAAAGAGATGACCGAGGGATTGTAACAAGAAACAAGGCACAGTTAGTTGTCAAGGGGTTCAATCAGCAGGAGGGGATTGGCTACAATGAAGTGTTTGCAAAAGTGGCAAGGTTAGAAGCAATTTGTTTATTCCTAGCCTTCACATCATTTAAGGGCTTCAAAGTTTATTAAATTGACGTAAAGTGTTGGTGCACTTTATGTCCGTTACTTTACGAATAGGCTAGTTAGAGTGTGTGTTGAACATTGTATAGATTTGATACGAACAAAACACACACACACATACACTACACAAACACACACATATATATATAATCAAAAATTAGTTGTCACTATGTGAAAGAGAATAGATGATAGCACATCAGGAAGTTAGACTATACACACCGAAATTGAAATTAAATTGCTTAAGTGTGTTAGTAGATCCATTTTATGATGTATCAGTAGGCAAAAAGCGTGAAATAACCAACTTACCAACGTGATATAAGCTTAACGAATTGTGTATCTAGTGGGTAACACATCAGTGGTGTATGATTTTATAACGTTACATCTTGCGTTGATAGATTGCCATAATCCGATGTTTTGGGTCTTTATACTGTTATTTCATCCAGGGTTATCAGGGTAGTCCTTTTGCTTTATCTAGATATATGCTCACCAAGGCACAACCAAGATATCTTAAAAGGGCTAAAATTCCAAAAACCAAGAAATTGAAGAAGCTCTCCTAGACGTCATTCAAATGTGCAAAAAGCATAAATCGTACCAAACTTTAGTATTTGCCTTACCCTCATTGGATATTGGTCTCTTTGTTGTATGAAAGTAATGACCTGATCACCGATGTTCTGGCGTTGTAAAATAAAAGGTATGAATTCGGTATACTCACCTACTACAAGGAAGCTTTGTGCATACCTTGATCGCGGGGGTATGTCCTGAAGTGGGACACACTAGTACATAAGTATAATATAACCTAAATGTATTACAGGTAATGGAACTTTATGTGTTCATGTGTTTTGTTTAAGTGGACAAACAATACTATTAATCGTCTTAGACTGCTTTTCACAAAAATTAACTTATAGGATTAACTGCTGGTGTGAAAACAGTTTGATTTTGCTGATATGATCCTCTTACCGGTGATTCTCACAAAATTAGAGTGTTTATTTTCTTTGTTAATTTTATTTTGTCTTATTTATTTGCTTTCAGAAAATATAAAAATCCAAAAAGATTTTCCTTTTTCTTTAGATTCTTAAGTACGGAAAATGGTTATTCATGAAGGAATTGTTACCGATAGGGAGAAACCATGTTAGAAGATGAGTTCATTTTTTTATACCTTGCAGGTTCGAGTGTGTTGGACAAAAGTTTTGAGTGTGGTGTTCGGTTGAAAATTACTTAATCTGTAATACAGTTTTACCATCTCTTGATTAATAATAATTTGTTTAAATTTGTTGAAAAAATTCTTATAGTTTCTCGAGATGTTTGTTTTATAGTATACAGATTGATGCAAAATATTGCTGAGTAGTTGCTATGACGTGAAGATATGAGGAGTTTGTTGTTATTTGGTAGATCCTCCTTGTACAATGCAGAACCGAAGATATGAACACATACTTGGATTGCTGACTAAGAACTTGAAAGATTTAGTGATTGGATGCACCAGCTCAAGGGGAGTCTATTGCCGATAGAATTCTTGTTGAAGCTGAAGCTACCCAAAGACCAAAGACTGTGAGAATCTGAAGACTAGGTTCACCTTTGCAAGCTATTGTCAAGGGAAAGTTTGTTGGTGCATGTTATGTGATAACAACTTTGGGTTTTGGTCTTTGGATATAATCAAGACTTGGACAACATTAAAGACATTGAAGTTCCAAGTTTTTGTCCTTCAACTGGATTCCAGTTTAGTGCTTGTCTGAGTTTATGAAGAACTGAAGTTCCGAGTTTGACATACGAATATCATTTCGACTTTGTGAATATAGGGAATTCCGAGTTTATGATATAATGGAAATTCCGAGTTTGTTAATAGAAAATGATTCCAAGTTTGTGAAGATCAAGTGAATTCCAAGTTTGTCAAGTTGGTCCGAGTTTGTGTCTTCATATTAGTTATTCGGTATTTCTGGTTTTATGTAATATGGGCCTAGCCGGTATGCATGTAACTATGTTACATAAACAATTCTACATTAGGGTTTTAGGCTAGACAGTTTGAGAGAAGTTATAGAGTGAGAGAAAACAGAGAAAAAGGTTGTGAGTTCTGGTGATCTTAAGTGATTGTAAACATTCTTGTTTGATAATCATAAAAGATCAGTTCTAAATATTTTGCGTGTTCTTCATCATATTACATGTTTCTGTTCGTGTGATTAATAAGGGGATTCTTCACCCTTGGTTGATTAGTCAATCTCATATCGATCCACGTGTGATATAGACCTACAACCTTTTTGAACGTATAAACCATTTACAACATATGTCCTGTTTGAAAGTATGACCATGGAAAATGTTTCAAAAGTATGAGCTCATACACATGTATGGCTCACCCGTTGAACATGAACATAGCAAATGGTCAAATATAAAAATTCAAAAACCTGCAATTTACTAAGCAAAACATACATCAATACTCAAAAGTCTCTGATTTATTAAACCCATATGTTTATTGTAATTTTAACCATGTATTAATATAGTTCTGAGCATTTGGGTTTCAAATTTGTTTTAACATCGATTCAACGGTTTTCATAAGAATTTTACCTTGAAATTTATGTCAAATTGATCACAATCATTATTGAACAATGTTAAATTCAAAATCAACAAGTCCCTCTTAATCAGAAATTTTTATGAAGCTCCAACAGTGCAACAAATGTGAAAGAGCGTATGAGACTACTATTTATACCAACGGATAACTTATACGTGCCTATGAGACATGTTTTAGTGTCTCATGCATTTGATAGCATACATGCTCTTTTATTATCATGTGTTTTAAAGTTAATTTTATCAGTCAATTTTACACATTTGTTCAACTAAGTTCAAGTTAATGCCCTTTATTTAACATTTGGTCCTTCAACATTTCTGCTTTTTTACAATAAAAAACTCAGTTTCCAGTGCAAATTAATGGACCTTGGCTTCAAGTTCAAATTAATGACCTTGATTTATTATCCATGATGAAATCCTAGTTTACCAAAACTTATTAGATTAACCCTATCTGGTTGTGCAAAAGCCAGTCCATCATTTTGAAGAAAAGATTTAGTATCCCATAATAGGTTATCAAAAATAAATGGAAATATTTTGACTTTTTACAACTTCAAACTGAAACACGCAGAAAATGTTTTTGGTTTTCAAAAGTAAACTAAATCATAAAGTGTTTACAAACAGACATATTTTTGGGTGATTGTGCTTAGAGGATCATATCAATTTCTTCGAGACAAATCAGCTGCACTGTTAAGCTTTAATACATACTCAATATCGAATAATTCACGTCCATTATCAGTATTGTTTATCCACTTAAACTCAACAAGTTTATATCTCAGGTATTACTTATTATCATACTACATAGGTAATTGTACAACAAATTAACTAGTGGTTCCCATTACATGACATACTCCTGTATCTGAATATGCACAAAATATCATCTTACAGGTTAATATATTAAGTTTACATCTGTAAGGGAATGCAAAAGCTTCAGTGACTCAGGTTAGTACCACCATACAGAAAAAAAGTATGAAGTTCGACTTTTAAAGTGGTGTCCCTCATAGGTATCTTTCGAGCACAAATTCTTATCTTTCGATTATTGTTTAGCTGATTAAGGGTTTATGCTTCTTGCGTTGTGTATAAAGTATTATAGAAGTTCTAGGTCAACATTTCTGTGTAGACAAAAGAACTTGTATAATAGCCCAGATGTTAAACTAATATAAAGACCTAGTATCTTAGTATCTTATCTTGGCAATTCTGTCAAATGAATTACGGTACTAAGACCATATGCCAATGAAATATAACACACATATAGTTAATCTTTTTGTTATGTTTGTATCATTTATGGAACCCTTTGATTAACAGTGAGCCTACTAATACATCGATTAGTGAGATTGTTATCAACTTTTAACAACTTTTTAGATCTTTAGCATACACTGATAGTCCACTAATATAGTATCATTTCCTCTATATTAGCAACAAAACTCATTTTGTCTATATACTGTTTTTAACTTTTACATTTTTCAATGTGTTTGTCTTTTTCCATTTTTCAAAGATTTTATTTTTCTCCCAAATTCTCCCATAAAACTAAAACATATTTTTTGATTTTCAAAAGGAAAATGTAAGAAAATAAATAATGATTCCAGATGAGGTTTACTCGGTTAAGGTTCACAAATCTCGGTACCCTCTAATTCACCCCGACTATAATTCTTTTATACCATTTATTTTGAGTAAATACTCAAATCGTATTTTGTCAAATGCCTTGGTAAAAAGATCTGCTTTTTGTTCATCGATGTGAATTTTGACCACTTGTATCACCTTCTTTTCATAGCAGTCACGAATGAAGTGATATCTAATTTCTATATGTTTGGTGTTAGGGTGGTTTACCGAATTTTTAGTTATTGAAATTGCTACTTAGTTATCTACGTGAATAGGAGAAGTTAGAAACTTCAAATCATAGTTTCTCATATATTGTTGAATCCACAAAACCTGTGAACAACAACTGAAAGCCACCACATATTCAGCTTTGCACGTGGAGAGAGAAACAGTTTTTTGTTTCTTGCATTGCCATGTCACCAACCGGCTACCAAAGAACTAACATCCGACTATTGTAGATTTAGCATTAAGCTTTTAGCTGCCAGAGTCTGAATCTGAGAAAGCTTGCAACATGAACTATCGTCTTTTGGATACCATAAACCTTTTGTAGGAAACCCTTGAGATAACGTAGAATCCGTTTCACAGCAATCATGTGAGAAACACGTGGACTAGACTGATATCTTGCACACAATATTTGATGTACATAATATCTAAGCGGACGCTGAAAGGTATATAAGAGAACCGATCATGCTATGATACTCCATGACATCCACCTTTTCTCCATTGGATCAGGGTTGATGTTGTGGTTGTGAGCCAAAGGAGTACTAGTGGTTGATGTTTCCGTCATTTTAAACTTCCTGACAATATCATTGACGTACTTCACTTGGTGAATAAAAATGCCCAAAGATAGTTAATCCACCTACAACCCTAGTAAAAATTTCATCTCCCCCATCAAACTCATCTCGAATTTCTGTCGCATCACGGCCTCAAATTCTTTGCATAACACGTCATTTGTGGACCCAAAGATAATGTTGTCCATATTAATTTGTACAATCAATATGTGATCATCTGTCTCTCGTGTAAGGAGGGTGCAATCAACTATTCCTATGATGAATTTATTGTCAAGCAAGTGTTGGGACAATGTTTCATACCAAGCACGTGGTGCTTGATGCAGACCATAAAGAGCTTTATCCATAAAGAAACGTAACGTTGACATCCAATTGGAAAACTTTGAACCCTTTTTCCAGGAAGCGAAAGCTAAGAATATTCTAAAAGCTTCAAGCCTCGCCACTAGAGCATATAATTATGTAAAAATCAATTCCTTCTTGTTGAAAGAAACCCTACACAACCAACCAAGCTTTGTTTCATATAATCACGCCTCTATCATCTCTTTTGCATTTGAATACCCACTTAGTGTTTATCTTCTTATGATTATCAGATAGATCTACAAGCTTCCAGACACCTAGCTTCTCAAATTGTAACAGCTCATCCGACATTGCGTTCACCCAATTTCCTCGGTTAATGCCTCTTTGTAGTTTTTCGGTTCAAATTTAGAAATAAAACATTCAAGCAAAAGCTAATTTTGCAACGGAGCAGATTGTGTATAAAAACAAATAAAAGCATGACTGATCTGATTTCTCATCTTCACACCACTTTCTAGTTCTCCGATAATATTTTCTGATGGATGATATGACAATTTTCTCAGCATTACCCCATTCAAAACAATTGCGTTTGTCTCCAAGTTGTTTAGGTTTTGATAAGCTTCGTTTTGTAGGACATTGGATGTAGAATTTTCAACACCAGAATCATGTTGTTGAACCTCCGGTTCAAAATTAATCTCATCACCGCATGTCGAACTGTCATCTTCATTATAAGTCGTCTCGGGTTCCGAATCATCTGATTGATCGAAACTTGGGCCGACATTATTCATTGTTGGTTCTTTGATCATTCTGATTAGGGACGTGACCAGTTGATCCTGCTTCTACAACAACTTCTCTAGACTATGTTGGGGCAACATCAATCGGTCTTGGAATCTAATCTTGAGCAAATGCTTGTTGGTGTTGATAAACAAAGCAAGTTCCTCCTCATTAGGTTCATCGGGTAGATTCAAAGACTTCCAAAGACTTTCATAATCGAACATCCAATCATCACCTGGTTTCTGAGTTAGAGAAGTATATTTCTGACAATCTACATGTTGAGCTTGCACTATTCGGTTAATGCTCGGTAGATAAACACGACATAATGGACTAACATAACCCACAAAGAATCCTTTTAAAGATTTTGCTTTGAATTTTCCTTCGGGGTCTATCACAGTGCACGCTGACCCAAATGGTACTAACCATTGAAGATTGGGCTTCCATTTGTTTAGTAGCTCAGAAATATGTTTTCACGTACCTTTTGACGGTTAAGACGAGATTCTATGTCTAACAAGCAGATGCTACCACTTCATTCCAGAAATTTACCGGCAGCTTCGAATCGGCTAACATAGTACGAGATGTTTCAATCAAAGATCGATTCTTCATTTCAGCTACTCCATTTTTTAGGAGTATATGGTATGCTAAACTCATGACGAATGCCTTTTGCATTGAAGTAATCAAGCATCTTAGTGTTCTTGAATATGTACCATTATCACTCCGGATTCAGCGAATCGGTAAGTGATACAAGTTCTCTATCTTCTTGAACAGTATCATTAGATAATCAAACGTTTCATCTTTCGTCTCCAAAAACACTACCCAGGAGAACCTCGAGTAATCAGCAATAAAAACTAAGAAATTATGAGTCCCCGGTAACAATTTTCATATTAACTGGCCGAACAAATCCATATGCAGTCTCTCCAAAGGTAATTTGATCGAGTTGAACAACTTCTATGGATGTGATTTCTTGTGTTGTTTACCTTTTTTGCATCTTACACAATTATAAGATAAATGAAAATTGTTGATGTTCACACCTTCATCCAAGTTGTTATTGTCACACCCTGACCCGCAACGGATATGGTACAGGGCATTATAATTGCCCATAGCTTATGACACATTATAAGTTTATATATTTAAAGTCAGCAAAAAAACATTTGTCACACATAATCATAGAAAACATTTAACATATTTAAAAAATTATTCAAAAGATAAATAGTTAAGAACAAAGGTCAAATTTATTACTAAGGCATATCCTATGTGTCTTTCCCTTCACTCTATCTCCTACTTGTGTACCTGCATCATGCGTAAAAAGGTCTTTGGTCAACAAAATATTGGTGAATAGATCTAGATTTTTAAATAAAATGTTTTACTTTATTAATTTGTTTATTTTCTTTAGAAATCCTTTTAAAATATATTTAACATGCAATTCCATGTGTTATAAAAACAATGGTAATCACCACAACCACAACAAAAATCAACAAATCACCACAATCACAATATATACAATAGAAAGAATAAAGACTCAAACATAATAGCATGCATTAGACTCAAGCCCCGTAGTGCGAGTCAAATACTAGTGGCGATACTAAGCTACAACCCATGACCGTGGGAAACCTAGTCAGCCAGGTGGATCCACAGGAAACCTGTGACACAAAACGAGTAAACACGTAGATACACTTATATGCAACCATAGAAAATAAAAATAATAGAAACAATGAACGCAATACACATAGGGGCACATTAACCTTGCATGTTATTTAATCAATAGAAAAATAATACATGACACATGATACACCCCAAAAATGTTTAGTGAATAAAAAGGGGAGAGTAATAGTCTATTCACCGGTTGCGAAGAAACCATGCATGAGAATTACCGCACGGGAATGAATAGGCAGAATCTTAAATAATAACCTTAATCACCCTAAGATATAAATAAACAAAATACTTGAATGAACGATAAATATATTAATTTTAGTAAATTGGGTTCTTCTATTGGGGACTTAAATTATATAAAATAATTATTTGACAAAATAACAAAACCAAACCAAACCAATAATATATATATATATATATATATATATATATAAATTTATAGAATTATTGAACATGAAAATTCTTAGAATTATCAATTTCATAGGTTTTAATATTTTGTAAATAGCCACATTTAGACAAATTAACTAAAACCATCTAATAATTTTATATACCAGATTAAATGATTATCACATATAATAATTAATTTTATAAAGGAATTTACTGTTTAATATTTCCATAACTTCTTTAATAAAATGATTATCTAATTATGAAAAAATTATATAAAATTCCCAATATAATTATATGATTTATAGAATTTAGAAAAAAATACTCAAAGAATTTATTTGTGAAACTCTAGTGTTTTTAAATAATTAAAACATGTAAATCCAACGTAAATTCATGAATTGCAAAAAATTATGGAAAAATTCTCTAGTGTTAATAAAGTCTGAAATAATCAATAAAAATATTTACTGGATTTATTTAAAATTATCTTATATTTTTTTTTGTATTAACTAGTGATTAAAAATAAACAATTCATCAAAATTCAAAATGATATCTATAAATTCTCAAATTTTACACACAATATACTAATATGATATATAAAATTATACTTTCAATTTCACCAAAATGCAAATCTAAACCTAAAAGCCCCAAATTCTAGTTACGAAGAACCTTAATTTTAACGAGAATTATATTTGAACATTCCAACCTTCTATCACTAAAATTTATAGAGGGCTTTTGTAGAGCATAAAAATAAGTAAGTTAGGCTTTGGAATCACTGATAAAGGTTGAGAATTATAGTAGATATCGTCCATTGAAAATACGAGCCCTAAAATCTTCTTCGGGTTAATTTTCGAGATCTAGTGGATGGAATGAAGAAATTGTGGCGGGGTTTTGAATGGTTTGATCAAGAGAACAAATGATATAAGTTTTGAAACTTGATTCTACGATTTTTATAGAAACCAAATTGTTCATGTTATGCTTTAATGGTGATTAATTTAAGATTGATTTGATTAATTTTTAAGTGTAATGGGACGCGAAACCTTTGATATGGAAAAGGAAGTCAAAGGTCGTATGTTTGAAGTGGTTTAGGTTGGGTCGCGGCTGAGGTGAACAAGGGAAGAAGAAAGGTACGAAATTCATGAGTTCAGGTATGTTTATAATTAAACTGGCTTGGGTTTTATTTTCAATCAGTGGTGTAGCCCAGTGGTTTTGCGCATGCTCTTTGTCAGAAGAGTCGTGGGTTCGAAACATGGCCACAACGCCTTTTTTATTTTTATTAAAGTGCATTAATTGCAGCATAATTTGTAACCTTATCACAAAACCATGCATGGATCATTTGGTTAGGCGCTGGTTGTTTGACGTCGATGTCCCGGGTTAGAGGCTTGGCCTGCGTTGTTTTATTCTTTTTATTAAAGTAACTTGCACTTAGGCCCTTGAACTTTGTTAACTAAACTAACTTGATTCAACTCTTTAACTTAACCTAGATAATGGATCTTGTTATATCAATTTGTTAAATAAACTAACTTGATTTATCTCTTAACTTAACTTAGATAATGGATCTTGTTATATCAACTAATTGAAACTAACTTAATTAATATGCTTCCTTATAAGTGTATCCTATAATAACCTAGTTAGCTAACCCTTCTAGGAATCGCTAACTAAGTTAACTTGATTAACTAACTTAGTTAGTGGATCTACTCTATTATATAGTTTCTACTAATTAGAAAACAACCCTTTAATTTATGACTTATTTAATTAGCGTGCTTATGTAAATCGACGAACTAACTGAGTTGCTTTATCAAAATTTACACTTTTGTTCGGATTTTAAAAAAACGCGACGCGTGACGATAGTTAATTATTTTAATATATAAAACACTAAACTTAATAAAATACTTAATTTGAAAAGGCTCCCGTTTTACAATCCAGGGATTTCAAAGATCAATTTTGGTGGATGTTACACTCTCCCAACTTTGGGATTTTCGTTCCAAAACTATAGGCATAAACCACATATGTTCGATTTTAGTTCTATCATTAGGAACTCGAATGTCAAGGTTAGATTGTCCTTGGGAAACTTATATCACAAGTGTGAAACACAAATCCTAATGTTACTAAGAATATGCTTGCACTAAGATATATCAAAAGGTGTAGATATTCTCGAGGCGGAGCGTTCATGATAAGGGGTGCATAGCCAATTAAGGAATAGCTTTTATATGCCAAAGACACAGAAATGAAGGACACTAATTTTTATGTGCAAGATAGCCGGTCATAGGCTGTACAATCATTACAATCGTGAAGTCCAAATATTGCATATCGAAGATTGATTGCGGCTTAAGAGAGAATCATGTTCTAAAGATGACTTGTAAACATGAGAGAGTTTGCAACTGAGTCGTAAGTAACTCATGATGTTTAAACTACAATCCATGTCCGACTTGGATGTTGAATAAATCTCTCATAAAACGCCACAGTTCAGTTAAATGAGCGAAATCATAGAGTTTTGATTCTTCAATCACAAAACCAAAACAAACTAACTAAAACTCTCATGATTAGTTTAACGCTGCTTTTGAGATTTGACAGAGACACTTATATAAAGAATACAACGGCGTATCCACCATGTCGCTATCAAACTTTATCCATGTCATTATTCGAATCATGACTGACAACACATAACTTCTCATGACCAGTCTAACCAAGGTTGTATACTTCGATAAGAAGACTTATATATAGGAAGTACCAACGACGTATCATCATGTCCTTATTAAATTTCTCAGCTTCATTTTCGGATCATGATTGCGACACAACACAAGTTACATAGAGCTTCTCTTGACTAGTCTAATAAGGCTTTGATAGTTTGATAAGAACACCTATATATAGGAAGTACCAACGCCGTATCCACCATGTTCTTATCAATTTCATAGGCTTCGTTATCATTATCTATTGGTTCTCTGCGATGACTCAAACTTACTTATTAAATAAACATATCCAAACCATAGACAACTAATGTGTGAGTCTGGACCCGAAATTGGGTGCGACTAAATGATGGTAGTACCTACATCCATAGTTATGAGGGAAGCGTTAGTCTATGAATAAGTGAGACAATGCCCACATCTCATAGATTATGGGGAAAGGTAAGCCGTGATGAGTGATGATGCGACATAATATGAACTAGTAACAAATCATAATGATTAACATGACAATAACATAAAATGTCTGAGTAAGAGAAAGGAAACGATGATATATTCAAAATTTAGTAACGTCAAAAGCATGAAAACGGCACAAGCTACCAACGTTAACGATTAAGAGTTGATAATTGTATCGATTGGCGTTAGTGCGAACATCAAGGATACGTAGTGGGAGTAGCATGTAAAGTCGATAATGAGGGAAAACCAAACGTGAAGTCGAGTGATAGTAGCAACGAAGTAGTAGCAGTGACCTTAACTTCTATCGTCAAGGGATGATTATGATTCATACCCTAAGATAGATTGAGGAAGCAACTCGTATGTTCTAGGATCGGCAATCCAAAGATACGTCTTGAGTGATGGAGGAGTAGTAAGATAAATCCTAGTTTTACCAAAATAATTTTTATTTGTGAAACGATCTTATATTAACCATATCTAGGGTTGTTTAAAAAGCCTGTGGCTCAAGGCTCGCTCAAAGTTTGCTTGAAAAAAGTTTGGCTTGATGTTAGCTCGGTTTTAAACGAGCTGGCTCGGCTCGGCTCAGTTTGTAAATGAACTGAGCCCGAGCCAAGTTAGGTTCGGTTTATGACTCGCTTATTAGTTAGCTCGTTGGCTCGATCGTTTGGCACGTTTAGATCAAAACCCGAATTATGTGTGTCAGCATGGGTTTATATACATATATTCTAATATATCTAAGCAATATTGTTTAATTAGTTATATGGTTACTTTTTTATGGAAAGAAATAGATTGTTAAGTTACAGTTTTAATTATTAATCTTGATTTAAAAGATATAGATTAAGGTAAGTAAAAATAAATCTTTTCTTGTTCGTTTTATAGTTCGGCCAAAATTATTGTTCTGTTTAAAAATTCTGTGATTCGAGGCTCTCTCAAAAAATTCGAAAAAATCTCGCCTGCAGTTAGCTCGGTTTTAAACAAGCCAACTCAGCTCAATTCGATTTTTAAACGAGCCGTGCATGAGCCTACCCTGTTTCGGTTCGGCTTGCCTCGTTTATAGCCCTAGCTATATCTTTGTTATTCAAACTCGCATTTATCTCGTTTTGCATACTTAATTATATTTACACTTTTCCAAGTGTAAAATATTAGTATTCTAGTTTTCATGTACAACAGCCATTTGGTTTATTTGGAAAAATATTTTCATAAAGTTTTTGAAAAATATTCTTGGTCTGAAGTAAGAATTTTACTAAAAACCTGTTTAATATATATATATTGTAATTCTATAAAAATCAAATTTTGAGGTTGGAAAAAATTTATGGTCACCATGTGTCCTCGACTTGAATTTGTCGGACTCTGGGCATAGGTTACTAAAGTGATTAGGTTGTGAAGTTCAAGTTGAAATGGACGACTCGTTAAATTTTAACATATAACTAAAAATCACATTATTACATTTGTATTTGAAAAATCGTAACAATCTTATTTGATTTAAACTAGCACAAAGTCGAACTCCAAATGTTTTATTCAAAGTACATTCATCACATAAAAACATTGTCGTGCTACTGACCGTGTCCTGGTTGTCTTAAAACTGGATGAGTGCTCATACACGTGCCTTCTACTTATCCTGGTCCTCTGGGTTGGCTTGAACGGCTCGACTATAAGGGAAGAGTTAGGTTTCAAATGGTACGGTCGATTGATCCATCCATGGAGGTGGGACATACGGTTGGATCATAAGGTATGTGTTTGGTTGCTCAAATGGGGGAGTCACGGATTTCTGAAATCGTGGAACTGAGGGGAAATCCCACACCCAAGAATATAAATCACGTGAAAATATTATGGAGTATCAAAGGGTAGCAAAACTCGAACCCTTCAACAAGGTTCAAAAGATGGGTGATTTGTTTTAAAATCATTAGAATCTCGTCGAATATTATAGATTTATTCCGGTGGCTTATATACGAAACCATATAATAACCATATGGAGTATGATAAAATAATAAGAATTAGAATAAAATAATATTGAAAATCATAGGTTTGGCACATCATAGGGTTTAGTATGACCTCTGTGTGTCACTTTTGTAATTACGTGTGCACCCGCAATTACCGAGCTTTCGCATGGTCCTCATATGATCACCCATTGGCGTACAACTTAACCTAAATGAAATCATGAATTAATAAATGACTCGAGTTTTGCGGTGTTGTAAAATGATGTTTGGAATCGTATCCATGAGTTAATACGGACACACTTAACGTATCAAAGTGTGTTAGTTCACATGACATTTGATGTGATATGCTTTGGCCTATTAGGTATCAGTACTCTCATTGATAGTCCCAAGGTAGGCAAATCGGTCCATTAATTGGATTTATATGAATGCCAACCTAGACAGGACATCCCGACTACGGTATGTAACCATTCAAGTTACTACATGTCCATCACAAGAACTCACTTTGATGACAATGAAATGCTAACTAAAATTTGAAATTCAAAAAACGAAATGAAATCAATCTCATGAATAATTGAAATGCATTAAAAGAAACAAATTGATTCAAGACTTTAGATGTAAAGGAATAGGGAGGAAATATATTAGAATATTATTGTTCGTATACTATATAAGGTGTGTGCATGTGCACATTAAATTAAAACAAATAAAATAAATGGATCATTTATTACCATGCAAAACACGTAGCATTTACCATATAACAATTAAATGTGTTCACATGCCATTGTGTATGACATTAATTTTTATTAATCTACTTTGGATATTTATAAGCTAAAACAATCAACGATTAAGCACATAAGGTACATAATCAACAATATACTAATTGTACGGGTCTAATAACCTATACCTAATTCACTATAGTAATTGGCTCTGATACCTATCTATCACACCTTGACTCGTAGCGGATATGGTAAATGGCATTATGATTGCCTATAGCTTATGACACTGTTTAGATATTTAAAGTCACCAAATTAAATTTGTCTCACATAATCATAGAAAACGTTTAACATATTTCATACATTATTAAAAGAAAAATAGTTATGAACAAATGTCCAATTTATTACTAAGGCATGTCCTACATATGTTCCTGCATTCATGCGCAAAAAAGTTTTTGGTCAACAAAATTTTGGTGAATAGATCTAGAGTTTTAAATAAAATGTTTTACTTTATTAATTGGTTTATTTTCCTTAGAAAGTTTTTTAAAATATATTTAACATGCAATTCCATGTGTTGTAGAAATAATCGTAATCACCACTACTACATCAACAATCAACAAATCACCACAATCACAATATAGATAAAATAGAAACAATAAGACTGAAAGAAAATAGCATGCATTAGACTCAAGCCTCGACGAGCAAGTCTAATACTAGTGGCGATAGTAGGCTACAACCCATGGCTGTTGGGAATCCAGCCAGGTGGATCCACACGGACATAAGTGACACAAGCAAGTAAACACATAGATACACGTATATGCAACGATAGATACCTAGAAATAATAGAAACAATGAATGTGATATATATAGGGACACATTAACCTTCCATGTTATCTAATCGGTAGAAAACAACAGAAAATAATACATGACACATGATACACCCTAAAAATGTTCAGTGAATAAAAAGGGGAGAGTAATAGATCTACTCACCGGTTGTGAATAAATGATCCACGAGAATTACCGCACAAGGATGAATAGGTGGAATCTCAAATAAAAATCGTAATCACCCTAAGAAATAAATAAACGTAATACTTGAACAAACAAACTATATATTAATTTTAGGAAAATAGGTTCTCCTAATTGGGGACTTATTACATTACATAAAATAATTATTTGAGAAAATAACTAAACGAATAAATTTATATATATATATATATAATATATATATATATATATATATATATATATATATCTAGAATTATTAAACATAACAACTCTTCGAATTATCAATTTAATAGGTTTTAATATCTTGTAAATGCCCACATTTAGACAAATTCATTAAAACCATCTAATAATCTAATACACCAAATTAAATGATTATCACGTATAATAATTAATTTTATGAGGGACTTTACTTGTTTAATATTTCCATTACTTTTTTAATAAAATGATTATCTAAAGTTATCGAAAAATTATATAAAAAGTTCCCAATACATTTATATAATCTAAAGAAATCAGAAAAAATATTCAAAAAATTTATTTGTGAAAATCTAGTATTTTTAAATAATTAAAACATGTATAAATCCAGATTAAATTCATGAATTGCCAAAAATTGTGGAAAATTATCTAGTGTTTTTATAATCTAAAATAATACATAAAAATGTTTATTGTTTTTTTAATATTATCTTGTATTTTTATTTGATTTAACTAGTTATTAAAACATAAATAATTCACCAAAATTCCAAATTGTATCTAAAAATTCCCAAAATCTACACATAATATGTTCATATGATATATAACAATATGCTACTTTCAATTTCATCAAAACGCAAGTCTAAACCTAAAAGCCCCAAATTCTAGTTACCATGAACCCTAATTTGAATCATAATTAAATTCGAGTAATCCAGCCTTCTATCATTGAAATTTATAGAGGTCTTTTGTTGAAAATAAACAATTAGCAAGTTAAGCTTTGGAATCATCTGAAAAGGTTGATAATTGACGTAGATAACGTCTCTTGAAGATACGAGCCCAAAAATCTTCTCTAGGTTAATTCCCAAGATGTAGTGGATGGAATGAAGAAATTCCACTGTGGTGTTGCATGGTTTGATCAAGAGAACAAATGCTATATGTTTTGAAACTTGATTCTATGATTTGCATAAAAACCCAATTTTGTTCATGGTATGCTTTAATGGTGATTAATTTAGGATTGATTTGATTAAATATTAACGGAAATGGGACAATTAAAGATGCGTGATAAGTTTCTCCATGAAACCAAAACCTTTGAGATCGGAAACGAAGTCAAACGTCGCGTGTTTGAAGTGGTTTAGGTTGGGTCGCGGCGAACGTGAACCAGGGAAAGAAGAAAAGTTCCAAATTCACAAGTTCTGGTATGTTTATAATTAAACTGCCTTGTAAATTTCTTTGCAAACAGGGTTGTAGCCCAGTGGTTATGTGAATGCTCTTTGTACAACAGGTCATGGGTTCAAAACATGGCCCACAACACTGTTTTGGTCAAAAATCACTCGAAGGATAATGTACCCAAGTTCGTTTATGACGTAGAGTGCTTGTACAAATGCAATGATAATAGAACTGGAAATGTAAACAATACACATTGATTTATATGAGGAAAAGCCCTTGATCACTAGTAGATCCTCAATATAAAAACCTCCGGTGGTGAAAACTATCTACCACCAAGTATATTAACTAGCAAAGTTCAATACAACTTGGGAAGTTGATCAAGTTGGGACAATGTTGTGTGTTTGCTGAGAGTTATGTGAGCTCTCTGTTTCTAGTGCGTGTGTATGCGAATGAATGAATTAACAACTTGATCAACCCCTTTGAATGTAACAATAATAACTTAATATGATAATGTCGCTAGACCCACGTCTTCATCGATAACCGTTTGAAAAATAAGCATGTGCTAGCTTCCAACGACTTCCTAGCGATATTCCAGCTTGGACTTGGTCTACCACTTAGCTTCCCTACACATAAACATAAGAAAACATCAAGAAAAATTATTAGAAACCATAATAACTATTAAAGATCTTGAATCCTCTGAGGTCCTGTACTACACATTAAGGATAATTTATCCAGAAGACGCCTCAATGGGATCCATAATAGTTGAGACTTAGGCCCTAACAATTGCCCCTAATATGGCGGATGTGATAAGTGATCACAACTGTCACATTGCCCCTAATTTCAAACTAGTTGTTATGATCTAATTAATGGGACTTGGCAGGCTATAACCATCTTTGCGAATTTTAGGGACTTGATAACTTCCAATTTATTTTAAAGATCAAAAAACCTTTCGTATAACTTCATCTCAGAGACTATTACTCAGGTATCCTTCTCTCTCTTTCTCTTCTATTCTCTGTTCTTCATCATTTTCTCTCCGATCCATGGCAAAGATGGGTACAAGATCCTCCCCTAAAGTAATCCCAGACAAAGAAGACGAGATCAAGTCCAAGAATCTACTGATGAATCCTTCATCAAAGATTTGTAAATTCACCGACCTAGAAATCCAAAACCTTGCACCCTGCTTCCCTCCGGGACTATTTTCCGGCCATTTGACCCCTCCGCTAGTAGAGACGCGAATTCCCAGACTAGGTTCTGTTTTCTAGCACTTCCGTTCATCCTAGGTTTCTCATACCCATTCCTTGATCTTACTCAACGATTTTCAGTCTAATCAGCATAAGCTCAAGTAGTGCCAATCTTATGCAGGGCACTCTTCACCATTGAAGAGATCCTGGAAAAGAGAGAGCTTGAGTTTGGTCTATCTGAACTTGCATACCTCTACTCCTTGGTCACCCATGGTTCTAGCCATTTTTTTTAAGTCAAAACCTCATCAACCGATTCCGATCCTTAAAACCACCCAAAACGATTCCACTTGGAACAATCAATTCTTCTTTGTTAGGAGGGATTGAATCCCTAATGGGGATTCTTTACCCAAAAGTGGATTCGGTAGGATATAGGATCCTCAAATATCACTATATGTGTCTTATATTAATTTTGACTTATTTTTCTGTTTGTTTACAGTGACGAATTTTGCTCAGTTGGCTGAGCTTCCTGGACTGAAGACAGAGTTGAAGCTTTCTTGGCTTTTGATCCACTTGTGAGGCCCTTCAGGTTTAGAGTCAGGGATTCCCAAGAAGAAGAAGAAGAAGAAGCAGCAAACACATCGTCCTCCTCCAACATGTCAAGTATGTAAGCATAGAGATTATAGTTTGAATTAAATAAAATGTAAAATTTAAACACTTATCTATTTATTTGTTGTATAGGTGCTCAAAAATCCACCACTAAATCTGCTACCAAGTTTGGCCTCGATGACATTGAAAGCATCCTCTCCCCTCAGTCTGCCAAGAAGGAGCCCTCCAAGAGCCAATGCTTCCCGGCGCCACGAGCAGTGTCCGCTAGAGCCAAGGTTGGCTCTAAGAGAAAAAAAGCCTGTTGAGACTGAGGGTGATTCCTTTGAAGTGGAGAGGCAGCTCCATGAGTCTCTGATTGAGGTAAGGATGCTTCATCCTGAACTTGTGACATTGCTTGTTTTTTAAGGATCATGTATCCTAACTTTTATTTTGCTACATACAGGGTTTTGCTCGTGTGAAGGCTCACTACAGAAGAGGATGGCGGAGCTTGAAGAGAATCTAGTCGGCATGAGGTCCATCACTGCTGCAAAGGACAAGGCCCTATCCAAGCTAGAGAAGGATAAGAAGGGCCTTGAGGAGAAGCTTCTCTTCTCAGAGGTGAGTCTTTAGTAGGCTATCATGGTGGCTACTGATGAGGCCAAAGTCTGTGCTACCAGGACTGTACTGCAGGTAAGGATCAAAACGGCTAAGAATTTGGCTTCGGGGGAGCAGACCGTGATTAAGCTTGGCAGGTGACGAAGAGGTGGATCCTACGCTGGAGAAGGCAGCTAAGACCGGGACGCGCAGAGCTAAGGAGGCCGTTGGTGGAGCTTGTGGCGGTGAAGCGACAATAGTGGGTGATGAAGGATGTTGATGCCAGGCCTGAGCCCACTTTTTAATGTTTTTTGTTAATTTTTTCGTTGAACAATTGGACTGTAATAATTCAAACAATAGCTACTAGATTAAGAATCCCTAATCCTTAAGACAATTTGGAGGGTGAAAAAGGTGGATGGGTCCTCCTATTTTTTGAGGGATGAAGCCTTTGTCACCCTTCTTCCTTTACTTTTTCTACAAAAACATTAACTTGTACAACCAACTTAGCCTGGGTAGATAGGCCACATTTTGATGGTGAAACCCAGGCTAAAAATTTTGGTAATTCTGGGATAATGAAGTAAAACTTAAGCTTTTAACTATGCCTTGTGTTGTTTATTCTTTTCAAAGTCTTATTTGATACGTATGTTTTTTCAAAAACAAGTAATCCTTGTTCATAAAAGCTTAGAATGAAATCTACTAATAAAAGAAACGAGGTAAACATAAGACATACCATAGAATCCATGTTAGGATTAAACACCTTAGATCATTATCATATGGTAGGTAGATTAAACATGAAAATATAAACCTCTAGGATCCTTGATCCTTCTCAAAAAGATTTGTGAACCTTCAGTACTCTTGAAAACTTGTTAAGAACAAATTGGGACTAAGCCAAATAATCTACGGACGAACCTATAACAACTACCGACAAACCCAAAGATACTGGGGATAAGCCCAAAAATACTAGGGACAAGCCAAACTTGAGTGACATGAAAATGCCAAAACCTTAGCTAACATGAAAATGTTAGAAACCTTAGGATAACGCATGTATGGTACGTCTAGCATTAAACTTAGCATCCTACATATGGCCAACAACAATGAAATTGTCAGCCATTAAGCGTGTACAGATCCCATTATCTCGAACCATACTTGGATAACATGGACTACTAGCCGGGTGTCAAAACCCAATTCGTGTGAAAGGTGAAAACCTTTATACCTTAGAAGGTATTAGATACCTTAAACGTAGGAGAGAGGTGGCCAACCCCTTAAACCTTTGTCAATCCAAATGATGTCAATAACTTCTTAAAAAATGTAACACTTGGTGAAAGTAGATGTTATATGTATTAACATCCTTATTTAACAATTAATAAATTAAGCACGAAATAAGACAAACAATAAAATAGATGCTACCGACAAAAGGTCCATGATCCTTTAAGGATCCTCGATCCTAACTACATAAAATACTTTTTAAGATGGATGGCATTCCAAACTTTTAGTAGTAGATCACCTTCCATAGTTGGCAAACGACATGCCCCCTTTATGGCTTCGTATTCCACCAAGTAGGGGCCTTCTCATTTAGGTGCTAACTTGCCATTAGTCGGGTTAGTGGTATTTTGGAATGCTTTCTGTTAGGAAATGTTTTGTAAGTATTGAATAAAAATATGATCAATCTGATCATATGCTGAAGATAAAGTCATGAAGGTCAAACAGAGAAAAGACACAAGAAAACCAGGACAAAAGAAGAGAAGAAATTACTTCTTCAAAGTATACGAAGACGATCAGAAAACACAAATCTGGTGAATCTAATGATATTTCTGACGAATATCATTAGAATCTAGTATACTCTAATGATCTATTCAACAGATTTTCGGATGGGTCGGCTATCAGAATTTTGATGAGCCAACTTGTCTAAAATATAAGGCTCTGCCATATTTTGTAAAGTAGCAAGTTGACCTTAATAGATTCAATAAATATGCCAAAAGCTACTTATGCAGGCAAGTGCATGAATAAACATTTATTCATGCTGAAGACTCTCTATTAATAGAGAAATAACCATCAAAGGATAATGAGTTAAGCCAAATATTTAATAGATACAACAAAAACTCCATTGCCCTTCACCACATAATTATTAGAGTATTCTTTTGTAAAAGTCAATAACCGCACAATCACATTGTAAACCATTTTGTTTCAAAGTGATATAAACTTGAAAATTTTCTAAATGGAGAATCAGGATTATCAATTTCCTAAATGGACATGACCGAGCTCTTTTTCAATCCATTGAGAGTGGCCCACATATACCCATGGTGGAAATAGCAGTTGTTCTAGCAACTGAGCATTCACCATAATTACCTATCTCTTGGGCTCCAAAGAAAGAAAGTTTCTAGAGCAAAGAGGACAAGGAAAAGGTGAAAGCCGATGAAAGCACCAAATCATGTTTGATTATGCCACTTCCAAACGACATATTCTCTTAAGTAGATGCATGTGCTTCTGCTAAAGAGATATGAGATCAGTTGGAAAATCTTTGTGAAGGATGAGAGATGATGAAAAGAACAAACATACAAACTATGTCTCTTCCTATGAAAGATTTAAGAGTCTTCCAAATGAGAGTCTTTCTGTAACATATAACAGATTTTCTGAACTGTTATATGATCTTAAAAAAAATTGGTATTGAGAAATCCAACGATGAGAGAAATGTAAATTTCTAGATGCTCTACCAAGGGAATGGAGAAGTCTAACAATAACTTTAGCATCCACTCTAGAGCTGGGAAACATGAATTTAAATGATCTCTATAGTATTCTTGTTCCAAGGGAAGAAAAGATATATGAAAACTCAAACCAAAGGGGAGGACCCACTACTCTTATTTCAAACTCTCAAAGAATAATCAATTCTATCCACAAATCTCTTATTGTCAAAACATAGAAAATTCTGATACTTCATCAGATTTTTTTGTATTTGCTGAGGCAATTGCTTTGCTCACCAAAACCTCTGAGTAGAGAATAAGAGGTGGAAGTAATAAGTACCAGAAAAGTGATAAGGGGGAGGATGGAAGGTAAATTAAGAGATATAGCAAAAGAAGAAGTGGTGTGCCATAAGTGTAAGCAAAAACGGCATTATGCATCAGAATGCAAAAACAAGAAACTAAAAGTTGTTTCTTAATATGAGAAAAATACTTGAGGAAGCCAAAAAGCATCAACAAGGAGTCTAACTGCAGGGACTGATACCTGGTTAACTAACGACTCTTCTGTTGAAGAAGAAGAGATGGCCAATTTATGTCTTATGGCAACACTTTCAGATGCATAGTCTAAAATTTCAGAACACAATGTAAGCACAAACAACTTTGATCTTGAACAACAATTAAACAAGCTTATGACAAATTTTTTGAACCTACAAGAAAAACAAAACTTAGAAAACAAAAAATCTGATGATTTGTAAAGAATGTTGAATAAAGTAATACTTGAAAACCAATTACTAATTGACTAAATTTAATAAAGGAACCTAAAATTGAATTCTATGAAAATAAGAGAAAAGATTTACACAAAAGAATTCATGACAAAGAAATCAAGGTAAAAGGTTTTCAACAAGCAAATGATTTTATAAACTTTATTGAAACAACACCAAAAGACAGAGGTGAACGATTAGGATATCTAAAGACTAGCACCAGAAATCCCACCACCTTTGTTAAAGTAACATCAAATCGATAAGTACATAGTGAGGGAAATCTCAAATCAATGGTCTGATAATTTTCTTGCCAAAAGTTACACAAAGCAAAAAGGGTGAAACAATAAATATTTTAGAATTCAAAAAAATTATCCAAAATTCCAAAAATCTGCTAATCTTCAACATCTCTAAAAAACAAACAATCTATTAATGGCTCAGCAATTAACAGAAATTCTCATGAAAACAACTCATCAGAAAAAGAATTTACAATCAAATTTTCATCAGAAAGAGTGCCCAAACAGGTTTGGGTATAAAAAAATCTCCAAACTTATCATTTCAGGACCGTCATGTGCAGCAAATTTTGTACTGGATTCTGGAAGCTCCAAGCACATGATTGGGGACAGGAGCTTACTCAGAATTTTGTATCAAAACTGGGTAAAAATTTTGAAAATGGGGTAAAGGAGAGAACATTGGGTTATGGTTGCATCAAGTATGGATCTTTGACCATTGAGAAAGTAGCTTCTGTAGAAGGTTTGAAATACAACCTATTAAGCTATGGTCAATTTTGTGACAAAGGCTTCCAGGTAATTCTTTTACAAGAAAAATGTTTATTAATTGGTTTAGAAGACAACAAAGTCTATTTAAATTGAAAAAAACAAGAAAGTCCATCTATTAGTTTAATTTTAAAGAAGAAATTGAGCATCCTCATTTATGCTTGTTTGCAAAAGAAACACAGACAATAGTTGGTTATGGCACAAAAGACTGGTCCCACTTAAATTTCAAAACTCTAAATCAACTATCAAACAAAAATTTGGTAAAAGGACTACCTTTATATCCTCCAAAAAGGATAAAATTTGTGAATCGTGTGAACTGAGAAAGTAAAAAAGAGGCTCACATAAAACAATTTCCGAATTCTGAATCACTCAAAATTTAGAACTTTTTCACATGGACCTTTATGGACCAGTGAGCACTACAAGCTTTTCTAGAAAGAAATACATTTTGGTTGTTGTAGATGACTATTCTAGATACACTTGGGCTGAATTTTTGAGAAAGAACAGTGAGACACTAGATCTGATCATTAACTTTATCAGAAAAATTGAAAACTTGATGAAATTACCTATCAGAAGGATCAGATCTGACAATAGAACAGAATTTAAAAATTAAAAACTTGAGACTTTCCTGATAAGCAAAGGAATTCCTCATGATTTTTCTGCTCCAAGAACTACATAACAAAATGGAGATGTAGAAAGAAGGAATAGAACCTTAGTAGAAGCAACAAGAACCATGATAACATACACCAGACTGCCCACTTTTTTGTTTCACACATAACAAAACTATCATAAACAAAAGACACCAGTGTTGGTGCATATTTGTGACAACAACATAGATTTGGTCTTTGGATATTTGTAATGTGTAGAACAATAATTGTTAGCGGGTGTAGTATTGTAGTAGTTGATTAGAAGTGGTTGGGCCAAACCAGACCCACATAATAGGGAGTGGTAGGAAAATTGGGCCTAGACCAATTTGCAGCCCATGTGGCTAAACCCTTGCCCAGTTGCAAACCTGTCTCTATATAAAAAATTTTTGCATTAGGGTTAACGTTGCTGAGTTAGTCACTTCAGAGAGAGTTGAGAGAGAATTCGTAGAGAGATTGGCTTGGACGAATTCGTGTGATTGTAATCGTTGTGATAGATAATCAATAAAGATCGGATTTATTGTGATTTTTGTTTCTACTCGTATTTCTGTGATAATCTGATCTAGAGGATTCCACACTCTAGATTGGATAGACGATTCTGTGAAGATCAATACGGATTAGGGGATCTACAATTGGTATCAGAGCGTTAGGCTCTTGTTTTGCTCGGTTCGGAATCGTTACTTCACAAAAAGTTGGGTTTTTGGACGTTTTGACGGCTCTTCTAGGGTTTCTGCTGCTGTTTCAGATAAACATCAAGTATTTTGGATAGAAAGCTTACATCTCGGGTCATAAGTGAAGCATCCCGGATCAGAAAACTTGCATTTCGGATCATCCCGGATCAGAAAACTTGCATTTCGGATCATCCCGGATTGCATCTCGGATCATTGGTGTTGATCTCGGATCATCTCGGATTGCATCTCAGATCAAAACAGTGTATTTCGGATAATTTGGGAAGCATCTCGGATCATAATAGTGCATCTCGGATCTTTGGTATTGATTTCAGATCATCTCGAATACCATCTTGGATCACTGTTCCGAATACCATCTCGGATTGACATCTCGAATCACTGTTCTGAATTTCCATCTCGGATTGTTAATCTGAGTTACTGTTTCGAATTCATACTGTTCTGAGTTGAATTCAAAAAGGTGGAAAGTTAACCGACTGACGTAATCGGAAATAAACGTTTTCGTACACAGAATTTGATCCGTAAACAATTTTTACAAACCTACTGCACGGTTAGACTCCTATGATTTTAGGACAAAAATGGCACGAAAATTCCTAAAAAAGGTCTCAAACATTATACATAAGGGGATTCGTATTGTTGAGACGAGTCTAAAAGTACAATTTGGTAATCACATTTCGGACAAATTATAAATGTTTTTAATGATTCGGTTCGGTAAAAATGTCGATTATGTCAAACTTGAACGAATTGTTGAGAATGGAGCATGAGGTAGGCACTACCAACACAAACCACCAAAGATGTTGAAGATAGAGAATTACCTTACACGGAAGGATAGGTTTCAGTCATTCATTGAATATCAGGACACACGGATGTGGATCTATATTCAAGATGGGTACGTAAACCCAACCCATGACTTTGAAGGCAGACAACGTGTCACTGCCTATGTAACATGTCAAAGGCTGATAAGAGAATGTATGAGTCTGGGAAGAAGGCCTTAGCTGCAATAAAGATGTCCGTACCTGATAGAATCAAACATACATTCAAGCGATATACTACTTCGAAGGAGATGCGGGATGCTCTAGAGAAGAGGTAGGAGGGCAATCCTAATGTGATGAAAAACAAAGTTAACTTGCTGAAGAAGCAATTTTCTATCTTTAAAGGCATGAGAAATGAGTCCCTTGAAGATATTATCACCAGATACTATCATCTAATGTCAGAAATGGACAATTATGACATATAGGGATACACGGACGTTGGGATAAACGATAAGTTGCTAGATGCTTTACCTTCCAAATGGGATATTTATTCTCTTATGATAAAGGGTGAGGCTCATTATGAAGATAAAGACTTGGAAGAGGTTGTTAGGAAACTGAGAGCTTATGTGCTCAACATGAAGAAGAAGGAAACCGGATATGATCAGGTTCAAGATCCGGGAATTTATAAAGAGATTCCATCTTCATCTTCCAACAATGCTTCAAGTGATTCAGCAACTGCATTTCTCTCATGTGAAAATGAGTAGGTTGTGACAAATGCTGATGGTGATGTATGTTTTGTAGCTGCTCCAAGAGGATCGTCAGGGGCAAAAAGACTACAATCCAGCAATAATAACAACAATACTAGGTCTATGCCTCTGAGTGTGAAGGCCGAAGAAGAACTTTTGGCCCTGCTTGCTTCATTCATTGCTTCATATGAGAACTACATTCATGGAAGAATATCTGATCCTGCTACTTTTGATGAAGATTATGATCAGATTGACCCTGATGACCTAGAGGAGATGGATTTACAATGGCAGATGGCCATGATCTCTAGAAGAGTGAAGAGGTTCATGAATAGGACGTGAAGAAAGTTCGTTAGAAAGAATGTAGGAATTGACAAGTCTAAAGTAAGGTGTTACAATTGTCAAAATAACGGACACTTTGCTAGAGAATGTCAAAGACCTAAGACTGAATCTCTCTCCTGGTCATGAATCAAGCAACAGGAATGCATCAACTAACACTATTTCAAAAGCCTTGATATCTACTACTAGAGAAGGTTCTTATGATTGAAGTATTCATCTGGAAGGCGATGACAATGCCACACAGGCGTTCATTACTGAGATAGCCCATTTGACGATCCAGATGATAAGGCTAATGCTGAGGTAGAGCATGAGACTCTAGCTGAAAAAGTTGATGATGATCAGATGACTGAAAACATAAAATCTGATGTAGAACAAAATACTATAGATAAGAAGATGGCTGCAGATTTTGCTGCTTTAATGGTTGATCTAAGCAAATCAACAGGAGAGGTACATTCTAACTCTGGTAGTTCTATTTGCTTAAAATGTCATGAACTGCAAAGTGAAGTTGACAGGCTAACCAAGCAAAACCAAAGTCTGGTAAATGAGCTCTCGAGCGTAAAAGAATCAAACTTTTTTGTAAAAAGAATTGAGTCATTATACTTAAAGAAAATTAAGGGTTATGAAGAAGAAATCAATATTTTAACCTCTAAACTAAATGAAAAACTTCAAATTATTGACTCTGCTCATGATACGATGAGTAAGAAAACCAAAGAGATTTCTGAAAAATACAAAGAGTTGTCAGAAGCACAACTGAAAATTTGTGAACTTGAAAAGAAATTGAATCAATTCAGAGATTCATCTTTTGTTATCAAACACATGATGAATGGCTTGAAGAAAAGTAATGACAAGACAAATGTGGGATTCAAAGGTTTCAATGAAGTTCCACCACCTCTTGGTCATGACTATTCTTTCTTGCCAG
This sequence comes from Scalesia atractyloides, assembly GCA_947069175.1. NCBI lineage: Eukaryota > Viridiplantae > Streptophyta > Magnoliopsida > Asterales > Asteraceae > Scalesia > Scalesia atractyloides. The sequence continues at coordinate 68,532,067 of CAMTDV010000020.1, read as the reverse complement.
ACGAAGAAGAGCTAACAGAGTTTGTGTCAACTATACCTAGTAGTTCCACATCAGGAAATGTTGATGTGTCTGAACATGCGAAGAAGGATAATAACATGGAAGGGGTTTTGAAAACAAAGAATGCACACCCTAAAAATAAAAAAAAACAATTTTTTTGTTAAAAAAGTTGATTTTGTTAAAAGGAGTGATATGAAAGAAGAGACCACGGTTATTGAAAGGAAGACAAATGTACAGTTTGCTAAAAATAAAAACACAGAAAAATCAGAACTTGAGCAAACAAAACAAGATCCTTCAAGGGCATCATCATCCATCATCATCATCATCATCATCATCATCATCATCATCGTCATCGTTATCTGATGAATCTAAACTAGGGACTTCAATTAAGAAGTCTTCGGCTACAACATCGTGCTTCAAATGTCACAACAAGGGATATGTAGCTAGTTGTTGTCCTAACAAAAAGATGAAGCACAAGTGACTGAGAGAAAGAGAGAAAAATCACTAGAAAAAATTGGTGATGGTGAGCAGAAAGTTTCTAACTCACGAAGACATCTACTAACAAGCAACAGAGTATTGTGGTTGGTGTAGATATGGCTGAAAAAGGAACTCACCAAGTTTCTCGTTTTCAAAGAAATCAATAAAGATTTCAGCATGAATCTACATCAGGTAGATATAAAAGACCTAGAAGTACTTCACCAAGAATGAATAACTTTAATGGTAAATCAAGTAATTTCAGAAGTCAAGGTCAATATCAAACTCGATATCAGAATGTTGGTAGTCAAAATTTTTATAACAATGGCTTTAGAAATTATCACAATCGAAATTCATGGACTCAGAACCAAAATTCCAAAGGTCACAAAATCCAAACATGTATAGGAAACCTCAGGAACAGAGACCAAATAGAAATCAAAAATCATTTCCATCAACAGGTCTGATATCCAAGACTCTAGTTAGGAGTTATGGATATTGGATGGATGTTCTGATGGTTGATGAATCTGGAAGACCTAAGACCATTAAGGCTTGGGTCCCCCAATCTAACTAATTTTTTGTTGGGTTATGTAGGAGCTGCTAGGGAGGATTATCAACTTGTGGTATGTTGATAGTGGCTACTCCAGGCACATGACGGGGGATGCAAGATTGTTGACTGATTTTGAAAACATAGATGGAGGTTACATTAATTTTGCAGGTGCTGAAGGAGGGCACATTATAGGTCGAGGAAAAGTGACCAACAGGAAGATCACATTGAAGAAAGTGAACTATTTCGAGTAGCTGAAGCATAATCTGATGAGCGTGTCTCAAGTTTGCGACAAGGGTCACTAGATCCACTTTACTAAGTCTAAAACTTTGGTGTTGAAACCGGGTTTGGTGATACCAGATGATTGGATAGTGATGAGAGCGCCAAGGAGAAACGACACTTATGTCATGGACATGGGTGCTAATGATTCTTCCACTGTGGTGGCATGTTTATTGTCAAAAGCTTCTGAGGCTGAGTCAATGTTGTGGCACAGACGCATGGCCCACAGCCACTACTAAAATATGAATTATATTATTAAAAACGGTTTAGTGGAAGGGTGCTAGTACAGAGGTTTCATGTGGACAATAAATGTCTTCCACGTCAAAAGGGAAAATAACATAAGAAACCTCATAAGTCCAAAACTGTAAACTCCATAGATGCCCCTTATGAATTACTTCACATGGATCTATTTGGTCCAGTGAACCTAAGAAGCATAGGTGGAAAGTACTATTGTTTAGTTGTCACAGATGATTACTCACGGTATTCATGGGTTTTCTTTTTAGGTACTAAAGATGAGATAGCGGAGATGCTGATAGATCTTTTTACAAAATTGGAAAATGTCCATGCTGCATGGATCAAGAGGATAAGGAGTGATAATAGCACGAAGTTCAAGAATCAGATTCTGGATCTCTATTGTCTTCACAAGGGAATTGAACATCAATATTCTGCTCCTTATACACCTGAACAGAATGGAGTCGCTAAAAGGAAAAAAACAGGACACTGATTAAAGCCGTTAGGACTATGCTTTCTGATTCAAAGCATCCAGCTCTTTTCCTGGGAGAAGCTGCAAATACAGCTTGTTATATCCTAAACAAAGTTTTAACGGTTAATCGGTTTAACAAAACACAAACTTATTTTTAACAAGAAAGCAAACTTGAAAGGCTTTGAACCATTTGGATTACCCTGCACCATTGTGTGGAATAAAGATAAGCAAAAAATCGGTGAGGTAGCTGACAAGGGATACTTTCTAGGTTATATTACTGGAACACCGAATAAAAGGGTTTTTAATCTAAAAACTGGTAAAATTTAGGTTGTGTTTAACATGGAAATCACTAGTTATTCAACTCAACAATCAACGAGTGGTCCTGCTATATCATATGATTATGATAGTGTTTTTAAATCATTTAATATTCCTGAGTTTTTAATGCAAACGAGTCTCAAGTGATTCAAACTGTGATCAGTGAAAATGAATAGGTTGACTTCATGCCTCGATCGAGTATATCAATGACAAATGCTCCAGAAACTTCCTCCAGTGCAGCTCTACAGGATTCAAGTGATAGTGAGTCTGAACCTATTCAGGGGTAGGATTTTACTAATCCGTTTGATAATAAGAACATTCATGGGGAGACTGGATCTAATCTGGAGATAATCCAGTTGTTGACACCATTGCTACTACACGCGCAAACAGAGATCATCTAGTTGAGAACATCATAGGTGATGCTGCTACAGGTGTTCAGACAAGAAGAGGTGTGATCGAAGGTTCCTATTTATTTACTTCGATTCAGAAGACTGGGATGATAAATGAGTGTTTGTATAGCCGCTTTATTGCCAAGAGGAGCCGAAGAATGTTCACATGGCTCTAAAAGATAATTCATGGGTTGAAGCTATGCAAGAGGAACTAGCTCAGTTTAAGAAGTTGAAGGTTTGGGAGCCAGTTGACTTTGCTGAAGGAGAAAAGGAAATAGGAACCAAGTGGGTGTTTAAGTGTAAGAAAGACGACTGCCGGATCGTGACAAAGAATAAGGCTTGGCTAGTGGTGAAAGGGTTCAATCAGCAAGAGGGGATTGATTACAATGAAGTGTTTGCACCAGTAGCAAGGTTGAAAGCAATTCGTTTATTCCTAGTTTGCTTCATTCAAGGGCTTCAAAGTTTACCAACATGACGTGAAGAGTGCGTTTCCAAATGGGAAAATCCAAGAAGTGGTGTGTCTCTCACAACCAGATGGGTTTACCGATCCAAATTATCCAGATCGAGTATATCGACTTGATAAGGCATTGTATGGATTGCATCAGGCACTTGGGGCGTGGTATGAGACACTGTCAGCACATTGTTAAAGAATGTTTTTGAAAGAGGTCAGATTGACAGTACACTTTTCACTAAAAGAAAGAAGGAAGACTTTCTGCTGGTACATGTATACGTAGATGATATTATTTTTGGTCATCTAATGAGAACATGTGTCATGAATTCGAGGAGGGAAAAAAAGCAAGTTTGAAATGTGTGCAATGGGTGAATTGTCTTACATTATGGGTTTGCAAGTTGAACAGAAGAAGGATGAGATGTTTATACATCAGACAAAGTATGTGTATGATATTTTGTCACGTTTCAAAATGGAGGATTGCGCTACTTTCAACATACCTATTTGCGAGAGTCACAATCTTGGTCCACATCATGAAAGTGTGGGGATGTTGATCCAACTAAATATAGGGCAATGATTGGTTCTCTAATGTAGTTGGCTGCTTTAAGACCAGACATCATGTTCGTAATGTGTCTTTGTGCCAGATATCAAGCAAATCCAAAAGGGTCACATATGAAAGCGGTAAAGCGGATTCTTCGTTACTTGAAGGGGAAACCCAAACTTGGGTTATGGTATCCAGCTGCTAGTGATTTAAAGTTTGTTGCTTTCACTGATTCGGACCTTGTAGGATGCAAATCAACTAGAAATTCTACCACAGGTGGTTGTCAGTTCTTAGGAAGGAGGATCATGTCATGGCAATGCAAGACGCAGCCTTGTGTGTCTACCTTTACGTGTGAAGCTAAGTATATTGCTGCGAGTAGCTGTTGCTCTTAGATTTTCTGGATACAACAGCAGATGCGTTATTACGGTTTGAATTTCACTCGTACTCCTATTATGATAGACAATAATGCCACTATTTCAATCACAAACAATCCCATAAAACACAGTCGTACAAAACATATTGACATTCATTATCATTTTATATGTGCTTGTGCTGAAAAGAAATTGATTGAACTTCATAGAGTCGAAACGCAATATAACCTAGCAGATCTTAACACAAAAGCGTTTAACAGAGACTCGTTTTGAACATTTAGTCGAACTCAACGGGATAAGGAATCCTGAATAACCAGTTTTCCATAAAATTTTGTAAATAATTTACTGTTTTTCAAAAATCAAAACATAAAAAATAGAAAATCAAAAATGAGTTTACATTGTGTGGAAAAGAAGAAATGATAGTACATTAGTAGGTTCGACTGTCATACTGAAATTCAAATTAAATTGCTTAAGTGTGATAGTAGCTTCATCATATGATGTACTAGTAGGCAAAAAGCATGAAATATTCAACTTACCTTGATGATATAAACATATTAAATTGTCTATGAGTGGTTAACATATCAATGGCGTATGGTTTTATAATCTTAAATCTTACCGTTTATAGATTGCCAAAATATGAGGTTTTAGGTCTTTATATCGTTATTTCATCTAGGGTATCAGGGTTGTCCTTCTGCTGCATCTAGATATATGCTGACCTACGCATAACCAGGACATCTTAATAGAGCTAAAATGCCAAATCCCAGAAATTGAAGAAGCTCTCCTAGAGAGTCATTCAAATGTGCAAAATACATAAATCGTATCAAAATCTATGGTATTTGCCCTAACCCTCGTTGGATATTGGTCTCTCTGCTGTACGGAAGTACTGACCTGATCACCAATTATCTAACGTTGTAAATCAAATAGGATGAATTTCGGTATTCTCACCTACTACAAGGAATCTTTGTGTATACCTTGATCGTGGGGGTATGTCTTGAAGTGGGACACACTAGTATATCAGTATTAAATTACCTTAACATATCACTAGGTAATGGTACTTGAAATGTTCATATATTTTGTTTAAGTGGATAAGCAATACTAGTAATCATCTTGAACTCCTTTTCATGAAAATTCAATATAGAATTATCTAGTAGTGTGAAAACAGTTTGATATTGCTGATATGATCTTCTTCCCGGTGATTCTCACAAAAACAAAATGTTATCTTTTTATTTATTTTCTTTCAGAAAATATAAAAAATCCAAGATTTTCTTTTACTTGTAAATTCTTAGCGTATGGAATATGGTTGTTCATGGAAGAGTTGTTACCGATAGTGGGAGATGGTGTTAGGAGATTAGTTCAATATTTTAAAATCTTGCAGGTTCTGTGTGCTTAAAAACTTTGAGTGTGTGGTTTGAGTTGAAATTGCTTAATCTGTGATACAGTTTTAACATCTCTAGAATAATAATAATTTGTTAACTTGTTTTGAAAAATTTGTATTGTTTCTTGAGACGTTTGGTTATAGTATACAGATTGTAGTAGTGTGTTGCTGAAAAGTTTAGTGAAGAGGAGTTTGCATGGATGCATGGTAGAACCTCCTTTCTACATTGTAGACAAAGTTGTAGAGTTTGAAGATTGCTATGCAAGTGCTAAACTAGAGTTTACTTAAATGCAAACAATTCTGAAGGTTTGGTGATTGGATGCATCAGCTTAGGGGGAGTCTGTTGCTGACATAAGCTATTAAAGCTAAAGCTATCCAAAGACCAAAGACGTTGAAGATTGCAAGATGACTGAAGAAAAAGTTGTTTTATGAAGCTACTGTCAAGGGGGATTTTGTTGGTGCATATTTGTGACAACATCTTAGACTTGGTCTTTAGATATCTTGTAATGTGTAGAACGGTAATTGTTAACGGGTTTAGTATTGTAGTAGTTGATTAGAAGTGGTTGGGCCAAACGAATCCCACATAATAGGGAGTGGTAGGCGAACTAGGCCTAGACCAATTTGCAGTCCATGTGGTTAAACCCTAGCCTAGTTGCAAACCTGTCTCTATATAAACAGAGTTTTGCATTCGGGTTAAGGTTGCTCAGTTAGTCACTTCAGAGAGAGTTGAGAGAGAATTCGTAGAGAGATTGGCTTGGACGAATTCGTGTGATCTAGATTGATTGTAATCGTTGTGATAGATAATCAACAAAGATCAGGTTTATTGTGATTTCTGTTTCTATTGGTATTTCTGTGATAATCTGATCTAGAGGATTCCGCACTCTAGATTGGATAGACGATCTGTGAAGATCCATACGGATTAGGGGACCTACAACCAGGAAACACCTTATCACATCATTAATGGAAGGGTTCCAAAAGTTAAATTTCTATACACCTTCGGTTGTAGATGTTTTGTGTTTAATGATTTTTGATAGTATAGAGAAATTTGAGAGAAAAGCTGAAAAGGAATTTTTTGGATACTCATTGTCCTCAAAAGCTTATAGAATTTTTCTTGTAAACAAGGACAATAAGAGAAAGTTTATATGTATCATTTGATGATTCATCCAGAAATTTCTGATAAAATTTTAAAAGAAATAAACTCTCCAAACCATCAACAAAATTACGAACATCTTCTAAATCAATTAACTAAAGAACTTCTTGAAAATGACTACACAAACAAAGATTTATTTAAAAATCAGTCATATACTAACCCTGTAGGAAATCTAGAGCCTGTATCAGAAATTATGCAAGATGAACAGAATTCTATAAATTTACTAGAAAATCAAGAAGAACATCAGACTTCTGATCCTCTCAATACAACAGAGGCCACAGTTCAGGGGGAGCTTCAAAACCATCAGAACAAACAACGTCACACAACAACATCAGATGGATCAAAGGACATTCAATCTGAAATCATTGGGAATCCAAAAGAAGGTGTTAAGACAAGATCAGCAACATCTCATGAATGTTTATATGCTGGTTTTCTAAACATGATAGAACCAAAAACTGTCAAAGAAGCTCCCACTGACTCAGATTGGGTTCAAGCAATGCAAGAAGAGCTTGACCAATTCGAGAAGAGTAAAGTGTGGAATCTGGTACCCAGGCCAACTAACAAATCTGTTATTGGATCAAAGTGGGTATTTAGAAATAAATCTGATGAACAAGGCATCTTAACAAGGAACAAGGCAAGACTTGTTGTAAAAGGCTATGTCAACAGGAGGGCATAGATTATGATGAAACATTTGCACCAGTTGCCAGATTGGAAGTTGTGAGAATTTTCCTTGCATATGTTGCATCCAAAAACTTCAAAGTTTATCAGATGGATGTGAAATCAGCATTCTTAAATGGTAAGATTGAAAAAGAAGTATATGTGCAACAACCATAAGGCTTTATTGATCCCAAATTTCCAAAACATGTTTACAAATTAAACAAAGCCTTGTGTGGGTTGAAGAAAGCTCCAAGAGCATGGTATGAAACTCTATCAAACGTCTTAATACATTCTTGATTCACATAAGGTACAATTGATACAACTCTCTTTCTAAACTCACAAAGGACACACATTGCTAGTTCAAATATATGTTGATGACATCATATTTGGATCAACCAATCCCAAGTTTTGTAACAAGTTTGAAAAATTGATGACCAGTCATTTTGAGATGAACATTATGGGTAACTTAAGCTTTTTCTTTGGCTTATAAGTAAAACAACAAAGTGATGGCATATTATTTTGTCAATCAAAATTTGTCAATACAATTTTAAGAAAATATTCACTTGAAAATTGCTCAACCTCAAAAACTCCCATGGCCACTAGAAACAAACTAGATTCTGATCCAGAAAGAAAAGTGTTGATATTAAAACTTACAGAGGAATGATAGGATCATTGTTGTACTTAACAACCAGTAGACCAGACATAATTTTTTCAACAAATTTTCTTAGAAGATATCAATGTAATCCTAAAGAGTCTCACCTCAAAGCTGTAAAAAGAGTTTTTAAACATCTAAAAGGAACATCACATCATGGTTTGTGGTATTCTAAAGAAACAAGTTTAGAACTAATAGCGTACACAGATTGTCACACCCTGGTCGTAGCAAAGCGCAAACGTGTGACTATGAGGTAATCATTGTATCCGATCATGTAAACAACTGTAAATCAACAACAATGCCATGCTTATAATAACTTGCAACCGATGTTTACATGTTTCCAAAAGTGAAATCATGGGTTTCCAAATAATTTCACATTGTCATCAAAAATATGGTTTGAAATACATAACATCATAATGAAAGATTGATTTCATCGTAAAAGCATGTTGAGGTTTTGACTCCTATATACCTATACGAGGTTGGGATATAAGAGACAAATCCTCCAAAAGATGGCATTCGTTGTCATGTTATTTCCCATATCCCGGAGTGTATCACTAGCTCAAGTCTTGTGTCCTGAAATACATGTAATTTTAAAAAGTCAACATAAAGTTGGCGAGTTCATGTAGTTAATGTTTCGTATAAAAATGTCATCCTTGAAATCCAGAAATTAAAATCCGAGTATGTTAGTAGCATCAATGGCGTTCTGGGGATCTATCAGTATGTCGCGAGCACCCTGACTTATATGTGCCATAAGTAAGTAACCAACCCGAGACAACTCTGACATCATTTGGGATCACAAAAGCACTCCTAACCGGTTAACATACCAGAAGTGGAGCGTGTCTCAAAATCGATAGATCTATACCTTTTGCACCATGATCACTACGTGATTAATGGTTACTATTGTCATCATCCTACTAATGCAGAAATGATCCTGTTATCAACTGAACCCATAGCTAACATACTATTTGTTATGACATGTATTTCCCCTCAATAGTTTGTAAAACAAAACTTTGAAATAAATGAAAGGAGTGACATGAACTCATAGTTTTGCATTCAGTACGTCGTATTACTCACAGTTGGTGTCCGTACACGTGTATAACCTACATGTGTATCGAGTTTATTAGACACCTAGGCCTCAATGCACCTTGTACTCGTTGATCATCTTGAATTCTTGTTATGTATTTCTTTGTTAGATAGAACAACTTTTAATGTTATCATAGTGTTGGTAGTTTGTTTGTTCGATTAATATTGTTATATATATTTCTAAATATATATATATATATATATATATATATATATGTTGTTTTCAGATTGTGTGTGAACTGGGCCTTCCCCTTCACATGTCCTCGTGCCTTGCACGCGTGTCATTGGGCCTTGGCCATGTTATCCATGCCATTGGGCCTTGCCTATGTTTTCATGTCATTGGGCCTAGTCCATGTTTTCATGTTATTTGGCCTAGCCCATGTTTTCATTGTCATTGGGTCGAGCCCATGTTTTCATGTCATTGGGCTTAGCCCATGTTTTCATGTCATTGGGCCTAGCCCATGTTTTCTTATCATTGGGCCTAGCCCATGTTTATGTCATTGGGCCTAGCCCATGTTTTCTATGTCATTGGGCCCTAGCCCATGTTTTCTTGTCATTGGGTCTAGCCCATGTTTTCTTGTCAATGGGCCTAGCCCATGTCTTTTATAAATTTTGGGCCTAGCCTATATTCGTTTTTATAAGCCCATTATTTTATAACCTTATACTTAGAATTATTATTAACTATTAATGTATAAGTGTATATATATGTGCCCTATACTTTTTATATTTTTAACTTTCCGGGGATTTTGATTGCGATAACATATTTATTTATGTTAAATGTCTAAAATATATATTTAAGCCTTTTGTATCGGCGATTTACACGCAGGTCGTCGACACGACGGTGTATTTGTGAACGTTTGCCCATCGTCCGCATTGCTTCGATTGTCCGTTTATTGTTTGGACGCATTTTGAGAATATATTGGCTTATTTCACCAACACTTGGTATTATTTTCAAGTGGTTGTATTTTTGTGTATGATTGGGTATTTTTATTGTGAATACCCTAAGCTTCTAAATACATACTCATACAATACATATATGTATTTATACAACATTCTTGGTGATAAAATATGTATACATATTTTTATTTTCCCATATTGTTACATCGTATATATATATATATATATATATATATATATATATATATATATTTATAAGAGTTACTTATTTTCTTTGTAAAAATATATTTATAAACTTGTTGAATACTTGGGTATTTAGGGTTTAACCCTTGTCATCAAAGCTTACTTAATGACGATTTAAGTTACTAATCGCGTTTAGTCCCGCTAATCACCCTTTAATCATGTCTTAATTGCGATTAGATTTTTTTTAGAAAATTTCGCCATAGTTTCCCCTAAACTATGGCGTTTTCCACGTTTTAAAAACGCATTTAAAACCTGTTTAAGCTCATAATCAAGATCAACAATCCATCACATATCTTCCTAATATATATTTTAAAACATTAATGTATCATCATCCATGGCTTTTTAGTGTTAAAAATCCTATTAAAACATGATGATATTTTCAATATTTATTAGCACTTTTAAATCACCACTTTGTTATGTCATTCAAATCAAGTTCATTTCTTTCAACCTCTTGATTTCTATACTTTTTAAGATGGTTACATCTTAAATAATAATGTTTATTTCTTATAAAAATCATTCATGTGTGGTAAAATTATCTTTAAGTTGTAGTAATCTTCATGGATGATGTTGTTGATCAGATTTACTTGTCCTAATACTTAGGATATGACGTATGACTCAGTTACGCAATTAAATTACGATAATATGCATGAGATTATGAACTACAAATAGTGATTAAATTGAACGAAATTACCGGTTATTTTGCCATTTGTCACATACTCCCTCTGTTAAAAAGAATTTCGTCCCGAAATTCAGTTTGAGGTATCCTCTGAAGGAGTCTTCTTAAACAGGTGGGGTTATTTTGACTTGATTTGATCTTCACGTTCCCATGTGTATTCGGGACCGTGACTAGAGTTCCAGCGAACCTTTACCAGTTTGATTTGGCTTCTTCTTGTCTTTTAGACTTTCCAGACCATGACCTCAACTGGTTCTTCGGTTAATTGTAATTTGTCATCAACATGAATCTCATCCGCTGGAATGATACTTGTGTCATTAGTCGGACTTTTCTTTAGATTAGACACATGAAATGTGTCGTGTAAATTATTGAGTTCCTCTGGCAGTTTTAGCTTGTAAACCACTATACCAATCTTTGCCAGAATTTCAAAAGGTCCAATATATCTCGGGTTTAGTTTTCCGCGCTTCCTGAATCTAGCTATGCCTTTCCGAGGTGAGACCTTTAGTAATACTTTGTCTCCGACCTCGAAGGATAATGGTTTGCGTCTCTGATCTGCATAGCTCTTTTGTCTATCTCGGGCCGCTTTGATACTCTCACGGATCTCGCAGATGGGTAAGAAGTGAGCTAATTTGGTTAAATGATCAATGATAATCCAGATCATGTCATGACCTCAAGAGGTCCGTGGTAATTTTGTAATGAAATCCATTATCTGTTCCCACTTCCAAAACGGGATCTCAGGTTGCTGTAATAAACCAGATGGTTTTTTGTATTCGGCCTTGACCTTTGCACAAGTTAGGCATTTCCAAACACAGGTCACAATATCTCCCTTGAGATTAGGCCACCAATAATACTCTCTTAGATCTTGGTAGATCTTATCCGATCCTGGGTGTATCGAGTACTTGGACTTGTGTGCTTCATCGAGCACCAAGTCTCGCAAATCGCCATAATAGGAATCCAGATCCTTCCCATGAAAGATAGAGTTCCATCCTTGCTCAGTTCTAGTTGTTTTTCCATTCCCCGTGATGATTCCGTTAGAATGTTGTTGGGCTTATATTACTAAAGGTTTACACATTAGAGCTACATTTGGGCTTTAAGGGAATTTTGGGCTTCCTAGTGCCTTGTGGGCCTAGGGTTGTAACTGCTGGGCTTATTGATTAGTATAAATATATGTCTTAGGTCAAGGTTTGAGGGTTAGAGAGTTGGAATTGTAAACTTGTATCAGACAGTTTTCTAGTGTATGCAAGTTGTTTTGAATTCAAGAGATTGTTCTTCTTCCTAATCATTATTTTCGCTACTGATTAGGTTTGTGATACCTGTTAGATCCGATATCGGGACTTACAATTGGTATCAGAGCCTGCTGTTCAATACAGGCTCCAGGTATTGCAGATTGAAGAGCTGATCAGAAGTGGAGTTGCTGCTGTTTCAACCTGGATTACTGTTCAGAATCGAAGAACTGTTGTTTCTTTTCGGAATCACTAATGTTCCGAAGAACTCGAAGACGATTTGAAGATTTCGGGTCTGCTACTGTTACGGATTCCGAAGAACTCGAAGAAGTTTCACGTATTTCGGATTTGTTACTGTTGAGGATCCCGAAGAACATGAAGGAGATCATCCATCTTGGATTGATCCCGGACTACTGTTCAATCCGGATTGCTACTTTTCTGGATCCAAGATACTGTTGGTGGTTATCAGTTACTTGGAAGTCGGATTACTATTGCTTAGAATTTGACCACTGTTGCATTCAGATAAGGATTGGATTCCGGACTGATTTCATTCCGGATTCTCTTTATTCCGGATCAACATCATTTCGGATTTCTCATTTCGGTTACACAGCCTTCTGGATCATCATTTCGGATTTCTCAATTTCGGACCATTCATCTCGGATCAATATCATTCTGGATCAATCATCTCGGATTCATCCATCTCGGATTCATCGATCTCAGATTTGACCATCTCGGACTGATTTCAGATCTGCCCATCTCAGAGTTGACTATCCCGGACTGATTTCAGACTGATCACTGTCTCGGGAGGGGGAGATTTCACTCACCTTCCTACCTGGCTGGCCGTCCGAAAAAATAAAAAAAATTACTTTTTTCTTTGCTCCTCAGAAAAAACAAAAACAACCACTCGACGTTCACATATTAGGAAACTTGAATTTAACTGAATTTAAATTTACTTGGTAATTTAATTAAGTTAACCATGATGAACGGCTACATGACAGCACAAGATTTAACAAATGCCACTTTGGCTGCACTGCAATCACAGACTCTGGCCGTCAATCAAGAATTGGATCAAGTGATTAGCACTTCAACTAAAGTGCCCCGTCTGTTGTATGGAGATGAGTATTACGAGTGGAAGTTTAGATTCGAGCAATATTGCAAGGAAAAAGACCTTGTGTGTGGAGGTGTATTATGAATGGTCCGCGAATGATAGTTTATAGTACCGATCAAGATCCAGACACAAAGATTACAAAGCCTAGTCACTTGTGGACTCTAGAAGATGTTAAAATAATTGAGGAAGATGAAAAAGCCTCGGCTGTATTAATCATGGCGCTTGGACCCGATATTTCTATTGTGGTCAGAAATTGCAAGACTGCTAAAGAAGTATGGAGTGAATTGCAAAATCTCTATGAGGGAAATGCGGATATGAAGGCGAGCAAAGTAAGTCAGCTGAATCAACAATTCAGCTCATTTAATCACATTTACGGGGAAACCATTGAGAACCAGATTCGTAGATACGTAAAGCTTGTTTCCCGGATGATAGTTGTTAAATTCACTGCCGAAGAGTTGGGATGCGGATGTTAGAATGATCAAGAAGACGAAGAACCTGAATGATGTCACTCTCACCGAAATGATAACTACTATTAAATCGTGTGAGATCGATAATAAGCAGAGAGACATCAATCATCAGAGCAGTTTGATGACCGCTGGGATAACAGGGCAAAATGTAGCATTGATGTCGCAAAATCTGGTCTATAGCCCTCTATAAGGAAATTCTCAAACATCTGGTAGCTCAAATGTGGTTTACAGTCCTCTTGCTACGCCACAGAAGACTCAATACGTCTATGGTCTTCAGTCTCAGACTCCCACTATGATTTCTGCTGCTCAAGTTCAGACACGGTACTATGCTCAGTATCCCAATATGGTTTCCAGTCCTGCCATCCCTCAAGCAGCTCAACAAGGCGGCATTCCTCAAACTGCTGCTCCAACACCGACACCTGCTCAACCTGTGTCCAATTCTACTTTTCTCACTAAGGAAAATGAAGAAAAATTGGCCATAGCGGCTTCTATGATCAACAACTTGAACGCTTTTTTAGCAGGTGATCTGACTCCCCCATCCATTCTTCCAACTGAAGTAGATCAAATAATGGAGGAAGATCTAGGAGAGATTGATGTGTCCTGGAATCTTGCAATGGCTGTCTTTCGTGTCAACAAGTTTAAAAGAAGTATGGGCGGCAACCATTGTCAAATCTGAAGACTGATCTTACAAAGGATAAACTCAGGTACTAAAAATGTCACGAGCCAGTACATTTTGCCAGGGAGTGCAAGAAGCCGCCATCTAGATATGTGTCATCCAGATTGGCAGACATACAGAGCAGCTACAGACAGCTGGTGCCAGTCTCTCCCTCAAAGTCTACTAAGAGTCCCTCAAGCAGCTCGGGCTAGAAATCAACAGCATTGGTGGCACAACAGCACGAAGGGTTCAACTGGGCAGATGCTACAGCTCAGATGGAAACTTTGAATCTCTCTAAGAACAGCAACCACTGCATGATGGCGCAGACAACTGAGACACCCGATCTTTCGGAAACAGTAAATAGAATTCACTATTCTGATAGTTGTCGTTTTAAATTATCACAAATGCGCGCCCATAATTCAACTCTTGTAGCTGAATAAGCTGCATCACAGGACATTGCCCTTAAACATAAAAACAAACTTCTTATTGAAAATGTCGAAGCTCAAAAACAAGATATAGCTCAGCTAAAGCTAGACTTGAACCAACAGCAATGTTGGGTATACGACTATAAGCTAAAATTAGTTGAAAATGACATAGAACTTCAAGCAGCCTTAGCCAAGCTAAATTCCTTGACAGGGAAGTTTCACGAAAATTAAATAAATATAAAAAATTTGAAACTTCCAGCAAACTGGTCAAGGACTTGTGTGATCTTCAGCTAAATACCAGAAAAATTTCACAAAAGGTCTTGGGTATAATAAGGTTCCTCCACCATATAATCATAACTATACGAGAATGCCTGAATCTGAGGCTGACCTAGAAAATGCAGAAAATATGATTTATGGTAAACCTTCAGATTATCTTTCTAAACCATGGAAGCCCTATTACCCAAAGTTCTCTAAACCAACTGAACTCAAGAGGGATTATGTTTTCGTTACTTCCACACCACTTTCACATGAATCTGGTGACCATCTTTCTTGTAGTACAGATGATTTGGAGAAAGTAACGCCTGAGGCAGAGGTAGCAACATCCTCCATAGTATCTAAAGGAGACAAGTCTTTTGAAACTGAAACTGAATTAGTGAACGATACTAACGTGTCTACCTAATGTGTAGAAGAAATTTTAGTTGAGGATATAACAGATGGTGATCAAGAGGAATGTCTGAATGTAAATTCAGACAATTCGGCTGCTGATTATGAATTTTATAAGCCTGCTTTTAACATTTTAAATCAGTTTCTTGCTGAACAATTTAAATTTTAAAACAATGTTGGTTGTGTTGATAACTCAGACAGTTTTAATTCCGAATTTTCATCGAATGCTGATGTTTTGAATGATACTAATAATTGTGATAACTCTTGTGATGAAAACATGAATTTTGCTACAGGTACAGCTTCGACAGATGATTCGGTTTCATCAGTTCCTACTGAAGAGACCAGAAGTTCTTCCTCAGAGGTTCTGTCTGTTGATGCTAATCCCAGGGTTGACAGTGAGAAAGTCAACCAACCAACCGACCCTATGAAAATTTATGTTGGCATAATTCTAGAAGATAAGGGTGAATCAGCTTCTTCAAACCAAGCACAAGGGATTGATTCTGAAATGACAGATGATGAGCATTCTTTTTCTGCCAATTCAGATGCAAATCTTGAAACTGAATCTGAATCGGATTCTCAAACTTTTTCAAAATTTAGAGATTCCATCTACTTCTAATGTTTCAAACTCATCTTCTAAAAGTTTAGAAAAGGATGTCCCTGCTGAGCCACCCATGTCCTCTGTAGAATCTGCCACGAAAAGTGATTTGAAAAATAAGAATAAGAAATGGAGAACACGCCGATCCAAAAAGAAGAAATACAAACAGGCGTCTCCGACAAATGAAAAGGCAACTGCTGAGTCCCCTCTTCACTATAAGAAATTGACTCAGCAGCCACAAACTGACTTTATTAAGCAAATAGCTAAACAGAAATCAATTAAAGTTACGCCTAAGTCTACACATTCCAAATTGTCTAATTCAAATAAAAAAACTAACAAGTATGCAGATGGTTGTGCGCAGGCAACAGTCAAGAACAACACCGTGCATCAGCCGTCAGTACCCGCAACCAAGAAGCTGACAGACAAATTGCCTAGAATTTCCCAAGCTGAACGGACTGTTTTTTTCCAGAAGAGGCAGACTTGTTTCAACTGTGGATTTCCCAGGCATATTGTGCGAAATTGTCAAAAGGCTTTTACACCGTTTGAAACGTTATTCTCAAACTATCAGAGGCTATGCCTAATCGCCTACCTCAGGATCGATTTATGGCTAAGTCTTCAGATCAAGACTAGAACATGGCCAAGAAACACTCTCATCAGTCTTCAAGACCTTCAGGTTCCCTAAATCCTTCTAGCACTCCAAGGATCGTGCAGAAGTCTGATTCGTTAACCTGGAGGCCTAAGATATTAACAAAGATTCAGTCTTTTGCCCCTATTTCAAACCAATCAAAAGCATCATCAACCTCATCCTCAACTAATTTAATTTTCCATGAGGTTAATTATGTTGATGCAAATGGTATGCCCAGATCTTCAATGGCCTGGGTTGCAGCCTCTAACTAAAACCTGTTGAAATGTGCAGGAAAAGCTCTGGCGACATCTTGCAGTTGAATGACATTCAGTTTTTCGATGGCGGGTTCATCTCCTTCGCAGGTGGTGAGACCGGGAAGATCACTATGAGAGGAACAGTATGCAACAGAGCCCTCAGCTTTAAGAATATTAACTACGTACCAGAATTGAAGCACAGTCTTTTGAGTGTGTCTCAGCTCTATAACAATCATTTGGATGTTCTCTTTACCAAGAAAGGGTGTTATGTGCTGAAACCAGGTCTTATTCTTCTGGATGATTGGATTCTTCTTAAAGTTGCACGAAAAGGAAATGCATATGTCATCGACATGAACAAGGCTCCCTCTGACAAGCTCACTTGCCTATTCTTGTCTACAGCTGAACATGATGCAATGTTATGGCATAGTAGACTAGGACACATCAACATGAAGAACTTAAATCGTCTTGCAAAAGGTGGTTTAGTGTGAATCATGTGCACGTGGGAAACAACATCGACAGCCGCACAAATCTAAAGTCGCCCTTCCACGTCTCAAGTCTTAGAATTTCTTCACATGGATCTTTTTGGTCTGACATACATTCTGAGCATTGGCGGGAAGGCATACTGTCTAGTCATTATTGATGACTACTCGCGATTCACCTGGGTTTTCTTTCTTACACATAAAAGTGAAACCGCTGAGTTAGTTAAAGAGTTTGTCACGCTTATGGAGAACCAGACAGACACCACTGTAAAGGTTATTCATTGTGATAACGAAACGAAATTTAAGAATGTCACCTTAAATTCTCTCTGTTCTTCCAAGGGTATTGACTGCCAGCTTAGTGCAGTAAGAACTCCACAACAGAATCGGGTTGCAGAACGAAGAAATCGAACACTAATTGAAGCTGCACGTACTATGTTGGTTGAATCTGAGCTACCGCTCATTTTCTAGGCAGAAGCAATCAATACCGCTTGTTATATTCAGAATCATGCCCTGATCAATAAATGACACATTAAAACTCCATACGAAGTGGTTGAGGGTCGCAAACCTTCGGTCAAGAATTTTCGCAAGTTCGGCTGCCCTTATGTTCTCCTGCTCATGGACGCTAAAGGAAAATTTGAATCACGCGGGGACCCATGCATCTTCGTTGGATATTCCAAAAATACTTCATATCGTGTCTATAACATGATCAAGAAAATGGTGGTTGAAACCTACAATGTGGGTTAGCTGGAGGATAATCCCAAGGACACACGCATTGGTCCTGACTGGCTGTATGATTATTCCACATTGTTTAACCATGTTGATTGTCCTTCAAATGTATCTGCAGGTACAAGTCAAATCTCTGACCTTCCAACAATGCCCATCTCACCCGAAGACGATTCCGATGTTGCACAACTGCATGAGACGTTAAAGAAGCTGAGTGTGGATCCACCTAGATTTAATGAGGCTATATCTACTGCTTCACAAGTATCTCAACATCAAGAAACAACATCTGATCAGACTCCTCATGATGATTCTCCTGAAGTTGAGGCTTCTAACACAGAGCCTCCTATGGCAAATGAAGGGTCTGCTCCTCTCGATGTCTTGGGTTCATCTCTGTTTCCTGAGCCCTTCTGGTGTAACTAATGAGGGGGAGTCATCTGGAGTTGCTTCAACAAGTGTTACCAACTTGCAATCGGATCTTCTTGTCCCTCCTACGTCAATATCGCAGCTTCTACCGCGTGATCATCCCGTTGAAAATATTATTGTTCGTGTTAATGCTGCTATTCGAACCCGTAGTCTATAAGGGGATATCAATACTTGTCTTTACTCTTGCTTCAATTCACAAATTGAACCTAAAAGTATTGATGTTGCTTTGCAGGAACCAGGCTGTGTGGATGCTATGCATGAAGAACTCAATCAATTTGAGAAGCTTGGTGTTTGGCAATTGGTGAAGCTGCCTCAAGGAAAACGTGCTCTCGGAACTCTCTGGGTTTTTTCGTAACAAACAGGATGACACTGGAGTCATTGTTCGCAATAAAGCTCGACTGGTGGTTCAGGGTTTTCGTCAGATTGAAGGATTAGACTACGATGAGGTCTACGCACCGGTCGCTCGTTTGGAGGCTATTCGCATTTTATTGGCATATGCAACTTACGTGCATTTCACTGTCTATCAAATGGATGTCAAGACTCCGATTCTCTACGGCACGGTGAAAGAGGAAATATACGTGGCATAACCACCGGGTTTTACTGATCCTGACAAGCCAGACTATGCATACAAATTGGACAAAGCTTTGTATGGGTTGCATCAAGCGCCTCGCGCATGGTACGCAACTCTGACAGAGCATTTTCTTGCTCATGGATACACTCGGGGAACCATTGATCAAACCCTGTTCCTCACACGTGTTGACAAGGACATAATTCTTGTTCAAATTTACGTTGATGATATCATTGTTGGTTCTACAAATGATGGTTTGTGTCGAGAATTTGAAGAAATTATGAAGAAGAAATTTGAGATGAGTTCACTGGGGAGATGACCATGTTTTTAGGACTTCAAGTTCGTCAGAGCTCACAGGGAATCTTGATTCATCAAGGAAAATATGTCCATGACGTTCTTGCAAAATTCAAGTTTATAGACTCAAAGCCGACGACTTCACCTATTAGAGAACGGCCTTTGCTAAATGAAGACGCTGAAGGAACACCTATTAATCCGACCATGTATCGCTCAATGATTGGTTCACTCATGTATCTCACTGCAAGTCGGCCAGATATCTTGTTTTCCGTCTGCCAGTGTGCTCGTTATCATGCTACTCCTAAACTCTCTCATTTACATGCCTATTAAAAGAACTTTTAGGTACCTAAAAGGGACACCATCACTTGGCCTCTGGTATCCTTAAAATTCTGAATTTGAACGGTATGCTTTCTCTGACAGTAATCTTGGAGGTACAGATAGGGATACGCGCTCAACTTCAGCTGGATGTCAATTCTTAAGAGACCGCTTAATCCCGTGGCAATGCAAGAAGCAATAGACGGTTTCGCTTTCTACTGCGGAAGCAGAATATGTCGCAGCATCTGCGTGTTGTTCCCAGGTTCTATGGATGCAACACAAGATTGCGGATTACGCTTTGACTTATCTAAACACCACAATTTACTGTGATAATGATGCCGCTATCCAAATCGTAAAAAACCATGTTTTCCACTCCAAAACCAAGCACATTACTATCAAAGTTCATTTTATTCGTGATTTCTACGAAAAGGGTCTCGCTAAAATAGAGCAAATCCACACTGATACAAACGTGGCAGATTTGTTCACGAAATCCGTTAGCAATGCGCGTTTTTTAGTGCTTGTGGATCTTCTCAAAATGATTCGGTTTTCTAACTGAGCATCCTTTGTCCTTTTCGTCTCGTAAATTTGTTCATATATATGCACAACTTTAGGGGGAGAAATATCAAAAAAAATGTTTGTTTTAAATCAGCTTTGCCAATGATACAGAAATGAAATACTTTTTCATGATAAAATGTCTGACTAACACTTGTAAGGTGTTGAAGCGGGAAAAGGCTTGAATCGAAGGTGATATGTTGATAGGTGTATATCTCAACCGGATAGTGTAAGTCATATGATATAAACATAACAAACTATGAACTCAGTGGGTCACATAATATAGGCGTATGATTTCATGGTCTTAAATCCTGTGTTGATAGATAGCCAACGTCTGAGGTTTCGGGTCTTTATGATGTTGAGTCATCCGGGGATATCTTGGTTGCCCTTCTGTTGCAACCAGATTATATGCAGACCTAGGCACAATCAGGATATCTTTCTAAAAGAGCCAAAATAGAAGGGCCAAGAACCTAGGAGAACGGAAGTCTCTTCATGAGAAAATTCCATAAGTTCATACGTACCACATAAGGTATTTGCCTAACCCTCGTCAGACACTATTGGTCTCTCTACTGTATGAAAGTACGGACCTATTCACCAATAGCCTGACGTTGTAAAAGATAAAGGATGACCTCAATATACTCACCTGCTATGATGAATTGTTGTGCTTACCTTGATCGTGGGGGTATGTCATGGTATGGGACACACGGGTGTCATAGTATAATACTACCTTAAGCGCATCATGAAGCTTTAATTGGAGGGTTGAGTTTTTATATTTAGATGGACAAGTATATTGACAATCGCTTAGACTAGTCTGACCTAGCTCATATTGAAAAGTGTTCCTTAGTCGACCTTTGAAACAATTTGATCCCTTAGCAAGGTTGTGTTTATGTTTATGTTTGTGCTAAAATGTCTTATTTTTGTAATTGGTAAAAGGTGGTTGGATGCTTGGTTAGTCAAATTGATGATTTTTTGTTAGATGGTTTCTGTAAAGGGATATTGGACTGGTCTGCTGAGTTTCAAATTTGGGGCAATCCAATAGAATTCTGAAAGTCTTAAAAAAAAGAAAATTTAGAATTCACAAGTTACTGTTCCGGATTAGGCTTTTAAACACTTTCCGGACAGGCCCTCTTAGCTGTTACTGTTCCGGATTGGGCTTTTAAACAATTTCTGGACAGGCCCACTTAGCTATTACTGTTCTGGATTGGGCTTTTAAACACTTTCCGGACAGGCCCACTTAGCTATACTGTTCCAGATTAGGCCTGACAAAAGCCTAATCTGGATTCTTTAGAATTTGGATTCCGGACTATGTTGGGCCCAAAAGATGTTAGGCCCAAGCCCATTCCAAAAAGTACTTAAGTGATTCAGAGATGTTATTCCGGATTATTCACAAATTTCTGAAATCTCTGATCTTCTCTGATTTTCTCTTTGATTTCCCACTTTTCATCTCGGATTTGTATCTCGAACTTCTTCTGGATTAGGTAAATTTTGCTTAAAATCATAAAATCCAGATGATAATCTTCATGTTTCAAGCATTTCGGATAGCATCTCGGATTGGCCTTCAAAGTAACATGCATTTCGGGTCTCATTCCGGATGGATATTCAACCGAGTTGATGAACTCGGATTTCATCTCGGATAATCTTCATTCAGATTGATGATTTATCCATGATACTGTTGATTTATTTGATCCGAAATACTATTGATCTCTTTGCTAATCCGGATTGATGAAAAGGTTGATCCAGATTACTGTTGACCTGTTAGTGAATTCGAATTCTAGGGTTTGAACCTTTGAACTCTTTTGAACCTTTTCAGATGATTGAACCCTTCAAACTGATTTGAACCTTTCAATAATTGAATCTTCGAATCTGTTTGAACCATTAATTTAGTGTTGACCTTTATCCTGATAAACTCCGTTAACTTCTGTTAGTTGTGATTTAACTTGGTTATTGTTTTGACAGAAATGGTTGAAGAGGCCTTTGATGCAGTTATGTTGGTAGAGGAGCAGTTTCACAATCAGGCAGGATATCTTTCGGATCCACCAGCTGAATTTTATCAGGAGTTCCAGTCAATGATAGCGGGTCTAAACGCGTGCAAGATTGCTTATGCACTCCGTGCTAATCCAGTGAAATACAGAGATCTAGTGCACTCATTTTGGAAGAGAGCTCGATTCCACTAGAGAGGAGCTGATGGGAGACCATATATCAGTTCTCAGATACAGGGGAAGGAGATTTTCGTAAATGAAGCTTGCGTTAGAGAGGTTTTGCAGATTGCTAATGCCACAAGTGATCTGACTGTATACGCGAAGGAGAAAGTATTGCTGATACTCGCAGAGATAAGTTATGAAGGGTCATATCCGTCATTACTCAAGAAGTTGTTTCGTGCATACTGGCGATTATTAGTACGTATGTTTATGCAGTGCATTTCAGAGAACAAAGGAGGCCTAGATCAGCCGAATCAAACCCAGACTTCTGCAATTGTGGCTCTCATTATGGACTGGAAGTATAACTTCTCTGGTTATATCTTCGAAAACATGAAGAAGATTTTAGAGCAGTCCAAGAAGAGGATGTATTGTATCCACATTTTGTACAACTGATTCTAGATGCTCGATATCCTGACTTGGCAAAAGATGCTTCATATGTGAATTTGCTAAATATGAAGCCTATGGGACCAACTATTTTCAGTACAATGAAGAAGAATCACTCGACGTTGAAGACTATCTTTGTTGGTCGTTTTGCGTTGAAGAAATTTGGAAAATTTGTTGAGGTAATTGGACAGGATGTCCCAGCTCCTACACCGGTAAATGCCATTGTGGAAGAAGAGAATGACATGCCTGCAAAAGAGAAAGAGATCGAGGTTGAAGATCTGGTTACAGATGAGGATACTGACGTAGAACAAGCCTTTTTAGATGATCTTACTGAGTTCAATGCCAATTAAACTCCAATCTTACCAGTATTGTCTTTGGAGAATTTAGAAGCCCTAATTGCTCATTTGAAAGAAATCCAGGAAAACCAGGGTGATCCTCCTCTGGTAATTCCCTCTGTTGCTGCTTTGGTAGGTGTGGATGAAGATGATGAAAAAGATGAAGAGGACGAAGTTCCATTGATCAAGAGAAGGCGAACAGAGCCGAGTGTTCAACCAAGTCAATGCTCGTGTTGTTAGTGTTGCTGAAGAGTCTACTCTGGTGTTTGATTTGAAAGCAAAATTGGAGAACAAGTTTGGGAGGGAATTCTCTGACCCTACTGACGATCCGATTAACATTGAAAAAAACATAGAGCAGCTGAGCGACGAGCGGCAGGGGAAAGTGAGGCAAACAGGTTAGCAGCTGAATAGTTGGCTTCAGAACGACAAGCTGGGTTGGATGACTATCTGCATGATCGAAGAAAGAAATATACTACAAGTCAAAAGCGTCCAGCGACCCAAAAGAAGAAGCAGATGGTGTTGATGAAGAAGGTTGATGTCAATCCTCTTGATGAAAACTTCCAGTTAAAAGATCCGAAAAACCAGTCTGAACGATATGTGATGGAGCTTGGCTCAAGCTACTACAGCAAGTCGGGAATAAATCGAAGGTGTTAAGCTAGATGTACGATCATATCAAGAAAATGTGGATCATTCTTCGACAGGATGGGACTCGGGAGTATTATTCTTTAAGGAATCTCAGTTCAAAACATGGACGAAAATAGCTCTGACTGATTTATTGTGAGCTCTGTACTCTGATGATGATACAACTGAACGTGGCCTAGGCTGCAGATTCTTCAAGAAATTGGAACAAGAGGTGAAAAAGGAGAAGACGTTTAGGGGGAATGATGTGGTTGATTTAGTAAGCTTTCACGATGAAGACCTGCAGGTTCTTGCTTTGCACCAAATCCGAATAGCAGAGTTATATAAGTAAGTTCAAAAGACTAGACAACTGTTGTGGCGGGTATTATTGCTGGAAGATTAAGAATGGATGCACAACCTAAAGACTAGAAGGCCTAATGTTCTAAACCTAGGGGAGATTGTTGGGCTTATATTACTAAAGGCTTACACATTAGAGCTACATTTGGGCTTCTTAGTACCTTGTGGGCCTAGGGTTGTAACTATTGGGCTTATTGATTAGTATAAATATATGTCTTAGGTCAAGGTTTGAGGGTTAGAGAGGTGGAATTGCAAACTTATATCAGACACTTTTCTAGTGTATGCAAGTTGTTTTGAATTCAAGAGATTGTTCTTCTTCCTAATCATTATTTCCGCTACTAATTAGGTTTGTGATACCTGTTAGATCTGATATCGGGACTTACAAATGTTTTCTGGTTTCAAAGCTTCTTGTTGTGCCTCGCGCACTCGAGTTGTAAAGTCCGTCCGGATCGTCAATTCTAAAGCTCGTACCCGTAATGTTTTGACTCGCTCTTTCCTGCTCAAGGCATCTGCCACAACATTTGCCATGCCTGGGTGATACTTGATCTCACAGTTATAATCATTCAACAGTTCCACCCAATGTCGTTGGCGCATATTCAGTTCCTCTTGATTGAATATATGTGTGACATTTGGGCCTTTTTTCAATCATTGCACAATTCAAACAATTTCGTATTCAATGAAACCCTGTGTTTTATTTCCAAATATTTTTGTATTCAAAAAAATCTTTATTTTATTGATGAGAATGCAAAAATGTCAATCGTTGCACAATTTCGATCATTTTCGTGTTCGTTAAAACGTTTTACGCATTTTTGCGAAACACGTAACCGTACATCCGAACAAACCGACATCCACGACATTTTCAGGCATAGTCCAAGTTACACACGTCTTAACACCTTTATATAACCTAAATATTAGGTTAAAGGGGTTAAAAATGGCAAACAAGTGAAAATACAAGTCCAAGGGCCAAAAATGTCAAAAAAATAATAATAAATATTTTTGCTTCTTCACCAAGTTTGCCACCTATCTCCAATTTTTGACACCTAGCACTCACTTTGCCACACTTAATATGGTGTTGACACATGTTAGGACACTAATCCACACTTGAGGACACTTGTCATCACCTCCTTAATCCTAAAATACTAAAAATACCCCATGATTCTTCCATTTTTTCACACCACTTCAAAACACTTCAAAGCAAAGTATGAAGTTCTTCTTTCTATCCTTCTTGGAGCTTGTTCCAGCCTTTGGAAGCCTCCTATCTTGAGTTCCAAAAGTGTTCTTCAACACGAGTAAGTACTCTTCCTAGTTCTTTCATTTTTAGCTATTTTGAGCTAAAAGTCGAACAGTTTGGCAACGTGATTGACTTTTGGTTCTGACCATATTTGGTCAAGTTAAAGTTCAATTGAACCGTGAAATGTGATCGTAATCACTAAGGTTATAATCCCTGACGATTTCACCTTCTGATTACCACGTTTACTAGTCGAAGTGACGAATCAAAGTTTCGGTCAAAAATGCGCATGATGTGCATTTACAACAAAACTATTTCCGGGTATTAAAAGATGAAGTTTTGATACCAAATCAGTTTTATAAACTTAGTTAGACATATTTTTACTTGTCTAACTCTTAACTTCTAGTTTAGTGTCGAGCGGTCTTGACCACCACTTTGACTTTCGAATCCGACCCGTTTGGTCGATCTTAGGATCTGACCAAACACATATTTGTGACCATAGTTATATAGGAAATAACCTACTGAGGTTATACCTTATGGTCATGTCGTTTGGTTGGTGTTATGATAAGTTACTTCTATGTTCTTAAAAAATGATGACCAAAATGCCCTTTTGGCATAAATCCATTTTAAACACATGTAACCAAATTATTGACATATCAACCTGATGTTGTAACATTTTCAAACATGTTTAGGCATTAAAGACTTATCATAGGAAATGTTTAGCCATCCGATCACGCATTTACGCAAATGACCAGTTAAAGTAGCATAAACTACTTTAACGAGTCATAATGGGTCAAAAGCACTTAGGTTCCTTTCCAAATCAGAATGTTAAGTTTGTTAAACCATATCACACGAGTTCCAACATTTGTTTGGTTTATTAGACTTCATTCTATCTGATCTCCCGTTTGTAGTCCCGACACGCTAACATATTTATCTGACACATTAGGACACATTTGAGCTTTGTTTATTCCGTTGATCAAGAACACTTTCGCAATCCCAAGTGAGTACATAGCCCCCTCTTTTAACATTTTCTAAATGTTTTGGGGCGATTCATCTGTGCCTATAACTATTTTCAAGATTTCAAAACAATATACATGGTTTATATATACAAAATGAAATTTAAAGTGAGTACGTAGCCCCTCTTTTACATTTTCTAAATATTTTGGGTGATTCATATGTGCCTATAATTATTTTCAAGATTTCAAAACAATATACATGGTTTATATAACAAAATGATTTTCAAAGTGAGTACATAGTTCCCCTCTTTTACGTTTTCAAACGTTTTGGGTGATTCATATGTGCCTATAATATTTTCAAAATTTCAAAACAATATACATGGTTTATATACACAAAATGATTTTCAAAGTGAGTACATAGTTTCCCTCTTTTACTTTTGCAAATGTTTTGGCTGACTCATCTGTGCTAAATCATTTTCAAGTTTTCAAAAACAATGTCTATGGTTTATATATAAAACAATACGATTTCAATAATGTGAACAACTTGTTGATGCGTTATCCATAACACGAATGACATTCATTAGCTTTGGCCAAGCCGACCAGTAGTATGTTATGGTACCATAGGACTGACAAACCCATTATCGGACTGTTCACTAGATTTGTGGAAGTTTGGGTAATGATAGAAACTATTTCGGATTAACAAATCATTTGTTGATTTGTTAGCCTAGTTAAAGAGACCCTTTGGTGGTCTATTAAAGATACCCTTTGGTGGTATAGTCAACACAAGTTTGAATGTGTTCATTAAAGAACGATCAAAAGTTTTCACAATTAAAAACATGGATGATTTGTTTATGACATGGAAAATTGGTTTATGACACGGACGATTGATCTATAACACAGACAAAGGGTTTATAACACGGAAAAATTGTTTTGTACAGTGTTACTCAATGATTTTCACTTAAAGATATAAACCATACGAAGTTTTCTTTTGAATCAATCTATTACAAGGTTTTTACAAAAGAAATGTTTTTGTCAAGATTGATGGCTACAAGGTTTTCACAACTCTAACCAACTTGTTTTAGTTGGTTAATTGTATTGCAATATCAAACACTTTTGATACAAGGTTTTCACTTAACGACTCTTGTAGTCGGACGAGGTGTTGTAAAATGTATATAAGGCCACGAATTTGACACACTCACAAAACCTATGTACTCGCCGCATTTTTTATGCTGACTCTCTTTTCACATCTGTTTCAGGAGTCAATGCATGATAATATGATGCATGCTTCACGTAGGAATGGACGCAGGCCTTAGTGACTTCAAACATGAAAGACAGTTTATTTATGTGTTTTTTTCTGTTTATCCCAAGATAATGTAAACACTTAACTTAATAAAACAAAATTTTAAATTCCATGAGTACTGAAACAATAGTTCTGTGACATGACTCCTCGACATTTCCACCGCGATTCGTTGTTTTACACGGTCGGGTGTTACAATATATTGAAGACTTTTATGATCCGTGAATATGGTACACTTAATGCCATATAAATAATTACGACAGATCTTTAAGGCAAATACTACTACACCTAATTTAGGTCATGTGTGGTATAATTCCTTTCATGAACTTTCAACTGACATGACGCGTACGCAATGACTTCTTCACGTCGCATTAGCACGCAACCTAAGCCTTGACGCGATGCATCATAGTACACCACAAAGTCATTGGTGCCGTCTGGGAGTGATAATATCAGCGCCTTACATAATTTCTACTGTAATACTTGAAACACCGATTCTTGCTTTTCTCCTCAATCAAACTTTTTATCCTTCTGTGTAAGTGAGGTTAGCGGCTGAGCAACTTTTGAGAAGTTTTCAGTAAATCTCCTGTAATAACTCGCTAAACCTAGAAATTGTCGTATTTCCGTGGTGGTTCTTGGCGCGATCCAATTCTTTATAGCCTCGATCTTTGAGGGGTCAACATGTATTCCGTTCTCGTTCACCACGTGACTGAGGAATTGTACCTCGCGAATCCAAAATTCGCATTTCGAGAACTTGGCATATAATTGCTCCTTCTCAGCAACTCCAATATAGTTCTCAGGTGTTGACCGTGTTCTTCCTTGGTTCGTGAGTGTATCAATATGTCATCTATAAAAACGATCACGAATTTTTCGAGGTATGGCTTACATACCCGGTTCATCAAATCCATAGCTACTGCAGGGAATTTGTTAGACCAAAAAGCATAACAAGGAACTCATAATGACCGTAGCGAGTCCTAAATGCCATCTCAGGAATACTTTCCTCTTGGATTCTTAACTGATGATACCTGGATCTTAAATCAATTCATTGAATAAAAACTCGACCCTTGTAATTGATCGAACAGATCATCAATCCTCGGTAACGGGTACCGATTCTTGATGGTTAACTTGTTTAGTTCCCGGTAGTCGATGCACATTCAGAAGGTTCCATCCTTCTTTTTCACAACAACACCGGAGCTCTCCAAGGCGAGAAATTCGGTCTTATGAATCCTTTGTCTAACAACTTTTGAAGTCGTGTAGATAGTCTTTGCATTTATGATGGAGCTAATCGGTATGGTGGCTTTGCTACTAGTGCTGCTACTGGCACCAAATCAATGCGAAAGTTGGCGTGTCGCTGCAGAGGTAATCTAGACAAGTCTAATGGAAAGACTTCGAGGGAATTCCTTCACAACGGTTATTTCCTCCAATTTTGGCTCCTCAGTTTCCTTGTCGACTACATGAGTTAGAAAGCTATGCAACCTTTCTGTAGGCACTTCTGGCCTTCATGTAATTAATGATTCGTAAGGTCATCTTGTGCTTCTCTCCGTGTACTACCAGTGTTTCTTCGTCTAGCAGGGGGATGCGAATAGTTTCTCAGGACAACCTACTTCCACTCGGTTATACGTCAACAAGTCTATGCCAAAAGCTACGTCGTAACAACCCAGATAAATGGGTAAAAGATTGATATTAAATTCTCGTTCCAAAGTGCATTTTTTAGGAAAAAAAATTTGGACGTTATATATCATTGGATTCTTATCAATGAGATGAATCTAACGCTAATTCTCCATTAGCTACCTTGATAACGCTTCTAATTTACAAGACTCTAATTCGGGTATAAGCTTAACACCTAAAGACACTAGCTAAGCTCGGTGTTGGTATCAAAAGAATTGACACGTAATGAATATAGAGTAGAACGTAAGCATGACGACATCAAGATCTTGTGGGGTATCCATAGTTTCTGCTCACCCACTCTTTAATTCACTTGCTTGATTCATTCTTGAGACGTTCGTGCTTGAAGTGGCCTTCATTCCACACTTAACATCCTTGTTCTTGGTTGAGTCTTACTAACTTATTGGTTTCTGTTTTGTGTCTTGACTCACCACATTTCTACTCTGGGCACTTTTGCAAGTGCCCTCATGAGGAAATTTTCACTTATCACACTCAGGATTTCAGTAAGTTATCAACATATTTCTTGGTGCTAGCATCAATTATGGATGCAATTGCCTTCGTTTGTATCACCACGGGAGTTCCCTTTCATTTGTTACTCACTCTTGATCCTGCCTTAAGGGGTGAGTATTTTCGCTTCCCATGGCTAGTAGATTCCACATGCATTTCCTTCCTTTCTACACGTTTCTTTGATAATTTCCCATTCTCACCGCATCCTTGGTGAGACTAACTACGAGAGTTACTGTTTGACTGATGAAGGTAGGGTGGGATGATGTGGTCATGTTTTGGTTCTTAGAGGCTAAACCCCAAATATAGCGCTCGATGCGTTTGATTTCATGTGTTCCCCAGTATGGAACAACCCCTGAGAGATCGTGAAAGCGTCGAGTGTAACCACAACATTGGCTGCAATCATGATCAAGTTCTAGGATCCTGTTTCTACCCTTGGAATTCCAGTCAGCGAGTAATACTCTGCTCGCATAAGATTTTTGAGTTCTTCCCATGATGACCTCTCCGTAGTATCACTCCTTAAAGTTTCTACTTGAGGATTCACCAAGTTAATGCTGCATTCAGCAAGAGACTCTTTGTTTACCTAATCGTTTACTCAGGAGTGCATTTACTAGCATTTCTAACCGATGTTGTCTTTATTGAGCGGACCTAGCCTACCATACGTCTCGCACCAATGAGGTCTCGCGGCTTACCGTCTGGGAAGGCCTTAGAATTTAAACCTTGATTGATCGCATCTTCAGGTGTAGCGCTGCCACTCGTTCCCAATCTATTGGGATTCGAACCATTTGAATTACCACTACCACAAGTACTGTTACTAGTGTCGACTAAGTTACCCTCGTGTCGTGCGATTTCCGCAAACGTATATCCTTCCATAAGAACTCTAGTTCGGCTTACCCATTAAGTCATGGATTAACTAACCCCTTTGGGTGTAGACCTTCCTTTTGGCGCCATGTTTCTTCTTAATACCCAAGATTAAGAGAAGCCAAACATATATTTGGGTAAATATAGTCTACCATGCTCCTAAGGATAAAAAGTGCCATCCAAAATTATTGGTACCTCTTGCGTGTATTGGCCAAATGTCTAGTTGGAAAGGAAATAACTTGTTGAGGAGGAGAAACCAAACGGTCGTCTCCAACCTTATAGCATGTTTTCCATACTGTTGGACTTCGATCGTCCAAAGTACGAAAAAATCCTTCGCCACACCAATCCGTTTGATGAATTCGTTAATATCCCTTGAGCTCCACGAGCTCAAGCTAGATTGTTATAATTTCCATAGATATCGAATAGAATGCAACGAGGGTGTTAAAGCATGGCTCGTGCCATACCATCCCTTGGAATAAGACAAATGTCAAACGGCAAAGTTTAATGTAATCTCTTTCCAATAAATAAGATGAGGTACCATGGAACCAACCCATGTACAAGAACTCTAGACCGTTGAGGAAATATCCTCCTTGGGTGGCCAACCAATTTTGTTTGTTTAGATGACTAGTCTCAATCGACTCGTGGTATAGATCGAATGTTAGATGCGAACAGATACGTGTGGTGTTTCTGCATCGTAGGGTGTTATAGCAACCAGCCCGGTTAGCGTCCCACTAGATAGAAACTTGAACAACTTAACAATTTTGAATAGCTAGTGATCATTAGCTTGACCCACATAGCCCACCAGGATTCTCATCCACAGAAAGTTATTATTACGTGGGCCCCCGTAATAACAAATTGCCTTGCATGGTCACCCTAGAGTTCTACCTTTCAAAGACGACGATCAATCAGAGTGAGGACGCTATTGTCTACATACCTTCAACATATAAGAGACCTTCGTGATTAGTCCACATGCTATCGTCCCTTGACATTACTCGCGAAAGGCACGTCGTTATACAGATTTAAAAATAGAGAGAATTTGCAACAATAATAACTGGAGAGGCACCTTCAAGATGAGTACTTCACCTTTCCTTGTCTGGACAAGAATGTCATTATTAATGATTAGTATGGGTCACTAGGACCTCGTCCCGCTAATAAAGTTGTCGTCCAAGGCTACCACCTCCGCCTCTTCGTCACTACCGAAGCCAGGCATCTTCACATCCGTGGGAAAAGCAACTACCTTATGTGGAATCGATTCTAAGGTCTCACTTAGGAACCGCGTTCGCCATAAGCTCCCCGATAGACGCGAGTCAAGGATAATAATAATATCCATAGTCGAAGGTATTTCTTTCTTGGCAAAATATTCCGTACAACACATATATAAATAAATTATATATATAATCACATAAAATCCCATCTAGCCAGGATTTCTATCTTTTGTAACGTGCCCATGACACATAGTCTTGTAATGTAATGTGTCTATTTCTCATAGACTAATCATGGATTGATCCTTTTTCGTTACTTATGGCTGAGCTCGGGTGATAGATCTTTATGTTATCATGACACAATGAAAACCTTTTTGTTATCTTGTTATAATTCCAAAGCATACTTATCATGTTTTAAACTTTGTTTTCATGTGTGAGCCCCTAGTGATTGTAGACCAAACTTTAATAAAATGTTTTTCCCCGGTTCACTATAGTTGGAGCTCTGATACCAACCTGTCACACCCTGGTCGTAGCGGAAGCGCAAACGTGTGACTATGAGGTAATCATTGCATCCAATCATGTAAACAACTGTAAATCAACAACGATGACATGCTTATAATAACTTGCAACAAACGTTTACAAGTTTCCAAAAGTGAAATCATGGGTTTCCAAATAATTTCACATTGTCATCAAAAATATGGTTTGAAATACATTACATCATAATGAAAGATTATTTTCATCGTAAAAGCATGTTGAGGTTTTGACTCCTATATACCCATACGAGGTTGGGATATAAGAGACAAATCCTCCAAAAGATGGCATTCGTTGTCATGTTATTTCCCATATCCCGGAGTATATCACTAGCTCAAGTCTTGTGTCCTGAAATACATGTAATTTTAAAAAGTCAACATAATGTTGGCGAGTTCATGTAGTTAATGTTTTCGTATAAAAATGTCATCCTTGAAATACAGAAATGAAATCCGAGTATGTTAGTAGCATCAATGGCGTTCTGGGGATCTATCAGTATGTCGCGAGGATCCTGACTTATGTGCCATAAGTAAGTAACCAACCCGAGACAACTCTGACATCATTTGGGATCGCAAAAGCACTCCTAACCGGTTAACATACCAGGAGTGGAGCGTGTCTCAAAATCGATAGATCTATACCTTTTGCACCATGATCACTACGTGATTAATGGTTACTATTGTCACCATCCCACTTATGCACAAATGATCATGTTATTAACTGAACCCATAGCTAACATACTATTTGTTATGACATGTATTTCCCCTCGATAGTTTGTAAAAAAACTTTGAAATCAATGAAAGGAGGGACATGAACTCACAGTTTTGCGTTCCTTACGTCGTATTACTCACAGTTGGTGTCCGTACACGTGTATAACCTACATGTGTATCGAGTTTATTAGACACCTAGGACTCAATGGACCTTGTGCTCGTTGTTCATCTTGAATTCTTGTTATGTATTTCTTTGTTATGATAGAACAACTTTTAATGTTATCATAGTGTTGATACTTTATTTGTTCGATTAATATTATTATATATATTTCTCAAAAACGTATTTAAAACATGTTTAAGCTCATAATCAAGATCAACACTCCATCACATATCTTCCTAATATTTATTTTACAACATTACTGTATCATCATCCATGGCGTTTTAGTGTTAAAAATCCTATTAAAACATGATGATATTTTCAATATTTATTAGCACTTTTAAATCACCACTTTGTTATATCATTCAAATCAAGTTCATTTCTTTCAACCTCTTGATTTCTATACTTTTTAAGATGGTTACAACTAAATAATAATGTTTATTTCTTATAAAAATCATTCATGTGTGGTAAAATTATCTTTAAGTTGTAGTAATCTTCATGGATGATGTTGTTGATGATCTTGTTTAGATTTAAACATTATCATGTTTAAATCTTCATTTTCATACTTGATTATACAAGATTATCTATCTTTTATACCCTACTTTAACCTAAACAACATCAGCATGCTAACTAACTACAATATAAACACATAATCAACACAAAATAAATAATACTTGGTGTTATTATTAAGGTGTGAGTTAGGGTTTTTGGTTCATCTTTTCTTCATTTTCAAGATGATCAACTTGTACATCATTAATCTAGACATAAAAATAAGCTAGTTTATGGAAGAATTTGCCTTACAATGGGTGCACAAGTTTATGATGTTCTAGGAAGAAAATGAAGCTCCAAAATGCCTCCAATACTCTTCCACCCTTCCTATATCCTTGAATTGCTTTGATAGGGTTTTAAAGTGGGTGTAAGGTGGTGTTTAATGGTAGCTAAATGGTTGTGTTGAAGGTGGTGGTGTAGCCGTGTCACACCCTCAAATTCCACATGTGGAGTTCTACCGCGAGGCGCGTGACAAACCAGGATCACAGTCATTAGTCATACTGAACGACCACTATATGAGTTTAAATTTTTTCCTATTTGCTCATTCATGAGAAAATACTGTTTATACAATTTAGTTGCGGAAGCATAAATAGTTACAAAAACAAAATAGCTAATGTAAATAAAGCTGAGTCTAAATGTTTGTTGAAATCAGTGAGACTCCATAATGCATCCTAATCCTAATGTGTCATACCTTAGCAACCTGAGAAAGACATGCAAGAACAAGTGTCAACACATAATGATGAGTGAGTTCATAGGTTTTAAGTTACAATTATAAAGTAAGTTGTTTCTCCAGAGTTCTCCACTGTTTCAAACCCGAAACAGTAAGTTGTAATGTTTAGCAGTTACTTGTTATATTTGTAGGTAGCTAACCTAAGTTACGTTAACAAAGTGTTAGATCTGAAGCTGACGTTGCTGCCCCTGTTGTGCCAGGTCTATCACCAACCATGGCTAAATGTTAGGCAAATTCTACACCCGTGACCATCAACGTTCGGTCTAGCTGGCGCGACCAGCACGAGTGGGGCTTGTCGGGCCCAGTAGTACTACTAAAAATTCCCTCACTATAATCCAATACTAACGGCATCATAAGTTTTAAGGGGACTGACAGGTGATAAATGCTACTTTGTGACCATAACTAATATAACAAAAACTCTAACAGTTGTGTTGTTACCTCACCGTAACGTTATGACATTACTTTACCGTAATGTAGTACATGCTTTCTCCCCCTGTGTTTTAAAAACATGTAAAAGAGTAGGGGTCGTGAACTCACCTGGTGTTCAAAGCATAATACTCCACATAGCAAATAAAGTCAAGCAATCCCTAATGGTCGAATATCCAACCTTCTCGTTCCTTACTACAATTAAAGGACTCCTTAAGGTCTAATGCAAATAATTTCTAGCTTCACAACTTTGTTCTAAAGATAGTTTATTCAACCACCCGGTGTAGATCGAAACACTATTCGATTTAGACCGTGTAACTTGACGAACCGATAGGGACTTAGTATGGGTTTCTCGTGAATATATTTATATAAAATAAAATAGGTAATTATAACAAAATGCTCAAGTTGTGTCGTTAAAACTTATCTTATGAAAGTCACTATGAATTAATAAGGCGTATTGTCATTTTGGCCTTGAGCTGTAACTCGTCTTGTAAGTATGGACGAGTATATGTAACTTGTGTATTGACTTTTAAAGAGGAATAAATAAATTTATTGTTGTTAAGCCTGAAATTCATAGGTTGTCCAAACGTCTCCCAAAAAGTTATTATTATGAATATTATTGTTTCCTATAAAATATTCGTTTAAAAAAACAAATGCATATCCATTTGGAATTCAAACAATAAGTCCTAGAATATTTTTTTATTATAAAAAATTGGACAGAGTTTCTTTTGTTATTGCACAAACTAGACAACACAAATTGCCTTAACTTCCCAACAATCCAAATGACTATCACATGTTTATAACTAAGAGTGATACCTTAATAACCAATTTCATTTATAATATATAAACATATATATTTATAAAACCGTTTGTGTATATATATGGTCCAATAAAGTCCCGCAAGTAATACATCAAAAGATTAATCGATTCCCAATCATCAACAATTGTTTCACCCTTGACCCACTTGTCGGTTTGGTTCGTTCACGAGTTAACTTCTTATTACAACGATAAGATTATGCATACGAATTTACACAAATACAACATATACTTAGTCGGTTTACGTCGTTACCTTCAAGCAAGACGTATCTAACAAAAACAACACACGAGCCTCGAACTACATGATTACCAAATCTGACACGTTAACCGTTGACTCAAGGTTTGACTGACACTTGACCAGCTTTGACCAGTCAAAGCTGAGTTGACCGAAAATGTAAGTCTCGAGCCTTTGTCTTGTTAGATCTTAATCTACGTAACCCGATCCATAGACTCAACCACACTCGGCTCCAAACATCATCATCCGCTGTTGCCCGGTGATCGTTGCGTCAAACTGACACTGGCAGCCGTCACCGTCACCTGTAATTGTCATCCCAAAACCACTTCAACACCTTAGATCTAAGAATCCGGAGTAGAGAACGAGAGGTACACTTACCGGAACTCTAGATCATCGGAGCACCTTTCTCTTTTACCGCCACTGTTGTGAACAACCACCATTAACACTTTAAGCCACCTGAAACCATACTGCCGCCATCATCAACCACCATTGTACACCGCTGCCACCTCAGACCCGAACCACCACTGTTACTCGATCTGAACCCGACACCACCACTCTTCCCTCCGTCAAAGAAATAGCCGGCCACTGCCCCCTTGAACCATCATTGCCGCCCAAAGCACCGCCGCAGCGCCGCCGTGACCCGATGGTCGGCCGGTCGTGGCCACTCCATCTCGGCTCTCTCTCTCTCTCTCTCTGGAGCGAGATATGTTGTGTATAGATGAAGGTGAGGTGTGGGTGGGGGCTAGGGTTTACAAAAAGAGGAGATAAAGAGATGGGATATATTTATATGCTAGGATTTGGTGTGGGTGAGTTAGGTGTGTACGGCATATACGGACTCGTTTAACGTCAAGTGCCTCTAGCGTTCAATTAAATTCGTTCGTATAAATCACTGAATAAATATATCATTTAAATTTATATATACTGATTTAAATAAAAAACGAATATATATAACTAATATATATAAACACCAGTTTAAAATAGGTGTTCATGATTTGTGACACGGCATCACCATGATGGTCAGTTAAATAATGTGTTTGCTCGTTGTAGATTGTTATTATTTACTAAATAATAATGTATAATATTTACACATATAACTTCACGTAATTAATTAGGGTCGAAAATACGGGTTGTCACAAGCCGTGAGTTAGAGAGGGAGAGATGGGTAAGATGGTGCTAATTTTTTGAGGTGAAAATGATAAGGAAAAGTGTAGGTTAAGATATATATAATCATCATCTATCAAATTCTCATCACATCAAGTCACAAATTAAATCTACACACACCATGCTTCATATCCACCATTTTCAACAAAATCAAGTGGGTATGGGACCCACTTGAATTCGTTAATGATGAGACAGTGGGTAAATTGTAAATTTTTATATAACACATGTTTATTAGAAGATATTTTGGTAATTAAGTTAAGCGTTGTGCTTAGGGGTTTGATCTTGTATCCTTAGCATACAATTAGGGTTTAGGGTGTTATTACATGGTAATTATTGATCCTCCAATATCGAATGACCGAAATGTCGCTAGATCGTTCATCGACGCAATAATCGCTAATAAACGAACTTATTTATTTAGTACCGGAAGCTTTTGTTTTCGACCACCACAATTATCATGGTGTCTACTTGGTGCATTTCCGACCAAAAATTATGCATAACTCGTTCGCTAGATGAATATACGATGAGTTAGGATGGCCAAAATGCCTTTCGTTCGATCGTTCTTTCGATATCGGCACTTTTATATCCTGCCGTCGAACTTTTCCGAAAGTTGTGTTTCCATGACCTCATGTTAGTTGAATTGATTCCGAGTTCCAAATGAGGCTTAACTAGTTTGCTAGATGCACGAATGAGGCTATCGGCCACTAAAACGTTCGTCGTTCCGACGAACGGTCGCCTTCCAGTCGCATTGTGCACTGTTTGCCGAATGACCAAACACGATGTCTTTTGTGCATTCTTGCTATTCTCACATTGTTTTAGGATGATTAACATCATTGTATTATTATTCTCGCATCCAGAATCCACCGAATTAGAGTTGCGGACAAACTGACATTTGTCGCCTTTTTGGTCGAAACGGACAATTTTGCAATTTAGGCATTGTACCGGAAAGTTATGTATTATTATAATGGTTGATCTCAAATAAGTGTTTTCATTTATATATGGACTCAAGTATGGCATTAACATGTCGTTGTTCCTTGTTCTGGTTCGTTCTAGCGGATTTTACCGACACCGTTAGTGTCACCGTAATTAGTGCGCCCAACACTTTTAGGGCATGGTTTTGGTTTGTTCCGCGTCGTAACGGAAACTAGTATATGTTATGATCAAATTTACTTGTCCTAATACTTCGGATATGACATATGACTCAGTTACGCAATTAAATTACGATAATATGCATGAAATTATGAACTACAAATAGTGATTAAATTGTTGAATTACCAGTTATTTTGCCATTTGTCACATAAATGCAGATTATGTAGGATACAAACTTGATAGAAAAAGCACATCTGGTGCCTGTCAAATGTCGGGAGACAGGTTAGTCTGTTGGGCAAGCAAAAAGATATTGCGTATCCACTTCAACAGCTGAATCAGAAAATATAGCAGTTACAAGTTGTTTTTCTCAAGTACTATGGATGCAAACTCAGCTGAGAGAGTATGGAGTACATCTGACAAAAATTCCCATTCTATGTGATTTAAAGAGTTCAATTGCAATAATAGAAAATCGAGTGCATCACTTAAGAACTAAACACATTGATGTCAAATACCACTTCATAAAAGATCATGTGGAGAAAGGTAACATTGAAATGTATTTTGTTCCAACAGAAACACAAATTGCTAACATTTTCTCAAAACCTCTTGATGAAAAGAGACACAATTTCTTGGTCAGTAAACTAGGTATGGTCAATATGAGAAATGAGGAAAATTCAGAAGAGATTCTGTCACAAAAACAAGAAAATTTTGAATCATCAGAAGTAGATCAAAATTCTTCTGACAAAAATTCTGATATTACATCAGAAACTACATAAATTCACCAGAAATGTGCATCGACCAAGTTAACAAAAAATCTGATGAAACTCAAAATTTTTGTTAACACTTTTTTACGAACTCTACACATCCACCCATAAACACAACATTCGTATAGTTTTTTTTAGAAATCTTTTTCGTCTTTTTTATCCAAAATCAAAGATTTCTTTTGGGTCGGTTGAGTCACAAAGTAAGATTTATGAGCAAAAAATTAATGCTTACTCCCACTCTCTGTTAACCTTCAATGCTTACTCATCAATAGTTAGAGAGAAAATGAGAGACACCTGGACAGATGATGATGATGATAATTTCTGAGATTATAGCCGACTAGATCATAATGAGGGAAATGTTATCTTACAATATTCTTATATACCTCTAACAAAAGGATCTTTATAATAAAGAAAGATGGGGCTAAAAAATATAAGTTGGTAGGAGCCATTTATGGCAAAACCATCAATTTCGGTTATAAATAACTACCACTTGGAGATTATCTTCTTCTAACCTGTCTTTTTCATCTTCTTTTTGCTCAGAAACCCTAAGAAGCTTTTCAACTTCCAAACCCTAACAATGGCCCACCTTGATTATTCACTTTTCCCACTCCCACTTCACCAGACTCACAACCTAAGAGTTCGAAGGAACCTTGACGTACCAACATGGGACGGTTGCCACATAACCCTCGGCATGCTACTAAACAGCCCTTTGGCCTATGCCATAACTACTTACATCTAGATCCATCTAGATATATTCTAAAAGTTTTGGCATAATGCTCATATCATCTTCCATGGAAGAAATGTGAGCATTGAAAGTCAAGTGATGGGGAGGAACATGGTCCTAAGCGAGCAAATGATCTGGGAGGTTTTAATTCTCAACGACAACGACGACAACATGACAACCTTCACTCGACAAGAGCTCAACAACACCTTAATGCAGATGGGATACAACATGTAGAACCAAGCAAGAGGAATCACAAATCCTTGATGCTGATGGAACTTGTGCATGCTATTGTGTAAGATGTTCCATACAACTTCTCTTAATATCTGTTGATAGATTTTGTGACCAACTTGCACTCTCACAGACCATTTTTGCTCCACCCCATTTCTTAATGAGGGTATCACACGCCAACTAGACTTTGGAGGAGTTCCAGTCTCGTATCCTAGAGGGGAGATGATTCTTCAAGAGAATCTTCATAATGCAAATCTAGTGCTAACTGCCAACAATACAGGATTTGTACCTTGCTCTGGGTTCTTAATTAGTTTATTTTTAATGTAAATTAACTCTTTTGTTTTCCTTTAGTAGTGAAGATGAAAATACTATATATATATTCATTATCAAAAAGGGAAAAGTATAGTAAAATCTGGGGAAAGAAAACAGGTAAATTACAAAGGAAAGGATCAAGATAAGTAAATGTTTCATTAAATCTTTGACGGACCTAAGGACCATCACAGTAAAATCTGGTGAAAATGTGTCAATTCTGATGAGCATCTAGTAAAAAGTTTTACAATTCTGATGAACTAATCTTATCTGAAGTATGAAAATCAATGAAATCTCATAAGGAAGCTTTTGTTCTAATGACACAAATAGAACTGATGGTTCCATGTTTTAGAGAGTCAAACCGAAGAACCTTTCTGTTAATATTCAAAAGGGTCAAATCCTTCTTTTCTAAAAACACTTCAAAGCTTTTTAAAGAAAAGCAAGGAGCTCTACTAGATCACAAGCTGTAAGTATCTTTTCTAATGCCCTACTCATTCCCTCTCATCTCTAAAGAAAAGCAAGGAGATCTACAACACTCTAACTAGGGGGAACTTCATTTCTGATGATTTTCTCACAAAAATACGACTAGAAATTCATGTTTCATTACATCAGAAAAAAAGCATATTTATTTATGATGTCATCAGAAGGAATTTTGCCTTTCAAAACGGGGGAAGAATATCAGCTTCTAGAAGACACACATATTACTAGACCATCTCTCAGAAAAAGGGTCCCACAAGAGGTAAAAGGTACAACATGGCCGTTGGTATTCACCAAATAAAATTTATATCTTCAAAAATTTTAAAGATATATCAAAAGAAACTTGAGATACTAAAAATTTGGAGATATATCAAAAGTTCAAAAAACGGTTCGGATAAAGTTAAAACATCATTTATCATTAACCAAACCACGATACACGATCTTTGTCCCACAAACCTTATAAATGCCTAATTCAAAAGGAAGATACTTTCACTTTCAACCTCAGAACTCACAAAAGCCCTAAAAACCCTTTCATTTTTTTTTGAAAAGCAAAATTCATCCCAAAAACTCACGATGACTGCATCTAACCTCATCAACCACAACATCCTAGCTTCCATTCATCAGAGCTGATGAACTTCTACCATTGAAAGAAAACAACCTCCTAATGAACACAAACCACGCAGAATACGATGAAAAATGTCAAACTTTAGTTGAATTTTTACTCAAGTGTCCGATTGCTCAAGCTATGACAAAAACCAAAGAAGTGTCGGAGAACATATTGCAGCAACTTGTTCACACACTTGAAAAAACTCGTGTAAATGAAGTCACAGCTCATCTTTGGGGAGGCATCACAGTTACCATTACCCTAAGAAAAGTCATGTAATGTTTGGAACTCCCAATTAATGGAAACTACGTTGAAGCACCCAAGAAGGAGGATCTGATGGAACAATTTATAGAACTAGGATACTAGAAAAGGATCATGAAGATTGGAGAATTCATGAGGAACGAGCCACCTGCATTCTAGCAAGTTATGATGGAAACCCTAACTAAGTGCTTAACTTCAAAGATAGGGGGAACTGATCGGATAAACCAAACTATTCTAACAATCATGTATGGACTCATTACTAGGTACAACATTGATTATAGAATAGAGATCTTCAATCTGATGAAGAGATCTGTTTTGACCAAATCTGGTAGAATTACTTCTCATCTACCTTACCCCAAATTCTAGCCAATCATCATTGCTGAGACATTTGAGGAGATAAATGTGGAACTTCCTGCATCAGAAAATAGTTTTCTGGAAATCACCTGTTATGAAGCCCTGGTGTGTAACACAAGGCTGGAAATCAATAGAGATGTGCCCTTTTTTACAGAAAGCATGCTGAGTCTGATAGCAGAAAATTCACCATATCGGATACTACATGAAAGATTATGAACAGAAGGGAAGAGCACACTTAGATATACGATAGTACCTCTTCACCAGAAAATGATGATCAAGGGTCTGTGGCACAACAAGTTGTTGAAAGAGAAGTGGTTCAGCACTAAAACATCAAAATTTCACCAGGACCAATGGAGGTTGATGTTCAAGTGCAGTAGAACCTTGAAATAGAAGAACATCATGCAGCAAAATCACATATGGAAAAATTAGGTGCTCAAGCTAATCCTTCTTTATTTACTATCAGAAACTCAACAGATTCTAACTTAAAAGAATCTGTTAGAGGTAGTTATAAATGGTATATACAAAACCAAAAACAGTAAATGAAGAGATCACAAGTTCCATACATCTTGACTCCTAATCAATTGATAAGGAGGAGGCTAAGATAGCAACAGGTAAGATCAGCTAGCTGATCAACGAAACCTTGAAGAGAAAAACAAGCTTTTCTCAACAACTCGCGAAAGGATCATTCTCTGGAATGGTTCAAGGAAGTGAGAAAATCCAGATGTGAATAAGTTTCACAAATCTGGTAGAGGTGTACAAGATTTGTCTTTTGACAGATTTAACCCTTCAACAACATTAGCAAGTGTGTTTTCTACTGGTTTTGTTACAGGAACATATGTTGTTCCACCCTTACCCAATGAACCACCACTCATCTCGAAAGAACAGCTTGACAATCTCCTAGACAATGTCATCAAAATTTGTGCAGACACAACAACCAAGTCTCCTATTGAAGCAAAATTGAATATGATGCTAGAAGAAATAAAGAGTCAGAAATCTGACATGAAGGTTTTCTCAGATTCAGGGAAGCAATTAGAAGCCAAACAGAGAAAAGCACTGAAGCTCTAAAGACCACGCAACAGCCAGAAAGTGCACTAGAAAGCAATAGATTTGTAGCAGATTTCAAAAAGATGTTTGAAGAAAAAGAAGATATCAAAGCAAAGATGTGGGAAGTTGTGAAAGAAGAGATTCCACAAGTTTTGGTGAAATTCTTGAGGGTATCAGTAGTTTAAGAGCCAGCAACAATAGTCTAACAGATGCTCTTGAAAAACTGGTGAAAGAATGGGCTGCACAGAATGAACAAAATACAGAAGAATTTAAAAAGGTGCATCAAGAAGAAAAGAAGAATGCTCAACTTATGAGTGATGTACAATCACTTGTGAAGAGGTTGCAGTTCAATGTTGCTAGACTAGCAAATATTGACATCCATGAGCTAAGAACTCCCATTCCCAAAGATGCCTCACAACATAAAGTACCAGAAATCATCAAACAAGCACAACCAAAACTATTTGCTCCATCCAATCAATTAGGGCCTTACACCAATGGGCCCCCACCATCAGTGCCAAGATCTAAAATGATAAGAAGACTTGAAGCCACTCTTCTTGCAATCTCCAACTTAAGCAGTGCTTCTTCAAGAGGTAAAGAAAAACAACAAGACAACAAAAAAGAACCTCTTTAGGGAAAACAACTTTCAACAAAACCTTTAACCTGTAAGAGAAAGGAAAGTGGTATGACTCAGCTACATCTTCAAAGAAATCAAAGATTGTGAAAAGAAAGGATTTAGAAGGGAAGGAAATTCTGGTGCAAGTAAGTGATCAAGATGTTATGATGTTCCCAGAATACCATCTCAAAGAATTATATTGGACTAGAGAAGAGAAGCTGGATAGACCTCTCTGCCCTCTAAGCAGGATGTGTAGAGAAGAAAGACTCAAAAGAGAAGAAGGCAGCCTTCACAAAGAGCTAAAATCCAGTAGTAAAGTGTATGCCCAATCTACACTAGATAAATTAGTGGGAGTTCATAAACAAAATAAGTACACTCTGCTCAGAAAAGATGGCTGTGAAGTGACAGTCTTAGTTGGTGATTTGGCAGATGAGCTTCATCCTTTGGACATAACCACGCTGAAAAAGATAGTTGATAAAGACAAAAGGAAACACAAGGTTTGTCAAAACAGCCCTTCAAAGCTTGACAAATGCTAGGGTAAAATTGTTCAAAAGGGCAACTTTAGCAGACCTTTGTATCAACTTTGACTATGTCCTCAGCAAGAAAGTACAAATATCCTCTCCAGATACATCCATTCCAGCCACACTTAAAGAGGAAGCCAGCACAGGTGTCATCTTTAAAAAACATGAACTGTCTGTTTTTTAGGGATCTCAATGAAGAAAAGGCTCTCTTCAGAGTTTTTGATATAGGCAAGTACTCAAACTAGACTCTCAATTACATCAACGACTACATGAATAAGAAACAAGAAAAACTCAAGGCTAAGGGAAGAAACAAGGAGGTGCTGAGGAAAAAGATAGAAGAAATCATTAATGAATGGATCACATTAGGAGGATGGTACAAAGAAATGTTCAAAGTATGCAACAAGATGATTGACCACAAGAAACTGTTAAGGATTGATGATCTCTACAGAGTTAAGCTGAAGAGTGCTTGAAAAACAATTTATCTTTGTTATTTTGTTATTTTCGAAAAATTTGTGTTTGCAATTTAACTTCTAATGTTTTAAAGTTTTTCAGTATATTCTTTGTTATGAGTTGTTATTTTTCTTACAATACTTAGGGGGAAATGGTTAAGGAACTTTTTGTAAGTATTGAAGAAAAATATGATTAATCTAATCATATACTGAAGATAAGTCATGAAGGTCAAACAGAGAGAAGACACAAGACAACTAGGACAAAAGAAGAGAAGAAATTACTTCTTCAACATTATTAGAAACTGATCACAAGTATAAGAAGACGATTAGAAAAGACCAATCTGGTGAATCTGATGATATTTCTGATAAATATCATCAA
The DNA here is from genome assembly GCA_947069175.1 of Scalesia atractyloides. NCBI lineage: Eukaryota > Viridiplantae > Streptophyta > Magnoliopsida > Asterales > Asteraceae > Scalesia > Scalesia atractyloides. The sequence goes on along the minus strand of CAMTDV010000020.1, from coordinate 68,487,186 downwards.
AATCTCGTAACTTTGATGATCTGTTCAACAGATTTTCTGATGGGTTGGCTATCAGAATTCTGATGAGCCAACTTGTCTAAAAGATAAGGCTCTGCCATATTTTGTAAAGTAGCAAGTTGACCTTGACAGATTCAATGAATAAATGCCAAAAAGCTACTTCATGCAGGACAAGTGCATGAATAAACAAATGTTTATTCATGCTGAAGACTCTCTATAAATAGAGTAGTAACAATCGAAGGATAATGAGTTAAGCCAAGCATTTAATACATAAAACAAAAAATCCATTTCCTTTCACCACAGAATTATTAGAGTATTCGTTTGTAATAGTCAATAACTACACAATCACCTTGTAAACCATTTTGTTTCAAAGTGATATAAACTTGAAATTCTGTAACTTGTGTTTCTTGAAAGTTTGATTTCTATTTCCCCACATTATTTTCACACTTGTTGAAATCACTTGCCATATTAAGTTAAAAGAGCATTGTTTGTCTAGGACCACACTTTCCTTAATACCAAGTCTCCTACTTGAAACCTTCTAAGTCTGAAATTCTTATTATATACCCCAGCCATCCTTTGATGATAGCTAGCCATTCTTATCCTTGCTAGGTCTCTAAGCTCATCAATGGTATCTGGATCCTGGATCAGATTTTCACTATTTGATTAAGGATCACGGTTTCATGTTCTAGCTGTGGGAACCACCATTTCTATAGGAATTATGGACTCAACTTCAAAGACCAAAGAAAATGGTGTTTGGCCTATGGCATTTTTTGGAGTTGTTCTATCAGCCAAAGAACACATGATAGCTCTTCAGCCCACTTCCCTTTTTTGGATCCTAGCTATTTCTTCAAGTTGTTGATAAAAATCTTGTTGCTTGATTATGCTTGACCATTAGCCTGTGGATGAACTGGTGTAGAAGTGATCATTTTCCTCCACCAACTATCACAAAAATTAGTTATTCTTTTCACAATAAACTAGGATCCATTATCACATATAATTTTGGGGGAATTCCAAATCTAGTAGTAATGTTTATTTTAATAAAGGATATCACTTCCTTTTCCCTAACTTGAACGAATGCTTCTGCCTCGATCCATGTAGAGAAGTAATCAGTTATAGCAAGCATGAAGACTTTTCGACCTGGTGCCTTTGGTAACTTGCCTACTATATCCATTCCCCATTTCATAAATGGCCAAGGAGAGATAATAAAATGGCTTGCTGGCTGATGTAGAATGTTATTGTGCCTTTGACAAGAATCACATTTCCTTAAGTAGTTGATTGTGTCTTTCTTCATTGTGGGCAAGAAGTAACCTGTTCTAAGTATTCTACAGAGCAATGCCCTACCCCCTGTGTGGTTTCCGAAACCTCCTTCATGGAAATCTTTCAACACTTCTTAGATTTAAGGATCATTAATACATCGTAAGTAGGGACCTGGAAGACACTTTTCATATAAAGTGTTATGTAATATAGTAAATTGAGATACATTGGCTCTGAAGGCCCTAGGAATTTCTCCTGTACGGATTTCTCCATTTTGAATAATTTCATGATTGGAGGGGTCCATGATCCTAAGTCCGGTTGTGGATCCTTACATTCTGCTGGATTATCCTTTTCTATCTGCATTGCATCATCTTTCCAGATTGCACGAAAGAGGATGTGAATGATAGGCATCTTTATATCCTCTTGGATTTTCAAGGCTAATCCTAAATTTGCAAAAGCATCTGCCCCTTAATTCTCCTCTCTTGGTACCTTTATTATACTAAAAGAACTGAATGATTTTGCAAGTTCTTTTACTACTTCTAAATATTTAATTAGTTTTCACCCTTTACAACATTTGAACCATTGAAAGGGTGAGTAATTAGCAAGGAATCTATGTAAACCTGAATATACATACCCTCATTTGTCTGGATAATTGCAAACCTATTATTAATGCTTCATATTCTGCCTCATTATTAGTAGTCTGAGATTCACCGGCTATAGAATGGAGTATTTTGTACCCCTGTGGTGATTTTATTAGTATGCCTAATCCTAATCCTTTGACATTTGATGATCCATCAGTGAAGAGTATCCAACGAACCTTGGTTTCTTCAAGTTGTTGGACTTCCAATTCAACTTTATTCTGCCTCGATCCATTTAGAGAAGTAATCAGTCATAGCAAGCATGAAGACTTTTCCACCTGTTACCTTTGGTAACTTGCCCACTATATTCATTCCCTAGTCCCCATTTCATAAATGGACAAGGAGAGATAATAGGATACAAAGGCTCCGCTAGCTGACGTAGAATGTTTTTGTACCTCTGACAAGCATCACATTTCCTCGAGTAGTTGATTGCGTATTTCTTCATTGTGGGCCAGAGGTAGCATGTCCTAAATGTTAAGCAGAACTATGTCCTGCCCCTGTGTGGTTTCCACAATCTTCTTCATGGAAATCTTTCAACACTTCTTAGATTTAAGGATCATCGATGCATCGTAAGTAGGGACCTGCGAGAGACTTTTCATATAAAGTGTTATGTAATATAGTAAATTGAGATACCTTAGCTCTGAAGGCTCTAGGATTTTCTCCTATAGGGATTTCTCCCTTTTGAATGAATTTCATGATTGGAGGGGTCCATGATCCTAAGTCCGGTTGTGGATCCTTACATTCTACAGGATTATCCTTTTCTACCCGCATTTCATCATATTCCCAGATTGCACGAAAGAGGATGTGAATGATAGGTACCTTTATATCCTCTGGTGTAAACCTGAAGATACATACCCTCATTTGTCTGGATAATTGCAAACCTATTATTAATGCTTCATATTCTGCCTCATTATTAGTAGTCTGAGATTCACCGGCTATAGAATGGGGTATTTTGTCCCCCTGTGGTGATTTTATTAGTATGCCTAATCCGAATACCTTGACATTTGATGATCCATCAATGAAGAGTATCCAACGAACCTTGGTTTCTTCAAGTTGTTGGACTTCCAATTCAGCTTTATTCTGCCTCGATCCATTTAGAGAAGTAATCAGTCATAGCAAGCATGAAGACTTTTCCACCTGTTACCTTTGGTAACTTCCCACTATATTCATTCCCTAGTCCCCATTTCATAAATGGCCAAGGAGAGATAATAGGATACAAAGGCTCCGCTAGCTGACGTAGAATGTTTTTGTACCTCTGACAAGCACCACATTTCCTTGAGTAGTTGATTGCGTATTTCTTCATTGCGGGCTAGAGGTAGCATGTCCTAAATGTTAAACAGAACTATGTCCTGCCCCTGTGTGGTTTCCACAATCTTCTTCATGGAAATCTTTCAACACTTCTTAGATTTAAGGATCATCGATGCATCGTAAGTAGGGACCTGCGAGAGACTTTTCATTAAAGTGTTATGTAATATAGTAAATTGAGATACCTTAGCTCTGAAGGCTCTAGGATTTTCTCCTATATGGATTTCTCCCTTTTGAATGAATTTCATGATTGGAGGGGTCCATGATCCTAAATCCGGTTGTGGATCCTTACATTCTGCAGGATTATCCTTTTCTATCCGCATTGCATCATCTTCCCAGATTGCACGAAAGAGGATGTGAATGATAGGTACCTTTATATCCTCTGGGAATTTCAGGGCTGATCCTAAATTTGCAAAAGCGTCTGCCCCTTCATTCTCCTCTCTTGGTAACTTTATTATACTAAAAGAATTGGAAGATTTTGCAAGTTCTATTACTACTTCTTAATATTTAATTAGTTTTCACCTTTTACAACATATCAACCATTGAAAGGGTTAGTAATTATCAAGGAATCTATGTAAACCTGAAGATACATACCCTCATTTGTCTGGATAATTGCAAACCTATTATTAAAGCTTCACATTCTGCCTCATTATTAGTAGGCTGAGATTCACAGGCTATAGAATGGGGTATTTTGTCCCCCTGTTGTGATTTTATTAGTATGCCTAATCCTATTCCATTGATATTTGATGCTCCATCAGTAAAGTGTATCCAACGAACCTTGGTTTCTTCAAGTGTTGGACTTCCAATTCAGCTTTATCTGCCCGATCCATTTAGAGAAGTAATCATCTAGCAAGCATGAAGACTTTTCCACCTGTTACCTTTGGTAACTTCCCCACTATATTCATTCCCTAGTCCCCATTTCATAAATGGCCAAGGAGAGATAATAGGATACAAAGGCTCCGCTAGCTGACGTAGAATGTTTTTGTACCTCTGACAAGCATCACATTTCCTCGAGTAGTTGATTGCGTCTTTCTTCATTGTGGGCCAGAGGTAGCATGTCCTAAATGTTAAACAGAACTATGTCCTGCCCCTGTGTGGTTTGCACAATCTTCTTCATGGGAATCTTTCAACACTTCTTAGATTTAAGATCATCGATGCATCGTAAGTAGGGACCTGCGAGAGACTTTTCATATAAAGTGTTATGTAATATACTAAATTGAGATACCTTAGCTCTGAAGGCTCTAGGATTTTCTCCTATAGGGATTTCTCCCTTTTGAATGAATTCATGATTGGAGGGGTCCATGATCCTAAGTCCGGTTGTGGATCCTTACATTCTGCAGGATTATCCTTTTCTATCCGCATTGCATCATCTTCCCAGATTGCACGAATGAGGATGTGAATGATAGGTACCTTTATATCCTCTGGGATTTTCAGGGCTGATCCTAAATTAGCTAAAGTGTCTGCCCCTTCATTCTCCTCTCTTGGTACCTTTATTATACTAAAAGAATTGGAAGATTTTGCAAGTTCTTTTACTACTTCTTAATATTTAATTAGTTTTCACCTTTTACAACATATGAACCATTGAAAGGGTTAGTAATTATCAAGGAATCTATGTAAACCTGAAGATACATACCCTCATTTGTCTGGATACTTGCAAACCTATTATTAAAGCTTCATATTCTGCCTCATTATTAGCAGTCTGAGATTCACAGGCTATAGAATGGGGTATTTTGTCCCCCTGTGGTGAATTTATTAGTATGTCTAATCCTATTCCTTTGACATTTGATGCTCCATCAGTGAAGAGTATCCAATGAACCTTGGTTTCTTCAAGTTGTTGGACTTCCAATTCAGCTTTATTCTGCCTCGATCCTTTTGTAATCAGTCATAGCAAGCGTGAAGGCTTTTCCACCTGTTACCTTTGGTATTCATTCCCTTGTCCCCATTTCATAAATGGCTAAGGAGAGATAATAGGATACAAAGGCTCGATGGCTGGTGTAGAATGTTTTTTTGCACCTGGCAAGCATCACATTTCCTCGAGTAGTTGATTGCGTCTTTCTTCATTGTGGGCCAGAGGTAGCATGTTCTAAGTGTTAAACAGAACTATGTCCTGCCCCTGTGTGGTTTCCAAAATCTTCTTCATTTGAATCTTTCAACACTTCTTGGATTTCTGGATCATCGATGCATCGTAAGTAGGGACCTGCAAGAGACATTTAATATAAAGTGTTATGTAATACAGTAAATTGAGATACCTTAGCTCTGAAGGCTCTAGGAATTTCTCCTATATGGATTTCTCCATTTTGAATGAATTTCATGATTGGAGGGGTCCATGATCCTAAGTCTGGTTGTGGATCCTTACATTCTGCTAGAGTATCCTTTTCTATCCCCATTGCATCATCTTCCCAGATTGCTCGAAATAGGATGTGAATGATAGGCATCTTTATATCCTCTAGGATTTTCAGGCTAATCCTAAATTTGATAAAGCGTCTGCCCCTTCATTATCCTCTCTTGGTACCTTTATTATATAAAAAATTGAAAATTTTGCAAGTTCTTTTACTACTTCTAGATATGTAATTAGTTTTCACCTTCTACAACATATGAACCATTGAAAGGGTTAGTAATTAGCAAGGAATCTATGTAAACCTGAAGATACATACCCTCATTTGTCTCGATAATTGCAAACCTATTATTAATGCTTCATATTCTGCCTCATTATTAGTAGTCTGAGATTCACAGCTATACAATGGGGTATTTTGCCCCCCTGTGGTGATTTTTATTAGTATGCCTAATCCTATTCCTTTGACATTTGACGCTCCATCAGTGAAGAGTATCCAACAAACCATGGTTTCTTCAAGTTGTTGGACTTCCAGTTCAGCTTTACTTTGGCTCGATCCATTAAGAGAAGTAATCAGTTATAGCAAGCATGAAGACTTTTCCACCTTTTACCTTTGGTAACTTGCCCACTACAATCATTCCCTAGTCCCTGTTAATAAATGGCCAAGGAGAGATAATACGATACAAAGGCTCTGATGGCTGTTGTAGAAGGTTTTTGTGCCTCTGACAAGCATCACATTTCCTCGAGTAGTTGATTACGTCTTTCTTCATTGTGGGCTAGAGGTAGCATGTTCTAAGTGTTAAACAGAACTATGTCCTGCCCCTCTCTGGTTTCCACAATCTTCTTCATGGGAATCTTTAAACACTTCTTGGATTTCTGGATCATCGATGCATCGTAAGTAGGGACCTGCAAGAGACATTTAATATAAGTGTTATGTAATACAGTAAATTGAGATACCTTAGCTCTGAAGGCTCTAGGAATTTCTCCTATATGGATTTCTCCATTTTGAATGAATTTCATGATTGGAGGGGTCCATGATCCTAAGTCTGGTTGTGGATCCTTACATTCTGCTGGAGTATCCTTTTCTATCCCCATTGCATCATCTTCCCAGATTGCACGAAATAGGATGTGAATGATAGGCATCTTTATATCCTCTAGGATTTTCAGGGCTGATCCTAAATTTGCTAAAGCGTCTGCCCCTTCATTATCCTCTCTTGGTACCTTTATTATACTTAAAGAATTGAAAGATTTTGCAAGTTCTTTTACTACTTCTAAATATTTAATTAGTTTTTCACCTTCTACAACATATGAACCATTGAAAGGGTTAGTAATTAGCAAGGAATCTATGTAAACCTGAAGATACATACCCTCATTTGTCTCGATAATTGCAAACCTATTATTAATGTTGAATATTCTGCCTCATTATTAGTAGTCTGAGATTCACAGGCTATACAATGTGGTATTTTTCCCCCCTGTGGTCATTTTATTAGTATGCCTAATCCTATTCCTTTGACATTTGACGCTCCATCAGTGAAGAGTATCCAACGAACCTTGGTTTCTTCAAGTTGTTGGACTTCCAATTCAGCTTTACTCTGCCTCGATCCATTAAGAGAAGTAATCAGTCATAGCAAGCATGAAGACTTTTCCACCTGTTACCTTTGGTAACTGGCCCACTATAATCATTCCCTAGTCCCCATTTAATAAATGGCCAAGGAGAGATAATACGATACAAAGGCCCTGATGGCTGGTGTAGAAGGTTTTTGTCCCTCTGACAAGCATCACATTTCCTCGAGTAGTTGATTACGTCTTTCTTCATTGTGGACCAGAGGTAGCATGTTCTAAGTGTTAAACAGAACTATGTCCTGCCCCTATCTGGTTTCCACAATCTTCTTCATGGGAATCTTTTAACACTTCTTGGATTTCTGGATCATCGATGCATCGTAAGTAGGGACCTGTAAGAGACTTTTATACAAAGCGCTATGTAATATAGTAAATTGAGATACCTTAGCTCTGAAGGCTCTAGGATTTTCTCCTATAGGGATTTCTCCCTTTTGAATGAATTTCATGATTGGAAGGGTCTATGATCCTACGTCCAGTTGTGGATCCTTACATTCTGTAGGATTATCTTTTTCTATCCACATTGCATCATCTTCCCAGATTGCATGAAAGAGGATGTGAATGATAGGCATCTTTATATCCTCTTGGAATTTGAGGGCTGATCCTATATTTGCTAAAGCATCTGCCCCTTCATTCTCCTCTCTTGGTACCTTTATTATACTAAAAGAATTGAAAGATTTTGCAAGTTCTTTTACTACTTCTAAATATTTTATTATTTTTCACCTTTTAAAACATATGAACCATTGAAAGGGTTAGTAATTAGCAAGGGATCTATGTAAACCTGAAGATACATACCCTCATTTCTCTGGATAATTGCAAACCTATTATTAAAGCTTCATATTATGCCTCATATTAGTTGTCTGAGATTCACAGGCTATAGAATTGGGTATTTTGTCCCCCCGTGGTGATTTTATTAGTATGCCTAATCCTATTCCTTTGACATTTGATGCTCCATCAGTGAAGAGTATCCAACGAACCTTGGTTTCTTCAAGTTGTTGGACTTCCAATTCAGCTTTATTCTGCCTCGATCCATTTAGAGAAGTAATCAGTCATAGCAAGCATGAAAACTTTTCCACCTGTAACCTTTGGTAACTTTCCCACTATATTCATTCCCGAGTCCCCATTTCATAAATGGGCAAGGAGAGATAATACGATACAAAGGCTCCGCTGGCTGGTGTAGAATGTTTTTGTACCCCTGACAAGCATCACATTTCCTCGAGTAGTTGATTGCATCTTTCTTCATTGTGGGCCAGAGGTAGCATGTCCTAAGTGTTAAACAGAACTTTTTCCTGGCCCTGTGTGGTTTCCACAATCTTCTTCATGGGAATTTTTCAACACTTCTTGGATTTCTGGATCATCGATGCATCGTAAGTAAGGACCTGCAAGAGACTTTTAATATAAAGTGTTATGTAATATAGTAAATTGAGATACCTTAGCTCTGAAGGCTCTAGGATTTTCTCCTATAGGGATTTCTCCCTTTTGAATGAATTTCATGATTGAGGGGTCAATGATCCTAAGTCCGGTTGTGGATCCTTACATTCTGCAGGATTATCCTTTTCTATCTGCATTGCATCATCTTCCCAGATTGCACGACAGAGGATGTGAATGATAGGTATCTTTATATCCTCTGGAATTTCAGGGCTGATCCTAAATTTTCTAAAGCGTCTGCCCTTTCATTCTCCTCTCTTGGTACCTTTATTATACTAAAAGAATTGAAAGATTTTGCAAGTACTTTTACTACTTCTAAATATTTAAATACTTTTCACCTTATACAACATATGAACCATTGAAAGGGTTGGTAATTAGCAAGGAATCTATGTAAACCTGAAGATACATACCCCTTATTTGTCTGGATAATTGCAAACCTATTATTAATGCTTCATATTTTGCCTCATTATTAGTAGTCTGAGATTCACAGGCTATAGAATGGGGTATTTTGCCCCCCTGTGGTGATTTTATTAGTATGCCAAATCCTATTCATTTGACATTTTACGCTCCATCAGTGAAGAGTATCCAACAAACCATGGTTTCTTAAAGTTGTTGGACTTCCAATTCAGCTTCTTTCTGCCTCGATCCATTTCGAGAAGTAATCAGACATAGCAAGCATGAAGACTTTTCCACCTGTTACCTTTGGTAACTTGCCCACTGTAATCATTCCCTAGTCCCCATTTAATAAATGACTAAGGAGAGATAATACGATACAAAGGCTCCGATGGCTGGTGTAGAAGGTTTTTGTGCCTATGACAAGAATCACATTTCCTCGAGTATTTGATTACGTCTTTCTTCATTGTGGGCCAGAGGTAGCATATTCTAAGTGTTAAACAGAACTATGTCCTGCCCCTGTCTGGTTTCCACAATCTTCTTCATGGGAATCTTTCAACACATTCTTGGATTTCTGGATCATCGATGCATCGTAAGTAGGGACCTGTAAGAGACTTTTATACAAAGCGTTATGTAATATAGTAAATTGAGATACCTTAGCTCTGAAGGCTCTAGGATTTTCTTCGATTGGGATTTCTCCCTTTTGAATGAATTTCATGATTGGAGGGGTCCATGATCCTAAGTCCGGTTGTGGATCCTTACATTGTGCAGGATTATCTTTTTCTATCCGCATTGCATCATCTTCCCAGATTGCAGGAAAGAGGATGTGATTGATAGGCATCTTTATATCCTATAGGATTTTCAGGGCTGATCCTAAATTTGCTAAAGCATCTGCCCCTTCATTCTCCTCTCTTGGTACCTTTATTATACTAAAAGAATTGAAAGATTTTGCAAGTTCTTTTACTACTTCTAAATAATTAATTAGTTTTCACCTTCTACAACATATGAACCATTGAAAGGGTTAGTAATTAGCAAGGAATCTATGTAAACCTGAAGATACATACCCTCATTTGTCTGGATAACTGCAAACCTATTATTAAAGCTTCATATTCTGCCTCATTATTAGTAGTCTGAGATTCACAGGCTATAGAATGGGGTATTTTGTCCCCTAGTGGTGATTTTATTAGTATGCCTAATCCTATTCCTTTGACATTTGTTGCTCCATCAGTTAAGAGTATCCAACGAACCTTGGTTTCCTCAAGTTGTGGACTTCCAATTCAGCTTTATTCTGCCTCGATCCATTTAGAGAAGTAATCAGTCATAGCAAGCATGAAGACTTTTCCACACCTTTGGTAACTTGCCCACTATATTATTCCCTAGTCCCCATTTCATAAATGGGCAAGGAGAGATAATTGGATACAAAGGCTCTGCTGGCTGCTGTAGAATGTTTTTGTGCCCCTGACAAGCATCACATTTCCTCAAGTATTGATTGCGTCTTTCTTCATTGTGGGCCAGAGGTAGCATGTCCTAAGTGTTAAACAGAACTTTGTCCTGGCCCTGATGTGATTTACACAATCTTCTTCATGGGAATCTTTCAACACTTCTTGGATTTCTGGATCATCGATGCATCGTAAGTAGGGACCTGCAAGAGACTTTTAATATAAAGTGTTATGTAATATAGTAAATTGAGATACCTTAGCTCTGAAGCTCTAGGATTTTCTCCTATAGGGATTTCTCCCTTTTGAATGAATTTCATGATTGAGGGGTCCATGATCCTAAGTCCGGTTGTGGATCCTTACATTCAGCAGGATTATCCTTTTCTATCTGCATTGCATCATCTTCCCAGATTGCACGAAAGAGGATGTGAATGGTAGGTATCTTTATATCCTCTGGGATTTTCAGGGCTGATCCTAAATTTGCTAAAGCGTCTGCCCTTCATTCTCCTCTCTTGGTAACTTTATTATACTAAAAGAATTGAAAGATTTTGCAAGTACTTTTACTACTTCTAAATATTTAAATACTTTTCACCTTTTACAACATATGAACCATTGAAAGGGTTAGTAATTAGCTAGGAATCTATGTAAACCTGAAGATACATACCCCTCATTTGTCTGGATAATTGCAAACCTATTATTAATGCTTCATATTCTTCCTCATTATTAGTAGTCTGAGATTCACAGGCTATAGAATGGGGTATTTTGCCCCCCTGTGGTGATTTTATTAGTATGCCTAATCCTATTCCTTTGACATTTGATGCTCTATCAGTGAAGAGTATCCAACAAACCTTGGTTTCTTAAAGTTGTTGGACTTCCAATTCAGCTTCTTTCTGCCTCGATCCATTTAGAGAAGTAATCGGTCATAGCAAGCATGAGGACTTTTCCACCTGGTGCCTTTGGTAAATTGCCCCCTATATTCATTCCCCATTTCATAAATGGCTAAGGATAGATAATATGTTACAAAGGCTTCGTTGACTGGTGTAGAATGTTGTTGTGCCTTTGACAAGCATCACATTTCCTCGAGTAGTTGATTGTGTTGTTCTTCGTTGTGGGCCCGAGGTAGCATGTCCTATCTATTATAAAGAAACTATGTCCTGCCCCCTGTGTGATTTCCGTAACCTCCTCTAGGAAATCTTCAACACTTCTTGGATTCCAGGATCCTCGATGCATCATAAGTAGGGACATGTAAGAGACTTTTTTACAAAGCGTTATGCAATATAGTAAATTGAGATACCTTGGCTCTGAAGACTCTAGAATTTTCTCCTATATGGATTCTCCATTTTGAAAAATTTCATGATTGGAAGAGTCCATGATCCGGAATCCTGGTGTAGATCCTTAAATTCTGCTGGAGTATCCGTTTCTATCTCCATTGCATCTTGTTCCCTGATTACAGGAAAGAGGATGTGAATGATAGGCATCTTATATCCTCTAGGATTTTCAGGGCTGATTCTAAATTTGCTAAAGCGTCTGCCCCTTCATTCTCCTCTCTTGGTACCTTTATTATACTAAAAGAATTGAAAGATTTTGCAAGTTCTTTTACTACTTCTAAATATTTAATTAGTTTTCACCTTTTACAACATATGAACCATTGAAAGGGTTAGTAATTAGCAAGGAATCTATGTAAACCTGAAGATACATACCCTCATTTGTCTGGATAAGTGTAAACCTATTATTAAAGCTTCATATTCTGCCTCATTATTAGTAGTCTGAGATTCACAGGCTATAGAATTGGGTATTTTGTCCCCCTGTGGTGATTTTATTAATATGCCTAATCCTATTCCTTTGACATTTGATGCTCCATCAGTGAAGAGTATTCAACAAACCTTGGTTTCTTCAAGTTGTAAGACTTCCAATTCAGCTTTATTCTGCCTCGATCCATTTCAAGAAGTAATCAGTCATAGCAAGCATGAAGACTTTTCCACCTGGTGCCTTTGGTAAATTGCCCCCTATATCCATCCCCCATTTCATAAATGGCTAAGGATAGATGATATGATATAAAGGCTCCGATGACTGGTGAAGAATGTTGTTGTGCCTTTGACAAATATCACATTTCCTCGAGTAGTTGATTGCGTTGTTCTTCATTGTGGGCCCGAGGTAGCATGCCATATCTATTATATAGAACTATGTCCTGCCCCCTGTGTGATTTCCGCAAACTCCCTCAAGGAAATCTTTCAACACTTCTTGGATTCCAGGATCCTCGATGCATCGTAAGTAGGGACCTGTAAGAGACTTTTATACAAAGCGTTATGTAATATAGTAAATTGAGATACCTTGGCTCTGAAGACTCTAGGATTTTCTCCTGTATGGATTTCTCCATTTTGAATAAATTACATGATTGGAAGAGTCCATGATCCTGAATCCTGTTGTGGATCCTTAAATTCTGTTGGAGTATCCGTTTCTATCTCCATTGCATCTTGTTTCATGATTGCAGGAAAGAGGATGTGAATAATAGGTATCTTTATATCCTCTAGGATTTTCATTGCTGATCCTAAATTTGCTAAAGCATTTGCCCCTACATTCTCCTCTCTTGGTACTTGTATTATACTAAAAGAATCGAAATATTTTGCAAGTTCTTTTACTGTTTCTATGTATTTAAATAGTTTTTCACCTTTTATATCATATGAACCATTGAAATGGTTAGTAGTTAGCAAGGAATCTATGTAAACCTTAAAATACATGATCCTCATTTTTCTGCTAATTGCAAACCTATTATCAATGCTTCATATTATGCCTCAATATTTGTAGTCTGAAATTACATGCTATAGACTGGGTATTATGTCCCCCTTTGGTGAATTTAGTAGTATGCATAATCCTGTTCCTTTGCATTTGATGCTCCATCAGTGAAGAGTATCCAAGGATCCTTGGTTTCTTCAAGTTGTTGGACTTCCAATTCAGCTTCTTTTTACCTCGATCCATTTAGAGAAGTAATCAGTCAAAGCAAGCATGAAGACTTTTCCACCTGGTGCCTTTGGTAAATTGCCGCCTACATCCATTCCCTGTTTCATAAATGGCCAAAGAGAGATAATATGATATTAAGGATCCGCTGATTCGTGTAGAATGTTGTTGTGCCTTTAACAAGCATCACATTTCCTCTAGTAGTTGATTGCGTCTTTCTTCATTGTGGGCCAGAGGTAGCATGTCCTAAGTGTTATACTGAACTATGTCCTGCCCCCTATATGGTTTCCACAACTTCTCTCAAGGAAATCTTTCAACACTTCTTGGATTCCAGGATCCTTGATGCATCATAAGTAGGCACTTGCAAGAGACTTATTATATTTAATGTTATGTAATATAGTAAATTGAGATACCTTGGCTCTGAAGGCTCTAGGATTTTCTCCTATATTGGTTTCTCCATTTTGAATGAATTTCATGATTGGAATGGTCCACGATCCTGAATCCTGTTGTGGATCCTTAGATTCTGCTGGAGTATCCTTTTCTATTTCCATTGCATCATGTTCCCCAATTGCATGAAAAAGGATGTGAATAACAAACATCTTTATATCCTCTAGGATTTTCAGGGCTGATCCTAATTTGCTAAAGCGTCTGTCCCAACCATTCTCCTCTGTTAGTACCTTTTTATACTAAAAGAATCGGAAGATTTAATATAAAGTGTTATGTAATATAGTAAATTGAGATACCTTAGCTCTGAAGGCTCTAGGACTTTCTCCTATAGGGATTTCTCCCTTTTGAATGAATTTCATGATTGGAGGGGTCCATGATCCTAAGTCCGGTTGTGGATCCTTACATTCTGCAGGATTATCCTTTTCTATCCGCATTGCATCATCTTCCTAGATTGCACGAAAGAGGATGTGAATGATAGGTATCTTTATATCCTCTGGGATTTTCAGGGCTGATCCTAAATTTGCTAAAGCTTCTGTCCCTTCATTCTCCTCTCTTGGTACCTTTATTATACGAAAAGAATTGAAATATTTCGCAAGTTCTTTTACTTTTTCTAAATATTTAATTAGTTTTCACCTTTTACAACATATGGACCACTGAAAGGGTTAGTAATTAGCAAGGAATATAAGAAAACCTGATGATACATACCCTCATTTGTCTGGATAATTGCAAACCTATTATTAATGCTTCATATTCTGCCTCATTATTAGTAGTATGAGATTCACAGGCGATAGAATGGGGTATTTTGTCCCCCTGTGGTGATTTTATTAGTATACCTAATCCTATTCCTTTGACATTTGACGCTCCATCAGTGAAGAGTATCCAACAAACCTTTGTTTCTTAAAGTTGTTGGACTTCCAATTCAGCTTCTTTCTACCTCGATCCATTTAGAAAAGTAATCGGTCATAGCAAGCATGAGGACTTTTCCACCTGGTGCCTTTGGTAAATTGCCCCCTATATCCATCCCCCATTTCATAAATGGCTAAGGATAGATAATATGATATAAAGGCTCCGATGACTGGTTAAGAATGTTGTTGTGCCTTTGACAAATATCACATTTCCTCGAGTAGTTGATTGCGTTGTTCTTCATTGTGGGCCCGAGGTAGCATGCCATATCTATTATATAGAACTATGTCCTGCCCCCTGTGTGATTTCCGCAAACTCCCTCAAGGAAATCTTTCAACACTTCTTGGATTTCAGGATCCTCGATGCATCGTAAGTAGGGACCTGTAAGAGACTTTTATACAAAGCGTTATGTAATATAGTAAATTGAGATACCTTGGCTCTGAAGACTCTAGGATTTTCTCCTGTATGGATTTCTCCATTTTGAATAAATTACATGATTGGAAGAGTCCATGATCCTGAATCCTGTTGTGGATCCTTAAATTCTGTTGGAGTATCCGTTTCTATCTCCATTGCATCTTGTTCCATGATTGCAGGAAAGAGGATGTGAATAATAGGTATCTTTATATCCTCTAGGATTTTCATTGCTGATCCTAAATTTGCTAAAGCATTTGCCCCTACATTCTCCTCTCTTGGTACTTGTATTATACTAAAAGAATCGAAATATTTTGCAAGTTCTTTTACTGTTTCTATGTATTTAAATAGTTTTTCACCTTTTATATCATATGAACCATTGAAATGGTTAGTAGTTAGCAAGGAATCTATGTAAACCTTAAAATACATGATCCTCATTTTTCTGCTAATTGCAAACCTATTATCAATGCTTCATATTATGCCTCAATATTTGTAGTCTGAAATTACATGCTATAGACCGGGTATTATGTCCCCCTTTGGTGAATTTAGTAGTATGCATAATCCTGTTCCTTTGCATTTGATGCTCCATCAGTGAAGAGTATCCAAGGATCCTTGGTTTCTTCAAGTTGTTGGACTTCCAATTCAGCTTCTTTTTACCTCGATCCATTTAGAGAAGTAATCAGTCAAAGCAAGCATGAAGACTTTTCCACCTGGTGCCTTTGGTAAATTGCCGCCTACATCCATTCCCTGTTTCATAAATGGCCAAAGAGAGATAATATGATATTAAGGATCCGCTGATTCGTGTAGAATGTTGTTGTGCCTTTAACAAGCATCACATTTCCTCTAGTAGTTGATTGCGTCTTTCTTCATTGTGGGCCAGAGGTAGCATGTCCTAAGTGTTATACTGAACTATGTCCTGCCCCCTATATGGTTTCCACAACTTCTCTCAAGGAAATCTTTCAACACTTCTTGGATTCCAGGATCCTTGATGCATCATAAGTAGGCACTTGCAAGAGACTTATTATATTTAGTGTTATGTAATATAGTAAATTGAGATACCTTGGCTCTGAAGGCTCTAGGATTTTCTCCTATATTGGTTTCTCCATTTTGAATGAATTTCATGATTGGAATGGTCCACGATCCTGAATCCTGTTGTGGATCCTTAGATTCTGCTGGAGTATCCTTTTCTATTTCCATTGCATCATGTTCCCCAATTGCATGAAAAAGGATGTGAATAACAAGCATCTTTATATCCTCTAGGATTTTCAGGGCTGATCCTAATTTGCTAAAGCGTCTGTCCCAACCATTCTCCTCTCTTAGTACCTTTTTATACTAAAAGAATCGGAAGATTTAATATAAAGTGTTATGTAATATAGTAAATTGAGATACCTTAGCTCTGAAGGCTCTAGGATTTTCTCCTATAGGGATTTCTCCCTTTTGAATGAATTTCATGATTGGAGGGGTCCATGATCCTAAGTCCGGTTGTGGATCCTTACATTCTGCAGGATTATCCTTTTCTATCCGCATTGCATCATCTTCCTAGATTGCACGAAAGAGGATGTGAATGATAGGTATCTTTATATCCTCTAGGATTTTCAGGGCTGATCCTAAATTTGCTAAAGCTTTTGTCCCTTCATTCTCCTCTCTTGGTACCTTTATTATACGAAAAGAATTGAAATATTTCGCAAGTTCTTTTACTTTTTCTAAATATTTAATTAGTTTTCACCTTTTACAACATATGGACCACTGAAAGGGTTAGTAATTAGCAAGGAATATAAGAAAACCTGATGATACATACCCTCATTTGTCTGGATAATTGCAAACCTATTATTAATGCTTCATATTCTGCCTCATTATTAGTAGTATGAGATTCACAGGCTATAGAATGGGGTATTTTGTCCCCCTGTGGTGATTTTATTAGTATACCTAATCCTATTCCTTTGACATTTGACGCTCCATCAGTGAAGAGTATCCAACAAACCTTTGTTTCTTAAAGTTGTTGGACTTCCAATTCAGCTTCTTTCTACCTCGATCCATTTAGAAAAGTAATCGGTCATAGCAAGCATGAGGACTTTTCCACCTGGTGCCTTTGGTAAATTGCCCCCTATATCCATCCCCCATTTCATAAATGGCTAAGGATAGATAATATGATATAAAGGCTCCGATGACTGGTGAAGAATGTTGTTGTGCCTTTGACAAATATCACATTTCCTCGAGTAGTTGATTGCGTTGTTCTTCATTGTGGGCCCGAGGTAGCATGCCATATCTATTATATAGAACTATGTCCTGCCCCCTGTGTGATTTCCGCAAACTCCCTCAAGGAAATCTTTCAACACTTCTTGGATTTCAGGATCCTCGATGCATCGTAAGTAGGGACCTGTAAGAGACTTTTATACAAAGCGTTATGTAATATAGTAAATTGAGATACCTTGGCTCTGAAGACTCTAGGATTTTCTCCTGTATGGATTTCTCCATTTTGAATAAATTACATGATTGGAAGAGTCCATGATCCTGAATCCTGTTGTGGATCCTTAAATTCTGTTGGAGTATCCGTTTCTATCTCCATTGCATCTTGTTCCATGATTGCAGGAAAGAGGATGTGAATAATAGGTATCTTTATATCCTCTAGGATTTTCATTGCTGATCCTAAATTTGCTAAAGCATTTGCCCCTAAATTCTCCTCTCTTGGTACTTGTATTATACTAAAAGAATCGAAATATTTTGCAAGTTCTTTTACTGTTTCTATGTATTTAAATAGTTTTTCACCTTTTATATCATATGAACCATTGAAATGGTTAGTAGTTAGCAAGGAATCTATGTAAACCTTAAAATACATGATCCTCATTTTTCTGCTAATTGCAAACCTATTATCAATGCTTCATATTATGCCTCAATATTTGTAGTCTGAAATTACATGCTATAGACCGGGTATTATGTCCCCCTTTGGTGAATTTAGTAGTATACATAATCCTGTTCCTTTGCATTTGATGCTCCATCAGTGAAGAGTATCCAAGGATCCTTGGTTTCTTTAAGTTGTTGGACTTCTAATTTAGCTTCTTTTTGCCTCGATCCATTTAGAGAAGTAATCAGTCAAAGCACCTGGTGCCTTTGGTAAATTTCCGCCTACATCCATTCCCTATTTCATAAATGGCCAAGGAGAGATAATTTGGTATTAAGGCTCCGCTGATTGGTGTAGAATGTTGTTGTGCCTTTAACAAGCATCAGATTTCCTCTAGTAGTTGATTGCGTCTTTTTTCATTGTGGGCCAGAGGTAGCATGTCCTAAGTGTTATACTGAACTATGTCATGCCCCTGTATGGTTTCCACAACCTCTCTCAAGGAAATCTTTCAACACTTCTTGGATTCTAGGATCCTCGATGCATCGTAAGTAGGGACTTGCAAGAGACTTATTATATTTAGTGTTATGTAATATAGCAAATTGAGATACCTTGGCTCTCAAGGCTCTAGGATTTTCTCCTATATTGGTTTCTCCATTTTGAATGAATTTCATGATTGGAATGGTCCACGATCTTGAATCCTGTTGTGGATCCTTAGATTCTGCTGGAGTATCCTTTTCTATTTCTATTGCATCATGTTCCCCGATTGCATGAAAAGGGATGTGAATAACAGGCATCTTTATATCCTCTAGGATTTTCATGTTCCCCGATTGCATGAAAAAGGATGTGAATAACAGGCATCTTTATATCCTCTAGGATTTTCAAGGTGATCCTAATTTGCTAAAGCGTCTGTCCCAACCATTCTCCTCTCTTAGTACCTTTTTATACTAAAAGAATTGAAATGTTTTGCAACTTATTTACTATTTATAAATATTTAATTAGTTTTTCACTTTTTACAGGATATGAACCATTTAAATGGTTAGTAATTAGCAAGGAATCTATATAAACCTAAAGATACATGAGCCTTATTTGTCTGGCTAATTGCAAACCTGCTATAACGCTTCATATTCTGCCTCATTATGAGTAGTCTAAAATTCACAAGCTATAGACTTGTGAACGGGGATCGAGCTCCCGAAATGAGCAATCGGCCTGATCTCGCTCAACTAGTAGAGGCAGAATTCATTGCTAGAGAGGTAGATATGACAAACAAGATAATACTTACTGTTTAATGCTTCTGATGTATTAAAGACGTTCAAGTTACAGACACAAGTAAACAAACTGACATAGCTTCGCCGTATGAAATGACAAATCCGTACCAGCTCTAACACAACACTTCCCTATTTATAGGTCGACATGACTCGTACCGAAGTGCGTGCACTAACAAACATCTATGATTCGTACGAAATAGTATTTCGTACGAGTGACTCACTCGTACGAAACACACATCTGTTTCGTGCGAATCACAGTGTAAAAATATATAAAATTTACATTTTCTCATTTAAACATTAACTTGTAAACTTTATAAAAATTACATATATATCCTAGACGTAGGCAATAGACATTATGCACCAACAAACTCCCCCTTGGATGTTGCCGTAGTGTGGATAATCTTCAAAACTTCAATTTGATTTGAATTTAACTCCCAAAGAATCTATTTAACGGCTTTCGACGTTCCTCAGAAGCAATAGGCGTTTGATCAGTCAGAGGACGTCGCTTTAAAAACTGAAAGCTCCTAAAAGATGCTATTCTTGAACGTTCAGCGATCCGAGCTTCTTTTTCTTCAGTTTTCTTCGATTCCTTCTTGTCAATGTTTCTCTAATTTGTTTTCCAATTCGATCCCGAATGAATATCATTTGCAAACCACACATTTACGACCTTTTGAAATTGAAGTGCTTGCTCTTGATCCTTTTCTTCAAAACTGATCTTGCTATAAAATAAACATTCTATGTCTTTCTTCGAACAATTTACTAGCCACATGGGGTCCAGTACTCGAATGCCTCGCCACAACCCATATATTCTTTTGTGTGTTATGACGGCTTCGGTTAATTCCTCTGTTATCTTCCGTGAATCTTCATCCGGGTGCACACATATGACAGCCTCACCTGTATTCGAATCGTAATGCCACCACTTGAAGATTGTATAAAAATCTTGCTCCATTTTGATCATTGGCATGTTTTTCAACACCCGTGGTTTCTTCACAATCAACGTAATATCTTTCTCTTTTGTCACTGGATCTTCTTTAACAATACGACGTGGATAATGCGGTTTCCAGTGAACAAAACCATGCTTTGCTTCAAATTTGATCAATTTCCACAGCTTTTGGTCATGGAACTTCATCTTTAGATTTATCATCTTGGTTTGCACAAGTTCCTTTATGTCCCAATAAAGTAGAGTTTTGATGTCACACAGATATCGGAAGTATTGAATCCCAAATTCCCTCTTAATAGCATAAACATTCAGCTCTTCAATCTAACCCCAGCTCAAAATATCCCCTAAAGAAATATCAGCATCTCTTGTGAAAAATGCTAAGGGTCTCTTAAACTTTCGCTCAGCTGGACTCTCCCTAAACAATTTCTTCTTTTGTTCGATAATCTCAGCTGTAAACATCTTTTTAGGAATTGTTCCTTCTTTAACAGCTTCCGATACTTTCTTTTGTAACATCTCAGAGCTTTCTGCTGTAAATAAATCAATAAACATTGGTAAATCCTCTGTACCCTAAATGACATCAGTAGCATCTTCATCAGAGTCACTTTCAACGACAACGTTATCATATACGTTTGCGTCTTCTATTTCATCAAAAACATAAGCATTCGGTTCGAACACGTCTATCTCATTTAGTTCGTTCTCAAAGTCAAAATCGAACTTTTCTCTGCTAATACCAAGCATTTCAGCTATCTCTTCTTTCGAATAACTATGCACAAACTCTCCCTCTTCAACATCATGCTCAAGATATAGAACAAATGGCTTTTGCATGACAGGAACAGAAGATGTAACATTCTCTGTGAAAATTCCTGCCTGCTGAGCATCTATCGATTCATCAACTTTGTTCATCCCTTCCTCTTCAGCAGTTTGGTTCTCAGAATCATCAAAATACTCGGAAAGATCAACTAATTCATTAACATTTGAATCTATTACACGAATACCCGATCCTCCCACATTATCATCATCATTACCATCATCCGAACCACTAGAATCTTTATCATCAACATCAACATCTTCAGTATCCTCTATCTCTTCCTCCTTTTCTGTTTCTTCAACCGTTTCTTTACTATCCTTTCCTGTCCTTTTCTTCATCAACCAATCTCTACGTCGTTTGGAAATATCAAGAAAAGCTATATCAACATCAACAGGCTTTCCTATCAGAATAAAGTTCTTCGGTTCTTCATACACTACAATATCCCAGCATTGTACTGGCCCAGATTCAGCTTCTGGCACAGCTTCTTCAGTCACAGAATCCTCAACTATCTTACCCTTACCTTTTCCTAACGCATCAGATTGTTGTTTTGCCAACCGTTCTCGCTCTGCAACTCTTTCTCTTGTTTCTTCACGTTCAATTTCATCAATCGCTGCAGATACACTCAAACCAAACTTCTTTTCAAGAATCTTCTCAAATACATCCAACCTTCGATTATTTCTCAACCGTTCTTCTTCGTACTCAGTCATTCTCAAACGCAGTCTTTCATTTTCAGAGATAATACTTGCCATCATTGCTTCTAGTTGCTGCTTATCAACGATTAAACCTCAAATTCTTTCAAGCATTTCAAACTTCTCAGCTGTTAACAAGTTTATCTGCTCTTGTAATTCAGCGATGCGCACAACGTTCATCGTCACTTTTTCTGCAAATCATCAATTCTAGGATCATCAAACCGAAACTCATCTCCAAGGTTCATCGTTTGATATTTTTAAGTGGTCAATTAAGTGCAGTAACTGAAGCTGTGTAAATTCTGAAAATTTGTTAGTTGTTTATCGAGTCGGATCTCATAATCTGTAGAGAGTTGAATCACGAAATTTGTACAGCAACTGGAGATGGAAATTTCCGGGAAACTCCCACTGGAATTTTGTTAATTGGATGAACGATGATTTTTAAATAAATTCTCCCGTGGACTGCAGTCAGAAAGCAACGAATCTGACTGCAGCCTAGTATATTAATATTTATGAATAATTAGTAAAGTGTTAGGACTTGAAAAATTTACATAAATCTACAGTTTAGTTGACACCTTCTGTAAAAAACTGGGATTTTTGGAACGTTGGAACTATTTTATAAAAATCCTCGAAAACAGCCTAATTATGAGTAAACAAGCTGAAATTTGATAACTTGCGCATGTGTGTACCAAAGTATTGTATGAGTTGATTTGTGTTCATGATAGGTTGGTTTGATCACTATTTTGGTATGATAATACTTTGCATGCATGATTGTGTTTTCAAATTTGTTATTGTGTGTGCCGCATTGTGTGTTAGTTATGTGTAGGGTTTGTATCGGTGTGTTCACACACTAACTTTAAATCAATTGACTTGTTAGGACGCAATTAGCGGTCCCATCATTTGCTACTTCTGTGTTACACTAACCGAGCAATTAAAGGTGAGTTCACGGCCCCTAATTTTATCCGGTTTTAAACAACAGGGGGAGAAACATGTATACACTCTACAACTCTATCTTTTTACGTTATACGAAATTAACGTCGTTAAACTATTCGGTAACTAAGTTAATGTTAATGTACGTTATGGTCACTAAGCAGCTATATCACGGAAGTCCTCGACAAACTCTCGGATCGTTAGTATTGGGTTAGATAGCGGGGAAATTATAAGTAGTACTACTGGGCCCGACAAGCCCCACCCGAGCTAGTCGCGCTAGCCGACCGGGTATGGTCAACGGGTGAATAATTTAGCCTAACTTTCACCATGGTCAGTGATAGGCCTGGCAACACGGAGGCACAACAGTCAGCTTCGATCGCGAACACTTATGTGACATAACTTTAGGCTCGCTACCTACATGTTAACATTGAACTTAATTACGAAACAACAATATTATTCCGGGTTAGGAATAATAAAACAAACAACAATATTATTCCGGGTTAGGAATAATGAAACAAACAACAATATTATTCCGGGTTAGGAATAATGGGATCAACATCATTATTATTCCGGGTTTGGAATAATGGAACTATATCGTTATTCCAGGTTAGGGATAACGGGGGAAAACAAACTTATAACCGAACTAATGAACTTATGAAAACCTGTGAACTCACTCTTCTTTAATGTTGACACTTGTTTCTTTACATGTTTCTCAGGACGCTAGGAGCTCTATGTGCACTCACTTGCATTGATCAAGACATCTTTCTATCGAGTCTCATTTACGAATATTGTTTGGGTTTTTCTTTAATTTTGGCGTTTGTGTTGGCGCCCGTTCCTTTACTTTACTTTAATGCATCCGCTCAACTTTAAAACTAATGCTTCCGCTCAACTTTAAAACTAATGCTTCCGCTAAACATTGAAACCAAACTAAGACAATTTAAAAATAACTATGAATGGTCAAACAAATGATTTTGGAAAACGTATAAACAAATCATATAGAGTCGTTCGATGTTACTAGTGTCTCGGATTCTGGTTTGTTCACACGCCTAGCGGTAAAACTTCGCAAGTGGAAATTGAGGGTGTGACAGATTGGTATCAGACCCTCTTGCTATAGAGAACCAGGTTTGCATTAAAAGTAGACCTAAACTATAGCTGATTACACGACACTAGACTTAGTTTGGCACTGAACTGTGATATCTTGTTATGTGTTGTACTACAACTATGTTATGTAAAATATGAATGCATATTGTGATAAACGCAACTCGTAACTAACTAAACAACCCAACAGGCAATGTCATCATCATCATCCGACAAACCTTTACAACCAAGGGCGTCGGGGAAGGCACCTATGGTCGAACCCTCACCACCTCATGGCGTGGAGACACGCTCAGCTGTTAGAAAAAGACTCGCTCTAGGAGAGGAGTCGTCCTCACGCCCGACCATCGCTATGCCGGTCGAACCGGTTAACTCGTTAGAAGTAGGGAACGACCTACTTAAAGATATGATAAGAAAACAACAGGAACAACTAGAGAGAATGCAGGAAACTATCCTAGCACAGGGATGGATGATACGACAATTAACGGGTAAGACTGGAGAGCTCGAGGAAGAGCAACATGAGAATAAGATATCTCGTAACACCTTAGCTAAAGATCTTAGTGCTGAGCAGCTGAGGGCTGACTGGCTCGAAGACAGAGTTCTTGAGTCCAGCTGGAGAATTCAAGAACTAGAACAGAATCAGGCACCTTTACCAGTACCCGCACCAGCACCGGCCCCTCCAGTGCCGGTAGAGGAAGAAGAGGAGGATCCAGAGGAAGACCCGGCTGTAGAAGCTGGAAACGCCGCGGAGTATGACGGCAACGATAGCGATTTGGGAGACGGAGACGTAGAAGACTGACTCGTCTCGCTTATCCCATTTGCTTCCTTCGGTCTATTTATTTTTTTCTACTTATGTTTGAACTTGAAATTTTATAGTAAACTGATATGTTTGGTTGGCATTTTGTGAGAAGTTGAAATTTTATTTAATCGAATATTTCTTTTGATTGTTTAATTTATATTGGGTTGACATAATTTGAGGGATTATTTAAGTATGGAATAGGATAACTATATTGGATATATATACTTATCGGTGTGTGTTTATGTTGCCTTGCGAAGATATAAAATGGCAACTGGACGTCGCGGAAACCTCAACATGACACCCGAAGAACTGACTGCAATGATCCAAGAACACGTAAATGCTGCTCTGGCAGGTGTTCAAAACCCACCAGCAGGTAACCATTATTAAATTTTCATGGGAAAATCTAATAGTTGGGCTAGTAGACTTTCTCGCTGACTACCTATCCTCTGTCAGCAGGAGGGGGTCTTAACCCCTACAAGATGTTCCTCGATGTGAAACCGAGCAAATTCACGGGTGCAGAAGGACCCATAGGACTGGTCCGCTGGATTGAAAAGTCCGAATCAGTGTTCGAAATGTGCAATTGTCTGGAGGCCAACAAGGTCAAGTATGCTGCCTCAACGTTGGAGGATGGGGCACTAACTTGGTGGAATGCACAAGTCTAAACGCGTGGACTTATTGCTGCAAACGCAATGGCCTGGGTCGAGTTTAAGGCCCTAATCAAAGAGGAGTACTGTCCGCGAGACAGGGTTCAGCAGTTGGAGCAAGCTTTATGGAACCACAAGATGGTGGGATCTGAAATTGAAGCATACACAGCGACTCATCATGACCTGGTATTTCTATGTCCCGATCTGGCCAACACCGTTGAGAAACGACTCGAGTTTTAACTTGGGGGTCTGGTCCCCGAGATCCAGGGTATGGTAATGGCTAGCAACCCTGCGACTGAGCATCAAGCGATCAGGCTGGCACACAAACTCACCGATAAGGCGGTGGAACAAAAGAAGTTGCCATCTCGGGGTGCAACTGAAGTTGTCCCTGATAATAAAAGAAAATTTGAAGACTCGTCTGCTCGACAGTCTTCGTCAGCCCAGCCTCAACAAGGGAACCAGAAACGGTTCAATAATTTCAACAGTAATCGGGGTCACAATAATCAGCCCGCCAACAACACCCAGAACACAAGCGGCTATGTAGGTCGAAAGCCGCAATGTAATCGTTGTAACCTTCATCATCACGGCCCTTGTGCCGGAAATCGCTGCCAACGATGTGGCAAAGTGGGACACGCGGCAAAGGATTGTCGTGGGGAAATCATGTCCCGACAAAATCAGAATCAGCACCAGGGTCAGCAGCAGGTATTAACCGGGGGTGCTATCAGTGTGGTAGCACTGCCCACTTCAAACGAGACTGCCCACAGCTTCGCAACAACAACAATAATGGTGGGAACAACAACAACCACAACCACAACCACAACAACAACAATAACAACAACAACAATGGAAATGGTGGCACAGGAGGTGCCAAAGGTCGTGCATTTACGCTAGGCCGCGGAGAGGCCAGAAACGACTCGAAAGTGGTCACCGGTAAGTTTCCCCTTAACGAACATTTTGCTACTGTACTTTTTGATACGGGTGCGGATAGGAGTTTTATATCGGAGTCTTTTAGGAAGAACCTAAATCTCACTCCTAAACCCCTAGAGACCCCTTACGTCATAGAACTAGCCGATGGTAAATCTGTAGATGTGACCCATTTAGTATCCGGCAGTCAACTCAAACTCGCGGGTCACACCTTTACCATTGATCTGATGACAACTACCCTGGGTAGTTTTGACGTGGTAGCCGGAATGGACTGGCTATCTGACGTCCGAGCTGAAGTTCTCTGTTTCGAGAAAGCTATCCGTATTCCGCTCTCTAACGACGAAATCTTGACGGTACAAGGCGAGAAGGCAGGCGCCGTCACAAACATCATCTCTTACATGCAAGCACAGAAGTATCTTCGGAGGAAGAACTCCTTCGCTTTGCTCGCACTGGTCACCGAACAGCCTAAGGATGAGAAGCGTATAGAAGATATCCCCGTCGTCCGTGATTTTTCCGATGTTTTTCCAGAGGAGTTACCTGGTCTTCCACCACATCGACAAGTAGAATTTGAAATTGAATTGGCGAACCATGCAACTCCTATCGCCAAGGCCCCATACCGCCTAGCTCCAGCCGAGCTGCAAGAGCTGTCTACCCAACTTCAGGAACTGTCAGAAAAAGGATTTATCCGACCCAGTACTTCGCCATGGGGAGCCCCGGTCCTTTTTGTCAAGAAGAAGGACGGGACCTTCCGCTTGTGCATCGACTACAGGGAACTCAATAAGGTTACTGTCAAGAACCGATACCCATTACCTAGCATCGACGATCTCTTCGACCAACTTCAAGGGTCAAGCTACTACTCCAAGATTGATCTACGGTCCGGTTATCACCAGTTACGCGTCAGGGAGGAGGATATTGCTAAGACGGCATTTCGTACTCGGTGTGGCCATTATGAGTTTTTGGTCATGCCCTTCGGTCTCACCAACGCACCCGCGGTGTTCATGGACCTCATGAACCGCGTGTGTAAACCGTATCTCGACAAGTTTGTCATTGTGTTCATCGATGACATACTCATCTACTCTAAAGGTGAAGAAGAACATGCTGAACATCCACGACTACTGCTGGAATTACTTCAACAGGAGAAACTATATGCCAAGCTTCCAAAGTGTGATTTCTGGATTCGGGAAGTTCAGTTCCTCGGGCATATTGTGAATGAGAAGGGTATCCACGTCGATCCCGCCAAGATCGATGCTATCAAAAACTGGGAAGCACCCAGGACACCGACAAAGATCCGCCAATTTTTGGGTTTGGCTGGTTACTACAGGCGTTTCATCGAGGGATTTTCAAAGATCGCGCAACCGCTTACCACCCTCACCCAGAAAGGCACCAAGTATGCTTGGGGTGATAAGCAGGAAGCGGCATTTCAATTGCTGAAACAGAAACTTTTCAGTGCACCCATTATGTCCTTGCCGGAAGGGACTGATGATTTTGTGGTATATTGTGATGCTTCCATTCAGGGATTGGGATGCGTACTCATGCAACGTGATAAAGTCATCGCGTATGCGTCCCGACATTTGAAGGTTCACGAGAAAAACTACACAACACATGACCTGGAATTGGGAGCAGTAGTGTTTGCACTTAAGATTTGGAGACACTACCTATATGGAACAAAGTGCACAATCTATACAGATCACAAGAGCCTCCAACACATCTTTGACCAGAAGGAGTTGAACATGCGACAGCGTCGCTGGGTCGAACTCCTGAATGATTATGAATGTGCCATTCGGTATCACCCGGGTAAAGCTAACGTGGTAGCTGATGCCCTCAGTAGGAAGGAACACTTGAAACCTCGTCGGGTACGAGCACTACAATTCACCATTCATTCTGGGTTACCCAAACAGATACGCGACGCGCAGTTAGAAGAAATTAAGGAAGAAAACATCAAGGCCGAATCGGTGGGATAAATGGAACGCGATTGGGAAGTTAAACCCAATGGAGCCCGGTATTTCATGAATCGCATATGGGTACCTCTCTACGGAGACCTCAGAAAGCTAGTCATGGACGAAGCTCACAAGTCCCGATACTCTGTCCATCCTGGTTCGGATAAGATGTATCAAGACCTTAAAGCCGCGTATTGGTGGCCCAACATGAAAGCGGATATAGCCACCTACGTGAGCAAGTGTTTGACTTGTGCGAAAGTCAAGGTAGAGTATCAGAAGCCATCGGGGCTACTTCAACAACCTGAAATTCCGGTGTGGAAATGGGATCAGATCTCGATGGAATTCATCACTAAACTCCCGCGAACTTTGGGTGGTTGCGATACCATCTGGGTGATCGTGGATCGTCTAACTAAGTCCGCACACTTCCTAGCGATTAAAGAAACAGATAAGATGGATAAGTTAACTCGCATCTACATTAAGGAAGTAGTTTCTCGGCACGGAGTGCCAATGTCCATCATCTCAGATAGAGATGCTCGTTTCACGTCCAACTTTTGGCAGTCACTTCAGAAAGCGTTGGGTACACGCTTAGATATGAGCACAGCTTATCACCCTCAGACTGATGGTCAAAGCGAAAGGACCATTCAGACCTTGGAAGACATGCTTAGGGCATGCGTGGTAGATTTCGGGAACAGTTGGGAAATCCATCTGCCTTTAGTGGAATTCTCGTATAACAACAGTCATCATACGAGTATATTGGCAGCACCGTTTGAAGCATCATACGGTCATAAATGTAGATCACCGGTCTGTTGGGCAGAAGTCGGTGACAAGTCAACTCACAGGCCCTGAGTTGATACTTGAGGCTACAGAAAAGATTGTACAAATCAGAAACCGCATGGCAGCGGCACGAGATCGACAGAAAAGCTACACTGATCAACGACGCAAACCGCTCGAATTTCAAGTAGGCGACCGCGTCCTACTGAAGGTGTCACCCTGGAAGGGTGTAATCCGTTTTGGGAAACGAGGCAAACTAAACCCACGGTACGTAGGCCCGTTTGTGATCTTGAAACGTATCGGACCCGTAGCTTATCAATTAGACCTTCCTACCGAACTCAGTGGAGTTCACAACGTTTTTCACGTGTCAAATATGAAGAAGTGTCTATCAGATGAAACCCTAGTCATTCCATTGGATGAGATTCAAGTGGATGAACAACTGCACTTTGTGGAACAACCTATCGAGATCATGGATCGTGAGATCAAGACTCGAAGGCACAGCAAGATACCGATCGTCAAGGTTCGTTGGGATTCTAAGCGTGGACCGGAGTTCACGTGGGAAAAAGAGGACCAAGTGAAAAGCAAATACCCACACCTCTTTGCAACTGAGCAGCAAGCTAGCGATACCACCAACTAAATTTTCGGGACAAAAATTCTTTCAACATGGGGATGATGTGACAACCTGGGAATTACTTGTAATTTCGTGTACCATTGTTAACGAACTAAATCTTTGTGCGTTGCATTCTAAACCTCTGCGTTGCATTCTAAACCGCGTTTACTCAATTTTCGGGACGAAAATTCTTTCAACATAGGGATAATGTGACATCCCAGTTTTTCAGGTATCTTAAACGCACTACTTCACGGTTATTCATTCCTACGTTAAATTGATTCGGAGATTTAATTTACACGCTCGAAATAACTACGCTAACTTTGTGAACTTATCAAGTGAATTACGTGCTATGTGTATTAGACGTTTATAAGTTTGGTGAGTTATTATGTCATGTTTTGATTTCGTGATTTTTAGTTATAAAAATATATATATAGAAAATAGATAGACGAACCGAACCGAGCCACGAAACGAGTCGACCTCATTTCCTTGCGACTCAAGGAATTAATCAAAATTTGAGGCTCAAGTTAAAGACCCAAACCGCCCCCACCCAAAACTTTGCGGCCGCAAGCACCAAACCGCAAACCCTTGATCCTTTTCTTTCCTTCCTTACACTATATATAGATATGTATGCATGAGGGTTGTTTTAACAAAAAAATAAGGAACCCTAGCTCCCAAGAACAGCCGACGGCAGCCCCTTCCCACTCCTCCTCTCGATCGCAACCTTCCCCAAAAACCGAAGTAATTCCAATCTCGTTCCCGGTGCGTTAATCTACATTGTTAAAGGTTAGGGTTTGTCATTGTTTTGCAAAGTCACATTAGGGTTTATAAACTCTTGATCATGCTTGTATGTAATGGTAGAATCATTATTATGAAAGTGTTATGATGTTTAGTTCGATAAATTGTGCGAGTTTGCGATTATGATGTTTAGTGGATACAAGGATCATAGGCTGCGTTTTGTGATAAAAATCATATAATATGATTAGGGTTTGCATGAGTATGATGTACATGATGATATGTGATTGATAAATCTGTCCTTGATCGTTTATATTTAACGTCTCGATTGTTTAAGCGTGTTATATTGTGATAAAAAGTCGAAAACATGATGCTGAATGGTGTTTACAGCCAACTTCAATTGGCTGTAACTTGGTTATTATTTACCGAAAAACGGATTTTCTGAAGCCTAAAACGTATATTTTTGAAAAACGCTTCTAATGGCGACTGGATTCATATTTTTCTGAGGTCGTTTGATATTTTTAAGTGGTCAATTAAGTGCAGTAACTGAAGCTGTGTAAATTCTGAAAATTTTTTAGTTGTTTATCGAGTCGGATCTCATAATCTGTAGAGAGTTGAATCACGAAATTTGTACAGCAACTGGAGATGGAAATTTCCGGGATACTCCCACTGGAATTTTGTTAATTGGATGAACGATGATTTTTAAATAAATTCTCCCGTGGACTGCAGTCAGAAAGCGACGAATCTGACTGCAGCCTAGTATATTAATATTTATGAATAATTAGTAAAGTGTTAGGACTTGAAAAATTTACATAAAAGTCTACAGTTTAGTTGACACCTTCTGTAAAAAAACTAGGATTTTTGGAACGTTGGAACTATTTTATAAAAATCCTCGAAAACAGCCTAATTATGAGTAAACAAGCTGAAATTTGATAACTTGCGCATGGTGTACCAAAGTGTTGTATGAGTTGATTTTTGTTCATGATAGGTTGGTTTGATCACTATTTTGGTATGATAATACTTTGCATGCATGATTGTGTTTTCAAATTTGTTATTGTGTGTGCCGCATTGTGTGTTAGTTATGTGTAGGGTTTGTATCGGTGTGTTCACACACTAACTTTAAATCAATTGACTTGTTAGGAAGCAATTAGCGGTCCCATCATTTGCTACTTCTGTGTTACACTAACCGAGCAATTAAAGGTGAGTTCACGGCCCCTAATTTTATCCGGTTTTAAACAACAGGGGGAGAAACATGTATACACTCTACAACTCTATCTTTTTACGTTATACGAAATTAACGTCGTTAAACTATTCGGTAACTAAGTTAATGTTAATGTACGTTATGGTCACTAAGCAGCTATATCACGGAAGTCCTCGACAAACTCTCGGATCGTTAGTATTGGGTTAGATAGCGGGGAAATTATAAGTAGTACTACTGGGCCCGACAAGCCCCACCCGAGCTAGTCGCGCTAGCCGACCGGGTATGGTCAACGGATGAATAATTTAGTCTAACTTTCGCCATGGTCAGTGATAGGCCTGTTAACACGGAGGCACAATAGTCAGCTTCGATCACGAACACTTATGTGACATAACTTTAGGCTCGCTACCTACATGTTAACATTGAACTTAATTACGAAATAACAATATTATTCCGGGTTAGGAATAATGAAACAAACAACAATATTTTTCCGGGTTAGGAATAATGAAACAAACAACAATATTATTCCGGGTTTGGAATAATGGATAACTATTATCGTTATTCCGGGTTAGGGATAACGGGGGAAAACAAACTTATAACCGAACTAATGAACTTATGAAAACCTGTGAACTCACTCTTCTTTAATGTTGACACTTGTTTCTTTACATGTTTCTCAGGACGCTAGGAGCTCTAGGTGCACTCACTTGCATTGATCAAGACATCTTTTTATCGAGTCTCATTTACGAATATTGTTTGGGTTTTTCTTTAGTTTTGGCGTTTGTGTTGGCGCCCGTTCCTTTACTTTACTTTAATGCTTCCGCTCAACTTTAAAACTAATGCTTCCGCTAAACATTGAAACCAAACTAAGACAATTTAAAAATAACTATGAATGGTCAAACAAATGATTTTGGAAAACATATAAACAAATCATATAGAGTCGTTCGATGTTACTAGTTTCTCGGATTCTGGTTTGTTCACACGCCTCGCGGTAAAACTTGGCAAGTGGAAATTAAGGGTGTGACAACAACGGTCTAGGGGGGATCTTGTTAGAACATTTTGAGACCGTTGGTACTTGATTATCCATAGTTTGAGCTGGTTTGTAATAGTTAGACAATCTAGAAGGGTCAAAAGTGCAATTATGTGAAAGTCATATGTTGGCGGCGTAATTAATAACCCAGCGTATTTGTTAAATATGCTAGGTAGTCAGTTTGTCTAAATATGTTCTTCAATGTATGTATTGTCCTAGTTTCTTGGACAGATTTTGGTGATTACTCCTGTGTTGTGATTCTTGTTATTGTGCTTACATCCAATATCCAGATCCTGTTATTGATTATATGTTTTTGGGATTTCATATACAACACTAGTTGTTTGATCCATTCAAGATTCTTCATCTTCATGGTTTGGTTTTTCTTAACTTTTACACATTCAAACAACTAATCTATAGTTGTTTGAGTGATAACAATCAACCACTGTGATCCGAATCTGTTTTGGGACTCATAGAGTGGATCAAGTCGGGTCCTAGGTTCAGCCACCACGGGATCTTCGGCAGCAGCAGCAACTATGCAATCTAGCATACCTACTTGCTATCAGAGGACTTTGACTCGGGCTGAGTTACCAGCTCGACAATACCTACTACGAGAGCCTCGCCCAAACCCGCTCACGTTAGGTTCACTTTATATGATGCAGCAGTATGATGGGATGAGGCAGATGATGGAGGCGGATTGTAGGAGGCATGAGGAGGATCAAAAGAAAACAGAGGACAATTTGCAGTGTATGATGGGTCAGATGAATATGGGTATACCGACTTATCAGGTCTAGGAGGCAGAGAGTGAAGACGAGGATGAAGACTAGTGTGGGGATGATGTAGTTGTTGATCGTATCTTTTATTTTATTTTTCTATTATGCTAATTTTATTTCCTACGGTCTATACTAATATTATACTTTGATAATTCGGATGGTTTGGTAGGGTTGGTTGTGTTTTGTTTCGAACAACTCAATGGTATTATGTGTTTGGTATTGTGTTGATATTTATTAGGTATGATGTGAGGATAGCCGCTTCCGTTCGCGTGTGAGGATGAGGTATTGTTTGCAGAGCGTGTTCTGATTGGAGGTTTGTTGAATGGATTGGCATTTTGATGGTCTCGCAAATTATAAGCTAAGTCTTTTCCATTGTATAGCTTTGTATAGTTATTTTTTTTTCTTTTATTTTTTCTTTTTCTTTTTGTTTTTCTTTTTTTTTTTTTTTTTTGAGTCATGTTTCTATGCAAAACTTAAGTGTCGGTATGGGACATATGAGTGTAGTGTTAAATTAGTTAGGTGAGTCCGTTTTTAAGTCAACAATTTTTTGGAAGAAAATAGAAAAAACCAAAAAATAGAAAATGTCCTTTGTTTTAGAGTTTGCATATAATACAGAAAATGATAGTACAGTCAGGTATGTTCGGTTTTCAAATAATAATAATAATAATACGTGTAGAGTAAGTTGGGCACGTGTCTGACTTGGGATGTGTGGGTAGACTCTTTCGGTTTTTAGGTTCCTTTGAGCTAAATATACTTAATATGTTAGGATACCGGTGGGTACCCATCTAGGTGAAGTGGAGAAGCCGAAACCGCCAAAACAGTATAAGAAATACCGTTATAAGCTAAAACTCTTAGAAATTTTTATCAAAAAAAATATGTGTACCATTGAATAAATGAGCTAGATTGAAATAAAGACGTGGCATATGGAATCTCCCTTGGAGATGGTGACTCTAATCGAGAATCCCCTAGGTTAAGATAGAAAAAATGCTAAATTGCCAAAGCTCATGTTGTTGTTACTGGGGATGGTGACTCTGGTTTGGACAACCTCTGGGTTAGCTATGCAAAAATCTAGTGCTCATGAGAAAGAAAAAAAAAAGAGAAGCTTGATTGTAAATTCTTTAAGTTTTGGTATAAAATGGTTAAGAAATAGTCTAGTGACTGTTCCTTTTATTTTGTAAGCTTGAGGTAGGATTAGGTGGATCTGTGACTCTTTAGTGTGAGACCCTAGGTTGACTAACCACACTTGAACAGAAAAAACCTTAATAAGGGCTTAAGAACTGGTGATGAGTTTAAGTGGATCGTATACCCGCAATCGCAGTTAACATGTGTTTAATTTGTAATTAAATAACTTACACTTTGAAACAGAGTATTTAATAAGACTATGATTCCATAGCATAAATCTTTTTCAGGGACGGAAAAAGAGTAAGTGTGGGGATATTTGATATATTGCAAAATACATCTATTTATCATGTATAGTTTATACAGTTTTACTTAGTTAATCCGTTTATGTTTACCAGGTCTTGGGTGATAATCTTTGCTATAAAGTGCGGCAAACTAGCTAAAATTTGCAAAGACCGAGTACTAGGACGAGGTCGGGAGGTCAAGAGTTGAGAAAAGCACGAAATTCGAGGAAAATAATTTGTCGCCACCCGCAGGAGAGAAGCTTGTTGTCTGTCGTGGGTGGCGAGATGCCTATTGACCTATTTGACCATATTAACCCTCTCCATCCATGGGGGGAGCCTGTTATTCATCACGGGTGGCGAGGAGACTGTTTTCACAGACAGTTTCATGGTTTTGCTGGTTGTTCTCTCATAAAAACCTATAAATACATATTTATTGAAAGATGTCAAACGCTAGACGAATTTGGAGCGTTTCCCAGGAAGAAGAAGCAATGGTTGAAGGTCCCAAGCTCTAGTATCATTCAGCTCGTTGTTTTATAATCCAGGATTATTTCTTCTTCGACTTTTGATTGTTAATCATATTTTGCAACCTTGTTAAAACTCTTATTTTCGAATTGTTCGTGACGGTACTGCCTAGGCTAGTGATGAACGGGTGTTAGAGTTATTATTTTTATTCGGATAGTTAATGTTTATGGATTTTTTATGTTAAAGTAATGAACTTGGTTATTGATTTGGTGTGTTTGCATATTTAGATTTGTTTAATCATTGTTTATTGCTTTGTATAATCTTAGATGAATGTCTTTCATATAATAGGATTGATTGGGTCTCTTCTTTCCACTAGATGCTGATTTCTTGTGTGCATATTTACTCTTGGATGAAGCCTGCTCACAATCATCAGCACAAGAGTGAGTATCGATAATTTTATCCTTCAACTTAGGTTCAGCTAGCTTTTGAGGTGGGTTTTCCTTTTGACTTTTATTAACAGCATTTGAGGAGACTTCCTCTTGAGTTTTCTTTTTGTGTTGTTTTCTGGTTTTACGTGATCGTCCATTCTTTGCGAGAGTGGATCCTGTAGGCTTAGTCTCATTTGAAACCTTTTCTTAAGAAACTGAGCTTTTGGAGATGACTGAATCAGTTTCTTTAGAAACTATTTCATCAGACACAAAGCTTTCAGGATCATCTGCTTCTTGATTTCCAGATGATGAGCAATTTCATCAAAAAAAAGTTTGACTATCAAAAACACATTGATCATAATCTAATACACCAGAATCTTCAGTTTGATTGACAGATTCATCACACAACTCCTGTTTATCAACAAGTTCATTCACCCAATTAGACACAGCAATATTTTCAACTTTACAATGTTCAAAGGGATCTCTGAAGCATCAGTTGAGGTTTCAGGGATGCTAGAATAGTTGTCTGAATCACTCAAAACAGATGTTTCAGATTCATCAACAGATGCCTCAGACTCTTTTCTGTTAAAATAGTTAAATCACAATCAGAATAAAAAACCACTTCATTAAAAGGTTGAGTTTCAACAACTTCTTCAGAAAAACATTGAGTCTCAAAAACCATGGACTGAACATAGTCCCAAATGTAAATATCATGTTTATCACAAAAAGAAACATCTAAATCACCAAAATTGTTTGGATGTAGTTCATCTTCCACTTTCAACCGCTCCTCAACTATCACTTACTCTACACATGCACTAAAACAGTTAACATTGTCTACAGACTCGAAGTTGATGCATTTTCCCGAAATTCCTCTGATAGAGTTTTCATCGACTCCTTTTCCTGTTCTAAATTTTCAATTGATTCATTTAGGCATTCTTGATTAACATTTTTAACAAAACTCATGGGCTTTTGAAAATCAGTGGGTCTGTTGTTCTTTGGTTTGAAAGGTTCCCATTGAGTGTAATCACTTGGTTTGCCATACATCATTTTATCATAATTTTCTAGCCCTTGCTCAGTAATAGGCATTTTAGAATAATTATGATTATATGGTGGAAGAACCTGCTTATAACCCAACCGTTTGCCCTTGTTTTCTTTGTATGCCAATTTTGTACATTGCATAGATTATGAACAGTGTCGTTGGAAGTATCAAATTTCTTTAAGTTTAACTCATTTTGTTGATACTTTCTAGTATGATGTTCCAGCTCAACTCTCACAGATTCGCATTCCATAGTTTTCAAATTTAGTCTATTTTTGTAATCATGGACCCAACATTTCTGTTGATTAACGTCCAAGTGGAGCTGAGCTATGTCCCTTTTCAGCGCGTCAATCTTTTCATAGAGAATTTTATTGTTCTCTCGAAGACCGATGCACTTACACATGGCACTGTTGTAATCGTTAATAAGAGAAAAATTATGAGCTCTCATCTGGGAAATTTTATTTCTACAATGCTCAGAACATAAAAGGGAGTTTACCGTTTCGGAGAGAGTTCAGGGTTCCTCGATCTACACTATCAAACATTGGTGGTTTCTTGTAGAAAATTCAGAGATCTTGAGTGATTCCACCTGTGTTGCAGCATCCACCCAGATGGAACCACATTGCTCTTGAGCCATCAACGCCATTCCTGCTCCAGTGGCTCCTTGGCTAGTTGAAGTTGAGGTTTGAACTGGAGTAACAAGGACCACTGACCTCTTTGAGTTCCTAACAGCAGCAGCCTATGTAGCTTCATAACCCACTTGTGTCTTCTTGCAATCCCTGGAAAAGTGTCCCGGTTCATGACATTCATAGCATCTCATCTTGTCTTTTACAGATCCAGTCCAAATATTTGATATGGGACGTCAACCGTATCTTTTCTAAAACTTCTTTGCTCAAAATGCTGCCATAGCCAAGTTCCTAGACGCATCCAGTTCCTCTATATCTTCCTTGACCACCTGATTAATCTTTGTTTCAAGAAAGGATAGGAGCAAAAGATCACCTGCGAGAAAGGCGTTCAGATTGTTAAGCATAGAAGCTATAAGAACCAACTTTTCGTCATTCTGTTTGGTTAGAAAGGCTAGATTTTCTTTAGAGGGGAGGATTGGACATTTTGAGAGGATGAAGAATTCACTGGCTGAAAACCACATTGGCATGCTGAGGGTATTGCTGAGCAGGAGTGGGTGTAGGTGAGTTGTTTGGAAGAGACATGTCGTACGCATAGTTTGTCTCTGACTTGTAGTGAGCTTGAGTTATCGGACTGAAAACAACATTCGGGTTATTAATCGACACACCATGAATAGGGCTGAAAACAATATAAGGATGACTCTGGGACATTAAAACAGTGTTAGAACTAGTCATCCCGACAGCAATCATTGAATTCTTGTGGTTTAGCTCTCTCTTCTTATTGTCAATCTCACATGTTTTACGGAACAAGAATTCAATGATTGATGGTCTCATAAATGATAAGTACTGGCATCGCTATTATTCTGAACTCATTGCCAAAAAGCTAGGACATTCGAACTCGGAACAATGATTTATCCGAAATGCTATGAAGATGATCCGAAATGCAGGCGATCTTCAACAATGATTATCCGCAATGAATTCAAAATGCTAACTATTTATCCGAAATAAATCTGAAACTCAACACAATTATCCAAAATGAACTCGAATCATTAAGTTGTTGATCTGAAATATACTCGAAACACAAACTATTGATCCGAAATGTATTCAAAACTTCAAAGTATGATCCGAGATGATGTGCAGATGATCTGAAATGCAAACTGAAACTTCAAATATCTTCAAAAATAGCTACAGACTAGTAACAGTAGCGATCCGAAACAGTGTGATATCAGATCTAAGCCTGGAAACAGGTTCAACAGGCTCTGATACCAATTGTAAGTCCTGAAAAACAGATCTCACGATATCACACATAGCTTGATTGGTGGCGGAATCACACAAACAAGCTATGAATCGAGACAAAAGAAATAAGATGAAATAGAATAGATTAAAGATTAACTTGCATACAAATTGGTTTAGCTCTCTCTGCCGAATAAAAATGAAGTATTTTAAAATTAAAAGTGAATATTCTAAATGAGTCCAATCGACATAGTACAATCCGAGATGAAAAGTCAATTAGGAAAGTGGTTCGAACTCGGAACAGTGACTCGAACTCGGAACAGCGATTCAAAGTCGGAGAAGTGATTCATCCGAAATGTTATGAAGATGATCCGAAATGCATGGAATCTTCAACAATGATTATTCGAAATGTATTCGAAATGTAACTATTTATCTTAAATAAATCAGAAACTCAACTCAATTATCTGAAATGAACTCGAATCTTCAAACTGTTGATCCAAAATACACTCGAAACACAAATTTTTAATTTGAAATGTATTCGAAACTTCAAAGTATGATCCGAGATGATGTGCAGATGATCCGAAATGCAAACCAAACCTTCAAATATCTTCCGAAATAACAGCAAACTAGTAAAAGTAGCTATCCGAAACAGTGTGATCCTATCTGAGCCTAGAAACAGGTTCAACAGGCTCTTATACCAATTATAAGTCCCGAAAACCAGATCTCACGATATCGCACGTAGCTTGATTGGTGGCGGAATCACGAAAACAAGCTATGAATCGAGACAGAAGAAATAAGATGAAATAAAATAGATGAAAGATTAACATGCATACAAATTGGAATTTGTCTAATACAAGTTATGAGAGAACCACCAAAAAGCCATTAATCCCAAAACAACATTTACTATTTATAGTAAGGGATTAGTGCACCATTACCCTAAAACCCTAGACCCAAATGCCTTCCTAAGCCCTACTATTACAAGCTAGCCCAAACTACTAAAGTGACTAATGAATAAACCTAACAGGGCCTAACAATCTCCCCCTAAGTTTACTGCATTAGCGCTGCATTCAGCTCGAAGAACTGCCAGCTGCACTCCCTCCGAAAAGAGGACTAGCATCCACATATAATCTATTTCCGATCACATTTGCCACTACACTTTTCCATTTCATTGAAAAAATTTCATATCGATCATTGATGCAAATCTGATGCTGACCCAAGATCTCGATGTCTTCTTTGTGAAAGTTTATAAGATCCAATGTGTCTGCTAATCGGAAAGAGCTTTCCTTTGTAACGATCACCGCTTCAGCCATCTTTGGAATATATGCCCAGAACTAGAAGACTTGAACACGCCCTTTTGAAATTTAGGAGCCGCTGGAATGATCTTTTCTTTGTCAGTTGGCGGCCATATCATGCTCTGGATTATTCATTTAGTGTGTTGGTCGCGTACTCTAGGACTCTTCTTAAGATATAACTCAGCAATTTTTATTGTTGGAAAATTATTTTTCACTTCCCTTTCAAGCTTGTTATAGAAAGCCCAACCTCTACCTCTCTAATTTAGATCAGAATCATGATAAGGAGCACTGAGTAGGTTTTGCAAGTCGATCTTCTCCAGGACTCAAATTGTGACTGCTTCGAGTAATACTCTCGGTGTCCACTCTCTCATGTAATTAGCCATATCTCTTTGTTATGATCGAACCTCCAGCTAGCCACCTTTGACTTGTTTCCGATCTTATCAAAAATGCTCGATCCCAGCTTCGTCACATACCGATCAGACGTTTTCGCTGAATCTTTCAATTGGAAGTTTTCATAAAACGGATTCACATCTTGATTTCTTCTTTTGTTCAACAGCTAGATAAGCATTCAAACCAGCTTCTCGTTCAGCATCGGTAGTTGCCTTTTCTTTAGTGGTTTGTATGATGTGCAACATTTAGGGGATCATCATCTTTTTCAGCGAATTCACTTTCTTTTGTAGCTTTGCTTTAAACTCATAAATCTCTACCATCAGTAAACTCACATCACCCTAAAGTTGTTCGGTTGCTTGATCTCTAATCATCACTTGGGTTTGCAGAGATTATATTTGAGCATCCATTAATGCAGCATGTTGTTCCAACACGATTACGCTTCGTTGCAGCTTTTTGACATTCACATCTTCATCATCATCACTATCTGATTGTTCAACAAACTTCATTTTGTCTGCAGCAATTCGCATTGCTGCTTCATCGTGTTCAGTAAATCCACCAATAGAACTACAAGCCTCAAACTTAGCACCGCTTGAGCTTTCTGTTGTGATTCAGTAGTGAAGAAGTCTGGAATGACTGGTTCTTTATCTACAATAGTGATTTCGGGGGCATCTTGCATAATAGGTTCAGGAATGGTACTTGAGCTTGTGAGCTTGGGATCACGGGTTTCTAGTTCAATTCTTTGCTTCTTTCGTGATTCTGGATCAATATCTGAGACATCTTCAACAACTATTTCTTGTGTAGGAGTAGTTTCAGAAGGAGGGTTTTCGGATCTCTCCTGAAGTGATGCAAGTAATGCCTGAAGATTCTCGGAAGTTATCAGGTTCAAGTCTCTAACGTTTCCTCAACTCTTTTCCGACTCCCTACGTTCCAACTCATCCTCAGTCTCAACATCATCAGTAACCAAATCTTCAATTTCAGGTTCTGGCTTCTATTTAGCACCAATGATTTGTACATCATGTTCTTCGGCCACTATGGCATTCAACAGTTTAGGTGCAGGTACAATCGATCCAAACTTCTCGTGTTTCTCCAAAGCATACTTTTCAATAAACTTGATTTTTGCATTATCTCGCTGTTTGCATGCTGCATCAAAGAAACTTGGACCCATAGGCTTCAATTCAGAAAGTTTGTGCTTTTTACAAGGTCCAGATACTTCTCTTCGAGAATCATTTGCACAAATCTTAGGTACAGCAGAAATGCTTTCTTCTTGGGATTTTCAAGCATGTTCTTCATGTATTCAAAAATAAAAGCCGAGAAGTTGTAATCCCATTTGTTCACCAGAGCAACTAATGCAGACATTTGTGTTTGATTAAGCTGATCTAAGCCACCTTTGTTTTCTGAAATGCATTGTAGGAAGATGTGCACTAGAGATCTCCAATACGGCGGAAACATCTTCTTTAAAAATGTTGGATAAACGCCCTCGTAGCTCATATGTCGTAAAGCTTTAATAACACTGTCTCTATCAAATGATGTTGGATGACGATCTAGATCTTCAAACTTTAAACCTCTCGTACCACTACTTCCGAAATAATAACATCCTTTCCTTGAATATAGGATTCAATGGTTCCTTTTCCTTCTGCTCCACCTCTCTTTGCTTTTACGTTTAACCAGAAATCTTGAACCATGTCTTCGCTGATAACTAGATTAATCTTCAATGCATGTGTGATACGATAGGAGTTCAAACCGACTATCATCAAATGGAACATCTCATAATAATCCGTAGGAGGATCCGATAAGTAACATGCTTGATTATGGAAGGGTTCCACATCGAGCTTGCGCCTTTCCATTATCTTTTGAGCCATTTTCTGCACTTTTGAACAAAAAACGTTAAGTTTTACAATAAAGATCAACTTAGTTGACTAGTCAACCGTTCAATCCTATATCAAACGGGTCAACAAGTCACATAGTTCAAATAAGGAGGGTCAAGGGGGTCAACCATACAAGTCAAGATTCAAGAGGTTCAAAAATGATGTGAACTGGTCAATAAATGAAAAGGTTCAAATTTTGTTAAAACTAGTCAAACATGATTCGGATGGACCGGGTCAACAGTGTTTCGAATGAACAAAGGTCCAAAACATAATTCGGAGGAACCCTTGTCAGGTCATTCAAAATGATCTGACATTTCAGATGAACACATGTCAGATTTCGGATAAATAGGAAGTTTATCCGAAATGCATACATTGGATCCGAGATCCATCCAAAATGCATGGTGGTCATTCGAGATTCATCCGAGATAGTATAAAGTCCATCTGAGATCCATCCAAAATGCAAGGGAATCTTCAAACCTTTGAATTCGAGTTGGTTAGTCTGAGAGAGATCCAAAATGCTGAGGTGAATCGAAATGACATGAAATGATTCAAAATGCCCTTTTATAGATTCGAAATGGGCCAATTCGAAATGTTGGGCTTGGCCAATTCGGAATAGTGGTCCGAAATGCATGTCAGGCCCATTTCGAAACAGTGGTCCATCCGAAATGATGGGCCTGTATGAAATGAGTAGGCCCAATTCAAATCAATTCGAGATTGGTGGGCATGTCCGAAATGGGTGGGCCCATTCGAAATAGTAATTTCGACAATGTAGGCCCCTGCTTTGCGTTGTTCTGAACAGTAACACCTTTAGTCAAAATGAACGATGTAACCAACCGAACCCTTTTGGTATCCAAAAAAAATAAAATAATAGTAAAATAATAAGATGAGGAAAATTTCCATGGGAACAAATCGTTCTTGAACCGATTAAGGAACACTTTTCAGCACAAGCTTAGTCTGACTGGTCCACGCGATTGTCAATATATTTTTCCACTTAAACTTATCATGTCAGCCTTCAATTTTCAATCTTGTGACTTGATTTGATAAAGAATGCTATAACATCCTTGTATCCCATATCAAGACATACCCTCGCGATCAAGGTAAGCATAACAGTTCATCGTAACGAGTGAGTATACTGAGATCATCCTTTGATTTTTACAACGTCAGACATGTTGGTGAGCAGGTCAGTACATCGTACCGCAAAGTGACCAATCAATATCTAACGAGGGTTAGGCATTATATTTAACTTTTCACGTACATGGAATTTTCTCATGATGAGATTTCCTTTCTTTTAAGATTTTGGCCTTTGATTTTGGCTCTTTTAAGGATATCCTGACTGTGCCTAGGTCTGCATGTATCCAGATGCAATAGAAGGGCGGTCCTGATATCCCAGATGTCTCATCAGTATACAGACCCGGAACCTCAGACGTTGGCTTTCTATAACGCAGGATTGACCATGAAATCATACGCTGATGATATGTTACCCACATGATGTATAGCTTGTAGAATTTTGTCACTTGGCATCTTTTTGCCCTTTGAGCGATAAGCCTATCAACACATCGTAGTGGATCCTTGCCTTTTCAGCTTCGATACCTTACATGTGTTAGTCAAATTCTTTAGCACGGAAATTTATTTCACTTCCCAGCAAGTAAATCTCCCCCTTAATTAAATATTTCTCCCCTTAAATTTGAGCAAGTAGAATGCTTTATGCACAAATTTATTTATTAACTTATTTACAAAACCCCTTTTATAGTTGCTTAGTCGGTGTACCGTATCATTTTTAAAAGGTCCACAAGCACCTTGAATCTCGAGTTGCTGACAAGTTTTGTAAAAAAATCCACTTTATTAGAATCAGTATGGATCTGTTCAAGTTCAATCGATTATCTGTCATAGAAATCTCGAATGAAATGAACTTTGATATCATTGTGCTTGGTTTTGGAATGAAAAACAGGGTTTTTGATGATTTGGATAGCGACATCGTTATCACAATAAATAGTAGTGTTTAGATAAGTCAAACCGTAATTCTCGAGCTAGTGTTGCATCCAAATAACCTGGAAGCAGCAAGCGGATGCTGCAACATATTCTGTTTCCCAAGTATTGGCATCCAGCCGATGTAGACTTCATATTCCTCTCTGTCCCTCTAAGATTATTGTCAAAAAAAGCAAACAAATCAAAGTCTGAATCTCTAGGATACTAGAATCCAAGTTTTGGGGCTCCCTTCAGGTATCTAAAGATTCATTTAATGGTAGTAAGATGAGAAAGTTTAGGATTGGCCTGAAAATGAGCACATTGACAAACGGAAAACATAATGTCTGGCCGGCTTGTAGTCAAATACATCAGTGAACCAATCATGGAT
Organism: Scalesia atractyloides; assembly: GCA_947069175.1. Lineage (NCBI taxonomy): Eukaryota > Viridiplantae > Streptophyta > Magnoliopsida > Asterales > Asteraceae > Scalesia > Scalesia atractyloides. Next base: position 68,443,013 of record CAMTDV010000020.1, on the reverse strand, counting down.
CGGTACAATGTTGGATTGACCGGACTGCCTTCAACATCTTCAATTAGTAGTGGTCGTTCCGCAATCATGGGCTTGGAGTCTGTCATGTCAAATTTTGCTATAATATCATGAACATATTTTCCTTGATGATACAAAATTCCTCGACTGCTTTGACGGACTTGCAAACCCAAGAACATTGCCATTTCACCCAGTGAGCTCATTTCGAACTTCTTCTTCAATACCTCCTTGAATTCCTTGCATAAATCTTCATTGGTTGACTCAAAAATGATATCGTCAACATAGATCTGAACAAGGATGAGATCCTTGTCAACGCGTTTAATGAATAGCGTTTGAGCTATCATCCTCGGGGTATATCCGTGTGCAAGCAGATGCTCTGTGAAGGTTGCATACCATGCACGAGGTGCTTAGTGCAGTCAATAAAAAGCTTTATCTAACTTGTAGGCATAGCCTTGCTTTCTTGAATCAACAAACCCATGGGGTTGAGTGACATAAATTTCCTCCTTGACCTTCCCATATAGAAACGCCGTGTTGACATCCATCTGATATACGGTGAATCCCATGTAAGATGCATATGCCAAAAAAGATGCGAATGGCTTCAAGTCTTGATACGGGAGTGTACACTTCTTCATAATCATGTTTGTTCCTTTAACCCCACCGTGTTACAAGAGCACATTTTCCTTGAGGCAACTTCACCAATTTCCATACACCCAACTTTTCAAACTGATTGAGCTCTTCATGCATTGCATCGACCCATCCAGGTTCCTGCAAAGCAACGTCAATGCTCTTAGGCTCAATCTATGAAATGAAGCATGAATATAAACATGTGTTAATGGTTCCTTATCTACTGCGGGTCTGTACACTAGCAATTATAGGACCAAAAACGTTTGCAATTGGATGGTTTCTCCAAACACATTGTGGAATTGCTACAGCAGGAGCCTGCAAGTTTGGTTGCAGATTTGAAGAACTTCCTGATACTATCACAGTTTGTTCCCCCTCATTTGATGTAGTAGTAGTGTTCAACACCGGTGGATCAACAGTGCATTTTGAAGGAATCGGCTCTTGGAACAATGAAGCTCCTTAGATATTTGAATTAGAGGGACCTACAGTCGTTTGTTGTGTGGAGGCGTTAGTGTTGTAAGTTGCATCATCAGGAGTAGTTTTGTAGTAGATTCAAGAACCGGCTCCTAAGTTGGTGAAGTATGATGCCGTTCAGTAGCAACTTCGTGAAATCCCGGTGGATCCACAGTAGGTTTCTTGAAAGCGTCTTGTAGCTGCACGGCATCATCTTTAGCAACAACGGGAATAGGTATCACTGTACTTGAGACATTGCAATAACAGTCACATCAGATAGAATATTAAACGACTTAAACAAAAAGGAATAATCATATAACCAATCAGGTCAAATTCGAGCATCTTTAGGATTTTCTTCTAGCCAATCCACGTAGTACGTCTCCACGATCTATTCTTTAATCTTGTTGTATACTCGATATGATATGTTTTTAGCATAGCCGATGAAATAGCATGGATCTCCTCTTGCTTTAAATTTACTTTTGGCATCCATGGTTAGGAGAACACAAGGACAACCAAAAGTGCGGAAATGTCTTACAGAGGGTTTCTGTCCTTCAACTATTTCATAAGGCGTCTTCATGTGACGTTTGCTAATTAGAGCATAATTTTGAAAATAGCAGGCGGTGTTCACTGATTTTGCCCAAAATATCAGTGGAAAGCCAGAATCTATCAGCATTGTGCGAGCAGCTTTAATGAGAGTTCAATTACGTCTTTCAGCGACTCCATTTTGTTGAGGAGTTCGAGCTTCACTGTGTTAACGATCAATTCCCTTCAAGGCACAGAAATTATTCAACTCAGCATTCCTAAACTCTGTCCCATTATCGCATCGAATGATGCTCACTCACTCGTTTGCCTGATTCTCCATTAGAGTGACAAATTTCTTTATCAAACCCGCAGTTTCTCTCTTTTGTTCCAAGAAAAACACCCAAGTGAAGCGAGTGAAGTCTAACCAAGCAATAAGCCTTCCCTCCAATACTTAGCACATTAACAGGACCAAAAAGATCCATGTGAAGCAGTTCCAGAACTTTAGACGTTGTGTTCATGAGTTTGGACCCGTGAGGTTTACGATGGTGTTCCCACGAGTGCATGATTCACATTTCTCGATCTACATGAAATCCTTGATTGGCAGATTTCTGACTAATCTCCTTGGGCTAGTCGCTTTAGATTCTTCATGTTTAGATGACCTGAAAGACGATGCCACAACATAGCATCATGTTCGGTGATTTCATAGAACAAACAGGTAACTTGATCAGAGGGAGCTTTGTTCATGTTAAGCACGTAAGCATTTCCACGACGTTCGGCTTCAAGCAAGTACCAACCCTCCGTTATTGTCACACCCTGACCCGCAGCGGATATGGTAGTCGGCGCATGATTGGGTTTTCATCAAAGCTCATGACATTTACTATTATAAAAGTTTCATATTTATTATTTCAAATTAAAAAGAAATATTCCAACCAACACATAAACCGTACAAACACAAAAATGTTCTAAATAAGACATTCAAGTAACGCTTTATTTTTCTTCTAAGGCCTGATCCTATGTGTTCCTTGCTTCAACCTGATAACCTGTATCATGTGTAAAAATAGAGATTTGGGTCAACAAAAGTTGGCGAGTGAATCCCATTTAAACATTAGAAAGAAATGATATGTTGATTAATTTAATAAAATGTGCATAAACCAAATATGAGCAAACGTATGTGTAAACTATCCACAAACCACATAATCATCTAGCAACGTACATGTGAACACGATAAGCGATGTGTGTGAGATCAAGGCTCAATCAAACGGAGCCGGTCTAATTAGGCAACGCGATGCTCTACCCGTATGAAATAGGGAACTGGTGGGCCTAATGTGAAAGCTTGACTGAAATGAGAAAGTATAACCACAAATAACAATAAACCAAATATCACATAGCACGTTAGTTCATATAATGGTAGTAGCACAAGTGTTTGAATAAATGATATAAATAAACGACACATGATACACCCCAAAACATGAATAAAAAGGGAGTTTGTAGGAATTACTCACAGTGGATGCGTTCTTGTTTTGATAACGAGCGCGCATGATTTAAAAATACCAACCGACGAGAAAAGCTAACGTAAATATTCACGTGATAATTCGGTACATATGTTTCTTTTACTTCAAATTAGTATTTTTATTTAATGAATTTTATTAGACTTTTTAGATAATTTATAGTATTTGTTACTAATTTTTATGCTTAAAATGGACTCATTTTATTATATATTTTTATAGTTTTAGAGAAAAATAAACAAAAGGTTAATTAAAAAAATATACTCCTTAGCGGGTCGAACCGGGTTGAATCGGAATTGTACGCAGCGTGTGGGACTCGAACGCGTGGCCTCTCGTTTACGTGCACACAGCTCTACCAATTGAGCTACGTGTCTAACCCGAAATCTATTCAGTTTTACTTATATATATATATATATATATACACACACACACACACACATACTAAGCCTAACCATAATCTGGTTATATTTTAAAAAGGTTTGATAATTTCAGAAACAGGTAACCGACCGGACTCGAACCCGCGACCAAGGCTTCGTGTTGCACACAGCCCGAACAATTGGGCTGTGTAACTAACCCGGAGGATATGGGTTTTTAATTAAATTTATACACTTACTGAGTCTTATTATATATAAGTTATAAAAAGATTTGGTAATATATAGGAAATCAGCAGTGTAGGTAAGGATCGAACCCGGGACCCTTTGTTTAAAATGCACACAGTCCACCACTGGACTGTGTGTCTAACCCGGTATATTTACCGGTTTTAATTTCTTTCATATACTGCTTCCAACTCATCTTCTTCATTCTAAAATCCCAGAATAATAATCCTACTGTTTTGCAAATCCGATAAAATTTATCTTTTTATTTGAAACAATTACTGAATATAAATAATAATAAAAAGGATTCAAGAGTGTTTATACCGTATGAAAAATGTCTTTGATTTTCTCCGGTGAAGTTCCGGCGACGAGCCCACATTCTCTGGCGATGAGTAGAGAGTTTAGAATAAGATTTGCGAGTGAGCGACTTCTTAATAGATTTCAAATATCACTATTTATAGATATATGGTGGTTTGAGTTTGAGTTTCGGTTTCATATATTTTCGGTCAAAGGTTTATGGCTGAAATGATTTCATGACCGTTTTTTTAGCATTGATGACCCCATAATTGAGTTTATCACATGGTTAGAGAAACGGTTTTGGCTTTAAAACGAAGATTGATGATTGAATTGGGTGTTTCATCCGTTTAGGCGGGTGTTTAAAATTTGATTTCAGTAGTTTGTTTTAATATAAATATCATTTACTTTAGAATTATAACAGATGTGTGTGTGGTGTAGTGGTGTGTAATGTGTTTAATTTGGGTGAAGACCCGGGTTCGATACCCGTGGTCTACACCCTTTTGGTATTTTATTTTTATTACTTATATTTTATTTATTATCATTATTATTTTAATCTTAAATAATTTATTTATTATTTAATGCAAATAATATAACGAATTTTTAAACGTTTGACATAAATACGTAACGAACATCATAACGTATACTTGTATTACAAAACGGAGCGGATTTTAGAATCCGTTTTACGACAAATGTTACAGGTATAAACTATTCCTGGCTTTTAAATTACGCATCCATCTTTTGTGAAGAGAATATCTAGACCTTTATCGCACATCTGAGAGACGCTCAAGAGACTGTGTTTGAGTTTAGGAACATAATTGACATCGGAGAAGCTGAGAACTCCATTTTTTACTGTACCCTTCATAGTTATTCTTCTAGTTTCTCCTCTTTCAAAACTGACCAGTCCGTCGTTGAAGATTTTGATGTCGTTCAACTGGGAGATATCCCCTGTCATGTGTCTAGAACAACCACTATCAATAAACCAAATACTCACAATAGCCCTCCATAGTCATTCCTACACGCATAACGCGATTAGTGAGAAACTAGAACCCAGACCATATTCGATCTGGGTTGATCATCACTCTTCGTTCGTGATACCTCATGAAAGATCATATGACTTTTTACAGAGTTGGAGGTGTGAGAAGAAGATATTGTAGAGTTTGACGATTGTGAACACTAAGACTGAGATCTAGCAAGAATTCTGGGTCTCCAGATTTTTGAATCGGTGTTGTTTGAAACAAATTCAGTTGATGTTGCGTTTAATTTCTTGGACTGATTTTGGAAACCATTTGTATTTGAAAACTTTTTATTGATTTTCTTTGCTAGATTCCAGTCTCCATCAGAGGCTTTGGCCTAAGTGAATTGATGTCTATAACATTGATGATGCGAAGCCATCTGATGATAGGTGTTCCTAGAATGGTAAGACACGAGAGGACGATGAACACAATTTCTAGCTATGTGCCCCGGAATTCCACAATTGAAACAAGTTTGTCTTTTCGAGAAAAAAGACATTTAGTTCTACTTGTGATATTCTGGGGAGCTGATTGGGTCTCTTCTTTCCACTAGGTGTTGATTTCTTGTGTGCATATTTACTCTTCGATAAAACCTGCTCACAATCATCAACACAAGAGTGAGTATTGATAATTTTACCCTTCAACTTAAGTTAAGTTAGCTTTTGAGGTGGGTTTTCCTTTTGACTTTTATTAACAGCATTTGAGGAGACTTACTCTTGAGTTTTCTTTTTGTGCTGTTTTCTTGTTTTTCATGATCGCCTTTTCTTTGCGGGAGTGGATCTTGTAAACTTAGTCTCATTTGAAACCTTTTCTTCAAAAACTGAGCTTTTGGAAAAGACTGAATCAGTTTCTTTAGAAACTATTTCATCAGACACAAAGCTTTCAGGATCATCTACTTCTTGATTTCCAGATGATGAGCAATTTCATCAAAAAAAGTTTGACTATCAAAAACACATTGATCATAATCTAATACACCAGAATCTTCAGTCTGATTGACAGATTCATCAGACAACTCCTATTTATCAACAAGTTCATTTACACAATTAGACACGGTAATATTTTCAACTTCATAATGTTCAGAGAGATCTGAAGCATCAGTTGAGGTTTCAGGCAAGCTAGAATAGTTGTCTGAATAACTCAAAACAGATGGTTTGAATTCATCACTAGATGCCTCAGACTTCTCTAATAAAACAGTTAAATCACAATCAAAATAAAAAACCACATAATTAAAAGGTCCAGTTTCAACAACGTCTTTAGAAAACCCTGAGTCTCAAAAACCATGGACTGAACATAGTTCCAAACGTAAATATCATGTTTATCACATAAAGAAACATTCGTATCATCAGCATTATTTGGATGTGGTTCATCATCCACTTCCGACCGCTCCTCAACTATCACTGACTCTTCACATGCACTAAAATAGTTAATATTGTCTACAGACTCAAAAGTTGATGCATTTTTCCAGAATTCCTCTAATGGAGTTTTCATCGACTCCTTTTCATGTTCTAAATTTTCAACTGATTCATTTAAGCATTCTTGACTAATGTTTTTAACAAAACTCATGGGCTTTTAAAAATTAGTGGGTCTGTCGTTCTTTGGTTTGAAAGGTTCCCATTGAGTGTAATCACTTGGTTTGTCATACATCATTTTATCATAATTTTCTAGCTCTTGCTCAGTAACAGGCATTTTAGAATAATTATGATTATATGGTGGAGGAACCTGCTTATAACCCAACCCTTTGCCCTTAGTTTCTTTGTATGCCAATTATACATTGCATAGATTATGAAAAATGTCACTGGAAGTATCAAATTTCTTTAAGTTTAACTCATTTTGTTGATACTTTCTAGTAAGAAGTTCCAGCTAACTCTCACAGAGTCGCATTCCATAGTTTTTAAATTTAGTCTATTTTTGTAATCATGGACCCAATATTTCTGTTGAGTCCAAGTGGAGCTGAGCTATGTCCTTTTTCAGCGCGTCAATCTTTTCATAGAGAATTTTATTGTTCTCTCGAAGACCGATGCACTTAGACATGGCACTGTTGTAATCGTTAATAAGAGCAAAAATTATGTGCTCTCATTTGGGCAATTTTATTTCTACAATGCTCGGAACATAAAAGGGATTTTATCGTTACAGAGAGAGTTTTGCGCTCCTCGGTCTGCGCCATCAAACATTGGTGGTTTATTTCAGAAATTTCAGAAATCTTGAAAGATTCCACCTGTGTTGCAGCATCCACCCAGCTGAAACCATGTTGCTCTTGAGCCATCACGCCTTTCCTGCTCCAGTGGCTCCTTGGCTGGTTGAAGTTGAAGTTGAGGTTTGAACTGGAGTAACAGGGACCATTGACTTCTCTGAGTTCCTAGCAGCAGCAGCCTGTATAGCTTCATAACCCACTGGTGTCTTCTCTCAATCCCTAGCAAAGTGTCCCGGTTCATGACATTTATAGTACCTCAGCTTGTCTTTTACAGATCCAGTCTGAATATTTGACATGGGATGTCGACCGTATCTTTTAGAGTAAATTGCACAAAACGTCCTTTAAGTTTCACCAATCTTGCTGGTTTCAGCCTTAATCTTTAAAAGTTGCCAAAACCAGCCTTTAAGATTAATTTTGTTGCATGTTTAATCCTTTATCACTAACCCAGTTACTAATCCATGTTAAATGGCCTCACATGCATAGCATGTGAGGGTAAAACCGTCTTTTCATCTCTCTCTCTCCACTTTCTTTATCTTCAAACTCTTTCACCTTCAACCTTACTACCGCCGCCTGCCACCTTCAACTACCACCGCCACCACCTTCAACTATCATCCGCCACTACCACCACCTGTAACTACCTGCAACCACCACCACCACACTATCTCCCTCTATAATAAACTACCATCTTCTTCATTGTCTCTCATCATAAATGGACCACCACCACCACCACTAGGTGCCGCCACCACCACCACCACTATCTCTCACACACACACACACGATTGCAACCATCGGACCACCAAATCTTTTCTGGTCACCACTTCCAGATCCAAAATCTGGATGTTGGATGTGAACATTGAACCCCTAACCATCCTACAACATAAACAACCACTAGCATGATGATAACGGTGGTGTCTAGCGGCTACAATGACGACGGCAGCTATCACCAGATTTGTGTGTTGAGTTTTAGAGTTTTGTTCAAGCATAACCGGCTCCCATTCGCGTCCTCGTCGGTTATTTGTTTTCGATCTGTCTATGTGTGAACCGAATCTGGTTTTTAGATCTATGTGACTTCGTCGGCGACGGTTTTGGGAATTAATCCCTTTTTCAGATCTAGTTTTGAATTAGAGAGAGATGGTGGTGATGGCAGCCGGAGGTGGCGGTGGCAACTGGTTGTGTTGGGTGGTGGTACAAAGACATAGATAAATGGGTGAGAAGGAAACGCCAGGTTTTGAGCTTGAAGGAAATGCCAGGTTTTAAGCTTGAAGGAAATGGCAGAAGATTAGGTTATGAAAAGTTAGGGTTTTTAAAAGTGAACAAGATGACAGTTTGTTTTTTATGAGAGAGAGATGAAAAGACGGTTTTACCCTCACATGCTATGCATGTGAGGCCATTTAACATGGATTAGTAACTGGGTTAGTGATAAAGGATTAAACATGCAACAAAATTAATCTTAAAGGCTGGTTTTGGCAACTTTTAAAGATTAAGGCTGAAACCAGCAAGATTGGTGAAACTTAAAGGACGTTTTGTGCAATTTACTCTATCTTTTATGAACTTCTATGCTCGAAATGCTGCCATAGCCAAGTTCCAAGACACATCCAGTTCCTCTATATCTTCTTCGACCACCTGATTAATCTCTATTTCAAGAACGAATTGGGGCAACAGATCACCTACGAGAAAGGCGTTCAGACTGTTAAGCATAGAAGCTGTGAGAGCCAACTTTTCTTCGTTCTGCTTGGTCAGAAAGGCTAGATTTTCTTGAGAGGGAGTGGATTGCACAGTTTGAGATGATGAAGAATTCACTGGACTGAAAACTACATTGGCATGCTGAGGGTGTTGCTGAGCAGGAGTGGGTGTAGGTGAGTTGTTTGGAAGAGACATGCCATACATATAGTTTGTCTTCTGAGCTTGTAGCTAAGCTTGAGTTGTCGGACTGAAAACAACATTCGGGTTACTATTCGACACTCCATGAACAGCGCTGAAAACAATGTTCGGATGACTCTGGGACATTAAAGCAGTGTTGGAACTAGTCATCCCCGCAGCAATTATTGAATTCTTGTGGTTTAGCTCCTCTGCCGAATAAAAATGAAGTATTTTAAAATTAAAAGTGAATATTCTAAATGAGTCCAATCGACATAGTACAATCCGAGATGAAAAGTCAATTAGGAACAATGGTTCGAACTCGGAACAGTGACTCGAACTCGGAACAGTGATTCGAAGTCGGAAAAGTGATTTATCTGAAATGTTATGAAGATGATCCGAAATGCAGGGAATCTTCAACAATGATTATTCGAAATGAATTCGAAATGCTAACTATTTATCTGAAATAAATCCGAAACTCTACTCAATTATCTGAAATGAACTCGAATCTTCAAACTGTTGATCCGAAATACACTCGAAACACAAATTTTTAATTCGAAATGTATTCGAAACTTCAAAGTATGATCTGAGATGATGTGCAGATGATCCGAAATGCAAACCGAACCTTCAAATATCTTCCGAAATAACAGCAGACTAGTAAAAGTAGCTATCCAAAACAGTGTGATCCTATCTGAGCCTAGAAACAGGTTCAACAGACTCTTATACCAATTATAAGTCCCGAAAACCGGATCTCACGATATCGCACGTAGCTTGATTGGTGGCGGAATCACAACAACTATGAATCGAGACAGAAGAAATAAGATGAAATAAAATAGATGAAAGATTAACATGCATACAAATTGGAATTTGTCTAATACAAGTTATGAGAGAACCTCCAAAAAGCCACTAATCCCTAAACAACATTTACTATTTATAGTAAGGGATTAGTGCACCATTACCCTAAAACCCTAGACCCAAATGCCTTCCTAAGCCCTACTATTACAAGCTAGCCAAAACTACTAAAGTGACTAATGCGTAAACCTAACAGGGCCTAACACATGAATGATCCATGGATGTTTGATTTGAATCTGACCTAGAGATGTTTATATGTGTAAAAACATGTTATAAAATGCATGAGTGATTTGGTATATGATAATGTTCCTATATGTGAATTGGCGTCCAAGATTGTGAATTTTGGGAAGATAGAAACTTGCATGTTTAAGATCCTCAAAAGATCCTTAAAGATCTGGAAAAATGAGTTTAAAAGGGTATATTATACTTTGAAAATATTTACTTTTACATGTTAATCTTAGTGATTGGATGTTTGTAAATATGGATTTTATACATAAACCAAAGGCTAAAATGGTGCATTTTAGCTTCAAAATGGAGGTTTACATAAGTTCGGTTTTGGACAGAAGTAAATCCTATATTTTAAGAGGAAAAACTCTTATTTTAAGAGTGTGATTAACTTATGTGGTGTTTGGGCATAAAAAGTCGACAAATTAACGCTTTTCGGTTTGAAAGTTTTTTATTGTTTGAAATTGTTTTAAAACAAAAATCTTTATCATATTTTGAGTATAAAATATGTATTTTAAAGTGTACATTATAATCATGGTGTTTATGCATGATTATATGTGAATCTTGTCGTGTAGGATGTCGCGAAAACCCCATAAGTTGCCATGTGAATGTGATTTTAGCTAGACTTGTGTGTTGGTATTCTATGATTTGAAATGTGTATTGATATGATTATTTAGATATATTTTGGGCTAAAATGTGCTTATATGTTAAAACTATGGATTTGGTTAGCAAAAAGTTAGCCGCTTCTCCATTAGCGCGTAAATGGTAATATTTAAAAATAGACGTCGAAACGTCATATTTATAAGTTTTCTTTTTACCAAAATATAAGTTTTCGCGACCACTTTTTAACTAATGATTTATTTATCGGGGGAAAGCATGTTGTATATGGTCGTCCTCCTTGAAAAGTAAAAGATAAGGCGAGTTTTTACGGCGCCCTTTTTATGCTTCTTGAAAAAAACAAATAAATTAAAATCTATAAACAACCCACACCACTCATTGTTAACATATTTTTTAACGGCATTAACCAATACATAATATGTACAATTGTACAATTGATAAGGCCGTGTGCAAGTGTATCTCTTGTTATAATATAGATGAGGCATTGGAGCAGTAATGACGGGAATGAACTAATATAATAATGCAACCATACTAAAACTAAACATATGTCTATGAAGTCTAGTCTATGTTCTATTGGCCATCCTCCTTACCATTTTCCGGCATCATTTAACAATATTCAACTTGCACTTTCTAGTATGCATTTAATCCCCAACAATTATTATAACTTTCACCATAATTTGCTAGTTACTTTTTATTTTTTTTTTATGAAAATGCAGGGGTTGCAATCGGGGCAGGATGGTAGGCTGTGATTGCGTATATAAATATTGCATGCTACTACTTCTTTGGTGTTCCTTTTAGACTTAGGTTGGGATTTGCATTCAATAGGGGTGTGAAGTGTGATCTATATACTCATTAATGTTGTACATTATTCATTATTGATTGTACCATATATATCTAACATAATGAATATTGTAGGGTATCTGGATTTGAATTTGTGTTATATACTCATTAATGTTGTACATTATTCATTATTGATTGTACCATATATATCTAACATAATGAATATTGTAGGGTATCTGGATTTGAATTTGTGTTAGAACCAACCGGGAGAAAGAGCAACTTCACACTCTAATTATTTATCTCGATAAGAAAAAACCTTTTGTAGCCTATGTTGACCTTAGCAAGGGCCAAAGATTTTGCAACACCCAACCCGGATGAATTGACGTGTCAGTATAACAGTGGATTAGAACAAAAGTCATAATTTCATTGATTAAACCAAAGTTGGAAACACATAACAGAAGTTAGAGTAAGCCCGAATGTGTAATACAGATTATTCAAAAAAAATATAAAGTTAACGAGCATCTTTATGTTATTCACATTATCCTAAGCATTAATCTTCTCTCTCTTGATCCTGTCCAAGGTATCCTGTGAACCTGAGATGTACAAAAAGTTACAAAATGAGTTGAATGCCCAATACGAAATAATAGGCTCAAATAGCAAATAAATAATCAACTAAAATGATATCAATATCTTTCATAATGTATACTGATAAGAAGCAAAACAAAGCAAAGCATAACATATAATTGAACTGAATCATATCATACAGATGTACCCATAAGCTAAACATGGGCGACAACCACAAAGTCTATCACATGCGACGGTGCGGTTTGGCCTACCCGTTATCCATACGGCTCCTAGTAGCTATGTACCACACTTGTACTTAGGGACGCCGTGAACTAATAACCCGTCATGAAAGGAGCTAGAGAGCTTAGGGTAGCAGATCTCAGATAATCAGAAACAAATATAACACTAACATTAACAAATATTATAAGTCTCAGAACATGCAGTAGCTTACAGAAATAGATAAACAATGAACAAGATAACAATAAAGAAGAGGTAAAGATCCGTACCATTTTGCTTGATTTGGTGTTTTACAGAAATAGATCTTGGTCTAAGCGTATTCATATAAACCTAAATCTTGTCCAAATTTTCATAAGTTTGTGTTCGTACATATAAACTACTTATATATTGTTTATTAGAGATTTGTTTAATCTATGTGTAGTTTTAAGAATAAATATTATCTGTATATGTATATTTGTATTTACGAATGAAACGTAATGTTATTTTTAGTTCTATAATTGTAAAAATATAATAGGTAAGAAAATATTAAAGCTAGACATTAGTTACAAAAAATGTTAGTCACAAGAATTTGAACTTGTGACCTAAGGTTATAAGTCATAAAGCTTAACAATGAACCATTTAATCCTTTATGTTTATCTTATAAACTCTGATTAGTTAAATAAGAAATCTGATGTTATTAAATCCTTAGTTAGAAATCTGATTCATAAAATAGAAAAAAAAAATCTAATAAAAATAATGTCACCATCAAGGTTTGAACCCCTGACCTCTAGTTTCTAAGTCCCAAAACTTAACCAGTTAGACTACACCACCTTTTGATATACATTTTGAATATGATGAATTTAACCAGAAATTCAATGGGTTTAAATGTAAATATGATGAGTTTAAAAACAAATCTGATAATCCAAGACCTCTAGGATATAGTCTTTAAACACTTGGTATGTTTTTACGAAAATTTGATGTTTCATCATAAATCTAATGTTAATCTAATATTGCATATGATCTTAATGTCTCTTGATTCGAACTTGTGACCTCTAGGTTGTAAACCAAAATCTGAAAGTTCTAGCTATCTAAGCCCTTGTGAACTAATAGATTCATTAATTATTTTATGTACTTAGTTCACTATTTTATATTCTTCCTCATCATCTTTTATCCAAAACTAACATTCACACATTTAATTCTATATTTCATTTTAATTCTAGATTAACCTTAGTGTTTCAAAAATAAAGATTTATTTTATTACCTTGGTCAAAAAACGTGTTCCGGTTACGAGAGACGTCGTCGGAAAATCCGTAATGATCGTCGGAGTTGGTATTTCTTCGCCAAAAATGGTCTCGGGTGATATAGTTTACGTGGTTAAAGCTAAAGGAGAAAAATATACACAAAAACAGACCTTAAAGGGTAACTACCTCGTCGTTCATTGTTTCAAACAATCGACAATGGTGATGCTTTGATTTCCGGTTGTTTTGATTTCTCTGACTGCTTCACGAATCCTTGATAACAAAATCCAAATCATTGATTTGCCATCGCTAGAGGCGTCAAATAGGATCGAGTGGAGAGGCTTGTGGAGATAATAGCGGTTGTAGCAAATTAGAGTCGTGAATAGGGTTCCGAAACGGGTTATGAGATATTCAAAGGATCCGTATGGGTAGTTAATTGGGTTAGGCGAACCCGGATGGAAAACAAATAACCTAATGAGTTGCCACATGTACAAAACACTCGCAATAAACCAATAGATTGAATTGCCATCTGTTCATAAAATAGAAAGAGTTGTTATATGGATCACACATAGGATGATTCACTTTTACTTTATTAGTATAGATAGATACTTATTTTTTCACATGTTATATGCCACGACACCACATGGTTTCCTATGATAAAAGATGAGATGAGCTCACAATAGACCCTTTCCACTAGAGGTGTAAAAAATTCATTTGGAGCCAACCAAACTGGTTTATAACTCAACTCATTTTACTAAAAACCAGTTTGGACCCGACTTAACCTGTCAGTTTGTAGTCTCATTCTTTGAACCTGATTTGGACCCTACCTGATTTGAAGAAAAAAATTGTCCCAAACTTGTTTACACCCAACCCCCAAATCAATTTGATATGTTCAATATTTCCGTCATAAACCAGTTTGTAACTTGAACAAATTTTTTGCAAACCAATTTTTGTTTTTTTTTTTTTACCAACCCGGTTCGGTTAATAACCGACCAGATTTTCAAAGCAACCGCATTTGTATACCTCTACTTTCCACTAGTCATTAGCCGATGAGATAACAAGACAAACCATGATACATGGATATGGATCCATTGATGGGATGGGATGTACCTATGATTTTCTTCACCGAGGTAACAAACTTTTAAGTGTTCGCATTTTTTTGAAGAGTGTATTTTGTCAGTAAGACCACCAAAGTTGCTCGTGGCTTTATAGTCTAGTGATATCCTGGGGTAGGATAAGTCTTTGATACCAATAGGTTTTAGGTTCGATTCTCACAAGAGGGGTTTTCCTCCTAAATTGTTATATAAGGCATTAAGCCTAGTTAAGATGGATATGATCAGGTAGTTTCGCTGGTGGCACGATATACTGCAATGATCCGTCAGTGATCTAAATTTGCCGTTGAAAAAAGACCACCAAAATTTTTTTGTGTCGGATTGAGTCAGGTGATAAGCATATTTTTGGTGGAATTTGTTTTTTTTTACAAAAATCCAAGAAAAGTTGTGCATTTCAAACTATAGACATTATATATAATATATAATAATATACTATATATAAAAATGGAAGCACTAAAACCTTTGTCGGTAACATAAAAAAAAAGAGTAGTAGTCTATGAGCAACGTGGACCAATTAACAGTAACCAAACAACAAATATAACTTTCAAGATGCATATTTAGATCTCAAATGGGAGTCAAAAACTGAACACATTTTCTTCTATCAAACAGGTGAAATGCATTATTAGATGATCGAATATGTCAACTAATGACCTGTTGTTGATCAATTCATTACACACCTTGCAATTCAGCTCACTTGCTCACACCCATAGTTCCTCAATTCACCGAAGAAAGCTCACCTCTAGCTGCTCAAATCACTTATCCGTCTCAGATGTCATTTACATGTTACCCGATTGACTGAAACTGAAACTGAAACCCACCAAAGCCTAATTGCACAACTAAGGTCCAGCTGTTTGTTCAACTTTAATGCCACTCGGCCCGGTTCTGTCCAGTTAGTAGCAATTGCTCAGCCCTGACTGGTAGAGCTCAAAAATCCCGACTACAGATGATTTTCACACATAATTTATACACGTCAAGGGTAGTTAGTACCTGCCTACGTGTCAGTATTCGATGATTTTTATACACCCCTAAGCCACACACGTCACCTAGTCGGAGTGGATTATCTCCCTAATTCATTTAACCTAAACAATATAAATTTCCCAAAGGTGGTTTACCCGCTGAATATGACATAGTTGACATAATGTAATAGATGCAAGAACAAATGTCATAACAAATGGTATATATGATGTTATATGCTCAAATCTGCGGGTTCACTGGTGTTACTCAACAAATGTTTGAACCTAATAAATATGAATTCAAGACGAGTTGCCGAAAAGAAACATTCAACTGTACCAGTCAAGAAAGAGAACAGAAAACGTAAGCATAACTAGAAAAAGCAAAAGAAATGTTCGGCTACTGCTGTTTCGCTGGATGGCTTGTGTCAATTCCTTGTTACCCATCTCTACGTTTTTCGTTGCTTCAACCGCCTCCATATAACAAACATCAATTCATTTTCATACCCAGAAAACATCGTTTTTTTTCTAACAAATGAAAATAACACGAATCAAATGCATTCATTCATCAACATTTTGAGTTGTCTTACCTGGTCATACAGATACTCTATTTGTTGAGCCTGTTGCAACACATGTGTTGACATCAGATGATTTAAAGCCGACATCTCTACCATCTTTGTTTCAGTGTCACGTGCTGCATCTAGAAGACTCGACAACTCCACCTGAGCCAATTTAACTTAACCATTAACTATAATTTTTAAAGCTGCAGGTCACATGGATCCTGTAACAGGTCAAAATGTGCACGTGTCATGTTGGCTGACTTGAATGAAAAGTTCCTTGTCCAAATATTATTAATATAGTTAAGTGTTAGATATGATATGATATAAAATATTCCCTCAAAGAAAATAGGTTCAGGTCAAAATGCGTAACTTCTGTATGATCATGTTGGTTGACCTGAAACACCACTTTAAGAGAATATATATACCTTAAAAGAAATTACTTTGAACATCTTTCAACCCATTCGACCTGTTTCCTTTGTTAGCAAATATTTCTTATTTTCCCTATTTGACATATTAGAGATAAAACACAATCCCTAACAATTTAGAATTTCAAAAACTCAATGTTGATGACAAAATACCTGAAGAGCACGTGTTTCATCATCTAAAAGTTGCTGCTGGATTTTCATGGGTTCGGGTTGGATTTCACCAGGGTCCAGATTGTTGTCGACATCAGTAGAAGTTTTCACGGGGGGGCGCTTTGGTTTTCTTCTAGGCATAGCTCGATTAATAGCATCTTGAAATCGTACGGCTCTGAGTTGGTCAAACTGTGATGTCACTGAATGCAGCTTTTCACTTAAAATTAAAACCTGAAATCAGATCAGAGTATATATATATATATATATATATATATATAGGGTTAGGGTAAAATGAAAACCTGTACAAGTTGTGAGAACTTAGAGAACTCGGCCTTACGAACGATTTTTTCAATTTTTTTTTACCAAAAATCATAAAAATCCACTTTTTCAAAAAAAAAATGTTTTTTTTTTCATTTATGGCAGCCGTAAATGCTGTAAAAAGTGATGTCATGCTTATGTAATCAGCTTTTCACAGCTGCTGTAAGGGGCCGAAAAACACCACTTCGAAAAAACAAATTTTAATTTTTTACAACAGTCTTTCTAAACATTTTCGTCTAGGGTGTGAAAAAAATGGGGGCAAAATTCGCACGGGAAGGACGAGTTCTCTAAATTCTCACAACTTGGGGGAGTTTTCCCTTAATCTTGATCCTATATATATATATATATATACCTATATATATATCAACTTTTTCAAAAAAAATTGTTTTTTTTTCATTTACGGCAGCCGTAAATGCTATAAAAAGTGATGTCATGCTTATGTCATCAGCTTTTTACCGCTGCTGTAAAGGGCCGAAAAACACTTCGAAAAATTTTTTTTATTTTTTTACAGCAGTCTTTCTAAACATTTTCATCTAGGGTGTGAAAAAAATGGGGGCAAAACTCGCACGGGAAGGACGAGTTCTCTTAAGTTCTCACAACTCGGGGGAGTTTTCCCTTAATCTTGATCCTATTTTATATATATATATATATATATATATATAGGGTGAGGTTCTAGAGTGAACACTAGTGTATTTGTGAACTCAGTGAACAAATCTTGGCCATTGATTTACATCATCAAATTGTAAAATACACTAGTGTATTTTCATCATCAAATCCTAACCATTGATTTACACTTGTGTATTGATAATCAAAGGTTAGGATTAGTTCACATAGTTCACTGTTCTTATCATTTTGTTACACCCAATGATCTTATTTTGGTTATTCAATATCTCAACAATACCGAACAAAATGGTGGTTGAAAAAAACTATACATACCACTCCATGTTTGTGTGCAATAGTATCAGCATTAGCATTGTCAGCCCGAATGCCAAGCCAGCCCTTTGAATTCACTTCTTCATCAGTTATGCTAGGTTTGAGAACATCAATCTGTTCTTTACAGGCTTTAACAAAAACGCTAACCTGTACACCAATTTTTCGTTGCCTGTTTTAGCATAAACTGTATCATATTCCAAATAAGGATAAGGTTTACACTTACTTCATGTTCAATGCTGTCCCTCTCCTCTTCTGTTGTACGATGAGGATCTCTATAATCCTTCCTATGCTTTTTTAAAAATTGTTCTAGAGTCCCAATGCTCTCTAGCTGGGAAATAAAGATATCAATTGAAGGAGAGCAAAGCATATCTATGTGTCAAGAACAGGTCAAAGGTAGAGATGGGAAAATGATTACAAAATCTATATTGTTCAAAATTTATATAATATTTAAATAAAATGGGCTTAGGAGGTTGTATGCATTAATAATACGCATTGGATGACTTTCGACTTCCTTTGTAGTTAGTAAACCCGTTTGACGTTTTAGAGATAACCCAACCCCAAATTGACCAATGCATAAGTAAATAATTAGGAATTGCCAGGTCGGTTTAAAAGACATGGTAGTAGATATATGTATACCGTCTTCAATGCAGCCTTGGTAAAATGTGATCTTTCCCGAGGTTTATGAATGATAAAAGATGCCATAAGAACTGCCCTTTTGGCCTGTCGACAATAATCAGATCAACATTACATGCCATTTTTATCATACAAAATTACATATAGATCTGCCCTTTGGACTGTTGACATTAATCTCACATGAAATACTAATGAATGTACATATATACCTTCTAAAACCAGTCCAGCTTATTTAATGGTCATAGAAATCTGACCATGGTACTACTATGTCTGATATTAATCTATGAAGGTGTTCTAGTAGATCATCAGGAAGACCCCAAGACAGGAGTAAATTTGACTTTTGTCTTTACTACTTACTAGATATAGAAGTAACATCAGGAACCATCATTCCCTACAAAGAAATTGATATGCTATCTAGACAACTACTATAGACTGGTATAACATAACTTTATTTCCTAAACTCAACTGTTTCTTAGTTTAGGTCTGTTATTTGACTCTTTCTATGTTCTCTTAATCAGCTTCTTTTCTTGCCCTTTAGACCACAAATTCATGTTCCATATGATATGTTAAGAGAACATAATGCCCAGAATGCATCTCTTGTAGTTAGGACTTAGGGTTGAACTGTAGAGGTGCACAAAAAAACCATACCTGAAACCGGACCCGTTAAAAAAACTCAGGACCGGTTTTTTAATACCCGGGTATTCTATACCCGAAACCGACCCTACCCGTAGAACTAAACAGATACAAATGACCACAACATTATAAACCAAGCTAACAATCGTCAAACGGCACAAAAGTAACTCAACAAAAGAAATTATATTGACCAATGGTAAAAGAAATGAAAACCAGCCTCGTTAAATCCCAAAGACAAAGCCCCCCTGTTGATAGCATCTTTAAAGTCTTCAGTCCGGTCTCTAACCTTAGCCATGCCTTAACATCCACCAGCAATCAACTTACTGTATATATATACTGAAAAAGGAATGGCGCTAGAAGAAGTATTAGTCTTTTTATGGTCACAGCTAATAGGCAACAGCTTAAAATATTGAGCACGATATATAAATTTGGCAAGTAAGTATTTACAGAAACAAAACTTCCAAAATGGGGCTATCTTGGTAAGAAGGTATTCTTTATAAATCAGAAAAGAAACCAGAGTTATTATCAGGGCCGCTCCTACGTTTTTGGAGCCCCTAAGCGAACTACGAAGTGGAGGCCCTTTTGCAATGTTATCCTTTTCAATATATTTAGCAACAAAACCCTCCTCCTTTATTAGCCTTAGGACCGACAATTATAAACTAATTAGTTTATAGTTGGCAAAGTTTAAAATTTTACATTTTTTTGTTTTTTTTTTTTTTTTTTTGAAAGGTGCATTACTCTTTGACGATACTCACTCGCTAGTGCATGCTATTCGGCTAAGTTTTTTCTAGACTTAATCATAGCACTAGCGTTTGTAGTTATACAACACACTTATATTAGTTTGCAAAATTTGTTTGATTCAATAAGAAAACTCAAACAAACTTAAGCAATTAGAGCGACCATTACTCTGCTTGTGAATTTACATTTACACAATTTTGTGTGCCACCTAGCTCGAGCCTGATCCATGCTATTTTCATTTACACAATGGATTTGTAAGATGTTAAACCTTTCCTTCTAGTTCCTTGCTGAAAGTTTTTTTTTTCGATTTATCGTTTCCATTAAGAAAGAACGCTAGCTCGAGAAATATCATTGATCCAAGTAGCATAAAGAACGCTAGCTCGAGACAAATATCATTGATCCAAGTAGCATTGAGTTCTCAAAGCCCCGAACCATTAACACCTTTAAGCATTACATGTTGATAAGGTTATGTATCTAAGCAGTAAAATCCTAAAACCAACAATTGATCTCACTCTAATCAATACACAATATACAAAAAGTTATTTTTATCTAACTTTGACTTTTTTTCTTTTTTGCATGACCAAATTCAAAAGCTCAGATTCAGTTTGATATTGCTAAAATATAACCCTATTTAAGAGATTAAAAATGAGCCCTAAACAACACATATTAAAAAAAGCAAACAACCCTAAAGGCCTAAACAACAAACTGAAATCAGAAATTAAGCCCTATATCCCTAAACAACAACTTGAAACCAGCAAACAATGAAAGAAGAATAAGCCCTAAACAACTAATTAAAATCTGCAAATACACTTTAAACAACAAATGAGGATATTAATCTAACCTGATTGCCACACTACCATAGTCCTAAGCCAGCCACAAGATTAAGTCGCAAAACCAAATGCCATTGTCGTCCATCTTTCAAGTCCCAAGTTCCAAATCGACAAATCACAAAACTGATTTTAGTTTATGTTTTGAGGGTTTGAGCAATGTATATACCGAGATTGAGATGAGTATGTAAAAAACTAAAAATAGCCCTGTGTTCTTCAATTGAGATCGAGATGCGATGATTACCACGAAATCTGAAATCCTTATAGTCGGCCCTACCACTCTAGTTGTGAATGATTCCAACGATGACTACTCCACCACATGTTTCAGTTTACGAGGGTTTCATTCGCACGCCGAAGATTACTCAACCATATGTCTGTCTGATTCATTAGCCGCCTTTCACAGTTTCACCACGTTTCTAGCAGACACTGGACAACGCTTATAGTATTTGGAGGATTGGGCCTTTCAATTTTGGGCCAGTATAAAGAAAAGTTATCAACCTTTCAATTTTGGTGGCCTAAGGCCTGTGTCTAGAGTCTTAAGCCCATTGAGTAATACATGTATCGATCTGTTAATATGATGCAAATTTAGAGATCTACATAACTGAGTTACATTTTGGTTTAAAAACTTACTGAAGTAGTTTTGGTATCTAATTTCATCTTATTGACAAGCACCAACACAGAATTAACTTGTTCTGAAACTGCTATGAATCCTAATTAAATGTGTTTGACAAGTAGTAGGTTTTTACGTCCTGGATGAAATTAGGGTTATAAATTATTTGGCTATCCACTATTTCAGTTATATTTGCTAAAGCTAATTTGTTCAGGGTATGGCTTAAGTTGGTTGAAGCTTGTGACTTATCTGTTCTTTAAACAAAAGATATGAAGTGGAAGGATTATAGGCATGTTACATAGAAGATTAGTATAGAACGGATTGAATGTTACAATACAATGTTGATGGGTTTATACATGTAATATTGTATGCTTGTATGTTGAATCGTGGGTGTTGTGGTGACAGCAATTGAACTAGACTGAATGTCTGAATGAGCTTGGAAGTAACCACATAAGTTGTATTTCTCACTAAAGACAAAGATATAAGCTTGAAATTGAGCCATCAGTTAACTACTCTAATGCCTAATGAGGTATGCCTGGGAAATCAGATAAAGTTATGTGGGATCTTTTCTGTCATCTTGCAGTAGCTATAGAAACAAAAAAAAATGGGAGTGGGTTAGTGGAATTTGTTTGAGCTGGATACGGTTGGAAACTTTACATGGGTGTTTTTGTATAATAGTTATGCAGCTGTGGGAAGATTAGTTTTGTAGACGGATTTGTATGTTAGTGTTGCATTTGTTAATATTCACATGACCAAATTGCACATCCAAGGGCGTAGCTTTGTGGGGGCAGGAGGGAGCAGCCGACCCCCCGAACTTTTCGCTCGGTAGTGGAGAGTATGTGGTTTTCGTATAGAAATTTTTGGGTGTATACGTTTTTGACCCTGCTTTTATAGAAATTTTTGGTATATACGTTTTCAACCAGCGGTCGAAATCTCAAGCTTCGACACTGTACACATCTGTTATTGACAAATGATGTTGATGATTGTATTCAGACAAAAAAATATTGATGTTTTATGTTATTGTTGAATTGGTAGGATAAAACATTTAGCATCTAGCACTAAGTTTCAAGTTTTCAACGTCATAGTAAACTAAAACTACTGATTCAATATCTTCAATTGATATGTTTGCAATGCAAACAGGAAGCTAAATCAACGATGTTTTCGGGTACTAGTTCGATTTTGACCTAATTAAAATAGTTCAAATGATAACTATATAAAAAGAATAAACCTAGTTTCTAGTTTTCAACGTAATGAATATGAAAGTGTTAGATTCGATTAGTTTAATTGATATGTCGAAGCGAGCGATATGTACCTCTTGTAACCGAGAACGGTTCCTCTGGTGTAAAGCCTGAAATAATAGCAAATACAACAAATGTTAGGTTGTGGAAGATGATGATTAAACAATTATAGTTTTTAGAGAAGGTAGATTACCTGACACGTTCTCCTTGGCGGCCTTTCACCATTTTCGCTTCACAGAATAGCAGCCGACACCTGCGATGAAGATGAAAAAGAAGAGTGAAAAAGTTAGATTGATATATTGATTGGATGGATGGGCGGAATCAAGTCATCAAATATTGGGGTGGGCTGAAAGATCTTTTGGGCCTAACGATAAGAATAGTTTTTTCAAAACCCAATTCGTAGTAGAAACTAGCACTAAGACTACGCCGCAGAGTACATCGCAAACATCGAATGAATTAGTTCAAGCGTTACGCGATACATTAATTATAAGAAAAGTGTGTTTTGATGTATTTAATTGAACTCAATGTAACCTATATAAGCATTAAATATTGCGATTAAATCAAACAATAAAGTAAATCAAATCTATACCATACAGTCATAACGTATTATATGTGACCCAACTCATACATAGAAAACGTAATGGGTTCGGAACAATAATTAGAGCTTAAAAAACAACAATTTGACTAAGGAAAACTTACATGTGTAATCAAAAGAGATTAATTAAAACTTAAAAAAACCACAATTTGACTTCACTCGGTTCGGAAAATAATATGAAACATACATAAAATAAGCATAAAAATGAATTATATTTGACACGATTCGTTTCAAAAAAATATTTACGTCGAAACATGGATCAATTCGGATTTATATCGACACGTACATAAAATTATACATGTAAAGTGGTGTTTTCAAGCGAAAATGTATAATATTTACCTTGATTCATTTTCAGAAAAAGTTTACGTTTAAACGTAGACTAACTCAAATTTATACCGACATGTACATAAAAATACGCACGTAAAAATTAGTGTTTTAAGTAAATAAACGATAGAGGTAAACTCGAAACATTTTATTAGTAAAAACTTAATAGGTTAAAAACATAAATTATATATAGTACGGGTTAAATTTGAAACATTAAAAACCGGAGAGGTTAGTATGTAAAACTTGTAAAATAAAGTAGGGGCTAAAGTGCCAATTGCCAAAGTGGAGAGGGTTAGCAAAGATTGAGCAGGGGCTAAAAAGTGACAACTCCTAAAGTGTTGGTTTTTAAGATTCTACGAGCAAAGTTGTCTGCGCTTTGCGATGTGACTACGCGTAGCGACGTTTGTGAACTTCATTACACTCGTTGTGACAGTGATATTAACGTATATAAGTACATATAAGAAAACATATTAAAATCATACTATGCCTCACACGTTACGACTTTATAAAATTAAACAAGTATTTTAAATGAAAGACACTAATTACCTTTCGGTGTTGCGGCAGGGTCTTACAATGACATTAACGTGTTAAAGAGCACGTTTGCAAACTTCAAAACCAACGTCGAAATGTTGCCGCAAACTCAATTACGACTATGAAATTGACGTGACTAAGCAATTGAAGAGAAACGTACGAAGTTGAGTACGTTATGTTATGGAAACCGAAATATAGGATGAAAAAATGGAAGTCACAAAATAATTGAGTTGTAAAATATTATTACATAACGAATTTGAGTTTTTTTACATGCACATTCCGACCTAATAAAGTAATTTATAAGAAGAAGAAAAAAACCTTCAAAGCCACATATATCAAATATGGTCACTGCCAAACTTAACTAACACATAAAGCAAATTGCCCTAGGAATTCTTTGTGTTTGCGGCATAATGCAAAACGTAAAAATCCAGTGGTGGTCAGTGGCTTTTGCCTCCGACATATGTAATTAAGATATTATACAATAGTAAGTGAAATTTTAGTGCTATTGTAAGAAGTTTATATTAATAAATGCATCATTTTATTTAATTTTCAGTTAATTAAGGTTTTTTACGATCTAACAAACCCAAATAATGCATTAGGTGTATTTGGTAAATCTTAGAAATCACCATATTAAATGAGCGTTGGTATCATCATATCGGGTAGTACTTGGCAATAGTTTATGTTTACACTCCCCCTAAGCCACATTCATGAGGTTTTACCCTATGAATTTGACATAACGATAAACAAGATAAATTTCCCGAAGGTGGTTCACCCGATGAATGTTACATAACGATGTAACAATGTAATTACATAACGATGTAAAAATGTAATCGATGTAAGAACAAATGTCATAACAAATGTTAAATATGATGTTAGGTAAATCTGTGGGTTCACTTGCGTTACTCAATAAACGTTCGAACTTAATAAATATGAATTCAAAACGAGTTGATGAAAAGAAACATTCAATTGTACCCGTCAAGAAAGAGAACAGAAAACGTAAGCACAACTAGAAAAAGCAAGAGAAACGTTCGGCTACTGTTGTTTCGTTGGATGGCTTGTGTCAATTCCTTATTACCCATCTCTATGTTTTTCGTTTCTTCAACCGCCTATATATAACAAACATCATTTCATTTTCTTACCCAAAAACGTTTTTTTTTTTCTAACAAACGAAAAGATTACTAAATCAAACACACTTATTTATCAACATTTTGAGTTGTCTCACTTGGTCATACAGATACTCTATTTGTTGAGCCTGTTGCAACACATGTGTTGACATTAGATGATTCAATACTGACATCTCTACCATCTTTATTTCAGTGTCACGCGCTGCATGTAGAAGACTCGATAACTCCACTTGAACCAATTTAACTTAACCATCAACTATATTTATAAAGCTGTGGCCTGCGGGTCACGCAGGTTCTTTAACGAGTCAACCCATTCAACCCATTTCCTTTGTTAGTGAATATTTTTTCCCACTCTGACATATTGGAGATAAAACACAATCCCTAACAATTTAGAATTTCAAAAACACAATATTGATGATAAATTACCCGTAGAGCATGTGTTTCATCATCCAAAAGTTGTTGCTGGATTTTCATGGGTTCGGGTTGGATTTCACCAGGGTCCCTGGTCTTTGAAGTTGTCAGTTCTCTCGACTCCAGATTGTTGTCGACATTAGTAGAAGTTTTCATGGGGGCCCGCTTTGGTTTTCTTCATGGCATAGCTTGATTAATAGTGTAGAAACACATACCAATATGGATATATATTCCAACGATGAAGATGAATCATAGTTGCACCTCGCCTTCTCCTTCTCGTTTCAGATCTTCAAAATAGTAGACACGTTAGAAAGGGTCAGAGACCGGAGTCTCTGGACCACCCTCCGACGCTCACATCAGTATTGGACTCAATGTAGAAAGAGTTTAGGGTTAGTGAATAACCTATAAAATACTGGAGACGTGTCCCCTATTTATAATTGGTGGTGATTAGGGTTTCCCCTTTTCTAGGAGATTTGGTTACATAGGGATCAGACTCATTTTTAGGAGATTTGGTAGATACTTTATCTGCATGGGAATATCTCCATAATATTTATTGCATTTATATTATATTTATTATAAGTTTGATCAACCCGGAATGACTGTATCGGGTCATATCTCTACATGTCCCCCCAGTCCGATGTTATTGTTAAAAATAATGATATCGGGCTAGGATAGATCCAAAAAGTGAAAAGGGATATCTTTATTAAATTAAAAATGACAGACTGAATCAACGTATTGCCGATTGTCTCGTTTATGCGTTATTAGGCTGCTAGAATGTAGTCAGTCTCTAAATGCTGCTAGGAACGATACTTAGCCTAATGGAAGGATTGTTGTTCTAAAACAGCGTTTAACCCATAGAAAGGGTTGTTGTTGATGTGACGAGGATCCTTGCCACGCGTACGTGTCACCGGGATCTTCGTCATTGTAATGTGCAACGTTGGTGGTCATAGATGCATATGTGGATTTTGTACACCTCATGCAAATGCGTTGATTGCCCCAGTCTTGATGATCCGGTTATGGCAATAAACGTTGCAATTGGAGAAGATGATGTGCAATACACCCCTGCAGAAGTGCTTGCTATGCTCAGTGATCCCAGAAGGGTGTTTAGAGCGTTACTTATGTCTCCATGATGTTTTTATAATAATGGAACAAGTACTTGGTTTTTCATCAGTGGTTATGTTGATCTATTACCAAGATACCCACTAGAATATTAGTGGTTGAATGCATCTATTACCAAGATGCTCACTCTTAGCGCTGTATTTTATGACTGATACTTTTGTAAATTCGCAATTCTTTATAGAAACTTCGTTACGTTTAGTATTCATGTGTCTATGCTTTACCATATTAAGCAGTTTAGATGCGACGGTGTGTTGCATTTACAAATGTTTGTATGAAAACTTGTTGAAATAAGATTTCTTTTAACCCATTTCGTTTGTGGTACTTAAATCCAAGACCTTTCCCTCTTAAGATGTTTAAAGACTTTACCTTTACTGATCGACCACCACCCTTTTGACATTTTATATATTGTCTACTCAAAAGTCCTCCTTGCTCTTAAAACACACACAGAATGTAAATACTCTAGAAGTTTTAAAACGATAAAAACATCCTTTAATGAGATACCATCATGATATATATTAGACAAAATTGCACAACCAACCTTTATGTTATACCTAAACTGCACTTCATACATTTCACTATGAAATTAGGCAAAACACAACCTTTATGTTCATGTTTTGTTACATAGTCCAAAAAACTCAGTTAAGTTACATCACATGCTTTGCATATAAGAGTATTATGGTCTTTTCACGAGCCTTTTATAACGTAAAGGTTGATTTGTGCAATTTTGTCTTAATATTATTAACTCTTATTATTATTATTATTATATGTGTGCAATTGTGTCTTATTATTATTAACTCTTGTTATTATTATATATTAACCCAATATTTAATAATTAATTAACAAGTCATTTCTCTCTCACACTTTTACGGTTGAATTTTATAAAAATATTTATGTTCTATGTCCTTATCTTCGATGCACAACCATTTGTATTACACTAGCTTAGTTTGTCCACTGTTAATTTTAAATTTTTGAACATTCAAAGCTGAAAAATGAACATATACATTTATATATACTTCGAATCTGAAAGTAGTATGTTAATTTTCCAAAGTAAGAACAAACGAAACTCAAAACTTAAATTTGGTAGGGTTTTCTGGTTCCTTAGACTGCTTCACCTGAGGTCGTCAAAAACAACAATAAATTAGCACAGTAAATTTAAAAGAACTTATTAGTAATACGTAAATTACATGTAAAATAGGTGACTAATTATGTATTTTTGGTTAAAATAAGCGGTGAAAACTCACCATGGCTGCCGCTGCTTGTCTCCGGTGGTCGACTATTGAATCTATTAAACTGGGGGTGGGTTTTTTTACCTAGAACTCGAAACCCCGACCTGAAAAATATCATCACGAACCCGATTATGGTTTTAAACAATCAACCCAAACCCATACAAGTAATTACCCTGAATCTGATCTCTATTGTTTAGTTCGGTATTTGGATGGATATGTGCTGAATCGGGTTAACCCGATACCCGGTTCAAATGTAAATGCATTTTTCTGGGTTTAGTTGTCCAATTTCTCTCATGTTCCATAAATCCACACGCTTTCTGTTTTTTATGAATGTCATCTTTAGTAATTTTGTTGTTATTAGACTCCATTGTTATCTTTTTGAATCTTTATGGGTTGGGTTTGGCCGAGGTTTTGAGTTTGATTATGAGAATTGATGAATGTGTGTTGTTGATCAGGTAGAAGAGGATTTTATGAATTAGCTTTAAGGGTGGAAGGGGCACCATGCGGTGACCCCTTCGGTGACTTTGTTTGCCGATCGGCAACGTGTCGCAAGTTCCAAATTGGTGAGTGGTGAATGTCTTTGGTGACTTTACCGGTGACTAGTCACTGAATGTGGAAAGAGAAAATTGAGAGGAGAGAGTGGGTTAATAGTGGGCCCCAACCCCTTTTAACCAATCACACATCTTGTTTTTTTAAAATTGTTTACCGCTCTATGTGTTTAAGCACTCCCAGTGATTGAGTGTAAAATGGAAAGTGGAGTGATGAGTTAAGATGACATGATATCACTGGTTAAAAAAATTTTTATCACTCCTCATTTGAAGAGTGTCCCTTCCATCCTAAGTGTCTTTATTTGTTGTTTAATACACGTGTTTGATGAACGTGTTTAAAAGATGCATCTTTGTCAACTCTAATAATAATAATAATAATAATAATAATAATAGTAGTAATAACAATAATAATAAGATAAAATGACACAAATCAACTTTTATGTCATAAAAGGCTCGTGAAAAAACTATAATACCTAACATGCAAAGCATGTGACTTAACTTAACTGAGTTTTTGGATGGTGTTTGTAAAGGTTATAGCATGTAACAAAACATGAACATAAGGTTGCGTTTTGCCGTTTCATAGTAGAAAGGTGTGAAGTACAGTTCAGGCATAACATAAATGTTGATTTGTGTAATTTAATCTATATATTAATATGGAGGGTTCAAATGAGAATTTTTTTTATAAGAAAAAAAGAAAAAAAGAAGTTTCAACCAATAAAAATGTTTCGTTTTATTTCATTTAATT
This sequence comes from Scalesia atractyloides, assembly GCA_947069175.1. NCBI lineage: Eukaryota > Viridiplantae > Streptophyta > Magnoliopsida > Asterales > Asteraceae > Scalesia > Scalesia atractyloides. The sequence goes on along the minus strand of CAMTDV010000020.1, from coordinate 68,413,724 downwards.
TTTGTATTTAACATTAGTGACATGGTATTTTGGTAAACTTAGATATATTATAATTGGTAGTCTTCCTTTTTAATAGCTAATTATATTAAATTTGTAACTTGATTTCAAAAAATATTTTTTTTCAAAGAATTTTTTTAATTCAAATTGTATGATAAATTACGAGTTGTGTAAGATAATTACGAGTTGTGTAGGATAAATTTCAATATGTGTAGAATAAATTTCAAAACATGTAGCATAAATTTTGATATGTGTAGACAAAAATTTTAGTGTGTATGATGATAGTTTATACAACTAATTAATTAATAAAAGATAATAATAAATGAAATAAGAGAAAACTATTTAATGTTTTACAATTATACCCTTTGTTCTTTCTTCTCAATTTAATTTTCTTCTCAAATGAACCCCCTATATTAATATATACTAATAGATACAAATGAAGTTGGTGACCCATTTGCAAAAGCAAAACCTTTAAACACACGTGTTTAAGAAACGCGGGTCTTGAATTCAAGTCCCACATATTGAAATATTTTTTCCATATTTATTAATTGGAAATGATGTTATCGATGTTTAAATATACCTTATACATGTACTTTCATTTTTTTAATTAACAGTTTTTTACACATTTTATAGGGCCGACAATTCTTAACACGATCTAAAACATAACCCGAACATGATTTGAAAAAAACAGATTTTTGGTCAACTAACACGACTCGTTCAAAAATCAGGTCGTCTTCAAGTTGCCTCGTATGAAAATCAAGTTGACCCGTTTAAGCATTTGGAAATAACAAAAATATTACAATTTGATTTTGTTTTTTTGTTTTCCATTATACATGGCTAATTATCATAATGTTTACATTGTCACACTCATACTCTTTATTAAACAAGTTACCGACGATCGGCTAAAAACCAAACAACCCGCTTATAACTTGTCGACATGTATGACTCGTTAATAAAATGGGCTAAACGATCATGTTCGGGTTCACCCAAAATTATTCGTGTGCAGGCTGATGTTGAAATCTTTGACATTAATAGTCATATGAGTTGGGTTCGAGTTGCACATTTTGCTCCGCCAACCAGAGATACGATAGACACCCCACTATACAACCTAATCTTGCACTTCTAAGAATTTAAACTCACGTCACTTTTGTAATAGAGAAACACCATAACATTAAACCACTACTACCATATTACTCTATAAAACCTAGTTTATTTTATGACATATTAAGTAATCATGGCAAGTCAAGCTGGCACTAAATTGGCATGATTACTTAACAACATAAAGTCAACTTGTGAACCTTCATCCAAATTGAATTAAGCGTATATTCTTATTTCACTCAAGTAACAACTAAATTGATTATGTATGTATCAAGACTTATATTTTAACGGTATTATAACTACTATATAAAAAATAAATTCCATGTATCATAAACAAGTATGTAAATTTAGAGTATATTGAAAGGGTATGTGAGGGTATACGAATAAGCTGATATAATAAACTATAATATAGAAAAGCAAATGATTAGATGGTTATCATTTTCTTTAGTTATAACAACATTATATGTTTTTATATAACTAATTATTAGTCAACCTACATCTATATATAAAATAAATAAATAAGATTTGGACACTTGTCATTTCCTAGTATAACTATTTTGTGTTTTGGGCGGGAAAATAGACGGTAATGTTATTTTTTAATGGATCCTGCTAACGTGGTCGAGTATGTTTATAATTTTTATCATATTTTAAGCATTTTTTATTCGTGGATCAAGCTTTAAATTTATAAATCACGATACAATACTATCACTCTACACACGTTAGGGCAAGTACACCCAATCGTATACGTAGTATAATGATTGTAAGATACTGAGGTCATCCAAGGACATAAGAGCTTTTAGTATCGGCTTATCGTTAATATCTAATCTAACCAAATTTTGATAAAAGTTTCGAAAGTTTTAAAAGATAAAAACTAAATATAAAAACGTAAAGAAATAAATAAAAACAAATAGACAAGAAAGAATCATTTGGTTCCGACTCCTCTTTTACGTATCCTTTGATAATTGGGCCTTTTTAAGAGATTATCGTAATTATAGTAGTAGACCCCTCTTGTGAAGCCGACGTTACCCTCAACCTATTGGTCTGAGTCAGCATGGATACAGTCCCGTAGGATCGGAATATTAAAAGACAATTAAATAAGTTATTTATGCAAAAAGTGGTAGGCCCCTCTTGTGAAGGCGACGTTAACCTCGGCCATATTGGTCTGAGTCAGCAGGGATACAGTCCCGCAAGGCCGGATAAAGTTTTAATAGTAGTTTATTTATAAGGGGTTCAAGCCGTTCTTACTTCCCCCAATTTGATGTTATCTGCCTCAAAGGAAGTCTTAATAAGCTTGAACCAAGTCCTCGCAGGATCTATACACTAAACGAGACAAGAACTTTACCTAAACATCCTTCTAACCCCCTTCCGGGTAGTTTACGAGCTTTATATAGACCGTAAAGACACGAATAAGTGAATTAACAAAATATGAATAAGTGTTAAAATAAAGTTCACTTTCAATATAAAAACTAGTTATTAAAGTCATAATACATACCCAAATAAAAAGTTGCCAAAAATTGATAAATCAAAAGTAATAAATAAAAGATTTGTTTTCACCAAGTGATGTAAGAGATTTAGCCAAGCATGACCTTTGTTTAACAAGAACTCTTACGATCAATCTTGGATCCCGAGACTACTACACACTCTAAAAGATGAAAGATGGATGATAGTGGTTGGTGTTTGTGTTGTAGTGGTGGTGGACTGATGGCAAGTGTGAGAGAAGTGGTTTGCTAAGGGATGCCTTTCTCATGAACCAAACCCCTCTATTTATAGCTGGAAACAGAAGGCAACCACGGCCCCGTGGGCTTTATTTTCTCTCCCTTCATTAACTGCAGATTTCAGATTGTGTACCAACATGCCCCGTGGTGACAGGGCACGACCCCGTTGTCAGTGTACTTGCTGTACTATCACAGATTCTACGATTCTTAAAGTTGACCACGGCCCATGTTGGCTTGGCACGACCCGTGTTGGTTTGTCTTTTGCCGTTGTCTTGTTCTGCATAGAATCTTGACTGGGCACGACGCCCTGCCTAGTGGGCACGACCCCGTGCCTGAGCTTCTGTCTTCGTTATTTTTGTTATTTTGAATTTGGATGGGGATTCGACAAGTCGTGTCAATCCTCCTTCTTTGTATTTGTGTTGGTTTATGCTGTTAATTTGTTCTTTTTATTCATTTAAGCTCTTTTGATCCTGAATTTAAAGGTAAACAAAAAAAACATGCTTTTTCAACATTAGTACGAAAAAAGGGTTGATTTTATGCCTTGTTTGATGTAATTTATGTGTTGCATTTTACGCATATCAAATACCCCACACTTGAATCTTTGCTTGTCCTCAAGCGAAACTCTATAATGTGGGTTACACACCCAAATAGAATTGGTAGAAGAGAAGTTTTGGGTTTATCTTTAGAGTGTCGGGAATCCAAGTTCTATATTTGTTTTGTTTTTATTTTATTTACAATCTTGTTTTTATATTTATAATAAACTTGAGTAAGTATAAGATATAATTAGATGCTCAAAAGACAGCAACCATGAAATAATAACATGTCATCATAGATTTTGTAGAACTTCTTTGTAAACCACCGTAGTAGTGGTTGTACAAACTTGTTTTGCTTTATCACAAATCAAAATCTTCAAGCCCTTCTTACTTTTTACCCTAGATACAGCAACATACAGTTGGCCATGACTGAAAACAGGACGTTAAAGATACAAAACACGTTCAAGCAATTGTCCTTGACTTTTATTTATTGTCATAGCAAAGCATAGTGAAAGTGGGAACTGTCTTCGAGAAATCTTCGCTGGTATTCTTTTATCGGAAGGTGTCATCTTCAATCTTGAAATCAAAGTCGTATGACCTATGTTAGTTCATGTGATAATTTTTGCTTCAATCACAACTTTTCCGAGTTTCATGACTTGTAAATGTGTGCCATTACACAATCCATTTGCCTGATCAATGTTTATGAGTAACATTACCAGAGCACCAACTTTCAACACTAATTTATGGTTAGGTAAATGACGTGGTGCGAGCGAATTATAAATTTTGTTATATTTTGGTACTTTTACTTGTAGATCAAGCTTTAAATTTATAAAAAAATGATACAATACTACCACTCTGCACACGTTAGGGCAAGTGCACCCATCATGGACGTAGTATAGTGATGGTAAGATACCGAGGTCGTCCAAGGACACAAGTGTGACATCCCGGCTTTTCAGGTATCTTAAACGCGCTACTTTACGGTTATTCATTCCTACGCTGATTTAATTCGGAGAATTAAATTACACGCTCGCAATAACTACGCTAACTTTGTGAATTTATTGGGTGAATTACGTGCTATGTGTTATTAGACGTTTGTAGATTTTGTAGACTATTGTATCACACCTTGATTTCGCGATTATTAGTTATAAAAAAAAATAATAAATAAATAGCCGAACCGAACCGAGCGCGAAACGTGTCGACCTCACCTCCTTGCGGCTCAAGGAAATAACCTAAACTTGAGGCCCAAGCCACTAAACCCAAACCGCCCCCCCCCATCGCGGCCGCACCCCCTTCCCTTTCTTTTCCCTTGTTTTATTTATATGTATGTATGCATGGATTGTTTGTTAAAAAAAAACAACAAAACCCTAGCACCTAGAGGAAGGCGACGGCAGCGCCCCCCCTCTCACGATCGCAAAACCCTACAAATCCCGGATTGATTCCAATCTTGTCCCGGTTCGCTAATCATCATCGTTTCAAGGTTAGGGTTTAATTGTTTTTCGATTCACATTAGGGTTTGTGTAATCTTGATCATGATTATGTGTAACGGTAGGATTATTAGTATGAAAAGTGTTGTGATTTATGATTAGTTAGGATGATTGTGCGAATCTTTGCGATTGTGATGTTGTGATGAATACTAAAATCATAGGTTGCGTTTTAGCGATAAAGATCATGTTATATAATTAGGGTTTGCATGAATATTGATATACATGACGATATTTGACAAATAAACCTGTTGTTAATCATTCATACTAAGCGTCATGATCGTTTAAGCATGTTCTAATGCGATAAAAGCCGAAAACAATTTGCTGAATGACATTTACAGCCAACTTCAATTGGCTGTAACCTGATCATTACCTATCGAAAAGTGGATTTTCTGAAGCCTAAAACGTGTACTTTTGAAACATTCTTCTAATGGAGCCGGATTCATATTTTTCTGAGGTCGTTTGCTATTTTTAAGTGGTCATTTAGCACAGCAGCTGAAGCTGCATAAATTCTTCAGAATTTGCTGGTTGTTTATCGAGTCGGATCTCATAGTCTGTAGGGGGTTAGGTCACGAAATTTGTACAGCAACTGGAGATGGGAATTTCCGGAAATCTACCACTGGAATTTTGTTAATTGGATGAACGATGATTTTTAAATAATTTTTCCCGTGGACTGCAGTCAGAAAGTGACGAATTTGACTACAGCCTAGTATATAAATGTTTATAAATAATTGGTAAAGTGTTAGGACTTGAAAATTTTACATAAAATTCTACAGTTTAGTTGACACCTCCTGTAAAAAAATTAGAATTTTTGGAATGTTGGAACTATTTTATAAAAATCCTCGAAAACAGCCCAGTTACGAGCGTACAAGCTGAAACATTATAACTTGCGTTAGTGTGTACCAAAGTGTTGTATGAGTTAATCTGTGTTTATGACAAGTTGGTTTGATCATTATTTTGGTATGATGATACTTTGCATGCATGATTGTATTTTCGAATTGGTTATTACGTGTGCCGCACTGTGTGTTAGTTATGCGTAGGGTTTTGTATCAGTGTGTTCACACACTAACTTTAAATCGGTTGTCATGTTAGGACAGATTAGCGGTTCCATCATTTGCTTTTTTTTGTGTTATTCTAACCGAGCAATTTAAGGTGAGTTCACGGCCCCTATTTTATCCGGTTTTAAACAACAGGGGGAGAAACATGTATACACTCTATAACTCTATCTTTTACGTTATGCGAAATTAACGTCGTTAACTATTCGGTAACTAAGTTAATGTTAATGTATGTTATGGTCACTGAGTAGCTTTATCACGGAAGTGCTCAACCAACTCTCGGATCGTTAGTATTGGGTTAGATACCGGGGAAATTATAAGTAGTACTACTGGGCCCGACAAGCCCCACACGAGCTAGTCGCGCTAGCGGACCGGGTATGGTCAACGGGTGATTAATTTGGCCTAACTTTCGCCATGGTTAGTGATAGACCTGGCAATAATGAGGCAACAACAGTCAGCTTCGATCACGAACTCTTATGTGACGTAACTTTAGGCTCGCTACCTACATGTTAACATTGAACTTAATTACGAACCAACATTATTATTCCGGGTTAGGAATAATGGAACTATATCGTTTTCCCGGGTTAGGGATAACGGGGGAAAACAAACTTTTAACCGAACTTGTGAACTTATAAAAACCTGTGAACTCACTCTTCTTTAATGTTGACACTTGTTTCTTTACATGTTTCTCAGGACGCTAGGAGCGCTAGGTGCACTCACTTGCATTTGATCAAGACATTTTTATTGAGTCTTATTTACGAATAATGTTTGGGATTTTTGGTTTTGGCGTTTATGTTGGCGCCCGTTACTTTACTTTACTCTAATGCTTCCGCTAAACTTTGAAACTAATGCTTCCGCTAAAACTTTGAAACTAAGATAATTTGAAAATAACTATGAATGGTTAAACAAATGTTTTTGGAAAACGTTTAAATAAATCATATAGAGTAGTTCGATATTACTAGTGTCTCAGATTCTGGTTTGATCACACGCCTCGCGGTAAAACTCCGCAAGTGGAAATTGAGGGTGTGACAGATTGGTATCAGAGCCTCTAGCTATAGAGAACCAGGTTTGCATTAAAAGTAGACCTAAACTATAGCTGTTACACGACACTAGACTTAGTTGGCACTGAACTGTGATATCTTGTTATGTGTTATACTACAATTGCTTTATGTGAGATATATATGTATATTGTGATGCACGCAACTCGTAACTAACTACACCAACCCAGCAGGCTATGTCATCATCATCGTCCGACAAATCTCGACAATCAAGGGCGCCGGAGAAGGCACCCATGGTCGAACCCTCACCACCTCATGGCGTGGAGACACGCTCAGCTGCTAGGAAAAGACTCGCTCTAGGAGGGGAGTCGTCCTCCCGTCCGACCACCGCTATACCGGTCGAACCGGTCAACTCGTTAGGAGTAGGGGACGATCTACTTAGGGATATGTTAAGGAAACAACAGGAACAGCTAGAGAGAATGCAGGAGACTATCGAAGCACAAGGATGAATGATACGTCGACTAACTGGTAAAACTGGAAAGCTCGAGGAAGAGCAACATGAGAATAGGAGAGTTCGAAACATTTTAGCTAAGGATCTTCGTGCGGGCTGACTGGCTCGAAGACAGAGTTCTTGAGTCCAGTTGGAGAATTCAAGAATTGGAGCAGAATCAAGCACCTGTCCCAGTACCCGTACCAGCACCGCCCCCCCAGCGTCGGTAGAGGACGAAGAGGAGGATCCAGAGGAAGACCCAGAGGAGGATCCGGAGGAAGAAGAACCGTAACAGGACCCGGCTGTTGAAGCTGAAAACGCCGCAGAGGATGACGGCAATGATAGCGACTTGGGAGACGGAGACGTAGATGACTAAATTGTCTCGCCAATCTCCGCTTTGTTTTCTTTAGTTTGCTTGTTTCCACTTATGTTTGAACTTGAAATTTTATAATTAAACTGAGATGTTTGGTTTGTATTTTGTGAGACATTGCAATTTATTTAATCGAATGTTCCTTTTGATTGTTTAATTTGTTGGGTTGACATAACTTGTGTGATTATTGAAGTGTGGAATATGATAACGATATTGGACATATATACTTATCGGTGTGTATTTGTGTTGCCTTGCGAAGATCTGAAATGGCAACTGGACGTCGCGGAAACCTCAACATGTCAACTGAAGAATTGGGCGCATTAATCCAAGAACACGTGAATGCTGCTCTGGCAGGTGTTCAAAACCCACCAGCAGGTAACCATTATTAAAATTTCATGGGAAAATCTAATAGTTGGGCTAGTAGACTTTCTCGCTGACTACCTATCCTCTTTCTTCAGGAGGGGGTCTTAACCCCTACAAGATGTTCCTTGATGCAAAACCAAGCAAGTTCACGGGTGTTGAAGGACCCATAGGACTGGTCCGTTGGATTGAAAAGTCTGAATCGGTGTTCGAGATGTGCAATTGCCTTGAAGCCAATAAGGTCAAGTATGCTGCCTCAACGTTGGAAGATGGGGCATTAACCTGGTGGAACGCACAAGTCCAAACGCGTGGACTTGTTGCGGCGAACGCAATGGCCTGGATCGAGTTTAAGGCCTAATCAAGGAGGAATACTGTCCACGGGACAGAGTTCAGCAGTTGGAGCAAGCGTTATGGAACCACAAGATGGTAGGGTCTGAAATTGAAGCATACACGGCAAAACACCACGATCTGGTGTTCCTATGTCCTGATCTGGCTAACACCGTTGAAAAACGACTTGTGTTTTATCTTGGGGGTCTGTCCCTGAGATCCAGGGCATGGTAATGTCTAGAAACCCTACGACGGAGCATCAAGCGATTAGGATGGCGCATAAACTCACCGATAAGGCGGTGGAGAAAAGGAAGTTGCCACCTCGGAGTGCAACTGAAGTTGTCCCTGATAACAAAAGAAAATTTGAAGACTCACCTGCTCGACAGTCTTCGTCAGCCCAGCCACAACAAGGAAACCAGAAGCGGTCCAACAATTTCAACAACAACCGGGGTCACAATAATCAGTCTGCCAATAATACCCAGAACTCAAGCGGCTATGCGGGTCGAAAGCCGCAATGTAATCGTTGTAACCTCCATCATCACGGCCCTTGCGCCGGGAATCGCTGCCAACGATGTGGCAAAGCGGGACACGCGGCAAAGGATTGTCGCGGGGAAATCATGTCTCGACAAAATCAGAATCAGCACCAGGGTCAACAGCAAGGTAATAACCGGGGATGCTATCAGTGCGGTAGCATTGCCCATTTCAAGCGAGACTGCTCGCAGCTTCGCAACAACAATGGTGGGAACAACAACAACAACAACCACAACAACAACAACAACAACAACAATAACAACAATGGCAACAATGGCAACAATGGCAACGATGGAAATGGTGGCACAGGAGGTGCCAAAGGTCGTGCATTCACGCTAGGCCGTGGAGAGGCCAGAAACGACTCGAATGTGGTCACTGGTAAGTTTCCCCTTAACGATCATTTTGCTACTGTACTTTTTGATACGGGTGCGGATAAGAGTTTTATATCTGAGTCTTTTAGGAAGAACCTAAATCTCATGCCTAAACCCCTAGAGACCCCTTACGTCATAGAACTAGCCGATGGTAAATCTGTAGATGTGACCCATTTAGTAACCGGCTGTCAACTTAAACTCGCGGGTCACACCTTTACCATTGATCTGATGACAACTACCCTGGATAGTTTTGATGTGGTAGCCGGAATGAACTGGCTATCCGACGTCTGAGCTGAAGTTCTCTGTTTGAGAAAGCTATCCGTATTCCGCTCTCCACCGACGAAGTCTTGATGGTGCAAGGCGAGAAGGCAGGCGTCGTCACAAACATCATCTCTTACATGCAAGCTCAGAAGTATCTTAGGAGAAAGAACTCCTTCACTTTGCTCGCACTGGTCACCGAGCAGCCTAAGGACGAGAAGCGGATTGAAGATATCTCCGTCGTCCGTGACTTTCCCGATGTGTTTCCAGAGGAGTTATCTGGTCTTCCACCACATCGAAAAGTGGAGTTTGAAATCGAATTGGCAAACCATGCGACTCCTATTGCCAAGGCCCCGTACCACCTAGCTCTAGCAGAGCTGCAAGAGCTGTCTACCCAACTTCAGGAATTGTTGGAAAAAGGATTTATCCGACCCAGTACTTCGCCATGGGGAGCTCCGGTCCTTTTTGTCAAGAAGAAGGACGGGACCTTCCGCATGTGCATCGACTACAGGGCAATAAGGTTACCGTCAAGAACCGATACCCATTACCACGCATTGACGATCTTTTCGACCAGCTTCAAGGGTCAAGCTACTACTCCAAGATCGATCTAGGGTCCGGTTATCACCAGTTACGCGTCAGGGAGGAGGATATCTCCAAGACGGCATTTCGTACTCGGTATGGCCATTATGAGTTCTTGGTCATGCCCTTCGGTCTCACCAACGCACCCGCGGTGTTCATGGGCCTCATGAACCGCGTGTGTAAGCCGTATCTCGACAAGTTTGTCATCGTGTTCATCGATGATATACTCGTCTACTCTAAGGGTGAAGAAGAACATGCTGAGCATCTACGATTATTGCTGGAACTACTTCAACAGGAGAAACTATATGCCAAGTTTTCAAAGTGTAATTTCTGGATTCGGGAAGTTCAGTTCCTCGGGCATATCGTGAATGAAAAGGGTATACACGTTGATCCCGCCAAGATCGATGCTATCAAGAACTGGGAAGCACCCAGGACACCGACAGAGATCCGCCAATTTTTGGGTTTGGCTGGTTACTACAGACGTTTCATCGAGGGATTCTCAAAGATCGCACAACCGCTTACCACTCTCACTCAGAAGGGTACCAAGTATGCTTGGGGTGACAAACAGGAAGCATCATTTCAATTGCTGAAGCAGAAACCTTGCAGTGCGCCCATCTTGTCCTTGCCAGAAGGGACGGATGATTTTGTGGTATATTGTGACGCTTCCATTCAGGGATTGGGATGTGTACTCATGCAACGTGATAAGGTCATCACGTATGCATCCCGACAGTTGAAGGTTCACGAGAAAAACTACACGACACATGACCTGGAATTGGGAGCAGTTGTGTTTGCACTTAAGATTTGGAGAGACTATCTATACGGAACAAGGTGCACAATTTACACGGATCACAAAGCCTCTAACATATTTTCGACCAAAAGGAGTTGAACATGCGACAGCGTCGCTGGTTCGAACTCCTGAATGATTATGAATGCGCCATTCGGTATCACCCGGGTAAAGCTAACGTGGTAGCTGATGCCCTCAGTCGGAAAGAGCACTTGAAACCTCGTCGGGGTACGAGCACTACAGTTCACAATTCATTCGGGTTACCCGAACAAATACGCGACGCGCAGCTAGAAGCAGTTAAGGAAGAGAACATCAAGGCCGAATCTGTGGGAAAGATGGAACGTGATTGGGAAGTGAAACCCAATGGTGCCCGGTATTTCATGAATCGTATATGGGTACCTCTCTACGGAAACCTCAGGAAGCTAGTTATGGACGAAGCTCACAAATCCCGATACTCTGTCCATCCTGGTTCAGATAAGATGTATCAAGACCTTAAAGCCGCGTACTGGTGGCCCAACATGAAAGCGGATATAGCCACCTACGTGAGCAAGTGTTTGACTTGTGCGAAAGTCAAGGTGGAATACCAGAAGCCATCAGGGCTACTTCAACAACCTGAGATCCTAGTGTGGAAATGGGATCAGATCTCGATGGACTTTATCACTAAACTCCCGCGAACTCCGAGTGGTTGCGATACCATCTGGGTGATCGTGGATCGTCTAACTAAGTCTACACACTTCCTAGCGACCAAAGAAACGGATAAGATGGATAAGTTGACTCGCATCTACATTATGGAAGTAGTTTCTCGGCACGGGGTGCCAACGTCCATCATCTCAGACAGAGATGCTCGTTTCACGTCCAACTATTGGCAGTCACTTCAGAAAGCGTTGGGTACACGCTTAGATATAAGTACAGCTTATCACCCTCAGATGGATGGTCAAAGTGAAAGGACCATTCAGACCTTGGAAGACATGCTTAGGGCATGTGTGGTAGACTTTGGGAACAGTTGGGAAATCCATCTGCCTTTAGTGGAATTCTCGTATAACAACAGTTACCATACGAGTATTCAAGCGGCACCGTTTAAGCATTGTACGATCGCAAATGTAGATCAACGGTCTGTTGGGGAGAAGTCGGTGACAATCAACTCACAGGTCCTGAGTTGATACTTGAGGCTACTGAAAAGATTGTGCAAATCAGATTCCACATGGCAGCGGCACGAGATCTACAGAAAAGTTACGCTGATCAACGACGCAAACCGCTCGAATTTCAAGTAGGCGACCGCGTCCTACTGAAGGTGTCACCCTGGAAGGGTGTAATTCGTTTTGGGAAACGAGGCAAACTAAACCCACGGTAGGTAGGCCCATTTGTGATTTCGAAGCGTATCGGACCCGTAGCTTATCAGTTAGACCTTCCTGCCGAACTCAGTGGAGTTCACAACGTCTTTCATGTGTCCAATCTAAAGAAGTGCCTATCATATGAGACCCTAGTCATTCCATTGGATGAGATTCAAGTGGATGAGCAACTGCATTTTGTGGAGCAACCTATCGAGATCATGGATCGTGAGATCAAGACTCGAAGGCACAGCAAGATACCGATCGTCAAGGTTCGTTGGAACTCTAAGCGTGGACCGGAGTTCACGTGGGAAAGAGAGGACCAAATGAAAAGCAAATATCCACACCTTTTTGCAGCTGAGCAGCAATCTGACGTTACCGCCAACTAAATTTCGGGACAAAATTCTTTCAACATGGGGATGATGTGACAGCCTGGGAATTACTTGTACCATTACTAACAAACTGAATCTTTGTGCGTTGCATTCTAAACCGCGTTTACTCAATTTTCGGGACGAAAATTCTTTCAACATGGGGATAATGTGACATCCGGCTTTTCAGGTATCTTAAACGCGCTACTTTACGGTTATTCATTCCTACGCTGATTTAATTCGGAGAATTAAATTACACGCTCGCAATAACTACGCTAACTTTGTGAATTTATTGTGTTATTAGACGTTTGTAGATTTTGTAGACTATTGTATCACACATTGATTTCGCGATTATTAGTTATAAAAAAATAATAAATAAATAGCCGAACCGAACCGAGCCGCGAAACGTGTCGACCTCACCTCCTTGCGGCCCAAGGAAATAACCTAAACTTGAGGCCCAAGCCACTTAACCCAAACCGCCCCCCCCATCGCGGCCGCACCCCCCTTCCCTTTCTTTTCCCTTGTTTTATTTATATGTATGTATGCATGGATTGTTTGTTAAAAAAAAAAACAACAAAACCCTAGCACCTAGAGGAAGGCGACGGCAGCGCCCCCCCTCTCACGATCGCAAAACCCTACAAATCCCGGATTGATTCCAATCTTGTCCCGGTTCGCTAATCATCATCGTTTCAAGGTTAGGGTTTAATTGTTTTTCGATTCACATTAGGGTTTGTGTAATCTTGATCATGATTATGTGTAATGGTAGGATTATTAGTATGAAAAGTGTTGTGATTTATGATTAGTTAGGATGATTGTGCGAATCTTTGCGATTGTGATGTTATGATGAATACTAAAATCATAGGCTGCGTTTTAGCGATAAAGATCATGTTATATAATTAAGGTTTGCATGAATATTGATATACATGATGATATTTGACAAATAAACCTGTTGTTAATCATTAATACTAAGCGTCATGATCGTTTAAGCATGTTCTAATGCGATAAAAGCCGAAAACAGTTTGCTGAATGACATTTACAGCCAACTTCAATTGGCTGTAACCTGATCATTACCTATCGAAAACTGGATTTTCTGAAGCCTAAAACGTGTATTTTTGAAAAGCGCTTCTAATGGCACCAGATTCATATTTTTCTGAGGTCGTTTGTTATTTTTAAGTGGTCATTTAGCGCAGCAGCTGAAGCTGCGTAAATTCTTCAGAATTTGCTGGTTGTTTATCGAGTGGGATCTCATAGTCTGTAGGGGGTTAGGTCACGAAATTTCTACAGAGACTGGATACGGGAATCTCCGGAAATCTCCCACTGGAATTTTGTTAATTGCATGAACGATGATTTTTAAATAATTTTTCCTGTGGACTGCAGTCAGAAAGCGACGAATCTGACTGCACCCTAGTATATAAATGTTTATAAATAATTATTAAAGCTTTAGGACTTGATAATTTTACATAAAATTCTACAGTTTAGTTGACACCTCCTGTAAAAAAATTAGAATTTTTGGAATGTTGGAACTATTTTATAAAAATCCTCGAAAACAGCCCAGTTACGAGCGTACAAGCTGAAACATTATAACTTGTGTTAGTGTGTACCAAAGTGTTGTATGAGTTAATCTGTGTTTATGACAAGTTGGTTTGATCATTATTTTGGTATGATGATACTTTGCATGCATGATTGTGTTTTCAAATTGGTTATTACGTGTGCCGGACTGTGTGTTAGTTATGCGTAGGGTTTTGTATCAGTGTGTTCACACACTAACTTTAAATCGGTTGTCATGTTAGGACAGATTAGCGGTTCCATCATTTGCTTTTTTTGTGTTATTCTAACCGAGCAATTTAAGGTGAGTTCACGGCCCCTATTTTATCCGGTTTTAAACAACAGGGGGAGAAACATGTATACACTCTATAACTCTATCTTTTACGTTATGCGAAATTAACGTCGTTAACTATTCGGTAACTAAGTTAATGTTAATGTATGTTATGGTCACTGAGTAGCTTTATCACGGAAGTGCTCAACCAACTCTCGGATCGTTAGTATTGGGTTAGATAGCGGGGAAATTATAAGTAGTACTACTGGGCCCGACAAGCCCCACACGAGCTAGTCGCGCTAGCGGACCGGGTATGGTCAACGGGTGATTAATTTGGCCTAACTTTCGCCATGGTTAGTGATAGACCTGGAAATAATGAGGCAACAACAGTCAGCTTCGATCACGAACTCTTATGTGACGTAACTTTAGGCTCGCTACCTACATGTTAACATTGAACTTAATTACGAACCAACATTATTATTCCGGGTTAGGAATAATGGAACTATATCGTTATCTCGGGTTAGGGATAACGGGGGAAAACAAACTTTTAACCGAACTTGTGAACTTATAAAAACCTGTGAACTCACTCTTCTTTAATGTTGACACTTGTTTCTTTACATGTTTGTCAGGACGCTAGGAGCGCTAGGTGCACTCACTTGCCTTTGATCAAGACATTTTTATCGAGTCTTATTTACGAATAATGTTTTAGATTTTTGGTTTTGGCGTTTATGTTGGCACCCGTTACTTTACTTTACTTTAATGCTTCCGCTAAACTTTGAAACTAATGCCATCGCTAAAACTTTGAAACTAAGATAATTTGAAAATAACTATGAATGGTTAAACAAATGTTTTTGGAAAACGTTTAAATAAATCATATAGAGTCGTTCGATATTACTAGTGTCTCAGATTCTGGTTTGATCACACGCCTCGCGGTAAAACTCCGCAAGTGGAATTTGAGGGTGTGACAACAAGAGCTTTTAATACCAGCTTATCGTTAACGTCTAATCTAACCAATTTTTTTTTATAAAAGTTTCAAAATTTTAAAAGATACAAAAGTAAAAACATAAATAAAAAGAAAAACAAATAGACAAGAAATAATCACTTGGTTCCGACTCCTCTTTTACATATCCTTTGATGATTTCCGCACTTTGGGTATTTTAAGAGATTATCTTAGTTATGGTAGTAGGCCCCTCTTGTTAAGCTGACGTTACCCTCAACCTATTGGTTTGAGTCAGCAGGGATACAATCCCACAAGGTCGGAATATTGAAAGATAATTAAGTAAGTTATTAATGCGAAAAGTGGTAGGCTCCTCTTGTGAAGATGACGTTACCCTCGGCCATATTGGTCTGAATCAGCAGGGATACAGTCCCGCAAGGCTGGGTAAAGTTTTAATAGTAGTTTATTTAAGTCGTTCTTACTTCTCCTGATTTGATACAAGGGAAGACCTAATAAGCTTGAACCAAGTCCTCGTAGGATCTATACACTTAACGAGACAATAACTTTACCCAAACACCCTTCTAACTCCCTTCCAAGTAGTTAACGTACTTATATAAACCGTAAAGACACGTATGAGTGAATCAAGGAAACATGAAGAAATGTTTAAATAAAGATCATTTTAAATATATAAAACTAGTTATTAAAGTCACTAATACAAACCCAAATAAAAAGTTGCCAAAGATTAGAAATCAAAAGTAATATATAAAGGATTTGTCTTCATCAAGTGATGTAAAAGATTTAGCCAAGCATGACCGTTGTTTGATAAGAACTCTTACGATCAATCTTGGATCTCAAGACTACTACTGTAACATTTGTAAAAATCGGGTTTTCAAAACCCGCTCCGTTTTGTAATCGAATATCAAGTTATAAAAGTTATGTCGAATAATTATGATTATTTTGATTTAAAACAATACATAATTAATAAATAAACTAAACTATAAAAATTATATTTGATGAAAAGTTAAAATAAAATAAATAAAAAAATTATAACGCTGCCGGGACTCGAACCGGGTCAGCCAAGACACCCTTCAACAAATTAATACTCACTCCCAAGACCACTCCGCCACATTGTGTTTTCTGCTAACTCTAGAAACACAAACGAAATTTATACACAAACCCAGTTGAAACCGGTTGCGCTATCTGAGAAACGGTAATTGGCAAACCAATCGTCATTTCGTTGTTTATTTCACACATTTAGTTTATAACCGATGCACGACGGTTTCTAAGCAAATCGGAATTGATTAAACTTAAAGACTCATCATTGTCGGTTTTTAAAACCGAAAAATCATCAAGTCCAGAATTACACAAACTTCAGACCACTCTCGCGACTCAGAGATATCATACCAACACTCCATTTCATTTTCGTCGCATTTTTAGACCGTCAGAACGCCTAAAACAGCTCGCCGGAATTTTCTACAAAAGTCGCCGGAAAACCGTATTCAACTTAAACCGGTAAAATACTTCTACTTTACGGTTTCAATCCATTGTTAGAACCTTACTAACATTAACCCATCGCTCATAATCAACCACAGACGACATTGCTGGACTTTATGTTTTCGCCGGAAAACTTCTGGAATTGTCGGAAACTCGTTGATTACCGGTATGCTCATTCCAACGTACTGATAATCAATACTCATTAGTTCAATTTCACATCTAATCCCTTAAACCTGTTAATTGATTCTCACAGCCGAAGGTTCCAAAAACAGAGCCGACAAGTTTCGCCGGATTCTCTGAAGAAGACGATCTGTTCGGTATCTTCTTTCCCCAAACTTTTCGGTTCAATGCATTCAAACTGGACATCATGTTCATTAACTAAATTAATCGCGTATCGGTTGTTTGATTGATGTCTGCATTTGTAATGAAGAAGACGAGTTCAGTGATGATATAAGGTTAATTAAAATCGGAGTTATAAACGGGTTAGACACACAGTCCAGCGGTGGACTGTGTGCAAACAAAAACCATACACGTCCCGAGTTCGATCCTGCTCCACGCACTCCTTGTATAATAAAAGGCCTTTTTGTTTAAACTAAATCGGGATAACCCAGTTAGTTGTTAAGTATAATAAAAACTGAGATAATAACCAGGTTAGACACACAGTCCAGCGGTGGACTGTGTGCAACATGAACCACACGTCGTGTGTTCGAAACCCGTCACGAGCACCGGTCCGATTGAATTAAAATGTTTTTGTAAATAAAGGAAATTCGGATTAACTGAATAAGTGTATAAGTATAAATAAAAACAAGATTATTTCGGGTTAGACACGTAGCTCAGTTGGTAGAGCTGCGTGCACGCGTACGGGAGGTCGCCGGTTCGAGCCTCACCCGGCGCAAACTAATACGCTGACCGACCGGTCAACGGTCAACGGTCAACACTAAATAAACAATTTTTTTATTTATTTATTTATTTAATTTAATTTAAAAATCAATTAAAAATACTTAAAAATAACATTTTTAAAGATAGAAAATAGCCATAAACTCACAAAAATATATCTAAAAATTTCATTAAAATCCTTAATAAAATCCACTCATTTAATATATTTTCCGTTATTATTTAGGTTAGTAATCCCCGTTGTTCCGCTCATCTAAATCGTGCGCATATCACCATCTCCAATCCAACGCACCCAAGGTGAGTGAATCTTACAAATTCCCCGTTTTAATCACGTTTTGGGGTGTATCATGTGTCTTTGTATATATATATTCTTACTAAACCATTGTGCATACATCATATCATGAACTTGTGTATTCAGTTTGTTGCTGTTAAGTACTTATTATTGGATGCAATTTATTATTCAGTACATGCAATTTCATAGGCCGCCGCTCCCCATTACATTATGAGCGTTGAGCATGTTCCCCATTTTATTATGCGGTTGAACCTGGCGTGCCCACATACGATCGGCTCCGTTTGATTGAGCCTTGATCGCACAGACATTTTCATTTTCAGTACATGCAATACGATCGGCTCCGTTTGATTGAGCCTTGATCGCACAGTTTCATTTATGTTATTTACAGTATGATGTTGGTATGATCATGTATGCTGTCATGTGATATTGTATGTTATAGTTGTGACTGCTATTTGCCTTTGCTTGATTATTTACATTTGTTCATCTATGATTATGCACTAATGTTCATTGATAAACTAACAATTAATTTATTAATATATGTTTATCTAATAAGGTTCACTCGCCAACTTATGTTGACCCAAAAACTCCCATTTTACACATGATACAGGTGAACCAGCAGCAGCTAGGAACACATAGGACTTGGATTAGAAGAATAAAACGTTTTAGAGTTGGGATTGTTATGTTTGGTTTATTTCCTTTGTATCGAATGAACATGTTTGGATATTTGAAAATGTAACTTTGACTTTATTAAATATGAAACATAATAGTAAATGTCATGAGCTTTGGTGATAACCCAATTATGCCCCGACTCTTATTCCGCTGCGGGTCGGGGTGTGACAAATTGGTATCAGAGCTTTGACTATAGGGATATAGGATAGGTTATTAGACCCTTAGAGCCTATACTATAGTCGATTAGAAACTTATAAGATTTTTGTGTGTTATATGCCAAATTTCATGATGTCTATATGTTTTATGTTAAATGTTACATTTGATATTGTACAAGCATGTTCATAAGTATGTATTATCATATAATGCCTATCATGAATCGTATGCTCATAACATATCACATCCATGAAAGCACACACCACATCATGATTGCTTTTACAATGATTTTCGTGTTTTCAAATCTCATCAAAGTGAGTTCTCATGACGGGCATGTAGTAACTGGAAGGGTACCAGTACCGGTAGTCGGAACGTCCTGTCTAGGCTGGCATTCTTTATAAATCCAAAATAAAGGACCAGTTTGCCTACCTGGGGACTAACGATGAGAGTACGAAGTACCTATTAGGCCAAAGCATGCTATACCAAACGTCGTGTGAGCTAACCCCACTTTGAGTTGTCATTGTGTCTACACCTGGACACGTTCCGACCAAACATCTCATGAACATATTTTATGGTTTGCATTCGGGGGATGCGAGTGTTAAATTGCCAATACCAATGTGAATCCTACCAAGCCAATAGCCATGGGGGCCCACATGACTATGTAGGTGAAGGTATGGGGGACATTTGAGGCCCAACATGAGCGAACCCAAGACATCCTATGGATGTAGTTGCATTATTGATATTTATGTTATTTTCATTTTCTTAAAGACACATGACACCTAAAAAGACACCATAAACTCACAATCTTCTCATTTTATGATCCTGTAGATGTCGTCTAGACAGCAACGAAGGGGTAAAAGATCGGGAAGGTCCCAGGAACGTTTGGCCACTCAGATCGCGAAACAAATGGCCACGATACTTCCTGACATTGTGGTCCAAGTACAACAAGCCCTTGCTACAAATCCTACTAACCTCCCCAACAACAGGACCAGAACATCGACAACCCTCCTACCAACAAGTGCTCTTACAAACATTTTAAGTCCTGTGATCCTCCTAAATTTGAAGGGACCGAGGGTGTCACTGCTCTCCTACATTGGTTCGAGGAGATGGAAAACACCTTCCTAAACTGCGATTGTCCTGAGGATCGTACGGTTCGATACGCCACCGGGAGACTACTTGGAGTAGCTCTCACTTGGTGGAATACTGAGAAAGGGAAGAGGGGAACTGAAGATGCGATGGCCTTAACTTGGGAGGAGTTAAGGGAAATCATGACTAGGCGTTTCTGTCCTAGAAGTGAAATTAAGAAGTTGTAGGATGAATTTCATGCTCTAAAGCAAAAGGAGGGTGATCACACTACCTACAACAAGAGGTTTTTGGAGTTGAACCAAATGGTTCCAAATCTGTTCACACCAACCTATCGTCTGATTGAACATTATATTCGAGGACTTCCCTCGAAAATCCAAGATTCAGTTCTCAGCGTTTCACCAGTAACACTTGAAGCGGCTATGGAGTTAGCAACTGAACTGACCGAAAACCGAATTCGCAACGGGAAGTTCAAAGAAGAGAAGAAGAAAGCCCCTGTTGAGGGACAAACTTCAAACTACCCCATTCCTTCCTCTAAGTTCGCCAATAAGAGGAAGCGCAACACCAGAAATTTTGCAGTTACCCAAACCAACACCCCTATTCCTGCTGCACCCATTACTCAAGTCACTCCTTCCCCGCACCATACAGAAGACCCTACACAGGCCCGTTACCAAAATGTAACCGTTGCCAATATCACCATTCCCCTGATCATCCTTGCCAATACTGCACCGGCTGCGGTCGCGCAGGACATACTGTTCAAAACTGCCGCATGCCTCAACGAACAAACCGCCACCAACCTTTAACCCAAACCCACCAACAGTTAATGGGTCAAGCCCAACAACCCCTACCATTTCCACCCACCCAACATTTAGCCCAAACATACTACCAACCCAATTATCCTATGGGCCAACCTATGCGGGCTTGCTTCAATTGCGGCGACCCGAGTCATTTCAGAAACACATGTCCAAGGCTGGTTAATATTATTCATGCTCAGGCCCAAGCCAACCCAGTGAACCAAGCAAACCAAGCTCCCCCACCTGCAAGAGGGAGAGCTTTCAATATCAACGCTAACCAGGCCATAGCTGACGGCAATGTGGTCAACGGTACGTTCCTTATAAATGGTAGATATGCATCTATATTATTTGATACTGGTGCGGATAGAAGTTTTGTGTCTTTAGAGTTTGAACCTATATTAAGTAAAAATCGGGATAAGCTCACGGAATCCATAACGGTAGAAGTTGCGGACGGGAAGCCAGTTTCATTAGACTCTATTTTACGCAACTGTACACTCACCTTAAACGACCACGATTTCTCAGTCGACCTTATTCCTATGAAGCTGGGAAGTTTTGACATAATAATCGGTATGGATTGGCTCAGTCAACATCAGGCGGAAGTTGTATGTCGTGAAAAATTTATTCGTATTCCTCTTTCAAACGGTCAGACTCTTCGAATCATTGGAGAAACCTCGTCGAAAGGACTCAGCTTAATGTCTTGTCTTCAAGCTCAAAAATATCTTCGCAAGAATTATGTCGCGTTTTTAGCCCATATCATCAAAAAGGAAATCGCAGAGAAGAAACTTGAAGACATTCCTCTAGTAAAAGACTTCCCACAAGTTTTTCCTGACGACATTTCAGGACTTCCTCCAGTTAGAGACGTCGAATTCCGTATTGATCTTATACCTGGTGCTACACCAGTTGCAAAGTCTCCATATAGGTTAGCCCCCTCTGAAATGCAAGAGCTAGCCAGTCAATTGCAAGAGTTGACTGACAAGGGATTCATACGTCCTAGCTCATCGCCTTGGGGTGCACCTGTCCTCTTTGTAAAGAAGAAAGATGGATCTTTCCGTATGTGCATCGACTACAGAGAGCTCAACAAGTTAACCATCAAAAATCGCTATCCTTTACCTCGCATTGATGATCTTCTTGACCAACTACAAGGTGCCAGCTGCTTTTCAAAAATCGATCTTCGATCTGGCTATCACGAACTTAGAGTGCATGAAGAAGACGTCCCTAAGACTGCTTTTCGAACTCGTTATGGCCACTATGAATTCATGGTTATGCCATTTGGATTAACCAACGCACCAGCTGTCTTCATGGACCTAATGAACAGAGTCTGCAAACCTTATCTTGATCGATTTGTTATAGTCTTCATCGACGATATTCTTATTTATTCAAAATCTAAAGCTGATCATGAGCGTCATCTTCGACTCGTTCTTGCACTTCTAGAAAAGGAGAAGCTTTATGCCAAGTTCTCCAAATGTGAATTCTGGTTAAAAGAGGTGCAATTCCTCGGGCATGTAGTCAATGACAAAGGAATACATGTTGACCCTTCAAAGATCAAAGCAGTTCAAGAATGGCAAGCTCCACGTACACCAACTGAAGTAAGATCTTTTCTTGGACTAGCTGGCTATTATCGTCGGTTCATTTCAAACTTCTCTCGCATTGCTGTGCCACTCACGGCTTTAACTCATAAGGGAAAACCTTTCGTATGGGGACCCAAGCAAGAAGAAGCTTTTCAAACTCTTAAACAAAAACTTTGTGATGCACCAATCCTCACTCTTCCTGAAGGTTGTGATGATTTTGTAGTCTATTGCGACGCGTCAGGGCAAGGATTAGGTTGCGTTCTCATGCAAAGATGAAAAGTCATAGCTTATGCCTCGAGACAACTCAAGACGCATGAAAAGAACTACACCACTCATGACCTAGAACTTGGAGCCGTTGTATTCGCTCTTAAGATATGGAGACATTATCTCTATGGTACTAAGTGTGAAATATACACTGACCACAAGAGTCTTCAACATATCTTCAATCAAAAAGAGTTAAATATGAGGCAACTAAGATGGGTCGAACTTCTGAATGATTACGACTGTGAAATTAGATACCACCTTGGTAAAGCAAATGTGGTGGCTGATGCACTTAGTCGAAAGGGTTATGCGAACTCCATTCGTCTTCTATGTTCGCAAATTATAACCGACATTAAAGATCAAATTCGAGAAGCCCAACACGTTTCAATAACAGAAGAAGATGTACGAAAGGAGATGTCCTGTGGAGCCGAGCTAAAACTTGAAACTAAATCAGACGGTATTCTGTATTACCTAGAACGTATCTGGATTCCTAACCACAACAATCTTCGTGAAACTCTTATGAATGAAGCTCACAAAACGCGATATTCTATACACCCAGGAGCCGATAAGATGTATCAAGACCTACGATACACCTATTGGTGGCCTGGAATGAAGAAGGATATTGCCGTTTTTGTTTCCAAGTGTCTCACATGTTCCAAGGTGAAGGCTGAACACCAAAGACCCTCAGGACTTCTAGTCCAACCAGAAATACCTGTATGGAAGTGGGAAAATATAACCATGGATTTCATTACCGGGTTACCTCGCACTTCTGGTGGGTATGACACAATATGGGTAATTATAGACCGACTTACAAAATCAGCTCACTTTATTCCTATCCGTGAAGATTTCAAGAACGAAAAGCTTGCACGTATTTATATCAACGAAATCGTAAGCCGACATGGGGTACCGTTGAGTATTATTTCTGATCGTGATGGTCGTTTCACCTCACGAACATGGCAAGCAGTTCAATCCGCTATGGGCACACGATTAGATCTCAGTAC
Organism: Scalesia atractyloides; assembly: GCA_947069175.1. Taxonomy (NCBI): domain Eukaryota; kingdom Viridiplantae; phylum Streptophyta; class Magnoliopsida; order Asterales; family Asteraceae; genus Scalesia; species Scalesia atractyloides. Next base: position 68,390,119 of record CAMTDV010000020.1, on the reverse strand, counting down.
CGCCTATCATCCTCAAACTGATGGACAGTCTGAGCGCACCATTCAAACTCTTGAAGATATGCTTAGAGCATGTGTCATAGACTTCAAGGGAAATTGGGACGCCCACCTACCATTAGTTGAATTTTCGTACAACAACAGCTATCATTCGAGCATCGGCATGGCACCTTTTGAAGCCTTATATGGTCGTAAGTGCCGATCTCCTGTATGTTGGCACGAAATTGGGGAAGCACAAATTACTGGTCCAGAATTGATCCAAGAAACCACAGATAAGATTCATCAAATTCGAAACAATCTTCTAGCGGCTCAAAGTCGTCAAAAGAGTTATGCAGATAAACGACGGAAGCCCTTAGAGTTTAACATTGGTGATCATGTGCTTTTAAAAGTATCACCGTAGAAGGGAGTAGTTCGTTTTGGTCAAAAGGGGAAGCTAGCACCTCGTTACGTAGGACCTTTCAAGATACTCGAAAGACTAGGTCCTGTAGCATACAAGCTTGACTTACCAGAAGAACTCAACAGGATTCATCCCACATTCCACGTGTCGAACTTGAAGAAGTGCCTCGCTGATGGGAATCTCCATATTCCGCTGGAAGATATTCAGATTGATGAATCTATGCATTTTATTGAAAGACCAGTGGAGATCATGGACTACTGGGAGAAACGTCTTTGACGAAGTCGCATTCCAATTGTTAGGGTACGCTGGGAGTCAAAACGGGGACCTGAGTTTACTTGGGAACGTGAAGACTCAATGCGTGAAAAATACCCGCATCTTTTTCCTACTACTTCAACTACTTAAATTTCGGGACGAAATTCCTAAAAGTAGGGAATACTGTAACATTTGTAAAAATCGGGTTTTCAAATCCCGCTCCGTTTTGTAATCGAATATCAAGTTATAAAATTTATGTCGAATAATTATGATTATTTTGATTTAAAACAATACATAATTAATAAATAAACTAAACTATAAAAATTATATTGATGAAAAGTTAAAATAAAATAAATAAAAAATTATAACGCTGCCGGGACTCGAACCCGGGTCAGCCAAGACACCCTTCAACAACTTAACACTCACTCCCAAGACCACTCCGCCACATTGTGTTTTCTGCTAACTCTAGAAACACAAACGAAATTTATACACAAACCCAGTTGAAACCGGTTGCGCTATCTGAGAAACGGTAATCGGCAAACCAATCGTCATTTCGTTGTTTATTTCACACATTCAGTTTATAACCGATGCACGACGGTTTCTAAGCAAATCGGAATTGATTAAACTTAAAGACTCATCATTGTCGGTTTTTAAAACCGAAAAATCATCAAGTCCAGAATTACACAAACTTCAGACCACTCTCGCGACTCAGAGATATCATACCAAAACTCCATTTCATTTTCGTCGCATTTTCAGACCGTCAGAACGCCTAAAACAGCTCGCCGAAATTTTCTGCAAAAGTCACCGGAAAACCGTATTCAACTCAAACCGGTAAAATACTTCTACATTACGGTTTCAATCCATTGTTAGAACCTTACTAACATTAACCCATCGCTCATAATCAACCACAGACGACATTGCTGGACTTTCTGTTTTCGCCGGAAAACTTCTGGAATTGTCGGAAACTCGTTGATTACCGGTATGCTCATTCCAACGTACTGATAATCAATACTTATTAGTTCAATTTCACATCTAATCCCTTAAACCTGTTAATTGATTCTCACAGCCGAAGGTTCCCAAAAACAGAGCCGACAAGTTTCGCCGGATTCTCTGAAGAAGACGATCTGTTCGGTATCTTCTTTCCCCAAACTTTTCGGTTCAATGCATTCAAACTGGACATCATGTTCATTAACTAAATTAATCGCGTATCGGTTGTTTGATTGATGTCTGCATTTGTAATGAAGAAGACGAGTTCAATGATGATATAAGGTTAATTAAAATCGGAGTTATAAACGGGTTAGACACAAAGTCCAGCGGTGGACTGTGTGCAAACAAAAACCATACACGTCCCGAGTTCGATCCCTGCTCCACGCACTCCTTGTATAATAAAGGCCTTTTTATTTAAACTAAATCGGGATAACCCAGTTAGTTGTTAAGTATAATAAAAACTGAGATAATAACCAGGTTAGACACACAGTCCAGCGGTGGACTGTGTGCAACATGAACCACACGTCGCGTGTTCGAAACCCGTCACGAGCACCGGTCCGATTGAATTAAAATGTTTTTGTAAATAAAGGAAATTCGGATTAACTGAATAAGTGTATAAGTATAAATAAAAACAAGATTATTTCGGGTTAGACACGTAGCTCAGTTGGTAGAGCTGCGTGCACGCGTAGGGAGGTCGCCGGTTCGAGCCTCACCCGGCGCAAACTAATACGCTGACCGATCAGTCAACGGTCAACGGTCAACACTAAATAAACAATTTTTTTATTTTTTTATTTATTTAATTTAATTTAAAAATCAATTAAAAATACTTAAAAATAACATTTTTAAAGATAGAAAATAGCCATAAACTCACAAAAATATATCTAAAAATTTCATTAAAATCCTTAATAAAATCCACTCATTTAATATATTTTCCGTTATTATTTAGGTTAGTAATCCCCGTTGTTCCGCTCATCTAAATCGTGCGCATATCACAATCTCCAATCCAACGCACCCAAGGTGAGTGAATCTTACAAATTCCCGTTTTAATCACGTTTTGGGGTGTATCATGTGTCTTTGTATATATATATTTTACTAAACCATTGTGCATACATCATATCATGAACTTGTGTATTCAGTTTGTTGCTGTTAAGTACTTATTATTGGATGCAATTTATTATTCAGTACATGCAATTTCATAGGCCGCCGCTCCCCATTACATTATGAGCGTTGAGCATGTTCCCCATTTTATTATGCGGTTGAACCTGGCGTGCCCACATACGATCGGCTCCGTTTGATTGAGCCTTGATCGCACAGACATTTTCATTTTCAGTACATGCAATACGATCGGCTCCGTTTGATTGAGCCTTGATCGCACAGTTTCATTTATGTTATTTACAGTATGATGTTGGTATGATCATGTATGCTGTCATGTGATATTGTATGTTATAGTTGTGACTGCTATTTGCCTTTGCTTGATTATTTACATTTGTTCATCTATGATTATGCACTAATTTTCATTGATAAACTAACAATTAATTTATTAATATATGTTTATCTAATAAGGTTCACTCGCCAACTTATGTTGACCCAAAAACTCCCATTTTACACATGATACAGGTGAACCAGCAGCAGCTAGGAACACATAGGACTTGGATTAGAAGAATAAAACGTTTTAGAGTTGGGATTGTTATGTTTGGTTTATTTCCTTTGTATCGAATGAACATGTTTGGATATTTGAAAATGTAACTTTGACTTTATTAAATATGAAACATAATAGTAAATGTCATGAGCTTTGGTGATAACCCAATTATGCCCCGACTCTTATTCCGCTGCGGGTCGGGGTGTGACAACTACACACTCTAAAAGATAAAAGATGGATAATAGTGGTGGGTGTTGGTGTTGTAGTTGTGGTGGACTGATGGCAAGTGTGAGAGAAGTGGTTTGCCAAGGGATGCCTTTCTCATGAACCAAGCACCTCTATTTATAGCCGGAAACAGAAGGCGACCACGGCCCCGTGCCAGGTGGGCACGGCCTCGTGGTGGACTTTTTCTCTTCCTACATTAACTACAGATGTTATGTCATTGTACCAACACGCCCCGTGGTGGCAGAGCACAGCCCCGTGGTTAGTGTACTTGCCGTACTATCCTAGATTTTGCGAATTTTAAAGTTGACCATGACCCATGTTGGCTTTGCACGACCTTGTTTGGTGGTCTGTTGTTGTTGTCTTTTTCTACAGAGAATCTTTGACTGGGCATGACCCCATGCCTAGTGGCACGACCCCGTGCCTAAGCTTCTGTCTTTGTTATTTTTGTTGTTTTGGATGTGAATGGGGGTTCGACAAGTCGTGTCAATCCTTCTTCTTTGTATTTGTGTTGGTTTCTTCTGTTAATTTGTTCCTTTTATTCGTTTAAGCTCTTTTGATCCTGTAATTTAAAATTTAAAAAGAAACATGCTTTTTCCAACATTAGTACCGAAAAAAGGTTGATTTTATGCCTTGTTTGATATAAGCATTTTGCGCAAATCAAATAACCATACACTTGAATCTTTGCTTGTGCTCAAGCAAAACTCTATAATGCAGCTTACGCACCCAAACATAATTGGTAAAAGGGGAGTTTTTGGGTTTATTTTTGGAGTGTCGGGAATCCAAGTTCTAAATTTATTTTGTTTTTATTTTATTTATAATCTTATTCGTTATGATTTATTTAGGACATATTTTAAGAAAAACTATTTGTTTCGGGCATAACATGCCTTTATAAAATTCTATTTAGTTATATACAAATTTACATACCTTACAGGTGGTCTCTCAACACTCGGCCGAAGGTGTTTAAGCGAAACCGCCCAGACCCAATGTGGTGCTTACGCCTACCATAGGCTTGACAAACAATCAAACTTTCTCCTTTGTAACGTTTAATCTTTGTAAATATCGAGAGAGCTTTAAAAGGGTAAAGTTGAAACGAAGCCATACTTTGTTATTTAGAAAAAAAACTTTAACCAATGTTTGTTTTTTATTGGCTTAGAAACATAACATGCCTTCGAAGAATTTTTGTGGCTTAGAAAAAACTTTAACCAATGTTTGTTTTTTAGCTAAAGTTGAAACTAAGCCATACTTTGTTATTTATAACCGAACTTGTTACTAAAAAAATAAATGGTGTAAATAAAAAGAAATTCTTGTGGATGTGGGTGGTTGTATATTTGCAAAACTTTTTATTTTTGCGGGTTTAGAAACGAAATGGTTAAGGCTCAAAAGTATTTAACTAGGGGGATATGTAAAGAAAAATAAAGGTTTAAAATGAAAAATGGGTTGTAGTTCTAGTGCCTCTATCATTTACTTACTTGTATTAGTGTCGGTAAGGATTTGGAACGTATTACTTTGGCAAGTTATAGATTTGTACGAACTAAACGGGCTATTCACAGAAGAAACGAAAAATTGACCAATTAGTATATATATTTATTTGTATGCTCGGTAAAGGCTCAAAAACTCACTTTTGTGGGAAAGGGTTATAATGTAAAAGTGTATATATAATCAAATTTTACAAAGATTTATAAATGCCCAGTTTTATAGTTTTCTTAATTGATTATTTTTATCATGATGCTATCAGGTGTAAATTAGTAAAAACATAATTTTTAGAACTTATTTTTCCGAACCTAAACCAAGATAAGTAAAAAAGGAAAAAAAATGAAAAATATTTTGGGTGATTGGCGGTTTTCCAAGGCGAGTTTTGTGTAAGGCTTGTTTTTAGGACGAAAGATTCAAGGTTTTAACATCCCGCCCACATTTAAATTACACATTGTGCTCAATGTATACCAAATATGTTTTGTTTTGATTAAATGTGCAAAAAGTGGGGTTAAACAACATTTTTTAGAGTTACTTGGCACGGGGGCGTGCCTGGTGGACACGGCCCCGTGGCCAAATTGCCAGTAACGAGAATTTGAGAGGCTTACAGAAGGTTGAAAACGGGGGCGTGGGCTATGGGCACGACCCCGTGCAATTGTCTATAACAGTTTGCGAGCTGTGTTTCGTCACTTGGCTTCTGATTTCTGGCTTGGGGACCACTATGCTTAGTGTGTCCAAGCCTCCTAAGATACCTGTAAGCTATAATCCTACCACAATACAACAAGCTAACACAAAATAACAAGCTCCTAGATTACGAAAGTTTACTTGTCCACCCATCATCACATGAAAAGAAAAATAAAAATGCAAGAAAGTAAATTGTTTAAAGAAGCAAATTGTTCATCGGGACGCAGCCCAGAAAGTACCGAATTGTTCAAAGGTCAAAAAGAGATAACCTTAAGGTAGATTCGTCGCCCACCACCACCATTGCCTAATCCGAATCCTTGTCCTCGTCTTCTTCCTCCTCCCCCTCCTCGTCTTGGTATGCCATATGCTTCCGGATGAATGTAATGTCGTTTTGCATGGTAACCATGTTGCGCTCCATGTTCCCAATCCGTCTGTTTAAGCTTTGTCCCAAGCTATAGGCGTTCTTAGACACTTGGAGTGTTTCCTGCATAACATTGTATAAATTTTGGAGGTCAGGAAAATCACTTCCTCCTTGGAAGGAGGAGCTCAGGGCGTATCCGGGATATCAAGGACGGTCGGGGTATCTTCGATTGCAAGGACCTCATCCGGGTCATTTGGGTTCCACACCCGGCCACGTGCATTCTTAAAGCGCATAAAACCATTGTAGCAATCGATGATAAGACCCAAGCTTCGGAATAAGGCTAGATCGGCCCTTACCACACTCACTCCCTTGTGTAACCCACTCGGAGTGCGTCTAATGAAATTCTTGAATAGCTTGGCAATCCATCCTCCGAAGAATATCAGCGTGCGGTTGTTGGCAGTGGCATTTGAGGCCATGTTCCTCAACAACATGTGGGCGACATTGATAGGTTGGCGATTCTGGATGCAATGCAAGCAAGTTAGCTCTCGAAGATTCACCACCCCACCACTATCTTTCATTTTGCACAAAGAGCCACTAAGGACCCGATGTATATATCGGATTAGAGGGTCCCTAATCTTTGTACTCTTAGTACTGCTGGGATCATAGTGGCCATCCCCAATCAATGCCTATGCAGCTTGTCTAAGGTTATATGGAGTTCATGGACGCTTTCCGTGAAGTTTGGCTCGGATGTTTCTTCTTCAGTGTACAATCCAATATTCACGCCAAACTGAACTACGAAAATGCTATACCATTCCCCACCACACCTAAATTGAACTGTATTTGACTCAAACAGATCTTGTTCATTTTTGTTCGAAGATAAGTGTGCTTAAGAACTCCATGTTGTATTCGTGAACAGATCTGAGCCGGGTCTCTAGAAAGGTATGGAGCAGACCAGTGATCAGAGCATCGTATCTCTCCCTTTGCCTCACAGTTTCAAGTGTAGTATAACACACTTGTCTTTGTGGTTCTTCGTGCCTTGCTTGTAGTACTTCAAAGCGGTTTTTGTACTCAAGCTTAGAACTTTTGAACTGCGGGAACTTATGAGGTGCCATTCCTGCAAGAAAGAACCAAGACAATCGGGTGTGTCAAAAATTATGCGAAAAATGAAATCCGGGGGTCTGGACACGGCCTCGTGCCCATTGGCCACGACCCCGTGTCTGAAGTCTGGGGTCCCCACGGCCCCGTGGTCAGTGGGCACGACCCCGTGGTAAACCTCCTGTTAACCCAAAATTAAGATTTTTGATTCGGCTTCGAAAAATTCAAAATTTTTGGTTCATCAGGTGCGGTTTACCCTGAAAATCAAACCCCAAGTACTAATTTTGCACAACCTACTTGTTTACCCCTTCGATATTAACTTTTTCGGTTATGAACGAGGGTTTGTGGAAAACTCTTTGAGTAATCTAATTTTTTGACAATGTTTGGTTATTTACTTCTCAAAACACTTCTACTTACTACTAGTAAAAAGATCTATACAAAAATTTAGGATTGGCATGGGTCTAGTTCAAGAACCCTAGATTTTTCCCGAATTTTTGATGTTAAACTACATCCAAAGTGTTAATCTAACTAATCATGATGTTAGAATCATACCTTGTTGATGGATTTATGTGGAAAAGTGAAGAAAAAAAGGGGTTATAAACCCTTCTGCAGATTTGCCACGACCCCGTGCCTGGTGGGCACGACCCCGTGGCCAAAATTATTATTATTATTATTCCCCGTGGCCAAAATTATTATTATTATTACTATTATTATTTTATATGTGACTGTTTCTCTGAGGGTTACCTTTTTGGTACTTACCTGTTTCGCTTTTATTCTTGTGTCGCCTCCCAAATGTACCTACAAGATATGAAAAGAAAATATACATATTTATAGTTAATGTTTGATTATTCCTCAATCATTTATTTGCTTCTTGGAGTGTTATTTCAACTTCATCATCCTCAAGGAACCTCTATAGAGCTTAAGCCTTTGTCCGTTAACCTTGAAAGGTTCACCGTTTGGAGGTTTAATTTCTATGGTGCCATGTGAAAAGATTTGGGTAGTGGAAAAAGGTCTAGACCATCTAGACTTGAGTTTCCAGGAAACAACCGAAGTATTGAGTTAAACAAGAGCACTTGATCCCCCTCCTGAAATTCTTTAGGTTTGCTCATTCTATCGTGTATGTTTTTTATGCGTTCCTAATAAATTTCAGGGTTGGAATATGCTTGATTTCTCATTTCTTCTAATTCATTTAACTGATAGAATTGATTTTTACTGGAAGTTTTTTGGTCTAGGTTTACGTTTTTTAATTCTAGTATGCTACATGTTCAAGCTCTACTGAGAGGTGACAATTTTTTCCATAGACGAGCTTGTACGGGGTGGTGCCTATTGGTGTTTTAAAGGCTGTTCGAAAGGCCCATAAAGCATCGTCTAATTAATCTGCCCAATTCTTTCTATTTTGACCCATAATTTTCTCTAAGATTCTTTGTAAACCTCGATTGGTTACTTCAGCTTGACTGTTGGTTTGAGGATAGTAGGCGGTTGAAACACGGTGATAAACCCCATATTTTGTTAAAATTTTGTTTAATTGGTAATTACAAAAGTGGGTGCCTCTATCACTAATAAGTGCTTTTGGAGTACCGAAACGAGAGAATAGTCGTTTCAGGGATTTTACCACAACTTTTCGATCATTTGTTGGAATAGCTTTGACTTCAGCCCATTTGGACATGTAATCGACTGCCACAAGAATATATTTGTTCCTCTTGATGGTGGGAAATTTTCCATAAAATCTAAACCCCAAACATCAATGATTTCACAAATAAGGATGTCATTTTGAGGCATTTCATTTCTTGATAAGATATTACCTGTTCGTTGGCATGCGTCACATGTTTTTATTAAATTATATGCATCCTTATGGATGGCTGGCCAATAAAATCCTGAATCGAATACCTTACGTGCGGTGCTTGTTGCTCCACGATGTCCTCCATATGGTCCTTCGTGACAATGGCGAAGAATCTTTCTTGCTTCTTGACCATGGATGCACCTTCGTATAAGTTGGTCGGCATAAATTTTAAAAAGATATGGATCTTCCCAACAATAGTGCTTGACACCGACAAAGAATCTTTTTTTCTTTGATGATGTGACCATCCTTTTACTAAAATGCCACTAGCGAGATAGTTAGCATAGTCGGTGTACCATGGTTATTCTTGATATTTGACCATTTCTAAGGATTCAGTAGGGAATTTTTCATTGATGAGCTCTTCACGAGTTAGCTCCACAGGGGGATCTTCTAAGCGAGATAAGTGATCAGCGGCGGTGTTTTCTCCTACTCGTTTATCTTTTATTTCAATATCGAATTCTTGGAGGAGAAGAATCCACCTAATCAAACGTGGTTTGGCATCTTTTTTTTGAAAAGGTATCAAATAGTGGTATGGTCCCATATAGACTATTGTTTTAGAAAGCATAAGATATGGACAAAATTTATCAAAAGCAAATACTACGGATAGTAACTATTTTTCGGTTGTTGTATAATTTTCTTGAGCATCGTTAAAAGTTTTACTAGCATAGTATATTGGGTGAAAATGTTTTTCTTTTTGTTGTCCCAAGACCGCTCCAACCGCGAAGTCACTTGCATTGCACATGATTTCAAAAGGTAGTTTCCAATCAGGCGCTATCATGATTGGTGCATTGACTAGCATTTCTTTTAATGTAAGAAAGTTGTTTCGCAATCCTTGTCGAAGATGAATGGTGCATCTTTTTCAACTAATTTTGTTAGAGGTCTAGAGATTTTGAAAAGTCTTTGATAAATCGCCTATAAAATTTGGCATGTCTTAGGAAACTTCGTATGGCTCGAACGGAGGATAGGGGAGGCAATCAGGAAATATTGTCTATTTTTGCCCAATCAACTTCCATTCCTTCGTTTGAGATTTTATGACCGAGTACTCTTCCCTCAGTTACCATGAAATGACATTTTTCCCAGTGAAGGGCGATGTTAGTTTCCTCACATCGGATAGCACTCGTTCAAGATTATCGAGGCATTGGTCAAATGTATCTTCAAACATAGAAAAACCGTCCATGGTTTTTTCTATCATATCGCGCAAGATGGCCACCATGCAACGTTGAAATGTTGCGGGGGCATTGCATAGACCAATAAGCATACGTTGATAAGCAAAAGTTCCATAGGTACATATGAAAGTTGTTTTTTCTTGGTCCTTTGGTGCGATGAGAATTTGAAAATATACGGAGAAACCATTTAAAAAACAATAAAATTTATGACCGGATAGTCTTTCTGGCATTTGGTTGATAAATGGCAAAGGAAAGTGGTCTTTCCTTGTTGCTTCGTTTAATTTGCTATAGTCTATACGAACCCTCCATCCGGTGACGGTTCTTGTTGGTATAAGTTCATTTTTTTCATTAGTTACAACCGTCATACCTCCTTTTTTGGTACTACTTGGACGGGACTTACCCAGGGGCTATCAGAGATAGGATAGATGAGTCCGACGTGTAGTAGCTTGATGACTTCATTTTTACCACTTCTTGAATATCTAGATTTACTCTTCTTTGTGGTTGTATTACCATTTTATAGTCATCTTCATTAAAATTTTGTGTGTGCACATGGATGGATTGATGCCTTTGATGTCCATAAGTTTCCATGCGATTGTTTTTTTATGTTTTTTCAAAAGTTTTATTAATTTTTCTTTTTCAAAAAGTGTTTGTTTTGAAGAGATGATGATGGGAAGCTTACCATGATCATCTAAGAATGCATATTCTAGACCTTTTGGTAGTTCCTTGAGTTCGAACGACGGTGGGTCTTTAAGAGACCGCTTATTTCTTCTTTATTAAGGTCGATGGCTGAAAAGGTTTGTTCGATGGCGTCCTCTTCTTCAACGAGTTGCTCTTTTGTTTCTTCCATATCGGGTGGCTCTGCTTCATCTTCAATTAGGGGGTTATCATTGCCAATTGAATACTTCATTGATTGGTCAAGATTGACGTACCTTTTGTCGGTCCCTAATTGAAGTGGTAAGTTGTTTTACTTCAGTTTGACTAAGTTTTGATGAGTTTTTATGAATGGTTGTCCCAACACGAGTGGAGCATCATCTAAGATGATAAAGTCGGTTGGTACTACCGTTTGATTGGTTTGAATTAAGACATCTTCAATCCTTCCTTTGGCTTTTATCATTTTTTCAGTTAGATAGAAAAATAGGAATTTTTAGAGGAAAAAGATCACTCGTACCCAATTTTTCGAAAATGTAGTTTGGCATTATGTTAACACAAAGATCTTTATCAATTAACACGTTACTAACGAAGATGTTTTGAAAAAAACATGGTACCGGTTTTATGTTTAATTCATGGTGTTTATCTTGTTTTCGTAAAGTTTGATTATTTGTTAAGCTAATGCTAACTAATTCTCTGATTTTAGTAGAAGTGTTTAACTCTTTTAAAAACTTGACATGAGACGATACCAAACAACGATTTTCAAAAGAAGGTTGTAAAATATGAATTTCTTGAAAAATTTTGTTTTGTTTTGAAATCATCATTTTTAGGCTTACCTTCTTTGTGGTTTGGTTCATGCGTGAGTTTTTCGTTTTGTTGTTACTCTATTTTTACCTCTTCGATTGTTACCTCTTTTGTACAAACGGTCTCATCTTTCTCGCGAGATCTCTTGAGTAGAAGTTCAAGATTTTTGAGACTTTGTATAATGCTTTCGGCTTCGGGAACAATTGTTGGCGGAGTGTCGTTTGTTTCAAATGGATTGGAATCCCAATCAAAACTTGGTTTTGGGAGCTCAACCTATGTTCTACACATGTGGTGTTTGAGGGTGATGGTTGAAAGAGGTAACAATGTTGTATAGAATGAGATTCATCGCAAATGGTACAATATGGTTTCTCCTAATCATCCTCAATGTAGTAGTGGTTGTAATCTTCTGAGTAGTAATCCGTTGGAAGATACTCAGAAGATAACGAGCCTCAGGATCAGAAAACAGAAAAATAAAATTTAACACAAAGATGACCACGACCCCGTGCTACACTAGCATGGCTCCGTGGTCAAGCCTGTATCTGGGCGTTTGAAAAGTTTTGATTAAATTTCTGCAGCGCAGGAGCGTGGCCAGCTGACACGGCCCTGTGGCAAACCTACTGTAAAAGTAAAAACTTTCGAAAACAGGCGCGCAGTTTTGAAAAATGTCCAGAATTTGATTACACCGCTAATTTTAAGCTTTCTTAAAATCCTTATGTCCCCGGCAACGGGCGCCAAAAACTTGACGTGGTCGAGTGTGGTTATAATTTTTGTTATATTTTAAGCACTTTATACTCGTGCGTCAAGCTTTGAATTTATAAACCACGATACAATACTATCACTCTACATACGTTAGGGCAAGTGCACCCATCGTATACGTAGTATAATAATGGCAAGATATCGAGGTCATCCAAGGACATAAGAGTTTTTAGTACCGGCTTATCGTGAACGTCTAATCTAACCAAATTTTGATAAAAGTTTTGAATGTTTTAAAAGATAAAACTAAATGTAAGAACGTAAGAAATAAATAAAAACAAATAGACAAGAAAGAATCACTTGGTTCCGACTCCTCTTTTACGTATCCTTTGATGATTTCCGCACTTTGGACTTTTTAAGAGATTATCTTAGTTATAGTAGTAGGCCTTTCTTGTGAACGTGGCGTTACCCTCAACCTATTGGTCTGAGTCAGCAGGGATACAGTCCCGTAAGGTCAAATAAGTTATTAATGCGAAAAGTGGTAGGCCCTCTTGTGAAGCGACTTTACCCTCGGCCATATTGGTCTGAGTCAGCAGGGATACAGTCCCGCAAGGCCCGATAAAGTTTTAATAGTAGTTTATTTATAAGGAGTTCAAGCCGTTCTTACTTCCCCCGATTTAATGTTATCTGCCTCAAAGGAAGTCCTAATAAGCTTGAACCACGTCCTCGCATGATATATATAACTGAACGAGACAAGTACTTTACCCAACCACCCTTCTAACCCCCTTCTAGGTAGTTAACGCGCTTTATAGAGACCGTAAAAACACGAATGAGTGAATCAACAAAACATGAAGAAGTGTTTAAATAAAGTTCACTTTCAATATAAAAAACTAGTTATTATAGTTATTAATACATACCTAAATAAAAAGTTGCCAAAGATTGGAAGCCAAAAGTAATAAATAAAAGATTTGTCTTCACCAAGTGATTTAAGAGATTTAGCCAAGCATGACCTTTGTTTGACAAAAACTCTTACGATCAATCTTGGATCCGAGACTACTACATACTCTAAAAGATGATGACAGATGGATGATAGTGGTTGGTGTTGTAGTGATAGTGGACTGATGGCAAGTGTGAAAGAAGTGGTTTGCTAAGGGATACCCTTCTCATGAACCAAGCACCTCTATTTATAGTTGGAAACAGAAGGCGACCATGGCCCCGAGCCCACCTGACACGTCCCCGTGGGCTTTATTCTCTCCCTTCATTAACTGCATATTTCAGATGGTGTACCAACATGCCTCATGGTGACAGGGCACGACCCCATGGTCAGTGTACTTGCTGTACTATCATAGATTCTGCGAATCTTAGAGTTGACCATGACCCATGTTGTAACATCCGTCAAAAAACGGATTTACCAAACCCGCTCCGTTTATTAACCGAACAATCAGTTAAAAATTTCGTTGCTTATTTAATGCCCAAAATAATTTTAAACGATACATAATTAATAAGTATATGGGGATATATAATTTGTTTTTGAAAAACTGTTAAAAATAATGAAATAAAAATAAAATGGTACTGCCGGGTTTCGAACCCGGGTCAGTCAACCGATTCAGCAGAGACTTAACACACACACACTCAACCACTGCGCCGCTTATGTTTCTTGTTCATAAATGGAAACAATTAATTCATAACATGAACCTCGAATTCAAATAACGACGCGCCCAATTTCAGTCGTTGGAAATCCCGGCGATCTCGCGAGATTGGACGGTTTCTTCAGTTATAACGTAAACCTTAATCACTACATCGGTTATAACCGAATGCCTGAGTCCGCGACACAAGTTATAGCCGCCGGAGAGTTTCTAACCGACGAACCAAGTCGGAAATCGGACCAAATTCATCGATGACCTGCCCTATAAATACCTCCTCGAACCTCTGCAAGCTTTTTCGCTCAAAACCGCACCTTTACCCGACGTAATTCCACTCGCCGGTAAACTTCTGCACCTCGTCGGAAAACCGAGCCCTTCACTTCTGAGCCTTACTGAACCCCCAGAGCTTATACCGAAGTCACCCACCTTTATCTCACGCTCGCTGAAGACTCTCTGCCGCAAGACACAAGTCGCCGGAATAGTCTGCTGACATCGGAGTTCCACCGGGGGAACAAGGAGTCCAATTTCGGTATATCTAACGCTTAGTCTTTCATTCTTTTCATTTATCTCACCTATAATTAATCATAACACACTAAAAAAACTTGATAAAATCGACGAATCAGTCGGACCTTAGTTCTGGTTAAATTCAACGAAGAAGACGAAGTTTCTGTAGTGTATAAGTTTAATATAAATCAAGATATAACTCGGGTTAGACACACAGTCCAGCGGTGGACTGTGTGCACATTAAACACGCAGACGCCTCGAGTTCGATACTTGTCCCACGCATGCTTGCCTTAATAAAAATGTCCTTTTTTTTAACCGAACCGGAGTCACCGCTGTTACATGTTAAGTTTAATAAAAACAAGAATAATAACCAAGTTAGACACACAGTCCAGTGGTGGACTGTGTGAATGTTTAGTCACAGGACACGAGTTCGAGTCCGGGCTACCGCACCGGTCCGGACAATTATTAAACTTTTTATTTAAGACAGAAATGAAAATGTTTAGTTTGTATATAAGTATAATAAAAATCGGTTTATTTAACAAGTTAGACACACAGTCCAGCGGTGGACTGTGTGTTAACTCAACCCACAGGTCCCGGGTTCGAGACCTGTGGAGCGCACCGGTCCGACGCATTAATGCGTTTTTAAAAAAATAAATGATTTTCAGTTTAATCTAATTAGTATATAAATATAATTAAAAACAGAAATATTTCGGGTTAGACACGTAGCTCAGTTGGTAGAGCTGCGTGCACGCGTACGGGAGGTCTCGGGTTCGAGCCTCACCTAGCGCACACAATTACACATTCGAACCGGTCAACAGTCAAAGTCAATGGTCAACGGTCAACGGTCAAAAAAGTCAACATTTTTTTATTATTTTTATTTATTTATTTTATTTAAAAATCAATTAAAAATACTTAAAAATAACATTTTTAAGGTTAGAAAATAGCCTTAAACTCACAAAAATACACCCAACAATCCTACTAAAATTGATTAATAAAATCCCATTATTTACCAAACCATTATGTTATTATCTAGGTTAATTTCACTGTGGTTAAAACCAACTTCGCGTGCATTCAACATTATCAACCGAACGCACCCAATGTGAGTGAATCTTACAACTCCCCTTTTTAATTACACGTTTTGGGGTGTGTCATGTGTCATAAAATTAACTCGTTTTTTAAACTTGTGCCATACCATATTGTGATCTAAACTTAGATTGTATACATTGCTTGTAGTTATGTATTTCATTTTGTCTATTTATATGCAATTCATTCATTAGGCCCATCAGTTCCTCGTGTGAGACGAGTTGAGCAACACGTGCCTCAAAACAAATCCCTTATTGTTCGTGTGTGTATTATTGAGTTTATATTGTTTGTAGTTATGTATTTCATATTGTCAAGTTTATTCAATTCATTCATTAGGCCCATCAGTTCCTCGTGAGAGACGAGTTGAGCAACGCGTGCCTCTAAACGATCCATTATTGTTCATGTGTGTATTGTTTAATATTAAATTGATTGGTGAATAAGTTTACATCTATTTTTACTCATGTGTGGTTGTGCACTTTATTTTATAATCAATTAAATAAACTTGTTCAAATGCTGTCCATAGGATTCACTCGCCAACTTTTTGTTGATCCAAAAACCCTTTTTACACATGATACAGGTGAACAGGATGAAGCAAGGAAAACATAGGAAATGCCTTAGAAGAAAACAATGAAGCCTAGATTGATATTTAGGACATGATGTAATATTGATTGTAATTTTCCATTAAAGTGTATTAATGAATATGAAACGTTAAAATAAATGTCATGAGCTTTGATGATAACCCAATCATGCCCCGATCACCTTTTCCGCTGCGGGTCGGGGTGTGACAGATTGGTATCAGAGCCATGACTATAGGGATATAGGATAGGTTATTAGACCCTTAGAGCCTATACTATAGTTTGCCTAAATTTTAATTGTTTAGGTGGTTACATACAAACTTATGATGTTTATTTGTTTCATATTTGTTTATACTTATAGTCAAACATACATACTTATATACATATTCATCATACATATTTCAATGTTCATATATTCAATTCATCTTCATACTTTTGTTATTCAAAGATTTTGTTGCAATTTTCAAATCTCATCAAAGTAAGTTCTGCGACGGGCATGTAGTAACTGGAAGGGTACAAGTACCGGTAGTCGGAACGTCCTGTCAAGGTTGGCATTCGTATAAATCCAATATAACGGACCAGTTTGCCTACCTGGGGACTAACGATGAGAGTACGAAGGACCTATTAGGCCAAAGCATGCCACACCAAACGTCGTTCGAACTAACCCTACTTTGAGGTGTCCCCGTGTCTACACCTGGACACATTCCGAATCTCATACGTTGTATACATATTTCTCGATTTTCTCCGGGTTTTAGTGTACGTAACCAGGCTAACACATGCGAACCATATGAAAAACCCGGTATTCATGGGGCCCACATGATTACGAAGGTGAAGTATGGCGGCATGTAGGGCCTAATGACGAGCAAAGCCCAAGACATCCTATGGATGTAGTAGATTTATTTTTCTATAATTATTTTATGAATGTTCATCCTAAATGCGACCCATGAACCCAAAAACATCCAACTCATACTCTTGACATGTATTCCTTGTAGATGTCTTCTAATCTCGCCCGTAGGAAGATAAGAGCGGGAAAAGCCCGCGAGCGCATGGCTGCCCTAATCGCTCAACAAATGGCTGCCGTAATACCCAACATTGTAATCCAAGTCCAACAAGCACTTACCGCTAATCCTGTCAATCAAGAAGATCAACACGTTATCAACTCTCCCCCAAATACCACTAAATGCACCTACAAGCATTTCAAATCATGCGACCCTCCAAAATACGAAGGGACTGAAGGTGTCACCGCTCTCCTCCATTGGTTTGAAGAAATGGAGAACACTTTTCTAAATTGCGATTGCCCCGATGATCGCAAAGTGCGATATGCTACCGGTCGTTTATATGGAATATCACTTACTTGGTGGAATACAGAGAAGGCCAAACGAGGCGTTGACGATGCTATGACTTTGACTTGGGAAGAGTTGAAGGAAATCATGACAAGACGATTTTGCCAAGGAGCGAAATCAAGAAATTAGAAGATAAATTTTATTCGTTGAAGCAAAAGGAAGGAGACCACACCACATACAACAAAAGATTCCTCGAGTTACATCAGATGGTTCCCAACTTGTTCACTCCCCTCTACCGGTTGATCGAGCACTACATTCGAGGTCTTCCGTCAAAGATTCAAGACTTTGTAATAAGTACCACACCTGCAACTTTGGAAGCAGCAATGGAGCTAGCAACAGAGCTCACCGAGAACCGAATCCGGAACAAAGACTTCAAGGAGGAGAAGAAGAAGGATAAAGCATCGACTGAAACCTCCGACTACGCCCAAACCGAATCCCCTTCTCAACCCAATTCTAAGAGAAAAAGAGACGGGCAACTTTTCGCTGCTATCCAACGAAATCAACCAATTTCACACGCCATACCCATCCAAGCTATCCCAATCACTCAAGTGGCACCCAACTCAACTTACCCAAATAAGAAACCATATCTTGGACCTCACCCTCGATGCAACAACTGTTTTTATCACCATCCCCTTACCTTACCTTGTCGACTATGTGCAACTTGTGGACGCTATGGTCATTTGAGCAAGGTTTGCCGCACCTTTCAAAACCAAATCTCTCCCCCTACTCAAAACATGATCCAAACCTATCAACAACCCCAATACCCCATGTTCCCATATGTTCGAGCTTGTTTCAATTGTGGCTACCCTACCCACTTTAGAAACACGTGCCCTTGATTGGTTAACATCATCAACACTCAAGCTCAGTCAAACCCAGTTAACCAAGTAAATCAAGAAAATCCAATCACTAGGCCACCAGCAAGGGGAAGAGTTTTCAACATCAACGCCAATCCTGTCGAAGATAATGACGGCCCAAACGAAGATACCCAACTAGTCCTCTTCACCGAAAATCCAGATTCAACTCCAATCGTTTAGTTTTATGTTTTTCTTTATGTTTTAGAATCACATAGAACCAATCATAACTTAAGGATAAAGCCAATGGGAATTTGACAAGAATATGGTGGATACGCCGCTGGTACTTCCTATATATAAGTATTCTTGCCAAAGGATCGGAGGCATTATCTGGCGGTTAAGAGAGGTTCCATGTGTAAACTGTTTGAGTAATTATTGTTTATTATTTTCAGTACATGCAATTTCATAGGCCGCCGCTCCCCATTACATTATGAGCGTTGAGCATGTTCCCCGTTTCATTATGAGCGTGAACCCGGCGTGCCCACATACGATCAGCTCCGTTTGATTGAGCCTTGATCGCACAGACATTTTCCTTTTCAGTACATGCAATACGATCGGCTCCGTTTGATTGAGCCTTGATCGCACAGACATTTTTTCATTTTCAGTATTTTGTGTTTGTTGTATTGGTTGTAGAGTCACATAGGACTAATCATAATTCACTGATAAAACCAATGAAAATTTGACGAGAATATGGTGGATACGCCGCTGGTACTTCCTATATATAAGTATTCTTGTCAAAGGATCAGAGGCATTGTCAGACGGTTATGAGAAGTTCTATGTAGGATTTAGTAGTTTCTTGGTAACAAATCATAACTTGCGGATAAAACCAACGAAAATTTGACAAGAATATGGTGGATACGCCGCTGGTACTTCCTATATATAAGTATTCTTGCCAAAGGACCAGAGGCATTATCAGGCGGTTATGAGAAGTTCCATGTAGGATTTAGTATTGTCTTGGTTGAAATTTGTGTTACATTCATATCATCTCGCCATTTAAAGAAATTGGATTGTGTTCTATTTCTACATAAACTAACCTCTCCATCATAACAAACGAGAGAGGAACTGTCACCATTCAAACATATATGCTATCAGAATGTGGATTCAAATATTGGTTGTTGTGTTATTTATGTTCTAAAGTTACATCATAGGACCAATCATAACTTACTGATAAAACCAATGAAAATTTGACAAGAATATGGTGGATACGCCGCTGGTACTTCCTATATATAAGTATTCTTGTCAAAGGACCAGAGGCATTGTCAGACGGTTATGAGAAGTTCTATGTAGGATTTAGTAATTTCTTGGTACATTAGTTATTGTGTTTATTTATGTTCTATAGTCATAGAACCAATCATAACTTACTGATAAAACCAATGAAAATTTGACAAGAATATGGTGGATACGCCCCTGGTACTTCCTATATATAAGTATTCTTGTCAAAGGATCAGAGGTATTGTTAGATGGTTATGGGAAGTTCCATGTAGGTTGTAGTATTAGAAGTTTTGCTTTAGGATATAACCATATCCTTCCAAACATATCAAAACTCTTACGCATGATATCATATTTAGCGAATCAACTCTGCTTATCAATATTTTATAGTAGGCAACAAAAAAAAAGCGATTCCTGTAATAGGGTACTTAACCCTTACAAGGGACGTTACCCGCCTCAAACAAAATTTAAACTCTTACACTTTTTCTAAGTATGTAACTGTCAAACTAAACACCATCATTTTTAGTCAAATATATCACTACTTAAATTTCGGGACGAAATTTCTAAAAAGCAGGGGATACTGTAACATCCGTCAAAAAACGTATTTACCAAACCCGCTCCGTTTATTAACCGAACAATCAGTTAAAAATTTGTTGCTTATTTAATGCCCAAAATAATTTTAAACGATACATAATTAATAAGTATATGGGGATATATAATTTGTTTTTGAAAATCTGTTAAAAATAATGAAATAAAAATAAAATGGTACTGCCGGGTTTCGAACCCGGGTCAGTCAACCGATTCAGCAGAGACTTAACACACACACACTCAACCACTGCGCCGCTTATGTTTCTTGTTCATAAATGGAAACAATTAATTCATAACATGAACCTCGAATTCAAATAACGACGCGCCCAATTTCAGTCGTCGGAAATCCCGGCGATCTCGCGAGATTGGACGGTTTCTTCAGTTATAACGTAAACCTTAATCACTACATCGGTTATAACCGATGCCTGAGTCCGCGACACAAGTTATAACCGCCGGAGAGTTTCTAACCGAAGAATCAAGTCGGAAATCGGACCAAATTCATCGATGACCTGCCCTATAAATACCTCCTCGAACCTCTGCAAGCTTTTTCGCTCAAAACCGCACCTTTACCCGACGTAATTCCACTCGCCGGAAAACTTCTGCACCTCGTCGGAAAACCGAGCCCTTCACTTCTGAGCCTTACTGAACCCCCAGAGCTTATACCGAAGTCACCCACATTTATCTCACGCTCGCTGAAGACTCTCTGCCGCAAGACACAAGTCGCCGGAATAGTCTGCTGACATCGGAGTTCCGCCGGAGAAACAGAGGAGTCCAATTTCGGTATATCTAACGCTTAGTCTTTCATTCATTTCATTTATCTCACCTATAATTAATCATAACACACTAAAAAAACTTGATAAAATCGACGAATCAGTCGGACCTTAGTTCTGGTTAAATTCAACGAAGAAGACGAAGTTTCTGTAGTGTATAAGTTTAATATAAATCAAGATATAACTCGGGTTAGACACACAGTCCAGCGGTGGACTGTGTGCACATTAAACACGCAGACGCCTCGAGTTCGATACTTGTCCCACGCATGCTTGCCTTAATAAAAATGTCCTTTTTTTTAACCGAACCGGAGTCACCGCTGTTACATGTTAAGTTTAATAAAAACAAGAATAATAACCAAGTTAGACACACAGTCCAGTGGTGGACTGTGTGAATGTTTAGTCACAGGACACGAGTTCGAGTCCGGGCTACCGCACCGGTCCGGACAATTATTAAACTTTTTATTTAAGACAGAAATGAAAATGTTTAGTTTGTATATAAGTATAATAAAAATCGGTTTATTTAACAAGTTAGACACACAGTCCAGCGGTGGACTGTGTGTTAACTCAACCCACAGGTCCCGGGTTCGAGACCTGTGGAGCGCACCGGTCCGACGCATTAAAGCGTTTTTAAAAAAATAAATGATTTTCAGTTTAATCTAATTAGTATATAAATATAATTAAAAACAGAAATATTTCGGGTTAGACACGTAGCTCAGTTGGTAGAGCTGCGTGCACGCGTACGGGAGGTCTCGGGTTCGAGCCTCACCCAGCGCACACAATTACACATGCGAACCGGTCAACAGTCAAAGTCAATGGTCAACGGTCAACGGTCAAAAAGTCAACATTTTTTTATTATTTTTATTTATTTATTTTATTTAAAAATCAATTAAAAATACTTAAAAATAACATTTTTAAGGTTAGAAAATAGCCTTAAACTCACAAAAATACACCCAACAATCCTACTAAAATTGATTAATAAAATCCCATTATTTACCAAACCATTATGTTATTATCTAGGTTAATTTCACTCGTGGTTAAAACCAACTTCGCGTGCATTCAACATTATCAACCGAACGCACCCAATGTGAGTGAATCTTACAACTCCCCTTTTTAATTACACGTTTTGGGGTGTGTCATGTGTCATAAAATTAACTCGTTTATTTAAACTTGTGCCATACCATATTGTGATCTAAACTTAGATTGTATACATTGCTTGTAGTTATGTATTTCATTTTGTCTATTTATATGCAATTCATTCATTAGGCCCATCAGTTCCTCGTGTGAGACGAGTTGAGCAACACGTGCCTCAAAACAAATCCCTTATTGTTCGTGTGTGTATTATTGAGTTTATATTGTTTGTAGTTATGTATTTCATATTGTCAAGTTTATGCAATTCATCATTAGGCCCATCAGTTCCTCGTGATAGACGAGTTGAGCAACGCGTGCCTCTAAACGATCCATTATTGTTCATGTGTGTATTGTTTAATATTAAATTGATTGGTGAATAAGTTTACATCTATTTTTACTCATGTGTGGTTGTGCACTTTATTTTATAATCAATTAAATAAACTTGCTCAAATGTTGTCCATAGGATTCACTCGCCAACTTTTTGTTGATCCAAAAACCCTTTATACACATGATACAGGTGAACAGGATGAAGCAAGGATAACATAGGAAATGCCTTAGAAGAAAACAATGAAGCCTAGATTGATATTTAGGACATGATGTAATATTGATTGTAATTTTCCATTAAAGTTATTAATGAATATGAAACGTTAAAATAAATGTCATGAGCTTTAATGATAACCCAATCATGCCCCGATCACCTTTTCCGCTGCGGGTCTGGGTGTGACACATGTTGGCTTGGCACAACCCCTTGTTGGTTTGTCTTTTGCCATTTCTTGTTCTGTAGAGAATGTTGACTAGGCACGGGGCCGTGCCGTACGGCCTCGTGCCTGAGCTTCTATCTTCGTTATTTTTGTTTTTTTTGGATGTGGATGGGGGTTCGGCAAGTTGTGTCAATTCTCCTTCTTTATATTTGTGTTGGTTTTTGCTGTTAATTTGTTCCTTTTATTCATTTAAGCCCTTTTGATCATATAATTTAAAAGTAAACAAAGAATGATGTTTTTTTCAACATTAGTACCGAAAAAGGTTGATTTTATGCCTTGTTGGATGTAATTTATATGTTGCATTTTGCGCACATCACCGCGTGTGGATCCATACCCATAATTTTGACTCGGCTATATAAATGTTCTAAAAACCTAATCTCTCATTCTTTCATTCAGCCGATCCATCTTCTAAGCATGCTTAGGGTTTCTCAATTCTTCCGCTTCATTTTACATCAGAGCCGCCCTATTCTTCTTCGTCTTCTTCTTCTTCGATCTTCATCTCCACCGTATAATCTTCTCTCCTTCTTTGTTTGAATGTTTTTATTTTCTGTATTATGGATTAGGTTCGTCGTTATTTGGAGTTCAATCGATTGTATTTTTTCCTTCTCAGACATATTCGATCTTCATCTCGTAGTTATGAGTCTCGATTTTAATTTTATGTAGTCATTCTGTGTAGTTGATGGTGACGAGTGAAACAAGATCCGAAGTTTTTGAAGGAGTGAAGGTGTTAGTATTTTGTGTAAATGCACATAAGGTGTTTGATGTTTTGTTTGAAACTAAAAACGTGTTATTTAGGGTTTTTTTTGTTGCTTTACTATTTGAATTGATACTAATATTTTTAATGCTCAATATCTAGGGATGGTGTTTGATCAGTCGTCACTATCATGGTGATATTGTGTTTGTGAACAGGGAGATTTTTCACAAAACTACTCAAAATGAGGTATACTTTCATGATATTAGTATCAATTCAAATGTATTCAGGTTTTATGCTAATCATGCCATCTAGCCATATAATTTACTAATTTAGGGAGCGTTTGGAAGCGCAACTCAACTATTATTGTGATTTCTGATTTTGCTCAGTTTGTGTTACAGATTATTGTTAAAAGTTACTTTGGGCAATAACCATATGGTTTGCGATTATGTTTACAGTATTGCAGCCAAGTTCAGACCAAATCTACCAATTATGTCAACCAAGAGTTATGCTTATGAAGATTTGTTTGATGGATGGCAACCATTGCTGCAAAACTACCAAGTAGATGGGATGACTAATCCAATAGAGGTAAAGTTATCTTTCTATTGTTTTGGCGATGTACAAGGGTTATTATTATTTACTTAATTTTATTTAGTTTTTTTAATAAATTTATTTAAATAAATATGTTCAAACTTGGGGGCTGTTTGGCAACTTCTGAATAGGTAAGTGCTGAACCAGTAAGAGCTCTGAACCATTAAGTGCTGAACAAGTAAGAAGTCTGAATCATTAAGAGCTAGTATAATGCTTAACCGTTCAGAGGCAAATGTCTGACCAATTCAGATAAGAGGTCTTAGCCATTCAGACTCAAGATAGTGCTTAACCATTCAGAGGCAAATATCTTAACCATTCAGACATCTGCTCGCGAAACAAACACTCTGGATGATTAAGTACTGAACCAGTAAGAGGTCTGAACCATGAAGATCATATTCAGAACTGAAACAAACAACCGTTTAAAAAACAAAAGCTATATGCCACATATAATAGCGTGTATGGGTGGGGGTGGGGCAACAGTTGTCATACGCGCAACACACGCAAACTCTATCCTATCACGCTATACTCCATGTCTTGTTATTCATTTTTTTTTCATTCCAAGTATGTATTTTTGTTCTTAGATGATTCGTGTGCTTAAATCTTGTTGAGTTATGCCTTAGATTTAGATTATAAGGTAATGTTTTTAGGTTTTTCGGAGTTTCAAAAAATGGGCCCCCTTTTTCTCTGTGAAGAACTATATCCAATGTATAGCCCCTTATATGTGGTATATAGTGCAGGTTGGGGAGATGAGTATGGGTGTCGTATAAGGCTATACTCCACCCTTCTCCATATATGATATGTATATGACTATATAGGTCGTGTAGGAGTGGAGAAGGGTGGAGTCTACCCTTATACGCCACCCATAATCACCGTCCCCAACCTTCACTATATGCTATGTATAAGGCTATACGTGGTGTATAGGCTTAGTTTAATTTAAGTATGGTTCACGTATATCAATGTTTTTTTTTGCACGTATGTCCTCTGACTCTGAGGGGTGGATTGCAGGTGACGATCTTCTTCACCATTAGCGGCTACAGTTGTAGTCAAGCACTAGTGCCTTTCAGAGGTGCGTGAAGATTAGGAGAAGGGGATTAGTCGTTAGAAGGTCATCGATTGGGATGCATTAGGGGATGTAGGGCAACGAGACTAAGCGACTTCTATTATCAAAGAGGACATTTCGTGGACTCAACTGTATGCGACCGTTTTCCTTTTGTCATACCCGGAGGTTACTATGGAGTTTCTATCCACCTTTACTTATCGTGCTTGTGGATGGTTCTGTTTATGTATTGTCGTTTCAGTTCTACTTTTTGGTCCTTTGTCATGTATGTACAAACTTTTGTTACATATACAGTTTTGGGTATACACAATGTTTGAATTGTCTGGTTGGTTACGTATCATGGGATTGGATGGTTTATATTAAGTAACAAAGTAATATTAAAAAAATGTGTGTGTATACACCACACACACACATATATATATTAACGCTATCATGTAAAATATTCTATAAAAGTTGCTAATTTAACAAAGTTTTGTTTTAATAAAAATAAAAAAATATTTACTCTAATTTTTATAAAAAACTATTAATAAAGTGTTTTATATATTAGTATAACTTTTATAAAATATATTATATATATATATATATATATATATATATATAAAACCTATACATGTTATATAACACTATATATTACATAAGTGTTGTATATCATTATACTCCGTGTATAGGTAAAGTATGGCAATCAAAATCTTCCCAGATTGAAAAACTACAGAACTTATACGTGGTATATGGAGCTATACGCGACATATAGCCCACCTGCAAGATATCAACCGAGACAAGTGACAGAGGAATTACAAGATTGTTATCTATACGGTTCCTATAACCAAATACAAAGAGAGACAAGTGAGAGGAGAAATTAAAAGATTGTTATCTATACGGTTCCTATAATAATATACAAAGATTTTGTATATGGTTCTATAACCATATACAAAGAGTATTGGTGACATGGGTGTTGAATTAAAAATTTTGGGTGTGTAGATATACATATAGGTTCCCTATCAAGATCTGGTCCTTTGAACCGTGAAGCAGTTTTAGATCACCTCATATTTAGTCACATCAAGTATTTGAAGTATCTGTAGACCACATACTTATACTAAATACTGCGTATGCTACTTGCATCAAAAGTACAAATCTTGAATTCTATTTATTTTCCATTATTAGACTCCATTATTCTTTTCACATCTGTGGGGGTGGGGGTGGGGGTGGGGATGTGTCAGTAAGTATTCAAGCTTTGGGTAATTGTTAGTACTTCGGATTGCTAACTGTTCCTGGTTACCCTCCCCCCAACCCACCCATTTTCTACTTATTTCACATCCTCCTATATATACCCTAAACCTCATAACCTCGGGCCTATATAAAAACCCTTGATAGATATGTATTTTTGAAGAAGACCCTCTTTCTTTTTCAATCTTCATGACATGTAACTTTTCCTTTTTCAAGTTCTTGATTTGTTCATCTTGATCTTGTTTCTTTCCTATTGTTTAAAGTTTATTTATCGTCCTAACCTTTCACTTTTCTCTAGGGTTCTCCAAATCTATTTCTTGCTGGAGACATGATAGCAGCAGATCTTAAGTAACAGTCAGTTCTTGCTGATGCAACATCTTCAAGATTCACAAAAGACTCCATTTTTGGGGTGTTCATACATTTTGAGAATCTTGATGATGCTGAATGACAATTGCTGGCTAATTATATTGTTTAGTATTGTTTTATGGATATGTAATCTACCCACTGGATTCTGGTAAGTAACTAATCTATGGTTTTTAATATTCTTTGAGCCATTGTTTATACTTATAGTAATAGGTTTGGCGATAATAATAATAATAATAATAATAATAATAATAATAATAATAATAATAATAATAATAATAATAATAATAATAATAATAATAATAATAATAATAATAATAATAATAATAATAATAATAATAATAAAATAATAATAATAATAATAATAATAATAATAATAATAATAAAAATAATAATAATAATAATATTAATAATTTAATAATAATAATATATAATAATTAAAATATAATATATATAATAATAATAATAAATATATAATATAATATAATTTAATAATAATAAATAATAATAATAAATAATAATATAATAATATAATAATAATAATAATAATAATAATAATAATTAATAATAATAATATAATAATAATAATAATATGAAAATATATAATAATAATAATAATAATAAAGTAATATTAATAATAATATATAATAATAAAATTAATAAATATATAATAATAATAATAATAATAATATAATAATAATAATAATAATAATAATAATAATAAATAATAATAATAATAATATTAATAATAATAATATAATATAAATAATAATAATAATAATAATAATAATAATAATAATAATAAAACCTTAACTTTTTCTTAAATATATTCATATTGTAGTGACTCGAGATCCGTGGGGGAAATCTTTCAGGTGTTCCAGTGGAATAATAAAATACAAATCTCACCTCGTGAATCGATGAGCACTGGCTGTACTCTGACCTTACCAAGTTGTACTGTACAACTTGCAAATCATGGGATGCTTTGTGTTCTTGGATTTGTTATGTCCAGAGATCCCAATAGCCATGAGGTCTATTATATTTATTACAAGGTTTTTATTGTCATTTATGATTTCATTAACTTGTTACATGTCCTTGTTTGAATGTTCATAATTAGGGCATCCGAACTCATCAGCGGTCCCTTCGGATACCTCTCTTCTCTCTCTATCTCGTTTTACTATCTCAGATTCTCCGCCCAATTCATCTCATATCTGGAGACAGATTTTTTACTCTCTCTCTCCTCGTTGCATCATCCATGCTTGTTCCACTCTTCGGCATCGATTCAAGAGCGTCGGACCGACGTCCCATTGGAGATGATCTTATATCGTTTATGCCTCTCAGCGTCTCAACTAGAAGTTTCAAAATTCACACAAATATTTCAGCAATTTTGGAATAACCAAAGGAGCATAATATATGTTACTGTCTAAATTTATGTATTTGGTTGCAATTTCTGATGATTTTGTATTGTAGCTGTTAATTAATCTTTGAATAAATTTTGGCTCCCCTAACCAATGACATTTGATCTAAAATTATGGTCCAAGTGTACTTTATGTCGTTGGTCATTGTCATAAAAATATAATCTGCTATATTTATTTCTGATCATGATTTTTATATTTATGTAATAGTATTTGGTGTGGAGATAAAAGTTTTAGAAGGATGCCTTTCACGTTATTACCATGTCATCATCTAAGAAGGATGCCTTTCAAGAATGGAACTAAGTAAATGGAAGATGGGTCTCCCCCAATTATTATTTTTTTTAAAATTCAACATGTGTTTTAACATTTTAAGTTTTAAAATAAAATCATAAATATTAAAAACAAACATTACATAACTTAAAAAAACATAACTTAACAAATTATACTAGATTGGTCTTCTTCTGGTTACGAGTTGATATCGGTAGTCATTATCTTTCATTCCTCTAATTTTACTGATTGCTTCAACCGAACCCGTTCGTCTACCTCACGTTGCTTCGCTTGTGCCTTTTGGGCTGTGACCTCGGTTTATGCTTTGAACTGGGCCATCAACGCGTTCATTTTCGAACCACCCCCCGTTGTGGTTTATGCTCTGTTGAGGAGAAGCGGTTGATTGAGCATAGATTGGCTTTCTTGGGACATAAGGATATTTCTTTCTTAGCTCTTCCAATCTTCTGTAAGTACCTACCACTTTTGATTCTGGCCATATAGCAATTTGCCTTGTTGTTCCATATAGAGCATCAACAAGTTCGAATTTCATTCTTTTAATTTTAAGAGCATGGTCTTGGCTTTCAAGTTTGGCCTTTTTCCAAGTAGGAGGAATAGGCTTCTTTGAAAGATCCTTGAGCATTGTATGAATTCTTTCAATTTCTTCCTTTAGCTCATTTGCCGACCAGTCTTTAAATTGAGCCCTTGTTGCTTTTTAAGGCTTGTGCTTCATAACATGATCAAGATAGTCTTCTTTCAATTCAGGATCATTAGTGATTGGCTGTTTAGACATAGACTTACTTAACTCCTTATCAAATTCTTCAATGTTTCTCACTTTGCAAGGAGATTTGTAAAGCCAAGTTATCTTTATCTTTTGATTTGTATTTTGCAATGGACTCAGCTTGTCTAGCCTTTAACTTAAGATATTCATCAAGGTTCTTAGGCTTTCGATACCCAGCAAGGATGGAAATTCTCTTTCTTTCGGATCCTCTACCTTGTAAAAAGCTTTTGTCTCTTCTTTAACATCAAAAAGTTCCAAAGGGTATAGTGCACCCATTGGAAGGAATGAAGATGATAAGTGCATGGTTAGAAATGGAGTTTCAGGATGTGGCAGTGATGAGGATGGTTGTGAAATGGATTGTGATGATGCAGGGAGTGATGATTGTCTCTCTTCATCATCATCATCAACAACAGAATGGAATTTAAGTTTTGGAGATGGTGGATGTGTAGGAATTCGAGGTGGTGTGGATAATGGTTCGGTTAATGTAGGAAATGTGATTAGGGCAGTGGTTTGAATAACATCTGCTGATCCAGCATATGATGTTACAACATTTGTCCTAACATCTGTTGGGGTTATGGTGATAGAGGATACAATAACAGTAGTTTCAGCAGTGGTTTTAGAAACGATGGGAGTTGGCTGTCTTGCTTTTCTTGCAGATTTTCTTTGTCTTGAAATACCAACATCTTTTTTTTCCAACTGCTTAGCTTATTCTTCTTTAATAAGCCTCAAAGCTTTTTCTTCAAATGTATCTTGTCTTTGCTGCTTTTCATTAGCAATCCTTTCGATTTCTTTGTTTAGGGTCTCATCAATTCCTTTTCCCAAAGTAGCTTCAGATGCTTCAACAGTGGTTGTAGTGGTTGCTGACTGTTGTTGCACCTTTGATTTAACTTTTGAGTTAGGCTGCAACTTTCTCATGTAATCTTTCTCCCCCTTTTTGGCATCATCTTCTTTGTCATCTTGAAGAATGATAACCGGGGCAGAGCCAATAGTTTTTTAGCAAGTGGTCTTTGATGGCTTTAATATCAGCATGGGTATCTTTATATCGAGCCTTGACCATATTGTGGATCAATTTCATATGGGTTTCATGCTGAATATCTGCTAATTGTCTCTGAGCTAGGATAATTAGTTGAACAACCTTCCATAGCTCATCAACATTTTGTGTTGGAGATGGTTGAGGTTGAGAATTGTTGAGCAGTTGTTTCATCATGGATTTTATTTCATCTGTAGATGATTCCATGATATTGCTTCTCTCAGTCAATTCTTGATATTGTAATTTATCACCTAAATGAATAGGATCATCTAAATTCCATCAGAGGTAGTTGTATTTGGATCATCAACATGAGGAGTCTCAATGTTGTCAGAACCAAATGCCCCTTGTTCTTGGTACTGGGGACTTCCAACTGGCTCAGAGGATACAGTTGTAGCCTCAGCAGTTGTTGCCTTCAAGGAAGTCTTATGAATGTAACCACTGTCCAACTGAGCCACTGTTGTAGTAGCAGTTGTAGTAGTTGCTTCACTTGAAATACCACCAAGCGTTACATGTAACTCATAGGGTGTAACCTCCTCGACTGTTTCTTGGTTAGCTAATTGAGTTTTCTCAGATTCAGTCAAAACTAGAGTTAAACTCTCAGTGATGGGTGATTGAGAGGGACTGCTTGTAATCTGAGTTTTCTCAATAGCTTGAAACAGAGGTAAAAATGTGGAAGGAATTGGAGAGGTGGGTAATAGAGTAGAAAGAGACATAGCCTTATGAGAGGGGCTTGAGAACAAATATTCAATTGAATCAACTGCCTCATAGTGTGGTGTCCCTGTACTTATAATTTGTTCCTTTTGTGAGGAAGCAAGAGGAGCTTGTGATGGGGGAGATCTTTGAACCAACCGCCGTTAGGAAGTAGCATCAGTGGTTATAAATGACTTTGGTGTTGTCACAGGTAACATTTGGGATCTCATCTTCCAGAGTTACCTTTTGGGGTATTTGGTGGGCTTCTTGGATTTGGTGGGTTTCTTTTTGGGTTTTTTCTGGTAGGGGTTGCACAACACTGGTTGTAGTGCCATGTTCACCAGGAGCAGTGGCTCAACAACAGAGGAAGGAGCAGTGTTGTAGAAGTAGTCAAAATTTGCTCAGTCTCTGTTGCTTTAGTTTTCAACACCTTTGGTTTTTGTGTTGAGAGTCTAGTAAAAGTTTCATGTTTAAGGATGCCAACTTCACAGATGACACCTTGTTGAAAAATCAGATTCAGAAACTCGTTTTTGTAAATAGAAACTCAACAACCTAGGGTGTATAAAAAAAACTTTAACCTTTTTAAGATTATTAAAATTGCAACCAAATCAGAAAACAATACCTGAGAAATGTTAATTTTGATTTGGTTAAAATAGCATAACCCGGTACTGAATATTTAAAGGTATTTCACTACAAGCTGTTGTTTTGGCTGACAAACATAATAAAAGGGTATGAAAAAAGAATTTCATGTTAGTGGGAAATTCAGGTTTTAAAATGGTAATACCTGATAACTGACCTTCATATCCTCGCTCAATGAATTCTACGTATAAATCTTTCTTTGGGAATAAGTGGGGTCATCTAGGTCGTTAAGACTGAATGTGGTGGAGATAGTAGATGAAAAGTCTGAACAAGTGACTGTCCAATCTTGGAAGTGATGGCAAAAAGCTTTTTGTTTTAAATCTCGAGTTCAGCATTTGCGCAAAATTGGCGAAGGGTGTCGAGATAAATCAGTGCTTTGGCTAGTAACACAATCTTTGTATGATGATGTTTGTAGAAGCATATATATACATAGGATGGGGTTCTAGCGTGAACACTAGTGTATTTGTGAACTGACTGAACAAATCCTGGCCATTGATTTACATCATCAAATCATAAAATACACTAGTGTATTTTAATCATACACTAGTGCATTTTCATTATCAAATCCTAGTCATTGATTGATTTACACTTGTATATTGATAATCAAGGGTTAGGATTAGTTCACACAGTTCACTAGGATTAGTGAGGGTTTAAATGAAAACACTAAATATTGTGAGAACCGCGAGAACGGATAAAAAAGCCACAAGAAACTGGTAAAAAACAATTCAAATTCAAAAATTCTTTGTACACTTATCATTATTATTCCAATACAATATTATATATTCAATTTACACATTTAAGTTTACATGTATTCATAAATAAAGAAAATTTAGACTTGTGTAAGTTTGTCATTTACACATGTGTAAATTTGTTATATTTACACATGTGTAAAAACGTTATTAAGAGTGATTTTGAAAGAACAGATGTATTACTTAAAGATAAAATTCTTTTTAATGTTATATTTTAAGTATAACTAGTAAATTTCCTCGCACGATGCGGCGGGTCCAAATGTAAAGTAACTTAGATTTGTGCTGTAAAGATCTGAATCTTTTCTGAACAAAAGTTACGTCAAAATGTAGATAAACTGAAGATGTACATAAAAATAAGCAAGGAAACGTATTATACATGGCCCAACTTACTTGCGAAAGAAATATACGTCAAACACTAACTTGAACTTATACCGACACGTACATAAAAGTAAGTAAAAAAAATATATGTTTTTAAGTTAAAAATGGTACCACGTGTTGCAATGAGACTGAACGAAAAGTAAGTCGAATTTTTAAAACAAAATTTATGTCAAAACGTAGATCAACCGAAAACGTACAAAAAAGCAAAAAAGAACATATTATATCTGAGCCTATCCATTTTCAAATAAACGTAATCAACTTGAATTTATACAACACGTACCTAAATATAAGCACGTAAAAATTGATTATATATTTTTAGATAATCGAAGGGTTGTAAATGTCAATACTAAATGTTGAAGGGTAAAGGCTTTAACAAAAACTTACTAAAAGACATAAAAAAAAGTAATCAATTTGAATTTATAACGACACGTACATAATTATAAGTATGTAAAAATGATTATAAAGTTTTCAGAAAATTGAAAGGTAAATGCTAAAATAAATAAAATTACTAAAGAACAAAAGAAAAAGAACTTTAAAAAAGGGACCGGTGGACAACTGTCATGCAGAGCCTGTCATTGTTGATCCATCTTTTAATTGTATGCTTTATAGAATGAGGCTTGTATAAAAAATGATTTTTATTGGTTTTCTTATTTGTTCTCATAGTTTTCGCAATATTTAACGTTTTCAAGATAATATATATATTTAGGGAAATGTTTAAATTAGAACGCTAAATATTGTGAGAACGAATAAAAAAATCGCCAAAACTTGGTTAAAAACAATTCAAATTCAAAAATTGTTTTTACACTTATCATTATTATTCGAATACAATCTTAGAAATTAAATTTACACGTTTAATTTACATGTATTTGTAAATATTGAAAATTTACACATGTGTAAGTTTCTCATTTTACACATGTTTAAATTTGCTGTATTTAACAAATTTACACATGTGTAAAAATTTTAATAAGAGTGATTTTGAAAGGAGAAATTAGTTATTTGATGTTGTAAATTCTTTTTTTGATGTTGTATTTTAATTACATTGAGATTTGTATTTAAAAAAATTGGTTTTGATTGGTTTTCTCAATCGTTCTCACGGTTCTCACAATATTTAGCGTTCTCAAGATAACACCACTCCTCTCTCTCTCTCTCTCTCTATATATATATATATATATATATATATAGGCCGGTTATTAACGTATGAAGTGTACGAGATTCAGTATCAACATGCCAAAAAAAGTTTATAACATCCGGGTTTGGGTTTTTGAACCAACATGCGATTTTTTTATTAGCATGCATCTTTTTATAAATACGCGAATTGTTGTTTTTCCTTTTTAGACGTGCGCTATTCATTTTTTACAACATGCGACCTTTGTTATAACATGCGAATTTGTTATTGCGTACGCTTCATATGTTAAGACAAAATGTACGATAAACTTTTGTAAGAATAAAAAGAATAACTTTTAAACCAATAGAAATTCTCCATTTACTTCATTTAATATGTGTATTTAATATTATGAAAAAGAGCATATAGGTAAATCTATAATTGTCATTAATTAGCTAATTAATTAAACTTGTAACTCATTTTTTTAATATACTTTTTCAAGATAAAATAATTCATGGTGAAAGACAATTTTCGACATGTGTAGATAAATTTTAGTATGTGTAGGATAAATTTTGAAATGTGTAGGGTAAATTTACATGTGTGTAGGGTAAATTCCGATAAGTATAAGATATATGTAGGATAAATTTTGAAATGTGTAGGATATAATGTTTTTTTTTATTAATGAGAGATAACATAATTAATGAGAGGAGTTATAAAGTATTTACTGTTTTACCATTATGCCCTTTTTTTTTTCTTCTCACATAAAATTTATTCTTAAATGAACCTTCCCCTATATATATATATATATATATATATATATATATATAGGATCAGGATCATTTGTGACCAACTTCTTAAAATGAACTGAGTGAACTAATCTTGACCATTGATTATTTTTTAGATTAAAAGAGTAAGATTGACATTAGCTCTCTCTCTCTTTTAATTAAAATCCCTTAATTTTCTCATCTATTAATTCTTCTCTCTCACATTTTTAATTACTTCTTCATTGTTTTAAACTCGTGTAGAATCAGTTGCTAATAACATATACGAAACTCGTAACGAAACTAGGTAATGGACACCAACTTTTCCTCCCGGATACAAACCGTATATGAAACTGCTAACGGAACTAGGTCGTGGACTACAAAATACACAGATGTATCAAAAGTCTGTACACATCTGTATAAACTAACAACTGTGTATCTTGTATAAACTGATAGTTAGTGAGACTGTACACATGTGTATAAACTAACAGCGGTGCATCTTGTATAAATTGATAGTTAGCGAGACTGTACACATGTGTATAAACTAACATCTGTGTATCTTGTATAAACTGATACTATCGAGACTGTACACATGTGTATACACTAACAACTGTGTATCTTGTATATACGGAAACTAACAAGATTTTAGGAATTTTGATTATATTATTTAATAAATGCAATTTACAAAAGACGCAAATACCCTTCTGTCAATTAATTTAAAAGGAAGTTACAACATTATAAGTACAATCTTGCCATTGTTTAAAAATTTCTAGATGATATAATCCAATGACTCAGATTAGTTTATACAGTTCACTCTCAACCTAGTGTTCACTCTAGAACCCTATCCTATATATATATATACATATATATATATATATATATTATATATAGTATATACATATATACATATATATATGTATGTATGATATATATATGTATGTATGTATGTATGTTTGTTTGTTTTAATCGAAACCTAGAACCGGAAACAAACATAACCCAAACTAAACTGGTGCAGTCCCATTGGTTTGTGTTTCAAACACCCCAAACAAGTTCCTCCCACAAACGACTTCGACCAAACTGGTCCAATATGGAACCAACTCAGTTTTAGGGCCCAAACCATTAAGAATACCCACCTTATCCACAAATCCTATGCTAAGGATATCCTAGATTCTCATAACCAGATACCCATATCCTTGAAATACAAAATTTATTTACTTAATATTTAGCCACGTCCACCATCCAATGAGTTTTGAAGCATCACACAACAACAATGCAAATGAATCTCCAACCGCTCAACCAAAGGTGGCTCTAAGAAAAACAAAAGGTAACGCATGGCATCCACATCCACACATATCCTAGTAAAAGACAGTCGTGGAGGGTTAATGTAACACTAAAGGCAAAATCACACATCATTATGTTATGTTTTATTAAGAGAGAGATACTAGTCCATAAGGAATGTCCCGACTCAAATATTAGCAATGCATTTAAGGGTAATGTATGAGAGGATAACTTTATATGTAAGCACGCTCAGGTAAGAACAGTACCAGTATGGGTAACCACTTGGGAAGTCTCCACTGAGGCAACTAAAAACAAATGCATGAGCTCTTTGTGGGAAAAGTGGGCGATATTGGTGGCACGAGAGACCTGAAGTTGGTATTACAGGCACTTTTGTTATGTTTTGTTTGTGATGGTGGGGAAATTCTCAATGGGGGTGATGAGTCCTAGTAGGGGATGTTCGTAACACCTTATGCAAATCCTACATCATATGGTTCTACTATCAGTGGCTGATCCAGCCCTGTTTTGTGGGTTCACATGAACCCACTCAGATTGGAAAAAATTGGAAAAAAATAGTGAGAACCTTGTATGATTTGAAAAAAGTTAGTGAGAATCCACCACAACGAACCCACTGAAAAAAGTTCTGGGTCCGCCACTGTCTACTATGTCGTACATGAGAGATATTGGGCCATAAGGGATCCCTGATCTCAAATATCACCAATGCACTTTTGGATTAATGATATGGATGAGAGGATAATTCTAGAGTTAAGTGTACTCTCAGTTATGAGTTGTAACAGGATAGGTGGATGGCCTCTGAAAAGCCTTCATGAGGGCATAGAAACAAAAATACTGATACTTATGGGCAAAGTAGGTAAAAGTAGGCAATGTTAGTGTAATGAGAGTCCAATGTTATAGTTAATGAAAAATAACTTCTCACAAAAAGGGTACCTACATGTATCTAAAGATTCCATTGTAGGTAACTATTAAAAGATTACATGTTTCTAAAAGAAGGTCCTTGCATACCATATCCTTGA
Organism: Scalesia atractyloides; assembly: GCA_947069175.1. Classification (NCBI taxonomy): domain Eukaryota; kingdom Viridiplantae; phylum Streptophyta; class Magnoliopsida; order Asterales; family Asteraceae; genus Scalesia; species Scalesia atractyloides. Next base: position 68,353,371 of record CAMTDV010000020.1, on the reverse strand, counting down.
GACAACTATGGTGCCTTTAGAATAAATGGCTACTTCAGGTTACATGGCAAATGCTACAAACCAATTTGGGTGCATCTAACAAGATTATGATTCGTGTGACTGTATTTAAGGAAAGTTGTCGGTTGGATGGCTAGTTAAAGCATAACATGCGTTGTGTCTTAAATAATATGAAAGAAAAACCATTTGTGAACATGTATGGAACTTATAACGTGATGGAATGGATGTGTGCAATGTAAAATTCATTACGAGTAGAGAAGCAAGACATCTAATTCAAGGGAGTACACAACACATGTACAACAACTGCAACAATTTCTTCAATTACCATTGCTATATATTTATGACCATTTTTGCATCTCTTCATTTTTCAATCTACTCAGTTGCGGATCTAGAAATTTATTTGACAGGTAGGGGGGGGGGGCACAAACTGGTTGGGTTAAAACAAGACCGGTCAAAAAAAGTCGGGTCAAAATGAGTTGGGTAAAGCTAAGTCATACTTATCTACTTGATGATATTGTAAAACCATTCATAGTTATTTACTTAATAATATGATAATTTGAAGATGAACCTTGGATCAGTTAAATCCATTACTCAATTTCATTTTTGATCGTGTTCGATTAGCAAAGAAATTGGAATTGGAATTGGAATAGAACTGGAATTGGAAATAAATATCTTCAAATTCCTTTAGTTAAAGGAATTCAAAATCCTTACAAATTTTGAAGGAATCACGTAAAGTCATTGGTATCTTCAACTGGTCACTGTTGTCGAAAACATCTCGAAACGAACTAGTTCATTGTTGAACCGCAACACTTTGACCTGATTAACCCGTGTGGGCCCGCAACGTCTCGATGCGAGCTACCTAGCGCCAATGCCAATCGTTTTAACCCGACCTGATATGACCCCACCCATTAACATCTCGACCTGGTCTAACCCGAAACATCTCATACAGACCTGGCCCGTAACCAGCCCGAAAAGTCTCAACCTAGCCCGTTACTGACTTGAAACATGTCAACTTCACCCGGTCCATTATCGACCTGAAAAATCTCGATCCAACCAGGCCCGTTACAGAACCGTAACATCTCAAACTGACCCGTCGGAAACGTCTCGACCCAGCCTGACCCATTACCGACTCGACATGTCTCGATCCGACTCGGTCGCCGCTGACCCAAACTGTCTCACCCGATTGGTAGGCCTAAATCTGTATATTCCAATTTCTACAAGAATATTTAAATTCAAAATCTATTTCCTTCAAATTCTATTTCTTATACAAATTCCAATTCCATCACATTACATAAAACAAACAATACCTAAGGCTCATAAGCCACCATTCAACCAGAAGGGAGGGCTTTAATGAACTACCCCTTTTCCATCGATATTTTATATTTTTCTTAATCAAAGGTTACTTTTAAGCAAAGAATTACAACCAACTAGTTTATTCAAAAAACAACCAAAGATTTAGATTTTATACAGTACACAGCCATCGGATGACGATGTAACCTGACAATTGCACACATAACCTCATTACCAAGGGTGAAGGGGTATAGCCTCAAATCCTGCGTTGGCTAAATGAGTTAACCTCAGGTCGCGCACAAGGTCATACCCAAAGATACACCATAACGATGACTTCTCAGACCTTGCGCCGACTACATAGATATGTCCTAAGTCGCGCAAGAGACTCGGATAATACAAGGGCAATCCTTACACTTAAGTCTTTCAGAAAAGAAACCTATTTCCTTCGACCTGCGCCGACTACACAGATGTTCCTCGAGTCGCGCGAAAGGAAGAAGCGCAGGGCAACACCAAACAAGTACGAAATTTACAAATGGCAGAGCTGTGGGCTAATAGGCACTCAACAGGCTGTATTGGATCATGTCGCACTATGAACAATCGTGCGGGAGATAAGAAGTACACAAGGACGTACACGTGGCAGCAATCAGCTCGCGCCGACCATTGTCCCACAATCTCCTTAAGCCACTGATGACAGACCAGACAATAAGGACAATTGTCAGGACACGTGGATTCATTCACCATTCGCCAAGCCCTTCTCGCCAGGGATCACTAACGGTTGAGGTAGAAGGGACAGAACAAATATTCCTTGTTGTCGACCTCATGCCTAAGGCCCATCAGCCATCTCCTTCACGAATCTCTCCAGCTATAAATAGAGGACCTACCTCTAGGTTTAAGGATCGCTCCCTTACTCTCTCACTTCATACACACACTATTATCCTCAAAATGAATACTTATTCTCACACTAGAGGATGGTTACACGGAGAACCCCTATTCTCCTCCTTGTAACAGTTAGTTTTGCAGGATCATTACGACTTGATTAGGCGAGACTAAAGAAGATTAACCTTATTTTGTCGAGGCACTTACCGCAAACTAATCACCAGATTAGGTTGGTGTTTTTCATTGGCGCCCACCGATTTTTTACACTCACTTCATCTTCTTTCTGAGCTGATACTCTGATTCGATGGCTGATCAGGATACTCGGTTTCTGACTTACGACACCAACTCTCAAATAGGGACGGTTGCGGACAACGCACACGTCCAAAACCAACCAATTGACGAGTACGCCGAAAGAGGATACACCGAGGCTGGGGTTATCCACGCAAGTGGTCCTCGTGCCACCCAAACGGTGACCCCAACGATTCACGTAGCTGGTCCTTCTGCTCCTGCCATGTCAGGGTTACGAGAAAGAGAAACCCCCGTGTCTTGGTTCTCAAAAGTCAAGCAAATTTGAGCCTCATTTAAGCACAATTGTGCGCGCAATCGGGGCTAGCACCAGCTCAAACTCAACAGACTCCGATGGTGGCACTGATGCCCAGATAGTTAAACTATGAAACACCACATCAAGAGTATGCATAGAGCCAACACGTCAATAGACAAGTGTCACCGAGAAGACAAAGCGTTCACACCGCGTGTGACGTTCACAACGACTCAGAAAGTTACTTCTACACGCATACTGAGTCCAGGCAGCGCACTCCGATCAGTAGCCGGCTTGGGCCGCGTAACATTCTGAACGATGAATGGAACACCAATACCGATGAATCCGACCCAACTTACCAACAGGAAGCCCCTTCAGTTTTTAGTCGCCTTCCAAAAATAACGAAGCATACAAACCAAGGACGAGCGTGGTGTACAACCCATTGGTAGAGCACGATTACAGCTTAGTATACAGACCAGCATATGCAACAGAGCAGTCGAAGTTCATACGGGAGATCGCCCTCACGCCGTTAGAGAAGGCAAAACTACCACAAATTGTGGGTAAGTTCAACGGCTTAACAGATCTAGACGATCATCTACAACTTTTCACAAGTGTCAGAGTAGTAGGAGGATGGACCATGCCTATGTGGTGCCATCTATTTCTACAAAGCCCAACAGGAGCTGCTCGCGGATGGTTCGACAGCCTCCTCGCAGGGAAAATCAAATCATGGCCATATTTTCAAGAGACGTTCCTTGCGCACTTTAGCCAGCAGAGACGTTACAAGCGCGACACGCCAAAGGTCATCAAACATTTGAGGTGCGATAATGAGGGGTTAAAGATTTCATGTAACACCTCGTAAAATCGTGTCCAATAATATAGTGACACGTGTCATTACTTTTTATATTAAGTCTATTAAGGACTAAAGGTGTCAACATGCTCAAACTAAGCCTCTGAGTGACTCTCTAGTGTCAACATGCATGAACTAAGCCTCTGAGTGACCATTAGTGTCAACATGCTTATACTGAGCCTCTGAGTGACCATTAGTGTCAACATGCTTACACTAAGCCTCTGAGTGACCATTAGTGTCTACATGCTTAAACTTAGCCTCTGAGTGACCTTTAGTGTCAACATTCTTACACTGAGTCTCTAAGTGACCCTTTACGAAGTCCTAACTCTCATATGACCCACCGGTTGGACGAGAAGAGTTACTTCTGTAAATATATAAAAGCTGGACAATGGAGGGATTAAAAGTGTCAACATGTTTTTGAGTGACCTTTTAACGAACTGAGAGCTTGGTAAAGTCCGGGCATACTCCCGGGTATGCCAAATATTGGCTACGGAGGGCTAATTATGCTTATAAAGGTGTTTTAGAGGTTTAATAAGTTGAAGGGCTAAATGTGAATAGTTTGGAAGTTCCCTAGGGGCACTCGCGAGCCGCGAGAGACATAGGCCTGGTCTCTCGCGTGGCGCCAGAGGCCTGTATATGTAGAATTTTTGCTTGGCCTCCACACATGTTGCCAAAAACCATTTGATTTGAAACCATGGACTTCCAAACTGCTATGCCACGTTTTAGGACACTTGTAGGCTCCCTCTAACACCTGGCATTACCTCCTTCAAGCTCTCCAACTATAAATAGGTGCATTAGTTCACCATTTGAACTTGCACCTTTCTCATTTTTATTCTATCTAACACCTCTGGAAGTTCCTAATTGAAAGGAGCATCCAACTTAGTTCTATTTCATCCTAGGAATCACTTGTAAGTGTTCCTTTCTCATGCATTTTCGTTTATAGGCTTTTTATAGCCAAAAGTCAAGCATTAACAGAAAACGCTTTGACTTTCGGTTAAGACCATTATGGTCCAGCCATTGTTCGTAACGAACACTGTTAAGTGATCGTAATAAGGTAGGTGTTAATGCCTATTAAGGGCACCTCCTAAAGATCACGTTTGCTGACCAATTGACAGGTCAAAGTTTTATTCTTAAAAAGTCAAACATGCCAGTTTTCGAAAATATTATAATCTGAGCTATATATGTTATGAAACATGTTTTGACACTTAAACAAGTTGATAATAATTATTAGAACATGTCAGAACATGTTCGACTCGTCAATTTCAGTTCTAAGGTCGGTTCGCAACCGAAAGTCGCAAAGTTTGACTTCTGCGTTGACTTTTGATTATGACCCATTTTAGATTAGTTAGCTACTGATCTAAAGTTGCATTATGATCACAATATAATGTAGCATAACCCCCTGAGGTTATCTTACATGATCATAATCAGAATCTGAGTTTATGCACAAGTTCGTTATTATGCCGATTTGGACTAAAATACCCTTTTTATATAATATAAGGTTTTAATCGAGAACGAACTTGAAAATGAATTTCCTACTTATGTAATATCATAAGTAAGATTATATGGGATGTCAAGTAAGTTTATATACTGAGTTTACATACAAGTCCTTGCATTATGTCGATAAATGACGATAAAGCCCTTATGGCGCATAAAACGGTTTTAATTATACTTTTTATACCAAACCTTTTTTTATTACTAATGTGTTATATTAAATAACATATCTAAATCATCTAAACCTGATCTTAGCATTAGTTTTCATTAAACTTCGCACAAATCTGCCGTTTCGGTGCATAATATGGTTTAAAACCATATTTATCAACCAAGACTTGTTACCTACTGATTTTAAAACTTATTTAAAGTATTTTATAGTAGGTACATAATATCAACTCAGAATCCCAAATAAATTATGAAACTATGTGTAAAATCACCGAAATGTCCATTCGGTGCATAGTTTGGTCATAAATGATAAATTACACTTATGATCAGTATCTTACTCATATTATACCATAAATTATATATTTTCCACAATATTTATGATCATAACATCAAAATATATTCAAGTTCCTTCTATACGGTATATAATTACCAAAACGCACTTATGAGGCATAATTTCATTTTAAAACCTTAACGGGCATGTTAAATTGATATCCTACTGATATTACAACTTATTTAAAATATAAAGGCATATAGAACTTGTTCATGACTTATCCAGTTACCCGATATCGCTTATATGCATACAGTTAAGCATATGTAACTAGTTTACGAAAATTAACCGAAACGGGTTTAACCTTGTCATTTTAAGTCTCAAAATCCAGAATGCTTATGGTTTACCCATATTATACAAGTCATAGTACTTGTTGGGTTTAAACTATATTCTATCCGGTCATCGCTTAATCTAGCGTATTATACTGTTTTGATCTTATACACTAGTCGGTCTAAGTCTATGACTTAAGATAAGACCGTTTGCATTTTAATTGGTTAGCTTATGCCATAATCCATATTAGAGCCTTCCAGTAAATGCTATTTGCACTTATTTCATATTGAATACGACTGAGATATTAAATCTTGCATTTTTCATCAAGACTAGCTCAAGTAAATACTCTTGACTTGTTTTCCCTATACGGGCTTGGGTTACGGCAAATTATTACTGCTTGGTCGGAAATGGGATCAATCGAATGTCGGACTGTGGCTAGTAATTCCGCATATTCCGTTTTAATCAGTTTTGTTTGATAACTTAAACATTGGGGGTTAACGACCGTGTCTTGGATATCCTCGGCTCAATACATTAGTTAATGGCCACGACCAAAGCGTGGGGTGTAGGCATACACCTGATAGATGTTCATGCTAAATCATTTTTACCCACTAGTTGGGGATAACTTCTTCGTGGGTTCTTAAGTGGTGTGTACGTTAATCGTGTCTTGGTCTCTGTACTGGGCCCCATATGTATGAACAAACATGTAAAGCTGTTAACAATATTACAAGGCTGACTTTCCCAAGTTATAAAGGATTTTTCATGCCCTGTGCACTTAAATCCATTTTCAAAAATGTTTTCAAATGTCGAGTGTATTTACCAGCTACGAAATAGGCTGGAAGCTGCTCGGTAGTGATATAAGAGGATCTTGCAAATCCTTAGATCTGCCCAAAGTCTGTTACACTTTTTATACATTTTACGATCCGCCTGTGGATCTTTCATTACAAGCCGTCTGTATATTATTTTTTGTACTTTGAACATTTGGTTTGTAATAATAATTTAAACTCCAAGACTTCTGCTGTGCTGTGTTTAATTGACTATGATGATATCAACTTACGTCACGATGTTCCCCACCCGGGCCTACCGGTGTTTGATTGGAAATACGGGGTGTGACAGGTTGGTATCAGAGCGAACGTTTGAGAGAAATAAACACTAGCCTTCTTGTGTTCAATATCAAACTTACACAAAAGCACATTCCTAAGACTTCCGAGTCTAGGCCTTGACATAGGATTACTCATCTCATTATTAAGTTATTATCATTATTTTGACTTAATTTTAACAGGAAAATACCGCCAAGAGTACGAGGAAGAGGTAAAGGACCTATGAGGGGAGGACCATCTGGACATATCCCTTCTCAACCCCATCACTTGAACCCTTCTGAGGATTCGGGGGATTCCTGGCCACTAGCGCAACATTCACCTACTCACACAAAAAACTCATACGACTCTTAACATTCTCACCAATCACACCATTCTTATTACTCTCATCATTCATATCATGATGAGTTTAACCCTAACCACTACTTCAACACACCCCTAGCTGATCAGAATCAGTTGAATCAACCCAATCTCATGGACGAGGACTTCGATCTAAAAACGCCGCGTCAGGATCGCACGTACATCCCATCGAAATCTCTATCGATTCAAACTCTTACGCTGGATCACCATACCAAGGTCCTAACGAATGGGACCAATATTGGAACCAATTCACTTTTGCTAACACTCTTTCCCACCAATCCCTAACACCTCCTATACAAGAAGATATTCATATGGAACCGGTGGAACAACCTCAACCACCATCTGAGCCACCGAGGAGGAAACGTGGAGCACGTATGTCGGTACGTGTGGGTCAACAGTCGGTTCGTTGCCACCATTGCCCAAACCCTACCCTACCATTCGCGAGGACCCACAAATGGGTGGACCCTCCAATACCTCACTTGTGGTGGAACCGACACCACCACCTGTGGGTCAACCACTGCCAAGGGGTTTTAATAACCCTATTCCTACATATCCGGATACATCTGGATATGATTCTTTTAACCCATCTACGCCGGTAAATTACCAGGCACTATCGCATGACCCTTATATGCAAGCGGTCATGCATAACGCACTTTACCCATCTCCTTTCACACCTGCTATCCACCTACTGGATATCCAAGTTATGGGTACCAGTATCCTGTTATACCTCAACCACAACCACAACCCCCGACCCACTTGAGGCCATCAATGAGGCCTTGGAACGAATGAAGGAGATGCAACAACAAGCAGAGAACACGGAGAAGAAGACGAATAAGTTCTTCAAGAAGCTCTCCAAGTTGGTTAAGGGAAAGAAGGACGTGTAAAGTCTCTTCTATTTAGTCCATGCGGGGATATTGTTATTTCTTTAGTCCCTGCGTGGACAAGTTATTTCTTTTTAGTCCTTACATGGACAATTAGTTTTATTTATTTCTAGTATCGTAATTTCCTATTTGGCATTTAATGAAATATTTTGGAAAAATATATATATGTATTCATCCTCTTCAAGCGAACGTCTCGATTGTACTAGAAATTTACGTCTGCTATATAATTCCAAAAAGATCTTAATGGTTTTAATTAGCCAAGTGGCATAGACCACGTTATTTTGGCCAGCTTATAAATGATAGTTAAGGATGAATAGCCTTCTATCATGATAGTTAAGGAGAGTTATCCTTCTATCCAGAGGTGGTGGACTAAGTTCAAGCCTCCAAGTCGTTAAGGTCAATGCGACCATGAATATTAATCAACCATTAAGATACTCATATGTTAACATTCAAGTAATGTTCATACTCCAGGTAGTGTGACTTGAAGAACCACACTAGCCGTCTAGGTAAATGGACTACGTCCTAACCTATTATATAGCCTATGTGATCAATATGATCCCGGCTAATATCATCAATGCGATGATAATAATGAAACATCCATTAGTGATGTAGGGCCTACAGGCCATAATTAAACATCCATTAGTGATGTAGTGCCTACAGGCCATAATTGACATCCATTAGTGATGTAGTGTCTGCGGACCATGATTAAACATCCGTTAGTGATGATTTGCCTTCGAGCAATAATATATTGTCAATTAAGACGATGACAGTTGTGGTTATATAACCCTCTGCCCAAAATTATGTCCATTAGTGACAGGCCAATGTGCGGTATTTTTATGTCCATTAGTGACAGGCCAATGTGCCGTATTTTATGTCAATTAGTGATAGGCCAATGTGCCATATTTTTATGTCCATTAATGACTGGCCGATGTGCCGTATCTTTATATGTCCTTAGTGACAGGCCTATGTGCCATAATAAAAAGTCCATAGTGACAGGCCTATGAGCCATATTTTTTTATGTCCTTTGTGACAAGCCTATGAGCTATTTATAATTATCTTATGACAATGGCAGCTATGACATTAGGATCCACTGTCTAAAAATATATATGGACTATGTACAAATTGTAATTTTCCTATAATGGTCCTTTTGAGACCTAGGCCAAATATAGATAACATTTATAGTAATGTTAAGCCTAAGAGTTGTGATTATATTCACACTAACTTGAATAGGCAATGAATTTATATACCCAAGTTTTTGACCAATAAAGTTATTAATACCATGGCTAAGAGAAGTTTAATTTGGTGTTTAGAACCAAAGCTTCAAAAATGGCTAACTCGAATGAGGCGCAACGTAGCCACCGAGATATTAACTCTAACAAAGATAAAAATATAGCCATTGATGATGATGATTTCCAAGCTCGCATTGATGTAGCTGCTGGAAAGGCCATGGAGAAATTTAAGGAAATGCCACTCACTCCAAACCTTTGTCTATTCCACCATCCTCAGCTCATTAGGAGAGCTCTGTTCACTCTTCAAATCCGAAGAGTGAACCAAAGAAATTAGAATTTAACGAAAGGTCCCGTTCTTCTAAAGACGGATGTACCTATAAATACTTCATCTCCTGTAAGCCCCGAGATTTTAATGGAGAACGGGGAGCAGTAGAAGCCTTGAGATGGCTTGATGAGATGGAGACGATAGTGGATATCAGCGGTTGTGCTGATAAGGATGTGGTAAAGTATGATTCACAGTCCTTCAAAGGTGATTCCCTAATTTGGTGGAAGGCAATGGTCCAATTAACAGGTAAAGTACACCTGTACAACTTAGGATGGTCCAAGTTTGTAGACCTAGTCAAAGAGACTTACTGCCCACCTCATGAAGTGGAAAAGATAGAGTCAGGCTTTTTGACTCTTACAATGAAAAACCTAGACTGTAGGAAGTATGTTTTTGACTTCAACTCCCTATCTATATTAGTTTCCTATCTAATCACCCCTGAACCCAAATGCATTGCACGTTTTATTAGTGGGTTAGCACCCGAGATTAAGGGCATGGTAAAGGCTGCCCAGGCTAGTATCTATAGGTCTGCTGTTGACCTATTCTCTCCCTCACCTTAGATTTAGTGAGGTAGAAGTCAGTCAGAACTGAAACTGACAGGAAAAAGAAACGGGAGGACGATAACTTCGAAAGGTTCAAAAAGAATGGAAATTTTAGGTTCAAGAAGAATCAGCACAGGTCTGATGATAGACCTCTGTGCAAGACCTGTAACCGCATGCATTAGGGGCAATACAATACTGACCCACAAATTAAACCCTGTGGTATTTGCAAAAGAAAAGGGCATAAGACCCTCAAATGAAAAAATCTTAAGGATGCAGTCTGTTACGGCTGTAATGAGAAGGGGCACATTAAGCCTAATTGCCCTAAGAATCCCAGAAGTAATGATGCAAAGCCTGGAGAGGCCAAGAAAGGAAATGCGCGTGCCTTTCAGATGAATGCTAGAGAGGCTGTTAATGACAACAACGTCATAACATGTACATTCCTCATTAATGACGTATATGCTAGAGTTCTTTTTATTCGGGTGCAGATAAGTCCTTTGTAGACCATAAGTTTAGTAAACTATTAAACTTACCCGTAAGAACCCTAGACATAACGTATGAGGTAGAACTTGCTGATGGAACTTTAGAAATAGCATCTTCCATTCTTGATGGATGTTTTATATCCATTAAGAATCATTCTATTCCAGTCTCTCTTTTGCTAATGAAATTGGCAGGGTTCGATGTAGTCTTAGGCATGGATTGGTTATCTCATAACCAAGCCCGTATTATCTGGATAAGAAAATCATTGAAATTAAAACCCCATATGGTAAAATGATCACCATCCTTAGAGATTCACACCATGGAATGCCAGACAAGGTGTCATTATTCAAGACATCCAAATGCCTGAGGAAAGGTTATGTCATCTACATGGCACATGTCACTATTAACGAACCAAAACCAAACATTAAAGACCTTCCAATTATCCTGGAGTATTCCAATGTCTTTCCTAAAGAATTACCCGGTCTACCTCCAGATAGGCAAGTGGAGTTTAAGATTGACATCCTACCACGATCAGCACCTGTTGCTAGAGCTCCATATCGGTTAGCACCGACAGAAATGAAGGAATTAAGAATTCAATTAGATGAACTTTTAGAGAAAGGTTTTATACAACCTAGTTCCTCATCTTAGGGAGCTCCTATTTTTTTCGTTAAGAAAAAGGACGGTTCAATGCAAATGTGCATTGATTTTGCGAATTGAATAAGATAACAATCAAGAATTGTTACCCTCTACCAAGGATTGATGACTTATTCGATCAACTTCAAGGGGCCAATTATTTTCTAAGATCGATTTGAGATCAGGATACCATCAACTGAAGGTTAGAAGTGAAGATGTTCCCAAGACTTCCTTCAGGACCCGTTATGGTCATTATGAATTCCTAATGATGCCTTTTGGGCTCACAAATGCACCAGCAGCATTCATGGATCTCATGAATAGAGTCTGCAAACCCTATCTAGATAAGTTTGTCATTGTCTTCATAGACGACATACTTATCTACTCTCGTAATCAAGTTGATCACGAGAAACATCTTCAGAGCATCCTAGAACTGCTAAGACAAGAAAAGCTTTATGCTAAGTTCTCTAAGTGCGAATTTTGGCTTAGAGAAGTCCAATTTCTTGGACATGTTGTAAGTAAGCGTGGTATCCAAGTGGATCCCGCCAAAATAGAAGCCATAATGAATTGGGAAGTACCCAAAAATCCGTCGGAGATTTGTAGCTTCTTAGGATTGGCTGGTTACTATAGGAGGTTCATTGAGAACTTTTCGAGGATAGCCACTCCTTTAACTACCTTGACCCATAAGAATGACAAGTTTGACTGGGGTCTAAAACAACAAGAATCCTTTGAAATTCTAAACACAAGTTGAGCAATGCTCCTGTGTTATCTCTACCTAAGGGTATTGAGGATTTTGTCGTTTATTGTGATGCCTTGCACACTGGCATGGGATGTGTGCTAATGCAAAAAGACAAAGTGATTGCTTATGCATCATGACAATTAAAGGTGCACGAAAGGAATCACACCATCCATGACTTGGAACTGAGTGCTGTTGTATTTGCACTTAAGTTGTGGATACATTATTTATATGGTACGAAGTGTATTATATACACTGACCATAAGAGTCTCCAACATCTGTTCAATCAAAAGGATTTGAACATGCGACAACGCCGCTGGATGTAAACACTTAATGATTATGATTGTGAAATTTGCTATCATCCCGACAAGGCAAATGTCGTTGCTGACGCCTTAGGTCGTAAGGAAAGAGTTAAGCCTATAAGGATTAATGCCAAGAGCATTGAGCTAGAAATAGCTTTAATGAGAAGCTATTAGACGCACAAAGGCAAACCCTATTAGAGGCTAATGTTCCTAATGAAGGATTAGGCGGAATTGTTGATCAGATAATGTCTGGAAAAGATGGAATCCTTAGAGTTAATGACAGAATCTAGGTTCCAATCTTTGGAGGCCTTAGAGATCTAATCCTCTAAGAAGCACATAATACGAGATACTCAGTTCACCCAGGTGGTGACAAGATGTATCTAGATTTGAAAAAGAATTATTGGTGGATGGTTTGAAGAAATCCATAGCCACATATGTAGCTAAGTGTCTGACGTGTTCGCAAGTTAAAGCCGAACATCAGAAACCGTAAGGACTTCTACAACAGCTCGAAATTCCTACTTGGAAATGGGAAATGGTAACTATAGACTTGATTACCAAGTTACCTAAGACCAAACATGGTAATGACACGATTTGGGTCATCGTAGATAGACTGACTAAGTCAGCACATTTCTTGTCAATTAAAGAAACGTATAATTCCAACAAATTGGCTAAGTTGTATGTGGACAAGATTGTGTCCGTACATGGTGTGCCGATATCTATTGTATCTGATAGAGATACTAGATACACATCATTTTTGGAAAATTTTCCAACAATCTTTAGGCACAAGATTAAATTTTAGTACGGCTTACCACCCGTAGACAAATGGACAAAGTGAGCGTACTATTTAGACTTTGGAAGACATGCTTAGAGCGTGTGTGATTGATTTAGGTGGAAGTTGGGATGACCACTTACCCCTAATAAAATTCTCCTATAATAATAGTTACCATACGAGCATCAAGGCTGCTCCTTTTGAGGCCTTGTATGGAAGAAAATGTCGAACACCCATGTGTTGGGCAGAAGTTGGGGAACCCCAACTATCAAGACTGGAGACTGTCCTGGAAACCACGGATAAGATTGTACAAATCCGTGATCGTCTCAAAGCTGCCCGTGATAGGCAGAAGAGCTATGCTGACAAGAGGTGTAAACCTCCTAAATTCTAGGGGATAAAGTCATAGTGAAAGTATTACCTTGGAAAGGTGTAATGCGATTTGGAAAGAAGGGAAAGTTAAGCCCAATATATAGGACCATTCGAGATAATCGAATGTGTCGCACTGTAGCTTTTAAGCTTAAGCTGCCAGAGGAGCTTAGTGGAATTCATGATGTATTCCACATCTGTAATCTTAAGAAATGTCTAGTTGATGAGTCGCTAGCAATGTCACATCATGATGTGCAAATTGATGAGAACCTGAGGTTTGTTGAGAAACCGATTTCGATCGAGGATCAACAGGTTAAGAAGCTCCGAAAGAAAATGATACCTATATTAAAGGTTAAGTGGGATGCCCTACGAGGCCCCGAGTATATATGGGAGGTTGAGTCAACTATTCGACAGAAATACCCCTATCGTTTTGAATAAAATCTCGAGGTCGATATTTCTTTTAAGGGGGTGGGGATGTAACACCTCGTAAAATCGTGTCCAATAATATAGTGACACGTGTCATTACTTTTTATATTAAGTCTATTAAGGACTATAAGGACTAAAGGTGTCAATATGCTCAAACTAAGCTTCTGAGTGACTCTCTAGTGTCAACATGCATAAACCAAGCCTCTGAGTGACCATTAGTGTCAACATGCTTATACTGAGCCTCTGAGTGACCATTAGTGTCAACATGCTTACACCTGAGCCACTGAGTGACCATTAGTGTCAACATGCTTAAACTTAGCCTCTGAGTGACCTTTAGCGTCAACATGCTTACACTAAGCCTCTGAGTGACCCTTTACGAAGTCCTAACTCTCATATGAGCCACTGGTTGGACGAGAAGAGTTAATTCTGTAAATATATAAAAGTTGGACAATGGAGGGAATAAAAGTGTCAACATGTTAATTTATACCTCCGAGTGACCTTTTAACAAACCGAGAGCTTGGCAATGTCTCGACATACTCCTAGTTATGCCAAATGTTGGCTACGAAGGGCTAATTATGCTTATAAAGGTGTTTTAGAGGTTTAATAAGTTGAGGGGCTAAATGTGAAAAAAATTTTGAAAGTTCCCTAGGGGCGCTCGCGGGCCGCGAGAGACATAGGCCTGGTCTCTCGCGGGACGCCAGACACATGTTGCCAAAGACCATTTGATTCGAAACCATGCACTTCAAACTGCTATGCCACGTTTTAGGACATTTGTAGGCTCCCTCTAACACCTGCTAACATCTGGCAATACCTCATTCAAGCTCTCCAACTTTAAATAGGGGCATTGGTTCACCATTTGAACTTGCACCTTTCTCATTTTCGTACTATCTCTCTCCTCTGGAAGTTCCTAACTGAAAGGAGCATCCAACTTAGTTCTATTTCATCATAGGAATCACTTGTAAGTGTTTCTTTCTCTTGCATTTTCGTTTATAAGCTTTTGATAGCCAAAAGTCAAGCGTTTACGGAAAACGCTTTGACTTTCGGTGAAGACCATTATGGTCTAGCCATTGTTCATAACAAACATGCTTAAGTGATCATAATAAGGTAGGTGTTAATCCCTATTAAGGGCACCTTCTAAAGATCACGTTTGCTAGACCAATTAACGGGTCAAAGTTTATTCTTAAAAAGTCAAACAGGCCAGTTTTCGAAAATATTATAATCTGAGCTATATATGTTATGAAACATGTTTTGAAACTTAAACAAGTTGATAATAATTATTATAACATGTGAGAACTTGTTCGACTCATCAATTTCAGTTCTAAGGTCGGTTTGCAACCGAAAGTCACAAAGTTTGACTTCTGCTTTGACTTTCGATTCTGACCCGATTTAGATTGGTTAGCTACTAATCTAAATTTTCATTATGATCATAATATAATGTGGCATAACCCCCTGAGGTTATATTACATGGTCATAATCAGAATCTGAGTTTATGCACAAGTTCCGTTATTTTGCCAATTTGACTAAAATGCCCTTTTTATATAAAATAAGGTTTTAATCGATAACGAACTTGAAAATAAATTTCCTACTGATGTAATATCATAAGTAAGATTATTTGGAATGTCAAGTCAGTTTATATACTGGGTTTACATACAAGTCCTTGTATTATGTCGATAAATGACGATAAAGCCCTTATAACGCATAAAACGGTTTTAATTATACTTTTTATACCAAAACTTTTTTTATCTACTGATGTGTTATATTAAATAACATATCTAAATTATCTAAACCTGATCTTAGCATCAGTTTTCATTAAACTTCGCACAAATCGTCATTTTTTGACATAAACGTCGTTTCGGCGCATAATATGGTTTAAAACCATATTTATTAATCAAGAGTTGTTATCTAGTATTTTAAAACTTATTTCAAGTATTTTACAGTAGGTATATAATATAAACTCAGAATCCCAAATAAATTATGAAACTAAGTGTAAAATGACCAAAATGCTCCTTCGGTGCATAGTTTGGTCATAAATGATAAGTTACACATATGATCGGTATCTTACTGATATTATACCGTAAATTAAATATTTTTACAGAATACTTATAATCATGACATTAAAATATATTCAAGTTTCTTCTATACGGTATTAATTACCAAAACGCACTTATGAGGCATAATTTCATTTTAAAACCTTAACGGGCATGTAAATTGATATCCTACTGATATTACAACTTATTTAAAATATAAAGGCATATAGAACTTGTTTATGACTTATTCGGTTACCCGATATCGCTTATATGCGTACAGTTAAGCATATGTAACTAGTTTATGAAAATTTACCGAAACGGGTTTAACCTTGTCATTTTAAGTCTCAAAATCCAGAATGCTTTTGGTTTACCCATATTATACAAGTCATAGTACTTGTTGTGTTTAAACTACATTCTATCCGGTCATCGCTTAATCTAGCGTTTTATACTGTTTGATCCTGTACGCTAGTCGGTCTAAGTCTGACTTAAATTAAGACCGTAAGCATTTTAATTGGTTAGCTTATGCCATAATCCAGACTAGAGCCTTCCAGTAAATGCTATTGGCACTTATTTCATATTGAATACGGCAGAGATATTAAATCTTGCATTTTTTAATCAAGACTAGCTCAGGTAAATACTCTTGACTTATTTTCCCTATATGGGCTTGGGGTACGGTAAATTATTACTGCTTGGTCGGAAATAGGATTAATCGAATGCCGGACTATGGCTAGTAAATTCACATATTCCGTTTTAATCAGTTTTGTTTGATAACTTAAACATTGGGGGTTAACGACCGTGTCCTGGATATCCTCGGCTCATTACATTAGTTAATGGCCACGACCAAAGCGCGCGGTGTAGGCATACACCTGACAGATGCTCATGCTAAATCATTTTTACCCACTAGTTGGGGATAACTCCTTTGTGGGTTCTTAAGTGGTGTGTACGTTAATCGTGTCTAGGTCTCTGTACTGGGCCCCATATGTATGGACAAACATGTAAAGTTGTTAACGAGGTTACAAGGCTGACTTTCCCAAGTTATAAAGGATTTTTCGTGCCCTGGGCACTTAAATCCATTTTCAAAAATGTTTTCAAAATGAGTCAGTCGGGTGTATTTACCAGCGAAAGCTAATGTATTTTCAAAAGACTAAGATGCAGGTACAATACGAATTAGGCTGGAAGCTGCTCAGTAGTGATATAACAGGATCTTACAAATCCTTAGATCTGCCCAAAGTCTGTTACACATTTTTGTACATTTTACGATCCGCCTGTGGATCTTTCATTACAAGCTGTCTGTATATTATTTTTCGTACTTTGAACATTTGGTTTGTAATAAAAATTTAAACTCCAAGACTTCCCGCTGTGCTGTGTTTAATTGACTATGATGATATCACTTATGTCACGATATTCCCCACCCGGGCCCACCGATGTTTGAATGGAAATACGGGTTGTGACATTTCATCACTTGTTTCAACAAGGAGTGCCTAGAAATTGGCAATGTGAGCAAAGACCTCATGCGTGCTCATTTCAAAAAAAGCCATTTGATGTGATGGAATGCTAGAAGAATGGGACAAGTTGATGGTAATAACCAAAGTAGTCGCGCAGGCTGAAGAGTCTTTGACTGGAGGCAGATCAAGTCATTACTCGGACGATCAGTATTCAAGGATTAACACACATGAGTCAAATAGGCGCAACAGAAAGAACAAAGGCTCTGACTGGACGTCGAACCAGTCCAGCAGCTACGATGAGAGGCCTCGTTATGAAGGCAGGCCTAGATATCAAGAGGATGCTCGTGCTGCAATCGACAAGATTGGATATAAGAAAGCGGTCTAAAATGAGAACAGAGAAAAACATTGGACTCCATTGTCTAAGACACCTAAGGAGGTTCTTATGACAGAGAATCATGATTTCCAAGGCCCCACCTTAGATGAAAAACAAAAAGGGTCAAGACCCGAACCTGTATTATGATTTTCACAAAGATACTGGCCATTTGACTGACGATTGCATCAGCATGCGTGTTAAAATCGAGAAAGACCTCAAGAGCGGGAAACTCAGTCATTTGGTAAAGAATGTGCGCAAAGAGACACGACAGATACAAAGAACCGATGAAGGGGAGCAAAAGAAGGTCCAGAGCTTGGAAACTCATATGGTTGATGGAGGACCTCATCGGAACACAAAAAGCAAAGGCAAGCGTCTACCCGATAAGTCATGGCTCGAACAATAGGTAATTTTCCAAGTGGTCCGCGGGGGTCCCTGCGCCACACGCTCTATTATAATCACTGGCATTTTAGGCCACTATGAAGCAGATTACATGTTTATCAATCCCGGAAGCATATTATACATCATCTCTGAACAATGTTTCAACCAGTTCGATACTGAGGATAAAGCGCGCTTCAAGCCAGTCGACTATCCCATATCCGGTTTCTGCATTGAAACAGTGTTCCCGCTCGGTCAGATTTCCTTCCCGGTCACACTGATAGATGGAAAACACTCAAGAACAATAGATGTAAATTTCATGGTAATGCCAACCAACTCAATACATGATATCTTGATTGGTAGAGAAACCTAAGGTCAGTTGAGCATGGCGTCGTACACCCCAAACTTTGCAATCGGTTTCCCGACGGAAACCGGGGTGGCAATCATTTATGCGAAGAAGGAGGTTATGGCAGCTGAAGAAGCGAGCCTAAAGAAAGTGAACAAACCTTCTCCACGCACAGAGACGGAGAAGTGGGTTTGAAACAGAAAATATCCGGAACAGACAATAACACTCGGACCCGCAATGTCCGAGAACATTCGAACATTCCTGAAGCAGCTACTCTTCAAGAACATGGATATTTTCGCCTGGTCATCATCTGACATGATGGGTGTCCCACGTGACATAGCAGAACATTGGTTGAACACTTTCCCATCTGTCAAGCCGATAGTCCAAAGGAAGCGTAGTCTCGGCTCTGCAAAAACTAAAGCAATGAATGAGGAAGTTTCTGAGTTGCTATCAGCCAGCATCCTCCTAGAAGTCCGATACCAAACATGGGTAGCAAACCTAGTTATGGTTGAGAAAGCAAATGGAGGGTGGCGTATGTGTGTCGACTACAAGGACCTCAACAAAGCCTGTCCTAAAGATTGTTATTCTCCCTGAAATAGACAAAAAAATCGATTCTGTCATGCCTTTTCGATGGAAATGCTTTCTTGATTGCTACAAAGGTTACCATCAAGTGAAGATGGCACTGCAAGATGAAGATAAAACGGCTTTCCGCACGGAAATGAGTTCTTCTGCTACACAAAGATGCCTTTCGGCTTATGTAATGCATGGGCCACATATCAGCGCTTAATGGACCAGACTTTTAAAGATGACATAGGTAAGCATGTCGAAGTGTACATTGATGAGCGGGTGATTTTGAGCCTAGAGGAAAACCAAATGCTGAAAGACATTGAGAAAACCTTCAAATCATTGCGCAACGTTAACATGAAGCTTAATCCGAGCAAGTGCTCGTGCAGAATGGAGGAGGGTAAATTTTTAGGTTTTATGGTAACAAAGGGCGGTTTTAAGGTAAACCTAGAGAAGGTTCAGGCCATCGATTGCATGCCATCTCCTAAGTCAATCAAGGACATGCAACGGTTGGTCGGCCGCCTAGCCGCGCTAAACCGTTTCCTGTCTAATCACGCCGTAAAATCCTTCCCTTTCATAAGCACCTTGAGAAATTGTGTCAAAAAGAGCGAGTTCAGATGGACGACCGAAGTAGAAACTGCCTTCAAAGAAATGAAGGAGTGCCTGATCCAACTCCCAACGTTGACTGCACCGCGCGAAAACAAACCACTTTGCTATACTTGTCAGCTTCAGACAAAGCAGTCGGTGCGGTACTATTGGTCGAAAGGGAAGGGATTCAATCTCTAATTTTATTATGTCAGCAGGATGCTCACCAATCCAGAAACTCGATACTCCATCATGGAGAAGCTGAAACTCGCATTGGTACACGCATCTAGAAGGCTGTGCAGATACTTTACCGGTCATGTTATTCACGTTTTAACCAATTATCACATTGGTACAATTCTCAAGAAACTGGAAATTTCGGGGAGATTAGCGAAGTGGGTCATTGAGCTGGGTGGTCACAACATCGTATACCGCCCCGGGCCAGTAATTAAGGGACAAATCCTGGAAAATTTTGTTAGGGGAAGTCCCGGAAGGAAAAATCTCTGAGTGTGAAGTGGTTGAGACCCCTACGCAAGAAGTGTCAGAAGAACTGTGGTTGTTGACTACAGATGGAGCAACCAACGAAGACGGTACAGGGGTAGGTTTAAGGCTAGTCAGTCCGGAGAAGCATGAGTTCACATATGCTATCCGGCTGTGTTCATACACTTTTGTGTCTATCACTTGTTCTTAGTTACGTCTGTAATTGTACAGTCTTTGTTTAATGTGTCTGTATAGTTTGGTCATGTCGACCAAATCAAGATATCCTCCTATCTTGATTTAGTACGACAATTAGTTTGTCTGTGTGTAAAACAGTTGCATATGTGCATACTGTTAAGTCTTGTGTACGTCATATCTGTTGACACGTTCTCCGAAGAACACATCCAAGTACGTTTGAGAGATGCTTCGTACGAGTGGCTCCTTGTAACAAGCATCTTGCTTGATTCGTACGAGCTTGTCATGATCGTACGAGCCAATGGTCGTTCGTACGAGCATCTTTTGGAGAAGGTTCTTTGTGTCTTGTGGTGTTTCGTATGACCAGCAACATACTTCGTATTGTTGCTAGGTGTTGACACTATATAAACAGACATGCACTCCTCAGTGTAAGAGTTAGACGTGAGACATCAGTGAACAAGCTAGAGAGAGACACTATAGTACAAGAACACAGAGAGTATTTCATGAGTCTGTATGAACATTGTTTGTATGTGTTTGTACTAGTTCTCTTCTATTAATCAAGATAAATCTTTGGTTATTCTGTGTTTCTTACTTTGCTTTGGTTTTCATACTTACGAGGATTCCGCACTCGTATTTGTGTTGTATAAACAGGGAAGTAGGTTAATCTTGATCCTCCAAGTGGACCTACAAGTGGTATCAGAGCTTTAGCTCTCTTCCTTGTTTGAAACCAAGCTTAGTGTTGTGTCTGAGCTAGTTGTGAGGGTTTCTGGAGGTGTTCTTGAACATTCATCAGGAAACTTAAGTTTTTAAAAGTTAACCAACCTAATACTTAGTTAAAACTTGTTGTATCCAGAAAATTTTCATAAAAACCTTGTTAGAATACATGGAGACATGTTAAGATCTGGTTTTTCTTAAAATTTTCTATCAAAGTTCAGTTAAACATATCTTCAGGTGAAGCACTGCCGGAAAACTCAGCGGAATATTCTTGTAGGGTTGACCAAATCTCTGGACATTCTGACTTGACTTGACTGTTTTGTCTGAAAAGCTGATATGGAATGTTTGTCTTTTTAACCAAAATTATGTAGAAAACTGACCACTTTCGAAAACCAGTCTGTGTTAGAAAAGGAAATTTTCACCAACCAACCCTACAAAAAGATTCCTGTCTGTGAAAAACATCCGTGCGAATAACCCATCCACACGAAGAACAAGACTGTTCGTGAGAAAAACCAAGTCATCCGCACGAAGAACCTTGTTCGCATTAAGCACAACTTTTGCTCGCACGAAAGAGGGTCTCTCGTACGAACAACCTAGTTCGTACGAAGCACCTGGTTCGTACGAAGGTCAGTCATTCACACGAATCTCTGATTCGTACGAAGAACAAACTTGATCTGTTTTTCGTGTTTCAGTTTTTCAGAACTTTGTGAATTTTAAAATTGTGAACTTTAAAAGGAGACTATTATTTTCAAAAATTGTATTCTAAGACTTTTAATTTTCATAACCAAGAAAACATAATGAGTAATAATCCTTGGGATTAGGGGAGTAGTTCAAGCACAAATCAAGACTCATCACAAAGCTCTGCAAACTCATGGATTAAATCATCAATGCCTCAACATACAGCCACGATTACCTCAAATCAATGGGCATGTGTCGCAAATGACAATCAGAGCATTCAGACTCTTCTTATAAGTGAGAGTGAAACTGGGAGTAATAACCATCCACTAAAACTGAACCATATGAACGATTATCCTTCGTGGAAAAATCGTTTCCATACATATGTCCTCGGACAAAATACAGAATTATGGACATGTTTTACTACACCATATAAAGAATCTCCTGAAGAAGCAGGATCAAATCCAACTTCCTTAGCCAATATAGATGAAAGCAATAAAAAGGCTTATGATTTAGAGAAAAAGGCGTTTGCTATCCTTAAACAAGCACTTCATGAAAGCGATCATCAGTTTGTGTACTGTACATCCACCAAAAATCTGTGGGATACCTTGGAAGCAAAAGGAGAAGGAAATGCTACTACCAAAAAAATACGACATGATCTGCTGAAGAAGGAGTTTGAAGGTTTCATGTTCATGGAGAATGAAACATTGAGTGACATGACAACACGTTTCTACCACCTGCTCAGTAAAATGTATTCCTACAAAGTGTTAGCCTCTCCACAGGAAATCGTGATGCGTTTTGCTGAGCCTTACCGCCAAAGTGGAGTCAATTTATTGATTACTAAGGCATACAGGTGTTTTGGATGTGATCTGCTGAAGAAGGAGTTTGAAGGTTTTATGTTCATGGAGAATGAAACATTGAGTGACATGACAACACGTTTCTACCACCTGCTCAGTAAAATGTATTCCTACAAAGTGTTAGCCTCTCCAAGGAAATTGTGATGCGTTTTGCTGACGTCTTACCGCCAAAGTGGAGTCAATTTATTGATTACTAAGGCATACAGGTGTTTTGGATGTGATCAGTATCCATGAATTTGTTCAGAAGCTGGAGAACAAAAATGAAGAAGAGCTCCGAAAAGCAAAAAAGGTTTCTGTTCCACAAAACCCTGAGATGTACTTTGGAGGAATTAACATAGGTGTCAATACAATTCAACAACTGAAAATTCAAATCGCATTTGTGTCAAATGCTAACCCCTTTTTACCACCACCAGTTCAAACGAATCAATCTGCCGGCTCAAGTACTCAAATCCATGGTCAAGTATTTGATCCTAAAGCCTTTCTACCACAACCTCAGATTGTTACATCTCAAGCCCCACAACTAACTTCTCAACAAGCTTTCTATGGTAACAACTTTCAACCTGCAAACCCCAATACAGTCAGACTTGACATGTCATATCTTTCCAAGGTCAGTGTAGAAGTTGATCAGGAACATATGGAACTTCTAAACACCATGGTTAGTGCTTATTGTGGATTAGTCGTTGGTCAAATTGGAAACATCAATTTGACTAATGAAGACTAACAACAAATAGACATAGATGAGATGGAACTAATGGATATCAAATGGGCGTTTGCAAGTGCGGTCAGAAGAGCTAAGGATTACATGAGCAGAACAGGAAGAACGAGTTTGGAAAGCAAGAAAGATACATAATATGGTTTTGATAAAGATGATGTTACTTGCTTCAACTGTGGTGAAAAAGGTCACTTCAAACTTGAGTGCACTAGACCCAACAAACAAGGAAATCACAACCCTTTCCGAAATCAATCACAACCATCCAACACGGCTCATGTTAACAATGATCGGAGAATAGTAGCTGTTAGCAACCGAAACAACACCAACCAGTCTGGGCCTTCAAATAACACCAACAGAGCTCTAGTAGTTCAAGCAGATGAAGGATGTGATTGGTCAGTACAATTGGGTAATAAGAATCAAGGAGGAACTACATGTTTTGCCATGATTATTAATCAAATTAAACATGTTCACAGCATTGACAATTCTGATGATGATGATAGTTCAGGGTATAATGGTAGTTCTGATGAAGAATGCTCGAGTATCAGGTGGTTATGGATCTGATTCAGATATTAGGGAAGAAAGTGATACCGAGGTTAGTAAGTTGCTGAAAGAAGTAGAGGAGCTGAAAAGTCATAAGGCTGGTTTGATGAAGAAAGCAGAAGCTGCATTGAAGGAAACATAAAAATTCTTTACAAATGGTGCATCCTTCCCTCATCATACTACCTTCATGGCTAATGTTCCTGGTTCGACAAGTCAGGTAAAATCCGATTCTCCTGAGATATGCAGTGACTGTACTGAATTAAAAATAAAATTTGAAACAATAAACAGTCACCATCAAAACCGAGTTGTTGAACTGTCAAAATGCAAAGACGCAAATCTGGCTTTAACTCGAAACGAAAAAGAATTCAAATCTGTAATAGAAACTCTTAAGAAAAGCGTTTCTGAATTAACAAAGACAGTTTTGAACAAGAAAACAGGAATTAATAACTACATTAATATCCTTGAAGAAACAAAGAAAGAGTTAGCCATTGCCAAATGCGAACATGATGCGATCTAGCTAAAATTGGAGATTACTCTAACTCCCGATATGTGCTTAATCATATCATTGATGTTCAAAAGCTGAAAGGAGCTGTCAAATGTATTGGGTATAATTCGTGTCCACCTACGTTGAAACATAATTCTACCAAATTGACTGATGAAGAGGAAATGCCACGCTTTGAACGTACCTCTTAATCCTAAAGAGTTTGCAGCAGGATTAGGGTTTAAGCTGGACAATTCCTCAGTTGAATCAAGAAAATCAGAGAACTCATCATCTGTAGTTGATTAGAATCCTTCTACGATGGAAGAGGATGATTCATCAGATGATGAGTCTGAGAAAATCGATCAGGATCAATCTCTTGATGAAGAAAAAGGGATAGAAATTTTTGCTACTCCCAATGTGAAAATTGTTGAAAATCAAGGGAATGATCCTATGGAATCTGTCAAGACAAATGTGTCTACAGATGAAAATATAATGTGTTGTATACTTTGATTGGGGACAAGAAAATTTATTCAAACAAAGACTTTCCGATAAAAAATGTAAATCCAACATCAATTGATCAAGTTTATGAGAATTCAACAACCAAGTTTTTGGAAAAGAAAAATCCAATCAAGTCACAACCATTATTCATTTCAAAATAAAAGCAACAAGAAAAGCGAGCTGCAAAACCTAAGGTATCACAACCAAAGGAAGAAGCTAAAGACGCTCGCTACAAGAAGAAATTAAATTTGTGGGTTCAACGGGTACAGATAAAATCGAGACTTTTGAAAGCATGTCTAATGTTGATTTTTAAAACAAATCAAGATTTTAAAGCGTAATAGTAAAACAATTACACTCAACATACAAATGGGTGTGAAGAAGAACCAAGTACCTCTAGACCCACAAGTTCAACATCAAGTCATAAAACAGGATTTCCTAAATTTGTTGAGATGAGAACATGTTTCAAATGTGGAGAGTTTGGCCACATAATAAAAAATTGCACCAATCCAGCAAAACCCAGATTTGTTGAGAAAGCCCCTCCTCAACCAACTTGCCAACGTTGATCTGTATCACCAAAACAAGACAAATGTATTGTTAAAGAACAAAAAGAAAAGCAGAGACGTAAACAAGTAAAAATAATTAAAAAAGCATTAAAACCCGATGTTTTAGAGAAGAAACCAAGTTCTTCAAGTTTGTTAAAACCATAAATTTTTAAAACTGTAAATAATAGTAATTCTGGTAAATTTCAACAATCTTGGAAACTTAAAACCAGTAATGCTTCAGGGGGAGGCACAAAGTTTCCAAATCATAAGAAATAGAAATCACATTTCTTGATGATAAGGGTCGACGCAAGACCACTAAGGCTTGGGTCCCCATCTCAAACTGATCGGGTATTGAAATGTGTAGGGTGTTCCAGGAGGAATTTTGAATAGTCATTGGATTGTTGACAGTGGAGCATCGAGGCACATGACAGTCGACTTAAGGCTTCTTTATGATGTGAAAAGCATTCGAGGATGCTATGTTGCTTTTGATGGAGACAAGGGCGGATACATCACTGGAGAAGGAATGGTATCCAGTGGTGTTGTTAGTTTTGATAAGATCAGTTATGTTCGACAAATTGATCACAATCTTCTAAGTGTTTCTCAATTCTGCGATAAGAAGTTCACGGTTCATTTTGATGATGCCGGATGTTATGTGCTGAAACCTGGTTTCAAGATTCCCAAAGAATGGATTCTCCTGTTGGCTCAAAGAATTAATGACTTTTATATTCTTGACATGAGCCAAGCTATTACCACGTCTGCACAAGTCACTTGTTTTGTCTCAAAAGCCACCGAAAAAGAATCAATCTCTTGGCACAAATGAATGGGGCACATTCACTTGAGGAAAATGAACTATTTAGTGAAAAACAATCTTGTGAGTGGTGTACCAGTGAAGAACTTTCATTTACAAGACGTCTGTGTATCATGCCAAAAGGGAAAGTAAGCTAGAAAATCTCATCCTCTGTAGAAGATTAACACCGTGAATATGCCTCTAGAACATCTTAATATGGACCTCTTTGGGCCTATGAAACACAAGAATACCTTTGGTGATTCTTATTGCTTAGCAGTTATTGATGACTACTCAAGATTTTCATGGCTGAATATGTTGGCACACAAGAGTGAAGTTCCTGAAATCCTCAAGAATCTGCTGACACTACTCGAAAATTTGTACAATTTGAAGATAAGGAGAATCAGAAGCGAAAATGGCACCGAATTCAAGAACCATGTTATTGATGAGTTCTGTTCTTCTAAAGGCATTTTGCATGAGTACTGTTCTCGTTACAATCCACAACAAAATGGTGCTGCTGAGAGGAAAAATAGAACTCTGATTGAAACTGCGTGAACTATGTTAGTAGAATCAGAACTTCTTGTTCAATTCTGAGGGGAAGCTGTGGCTACTGCATGTTACACAATGAATAGAGTTCTTACAATGAAGAAGCATGGGAAAACATGTTTCGAGTTGTTACATAAAAGGAAACCAGATGTGTCTTTCTTAGAACTTTTTGGAGCTCCTTGCACTATTGATCCACATGGAAAGTTTGGTCCTAAGCATATCGAATGTTTCTTTCTTGGATGCTACTCCTAATTTCAGAGTGTGGAATTTGTCATCGAAAAAGATTGAAGAATGGGGTGAGGTTAATTTTTAAAGATACACTGAATCAGTAAGAGCTCCGGGTGCTCCTTGGATGTTTGACTACGACGGGCTGTTTAACTCCTTTAATCTGCCAACTCTTGATGATGCTTCTGCAACTACTCAAATGTTACTAGAAAGTGATACTGCAGTTGACTCGTCATTAGTACGACCAATTATTGTTAACCCTCAAGTGTCTACTTCGGTTAACAATCTTGTTCAGAATAGGAATTCGAAGATGCTGCTGATTATAATGTTTCGTCAGAGGACGATGAGTTCCATGATGTAAATGAAGCTACTTCTGGTGCAGTTCCTGGAATTTTAGATGTCACGTTAAATGTGCAAAATCAAGGGATGGCTGAAGGTCATGCTTCTACATCTTTGTCAAATCCAGCAAACGAATTAGTTGTTGATCTGAATATCAACAACTTGGGTATAAATTCTCGAGTTCCTGATGTTCCTGAAACTCGAATTCATAATGCCAATCCTCAGCAGAATATTATAGGAGATGTCCTAAGTGTTGTGCAGACTCGTAATCAGCTAAGAAATAATCAGAATGCTGGTTTGTATTCGGTTATTAGGGAATCTGGGGAACAGAATGATTGGTCTTTTGCCTGCTATGTCTTCTAAGTAGAACCGAAATCTTGGAAGGAGGCAATGAAAGAAGACTCATGGGTTGAAGAAATGCAAGAAGAACTTCAGTAGTTTCAGAAGTTAGGCGTGTGGAAATTGGTTGACAGGCCTGACAACTACAAGAAGATTGGTACAAGATGGGTTTACAAGTGTAAGAAGGATGACCGAGGTGTTGTTGTGAGAAACAAAGCAAGATTGGTTGTCCAGTGCTTTAATCAGGTAGAAGGCATTGATTACAATGAGTTTATGCACCGATAGCACGTCTTGAAGCCATAAGAATCTTTTTGGCTTATGCGTCCTACAAGAAGTTTAACGTTTATCAAATGGATTTGAAGAGTGCATTTCTTCATGGTGTGGTTGAAGAAGAAGTATATGTTGAGCAACCGTCGGGTTTTGAAGATCCAATCCATCCTGACAAGGTTTGGCTTCTCAATAAGGCGATGTATGGTCTTCATCAGGCTCCTCGGGCTTGGTATGAAATGTTATCTTCCTATCTTCTAAAGAATGGTTTTCGACGTGGATTGATCGACTGTACTCTCTTCATCAAGGAAGAAAATGAGGACTTATTGCTGGTACAAGTATATCTTGATGATATTATTTTTGGGTCTACAAACGAGAGAATGCGCAAAGAATTGGAGCAGGTGATGCAAGAGAAGTTCGAGATGAGCGCAATGGGAGAAATGACTTTCTTTTTAGGTTTGCAGGTTCATCAATCTAAGGAAGGGGTTTTCATTCATCAAACCAAGTACGTCAGGGATATTTTCAAACGATTTGAAATGGAAGACTCAAAGCCTTTGGGAACTCATTAGCTCAGAATAATAGAATTACTCCTGATGGAATGGGTGAACATTTGGAACCATCTCTTTATCGTGCTATGATCGGATCTCTTATGTATCTTACTTCTTCAAGACCCGATATAATGTACCCGCATGTCTTCTAGCTCGCTACCAGTCAAGTCCAAAGGTTTCTCATTTGATGGCTGTGAAAAGAATCTTTCGTTATTTAAAGGGTCGCACGGTCACTGGTCTCTGGTACCCTAAGGATGATAAGTTTGATTTCACAGCATTCAGTGATTCTGATCATGGTAGCTGCAAGATCGATTCAAAATCAACATCAGCAGGATGTCAATTCTTGGGAAATCACCTAGTCACGTGGCAATGCAAAAAAATAGACTTGTGTAACTATGTCAACCTGTGAGGCTGAGTATATTTCAGCTTCTAGTTGCTGCTCTCAGGTTCTATGGATCCTACAGCAAATGCGCGACTAAGGTTTTGAATTTCTAACTACTCCTATTTTTGTTGATAACGAAGCTGCTTTATAGATCACTCGTAATCCTGTACAACACTCAAAAACCAAACACATTGAGATTAAGTATCATTTCATACGAGATTGTTATGAAAAGAAACTTATCAATGCTGTTAAAATCTACACCGATCACCAACGTGCCGACCTTTTACAAAAGCTTTTGATAAATCTCGTTTTGATTATCTACTTTTGGTCGATGGCATCAAGGTGAAACCCGAGTAAATCATCCTTGGCTAATCATTTTTCGTAAATATTTTCTTACAAAATCTAAAACGACAAAAAGATTCCATTTTCTCTTATTTTTATATTTTAGGGGGAGAATATTTCAAGAAAATAGAAAAACATGAGAAAATACAAAAAATACAAAAATATGTCTTTTATTTATTTAAGTTTTCATTTATTTACCTTCTTTATTTAAGGGGGAGAAAAACTTAGAAAAATACAAAAACAAAAGAAAATCAAAAATGAGTTTCTTGGAAAGATAAGAGAAGATGATGATACACACTGATGATCTGTCAAAAATAGTCAAAAGCATAAAACAAGAATTGATGAGTAGCTTTACTAATGATGTATCAGTAGCTCACAATCAGATTAAAATGTACAGGTTGATATAAACATAATGGACTGCAAGCCAGGTGTGATCCATTCATTGGCATATGGTCTTCGTACCGAAATTTCGTTTGATAGTATGCCGAGGTTCTGAGATATGCGGTCTTTTTGCTGACTTGATTATCTGGGTATCATGTTTGAATCTTTTACCAAAAAATAGCGGTGACGCAAGTCTAGAACTTCCATGATACCATACATACGTGTAAATACTGCATACGACCATCAATAAGCGATAAAAATATCACATTCACCAAAAAATAAGTGATAACATATCACAGCTTTATGCGGTAGCTAGGTTCGTCTCTTTGTCGGTATGATGGTACTAACCTGTTCACGGACTTACTCATGTGCCCTGCATGCATCTGAAGATCAAGTTCCTCATAAATAAGTGATTTAATCACATAGGGCTTGTTTTCAATAAAAATAAGGGAGTATCTCACATCATATACGTCAAAAAAGATGATAAGCAGTATACTCGCTGGTAAGATTTTCTCTTGTGCATATCTTGATACATGAATGTGCCGGGAAGTGGTTGAACACCAGCTAGTAAATATAAATCATACATTAATCATATCTCCTAATCATGATTACATCTGATAAGTTGAGCTTACGTGGACAACAATACCGATAATTATAGCAGGATACTTATTTATTTAATTTGATGTTTTGAACAAATACTGGTTTTTGGCAAGATTAAAAGCTGGTATGATTCTCTTACCATGAAACTCTGAAAAAGAATTGTCTAGTAAATATACAGTTTTTTCTTATTTATTGGTTGACATTTTAGTTTTTGTTTACTCTGTTGATAAATTAAGTTCTTTTTTATATTAGCCAAAGATGGAAACTCAAAAGTTTTCTACCAAGATACGCCCTGAAAATCATTTGTCTTGCTATCATAACTTCATAAAGTACTTTCTTACAACGGGTAAACTCATTTCAAAGAGCAAAATCTGTTTAACGAGCACTTTTCCTAACTTAACTTGTGATTAGTGTGGATATGTGCAAAATTCTAAACATGTCAACGAAAAACCTTAGGTCCTCGAAGAACTGAAAGTCCAGGTTTTGAAAAACATGGACTCGTACAAATAAGAGATCATTCGTACGAACCATTGTGCATCGTACGAATGACAACTGGGTCTTGTACGAATGAAGTTCTTCGTACGAGCCAAGGTATTTCGCATGAGTGTCTTGATGTGGTATAAAAGGTGATGAAGTTCTTTGGTAGAACTTTACTTCACCTTGCTCACGTCATCTTTACACCTCTCCTTAAGTTGTTTTTGATATTTTTAAGGTATACTTGACAATCTTGGCATACTTTGAAGATGAACAACTTGAACATTATCTTACCATGTGACTTTGACTGACTTGAACAACAAACTTTAAGAGAAGAATCTTTAACAAAAAACAAGTTCCTCATAAATAATTCTCTTGAAGTTTTCTTGTGCGAACAATATATGTACGAGTGAAATATCACTCGCACGAGTAACATATCGCTTGTACGAGACAATTACTCGTATGAGTGAATCACTTGTTTGACTAAGTCGTTTAAAAATCAGTTGTTCTTCGTACGAATAAATTGTTATTTTGTATAAGTCAGTAATTCTTCGTCCAGGGAATACATAAATACAGAAAGTTTGAAATAAAACTTTTTTTGTATATTCCCTAATGAATTTATGTTCTTATCCTTGTTGTCTTATGTGTACAGGATGGAACAAAAGGAACATAAAAGAAAACCCGCAACGAAGAGAACTGACAAGTCAAAAGTGGAAATTTGACCAAGTCAGTTTAAAAATCAGTTGTTCATACACTTTTGTGTCTGTCGCTTGTTCTTATTTACGTTTGTAATTGTACAGTCTTTGTTTAATGTGTCTGTATAGTTTTGGTCGTGTCGACCAAATCAAGATACCCTCCTATCTTGATTTAGTACGACAATTAGTTTCTCTGTGTGTAACACAGTTGCATATGTGCATACTGTTAAGTCTTGTGTACGTCATGTCTGTTGACACGTTCTCCGAAGAACACATCCAAGTACGTTTGAGAGATGCTTCGTACGAGCAAGATGTTGCTCGTACGAGCTACATTTCCTTCGTACGAGCGGCTCCTTGTAACAAGGATCTTGCTTGATTTGTACGAGCTTGTCAAGATCGTACGAGCCAATGGTCGTTCGTACAAGCATCTTTTGGAGAAGGTTCTTCGTGTCTTGTGGTGTTTCGTATGACCAGCAACATACTTCGTACTATTACTAGGTGTTGACACTATATAAACAGAGATGCACTCCTCAGTGTAAGAGTTAGACATGAGACATCAGTGAACAAGATAGAGAGAGAGAGAGACACTATAGCACAAGAACAAAGAGAGTATTTCATGAGTCTGTATGAACATTGTTTGTATGTGTTTTTACTAGTTCTCTTCTATTAATTAATATATTGAATCTTTGGTTATTATGTGTTTCTTACTTTACTTTGGTTTGCATACTTACGAGGATTCCGCACTCGTATTTGTGTTGTATAAACAGGGAAGTAGGTTAATCTTGATCCTCCAAGTGGACCTATAGGCTGGACTTCAAAAATACAAACAATGAGGCAGAATACCGTAGCCTTCTTGGCCGGATTGCGCTTGGCAATCAAGATGGGAGCCTAAAAGCTGCAAGCACACGTTGATTCGCTACTTGTCGCTGGACAGATCAACAGCTTGTATGATGCAAAGGGTGAAACTATGGAGCTTTATCTTGACCAAGCCAAAGAGCTGATTTAGAACTTCAAGTCATTCAAAGTGGTCCATATCAACCCGGAGAGAAAATAAACCTGCATGCACGTCTCAATAGCTTTCCAGCACCTTGACAAAGATGTCCGAATTGAGGTTCTCAAAAATCCCTCCATACCATTGTGCCTAGTAAATGTCATCAAAATTGGGTCACCATCGTGGATGACGCCCATCATTCAGTACTTGCAAGCGGGGATCCTCCCCGAGAACAAAGCAGAAGCACGGAAGATCCAACAAAAAGCCTTGTTTTATCAATGGATGACAGAATTATGTACCGGAGATCTTATCTAGGGCCAATATTACGCTATGTGGACACACAAGACGCCAATTACCTAATTCATGAGATTCACGAAGGTATTTGTGGAAACCATGCAGGTCCGCGCATGGCGGTCGTTAAAATGATGAATGCGAGATACTATTCGCCAGGCATGCATCTGGATGTCGTAAAAGAGCTACGCAAATGTGACTCCTACCAGCATCACGCGCCCAAGACAATGCGACCGAAATATGATCTGATTCTAGTTTCCACTGCATGGCCATTTCAACAATGGGGCATCAATATGGTTTTCCCCTTCCCAGAAGCTCCAGGCACAGTAAAGTTCATAATCGTTACAGTCGATTACTTTACAAAATGGGTAGAAGAGAAAGCCTTAGCATCCACTTCAGCAATGATAGGGTGCAAGTTCATTTAGGAGCACATCATTTGTCGTTTCGGTCTCCAATTGCGAATTGTAACTTACAACGGAACAAACTTCGCTTCTGAAGACCTCCACAACTGGATGCAAGGACTACGAATCAAACATACCTTCTCCTCCATTGCGCAACCACAAGGCAATGGTTAAGTAGAAAGTGTTAACAAAGGCATCATGGAGGGAATCAAGGCCCAACTAGGCAGGAAGCGCAGAGGGTGGGTTGATGAGCTTCCTAGCATATTGTGGGCTCACCGTACCATGCCCAAAACCAGTAACGACGAGACTCCTTTCAGTCTAGTCTATGGCTTGGAAGCAGTCATCCCCGCTGAAATTCGCCTCCCTCCGCCTCGCTTGACGGCGGTCAACGCGATCGACAACGAAGCAGAGCGCCGGCTAGACTTGGACCTACTTGAGAAACGACGCGAGAACACAGCCATAAAAGAGGCCAAGTACAAGTCCAAACTAGAGAAGTACTACAACAGGCGGGTGCGTATTTGTACTTTCAATCTAGGAGACTATGTTTTCCGTGATAACGAAGCCTTCAACGCTGAACACCCCGGGAAACTAGCATCTAAGTGGGAAGGTCCATACCTTGTCCACGAGGTCCTGGGCAAAGGCGCGTACAAGCTACTCATGTTGGATGGCCACGTTATTCCACGAACCTAGAATGTACAACAACTAAGGAAATGTTACATGTAAAAACACAACCTTTTGTAAGCGATGGCCGAGAGCCTGACAAGTTTATCAATACAAAGTGTTGTTTACATTATTTTATCTTGTTGACTTCTGTTTTTAATTCAATGTTACAAATGCATGTTAAAATTTTAGTTCGCGCAAAAATGTTACCGTAGATTACGAACTCATGAGCTAAGCCTCCAAGATTCCCGTAAACGAAGCACGGAATCGTTCAAACATGAGTCACACTTACACTTATTCACGCTACCTAAACAAAGTTCTTAATTCAATGCAATAATTGTAACACTTATCAATTGCTAAAAGGTAAGTATATTAAAAAAGCACAACTGCACACCAATTACAATCAAAAGGTGTTAATCACTACAGCTAAATCTACTAAGGCACAAAGCCTATTACAAAAAGCTTGAAAATTACAAGTTTACTTCACGCCGTCACCACCAGCACCTTCCTCTTTCGTATCCGTGAGCTCTAGTGTTTCTGGGACTTCAAATAGAGTCTTCAAACGCGCAACATAGTCATCATGCTGCAAGGCCTCAGAAATCCAAATCCATAATTGGAAGGGAAATGGTGTTGTAAGCTTCTTGTTTTGCAGCATATACGGTCTCAACCTCTACGCTGATAAAGCAATGGCTGTTATCCCATGTTGTATCCATCGCTTCTTGCACATGATACGCGCACTCTTCATAGCCCTCCCGATGACCAACCTGGCGCGCCGCAACAGTCAGCGTCACCATGGTCTGGTCTAACTCAACCGAGTTAGGCACCACATTCGGCACCTGTTAGAAACATGTAGGTGTTAGAAGTTCACCTGGTTAAATGAAATGAGGAGACAAGAAGTAACTTACCTGCGCGATCCCATAGTGTTGTAACCACTCAGAGTTGTTAACCAAAGGCTCAACGACTGCCTGAGTTTTGACATAATTCTCTTTCACCACATTCAAGGCCGTTTGCGAGACTTTACGCCCTCCTCAGCAGCTTCAGCCTTGGACCTCTCTGCTTCGAAAGCAATCTCTAGGGATTCACTCTTCTCTTGTGACTCGCGCAAGCGACGATTCAGTTCAGCAATTTCTGCGTCCTTGCCAGCCACGTCTCTATCCTTAAAGATGAATTGTTGTTCCAACTCACCCTGCGAAGATAACTGATCAAGTAATCTTGAGGTCTTGTTGAAGACAAGCGTAGGTAGTACGAACCTGTTTGGCTTCCGCCCGCTCACGGTGAGACTTAGCTTCTTCAAGCTTAGCCTCAAGATCATTCTTGGAAGTAGTCAGGTTTTCATTTTGATGGCTTAATTCTTCAATGGCCTTGGCAGACACCTCCGCTTGTGCTATAAGATTATTAATCTCGTTTCGAGCAGAATGCATTTTCTTGTTTTCTCTATCATAGGCTTCTCAGCATTTCTTACGCTCATCACCGAGGGTTTCCTCGCTCGTTTGCAGTTTCTTCTTCAAACCAAGAAGCCCATATTCCTCGCTATTTTTGCCAGACTCAAACTAAGCTTGCTTTAAGGCCAATTATTCCTTTGCTTTCTCAAATTTCTTGTCATCCGCAGGCAACCGACCCCTGTATGCCTCCACCTCAGCATGTTCTTTATACATGGTGCGCCACTCGCGCATTATCTGATAGCTGGTTAGCCTGTACTACATCGTGCAACTGATATGTATGTTAATGCTTACGTTGTTTTTGAAAATTGACTTCAGCAAGTGGAAGGACCCCCATAAACCACTCCCAACATGCGGGAAACATCATCAGTGTATCACTCTATTTTAACTTCCACACAGGGTGTGAATCTGATCAGCGCAACTAGCGTCGTATGAACGGTAGTAATGGTTGCCCAATGTATTTTCCGGTCGGATGGGTAAGGGTTCTTTATGTCTTGCGTCAAACGAACTGACACCCTTACCCCCCCGTGCCAGAACAAGTAGTAGTATGAGGCTTTGCGCCCTTGCCTTCCACGTGCGGAATCATCTAGATCATATTTACATAGAAAACAAGTAATATGAAGAACACGAACAATCACTTTCAAACCATCTTCTATTGATTATCCAACACACGAATGTTTACAATCAATTCAAGACTCACAAGAAATCTCTCAGCCACTCTCTGTATATTTCTCACACCTCTCTATACTCTTTCTCCCTTAGCTCCTCGAAACCCTAATGCAAAACATGTATATATACTACATGTCTGCATACTGGGCTTTGGACTGGGCTAGGCCATTCTCCAAGCCATAGCAACTCTAAACAAGCTAAACACAAATGCTAAGCCTAAAACAAAATATCAAAGACTAAACTATTAAACTATTAAGTTGTTACAAAATATGCACCAATAGACTCCCCCTTGACAATAGCTTCAGAGTGTAATTTTGTCTTCAAACATCTTGTGATCTTTTGGTCTTTGGATAGCTTCAGCTACACACAGATTCTGACATTAACAGACTCCCCTTTAGCTGATGCTTCCAATCTCCAAAACTTTCATTCATTATAGATTAGTGAACTAGCATTCTCTGGTTAAGCACATATCTCCAAATTCCTCTATATATGCCTTTGCAATGTAGTAGAAGGATCCTACCATGCATCTTCACACATTCTGCACTCCACTCTTAATATGTACTTTACTTGAATTCTGCACTTCATTTTGATAACTGCATTAATCTGTTTGAAACACAAGCAAGTATCTCGAAAAACCATTAGTCCTTTTCCACATTAAAGATAAACCAATATTTTATCTTATCATGCAAAAACAAATAACTTATCAGTTCAAAGTGGGAGACTTTAAAAGCAATGTTTTCATATTTTTATATTTTATGAAAACAAATAAACTAACAAGAAAATAAACACTCTTTTTTTTGTGAGAATCACTAGTAAGAAGATATATCATCAACATCAAACTGTTGTAACACTATTAGATAATTCTATATGTAATTTTCATGAAAAACAGTTCAAGATGATTAAAAGTATTGTTTATCCACTTAAACAAAATACATGAATATTTCAAGTACCATTACCTAGTGATATGTTAAGGTAATTTTATACTGATATACTAGTGTGTCCCACTTCAGAACATACCCCCACGATCAAGGTATGCACAAAGATTCCTCGTAGTAGGTGAGTATACCGAAATTCATCATTTTTTATTTACAACGTTAGATACTTGGTGATCAGTAGTACTTCCGTACAGCAAAGAGACCAACATCCAACTAGGGATAGGGCAAATACCAAATTTTGGTACGATTTATGCATTTTGCACATTTGAATGACTCTCTAGGAAAACTTCTTCACTTTATGGGATTTGGCATTTTAGCTCTTTTAAGATATTCTGGTTGTGCCTAGGTCAGCATATATCTGGACAGAAGGACAACCCTGATATCCCGGATGAAATAATGATATAAAGACCCAAAACCTTAGATTTTTGCAATCTATCAACGCAAGATCTAAGGTTATAAAACAATACGCCACTGATATGTTACCCACTCATACACAGTTTGTTATGTTTATATCACCAAGGTAAGTTGATTATTTCATGCTTTTTGCCTACTGGTATATCATATGATGAAGCTGCTATCACACTTAAGCAATTTTAATTTTAATTTCAGTGTGACAGTCTGATTCGCTGATGTACTATCATTTCTTCTTTTCCACACAGTGAAAACTCGTTTTTGATTTTATATTTTTCATGTTTTTGGATTTTTTAAATTTTTAAACTTTACAACTTACTCCCCCTAAACTCATGCACTAGCTTAACTCTTTTTGGCTTGGTGAAATTTCTTCCCCTAAAATTTTGTTTTTATGGAGTAAGGTTTTAAAAAACAGAAATTTAAATACAAACAGACTCCCACTTTAACCTAACAAAAAGTTTTTCAATTTTAATAAACATTGTATTTCACAGAAGTAAATAATTCGTTACATGTGTAACCTATTATTCACCTTATATGCTTTACAGGAATAACCACTGTTAAATCCATCAACAGTCCTTCTTGGCCATCCTGCACTCACTCAACAACTTAGTTACACTTGAGAACCCAAACCTTACCGGTTTTGGGTTGACCATGAATGTCAATATAACTTAATTTCGTCCAATATCTATCACACCCTACTGGTGTCTTGGATGTCTTCCATGTTGTTGAACAAGATTTGTAATTTCTACTAGGTCTTTGATCGCGAGAGTTCCAATAAACTCTCGGATTTTCCAACCTTTGAAAATTATTATCTCGAAACCTTCTTCTCCCATTATCATAATCTGAACTTTGAAAGATGGAATGTTTTGAACATTTGAGTTACTAAAACCCCTATCTTCGTTTCTTATTTGAAACTTTTGATTACTAGAAGTCTGGTATTGATCTTGACATCCAAACTTTTACTTTGAAAACAATTTGATTGACCATTATAATAACTTGATTTAGGAGAAAAGTTTCTTGGACTATCAAATCTTCCCGATGTTGAAGGTTTAGATTGAAATCTCGGTTATTTTGTCAGACAACTTGGTTTAACATTCTTATTTGAACCAACCTGATTCTCATCCTTAACGTCAACCTCAGCCTCCACTTTCTTACCTTTTTAAAAGCACAACAACTAGCCACGTGTCCTTTGTTGTGATATTTAATACATGATATTATCTTCAAAACTTTCTTTCTATTAGATCCCTTTTTAAATGTTTCGACTGTTTTGTCTTTAGTATCCTCATCCACTTTATGAGGTGTACTGTTAGACCCAAGCCAATTCTTTCAAAGAAACTGGACTATTTGGTATGTCAATTGTTATCAGATCCACTACAGCTGGTATAGTAGGCACAAAATCTGTTAGCTCATTTTCATTTGGTAAAAAGGAGTAATCCTGATCCTCAGAAGATGAAGCTTTACTAAACTCCACTCACGTTTTATCACTACTCCTTTTCAAACTTTTCTGAATTTGAGTCCTGACTAACGGGGATTTTCCAAATTTGTCTAACTTTCCATGAAGTTCAACAATTTTGGCTTGTGCACCAACCAATTCTGTGCACTTTTCTGAAAGCTCGTTAGTCATATCATTCACAGTTTCACGAGCCAAATCAATGATCTGTAACAATTCATTGACTTTGCAGGTCAAATTGTTGATTTCTTGTTCATTTGATTTGAGTTTATTTAAACAATTTGACTCCCTCTACTCAAAAGAGCATTTGCCTCTTTCTGTTTTTCTAGTTCATCTAACAGAATTTTGTTTTGCTTCGATAGTTTATCAACTTTACCTTGTAGTTTAGTGCAATTATGACAAGTATGACTCACATATTGTAATTGTACATGTACCCTGCTGTAAGCTCATCTTTATCATCCATGCACACTGTAGCTCTTGTATGCTTGACCTCCATTTTCTCCTTCTCAGCTTCCTTCTTCTCTTCTTTCTTAGCAGCTGCTTCTTCAATCTTTACAGCTGCAATTTCAGCTACACATGTTTGATCACATGTACTTTGTCTTGATGAACTCTGATAACATTTTCCTAAAGCTTCCCATAGCTCTCTAGAGGATCCATACCTATTACAAATGTGTTTCATATCATTTGGCAAGGACATCTTTATCGCTGCTAAAGCTTTCTTCTCAGCATCTTACATACGTTTCTCAGAGTCTTCCATATTCTCATATGAAAGCACCATAATTCTCCAGTTAACTCGACGTGTGGGAGAAATGTACCCATCAATCATACAGCTACACATCTTAGAATCTCCACTTTGAACAAATGCCTCAAACTTCTTCTTCCAGTCTACATATTGTTCAACATTTATCAACTTTGGCCAATTATTAACACCCTCACTCATATTTTTCATTCTGACCATCTTTAACACATAGAGTATTAGTTTAAATGGATTTTGGTATACTTGTGTCAAAATCCAAATCTAACCTCTCTTTTGGCCTTCTTCGTGTTTTACCGTACCATTAAAAACGTTCAAAAATTTGTCTGAAATGTGTGTTTACCAAATTGTACCGTTAGACTTGTCTAGACTTACGAATCCAATGATATATAATGTCCAAGACCTTTTTTGTCCTAAAAATCACACGAGTGTAACCGTGCAGTCGGTTTGTCAAAATCGTTTATGGATCAAATTTTGTGTGTGAAAACGTTTATCTCCGATTACGTCAGCTGGTTAACTTTCCGCCTTTGTGAATACAACTCGGAACAGTACCCAATTCGAAACAGTAACTCAGATTAACAATCCGAAATGGAAATTCGGAATAGTGACTCGAGATGCCAATCCGAGATGGTAATTCGAAACAATCATCCGAGATGGTATTCGAGATAATCCGAAATCAATACCCAAAATCTGAGATGCACTGTTATGATCCGAGATGCTTCCTAGTTTATCCGAGATGCTTCCCAATTTATCCGAAATACATTGTTTTGATCCGAGATGCAAACCGAGATGATCCGAGATCAACACCAATGATCCGAGATGCAAATTTTCTGATCCGAGATGCTTCACTTATAATCCGAGATACAAGTTTTCTATCCGAAATCCTTATGTTTATCCAAAACAGTAGCAGAAACCCTAGAACAGCCGTCAAAACGTCCAAAAACCCAACTTTTTCTGCAGTAACGATTCCGAATCAAGCAAAACAAGAGCCTAACACTCTGATACCAATTGTAGGTTCCCTAATCCGTATAGATCTTCACAGAATCGTCTATCCAATCTAGAGTGCGAAATCCTCTAGATCAGATTTACACATAAAACAAGTAATATGAAGAACACGAACAATCACTTTTAAACCGTCTTCTATTGGGCTTTGGACTGGGCTAGGCCATTCTCCAAACCCATAACAACTTTAAACAAGCTAAATACAAATGCTAAGCCCAAAACAAAATATCAAAGACTAAACTATTAAACTATTAAGCTGTTGTCACAAAATATGCACCAACAGCTTCGTACCACCTGTTCAAAGGATGCCTCTTCCCACTTTAACGATGGCTTAGTACTACTGACTTCTTCCACTTCAACATCTTCTACTCGATCAGACACTGCGTTATATGCGGATGGTCAAGAAATCTGGGAAAAACGGGAAGAACACTTGAAGATATGCAAGGATTTCTGGGAAAACTTGAAGATCTCCAAGAACACTTTGAAGATTGGAAGATTGGAGAGAAAAAGGGGGAGAATTCGAAGAGATAATGTGTTTCTGCATGACTTCGTCGGCTATTTATACCCATAGCAATTAATGCGATGGGTAACCGTGCAAGCCAACTTACGGCACGTCTCCAATAGGAGCACGACACGTTAGACGGAAAAAACCGAAGTTACAGTTGCCATGTGTGTGTGGGCCTCACTCGCCTGACACCAGCGGAAACAACAATGCTGACACATTGACGGCATGCCGCCTATTGTGTCAGCGGTCCCATCAAACGTCGCTCTCGCCACCAACCTGTCAGCAGTTGTTTTATTTCAAATTTCGAGATTCTCCCGCGCATATTTCAAAGATAACTTCACAAGTAAGCTAGATAGCTGCGCGGCTTAGGTCTTACCCCAATACATGCGCTAGCTATTCTACCCCACTTGGTAAATGTTCTTAGACGCAAGATCACAGCGCATGCACTTAGCTTTTATTTCTAGTCCAGAGCTCCAACCACTTGTTTCGCACATGGAAGCAACACTTAACTAGGGGGACTTGAAGGGTTATGGTCCCAAATCCTGCGCTGGCCAAATGAGTTGACCTCAGGTTGTGCACAAGGTCATACCCAAAGATACACCATAATAATGACTTCTCTGACCTTGCGCCGACTACATAGATATGTCCTGACTCGCACGCGAGGCTTGGACTATACAAGGGAAATCCTTACACTTAAGTCTTTCAGAAAAGAAACCTGTTTCTTCGACCTTGCGTCGACTACACAGATGTTCCTCGAGTTGCGCAAAAGGAAGAAGCGCAGGGCAACACCAAACTAGTACGACAGGTACAAATGGCAGAGCTGTGGGCCAATAGGCGCTCAACAGGCTGTATTGGATTATGTCGCATGATAAACAATCGTGCGGGAGACAAGAAGTACACAAGGACGTACATGTGACACCAATCAACTCGGGCCGACCATTGTCCCACGATCTCCATTAACCGCTGATGGCAGCCCAGACAACAAGGACAATTGTCAGGATACGTGTAATATCTGATGAAAAACGGGTTCTAAAAACCCGCTCCGTTTTGTAATTTAAGTATACATATTGATGTTCGTTGCGCATTTATGTTAAGCGTTTAAAATTTCGTGATTTTAGTATTAAATAATAAAAAATAAAGTTTAAAATAATAATATTATTAAAATAAATTAATAATAAATAATATGTATTATATATACAAAAGGATAATATATAAAAAAATAAAATACTGACTACGGGAATCGAACCCAGGTCGCACAAGACCACACACACTCAACACACCACTGCAACACCCTCACAACATCTGAATAAATTCATCAAGTTAACCTTTTAAACATTTTTACTCGAGTCTCCTTCCTGTTTTGCCGCTAGTGACAGCCACGAACAATCCGCCAAAAACCATCAAAACAAAAACCCATTTTCTTTACATAAAACACTTAAACCGTTTCTAATCATGCATCTCAGTCAACACATTTAATTTGTAGTTACAATCATCGCCATGATTATGTTGGCCGAAACCGAAAAAGCATTCAAAATCTTATGATCAACTTTGGCTATAAATAGAGGATTTGGGGAATCATTTAGAACTCACACACTTCCCAAAATCTCTTGCAAACCTTCCGTTCATCAAGAACCTCGCCGGAATCATTCTCAGTTGACCGGAATCGTCACCGGAGAAAAACCTTGCAAGTCGGAGTTTTCGAAAGTGCCTCCGTTCGGTATATCATGTCGCTTAATTCTTTTTATTTTCAAATTTATATGTAGTAGTGATTAACTTGAACAATTTAGTCGGATTAAGGTTCTGTGTTATCTTAATAAGGAAGATGAACTAGAGTCTGTTTATAAATGAATTTAAAACCGGTAAATACACTGGGTTAGACACACAGTCCAGTGGTGGACTGTGTGCATTTGAAACATATGGTCCTGAGTTCGAGCCTGAATCAACGCCGGTTTTTTGAAATAAAAATCTTTTTCTTAAAACTTAATTAAATTCGTTGATCAGTAAGTTTATAAGAATAATACAATTTGAAACATATGGTCTCGGGTTCGAGCCTGAACCAACGCCGGTTTTCTTGAATAAAAATCTTTTTCTTAAAACTTAATTAAATTCGTTGATCAGTAAGTTTATAAGAATAATACAATTTCAATTATTAATGGGTTAGACACCTAGCCCAATTGGAAGGGCTGGGTGCAAAACGTAACAAAGGCATGTACTGAGCAACGGTTCAAAGGTTTTTAAAATCTTTTGAATTAAATAAATTTCAGAATTTACCTAACTAGTATATAAGAATAATTAAATTAGAGATTATTTCAGGTTAGACACGTAGCTCAGTTGGTAGAGCTGCGTGCACGTATACAGGAGGTCACGTGTTTGAACCTCACACGCTGCCAATAATAATCAAGTCCGGCCGGTTGACCTGTCAAACCCTGAAAAAGGGAAATTTTTTATTTAAAATCCTTATTATTTTTCTCTAAAAATTAATTAAAAACACTTAAAAATAAGGTTTCTAAAGCTAAAAATTTGTATTAATTTCCCAAAAATAAACCTAACAAGCTAATAAAAAGCTTTAATTAAAACATTAATTTCTAATAAAATTTATTTATTATCGAATTACTACGTTATTATTTAGGTTAGTTTCTCCTCATGGTTAAATCCAAATTCGTGCGCGTTCGTCATCAATCCAAGGAAACGCACCCATTGTGAGTGAATCCTTAAAAATTCCCCTTTTTATTCATGTTTTGGGGTGTATCATGTGTCTTCATATATTTCGTTTATTCAAATGCTTGTGCTATTACCATTATATGATCTAACGTGTGATGTAAATGTTATTTGTTGTATTGTGTATTTACATTTTTTTGTCAGTTGCGTGCAATCATTTACATTAGGCCCATCAGTTCCTCGTCGGAGACGAGTTGAGCATCAGGTGCCTCATTAGATCGGCTCCGTTTGATTGAGCCTTGATCTCATTGTTCATCATTTGTTGTGCTTGTGTGTTCATTGATTGATATTATGTGGTTTGTGGTTAGATTTACATGTGCGTATACTCATATTTGGTTTTTGCACATTCTTATTTAAATAACCAATATAACTAATTCTTTCAAATATTTAAATAAGATTCACTCGCCAACTTTTGTTGACCCAAAACTCTATTTTACACATGATACAGGTGAACATGTTGAAGCAAGGAATACATAGGAATTTGCCTTAGAAGAAAAATAAAGAATTCATGAATGTTATGTTAGAACATGTTGTGCTTGTATGTTTGTTGTAAGTTCTCCTTTAAATTGTAAATAATAAATATGAAACTTTATTATAGTAAATGTCATGAGCTTTGATAAAAACCCAATCATGCCCCGACTACCATTTCCGTTGCGGGTCAGGGTGTGACAATACGTGGATCCATTCACCATGCGCCAAACACCCTTCTCGCTAGGGATCACTAACGGTCCTAGCAGAAGGGACAAAATAGATATTCCGTGTTGTCGACCTTAGTCTCAAGGCCCATCAGCCCATCTGCTTCACAAATCTCTCCGGCTATATATAGAGGACTTCACCTCCAGGTTTAAGGATCGCTCCCTTACTCTTTCACTTCATACACACACTATTATCCTCAAAACAAATGCTTATTCTCACGCCGGAGGGTGGTTACAAGGAGAACCCCATATTCTCCTCCTTGTAACGAGCTTATGGTGTGTTGATAGTTTTGAAGGAACATTACGGCTTGATTAGACG
Organism: Scalesia atractyloides; assembly: GCA_947069175.1. Taxonomy (NCBI): domain Eukaryota; kingdom Viridiplantae; phylum Streptophyta; class Magnoliopsida; order Asterales; family Asteraceae; genus Scalesia; species Scalesia atractyloides. The sequence continues at coordinate 68,308,870 of CAMTDV010000020.1, read as the reverse complement.
AGACGAAAGAAGATTAACCTTATTTTGTCGAGCCACTTACCGCAAACTAATCACCGGATTAGGTTGGTATTTCTTCAAAGGGCTTAGATTCAAACAACAATCTCCCCATCAGCATAAAGTGTACCTATGTGGTGAATCAAAGTATGAAGGTAGTGAATCAAAGTATGAGGGTACAAACCTGAGCCCTCTTAAGTTATTTCTTTACGATTGGTTGACTTGTTTCATTTATCTCCAGGTAATAATGTATCAGATTAAGTTTAGAAATGGTTTAACCGGGTGTATCAGACGGTTCAACCGAGTCTATCAGACGGTTTAACCAATTATACCGGACGATTCAACCGGTACTATCAACCAGTTTGAACCGGTTTTTAAAACATTGCCCGGTATAAGATTGAGCTAGGTTAATACGTAAGCCCAAATTTAGCCTCAACCAATATCTTAACTAAAACGCAACCCAATAAATTATTATTTTGATCCTAAGCCCAATACTTATATCCGTTAAGTTCTAAATATCAGTTATATAATATTTTTGTTTTGATAATTAGCACTATGTTACTTTGTTCTTTTGATGGAAAAAAAATTATATGTTTTATTTACATTTTGGACAGAGAAGAGTGAATTTTAATAACATCAAAAAGCATTGAAAAAGTACACAAAATACATTTGTCCTTCACCTTGCCCATCAACGTTAAACCTTTCATACGACATTTTATTCCCTCACCTCTTACGACACATTCTTTAAACTCACCATATAATAAACTTCTTTTCTAATTGTTTTATTTTATTTAATTCATCATATACATATTTGGTTGTAAAAATCCTGCATAGGTTTTGATTAATGGCTAATTGATCACTAATCATATGTTCATTGGTTAATGGCTGATTAATCACTAGGCGGTTAACGGTGGTCCTATTCCTGCTAATTTTTTGCCAAATTTCGACCAAACCCTATAAATTCCTCTAATTACTTAAAAAATGGGTCAACGAAGGGTTAAAACATGTATATTTAAAAAAATACATATAAAAATGTGTGTGTGTAAAACTAAAAAATATAGTGAATTGCAAGTTTTGTTTTTTATGTTTAGACCAAATTTCAAGGGGTTTCCTTTGCCTTTAAAATTAATCACTTTTGTACTTAATGTTTCTAAATCTTGCACGTTACATCTTTTATGCCTAACCTAGTTAAATTTTTTTGTTAAATCTTGTCAAGTGCCTAACACATGAGGGATTTTTTTGTCATTTCAATATTTCATGGACTAATTATGTAAAAGAAACTTAAATACCCACCATTTTATTATAAAAATACATTAAAACAAGAGTTAAGATCATATACAAACAGTGCTAACTGTAAAAACTGTAATAACATATCTGAGTCATTGATAGTTTAAATTAAGTGTTGGTATTTATTACAAATAAAACCATATAATTAAAAATTAATACTATCAAGTTAGGGGTATTTTAGTCATTTAGTCATTTCTTATTGAATACTAATTCCAACAAAATTTTAAACTAAGATAACTTTTATATATACTTCATTATTTTTGAAAAAAATTATACCCTAAAATCAAGTATTTTTTTATCATTATTATGAGTACCATATTGCTATACTTTTTTTTTTGTTTATAAAAGTGACTTTTAAAAAAGTTACAAAAAGTGGTTTATAATTGTACTAGTTATGTAGTTGGAATGTGATAATATGAAAAAAGTATTGTGTTGATTTTAAATCTATATGTAAGTTCTTATTTTGTTGTGTAATTCTTATGTGTTGCTATTTTTTTCCTTTTGTGTTGTTATTGAGAGCCTATTTGGAAATAAATTTGTTTTCTACTAGTTATGTAATAGTATGCGCTATTTACAAAATTAAAACAAAATAATGAAATTGTACTACTATGTAACAAATGTGTTGTTTATAATATTAAAAAAATGAAATTGTGCTAGTTATGTAATAGTACATATTGTTTACAAAAAAAAACAACATGAAATTTTGCTTATTACGGTGCTGATTAATGTGTTGATTACAATGTTATACTAATTACAGGATGTGCTGACGGTGGTGGTGTGAGATGTTACCGTCGGACATGCTGATGGTGGTGTTACCGTGCCGATTAAGGTGCTGTGTTAACGCTTTGCTGTGCTGATATGTTGATTATAGTGCTGATAATGATGCTGATTACGGTGCTAATTCGATGATAAAGAATAGATTAGGATATTAGGATTTGAATTAATCTTGCACGAACTTAGGGATAATTTAATTAATGTTTTTGATAATATATAAATAAAAAGGCATAAAAAGTCTAAAATTCTCTTAAATCAATTTTTAATTGAAGACACATGTCATTAAACTATTAGTTCTTACAGTTTGTACAAAGATACTTGTTTATATATGATCCTAGTGGAGGTTCAAATGAGAAGAAATTTTTAGTAAGAAGAAAAAAGAAGAAATTTCAACTAATAGAAATACTTCATTTTGCTTCATTAAATTTTTGTATTTAGTAAGATTGTAAGCTTATATTAGTAAACTTGCATAGATTATTAAATAGTAGTCTTCCTCTTTAATATATATTTCTCAAAAAAAAAATTTAGAGTGTAGAATAAATTACAAGGTGTGTAGAACAAATTACGAGTTGTGTAAGATAAATTTCGTAATCTGTAGAATAACTTTTAAGGTGTGTAGTAAAAAAATTTAGTGTGAAGGATGATAATATTTATAACTAATTAATTAATTAAATAAACTATAAATGTGATAGGAGAAAAATTATTTAATATTTGATATTTATACTATTATTTTCTTTTCAATTAAAATTTCTTCTCAGATACCTCCCCATAGGATCCTCCCTCTATATATATATATATATAAACCCTCATACTCTCCACTCACCACAATCGCTACAACCACTACCATTCACCCCGACATCACCCCACCTGCTCTAGCAACTCAAGTCCTAAAATCAATATCAAGATCGATAAACACGAGGACAATTGTGGATAAATCCCACTTAACACTCTTAACTAACTATGAAAAATAAGTCTAAAAAACCCATTATAATGACACCACAACATTGTTATTTAGACTCAAATTTGTACTGCTATTAATTACTTTACCGACTTGTTATATAAGAAAACCATATGAAGATAAAGAAACAAATCTTTCTATTCTAATAAATGAAAATCTTTCTTTTTAACACGTGTTAATCTTTGATGCCTTCTTATCATATTCTTCAATTTCTTTTTTCTTATTAAATAATAAATTAACTAAATATCATTTACATAATGATAATAATTTTTTATCAAACTTTGAATTAATAATCTCTTTTATTATCACACTCCCGGCTTTCCAAAGCCAATCTAAACATCGGTGTGTCTGGGTGGGGAATATCGTGACGTAATTTGATATCATCATAGTCAATTAAACACAACACATCAGAAGTCTTGGAATTAAATTACTATTACAAACTAAATATTCAAAGTACAAAATAATGTACAGACGGCTCGTAATAGAAGATCCACAGGCGGATCGTAAATTGTACAAAAAGAATGTAAAACAGACTTTGGGCAGATCTAGGATTTACAAGATCCTCTTATCACTACCGAGCACTTCCAGTCTATTTTCGTATTCTATCTATAAGCTTAGTCTTTTGAAAATACGTATGCTTTCGCTAGTAAATACACCCAACTGACTCATTTTGAAACATTTTAACGATGTTTTAAGTGCACATTGGCACAAAATTTTTTTTAACTTGGGAAAGTTACTTCGTAACTTTGTTAACTGATTTACATGTTTGTCCATACATAAAGGGCCTAGTGCGAAAACTGAGACATGATTAACGTACACACCACTTACGAACTCACGAGGGAGTTATCCCCAACTTTGTGGGTAATTGCATTTGAGCGTCTGTCAGGTGTATGCCTACACCCCGCGCTAAGGTCGTGGCCATTATCTAATGTAATGAGCCGAGGATATCCATGACACGGTAGTTAACCCCCGATGTTTAAGTTATCAAACAAAACTGATTAAAACGGAATATGCGGATTTACTAGCCACAATCCGACATTCGATTGATCCCATTTCCGACCAAGCAGTAATAATTTACCGTAACCCAAGCCCGTATAGGGGAAATAAGTCGAGAGTATTTACCTGAGTTAGTTTTCGTTTAAATGCAAGATTTTAATAATTCATCCGTACACAAAGTACTAAGTGCAGATAGCATTTACCGGAATGTCTCTAGTCTAGATTATGGCATAAGCTAACCAATTAAATACTAACGGTCTTATTTAATTCATAGACTTAGACCGACTACCATACATGATCAAAATGTATAATGCTAGATTAAACGATGATCAGATAGAATGTAGTTTAATCCCAACAAGCACTTTGACTTGTGTAATATGGATAAGCTATAAACATTCTGGATTTTGAGACTTAAATAACAAGGTTAGACATGTTTCGGTTAATTTCGTAAACTAGTTACATATACTTAACCGTACGCATATCAGCGATATCGGGTAACCGGATAAGTCATGGACAAGTTCTATATACCATCATACTTTAAATAAGTTGTAATATCAGTAGGATATCAACTTTCATGCCCGTTACAGTTTTAAAACGAAACTATGCCTCATAAGCGCATTTTGGTAATTTCATACCGTGTAAAAGGGACTTGAATATAATTTAATGTTATACCATAAGTATTCTGAAAAAATGACTTATTTATGATATAATATCAGTAAGATATTAATTATATGTGTAATTTTATCTTTTATGACCAAACTATGCACCAAAGGGGCACTTTGGTCCTTTTTAATTTTATAAATTATTTGGGATTTTGAGTTTATATTATCTATCTACTGTAAAAAAATTTAAATAACTTTTGAAATCAGTAGGTAACAAGTCTTGGTTGATTAATATGGTTTAAAAACCATACTATGCGCCGAAACGGCGCTTATGTTGTAAAATGATGGTTTATGCGATGTTTAATGAAAACTGATGTTAAGGTCAAGTTAGTATGTCTTAGATATGTTATTTGATATAACATATAAGTAGGTAAAAGATTTACTTTGAAAAGATATTGTTAAAACTATTTTATAAGCCACAAGGGCTTTATCGTTATTTATCGACATAATACGAGGACTTGTTCATAAACTCGTTTATAATCTGGTTTGACATCTCGAATAATCCTACTTATAATATTACATCAGTAGGAAACTCATTTTCAAGTTCATTATCATTTAAACCTCATTTTATGCAAAAATGACATTTTAGTCAAAATGACATAATTACGGAACTTGTGCATAAACTCAGATTCTGATTATGATCATGTAATATAACCTCGGGGGTTATGATACATTATATTATGATCATAATGCAACCTCAGATCAGTAGCTAACTATTCTAAATCGGTTCAAAATCGAAAGTTAAAGCAGAAGTCAAACTTCGCGACTTTCGGTTGTGAACCGACCCTAAAACTGAAATTGACGAGCCGAACATATTCGTACATGTTCTAATAATTATTAGCAACTTATTTAAGTGTCAATACATGTTTCATAACATATATAAGATCAAATTACAACATTTCTGAAAAATGGCCTGTTTGACTTTTTAATATAATAACTTTGACCCGTCAATTGGTCTAGCAAATGTGATCTTCAGGAGGTGCCCTTTATTGGGATTAACACCTACCTTATTATAATCACTTAGCCATGTTTGTTATGAACAATGGCTAGACCATAATGGTCTTAACGAAAGTCAAGGCGTTTTCCGTAAAACGCTTGACTTTTGGCTATAAAAGCCTATAAATGAAAATGCAAGTGAAAGGAACACTTACAAGTGATCCTTAGGATGCAATAGAACTAAGTTGGATACTCTTTTCAGTTAGGAACTTCCAGAAGAGGGAGATAGAATGTGAAATGAGAAAGGTGCAAGTTCAAATGGTGAAGCATTGCACCTATTTATAGTTGGAGAGCTTGAAGGAGGTGATGCCAAGTGTTAAGGGGTGTTAGAGGGAGCTTGCAAGTGTCCTAAAATGTGGCATAGCTGTTTGGAAGTCCATGGTTTCGAAACAATGGTTTTTGGTAACATGTGTGAAGGTCAAGCAAAAATTCTGCAAACATAGGCCTCTGGCGCCCCATGCCCACTTTCAAAGTTTGTCACATTTAGCCCCTCAACTTATAAAACCTCCTAAAACACCTTTATAGCATATTAAGCCCCCCATAATTAATATTTGGCATACCCGGGAGTATGCCCGGACATTGTCGAGCTCTCAGTTCGTTAAGAGGTCACTCAGAGGTATAAATTAACATGTTGACACTTTTAATCCCTCCATTATCCAACTTTCATAAAATTACAGATTTAATCCCTCTCGTCCAACAAACGGGACATATGAGAGTTAGGATTTCGTAAAGGATCACTCAGAGGCTCATTATAAGCATGTTGACTCTACTGTCACTCAGAGGCTGGGCATGTTGACATATCAGGCACTCATAGGCCAACTCAAGCATGTTGACATATCAGTCACTCAGAGGCTAATGTTTAAGCATGTTGACATATCAGTCACTCAAAGGCTAATGTTTAAGCATGTTGAGATATCAGTCACTCAGAGGCTAATGTTGACATATCAGTCACTCAGAGGCTTAGTTTGAGCATGTTGACACCTTTAGTCCTTATTATAGACTAAAAAAAATACAACACGTGTCCTTAGACTATTGGACACGATTTTACGAGGTGTTACATCCTTACCACCCTTAAAAGAAATCTCGTCCTCGAGATTTTATTGAAAAAGATAGGGGTACTTTTGTCACATAGTGGACTCAACCTCTCATGTATACTGGGACCTCTAAGGGCATCCCACTTAACCTTAACTATTGGCATTAATTTCCTTCAGAGCTTCTTAACCTGTCGATCCTCGACCGAAATTGGTTTCTCAACAAACCTCAGGTTTTCATCTATCTGCACATCATGATGTGACATTGCTAGTGACTCATCGGCTAGACATTTCTTAAGATTGCTGATGTGGAACACATCATGAATTTCACTAAGCTCCTCTGGCAGCTTAAGCTTATAAGCCACAGTGCCGACACATTCGATAATCTCAAATGGTCCTATATATATTGGGCTTAGCTTGCCCTTCTCTACAATCTCATTACACCTTTCCAAGGTGATACTTTCAGCATGACTTTGTCCCCCTACTTGGAACTTGAGAGGTTTGCGCCTCTTGTCAGCATAGCTCTTCTGCCTATCTCGAGCAGCTTTGAGACATCACGGATTTGCACAATCTTACCCGTGGTCTCTAGGACAATCTCCGGTCCTGATAGTTGGGCTTCCCCAACTTCTACCCAACACACAAGCGTTTGACAATTTCTCCCGTACAAGGCCTCATAAGGAGCAGCCTTGATGCTCGTATGATAACTATTATTATAGGAGAATTCTATTAGAGGTAAGTGGTGATCCCAACTTCCACCTAAATCAATCACACATTGCTTAACTTGTGTTTTAGAATCTCAAAAGATTCTTGTTGTTTTGGACCCCAATTAAATTTGATATTCTTACTGGTCAGGGTAGTTAAAGGAGTGGCAATCCTTGAAAAGTTCTCAATGAACCTCCTATAATAACCAGCAAATCCTAAGAAGCTACGAATTTTCGATGGAGTTTTGGGCACTTCCCATTCATTATGGCTTCTATTTTGGCGGATCCACTTGGATACCACGCTCACTTACAACATGTCCAAGAAATTGGACTTCACTAAGCCAAAATTCACACTTTGAAAATTTAGCATAAAGCTTCTCCTGCCTTAGCAGTTCTAGGATGCACCGAAGGTGTTTCTCGTGATCAACTTGATTACGAGAATAGATAAGTATGTCGTCTATGAAGACAATGACAAACTTATCCAAATACGGTTTATAGACTCTATTCATGAGATTCATGAATGCTGCAGGTGCATTTGTGAGCCCAAAAGGCATCACCAAGAATTCATAATGACCATATCGGGTCCTATAGGCAGTCTTAGGAACATCCTCGTTCCTAACCTTCAGATGATGATATCCTGATCTCAAATCGATCTTAGAGAAGTAGCTAGCACCTTGAAGTTGATCGAACAAGTCGTCGATCCTGGGCAAGGGATATCGGTTCTTGATTGTTAACTTGTTCAACTCACGGTAATCAATGCACATCCGCATTGAACCGTCCTTCTTCGTAATAAAAGAATTAGAGCTCCCCAAGGTGAGGAACTAGGTTGTATGAAACCTTTCTTTAAAAGTTCATCTAATTGCGTCCTTAATTCCTTCCTTTCCATCTGTGCTAATCGATACGGAGCCCTAGCTACAAGTGCAGATCCAGGTAGGATATAAATTCTAAATTCCACTTGCCTATCTGGAGGTAGGCCTTGTAATTCTTCGAGGAAAACACTGGAATATTCCGAGATAACTGGAAGGTCTTTAATATCTGGTTTAGGCTTGTTGATGGTTACTTGTGCCATGTAAATGACACAGCCTCTTCCCAAACACTTGGATGCCTTAAATAACGACACCTTGTCTGGCAATCCGTAGTGTGAATCTCCAGGGATGGTGTTTGTTTCACCAGATGGGGTTTTAATCTCGATGAGTTTCTTATGGCAGGCAATGCGGGTTTGGTTATGGGATAACCAATCCATGCCTAAAACTACATCGAACCCTGCCAATTTCATTGGCAAAAGAAGATAGGGATAAAATGATTCTTAATGGATATAAAACATCCATAAAAAATGGAAGATGCTGTCTCTAACGTTCCATCAGCGAGTTCTACCTCATAGGTTATATCTAGAGTTCTTATGGGCAAGTTTAATATTTTACTAAACTTATGGTCAACAAAAGATTTATCTGCACCCGGATAAAAAAGAACTCTAGCATATATGTCATTGATGAGGGATGTACCTGTTATGACGTTGTTGTCATTAACGGCCTCCCTGGCATTCATCTGGAAGGCACGCGCATTCCCTTTCTTAGCCTCTTCAGGCTTTGCATCATTATTTCTGGGGTTCTTAAGGCAGTTAAACTTAATATGCCCCTTTTCATTATAGCCGTAGCAGACGGCATTCTTAAGATCCTTGCACTCCAGGGTCTTATGCCCCTTTCTCTTACAGATACCACAAGGTCTAGCTTGTGGATCAATACTACACTGTCCTCAATGCCTGCGGTTGTAGTTTTTACATGTCGGCGTTACGCCCGACTTATTTTGGTTCTTTCCGAACCCAAATCTCCCTTTACTCTTCTTATTAAATCTTTGGGAACTGTCATCCTCTCTCTTCCTTTTCCCGTCAGTCTCAGCTTTAACTGACTTTTGTCTCATCAAATCTAGGGGAGAGAGAGAGAGATAGGTCTACAGCGGACCTATAGGTACTAGGCTGAGCAGCCTTTACCATCCCCTTTATCTCAGGCGCTAACCCATGAATGAAACGCACAATGTATTTGGTTCATGGGTAATCAAATAAGAAACTAACCTAGACAGGGAATTGAAGTCAGATACATACTTACGACAATCTAGGTTCTTCATTGAAAGAGTCAGAAAGTATGTCTATATCTTCTCCACCTCATGGGATGGGCAGTAAGTCTCCTTGACTAAATCGACAAACTTAGACCATCCTAAGTTGTACAGGTGTACCTTACCTGTAGATTGAATCATAGCCTTCCACCAAATCAGGGCATCGCTCTTGAAGGACTGTGATACATATTTTACCACATCCTTATCAGCACATCAGCTGATATCCACAATCGTTTCCATCTCATCAAGCCATTTCAAGGCTTCTACTGCTCCTTTTTCCCCATTGAAATCTCGGGGCTTATAGGAGACAAAATATTTGTAGGTACATCCATCTTTTGAAGAACGGGACTTATCAGCAAATTCTAATTTTCTTGGTTCACTTTTCGCATTTGAAGAATGAACAAAGCTCTCCTTATGAGCTGTGGAATGTGGAATTGATAAGGGTTTGGAGCGTGTAGCACTCGACCCCCTAAGTTTTTCTATGGCCTTTTCCATAGCCTTTCCAACAGCTGCATCTATGCGAGCTTGGAAGTCATCGTTATTTATGGCTATGTTTTCGGCGTTATTAGAGTTAACATCCCGGTGGCTACTTTGTGCCTTGTCCGAGTTTGCCATTCTTGGAGTTTTGGTTCTAAAAACCAAATAAAATTTCTCTTAGCCATGGTATTGATGACCACATTGGCTTTAGACATTGGATATAACAATCCATCGCCTATTTAAGCTAGTGTGAATAACATCACAACTCTTGGGTGTTGGTGCATAATGTATATTGCCTACGTCTTGGATATGCTGATTGTATATAGGACTTAGAACGTTAGATTGTAAATGTTATAGTTTGATTTATTTGTTTTGTAGTAGGCTCGTACGAGTGAGTCACAAGGCTCGTACGAGTGACACTCTGTCACTCGCACGAGTCACAGTCTCTGTTACACACTCTCCTGTGCGAGTCATGTCAACTTATAAATAGAGGAGTGTTGTGTCAGAGCTAAGTAGTGTTAGTCCAATTGGTACTGCGAAGCCCTGCTGAATTGTTTACTTGCGTTGTACTTTGCATGTCAATTATTAATACATTCAAAGCAGTTAATAGTAGATCTCACTTGTTCGTTTACCAACCTCACTAACAATGAATCCCGCTTCTGTTAGTTGAGTTAGATCAGTCCGGTTGCTCATCGGAGGAGCCGATCCCCCGTTCACAAGTGGTATCAGAGCCTTGACGCCTGATCTGCTGATAAACGTCAAGTTTCTTCAGGCTACCAACTGTTTCAGAATTAGATTCACTGTTGCAGCTTTCTACTTCTACACTTTCCCAAACTGATCTCGGAATTGGACGAAATTATGGACAAATTGGACTAGGATTCTAGGATATCACGTTAAATTCTATTCTAATCAATCCTTAACAATTTCAGAACTAAATTCGAGCTTAATCATGTCAAAATTGGTAGAATTCATCTGTTTGGTGACTTAAGTTATTTCGTACGGGTAGAGAGACCACTCACACAAATGACTGGCCATACAAGTTAATTCATTCGTACGAACGAGTAACAGAAGTTCTTAAAATTTACAAGTTAAAAATTTAAAACTGTGATTTGCCAAGTTACACACTCATACGAGCAACTCATTCGTACAGGGAACGTTTCATTCGTACGAGCTGCTTCTTTGTTCGCACGAGTAGCTTTCTTGTTTGAATCATCTTATCCGCACGAATTTCTGGGTCGTACGAGCTAATCTTGGTCGCACGAATTAATTTGTCATCCGCACGAAGAAATTTTATCATACTAATCAGTTTTTTCGGAAAGTGTGTTTTTAAATTTACAGAAAAATGTCAGAAGAACTTCATAACGCATTTGCTACATCAGCGGTCACGACTACTGCAGCACAAAACATGAACCTCGAGAACGAAATGGGTACTATGAAGAAACCGCCAAAGTTGATTAACCTCTAAGATTCGATAGTTGGAGCGAACGTTTCATGAATTGGGTTCATGCAAATCATTTTACATGTTGGTTTGCTATCAAAGAAAAGTATCAATCTCCTGTTGGTGAAAATGGTCTCGAAAAGACATTGGCTCAACTTTCAGATTTTGAGAGAGAAAAGTTTATAAAGGAGAAGAAAATGATGAACATTCTTCAACAATCCATCAAAGATGACATACTGGCGCTATTACAACATGATGATGATGCACGGTCATTATGGAATGCACTTCGATTGAAGTTCCAAGGTAGTGCACAATTGCGAAAGAGCAAAAGGGCGTTGTTGAGTAAAGAATTTGACATCTTTACATTGATCAAAGGAGAGACAGTTAAACAACTGATTGAAAGATACTGTCATCTTGTTGTGCAAATGAAGCGAATGGGAATCATAAAGACGAATGAAGAACTTGCTGATAAACTCACTGATTCCTTGCCACAAGGCGAATGCTCTACTTATTTGACCATTTTGAAGAATGAAACTGAATATGGTAATTTCTCATTACCATGATTTATTGAAAGATTGGAGGGACATGAACTAGAAATGCAGAAGATGGCGAAGAACAAAGGCGTTCAAATGCAACAAGACGTCAATCTATATTTCAAGAATAGTTTTGCCGCTCAAATATAATCTCTGAAGATCCAGACTGCCTTTAGCGCTTATAGCACACCGAGCCCACCGTCAAATCAAAACAGTAGTTTTCAATCATTTGCAATAGTCAATCCAAACACGTCTCAAAGCCCACAGTCATCACATGGATCGAGCAATCCCCAACTCAACCAGAACAGTTAATCAAATCCTATTCAAAGGGTACTACAGTGCAATATCGCTGTCGATTTCCAGAATGCACAAAACTTTGATGAGAAAACCGCTAAGCAGCATATGTCACTATTAGCATAGGTTCTCGAATCTTATAACAGTCTTTGTAGCAGGAAGGATTGGAAATTCTAAAATGACCAGAGAGGACTATGATCAGATTAAATCCAGTAGAGATGGAGTTGATGGATATAAAATGGTGTATGGCATCTATTGTTAGACGCGCACAATGCTTCATGGAAATCACGGGGATAAAGAACTTGGGAGGTTTGGATGGAAAACTTGGATTTGATAAATCCAAAGTTACTTGTTTTAAGTTTCGGGAAAAAGGGACATTTTAAATGTGAATGCCCAAACAGAAGCTCAGGGTAATCAGAACCCATTTGCCGATGACTACTACAAGAAGGCTATCTACCACCGTCCCCAACCAAGAACTCGCCATGGTGCAGATTGAAGATAGACAGCCAGAGACGAAAGACAAAGCGCTTGTGGTAACTCAAGAAGACGAAGGCTTTAACTGGAACAAATACATTTCCAAAAATGAGAGTTTGGCGTTGGTTGCTGAAATAATTGAAGAACCTGAAGAAGAATCAGAGGTATCGTTTGATGAGGCTCTAGAAGATGATTATTACTATCATACTTCATCAGAAGAGGATGAAATTTTAAACAGTGCTTTTAAACATCTCCTGCCTAATGATATCTTGAAAACTTTTGCAGGTTACTTTGGACCAAGCCATCGATCATCTTGTGGAGAACAGAAGACGCCTGATGTTGAACAAAGAGTTGATGAAAAGATGGAGAAGTTGATTGATGAGACTAGCAAAGCGTGTATGGCAAACATTAACGAGGTAAATGAGACTAAATGTGAACCCGTGGTAGAAAAACCATGTTTGAATGTGCTGAACGTGCAATGAATGTGTTGCAAAAGACACACGATATAATGAGCTCAAAAGTTTAACAGATAATTTGTCGAGCGATTATAAATCAACAAAAGAAGCGTACGACAAATTGAGCAAATCTATTGAACAGTATGAAAAAGTACTTAGAGAAAATGACGAAACACTTTCTATGCTCAAAGCGACAGTAATGGACAAACAAATGGCCATTAATATTCACTTAAATACTATCGTTGAGCTAAAAAGTGAGCTTGAGAAGGTAAGAATCAAAACTGAACGGGTTAACAAGTTTTTAATCAGTTATTCCACAAGTTCTTACGTCATTGATCACATTTTACCCAAGATTGAAAACAATGATGAATCTAAAAATGAGAAAAATAAAAGTGCAAGTTACGATCGTGTTCCACCCCCTATGTGGAATAGTTATGCTTGTAAAAAGCCACCAGGGGTGGAAAAGGCGATCAATCTAAAACTGATAACTGAACAATCTAATGAGCTGCCTACAAACATCGACGTAACTTACACAACATCTGAAATTGAATGTGACTCTGAAGTGGTTAAAACAGTGGTCGACAATGTCTTAAAAAGTGAATCTGACAGTCTCAATCTGATGTTGAAACATCGGAAGATAGTTTAAAAATGATCCAAATGTCGGAGGTTATAAAATGCATGGATCTGATAAACTATTTTCTGATGAGGACTTTCCCATCCAGAATGTGAATCTGGATCGTGTTGATAAATTGTTCAAGCTTGTGGAGGTAAGTCATTCTGATTTAGATAAACATAATGCGTCATATTACTCTAAATCAAAATGTGTCACCAAACCCTACCATCGGAGAAACAAAGATTAGCCGGAGAATAGGAGGGCGAGTTTGGGTTTCCAAAAGCGAAGAATGAACAACAAGTCCCAAAAGCTAAACTTTACTAAGACAATCAATTTTGTTTTTGGGACAACAACAGAAAAGGAAAAAAGAAATCATCGGAACACAATTAAATGATGATTTCAAGAAAGAGAAAGAGAATAAGAAACAAGTTTTGGATTCCTCTGTCTATAAAGACAGTAGGACGTGCTTCAAATATAAGAATGCTGGGCATATCGCACGCTTTTTCTCACAAATAAATCCAAAATCTATTTCTAATTCTAAAAGGTTTACCAAGGATGAGAAACAAAAGGCACCTATGGTTGCACCTAAGCAAATTTTGAAAAGAAACAACGAATCCAATAAAAATGTTAAACCATTTCTTCAACGTCATTCTAAATTTGAAATTGGTGAAACATCAACTAAATATCGTCAAATGGATTCAAAATTTTATGCTAAAATGGCTCATTTGAAAACACAAACATGGGTTGCGAAAGTAAAACCGTCCAAAGTAGAACTGAAACCTTATGTTCCAAACAAAACCGAGCCTAAAAAGAACGTCAAAAACAAAGTAGGTCCGAAATTGACATTCCGAACCCACCCAAGACCAAGCAGGCTTGGGTTTCTTTGTTTAGATAGTTTCTTCCGCATGTGTGCAGGGGTTCCCGCTATCGATCACGTCTAAATGGATAATGGATAGTGGAGCTTCCAAGCACATGACAGTGATTCTTGCGTTGTTACACGACGTCAAAGCTATCCGCGGAGGGTACGTAGGTTTTGCCAGAACGCAAGGAGGAAGAATTGTCGGTGAAGGAATCCTCACAAATGGAGTTGTTTCATTTGATAAAGTGAATTACATCGGAACTTGAGAACAATCTACTCAGCATTTCGTAGATTTGTGACAAGAAATTCACAACGCACTTCAATGATAAAGATTCATGGGGAATGGATTCTTATGCGTGCTCCGAGCGAAAATGATATTTATGTTCTCGATATGAGTATCACATCAACAACATCAAAGAAGGTTCAATGCTTTGTTTCTAAAGCTACCGAGAAAGAGTCTTTCTGTGGCATAGGAAGATGGGGCACATTCATCTGAGAAAAGATGAATTATCTTGTGCATAACGACCTAGTGGAGGGTGTTAATCTGAAAAGTTTTCAATTATCTGATGATTGTCTGAGCTGTAAAAAGGGGAAACACCATAAGAAATCACACCCACGGAAGCTGTTGAATTCTATCAAGCTACCACTAGAGAGGCTTCATATGGATCTTTTCGGGCCAGTAAACGTCAAAAGCATTTCTGGTGATCTATATTGCCTGGTCGTTACAGATGATTACTCAAGATTCTCATGGGTTTTCTTTCTGGAGAGAGCAAAGATGAAACATTTGGGACTCTAATGATTCTCTTCAGAAAGCTTGAGAACCTTTATCACTTGCCAATCAAGAGAATCCGTAGTGACAATGGTACAGAGTTCAAGAACAAACGAATGCTCGAGTTTTGCAACGAAAAGGGGATTCTGCATGAATTCAGTGCTCCTTATACTCCACAACAAAATGGAGTAGCTGAACGAAAGAATCGCACATTGATTGAGACTGCCAGAACCATGCTCGCCGATTCGAAATTGCCAATTAGTTTATGGAGTGAAGCAGTCGCATCAGCGTGTTACACCCTTAATCGTGTGTTAACAGTCAAGCCTCACAACAAGACTTATTTCGAGTTACTAAATCAGCGGAAGCCTAACCTTGCATTTCTGGAGCCTTTTGGATCACTGTGTGCTGTAATAGATCCAAATGGTAAATTTGGAGCCAAATCCTTGGAAGCATTTTTCGTCGGTTATGCTACTCCTAAAAAACGTGTCTTCTTGCCGAGTCTGAACGAGGTTATTCTTGCACAGCATGTTGATTGTCAACGGTATACTACACCAACATAGAAACCTGGATGTTCAACTATGATGGTTTATGGAATTCTTTCGACCTACCAGACATGCCATCAGAAGGAGAACTTGTTATGCTCTTTCAACAGCATCAAATCTCTAATCAAAAGCAAGTTACCAGACCGTTAGTGATTTCCCCATCACTTCCTGTGTCTAACACGTCTGATATAGGTCCGAGCACTACTCTTCAAGACTCTGTCCATGTACCAATTGTCAACACTACTGAATCATCTGCCCAACAACAGCCAATTGCCGACTCTGATCATGAACCGACTTTCGATGATGGAGGATCTAGTTCCGATGAAGAATCTAAGCAGATTGAAAGCTTACTGGATACTCAACCTAATCAATCAAATGTCAGGAAGGAAGCTACATCATCTGCACCGGTTGTTGATGAAGTTATCACAAATTTGCAAGCTCAAGTGGATGTTCCAAGTGAAGTAATGCCGAGGACGCTTTCTTATCATCCATCAGAGAATATTATTGGTAGCTTATAAACGGGAGTGCAAACTCGCAATCAGATCAACAAAGATCTAAGTTGTTTTTATACTCGTATTGCTCCACTACAAACCAGACTTTCTAATAGTTGTTTTGTTTCTCAGGTGGAACACTGGAACTTGAAAGACGCGTTAAAGGAAGAGAGCTAGGTGGACACAATGCAAGAGGAATTGCTTCAATTCCAGAAGTTAGGAGTCTAGAAGCTTGTTGACCTACCAGATCATCACAAAAAGATAAACACTAGATGGGTCTTCAAGTGAAAACGTGATGATAGATAGATTGCAACAAAGCTCGACTCGTGGTACAAGGTTTTCATAAGCAAGAAGGGATAGATTACACAGAAGTCTATGTCCCGGTCGCTCGTCTTGAAGCAATCCGCATATTCTTGGCCTTTGCTTCTTGGAAAGGTTTCAAGGTGTACCAGTTGGATGTCAAATCTGCTTTCCTGTACGGAAAGGTCAAAGAGGAGGTGTATGTCGGCCAACCACCTGGGCTTGTCGATCCCATACACAAAGAAAAAGTCTACCTTCTGAACAAAGCCTTATATGGTCTACATGAAGCCCTGAGAGCTTGGTATGAAATGTTGTCAAGACATATTTTAGACAATGGCTTTATCAGAGGAATTGTAGATTCTACCCTCTTTACAAAGGAAGTGGATGGGCATTTGATTATGGTGCAGATATATGTGGATGATATCATCTTTGGATCGACAAATGACAAGCTGTGTAAAGAATTCGAAGAACTAATGAAGCGCAAATTTGAAATGAGCGTGATGGGGGAGATGAAGTTCTTTCTAGGACTTCAGGTCGATCAATTGTCTCATGGGATCTTCATCCATCAGACGGAGTATGTTCATGACATATTGGAGAAATTCGATATGACAGGAACTAAACCAGCATCTACCCCATTAGCTCCTAATCACTGGATTTGTCCAGATCTTAATGGAGTCAAAGTTGATGAAACATTATACCGCTCCATGATCAGATCCTCTATGTATCTCACTGCTTCTCGACTAGATATCATGTATCCTACATGCCTATGTGCCCGTTATTAGTCCATTCCAAGAGATTCGCACTTGCTCGCCGTAAAACATATCATGAGATATTTGAAGGGATTTCCAAGCACCGACTTGTGGTATCCTCGACACGACGACTTCAATCTTGCGGGTTACTCGGATTCTGATTTCGGTTGCTGCAAACTAAACGCCAAATCTACGACGGCTGGTTGCCAGTTCTTTGGAACTCGTTTGCAAACATGACAATGCAAGAAACAGACCACGGTCGCTCTCTCTACCCGTGAAGCTGAATACGTTTCAGCATCCAGCTGTTGTTCCAAGATACTCTGGATTCAACTGTAGATGAGAGACTTCGGACTGCAATTTCTTGATACGCCTATATATGTAGATAACAAGGCTGCAATTGATATCACTAAAAACTCATGTCAACACTCTCGAACTAAACATATTGATTTTCGACACCACTTTATCCGTGGTTGATAAGAGAAAAAGTTTGTTAGAATTGAAACAATCCACACTGATGACCAAAAGACAGATTTTTATACCAAAGCATTTGATCGTACATGATTTAAAAATAATTAAATGGTTTAAGAAATCTGACATCAGGGGATATACATGAGGTTTAGTTTGACGATGACGACGAGTTGACGTGATTCTCATCGGTATAAACGTGTTTTTCTGTACATTCTTTCTAAAAAAATTCTAAAAATTCAAAAATATGTTTTTTATTTTAGGGGGAGAAAGTTTGGGAAAATACAAAAACATTTTAAATGTCAAAAAGAGTTTTTGTGAAAAATAGAGCATATTACATAAATATGACAGTCACAGTATGCTAAAGATATGGAATGATTAAACAAATAATTAAACAAGTCTTACTAAGGATGTGCCAATAGGCTTCACCCGTTCAACAAATTATTTTCAAGATGTAAACCTAAAAGAAAAACTAAATACCTTGTGGGTTAACATCTCTCGGATATATTGACTTAGTACTCTGAAATTTCATTTGAGAGAATGCCAGATTCTGCGATACTAGGTAATTATATTTAATCGATATTTAGGGTATTATCCGAGTTCTTCTGATTTTTCGTAAGCAATGGCCTAGAACTTGTATAATACTTTTTGCATTATTCACGTACAAAAGCTGCATAAAAAATGATTATGTCACAAATTTTGTGACATTTGCAGTTCAAAAGATTCCTTTAAGGAACACCACCTAAGACGAGCCTTTATCTCTTTGTCTGTACGGTAGTACTAACCTGAGCTCTCAAGGTCTCGCAATTCACCCCTTACAGATATCAATTGGATATATCCACCTGTGAAATGAAATTCTAGGAATCTCGATACGGGAGTATATTCTGAGATGGGGTATCTTGAAACAGTTGAGAAACGAGAAGAGGTTTAAGTGGATAAGAATACTGACAATCTAGGTAAATCTGGTTAAAAACTTAATGAGTATACCAAGATCAACGGTACTAGTAATTTGTTAAAACTTGATATGATCCTCTTAACCCAAAACTCACAAAAATATGTATGTATACACATCTTTACTTGTTATTTCTTGTGAAAAAAATCCCAAAACCCAAAAAGATTTTTAGTTTTCTTAGATTTTTAGTTTTGTTTTAGTCTACCGATGATGAAAACACTGATAGTTGAAGTCATGGCGACATCTTGCTGAAGGAAATCTGAAGACCACGTGTTGGGAGCTAATCTTGAAAAGAAAGAGTTTACCTGAACGTCAACAAAGTTCATTGATTTGAAACTTTACAATTTAAAATAAATATGGTTTGGTCAAATATGGTCAAGGTCATTAACTTGGACTTGGTAGATAAATCAGAAAACCAGGGTCATTAACTTGGACTTGGTTAACTGAGTGGGTTTTAAACAGATAAAATTTCGTAAAAATCAAAAGTTTTAAAAGTTTAAAAAGTATCAGAACTGACTCGTACTAGTGGCACTAACTCGTATGAGTAGCATTTGTTGTCATTCGCTCAAGTCTTTGATTCGTACGAGCGAACTGAATGTGTATAAAAACCCTCTTCATTCGCACGAGTCGACTTTATGTTACTGTGCGACTGAGAGAGAACTATTGTGCGAACCAGTTCTATACTTTGATTTTTTCTTGACATATACCGTGTACCAATACATTGGGGAGGTCGATTCACACACCTCTTACGATGGGAAAGGTACCATTTCTTGTTCTTAGCCGTTATAATGCCGGATTTAGACCAAACGGACATAAAACGTAGATTTAGGGAAATTGGACCGGTGAAAGTTAAAATTGAACTTAAAAACGTTAAAATCGGCCCCAATAGCCTATAAATCAACCTTCAATTTGTTAAAAACAACACGTTTTAAGTTCGGTTTAACATTGGTGTTTTTTTGGTACGGTTTACAATTCGTACGGATGTCCACTCGTACCAGCAGGGTTTTCAAAATGTTCCAAGTATTGTTTTCACTTGTAAGGGGCATCGTTCGTACAAAGCAAGTTTGATTAACATTTTTTTAAAAATCTTAAATCTTTAGTCACTCGTATAAAGTAGTGACTCGTACGAGTGATGATGTTTTGATTCAATCTTGTAAAAGTTTCAAGTGTTGAATCGTGCGAATGTATAGATCGTATGAGTGACCTTGTAAGTTGAAATTTGTGAAACTTTTTCTAACGGTTTGAACTCTCTATGTGTGAAGGTCAAGAAAACGTCTTTCTCACTGTTCCACAACATATGCTGTCTGCTTGATGAATCTATTCTGGAGATTGCTGCTTACCAAGACGTGTTAGATTTTTTGAGTAGAATCCCGATTACTAAAGCTCTCACAGATCGCCATACTGCGTATAGATCTCACGTAGAGTAATTTTGAATGCAGCAGAGTTTGATTCCGAGGAGAATGCGATAGTCTCAGCAGTAAGGATTGGCGATGAGGATATACAGGTGAAGATTACAGAGGATTTGATCAGGACGGTTTTGGATTTTAAAGACAACGAAGGCGATCCGACAGGGTTTTCAGAGTATATGGTGAAGGGTTGCTTTTACCGCATGGGTTACACCGAATTCGTGAATGCCTCTCCTTTCAAGAAGGTGAATCTAAGTGCGCCGTTTTGATATATCGCACACGTTGTTATACATGCTTTGAGTCATCGTAAAGGAGGTTTTGATGATCTGATTGACTACCAAATGTGCATGATTACCGCACTTGTTCTGAATCTTCCGTATAACTTTCGAAGGTTATATTCACTCAGATGGTGAAGAATAGTCAGAGAGAAAAGTTTTTGCAGTACCCGCGTTTCATTCAGATGCTGCTAGATCATTTGCATCCAAACTTGCAGAAAAAGAAAGATGATGTGTTAAAGTTGGAACACATGTATGTCTCTACCTTGAAGAAGATGAATTTACATCTAAAGACTTTCCCTAATGCCAAGCCAGTGTTTAGAGCTATCGTTGACAAAGATTTTATTACTCCGGCACCGGGAAAGTGGAGGAAGGAAGATAGTGGGGATGAGAATGAAGAGTTGACTGCGCTAGACGGTTTTGTTGCTAAGCGTAGTTCTTGGTTTGTTAAAGATGGAGAAAAGGGTGCAAAGACAAAGGCAACGGCTTCTCAAATGAAAAAGCAAGCAGCTGAAAGTTCTGGATTGAGACATGAACCAGAGATTGAAGAAAATATTTAAGATATAGCTGCAGAAATTGAGAGGCAAGCTTTTGGTGGTGATACAGTGGCTGAAGAAGCGTCGTCTTCTAGCACTGATTCTAAAGATAGACGAACAGGTGAAAGAAAAAGATCTAAAAAGATAGAAGCCAAACGACTTGCAGAGAAAAAGAGAAAAGCTGAAGAGAAAAAGCGCAAAGCGGCAGGAGAGGATGATACAACTTATATACCTTCGGGTTCAGATTATGATACTCCTGTTCGCAAGCCAGCAAAGAAAAAGACACGACGTCGCAAACGTCAAGCGGCTAGAAGCACTGAGTTTTTAACGATAAATCCGAGGAGACAGTGCAGGAGCACACGGTCGAAGAAGAGGTTATTGAACCAACTCCACCAATTTCACCACCTCCGCCATGTCAGGCTACGCCACAGCCGCCACCACAACCAACACCACAAGCGACACCGCAGCCGCCGTCGCAAACTTCGCAGTCCCAGCCTCACTTTGATTTTGATTTTGATTTTGATTTTGGGGATATTCCAGGGGGCGAAGACTTTTCTACTGACGCGTTTAATGACCCTCGCGTTGAAGACTTACAGAAACAGGTCATGCTAAACACTGTCAAGATTGCAGAGTTACAGGAGCAGCTCAATGCGCTAAACAAAAACAAACAACAGCTCGAAGCTATGCTCGCCAGTATTGTGTCAGAAAATGAGCGCTTACGAATTCGAATGGCTGAATATGCGGAAGAGTGACTCAGAAGCGATAGAAGGATGAATCTTTTTAAGAAGATACTGACGAAAAAGCTGGGCGTTAGTATCGCTGCTGAGATAGATGAGATTGAACAAGCTGAAGCCAGAGAGCGTGTAGCTGAACGAGAACGTCTTGCTAAGGAGTTATCAGATGCGCAAGGCAAGGGCAAAGCCAAAGTGGGTGAGGATCCTGTGAACATCACAACTGAGCCAGAAGTTGAATCTGCGCCAGTTATTACAGATATCGTGGGGTATATAGTCTCAATAAGTTTTTCGTGTAGGAAAGCCTAAGGATGTGGATATTGACACGACAGATCTTCCAGATAGACATCGAGAATGGCTACAGAAAAAGAAGTTATATAGAGAGATTGAGGCAGCAGCT
Source organism: Scalesia atractyloides (assembly GCA_947069175.1). Taxonomy (NCBI): domain Eukaryota; kingdom Viridiplantae; phylum Streptophyta; class Magnoliopsida; order Asterales; family Asteraceae; genus Scalesia; species Scalesia atractyloides. The sequence goes on along the minus strand of CAMTDV010000020.1, from coordinate 68,286,603 downwards.
GATGAGTTTGATGAAGACGCTGAGAAAGAGGCTGAGGATTTAGATGATTTATTGTCTGGTGAGTCTGATTCTGATAGTGGTGATGATGATGATGATGATAATGTAGGTGGTACAGCTGTTCGTGTAACAAAATCTGTTTTAAATGAAGATGTTGATTATTCTGCTTACTTGGACGATTCTGCGAATCAAATGACTGGTGATAGAGATCAGGGTAGAACTGAAGGTCCTTCTGATGCTCAGTAGGCAAAAACTTCATGGTAACCGATACATCTACCGTTCCTGTCATGCAAAACCAAAGATATTATATCTTGAGCATGATGTTGAAGAGGCTGAGTATGTCCATAGCTATACCAAGGAAGAGATTGCTAAGATGTTAGGCTGGACGAAATTTCGAGTTTGACTTTGAAGATGAGCTGAATGACATTAGCGCTTTTGAGCCAAGTGATTATGTCTCTGAGCACGTTGAAGAAGCGAATGATTATGATAGAGTTGTCATGGATGATGATTCTGATGACGATGTTACTAATCTTGCCGATCAGGGTACAGATGACTCCCCAACTTTCACTGAATTGTTTGCAGCAGAAAATGCCGATGTTCTGAAATGAAAAGTTGAAGAAGCTGCTAAACAGGGTACCATTCCTCAACAGTTGAATAGAACTGAAATTGCAGAAATGAGGAAGAAATGGTTCAAGGTTTCACTAGTAGAGCGCAAGTTCAAACGTCCTCTAGCATTCTTTACACGTGATGCAGATCTCTCTAGGGGACATTATCAGCTGGGGTTGGATCGAAGAACTTAAAGTTTACGCTATCAAAAGGGAGTTTGGAATCCAGTACTTCAGATATTTTGCCATATTGGGATATCAAAGAGCTTGTGCAAATGAAGATGATAAACCTGAAAATGAAATTTCACGACCAAAGGCTATGGAAGTTGATTAAGCTTGAAGCTTTGCATGGATTTATACACTGGAAACCTCACTTTCCGAAGCGTATTAAGAAGATTGATCCAATTACTAATGAAAAAGATGTTACGCTCATCATTAAGAGGCCAAAGGTAATGAAGAATATGCCTATGATTCGGATGGAGTAAGATTTCCACAAAAACTTCAAGTGGTGGCATTATGATTCTAACACGGGAGAAGTTGTGATTTGTGTGCACCCTGATGATGATTCGTGGAAGATAACTGAGGAGCTTACTGAAGCCGTCATAGCTCACAAACGAATATATGGGCTATGGCATGGCATTCGAGTACTAGACCCGATGTGGCTAGTAAATTGTTCGAAGAAAGATATAGATTGTTTGTTCTACAACAAAATCAGCTACGAAGAGAAAGACAAAGAATAAGCACTCCAGTTTCAGAAGATTGTTAATGTCTGTTTCGCAAATGATATACATGCTGGATCGACATGCAACACTTCATGGAGGAAACTGGAGGAGATAGATGAAAGAAGAGAGAAAGCAAGGATTGCTGAGCGAGCTCGTATAGCGTCGCTGAGAAGTTTTCAGTTTGGCAAAACAGTTAACTGACCTCCTCTAATAGATCAATCGCCTATAACTTTTGAGGAGCGTCGCAAGTCACCGAAGTGGTTCTTTGGTCGTTAAACGTCAGATCTTATGAAGATTTTTTGAAGACTATCCAGACTGCGGCAACATCCAAGGGGGAGTTTGTTGGTGCAAAATGTATATTGCCTACGTCTTGGATATGTTGATTGTATGTATAGGGCTTTAGAACGTCAGATTGTAAATGTTATATTTGATTTATTTGTTTTGTAGTAGGCTCGTACGAGTGAGTCACAAGGCTCGTACGAGTGACACTCTGTCACTCGTACGAAGCAGCCACTCGCACGAGTCATAGTCTCTGTTACACACTCTCCTGTGCGAGTCATGTCAACCTATAAATATAGGAGTGCTGTGTCAGAGCTAGTTAGTGTTAGTACAGTTGGTACGGTGAAGCCCTGCTGAATTGTTTACTTGCGTTGTACTTTGCATGTCAATCAATACGTTCAAAGCACTTAACAGTAGATCTCACTTGTTTGTTTGTCAACCTCACTAACAATAAATTCCGCCTCTGTTTGTTGAGTTAGATCAGTCCGGCTGCTCATCGGAGGAGCTGATCCCCCGTTCACATTAGGCTTATCATATCTATATTTGGCCTAGGTCTCAAAAGGGATCATCAAAGGACATATTCAAACTGGACGTAGTCCATATATTATTAGACAGTGGATCGTAATGTCACAACTGTCATTATGATTTGACAATTACATATAGCTCATAGGCTTGTCACTAATGGACATAATAATACGGCACGTTGGCCTGTCACCTTGGACATAACATATGGCACGTTGGCCTATGGTACTTTGGCCTGTCCCCAAATTGACAAAATATGGCACTTTGGCCTATGGCACTTTGGCCTGTCACTTTGGACATATCATATGGCACGTTGGCCTGTCACTTTGGACATATCATATGGCACGTTGGCCCTATTAATTTGGACATAACATATGGCACGTTGGCCTGTCACTTGTCATCACATTGATGACATTAGCAAGGATCACATTGATCACATAGGCTATATAATAGGTCTTAGGACATAGTCCTTTTACCTAGACGGCTAGTGTGGTTCCTCAAGTCACACTACCAGGAGTATGAACATTCCTTAATGTTAACATAAGAGTACCTTAATGTTTGATTAATAGTCCCGGTCACTTTGGACCTTAACGACTTTGGAGGCTTGAACTTGGTCCACCACCTCTGGATTGAAGGATAACTTTCCTTTACTATCCTAATAGAAGGCCTTTTATCCTTAACTTATTATTTCTTAGCCAATATGTGGTCTGTGCCACTTGACATAATCAAATCCATCAAGGTCTTTTGTAATTGTATAGTAGAACATAAATTTTGAGTAAAATCGAGACATTCGCTTGAAGAGGATGAATACATATATATAATTCCAAAGTAATTCATTAAATGCCAAATAAAAATTACAATACTAGAAAGAAATGAATGAAACAAACTGTCAATGCAAGGACTTAAAAGAAATAAAAATGTCCACGCAGGGACTAAAGAAATAACAATGTCCTCGCAGGGACTAACATTTATTATTAGAAAAAAGTTCACTCGTCCTTCTTTCCCTTAACCAACTTGGAGAGTTTCTTGAAGAACTTGTTCGCCTTTTTCCCCGTTTTCTCCGCTTGTTGCTGCATTTCTTTCATTCGTTCCAAGGCCTCATTGATGGCCTCGAGTGGTGGCGGAGGTTGTGGTTGTGGTTGTGGCATAATAGGATACTGGTACCTATAACTTGGATATCCAGTAGGTGGATAAGCAGGTGGGAAAGGAGACGGGTAAAGTGCGTTATGCATGACCGCTTGCATGTAAGGGTCATGCGACAATGTTTGATAATCAACAGGTGTAGATGGGTTAAAAGGATCATATCCAGATGTATCCAGATATGTTGGGATAGGGTTATTATAACCCGAGGGTGGTGGTTGAACCACTGGTGATGGTGTCGGTTCCACCACAAGTGAAACATTGGAGGGTCCACCCATTTATGGGTCCTCGTAAATGGTAGGGTAAGGTTTGGGCAAAGGTGGTAGTGATCCTGACCGTTGGTCCGCACGTACTGACATACGTGCTCCTCTTTTCCTCCTTGGCGGTTCAGGTGACGATTGGGGTTGTTCCACCGGTTCCATGTGGACATCTTCTTGTACAGGAGGAGTTGGGGAGTGATGGGAAGGAGTGTTTGCGAAGGTAAATTGGTTCCAATATTAGTCCCATTCATTAGGACCTTGGTATGGCGATAAGAATGATGAGAGTGGTGAGAGTGGTGTGAATGATGTGAATGGTACGAGTGGTAAGAGTTTTGGGTATGAGAAGGTGAATGTTGCGATAATGGCCAGGAATCCCCCGAATCCTAATAGGGGTTCGGGTGATGGGGATGTGAGGGAATATGTCCAGAAGGTCCTCCCCTCATTGGTCCTTTACCTTTTCCTCTTACTCTTGGTGGCATTTTCCTGTTAAAAATCAAATCAAAACAATCCTGGGTCAATTCCTAGACTCGGAAGTCTAAGGAATGTGCTTGTGTAAGTTTGAGATTAAACACAAGAAAGCTAGTGTTTAATTCTCTCAAACGTTGGCTCTGATACCAACCTGTCACACCTTCAGCTTTCCACAGCCAATCTAAACACCGGTGGGCCCGGGTGGGGAATATCGTGACGTAAGTTGATATCATCATAGTCAATTAAACACAGTACAACGGAATTCTTGGAATTAAATTACTATTACAAACCAAATGTTCAAAGTGCAAAATAATATACAGACAGCTCGTAATAGAAGATCCACAGGCGGATCGTAAATTGTACAAAAAGAATGTAAAAACAGACTTTGGGTAGATCTAGGATTTGCAAGATCCTCTTATCCCTACCGAGCACTTCCAGCCTATTTTCGTATTGTACGCAAGCTTAGTCTTTTGAAAATAAATCAGCTTTCGCAGGTAAATACACCCAACTGACTCATTTTGAAAATATTTTAAAGTTTTTATTAAGTGCACACTGGCACAAAATCTTTATAACTTGGGAAAGTTACTTTGTAACCTTGTTAACAGATTTACTTGTTTGTCCATACATACAAGGCCTAGTGCGAAAACCGAGACATGATTAACGTACACACCACTTACAAACTCATGAAGGAGTTAGCCCTAACTTTGTGGGTAATTGCATTTGAGCGTTGGTCAGGTGTATGCCTACACCCCGCGCTAAGGTCGTGGCCATTATCTAATGTAATGAGCCGAGGATATCCAGCACACGGTAGTTAACCCCGATGTTTAAGTTATCAAACAAAACTAATTAAAACGGAATATGTGGATTTACTAGCCACAATCCGGCATTCAATTTATCCCATTTCTTACCAAGCAGTAACAATTTACCGTAACCCAAGCGCGTATAGGGGAAATAAGTAGAGAGTATTTTCCTGAGCTAGTCTTCGTTTAAATGCAAGATTTTAATAACTCATCCGTACACAAAAGTACTAAGTGCATATAGCATTTACCGGAATGTCTCTAGTCTGGATTATGGCCTAAGCTAACCAATTAAATACTAACAGTCTCATTTAAGTTATAGACTTAGACCGACTAGCGTACATGATCACAACGTATAACGCTAGATTAAACGATGATCGGATAGAATGTAGTTTAATCCCAACAAGCACTTTGACTTGTGTAATATGGATAAACTATAAACATTCTGGATTTTGAGACTTAAATAACAAGGTTAGACCCGTTTCGGTTAATTTCTGTAAACTAGTTACATATACTTAACCGTACGCATATCAGCGATATCAGGTAACCGGATAAGTCATGGACATGTTCTATATGCCATTATACTTTAAATAAGGTGTAATATCAGTAGGATATCAACTTTCATTCCCGTTACGGTTTTAAAACGAAACTATGCCTCATAAAGGCATTTTGGTAATTTCATACCGTTTAATAGGGACTTGAATATAATTAAATGTTATGACCATAAGTATTCTGGAAAATTGACTTATTTTATGAAATAATATTAGTAGGATATTAATTATTTGTGTAATTTTATCTTTTATGACCAAACAATGCACCAAATGGGAATTTTGGTCATTTTACACATAGTTTTATAAATTATTTGGGATTTTGAGTTTATATCATGTACCTACTATAAAAATATTTAAAATAAGTTTTGTAATCAGTAGGTAACAAGTGTTGGTTGATTAATATGGTTTAAAACCATACTATGCGCCGAAACGGCGCTTATGTCGTAAAATGATGATTTATGCGATGTTTAAATAAAACTGATGTTATGGTCAAGTTAGCATGTCTTAGAGATGTTATTTGATATAACATATCAGTAGGTAAAAGATTTACTTTGAAAAGATATTGTTAAAACCATTTTATAAGCCACAAGGCTTAATCGTCATTTATTGACATAATACGAGAACTTGTTCATAAACTCAGTTTATAATCTGGTTTGACATCCTGAATAATCCTACTTATAATATTACATCAGTAGGAAACTCATTTTCATGTTCATTATCATTTAAACCTCATTTTATGCAAAAAGGGCATTTTAGTCAAAATGGCATAATTACGGAACTTGTGCATAAACTCATATTCTGATTATGATCATTTAATATAACCTCAGGAGGTTATGCTACATTATATTATGATCATAATGCAATCTTAGATCAGTAGCTAACTAATCTAAATCGGGTTAGAATCGAAAGTCATAGTAGAAGTCAAACTTCACGACTTTCGGTTGTGAACCGACCCTAATGTCACTCAGAGGCTGGGCATGTTGACTCTAATGTCACTCAGAGGTTGGGCATGTTGACATATCAATCACTCAGAAGCCAAGTTCAAGCATGCTGACATATCAGTCACTCAGAGGCTAATGTTTAAGCATGTTGACATATGAGTGACTCAGAGGCTAATGTTTAAGCATGTTGACGTATCAGTCACTCAGAGGCTAATGTTTAAGCATGTTGAAATATCAGTCACTCAGAGGGCTAATGTTTAAGCATGCTGACATATCAGTCACTCAGAGGCTCAGTTTGAGCATGTTGACACCCTTTAGTCCTTATTAGTCTTTAATAGACTAAAATAAAAATACAACACATGTCACTATACTATTGGACACGATTTTACGAGGTGTTACATTTATCTTATTTTTCAATTTCTTTTTCCTATTAAACAATAGTTTAACAAAATATAATTTAGAATGAAAATCTTTTATTGACACGTGTAAATCTCTAGTACCTCCTTATCTTATTTTTCAATTTCTTTTTTCCTATTAGATAATAGCTTAACTAAATAAAATTTAAATAATGATAATAACTTTTTTTTTATCAAACTTTAAATTAATAATCTTCTTATCTTATGTTTTTAATTTCTTTTTACTATTAAACAATAGTTTAACTAAATACAATTTAGATAAGGATAATAACTTTCTATCCGTACGAGATAGAAGAAGTTTTTTTCCTCTTTGTAGAACTAGACAGATGTATAAATTTTTATTCACATTTTAGTTAAATTATTTTTTAATACTATTATTATTATTAGGAAAATATATAATTTTTATTCTCATTTAAATTAAATTTAAGTAAATTATTTTTAATACTATTATTATTTAATATTTAATAGGATACATAAATAAGAAAATTATTATATTAAATCACAAACTTCATGGATCTCTCTTATTTATTTATTATTTCTTTTATTTTTTATCCGTTTATTAATAATCATATAATATTTCATTGGTTCTACCACGGGTAATACACATGTTTCTAACATAATAATAAATAAAAAAATTAAATTTTAATAAGTAAATAGTACATCGAATTTATGATTTATATACATATCTTGACGAACGTATGATTTAATCGATTACATTATATTTATTTAACTCGTGCAATATAAGAGGTATTTTAAAGATATAATTATATTGCTTATTGTATAGAATTAAATTTATGCAACACGTATAAAATATAGGGTTTTAAGCTAGTTAATTTATATAACCTAATTAATAAAGTTACTATGTACCTCTATTCAAACCAAAATAAAGTAATAATAGTATTAAAATATATCCAACTTACAAAACAAGTACCGTCGACATGTGCCACCAATGAAACCACAGTTCACCTCCCGCTTGCCATACATAATAATCACATCAATTACACTACCCAAGTTTTTGAACCCCTTTCCTAATTTCTAATGATTAACAACCCTTGGTAGCTAACTTTAATGATTAGTCAACAATTTTAGTGATTTGATCAGTCGGCCATCACTCTTTTGTTACTAAAAGATGTAGAATCGTTACCAGATCTTCTCCGCTTCATTACTAGTAGTATAGACGACACGTTTTGAATTTACGAGAATTGGGGAGATTCAGCAGCGAAATGTTGGCAGGGAAAGAGGCTGGCGGATTTGAAGTTTGAGGGATATTCATGGAAGAACAACTAGTTAAATGGTTGTAGAAAAGCTGGTATAGTAGGGAGAGTGTGTATGTGTTTTTAGAGAAAGAAGGTAGGTGGGGTTTTTTTAATTATTTATGTGTTAGGATGGAAAAGACAGCAATATCTTTATATGGGGTATGTATGATCTGATTTAAGTAAAAAAGTTAACTAGGCTAAATCTAAAGTACATAACGTGTAAGATTTAGAAACATTATGTTTAAAAGTCATCAATTTTAGAGGCAAACGACACCGCTTCAAACGACACTCTAAAACTCATATAAAGATAAAAAGTTAACTAGGCTAAATCTAAAGTACATAACGTGTAAGATTTAGAAACATTATGTTTAAAAGTCATCAATTTTAGAGGCAAACGACACCGCTTCAAATTTGATATAAAGATAAATGAGAAAACTTGCAATTCACTCTAAAACTCATATAAAAAATCCCAATCTAATTAATCCCTAATAATCCCGACTAATCGCTAGTTGATACCTCACCGACCACTAGCGCCTATTGATTCTTACAATGTGATATGCACCAAATGCAACATATAAAATATATCAAATACGATATAATATCAACCCTTTTATGTACTAATGTTGGAAAAAGTGTGTTTCTTTTTATACTTTTGATTTTCAGAATTAAAAGAGCTTAAATGTACAAAAGAAACAAATTAACGGCAAAAACCAACTTAAATACAAAAGAAAAGAAGTTGATACATTATACCGATCCTCTAAGCTTCACCCCAAGACCAAAAACAACAAATCAGAAAACAAGCATGGGGTCGTGCCACCAAGGCATGGGGTCGTGCCCCACTCTAGATTCCATGAAGAAAAAGACAAACAGAAGCAGACAAGAGACACGGGGCCGTGTCTCATGGACACATGCCGTGGTCGACTCCCAGATATGCAAAATCTTGGATAGAACAGTAAGTACAAGGGCCACGGGGCCGTGCCATTGACGAGCATATAGACTGACACAACTCATTAAATGAATACAGAGAAGAAGGAGGCACGGGCCGTGTGAACAGTCTGTTTCCGACTATAAATAGGGGTGCTTGTTTCAATTGCATTCCATCCTTTGGAAAACCACTTCTATCACACTTGCCACCATTCCACCACCACAATACCACCATCATCCATCTTTAGAGTGTGTAGTAGTCTCGGGATCCAAGATTGATCGTAAGAGTTTTTGTCAAACAAAGGCCATGATTGGCTAATCTCTTACATCACTTGATGAAGACAAGTCTTTTATGTATTACTTTTGATTTCCAAGCTTTGGTTATCTTTTTAATTGGGTATGTATCCATGACTCTAATAACTAGTTTTTTATATTGAAAGTGAACTTTATTCTATCGTCTCTTCATGTTTTTTTATACTCATTCGTGTCTTTACAGTCTATATAAAGCACGTGAATAGTCTGGAAGGGGGTTAGAAGGGTGATTTGAGTAAAGTTTTTGCCTTATTTAGTGTATAAATCTTACGAGGACTTGATTCAAGCTTATTAGAACTTCCTTTGAGGCAGATAATATCAAATCGGGAAAGTAAGAATGGCTTGAATCCCTTATAATAAAGCTACTATTAAAACTTTAAACCGACCTTAGGGGTGAGTAGAGAATCCAAATAACCTAACAGTAAACAGAATAACCAACAACACCGAACCGAAACAAAAACCGATGATTTGATCTTCAGATTTTTAATAACCGAAAATTTTGGTTTGGTTTTTCGTTAACCATTTTCAATAACCGAAAAAAACCGAACCGAATCGATAAGTTACAATCCATATATTTTTTGTTTAAGTTTAAGTTGTTTAAGTGTTTGACTCAAAGCAAGTAAATATTATTAATTTTATTCTTGAATGTTAAGTCTTTATAATAAAAACATTACATGTTTATTTATAATTGATATTATTTATTTATTACCTACAAGAAATTACAAAATTTAATATAAAAATTAAATGATCTTCAAACTATCATAAAAGAAAATGTCTCAATAAAAACTTTGAAGAAACATAAAAATAGATTTGAAGGATTTATATAAGTAATATTAATTAAAGATGTTAACTATAATAACTTAAATGTAAACATATAAGAACGATTCTTATATTTTAGATTATACTTTTTGTTTTTGAATCTTATATAATTTTGTTTCAAAAATCGAAAAACCAAACCGAACGATGTAAAAAGAAAACCAAAAAAAAAAAAAAACGAAACCGAACGGTTTTAAAAAACCAAAAACCGACATTTCGGTTTTGGTTTCACCCAAAAACCGAATCGAACTGAACCGTGCATACCCCTAACCGGCCTTGTGGGATTGTATCCCTGCTGACTCAGACCAATATGGCCGAGGGTAGCGTTGCCTGCAAAAGTGGGACATGGCACATTTTGCATTAATAACTTACTTAATTATCTTTCAATATTTCGGCCTTGCGGGACTGTATCCCTGCTAACTCAGACCAATATGGCCGAGGGTAGCTTTACCTCCAAAAGAGGGACATGCCACTACAATCAATATAATCTTCTAAAAAACTCAAAGTGCGGAACTCATCAAAATACGTAAAAGATATGTCAAAACCAAGTGATTCTATCTTGTCTATTGTTTTTTTATCATTTTAGTTTCTTTATTTATTTTAACTATTAAAAATATTTTCTCAAAATTTGGTTAGATTAGACGTTGACAATAATCCGGTATTAAAAGCTTTTCTGTCCTTGGACGAGCTTGGTATCTTACCATCACTATACTACACCAACTATGGGTGTACTTGTAAGTCCCGAAATCGGATCCAACAGGTATTCTAAACCTAAATATTAGGATGAAGAACAACTCTTGAATCAAAAACAACTTGCATACATCAGAATAGTGTCTGATACAAGTTTTCAATAATAACTCTCTAACCTTGAAACATTAACCTAATACATATATTTATACTAACCATCTAGCCCAGCAATTACAACCCTAGGCCCATAAGGCACTAGGAAGCCCAAAACCCTCTAATAAGCCCAAATGTAGCACTAATGTGTAAACCTTCAAATGGAATAAGCCCAAGAATCTCCCCCTAGGTTTACAACATTAGACCTTTTAATCTTTAGGTTGCGCATCAATTCCCAATCTTCTAGCAATGATTCCAGCCACAACAGTTGTCCAGTCTTTAGGAAAAGCTTCATATAACTCTGAATCTGATTTGAAGCAAGAACCTGCAGATCTTCATCGTGAAAACTCACCAAATCGACCACATCATTAACCCGAAACGCCTTCTCTTTCGTCACGATCGCCACACTCCCAACTTTAGGATCATATAGCCAAAAATTAAAATTCTACAAAATTTGTTTTGGAAATGTTGGAGCAACTGGTATAACAAGTTCTTTATTCGTTAGAGGCCACATCACCGATTTAAACCTCCTCCCAGTCCTTGCATCACGCACCCCCTTTGCTGTTCGCAGATAAGGCTCAGCCGTTTTCATTATCTTAAATCCAGTCTTCACTTCCTGTTCCAACCTCTTGAAAAACCTCCAGCATGGACCTCGTTCGGTAGTATCATCAGAGTAAGGAGCTCGTAACAGATTAGTCAAGGCAATCTTCGTCCAAGTTTCAAACTGAGACTCCTTAGAATAATATTCTCTAGTACCGTCCTGTCTGACAATGATCCACATCTTCTTCATGTGGTCATACATCCAGCTAAGAACTTTTGATTTATTACCAACCTTGCTATAGTAACTCGAGCCGAGTTCCATGATATGCCGTTCAGATTGGTTGGAAGGACCTTTCAACTGAAAATTCTCATCAAGCGGATTAACGTCAACATTTTTCATCAAAACCATCTGCTTCTTCTTTTGTGCCGTTGAACGTTTTTGACTGACAGTGAATAATCATCAAAACCAGCTTGTCTGTCAGAAGCCAACTGTTCAGCAGCTATTCAATCCGCTTCTCTTTGTTCGGATGCTCTCTGCTCGGCCGCTCTATGTCGGTGTTCTATATTCATTGGATCATCAGTAGGGTTAGAAAATTCTCGCCCAAACTTGTTCTCCAACTTAGCCTTCAAATCAAACACCAAAGTCATCAACATAGTAACGTCCCCTTGCAACTGATCGATCGTTTGGTCCCTCACGTCTAAGCGTGTCTGCAATGACGCAATCTGAGCATCTTTAAGTACGACCTCCTGTTCGAGTACAATCACTCGCTTCTTCAAATTAACAACATCAACCTCTACATCTTCATCATCACTATCCAGACCACTAAACTCAAAGGCGCGTTTCTCAGATCTTCATGAATATTCTGCAACATTACCCTCAACACCACCTGAACCACTTCCACCCGCTCCAGATCCCTCAGCACCCACTGAACTACCACCATAATCCATCATTCGCAACATAGAGTCCGCTGGAACAGATACGGCCATGGAATGTGTAGCAATATGAGCAGTTTTCGGTTCAGAAGAAATAGTGGGATCAACCATCGGAGCATCCGTCAAAGATACAATAAATAAAGATAAAGCAGGAGTAGATGTCACTGGTGTAGATTCTTCAGCAATACTAATAGTGTGAACTTCTGAATGACTTGGTTCGTTAATAGTCTCCGTCCGCCATCTCTTTATCAAAGGCACTTCGTCTTCTTCAACCTCTTCATCAGACTCAACCACACGAACAGACGTCAACAGAGGGTATCACAAGAGGAGGATCACCTTTTCGCTCTTTGATTTCTTTCAGGTGTGCAATAAGAGCTTCTAGGTTCTCTGAAGAAAGTTCTGGCAAACTGGAGTCATATTAGCATTAAATTTGGTAAGGTCGTCTAAGAAAGCTTGTTCCTCGTCTGTGTCCGCATCAGTAACCAGATTTCAACCTCAATCTCTTTCTCTTTCACAGGCATATCATGTTCTTTAGGAATGATAACATTAACTGGTGTAGGAGCTGGGACATCCTGTCCGATCACCTCAGCAAACCTTCCGAACTTCTTCAATGGAAAACGACCAACAAAAACAGTCTTCGATGTCGAATAGTTTTTCTTCATAGTGCTAAAAATAGTCTGTCCCATTGGCTTCATATTTAGCAGATTCACATCAGAAGCATCCTTGGCTAAATCTAGATATCGAGCATCCAAAATAACTGCACAAAGCGCGGATATAGTAGAAACATCCTCTTCTTTGACTGTTCTAAAATCTTCTTCATATTTTCGAAAATATAACCTGAAAAGTTATATTTCCAATCCATAATAAGAGACACAATCGCTGAAGTTTGAGTTTGATTCGGTTGATCTAGCCCTCCTTGTTCTCAGAAACACATTGCATGAACATATGCACCAACAATCTCCAGTAAGCGGGAAACATTTTCTTGAGTAGTGGCGGATATGATCCCTCATAACTCATCTCTGTAAGAATAGGCAACACTTTCTCCTTTGCGTACACAGTTGGATCACTTGTAGTGTCTGTAAACTGTAATACCTCTTGAACACAAGCTTCATTCACTATGATCTCTTTACCCTAAATCTGAGAACTAATGTACGGCCTCACAACAGCTGTTTCAAGTGGAATCTAGCTCTCTTCCAAAAGGTGTGCACCAGATCTTTATATATCATCTGGTTGGCACGAAGTGCATACGCAATCTTGCACACATTTAGCCCAGCCATCGTGGATTTGAACTCTTGATAAAATTCCGCTGGTGGATCTGATAGATATCCCGCTTGATTATGAAACTGTTCCTCCACCAGCATGACTGCATCAAAAGCTTCTTCCACCATTTCTGTCAAAAACAATAACTAGGTTAACTCAATCTCAACACAACTAACAGAAGTTAAGGGATTTCATTAGGATAAAAGGTCAACACAAATTGGACGGTTCAAACAGATTTCAAAGGTTCAATTATTAAAAAGGTTCAAACCAGTTTGAGGGGTTCAATCACTTGGATAGGTTCAGACCTTAGAATCCGGATTCACCAACAGTTCAACAGTAATCCGGATGAACCTTTCATCAATCCGGATTCGCAAATAGGTCAACAGTAATTCGGATGAACCTTACATCAATCCGGATGAACATTATCCGAGATGAAATCCGAGTTCATCAACTCGGTGTCCATCCGGAATGAGATCCGAAATACCAGTTTCTTTGAAGGCCAATCTGAAATGCTGTCTGAAATGCATGAAGACTTGAATGGATTTCATAATTTTAAAGCATTAAATACCTAATCCGGTTGAAATCTAAGATAAAAATCCGAAATGAAAGATGAACAGTGAGTTCAGAGATGATCAAAGAATATCAGAGGATTTCAGAAAATTTTGTGAATAATCCGAAATGCATCTCTGATTCAGTTAAGTATTTTTCTGGAATGGGCTTGGGCCTAAAACCTTTTGGGCCTAACTCAATCCGGAATCCATCATCCGAATTCCCAAATGATCCGGATTGGGCTTTTGTCAGGCCCAGTCTGAAATAGTGACTACTTAGTGGCCTATCCGGAAGGTGCTTGAAAGCTCAATCCGGAACAGTAACTCATTAACCATAAGTGTTCAATTTTAAGACTTTCAGAAATTCTATTAGATTGGCGCAACTTTGAAACTTAGCAGACCAATCCAATATCCCTTGACAGAAACCATCTAACCAAAAATCAGCAATTTGACTAACCAAGCATCCAACCACCTTTTACCAACTAGAAAAGTAAGTAAGACATTTAAGCAAAAACACAAACACAAACACAAACACAGACACAGACACAGCCTTGCTAAGGGATCAAATCGTTTCTAAAGTCGACTAAGGAGCATTTTTCAGTGTGAGCTGGGTTAGACTAGTCTAAGCAATTGCAAATATACTTGTCCATTTGAATCTAAAACTCAACCCTCCAGTTCTAGATTCATGATATGCTTAAGGTAATATTATACTATGATACCCGTGTGTCCCATACCATGACATACCCCCGCGATCAAGGTAAGCACAACGATTCATCGCAGCAGGTGAGTATACTGAGATCATCCTTTATATTTTACAACGTCTGACAGTTGGTGAACAGGTCAGTACTTTCGTACAACAGAGTAACCAAAAGTATCTGACGAGGGTTAGGCAAATACCTTATGTGGTACGTAGGAATTCATGGAATATTCTCATGAAGAGATTTCCGTCTTTTTAGGTTTTGGCCTTTCTATTTTGGCTCTTTTAAAAGATATCCTGACTGTGCCTAGGTCTGCATATAATCTGGATGCAACAGAAGGGCAGCCAAGATATCCCTATATGACTCAACAACATAAAGACCCGAAACCTCAGGCGTTGGCTATCTATCAACACATGATTTAAGACCATGAAATCATACGCCTATAGTGTGTGACCCACTAAATATATAGTTCTTTATGTTTATATAATTTAGCTTACACTATCCGGTTGCGATCTAGACCTATCAACATATCACCTTTGATTCAAGTCTTTCCCGCTTCAACACCTTACATGTGTTAGTTAGAAACTTTATCACGAAAAAGTATTTCATTTCCCAATCATTGCAAAAGCTGTTTAATATATGTATATATGTATAATATATATATATGTATATATATATATATATATGTATATATATATATATATGTATATAATATATAATATGTATGTAATTCTCCCCCTAAATTTGTGCATACATATGAGCAAATTTACGAAGCAAACAAAAACGAAAGAAAGACAACAAACTAAACGGAAAGGACAGAGGATGCTCAGTTAGAAAAATAGATCATTTTGAGGAGATCCACAAGCACTTGAAAACGCGCGTTGCTAACGGGTTTCGTGAACAAATCCACCACGTTTGCATCGGTGTGGATTTTCTTAAGTTTAACGAGACCCTTTTAATAGCAATCATGAATAAAATGAACTTTGATATTTATGTACTTGGTTTTGGAGTGAAAAACAAGGTTTTTGACGATTTGGATAGCGGCATCATTATCACAATAAATTGTTGTGTTTAGATAAGTCAAACCATAACCAGCAAGCTGGTGTTGCATCCATAAAACCTGGGAGCAGCAAGCAGATGCTGCGACATATTGTGCTTCCGCCGTAGAGAGCGAGACCGTCTGCTGCTTCTTGCATTGCCACGAGATCAATCTATCTTCCAAGAATTGGCATCCAGCTGAAGTTGAGCGCATATCCCTATCCGTACCTCCAAGATTACTGTCAGAGAAATCATACAGTTCAAATTCAGAATTTTTAGGATACCAGAGGCCCAATGATGGTGCCCCTTTGAGGTACCTAAAGATTCTTTTAACAACATGTAAATGAGAGAGTTTAGGAGTAGCCTGATATCGAGCACACTGGCAAACGACAAACGACAAACATGATATCTGGCCGACTTGCAGTGAGATACATGAGTGAACCAATCATAGATCGGTACATGGTTGGATTAACATGCATTCCTTCAACGTCTTCATTTAGCAAAGGCCGTTTTGCAATAGGTGAAGCTGTAGGCTTTGAGTCTGTAAGCTTGAATTTCGCAAGAACGTCATTGACATATTTTCCTTGATGAATCAAGATTCCTTGCGGGCTTTGACGAACTTGAAGTCCCAAAAACATAGTCATCTCCCCCATGAGCTCATCTCAAATTTCTTCTTCATGTTTTCTTCAAATTCCCGACACAGACCATCATTCGTAGAACCAAAAATAATATCATCGATGTAAATTTGAACAAGAATAATGTCATTGTCAACACGTTTGATGAGCAAAGTTTGATCAATGGTTCCCCGAGTATATCCATGAGCAACCAAATGCTCTGTTAGAGTTGCATACCATGCGCGAGGCGCTTGATGCAACCCATACAAAGCTTTGTCCAATTTGTATGCATAATCTGGCTTGTCAGGATCAGTAAAACCCGGTGGTTGTGCCACGTATATTTCCTCTTTCACCGTGCCATAGAGAAATCCAGTCTTGACATCCATTTGATAGCAGTCTTGACATCCATAAGATGTATATGCCAAGAAAATACGAATAGCCTCCAATCGAGCTACCGGTGCATAAACCTCATCGTAGTCCAATCCTTCAATCTGACGAAAACCCTGAACAACCAGTCGAGCTTTATTCCGAACAATGACTCTGGTGTCATCCTGTTTATTGCGATATACCCAGCGAGTTCCAAGAGCACGCTTTCCTTGAGGAAGCTTCACCAATTGCCATACACCAAGCTTCTCAAATTGATTGAGTTCTTTATGCATAGCGTCAACCCAACCTGGTTCCTGCAAGGCGGCATCAATGCTTTTAGGTTCAATTTGTGAGATAAAGCAAGACTAAAGACGATTATTGATATCCCCTGATTGACTGCGGGTTCGAACGACAGCAGTAACAGGACCAGTAACTTTTTCAATTGGATGATCGCGCTGTAGACGTTGTGGTATTGGAGTAGCAGGGACAGGGAGATCTGTTTGGAAGTTGTAACACTCGGTGAGACAACTCCAGATGAATCCCCCTCATTAGTTGCACCAGTAGAAGTGTTGAATGATGAATCAACTGAACATTCTGGCAGTGTAGGCTCAGGAAACAGAGATGAACCTAGACATTGGGAGGAGCAGACCCTTCATTTGTCATAGGAGGCTCTGTGTTTGGAGCCTCAACTTCAGAGGAATCATCCTGAGGAGTCTAGTCAGATGCCGTTTCCTGATGCTGCGATACTGGTGAAGGTGTATATATAGCTTCATTAAATCCGGGTGGATCCACACTCAGCTGATTAAAAGTCTCGTGCAGCTGTGCAGCATCGGCATCGTCTTCAGGTAATATCGTTGGAAGTTCAGAAATGTTGCTTGTACCTCCAGTCACATTAGAAGAAACATTAACATGGTTAAACAAGGAGGAATAATCATACAACCAGTCAGGACCAATGTGTGTGTCCTTGGGATTCTCCTCCAGCTAACCCACATTGTAAGTTTCAACTACCAATTTCTTGATCTTATTATAGACACGATAAGAGGTATTTTTAGAATATCCGACGAAAATGCATGGATCTCCGCGTGATTCAAATTTTCCTTTGGCATTCATGAGTAGAAGAACACAAGTGCATCCGAACTTGCGGAAATGCTTGACCGAAGGTTTGCGACCTTCAACTACTTCGTACGTGTTTTCATGTGTCTTTTGTTGATCAGGGCATGATTCTGAATATAACAGGCGGTATTAATTGCTTCTGCCCAGAAAATAAGAGGTAGTTTGGATTCAACTAACATAGTATGTGCAGCTTCAATCAGTGTTTGATTTCTCCGTTCGGCAACCCCATTTTGTTGTGGAGTTCTGGCTGCACTAAACTGTCGATCAATACCCTTGGAGGAGCAGAAAGAATTTAAGGTAGCATTCTTAAACTATGTTCCATTATCACACGAATAGCCTTCACGGTGGTGTCTGTCTGGTTCTCCATATGTGTGATGAACTGTTTAACTAACTCAGCGGTTTCACTTTTTTGTGCCAGAAAGAAGACCTAAGTGAATCGTAAGTAGTCATCAATAATGACCAGACAGTATGCCTTCCCGCCAATGCTCAGAACATCTGTCAGACCAAAAAGATCCATATGAAGCAATTCTAAGACTTGAGACGTGGAAGGAGCAGTTTTAGATTCGTGCAACTGTCGATGTTGTTTCCCACGTGCACATGATTCACACTTTTCAATCTACATAAAGTCGCGGTAGATCTCTAACTAAACTACCTTTTGCAAGTCGATTTAAGTTCTTCATGTTGATGTGTCCGAGTCCACTATGCCATAGCAATGCATCATGCTCAGCTGTCGACGAGAATAAGCAAGTAAGCTTGTCAGAGGGAGCTTTGTTCATGTTGATGACATATACATTTCCTTTTCGCGCGACTTTTAGAAGAATCCAATTATCCGGAATGATGCGGCCTGGTTTCAGTACATAACACCCTTTCTTGGTAAAGAGAACATCCAAATGATTGTCACAGAGCTGAGACACACTCAAAAGACTATGCTTCAACTCTGGTACGTAATTCACGTTCTTGAAGCTGAGAGCTCCGTTGCATACTATTCTTCTCATAGTGATCTTTCCTGTCTCACCACCTGCGAAGAAGACATACCCGCCATCGAAAAAGTGAATGTTATTCAACTGCGAGATGTCCCCAGTCATGTGCCTGGAACAGCCACTGTGAGTATACCAGAGTCTGACGAGAGTTCGCCAGAGCTGTTCCTACACATTTCAACAGGTTTTAGTTAGAAGCTGCAACCCAGGCCATTGACGATCTGGGCATGTCATGTGCATCAACATAGGTAACCTCATGGAAAATTAAATTAGTTGAGGATGAGGTCGATGATGCTTTTGATTTGTCTGATTTTAGGGAGAAGACTCAATCTTGGTCAAGATCTTAGGCCTACAGGTTAGCGATTCAGACTTCTGCACAGTCCTTGGAGTGCTAGAAGGATTCATAAAACCTGAAGATCTTAGACATTTGTGAGTTTGTTTTTCGCCATGTTTCAGTCTCGATCAGAAGGCTTAGCTGTAGTAAATCGAGCCTGATATAGGCGATTAGGCATCGCTTTCTGATATTTTGAGTATAATGCTTTGAAAGGTGTAAAAGCTTTTTGACAATTTCGCGCAATATGCCCGGGAAATCCACAGTTGAAATAGGTCTGCCTCTTCTGGAAGAAAACAGTCCGTTCTGCTTGGGAAATTCTAGGCAATTTGTCTGTCAGTTTCTTGCTTGCTGATATTGAAGGCTAGTGCAAGGTTTTGGTCTTGGTTGTTGCATGCGCACAACCATCAGCACACTTGTTAGTTTTGTGATTTGAATTAAACAATTCGGAGTGAGTAGACTTAGGCAAAAATTTAACTGGTTTCTATTCAGCTGGTAGCTTAACAGATTCTGTTTGGGGCTGCTGAGTCAATTTCTCAGAATGAAGAAGTGACTCAACAGTCGCCTTTTCATTTGTCTGAAACGCCTGTTTGTTTTTCTTCTTTTTGTATCTATGTGTTTTCTGTTTCTTATTATTAGTTTTCAAATCATTTTGCGTGGCAGATTCTGCAGAGGAGACGGGTGGCTCAGCAAGGACATCCTTTCTTGAACTGCCAGAAAATGAGCTTGAAACATTAAAAGTAAGAGGAATCTCTAAATTTTGAAAAGTTTAAGAGTCCGATTCAGATTCAGTTTCAAGATTTGTATCTGAATCAGCAGGAAGAGAATGCTCATCTTCTGTCATTTCAGAATCAGTCCATTGTTCTTTGTTTGAAGAAGCTGATTCGCCTGATTCTTCTAGTACTATGCCATCATCATTCTTTATAGGGTCAGTTGGTTGGTTGAGTTCCTCACTGTCAACCCTGGGATTAGCATCAACAGACAGAACTTTTGGAGAAGAACTTCCAGTCTCTTCAGTAGAAACTGAGGAAACCGAATCATCTGTCGATGTTGTACCTGTAGCAAAATTCATGTTTTCATCACACGAGTTATCACATTTATTATTAGCATTCAGTTGGATGAAAAACTAGAATTAAAACCATCTATGTTATCAACACAACCAACACTGTCTGAGAATTTAAATTGTTCAGCAAGAAATTGATTCAAAATGTCAAAAGCAGGTTTATAAAAATCATAATCAGCAGCTGAATTATCTGAATTTGAATTCAGACATTCTTCTTGATCACCATCTGTAATATCCTCAACTAATATTTCTTCTACACATGAGGTAGAAACGTTAGTATCGTTCACTAAGTCAGTTTTAGTTTCAAAAGAATATTCTCCTTTCGATTCTGTGGATAATGTTGTTGCCTCTGCCTTAGGCGTCATTTTCTCTAAATCATCTAAACTACAAGATGGATGGTCACGAGATTCGTGTGAAAGTGGTGTGGAAGTAACGAAAACATCATCCCTCTTAAGTTCAGTTGGCTTGGAGAACTTTGGGTAATAGGGCTTCCACGGTTTTGAAAGATAATCTGATGGTTTTCCATACATCATATTTTCTACATTTTCTAGATCAGCCTTAGATTCAGGCATTCTTGTATAGTTATGATTATATGGTGGAGCATCCCTATTATACCCAAGACCTTTTGTATAATTTTTCTGATAATTAAGCTGTAGATCACACAAGTCCTTGACTAGCTTGCTGGAAGTTTCAAATTTTTTAATATTTATTTCATTTTCTTGAAACTTCCCTATCAAGGAATTTAGCTTGGCTAAGGCTGCTTGAAGTTCTACTTTCTTTTCAGCTAATTTTAGCTTATAGTCATATACCTAACATTGCTGTTGGTTCAAGTAAAGCTTTAGCTGATCTATATCTTGTTTTTGAGCTTCGACCTTTTCCATAAGAAGCTTATTCTTATGTTTAAGGGTGATGTTCTGTGATGCAACTTGCTAATATTCAGCTACAAGAGTTGAATTATGGGCACACATTCGTGATAATTTAAACGACAACTATCTGAACAGAGAATTGATTTACCGTTTCCAAAAGATCATGTGTCTGAGTTGTCTGCGCCATCATGTAGTGGTTGTTGTTCTTAGAAAGATTCAAAGTCTCCATCTGAGCTGCAGCATCTGCCCAGTTGAATCCTTCGTGCTTTGTGCCACCAAAGGTGTTGATTTCCTGCCAGAGCTGCTTGAGGGACTTGTAGTAGATTTTGAAGGAGAGACTGACACCAGCTATCTGTCACTGCTCTATATGTCTGCCACTCTGGATGACACATATCCAGATGGCGGCTTCTTGCACTCCCTTGCAAAATGTCCTGGCTCATGACATCTATAACACCTGAGTTTATCTTCTGTAAGCCCAGTCTTCAGATTTGAAAATGGTTGCCTACCATACTTCTTTTGAAACTTGTTGACATGAAAAGCAACCATTACGAGATTCCGGACACGTCAATCTCGTCCAGATCCTCCTCCATTGTTTGATCTACTTCAGTTGGAAGAATATATGGGGGAGTCAGGTCACCTGCTAAAAAGGCATTTAAGTTGTTAATCATTGAGGCAGCTATGGCCAATTTCTCCTCATTTTCCTTAGTAAGAAAGGCAGAATTGGACACAGCTTTAGCAAGAGCCGGTGCAGGAGCAGTAGATTGAGGAATGCCGCCTTGTTGAGTTGCAGCTGGAATGGCGGGACTGAACGCCATGTTAGGATACTGAGCATGGTATTGTGTCTGAACTTGCGCTGAAGAAATCATAGTAGGAGTCTGAGACTGAAGACCATAGACGTACTGAGTCTTCTGTGGTGTGGCAAGAGGACTGTACACCACGTTTGAGCTACCCGGTTTGTGAGAACTTCCTTGCAAAGGGCTATAAACCAGATTTTGTGACATTAATGCTGCATTTTGCCTTGTAATACCAGCCGCCATCAAACTACTCTGATGATTGATGTCTCTCTGCTTATTATCGATCTCACAAGATTTAATAGTTGCAATCATTTCTGTGAGAGTGACATCATTCTGGTTTTTCGTGTTCTTGATCATTCCAACATCAGCATCCCAACTCTTCAGTAATGAATTTAATAGCTATCTGTTCATAGCACTGTTGGTAAGAGTAATTTCAGCTGATATCATATGAGAAACGAGCTTCACATATCTTCGGATCTGGTTCTCAATGGTTTCTCCAATAATGCGATTAAACGAGCTGAATTGTTGATTCAGCTGATTAACTCTGTTGGCCTTCATATAAGCATTTCCCTCATAAAGATTTTGCAATTCACTCCACACTTCTTTAGTGGTCGTGCAATTTCTGACCGCAATAGAAATGTCAGGTCCAAGAGCCATTGTTAACACAGCTGAAGCCTTTTCATCTTCTTCAATAATTTTCACATCTTTCAGAGTCCATAAGTGACTTAGCTTATCTGGATCTTGATCGGTACTGTAAACAATTGTTCGAGGACCATTCATAATACATCTCCAAACCCAGGCTCTTTGGCATTGCAATACTGCTCGAATCTAAACTTCCACACATAGTATTCATCTCCATATAACAGACAGGGCACCTTAGTTGAAGTGCCAATAACTTGATCTAATTCTTGATGGAGGGCTAGAGTCTGTGATTGCAGTGCAGCCAAAGTGGCATTGGTCAAATCTTGAGCGGTCATATAACTGTTCATCATGGTTAACTTTATTAAGATTACCAAGCAAATTAAATTAAAGTTAATTTTGAATTTTATAATGAACAGTGATTTGAAAATGTGCTCAAGATAAATGTGTCCAAAATGAGTCCAAGATAGACAACTCCGATATAGGCAAATCCGAAATCAGTCCGAGATGGTCGAATCCGAGATAGCCAGATCCGAAATCAATCCGAGATAGATGATTCTTAAATAAGTCCGAGATGATAATTCGGAAAGTAGTGTGTATCTGAAATAAAGAAATCTGAAATGAAACTTAGTCCGGAATGAGAGAAAATCCGGAATGAAACTTAGTCCGGACCGAGAATTAATCCGGAATTAATCTTAGTCCGGAATGAGAATGAATGCGGAATTAACTTGATCTGAAATAAACTTGATCTAGAATGGAATCAGTCCAGAATATAGTCTTTATCCGGATGTAACAATGGTCCAAAATCTCAGCAACAGATAATTACCAACAGTGATCCGAATCCGAAATAGTAGCAATCCGAATTAGATTGTTGAAGATATTCCAGGAACAGTAGTCTGGGATCAATCCAAGATGGATGATCTCCTTCGTGTTCTTCAGGATCTTCAACAGTGGCGAATCTGAAGTCCTTGAAACTTCTTTGTGTTCTTCGGAATCCGTAATAGTATCAAATCCGAAATCCTCAAGCCTTCTTCGAGTTCTTCGGAACAGTAGCAATTCCGATCAAATCACAGCAATCTTCAACTCTGAACAGTAATATGGGTTGAACAGCAACAACTTCCAATTCAGAACAGCTCTTCAATCTATGATACCTGGAGCTTGTATTGTAAAGCAGGCTCTGATACCAATTGTAAGTCCTGAAATCGGATCTAACAGGTATCGTAAACCTAATCATTTGTGGAAATAAAGATTAGGATGAAGAACAACTCTTAAACCAAAAACAACTTGCATACAACATAATAGTCTCTGATACAAGTTTTTCGATAATAACTCTCTAACCTTGAAAGATTAACCTAATACATATATTTATACTAACCATCTAGCCTAGTAATTACAACCCTAGGCCCATAAGGTACTAGGAAGCCCAAAACACTCTAATAAGCCCAAATGTAGCACTAATGTGTAAACCTTCAATAGAATAAGCCCAACAGTACTTGCCCTAGCGTGTTGTAGAGAGTGATAGTGTTATATCATGTTTTTAAATTTAAAGCTTGATAAACAAGTAAAAGTGCTTAAAAATCATACCACACTCCACCCACATCACAACACTACGTGTGTAGAATGTATAAGACAAGTAATTAGTGTGCTTGAACTAGTGTTGATGCATTATGTGTGTTCATTACTATGCGAATAGATTAGGTAGAGCGTGTGTTGAATATTGTATAGTTGTGTGTGTTATTAAGTATGAGAAGAGTGCAAGACCCATACGGACGTAGGAGTCCTGCATACGTATGAGTAATACGTGCGTGGGAGTCCTACGCTAGGTGCCCTACGCTTATGTAAAGGGTAGTGATGCATATGGACTTCATAAGTTTTGGAATTGAGGGGAGATAAAACTGGTGTTCTCTCCCAGTACTTAACCGGTGTAAACTCTATCAATATGAAATTGAAGTTAATAAAATTTGTGTTGACTAGTCGTTATGTTGCCAAAATTTCTATTGAATTTGTTTATTTTTATCCAAACTTTCATCTAAACACCGTGCGTAACTTTTAATGATCTGTAACAGGTTTCTACATGTGGTATCAAAGCTACGATATCGATTCAATCGATCTAATCATTAATTGAATCACCTACGCTCATGATTTATGTGTTTTATGCGTTAAAGTCAAAATTGGAGATCAATTCATGGATGAAATGACAAATTGAATATATATTCTAGATCAGAATTGATTTTCGCACCTTTATCGTCAAATTTGAAGAAATATAGATTTTTGATCGAAAAGTTGTGAACAGTTGGTTGTAGCATAGGGTCGTACATGCACACCACCTAGAGCGCATGAATGGTACGCACGCATGAGTCGTACGCATGCATTAGTGGTACGAGGTGAGTATAATGCGCAGGGGAAAGTTATGTGAACTAAAAAATCAAAGAATATATTTTTGTGATTATTTTGAGGTGATGAGTGTCCAAGATATATATGGTGATAGAAACCTTTTCTGAAATTTTAGCGTCAAATATAGTTTGTTCGGGGACACGGTAGATTTTAAATAGAGACAGTTTAGGATGATGAAATCACAGAGATAGTTAATGATATTGGGGTAGTCACTATTACCAAAGTTAATGTTGATTATTATGTGCCAAAACGTCAAATATTCCGCAAGATTGTGTTTAAGAGATAGTAGGGTTTAATGAGGGGGAATGTCATATATTGAAATTCGTGTTTGGAAATTCAGACAAAGGATATGATAGATCAGAATTTGTCAAAAATGAGGGGGAATGTCAAGAATGAGGGGAACAAAAACTTCAAGTCAAACTTTTTAGTTAATTCTTGGAAATTCAGAGATGCAAAGTTTTCGAGTGGTTCTGACTCAAATTGTTTGGTAATACATAGTATCTCGTATTTTTTAGTTGGGGAACAAATCGAAATCTTAGCCTTCATGAAACTTGGTTTGCAAAGTATATTAGGTGTAAAGGCATTAATAGGTTTATGCATTAGTATTAATTAGAGAATGAGACATTATAATTGTAATGGGCTTGGGAAAGGCCTTGGGCCTAAGAGTTTAGGGTTTTGGAGCACTAACCCTCTAGTATATATAGATAATGATGTATTAGGGTTTGGTGGCTCCTTGATTGTTCTTCAGTTGTATTATACAAATTCTTAATTTGTATGCAAGTTGAACCTTTCCATCTTCATCTTATTTCTTTCATTTGATTCTTAAGCTTGTTTGTGTGATTCCACCACCTTTCAAGCTAAGTGTGATATCGAAAGATCCGATTTTAGGGACTTACAATTGGTATCAGAGCCTATTTAAACCTGTTTCCAGGCTCAGATTTGATATCACGCGTATTCCGGATCGCATTTGCTACTGTTTTGGAGTTGGGTTGAGTTTCTGTTTCATCTCGGACCATCTCAGATTATCTTCTTGAAGATCTTGGATCCAAGAATCACATCTCGAATTGAATATCTTGAAGACTCGAATTATTTCGACTCAAAGGCTTGCATCTCGAACCACCTCGAACCGCATCTCGAATTGATTATCTTGAAGACTCGAATGATGAACATGCATCTCGAATCCATCTCAGATCATTAGTGTTCAAAGTTTTGTCCAACTTCAAACATCAGAACCATCTCGGATCATCAGAACCATCTCGGATCATCATCATCCTCTCAGAAAAGTTACTATTCGAGATACTGTTACCATCGTGGATCTACTGTTACCATCTCGGATACTGTTACCATCTCGGATCTACTATTACCATCTCGAATATGTTTCCATCTTGAATTAGTTACTACTATTGTTACCTTCTCGGATCCACTGTTTCGAGTTACTGTTACCATTTTGGATAAGTTACTATTACTGTTACCATAAGCTTCTCAAATTGATCTGTCTTTTCACTCTTTTGTTAAATGATGATGAATCCAAATAGTATTCTGACGGCTGCGGATCTCACTAACGCTACCTTAATGGCCATTCAGTCTCAGACCCTAGCATTGCATTAGGAACTGGACCAGAGTATTGGAACGTCTAACAAAATTCCAAGATTGCTATATGGAGATGATTATTTTGAATGGACTTAGCGCTTTGAGCAGTATTGCAAAGTCAAGGAACCCGGAATGTGGAGATGCATTCGTGATGGTCCCCGCATTATCATGTACGCAACTACATATGATCCAGACACTCGAATTCGAAAACTAGAAAGTTTGTGGTCCGACGAAGGTCGAAAAATCAAGGGCAAAGATGATAAGGCTATGGCAAATCTTACTATGGCACTCGGTCCTGACATCTCGATTGTTGTCAGAAACTGCACAAGTGCGAAAGAAATTTGGGATGTGCTAAAAATCTATACGAAGGAAACACTGAAATGAAGGCTAGCAGGGTAAACATGTTGAACCAGCAGTTTAGTTCATTTAATCACATCTACGGGGAGACTTTGGAGAATCAAATTAGGAGATTTGTCAAACTCATTTCACAGATGGTCAGTGCTGGAATTCCAATAACTAATAGTGGGATGAATCGCCAACTATTAAATTCTCTGCCACAGTCTTGGGATGTTGATGTTTTGATGATCTAACGTACTATCTGAATGAAGTTGCTCTCACTGAACTGATCGCCACCATCAAATCATGTGAAATAGACAAACAGCAAAGAGAACTAAACCACAAGAACTCCATGATGGCTGCAGGGGTGACTGGCTCTAACACTGCATTGATGTCTCTAAGTCATCCTAACCTTATCTTTAGCCCCGTGACGAATAATAATCCAAAAGTTGTTTTTAGTCCATTGACTCAAGCACAGCTTCAAGCTCAGAAGACAAACTACGTTTATGGCAGGTCTCTTCCAAACAACTCAGCTGTTCCGACTACTGTTACTACTCAGCAATTACGCAACACACAAACGTTGTCTACAGTCCCATTAATCTCCCAGCTTCTCAAAATGCTCAATCTACACCCTCCGTTTAAAATCTCGCATTTCTGACCAAACAAAATGAAGAGAAATTGGCTCTGGCAGCATCCATGCTCAATAGTTTGAATGCTTTTCTAGCAGATGATCTCTTGCCTCCTTCAGTGTTTGCTACTGAGATGAATCAAGTGGTTGAAGAAGATATTGAAGAACTAGATGCGTCATGAAATCTGGCTATGGACGCATTTCGAGCAGAAAAGTTTCAAAAGAGATACGGGCGTCGTCCAATGTCAAACATTTGCACTGGGTCAGTCAAAGATAAGCTGAGATGCTACAGATGCCATGAACCCGGACACTTCGCTAGAGACTTGGAGGAAGACACCGTGGGATATGAAGCAACTGTTGCTGTTGCCGCAAGGAATTCAGAAAGGTCCATGGTTCCAGTTACTTCAGCTCAGACATCATCATCAACCTCATCAAGCCAAGGAGGATCTGGAGCGGGAAAGGCGCTAGTGGTGCAAGAGCAGCATGATTTCAGCTGGGTTGACGCTGCAGCTCAAGTAGAATCTCTAAAGATTGCATAAATTGCTAAAAATCATCTCTAATGCTTGATGGCACAAACCGAGGAGCCCAAATCTCTCTTCAAAACGCTAAACTCTCTCTTATGCTTAGAAGATTGTAAAAATAAAATGGCTCAAATGAGAGCACATAATCTCAATCTCATTAGTGAATTCAACAGTGCATGTCAAAGTATATCGGTCTTCCTGAGAACAATAGAATTCTCTATGAAAAGATTGATGCACTAAAGAAGGACATAGCTCAGCTCCACCGGGACGTAAACCAACAAAAATGTTGGGTCCATGATTATTAAACCAAACTACATTCAAAAACATTGGAATGCGACTTGGTAAGAGTTGAGCTAGGACTTCTCACTAGAAAGTTTCTACAAAATGAATTGAATATTAAAAAATATGATACTTCCAAATGACACTGTTCGTAATCTTTGCAATATACAAATGGCATACAAAGAAAACAAGGTAAAAGGGTTGGGTTATTCACAAGTCCCTCCGCCATACAATCATAATTATTCAAGAATGCCTCTCACTGAGCAAGACTTGGAAAATTATGATAAAATGACGTATGGAAACCAAGTGACTACGTTCCTTGGGAACCTTTCAAGCATAAGAATACCCAATCAACTGATTTTCAAAAGCCTATAAGTTTTGTAAAAGTTATAAATCAAGAGTGCTTGAATGAATCACTTAAAAATTTGAAAGGTGAAAAGGAATCAACAAAAACTCCATCCGAAGAACTAGTGAAAACGATTTCCACCTCTAATTCTGAAAAGGGGGTTAAGTGCTTTAGTGAATGTCAAGAGTCAGTGATAGATGAGGAGCAGTCAAACGTGGATGATGAACCACATTTAATTGTTGCTGATGACACATATATTTCTTTATGTGATAAACATGATGACTATGTTTGGAATTTTGTTCAGTCTATGGTTTTTGAGCCTCAGGGTTTTTCTAGTATTGTTGAAATTGAAACTTCAAATGATATGGTTTTTGATTCAGTCCATGATTTAACTGAAAGTCTAAAGGAGTCTGAGGCTTCAGTTTTGAGTGATTCAGAAAACTATTTTAGTTCTTCTGAAACCTCAACGATACCTCATATATTTCCAAATCTAGAGAAACTAAAATATTGTTGTGTTGGACTATGTGAATGAAAATGCTTATGAACATGAGAAGTTTGATATTTCTAGGAATTAGACTGAAGATCTAACTCATCAGATAATGAGCAAGATGGTTACGACAGTCAAAATATTGAAAAAACTTGCTCATCATCCGGTGACCAAGAATCCATTGATTCTGAAAGCTCAGTTTCAAAAGAAACCGCTTCCAAAGAAACTGAAACAGTTGTTTCTGAAAGCTCAGTTTCAGAAGAAAAGGTTTCAAATGAAACTAAGATCACAGAATCTACTCCTGCAAAGAAAAGAAGATCTAGAAGAACCAGAAGATAACACATAATGAAAATTCAGGAGGAAGTTTCCTCAAGTCCTGTAAATCAGAAGAGAAACCTAATCAAAAACCAACTGAATCAAGGTTGAAGGGTAAAACTGTCGATGCTCACTTTTGTGCTGATAATTGTGAGCAGGTTTTTCCCAAGAGTAAGTATGCACACAAGAAATCAACACATAGTGGAAAGAAGAGACCCAATCAGCTCCCCAGAATAACACAAGCGGAATTAAGAGTCTTTTTCTCGAAAAGACAGACTTGCTTCAATTGTGGAATTCTGGGGCACATAGCTAGAAACTGTGTTCATCGTCCTTTCGGGTCTTATCCATCCAAAATTTTCATCCATCAGACGGCTTTGCACCATCGACATCAAGGTCATCGAAAGCCCTCTTATGGAGACTGGAATCTAGCAAAGAGAAACAATAAAAAGCATTCAAACACAAATTGTTTTGTAAATCAATATAAGAAATTAAACACAACATCATCTCATGTTTTTTCAACAACAAAAAGATTTGGAACCTAAAAGGATTGCTAGATCTCAGTCAGAGTGTTCTTAGTTGCCAAATTCTATATCCTCACCATCTCAACCCTCAAAATCTACTAACCATATTGTGACCCTCTGCGAAGCTTCGCGAAAGAAGAGAAATTATCAACCCAGATTGAAAATGATTTAGGTTCCCGTGTCCCACTGATCTCGTTTTGTGTGTAGGAACGACTTTGAAGGGTTGTTGTTAGACTATGGTTTATCAATAGTGGTTGTTCTAGACACATGACATGGGACATCTCCCAATTGAACGACATCAACATCTTCGACGGTGGATTTGTCACCTTTGCAGGGGGAGAAATAGGAAGAATTACTATGAAAGGCACAGTCAGAAATGGGGTCCTCAGCTTCTCGGATGTCAACTATGTTCCTGAACTCAAACACAATCTTCTCAGTGTCTCTCAGGTGTGCGACAACGGTTTAGAGGTCCGTTTACAAAGTTAGATGCGTGGTTCTGAAGCCCGGAATTGTCATACCAAAGGACTGGTACTTGATTGAAGCCGAACAACGGGGAAAAGCCTACGTGATTGACATGAACAAAGCCCCACTAATCAAGTTACTTGCTTATTCTCTGAAATTGCTGAACATGATGCAATGTTATGGCATCAACGACTTGGCCATCTTAACATGAAGAATCTTAATCGATTGGTAAAGGGAGGTCTGGTAAGAAACTTACCAATCAAGGATTTTATGCAGATTGAAAAATGTGAGTCCTGTGCCCGTGGAAAGTAGCACCGTAAGACTCATAAGCCCAAGCTTGTGCACACAACATCCAAAGTTCTGGAACTGCTTCACATGGATCTTTTTGTCCTGTCAAGTGCTGAGTATTGGAAGAAAAGCTTATTGCCTGGTCATCACTGATGACTTCTCTCATTTCACTTGGGTGTTTTTCTTGGAACAAAAGAGTGAACTGCAAGTCTGATAAAGAAATTTGTCACTCTCATGGACGGAGTTCAAAATGTCGAGCTGAATAATTTTTGTGCTTCAAAAGGAATTGATCGTCAATACAGTGCACTCGAACTCCTCAACAAAATGGAGTTGTAGAAAGATGAAATAGAACTCTCATTGAAGCAGCCCGTACTATGCTGATAAATTCTGGTCTTCCACAGATATTTTGGGCAGAAGAAGTGAACACAGCCTGCTATGTACAAAATCATGAACTCATCAATAAATGTCATATGAAGACACCTTATGAAATAGTCGAAGGACAGAAACCCTCGGTACAACATTTTCGCACTTTTGGTTGTCCTTGTGTTCTCCTTATCATGGATGGCAAGGTAAAATTTGACACAAGAGGAGATCCATGCTACTTCATCAGCTATGCAAAGAACACCTCATATCGAGTTTACAACAAAATCAAGAAGCAGATCATGGAGACGTATTATGTGGATTGGCTGGAAGAAAATCTGAAAGATGCACGACTTGGACCTGATTGGTTTATATGATTATTCTGTTGTTTAAGTCTTTAATTACTGAAGTGATATTGCTGCAGATGTCTCAAATACTTTGATACCTATTCCTATCATAGCTGAAGATGATGTTGGCCCTATTCAAACTCTTTAAAGAAGCTTACCGTAGATCCACTAGGATTTCATGAAGCTGCTATGGAAATGCATCCTTCTTCACAAATGCGAGAACCAGTTCTCGAACCTACTATTGTCAGCAACATAGAATCCTCTGCACAACAAAGCCCCTTCAAATTCTACTGTTCAGAGAGCTTCATTGTTTCCGGAGCCGATTCAGTTAGATTGCACAGTAGATCCTCCTGTAATCAATACTGTTGTTGCATCAAATGAGGGGAGCAATCTGAGATAGTGTCTGGAAGTTCTTCTAACTTAGAATCTAATTTGCAGGCACCAGATGTGGCAATCCCTCAGCTGTTCAGAAAAAAATCCAATTACAAATGTTATTGGTCATGTATCTGCCGGTGTTCAAACACGCAGTAGATCAGGAACCATTAACACATGTTTATATTCATGTTTCATATCACAGATTGAGCCTAAGAACATTAATGTTGCTTTGCAGGAACCTAGATGGGTCGGTGCAATACATGAAGAGCTCAATCAGTTTGAAAAGCTGGGAGTGTGGAAATTGGTGAAGTTGCCAGAGGGAAAACGAGCTCTTGGTACTCATTGGGTATATAGAAATAAACAAGAAATACTGGAGTGATCGTGCGAAACAAAGCCCGACTAGTGGTTCAAGGATTCAGACAAATCGAAGGTCTTAACTATGATGAGGTATATGCACCCGTAACTCGCCTAGAAGCCATACTCATCTTCTTGGCATATGCATCCTATATGGGTTTCACATTTTATCAAATGGATGTCAAGACAGCGTTTTTGTACAAGTAGGTTAAGGAGGAGATTTATGTCGCTCAACCCCCTGGTTTTATAGATCCTAAGAAGCAAGGATATGCATATAAGTTAGATAAATCTTTGTAAGGTGTTAAATGAATCTTTAGATACCTCAAGGGAGCTCCAAATTGGGCCTCTAGTATCCTAGAGATTCAAATTTTGATCTCTTTGCTTTTTCTGACAGTAACCTTCAAAGGACAGACATGGATATGAAGTCCACATCAGCTGGATGCCAATACTTGGGAGACAGGCTTATTTCATAGCAGTGCAAGAAGCAATAAAAAGTGTCTTTATCAACTGTAGAAGAAGAATATGTTGCAACATCTGCATGCTGTTCCCAGGTTATTTGGATGCAACATCAGCTCGAGGATTACGATTTGACTTATCTTAACACTACTATCTATTGTGATAATGATGCCGCTACCCAGATTGTCAAAAACCCTGTTTTTCATTCCAAAACCAAGAACATTGATATCAAAGTTCATTTTATTCGAGATTGTTTCGACAGAGGTTTAATTAAACTTGAACAAATCCACACTGATGCTAATACAACGGATCTTTTTACAAAACCTGTCATCAATTCGAGATTCAAGGTGCTTGTAGACCTTTTAAAAATGATGCGTTATACCAACTAAGCAACTTTATAGAAAAACTTAACAACTAAATTTGTTCATAAAGTATTCTACTTCTGTACAAATTTAGGGGGAGAAATATTTGCTTTGTTCAATCTAATGAACTTGGTTAACACATGTAAGGTATCCATACTGAAAAAGTGAGGATCTTCTGTGATGTGTTGATAGGCTTATCGCTCAAAAGTCAAAAAGATACCAAGTGACAAACTTTGACAAGCTATGCATCACGTGGGTAACATATCATCGGCATATGATTTCATGGTCTTAAATCCGGTGTTGATAGATAGCCAACGTCTGAAGTTTCAAGTCTTTATATCGATAAGTTATCCGGGATATCAGGACTACCCTTCTGTTGCATCCAGATACATGCAGACCTAGGCACAGTCAGGATATCCTTAACAGAGCCTAAATGGAAGGGCCATGTCCCGTATTTTCAACCAAACATCAGTGGGCCCGGGTGGGGAATATCGTGATGTAAAGTTGATATCATCATTGTCAATTAAACATAGCACAACAGAAGTCTTGAATTTAAAATACTATTACAAACCAAATGTTTGAAATACAAAATAATATACAGGCTCGTAATAGAAGATCCACAGGCGGATCATAAATTGTACAAAGAAAGAATGTAAAACATACTTTGGGTAGATCTAGGATTTGCAAGATCCTCTTATCACTACCGAGCACTTCCAGCGTATTTTCGTATTGTACCTGCAAGCTTAGTCTTTTGAAAATACGTCAGCTTTCACTGGTAAATACCCCCAACTGACTCTTTTGAAAACATTTGAAAATGATTTTAAGTGCATAAAGGCACAAAATCTTTTATAACTTGGGAAAGTTGACCTTGCAACCTTGCTAACAGATTCACATGTTTGTCCATACATACAGGACCTAGTACAAAACCGAGACATGATTAACAGACACACCACTTATGAACTCACGAAGGAGTTAACCCCAACAAGTGTGGGTAGTTGCATTTTAGCGTTTGTCGGGTGTATGCCTACACCCCGCGCTAAGGTCGTGGCCATTATCTAATGTAATGAGCCGAGGATATCCAGGACACAGTAGTTAACCCCCGATGTTTAAGTTATCAAACAAAACTGATTAAAACGGAATATGCAGATTTACTAGCCACAATCCGGCATTCGATTGATCCCATTTCCGACCAAGCGGTAATAATTTACCATAACCCAAGCCCGTATAGGGAAATAAGTCGAGAGTATTTACCCGAGCTATTCTTCGTTTAACGCATGATTTATTAACTCAGCCGTACACAAAGGTACTAAGTGCAGATAGCATTTACCGGCAAGTCTCTAGTCTGGATTATGGCATAAGCTAACCAATTAAATACTAACGGTCTTATTTAAGTCATTGACTTAGATCGACTAGCGTACTTGATCAAACCGTATAACGCTAGATTAAACGATGACTGGATAGAATGTAGTTTAATCCCAACAAGTACATTGACTTGTATAATATGGATAAACTATAAACATTCTGGATTTTGAGACTTAAATGACAAGGTTGGACCCGTTTTGGTTAATTTTCGTAAACTAGTTGCATATGCTTAACCGTACGCATATTAGCGATATCAAGTAACCCGATAAGTCATGGACAAGTTCTATATACCATTATACTTTAAATAAGTTGTAGTATCAGTAGGATATCAACTTTTATGCCCATTATGGTTTTAAAGTGATACTATGCCTCACAAGGGCGTTTCGGTAATTTCATACCGTATAAAAGGAACTTGAATATAATTGAATGTTATAACTATAAGTATTCTGAAAAAAAAAACTTATTTATGGTATAATGTCAGTAGGATTTTAATTATATGTGTAATTTATCTTTTATGACCAAACTTTGCACCACAAGGGCATTTTGGTCATTTTACACATAGTTCTATAAATTATTTAGGATTCTGAGTTTATATTATATACCTACTGTAAAATGTTTAAAATAAGTTTTGAAATCAGTAGGTAACAAGTCTTGGTTAATAAATATGATTTAAAACCATACTATGCGCCGAAACGGCGCTTACGTCGTAAAATGACGATTTGTGTGATGTTTAATGAAAACTGATGTTAAGGTCAGGTTAACATGTCTTAGATATGTTATTTAATATAACATACTAGTAGGTAAAATATTTACTTTGAAAAGATATGATTAAAACCATTTTATAAGCTACAAGGGCCTTATCGTCATTTATCGACATATTACAAGGACTTGTTCGTAAACTCAGTTTATAATCTGTTTTGACATTCCAAATAATGCTACTATAATCTTACATCAGTAGGAAACTTATTTACAAGTTCATTGTCATTTAAACCTCTTTTTTATGCAAAAAGGGCATTTTAGTCAAAATGGCATAATTACAGAACTTGAGCATAAACTCAGATTCTGATTATGATCATGTAATATAACCTCAGAGGGTTATGCTACATTATGTTACAATCATAATGCAACTTTAGATCAGTATCTAACTAATTTAAATCGTGTCAGAATCGAAAGTTAAAGCAGAAGTCAAACTTTGCGACTTTCGGTTGCGAACCGACCCTAGAACTGAAATTGACGAGCCGAACATGTTCTTACATGTTCTAATAATTATTACCAACTTCTTTAAGTGTCAAAGCAGGTTTCATAACATATATAAGATCAAATTATAACATTTCCAAAAAATGGCATGTTTGACTTTTTAATATAATAACTTTGACCCGTCAATTGGTCTAGTAAACGTGATCTTCAGGAGGTGCCCTTTATAGGGACTAAAACCTACCTTTTTACGATCACTTAGCCATGTTCATTACTAACAATGGCTGGACCATAATGGTCTTAACCGAAAATCAAGGCGTTTTTTTGTAAAACGCTTGACTTTTGGCTATAAAAGCCTATAAACGAAAATGCAAGCGCAAGGAAACTTACAAGAGGTTCCTAGAATGCAATAGAACTAAGTTGGATGCTCCTTTTAGTTAGGAACTTCCAGAGGAAGGAGATAGAGTTGTGAATGAGAAGGTGCAAGTTCATATGGTGAACCTTGGCCCCTATTTATAGTTGGAGAGCTTGAAGGAGGTGATGGCAAGTGTTAAGGGATGTAACAGGAAGCTTACAAGTGTCCTAAAACGTGGCATAGCAGTTTGGGAAGACATGGTATCGAATCAAATGGTTTTTGGCAATTTGTGCGGAGGCCAAGCAAATTTTTTGCAGACACAGGCCTCTCGCGCATCGCGAGAGGCATAGGCCTTGCCTCTCGCGCGCTGTGAGCGCCCCATGGCCAGTTTCAAAGTTTGGCCCTTTTAGCCCCTTATAAAACCCTCTAAAACCATCTAAAAGACCTTTTTAGTATATTTAGCCCTTCGTAACCAGTATTTGGCATACCCGGGAGTATGCCCGGACATTGTCGAGCTCTCGGTTCGTAAAAGGTCACTCAGAGGTATAAATTAATATGTTGACACTTTTAACCCCTCCATTATCCAACTTTTACATAATTATGGATTTGATCTCTCTCGTCCAACAAATGGGGCATATGAGAGTTAGGACTTTGTAAAGGATCACTCAGAGGCTCATTACAAGCATGTTGACTCCGATGTCACTCAGAGGCTGGGCATGTTGACACAATGGTCACTCAGAGGCCAAGTTTTAGAATATTGACACTAATGGTCACTCAGAGGTTATGTTTCAAGCATGTTGACACTAATGGTCACTCAGAGGCTATGTTTTATGCATGTTAACATCAGAAGATCACTCAGAGACTTAGTTTGAGCATGTTGACGCTTTTAGTCCCTATTAGTCTTTAATAGACTTAAAAATAAAAATACGACACGTGTCGCTATATTATTGGACACGATTTTACAGGGTGTTACATCCTCACCCCCTTAAAAGAAATCTCGACCTCGAGATTTTATTCAAAAAGATAGGGGTACTTTTGTCGCATAGTGGACTCAACCTCCCATGTAAACTCGGGACCTCAAAGGGCATCCCATTTAACCTTTACTATAGGTATCAGTTCCCTTCGGAGCTTTTTAACCTGTCGATCCTCGATTGAAATTGGTTTCTCAACGAACCTCAGGTTTTCATCTATTTGCACATCCTTGTGCGACATTGCTAGCGAATCATCGGTTAGACATTTCTTAAGGTTACTGATGTGGAACACATCATGAATTCCACTTAGCTCCTTGGGTAGCCTAAGCTTATAAGCCACAGAACTGACACATTCGATCACCTTGAATGGTCTAATATATCTCGGGCTGCCCTTCTTTCTGAAGCGCCTCACACCTTTCCAAGGTGATACCTTCAATAATACTATGTCCCCTATTTGGAACTTAAGAGGTTTCCGCCTCTTGTCTGCATAACTTTTCTGCCTATCACGGGCAGCTTTGAGACAATCACGGATTTGTATAATCTTATCTGTGGTTTCCAGGACGATCTCCGGTCCTGATAGTTGGGCTTCCCCAACTTCTGCCCAGCACAAGGGCGTTCGGCACTTTCTCCCATACAAGGCCTCATATGGAGCAGCCTTGATGCTCGTATGATAACTATTATTATAGGAGAATTCTGTTAGGGGTAAGTGGTCATCCCAACTTCCACCTAGATCAATCACACATGCCCTAAGCATGTCTTCCAATGTCTGGATAGTACGCTCACTTTGACCATCAGTCTGTGGAGGGTAAGCCGTACTAAAATTTAATCTTGTGCCTAAAGATTGTTGGAAACCTTTCGTAAAATGAGAGGTATATCTAGTATCTCTATCAGATACAATAGATATTGTCACACCATGCAGGGACACAATCTTGTCCACATACAACTTAGCCAATTTGTCTGAACTATACGTTTCCTTAATTGGCAAGAAATGTGCTGACTTAGTCAGCCTATCTACAATGACCCAAATCGTGTCGTTTCCACGTTTGGTCTTAGGTAACTTGGTAATCAAGTCCATAGTTACCATTTCCCATTTCCATGTGGGAATTTCCAATTGTTGTAGAAGTCCTGACGGCTTCTGATGTTCGGCCTTAACTTGCGAACACGTCAGACACTTAGCTACAAAAGTGGCTATGGATTTCTTCAAATCCATCCACCAATAATTCTTTTTCAGATCCTAATACATCTTGTCACCACCTGGGTGAACTAAGTATCTTGTATTATGCGCTTCTTGGAAGATTAGATATCTAACTCCTCCAAATATTGGAACCCAGATCCTTCCATTAAATCTAAGGATTCCATCCTTTCCAGGCATTAAATGATCAACAATCTGCCTAATCCCTCATTAGGAGCATTAGCCTCTAATAGAGCTTGCTTTTGTGCATCTAATAGCTTCTCGTTTAAGCTATTTCTGAGCTAAATGCTCTTGGCGTTAGTCCCTATAGGCTTAACCCGTTCCTTGCGACTTAAGGCATCAGCAACTACATTTGCCTTGCCCTGATGGTAGCGAATTTCGCAATCATAATCATTAAGTGTTTCCATATTCTTTCTGATTGAACAAATGCTGGAGACTCTTATGGTCAGTGTATATGATACACTTGGTGCCATATAAGTAATGTCTCCATAACTTAAGTGCAAATACAACAGCACCCAATTCTAAGTCATGGGTGGTGTAATTCCTTTCGTGCATCTTTAATTGTCGTGATGCATAGGCAATTACTTTGCCTTTTTGCATTAGCACACAGCCCATGCCAGTGTGCAATGCATCACAGTAAACAATAAAGTCTTCAACACCCTCCGGTAGGGATAACACAAGAGCATTGCTCAACTTGTGTTTCAGAATCTCAAAAGATTCTTGTTGGTTTGGACCCCAAATAAACTTAACATTTTTACGAGTCAGGGTAGTTAAAGGAGTGGCTATCCTTGAAAAGTTCTCAATGAACCTTCTATAGTAACCAGCCAGTCCTATGAAGCTACATATTTCTGATGGGGTTTTGGGTACTTCCCAATTCATTATGGCCTCAATTTTGGCAGGATCCACTTGGATACCACGCTCACTTACAATGTGTCCAAGGAATTGGACCTCTCTAAGCCAAAACTCACACTTAGAGAACTTAGCATAAAGCTTTTCTTGCCATAGCATTTCTAAAATGCACCGAAGATGTTTCTCGTGATCAACTTGATTATGAGAGTAGATAAGTATGTCGTCTATGAAGACAATGACAAACTTATCCAAATATGGTTTGCAGACTCTATCCATGAGATCCATGAATGTTGCAGGTGCATTTGTGAGCCCAAAAGGCATCAATAGAAATTCAAAATGACCATATCGGGTCCTAAAGGCCGTCTTAGGAACATCCTCACTCCTAACCTTTAGCTGATGATATCCAGATCTTAGATCAATCTTGGAGAAATAACTAGCTCCTTGAAGTTGGTCGAATAAATCGTCGATCCTGGGTAATGGGTAACAGTTCTTGGTTGTTATCTTGTTCAGTTCATGGTAATCAATGCACATTCGCATTTAACCGTCCTTTTTCTTAATGAAAAGAATTGGAGCTCCCTAGGGCGAGGAACTTGGCTGAATAAAGCCTTTCTCTACGAGTTCATCTAATTGCGTCCTTAACTCCTTCATTTCCGTTGGTGCTAATCAGTATGGAGCTCTAGCTACGGGTACTGATCCAGGTAGGATATCAATCCTAAACTCTACTTGCCTATCTGGAGGTAGACCTGGTAGTTCTTCGAGAAAGACATCGGAATACTCCGAAATAATTGGAAGGTCTTGAATATTCGGCTTTGGTTCGTTCATAGTGACTTGTGCCATGTAAATGACACAACCTTTCCTTAAACACTTGGATGCCTTAAATAACAACACTTTTTCTGGCAATCCATAATGTGAATCTCCAATGATGGTGATTATTTCACCAGATGGGGTTTTGATTTCGATGAGTTTCTTATCACAGGCTATGCGGGCTTTGTTATGAGATAACCAATCCATGCCTAAAACTACATTGAACCCTGCCAATTTCGTTGGCAAAAGAGAGATAGGAACGGAATGATTCTTAATGAATATAGAGCATCCATCAAGAATGGAAGATGCTATTTCTAAAGTTCCATCAGCAAGTTCTATCTCATAAGTTTTGTCTAGAGTTCTTATGGGTAACTTTAATAGTTTGCTAAACTTATGATCAACAAAAGATTTATCTGCACCCGAATTAAAAAGAACTCTAGCAAATATATCATTGATAAGGAAAGTACATGTTATGACGTTGTTGTCATTAATGGCCTCCCTAGCATTTATCTGGAAAGCATGAGAATTCCCTTTCTTAGCCTCTCTAGGCTTTGCATCATTATTTGTGGGGTTCTTAGGGCAATTGGGCTTAATATGCCCTTTCTCATTACAGCCATAACAGACGGCATCTTTAAGATTTTTGCATTCGTGGGTCTTATGCCCTTTTCTTTTGCAAATACCACAGGGTTTAATCTGAGGGTTGGTATTGCATTCCCCCCAATGCCTGCGGTTACAGGTCTTGCATAGAGGTCTATCATCAGACCTATGTTGGTTCTTCTTAAACCCAAAATTTCCCTTCTTCTTAAACCTTTGGGAGTTATCATCCTCCCGTTTTCTTTTCCCGTCAGTCTCGGTCTTGACTGACGTTTGCCTCATCAAATCCAAGGTGGGGGAGAAGAGATAGGTCAACAGTGGACCTATAGGTAGTAGGCTGAGAAGCCTTTACCATCCCTTTTTCTTGGGCGATAACCTACTAATAAAACATGAAATGCGTTTAGTTTCAGGGGTAATCAGATAGGAACTAACCTAGATAGAGAATAGGAATCGGAAACATACTTCCGACAATCTAGGTTCTTCATTATGAGAGTCAGGAAGTCTGACTCTATCTTTTCCACCTCATGGGGTGGGCAGTAGGTTTCCTTAACAAGGTCCATAAACTTGGACCATCCCAAATTATACATGTATACTTTACCTGTGAATTGGATCATAGCCTTCCACCAAATTAAGGCATCACCTTTGAAGGATTGTGATACATACTTTACCACATCCTTTTCAGTACAGACGCTGATATCCACAATCGTTTCCATCTCGTCCAGCCATTTCAAGGCTTCTACAGCTCCTTTTTCCCCCATTAAAATCCCGGGGCTTGCAGGAGACAAAATATTTGTAGGTACATCCGTCTTTAAAAGAACGGGACCTATCAGCAAATTCTATTTTCTTTGGTTCACTCTTCGCATTTGAAGAGTGAACTGAGCTCTCTTTGTGAACTGAGGATGGTGTGATTGATAATGGTCTGGAGCGAGTAGCACTCGACTCCCTAAGTTTTTCTATGGCCTTTTCCATGGCCTTTCCCACAGCTGTGTCTATGCACGCTTGGAAATCTTTATTATTAATGGTTATATTTTCTGCGTTATTAAAGTTAACATACCGGTGGCTACTTTACGCCTCATCCGAGTTGGCCATTCTTTAAAGCTTTGGCTCTAAATACCAAATTAAATTTCTTTAAGCTATGGTATTAATAACCATATAGGCTGTAAACATTGGATATGACAATCCAACGCCTAATTAAGCTAGTGTGAATAACATCACAACTCTTAGGCTTATTATATCTATTTTTGGCCTAGATCTCAAAAGGACCATCAAAGGCAAATTACAATTTGGACGTAATCCATATATTATTAGACAGTGGATCGTATTATCACAACTATCATTGCCATTAGACAATTATGATTAGCTCATAGGCTTGTCACGAAGGACATTGAAATATGGCTCATTGGCCTATCGCTAATGGACATAAAATATGGCACTATATTGGCCTGTCACTAATGAACATAATGGCACATTGGCCTGTCACTAATGGACATAAGATATGGCACATTGGCCTGTCACTAATGGATACATAAAATATGGCACATTGGCCTGTCACTAATGGACATAAAATATGGCACATTGGACTGTCACTAATGGACATAAAATATGGCACATTGGCCTGTCACTAATGGACATAAAATATCGCACGTTGGCCTGCATCTCTAATGGATGTCAATTATTATCATCATATTGGTGATATTAGCCGGGATCACATTGATCACATAGGCTATATAATAGGTTTTAGGACATAGGCCATTTACCTAGATGGTTAGTGTGGTTCCTCAAGTCACACTACCGAGAGTATGAACATTCCAGAATGTTAACATAAGAGTACCTTAATGGTTGATTAAAGTCCCAGTCACTTTCGACCTTAACGACTTGGAGGCTTGAACTTAGTCCGCCACCTCTGGATAGAAGGATAACTTCCCTTAACTATCATGATAGAAGGCTCTTTCATCCTTAACTATCATTTATAAGTTGGCCAAATATGTGGTCTGTGCCACTTGGCTAATCAAAACCATTAAGACCATTTTGGAATTATATTGCAGAGTACAAATTTCGAATAAAATCGAGACGCTCACTTTGAAAAGGATGAATACATATATATAATTCCAAAATACTTCATTAAATTTCAATAGAAGTTACAATACTAGAAACAACGAAATAAATTGTCCACGCAAGGACTAAAGAAATAAAAATGTCCACACAAGGACTAAAGAAATAACAATGTCCTCGCAGGGACTAACATATATTATTAGAAAAGACTTCACTCGTCCTTCTTTCCCTTAACCAGTTTGGAGGGTTTCTTGAAGAACTTGTTAGTCTTTTTCTCCGTTTTCTCCGCTTGTTGTTGCATTTCTTTCATTCGTTCTAAGGCCTCATTGATGGCCTCAAGTGGCAGCGGAGGTTGTGGTTGTGGTACACTAGGATACTGATACCCATAACATAGATATCCAGTAGATGGATAGGCAGGTGGGAAGGGAGACGGGTAAAGTGCGTTATGCATGACCGCTTGCATGTAAGGGTCATGCGACCATGCTTGGTAATCAACAGGTGTCGATGGGTTAAAAGGATCATATTCAGACGTAGCCGGATATGTTGGGATAGGGTTATTATAACCGATGGTGGTGGTTGAACCATTGGTGGTGGTGTTGGTTCCACCACTGGTGACGCATTAGAGGGTCCACCCATTTGTGGGTCCTCTTGAATGGTGGGTTAGGGTTTAGGAAATGGTGGTAGCGAACCCGACCGTTGAACTGCACGTACTGGCATACGTGCTCCTCGTTTCCTCCTCGACGGCTCAGGTGGCACCTAATGATGTTCCACTGGTTCCATGTGAACATCTTCTTGTATAGGAGCTGGTTGAGAGTGATGGGAAGGAGTGTAGGCAAAGGTAAGTGGTTCCAATATTGGTTCCATTCATTAGGACCTTGATATGGCGATCCGGCATAACAGTTTGAATCGCTCGATATCTCAATGGGGTGCGTATTTGAACCTGACGGCGTCATCTCCAGATCGGAGTCCTCGTCCATTTGGTTTGGCTGATCCAACTGATTCTAATCAGCTGGGGGTGTGTTAAAGTATTGGTTGGGGTTAAATTCATCCTGATAAAAATGATGGGAATGGTGAGAGTGGTGTGAATGATGTGAATTGTATGAATGGTAAGAGTTTTGAGTATTAGAAGGTGAATGTTGCAACAATGGCCATGAATCCCCCGAATCTTCATACGGGTTCGGGTGATGTGGATGTGGAGGGATATGTCCTGAAGGTCCTCCCCTCATTGGTCCTTTGCCTCTTCCATGTACATGTGGCGGCATTTTCCTGTTAAAAATCAATTCAAAAACAATATTAATAACTTAATAATGAAATGAGTAATCCTAGGTCAATGCCTAGACTCGGAAGTCTAAGGAATGTGCTTGTGTAAGTTTGAGATTAAACATAAAAGGTTAGTGTTTAATTCTCTCAAACGTTGGCTCTGATACCAACATGTCACACCCCGTATTTTCAACCAAACACCTGGGCCCGGGTGGGGAATACCGTGACGTAAAGTTGATATCATCATTGTCAATTAAACACAGCACAGCGGAAGTCTTGGATTTAAATTACTATTACAAACCAAATGATTGAAATACAAGATAATATATAGGCTCGTAATAGAAGATCCACAGGCGGATCATAAATCGTACAAAGAAAATTCATCCGAGCACTATCGAGCACTTCCAGCCTATTATCACTACCGAGCACTTCTATCCTATTATCATATTGTACCTGCAAACTTAGTCTTTTGAAAATACGTCAGCTTTCACTGGTAAATAAACCCAACTGACTCATTTTGAAAACATTTGAAAATGAATTTAAGTGTACAAAGGCATAAAATCTTTTATAACTTGGGAAAGTTTACCTTACAACCTTGTTAACAGATTCACATGTTTGTCCATACATACAGGATCCAGTACAAAAACCTAGACATGATTAACGTAACACCACTTATGAACTCATGAAGGAGTTATCCAAACAAGTGTGGGTCATTTGAGCGTCTGTCGGGTATATGCCTACACCCCGCGCTAAGGTCGTGTCCATTATCTAATGTAATGAGCCGAGGATATCCAGGACATGGTAGTTAACCCCCGACGTTTAAGTTATCAAACAAAATTAATTAAAATGGAATATGCGGATTTACTAGCCATAATCCGGCATTCGATTGATCCCATTTCTGAACAAGCGGTAATAATTTACCGTAACCCAAGCCTGTATAGGGGAA
The DNA here is from genome assembly GCA_947069175.1 of Scalesia atractyloides. Classification (NCBI taxonomy): domain Eukaryota; kingdom Viridiplantae; phylum Streptophyta; class Magnoliopsida; order Asterales; family Asteraceae; genus Scalesia; species Scalesia atractyloides. The sequence goes on along the minus strand of CAMTDV010000020.1, from coordinate 68,241,977 downwards.
ATAAGTCGAGGGTATTTACTTGAGCTATTCTTCGTTTAACGCAAGATTTTTATTAACTCAGTCGTACACAAAAGTACTAATGTAGATAGCATTTACCGGCAAGTCTCTAGTAGATCAAAACGTATAACGCTAGATTAAACGATGATTGGATAGAATGTAGTTTAATCCCAACAAGTACCTTGACTTGTATAATATGGATAAATTATAAACATTCTGGATTTTGAGACTTGAATGACAAGGTTAGACCCGTTTTGGTTAATTTTCGTAAACTAGTTACATATGCTTAACCGTACGCATATTAGCGATATCGGGTAACCGTATAAGTCATGGACAAGTTCTATATGCCATACTTTAAATAAGTTGTAATATCAGTAGGATATCAACTTTTATGCCCGTTATGGTTTTAAAGTGATACTATGCCTCATAAGCGCGTTTCGGTAATTTCATACCGTATAAAAGGAACTTGAATATAATTTAATATTATAACCATAAGTATTCTGGAAAAACAACTTATTTATGGTATAACATTAGTAGGATTTTAATTATATGTGTAATTTATCTTTTATGACCAAACTTTGCACCAAAAGGGCATTTTGGTCATTTTACACATAGTTTTATGAATTATTTGGGATTCTGAGTTCGTATTAAATACCTACTGTAAAAATGTTTAACATAAGTTTTGAAATCAGTAGGTAATAATTCTTGGTTAATAAATATGATTTAAAACCATACCATGCGCCGAAACGACGCTTACGTCGTAAAATGACGATTTGTGTGATGTTTAATGAAAACTGATGTTAAGGTCAGGTTAACATGTCTTAGATATGTTATTTAATATAACATACCAGTAGCCAAAAGATTTACTTTGAAAAGATATGATTAAAACCATTTTATAAGCTACAAGGGCTTTATCGTCATTTATCGACATATTACAAGGACTTGTTTGTAAACTCAGTTTATAATCTGTTTTGACATCCCAAATAATCCTACTTATAATATTACATCAATAGGAAACTTAATTTCAAGTTCATTGTCATTTAAACCTCTTTTTATGCAAAATGGGCATTTTAGTCAAAATGGAATAATTACGGAACTTGAGCATAAACTCAGATTCTGATTATGATCATGTAATATAACCTCAGAGGGTTATGCTACATTATATTACGATCATAATGCAACTTTAGATCAGTATCTAACTAATCTAAATCGTGTCAGAATCGAAAGTTAAAGCATAGTCAAACTTTGCGACTTTCGGTTGCGAACCGACTCTAGAACTGAAATTTACGAGCCGAGCATGTTCTTACATGTTCTAATAATTATTACCAACTTCTTTAAGTGTCAAAACAGGTTTCATAACATATATAAGATCAAATTATAACATTTCTGAAAAATGGCCTTTTTGACTTTTTAATATAATAATTTTGACACGTCAATTAGTCTAGCAAACGTGATCTTCAGGAGGTGCCCTTTATAGGGACTAACACCTACCTTATTACGATCACTTACCCTTGCTCATTACTAACAATGGCTGGACCATAATTGTCTTAACCGAAAGTCAAGGCGTTTTCCGTAAAACGCTTGACTTTTGGCTATAAAAGCCTATAAACGAAAATGCAAGAGCAAGGATGTAGGTCCCCTAGTCCGTATGGATCTTAACAGAATCATCTATCTAAGCTAGAGTGCGGAATCCCCTAGATCAGATTTCACAGAAACAAGAACAAGAACACGAACATAATGCCTTTCAAACTGTCTTCTATTGATTATCCAACAAAAAGTGTTTACAATCAATTCAAGACTCTCTCTCTAAACCAGCAACACCAACAACTGAGCAACTAATTGAGCAACCTTAACCCTAATCACAACCTCCCTTTATATAGAGATAGGTTATGCAACTGGGCTAGGGTTTCCTATATGGACTGCTATTGGGTTTAAAGACCAATTCGCCTACCATGTGTTGTATTGTGTCTGGATTAGCCCAATTACTTCTAATTAACTATTACAAAACTAAACCTGCTAACCGTTTATCATTTTACTAATTACAAGATATCCAAAGACCAAATCTAAGCTGTTGTCACAAATATGCATCAACAAACTCCCCCTTGACAATAGCTTCATAAATAACTTTGTCTTCAGTCTTCTTGCAATCTTTAAACTTTGAAAAACGTTGGTCTTTGGATAGCTTCAGCTTTAATAGCTTCTGTCAGCAACAGACTCCCCCTAAGCTAATGTATCCAATCACCAAATCTTCTAAATCGTTAGCGTTTGCGTAAACTCCAGGTTAGTCCTTGCATAGCAATCTTCAAAACTCTTCAACTTCGTCTGCAATGTAGAAAGGAGGTTCTACCATGCATCCAAGCAAATTCCTCTTCACCAAACTTCTCAGCAACACACGCTACAATCTTCTATACTATAAAACAAACATCTCGAGAAACCATAAGATTTTTCAACACAAGTTAAACAAATTATTATTATTCAAGAAATAGTAAAACTGTATCACAGATTAAGCACTTCTCAACTCAAATCACATACTCAAAATCTTAAACACCATGAACCTGCAAGATCTGAAAATTTTGAACTCAGCTTCTAACACCATCTCACCCTATTAGTAAGAACTCCTCCATGAACAACCAATATCCCATACATTAAGAATTTACAAGAAAGTGAAATATTTTTGGATTTTCATATTTTCTGAAAGCAAGTAAATAACAAAATAATAAACACTCTATTTTTGTGAGAATCACCGTTAAGAAGATCATATCAGCAACATCAAACTGTTTTCACACTGTTTCATAAATCTAAATGCAATATTCATGAAAAGCAGTTCAAGACGATTTCCAGTATTGTTTATCCACTTAAACAAAATACATGAACATTTCAAGTACCATTACCTAGTGATATGATAAGATAATTTATACTGATATACTAGTGTGTCCCACTTCAGGACATACCCCAGCGATCAAGGTATGTACAACAATTTATCGTAGTAGGTGAGTATACCGAAATTCATCCTTTTGAATTACAACGTTTGATAATTGGTGATCAGGTCAGTACTTCAGTACAGCAAAGAGGCCAATATCCAACGAGGGTTAGGGCAAATACTAAATTTTGGTAAAGTAATGCAATTTGCATGTTTGAATGACTCTCTAGTAGAGCTTCTTCAATTTTTGGGATTTGGCATTTTAGCTCTTTTAAGATATCCTGGTTCTGCCTAGGTCAGCATATATCTGAATGCAGCAAAATGACAACCTTGATACCTCGGATGAAATAACGATATAAAGACCTAAACCCTCAGTTTTGGCAATCTATCAATGCAAGATTTCAGGTTATCAAACCATACGCCACTGATATATTACCCACTCATACACAGTTTATTATATGTGTATCACCAAGGTAAGTTGATAATTTCATGCTTTTTGCCTACTGGTACCTCATATGATGAAGCTGCTCTCACACTTAAGCAATTTAGTTTTAATTTCAGTGTGACTATCTAACTTGCTGATGTACTATGATTTCTTCTTTTTCACACAGTGAAAAACTCATTTTTTATTTTCTATTTTTTTATGTTTTTGATTTTAGAAAAGCAGTAAATTTATTTACAGAAATTTTTAGGGAAAAATGGTTATTCAGGATTCCTCATCCCGTTGAGTTCGACTAAATGTTCAAAACGAGCCCTGCCAAATGCTTTTGTGTAAAGATCTGCCAGGTTATCAAGTGTGTCGGCTCGATGCAGTTCAATTAATTTCTTTTCAGCACAATCCCGTTAAAATGATGACGAATGTCAATATGTTTTGTATGACTGTGTTTTACGAGATTGTTGGTGATTGAAATAGTGGCATGATTGTCTATCATAATAGGAGTACGAGTGAATTCAAACCGTAATCGCGCATCTTCTGTTGTATCCAGAGAACCTGAGAGCAACAGCTACCCGCAGCAATATATTCAGCTTCACACGTCGAGGTGGACACGCAAGACTGCTTCTTGCATTGCCATGACACGAGCCTCCCTCCTAAGAACTGACAACCACCTGTGGTAGACTTCCTTGTAGATTTGCATCCTCCAAAGTCCGAATCAGTGAAGTCAACAAACTTCAAATCACTCGCAGCTGGATACCATAACCTAAGTTTAGGTTCCCCTTCAAGTAACGAAGAATCCGCTTCACCGCTTTCATGTGTGACTCCTTTTGATTCGCTTGATATCTGGCACAAAGACACACTGCGAACATGATGTCGAGTCTTGAAGCAGTCAAGTGTCACACCCCAACCGATAGCGGAAACATCGGGATGAGACGAGCAAATTGTTCAAAAGCATCATAACACTATTGTGACAATATAATTAAATTCAATTTCATAAATACTAAGAATTCAAATACGAAGTTTCGAATAAAGTAAACAAGTATAACATAATATTTATTTAAGGTGCGTTTCTAAAGCTTGTCCTAACTTGATTTCTTGCATCATCAGCTTTCCTGCAACATGTATTAAAAGCGTAGATCAATACAAAAGTATTGGCGAGCATACAAGTTTAAAAATAAAATCTACGTGTAAGAGTTTATTTCAATCATGACAGGAGTATAATAAAGCTGAATCGCATATATATGTAGACGACTCTCACATAATAATATATAATTGAATTCCTTAACTAGCATGCTTAGTATCATAATCAACATCATCGTGAGAATATAGATTAAAACTAATAAACATAAACAACTCAAACGTAACAAGTAGCAGGTATAAACGAGTTTATTCTAACACATATAATTCACATAAGCGTAGTTGATAACCCGTTTGGTATTGGGAACACATTTAATCTTGTTAAAAATATTTTTTTTGTAATTTATACATGTTGCACCCCAAAATGCGTTAAAGTGTAAAAAAAAGGGGTCGAGTATGCTCACAGTTTTGCAAAGTTTCCCTTGATGATTCCGTGCAGAGTTGGAGGTTGGAGCTTCAAAGCTTCCTTTAAAACACTTAGTGTTTTATTTTAGAACTCTTAGAGTTCTCTTCCTTGCTTGGAAGATTGGAGAGAAGTAGAGAGGTTGAGAGAAGAATGGTTGGAACACTTAGTATCCTTTTAGAATTCTTAGAATTCTTGATTTAGAGATATTGAGAGAATTAGAGAGATGAAGAGAAGAATGGTGTGAATAAAATGGTAGAAGGAGGTTGGTATTTATAGGTAGAGAAAGTGGAAAAGGGTGAAATATGATTGGTTAAAAAAGGTGGAAGAAGATTGAAAAGATGATTGGTGGAGAAAGGAGGTGGAAAAGGGTGAAATATGATTGGTTAAAGAAGGTGAAAGAGGATTGATGAGGTGGAAAGATGATTGGTATATTTCTTGGTATTTCTTGAGTATATATTATGTAATTGAGTATATATAAAAAAGTATAAAAGTATAATTCAAGTATTGAGGATGTGCGTATAAGTATTTATACGTATAATTGTGTCAGTTTGCGTATAAATACGTATTTAAATGATCGGTTGTGTGAATAAAAAAAATATGTATAAAATATGAATTTTATTATGATTAATGCCTCGAGTTGTGAGATTGAAATTAAAATACGAATGTAAGGTTTCTAAAATTAGAATACGGATACGGACATTTTTAAAATAGAAATACGAAGATACGAGACGTTACACGAATAACGAATAACAATTAATAATATATATATACACACACACATATATTTTTATTATGTTTTAAAGCCCCGAATTATGATACAAATATTTATTTTCTAAAATAAGGATGCGAAAAAGTGAGGCGTTACATCAAGTATTACAGAGAACCAATCATTGCCCTGTATTGAGTTGGATCAACATTCCCCCACACTCTCATGATCTGGACCAAGATTGTGATTCTCACAGATAGGTGTATTGAAAGTAGCGCAATCCTCCATTTTGAAACGAGACAAAATGTCATACACATACTTTGTCTGATGTATAAACATCCCATCCTTCTTCAGTTCAACTAGTAAACCCAGAAAGTAAGATAGCTCACCCATCGCACTCATCTCAAACTTGCTCTTCATTACCTCTTCGAAATCATGACACATGTTCTCATCAGATGACCCAAAGATGATGTAATCTACGTATACATGTACTAACAGAAAGTCTTCCTTCTTCCTTTTAATGAACAGTGTACTGTCAATCAGACCTCTCCCGAAACCGTATTTTAATAAATGTGCTAACAGTGTCTCATACCACGCCCTAGGTGCCTGATGCAATCCATACAATGCGTTATCAAGTCGATAGACTCGATCTGGATAGTCTGGATCAGTAAACCCGTCTGGTTGTGAGACATACGCCGCTTCTTGGACTTTCCCGTAAAGAAACGCACTTTTCACGTCGAGTTGGTAAACTTTGAAGCCCTTGAATGAAGCAAAAGCTTGGAACAAACGACTTGCTTCCAACCTTGCTACTTGTGAAAACACATCATTGTAATCAATCCCCTCTTGCTGATTAAACCCTTTCACTACCAACCGAGCCTTATTCTTTATCACGATCCCTCGGTCGTCTTTCTTGCACTTGAACACCCATTTAGTGCCTATTTCCTTCTCTCCTACAGGCAAGTTATCTAGCTCCCAACCTTCTATTTCTTGAACTGAGCTAGTTCCTCTTGCATAGCTTCAACCAAACAATTGTCTTTTAGAGCCATATGAACATTCTTCGGCTCCTCTTGGGCAATAAAGCAGCTATACAAACACTCAGGAATCAACCCAGTCTTCTGAATTGAAGTAAACAAATAGGAACCTTCGAGCACACCTCTTCTTGTCTGAACACCTGCATCAGCATCACCTATGATGTTTTCAACTTGATGATCTCTGTGTACACGTGTAGTAGCTATGGTGTCAACAATCAGATTATCTCCCAGATTAGATCCAACCTCCCCCTGAATGTTACTATTAGCAAACGGATTAGTTAAATCCTCCCCTTGAATAGGTTCAGACTCACTATCACTGGAGTCCTCTGGAGCTGCACTGGAAGAAGTTTCGGATGCATCTGTTATCGATATATTCACTGATCACAGTATGGATCAATTGAGACTCATCTGCATTGGAAAAATAAGGAATATTAAATGATTTAAACACATTTCATAATCATATAATATAGCAGGACCACTCGTTGATTGTTGAGGTGAATAACTAGTGATTTCCATGTTAAACACCACCTCAATTTTACCAGTTTTTAGATTAAAAACCCTTTTATTCGGTGTTCCAAGCATATAGCCTAGAAAGTAACCCTCATCAGCTACCTCACCGAATTTTTGCTTATCTTTGTTTCGCAAAATGGTGCAGTGTAATCCAAATGGTTCAAAACCTTTTAAGTTTGATTTTGGTTAAACAATAGTTTGTGACATGTTTTGTTAAACCGTTTAACTGTCAAAACTTTGTTCAGGACATAACAAGCTGTGTTCACAAATTCTCCCCAGAAAAGAACTGGAAGCTTTGAATCAGAAAGCATAGTCCTTGCGGCTTCAATCAACGTCCTGTTCTTCCTCTCAGCGACTCCATTCTGTTGAGGTGTATAAGAAGCAAAAAGTTGATGTTCAATTCCTTTGCGAAGACAATAGAGATCCAGAACTTGATTCTTGAACTCCGTGCCATTGTCACTCCTTATCCTCTTGATCCGTGCATCATGGACATTTTCCAATTTTGTAAAAAGATCTATCAGCATCTTCGCTGTCTCATCTTTTGTACCTAAAAAGAAAACCCATGAATATCGTGAGTAATCATCAGTGACAACTAAACAATAGTACTTTCCACCTATGCTCCTTACGTTCACCGGACCGAATAGATCCACATGAAGTAATTCATAAGGGGCATCTATGGAATTTACTATTTTAGACTTGTGAGGTTTCTTATGTTGTTTTCCCTTTTGACATGGAAGACATTTATCTTCCACGTGAAACCTCTACAATGGCACCCCTTCCACTAAGGCATTTTTAATAATGTAATTCATTTTTCGGTAGTGGATGTGGGCCATGCGTCTATGCCACATCAATGACTCAGCCTCAGATGCTTTTGATAGTAAACACGCCACCACATTGGAAGACTCCTTAGCACCCATGTACATGACATAAGTGTCGTTTCTCCTTGGCGCTCTCATCACTATCCAATAATCTGGTATCACCAAACCAAGTTTCAACACCAAAGCTTCGACTTCGTAAAGTGGACCGAGTGACCCTTGTCGTAGACTTGAGAACGCTCATCAGATTGTGCTTCAGCTGCTCAACAAAGTTCACTTTGTCCAGTGTGACCTTCCCGTTGGTCACTTTTCCTCGTCCTGTAATGTGCCCTCCTTTAGCACCTGCAAAATTCACATAACCTCCATCTATATTCTCAAACTCTGCCAACAGCCTCGCATCCCCCGTCATGTGCCTGGAGCAGCCACTATCAACATACCACAAGTTGATAATCCTCCTTAGCAGCTCCTGCACCACCCAACAAAATTAGTTAGATTGAGGGACCCAAGCCTTAATGGTCTTGGGTCTTCCAGATTCATCAACCACATGGACATCCATCCAATATCCATCACTCCTAACAGGAGTCTTGGATCTTAGAACTGTTGATGGAAATGATTTTTGATTTCCACTAGGTCTGTGGTCTTGAGGTTTCCTAACCATGTTTGGACTTTGCGGCCTTTGGAAATTATGATTTTCGTTCCATGAATTTTGATGATGATAATTTCTAAAGCCATCGTCATAAAAATTTCGACTACCAACATTCTGGTATCGAGTTTGATATTGACCTTGACTTCTAAAATTATTTGATTGACCGTTAAAGTTATTCATTCGTGGTGAACTTCTTCTAGGTCTTTCATATCTGCCTGATGTAGATGCAGGATGAAATCTTTGTTGATTTCTTTGAAAGCGAGGAACTTTGTGAGTTCCTTTTTCAGCCTTATCTACACCAACAGCAATACTCTGTTGCCTGGCAGTAGATATCTTTGGTGAGTTAACCTTCTTCTCACCATCACCATTTATTGCTGGTGATTTTTCTCTCTGCCTCTCACTTACCTGTGCTTCACTCTTTTTGTTAGGACAGCAGCTAGCTACATGTCCCTTTTCGTGACATTTGAAGCAAGATTTCCTAGCCGAAGACTTCTTAATTGAAGCCTCCTGCTTAGATTCATCAGGAGATGAGGATGATGATGATGACGATGCCTTCAAAGGATCTTGTTTAGTTTGCTTAACTTCTGATTTTTCTTTGTTTTTATTTTTAGCAAACTGCAAATTAGACTCTTTAGTAATAACACGGACCTCTTCATTCATGTCACTCCCTTGAAAAAAATCAACCTTTTTAATAAAAAACTTGTTTTTGATTCTTAGGTTGTGTATTCTTTGTTTTCAAAACGGTGTCTCTGTTATTATCCTTCTTGGCATTCTCAAAACCATCAACATTACCTGATGTGGAACTACCAGGTGTAGTTGACCCAAAGTTTGTAAGCTCTTCTTCATCTGACAAGAAAGAATAGTCGTGACCAAGAGGTGGTGGAACTTCATTCAAACCTTTGGATCCCACACATGTCTTGTCATTACTCTTCTTCAAGCCATTCATCATGTGTTTCATGACAAAAGATGAATCTCTGAATTGATTTAATTTCTTTTTTCAAGTTCACAAATTTTAAGTTGTGCTTCCGACAACTCTTTGCATTTTTCAGAAACCTCTTTTGTTTTCTCACTCATCGTATCATGAGCTAAATCAATAACTTGAAGTTTTTCATTAAGCTTACAGGTTAGAATATTGATTTCTTCTTCATAACCTTTAATTTTCTTCAAGTATAATGACTCATTTCATTTTACGAAAAAGTTTGATTCTTTTAGGTTCGAGAGCTCATTTACCAGACTTTGGTTTTGCTTAGTTAATGTGTCAACTTCACTTTGCAGTTCATGACATTATAAGCAAACAGAACTACCAGAGTTAGAACATACCTTGCCTATTGATTTGCTTAGATCAGCCATGAAAGCAGAACAATCAGCAGCCATCTTCTTCTCTGCAGTATTCTCTTCTCCATCAGCTTTTTCAGCTACCTTCTCTTGCTCTCTCTCAGCATCAGCTTTCACTTCTTCATCAACAACTAGGGCTATCTCAGCCATGAACGCCTTTAAGGTATTGTTATCACTCTTGTCACACCCCGACCCGCAGCGGAAAAGGTGATCGAGGCATGATTGGGTTATCATCAAAGCTCATGACATTTATTATAACGTTTCATATTCATTAATACACTTTAATGGGAAATTACAATCAATATTATATCATGTCCTAAACATCAATCTAGGCTTCATTGTTTTCTTCTAAGGCATTTCCTATGTTTTCCTTGCTTCATCCTGTTCACCTGTAATATGTGTAAAAATGGTTTTTGGATCAACAAAAAGTTGGTGAGTGAATCCTATGAAAAACATTTGAACAAGTTTATTTAATTGATTATAAAACAAAGTGCACAACCACTCATGAGTAAAAATAGATGTAAACTTATTCACCAATCATTTAATATTAAATAATGCACACATGAACAATAATGGATCGTTTTGAGGCACGCGTTGCTCAACTCGTCTCCCACAGGAACTGATGGGCCTAATGAATGATTTGCATATACTTGACAATATGAAATACATAACTACAATCAATATAAACTAAATAATACACACACGAACAATAATGGATTTGTTTTGAGGCACGCGTTGCTCAACTCGTCTCCCACGAGGAACTGATGGGCCTAATGAATGAATTGCATATAACTCGACAATATGAAATACATAACTACAAACAATATATACAATCTAAGTTTAGATCACAATATGGTATGGCACAAGTTTAAATAAACGAGTTAAATTTTGGTGACACATGACACACCCCAAAACGTGTAATTAAAAAGGGGAGTTGTAAGATTCACTCACATTGGGTGCGTTCGGTTGATGATGTTGAATGCGCACGAAGTTGGTTTTAACCACGAGTGAAACTAACCTAGATAATGGCATAATGGTTCGGTAAGTAAACGGATTTTATTAATCCATTTTAGTAGGATGATTGGGTGTATTTTTGTGAGTTTAAGGCTATTTTCTAACCTTAAAAATGTTATGTTTAAGTATTTTAATAAAATAAATAAATAAAAATAATAAAAAAATGTTGACTTTTTGCGACCGTTGACTTGTTGACCGGTCAGACTGTGTAATTATGTGCGCCGGGTGAGGCATGGACCCGAGACCTCCCGTTCGCGTGCACGCAGCTCTACCAACTGAGCTACGTGTCTAACCTGAAATATTTCTGTTTTTAATTATATTTATATACTTATTGAATTAAACCGAAAATCATTTATTTTTTAAAAACGATGTTAATGCATCGAACCGGTGTTCTCCACAGGTCTCGAACCCGGGACCTGTGGTTTGGGTTAACACACAGTCCACCGCTGGACTGTGTGTCTAACTTGTTAAATAATCTGATTTTTATTATACTTATATACAAACTAAATAATTTCCTTTCTGTCTTATATAAAAAGTTTGATAATTGTCTGGACCGGTGCGGTAGTCCGGACTCGAACTCGTGACGTGCGATTAAACGTTCACACAGTCCACCATTGGACTGTGTGTCTATCTTGGTTATTATTCGGTTTTTATTAAACTTAACATCTATGTGAAATGAATCCGGTTCAGTAAAAAAAAGAACATTTTTATTAAGGCAAGCATGCGTAGGACAAGTATCGCACTCGGGACGTAAGCGTGTTTTATGTGCACACAGTCCACCGCTGGACTGTGTTCTAACCCGAGTTATATCTTGATTTTAATTATACATATAGACAACTGAAACTTCGTCTTCTTCGTTGGACTTAACCAGAACTAAAGTCCGACTAGTTCGTCGATTAAATCATGTTCTTTTAGTGTGTTGCGGTTAATTACAGGTGAGATAAATAAAAAGAATGAAAGATTAAGGGTAAGGTATACCGAACAGTGGCTCCTCTGTTTCGCCGGCGAAACTCCGGTGACAGCAGATTATTCCGGCGACGTGTGTCTTGCGGCAGAGAGTCTTCAACGAGCTTGAGATGAATGTGGGTGGCTTCGGTATGAGCTCTGGGGGTTCAGTAAGGCACAGAGGTGAAAGGTTCGGTTTTCCGGCGAGTTGCAGAAGTTCTCCGGCGAGTGGAATTACGTCGGGAAAAAGTGTGATTGTGAGCGAAAAAGCTAACAAAGGTTAGAGGGGGTATTTATAGGGCAGGACATCGACGTATTTGGCCCGTTTTCCGACTTGATTCGTCGGTTAGAAATTTTCCGGCGGTTATGACTTGCGTCGCGGGTTCAGGCGTCGGTTATAACCATGTAGTAGTTAATGTTTACGTTAAAACTGAAGAAACCGTCCAATCTTGGCGAGATAGTCGGGATTTCCGACGACTGCAAATAGGCGCGTCGGTTTTGAAATTTAGATTCATGTTATGAATTAATTGTTTCCATTAATGAACAAGAAACACAAGTGGCGCAGTGGTTGGATGGTTAAGTGTTAAGGCTGTGCTGAATGGCTGGCTGACCCGGGTTCGAAACCCGGCAGAAGCTTTTTATTTTTAAACCACATTTTTAATACTTTTTCAAATATAAATTATATATTCCAATATACTTGTTAATTATGTATCATTTAAAAATAATTTGGGCATTAAATACGCAAAGAAATTTTTAACTGACTGTTCGGTTAATAAACGGAGCGGTTTGGTAAATCCGGTTTTTGACGGATGTTACAGTATCCCCTGCTTTTTAGAAATTTCGTCCCGAAATTTAAGTAGTGACATATTTGTCTAAAAATGATGGTGTTTAGTTTGACAGTTACATACTTAGAAAAGAGTAAGAGTTTAAATTTTTGTTTGAGGCGGTAACGTTCCTTGTAAGGGTTAAGTACCCTGTTATAGGAATCGCTTTTTGTTGCCTACGGTAAAAATATTCATAAGCAGAGTTGATTCACTAACTATGATATCATGCGTAAGAGTTTTGATATGTTTGGAAAGATAGGGTTATATCCTAAAACAAAATTTTCTAATACTACAACCTACATGGAACTTCTCATAACCGTCTAACAATGCCTCTGATCCTTTGACAAGAATACTTATATATAGGAAGTACCAGCGCGTATCCACCATATTCTTGTCAAATTTTCATTGGTTTTATTAGTAAGTTATGATTGGTTCTATGATATGACTCTAGAACATAAATAAACACAACAACCAATATCTGAGTCCACATTCTGATAGCATACATGTTTGAATGGTGACAGTTCCTCTCTCGTTTGTTTATGATGGAGAGGTTAGTTTATGTAGAAATAGAACACAATCAAATTTCTTTAAATGGCGAGATGATATAAATGTAACACAAATTTCAACCAAGACAATACTAAATCCTACATGGAACTTCTCATAACCGCCTGATAATGCCTCTGATCCTTTGGCAAGAATACTTATATATAGGAAGTACCAGCGGCGTATCCACCATATTCTCGTCAAATTTTCATTGGTTTTATCAGTGAATTATGATTAGTCCTATGTGACTCTAAAACATAAACAACACAACAACCACAGCTTGAGTCTAAATTCTGATAGTATACATGTTTGAATGATGACAGTACCTCTCTCGTTTGTTATGATGGAGAGGTTAGTCATTGTGGAAGTGAGACATTGCTCAACTTCTATAAATGATGAAATTGAATACACTGAAATGTAGATGAACAAACTTCAACCAAAACATACTAAATCCTACATGGAACCTCTCATAACCGCCTGATAATGCCTCCGATCCTTTGACAAGAATACTTATATATAGGAAGTACCAGCGGCGTATCCACCATATTCTTGTCAAATTTTCATTGACTTTATCCGCAAGTTATGATTAGTTCTATGTGACTCTACAACAAACACAACAACCAAAAGATCGTATTGCATGTACTGAAAATGAAAAATGTCTGTGTGATCAATGCTCAATCAAACGGAGCCGATCGTATTGCATGTACTGAAAATAAAAATGTCTGTGCGATCAAGGCTCAATCAAACGGAGCCGATCGTATTGCATGTACTGAAAATAATAAATTTAATCTAAACAATTATCACACAAACAGTTTATACATGGAACCTCTCATAACCGCCTGATAATGCCTCCGATCCTTTGACAAGAATACTTATATATAGGAAGTACCAGCGGCGTATCCACCATATTCTGTCAAATTTTCATTGACTTTATCAGCAAGTTATGATTAGTTCTATGTGACTCTACAACAAACACAACAACCAAAAAGATCGTATTGCATGTACTGAAAATGAAAAATGTCTGTGCGATCAATGCTCAATCAAACGGAGCCGATCGTATTGCATGTACTGAAAATGAAAAATGTCTGTGCGATTAAGGCTCAATCAAACGGAGCCGATCGTATTGCATGTACTGAAATAAAATAATTAAACAATTATCACTCAAACAGTTTATACATGGAACCTCTCATAACCGCCTGATAATGCCTCCGATCCTTTGACAAGAATACTTATATATAGGAAGTACCAGCGGCGTATCCACCATATTCTGTCAAATTTCATTGGCTTTATCCAAGTTATGATTAGTTCTATGTGATCTACAACAAAAGAAAAACCAAAACTCGATTGGAGTTGAAATTTGAAATTTCTGGTGATCAAGGCATCAAACGGAGCCGATCGTATTGCATGTACTGAAAATGAAAAATGTCTGTGCGATTAAGGCTCAATCAAACGGAGCCGATCGTATTGCATGTACTGAAAATAATAAACAATAATCACTCAAACAGTTTATTCATGGAACCTCTCATAACCGCCTGATAATGCCTCCGATCCTTTGACAAGAATACTTATATATAGGAAGTACCAGCGGCGTATCCACCATATTCTTGTCAAATTCTCATTGGCTTTATCCTTAAGTTATGATTGGTTCTATGTGATTCTAAAACATAAAGAAAAACATAAAACTAAACGATTGGAGTTGAATCTTGATTTTCGGTGAAGAGGACTAGTTGGGTGGTTTCGTTTGGGCCGTCATTATCTTTGACAGGATTGGCGTTGATGTTGAAAACTCTTCCTCTTGCTGGTGGCCTAGTGATTGGGTTTTCTTGATTTACTTGGTTAACTGGGTTTGATTGAGCTTGAGCGTTTATGATGTTAACCAATCGAGGGCACGTGTTTCTATAGTGGTAGGGTCGCCACAATTGAAACAAGCTCGAACATAAGGTAACATGGGGTATTGAGGTTGTTGATATGTTTGGATCATATTTTGAGTAGGGGGTGTGGTTTGGTTTTGAGGGGTGCGGCAAACCTTGCTCAAATGACCATAGCGTCCACAATTTGCACATAGTCGACAAGGTAAGGTAAGGGGATGGTGATAAAAACAGGTGTTACATCGAGGGTGAGGTCCAAGATATGGTTTCTTATTTGGGTAAGTTGAGTTGGGTGCTACTTGAGTGATTGGGATAGCTTGGATGGGTATGGCGTGTGAAATTGGTTGATTACGCTGGATAGTAGCGAAAAGTTGCCCGTCTCTTTTTCTCTTAGAAATGGGTTGAGAAGGGGATTCAGTTTGGGTGGAGTTTGAAGTTTCAGTTGATGCTTTATCCTTCTTCTTCTCCTCCTTAAAGTCTTTGTTCCGGATTCGGTTATCGGTGAGCTCTGTAGCTAACTCCATTGCTGCTTCCAAAGTTGCAGGCGTGGTACTTATTACAGAGTCCTGAATCTTTGACGGAAGACCTCGAATGTAGTGCTCGATCAAACGGTAGAGGGGAGTGAATAAGTTGGGAACCATTTGATTTAACTCGAGGAATCTTTTGTTGTACGTGGTGTGGTCGCCTTCCTTTTGCTTCAACGAATAGAATTCATCTTCTAACTTCTTGATTTCACTCCTTGGGCAAAACCGTCTTGTCATGATTTCCTTCAACTCTTCCCAAGTCAAAGTCATAGCATCGTCAGCGCCTCGTTTGACCTTCTCTGTATTCCACGAAGTAAGTGCTATTCCATATAAACGACCAGTAGCATATCGCACTTTGCGATCGTCGGGACAATCGCAATTTAGAAAAGTGTTCTCCATTTCTTCAAACCAATGGAGGAGAGCGGTGACACCTTCAGTCCCTTCGTATTTTGGAGGGTCGCAGGATTTGAAATGCTTGTAGGTGCATTTAGTGGTATTTGGGGGAGGGTTGATAACGTGTTGATCTTCTTGATTGACAGGATTAGCGGTAAGTGCTTGTTGGACTTGGATTACAATGTTGGGTATTACGGCAGCCATTTGTTGAGCGATTAGGGCAGCCATGCGCTCGCGGGCTTTTCCTGCTCTCATCTTCCTACGGGCGAGGCTAGAAGACATCTACAAGGAATACGTATCATGAGTATGAGTTGGATGTTTTTGGGATCATGGGTAGTTTTTAGGAATTAACATTCAAAAAATAAATATAGAAAAATAAATCTACTACATCCATAGGATGTCTTGGGCTTTGCTCGTCATTGGGCCTTGCATGCCGCCATACTTCACCTTCGTAATCATGTGGGCCCCCATGAATACCGGGTTTTTCATATGGTTCGCATGTGTTAGCCTGGTTACGTACACTAAAACCCGGAGAAAATCGAGAAATATGTATATAACGTATGATATTCGGAATGTGTCCAGGTATAGACACGGTGACACCTCAAAGTGGGGTTAGTTCGAACGACGTTTGGTGTGGCATGCTTTGGCCTAATAGGTCCTTCGTACTCTCATCGTTAGTCCCCAGGTAGGCAAACTGGTCCGTTATATTGGATTTATACGAATGCCAACCTAGACAGGACGTTCCGACTACCGGTACTTGTACCCTTCCAGTTACTACATGCCCGTCGCAGAACTCACTTTGATGGGATTTGAAAATTGCGACAAAATCTTTGAATAACAAGAGTATGAAGATGATTTGAATATATGAACATTGAAATATGTATGATGAATGTGTATGTAAGTATGTATGTTTGACTGTAAGTATAAACAAATATGAAACAAATAAATATCATAAGTTTGTATGTAACCACCTAAATAATTAAAATTTAGGCAACTATAGTATAGGCTCTAAGGGTCTAATAACCTATCCTATATCCCTATAGTCATGGCTCTGATACCAATCTGTCACACCCCGACCCGCAGCGGAAAAGGTGATCGAGGCATGATTGGGTTATCATCAAAGCTCATGACATTTATTATAACGTTTCATATTCATTAATACACTTTAATGGGAAATTACAATCAATATTATATCATGTCCTGAACATCAATCTAGGCTTCATTGTTTTCTTCTAAGGCATTTCCTATGTTTTCCTTGCTTCATCCTGTTCACCTGTATCATGTGTAAAAATGGTTTTTGGATCAACAAAAAGTTGGCGAGTGAATCCTATGAAAAACATTTGAACAAGTTTATTTAATTGATTATAAAACAAAGTGCACAACCACTCATGAGTAAAAATAGATGTAAACTTATTCACCAATCATTTAATATTAAATAATGCACACATGAACAATAATGGATCGTTTTTAGGCACGCGTTGCTCAACTCGTCTCGCACGAGGAACTGATGGGCCTAATGAATGATTTGCATATACTTGACAATATGAAATACATAACTACAAACAATATAAACTAAATAATACACACACGAACAATAATGGATTTGTTTTGAGGCACGCGTTGCTCAACTCGTCTCCCACGAGGAACTGATGGGCCTAATGAATGAATTGCATATAACTCGACAATATGAAATACATAACTACAAACAATATATACAATCTAAGTTTAGATCACAATATGGTATGGCACAAGTTTAAATAAACGAGTTAAATTTTGGTGACACATGACACACCCCAAAACGTGTAATTAAAAAGGGGAGTTGTAAGATTCACTCACATTGGGTGCGTTCGGTTGATGATGTTGAATGCGCACGAAGTTGGTTTTAACCACGAGTGAAACTAACCTAGATAATGGCATAATGGTTCGGTAAGTAAACGGATTTTATTAATCCATTTTAGTAGGATGATTGGGTGTATTTTTGTGAGTTTAAGGCTATTTTCTAACCTTAAAAATGTTATTTTTAAGTATTTTTAAAAAAAAAAATAAATAAAAATAATAAAAAAAAGTTGACTTTTTGCGACCGTTGACCGTTGACTTGTTGACCGGTCAGACTGTGTAATTATGTACGCCGGGTGAGGCTCGAACCCGAGACCTCCCGTTCGCGTGCACGCAGCTCTACCAACTGAGCTACGTGTCTAACCTGAAATATTTCTGTTTTTACTTATATTTATATACTAATTGAATTAAACCGAAAATCATTTATTTTTTAAAAACGATTTTAATGCATCGAACCAGTGTTCTCCACAGGTCTCGAACCCGGGACCTGTGGTTTGGGTTAACACACAGTCCACCGCTGGACTGTGTGTCTAACTTGTTAAATAATCTGATTTTTATTATACTTATATACAAACTAAATAATTTCTTTTCTGTCTTATATAAAAAGTTTGATAATTGTCCGGACCGGTGTGGTAGTCCGGACTCGAACTCGTGACGTGCGATTAAACGTTCACACAGTCCACCACTGGACTGTGTGTCTATCTTGGTTATTATTCCGGTTTTTATTAAACTTAACATCTATGTGAAATGAATCCGGTTCAGTAAAAAAAAGAACATTTTTATTAAGGCAAGCATGCGTGGGACAAGTATCGAACTCGGGACGTAAGCGTGTTTTATGTGCACACAGTCCACCACTGGACTGTGTGTCTAACCCGAGTTATATCTTGATTTTAATTATACATATAGACAACTGAAACTTCGTCTTCTTCGTTGGACTTAACCAGAACTAAAGTCCGACTAGTTCGTCGATTAAATCATGTTCTTTTAGTGTGTTGCGGTTAATTACAGGTGAGATAAATAAAAAGAATGAAAGATTAAGCGTAAGGTATACCGAACAGTGGCTCCTCTGTTTCGCCGGCGAAACTCCGGTGACAGCAGATTATTCCGGCGACGTGTGTCTTGCGGCAGAGAGTCTTCAACGAGCTTGAGATGAATGTGGGTGGCTTCGGTATGAGCTCTCGGGGTTCAGTAAGGCACAAAGGTGAAAGGTTCGGTTTTCCGGCGAGTGGAATTACGTTGGGAAAAAGTGTGATTGTGAGCGAAAAAGCTAACAAAGGTTAGAGGGGGTATTTATAGGGCAGGAAATCGACGTATTTGGCCCGTTTTCTGACTTGGTTCGTCGGTTAGAAATTTTCCGGCAGTTATGACTTGCGTCGCGGGTTCAGGCGTCGGTTATAACCGATGTAGTAGTTAATGTTTACGTTAAAACTGAAGAAACCGTCCAATCTTGGCGAGATAGTCGGGATTTCCGACGACTGCAAATAGGCGCGTCGGTTTTGAAATTTAGATTCATGTTATGAATTAATTGTTTCCATTAATGAACAAGAAACACAAGTGGCGCAGTGGTTGGATGGTTAAGTGTTAAGGCTGTGCTGAATGGCTGGCTGACCCGGGTTCGAAACCCGGCAGAAGCTTTTTATTTTTAAACCACTATTTTTAATACTTTTTCAAATATAAATTATATATTCCAATATACTTGTTAATTATGTATCGTTTAAAAATAATTTGGGCATTAAATACGCAAAGAAATTTTTAACTGATTGTTCGGTTAATAAACGGAGCGGGTTTGGTAAATCCGGTTTTTGACGGATGTTACAACTCTCTAGATGAACACTCCAATCATAAGAACCCTCTCTAGCAGTAGAAATCAGGGCCTTTGATACAGTGTTGTTTGACGCATTCCTGTTGCTTGAACCATGACCAGGAGAATCTTGAAAGGATGAACTAGAACGAGATTCAGACTTAGGTCTTTGACACTCTCTAGCGAAATGTCCGTAGTTGTGAAAATTGTAACACTTCACTTTCGACTTGTCAAAGCCCACACTCTTTCCAATGAACTTCCTGCTCGTTCTGTTCATGAACCTCTTCACCCTTCTAGAGATCATGGCCATCTGCCATTGCAAATCCATCTCCTCTAAGTCATCAGGGTCGATCCGATCATAATCTTCATCAAACGTAGTAGGATAAGATATTCTTCCCTGAATGTAATTCTCGTAGGAAGCAACGAAAGAATCTTCAGCACTTATAACACTCAGAGGCATAGACCTAGTACTACTGCTACTATTACTTGATTGTTGTCGTTTTGCCCCTAACGAGCCTCTTGAAGCAGCAACAAAACATACTTCACCCTCAGCATTTGTCACGATCTGCTCATTTTCACATGAGAGAAACGCAGTTGCAGTATCACTGGAAGCATTGTTGAAAGATTAAGGTGTAAGACCTTTATAAATCCCCGGACCTTGAACCTGGTCATATCCAGTCTCCTTCTTCTTCATATTGAGCTCATAAGCTCTCAATTTCCCAACAACCTCTTCCAAATCTTTCTTTTCATAATCAGCTTCACCTTTTATCATCAAAGTATATTTATCCCACTTTGCAGACAAACCATCCAACAACTTGTCGTTTATCTCCACATCCGTGTATCCCTCTATGTCATAATTATCTATTTCTGATATCAGATGATATTATCTCGTGATAATATATTCAAGGGATTCATTTCTCATTCCTTTGAACACAGGAAACTGTTTCTTTAGTAGATCAACCTTGTTTTTCTTCACATCGGTATTGCCCTCATACCTCTTCTCTAGGGCATCCCACATCTCCTTCGATGTAGTATAACGCTTGAATGTATGTTTGATGCCATCAGGTAACAACATCTTTATAGCAGCTAAGGCTTTCTTCTCAGACTCATACATCCTCTTTTCAGCTTCAGACATGTTTACATAAGCAGTAACACGTTGTCTGCCCTCAAAATCATGCGTTGGGTTAGCGTACCCATCTTGAATACAGATCCACATCCGTGTGTCCTTGAATTCAATAAAGGATTGAAACCTATCCTTCCAAGTAAGATAATTCTCTACCTTCAGCATCTTTGGAGGTTTGTTTGTGGTGGCAGCCTCGTGCTCCATTCTTAACAGCTCATTTAGGTTAGACATAGTCGACATTTTTACCGAACCGGCTCGTTAAAAACGTTAAAATTTGTCTGAAATGAGTGGTTAGTAAATTATACTGTTAGACTCGTCTCGACGATTACGATTCTAATGATGTATATTGTCCGATTATGATTATTAGAATTTCGTGCCTTTTTTTGTCCTAAAAATCACACGAGCCTAACCGTGCAACCGGTTTGTCAAAATTGTTTGTGGATCAAATTCTATATCCGAAAACATTTAACTCTGGTTACGTCAGCTGGTTAACTTTCCACCTTTTTGTAGATAATCCGGAATAGTTCCAAATCCGAAACAGTAACTCGGATAGTAAATCCGAGATAGGAATCCTGAACAGTAATCCGAATTGCTAATCTGAAATGGTGATTCGGAATAGTGATCCGAGATGGAATCCGGAATAGACTACTCTGATTCGAGATGGAATCTGGAATAGACTATTCTGATCCGAGATGAAATCCAGAATACACTTCTGATCCAAATTCAATCCGAAATGGAATCCGAGATGGCTTTTCTGATCCGAATTGCAAGTTTTACAGATCCGGATTGCAAGTCTGATGATCCAAAATGTAGATTCTGATCCGAAATTCAAGTCTTCAATTTGAAATACTTTTCTTTTTGATCTGGAATGCAAGTCTTCAATCCGAAATTCCTGCTGTTAATCCGAATTCACTGCAGAAACCCTAAAACAGCCATAGAAACCCTAATTCATCCGTCACAAACTTCAAAACAGCCTCCAAAACGTCCAAAAACCCAACTTTTTCTGCTGTTATGATTCTGAACCGAGCAAAATCAAGAGCCGAATGCTCTGATACCAATTGTAGGTCCCCTAGTCCGTATGGATCTTAACACAATCGTCTATCTAATCTAGAGTGTGGAATCCCCTAGATCAAATTTCACAGAAACAAGAACAAGAACACTAACATAATTCCTTTCAAACTGTCTTCTATTGATTATTCAACACAAAGTGTTTACAATAAATTCAAGACTCTCTCTCTAAACCAGCAACATAAGCAACAGAACAACTAACTGAGCAACCTTAACCCTAATCACAACGTCCCTTTATATAGAGATAGGTTATGCAACTGGGCTACAGTTTCCTACATGGACTGCTATTGGGTTTAAAGCCTAATTCGCCTACCATGTGTTGTATTGTGTCTGGATTAGCCCAATTACTTCTAATTAACTGTTACAAAACTAAACCGCTAACTGTTTATCATTTTACTAATTACAAGATATCCAAAGACCAAACTAAGCTATTGTCACAAATATGCACCAACAAAGGAACACTTATAAGAGGTTCCTAGAATGCAATAGAACTAAGTTGGATGCTCCTTTCAGTTAGGAACTTCTAGAGGAGGGAGATAGAGTTGTGAATGAGAAAGGTACAAGTTCAAATGGTGAACCTTGGCACCTATGTATAGTTAGAGAGCTTGAAGGAGGTGATGCCAGGTGTTAAGGGTGTAAGAGGAAGCATACAAGTGTCCTAAAACGTGGCATAGCAATTTGGGAAGCCATGGTTTCGAATCAACTGGTTTTTGGAAATTTGTGTGGAGGCCAAACAAATTTTCTACAGACACAGGCCTCTCGCACCCTGCGAGAGGCATAGGCCTTGCCTCTCGCGCCCCGCGAGCACCCTATAGCCAGTTTCAAAGTTTGACAATTTTAGCCCCTTAACCTTCTAAAACACCTTTATAGCATATTTAGCCCTTCGTAACCAATATTTGGCATACCCGGGAGTATGCCCGGACATTGTTGAGCTCTCGGTTCGTTAAAAGGTCACTCAAAGGTATAAATTAACATGTTGACACTTTTAACCCCTCCATTTCCAACTTTTACATAATTATGGATTTGATCTCTCACGTCCAACAAATGGGACATATGAGAGTTAGGATTTCGTAAAGGATCACTCAGAGGCTCATTATAAGCATGTTGACTCTGATGTCACTCAGAGGCTGGGCATGTTGACATAATGGTCACTCAGAGGCCAAGTTTTAGCATGTTGAGACTAATGGTCACTCAAAGGCTATGTTTCAAGCATGTTGACACTAATGATCACTCAGAAGCTATGTTTTATGCATGTTAACATCAGAAGATCACTCAGAGACTTAGTTTGAGAATGTTGACGCTTTTAGTCCCTGCTAGTCTTTAATAGACTTAAAAATAAAAATACGACACATGTCGCTATATTATTGGACACGATTTTACAGGGTGTTACAGGCCAAAACCTTAAAAAGGTAAATCTCTCATGAGAAAATCCCATGTGCTTGCAAAATTCAAACATACTATATAAGGTATTTTTCCTGTAAACCTCGTCTGATATTGTCTGGTCTCTTGTAGTACGTTGTACTGACCTACTCACCAACAAGTCAGATGTTGTAAAAATAAAGGATGGTCTCAGTATATTCACTTGTTACGATGAACAGTTGTGCTTACCTTGACCGCAGGGGTATGCCTTGATATGGGACACACGGATGTTATCGCATACTCACTTGATGAAGTCACAAGGTTGAAAGTTGAAGATGGATGCGATAAGTTTAGAAGGACAAATTTATCAGTAATTGCATGGTTTTGTTTGACCAATCTCATGCCGAAAAATGTTCCTTAATCAGTTCAGAATTGGTTTGATCCTATAACAACTCTCCCTTTGTCCCTTTATTCTTTTTTATTTTGTTATTATTTCCTCTTCTTATAAAACAGGTTGCTTGGTTGGTTGGATCGCAGATTTTGACAAAAGGTGTTACTGTTCATGTCTGATAAAAATCGTGGGGCCAAATAGATCAAAATATTTCTAAAAATACTGTTTCGATTGTGCCCACTCATCTCGAATAGACCCACTTTGTTTCTGAACACTGTTTCGAGATGGACCAGGCCCAACTATCTCGAACTACTGTTCCGAGATGGGCCTGGCTCTATTTCGAGTCTTTATAAGCCCATCTCGAGTCATCTCAAGTCATCTTGAGTCATTTTGAACACTTGTTTATCCCAAATCCCTCTCACCTCGATCTCATAGGTAGATCTCTTCATCTCGAATGCATCTCGAATGCATCTCTGATGCATCTCGGATGCTTTTATATGAACCTTATGTATATCGAGTAACAAGGGGTCATTGAGTTGAATCCTTGTAATCCGAGTTTATCTGACCTGTTTAAACCGGTGTGAACCCTTGAACCTTTGGTTCAATTCTCTTTTGAACCTCTGTCCTTCTCATCTGAACTATTAACTTATCAACTAAATTGATATGTCAAACAGTCAAGAGGGTCAATAAAAGTTCACCTTTGTAATAAATGTAGACATTTTTGTTTCAAGTGCAGAAAATGGCACAGAAAATGATGGAGAAATGGAAGCTGGAAGTTGAGGCCTTCACAATCAAGATTTCTATTTATCTGAGCCTCCGCCGGAATATCGTGAAAAGATACGATTCTCTAATAAATGGACTGAGCAACTTCAGACTTACTCATGCTTTAAAGACAAACCCAGTCATTGATGAAGACATGATTCAGGACTTCTGGACTAATGCTAAAGTCAATGAAGGTGGTTCTTACATTGAAACAAAGATTGGAGATAAAGAGATCAAGGTTTCGAAAGCAGTCGTATGAGAAGCCCTGTAGTTTGGAGATAACGAACGTCATCCAACGACATTTGACAGAGACAGTGTGGTGAAAGCTTTATGTTGCATGAGCTATGAAGGGGCATATCCGACTGTGTTGAAGAAACTATTCCCACCGTACTGGAGGTGCCTTGCTCACATCTTCTTACTGTGTATTTCCGAGAATAAAGGCGGCCAGGATCAGCTAAATCAGACACAAACTGCAGCACTTGTTGCATTTGTAAATGATTGGGACTACAACTTTTCAGTCTTCATCTTTGATAACATGAAGAGTATGTTAGAAAGCACAAAAAAGAAGGTGTTCGTGTTATATCCAAGGTTCGTGCAAATGATTGTTGATAAGAAGTATCCAGAGTCGATAAAGGGCACAAACCACCTGAATCTAAAGCTGCTAGGACCGAGCTATTTTGAAGCGGCATGCAAACAGCGTGATTCTGCAAAGGTCAAGTTTGTTGGAAGATATGAGCTGGTTAAACATGGGAAATTTAAAGAAGTTGTATCTGCACCGAAACCTGTGACAGCATTCATAGCTGAAGAACACGATATTCAGATCGTCAGTGGACCAAGTCAGACAGAACCAGTCGTTGAAGATCTTGTTTCTGATGAAGAGAAAGAAAAAGTGGCGGCACAGGCTGAAATAGAGATAGCTGAAGAGACTGTTAGAGAAATGAACCTAATTTCTGCTAAGAACCTTGAAGCCCTACTTGCATCACTTAAGGACGATTCTAGGATCCCTCCTTCTGGTATCGTTCCTTATGATGAAGCGTAATCTGAAGAAGCTGAAACTGAGAAAATTTTAGTAGTTGAAGCCCCTGATAGACCCAACCTTCAAGTCCAAGTACTATTCCTGATCCGATATCACATCCAAAAAGTTCAAGTGGAGTTCGTGATGAGGCAGGCAGTTCTGGTGGCGGGTTGTCTGAACATGAAGAGGCTGCAATGAGAATGGCAGCTGAAATTTATTGAGCAGTCTGATAGTGATGAAAATGAAACAATGGATATTGGCAAGCTACAGCGAAGAGTAGTGCTCCTAGAACAAGAAACGAATTGAAAAATGCTCAGATAGCATCCTTACAAAATCAAATAACAATCAGAGATCAAGCTATAGAGCAACTTAAGGGTTATGTGAGCTTGCTGATGACAAAGATCTACAAAATGAAAGCTAAGCTGCAGATGAAATTTGGTAATGAATTTGCAAATAAGGATGACGATCCTCAGAACGTTGCACATAATGAGCGCACAGAAGTGGGAAAGGCTGCAACTGATGCAGAATATGAAGAAGGATTGAATGCCTATCTTACAGTTGAAAAATCCAAGAAAAGAAAGCAGCCTTAGAAGAAGAATACCAACAGCAAGAAAATGCTTGTCATGAAGAATCAAGACGTAAATCCCCTCGATGAAAACTTCCAACCAAAGGATCCATCCAAAGTATCAGACCGGTATGTCATGGAGCTAGGATCTAGCCATTATGACAAAGTCGGAAATAAGTCAGTGGTGAAGTGTTGGAGATACGATCATGATAGGAACCTATGGATAGTCACGAGAGAGAGCGACCGCAAAGAATACAACTCCAAGCAGACATAATTTGATTCTTGGACGAAGATTGATCTGAAAAGTCTGTTGAGGGCTCACTACTCTGACTCAGATCCAAATCAACGAGATCCTAGATGGGTATTTCATTCAAAACTTGAACATGAAGTATCTCACAACTTCCCAACTATGAAGACTGCTGAATCATATCTGAAGAAAAGCCCAGTTATTCGAGATCCTCATACTCATAAACATCTTCAAAACTTTATCTGGCCACCAATTGACAAAGACAAGGTCATTCCGGCTGCTCCAAAATTCCCAAAAGGCGTGCTAAAGAACATCTGCTACTGGGCTTATGATCCGAGAATCGCTGAAGTAGTTATTGTTACAAAAGAAAAGGCATTCTGATTGGCTGCTACTTTGGATTTGATTAGCTTTCACAAGGAGGACATTCAGATGCTAGGCGCACATCAAATTCAAGCAAGTGATAAATATGAAGAATATGCGAAATCTTGGACAAGTGCGGTGGCAACAGTGATTCAGAACAAACTATTTGCACATGATTAATCCTCGGTTCAAGACAACAAAGATTGGAAATCCTGAAGAGTAAGGCTAACTCTAATGCAGTAAACCTAGGGGGAGATTGTAAAGGCATTAATAGGTTTATGCATTAGTATTAATTAGGAAATGGGATATTGTGATTGTAATGGGCTTGGGAAAGGCCTTGGGCCTAAGAGTTTAGGGTTTTGGAGCACTAACCCTCTAGTATATATAGATAATGATGTATTAGGGTTTGGTAGCTCCTTGATTGTTCCTCACTTGTATTAAACAAATTCTTAATTTGTATGCAAGTTGAACCTTTCCATCTTCATCTTATTTCTTTCATTTGATTCTTAAGCTTGTTTGTGTGATTCCACCACCTTTCAAGCTAAGTGTGATATCAAAAGATCCGGTTTTAGGGACTTACATTAGGGATTCTCTACTGAAAGTTATATTTTAGAGGAGCTTTCAAGCTTGTAAGGGGCTTGATCGTGGCAGCTCTAACTGGAAAAGACTACATATTGGATTTTCAGCAAATAAGTTATTTTCTGAACTAGCTGTCAAGGAATAATGATGTTTGAAGATTACGTCGCTAACTGTTGGATCTATTGAACCCTATAAAAGAACAGATGATTGGAAAGCCAAAACAATCTACAGCATTTGATCATTAATAAATATATGCTGCTCTAAACTCTCCTCATATTTAAATACTGTTCACATAATCTGTTAAATACAAAGCTCTACTGGAAGCAAATGTTTGCTAGAGAGAAAACTCTGATGAAGCATAAAGATTGTTGAAGCAAAGGTCTGCTGAAGACCAACAGAGGATACCTCAGCAATTATTGTTCAATAGAGTTTTATTATGTAACTAATGTAACAACATTTAGGTCTAGCAGAGGATAGAGTTTGTTTAGTTTGTTAAATGTCATTTTCATAGTGATGTCAGCCAAAGATGCTCAGTGGGTTTCAAATATACTATAAATAGAACAGTGCATGTACTGTTCTATCCATCACTTTTCTTCTATACATTCTGTACGAACAAATTAGAGTGATCTTAAGTTGAGAGCGATTTTGTAAATTGCATGCACACGTGATTATAATTACAAAAGCATGTTAATGAAAACAATCTTTCTATTGTTATGATTTCAAAGTTTATACAATTTTGCTGCACTATTTCATTGTTATCTATCTTCCTACATTGATTTCATCTAAACAATCACATCAATATCAAACTTAGATCCTAAAAAATTGATATCAGAGATTGGTCATTCAAATTTGATTTAGCAATAAATTTGATATAAACTAGTCAGCTCTCGCTGCTAATTCGTTTGTTCGTTTGTATTGAAAATAGAGAATAAAGTTTATTTACGTTCAAAGTTTTTAAACAAAAACATGTTTGTAAACAATCAGAATGTCTCAAAATCCAATAGATCTACACAACACTGGCACCATGTATAAACCTCCGTTTCTTGTCAGATCGGAGTACAACATCTAGCAACGTTGGATGGGTCACATATTTGCACAACAGAACACGAGTTGCTGGAAATAAGTTATCTTCGGACCACATGTTCCGATGGTACCGAGTGCCGAAGACCCAAAAGTTCAAGTTCCCAAGAGTCCTGAACATTACTCCGAGAAAGATTTTCATAAAATTGAGCTAGAAGCAAAGGCATATAGCATCGTGGCACCTGCTTTGCCTAATGATATCTATGCTGGCATATTGCATTGCAATAGTGCAAAGGAGTTATGGGATGCTCTAAAAGAACAATTCGGTGGCACTAAAGAAGTTATTGAAAATAACAGAGAAGTTTTGAACCAACAGTACGAAACATTTTGTCATGTGAAAGGAGAATCATTAACTCAACAATTTGAAATGTTTAGTTGTCTAATTAGTGTGTTAAAACTGGTAGATGTTAATTTTTCAAATTCTACTTTGAATAGCCGATTTCTTAGATCATTACCAGATAAATGGGACACTATTACATTTGTAACCAGAAATTATGTTTGGTTTAAAGATATGAGTTTGACTTAGCTTCATGGTAGGCTTCTCACTTATGAGAGAGAGCTTAACTAGAAAAAGAAACTACAAAAGTTAGGAAAAGTGATTGATGACTATTTCTTTGGTAGTACAACACTTTTTGGTTAAGAAGAAACCTCTGGTAGTAAGGAACAGAGTTATGATAATTTTATTGGCATAACATCTAGTGGGAATTTCAACTCTGATTCTTGCTCACCCAATTTTGCTTTTGCTGCAAATGGGGAAAACCAAGTTTTTGACAACTTATCCTTTGAACTAAATGATCTTCAACATTTTGATCGAACTAATTTAGAAGAAATGAACATATTACACCAACTGGCATTGCTGAGTGTTAGTACCAGCAAGTTCTATAAAAGAACTGGCAGAGAATTTCCAGGGTTGCATGGAGGGTTAAAAGTTGGGTTGGATAAGTCAAAGAATAAATGCTACAAGTGTAATAGGCTATGTCATTTTGCTAGGGAGTGTAGGAGTCAAACAAATGGTCCAATTATCACACATCCAAGTCCTAGATCTCAAAACACACAAAACACTGTCCATTATTCCCAATATACCCCTGCTCCTCATATGCAAAACACTGCTCATTTTGCACACCCTGTAACCACTGTTCAAGTTCAATATGTCCAAACCACTGTTCCTCAGATATAGTATGTTCAAGCCCCAAGTCCTCAGGTTCAAATGCAACCTACACCACAAGTTACACAAACCTCTGCTCTAGCAGAGACCAGTCAATAAAGCTTCTTTTCATAAGGTTTTGTTGATTGGAGTAGCCTCCTGAAGAATTGACTGATGAGAATTTTGCTCTAGTTTCTAATACAAAAAAGAAACATGATGATTTTTGTTTCATGGCACTAGACACTATACTTGAAGGGGATGAGTCTGAGGAAGTAGTGTTAAATTCTGATGATGTTTGTGATAATGTTGTGGTAGATGTTTCAGAAGAGAAGGTTGGTGAAGAAATTGTGATCTCAGTGTCAGACCCATGGAAAACTAGTGTTTGTGAAGGAGAATGTGATTGTGCCATGATGGCTACTGCTACGGTATCACCTCAGGTCTTTAAAGACCTATGTTCAAACAAATGTATTCTTGCTTTTGCTAACATAAAAAAAGGTAAATGAAAACCTTAGAAACAAAATTTTAGATGACGAAATTCAGTTTGAAAAACTTGCAAAAGAGTTAAAATCTAAATTGTTTGAAAAAGAATCTGAAATTGATAGCCTCAAACATGAGTCTAGCATCCAAGGATCAACTCCAAACTATGATTGAAAAATATCAAAGTTGTAAAAAGGAACTTGAACCTACCCAAATTACTTGTGAAAAGTGGGTAGAATCCTTCAAAGGTTATAAGCTGATGTTAGAATCACAAATCAAAAGCAATGTAAAATTGGTGTATGTTTTAGAAAACATGACCAAGTTTCCCAAAACACTGCTGTAATTGATTGTGAGTTGATTGAAATTATTCCAACAAATTTGGCTGGTCAAGAAATTAAAGTCACTGAACTAAATGGTAAGAAAATTGTTTTAGAAAGACCAGCAGGATCCTCAACTTTTGAGGAAATATAAACATATCAATTCAAACCTACCTGGTCAGATGAGTGTGACATTCTTGATAAGTTTAATCCAATGGACTTTTCAACCATTGAAGGTGTAAAGGCACCTCAAGTCTAGATCATTCCCTTAAAAGATCTTGCAGTAGATGTTACAACATATGCTGACAAAAAGTAAAAAAAAAAGGAAGAAAATAGAGACAATATCATACTTGTTTTGTGATTTTTGTGAAAAGAAGAATTTTGTCACTAAAAACTGCTTTCTTCTAAAAGCCTATGATATACACAAAACATGTGTGATTATTGATTCACTAAATTGCACTATTTATGGCAGAACAAACCACAAAACTCAAGAGTGTTTTTATCTCAAAAATTTTGATGTCAAAAGAAGTAAGTATAAATCTAAAACACTTTAGAGTTCAAGGAAAGAAAAGACTAAACAGACTTTTGTCCCTGTCCAAACATCTGTTACCAAACAATTGAATATAACCTCTACTCCCAGAAAGTTCAGGTAACAGATGCACCACCAGCAAATAAATATCCAAGAGAATATGGCCAACCTACTTACAAGAGTGTACCACTTGGCTATGAGGTCTACAAAAGACCATCAAAACCAAGAATTAAAAGGCATCCTCATGGTTATGATCAAGTGATAGGAAATGGTTCATAGCTCGTTTTTTATCAGAAGCTTGTGATTTGGTATTTGATGCAGCAAGTAGGGGAAAACAATTCAAAATCTATTCAAAACACTGACCATATTGTTGGACTTGAGGCTAGAATGTCTGTGACATTATCCAAAGCCATCCTGGCTTTGGAAACTCACCTAATTAATTGTTTACTAATGTGCAGGGAGCTTCTACTTACCTTGATAGTTTATGGTATGTAGATAGTGGATGCTCCAAGCACATGACAGGATGTAGATCCCTACTCAAAGATTTCATGGCACATGGAGGGGGTGATTATCCTTTGGTAACAATTCAAAAGGGAAGGTGTTAGGGCCAGGGAAAGTCAAGGCTGGGAGACTCAAGTTTGAACATGTCAATCTTATTGATAATCTGTAATTTAATCTTCTTAGTGCATCTCAAATGAGTGAAAAAGGCTATGGGTCATTCTTTACTAAGAAAACTTGTCAGATTTAGAAGTGGTTAAAAAGATTAATCAAATCATAGCTGAGAGCAAAGCAAAGCTTGTTACTCACAGGAGTGGCAATGTGTATGTAGTTTATATGTTGAAAAATAATCTAATGTCCAATGCATGTCCGTTCTCAGTTGCTTCTCGCAAAGAGACAGAACTATGGCATAGAAGACTTGGTCACACAAATCTTAAAACTGTCACTACACTCTCCAAACAAGGTCTTGTAAGAGGTCTTCTATCAAAACAATTCACCAGTGATGAACATTGTGTTTCCTGTTTAAAAGGTAAACAACATAAAATTTCATACAAATCAATTGAAGAGTCCAAAACAAGTCAGTGTTTGTAATTGCTACATATGGACTTGTTTGGCGCTGTAAAAATCATTAGTTTTAAAAAGTAGAGATATTTTCTTGTCATAGTTGATGTTTTTTCAAGGTTTACATGGACCTACTTCATGCACTCCAAAAATGAGACAGGAGGTATTTCACAAAATTTTGTAACAAGTTGAAAATTAATTTGAACTGCTAGAAAAAGTCTTTAGGGGTGACAATGGGACAGAGTTTAAAAATAAGGAGTTGGATGATTTCAGTGTGTCAAAAGGGATTGTTAGGCAATACAGCATCATAAGGACACTAGAGCAAATGTGGTTGAAAGGAAAAATAGAACTTTGATTGAAGCTGCTAGAACAATGCTTGCTAACTCAGGTTTACCCTTGTCTTTTTTGGCAGAGGCTGTAAACACTGCTTGCTATATACAGAACAGAGTTTTAATTAACCCAAGGCATAAAAAACTGCTTATGAAATTCTATATAAGATCAAATCTCTAATATCATATTTCAAAATCTTTGGTTGCCCATGTTTCATTCTACACTTGAAAGATTCAATTTCAATTTGCAGCCAAAGTAGATTGTGGTTATTTTCTTGCTACTCAACCACTACTAAAGCATACAGAGTCTTTAATTCAAGGTCTAGGTGTGTGGAAGAGACCTTGAATATAAAGTTCAATAAACTTTCTTCATTAAAAATCCTAGCAAATCCTGCTGAACTGTTTGATTTAGATAAATTTACATTTGAAGATGTATCTATAAAGACTAACAATGTAAGTATACCATAGTCTTTACATCAAGATTATGGATATGACATTGTGATTCCACAATACAAAGTCATTTCATCCACCAGAGCAACAGATGTTACTAACAACTGTGAAAACTCTGCCATTGTTGGATCAATAGTTGTTGATCCTTAAACCTCTGCCAGCTCATCCAGTCAAACCCTATTGACAAAAGTCCATTATCTGTAAAGAAAAGTCAACCCATCTTTACCCCTATTCCACTTATACCTCCACCTCCATTCCAAACAGATGTTGGCTCTTCAAAATTGCCAACAGATGTTAGCTCAGATGATTCTCACCTGCAGCCTTCACCTTAAAATGCCATTGTTCCATATAAGGGATATCTAATCTACCTTAAAAACCATCCATCTGACCAAATTATTGGCAACATTAATGAAGGGGTTCTAACAAGAAGTCAATCCTAAAACAATTGTCTTTTTGCTGGTTTTTTATCACTCACACAACCTTTCAAGTACTAAGAGGCACTAAAATACAACAGTTGGGTAGAGGTCATGCAAGAAGAGCTCCTACAGTTCAAAAGATAAAGAGTATGGGAACTTGTACCATTGCCTAGGATGTATGTCCCATAGGCACAAAATGGATCTTTAAGAACAGAACAGATGAAAGGGGCATTGTTGTAAAAAACAAAGCTAGGCTTGTGGTTCAAGGCTATAGACAAGAAGAAGGCATTGATTATGATGAAACTTTTGCTCATGTTGCAAGACTGGAGGCCATCAGATTGTTTTTAGCCTTTGCTTCTAACCACAACATCAAGATGTATTAAATGGATATCAAGTGTGCATTCCTATATGGTAAGATCAAGGAAGAGGTATATGTATGCCAACCCCCTAGTTTTGAAGATGTTTTTTTTATCCAGATCATGTTTACAAGCTAAACAGTCCTTTATATGGCTTGAAACAAGCACCTAGAACCTGGTACGAAACTCTTTCCACCTTTCTCTTATCCATAGGCTTTACAAGAGGTAAAATTGATAAAACTTTATGTTTAAAATGGAGAGGAAAGGATTTGATGCTTGTCCAAATTTATGTGGATGACATCATTTTTGGATCCACATGCAATGCTATGTGTGAGGAGTTTAGAGAACTCATGACATGAGAGTTTGAAATGCGTGCTATGGGTGAACTCCAATGCTTTCTTGGTCTCCAAGTTAAGCAATTGCAAAATGGTACTTTCATTCACCAAAGTAAGTATGTAAAACAACTACTTAACAAATTTGATATGAATGATTGTAAACCATGTAGTACACCCATGGCTACATCAAAACTGGTCACTATTGATGACAAGATGACTTGGTTGATCAAACTCTTTATAGAAGCATGATTGGGTCTTTATTGTACCTAACTAGATCTAGGCCAGATATCATGTTTGCTACATGTGTCTGTGCCAGATCCCAGTCAACACCTAGGAAGTCAAATCTTATTGATGTGAAAAGGATATTCAGATACATAAAAGATGCTCCCACAGTTGGTATCTGGTATCCTGCTAATGGGAATATTGAGCTTTGAGGTTACTCATATAGTGACTTTGTTGGATGCCATGCCACAAGGAAGTCAACTTCAGGAGGTTGTCAATTTCTAGGCAATTGCTTAGTTTCTTGGCAAAGCAAAAAGCAAGTTGTAGTTTCAACATCAACAGCTGAGGCTGAGTATATTGCTGCTGCAAGTTGCACTACTAAGCTCCTATGGCTTCAAAATCAATTGTTGGATTTTGGTGTAACTGCTCTAAAGACTCCTCTCATGTTGGATAGTAAAGCAACTAAAAACATCATTATTAATCAAGTTTCACATTCTACAACCAAGCACATTGACATCAGACATCACTTTGTGAGAGATTGCTATGGAAAAGGTTTTATTCTCTACATCATGTTCAAACTAAGGATCAACTTCTAACAAAAGCTTTAGATACTTATACTTTTGAAAGCTTGATCTCTAGGATCAGCATGCTTAACATGGATTAAAAGCAAACTTTTTTTCCATGAATAAAAGGCATTAAAATGTTTTCAGAAAATCAAAAGCTATCCTTAAAAATAGCTAGAACTGAAAATCTTGTCAATAATCCTAAAAGTCTATTTAAACCACTATTTCTCTAAAACCTCTGTTTGGCCTAAATGTCCATCCACTGATAAAAGTACCTCTGTTATCCTCATCCACTATTTGGGCTAAACCACTGTTTTGCCTTATCCACTGATATCTATCCTCTGATAGAGTAAAGTCACCATTGTCTATTACCATTGTTCTCAACCACTGCTGGACCCAGCAACGGTTCCCTAACGACTGTCATCCATTATCCATCAGAGGTTACACGTGGACAGATGATTAGCCATCAGATCTTTGAAGCCGCTGCCACGTCAGCATTCACTTTTTCCCTTTATATATCACTGTTCCATCCAAGTAGAGTTTTTACTTGCCATCTCGAATCAAAATTCACTAAAGCGATTTCCATTACTATCATCTTGTTCAATACTCTTACTTTCATCTCCAATCATCGCTCTAAACTTCAAACTCCCACATAACTACCTCCCCACATTCGAGAAAACCGACAATAATACTTCATTCCATCCAATAATTGATGTTCTCACATCCTCAAAATACAAAGACATCATGCTTGCAAAGGCACCAATTTATGTGGATACACTCCGACAGTTCTAGACAAATGATAAAATCGATTCCCAAAAGAAGAAGCCATATGCTATCACTTCCAAGGTCGGAGAAACCCTTGTCCAAATTTCCCCATCCTCAATTTGCACAACTTTTGGTCTAAATGACCTAGAAGGTAAAACTTAGTTTGGCAAACAAGAATTACATGCTGAGTTTATGGAACGTGGGTATGAGGGTCAGTTAACTAGTGTTACCATTTACAAACCAAACTTTCTTGAAATGCGTTATTTTTCTATACCTTACTCACATGTCTTTTAGCAAAGACCACCTCATTAAATGAGATTCCACAAAATTTTCAATTTCTGGGATATGCTATTTTGACAAAATCTGATTTCAATCTATCTCAGATGTTGTTTATGGACTTGGTGACAAACTATAATAAAATATCAAAAAATAAAGCTTTTCTTTTGTTTCCTAGACTTTTGAGCTATTATCTACAAAAACAACTTCCAGAAAAAGATTTTAAACAAGGAGTTGTTCTTTTAAATTAAGAGTCTTACAACTGAAACTTATACTAGAATAAAAAATCTGGAGTCAAAGGTTTCTAAAACAAAAGCAAAAGGGAATGAGAAAATTTTGGATGAATCCACATCACTAGCTCAAACCTCTGTTGTTGAGCCTACTACTCCAGGTGATCATGCCACCACAACCGGTGTTGTGAAACCCACACCAGAAAAATATAAAAAGAAACCATCCAAATCCAAAAAACCCACCAAAACTAAAATTCATAAAAAGGTACCTCTAGAAGATGAGATCCTAGAGGATAACCTTGTGGTATCACAAAAGCCACTTGAAACCACTGTTGTTACTTTCTCACAATAGTTGAAAAGATCTCCAACAAAAAGCCAAACTCCTCTTGTTTCCTCACAAAAGGAACATGTAGTAAGCATAGGGATCCCACATTATGAAGCAGATGATTCACTTGAATCTTTGTTTCAAAGCCCCTCTCGCAGGGCAAATTCTCTTTCTACCCCACAACCATCACCCTCAATTCCACCTACTATCATACCTCTGTTTCGTGCACGTGAGATAACTCAGACACAAATCAGTTCCTCTCAATCACCTGTTCATGAGAGTCACCTCCCCATCTGACTGAGTCTGAGATAAATCTCCTTGCTAACCTAGAAACAACTGAGGAGGCTACACCCCATGAGTTACAAGTAACTCTTGGTGGTAATTTAAGTGAAGCAGCCACTACGACTGATGAAACAACAGTTTTTACATCAGACTTCCTTAAAGGCAACAATTGGTGAGGCTACAACTATAACCTCTGCTACACTTGGAAGTCCCTAGTACCAAGAAAAATGGGCATTTGGTTCTAATAACATGGAGATTCCTCCTGTTGATGATCCAAATACAACTACCTACAGCAGGGATTCAGATGATCCTATTAAATTAGGTGATGAATTGAGATACAAAGAATTGACAGACAGAATGACATTAATGGAGTCTTAAATCACTGAAATGAAAGAAATGATGAAGCAGATGTTACAAATTCTCAAAGCCAACCATCAACATAGCAAATTACCAATGAGCTATGGAAATCTATGCAACCAATCATTCTAGCTCAAAGGAATTTGGCTGATATCCACCATGAAACTCACATGAAGCTAATAAAAAATATGGTTGAGGCCAGATACAAAGATACTCAAGCTGACATCAAGGCCACTAAAGAACGTTGGTGAAGACTACTGGCTCTACCCCTGCAACAGTCCTTCAAGAAGAGGTAGAGGATAATGCCAAAAAGGGGAGAGTGATAAACTGAGAAAGTTGCAGCCAGATTCAAAGGTGCAACAAAAGCCAGGGTCTGCTACAACCACTGCTGCAAACCAAACTTCTACTACAGCATCAAATGCTGGTATTCAAAAAGGGATTGATGAGACCCTTAACAAATAAGCAGAAGAGATTGATGTAGAAAAGCAGAAAAGGCAAGATACACTGGAAATCAAGGCTTCCAAACTCATTGAATATGAACAGGCTAAGTAGATGAAAAAAGAAGACATTGGCACTTCAAAAAGAAGAAAGTCAAATGTCAGACAACCAATAACCACTTCTTCTAAAACCACTACGATGCCTACAACAAGTGTATCCTCTGCTCTAGTCAAAACTAAACCAACACCACCACCTCAAAAGAAACAAAAACCCTCACCTAAGAAATCATTTCCACTACCATATCAACAGATGTTACCTCAGCCTCTACCATGATCACATTTCCTACTTTAACCCAGCCATTATCCACACCACCAAGAATTCCAACACGACCACTTTCACCTCAATCAAATTCCAACGAAAAATAAAAACTTATGTTGTTGAAAATGATGATGAATTGATTTCATCACCAATCACTTTGTCATCAAAACCTATCACTTCATCACCATTGTCATCATATTCATATAAAACCACTTCACTTCTTCCCATTTATCAACCATCATCCATCATGCCTTTTGCTACCAAATATCCTCTAGAACTGATGGATGTGCAAAAAGAAATTGAATCATTCTTCACAGCAGAGGATATCTCAAAGCTAGACTTTTCATCTCTCTTTGGTTACAGGAAGCCAAGATATTAGATGATATCTAAAGTTGAAGGCCAAACAGGCTGAGAACATAGCCAAAAAGAAGAGCAAAGGAAAAGATGACAAGACTACTCAAGGTATTTTGTCTTATGAACCGAGCAAAGTGAGAAAGATTGAAGACTTTGCCAAAGAGATGAGTAAGTCTAGGTCAGAAAGGCCTGTAAATGTTGAGCTTGATGAAGAACTGAAACATGATTACCTTGACCACATTATGCAACACAAACCTTACAAAGCTACCAGAGCACAATTCTAAGAGTGGTCAACAAATGATCTCAAAGAAGAAATTGACATAATACAAGAAATGCTTAGAGATCCTCTGCACAAGCCAACACCACCTTATTGGAAGAAAAATAGGCAGATGGATCAGAACAGAGCTTTAAAGCTTAAAAGAATGAACAAGAGTTGGTTGCTACAAATTATGGTAGTGCAAGGTTGGTTGCTAGATGGTCTGAGTCCAGGGTTGTAGATACTTACAAAAAAACTGGAAGAGCTTAGACAGAAAGATCCTACAGTCTCAAGGAAGCCAATCTACCCAACAGATGTTATCCTTCATCAGACCCAAACCCTTAAAAAGCAGCCCTTATCCTCTGTCTTATCCACAATTGCCCTACATCAAGTAAAAAAAAGGCAAAGAAGATGGAAGATGATGATGAACAGAGGTTTGAAGAGCACAGAAAAGAGGAAATCAAAAATCAATTACTCTATCACATTGTGCTGCAAGTGAAAAACTAAAAGAAATAATCTCTAAACTTGTAAGCAAATCACTTCCACCAAGCTCAACAATAAGTATTCCCCCACAAAAGCAAATTGATTCAAAAATTCTAAAATGGAAGTCATCTCCAGACACCCATGAATTGACTCTGCTCAGATCAAATGGCAAGATTCAAAAGATGAAAATGGATGATGCATATGGTCTGGATGCAGATGACCTCCAAGACTTATTGAACCTTGAATTGCAAAGGGATTTTGAAGACATGTTTTCCATGAACTTTGAACTACAGTTGAAAGGGCAAACAGGGAATTACTGTTGAGAAATAAAGATCAGTAGTAAAGAAGGGTTTTGGCATCATCTGTTCTAGAGGGAGATTTTGGGA
The DNA here is from genome assembly GCA_947069175.1 of Scalesia atractyloides. NCBI lineage: Eukaryota > Viridiplantae > Streptophyta > Magnoliopsida > Asterales > Asteraceae > Scalesia > Scalesia atractyloides. Next base: position 68,203,074 of record CAMTDV010000020.1, on the reverse strand, counting down.
TCTATTGAACCCTATAAACGAACAGATGATTGGACAACCAAAACAATCTATAAAATTTGATCATTAATAAAGATCTGCTACTCTAAACTCTGCTCATACTTAAAGACTTTTCACAAGATCTGTTAAAGACTCGAAGCAAAGGTCTGCTAAAGAGAAAACTCTGATGAAGCATAAAGGCTGTTGAAGCAAAGGTCTATTGAAGACCAACAAAGGATACCTCAGCAATTGTTGTTCAACAAGTTTTATTATGTAATTAATGTAACAGTGTTTAGGTCTAGCAAGGATTGAGTTTGTTTAGTTTGTTAAATGTCACTTTCGTAGTGACGTCAGCCAAAGATGCTTAGTAGTTTGAAATGTACTCTAAATAGACAGTGCATGTACTGTTCTATCCATCACTTTTCTTCTACACATTCTATACGAACAAATTAGAGTGATCTTAGGCTGAGGGGGAGTTTGTAAATTGCATGCATACGTGATTATAATTACAAAAGCATGTTAATGAAAACAATCTTTCTATTGTTATGATTTCAAAGTTTATACAATTTCGCTGCACTGTTTCATTGTTATCTATCTTCTTACATTGATTACATCTAAACAATCACATCAATATCAAACTCATATCCTAACACTAACTGCTACCCACAGAAAAGACTACATTATTCTTCTTCGAAGATCGTTTATCTATATACTTTGAATATCACATTGTGTTACAAGATGATTTTTTATCAAGGGAAGGATTTGTTGATCGTGGAGATTACCGTTACACTAATCGGTCATTCATGTTGGGAGCATAATGTTTGGTTACAAAAAACAGGTGATATGCGTCAAATGCAAATATAAATTGTAAAATACGGCATATAATCAACCCTTTTTAATACTAATGTTGGAAAAAGTGTGTTTCTTTGTATACTATTGACTTTTAGGATTAAAAGAGCTTAATTGTACAAAAGGAACAAATTAACGACAAATTCCAGCATAAGTATAGAAGACCGGAATATAACACACTATACAAGGTCTCCGAGCTTCATCCCAAGACTAAAAACAACAAATCAGAAGTCTGGCACGGGGTCGTGCCCCTTCAAGATTCCAGAGAAGAAGAAGACAAACAGAGGCATACAAGAGACACGGGTTCATGTCCAAGTGGACACGGGCCGGGGTCAACTTCCAGATTCGCGTATCTGGGTTCGTACAGCAAGTACAAGGGCCATGGGGCCGTGTCGTTGAGACACCGGGCCGTGGAGCATCTAATCTGACAGTAGAATTAAATGAAGACAAAGAAGAAGGAAGACCCGGGGTCGTGCCCTACAAACCACTTCTCTCACACCTGCCACCGCTCCACCACCATTATCCACCATATTCATCCATCCATCCTAGAGTATGTGTAGTAGTCTCATGATCCAAGATTGATCGTATGAGTTTTTGTCAAACAAAAGCAACGATTGACTGATCTCTTGCATCACTTGGTGAAGACAAGTTATTTATGTATTACTTTTGATTTCCTAGCTTTGGTTAACTTTTTAGTTGGGTATGTATTAATGACTTTAATAACTAGTTTTTTATATTGAAAGTGATTTTTATTATATCATCCTTCATGTTTCAGTGATTCACTCATTCGTGCTTTATGGTCAATATAAAGCACGTAAACTGCTTGGAAGGGGGTTAGAAGGGTGGTTTGGGTAAAGTTCTTGCCTCGTTCAGTTTATAGATCCTAGGGGACTTGGTTCAAGCTTATTAGGACTTCCTTTGAGGTAGATATCATCAAATTGGGGGAAGTAAGAATGGTTTGAATCCCTTATAAATAAACTACTATAAAAACTTTAAACCGGCCTTGCGAGATTGTATCCAGCCTGACTCAGACTAATATGGCCGAGGGTAGCGTTGCCTCCAAAAGAGGGACATGCCATATTTTGCATTAATAACTTACTTAGATTATCTTCCAATATTCTGTTCTTGCGAGACTGTATCCCTACTGACTCAGGCCAATATGGCTAAGAGTATTGTCGCCTCCAAAAGAGGGGCATGCCACTATAACTAAGATAATCTCTTAAAAAACCAAAGCATGGAAATCATCAAAGAATACGTAAAAAATGAGTCGGAACCAAGTGATTCTATCTTGCCTATTTGTTTATTTTATTTTATTTAGATGTTTCTTTATTTTTATTTAAAACCTTTCCTTAAAAAAATATTAGATTAGACGTCGACTATATTCTGGTATTAAAAGCTCTTGTGTCCTTGGACGACCTCGGTATCTTACCGTTAGTATACTACGTCAACGATGGTTACACTTGCCCTAGCGTGTTGTAGAGAATGATAGTTGTGTATCGTGTTTTTATAAATTTAAAGCTTGAATAAACGAGTGAAAAGTACTTAAAATATATCTAAAAATTACTCACGCTCGCATCATGTCAAGTTTTTGGTGCCGTTGTCGGGGACACAAGGATTTTAAGAAAGTTTAAAACCGGCGGCCTAATCATTTTTATGCTTTTATAATTTTTCTTTTTAGGTTTTTCTTCTTTTTCTAAAATTTTTCTTCTCTCTTCACAATACACACGGTGACGTGTTTGATCAACATGAGGTCGTGTCTTACTTACAGCACAGGAAAGAATCTGTTTTCTAGTTACTGGGACAAAGACACAGGGTCGTGTTACAGGAGCACGGGGCCGTGTCTAACCTCCAGTATCTAGAAACCTAAAAACAGAAACTTTTTCTTCACAGCACAGGGTCGTGCCACATTGACACGAGGTCATGCTACTCTTCTGATCTGCAAATTTTTATGTTTTTGTTCGTAGAAAGTCACGCCATCCCGCACAACTCTCTACTAATACAACCTGGTGCATGACCTCCACCTCTGACAAAGATATTAAAGTGCCACTAGAAGAACTCGAGCGCTTTTTCCAAAAAAGACTTCAAGCTAAAAACCGACAAAAAGCCCCGACCCAAAACCCCCCTATGGCGGATCAACACACTCTCATGGATTACCTACTGCCTACGGTTGGTAATCTTGGAGCAGTAATTAACCCTCATAATGCCGATGCTAATAACTTTGAGCTTCGACCACACCTCATCCAAATGCTCCAAAATTCCGCTACCTTTCACGGCCTACCCGATGAAGATCCCATTTACATATTACCAACTTTTTGGAAATATGTTATACTTTTCGGATCAATGGAACCTCCAACGATGCTATCCATCTGCGTATGTTCGGCAACGTATGTTCCCTTTTTCCCTCAAATACCGAGCAAAATCTTTGCTAAACACCCTCCCAAGTGGGTCCGTACACACTTGGGATGAACTCGCTCAAAAATTTATTTACAAATATTTCCCTCCCGGTAAAACCACCAAACTCATGACCGCAATTAATTCTTACTCTCAAGATGATGGGGAATCTTTGTACGAAAGATGGGGAAAGTTCAAGGAGTTATTAAGGAAATACCCACATCATGATCTTGAACGGTGGCAATAAGTGTCTATTATCTACAATGGACTCTTACCACATATAAGGCAAATCCTTGATTCCAACTTCGGGGGGCTCCTTAGGAATCGACGACCCGATGAAGTCTATAATCAAATTGAAGAAATTGCTCAAAATAGTTTTCAATGGCACACCCTAGGGGATCCAAATCAATGGCCCATGGTGCCCACAAAGTGGACGAAACCACCTCTTTACAAGCCCAAATCAAAGCCTTAACCACAAAATAAAGAAACTTGAATTTAATAAAACGGTTTTGGTTATGGCTTGCGAAGGGTGTGGCAGACCACATGAAAACTGGAGTTGTATGAAAGAATTGGAAAATCAAACAGAAGTGGTAAACTACCTATACAATCGCCCTCACCTATCAGGTGGTCAAGGTAACACTTTCAACCCTGAGTGGCGAAATCAATACAGCTTTGGTTTGAGAGATTGGGGGGGGGGGGAACAACCAACAAGACCAAAACCAACGATCCAACTTTCAATAACAACCCCGAAATAAGCAACAAGCCTTCCAACCACAACAACAAGGAGGAATAGAAAGGCTAGAGGACCTCATCACTCGCTTTTCTCCGAGTCCGACAAGAGGTACTCGGAAAGGTTCCTACAAACCGAAACCGAAATTAGGAACCAACGGGCTAGCATGCAAAACATCAAAAAACAAGTAAGTCAACTTGCCCAAATGTTTTCTAAAAGACCACAAGGAGTCTTGCCTAGTAACACCGAAACAAAACCCAAAAGCCCAAGTAAACGTTATCAACTTAAGAAACCGAAAGGTAGGACCCGAAGACAAACCAACACCGCAACAATCCGATTCACTACCCACAAAAATACCCATAACCAATAACCAAGGAGATACTGAACCCCAGAATCCCGAACCAACCAAACCACCCCCGGTCCCTTACCTGGTCGTTTACTCCGACAAAAGACTGATGAGCAATTCACCAAGTTTGTAAGTTTGCTTAAACAACTCCATACCAATCTTCCTTTTGTGGAAGTCCTCACCCAAATTCCAAAATATTCCAAGTTCATGAGAGACTTCCTAACCAACAAAACAAAGATTGAATTAATCCAACAAGTCAACTTAAGTGAAGAATGCTCGGCGGCACTCCTCAACAAACTCCCCCAAAAGAAGATTAATCCTGGTAGCTTCACCATCCCTTGCTCCATTTGAGGGTCACCAATAAGCAACGCTCTTACCGACCTAGGGGCTAGCATCAACCTAATGCCCACCTTTATGTTTAACCATCTTGGACTAGGAAAGCCTCGTCATATAAGGATGAGCATACAACTTGCAGATAGGTTGGTAAAATACCCTCAAGGTGTCATAGAGAATCTCTTGGTAAAGTTTGGGGAATTCGTTTTCCCAGCCGACTTTGTAATCCTAGATATGGAGGAATGCACCGAAATCCCACTCCTATTAGGAAGACCATTCTTTGCCACCGATCGAGCAATGCTGGATATGAGTAACGGAAGGTTAACATTAAGGGTAGGTGAAAAGTAGGTCAACTACATCAAAGCCATAGACTTAAGCCTAGACTACGCCCTTAGTCGATGCAACTTAGGATGCAAGTCATCCGGCTCAGGTAACATTTGACCTACTTTGGGTCTAACCAAGGACCCTTATAAACGTGGCGCACCATGGAGGCATTCCATGGACTATCCTTTAGTTAATTAGTTTAAATCTTAGTGTAATATTTAGTTTAAAATGTTTCTTTAAGTTCTCTCTTTGTAGGAATAAATCACACTCGAAAAAAATATGAAAATGGCCAAGACAACGTTAAACCAGTACCCCATGCACGTAAACAGACACTTCCCAAAACAAAATCTTCATAACACTAAATGCAGCACGGGGTCGTGTAAGGTAAGCACGCCCGTGCCTCAAGTCTGTAGAAAAATTTTGAATCTGGAAAACTGAAATGGGGCCATGTCCCATAGACACGCCCCTATGTATGCCTCCTGAAAATTTTCTCAGAAATCTGTTACTTGCACTTTTGACACGGGGTCATGCCGCCCTACCAGGACCCAATGTCCAGTGCATGGTTTTTGAAAAATTGTTGTTTTTAACCCACATTTACACATTTAACTAATTTTAACCAATTTTGGACCCATTGAGGATAATGTGTAATTTAAGTGTGTGGGGGTAAGCTTAACTTGAAATTGTTTGTCCTAAAGACGAACCTTACACAAAACTCTACTTGGAAACGCTAAAACACCCGAATTCTTTTTCAAAAACAATTTTTTTTTACTTTGTTTTCGTCTTGTTTATATTTTAAGTTAGAAACCAAGATTTAAAGTTCTCAAGTTTTTATAAAGTTTACAACCGATAGCGTCGTGATAAAAAGAACCATATAAGAAAAGTTTATAAAAGGCATGACAATTCTTTGTAAAATTTGATTGTATATATAATTTCACACTTTTACCCCTTTTCCCACAAAAATATGAGTTTTGAGCCTTTACCGAGCGTTCAAATTTATATCTTCACTAAATGTTCATTTTCATTTCTTGTGTGAATAGTCGTATGGTTCTTACGAATCTAGAACTTGACAAGACGATACATTCTCGGTCCTTACCAACTAATCCAGGTAAGTATATGATAAGGCATTAGGATTCTTAAACCCTTGTTTTCATCTTCAACTTTATTTTCCCTTTATCTCCCCACCACAAAACAAAAACAAAAGTTTCCCATAGTTAAACCCCTTTGAGCCAAAACCTTTTCATTTCGAAAACCACAAAATAACATTTTGCACAAACCCCCATCACCCAAAACAAGTTTTCTTTTCACACCCATTATTTTTAGTAAAACGCGGTTCTTTTGAAAATTTTTATAAAAAGAAGTGACTTAGTATTACAAAAAAAGAGCTCTCTAGTTACTTGGAATAAATAAGCAAAATTATTGCTTATAAACATGTAGTTTAGCCACTTTTCAATAAAAAATTTCAAAAGAAAACCAACATTTTACGTTTTTAGCCACTTTTCAGTAAAACTATCTTACCCCTAGCCAAAACCTACCCTTTTAAAAGTTCTCTTGATATTTACAAAGTTTTTTTTTAAAGGAGGAGGTTTGATTACTTGTCAAGCATATGGTAGGAGTAAGTCCCATACCGGTATCAAGCATTTCAATTATACATTTTCGGCCGACTGTTGAGTAATCACTTGTGAGGTGATTTTATAAAGGCATGTTATGCCAAAATATTTATTTTTTCTTAAAAATGTCGAATAGGATTGTAAATAATATAAAAAACAAGAATAAAAGAACTAGTATTCCCTACACTCTACAAACAAGACCCAAAAACTTCTTCTCTACCAATTCCATTTGGGTGTGTAAGCAATATAAAGCGTTTGCTCGAGCACAAGCAAATATTTTTTAATACGGAATCAACCTTTTTTAATACTAATGTTGGAAAAAAAGTGTGTTTCTTTGTGTACTTTTGATTTTCAGGATTAAAAGAGCTTAATTGTACAAAGGAACAAATTAAAGATAAATTCCAACATAAGTATAAAAGATGGGAATATAACACACTATACCAGCCCTCAGAGCTTCACCCCAAGAATAAAAAACGAACACATCAGAAGTCTGGTACGGTGTCGTGCTTTGTTGGCATGGGGTCGTGCCCCTTCAAGATTCCAGAGTAGAAGAAGACAAACAAAAGCAGACAAGAGACATGGGGCCGTGTCCCAGTGGACACTGGTCGTGGTCAACTTCCAGATTCGCGTATCCTGGTTCATACAGCAAGTACAAGGGCCACGGGGTCGTGCCATTGACACATGGGGCCGTGGAGCATCTAATCTAACAGTAGAATTAAATGAAGGTAGAGAAAAAGGAAGACACAGGGCCGTGCCCTACAGGCATGGGGCCGTGTAAGGCCTTACAGCTATAAATTGGGGTGCTTGGTTTCATTCCAACTCATCCCTTGGCAAACCACTTCTCTCACACCTGCCACCACAATGTCACCGTCATCTACCATATTCATCCATCCTAGATTGTGTGTAGTAGTCTCGGGATCCAAGATTGATCGTAAGATGTTTTGTCAAACTAAGGTTATGATTAGCTAATCTCTTACATCACTTGGTGAAGATAAGTTATTTATGTATTACTTTTGATTCCCAGCTTTGGTTAACTTTTTAATTGGGTATGTATTAATGACTTTAATAGCTAGTTTTTTTTATATTGAAAGTGAGTTTTATTCCATCATCCTTCATGTTTTGTTGATTCACTCATTCGTGTCTTTACGGTCTATATAAAGCACGTTAACTGTTTAAAAGGGGGTTAGAAGGGTGGTTTGGGTAATGTTCTTGCCTCGTTTAGTGTATAGATCCTGCGAGGACTTGGTTCAAGCTTATTAGGACTTCCTTTGAGGCAGATAGCATCAAATCAGGGGAAGTAAGAATGGCTTGAATCCCTTATAAATAAACTACTATTAGAATTTAAACCGACCTTGCGGGTTGTATCCCTGCTGACTCAGACCAATATAGCCGAGGGTAGCGTTGCCTCCAAAAGATGGACATGCCACATTTTTCATTAATAACTTAATTATCTTTCAATATTCTGGTCTTGCGGGACTGTATCCCTGCTGACTCAGACCAATAGGGCTGAGGGTATTGTCGCCTCCAAAAGAGTGCCACTATAACTAAGATAATCTCTTAAAAACCCCATGGAAATCATCAAAGGATACGTAAATAATGAGTTGGAATCAAGTGATTCTATATTGTCTATTTGTATCTTTTATTTTATTTTAGACATTTCTTTATTTTTATTTAACACCTTTCCTAAAAATTTGATTAGATTAGACGTCGACTATATGCCGGTTTTAAAAGCTCTTGTGTCCTTGGACGACCTCGGTATCTTTCGTCACTATACTATGTCAATGATGGGTGCACTTGCCCTAGCGTGTGAGTGATAGTTGTCAGTACTTCAAATATATCTAAAAATTACCCACGCTCGCATCACATCAACGAGATTTCAGTTCTTTGTGGGTATTTGCTTATTTGAGGTCTATCAGTGTGGTATTCGAAGTTTTATCAATTACAGATTGGGTATTTGAAGATCGATGGATCGAGCAAAGAGTGCGTTAAAACTAAACAAGGATTTGGTTAACGTCGAAATGAAGAACCTCCATTGCTTAGTTTCAAGTTAGTTAATGTTCATGAAGATTGCAGTTTCGCAAATCAGAGGATTATTTTAGGACCGTGTATATGCACACCCGAAGCATCAATCGAGGGGAAATTAGTTGAGGTGTAGTATATGACATCAACAAATACTTGATTGAAGTTGGGGAATATCCAACACAACTTTCAAAGTTTGAAGATCAAGATTCGATAGCAATGAACAAGGGGGAATCTATTGATACATTATGTGTGTCTGTTACACTGCGAATAGACTAGATAGAGCATGTGTTGAATATTGTGTATTTGTGAGTGTGCTTAAGTATGAGAAGAGCATAAGACTCATATGCACACAAGAGTCTTGCATACACATGTGTAGTACGTGCGTGAGAGTCCTTCGCTAGGTGTCCTACGCTTATATAAAGGGTAGGATGCGCATGGACTTCATAAGTTTTGGATTTGAGAGGAGATTGAACTCGTGTTCTCTCTTAGTTCTTAATCGATGTGAACTCTTTCGGTATGAAATGGAAGCTAATAAAATATGTGTTGACTAGTCGTTAAGCTGCCGAATTTCTACTGAATTTGTTTATTTTTTTCCAAACTTCCATATAAAACACCGTGCGACGTTTAACAATCCAAAACATGCTTCAACATGAGGAATCAAGCTCAGTTAGAAGTGCATTGTTGGTAGTGGTTCAAAATATTCAAGAGTTTACACGACAAATTATTCATCAAGTTAACCTTTTTTCCACATCTAAGGCAGGAATCACAAAGTCAACAACAGAATAATGTAGGAAATTCAGGAGTTTATTCTCATTTTCCACATCAGAAGCAAGACCAACAACACCAACCACAACAGTATTCACAACAAAATTAGTAAGTTCCGTATAATCAAAATTTAGGGAATCTTCAATGCAATGCAATGTGTCTATGAATCTAACGAATCTACAAAATTCATCAATTCCAAATGCCAAAGAACACATGGCGCTAATTGCATCTGTGTTACAATCCTATGAATGTCTATTTGCTGGGAAGATTGGGAATATAATCTGGTAAAAGAATACTATGATCAAATCGATCCTGAGGCAATGGAATTGATCAACATCCGTTGGTGTATGGCAAGTGTGATGAGAAGGGCACAAAGATTAATGGAAATTACGGGCATGAAAGATTTGGAAGGGGAGAATACAAAGCTTGGGTTTGATAAGTCGAAGGTAACTTGTTTCAACTATGGTAAACATGGTCACTTCAAGCAGGAATCCAACAAACCAAGAGTAGAGGAAAATCATAACCCATTTGGAGGAAGAAGTGATTGTTATCAAAAATCTTATCAGTATCGTCCACAACCACAAAATTATCACCAAAGTCAAGCATCTCCAACACGTGTTATTCCAACTGAAGGTTCTTCATCAAATCAAATGGCAAGTGCAGTGCTTGGTGACTAAGGACTATCAGTGCCACACAAAACTGATAGCAACAATTTAGGGGGAGTCTATAAGTATAGTAACCTATTGAGTAACTATGGCTATATAAGTTTTGTGAAATACCAAGTCCAAAGTAGAAGTCAAAGTCAAGTCAAGGTCAAAGAACAAGTTAAATAACTGTGGGTTTGTAGGTTAGATTAAATAGCTTTTAGACATAAGAGTTCTGAGTGAACAATTAGAGTGAGAGATCTTAGAGAGAAAAAGTATGGTTTAGGTCTTTATCACCTAAACCAGCTTGTAGATGATGTATACTATTTTGGTGTAAAGTTGTGATGACTTTAATAAAGAGTTTATGTGGGTCCCGGCGACGGCGGTTTTAGACGGAAGTTTGGGCGTATGATAGTACCGATTCGGTAGAACGTTATAAGTAGGCAGTAGAAACAGAATCAACAAAGGCATTCATTCATTCATACCGAAAGAGTATACATCTTGTCTGGCTGGTGGAATTACTGGAGAGAATCCGCCAGTGTTTCCCCTTAGGGATCTTCCAAAACTTACAAACAATGAACACACCACCACATATATATATAGACATGAGCAGCTCGTGCGAAGCGAGCAGGTTGGCTTCGTACGAAGTGTCCTTCGTATGAGTAAGTTGTTTATCACTCGTACGAGGCACATTGTCACTCGTACGAGTCACATTGTCACTCGTACGAGCCAGTTCTCGTACGCACTTGAGTTGTATGTTCGTATCTAATGTATACAATATTCAATACACACTATTTCTAGCCTATTCGCACAGTGACGGACATAAAGTGCATCAACAGTTTCTTCTACCCTTTCTTCTATGTTCTTATGTTTTACATCTTAATCAAGTACAATGTTTTCGGTGTTTGTCATCGATGTAGATGCTCACGAGGATTTTTGGAATTTGTATGGTAATGATGGAGCATGGTTGTTTACAAGATTCTCGGTGTTCGAATTTGGTCCTTACTAGAGTTTTGGGACAAATTGGGATTTTTGTGCATTTGATAAGGTGAAAAGAAAGAGAGGCCTGGACTTTAAAAGTTTACAAAGAAATAAGGGGAGTAAAAATTTCATAAATCTCATATTTTCTTTGTAAATTTCATAGTGCTCATGGTGCGTTAAGGACTTAATGTCGTGTTTCTATCTTAATATTAGCTAGGGGTTTATCTTACCGTGGGCAAACGTTTAAAACACAATGCAAATTTTGAACATTTGTTTGATTAAAGTTTTGTCAAATATGTTTGTGGATTAATCAAGTTTATTCGTGATGAAGCGGATTATTCGGTGGTTAATTAGTTAAGAATTAAACCTTATTATATGCCAATTAGAGTAGGGAAGATTAGTTATCTTAAAGATTGAACCTTATTATATGCCAATTTCTTGATGTTTGATTGAAGTATTGTAAAATATGTTTGTGGATTAATCATATTTTGTTTTTTACTTGTATAAAAAGTTTTTTTTCTTTCTTAATTGTAAGTCATACTTTAACTTTTGATCGGCTAGTTAAAGTTTAAAATTGTTTAATACTATCATACTTTATTATTCAATCATAACTTTTTTTAAGAAACCTCTTCTTATCTTAAGATGGGTACAAAGCTTTTTATTTGTTTAAACTTAATTTTTTAAATATATTAATCTTGATACGTATTTTAGTCATATGCAATGAAGTAATGAACTAAGATCAAAACAATCATTATCATTATCTTTTAATGCAATAAAACTAGTATCGCATGTATCTAGTGACATAATCGAATTTAGATGGCATGATATCGATAAATATATCCATCTTAGACTATCCGTAGCGGGGTTTTGACGTTTTTCTCAAAAAAAAACCCAACCAAGCCCATGAACCGCCCCCTAGGGCTTTTTTCAAAAAAAAATACCCCCAAGCGTGCTTTAAAAAACCCCGGGCATTTCACCTTTTTCGAAAAAATACCGTTGCACAACGGTAACTTCCTTTTTTTATTTTTTAATTTAAATTCAATTTTCAACCTATAAATCTTCCCACTTTTCACCCATTTTTTTATAAAAACTCCCTATTCTCCTTTATATTCTTTCAAAAGTTTATGAACAAGCTTTTGATTCAAAAGCTTTTCTTCCTCAACCACAAGATGTTAGACTAACAAATGCTCAAGACTATGAGCAAACATTTGATCCAAAAGCTTTTCTTCCTCAACCACAAGATGTTACACCACAAGTTCCACAACAAGCTTTCTACGGTAAAAACTTTCAACCTCAAACCCTAACACTGTCAGACTCGATACATCAAATCTGTCTAAGGTGAGTGTGGAAGTTGCCCGGGAACACATGGAGCTTCTAAACACTTTGGTGAGTTCTTACTGTGGATTAGTAGCTGGACAAATTGGTAACATCAATCTAACCAGTGAAGACTATGCACAAATCGATAAGGAGGAGATGGAGTTGATTGATATCGAATGGGCGTTGGCAAGTGCAGCGAGAAGGGCAAGAAATTTTATGGAGAAAAAAGGAAGAACTAATCTAGAAAGCAACAAGGATACTCCATACGTTTTTAACAAAAGGAAAGTTACTTGTTTCAACTGTAGAGAAAAGGGGCATTTTAAAAGAGAATGCACGAAACCTCCACAACAAGGGAATCAATATCCTTTCAACAGAAATCAAGTTACTAACAACGAAAGAGCAATGGTTCCTGCAAACAATTCCAACTGAGCGTTAGTAGTTCAAGCAGATGAGCGATGTGATTGGTCTGTTCAATTGGGAAACAGTGGTGAAGGAGGATTGCATATTATGCCGAATTGCAAAGAATGATAACGATGGATAATCGTCCAGAAATGATGACAGTTCATGGGATAGCAGTAGTTCAGATGAAGCAAAATCGACTTCGAGTGAAGATTGATTTGAAGATGTTAATGCTGAAATAGATGATGTGATTACTGAAACTGATTCGACGGATAGCGGCGAAGCAGATTTGGAACATGAAACTGAAGGGTCATCTGATGAGTTTTCCAAGTATCTCTCATCAATCGGATCCTCACTCTCCATGCAGCATTCATGACCCGTTTAGATTGACAATCCAGTCAGGTAAGTTTCGATAAACCTATTGTGTCTAAGTGTTTTGAATGTATAGTTTTAAAAGGCAAATACTTAGAACGTGAAGGTAAATTTGATCACATGAAGAAGCATCATTAGAGTTAGATTGTAGATCTGACAAAGTGCACTGAGGCAAACACTGCTCTTAAGAAAAACAAAAAGGAATTTAAAACAACAATTGAAACCTTAAAAAGGATGTTTCTGAATTAACAAAGAATATTTTGAGAAAACAAACAACCATTAACAATTATATTAACATGCTTGAAGAAACAAAAAAGGAGTTAACATGTGCAAAGTGTGAACATGATGCAATAAAACTCAAGTTGGACAGTTACTCCAACTCAAGATATGTTTTGGATCACATCATTGGTGTTCAAAAGAAGAAAGGTGATGTGAAATGCATTGGTTATCAGGCTTGTCCTCCTCTGGTTAAACACAGTTACACCAAAATGCTAGATAATGAAGACATGCCACAGTTTGAACCCACCGTTCCATTGGATCTAGCTGAATATACAGCTGGTCTAGGGTTCACTAAGGGCACATCTTCAAGTCAAAATCAATCGGATGACATCAATGACTCAAAGTCTATGAATGATCAAAATCCTTCGATTATTAAGGATTATGATAGTTCGGATGACGAGCCGGATGAGGACAAACCTAAGCAGTCAGATACGGTAGCAAAAGAGAAAAATCTACCTCTCAAAAATCACATTCTCTGTGATCCTCCAGCGAAACCGTGCATGATTGCCCATGTCGAAATTGCCGAAGCTCATGTTGAAACCTATGAAAGCATGAACTTGCTTTATACGTTGATTGGTTCCAAAAAAATTTATTCAAATGAAGATTTTCCCATCAAAAATGTCAATCAATCTTTGATTGATAAAGTTTTTGAGGATTCTACTAATAAGTTTTTGGGTAATTTGAGCCCAAGAGTTGTAGTAACTCAGTGTGCTCCTCTCCTAAAATCTGAAGTTAGAAAGAAATACAGAAATCAACAATTGAAACCTCAAAACAATCAACGAAAGCAAAATCACAATAACCAAGGAAATGAAAAAAGCAAACAGAGCCAAAACAAGAAGAAAATTCAAAATGTGAACTTCGTGAAATCCCAAGGGACCTGATAAAATTGAATATTTTTAAAACAAATCCAACACGGATTTTGTTAAACAAAATAAAATTTTGAAGAAAAACAGTCAGAACAACTACACACAACACACAAATTGTTGTGATATGGGACCAATTACCTCAAGATCACAAAGTTCATCATCAAGCTATCACATTTATAATACTCCGAGGTTTGTTGAGCAGAGACATGCTTTAAGTGTGGTAAGTATGGGCACATTGTCAAAAACTGTCCATATCTCACAAAGGGAAAAGCAAAAATTGATGCGCCACATGGAAAACATTTCCATACCAAATCCGTTTCAATGAAACAGGATCCTCTTCTTGTTAAACAACAAGAAATGAAACAAAGAAAGAAACAACAAAAAGATTTTTAAAAGGCTTTAAAACTGGAGGTTGTCCAAACACAATCGGTAAAACCAAATGTTAAAATAAAGAAATAAAAACAGATTTAGAAACCAAAACCGGTAATTGTTTCAGGCGGAGCACAATCCATTCAGAATAATTGGGAAAACAAAGTTCCAATTATCGATGATGTCGGACGACCCAAGTCAATGAAGGCTTGGGTCCCAATCTCCATCTAATATTTAATGAGTGTGCAGGATGTTCCAGGAGGAACTATTGATAATCATAGAATTGTTGATAGTGGAGCATCCAGGCACAAGATCGGCGACATGAGGCTCCAAAACATCGTTATATCCAGGAGTTGTTGCCTTTATTGGAAAGAAAGAGAAGATAATGTCCGATGAGTGAAGAAAGTTTGGTGAATGAAGTTGATAACTTCGACAAGATGAAAAACGACCAACAATTTGTTTGTTTAAGGCTTGGATCGGATCCAAAGGATAGGTTCAATCGAAACGTTCACGCCTGCAGCACATCAGAAGATTATCAAAGATTCATGTCTTATATCTTCCACAAGAAGATTCAAAGCTTATAAGATGATCGTGCAGTGTACATTTCGCCACGGGTGTGATTGAAGAAAATGTGTTTGGTTGAACAAACCAACCGGCTGTGCGGATGCCTTGGCATGGTTTGAACAATTGTACACTACTTCTGAAGGAGAAAGACGAAGACCTTTGCTGGTGCAAAAACATGTGGACAACATCATGTTAGGACCGTCCAAAGATGATGTGTACAAGCTTCTCCACATGCTCTCTTGCTTCTTACCAGTCGGACCCAGAGGTTTATAATCTTGTTGCTGTGAAGAGATTTCTCAGTTATATGAAGTAGCTGCAAAATCGACCTTGAAATCCACACCGGGTGGATATCAAGTTGGGAGAGCACACAGATTCCTGATAATGCATGGAGAAATTGCAGATTTACAGATTTCTAAAATCTTGTACAGCACTCCAGACCAAACACATTGATCTCGAATATCACCTCACACGTGATTGTTTCAATATGAAACTCATCAATGTTGTTTTGATCCACACCGATTACCAACGTGCCAACTCATTTTTCCAAAATTTTGCTAAATCATTTTTATTAAATTAATTTTGGTGAACGGCATCGAGGTAAAACAAGAGTTAATCCACATCGGGAAATTGTTTTTGTCAATATTTTTTCTTGAAGACAATCCAAAAAGATGTATTTAAAGGTTTAATTTAACTTTTTGCATTGTAGGGGGAGTAAATTCTAATCCAAAAAATACAAAAACATTGCAAAAGAGAAAAGGGCAAAAACATGAGAAAAACAAGAATGAGTTTCCTGGCAAGACAAAGAGAAAATGATAGTAAATTAGTGGTCTGTCAAAACCTCTTTGAACCTAAAATGAAAAATGATAAGTAGCTCTATATTCAATGATCTATAGGCTCACAATCATTTTAAAGTGTGCAGGGTCGATATAAACATAATCGAATGAAGACCATGTGGGAACCATTCATTGGCATATGGTCTTGGTACCAAAATTTCGTTTGATAGTATGCCGAGGTTCTGAGATACGTGGTCTTTATGCTTGTTTATCATCTGGGTATCATGGTTGAATCTTTTACTGAAAAATAACGGGGATGCAAGTCTAGAACTTCCATGATACCATACATACGTGTAAATATTGCATACGACCATCAATAAGTGATAACCATATCACATCCACACAATCAATAAGTGATATATATCACAGCTTTATGCGGGAGCTAAGTTCGTCTCTTTGTCGGTACGTTGGTACTACCTGTTCACGGACTTACTCCTGTGCCTGCATGCATCTGAAAATTAAGTTCCTCATCAATAAGTGATTTAATCACATAGGGCTTGTTTTCATGAAAAATAAGTGAGTATCTCACAATCTATACGTCAAAACAGATGATAAACAGTATACTCACCAGTAAGATTTTCTCTCGTGCATGTCTTAATACGGGAATGTGTCGTGAGTGGATGAACACCGGTCGGTAAGTATAAATCATACATTAATCGTATCCCCTAACCACGAGTACATCTGATAAGTTGAGCTTATGTGGACAACAATACCGATAATTGTTATAGAATACTTATCTAAATGCTAATTAATTGAACAACAAGTGTGTTTTCGCATGACCGTATACTAATATGATTCTCTTACCCTCGAAACTTGCAAAAAGAATGTCTTAAATATTTATTTGTTGCTTTCCTTCCTTACATTTAAAAAATGAAAAATGTCAAAAAGATTTTAGGTGAGTTTTAATATAAATTTTATAAAAGCGAAAAAGATTTTGCTTCTAGTTTATTTTTGATTGACCGATGTTGGAACTCGAGTATATCCTACCTAAAATCCTGATTGTAAGCCGGAAAACTATTGCGTCTTCATAAATGATCGAAGTTGACAAGCTTTGAAGGTTAATGGATTAAAATTGAACAATCTTAAATAAACTCTTAAAGTATTGTCAGTTGGTAGTTGAATGAGAGTTGGTCTCATGTGTGTCATTTGCTAATTTTTCTTAAAATCAATCCTTCGTGAAATCATCAAATGAAAATTTTCTAAGGTTGGTCAAATCCCCAGCAGTTATTCTCATTACGCATTTAGTTTTGTTGTATGTGCAGATGTGGCATCCAAGCAAGCGAAAGGCAAAGAGAACAAGTTTGAAGGAAAGGTTATGGGAGAAAAGACACAACATGAGTGCAAGCCATGAATCAAGAAGATCAATTCATAGCTGACCACTTATCAACACCACAAGATGTATTCAAGGGGGAGTTTACTGATGCACCTCCTGACTATGACACGTGAAGACATCTGAAGATCCGACAGTGTGAAGAACGAACCATCAAGAGCAGCATCCAAGGGGGAGTTTGTTGATGTATATTTGTGTAAATGCGACTCAGTTTGGTTCGACTCAGTTCGGTATTCACGCCGGAAGCTCATAGTCCGAAACAGGCCATTAGAAATGAAGACCGAAGACCAAGCAACATCCAAGGGGGATTTTTTTGATACACTTTTGTGTCTATCGCTTTTTCTTAGTTACGTCAGTAATTGTACGGTCTTTGTTTGTTACGTCTGGAAAGTTTTAGTTGTGTCGACCAAATCAAGATATCCTCTTATCTTGATTTTGTACCACGTTTAGTTTGCCTGTGTTGAAAAACAAATGCATGTGTGCATACTGTTAAGTCTTGTGTGCGGCATGTCTGTTAGGAAGTTCTTCGAAGAATAATTCTTCGTGCGAGTGAAAGGTGCTTCGTACGAGCAAGTTGCTTGCTCGTATGGGCCATTATCTTATTCGTACGAGTCAGTTACATGATCGTACGAGTGGCCCTTTCAACAAGCATTTTGCTTATTCGTACGAACCAGTTACAATTCGTACAAGCCATAGGTTGTTCGTACGAGAAACCATTGCTAAATGTTCTTCGTGACTTGTAGTGGTTCGTACGACCAGCAACATTCTTCGTACTATTGCTGAGTGTTGGTACTATATAAACAGACATGCACTTCACAGTTCTGTGTGACACAAAAGGTGAGCACTAGGCGAGCACAAGGAGAGCACATAGAGAGAACACTTAGAGTGTATAGATATATAAGCAGTTTATTCAAGAGTGTATGTACTGGGTCTAACCACAAATCAATATAGTGAACATTTGAAGATATATCTCTTCTTATATTGGTTGTGCTCTTGCTTTGGTTTGCATATACACTTGGATTCCGCACTCGTGTGTGTGTTAAAAACAAGGAAGTAGGTTATCTTGATCTTCCAAGTAGACCTACAAACCTTCAATTTTCAAGAGATGGACCCGAGTATCTTTACGTACTGACAAATATTAGGCATGTGTGGTTCGCAACCCTTCTTTCAATGTCCACATAGGTTTACATCCATGGACGGGTCACAACCGACTCTCCAAGAAACCGAACCCGACATAGAAACGATACCGGAGACACAACCCGAGCCCGTTGCCGAGGGCGGTTCGCAACTGTCTCAACGTGGTAAACGGTCTCATAAAAATAAGGAACCAAACGCTAAATGTCGAAAAAATACCTACCTCACTTGGACCAAAGATGTCACACCCTCAAATTCCACATTGGGGTTTTACCGCAAGGTATGCGACTGACTAGGATCCGGCTACTAATCATGTTGAACCAATTATTTAAGTTGTAAAATCATCATAACCAACACGATTAATGAGCAATATTTAAAAGTCCAAAAACACAATTTAAGTTAGCAGTGGAAAACTAAAGTAAACCATCATAAACTTAAAACCACAAGTTTAATAAATGTACAAAACATAAGGCTTTATGAACCACACACTCCAGCCGATTGCAACGTTCGTCCATAGTTGTACCTAACGACCTGCAAAGCATGCAGTAGTGTGTCAACATAAAGTTGGCGAGTTCACGTTTTTGTCTTAGTATTGTTTTCAAAAAAAACTTAGGTTGTTAAATTACTTAATTTATAAAACATGTCATGGGGAGCCACCACATCTTTAAGCTACTAAAATGTGTGGTACCGAAACTATGACTATTTAAGTTGTCTGTGCCCCAGGTCAATGTCTATCATCATTGACCAGTTGCCAAGGAATAAAAGTTCACGTCCGTCCTCCCAGGTACGGTGTGAGGTTCATCAAACCTAATAGCGCTATCAACTAATATCTCGTTAGCCAGGCCCCAATGATTAATCGGTATAATGTGTGGGGACTTTTAGATAGAGTTCGCTTAGTCCACTAAAGACATGAAATATAAATATATTTAATAGTATTCCCATCCCTAGGAATACTAGGGAATCCCCTAACAAGGGAAAGTGAAGTTAACAGTATCCCATGCCAGGAATAATAAGGCAATCCCATACCCGGGAAAGTGAGGTTCCCAACCACCGGTAATACATGCTTTTAGTAAAGGTGTGAACTCATATTTGCTCGGTAAGAAATAAAGTGCAAACAGTAGCGAAGACGATCAACCACATCCTAAGATGGTTATCTTGTTGTTCATTAGTGTGGGTTCATGCAACACGAATGTTCCTACACGCAATCTAATATTTTGCATGTAACACATTTATACAGGACAATTTAGTCAAATGTAAACATACATAACACCATAGCATAACTCATACTTAGTATCAATCATATAGTTATCAAACACATTAGAACATTTTATGATATCTCAAGCAAGAAACAAGCACGTCAAATCAATTTGTCAAAATTCAGCATTTACACTTAATTCTGCGTAGTTTTCGGGAATTTTTCTAATATAGTTTCAAAACTCCAAAAATTCCCAGAAAATTTAGAACGTGCCAAACGGTCCATTTCATTTTATGTAAAATTTTCAGAAACTGATTCTTTATAGATTTTCCGTAAAAATCAAACACTGAACAATGGTCAGATTCGTCGAAATCTAACCCATCTCACTAAATATTTTCTTACAAATTCCTCATTTATCCGATTGACTTGAAACCAGAGGCAAAATTCTTAAAACATTAAAGGTTACCTATAGTATATATTTCATAGCAAAACTCCAAATACGTAGCAAGTTATGACCCATTTACTACAGATTTTCGCAACTTCAGCATTTGTTCGTAAATAATTTGTTAAAAATATCAAATGGTGTCGAAAATGCAACTCCAGTTGGTTTGAAAGGTTTTTCCTGGAAGTTCATGATAGACTCAAGAAACATCAGTTTTTGTTAGCTTTTGACCCGGTTACAGCCGATTAAAGTCGGCTGTAACTTTCATGACATATTCTGTTTCATCACTCAGCTTCTTAAAACAATTCCTATGGCTTAAATCCCATACTTAGCAACCAATAGGGACATCTATACATCATCTATAGTAGGTTTTCATCATAACTCAGATTATCTAACACCTAATTCATCAAGATCCATCAAGATTCAACACAATCATACAAGATTTCAAACCCTAGTAACCAAACAACCCATTAACACTCATAACCCAATCAAGCATGAATCCTAGCACCCTAGATTACAAGTAATTGTCAAAGAACATCAAGAATTATCAATAATTCCAGAAACGCATCCAAGATAACAAAGATTATTCAAAACTATGAAAA
Source organism: Scalesia atractyloides (assembly GCA_947069175.1). Taxonomy (NCBI): domain Eukaryota; kingdom Viridiplantae; phylum Streptophyta; class Magnoliopsida; order Asterales; family Asteraceae; genus Scalesia; species Scalesia atractyloides. The sequence goes on along the minus strand of CAMTDV010000020.1, from coordinate 68,182,404 downwards.
TTACTGAATCAAAGAGATGGTGATGTGGATCTCTAGAAGCTTGAACCGAATGGATATGGGGCCTGCCGGGTCTTGCTTTGTCGACTAGAGAGGAGGAGAGGAGCAGAGAGTTAAAGATCGCACATTAGGGTTGTGGGTTATAGGAACTGCATGCATAAGGGGAATGGTGGGTTTGGGGGCGGTTTGGGTTTAATTGACTTGGGCCACACTTGAAGTGAGCTGAAGTAGGCCGCAAGTGAAAGAGGTTCGCAAGGAGGGCATGGGTGGCGTTTTAAGATTTTTGGGCCGAGAATGGGGGTTTCGGGTTGGGTAAAACAGGTTTTTAGATCGGGCTAAGCGAACAAGTTTTGGTTTCAATTCGTTCGGTTTATATATATACAGTAATATATACATGGCACGTTCGACTAATAAAATAAAATAAATATGATGAATCATGATAAATTATGTGACTTGGAAATGCAACGTGTAACAAAACGTAATGTATAAACGTGAACGGCGATGCTAACCTCGTAAACACGGGTTGTCACAAAAGACGAGGAATACGCATTAGCACGGGTGTGGCTCGATATATCGGAGGACCTCAACGTTGGTAAGAATTATAAAAATATATTTGTTTTATATTTTTTAAGTAACTCGTAACCGTTTATTTTATTTTTTAAGAATATCACATTTTATTTTTTATATTTTTTTTAGCAAACTATCAAACTTCACATGAATTTTGGAATAAAATTTGTGAAACTTGATTTAAAGCGATGGGTAAACATGAGTATCGGGACAAAGATTCAACATCAAGCAAATGGTCTGATATAAACCAAAAAGTCATCAGTTCCAAGAAGTATTCCAACGCACGAGGGATAACTGGGTAGCGGAGAAAATGACGGGAATATTTTAACAAGAGCATTGAAAGAGTACAACCAAACGAGAAGCATTTTCACATACTTGATATGTTGGAAGCTTCTACGCGGAAGTCCAAAATGGGCTAACATATCGACCATGACGTCTAGTGGTAGATGTAAAGCAAAACGGTCGAAGACATCGTCCTCAGTTGACCCGGAGACACCCACCTCCGATGCTCATAACGTCAAATTAAACATTAATTTGGACGACGAAGTGGAAATAGAGTTGGAACAACCTCGGGGTAGAAGAAGTGGAAAAAGGGGGAAAAGTCCGAGTCGTCTTCGACTATTTCGAATTGCGAGACGATTTTGAAGAGATGAACCGACGCCTACAAGACATTCAAAACCTCGGTCAGAGGCATTTAGATAGTATGCAAGAAAGAAATGTCGAAAACAAAAAAATTGATGCGATACAAGAGTCGAGACAAATGGAGAAATACATAGAATTCTTGTCTAAACCGATCGATCACCTCCGAGGCGAGGCGTTAATCTTAGCGGAAATGCGTCGCCAACAAATCCGTGACAAATATGGACTTTAGATTATTAGTTTATTCTTTTGCAATGTAATTTTTTTCCGGTTTTTTTAATTAATGAAATATTATTAGTTTTATTTAAGTTAAAAAAATAATAATTGGTAATGATTGGTTGGGGCATTATGGGGCTTTATTCTACTACGCCCATTTTAGAAAAACGCTCAATAAAGCCCTCTTAATGACTGGACTACCACATGCCGCAAAATGCCCAAGGGTGACCAGATGAGAGCTCTGTTTTACCCTCCCACTACACATGGTCTTAGTTGATATGCCACAATTGCCAAACACTCCCTTCAATCTGATAAGCTAACATATCGAGTCACGACCAAGATCAAGGTACTTCCCCCAAGTTCTTGTTTCAGGACATAATGGAGTCTTATTATTTTATCTAAGAGAACCGAATAAACGACCCAGTTATACTAGTCATCAACATTATTTTGTAAGCAGGTCTATTTTGTAAGGAATGCTTAATGCAAAATATTTTTCTTATAAGGAGTTTAGGTATGAAATCTTATATTCAAATGACATTATTAGAGTATATTGAGACTAGTGACAGTTGGAGTAGTCTGTTAAAGTCGTTATATAAATATGATAGATTAAATAAAATATACATAACTAACAAGACGATCTATAGTTTGTAACTATTTACGAGTCAAGTTCGAGCTTAAAAAATTAAACATAAAACTCAAAAAGAGCCTAATTCATGCTTGAGTTCTTTCATGTTGTATGAGTCAATTAAGCTAATCGATCTTGTACCCGACTTGACTCGACCGAATTTTGCTCGTGATATCAACCGTTATAACAAGGTTAAAATCAACAAACTAGTTATAACAAGGTTAAAATCAACAATGAAAAGAAAATAGTGTAGGTCCACTAGTCCTTATGGATCTTGACAGAATCGTCTATCTAATCTTGAGTGCGGAATCCCCTAGATCAGATTTCACAGAAACAAGAACAAGAACATGAACAAATTCCTTTAAACAGTCTTCTATTGAATCTTGTGTTACAATCAATTCAAGACTCTCTAGAAATCTCTCAGCCACTCTCTGTAGATTTCTTCCAACCAACTGTCTCTCAACTTGTCTTACCTAAACCCTAATGCATAACATGTATATATACTACATGTTTACATACTAGGCTTTAGACTGGGCTAGGCCATTCTCCAAGCCCATTACAACTCTAAACAAGCTAAACACAAATGCTAAGCCCAATACCAAATATCCAAAGACTAAACTATTAAACTATTAAGCTGTTGTCACCAATATGCACCAACAGACTCCCCCTTGACAATAGCTTCGTAGTGTAACTTTGTCTTCAAACATCTTGTGATCTTTTGGCCTTTGAATAACTTCAGCTCCACAAAGATTCTGACATTAACAGACTCCCCCTATGCTGATGCTTCCAATCGACAAAAGTTTCATTCATTGTAGATTAGCAAGCTAGCATTCTCTGGTTAAGCTATTATCTCCAAATTCATCTATATCTCCCTTTGCAATGTAGTAGAAGGATCCTACCATGCATCTTCAAACATTCTTCACTCCATTCTTAAAATGTACTTTACTTGAATTTTGCACTTCATTTTGATAACTGCATCAATCTGTTTAGAAACACAAGCAAGTAACTCGAAAAACCATTAGTTATTTTCCACTGTAAAGATAAACCAATATTTTATCTTATCATGCAAAAACAAACACCTTATCAGATCAAACTGGGAGACTTTAAAACAAATCTTTTTGTATTTTTATATTTTCTGAAAACAAATAATTAAAAGAAAATAAACACTCTATTTTTGCGAGAATCACCATTAGGAAGATCATATCAGCAACAGCAAACTGTATTCACACTATCTTATTATTTTATAAGCAATATTCATGAAAAGCAGTTCAAGACGATTACCAATATTGTTTATCCACTTAAACAAAATACATGAACATTTCAAGTACCATTACCTCGTGATTTGTTTAGATAATTTATACTAATATACTAGTGTGTCCCACTTCAGGACATACCCCCGCGATCAAGGTATGCACAAAAATTCATCGTGGTATGTGAGTATACCGAAATTCATCCTTTTGAATTTCAACGTTAGATAATTGGTGATCAGGTCAGTACTTCCGTACAGCAAAGAGACCAATATCCAACGAGGGTTAGGACAAATACCAAATTTTGTACGATTAATGCAATTTGCACATTTGAATGACTCTCTAGGAGAGCTTCTTCAATTTTTGGGATTTGGCATTTTTAGCTCTTTTAAGATATCCTGGTTGTGCCTAGGTCAGCATATATCTGGATGCAGCAGAGGGACAACCCTGATACCCCGGATGAAAAAATGATATAAAGACCTAAAACCTCAGATTTTGGCAATCTATCAACGCAAGATTTAAGGTTATAAAACCATACGCCACTGATATGTTACCCACTCATACACAATATTATATGTGTATCACAAAGGTAAGTTGATTATTTCATACATTTTGCCTACTGGTAGATCATATGATGAAGCTGCTATCACACTTAAGCAATTTTAATATTAATTCAGTGTGACAGTCTAACTTGCTGATGTACTATCATTTCTCCTTTTTCACGCAGTAAAAACTCATTTTTGATTTTCTTTTTATTTTATTTTTGAAAAGCAGTAAATTTATTTACAAACTATTTTTATGGAAAGATTTTAAACTTAGCAACTTACTCCCCCTAAACTCACGCACTAACTAAAACTCTTTTTGGCTTAGGGAAATTTCTCCCCCTAAATTTTTGTTTTTATGGAGTAAAGTTTGAAAAACAGAAATTTAAACACAAACAGACTCCCACTTTAACCTGACACGTAGGTTTTTCACTTTTAGTAGACATTTTCTATCACAGAAGTAAATAATTCGTCACCGTGTGTAACCTACTATTCACCTCAGATGATTGACAGGAATAACCACTGTTGAACACATCAACAGTCCTTCTTAGTCATCCTGCACACAATCAACAACTTAGTTAGACTGGGGGACCCAAGCCTTAAAGGTCCTAGGTCGTCCAGATTCATCAACCATTGGAAGATCCATCCAATATCCATCACACCCTACAGGTGTCTTGGATGTCTTCCAAGCTATTGAACAAGATTTATAATTTCCACGAGACCTTTGATCACGAGAATTCCAATAAACTCTCGGATCTTCCAACTTTTGAAAATTGTTATCTCGAAACCTTCTTCTCCCATCATCATAATCTGATCTTTGAAAAATTTTTGGATTATTTTGAACATTCGAGTTATTAAAACCCCTATATTTGTTTCTTCTTTAAAAGTTTCGATTACCAGAAGACTCATATCGACATCCAAAATTTTTACTTTTAAAACAATTTGATTGACCATTATTATGATATGATTTAGGAGAAGAGTTTCTTGAACCAACAAATCTTCTTGATATTGAAGGTTTAGGTTGAAATCTTGGTTGATTTGTCTGAAAACTTGATTTAACATTTTTATTTGAACCAACCTGATTTCCATCCTTAACCTCAACTTCAGCCTCTGCTTTCTTACCCTTTTTAAAAGGACAACAACTAGCCACATGCCCTTTGTTGTGACATTTAAAACAAGATCTTTTCTTAAAAATTTTCTTCCTGTTAGATCCCTGTTTAAATGTTTTGACCGTTTTATCTTCAGTATCCTCATCAACTTTATGAGGTGTACTGTTAGACCTAACAGATTCTTTCAAAGAGCTTGGACTATCAGGTATGTCAACTGTTATCGGATCCACTACAGCTGGTGTAGTAGGCACAAAATCTGTTAGCTCTTCTTCATTTGGTAAAAAGGAGTAATCTTTATCCTCAGAAGATGGAGCTTTACTAAACCCCACTCTTGTTTTATCACTACTCCTTTTCAAACTTTTCTGAATTTGAGTCCTGACTAACGAGGATTCTCCAAATTTATCTAACTTTCTATGAAGTTCAACAATTTTGGCCTGTGCACCAGCCAATTCTGTGACTTTTCAGAAAGCTCGTTAGTCTTATCCTTCACAGTTTCACGAGCTAAATCAATGATCGAGCTAAATCAATGATCTGTAATAGTTCATTGACTTTGCTGGTCAAACTGATGATTTCTTGTTCATTTGAATTGAGTGTATTTAAAAAATTTGACTCCCTTTTACTTAAAAGAACATTTGACTCTTTTAGTTTTTCTAATTTAACTAACAGAATTTTGTTGTGCTCTGATAATTTGTCAACTTTACCCTGTAGTTCAGTGCAATTATGACAAGTATGACTTACAGATTGAAATTGTACCTGTACCTCTGTAGTAAGCTCATCCGTATCATCCATGCACACTGTAGCTTTTGCATCCTTGAGTTCCATTCTCTCCTTTCCAGCTTCCTTCTTCTCTTTTATCTTAGCAGCTCCTACATCAATCTTCACATCTGCAGTCTCACTCACACATGTACTTTGTCTTGAAGTACTCTGGCAACATTTTTCTAAAGCTTCCCACAGCTCTCTAGACGATCCATACCTACTACGATGTGTTTCATATCAGATGGCAAGGACATCTTTATCGCTGCTAAAGCCTTCTTCTCAGCATCATATACACGTTTCTCGGAATCTTCCATCATCTCATATGAGAATACCATAATTCTCCCGTTAACTCGACGTGTGGGAGCAATGTACCCATCGATCATACAGCTCCACATTTTAGAGTCTTCACATTGAACAAATGACTCAAACTTCTCCTTCCAATCTACATATTGTTCAACATTCATCAACTTCGTGCAGTTATTAAGACACTCACTGCTATTCTTCATTCTGACCATCTTTACCACGCAGAGAATCGGTTCAAATGGATTTTGGTATACCTGTATCAAAATCCAAATCTAACCTCTCTTCTGGTCCTTCTTCATGTTTTACCGTAACCGTACAGTTAAAAACATTCAAAAATTTGTCTGAAAAGTGTGATTACCAAATTGTACCGCCAAACTCGTCTCGACGATACGAATCCAATGATATATATTGTCTGATAGTGATTTTAGGATTTTCCGTGCCTTTTTTTTGCCTTAAAAATCACACGAGTCTAACCATGCTGTCGGTTTGTTAAGATGGTTTACGGATCAACTTCTATGTTCGAAAACGTTTACTCTGGTTACGTCAGCTGGTTAACTTTCCACCTTTTTGTATATAACTCGGAATGGTACCAAATCCGGAACAGTAACTCGGATTTACAATCCGGAATGACAATCCAGAACAGTAATCCGAAATGCTAATCCGAAATGGTGATCCGGAATAGTGATCCGAGATGAAATCCGGAATGCACTGTTCTTATCCGAAATGAAAATCCGGAAGAGACTACTCTAATCCGAGATGGAATCCGGAATAGTTCTTATCCGATATGGAATCTGGAATGCACTTCTGATCCAAAATTCAATCCGAATAGCTTCTTATCCGAAATTCAGTCCGAAATGGAATCCGAAATAACCTTTTCTGATCTGAATTGCAAGTTTGATGATCTGAAATGCAGGTTTCTGATCCGAAATTTAAGTATTCAATCCGGAATACTAAGCTTTTTGATCGGAATGCAAGTCTTCAATCCGAAATGCTTCACTTCTGATCTGAAATGCCTTTCTTCAATCCGAAATGCCTGCTGTTAATCCGAAAAAACTGCTGGTAATCCGAAATATCTGCAGAAAATCCGAAATACCTGCAAAAACCCTAAAACAGCCGTCAAAACCCTAATTCAGCCGTCACAAACTTCAAGAACAGTCTCCAAAACGCCCAAAAACTCAATTTTTCTGCTGTCACGATTCTGAACCGAGCAATAATCAAGAGCCGAATGCTCTGATACCAATTGTAGTTCCCCTAGTCCTTATGGATCTTGACAGAATCGTCTATCTAATCTAGAGTGCGGAATCCCCTAGATCAGATTTCACAGAAACAAGAACAAGAACACGAACAAATTCCTTTAAACAGTCTTCTATTGATTATCCAACACTATGTGTTTACAATCAATTCAAGACTCTCTAGAAATCTCTCACCACTCTCTGTAGATTTCTTCCAACCAACTGTCTCTTAACTTGTCTTACCTAAAACCCTAATGCATAACATGTATATATACTACATGTTTACATACTAGGCTTTAGACTGGGCTAGGCCATTCTCCAAGCCCATTACAACTCTAAACAAGCTAAACACAAATGCTAAGCCCAATACCAAATATCAAAATACTAAACTATTAAGTTGTTGTCACCAATATGCACCAACAAATAGCATTATTTTTTAAATTAAATTTTGTGTTACTCTTGTAAAATAAAATTTGATGTACATAAATTTGTTTATCGTGGGTACTAAATTTTTACGAGAAATAAATTATCAGGTAATATTTTGTACGAAATTATGAAATGAATAACAACCAAGCCCTGCCTGTAGTTCAAACTTAATGACGAAAGTGCAGAACAAAAAATGAAAAACGGTGACTTTTGAAAACAGTTGTAATATATATATATATATATATATATATATATGTATGTATGTATGTATGTATGCATGTATTAGAGGGTTGATCATGTGATACGGCGGAAAATTTTATCTGATAATCACATACTCAGATTAAAGAGAATAAAATGTTTGTTTATGGTGCATGTAATTTAAAAAATATATATATTTATTATTAACATATGAATTAAAAAATATATATTATTAACATATGAACAGTTATTGTTTAAAATCATGAGGCAAAACTGGTTTAAAAGTCAATAATATATTTTAAAGGATTGTACAATATGTTTTTAAAGGTGTAATTACTTAAACTTAAGTTTATAATTAAGTAAAATATCTTTTTGTTCTATTATAATAATTGTATAGATTAAGAAGAAAAATTAAAAAGATGTTAAGCATTTCATGTCTATATTCCAAACATACACAAATACTTTATACTTGCTCGTCTATATAATATTTACATGCGTATAAAGTCTAGATTCCAAACATACACAAGTACTTTATACTTGCTTGTCTATATAATACTTAATTACATGCGTATCAAGTTTTACACTTAATAATTTAATAAATACAAAACTGAGGTACGTGAAATTTCGTCTGTTTTATTAATGTGTTGTATTACTTTTCGTGTATCGTAAAATAGATATCATCTAGTTTAGTATTTTATTTTCTATCTTGTTTTACACATTGTTCATATTCTTTCATTCTTTGTTTATCTTCTTTAGAATACCATAGTATTGATATTTTATTTATATGAAAATAAGCATGAGCATGTAATTGTAGCTTTCCTTATGGAGGATCTTGACGGCTAGGTGTGATCATGATCCTCATGACCACCATGACCCTCCACGTTAGCGTCATGTCACCCATCTCTAATCCATCATTCAAAACCACTACCTTAAGGGTGTGGTCATTACCCAAACCACTATCCCCTTATTTATTTTAATTTATCTTTGCCTAAAGAAAAAGAAAATGATTTCTTGAAAAATGGAAAAGACTATGGTTGCCATGGTTTAGTCCATGCAAACCATGATGGATCATGCAAAGGGGTGGTGTAGCCTTTTATTCATGTTCCTACGTGATGAAATATGTCCCAACCATAACCCCCAACTTTTAGCCTAATTTCAGTGATTGAGCATATGTTTGTTCCAGTTTGTAGGAGGCGACAGTGGTGGTGGTGAACATTGTATCCGCGGGTTGAATAGTGCTAAGTGGGATTGACTGGGGCTCGTCGACTTGGTTTGAGAATGACGTTAATGCTGATGTCACAAATGACTATGAATCCCTCTTCGTCATTCCTACATGAGGAAAACAACTTGCACTTGCACTTTCTCATATCCAGATCAAAAGCATAAATGTGTAGATATTGTTAAATATTACTAAAACAAATTGCAACATCATAAATTCTTTTAATTAGATATTACTTACTGTAGTTTATATATTTTTAAAAATCATAGAATGTAAACTAAAAGATAAAAGATTACTTGAAATATTCACGTTTTTAGTGTTGTGATTAAACCAACATTACTATTAATTTATAATAACACTAGGTTAGAAACACATATTATAGGAGTAATAAATGAAATATCAAATAGTTAGTAACGAAGAGTTAATAATTATATAACGATATTTTGATAACCAATTTTAGAATTTTCATTATATGTATTTGGAAGGGATTTGATTCAAAATTTGATATATTATGCTTTATTACTATTGTATTTCTTAATTAACTTTTTAAAAATTTTAATAAAGAAATAGAATACGAATTTGTGAAATAAGAAAGCAGAAAAAAGAATATTAAGCTTACAGAATTATGACATATGACACAACAATTAGTTATATGCTAGATATATAGTATGAGGGCCAAAACACTAAAGAAAAAAAATCATAAAGAAAAAAACAATACAAAACGCTCAAAATGGACATTTTAAGGGTTGTATTCAATCTCTTAACAGTAATAACCGATGAAAATCTGGTTCGGGTAGGTTAACCTAAGTTTGGGTATTATATAAACTGGTTTCGAGTACGATATTTGGTGTTTTAAGATAGGGTTTTGAGTTTGGATTCTAGCCTAAAAAATTTTGGTATGGTTGGATATAATACGTTAGGAATACCCGGGTTTTTTAGCACCCGGGGTATAATACTTACTAGATGATCCAATAGCATGTTGATCAGGAACAAAAGGAGGTGGGCCGGAAATGAATTTTTTTCGCATAATTCAAAGCTCCGGTTTGCCCTTATAATGCTTAGCTAAAAATAAAAACTAAAAGGATATAGTTAATAAATAGATGATAATGTAAATTACAAATTAAATATTTTAGTATGTGTTGTGTCACATATGTGTACGTGTACTGGGAGTCTAGAAGAGAGAAAGTGATATGTTTAACCAATCAATATCAAGTAAATAAATGTGTTGCTATGCCCCAAAATCGGTTAAGACTTCGGTTAAATACTAATTGATAGTATAAATAATATATTTCCTTTATAAACTCATTCACATTATTTAATTTAAATCAGTATTACTGATTAAAGTTGTTTACCCTCATCCAAAATGTGATGGCGTTAATAATATAAACCACTAAACCAGAAACATCTCTCCTGGCAAGAATTATGCATCAAACTGAAATCTAATAAATCACATCAGAAAAAGCAATTATATCCTGCCCTTAACAATTTACAAACCCACCAAGTTAATCACATTTACTAAAAGATTAGCATGTTACATCAACTTAAAACAAATCTTTTTACCTAGTATTTTTCAACATCATCTTTAAACTTTACATCAACTTTAAGCAAATCTGTTTACCTAATATTTTTCAACATCATCCTTAACTCTACATTTGAGCCTCCAAGGTCTTCTGATTCTTCTTCGCATGTTGTTTAGCCTGATGCTCAGACCAGTAGGCATGTGCGGCCAGTACCCGGTCCAGAAGATCCTGGGGCACCGGTTCTCCCCTTCTTTGCTGGGGTGCGATGCTCGCTGTGTGAACGAGCGTTTTCCATTTATCCTGAAATCAAGATGTAGCTTATAACGTTTTCCATTTGTGTTTTATTAATCAATTACCAGATTTGAGCAATGTGTGATATCTAACAAGTCAAACGGGTATATTTAAAAAAAACTGGATAAAAAGGAAACGAGTCAAACCAAAGTGGATTTTCAAAGCATAAATTTTCATATTATATGATCCAAATATTAAATTGTAACTGAAATAATAAACTTTCGTGGCGTACTTATTGTTTATTAGAAGAGTAAAGTATATCAAAATTTTGGATTTGGTTCCTAGCTTTTCAAAAGTACATAAATGGTCCATGTGGTTTGCACTTTGTAACACATTTAGCCTCTAACTTGGACCTGCAGAAACCTTTATATGTGTTGGCAGGGGACTAAATGTGTTAAAAAGTGCAAACCATAGGGACCATCCCTGTACTTTACTCTTATTAGAAATTTTTGGTCAACAAAGTGTTTCATGCCAGCCTGATCTGACCCGTTATACATTGTGCAGAATGTTGATGTGTTACCTTCAAGTCAACATAAGTACGATGGTTTGCGTCATCAAACGCACGCATTTTAACGTCACGCCATCTGGAGAACATTATCACAGTTGTTAGAACTTATAACCCATGTTTACTACAACATAAGTATCTTGATTGTAATATTCACACCTTCCGGCTCCTAGCGTTTCAACAGCTTCCACAAGTGCTTCTACTTCCGATACAGAAAACGGCCTCCGAGTTCTCCGTTGTGAAAACTCGAACTTTTTGGCTGGTTTTTCACTCAGAGGGACGACAGCGAGTGACTCAGCATCAACTGCTGGAGCAAGGACAAGAGCTTTGGAATCCTCCAATGGTGTAACTTCAGCTGCAAGAGTTGTACTTGCTTCTTTGGTATCGACACGGTTTTCCGTAGCAGTCACTGGAAAAGGATGATCCAGAGAAGAGTTTGACAAACCGCCATCGATATCCGGAGTAGAAGGAGACCTAACAGTAAAAGGATATTAATTAAAATTCCATTCTTTGCTAGATTCTGGAGTAAATAGTAATACCGACGCTATCAGAAAACACTAACATTCTGACCTCATAACATATATTGTTAATGCATATTTGTGTCCGTTACTATGCAAATTGGCTAGATAGACTCTGTACTGAATATGTATGAGTTAGTGTGTTTAAACGCATGAGAACGGTCAAACGTAAAGTGTTACGTTTGACAGAGTGCCAAACGTTTGAATATGTCAAGTATGAGACATATGTTTGGACATATCAGGCGAATGAGCCATACGTTTGAAGCTCCCAAACGTATGAGCCATGGGCTATAAATAGAGGTGTCATGCGTTTAAACCAAGGAAAGTTTTCATTTTGAGAGGAGATGTCACACGTGATTCTCCCATAGCTTAAACGATGTAAACTCTTTCGGTATCTATAACTTTTTTGCCGATTCATTCTAATCATGTTTATTTGATCCGTTTGAGTTATCTGTTCCATCTCGAACGCGTTTAAACACTAATCTATAGGTTTAACAATCCGTTTCATGTAATTCCATATATGGATTACCTTAAATCACAGCGTTATAGATCTTACGGGCTCCTATTAATCAAAATCAGAAGGTTTTATCGTGCAAAACAAAGATGATCGCAAAACAGAAACTATGTACCTGCATAGTTGTTCCTGCATGTTGCATGATAGAGTTTCGTGTTGAAGAAGTAGCGAAGAACCTTCAGGTAAACTAGTCTCCAACGTAAATCCCAAACTTTCAAGGTTACAATTCTTGGAAATCCCAGATTGTTGGAGTGTTCGGTTGTCATCTCTAACTTTCTTGCCTTGAACAAGTACCCCTACATGTAATTGACCATGTAAAATAGCCGTGACGGCCTCCATCACACTCCTCTGTAGAATATAATTAGCAAAATCAGTTTAACCAATCAAGAAACGCGCACTAAATATGTCACAGATCCAATTTACCTTAAGTGAGCCTACGGTTGCGGTTTCAGGCACCTCAACGTACAGTTCAGGCACTTTAAACGACTTTATGCTAAACTTTACTAAATTTGGCATGCTTTCACTACTTTCCTTAATACATGAATTACGTGAGCTTTGATGAAAAAACTTCCTCCGTTTACATGCCACATCTGCTTGAAATCGCTCTCGCATGTATATATGTTTTCTTTTTTGGTAAAAGAATTTAGCTCCGCCACCTAAAACCGTAAATAAACGGAAAACAATCATATTCTTCTTCAATTCTTTAAAAATATGTATTTTTTGTTTACCAAATAGTAAATGTACTCCACGTACCGGTGCCGTTTGGGAGTTCATAATCTCTCAGCGTTTGAGCAACTTTCCAGTATCTAGAAGGAATCATTTTCCTCATTCTTGTGTATCTAGCACGCGATCGTGACCCCAAAACCCGTAATCTGGTGTTACTGCGGTTAGTATACTTAAAGTACTTTTCATCATCATCTCTACTATTTACTTTCACATTTCCCCTATGCCTTGGACTATGAAAAAGATCTTTACAAAAGGATAGATGTACACTACTAGCTGACTTGTTTAGTACACGGGTATTCACACATGGTTCCAAATGGTCCTTCGAACTGTAGGTCTTGACTGAAGTCAACCCTAAACTTTGTTCCTCTATTGCCTTAGGGTGTATTTCAGTACTATTATCACCATAGTTAGCATTACATAAGTTGCCAGATTTGTCTTCGATGGCTTCCATTATCAGATTAGAGTTGACTTTCTTTATTAAATCAGCATTTGTAATAATGGAAGCATGATCCGAACCAGAATCATTGTCGGAATGTTGCGATTCCTTCAAAGAAAGGTCTAGATTAGTGGGTTCCGCACCGCTAGCCAGAACACATTGCTCTGATACTACGGGTTTGACTTTGACGTCACATAGTTCGTTTTTAACGCCGTCATCGGGAATGCTAATTTGTCGCTTTCCTTTCGAACTAGTACTAGATGTAGAGCTTTCAGTCTCCTGTTCCTGTAATAGCTTGTCGGCTACATCTGCTAACAACTCAAAAGCACAAATTTCACCATCTTCGGATGATTTGTTACTTAGAATCCTCCTCTAAAGAAACAAATAAAACGCGTTAGTACAAACTAACATTTCACGCATGAAAACAAACTTAAGTTTATGCTAACCCGCAAGGATCTAGGAGCTCTAGGTATCACGGGGGCCAGTAAATCATGAAATCCTCCACTATACGTTCTCTTCTTCACCACCATATCTTACGCGCGCATGCTATGTACAAAATCATGAACCGAATGAACCAATAATCGTTCCTGCTATGTCACTAAATAAAAGATTCAGAATCAAGAAACCAAATGATTACTTGAATAGAAATAATGCCAACAAACATATATTACCATTTACGAACCGGACATTTAACATATCAATGTACATATATTTGATATCCATTTAAAAAGGAAAAAATTAAAGTTACTACTTAAAGATAGACATCAACATGACAAATACCATCTGACATCTTGATGCAACGAAAAACATTTACATCAAGAACTTAATAATCAAGTTTAACTATTTAACCAATCTCTATTATGAAAAAACTATTAACCCTAACGAAATTAAATTAAAATAAACTTCCTAAACCAGAAGCAAGATCTTATGATCAGTAACAATTCCTACAAAAATTAGCATGATTAGTCAAATACTTGCAGCAGAAAAAAAAAAAGACACAACAACAACCTTAACCATTAATTAAAAACTGAAAATTAAAACCACACAACATGAATTTAATACCTGAAAAACTATACATCAACAAAGTTCATAATAATTATACTAAATTAAACACAATTAAATCTCGCATAACTATTAAACAATTTTGCCTCAATTAGATCGAAAATTCAACGCGATCAGACAAACAAAAGCACAAATTACACAAATTCGATCTGATCTACATACAATTAACAGAATTTACTGAACAAAACCGGAGGTTTAGCTAAAACCTCGAGAAGATCGGACCATATCTCGGTCAAAAACACAAATTACACCTAACAAACCACCGATTTGCAAGAGAAAACATAATAAACATGATCAGCACCTAAATTAAGCGAAAATTAACAGAGATCAGAGTCAAATTACCTGTCCGAAGGGGAATTTAAGGAATCGTATCCAACACGAAACTGTAGTGCTCAAATTTGATGATTATGTTGAGAATTTGAAGAAGCTTACTGTAGCAAATCGTAATTTTGAAAACTACATTCAAGAAATTTTAAGAATTTGATTTGGATTTGAATTTGGATTCGGATTGGAATTGGGTAGAATGGTTTAAAGTTTAAACCCCTGGTATGTACGTATTCTGGGGATGTTGTTTTGTAGTCATCTACCATAGATTTTGATGAGGGGTGTGAAGTAGTTAAAGGGGTAAAAAAGGTAACTTTGTAGGGTAGATGGGACTAGAATTAAACATGATGTAAATGTGTTATGAGTCGAGTTCGGGGTTTAATTGAAATTGGTTTAGTACATGAGTTGAAACTTTGTGATTTAAGAGTTAATATTATTTGAGTGAATCTTAACAAGTGTATAGATAACACAAAAATATAATTGTATATGCTACAATAAGAAGACGATCAAATACAAAGTGGAATTGTGCTGCTAAGTATATAAAGTTGCTTGTGGTCAATGATCAAGTTTAATGGAGGCGGTGCCGGGATAAAAATTGTTGAGAGTGCAATCTGATCATAATATTCTTTCGTCATGATGTAGTTACTGATATTCCCAACTACTAAGCAATCATATGACGTGAGAACTACAGATAGCAGCGCCATATGTTCTTGAGCGTTTGATATTGATGAGTTTTGAAGATTAAATACTTTGACATATAAGTTACATGTTGACTCGAAGCTAAAGTAGAAGAATCACTTGGAACCCCACCTTGAATACCACAAGAAATGCACTTGGACTACCACTAGAAACCTTGCTCGAAGCTTGGTTTATTCTTGGGAATAGTAGAAATGTGAAACCACCTTATCTATCAGTTACTACGATATAAGGATACTCAATTGAAGCACTGGAACTATCATTGAAAGTTGTTTGAATTTTCAAAGCAAAAACCACACTTGCAGAACTTTCAATAGCTAGGTACAAACTGGGATCTTGAGCTATGAACTACGACTGTATCTTTACCTTCTTCTTCTGCTCTAATTCTTGAGCTTGCAGTTTACCGATGAATTCATTAATTGACATTGTTCGGTAATTGGCTTGCCCTTTCAGTACCATAACCCATTCTGATGATAACGAATCTGCTTACTTCATTATCTTTTCAGAATTCTGAACTATAACACCATATTCATCCAACTCTGAAAGAAGATGATAGTGACGATTTCTCATAGCATCTAAGTCGCGTTCTTCAAGCTCATAAAAATCTTGAATTCTTTCTTGATTAGACTCCTTTTCCTCTTAATAATATCGTTTATGCCATAGTACTTGTCATGAAGAGCAATCCACAACGATCTAGCAGTTTTGTGGCTTTTGACGAGATGTAACATGTTGTCGGTGAGTGCCTGTTGGAGTTGATTAAACATCTTTTTCTCACGTTCAAACTTAACTTTGTCTACTTCATCAAGCTTAGAAATTGGTACAGAAATTGTAATATTCTCTTTGCACTTTCGAATATACTCTTCCTCTATCGTGATCCACAAATCAGTGTTAAATTTGAAGATAAACCCTTTAAACCTTTGCTTCGAATGCGGATAATCTTCCAATGTAAGAACTTTGGGGCCTTATTGTTTGTACCCATGGTGTTATCAAGGTTCAATGTCTGTATAATCCCGGAACTCGCCATAAATGCTTATTGATCAGCGATCTTTGACAAACTTCGAACACGTAGTCAAATATCCCAAAACTATGAAAACACTGCCTATGACAAAAACACAACTACCAGCAGCATATGAACCGACAATGCATGACTCAAATTTTCCAAAAAATCATGGTGTATCAATTTAAACAACGTTTGTCTCAAAACTAGAAAATCACAGTGTATGACTTCCAATTGCGTATGAGTTATGCAATGAGTATGAGTTATGCGCAATCAAACAACGCACGACTCTTGCATTGCGCATAACTCATGCGTTATCCCGACATGTGAAGAAAAGTTGCAAAATTCAAATTGAACATGTTGATTTTGCAATTTTGATGGTTTTTACGTGTTATTTTCAACAGGTTTTGGTGTGTATTAATATTATATGAATGTGACAATAGAAGTTATCAATTTCAATGGTTCAAAAGTCCAAAAATGTACAAAATCAACCAATCTTCTCCATAACTCTTCCATATTTTCAAGAATCTTGTATAATCATAAGTAGGTATGAGCCAAATGCTATGATACCACATGAAGTCCCGTTTCAGATCTTGTTCAAGGTCATCAACGTCGAAGAACACGAACAATATACTTATCCACCAAATTGGCGTGCACAATCCATCAATGAAGTGTGTGACAGAAGAAGTAAATAAACATTTCTTTGTATTCCAACAAAAATCCGGCAGAGTAACAACGTATTTACAAGATTTGACAAAGCTCCAAATGACACGACTACCCAAAATGGTGCATGACCACACCTATTTATGGACTTTACAGACCCCACACATAACACCACCTGTGCGTATCTTTTGCACACCACATGTCTCATGCGCTACGCATGACACATGCGTCATAACAAAAACATTAAACTCGAACATAACTCATACATTACTCTACCATACATACATGGACACAAACTAAAGACGCATACAATAGGCATTATGCATTAACAAGCCAAGCGTTGTTGGGATACTGTCTATTTTCAAATTCAGGACAAGACCAAACCCCATGTCTTAAACTGTTTCTATTTGTTTAGCTTTTAATGTTTTAAACCAAAACGACTTTTGACTAGACCCTATCAACATTGAGCTGATAAAAAGGTCCTTCATGTTGTTTATGTTTCTTTAGCATATTCATGGCGTTTTATACATTCAAAATAACATTGTTCGCGTTTTTTTTAGAAGTTGAGTTCACATACAACAGTTCACATAAACATTACATTGAAGACATAAACTCCATATAATATAACTTTATGTGGAATTTGTCTTTCTCATTTTTCCTTCGGATGTGTGGTGTTAACCTTCTTTGGTATCCTTGGATTTCTTTTATCCAATTCCTGTGCATAATTATTTATATATAAACGCCATAAACATCAATTAACTCAAATATATTACCCCAACATTTAACTCACTTAGATTTCTAAGTTTGTATTGAGATTGATCTTCAGACGGCATAAAGTGATTTAGGGTTTTCGCATTTTTCGTTGAAGGTGGGGAGGTTTTTATAGCATCCAGTATTTTCAACCATGCATTTCTCTTTATTTAATTTTCAGTACACTTATATTCATCTAAATTAATAAAACACCCGGACTTTCTACTCCCATTTAAATAGTTACTAGGTTATGGTCCGTGTATTACACGGCTTGATTAATGAAAACGATATAATTTATTATTTGTAAATAGTTATTATTTCCAATCTACTTTTGATAGTTTTGAACGAACATGCATGATAAATTCATTGGTTCTCACTAATAACATTGAATTTCATGGGACATACCTCCTAAAATTACAAAATAAAAAACAAAGTCATCAAAATTCACACCAACAAAACATGGTAAAGTTGAATTGAAGAAAGATGTAATTATTTTGATTCTTTTTTACTCATTTTTCTACTTTGTGTGCATTACTTGTTGAAAAAAAGTAATATAATCACTAAGAATATCTAAATATTACCATATTTATATGATTATTCATGTTAAACATAATTGTTTTTTAGTTATTACTATGAATAACTTTTGACTAAAAATTAATTTATTTGATCCAGTCGGTTTTGAAATAACCAATGAATATGGCCAGTATAATCCGTTTAAATTTTAATAACTTATCTTTTTATGATCATATTTAAAAATTAAGCAGGAAAATCTAATGAAAATCACCCCACATTATGACAAGTATCTCTCATTTAATTTACTTTATATATAGTATAGAACAGACATTTGTATTTAAAAATTAAAATTGGTACTTATCATATCCAATCAATTTAAATTTGAAAACAATATTTTATTAGAAAAATAGAATAAATCTATTTTAAATTTAAAATTGGATAAAATTTAATATTAATTTATTATTTAATATGATAAAATTTAATATTAATTTATTATTTAATTAATAGAATAAGATAAGTATAAAAAGGGGTGGGAAAACAGAAAATTAGATGGCTCTAATGTGTGACACGTTCACTCATTAGTTTACTTTATTATACAGTATATATATATATATATATAATCATTTTTATTATACATGTATTTATACACAAGTGAAGAAGTACGTCCAACTTCAAATTCTTATGTGAAATATTCTATTAAATATTTAACGACTATATATATACATGAATGAGTTAAAATGAAAATCACTACGAGTTTTGAGAACCGTGAGAACTAGACCATCCTAAAGCTTTTTCCAAAAAAGAAATTTTTAAAATCATAAAAAATCACTTGTTTCAGCAAGATTTTTTTGAAAAAAAATGCCCTATACACACATTTACATGAAGTGTAAAAAAATATTTATTTTCATAACAAATTTACACCAGCACGTAAAAAAAACTTACATCAGGTAAAACTACCGACTCGGCAATCTTTTTTTTTTACAGATGTGTTTATAATATTTCCATCTACGTTTTTGCAAAAAAAAATTTTGGCCCAACTCATGCGGGAAGTAAGAGTTCTCATGGTTCTTACAACTTATGGTGGTTCTCATTTGAACCGAACCCTATATATAATATATATATATATATATATATATATATATATATATAATATTTCAACAAGAATGTTATTAAATAAGAAATTATTTCATTAGATTCTATTTTTATAACAATATAAATTCATCATTAGTGAAATTTTTTTATATTAATTATTGTAAAAATTTTAATACATTTAAAATTATGAAAGTTTAAAATGTGTAAAAAATTAGAATTTGTAAAACTTATGAAGGTTTTAATAGATATTTATATTATAGAGTTTAGATTATAGTTTATAAAGTTATTTAAATAAATTGAATTTATAAAGATCATTTTATTTATTTGACTGAAGTTTAGTTAAGTTTTAGAAATTCTTAACCATGTCTAAAATATATATAGTTAGAAATTTTTTAAAAGTGTTATTCAAGTTTTCTTTTTTTAAAATAAGCCGAAACATCAGGTACCGAAATTGTATGATGCTTTTTAAATGTGTATCCTTAAAATTATCACACCCTGACCCGCAGCGGATAAGGTAGTCGGGGTATGATTGGGTTTTCATCAAAGCTCATGACATTTACTATTATAAAAGTTTAATAGTTATTATTCCAAACTTAATTAAAACATTTCAATGAACACATAATTCAAACAAACACAATAATGTTCCAAACAATCTTGCAAATAACATTTTAGTTCTTCTAAGGCCCATGTCCTATGTGATCCATGCTTCAAACCTGTTCACTTGTATCATGTGTAAAATAAAGTTTTGGGTCAACATAAGTTGGCGAGTGAATCCCTTTTTATTATTAAGAAATATGATATATCTAGTATTTTATAAAAAAATGTGCTTTAACCAAATATGAGAACGTCGTGTACGTAATTTAATTCACAACCCATGTCATCAACTAATTATGAACATGTGAGCACGATAAGTGCTGTGCTGCGAGATCAAGGCTCAATCAAACGGAGCCGATTTTAATATATTAGGCTACGCGACGCTCCACCCGTAGGCAACGGGGAACAAGGGGCCTAATGTTAGAAATTGACTGCAATGGAAATATGATCACTAAATGAAAATAAACAATCAATATCAGATAGCACGTTAGATCACATAATGGTAATAGCACGAGATTTCAAATAACGAGATAATAATAGTGACAAAGATACACCCCAAAAATGCGAAATACAAAGGGGAGTCGTAAGATTCACTCACACTGGGAGCGATTACGATTCGTTGGAGATAGCGCACGAGTGAGAGGTTGGGATACCAAGCGACGAAATGGCTAACCTAAATATTCACGTAATGATTTAGATGAAAATATATTCTTTTGGTTGAATTTAATATTCTTTTAACTTAGCTTATTAATTACACATTTTATTAGATAATTTAGATTAATTTTATTGTGTTTTTACTATATTTTTATTTGCGTAAACTTTTATTTGTAAGTGATATTATTTGGTTATAAAATAATATAGTTCTGGGGAGAATAACTAAAGGTTTAGTTATTTAAAAAATATGTTTTTTCTCTGAATTAAATCAGATTAAACCGATCAGATACACTTCGTGTGGGAGTCGAACCGGCGACCTCTCGTTCGTGTGCACGCAACCCGGCTAACTGGGCTGCTTGTTTAACCCGGAATATTCTGGATTTTAATTACATTTATACACTAGTTATTTGTTTCAGAAATAGGCTTATGTAAAAAGGTTTGATTATTATAGGGACAGTGATATAGAACCGGCTCGAACTCGTGACCTTAGCTTCGTGTGTGCACACAGCCCGACTAATTGGGATATACGATTTTAATTAACTTTATATGCTTACTGCCATGATTCATAATTTAGTTTTATAAAAAGGTTTGGATATTGTAGCGAATCGGAACATGAAAACGATTCGAACCCGGTACCTTGGACTACATATGCACACAGTCCAACCAACTGGACTATGTGTCTAACCCGGTTTATATCAGTTTTTAAATTCTTTTAACCGATGACTCCGGTTCATCTTCTTTGTTAAAAAGAACTGGATTTTTGAACCTGATTTTGGTTGATTTGTTTTAGCATTTCATTCATCAATCTCCAAATAATTACACATGATATAAATAATAATGAAAGAGATTAGGTGTGCGATATACCGAACAAAGGGTTTTTCCGATTTCTGGCAAGGATTCCGATGATTGTAGATTATTCTGGCAAAGAGTTATTGATGAACAGAAGCTTGTAGAGAGTTTAGGGTGAGTGTGTGTGCATTCTAAAGAGTCTCAGAGCTCTCTATTTATAGACGAAGAGGGTCGCATGAATTAAGCTTCGGTTTTGGGAGTTTTCGGTCATAGATGGTTACATCGAGTTGTTTGCAACTCTGATTGAATGGTTTGACTTGGTTGAGTCTGAATTCATAATTGGAATCAGTTTCTTCAGTCAATTGCAAAGAAGTCACAAATCTTGGTGATTAATGGATTGACTGAGAGCCGTTACTTGGGCGGCAGTGTCAAGAAGATGAATGGGAAGTCAGACATAAAGGTTTGTTTGCTTGGTTTATTTCAGATGTTGTGTGGGTGGTTTAGTGGTTTGATGTGTGTTTGGTTAGGGTTGAGACCCGGGTTCGATCCCCGTGGTCTACCCTTTTATTGTTTTTGATTTTACAACTATTATATTTATATATATATATATTATTTATTATTATTATTTTTTATTTTTTATTATCTTTATTATTATTTATATTATTAATATAATGAATCTCTTAAATGCTTAACGTAAATTCGAAACGAAAAGATCATAACATAAACTTGATTACAAAATGGTGCGGGTTTTAGAACCCGTTTTTCGACGGAAAGTTACAAAAATAACATCGATTCTCGTTTTAATTACGCAAATTAAAACATATCAATCATTCCATATCAATCACGCGGTATTCAAGCGAAACCAAACCACATCTGATCATCTCCTTGTACGGCAATCTCGTAAGCAGGTTTAGGGGTTGCATAAGTAGATGTAATAAACTTCGTTACGAAACCATATCAAGCACAATAGATCACTGATGATGACTTCTTTCGGTTTGGGTAAGTTTCGAACCCATTGAGTCATAACAGTTGATTTTTCATGATCTAGAACTCTTGAATATATGCATCTATAATCTTCTATCTCCCCTATCAATAAAAGAAGATATGAGCATTACATCACAATGCTTATGTGGCAACCATCTAGGCTATCCGACAATACTAATCTTATCTCATTATTGCATCATAAATCATGTATTTTCATATTATACTTAATACATTTATATTACTTTTAATCTTAAAAATTAAAAGGAGGGTAATTTGAAATTTAAAAATTATAGGGATATGTAATATGTATTTAATGCACATCAGGAGACTTCATATCAACATCTCTTCCCTCATCTTCTTAATTCATATAAACTTTCATCTTCTCTTATACTCTTCATTCTTCATTTTTCATTAGACGAATTCAAAATTTGAATCCTAATCAAAACCATGTCAATGTCAGTTGAGAACAACAATCTGAGTTTTGTAGATGATTTGAACCCTGCAAAAGACATATGGAACATGAAGGCGCGAATCATCCAAAAATGGAATCAAGGATTTAAGATGGATATGATCTTGATTGATGAGAATGTAATGTGTATGTGTGTTTTCCATTATTGTATAACATCAATCCATGGATGTATATGTCCGATTTCATGCTTTTAGTATTTCTAGGTTTGTATCATAAACACCTGATTGTTCAAATGTTGTTTAGGTTTGTATCGTAGGATATTGAGGATGTATATGTCTGATCTTTTGTATCGATTAGAGTCTATAGGTTTGTATCCTAAAAATACTTTGTTCAAATGTTCTTCAGGGTGTTCAGATTCAGGCTGGTATTAAGAGTCATCTAATACATGTTTTTGATGCTCACCTTCAAGAGGATGATGTTGTTATTCTCTCCAAGTTTGGTTTTGGTGAAAATAATGATCTGTAAAAGGTTGTAGCACATGATTACAAAATCAACTTTTATCGATGTACAATGGTTACACGTGTGAGAGATTGGCAAGGTGTTGAATACGGTTTCAACTTCATTCCTTATAAATATATTCTTCAAGGAGAAACAACAAAATATTTGAGTGTTGGTACTATAATTTTATTTGTTCTTGAGTTCTACATATCAAATTTAAGATTATTACTTTCTGTTTTGTATTTGTTGTTGTAGTGTTGCTAGCACTGTTGTTGGGTGTGGAGCTCTTGAATACTTTGGAGACCTCCTAAAGAAATTAAGAGGATCAATTTCGATATTGTAGAATTGGAGTAAGTATTCATTTAGATATTCAGTCATTACAAATGAATGTTTGTACTTAATGTGGAGTGATGTTATAAATGAGATCAAGAATTTATTTCTTAAGTGAATGTATGAATTAATGTGTTCTTCATTTATTGCATTCAGTGATCATAAATTGCTTTTGAATTGATGTTTTTATTGAATCAATGTTCATCTGATTGTATAAAGGTCATAAATTTCTGTTGACTTGATGTTGATAATTTGTTTTTGTATGATGTTGTTATAAATGAGATTAAAAGTTTATTCCTCAACTGAATATATGAGTTAATGTGTTCTTCATTTAGTGCTGTAATAAACAATAATAAATTACTTTTGACTTGATGATTTTATTGAATCAATGTTTATCTGATTGTATAAATGGTCATAAATTTATGTTGACTTGCTGTTGTTAATTTGTTTTTGTATGATGTTGTTATAAATGAGATTAAGAATTTATTCCTCAAGTGAATATAATAACCGAACCAACCAAACAATGCACACCCAGACAGTGTCTATGTTTCCCCCTGCATTGTGCGGGCACGCTTCAAAAGTATGAGTTAATGTATTCCTCATTTAGTGTTGTAATAAACAATCATAAAATTTTTTGACTTGATGTTTTTATTGAATCAATGTTTATCTGGTCATAAATTTTTGTTGACTTGATGTTGTTAATTTGTTTTGTATGATATTGTTATAAATGAGATTAAAAATTTATTCCTCAAGTGAATATATGAGTTAATGTGTTCCTCATTTAGTGCTGTAATAAATCATCATAAGCTACATTTGGTTTGATTTTGTTGATTTGTTTTTGTATGAGGTATGCATACATCTATTGTTTTCATGTAGGGGTTTGGTTTTGCGATGTACTCTGTGGATTGATTATGCTCTACAGTTTGTCGACTTCATTTCTAAAAACACTTCTAATAAGCATGTGATGGATGTTATCCAGCATCCAAAGTGTAAATAATGGAAAGGTAATTTCTATTACTTTCTACAAATTATAATTATACACTTCATTGGTGCCAATATAATACATGGTTTACTAAATATTTGTATGCTTTGTATTTAGACCAATTTACAATTCAAAGTGATAAGTTTGCAACTCGAGTGTTTCTAAATGAAGAAATCGATGAAGTTAATCAGCTAAGGAGGAGGTACATTGTCAATATAATATATGTTGTATTTTTATTTTACATATATAGTTTGTTTGAGTTAATTTGTCTACTAATACTAATCATTTGCGTTAATTAATAGTAATACACTGAAACAAGGACAAGCATCTGGTCCTACTTCTTAAACAATACTTTCGTCTCAGACTTTTTTTCTGTCGCATAAAGAATTTGTAGTAGATAACATCAAGAAACGTGTTGATGAGATTAGTGAAATTGATCAGGTTTTACTACATTTTGTATAGTTTGGATATTTTTGTTCAGTTTATCACTTAATTTTTGTCAAAAGTTATATCATGGTTTGTTTTTATAGAAATGTCTTTGTTGTGGTTGGTACAATAAAGATTGTGCAAGAAGAGTATGGTTGGTTTTATGTTGCCTGTCGTAAGTGTTTCAAGTAGGTGATACCTAAAACTGAATACTTACAAAATGTAGAAAATGTTTCTGAAGAAAATTTTCAAATGCTTGCCACTTCTTTGCTTTGTCCAAATGCGGTATTGAATGCACATCCATCACCACAAAGTAAGCCATGATGATTATTTAACATCTTATTTATATAAAAACAGTTTAAGATCGAAATTACAACATAATTACTTAGTTTGTTTAAGCATCTATATATATTTCAGGTTCAAGCTGCAAGTGCGGGTGCAAGATGAGACTGGTAGTGTATCTTTTGTTATGTTTGATAGAGATGTTCAGAAGATTCTCAAATCAGCTGCAAGTGATATAAGATAAAGGCAAGTGAAGGCGAATGATACTGAATCTTTCCCGCACGAAATATATTGATTGGTTGATAAGAAGCTGGCTTTTAAGATTGATGTTTCTGAATTCAATCTTAAAAATGACTATCATGTTTACACTGTCCAAAAAAATATGTGATGATGCAGTAATAACTGTTGCGTTGGTTGCGCGAAATGGTAGTGGTGATGAGAATGCTGACAAGGTAGTAAATAAAAGTTCTTTGTGAAATTTATTTATTTTTCTTTTGAAGTTTGAAAACTGTAATTGCCTTTTCTTATATAACATTATATATTACTACTTTTTAGGTCACTCAAGAAGCAACTGAAATCAAAGATGTTAACCTTTCAGAATCTTCCCAAACATGTACTGAAC
The DNA here is from genome assembly GCA_947069175.1 of Scalesia atractyloides. Lineage (NCBI taxonomy): Eukaryota > Viridiplantae > Streptophyta > Magnoliopsida > Asterales > Asteraceae > Scalesia > Scalesia atractyloides. Next base: position 68,156,151 of record CAMTDV010000020.1, on the reverse strand, counting down.
CGACTTTTAAGGTGAGTAGTTATTTTTGAATGTAGGTTTAATATGTTTTTAGATTTCATTATCTTATCAAAAATTTTATTAGTTGTTTTGTGATTGTTGGAAAGATGTTATCTATGTTACTGCTGGTTCTTCCGCGGTTGAACTTGTAAAGGATTCTGGTACAAGTCCGAATAGTAAATGAACGGTTCAAGATGTTGATACTCTAAATGTTGGTGACCTAAGCAAGAAGAACCCATAAGAAGGCATCTAAGCTTAATAGTTAGAAGCGTATAAAAAACGTGTGTTCTGAAACTTAAGTAGAAATACTTATTTTGAAGACTCTTTGTGGTTTTAACAAGTACATGTTTTTTATGGTTATATTTTGTGAAATCTCCTAACTGTTTTTATTTATGTTTGGTATGTAATGGCTAAAATTTGAAACAACTAGATTTTACACATTTTGTTATATATTATTGTTGATATTCATATAATCCATAGATAGTAGGTTTATTCATTCATGTGTGATTTAAATGGATTTAATGAATCGTTAGTGAATGTAGTTTTATAACTTTTAGCAGTCTAAATTTTATGAATTGATTAGTGTAATTTTATTATTTTGTTAAAGTAAGGTTTTGATCTCTTTCAATTTTACAAGCAGAAAACACGATTCTGCACACACCTAGAAAACATTCTTTGAGCATTTGTGTCTCCAGTTGTGTTGTAGCAGCATCTTTTAATTCTTATAATACATAATTCAAGCGACCTTATCTCTGTCAATCCACCTTATTGAATTTGCTTATAACAATATTGGTAACAAACTATTGGAACGGAACCTTTTAAGTTTATAACAATTGGAATTTTTTTATAACAATATTAGCAACAAACTATTGGAATGGCAACAAACTATTCGAATACCGTATTGGATCCATATTTTCCAGTTTCCAATTTAACCGATTATACTGTAATCAAGGGAGATTTCTATTACTTTCTGTAATGTATTAAGTACTTAGGTCACTTCATTCCTGACATGTTAATATGAGTGACTAAGTATAACTACTAAGACAACCATACATGATTAAAATCTAATAAATGTACAACAAAAAGTTCAAGTTAATATAACTAGCAAGATAACCATAGATACTAATGTTTAGAAACAAAACACATAAGGCAGCTATCATGTATAGAGCTACTAATACCGACTACACAAAAACCATAAATACTAATGTTTAATTACCATCATTTACAAGATTGTTTTCATAAAAGTTGGAGCTACTAATACCGGCTACACAATACCTATATACTAATGTTTAGAAACAAAACACATAAGGCTAACACCACCAAGTTTTGGAAATAAAAAAGTTGTACACAACAGACAACTTCATTAAAAAACTGTCAATACCAACAAACACCTTCGGAAACTAAAACTATTTGTAGACTTTCTTCAAGATCAGCTTGGCTTTGTCCAGAGAGTAAACAAACTTGCATTTCATAGGTTTGTAGATACCATTGGGCTTGGTGAACTTCGTTCCCCATTTATTAGCAACGTATCTAAAACCTTTACCATGCTTCTCTGGTCTGAAATAAAAAATGGTATCTTCTCCATTTAGATTCTGAACTGTCATCTTCAACGTCATATCAACACGAGACATCAACATGAGTTTAGCATCAACACGCTTAAAATAAATATAACATACCAAAAATCAAGACCAAATAAATAATGTATTCAAGAAACATAACAAATTCCAAATTGTAACAAGCATAATAAAGTGAATCAAAGTCGCATAAAATAATAAGTGAACATAACTTACAAATCGTCATTGGCACTTCCACTCAAACTCTATCGCTTCATAATTATCGACAACAACATCAAAATCTTCGTCATCATTATCATCGAAGGTGTCATCATCAACAACATAATCACTATCAGAACCTTCATCACCAGACTCTTCAACATTAGAACCATCATTCATATCTTCATGAACCTCATAATCATCTGAATTATTAGCCATTTCAGCAATTGTTTGTTTGACACTATCAAGTAATTCAATCCCTTCTAGAGTAGGATTAGGCGTTTTATCATCGGAAAGTTCAAGGACAGGATTAGGCATAAGAACCTCACAACCATCCGAGTTAAAGACTGTCAGCAGAAAGGTGTAATCCGATATGTATCTTAAAATGAGTACAAATCCTGTACGCAGATGCAGTAGCGATGTAAGTCCTGGTAGTCCGGATCCATCAATGATATCACACAATCACTAAGGATGGGGGGAATCCAAACTTGGTGATCTTCAAGAAAACCGAAATAACAAAGAACAATACGACACCTTGCACACGATTCTATTACTTAAACAAGCAAAACCGTCTGGTACAAGATGGAGGCTCTCTCTAGAGAAATCCCAAAAGTCTTAACCCTAGAAATGAATAAGCTTAGCTTATATACCTAGGGTAAAGGCATGCCCTTCATGGGCTTGCCTATGGACTTGCCTGGCCCACATGGTCTATAAAGGTCCAAAACTAATACAAACTAACCCAGTTAATCCCTAGTTAACTACCATAGACTGTTGCATATATTTGATGCTTCAGTCTCACACTTCTAGGACCTAACAATCCCCCCTAGACTGATGCATCAAATTGTCTTGATTAGCATAAGTTCAGCAACCTCTTCAACAAAGGCTATGGTTGTCGCTATTCTGTAAGTGTTGTGGAAGTCAGTCTCATACTTCTTGGACCTCATACTTCAATGAACTCTCAGCACTGGGTATCTTTCTTCAGCTGTTGTGGTTAGCTTCATACCAGGATCTTGATCAGCTTTGTTTGAAACATCTTTGTCAAAAAGAATGTGAGAGGAGGAACCTCAACAGCTCTTTTCTTCTTCAATCGTTCTCTTTCAAGCAAGCAGGTTCTCAGGTACTTCTTCAAATGTACTATCACTGTCAGACGATGACTAGCATCTGGTTGTTCTGACTCAGGTACACTTTGCTGTCGTGATGCTTCATGCTTTGTCGGCATCTCAATTTCAACAACCCCTGTTTCTTGTCCTAAATCAAGATCTGCACAATTCTCAGAAATTTATAAGCAAACATTCTTATGCAACAGGGAGAGTACCGCATGAACACTTGGTACATCCAAGTACTTGTACTCGGATCGAATTCAAATTTCTTTCGTCCTTTGATGATTAGTCAAATCTTCAAAAAAGGTTAATAATTTTTAATAAAACAAATAAAGCACTCTATTTTTTGGATTTTTGGATTTTCTATATTTTTAATTTTAAAATATAAGAATATAAATAGAAACACAAATAAACAAAGAAACTAACTCAATAGTTACAACTATACAATTGCAATGGGATCAAAATCGTTTTCAGGCGGACCAAGAAACACTTTCCAGTGCAAACTTGTTCAGACTGGTCTAAGTGATTGCCAATATGTTTGTCCACTTAAACTTTAACGCTCAACTTTCATTTTTCAACTTTGTGATATGCTTAAGGTAGTATTATACTATAATATCCATGCGTCCCATACCATGACATACCCCGGCGATCAAGGTAAGCACAACGATTCATCGTAGCATGTGAGAATACTGAGATTATCCTTTATCTTTTACAACATCGGACTATTGGTGAGCAGGTCAGTACTTTCGTACAGCAGAGTGACCAATAGTATCTGACGAGGGTTAGGCAAATACCTTATGTGGTATGTTTGAATTCATGGAATTTTCTCATGATGAGATTTCCTTTCTTTTAAGGTTTTGGCCCTTCTATTTTGGCTCTTTTAAGGATATTCTGACTGTGCCTAGGTCTGCATATAATCTGGATGCAACAGAAGGGCATCCAAGATATCCCCGGATGACTCAACAGCATAAAGACCCGAAACTTCAGATGTTGGCTATCTATCAACGCAGGATTTAAGACCATAAAATCATACACCGATGTTATGTTACCCACAAGATACATAGTTCGTTATGTTTATATCACTTGTCTCTTTTAATCACTTTGAGCGTTAAGCCTATCGACATATCACATTAGATCCTAGTCTTTTCAGCTACGACACCTTACATGTGTCAGCCACACCCTTTATCACGAATATTCATTTCATTTCCCATTTGATGCAAAAAGACTTTTTGAATCTCTATATATATATTTTTTCTTTCAAATGTTTTTGTATTTTTATATTTTTCAAATATTTTTGTATTTTCTGATTTTCAAATATTTTTGTATTTTTCTAATTTTCTCCCCCTCAAACAATACATATATACACATATCGCCTTCTACCCCTCTAAATTTGTGCATCATACTTTATGCACAAATTTACCTAATAAAGAAAACGTATGTGCAAAGTTTTAATCGAAAGAAAAGGAAAATATTTTTGTTGTTTATGCTTAACCATTACGTCATTAGATGAAAGACTAATCAATTTCAAAATTAAAGCAGGAAATTTAAATTTGTACATTTTCGCTGATCTTTTCTTACCTCATCTCCTCTAAAGGAAAATCAAATTTGAGCTTTTTGCAACAACAAGATGTTATTCGATATGTCCCGAGAATAACCGCTATCAACATTTTAGAGATTGCCAACAGCTCCTCCTTGGTTATTCCTGAAAAATAAGAAGATTAGTAAGACAGTGGGACCTAGGCCATCGTGGTCCTGGGTTTCCCTGAAGCATCAAAATAAAACACTTCTTTCAGACACGAATCCCCTTTTGTTTCAAGGATTGGTGATGTTGCTACCACCTTGGATTTGGGTTTCCAAATCTGCTTCGTTTTAACAAACGCGGTTGTTGCCTTTGATTGAGCAACTTTGGCTGTTTCAGGTTTAGTCGTTTTAGAAAAAGATTTTTGTTTCTGAATAGCCTTGCATTTGTTTTGGCAACATTCCAATCCCCATCAGATGGTTTAACCTTGGGATTCACATTCTTCATTGCCTTAGGTGATGATACCTTCATCGGCTTCGAATGATTGTTATCCTTAGGTGTAACCTTCTGATTTTGAACATGATACGGAACATGGGGACTATGTGTCCAGTTTTGAGCGATGTGACCAGGAATGCCGTAATTGAAGCACGTTTGTCTCTTCACATATAAAGCATTCTGATCAGCTTGATTTGCTCGCGCAGGCCTTGAAGGATGAACTGATCCATTTGGTGCTTGATATCCTTGCACGTTTCTTGCAGAAGAAGATGAATTTGGATGTTTATACTTGTTGTTTGCAAGGGCCTTTTTCTGTTGTGGAGATTTCTTTGGATTCTTCTTCTTTTGTTTAGACTGCAAGTCTTGTTCAAAAATCTCCCCAACCTTTCCAAAAGTTTTACTAGCACGGTCAAAAACATATTTTCACATTTGCCATTAAAAACCGGCTTGACAAAAGCATTTTTCACAACACTAGCCTTTTGAGGGCTATTGCTGCCCACTGATGATTTTGGAGAGCGTGACTGTCCTTGACATTTGGACTTCTGCTTTCTTCGTCTCCGATTTGCTCGTTTTGGCTCTTTTAGCTTGCTCTGAACCTTTTCATCAGAAGCAGAAGGTTCAGATTGTTTAGTTTGCGCACTTGGAGCCTTGTTCACGTCAGCTCTCTCTTCATTAGCTAAATCATTAGAAGTGTCGACGACACTATATAGTTCCCATGTGTCTGACGTATAATCACTGGGTTTGCCATACACCATATGTTGTGCTTTCTTAATATCTTCGTCGGTTTCAGGCATTGTCGTGTAGTTGTGATTATACGGTGGGGCAACCTGATTAAATCCCAAACCCTTACTTTTGTTCTCCTTATATGCCAGCTGCACATTGCACACGTCTTGAACAAGCTTGCTGGATGTATCAAACCTCTTTATATTAACTTCGTTTTGTTGATATTTTCCAGTAAGAAGTCCCAAGTCAACTCTTACCAAGTCGCATTCCATGGTTTTTGAATCTAATCTGGTTTTGTAATCATGGACCCAACATTTCTATGGATTTACATCCAGGTGGAGCTGAGCTATGTCTTTCTTTTGTGCTTCAACCTTTTCTGTGAGTAACTTGTTACTTTCTCGAAGGCTGATGCACTGAGCCATTGCATTGTTGTATTCATCGTCCATTTTGGAATTAAGAGCCCTGAGTTGAGCAACCCTATTCCTGCAAGGTTTAGTGTACAAAATATAGTTGACTGTGTCAATGGGTGAGCTTGATTTGTCAGCGTGAGTTTGGGCTTAAGGTCAAGTTTTGGGTGCTGGGCTGCTGATTGCTACTTGCTGGGCTTAAGGTTTCTATTCGAACACCTTTTTAGGATGAGACTCTGTAGACTTAGCGTATAGATCTTAGAGATATTGGTTTGATTGTAAATGATCCCACAACCAAGATACAAAGGAGTCTTTGTCATCACCCAAGACACTATTCATCTCATCTCTCACTTCCTCTTTTCGCCTCCCACGTTCAAGCAAACGCATCACATAGTCAGCAACCGGATCAACATTGTAGTCTCCTATAAATTCATTCAGCTTTTCCTTCACTTCATCCTGCAGGCTCGGGTTTTGATTTTGTGCTGGACTGAAAACTATGTTCGAGTGCTGAGTTTGGGCTGTAAACATCTTCAGATAATTGAAACCGTACCTGTAAACACGATAAAAAATGTCCAAAAAACTGTTTTTACCAAAATGTACCGTCAGACTCGTCTCGACGATACGAATCCAATGATATATAATGTCCGATAGTGATTTTTTTTGGTCCTAAAAATCACACGAGTCTAACCGTGCAACCGGTTTGTCCAGATTGTCTATGTATCAGATTCTGTGTGCGAAAACGTTTAAATTCGGTTACGTCAGCTGGTTAACTTTCCACCTTTGTGGGTACAATTCAAACAGTACTGAATTCGAAATAGTAACTCAGATTAACAATCCGAGATGGAATCCGGAAACAGTGATCCAAGATACTAATCCGAAATGGTGATTCGGAACAGTGACCCGAGATGGTATCCGAGATGCACTGTTTCAATCCAAGATGCAATCCGAAATAAGAGAATCCGAAATAGAGAAAATAGTCCGGAATGAAACTCTGATCCGAAATGAAGGACCAAATCCGGAGTGAAGATCAAATCCGGAATAGAGAATCCTTATGTGAAATCAACCGTATTCCGATCTGGATTGCGAGTAATCCGGATAAAGTTGTTGAGAAAGTTGATGAACAGTAGTCCGGAATCAATCCGAGATGGATGATCTTCTTCGTGTTCTTCGGGATCTTCAACGATTTCGAATCCGAAATTCAACAGATTAATCCGAAATTCAAGAATTTATCTGAAATCCTTGAATGTTGATTCGAAATGCTTGAATGTTGATCCGAAATGCTTGTTTTTCAGTAGAAACCGAATAGAATCGTGTGATATCAGATATGAGCCTGGAAACAGGTTCAACAGGCTCTGATACCACTTGTAAGTCCCGATAGTCCGGATCTATCAATGATATCACACAATCACCAAGGATGGGTGGAATCCAAACTTGGTGATCTTCAAGAACACCGAAATAACGAAGAACAACACGAATCAACTTTAACACCTTGCACATGATTTTATTACTTGAACAAGCAAAACCGTCTGGTAAGGATGGAGGCTCTCTCTAGAGAAATCCCAAAAGTCTTAACCCTAGAAAAGCTTAGCTTATATACTTAGGGTAAAGGCATGCCCCTCATGGGCTTGCCTATGTACTTGCCTGGCCCACATGGCCTATAAAGGTCCAAAACTTATACAACTAATCCAGTTAATCTCAGTTAACTACCACAGCTGTTGCATATATTTGATGTTTCAGTCTAACACTTCTAGGACCTAACAACGTACAACCTTTTCCCATCCATCAGTGATAAAATAACAATTGCGTAAAGGATCCTTCTCAATCTTAACATTAAAAGACTCCCATTGGTTCACATAAACCTTAAATGAGTTTTTAAGGTTATCAAATCCAATACTGACATTAACCAACTCCTTCGGTATCAGCTAAACAAAAAACATAAACTTTATTATGAAATCAACAAACATACTGTATATTTTAATATATATCATAAATTAGTAATATAAATTTTAAAGTATTGGATTAAATAGGAAAACCCACCAAGACGTGTTCAGAAGTATCAGTAAAACTATGGCAAAATGAATCCATACACCCAAAATTCCTGTCAAATGATATTCATGTAACATAGAAATATTTTTGAGTTTTGTTGGATAATGATGAACTTTTACAAAAGGTGTTAGCAGATACGTATATGGCTCAGTTTATTTAAACACTAATATATATCCTTCGGATAATGAAAGGTAAGAAACAACTTTGGACCAGCCTTCCCTTAGAGCAAAAAAAAACCATTGTGTTTCCGATCTCCCACCTCATATCGTTTAGACACTCTGTTACAGAGGTATTACCTGCGACTGCATTGGCCAAATGTTTCTTTGCAAAAATTTCTAGTGTAATCTGTGGAAGTCAAATATTTAATTATTGACAAATGATAGATGTGAATTAATCCTTAATAACTAACTTCAGAAAATGTATTTAATGTAATAATCTTACCATACAACTGGAAATAAGAGAGTCCATATAGCGATAAAAAGACATCTTTCAAGAGATATTGTTTATCTAAAAGACCAAACAAGCAATCAAACAATCTATTATATCAGATAATTCATTATTTATCTAAATTGTGATTAGAATATCAATTAAAAATGCATAACATATCTGTGACATTCAAATAACAAATATACATCTATATTATAGTAAAAACTTCAAATAACAAATAATGAATCAGAAGTTTATCTATGACATTCAAATAACAAGTATAATACTTATTATAGTAAAAATGCATAACATATTTGTGACATTCAAATAACAAATATAATGCTTATTATAGTAAAAACTTCAAATCCTACAATATATCCTTTTCAACAACTATTGATTCAAGTAACAAAAAACGATATCTTTTAGAGGAAATCTATAAACAAAGATTCATCATATTCATTTAATATTGCATCATAAAAAGAACAAAACCTACATTATCGATTACTTTCAAGAAACTAAAGGTATAACAATATCAAAGAAAAGTTAGATCGGAAAAATTATAAGAAATAACAAACTTGTAACAGATGTTTATCTATGATCCAAAACATTGAATACATAACAGTCATGAATGATTCATATATTAAATCTGCTAAATACAAGTTTGAATAAATATTATCATACCTTGATTGCAGTTGGTGATGATGTGAAAAAGCAAGAAGCATTAAAGCGGAATTACTAAATAGTGTACTTTATTATCAACAATTATATGTGGAACCCCTTTGAAGTGGTTTGATTGAGTTCAGAGAAAAAGGTTTTGAAAGGGATGTGAAAAGTTGTTAAAAAGGTAAAGTATGTTTTATCTTTGTATATAAAAGATCCAAATTTTAATTTCAATAACCGCCTTTGTACATTAAATTACACGTTACACCCTTAATTTACCATCTTCTTACAAAACATCTCACACAATTAAATCCCTAATATGAATCACTTATACATAAATGACAAACATGCTATAGTAGCTATATGTGCACAGATGAAAAAACACACCAACAATTTCAAATTTCTGTCATTGTAAATCGTTAAGTTATTCTTCTGACAACAAACCAACTGTCATTTTCACATCAAATTCAAAGCCATTTGCCTCGATTGGGCAACAGATCTTCTTTACTCAGGTATCTAAAAACTCGAACAATTGCTTTCATTTCTGTTAATGCATCAGTTTCCAGTTTATTCAAACATATAATTCATAGTGTTTATATTTTATGTCGCTGTTCATGTAATTTAGTATAAACTTGTCATTCAAAATCTGGTTTGTAGTCACAGATTTCCTTTGATTTAGGTATTTTTTACATTAAACGGATTTTTTATTGATATGATGTTAAAAATGATTCTTTTCTTGGAATTTGATTATGGATGAGGCAAATTCTTTTTATGATTGGATATTTGATTCTTCTAAAATGTGTTATGTTGAACAAGCATTTGAAATTATGGATACAAATAAGAGAAATTCAAGTAAGTATGAAGTGTTCAACATAGAAAGTCCAATACAAAGCTCTGCAGAATCAAGAAAAAAAGGAAGCGTATTCTGCAACAAAAGAGAAACAACGGTGTTCGTCATCTTACATTAACATCGATTCTATTGAGAGGACTCCATTATCAAATATTACAAATTGTATGTGTTATAGGTTTCAGAACAAAATTGGCCTTTAATATATATTCATATCTTGGCTTTTATTTATTGTAACATATGTCTTAATTTAAAAGTTTCAACAATCAATGTTCAACATATAAATTCCAACACAAAACTCTGCGGAATCAAGAGAAAAAAGGAAGCGTATTCTACATCAAAAGAGAAACAACGGCGGTTGTCTTCTTACATCAACATCCGATTCTGTTGAGAGAACTCCATTATCAAATATTACAAATGGTATGTGTTATAGTTTCAAAACAAAATTTTCTTTTAATATATATATTCATATCTTACCTTTTAGTTATTGTAACATATGTCTTCTTTTAGAAGTTTCAACAACCAATGTTCAACCAAAGAATTTATATCATCCTCCTACTAATGCTATTGTAAATATTAGTAGTAATTTGTGGAGGCTAACTACAAAAGGAAAAGGTATACTAACACTATTCAAGATATTTTTTTAAAATTTAATTATGAATTGAGGTTTCATTCATTATTTTATATTATATACTTTTGTCTTACAAGATTTATCAACAAAAATCTCATCAAGGAATGTACATCACACTCTTTCTGGAAGTACTATGTCTGCATCCAATTCTGTTGAGACGACTCCATTATCAAATATTACAAATGGTATGTGTTATAGGTTTCAAAACAAATATTTTCTTTGATATATATTTATATCTTACCTTTTATTAATTGTTACATATGTCTTATTTTACAAGTTTCAACAACAAATGTTCAACCAACGAATGTGTATCACCCTCCTACTAATGCTACTGCAAATCTTAATAATGATGACATATTACCAGATTATGTGGTTAAAAAGAATTATGGAATTTCTAAAGGTACAAGATACAAATCTAAATTCCTGTTAAATATATAATGTTTATATAACTTATAGGGACTTATAATTTTATTCAATTCTGAAGATTATATTGATCTTGGAGATGTCATCTTTGTGTGCTCTAAATGTGATGCATTGGTGTGGGAAGATGAAATGCTTAGGGGAAATCCAAATCGTAAGAAAACCTCATATTCTCTTTGTTGTTCAAATGGAGAAGTTGAGATACCACCACCACCTCCACCTCCTTCATTACTATGCCATTTCTATAAAAGTCATACTTCAAAATGCCATAATTTCATGAATAATATTCGAGCATATAACATGATGTTTTCATTCACATCTCTTGGTGGAAAGGTTGACAAAAGTTATTAGAAAGGTAAAGGTCCTTATGTATTTAGATTACAAGGTCAGAATTATCATCGAATGAGTACTCTACTTCCGGATGATGGAGAACAACCTAAATATTTACACCTTTACATATATGATTCATAAAACGAGATGTTAAATCGTCAGAGGCAGTAAGGTAATTTCTTTATCAAATTGTGCCATATATGATTATATTTATTCGTTCCCAACATACTCACACACATGGTTCAGTTGAAAGAATGTAAATTTTAATATTCTTATATTTCTTGCAGTTCTCAGATAGACTTCAAAGCCACAACAAACAACCAACTTGATATTGAAACCATCAAAAGTCTTAAAAGTATGTTGGATTCTTGCAATCCTCTTGTCAAGTCCTTCAGAATAGTAAGAGATTGTTTTCAAGAAAATGAATGGCAAGATGTAACCCTCAAGCTTATCAGAACAAGAGATAAGGATGGAAGAATTCATAACTTGCCAACAGCATCAGAAATTGTTGTATTAGTAATTGGTGATTTTGATGGAACATTTGATAAACGGGACATCATTGTTCGAAAGAAGTCTAGTGGTTTTCAAAGAATCAGTGAACTTCATCCTTCCTACCTTGCTATGCAATATCCACTTATTTTCCCATGTGAAGAAGATGGTTTTAGAGTTGGTATTAAACATAGAGGGATTGAAGTTGATATTGAGATAGTTAGAACCAACCTTACCATTAGAGAATTCTTTTGTTACAGAATACAAGATAGACCTAATCAGTTTTCATTATTAGTCAATGCGAAAAAACTATTTCAACAGTTTTTGGTTGATGCATACACAATGATAGAATATGCCAGGTTGACTTATATAAGATCACAACAATTGAAACTGAGAACCCAAAGCTTTAAGAATCTGAATGCTACTGTTGAGAGTGGAGAGAAATTGGATGCTTCAAATTCTGGTAAACTTATACCCTTACCTTCATCATTTACTGGTGGTTCTAGATATATGATGCAAAAGTACTTGTATGCTATGGCAATTTGCAAGGTATTTGGATATCCCGATCTACTCATAGCAATGACCTGTAATTCCAATTGGCTTGAGATTTATAGGTGTTTGCATGATAAAGCTCTTAACCCGAAGAAAGACCGGATATTATCTCTAGATTATTGAAATGTAAATTGGATCATCTAATAAAAGATTTCACGAAACATAAATTCTTTGGTGACATACAAGCAGGTACCTCTTATTAAATGTATTTAATTGTGAACACCTTATTATATTTATCTAACAGCTTACCCTTGAAAACATTTTAGTTATCTATACAGTTGAATTTCAGAAGCGTGACTGCCACATGCTCACATATGTTTATTCTTGAGTGTTGAAAGCAAATTCCCATCTGCATTTGATATCGATCGTGTTATTAGTGCTGAGATACCAGATAAAGAAACAAATCCTGAATTATATGAGCTTGTCAAGCAATTTATGATTCATGGACCATGCAGTACAGATAACCCCCAATGTCAATGTATGGTTTTGTTAAAATGTTCTAAAAATTCCCCAAAAATATGTAGATGAGACTTTTCTTGATTCTGAACGATATCATATCTATCGGAATCGTCAAACAAGTAATACAGTAGAAAAGAATGGTGTCGCACTCGATAATAGGTTTGTAGTTCCTTATACTACTTTTTTGCTAAGCAAGTATCAGTGCCATATAAACGTTGAATGGTGCAACCAGACAAGTTTTATTAAATATTTGTTTAAATATATTAATAAGGGACTTGATAGAGTTACGGCTTCTATTTTCCAATCCAATACCACCAACAATGACACACAGCAGAACAAAGATGTAGATGAGATAAAAGCATACCTTGATTGTAGGTATATTTCTGCTTGTGAAACTGCTTGCAGAATATTCAGGTATGATATACATTATAGATATCCAGCTGTTGAGGTATTGCCTTTCCATTGTGAAGGTGGTCAGTGTATTTTGTACGATGATGATGCTAATATGTGTGATGTGGTTAGTGATCCAACTGTGAAAATGTTAAAGTTCACAGAGTGGATGAATTGTAACAAAGTTGATGTATTTGCCAGGACATTGAAGTATCCCAAGACACTATGTATGGACACGTAAAAAATGAAAATGGTGTCAAAGAAAGCTGCCTTCTGGATCAGTTGGTAGGATACATTATGTACCATCATCACTTGGTGATTGTTACTACTTAAGGATTTTACTAAATCATCTTAGGGGACCTACCTATTTCAAAGATATAAAAACAGTTGATGGCCAAGTCTTTGAAACATTCAAAGATGCATATTTTGCACGAGGACTGTTGGATGATGATAAGGAATATGCTAATGCCATGAAAAAAGCTAGCACATGGTCATCCGAAGACTTCTTGAGGACTTTTATTGAAATGTTGCTACTGTCAAACTCCATATCTCGTCCTAGTGTTTTTTGGTTGGAAACCAAGTCCCTATTATGTGAAGACATTTTGTACCAGCAACGGAAGAAAACTAGTATTGTAGGTAATGTAATTATTTTATTAAAGTTATAACCATCTACATTAATATTATCGAATAGCTCCTGAACAATGAAAAAGCAATACTTTTTGTTATTTGTTTTAGATTTGGTTCTTCAAGAAAAAGAAGTTGAAACATTTGTCTATCGCATATTGAAAAGTTGCTAATTAGCAATGGGAGTACACTGAAAAACTTTGGTGACATGTCAAGCGTTCCGGACAAGTATGTTTTATCATTGAATAGTCGATTGATAATGAAAGAACTTTCCTATAATAAAGCAGCTCTAGCAAGGGAACATGCTAGTTATTTTAAGTGTTTAACTGCTGAACAGCTAAAAATTTAACAAATTGTTATGAAAGCAGTTGAAAAAGGTGATGGAGGTGTCTTTTTTGTATATGGTTATGGTGGAACAGGGAAGACGTTTCTTTGGAAGACATTCGCAGCTGCGTTACGATCCAAAGGTGAAGTCGTATTGAATGTTGCATCCAGTGGAATTACATCACTTTTGCTCGATGGTGGTAGAACTGTTCATTCAAGGTTTATAATTCCAATTAACCTTAATGAGGATTCAAGAGCCTAACACTGATTAGGTGATTTAATTAAAAAAGCAACTTTGATTATTTGGGATGAAGCACCTATGACCCACAAGCATTGTTTTGAGGCACTTGATAGGACAATGAGAGATATATAATGTTCCAGTCAATCGAATATGCAAGGTATTCCTTTTGGAGGAAAGGTTGTTCTATTTGGTGGTGATTTTAGACAAATTTTTCCAGTCATCCCTAAGGGTAGCAGAAGGATGATAGTCAATGCTTCTTTGAATTCTTCTTATATATGGAAACATTGTCAAGTACTAAAGCTAACTTAGAATATGAGATTAAGAGTTAGATGTAAGCAAACAGATCTGCAAGAAATAAAGGATCTTGCAGAATGGATTTTAAAGCTTGGTGATGGTCTCCTTGGTGATCAAAATGATGGTGAGGTAGATATTCAAATTCTAGATTGTAACACCCTGTAAAATCGTGTCCAATAATATAGTGAGACGTGTTGTATTTTTAAATATTGTCTGTTAAAGACCAATAAGGACTAAAGGCGTCAACATGCTCAATCTGAGCCTCTGAGTGACGGTCTGATGTCAACATGCATAAATAACAGCCTCTGAGTGACTGATATGTCAACATGCTTAAATCATTAGCCTCTGAGTGACTGATATGTCAACATGCTTGAATTTTGGCCTCTGAGTGACTGATATGTCAACATGCGCAGCCTCTGAGTGACATCGGAAATCAACATGCTTATAATAAGCCTCTGAGTGATCCTGTGAAATCCTAAATATCATACATGCCATTTGTTGGACGAGAGGGTTCAATTTTGTAAATATATGAAAGTTGGATGATGGAGGGATTAAAAGTGTCAACATGTTAATTTATACCTCTAAGTGACCTTTTAACAACCCGAGAGTTCGACAATGTCCGGGCATAATATCGGGTATGCCAAATATTGGCTACGGAGGGCTAAAAGTGCCAAAATGGTGTTTAAAAAGGTTTTTAGAAGCTTTAATAAGTTAAGGGGTTATAAGTGTCAAACTTTGAAACTGGCCAAAGGGCGGTCGCGGGCCGCGATAGACAAGGCCTGGGTCTCTCGCAGGGCGCGAGAGAGGCTCTGCTGCAGAATCTTTTTTTGGCAGCCAAGCAAAGCTCCAAAACCATTAATTCGAAAACCATGGACTTGTAATCAGCTATGTCACGTTTTGGGACACTTGTAAGCTTCCTCTTAAACCCCTAAACACCTGGCTTCACCTCCTTTTAGCTCTCCAACTATAAATAGGTGTTCAAGTGCTTCATTCCAACTTGCACCTTTCTAAATCATAACTCTTCTCCCTTCTCTGGAAGTTCCTAGCTGAAAGGAGCATCCAACTTAGTTCTCTTGCATTGTAGGAACCTCTTGTAAGTGTTCCTTGCTCTTGCATTTTCGTTTATAGGCTTTTATAGCCAAAAGTCAAGCGTTTTACAAAAAACGCTTTGACTTTCGGTTAAGACCATTATGGTCCAGCCATTGTTCAAAATGAACATGGTTAAGTGATCGTAATAAGGTAAGTGTTAGTCCCTATAAATGGCACCTCCTGAAGATCACGTTTGCTAGACCAATTGATGGGTCAAAGTTATGATATTAAAAAGTCAAACAGACCATTTTTTGGAAAAATCATAAAATGATCTTATATATGTTATGAAACCTGTTTTGACACTTAAATAAGTTGGTAATAATTATTAGAACATGTAAGAACATGTTCGGCTCGTCAATTTCAGTTCTAAGGTCGTTTCGCAACCGAAAGTCGCAAAGTTTGACTTCTGCTTTGACTTTCGATTCTGACCCGATTAAGATTAGTTACCTACTAATCTAAAGTCACATTATGATCATAATATAATATCATAACCCTCTGAGGTTATATTCCATGATCATAATCAGAATCCAACTTTATGCACAAGTTCCATAATTATGCCATCTTTGACCAAAATGTCCTTTTTGCATAAAACAAGGTTTTAAATAATAATGAACTTAAAAATGAGTTTCCTACTGATGTAATATTATAAGTAGGATTATTTGGGATGTTAAACCAAGTTATAAACTGAGTTTTCAAACAGGTCCTTAAACTATGTCGATAAATGATGATTTTAGCCCCTGTAACTTATAAATGGTTTTAATCAAATCTTTTCAAGGTAAATCAATTACCTACTGATATTTTATATTAAATAACATAATTAAGACATTTTAATCTGACCCTAATGTCAGTTTTCATTAAACATCGCATAAAACATCATTTTACGACATAAGCGTCGTTTCAGCGCATAGTATGATTTTAAACCATATTAATGGGCCAAGACTTGTTACCTACTGATTTTAGAACTTATTTTAAACATATTTACAGTACGTACATGTTATAAACTCAGAATCCCAAATAATTTATAAACTTTTTGTAAAATGACCAAAATGCCCCTTCGGTGCATAGTTTGGTCATAAAAGATAATTTACACATATAATTGACATCCTACTGACATTATATCATAAATAAATTATTTTTCCAGAATACTCATGATCATAAACTTAAAATATATTCAAGTTCCTTTTATATGACATATAATTATCGAAATGCCCTTATAAGGCATAGTTTCGTTTTAAAACCTTAACGGGCATACAAGTTGATATCCTACTGATATCTTAACTTATTTAAGTATAACGGCGTATAGAACTTGTCCATGACTTATCTGGTTACCCGATATCGCTATTATGCGCACAGTTACGTACATGTAACTATTTTACGGAATTTAACCGAAACGGGTTTAACCTTATCATTTAAGTTTCAAAAACCAGAATGTTTATAGTTTACCAATATTATACAAGTCAAGTACTTGTCGGGATTAAAATACATTCTATCCGATCATCGTTTAATCAAGCGTTAAACGTAATGATCATGTACACTATTCGGTTTATAAGACCGTTAGTATTTAATTGGCTAGCTTATGCCATAATCCAGACTAGAGCCTTCCCGGTAAATGCTATTTGCACTTGGTACTTTTGTATACGGTAGAGTTATTTAAAAATAAAAGAAGAAGACTAGCTCAGGTAAATACTCTCGACTTATTTTCCCTATACGGGCTTGGGATACGGTAAATTATTACTGCTTGGCCCAAAATGGGTCAATCGAATGCCCGCTTGTGGCTAGTAAACCCGCATATTTCATTTTAATCAGTTTTGTTTGATAACTTAAACATCAGGGGTTAAATTATCGTGTCCTGGATATCCTGGGCTAAATACATTAGTTATTGGCCACGACCTTAGCACGGGGTGTAGACATACACCTTTTGATGCTCATATGCAATATGCCCAAGACGTTGGGGATGACTCCTTCGTGAGTACCTGAGTGGTGTGTATTTAATCATGTCTCGGTTTCTGTCCCGGGCCATGTATGTATTGACAAACATGTGAATCTGATACAAGGTTGCAAGGTCAACTTTCCCAAGTTAATAAAAGATTTTGTGCCATTTTGCACTTAAAACTATTTTAAAGTTTTCAAAATGAGTCAGTTGGGTGTATTTACCAGCGTAAGCTGACGTATCCACCAAAGGCTAAACTGTAGGTACAATACGAAATAGGCTGGAAGCTGCTCGGTAGTGATAGAGGATCTTGCAAATCCTAAATCTGCCTAAAGTCTATTTTATATTCTTTCCATGTACATTTTATGATCCGCCTGTGGATATTCTATTACAAGCTTGTATATTATTTTGTATTTTCAAACATTCGGTTTGTAATAGTAATTTTACTCCAAGACTTCCGCTTTGCCATGTTTAATTGACAATGATGTTATCAACTTACGTCACGATACTCCCACCCGGGCCCACCGGTGTATGGATTTCGGGTTGGAAATCCGGGGTGTGACAGGGTTGGTATCAGAGCCAGGTTTGAGAGAATTAAACACTATACTTCTTATGTTTAATCTCAAACTTACACGAGCACATTCCTTAGAATTCCGAGTCTAGGCATTGACCTAGGATTACTCATTTCAGTATTAAGTTATTAGTATTGTTTTTGAATTGGTTTTTAACAGGAAAATGCCGCCATGCGTGAGAGGACAAAGTGGAAGAGAAAAAGGTCCAATGAGGGGAGGACCATCAGGGCGCATTCCTCCTCAACCTTATAATTCAGAGGCATACCAAGAATCAGGAGATTCGTCTCCTTGGCAACCAGCGAGACGTTCTGTCTCTAATAGACACTCGCCCTCACATTCCCAAAATTCTTAGCACTCCTATCATTCACATCATTCTCACCATTCCCATTTTCATCACTCCTACCATGAGGAATTTAACCCCAACCATTATCTTAACACGCCTCCAGCCGATCAAAATCAGTTGGACTAGCCACACCTTATGGACGAGGACTCCAACCCGGAGATGCCGCCGTCGGGATCTAATATTCATCCTATTGAAATTTCGAGCGATTCAAACTCATACGCTGGATCCCCCTACCAAGGTCCTAATGAGTGGGACCAATATTGGAACCAATATTGGAACCAATTCACTTTCGCCAACACTCCTTCTTACCACTCTCAACCACCCCCGGTTCAAGAAGATGTCCACATGGAACCCGTGGACCAACCTCAACCACCACCTGAACCACCAAGAAATAAGCGTGGAGCACGTATGTCGGTATGTGCCGGACAAAGGTTGGGATCGCTGCCACCTTTGCCCAACACCTAGCCCACAATTCAAGAGGACCCACAAATGGGTGGACCCTCTAATGTTCCGCCTATAGTGGAACCAACACCAACACCTGCTGTTCAACCACCACCATCGGGTTATACTAACCCAATTCCCACATATCCAGACACGTCTGGATATGATCCTTTTAACCCGTCTACACCGGTAGACTATCAAGCATGGTCGCAAGACCCCTACATGCAGGCAGTTATGCACAACGCACTTTACCCGTCTCCTTTCCCACCTACCTATCCACCGACTGGATATCCAACTTATGGGTACCTGTATCCGGTTATGCCACAACCTCCGCCACCACTAGAGGCCATAGAAAGGATGAAAGAGATGCAGCAGCAGGCGGAGAAAACAGAGAAGAAGACGAATAAGTTCTTCAAGAAACTCTCCAAGTTGGTCAAGGGAAAGAAGGACGAGTGAAGTCTCTTCTAATTATATGTAATCCTTGCGAGGACATTGTTATTTCTTTTAGTCCTTGTGTGGACATGTTTATTTCCTTTAAGTCCTTGCATGGACAAGTTTATTTCATTTTTTTCTAGTATTGTAATTTCTAATTTGAAATTTAATGAAGTATTTTGGAATTATATATATATATATATATATATATATGTGTGTGTGTGTGTGTGTGTGTGTGTATGTATTCATCCTCTTGAAAACGAGCGTCTCAATTTTACTCGAAATTTATGCTCTGCTATATAATTCCAAAAAGATCTTAATGGTTTTGATTTGCCGAGTGGCACAGACCACATATTTGGCCAAATATAAATGATAGTTAAGAACGGAAGGGTCTTCTATCACGATAGTTAAGGGAAGTTATCCTTCTATCTAGAGTGGTGGACTAGGTTCAAGCCTCCAAGTCATTAAGGTCAATGTGACCGGGACTATTAATCAACCATTAAGATCCTCATATGATAACATTCATGTAATGTTCATACTCTTGGTAGTGTGACTTGAGGAATCACGCTAGCCTTCAAGGTAATGGACTATGTCCTAACCTTATATTGCCCTTGTGATCTGTTTGATCCTGGCTTTATCACTAGTGCGGTGATTAAACATCCATTAGAGATGTATTTTATAGCCCTTGTGATCTGTTTGATCCTGGCTAATATCACTAGTGCGGTGATTAAACATCCATTAGAGATGTATTTTATATAGCCCTTGTGATCTGTTTGATCCCGGCTAATATCACCAGTGCGGTGATTAGACATCCATTAGAAATATATTTTATATAGCTCTTGTGATCTATTTCATCCCGGCTAAATAGCCCTTGTGATCTGTTTGATCCCGGCTAAATATCACCAGTGCGATGATGAAATAAACATCCAATAGAGATGTATTTTAAATAGCCTTTGTGATCTGTTTGATCCCGGCTAAATATCACCTGTGCAGTGATGAATAAAACATCCAATAGAGATGTATTTTATATAGCCCTTGTGATCTATTTGATCCCGGCTAAATATCACCAGTGCGGTAATGAATAAAACATCCATTAGTGATGTATTACCCATTTGGATTATGACTTATTTTATATAGCCCATGTGATCTATTTGATCCCGGCTAATATCATCAGTGCGATGATAAATAAACCATCCATTAGTGATGTATTACTCTTTCGGATTATAATTAATTTTATATAGCCTATGTGATCTATTTTGATCCCGGCTAATATCGTCAGTGCTATAATATATAAAACATCCATTAGTGATGTATTACCCTTTCGGGTTCTAATTTTATTTTATATAGCCCATGTGATCTATCTGATCCCAGCTAATATCACCAGTGCGGTGATAAATAAAACATCCATTAGTGATGTAGTGCCTATGTGCCAAATTTTATGTCCATTAGTGACAAGCCTATATAATTGTCAAAAATGACAATGACAGTTGTGACATTGCGATCCCCTGTCTAGTAATAAATGGACTATGTCCAGATTGTAATTTGCCTATGATGGTCCTATTAAGACCTAAGCCAAATATTGTTATATTAAGCCTAAGAGTTGTGATGTTATTCACACTAGTATGGGCAACGGATTTTCTTATATCCAATGTTTAAAAGCCGATATGGTTATTATACCATGGCTAAGAGAAATTTTATTTGGTATATAGAACCAAAGAATTGAAGAATGGCTAATTCTAATGAGTCACAAAGTAGCCATCGGAACGTCAAAGACGCTGAAAATATAGCCATAAATGATAATGACTTCCAAGCACGCATTGATGCAGTTGTGGAAAGGGCCATGGGTAAGGCCATAGAAAAACTAAGAGAGTCGAGTGCTACTCGCTCTAAACCATTATCTATCCCACCATCTTCAGCTCATAAGGAGAGCTTTGTTCACTCTTCAAATGCGAAGAGTGAACCAAGGAAAATAGATTTCGCTAAAAGGTCCCGTTCTGTTAAAGACGGATGTACCTATAAGTATTTCGTCTCCTGCAAGTCCTGAGACTTTAATGGGGAAAAAGGAGCCGTAAAAGCCCTAAAGTGGCTAGATGAGATGGAGACTATAGTAGACATCAGCTGCTGCGCTGAAAAGGATGTGGTAAAGTATGTATCACAATCCTTCAAGGGCGATGCCCTAACATGGTGGAAGGCCATGATTCAGTCAACAGGTAAAGTATACCTGTATAATCTGGGGTGTTCTAAGTTTATGACCTTATTAAGGAAAACTACTGCCCACCCCATGAGGTGGAGAAAATATAGACAGACTTCTTGTCTCTATAATGAAAAACCTAGACTGTCGGAAGTATGTTCCCGATTTCAATTCCCTATCTAGGTTAGTTTCCTATTTAATTACCCCTGAATCCAAACGCATTGCGCGTTTTATCAATGGGTTAGCGTCCGAGATAAAAGGGCATGGTAAAGGCCGCTCAACCTAATACCTATAGGTCTGCTGTAGACCTATCTCTCTCTCTCTCTCTCTCACCCTTGATCTTGTGAGACAAAAGTTAGTTAAGTCTGAAACTGACAGAAAAAGGAAGATGACAACTCCCATAAGTTTAATAAGAAAAATAAATGGAGATTTGGGTTCAAAGGGAACCAAGGCAAGTCGGGTGTAATGCCATTTTGCAAGACTTGCAACCGCAGACACTAGGGACAGTGTAATTCTGATTTACAAGTTAGACCTTGTGGTATTTGTAAAAGGAGAGGGCATAAGACCCTAGATTGTAAATATCTTAAGGATGATGTATGCTATATCTGCAACGAAAAAGGGCACATTGCAACTAACTTCCCTAAGATTTCAAAGAATAATAATCTGAAGCCTGAAGAGGCCAAGAAGGGGAATGTACGCGCCTTTCGGCTGACAGCTAAGGAAGCTGTTAATGACAATAACGTCATAACAGGTATTTTCCCCATTAATGATATTTATGCTAGATTTCTTTTCGATTCGGGTGCGGATAAATCATCTGTTGATCATAAGTTTAGTAAACTATTAAATTTACCCATAAGAACTCTAGATAAAATTTATGAGATAGAACTCGCCGATGGAACCTTAGAAACTGCTTATTCCATTCTTGATGGATGCTCTATATCCATTAAAAATCATTCCATCCATATCTCTCTTTTGCCAATGAAATTGGCGGGGTTTGATGTTGTCTTAGGTATGGATTGGTTATCTTATAACCAAGCCCGCATTGCCTGCGATAAAAAGCTCATCGAAATCAAGACCCCATCTGGTGAAATGATCACCATCCCTGGAGACTCACACTATGGACTGCCAGACAAGGTGTTGTTATTTAAGGCATCCAAGTGTTTGAGAAGAGGCTGTGTCATCTATATGGCACAAGTTACCATAAATGAACCAAAGCCGAACCTTGAAGATCAACCATGTCGCAGTATCTCGATGTTTTCCCTGAAGAATTACCAGGCCTACCTCCAGATAGGCAGGTGGAGTTCAGAATTGATATCATACCAGGGGCATCACCATAGCTAGAGCTCCATATAGGCTAGCTCCAACCGAAATGAATGAGTTAAGAATTCAATTAGATGAACTCTTGGAGAAAGGCTTTATTCAGCCTAGTTCCTCACCTTGGGGAGCTCCTATCCTATTTGTAAAGAAGAAAGACGGTTCGATGCGAATGTGCACTGACTATCGTGAGCTGAACAAGTAAACAATTAAGAATAGATATCCTCTCCCAGGATCGATGATTTATTCGACCAACTTCAACGGGCTAGTTACTTTTCTAAGATAGATTTAAGATCAGGATATCATCAACTGAAGGTTAGAAGTGAAGATGTTCGTAAGACAGCCTTCAGACCCGCTATGGTCATTTTGAATTCTTAGTGATGCCTTTTGGGCTCACAAATTCACAGATCTCATGAATAAAGTCTGCAAACCGTATTTAGATAAGTTTGTTATTGTCTTCATAGACGACATACTTATCTATTCTCGTAATTAAGATGATCACGAGAAACATCTTCGGTGCATCCTAGAATTATTAAGGCAAGAGAAACTTTATTCAAAGTTCTCTAAATGCGAATTTTGGCTTAGAGAAGTCCAATTTCTTGGACATATGGTAAGTGAGCGTGGTATCCAAGTGGATCCCGCCAAAATTGAGGCCATCATGAATTGGGAAGTACCCAAAACTCCATCTAAAATTTGTAGTTTCTTAGGACAGGCTGGTTACTATAGAAGGTTCATTGAGAACTTTTCAAAGATAGCCACTCCTTTAACTTCCTTGACCCGTAAGAATATTAAGTATAATTGAGGTCCAAAGCAACAAGAATCTTTTGAGATTCTTAAACACAAGTTGAGCAACGCTCCTGTGTTATCTCTACCTGAGGGTATTGAGAATTTTGTTGTTTATTGTGATGCATCACACACCGGTATGGGCTATGTGCTAATGCAAAATGGCAAGGTAATTGCCTATGCATCACGACAATTAAAGGTGCATGAAAAGAATTACACTACCCATGATTTGGAGCTGGGTGCCGTTGTATTTGTATTAAAACTATGGAGACATTACTTGTATGGCACAAAGTGTGTTATATACACAGACCATAAAAGTCTCCAGCATCTGTTCAATCAGAAAGAATTGAACATGCGACAACGCCGTTGGATGGAAACTCTTAATGATTATGATTGCGAGATTCGCTACCATCCAGGTAAGGCAAATGTAGTTGCCGATGCCTTAAGTCGCAAAGAAAAGGTTAAAACTATAAGGATTAACGCTAAGAGCATTGAGCTCAAAAATAGCTTGAGTGAGAGGCTATTAGATACGCAAAAACAAGCCTTGTTAGAGGCTAATATTCCTAATGAGGAATTAGGCGGAATTGTTGATCAATTAGCACCTGGAAAGGATGGAATCCTAAGATTTAATGACAGAATTTGGGTTACGATCTTTGGAGGACTTAGAGATCTAATCCTCCAAGAAGCGCATAATTCAAGATACTCTGTTAACTGGGGTGGTGACAAGATGTATCAAGACCTAAAGAAGAATTATTGGTGGATGGGTTTGAAGAAATCCATAGCCACTTATGTAGCTAAGTGTCTGACATGTTCGCAAGTTAAGGCCGAACATCAGAAACCGTTAGGACTTCTACAACAACTTGAAATTCCCACTTGGAAATGGGAAATGGTAACTATGGACTTGATTACCAAGTTACCTAAGACCAAAAGTGGAAATGACACTATTTGGGTCATAGTGGATAGGCTGACTAAGTCAGCACATTTCTTGCCAATTAAGGAAACATATAATTCAGATAAATTGGCTAAATTGTATGTGGACAAGATTGTGATCCTACACGGTGTGCCAGTATCTATTGCATCCGATAGAGATACTAGATACACATCTCACTTTTGGAAAAGTTTCCAACAATCCTTAGGCACACGATTAAATTTCAGTACAACTTACCATCCGCAGACTAATGGTCAAAGTGATGATATTTTTAAGGTTTGATGATATTTTTTAATGTATATATAGATGGATAATATTTACTTATTATTATGCTTGGTTTTTATATATGGTCATTCTTATACATGTAGGATACTGATGATGGCCTATTCGATTCAAAGGTAGCGGCTCATCGATGAGTCAGATGTTAAAACTGCTGTAAGTTTAAATTTTCCTATTTTAGTTGTATACTACATATACACATATATATTATTGCACAACAAGCATAATAAGATTTTTAAATTTTTTTTAATTAGGTTAAAAAGAAGCGCAATCATCGTGGCAAGACTATTGCACAGGATGAACAAGCCGATCACAAACCATCTGTCCAAAAGCTTGATTCATTTATCATGGCAAGACTGTGGTTTCTTTCTTAACTACCGGCTAAGATGGTGTTTTTGGTAGCTTTTACTAAAGATGCACCGGTTGAACCAAGGGATATCCGGGGATATATGAGTCACAACCAGGGTGTTTCCGCATAAATGGTTAACCTCTCACTTCGCCTTTGGGTTTGCAAGCTCACTGCAGCTGATCTGCAAAACTAGCAATGTCATCAGTCTCGCCACAGGGAAAGGGTGGTTTTCTCCGTGACCACACTCCGGCGTGAGAATAAGTATCTTTGGTATGGAAAATGAGTAAATGCTAATGTAAGCAAGAGCTTATGTGTGTAGTAAGTGGTGTAGCAAGTATATGCCTCTATAAGGGTGTCGTTACTTGGAGATTTGATACTTATTTATAGCCGAGAGAAGGTATGTTCAGGAGACATGCTGGTGGGCCTTGGGCCCGGCCCATACAGCCAGAAACATCCCTTTTGTCCCTCGGCAGCAGACATTAAATGCTCCCTGCAGGAGAATTAATGTTCTCTGTCTTGAGGTATGCTTTCTCGGGTGTTGAGTGGTGCCACGTGTAAAGTAACCGTTCTGGTGTCAGGCCTGTTGCCAGCCGAAATGGAGAAAGTAGAACAGTCACTGGCAGAATAGTGGTTGGTGTATGGTCTGACACTTGCCTTATTGTCATGAGCGTTGTCACACGCAACCTGCCAAGTAACCTTTGGCCACAGTTCTGCCATTCCGTACCCTGAGGTATGGTCAACATCTCTTAGTACTTACCCCCTTTTGCGAGGCTATCAAGGTTTTTCCCGCCAGCACAGGGTGTCAGGGGTGCATCCTTTTGTCCTAAGACTATGAGGCGCTTCTCATGTGAGTCTTGTCCTTGCAAGGTTTTGGGATTCGCAGCTTAGAGGAATGTTGTTGTGCGCAAGGTCTAGTAGCCTGCGCGCATGAGTCTAACCTGCCGTTGTGGCGAGTACACAAGGCTCGTCGTGTGACTTATGGAAACTAGTCTAATTCACTGTTGCGCTGAGTGCGCAAGGCTCATTGTGTGACATGTAAAGGTTTGTCTAATTCACCGTTGCGCTGAGTGCGCAAGGCTCATTATGTGACCTATTGAATCTAAAGAAGGCGAACCATTGCACGTTGCGCGCATGGTTATCTTTGTGACATTTGGGTCAAGGATATGGTCGCGTGGGACCATACCACCTCACGTCCCCCTAGTCCAGTCCTGCTCCTGCGTGCATGTTGTGAGTTGGGAGGGGTTCTGGACTAGAAGAGTTGATGCTTGCGCAGTTTATTTGGTGGCGGAAATTTTACTAAGTGTTGGGAGGAAACGTTTGTGTGAAGGAAACGTTTTGTCTTCACTCTTGGAATTAAAAATCTGATCTTCTGACGTCTGCAGGTGGTTTGGTGAGAAAAAAATGGGATTTAAAAGGACGTCTGACAGTTGTGGCATGCACTCAGCCACTTCGTCTGCCATTCATTTAATGAATGGGCAGAGAGCGTGTTGGCCACGCGCGCACGTTAACCGTCACTCCCCACTCACTCATCACGTGTCCTTCTGTGATTGGTCGCCATTACCACGTGTTAGACACGTTCTTCGAGCGCATTAAATATGAGCACTATAAATAGAGGTGCTCCGGTAGGGTTTCTTCATTCCTTCCCAAGTTCTTCAAAATTCTTCTCTTCTTCTTTCGTTTTTGAGTTGTTCTAAAAAAAATTTTCTAAAAATTTTTTTCAAAGATCTCCTGTCTTATTTCTTCTTTTTATGGCGGCCAGAGAGCCTGAGGCCACTGCTGGTGGCGCTGCTCCTCCTCCTCTGTCGTCTTGCAAGTTGAGCCGGTATTCGATGATATTTTGTCCGGTCTCCGGTTTCCTCCCTCTTGGGACGCTCGGATGCCGGCAGAAGGTGAGACGTCCGCCGATGCTCCGACGGGTTATATCACCTTGTTTGCTGATTTCTTTGGTGAGGGTAACTTTTGGTTGCCCGCTACCAAGTTCTTTGTTGATTTGCTTCAGTACTACGGTTTCCACCTTTCCCAATTGAATCCGATGGGAATGGTGAGAATCCATCACATTGAGTCCCTCTGCCGGTCGACTGGTCTATCCCCACCGTCGATCGGTTTCGTATTGTTTATCAACTCCATTGTTCAATAGGGTTCTATTCTTTCCAGCTCCATGCGCAGGCATGAAAGATTTTGCTCTCTCCCCCCAAAGCCTTCCACGATTGGAAGGCAAAATTATTTTTTGTTAAGGCCGGTGTGATACCGGCTCCGATGGCGTTCTGGGGGCCGAAAGAGATTCCGGCGGAGACCCTTCCTATACCAGTGCTTGACGCCTGGTATGGCGACTTAAAAGAGATTCCGGCGATCCGGTTGCCGGAAAGAGTATTGGTGGCGGCGGGCATGAGCCTGGTGTGGGGGCCCGAGTGCCGGTCCCGACCAGTGTATTTTGAGGGCGATCGTAGTAAGTATTCCTTGTTCCCTTGTTTCTTGATTGATTGGGAGTTGTACATTCGCTCATCATGCGTGTGTTCTACTTGTAGGAGCCCCGCTGTTCTTGGCCGCCTTCCAAAGGAAGGAAGGGCTGATGGAGAAGGTTCTGTTGAAGCGGATGAGCCTACCTGGTACGCGCAGGTCCTTGATAATTTTGCTCTGATCAAGGACGCAGATCTAGCGGCTCCTGCGCCACCAACTGGTGAGTTTATATTGTTTCCTTGCGCGCCCTTTTGCAAATGACTTACTTGTTGTCTTGGTTTGCATGCAGGCGCTCTGATGGATTTGGGCGTTGGCCCAGATCACAAGAAAAAGAGGCGCGCGAGGTCCAGCGTGATGGCGGGTAGGGAGGCGAATCAACCGGTGCGAGCCCTCCCAAAGGTAAGCGCGTTATCACTTATAAGTGGAAAACTTATGTGGTCATCTCTGACTCATGGGAGGGTCTGGAACCTGTAGGTGTGAAGAGGGATGTGTCGAAGCAGGCGGTTGCAGCAGCCGCCATATCAGTTAGCCTGGAGGAGCCTGAAGAGGTTCCAGAAGTTCCTCTGAAGCGGCCGAAGGAGACCTTCTCCGCGCAACCCCCTAAGAAGATTGCTCGAAGACATTTTGGGAAGCGGGCTTATTTGGGCTCACTAACCTCTAGAATATCCCTTTGTAAGTATTTATACCCTTTGATAATTTCTTCCATCTTTTGTGTTCTATGCGACTAACATTTATTATTCTGCAGTGGGGGATGAGCCGGTTTTGGTTGATTCTGGCCAAGTGCTGGGGAGGCTGAATCCCAAATGACCCAGGCCGGTGGTCAAGAAGGGAATGTTGCTCCTGGGGCAGAAGAACCGGTCGGCGTGAGGGAGGGGCCTCACGTGGAGGTGGAAGGTAGTAGTATCGGTACTAATGTGGGTTCCCCGGTTTTGGAAACTCCGGGTGTTCCATTGACGCAACCACAACAGGATATTGAAGAACCTGTGGTTGTTGTTGTGAGGAATCCTGGTGGATCTTGGGGAACCTACCGTGGAAGTGGAAGAATCGGGGTTCTTTGATCAGGACCCCAATGTGGTGCTGGAAGCATCAAGGCGGCAGGGTTAATGCTGATGAGGCGGGGCCGTCGGGAGCGGCGTCCGCCGAAGAGGTTCAGACTAGTGCTCTAGAAGGGCACGTGGAGGAACCGTTTCCCGGGGCAGCGCAGGATCTACCGCCCTTGGTTTGTCTCCCATCCGCCCGAATGAGACTCTCGGGGGTTATTATTGTAGGTCCTTCTCCACTTCCCATGCTGAAGAGATCCACACTACTGTGTGGAAGTTGGAGAAAGGAGATGACTTTTCTCACTTGCCGGCGTGCCGTGAGTTTTTTAAGGGAGCTTTCCCCCGACGGAGGTACGTCTGCTTCCTGATCGTAAAGAATAAGAGACGTATCACACGTACCTCCAAGCAGCTGCCAGGTCCGCCTCGGTGATTTACAAGATTGTTCAAGATTGGCGGGGCTTGGTGAAGGAAAAGAAGAATCTTGAGGCTGCTCAAGAGACCCTTGGAATAAAGGGAGCCCAAGTGGCTGCGCGTGAAGCTGCATTGTCGGTGTGGGAGACTACCTTTGCCGATAACCAACGCATTGAAGGGTGGTCTGCGCAGGGGTGAAAGAACAAGGCTGAAGCCTCAGAAGCCAAACTTGCTGAGGAACGCAAGTTGTGGAAGAAGGCTTACGAGAGAGACAACAGGGAGAAGAGATCCCTGCGGGATGAGTTGGCCCAGCTGCGCGCCGATGTGGCACGCGAGAGGAAAGAGAAAGATGTGGCCGCTACCTTAGCTGCACAAGCCAGTGTGCAACGTGAGCACAACGAAAAGAGAGAGGTACCACCTTGTATTCTGTGTTTATTCTTTTGATAAGTTTAAGGTATGTTGCTAACCTTGTTGAAATTAAACAGGTCGAAGCTTGCGCTGCTTTGGTGAGCGCTAAGAGAGATCTCCAGGCAGCTTCAACAAAAAATGTTGAACTCGTGCGGAAGCTGCAATTGGCGGAGCCGAAGGTGGAAACAGGAGAGAAAAAATTAGAAGATTCCGAGAACTCCCACGCCATCTCCAAGTCGCTGGTGGAATCACTCACCAACAACATGTTGTGGCTTCAACATCATGGAATTGGCCATGTAAGTTTTTGCACTTTGTTTTATTCTGACCTTTATAGAATGGCTCTGATTTTTCCTTTGAACTCGCAGATTGCCGATTCCATTGTGAATCCGGGGAGCTAGATGGTGCAGTGGCTAAGCTAGTGGTTGCTGCGCGCCATGACGGGCATGCGCAAGGCTATGCTGAGTGTGCGCAACAAGTCGCCCATGCCTTGGACACTACATGGGATTCTAGCCATAACTCCACTCACGGGATTAACACTGGAGCTGTCTTTGAGAAGGCGCAGCAGGGGTACAATCACCTTGAAATTCCTGCCTTGGAATTGGTGAGCGAGGCTCTTACCCATGATGACTTCGTTGACCGCTTGAAGGATATCTTCCCAGTAGATGCTGAAGTTGCTGCTGATGGTGAAGACTAGTGTAGGATCAGTGATGTAATATCTTTGTAGGATCATTGCTTGTTCCCCGCATGATGCGGTTATGTATATACTTTCTTATATTTTTAATGAAATGTTTATTTTCTGTTACAATAATTGCGTGGATTGAAACGACTTTGGGCAAGTATAGCGAATAAAACTAGTAATGAACTCGCGCCTGGATCAGCTTTGGTGCATACTACGTAAGTATTGACTTATGTTTTACGAGTCATTGTGCACCAAGTTGTTTTTGCGAATACTCAAAGTGTTTCCGCACATTTGTAGCGAAACATTAAGATAAAAAGAAGTGAAGTAACTCTTATCTTTATTAAATAATTGGGCGCAAATGCCGCATTTTTGGATAGACAAGAGACTATGTACTTAGAGATTTACATGTAACATCGCCTTAGTTGATGCGCATTCCATGTCCTGGGGATACTTGTTCCGTCTAAGCGCTTAAGCGTATATGCGCCTTTTCCCAGGACTTCATGAATAACATAAAGACCTTCCCACTTGGGTGCTAGTTTTCCCAGACGTTCGGCATTAGATGCCTTATTGTCGCGTAGAAGAAAGTCTCCGGGTAAGAAGGTGCACATGCGGATTCGCGTTTTGTAGTATTTATCTAGCTTGGACTTGTATTTTGCTTCATTAATGGCAGCGTTTTCACGCCTTTCTTCTAGCAAGTCCAAATCTAGTCTGCGCTCTTCCTCGTTGTTTTGTTTTTGCGCAGCTAACATGCGCGGTGATGGGAGGCATATCTCTGCAGGAATCATTGCCTCCGTCCCATACACAAGGCTAAAAGGAGTTTCACCCATGCTGGTTTAATGGCATGGTTCGATGAGCCCATAGGATGCTTGGCAACTCATCTACCTATCCTCTGCGGGATGTTCCCAACCTTGTCTTCATTCCTTCGACGATGCTTTTGTTGACCTTTCCACTTGGCCGTTTCCTTGGGGATGTGCGACCGAAGTGAAAACGTGTTCAATATGCATCTTTTGCATCCATTGTTGTAGTTCTTCAGCTGCGAAATTGGGACCGTTATCGTTGACTATGCGCAAGGGTAATCTGAAGCGGCATATGATATGCTCCCAAATGAACTTTCGCACTACAGTTGTTGTGGTGGATGCGAGAGGTTTGGCCTCTACCCATTTTGTGAAATAATCGACTGCAACGATTATGAATTTCACCGCTCCTGGGGCATCTAGAAATGGTCCCACCATATCGATTGCCCTTTGCTGAAAAGGCCACGCTGTTGTTATCGGAATCAAGGGATTCTTGGGGTGCAGTGTCTTTGGAGCATGGCGCTGGCATGACGCGCATTTTCGCAATGTTTCAACTGCATCAAGGTGCATGTCAGGCCAATAATATCCGGCTTTCATGATCTTTGCAACGACCATGCGCGGTCCGGCGTGAATTCCGCATAACCCTTCGTGTATTTCACGGATCAAGTACTTGGCTTCTTGCGCGTCAGCGCAGCGGAGGAGAGGTCCGAGGTATGACTTTCGGTATAAGATACCATCCGACATTTCATAGTTGAGTGCGTTATTTTGGATCTTCCTTGCTTCCGCTTTGCTTTCGGGGAGACTCCCCTGTTGCAGGAACATGATGATGGGAGACATCCAGGATGGGCTCCCCATTTCTATGATGTTGACTTGTCGCAAAGGAACATAAGGGTTTTTTAGTACCTCAATGCGCACCTCGCGCGCAAGGTACTTGAAGCTTGGAGCGGCTAGCTTGCTGAGAGCATCCGCATGTTTGTTCTTGCTTCGGTTAACATGGGTTACCTTGAAATGTTGGAATTTGGTTATTAAGGCTTGGGTCTGTTCTAGGTATAAGGCCATTACCTCGCCCTTTGCATCGTACAGGCCGTTGACCTGTCCGGCGACTAGGAGTGAGTCGACATGGGCTTCCAAATTTTACGCACCCATCTTGATTGCTAACCGAAGACCTGCAGGGAACGCTTCGTACTCAGCTTCATGTTTTGTACTTTTAAAATCCAACCTGATGGCATAGGTGAATTCTTGGTTGTCGGGGCTTATTAGGCGAAGACCTGCTCCTGTGCCATCGTTGTTGGATGCGCCATCGGTGTGAAGTATCCATGCGTGGCTATCCGTAACCGGCACGGGATTCTATACTTCTTCACACTCCTGCGCTTTATTTTGCGGGACTTCCGCAATAAAATCGGCCAATATCTGCCTTTTATTGCCGGTCTTGGCTTATACACAGCATTGTATCCGCCGAGCTCGATCGCCCATTTTGCTAGGCGACCGGAGATATCCAGTTTTGACAAAATTTGGCCTAGATGGTAGTTCAAGAGAACTGTTATTTCATGGCCTGATAAGTATCGATGCGTGGAAGCACTCCTTCATTTGGGTGAAGGCCTTCTCCGCGTCTGGAGTCCACTGAAACTTGTTCTTCTTCACACAATTCTGCAGAGTGCTGATGAATGGGAAGGACTTCATCGCGTGGTTGGCCAAGAACCTGTTCAGCGTAGCCAGCCACCCAACCAACTGTTGCATTTCTTTTATAGTTGAGGGTGATGGCATACGCTGAATTGCTTCCACTTTATCTGGGTTGACTTTAAAGCCATCGCGTGTGGCGATGAATTCCAGAAATTTGCCTTCCTCCATTCCAAAAGAGCACTTGCTGGGGTTCAGCTTCAAGTTTGCCTTGCGCAAGGAGGCAAATGTTCTTTGGATGTTTGCCAACATCTTCTCCTCATCCGAGCTCATGATGACTAAGTCATCAATGGATACTTCCACGGTTTCACCAATGTCATCCCCAAAGACATGGTCCATTAAGTGTTGATAGGTGGCTCCCGCATTGCGCAGTTCGAAGGGCATTTTTGTGTAGCAATAGATGCCCTTGTCCGTTCAGAAAGCGATCTTGTCTTCGTCTTCTTTCTTCATTTGAATTTGGTGGTAGCCCTTGTAGCAATCAATGAAACATTTCCACCTGAATGAAGCAATAGAATCCACCTTTTTGTCGATTTCTAGCAAGGCGTAGCAGTCTTTGGGAGATGCCTTGTTGAGGTCTTTGAAATCGACACACATGCGCCAACTATCGTTGGACTTTTGGACCATGACTTGGTTGGCTACCCATGTCTGATAACGCACTTCTCGGATGATTCCTGCTTGGAAGTTCCACGACTTGCTCGTTCAAAGCGCGAGTCTTTTCGGGCCCGAAGCTGCACTTCTTTTGAACGATAGGCTGTACTGAAGGGAAAGTGTGTAGTGCATGCTCAGTTATTTCCCTTGGCACCCCTGTCATGTCTGCCGGTGACCATGCAAAAATGTCAGAGTTTCAGAACAACAGTTGTTTCAACCGTGCCTTGACTGCGGGGTTCATGGCGGGTCCCAAGAGCATGGTTTGTTCTGGGTACTTGTTGTTAAGTACCCACCCACTTTTCTGGCTCACCGTCGGAAGATGGCTTGGATTGCTTTATTGGTGGCTCCTCGTCCACCGACATGATTTCCTTCCTCGAATACATGATAGCCACTCTAGTTTCTGTGGGGAAACCGCAAGGGGCGTGAGGGATGGAAGTAATCATGCTGAAGTCTCGCTGGGCGCGCCGTCCTAATAATACGTCACGGCACGAGGTTGCGGGCATGACCATGAAATTAACTTAGACGGTGCGAGTGTGGCGCCCGTCAGAGAGAGTAACTAGAAAAGATATTTGTCCCAAAGGAGAAACAACCTCATTGCAGAAACCGATGAGTGGGAAATCCACTGGCTCCAGGCGTGCTTTGTCCTCTGGGTCAAGCTGCTGGAAGCACTGTTCGTATATAATGTCCATTGAGCTCCCAGGGTCTATGAACATGTAGTCGGTGTGGAAGTGACTGAATATACCGGTTATTACTACCGGTCGGTCTTCTTGTGGACCCCCCGAGACGACGGGGAAGATGACCTGTTGCTCCCGCCAGTGAGGCGTGCAGCTCTTCTGGTGGTTGCGCTTGCGCGAAGCTTGAATCATAAGAACAACCTTTATTTTTTTGTTACTCGGGCCCTCGCTTGCGCATGTTTTGTAATAAGTGGGTGAGCTTCCCACTCTTGAGTGCCTTCTCAATCTCCATGCGCAGGGAGATGCAATTGTCGGTTGTATGCCCCTTGTCTTTGTGATAATCGCAGAAGAGGTTGGGGTCTTGACCCTTCTTGTTGTGCATCGGTGGTGGTTGTTTGAATTGATGGTCTTCTGTGCTGAGGACCTCCGCCGGTGTCTTCGTTAGTGGGGTCCACTGGTGATCACGATTATCTTGTTTCATTGCCCGCTGGGTGGCGAGCTTATTAATGGTTGCGTAGACGTCGACCAGTGTATGGGGAGGGTGCTGGCTGTGGTCCCTCCACCCTTTATTCTTCTTCCCAAAACTCCTGCTCAAGTCTTGGGGACGATGGTGAGGTAGGGGAGGCCTACTGTTGTTGAGGTTGCGCTCTGTTTGCGCATAGACCTTTGTCGCGGCCATAAGTTTCTCCCAGCTCTTGGGGAGACCTGTAGTCCCTGACAAGACTTTGATCATCTCGTCACAGACGGCATATTTAAATTGTGCACGAATCAAGTCTTCGTGCACATCCCCTATCTCCAGCACCTCTTTGTTGTAGCGGGTGATGAAGTCTTCGAGGCTTTCATCATCCCGTCGCCAGATATTCATTACGTCAGAAGAATCTCTAACATAACGCCTTTGCTAGCTGAAATGCGCCAGGAACTTGTCCTTCAAATCGTTCCAGGATGCGAGTTTGCTCGTAGGCAGGTTATCAAACCACAGGCGTGCAACACCTGTGAAGGTTTGAACAAACAGGTGATACCACATTGGTAGTGTCCATCCTCCGATCAGCCCTGCGCCGGTGAAGAGATACAGGTGATCATCTGGGTCGGTCAACCCGTTGTATTTGCCGACGTTGGAGGGCAGCTTTGCACGTTCCAAGGGTGCGAGAGCTATCTCCTTAATGAACTTGGAGTGTTCGGCTGCGTCCGCCGGTCGGTAAATCAAGTTGTAATCATGCTCAGCCTCTGGGTTGTAACCGCCGCGTGGAGCGGATCTGTATGCCACATGATTTTTGGGTATCCGATGAAAGACGTTGTCGCTATCACCTTCACCGTAAGTTTTGTCTTCCTCACGCTGGGTGTACCGTTCCCCTTGAGGACGCAGGCCTAGCCGTGAGTGGACAGATGCTCGTCTGAGAGAGCAAGACTCCGGCTTAGGCGGTGGTTGTGTGTATTCTATCTCCTGTGGGTGGAGATTATATGGTACGCTCGCCCCCGCCGGTGAGTCGTAACTCAAAGGCAAAGGGGTGTACTTGGACAGCGGGCTGCACTGGAGCAGCAGGGGTGTTTATTTGCGCACAGGGTTGCGCATAGACGGCATTCACGGCCGTCTGAGACTTTATGAACCATGACATCGGTGTCTCACCCGGGGTAAGACCGACGTGATCAGAACAAAAGGAGTCTCTAGCTGGGCTTCGGGGGTGACCGGGATGTTTATTCGGCCAGAGCCGTGTTGGTTGCCGGTATCCTCGGAGGAATCTTCCCTCACTTGCCTGTCAACACGAGAGGTTTGAACCGGGTTCTTGCCTTCGCGTCGAGAGCCTCGCGGGGTTGGAAAATCGGCCATCAGGAAATGAGGCTTAGAAAAGGTGAAAAAATGAGAGGTTGGAAACTGGAAATAGTGAGAAGTCCCACGGATGGCGCCAATGAAGAAGCACCGGTTGAACCTAGGGATATCCGGGGATATATAAGCCACAACCAGGGTGTTTCCGCATAAATGGTTAATCTCTCACTTCGCCTTTAGGTTTGCAAGCTCACTCCGGCTGATCTGCAAAACTAGCAACGCCGTCAGTCTCGCCACGGGGAAAGGGTGGTTTTCTCTGTGATCACACTCCGACGTGAGAATAAGTATCTTTGGTATGGAAAATGAGTAAATGCTAATGTAAGCAAGAGCTTATGTGTGTAGTAAGTGGTGTAGCAAGTATATGCCTCTGTAAGCGTGCCGTTACCTGGAGATTCAATACTTATTTATAGCCGAGAGAAAGTATGTTCAGGAGAAATGCTGGTGGGCCTTGGGCCCGGCCCATACAGCCAGAAACATCCATTTTGTCCCTCGGCAGCAAACATTAAATGCTCCCTGCAGGAGAATTAATGTTCTCTGTCGGGAGGTATGCTTTGTCGGGTGTTGAGTGGTGCCATGTGTAAAGTAGTCGTTTCTGGTGTCAGGCCTGTTGCCAACCGAAATGGAGAAAGTGAAACAATCACTGGTAGAATAGTGGTTGGTGTATGGTCTGACACTTGCCTTATTGTCATGAGCGCTGTCACACACAACCTGCCAAGTAACCTTTGGTCACAGTTCTGCCATTCCGTACCCTGAGGTATGGTCAACATCTCTTAGTGCTTACCCCCTTCTGCGAGGCTATCAAGATTTTTCCCGCCAGCGCAGGGTGTCAGGGGTGCGTCCTTTTGTCCTAAGACTATGAGGCGCTTCTCATGTGTGTCTTGTCCTTGCAAGGTTTTAGGATTCGCAGCTTAGAGGAATGTTGTTGTGCGCAAGGTCTAGTAGCCTGCGCGCATGAGTCTAACTTGCCGTTGTGGCGAGTACACAAGGCTGTCATGTGACTTATAGAAACTGGTCTAATTCACCGTTGCGCTGAGTGAGCAAGGCTCATTGTGTGACCTGTAAAGGTTGGTCTAATTCACCGTTGCGCAGTGCGCAAGGCTCATTGTGCGACCTATTGAATCCAAAGAAGGCGCACCATTGCACGTTACGCGCATGATTTTATTTGTGACATTTAGGTCAAGGATATGGTCGCGTGAGACCATACCTCCTTATTTACTAATTCATCTATGATGAGAAGGAATAAACGTGTAGGCTTTGTCTTTGGAGAAATTTGAAGCTTTTGATGTAACTTGAGTCTAGGTTTGTTTGTTTGCCTTTTTTTGTTTCTTTTGTACTGTGGTGTCTTTCTTAGCTGCTGGCTAAGATCGTGTTTTTGGTAGCTTCTACTAATTCATTTATGATGAGAAGGAATAAACGTGTAGGCTTTGTCTTTGGAGAAATTTGAAGCTTTTGATGTAACTTGAGTTTAGGTTTGTTTGTTTGCCTTTTTTTTGTTCTTTTGTACTGTGGTGTCTTTCTTAGCTGCTGGCTAAGATGGTGTTTTGGTATCTTTTACTAATTCATTTATGATGAGCAGTCTATGTATCATCTCCGAATAAAAAAAGTAGTAGCTTATAAGAAACGACACATCATATTATAATTTATTTTGCCCATCTTTTTATTAATAATATTTATTTGGTTAACTGAACTTATGTTTATCATATTGCATGGTGTGCCTATTTCTTACCCAAAACTAATTTACCTTTATTTTCAGGACTACCTATTTTAAAGCTCTAAGGACAGTCTAAATTTCTCCGGCATAACAACTGGTGCATTCCTTTGACTGTGGTTCATAACATCTATATTGTTTATGGTCACTACTCTATGTATGTGTATAATATAAAAGTGAAATTGCATTTGGTATATGCTAATCATGGTTTATGTTTTATTTATTTCGGTCCATAAGAATTTTGAAATCATGGATTCTACATATCTATACCGGGTGACACAATTCTACAAACCAAATAAACTTTCTCGGTTAAGTAATAATTTAATTTAAATAAATAATTAAATAAAGTCTTCAAAAGAAATCATTAGTTTGACTTTAATCAAATTGAACTATGTTTTGAAACTAGCCTAATAGCAAAAGAACATGAGAGAATAATAGAGAGAAAGAGATTGATATTATTGATTGGATGTCTTTTATAAAGGAATATAATGAATATATATAGGAGATGCAGTCTTGGTGAACAAGTCAATCTATTTAAAGAGTTGATAACCACATTATTATATTTATAACACTCCCCCTTGGTTATCAACTTTAATACGCTTTGAGATGTTGTCTCATTAAAAACCTTGCTTTGGAAAACCCAGTGGAACAAAACCTCAGCT
Source organism: Scalesia atractyloides (assembly GCA_947069175.1). Classification (NCBI taxonomy): domain Eukaryota; kingdom Viridiplantae; phylum Streptophyta; class Magnoliopsida; order Asterales; family Asteraceae; genus Scalesia; species Scalesia atractyloides. The sequence goes on along the minus strand of CAMTDV010000020.1, from coordinate 68,117,774 downwards.
AAGGGAAAAAGAGTGCAGCGCGTATTTTCTTCTTCTAATACTTTTGGATCAGATATGTTGCCTCATTAAAAACTTAATAGTAAAACCCAAATGGGACAAAACTTAGTGAGAGAAAAAGAGTGCAACTTGAATGACTATCCCCCTGATTATAATATGCATCCTTTAAGTGACTTATGTCCATCTTCCTTGAAAGTTGCTCAAAACTTTTGTAGAATGACTTGTCGCTTGATGCCTTAAAATGCAATCCTTTATGTTGAGTAATGTTATAAAATCTTCTTGTTAGACTTCTAGTGCTTCCTCTTGCGAACAAACATGATAAGATCAACGACTATGTTGTGTTACATTATTTACATCTACAAGACTAACAAAACTAGTTTTCATGGGTTAGTAAAATCTAGGCACATATCATTCTTACCTTTAGGGTATTAGACATATCTTCTTTACTATTCGAATGTCTCCTCACTGGACATGTGTTATTTCATGTATATAAATTCAAATAGAAGATATATATATATATATATATATATATATATATGCATAGCTATGAAGAAATATCAATGCACAATTTCACTTTAGCGATGGTATTTTTAGAATGGGAATCCTTACTTTGGTAGGAGATGATGATAGTCATTTCTTATAAAAAGTGTTTGAACAAACTTTTAACATACTTTAAGGTTCAGTTTTATCCATACTAAAATGTCCCAGCATCTTCTGGATGTAGTTTGATCAATGGATAAAAATATGATCACAAATATAACTGTAGGTTGGGTAGTAACTAGACTGAGCCAGGGTCATTCAAAATTCCTCCTCTAAAAGCTCGACAGTTTCTCTTGACGGTACCTATACATCATCACTGTAAATTCCGATTATAGTGAACTTTTAGGAGAGGACTTTTGATAAAGATGGAGGATATTTTCAAACTCATATTACTCTTTATCAGAATATCTCATGAGTTGTACAACACTCAACCAAACTATTTATCCATACTATCTTTTAAAGTTTATAAAGATACATTAATGAGGTTTCGAAATCAATGCTTAAGGCATTTACAATCATTCACTTAGTTCCTTCCACTTTGAAAAACAATGTATGTGCATACACTCTTTAGGGGTTCTGCTACATAAACCTCCTTATTGATTTCTATATCATATGCAAGGATGTCTTGGACACTTGCTTCATTTATATAATATATATTGGACAATGCTTGTACAACGTACATTGAGATACCATAATCACCAAGTACAGGTTTTCAATGTATGTTTATTGGTACACAAGAATTACATCCATAAGATGTTTCAACTAACCTTATAAGCACTTAAATGCTTTAGGATACTCATCAGGAGTTCCAATTATATTCAACGTATTCAAATATGAATTTGTATACAACGATCATATCGTTCTTGAGAACTTATTTTATATGATTTTAATAATTTAAATCCTTGAGGGACTTTCATGTAAACTTTTAGTATTAAGTGATTCATAACTTTCATAAGACGCATATCAATTTTCTCTTTATATTACCAGACTAATTAAGTATTGGAAAGCCACCACCGGAGAATGCGTCTCCTCATAATCGGTCATAGGTCTTTGCGAAAATACTTTTGCCACCAATTTTGCCTTATATCACTTTATTTAATTTTCACATGATCCACATAAAAGACCCATTTGTATCCAACATATTTTACAACTTCAGTTGTTTGGACTGTTGATCCAGAAACTTTCCATGTCATTAAAGAATTCAACTTTGCCTTATTTGTGTCTTTACATTTTGGCCAATCATTTATATGTTTTCATTCATAGGCATATCTTAAATCTTGATCCTTGTCACTTCATCATTTCAAGCGCTATATTATATACACAAGTATAACAACGTCGATTTTATTTCGATTCCATGTACTTTTAGACATAATACAATTTAATGAGATCTCCTTACTTTCAGGTACCTTAGGTCCTTGTTGAACCTTCATGTCTAATGTCTCTTCAAGAGACCTTTTTAATATAACCTCGACTTGACCATCTTAATTAATTGCTCAAACTTTCAAGGAACTTTATTGTAGGAATCGACTAGTCTACCACGCTTTAAATATGCAATAGACTCATTACAAACATGTGGTTGTCCTTCTGCGACACTCATCTTAATTGGAGCATAACAGTTGGTACATGTGACATAGTCACCTTTTTAAGGTCAGTGAATGCGTCTGGTAATAGATTCGCTAATCTTTGTAGATGAGTTATTCTTTGAACTTCTGGTTCACACCTTTAGTTTTGAGGATCAATGATAATTCATACCAACTCATTTCTTTTCCAACTGCTTTTGATCTCCCCCTGATATTGGGAATGTTAATCCATTGAGATGGGGATCAATTAATTGAGTCGTAAATAAATGTCTCGTGAAAGGCTCTATTCATTATCATATATTCCCAGTCATCTTTTAAGGTCCTATCTTTGTGCGTAGTTGTAGTTCATTTTCAACATATACCGCACAACCAAAATTTTAGAAGGGATATCTTTGGTTCCTGACCAAAACCAACTATAATGGGGAGAAACTATTACAACATGTTGGCTTGATGTGACTTAATGTTATTGCATATAAAATTACGTGTACTAAAATAGAAACATAAACTTTTGCTTTCGTGATCATTGACTTTGCAATAAGTTGGAGACGTTTAGTGATCGTCTTCAACAAAAACACGTATTTTAGTGATCTTAATAACTTGAAAATAAATTTCACAATTATAACCGAAATAAATATGCCAATCTGGAACAATATACTTGCTATATCATTAGCCAAGCCATAAATCACACAATCTTTAAGTTGTGTATTCGATAACCATTTGGATGATGCATCAATTTTAAACACTAAATGGCATCATGTTGGGATATGCGTATCCTTTAATCACTTCCAGAATATTTAGGCATACACACCCTTCTTTATATGGCAAAAAATAAAATTTCCCTTGAGAGTTAACATTACATGCTAATTACCAGCTTGAAGAATATTTTAGCTCTTCATTATGTTTCACATCATCATTGACCCGGTATGGTATAACCGGTCATGCCAACTAAGTAAATAATCATGATACATAAACTTCTAGTTTACGTTCGTATGTGTATTAGTTGCATTCAAGAGAACAACGCAAGATGATTGCAAACTATCATGTATATAACTTTTATCCTTTTCACATTTTGTTCTCATATAATCACTCCTATAATTTGCCACTTCTAGTTGTCTATCTCATTATGACCGTTATTACAATTTTGATAGTCAGTCTCATTATTAACTTGGCTATCATAACATTCTGATGGTCAATCTCATTATCAACTTAGTTCTCATAGCACTTCTGATGATCGATTCCATTATTATTATGATCATCATTACAAATTTCTTAACTATGTCCATAATCACGACATTTTCAATGATCGTTATATAATATCATTCACTTTAGGGAATGGAATAAGCAGAACAAGCTTGATAGCTTTTCATTATTTATTTTCTCAGACATACGAATATAAAGTCACTTCAGACCTTTCATACCCTTTTAATAATATTGCAACTTCAAGAGCATATTTGAGGTGTGACAAACGAAATTATTTATCCGGCTTTACCATGTAATAATATTCTCTTTGCAATTTTCATAACACCAATAGAGAAGTAATTAGATGGCAAGTCATATAAGATTTATGAGTAGCATATCTATACTCTTTCATGAGATTGATACTAAACCATAACTTTGATATACTTGTTCTATTAAATACTATCTTTATAATAAACTATAACATATAAAATACAAGGTGTACATAGAGTAAAATTAAACACTGCTTTCAGAATAACATGTCACCATATACCATATAAAACAAGTTAGGATAAAACTTTATGGAATAAGACTTTTTATCATCACTTATAAACAAACATATATATAATTTATGTATCAACATACCTCGGTATAACCAATCACAAATACATATTATATACGAATATTTATTACTTTAATTAAAGCGTAAACTAACATCCTCATCAAGCTCCATGGTACTTTCATATTACACAATTCAATAAACGTACACACATATTACAAATAATATTGGGTTCATGAACCAACAATTTAAATAATACATTTTAAGTAACTTAGTAATAAAAGATGATATCAACTTGAATATGTATGTTTGGTTTGATCATTCACATTGAAAGCATATGTCATTGAAGTAGAAACAAAACAAACATATTAAAATTAATTGTCATACGCTAGCCTAATTTTCATAAAGTAGCAGAACCAATTTTCAAACGGCAATCAATCTTATCTAATTTATTTAACTAGTTGTAAATCTGAATAATAATAAACATTTAAATTGAATCACTGGATGCATAATTTTACAGTTAAGGAAATAAAAATGTTCAAACAAAGTAACCCAAAATTTGTGTTCACTTATCTTCTTAACCCATCTTATATTACTAATTGGAGAAAATATTTTAGTTCAACCATTATAATGTGATTATTTTATTTGAGATTTCTACGTGATTCAAACTATTGATGATAACATGATATCATAAAATAAGATAAACTATTTTTAGTAGTTATCACAGTATTCAAACATACAATCCACTATTTAAATCATAAAATATATTTGAAATCAAAATAATATCAGAAATCATAATCATATATTCCATGTATCATCTACTAGCAAACTTTTAGTATTTATTTAAATTATGACTCAACTAACTTTTAAAGAGAAATTATAAATATCGATAAGAATCATAAATAATAAATACTTATCTTCTATGTTTTATAGGAAAAAGAAATAGATCGAAAACAAATTAACTTAAATTAAAAATACTATAACCTTTATGATGTGGATAATAATTGATAAAGCAATATCCTTAGCGGTCCTTTGGTTCGTAAATTATTATTTTTCCACTATGTTAAGACAGGACAAAATAATTTATAAATATAAAGGCTTACACAAAAAAAAAAAATACTTTGGATCTACTTTCTAAAAGAAAACCTCTTTTTATATGTGGTAAATCTCATTCCACAATTATCTTTGTAGTTATAGAAATATTAAATAAATTTTAGAAGTATAGAAATATCCTTTCGATTATAATCGGTAATAATTTTGACATAAGATATTTGGGTTGGATAATCATGACGGAGAAGAAAAAAGGAAAAGAAAACTCCATATCTAAATATAGGTTGACACAAAACTAGATCATCCAAAAAGAGAATTTCCTAAACCCAAGTTCCAAGTTTCGGTTGTATATTAATATTCAAACAAAAGACTGGTTTTGAAGATATTACATTATGTTTGGAGACTAGAATAAATTAACTGGCTGTTGGGGAGTTACAATGAGTTAGTGACTGCAATGATACATCAACGGTGACGACTCTGCAAACAACAACGACGAAAAAAATTGTGTTCCACCTCTCACATTGGGAAATCACAAGAAAACTGAGAAGAGGATTAGGGTTTTGGTGAGAGCACATTCATTCTGATAATATGTTGTGAAACTAGCCTAATAGCAAAAGAACATGAGAGAATAATAGAGAGAAAGAGATTGATATTATTGATTAGATTTTTGTTACAAAGGAATACAATGAATATATATAAGAGATGCAGTCTTGGTGAACAAGTTAATCTATTTAAGGAGTTGATAACCACATTATTATATTTATAACAAACCAAATATTGTTTCTTTCTTAATATTTCTTCGCAAACAACTATTAATATTTATTTTATTTAATCCGTGTAACATACGGGTACTTAGAAAGAGAGTATCTAAACTCCGACAGTCTTTGTCGCATTGAAAATGTTAATTCAACACAAGAAAAAATATACTCACCAGATGTTCTCAATACGCTTAAAGTATCAGGCTTGCCCAATCAAAGGTTAGTGCTAAAAGTTGGTGTGTCAGTCATGTTATTACGTAAACTTGACCAATAAAATGTACGCTTAAAGTATCAGGCTTGCCCAATAACCGTGTAATAGAAGCTGAAATAATCTTTGGAGGGAATATTGACACTCACACCTATATACCTAGAATTAATTTAATACCTTCAGACAAAAAGATTACTTTCTCATTTCAAAGAAGACAATTTCTGGTAGTTGTATATTTGTCATGACTATCAACAAAAGCCAAGGTCAATCACTTTCTAGGGTTGGTTTGTACCTGAAACAACCGGTTTTCATTCATGGTCAATTGTATGTCGCGTTATCTAGAGTTAAAAAAAGAGATGGTGTTAAACTGCTAATATCAGACAAAGATAGGAAGCCTACAGATAAAACATCAAATGTGGTGTATAAAAAAAGTATTTCATGACTTGTGATTTTTACGTTACTTCCTTTTTTCAGTTCATTCTAATTTACTAATTTCATTAATACTTGAACATTTATTTCTTTCAAAGGATTATTTCAACAAAATTTTTGGTTATATATTTGTGTGTTAGTCCATCTGTGAAATTTATGAGGTGTTAAACTAGTATATATATTTAACATAACTTGGACAAATCAAAACTAATGAATTATTTTAGAAAAAAAAAAAACTGAAGCGGCAAAGCTTTTGAATTGAAAGCCGTTTAGGGGTTAGTATAATGGCTCGTTTAAAAAAAATATTAAGAATGGTGGTGCACTGGTGCTTCAGGAGAGTTCGTAGGATTGGGTTGACGGTAATAAAATATCCAAAAAATTAAAGAATAGTAAAAATAAAATATAAATTCCAAAAAACTAAGGAAAAAAACTGAAGTAAAAAAATTGATAAATTAAAATTCAGAAAAATAAAAAAATTCAAAAATTTTAGAAATAAAAAATGTTAAAAAATAAAAAAATCTAGAACATAAAAAAATTTAAAAATCAAAATATCCAAAATAATAATAAAAAATTTTCAAAATAATAAAATAAAAAATCTAAAAAATTAAGAAAAAACTTAAAGGTAGAAAAATAATTAAATTATTTTTATTTTTTTTTATTTATAAATTTTTGGGTTTTGTATTTTTTTATATATTACATTTTTTATTTTTTGGATAATTTGATTTTTAAATTCTTTTATGCCCTTGATTTTTCAACATTTTTTTTATTTTTTTGCAATTTTTTATTTTAATTTAATTTAATTTTTTATTTATTTTTATTTTTTAACATTTTTAGTTTTTTGGAAGTTTTTATTTTTTTTAATTTTTAAATTTTCTTGATTTTGAATTTTTTTTTGTTTTTAATTTTTTTTGAATTTTTTTAACTATTTTTTTATTTATTTTTTATTTTTTTAATTTTTACGATTTTTTTAATTTTTTTGGGTTTTCTTTATTTATAATATTTTTTATTTTTATTATTTTTAATTTTCTTGCATTTTTCAATTTGTTTTTTTTTAATATTTTTTATTTTATTAATTTTTTTATGTTTATTTTTTAGCTTATCATGATGAAACCAATATTGACACAAACTCATTCTAACCTTTTTTTCACATACCCATTCTAACCTATACTTATCTTAACTCATTTTACAAACCTGTCCAACCCACGCCACCCTTAGATAAGTGGAAGTGGATGTGTAATATCCATGAAAATAGTTTTTGAGACGCATAATCTGCATGACATATAAGTTTTTGTGATTTTCGTATGAAGACTTGGATGTTGACTTTATGCATGAATTTTTTTTATAAAAAATAGAGAGAAACCTAGGTCAGCATGTCTTTATTATAAAAATAAAAATAAATAAAATAATGTAAATAGGCTAGGCATGCGTTGTGGAATTCTAGTAACATGTAAACCGGTTTTAACAGGTTCTTGATTATTTCCACCAACTAAGTGTCTTTAGCCTATTGTGAAGCGCACGGTATGATAACGTGGGGTTACATAGTCCCTTTTTTCTTATTTATTTATTTTTTTGGTGTTTTGTATGTTTTACTAAATAAGGTTTTACTTCAATTAAAAATCATCATAAGTTGTGAGAACAACAAAAACTTCTACTTTTTATGTGAGTTTGGACACAATTTTTTGTATAAACAAAGATTAAATTTTTTGTTTACGCCCAGTATAAATTTTGTTACGGCGATAAAAGATTTTACACCTCATGTAATTTTTGCATGCGACATTTTTTTTTATTTTTTATTTTTTGCTAAAACAAGTGAATTCTTTATGATTTTTGAGATTTTTTTTTGGAAAACCTTTTGGAATGTCTAATTCTCATGGTTCTCACAATTCAATGTTGTTCTCATTTTACGATTCCCTACTAAACAAATACTAGTTTGGCTTTTAGGGTTTTATATTAGGGTTTATCATCAGGATTTAGGGTTTAGCTTTAGGGTTTAGGGTTTAGGATTTAGTGTTTAGAGTTTCTAGGTTAGCATTCGAATCGAAGTTCATTTGAGTCGGTTCTCCACTAGTATTCCCCCATTCAACTCAACCATATATATATATATATATATATATATATATATATATATATATATATATATAATATATATATATAGGGTTAGGTTCATTTGTGAACCACCCTTTTGATAGTGAACTGTGTGAACTAAGACTAGCCCTTGATTATCAACATACAAGTGTAAATCAATTGCTAGGATTTGATCAGGATTTGATAATGAAAATACACTTGTGTTTTTTTCACGATTTGATAGACTATGTTTACTCAGTTCATAAATACACTAGTGTTTACTTTAGAACTCCACCATATATGTATATATATGTATATATATATATATATATATATATATATATATATATATATATATATATATATTATATATATATATATGTGGATAGATTATTAGAAAACTAATTTAAATGAAAAAACTAAGAAACTACAAATAACAAATTAAATTTTTTTTACTATTTTTAATTAAATTTAAGGATTTTTAATATAAAAATAAATTATTACTACCCATGTGCATTATTACAAAAAAAACCTAAACCCCCTAACACCCCCCCCCCACCCCACCCCACACCGCCAACCTCGAAAACCCTAAAGCATAAGGCTATATTGCATGCTCAACATATACATATAATACACATGTGCAGTACTATTTTTTAAGTTTTTTTATACATTAAAAATAGTGATTTTTAATTAAAAAATTATGTGTTTTCTAAGCTTTTTTTATATTTTTTAATTTTATCATTTATATCTAATTTTCTCATGATACCCTTCCTTTATATATGTATATACATGGTTATAACCACCTATTCCTTTACTAGTAGTAGTGTTAAATACTTTTCTCCAAGAATTGTTAATACCAAAAAAAGGGAAATTGTGCATAAACTATTAAATTTTCTTTGAAATCAAACCCATGTCTCATGAGAAATATTAAAGAATCTGAAATACTTTTAAAAAAAACCTATATTTTTCCTACCCCATAAATTTCAACTATTTCAACTGATATCTTCTAAGAGCTTCCACTAATCACTGGGTTAGTAAAGAAGTGTCCAGATAGAAATATTAATATTAATATTAAAACAGAGACGATTACATACTAATAGAAGGTAGGCGGGCAACAAGTTGCGTGGCTACCCCCTTCTGAATAGCAAACCCTACGCTACTAAACACAAAATTTTGTCTTTTATATGGTGAAATCGTCAAGGCAGTTGAAGAGAAGTTTGCTTTGTCCTCGCTGCAGCTAGCCGTGTTTGAGTGTTTACGAGTCCCCATGCTCAGGATTTCCTATATGTTGTTCCCATGGAAGGTTTAGGGCAATGTATGTCGGCTGTGGAATACCGGGCTATCCTCAAGTATCGGCTGATGTTACCCCTTTCCCGGTTGATGACCCATGTCCCGTATGTCGGAAGGCTTGCTTGGATTCTTTTGGGGAGCATGTAGTCCATTGAAAAGAATTATCGGGCTTTAAATATCGACATGATTTAGTTCGAGATGTGCTTCATGATGTCCTTAAGCGGGCAGGGATCTCGGCAAAAAAGAAAGCCCCGATGAACTTCTTAACCGATCCATTAGAAGGAGATCTACCCTACGGCCCGCTAACAAACTTGTTTTTGGATGGGAAGGAAGGAAACACGCATGCTTCGATTTGACAGGTGTGTCCCCTATAACGCCTCGTATTTCCGTCCTATTTTTGAAAGTTCTTATTCTATTTTTAGAAACTTTACAATCGTACTCCATCCCCATTATCTTAATTCGAGACGTTAATCATAATGAAATTCGTACTGAATACATACTTGTCTTACATGTATTCGGTCGTTAAATACATGTTTACATACAAACCGATACTTGTTATACATATAAATACTCATAGATACACTCTCGATACTTAAATTATACTTACATACATGTTATACACTTAAAAACATGCCAAAACACCAAGTTTTAGCTTAAAATGAAAGAAAAACCAAGTTCAGGGACCAAATTGCAAAATCCGCCTAAATTAGGCTTTGGCGGGGCGCGAGAGACAAGGCTCTGCCTCTCGCAGGTGGCGAGACACCTCGATCCGCAGCAGAATGCTTCCAGCTCGCAGGTTGGCCTATGTTCTGCACGTTTTTCACACCCAATCACCTCTAAACCTCATTTAACACTAAACCTAACTCACCTACTATATAAACAAGCTTCCTAACCCTCTTTTTCACTTTTCAAACACTTCTAAATCATCAAAACACTCTCAAATCCCCTGGAATTTCAAGAACAAGGCAGATTTCTTTCAAGTGCAAAAGTGAGTTCAAACTCACTTTTCTTCATCTTTTCTTCATCAAATCTTCCTCTACAAAGCTTGGAACACCTCAGGATTGTTTACACAGATTTTCCATGGAATACCAAGGTGGAATATCACCATTTTGAGGTCCAAACTTTCTGTTTTTGAAGATTATGATTTGTTACTTCTATTAAACTTGTGTTTTCTCATACAATCTTGTGTTTCTTTTGCTACTAATCAAGTATATGGTTAGTAAGCTTAGCCAAGATTGATTCTTGTGAGGTAGAGGTGTATTTTACCCTCCAAACTTTATGTTTTACTAGGGTTATTATAATGCACAAGTGATGAAACCATCCGAGCTTGCAATAATCCTTATGGCAAGACTTGTGTTTTTGTATAGGTGTGAATACTTAGAAGTCTTGGCTATCCTAACTTCATTCCACCACCTCACTTGATGTTTTAACTTGCTATCCCAAGTAGTTTGCTAGATTGAAAGTAACATAACCCCGTCTAGCCTTCGACACTTAGTTAACTCTTTCCAAGTCGGGAATGGTTCACAGGGTTAAAGATTACTTGGCTACTTGGTATAGTAATTAGTTGCACATTTCCTTTTCATTCATGACCATCCGAATGATTTGTGTATTGGTGAATCTTACAATGAGGTTAAAGGATGGTTATCCTCCAACCTCCATGCATGACTTATATGGAATCTATGATATACATGTTGGACATACTATATACTATATACTATATACTATATATATATATATAAACATATACTTAACCGAACCCTTGATGATAATCAAAATGATACTTGTCATGACAATAGGTTATATTATCTAAGTCTTGAACATCTCGTTAGGATTCTAATGGGTAACTTGACCCATGAAATCACATCAACCCTTGCGGGACTTTAGTGTCTAAAACGGGTTTAAGACTAGATAATTATTTTTGCGTATACATACTTTTTGTACTTTAAGTTCCAAATCCAAATCCTTCGTTAACATTCCGAATACTCACACCTTGTTTACCCATGTAGGGTGACCTCGGTGTTCCATCCTCCAACTCTCCAACTCTTCACGGAATTACCAAAGGAAGCTTTGCAAAATCGTGAGTACACTCGAAAGTCCTTTGTCGCCTTACACTTTCGGGTGCAATATATTTAACCTATTAAATTACACATTCACACTTATACTTTATGCAAACATAAAGAATCCATTCATGCATGCTTAAATACGTGATACTTGATTTATATTCTTGGAACATTCTTATGTGATTCACTTGTCATTAGCTTCGTATGAGCCTCCCCTTAACATGTATAGCGTTATAGGAATAACGCACCGCCCGTAGTCTTATGGCCATGTTAAGTCTTTAATTCTTGCGGTAAATAGAGAGGTGACTTGTAAAATTGCATGCCTTGATATATTAATCTAGTTAACTATTTTTACCATGTGGATTCATTTAAACCTTCTTACATACTTATGCTATATTAAACTTGTGTACTCGTCAATACTTTGTGTGTTGAACGATACTTTTAAACATGTTACAGGAATTCAATGATGATGTTGACGAATGGAACTTAGTAGGAAGGACTGCAAATGCGCCAAAATTTAAATTCATGTTTATAGATTAGTCATACATTACTTGTTATATTTTGTTTTCCAATTCATGTACTTGAACCGTTAGCAATGAAATGAAATATTATTTATTAAATACTTGTCACATTTAGTGTTATAAAGTTTCAAGCAATCTATTTATGTCCGCCCCGATGATTCCGCCATGGTCGGGGTGTGATAGATTGGTATCAGAGCCATAACTATAGGAATTAGGAAAAATTGCCATGATTTGACCTAGTCTATAGTTTAAGTACCATACTTGACCATTATTGAATTTCCATGCTTAAAATGTCTAAATTCTTCCTATTTGCTTCTATCTTATCTTTTGTCTTGAAAAATACTTGTGTCTTTCTTAAGACTTTGCACAATACACACTTGAAGACATGAAGATACTCATACTTCACCAACGAGACGATTTGCACCAAAATAGGCCCAATGGCCCATAATTTTTGGTGAAATCCCTCGTTCCGCATATTCAATTTTTCATGAAATTACTCCATCAAGTTAGGAGTGAAATCCACATCTTGATGGAAAAATTCCATTTCATACTCTAGTGGACCCTTACCAACGAGTCGGAATTTGCTCCTCGTTTGGTAAGTACCAACCGCGTTTAGGGAACGAAATTATCAAGTTAGGGGTGAAACCCGCATCTTGATAACTAGTCCCACTCCTCGATTTTTTTCGAATCCCGCCAAGGTCTCGAACTTTCGATTGACTAGGGACATGTAGTAACCGGAAGGGTGAATACCGTTAACCAAAATTTCGGCGAGAGTATTCTACCTATTAGGCCAAAGCATGCTTCCCAAACTCAAAAGAACTTTTGATCACTTTTGTTTAGTTAAAGTTTCGTTTCGGAACAATCCAAGTTTTAGTAAAAACCCACAATTATGTCATAACGCAATTCAAACATCTCCTTTTCAAAATTCAAATTCTTTTCACAATAATTACACACACATTATACTAATCCTTTTCATATACCTATACGCTATTTATATATACGATTTTAAAACGTCACCCGCAAGATAGACACTACTCATATTCCCAAAAATGGAAGTCTTATCATCGAGATAGGAGTGATTCCCTTACCTTGACGATTGACTCCGCCCATTTGTCGAAGAAATCTTATCATTGAGATAGGAATGATGTCACACCTCAATGGAAGATTGAATCACAACTCGGCCATTTTCATGACAATCACTCGATTAAAACGTATACTTAAACCTTTTATCATTATGTCAATTTTTTTTATTTATGCATGAATCTCGAACCTTATTATTTTATCAAATGTGTTTCTCACCCTACAATCTATTTACGTAAATCACATACACGAAATTCCTAATCATACTTTAAATGTTTCTTTCCCAATTTTCAAAATCTTAAGAAATGCTATCTATCAACTTAGTCGGTCTAATGAACCTCTTGCCCACAATTTTCATAATTCGTCCAATCACTAGAACACACTCACGTTTATACTATCATTGTAAAGACCTTTTGTTCCCAACAGGGAACCAACAAAAACTTTCTCTTACATACATACAAGTACGTTTTGCAAAAAAAAAAATCCTTTCTAAAATCAAAGTTTATCCACATAATTTCAAACACAACTTTCCTTATTTCGATATAAAACACCTTCAATGAAGCAAACTCACTGTTTTAAAAGCCTTTTTCAAGAATGTTAATACGCAATTCTAAATCTAAACACGTGGGCATGGAAGATCATTAGGTTGGACGATCTTCGATATACTCGAATCCTAATTTTTAAAACAAAAGTAGCATTTCTTTTACAAAACATATCTTACATCGCAAATTAATACTTTTTCTCAATATTCTCTTGACATACACAAATCTGATCCTTCATTCTCGACAGATCCGACCTATTTTGTTTCGACAAACTCAATGTTTTGACTCAAACAACCATACACATGCATATCATCATACACGATCCAATTTATGCAGTCAATATTTCATAACAATCTTACACATATCATTGTTTACCATTTTGATTTATACACTCAAACTATATACTAGACTTATATGTGCTTAACATCATGTAAATTTCAACTTATACGTTTTATACTACATGCTAATTTTATACGTACTTGTCATCAATCATACTCAAAACTCATACATTTGCACTACTTGGTAGTCATACTTGAAATCTATAAGTAGGCATAACCCGAGTAGTTTCGCATACGTTATACACACTCACACTTAAATACAATCATGCTTACATGCTTATTTTTATACGCTATCACACATTCACGTTCTCACCTGTAATCCTAAAATGTACCCTAACTCATACACTACTAGTACAAACTATGTGGATCATGTACGAACCAAGATAATTGCGGGTGCACACGGGATTATATTGGTAGGCGCATGAAAACCATAGTGCGTTCTACTGTGTATCGTAACACGGAACGTAACATGGTACCATATAGCGAAACAAACGTAACACGGTGTGAACATGGTGGATACGCCGTTGGTACTTCCTATATATAAGTGTCCCTTCCATGTTACCAAACTTTCATAAAACGTACCATGAGAAATTCAGTGATTTCCCGGACCTATTAAATACAATTAACTAACAACAAACTTTGGTGACTCATAATCTTTTCCTCGGTTGTATCCAAACACACTTCAAAATACTTGATACTCGATTATCCATGACTAAACCTCATTCTCAAAACTCGTTAGCCGTAACGGCTACAACTATCACTAGCGCCTTTCAACGTTCCATGTTTGCATTTTCGATATTTATACCATTCTTACCCCTCGCATACACCTACCAAATCGTTCATTCACTACCATACCACGATATTCCCAATTCTTCCCTTAACATTTCATCCAAACTTTATTTACAGTAAATCGGCCTAAACATCAAATCCATTTTGACAAACCTCCCCACCGGCTCAGTCTTGTCAAAATGTTCCTTTTCTTTTAAAACTATCTTCCACTCTTATTTACGTGAAAACTTCAACTAGTCGGTCTATTACCGCTAAAACCTTTTAGAAACCGTAAATATTTACTATCCTAGTTTCTCCCCAATAAAATTTTCTACAACAAGTGATTTTACTAATACGTCTTAGAACTAACAGAACTTTTCTTACTACTTACGGTGCGGGCCGCACATTTTAATCAAAATACATCCTTATTCATACTAAAACCTTCCTCTTAGGTCACACTCTTTTAAAATATTCATTCCAATGAGTTGTCTAGACTCAGTCAAGATCACTTGTTTACACACACACACATACGCGTTTTTACTTATTCTTATACACACTTATGATCGGTGTCTCAAAACACCTTAGTCAAATAAATTAGTTTCACGAACCTACCTTTTTATTCTTCAAATTTCCATACATATTTACACACTTATACATGAACTCCACATAAACTTTAAACTTCAAAATCTCGATTTTGGCCAAACGTTTTCACCAAAATGACATCTTTTCCAAAGTCTTCCTCTTGGAATAAATTTCAGGACGAAATTTACTAAAGTAGGGGAGACTGTAACGCCTCGTATTTCCGCATTCCTATTTTAGAAAGTTCGTATTCGTATTCTATTTTTAGAAACCTTACAATCGTACTCCATCCCCGTTATCTCAATTTGAGGCATTAATCATAATGAAAGTCGTAGTTAATACATACTTGTTTACATGCATTCGATCGTTAAATACATGTTTACATAAAAACCGATACTTGTTACACATGCAAATACTCATACATACACTCTCGATACTCAAATTATACTTACATACATGTTATACACTTAAAAACATGCAAAAACACCAAGTTTTAGCTTAAAATAAGGGAAAAACCAAGTTCAAGGGACCAAATTGCAAAATCTGCCTAAAACGCCCCCTTTGTTGGGCTAAGGGACCACGGATTTGTGGCGGGCCAGGCGATAACCAAAGCGGAGGCGGGCAAAGTAGCTAAGCACGAAAAAGCTTGCATCGAGAATCAACACGTGTTCGTCCCATTCGCTTTCGATACCTTTTGCGCTCTCGCCCAGACGCAGCACGGTTCCTAAGCGGGTTTAGCATGTGGTAAGTAGTAACACCGCGCATGTTAAGGGGTAGAATTTTGTGTTTAGAAGGGTGTCAAGATTGTAGGTCAATAAGGGTTATAAATGTCGGTTCTTCTAAGAACTTCACATCAACCATGATTTACAAGGAGTTAAGAAGTTTTTCAAACCCAAAACTACTAAAAAGTGATGTAAAATTGGAAGCTTATATATACTAGATAATCACTAGTTTCAAATCCAACACATCCAAAAAATAGGAAGTTGCTCAATTGAAATCCTTCATAAGTCTAAAGGTCATTGCTTTGTCATAACTTTAAGAATCTTGATTATGTCACTTGTTGATAAAGGCTTTGTGAAAGAACTCTTTCCACATCTCTTAGTTGTTTATGAATGAAGATATGATTCTTTGTTCTTCTATAGAGGTCTAAAGAGTAGCCACCTAAGTCTTCCTTAACTAAGACACTGACCGGATCCAAGCACTTACAGATTAAAAGATGTGATGATTAGAGAACCTTTCTCTAAGGTCAGGATAGATGACCATGATGAAGATAAATAATTTGTTCAGAACAACTTGTTAAATGCCCTAACAACTTGTTAGCTAACACTTGATCAAGCCCTTTTTGAATCAACCTAACAACTAAGTCCGAAAAACTTGGAAGACCACGTTCAAGCTCCATGACCTTAGTGGAATTCAGCACGTGCTGCATCTTGAACGAATTATGCCCGAGATTGCAGCTGAAACTTAGTCCACGTCGTTCATAACCTATAGAAAACATAGAGTACAATTGTTAGAAATCATAAGTAATGATAAGGATCCTTGTTCCTTTTAGTCCCTGCACCATCCGATAAGGATAACTGATACAGGCAACACTTCAGGATATATGATCCACAATTAATAAAACCTAGGTCCTAACAATTCGTATTAAGCATTGGAACCGGTTATTTGACCAAAAACACATACCCTATGTGCCCGATTCCAGGTATGATTTAGTTGTGGTTCTTAAAAAAATGTGTATTAAAGTACCCAATTTTGAGTTTTTTAGTATCTTATTTTTAGGTTTTTTAATGCTTTATTGCGTTTTGTTACCATCTTTTCTCATCTTCTTTTTTTTTTATTAAATATGCATTGTATAATGTAAAAAGAAATAAAAATAAATGCACTAACATAAATTTATAAGATAGATATTAGAATCATGTATCAGGTATAGCCGGGTATGATCAATTTTGGTTCCGGTTCTTGTCCGGTTTCGGGATTTAGTCGGGTATGATCGGTTCTGGTTTCAGGTATTGAGATTAAAATGTTTACCCTATCTATACCCTACGGGTAGAGTCGCTTTCGGTTTCGGTTTCAGGTGTAAAATACCCAAGTATTAAAACAACTGGTTCCGGGTTTTTTTACCAGGTCTAGCTACTGTTTTTTTTTGCGCACCTCTATACACGACCATCTGAGTTTTGTTACAGGAGCCCATGATATGAGCCCAAACTACCCTGGGCCAAGTCAGGATTAGGCACTTGTGAGTTGTGCCTAGGAAAAAAAATCACATTACTTGAGCAATATTATCCAAAGGCTTTTCGGTAATGAATATGGGCAGCCCACCATCGGAGTCCACTGTTAGTGGGCGTGCTAATTAATTATGAACATGCGTGATGCGTACATTCACAAACAGTGTATTTTTTTTGGAAAGATAGTGAATTATTTGCGAATGTCGGGAGGTATAGCATGTTGTCTTAACCGGGTCCATCTTACAGTGCCCCCTCGCACAATAGATTCCCAATTTAAACCCTTCAATGAGAAACCCCCATCATCCAGACTCGAACTTGAGACGTGAAGGGAAAAACTCAACCAGACTCACCATAGGTGGAACTTAAACACACCCGTAACCACCATTAGATCACTAGTGATGGTTTCACAACCATTTTAACTAAACCATCTAAACCGAAGCAAATCAAAGTCTGGCAGGTAATAGATACGTTTAGGGTGGGTTTAAATGTGATGAATCATCATTATTATTTTAAAGTTCCTAGCCATTTTGAAGATAATAGATATCGGTTCAAACAGTCAAAAAACAACCATTTTAGCTGGTCCATCCGACCCAACTACCCAGCCAATTCAAGCTGTTTGATATGCCATTTTTCAAAACCGTTTTTGGCAGTTCGGCTTTATATAATAAAAAGGTATTTAGACTTACCTTAGCGGATTCAAACCAATTTTTCCATAAATATCTACGATACAACAAAGAAATCACAACCGGAAGCCGTTTTTCCTTTGTCAAGATTGGGTTCTATAGATTCTTGATGAGCTACATCGTAAGTCGCATGAACCCCGACAAGAACATAGTAAACCAACATCACACCGCTACAAATAAAGAACCTCTTAAATGCGATAGCACCCAACGACCCGATCAAAAACACATTCATTAGAATTGACAATGCAGGTAACCATGGAACCAACGGAACCCCCCAAACCTTTGGAACCCTCTGCTGTTGAACCAACATCATTCCAAAGGTACCCACGAGCAAAACCCGCCACCCACTGTATACCCGATCCACCCTTTCACGTTTGCACCCCAAAGTGCGGTTATTCCAACAGACGAACCAATTACAACAGCCAAACAAACCATAAACTTAGCCATATCATGTGTAGATGTTCTGTCCTTCACATAATAACGCCTAACAAGCAACGCAACAGCCATGAGCATGAATATGAAGAGGGTACTAAACGACAACACACTTGACAAAACATCAAGGCTCGAGAATAAAGCAACAATGCAGCTAATTGTGGTAACTAATAGGGTCGCGTAAATAGGGGTTCCAGTTTTCGGGTGGACCAACGCGAACCATGCTGGGATCATATGGGCTCGGGCTATTTGAGTGGTGTATCGGGCTTGACCCATTGATCCAATTAACATACTTGTAAGCATCCCCTTTAGAGCACATAAACTAACAACGTATTTAGCCCATTTCATCCCGATTTTCTCAAACGCAACCGAATAAGCAGCATCTCGATCTATTTCAGTGTATTTCACCATCATTGTAAGAGCTAATGCCATTAGACAGTAAACCACACTGACTGTAGACATCGAACCAACTAGACCTAACGGTATATCCTTCGCTGGTTTTCGAGTTTCTTCCGCCATATTAGCAACCATATCGAAACCGGTATATGACCAGTAAACGACAGCTGCAGCACTAAACATTCCTCCTGCCCCATACGGGAAAAAAGGTTGCAAATTCGAGGTTTTAGAGTGCATAAACCCGACAATGATTATGAAAACTATGATCAAAGAAGTTATCATTGACAGTATCATGTTGGAGAATGATGTCAATTTGGTTCCTCTCATTGCTACCATGTTGGCCATGAACAAGATTACCACAGCAATGGGGTCTAGTAGATTGAAACCTTCTG
The DNA here is from genome assembly GCA_947069175.1 of Scalesia atractyloides. NCBI lineage: Eukaryota > Viridiplantae > Streptophyta > Magnoliopsida > Asterales > Asteraceae > Scalesia > Scalesia atractyloides. The sequence continues at coordinate 68,098,107 of CAMTDV010000020.1, read as the reverse complement.
CAAACGAATCGACTTTTATACGAAGAATATCAGGATTAGAACTAAACATACTGGCTAAGTACGATGAGAACGATCGAGCCAGACCGGCTGCACCAGCAACAGCTTCCAATAGAATGTTACCTGCAAAACAAACAGCAACTTAAAGGGGTATTGGCAACTTTAGGGCTGTTCATGAACCTAATATATATATATATATATATATATATATATATATATATATATATATATATATATATATATATATATATATATATATATATTATAGATATTTATATAATTAAAAATAATACTAGAGTCGGTATCTAAACAAACAGCGTATATGGCGAATCAAAGATGGATGCAAAGTAGGATGAGTTACCAGCAGCAATAAAAGCAACGAAATCACCTAACTCAATCCTCAAAAACGAGAAGGAGCCACCAGCAATCGGAATCTCAACAGCAAACTCCGTATAACAAAACACAGAAAATAGAGCCGACAATCCAGACAACGCGTACGACAACACAATCGAAGGTCCAGCATTATCCCTCGCTTCAAGCCCCGTAATCGTAAATATACCCGAACCAACAACCGAACCGAAACCAAGCCAAATAAGATCAATCCACGTCAGACACTTGTGCATGTCATTCTCACTCTGCCTTTTCAGTTCAACCAGCTCCGTGATGTCACTAGACCGGCCGAAACACCGGTCACGGAGGCGGTGGATGGTTTGGGAGAAGGCGGATCTGTAAGCAGTTAGGTTTTGGAAGGAGGGTTCTGGGTAGAAGTCTTGTTTGCTGAATCGCCAATACGATTTTGAATGTTGATGATGGTCCATGCTGGTCATTGAGGAGCTCAGGTTTGTTAGAGGAGTGAGGAGGAGGTTGTTGATATCGGACTCCGTTGACGGTTGGATCGGGGATTTCATCCGCTTTTAGGGGTGATGGATCGGGTTTGTGTTATGGTTGGTGGAGGAGGAATCTGGGATGGCTGATTCCGTTGTATTATTGGTGGGGTGATTGGGATTTGGGATACTCACAAAAGTCAAAAGTATTTTGAATAATGTATAATCTTCGCGTGCATTCATCATAATCAACCGAACGCACCCACTGTGAGTGAATCTTACAATTCCCCTTTTTAAATTACACGTTTTGGGGTGTGTCATGTGTTATGAATTAATTAATTTATTTATTTAAACTTGTGCCATACCACATCATGACTTAATCTTAGATTGATTTATTGTGGTGATTTATTTATATTCCGTTTGTCAAATTACATGAAACTCATACATTAAGCCCATTAGTTCCTCGTGGGAAACGAGTAGAACATCGCGTGCTTCAATTCAAATTCATTATTGTTCATGTGTGTTTTCATTGAGTTTATATTGTTTGTAGTTGTGTTATTCATAATTATCATGTTTATGCAATTCATTCATCAGGCCCCTCAGTTCCTCGTGAGAGACGAGTTGAGCATCGCGTGCCTTTAATTGTTCCATTATTGTTCATGAGTGTTTTCATTTAACATCTTATGATTATTGATCAAGTTACATCTAATTTTATTCAGGTTTGGTTGTGCACATATTTCATAATCAATTTAAATAAATTGTTCAAATGTTTTCCATAGGATTCACTCGCCAACATTATGTTGATCCAAAAACCTTTTTACACATGATACAGGTGAACAGGTTGAAGCAAGGATAACATAGGATATGCCTTAGAAGAGAACAAAGGAGTTAGATTGTTAGTTAGATCATGTTGTATCACTATTGTAAACTTTCATTTAATTTGTATTAATGAATATGAAACATTTAATAAATGTCATGAGCTTTGATGATAACCCAATCATGCCCCGATCACCTTATCCGCTGCGGGTCGGGGTGTGACATCAACATGCGGCAACGTCGTTGGGTGGAATTGTTAAACGACTACGACTGTGACATTCGTTACCATCCTGGCAAGGCGAATGCTGTGGCCGATGCACTTAGTCGTAAGACTCATGTGAAGAGTGTTTGTTGTCACAAAACCATGGAAAATTTCCACCATCTGATTCGAGATGCACAATATTCAACCATTAACGAGGGCAACCACGAAACTGAGTTGAATACCAGTGACGAAACACCACTTGAGCAGAAGAACATAAATCCCGATATTCTGTGCACCCTGGCGCTGACACGATGTACCATGATCTTCGTACGTCTTTTTGGTGGCCTGGAATGAAACGTGATATCGCTCTTTATGTGTCGAAGTGTCTAACATGTTCTAAAGTCAAGGCAGAACATCAACGTCCGTCTGGCCTACTCGAACAGCCTGAAATCCCTGTCTGGAAATGGGAGAGTATTGCCATGGATTTCATTACGAAATTACCTCGTACTCCTTCGGGTCAGGATAGCATTTGGGTTATCATCGATTGTCTGACCAAATCCGCTCACTTCCTTGCCATTCGTGAAGATTACAAATTCGAGAAATCGGCTCGTATCTATACGAGTGATATCATCAGTCGTCATGGTACGCCCATTGACATCATTTCCAATCGTGACGCTCGTTTCACTTCCCGCCTTTGGCAAACTTTTCAATCCGCCCTTGGCACTCGTTTGAACCTTAGTACTTCTTCTCATCCTCAATCTGATGATCAGACTGAGCGTACTATCCAAACTCTAGTGGATATGATTCGATCATGTGTAGTCGATTTTGGCGACAACTGGGATACGCACTTACCCTTGGTAGAATTCTCGTACAACAAAAGCCATCACGCAAGTATTTAAATGGCTCCATTTGAAACATTGTATGGTCGTAAGTGTGGTTCGCCTATTTGTTGGCACGAGATTGGAGACGTACAACTCTCCGATCCCGAACTGATACAAGAGACGACATACAAGATTCTAAAAATATGTGATAATCTTCTTAAAGCTCGAAGCCGACAAAAGAGTTATGCTGATAAAAGACACAAGCCTTTGGAATTCAGCGTGGGTGATCATGTGCTTCTCAAGGTGTCCCCATGGAAGGGTGTTGTTCGTTTGGGTAAGAAATGAAAACTCGCTCCTTGCTACGTGGGTCCTTTCAAGATTCTCGAAAGGATTGGCAAGGTAGCATATAGACTGGACCTACCTCAAGCACTCAGCAATGTTCATCCTCTATTTCACGTTTCAAACTTGAAGAAATGTCTAGCCAAAGAAGGACTTCAAGTCCCACTCGAAGATCTTCAAATCAACGAGACCTTGCACTTCGTGGAGAAACCTGTCGAAATCATGGACCGAGGAATTAAGCGATTGAGGCACAGTCGAATTCCCATAGTCAAGGTTCGATGGGAAGGTAAACGTGGCGCCGAATTTACTTGGGAACTCGAGAGTGATATGAAGACTAAGTATCCGCACCTGTTCGTTACACCTTCCTCTGGAGGCATATACATGTAACGCCTTGCTTTTCCATACTTTCCTTAATTAGAAAGTATAGTCATATTTCTATTTTTGGAAACTTGTATTTGTATTTCTTTTACCAATTTTGTAATCCGAGACTTGAATCATAATAAAATTTATACTTAATACACACTTGTCTTACATGCATTCAATCGTTAAATATATGCAAACTAATACTTGTTATACGTGCAAAAATTCATGCATTCACACTCGACACTCATACACGTTATATGCTTAAATCATGCAAAAATGGCAACTTAAACTAAGTTTAAGGACTAAAAGTGATAAAAATAAAGAAACTTCTGGAATAACTCACCTCGCGCCCCTCAACCGAATCCTTGTTAACCTCTCGCGGCCCGCCAGACCTCTAGCGACCCCCGACCGAGCCCTCTTCACCCTCTCGCGGCCCGCGAGAGGGGCATAATCCAGAGAAGTTGGTTTCAAGCTCATGGATTGGTCAATTTTGTGTTTTATGCATTTATTACCCTCAACTAACAACCTCCTAATCTCACCTATAAATACCCCACTCCTCCTCTCAAATCACACCTCAAATCATCTCTTCTCTTCTCTTTAACAGCTCTAAGAGCTCTCTTTCTCTAAAAGATCAAGGCTTCAAAAAGTGAGTTCTAATTCACCTCTCTCCTTTAGATCTTTCTTCTTTCTTACCACTTGAAACACCTTTGGAATGTCTCCATAAGTCTTCCATGGAAGACCAACTTGGAACATTACCATGTCTAAGGTCCCAAGTGTAAGAGCCTTTTGTTTTAATAGGGTTTTCAACCCACAAGTGTTTTACCTTCCAAGCTTGTTCTTGAAACAAGACTTGAGTTGGTAGAGTGTGATCACTTGGAAGCCTTGGCTATCCTACTTTCGATCCACCACCTCACTTGATGATTTTGTTTACTTTTTGTCTTTTACTTTTATGTTACTCACGACCATTCTTGTTGTTCTTGTGACAGCTTGTGCATTGGTAAACTATACGAGAGAGGTTTTAAAAGGAAGGTTATCCTCCTACCTCCATGCATGACTTCTATGAACTTCCATGATATTTATGATTTACTTATTACATACGCTATATATAATAAATAATAATAATAATAATAGTAATAGTAATAATAATAATATAATAATAATAATAATAATAATAATAATAATAATAATAATAATAATAATAATAATATAAATCACGGGGTGTCAGCCCAGTGGCCAGCCTCACCCATTCCAAACGGGAGGACGCGGGTTCGAGTCCAGCTCGGCCCGAATAATCCTGCTGGGTAGTAACCGCCAGGCAGCTATGGGGCTAAGCTAGCTTGGGGAGGGAGAACCCTCCCGCGGTCAGGGGTACCATGCATTTACCCTACGCTATATAATATATGTATATATTCACTAACCGAACTCTTGATAGTAATCAAATGATTGTCCGTTATGGTACTAGGTTACATCACCTATGTACTTAATCTCTCGTTACGATTCTGATAGGTAACCTAACCCATGAAAAACATCAACCCGAATGGGTCTTATAGTGTCAAAAACGAGTATTAAGTCTAGATGATTATTTTCTCGTATAACATACTTTAGCGTATTTAAAGTTCCTAAATCCTCCTTTATAATTCGAATACTTACCAACCTCTGTTTCTCCATCCCTTCACGAGTTACAAGTGGAAGCGTTTGCAAAACTGTGAGTACACTCGACCCACTTTTTGTTTACAACACTTTTGGGTGTAACATGTTTACTTATACCAAAACCACAACACTTAAACTTTATGAAATGCACAAACAATCCTATGCACATGAATACTTGATACGCTTATGTGATGCTTATATCTTGGACATTCTTTATGTGATACTTTAGTCATTAACTTGTTTTAAGCCTTCGTTTGACATGTATAAGCGCTTTTGGAAGTAACGCATCCCCTCCATCGTGTAATCTTGAGGCCATGTTAAAACGTCGTGATTGCGTTAAGGGTTTGACTAGTAGTATTGCATGCCTTGTATATGATCTTGTAGAGATCATAGTTACCATGAGGATTTGTTTAAACTTTATTCGTATACGTATGCTATGCTTAAACTTGTGTACTCGCCTTTGCTTTTGCATTGAATTGTTATTTTAAAACATGTTACAGGTTGATGAAGAGGATGCTACGAAATCAAATAGAAAGGACTTAGATACACACATTTAGACGTTTAGGTTAATGTTGTTGTATTAATTTTGTTATAATTGTTGTATTTGTTTCAATGTTGTATTTTGACAATTATTCTTGAAATGAAATTTGACTTTAAATTAAATATTGTCATTATTAGCATTGTGAGCAATGAGCAATCTCGTTATCGTCAAACTCCGATGTTTCCGCCATCGGTTGGGGTGTGACAATACGTTAGAAGTTTTTCGCTGCAATGGGCCGTGGTGAATATCATACGGCCGATTCGTTTTCGGGTAAATGGACCGAAATGCTTAACAACTTCAACAACATTCTCTCAAACTGGTTCCAAGTTTGACTTTCCTCCTTCCCCTTTTCCTTGGATAACCGTGGGTTCAAGAAGCAAAGGAATGAGTTATTGAATTATTTAAGTTAAATAAGTTATAGGGTGTACTAGGTTGTTCAATTAGAAGCAACAACCATTTAATAGATTTGATATTTCAAACATAGGTGGGGTTGTCTTGGGTTTAAAAAATAACCAGTTGGGAGTGAAGGAACATGGCCGACTTTTATTTGGATGGCCAAACCAAGATTAATATAAAGTCATAAACTCGAGTTTCTTTGATATACTAATGCTTCAAATGGTGATCGAACCAAATCAACGTATTCAAAATATATGAGTGTACGAAGGTGTGTCATGCATATATATAAACATAGACTTTTATATGAGTGTATGCATTTTAAATCAAACCTTTAGAATACGAAATTGCTTATATAGGTTTACTGAACCCGGAATCTCATGATAGGGTTGTGTGGAGAACTAGATCGGGAAAGGAGATGAACTACAGTGCCGCTATAGGATGGGATGATCTTCCACAACATCAGACTGAAGTTCCATGGGCGAGTATTATTTGGTTTCCCCAATCTATTCCTCGTCATTCTTTTTTAATGTGGCTGCTTGTGAACAAAAAACTTAAAATGCAGGATGTAATGAGTCGATGGTCTTCGGCGGGTAATACTAATTTTAACCTCATGTGTTGTTCGTTGTGCATGGTTGGTCTGGATTCTCATGAGCATCTTTTTTTCGAGTGTGTATGCTGCTCAGATTTGGAATGGTATTCGAGATAAAGCAGGGATGGGATCGATTCCTAACACGTGGGAAAGGATCTTTGATCATTTGGTGCAATATGCGAAGTCAAAGCATGCTACTCATGTTATTGGGAAGCTTGTTGTTGGTGCGGCAGCTTATTTCGTGTGGCAGGAACGAAACCAGAGACTTTTTTCTAGCAAAAAAAGGAGTGCAGATCAACTCATTGAGGTTATTCTAACAACAATTCGGATGAAGCTACATTTGATGAAATTCAAGAGCACGAGTCACACTAGAGCTCTTCTACAGGAATGGAGACTTCCTAGAGGGTTGCTGATATATGATGATGAATATGGCTAATGGTGTTGCATGTGTTTTTTTTGTAACTGAGTGTTATGTGTCTTGTCGAGTGACGTGTTTTTGAATTTGTGTTTAGCGTCCGTAGTGTGATTGCTCGTTTTACTCTAGTATGGCATGTCATACTTGAGAACTGAGGTTTTTGTCTGCCTCACTTGTTTGTTTTTTGGTTGATTGATATTATATTCACCGGGTAAACCCTTTACCAAAAGAAAAGACTAGTCAGAATCTAAATACATCGGATAGCCACCAAATAAATCACGCACAGATAAAATGGCTTTCAACTTTTAGATTATTTTTATAATTTTTTTTGTTTTGGATTTTCATACAATCACCAACGTCGCGATCATTTACCGACTTATCACATACCGACAATTCCCATGAATTACCAGATGTTTGATATGATATACCAGGACTTTGCTAGACTTTATGGACTAAATTAATACAAAATTAAGTCTAAATGCACATAATTAAAAATTAAGCATTGATTAGGATGTACGGATGAACCTGGAAATTTGCCCGTTGTCACATTTCCATCTATGACGGATCAGTATACTAGTTTGTAGGACTCTATCCGCTATACGCAACAAACATACACTTTAGTAGAACACATTGACTACAGAGTCCGTGTTGTTAAGACTGACATAGGTAGCATCCGAGAGGATGTCAATGACATGATGTGGAGTGTATATAAAAAGTGGTATCAAGTTTTAATATTTATAAAAAAACACAATAAAGTGCTATCACTACACTTCGCGTTAGGCAAGTGCACCCAATGGTATAATCTGGTGATGGAAAGATACCGAGGTCGTTCAAGGATACAACAACTTTGGTACTGAGCCTTCGTCATGACCTACTTCCATCCAAAACTTTATCTAATTCACTACCACAATTGGGCTATTCCCAAGTGGCAGTAAAATAATATATTTAGGTCAGGGGATGTGGTATACCGCCCTAAGCCAAATCAGCCAAAATAGCGCCCTTTAGCGCCTTATACCCACTTCCCCGGCGCCATTGAGTCTTCGCCAACCTGATAACGAGCGCCAACGGATAAATTTTTTGTGGCCCCGCATCTCTTGACCGTTGCAAACAGGTAACAAATTTAAAAAATAACTTTTAATTTTTAAAATTCACACTATATATGTCCAACCTATTTTACTCAAATTTCCATCTATTCTTTATAAATTTTATAAACTATCTCACACAATGTATCCTAACAATCAAAACGCGTGGGACCCCAACAATCTGTTTTGAGGTAATTTAGCAAACAACCAGCAAGAAGAACGATTCCGAACAGACCCGCAAACGGTGAGATTGGGTATTATCCAATGACACCTACCACCCCAACCTCCCCTCATCCGACAACGCCACCACCGCTTCCCCTTTTTTGGATATTATTCCGCACCGCCATTTTTTCCCCAAACCCAACCCACTTCCTCAAAAGGTGGATGATCAAGAAGGCATTGTAAAAGGGCGAGAATGAAGAACGTGCTTCCTAAAACGATCAAGAGGTGGACGTCCACTGAAGAACTTGCATTGTCACATAGCTCAACGTGTTGGAGAATTTGATTGTTTGTAAATTTTTGTCTCCATTTACTTTATATAAATATATTTTATTTTTATTTTTATTTTTATTTTTACTTTGTGGCTACTAATTTTATTTTTAAATTATAGCAACCGACCAAGATATAGTCGTCTTTTTGGAGGCGTATACGTTAGAAGTTTTTCGCTGCAATGGCCGTGGTGAATATTATACGGCCGATTCGTTTTCGGGTAAGTGGACCGCAATGCGCACCATGATTAACAACTTCAACAACATACACAATAGCCTCGTCAACAATCACACAAGAAGAAGCGGTTCAAGCGACGTGGACATAATGACCGCTGCCCACAACGAATATAGAATGTATCATGGCCATCCGTTTACGATGTTACCTGTGACAAGTGACAAATAACTGGTAATTTTGTACAATCTAATCACTATTTTTGGTACATAATCTCATGATTTTTATCGTAATTTGATTACGTAACTGAGTCGTACATCATATCACAAGTACTAGGACAAGTGAATCATGCCATAACATATATTGGTTTCCGTTACGGCACAAAACAAATCAAACAATGCCTTAAAAGTGTTGGTAGAAAGTGTTGGACGCACTATTCGCGGTTGCACTATTCATGTTGGCAAAACCACTAAAACGAAATAGAACAATGAATAATGGCATGCTAATGCCACAAATGAGTCCATATATACATGAAAACACTAATGTGGGAACACATCTTGCAATAATACATAACTTTCCTGTACAACACCTAAATCACAAAATTGTCCGTTTCGACTAAAAAGGTGACAATTTCTGTTCGTCCGCAACATTAGTTCGGTATTTTCTAGATTCCATAATTATAATAGAAAAATGATAAACACTCTAAAACGATATGAGAATATTAGAATATATAAAAGACATCGTTTCCGGTCATACGACAAGCAGTGCACAATTTGACCGGAAATCTACCGATTGTCGAATCGACAAAGATTTCAATGACCGATAGCCTCATACATAAATCTAGAGAGCTAGTTAAGCTTCATTTGGGATCCGAAATCCCTTCAACTATCTTGAGGTCACAGAAACACAACTCCCAGAAATGTTCGACGACAAAATATATAAGTGTCGATATTGAGCGAATAATTCAACGGGAAGCGTTTCGGCCATCCAAACTCAACATATAAACGCCATGGCACTTATGGTGGTCGAAACCAAAGCTTCTGGTACGAAACAATAAAGTTCGTATACTAATCGATATCGTACTGATGAGCGAACTAGTGGTTTTTTGCTATCCAAAACTAATACCGATTAGTCAAGGGGACTAACTAATATTGATTAACACCCTAAACCCTGAATTACTCACTAGTGACGCAAGACAAACCTCTAATCCTCATACTTAAGTTTAATCACCTAAATATCTTACCATTTAACATGTGATATATAAAAAATTTACACTTAACCCCCCCTTCATGTAAACGGTTTTGGTGGGTCCCCTAGACCAACCACATGCTTAATTTGATAAGCGGAATGGAAGAAGTATGGCATGGCTAGATCTACTCTTGACTTTTGAAAGGAATACATGAATTTTATAACAACTACACATCAATTTATCATCATCTTTTACACCTTTCAAAACACATACAACACCCTCCCAACTCTCTCTCAATCTCGACTACACTACACCACCACAAACCACCTTCTTTTCACCACTAAACACCACTTTTTACACACTTTAAAGCCCTCACAAGATCATCTAAGGAGTTTGCAAGCATAAGGGATCATTAGAGCTTTCTTTGAAGCTTCATCTTCTTCTTAATCTTCACTTAATCTTGTGCAAACTTGTAAGATAATCTTTCACCATATTTAAGCTTCTTTTGACATATAGTTTATGAAAGTAATTGTTGATCATCTTGAATATAAAGAAAAATCAAACTTAAAAACCCTAGCCTCACCTTAATAATCTACTAAATATAGTTTATTATGTGTTGATTATGTGTATTAATATTAACTAGTTAGCATGATTATGTTAAAGTAAGATGTTTAAACTGGATGATCTTGTATGAATAATAATATAAATGATGATTTAAACATGGTGATGTTTAAATCTAAACAAGATCATCAACCTCATGATCCATGAAGTTTACTACAACTAAAATGATTTACTACATATGTGTAACTTTTATAAAGAATAAACACCATGATTTAAGTTATGATCATCTTAAAAGTATAGTGAACAAAATGGTTTAAAATGGAAATCTTGATTTGAAGATATAACAAAAATGGTGTCTTAAATGTTTTAATAAATATGTGAGATCTCATTATTTTTAAGTAGAGTAGTTAAATATATGTTTACAAAGGATCATGGAAATGAGGATGAAAAGTTTATAAATGAAGCATACAAAAGTGGTATGTTAACTTGAGTTGAAGATTGATCTTGATTATGGGTTTAAATATGATTTAAATACGTTTCTGAAACGTGGAAAACGCCATAGTGTAGGGGAAACTATGGCGAAATTTTCTAAAAATCTAATCGCGTTTAAAGAGTAATTAACGGGACTAAACGTGATTAGTGACCTAAACCGTCATTAAGGAAGTTTTAATGAGGGTTAAACTCTAACCTTCCAAGGGTTTAACAAGTATATATATATTTTTTACAAGTTAAAAATGAGTATTCATTGCATATATATACTTGTGGGAATAAAAATATATAGATATACATAAACTTTTGTCACCAAAAGTTTATGTGTAAAAATACATGTGTATGTATCTAGAAAGTCTAGGGTATACACCACAAAATACCCAACTTATACAACACCTCAAAAACTTGAAGAATTACCAAGTGTAAATAACATGAACACATACACTTTTACAATACTCTTGAAACAATAATTGGACGAACGGAGTAATGTGGACAATGGTCGAATTTACACAATACACTGTCGCGTCGTCGATCGACAAAAAAAATAGCTAACATGAAGAGCTACTACGACGTTGGGTGATTTTCAACATGAAAATTTATATATTAAACGACAACGACGACACGTCTAAAAGTGATATATTTTAGACAGTTAACGAATATATATTTATCGATGACAAAATCCGGTAAATTAAGATGTATAAAAATTTCTAAGTGATTTTATAAAAGTATATAAACATACTTAAAAGTCTATACTTAGTAAATTACCAAGTGTAAGATTATAAGCATTTGGACTCATGAAAATTAAGTTGGGCTAGGCCCATTATATAAAAGACATGGACAAGGCCCAATTACACAAAATATATAATAAAATGGGCTAAGCCCAAAGGCATAAAATACATGGGCTAGGTAAAAACATATAATTTCATGGGCTAGGCCTAAAAACGTAAATTACATGGGCTAGGCTAATCACATAAAGACATTGGCTAGGCCAAATGACATAAATTACATGGGCTAGACCCAATCACATAAAGACATGGGCTAGGCCCAATGACATAAATTACATGGGCTAGGCCCAATGACATAAGATATGGGCTAGGCCCAATGACACGCGTGCAAGGCACGAGGATATGTGAAGGGCGATGCCCGTTCACACACGATCTAAGAATGACAATGTGAAACTAGTGAAAAGTATGAAATTTACTTTTGGTAACTTGTAAATGTTGGAATGCATTGCTTATATCAGTGTGGCATCCTTGTTGATTTATACTTGTTTACTTGATCGGATGCAATGATTACCTCCTAGTCACATGTTTGTACTTCCGCTATGACCAGGGTGTGACATTACCTTCATGGGAGCTTCTACGCAAATCTCCAAAGTGACATCTTGTACCACCGTTTGACCCAACGACCCATAGGTCAAAACAGTCCAAATCAAGAACGAATAGTGAACCATCCGAGTCCGATGCTTGTACTACTATTAACTTAAACGAAGAGTTGGATGAATTGAATTTTGAGGAACCGCAAGAGCTGCCATGACCAAAGGCTAGGGATAGAAGCAAGGCAACAACACGAACACGAAACACCTCCTATATTTTAGACTAAGACAAGTCAAACATGTATTTCACATTCCCCTATGAAATTAAGAGGCTACTTTATTATAACTTAGACTATCTCAATGCATTCTTACCCTCTTATTCTTACTCTTTTGCCTTTACATGCCCACACCATTTCAGCAATGGTGTTCTTTAAGGCTATTTATGTAGCCTTTAATTATGGATAGAAGTTTGTCGTGTTTTTGGTGATGAGGTTGGCCCATACTAAAAAAAATCTATATATTTTGTATAGTGGGTAGATGATGAGGTGGAAATTTAGAAGAATAAGAATATTTGTAGGGTTGACGATGAAATAAACGTTTTAAGGATTTATAAGGACTTGTTGTGGCAGCTAAGGACACCTATGAGCGCTTGTAGCATTGAAGATAGCCTTACTTTATTACAACTTGAAGTTTAAACTATCTTCAATGGGCCCTTAGAGATGAAGACCTTGGAGGCCTTTACCATTGTAGTTTATCCATCCTAAGAAGCCTTAGCCCTTAAGTGAGGTGCAAGTGCACAAGGGTGTGGATTTGACTCAATTCATGCGATGAGGTATACCTAATGTAAAAAAAGTTATTTAAAAATTGTACTTGTGCGTGAAGTGAGCATCTCAATATACATAATGAAGTGCATCTTAATATATATAATAAATAAAAGAAAATTAGTAAGCGCCATATGACAACCCCTAATATCATTGTCTGGGACATATTTGGGAAGACAACCATTCAGTCACACAATTGGAGGAAGACCCGATCCAACAGCCACCTCCACCCATTTTCCCCACATCCTTCAGTTAAGGAGCCGGCGCCTCCTCTTAGGCACAATTCCTACCTAGTTTTCCATCTATGACGGATCAGTATACTAGCCCGCAAGACTCTATCCGCTATACGCAACAAACATACACTTTCGCGCAAAACATTGACTACAGAGTCCGGGTAGTTAAGACTGACATCGGTGGCATTCGAGAGGATGTCACTGACGTGATGTTGAGTATATATAAAAAGTGGTATATTTTAAGTCGTTTATACACTGGTTCAAGTTTTAATACTTATTAAAAAAACCATAAAGTACTATCACTACACTTCATGTTGGGCAAGTGCACCCAATGGCATAATATAGTGATGGAAAGATACCGAGGTCATTCAAGGATACAACAACTTTATACTGTTGTTTAGTCAATCGAAAACTAAAAAGGTTTAAATGGCTCACAAAAATAAAAAGAAGAGATAAAAAAGTAGATTTGTAATCAATGATAAAAAGCGGGAGTTTGGGATATGTGTTACCTCTTGATGCTTCGTTAACTAAAATAAACCAACAAAAGCTCGATTGGCAGATAATAAGTTATATTCTATTATTGCATAAAGTTCTAGAATTCGTTTTAGAGACTCTCACACACTAGACCATACTATTTGAATCAACAAGTAAACGCCCTGCAAGGTCGGATCAAACAGCAACGATATTGCCGAATCAGAAGGGAAATTCTATACCGTTGTGGTTTATTATCATGTAAGAAAATTTCATAAGAGATTTACATGATTTGTCACTAGGGAAACCCTTGGTGAGGCATCAACATGTTTTGGCTCTACATAAACATAGAATACATGAATTTTCTACGCTAGTGGCAACACAAGATTGTTGGTTAGTTTTTAAGGATTAAGAACAAAGATTACATGCCCCGTGCCAGTGGTGACATGAATGTTTCACTCACGTTCAGTTAGGGATGGCTTTGTACATACTTGTACTCGTACCAACAACAATAACAACCAAACCAATAAATCCCATAAATAGCAAAACTGTTGGTAGGGTGGGAGAGTAAGATGTAGCCAAACATTCCCTTCTACCAATCCGTATTCATATCGATTTCGAAAATACTGGTACCGAATTTGAACAAAACTAGGTACCAAATACCACACCGAATATATAGGTATGGTACGTTTATTGGTATTGGTACAAGTTTTCGGTACGATACCTGCTTTGGTACCACTTTGTTTTAATTTATTGTTTGAACACTCATATGGATACTAAATAGTTAAAATCGATATGAGCATCAATATAATATGAGTACCAAATAAGTAAAATCGATACGAGCACCATAAATACCACAATACGAAATTAAACATCATATAAAAAAACTTTTAAAGTTCTATATAAAATTCGGTGCCGTCCCGTACCGATACCGATACCGATACCGAAAGTACCGAATACCAAAGTCAATAAAATTGGTATGAGTATAGGTACGAGTATGGGTATTTGGGAAAAAAAAAGCTCATCCCTACTTTCAATAAGTATATCTTACTTAAAAAGTCATTAAAACACGTGCACATCTTATTAAGCCATAACTAGTTTTAGTTAACTCCCCATCAAGGGGTTTGTTTCCTCAAAACACCCACAAGAACATGAATGCTCATTAGGATAGTTTTCATCAAACTTGAAAAGATTAGATGAATCATTAAAAGTTTGATTACACTAATGTTTCTTGTGTTTCACTTAATGATTACAATAATTAGAGATAGTGGGTAGAAGAGAAGTGCCATGTAGAGAGGAAAGAATTGAGTAAGTGAAAATGGTGGCCTTGAAGCTATATTTGTAGGCTACTAGATGATGAGGCATGACCCTTATTGGTAAAGGTGAATGACACATAGTTGGGAGACAGGCACGAAGAGTGCCTTCATGACATGGCCCGTGGTCAGTGTTGTGGCCACATCGAATCTTCAAAGTCTTCTAGAATATGATTATTGTCTTTAGTGGTCGGGGCACGGGGCGTGCCTCAGCATCTTCTATTTGTAGTTCAAATAGGGGTGTTAATCGAATCGAATTATGATTTTTGAATTATTCGAATTTTTATTGTTTTACCTGAATTCGTATTCGATTCGATTAGCATTTGAAACTCGAATCGAATTTCGAATAAATTCGATTTAGTTCAAATTCACCGCAAACAATAAATTATTATACTTTCATTTTTAAAACTACTACAATAATTATATTCAACATAAAATATAATAATATGCAAAACTAATTAACAATCAATATGTCAAAACACCAAAATTTAGAAGATAGGTTGGTTACTAGTAGCGATGTAAGTTAGGTAATGTCATGAATAATAAACTTATCACTTATGGAGGTAGTTCATACTTTGGTCAAGTTTAGAAGTTGTATGTGTACATGTGTTTGTGTGTGTATATACATACATAATAAACTGCGTTTTATTTTTTTTAATCTAATGAGTCGAGACTTATTTATGTTTTAGTATTATGTTATGGATCGTAGGCCATAAACAAATAAGTGTGATGGGTAACGGGTCAACTAGCGTAAATTCTTGTTCAAGTCTAAATGGGCAAGGCAGGTTGACATGAAACAGTTTTGCCAAAACTTGTTAAGCCCTTTGCAATATCAAGTGCGTCAAGTATGATAACACAGTATATTTTTTCTATAACGGATCACACAAGTAGCTTATGTAGATTCTTTTGTAATAAGCTCCTCAATCTGAAATAACAATTCATGGTTAACCTCTCGTAAATCACGATGTTGTTGAAGATCACCTTCCAATCTCGTTGGACCACCACTAACTTTTAGTTGCCACATCTTCACATAAAGTTGTTGGCGAGACGGTGTCCTGATTCAAGAATTGAACCAACCAAGTCCATTTCCTTGAGACTTACTCGAGTCAGCTCACTCCCTTGACGATAAACAACAATTGAAATAAATAAAACCACTTTATCTAGATCTGTAGGAACTAGGTTTACTTTTTATAAAATATAATTACAAAACATATAATAACGAGACTCTCGTTATTCATAGAAAAAATAATAGTACAATATCGGTTGCAATAACTAAATAAAGAGAATATAAAATATAATTATATATACCAATCTTGATTTAAGCCGCATCTCTGGTGGTTCCTTCAACCGCACTTGATAGCATCCTAGACTGCAACAAAGAGCACACTAAAACATTGATGATTTTGGTTGAGGCACGTGTTCAACACGCTTCCCTTAAAACAGATTTCGCACCTCTACTAAAGACGACGCGATTGTTTCCCAGTGTACAACAGCCGAAGCAGTATGTACTGCCGAAGATGGCTCACGCGCCTGTGGTTACATCGGGTAATTGTAGTGCTTGAACTTATGTACAAATAAGGATGTGATGGTGGTGGAAAACAAGTAGGGAGTACTCCTCTCTCTAGTTGGTCTTCATGTGTTCATCCTCCTTCTAGTATATTTTATGTATCAAGCAATACAATATTCTTATATTCACAAAAAGAAAAACATAGCCTACTAATTGTACAAGAGTTAAGGATTAGTGAAAGGTTTCACTTAATTAGTCACTTAATTAGAGACTTAAGAACTCTAATAAAACTAATTAAATGTCATAAGAAGCTCTACTCAAGAGTTTCTCTTTTATTCAGCACATGAAGATTCTAATTAATATTTCTAATTTCATTAATTTATAAACATATTAAATATCCATTCACCAAATTTCCAACAATCCCCTACATGAATGGAGATCATTCAAAACAAATAAAATTTCCAATGGAACCTCGAAAGTTGAGTTTTGCATACGATAGGTAGGTGTTACCCTTTGAACCTTCGCTCATGAAATGCACTTAGCCAACTAGCTCTGAGTAGACATCGATGTCTTTGAACTAGTCTGCCGTTTGTGTAGACGACAGTGCACTTCACAAAAGACTCTCCTTAGCCGGGTCATCTCCTCATAGTCGTGTCCAATAATGGTCGTGGAACACTTTCTAGTTCTGCGAGAGCTCTAGGAATTGTTCCCTCAATTCCATTCGAAGCAACACCACTTCTCTCTAACATAGGTGATTCTCCTTATATCATTAAAAGCATTGTGGTTTATCGTGATTTATCCAAATCATTTACCACATATTATGCTTAGCCTAACTCTTTGTCACTGAATATCATAGATATAGACTAGGATGTATTTAAACACACCGTTTATACTTTGGGGGTATGTATAACCATATATACTAGCTTATGCATATCATTTATGTCCCCACAATGACCACCCTTAGACATATGAGTCAGTTGTCCTATTGAACTTAGATCTTGGGATCTCTAGTCAACTAAGTTAGGTTTCCTTCACATACCCTTTTAATAGGCTTTAGTCTCATTCCACAACTTGATCTCTAATAAACCCTCAGGTTTTTGGATCCATAACATTATCTTTGACTTTGTCTAGTCACTACAAATAACTTTACTTATTTGAGATCAGTTGTCATGACGTGTTCTTAACTCACAAGTTAATTTGCCTATTCTCAACTTCTAATACTATAACCTTAGTGGCCATCTGAATCTGGTTATAATATGTTTTTCTAAGATAAACTTTTCATTTAAGGCAAACACATCTCCATTATGCACTACGGCCTTTGTCTCCTCCACTTAGTCGTCTGTTTGCAATGTTAGATTGGATTACAAAATCCTTATTGTCAAACTTTTATTATACAAATGCAAGACACCCCCACACTTAAGTGTTATAGGATATCATCCAGATGGGGTAATCAAACCATTTCTACATACCCTTATAGGGTTGTTTCTAAATGGATCCTCCCCCACATTTCATGCCATTTGATCAACATTTCCGTAACTTCACTTATGACGACATCTATACACAATGATTGAACAAGATCAGCCTCATTGTATCAGTGAATTCAACTCATATTGCATTAGCTTACATAAGCTTCTGAGCTGACCAAAGCAACACATGCCATTGTCATAAGTTTGTCACCAACTTAGAATAATTCTAATTTAACATCTAGAATAAGCCTAGACAATGAGTTCTTGTCATTAGCTTTTCGAACAAACTCTTCAAAAGTTTCATGTCTTTTCCTTATAATGAATGAAAATTCTCCCTTAACTTTGTCTGTACACAAATTTTTTTTGTGTTGATAAACATTTGAATGTTTAGAGTTAATTAGTCTCCATCAAGACCCATAATTAACCAAGTACTAGTCTAGCATGCTTTAGACTACAATACTTTAGCATGTGAACAGAAGATGCATCATTCTAATTCTTCATAGCCCTAAGGATATTCATCCCTTGTTAAGGGACAATAATGAGACTTATTCATAATCCTAAAACATCAATATTTAGGAAGGTCTCACAAATTATTGTATATAGCACATAGCTAATTTTTATCATTCAATTAAGGAACATAATTTGTTTACTTTGATATCCAACACTTTACCATTGACTCATAAGGACTTAAACATAAGTCTTAATTCAAGTCACTTGGCGAGCACATTCATCGCCGACAAGATGAATGTTCCTCGTCTACAATCACTATTATGTGTGAGACAGAGTCAACTAGATCGACACTCAACAACATGGCATTCATAATTTTTCCATAAGTGATTTGTACACATCTATTGTTATTCATTAGGAGATATATATATTTAGGATGCTCTCCCAAACGAATATAAAATCTCCATATAGTTTCTAACAATAATCAAGTGGTAGACGTATCTACGTATAGATCACTCAAATCTCGTAAGATTTATCAAAGGTATACAATAACATATAGTACCTTTTCTTTCATATGTTAGAATTCACACTTGTGAATTTTCCAATCACTTCTAACGAAGTATGTCGACATGGATCTCGTTTGTGTATTTCAACTCAATACACTGAGTATGTTCTTTCATTATTCTCTCATGATGTGGTTATACATTTGATGTTTCATCTTTGACTTTCAGTCAACGCAACAACCCTCAAGTTTTTTATATCCAAATACATTCATGTATTATCCGTTTAAAACCATATTCTTTTAAACAATGTATAGTTGACGTTATAATTACTTTCCACAAAAATAATTTATACGTCACAAACATTAGTGATTTATTTCTTTCTAAAAAATTGCATGTGTTATCTTGAACACAAACAATAAAATACATTGGAAACTAAATCATAAGTGCGAAACACTTTTGAAATTTAAATGAAAGCATAGACGATATGTAGATATCAAATATCAAAGTGCTTATATCTTCAACACCTTATAATCTGGCCGAAATCTTCTCAAAGATACCGTCTCATGGCATGTCTTGAGGTACTCCCTCAATAAGACTCCATGCACTTGCAAGTTAAAGTTCCCCATTTCATCATGAAACTTTAAACTTGGACAATTTTGCTTAAAACAACACCAAGTTGTTACAAAGGCTACATTTAAGTAGTAAACTTGAACAATTAAATTTGTTCACAACAACACCAAGTTGTTTTCCGTCAAATAATATTCACGAGAATGTTACTTTGTTCAACATATGCTACTTCTAGCAAGAGTAGCAAACCATTTGAATTCTCAAAATTGTGCCAAACTTTGTTTTAGAAATCATTTTAAAATATTTCCTTAGTTTTGCAATGTACAATATTCATAATATCAATTAGAGTCTATGATAACATAAATCAAAACCCAAATATCAAACGGTTTTATATTGTTTAGTTTACTACGCATGTACTAAACGTTTTCTAACACGCATGTAAAAAAAAATGTTATAACTGGCACATTACAGAAATGAACGTTTACATAAAATGTTTTCCAAGGATAAAGTTTATAAAATAAACCATTTCTTATCATTTTTAATTCACACATAGGCAATTAAATGTTTACATAAAACATTTCCATTCGTTATGGCTTATACAATATACAATCTATAACATTGTATTTGTGATACATATTTTCTAACACACGTGTTAGAAAATTTAAGTCTTTTTTTATATATAAAACATGACCATTTGGATTTAGAAATCACAAATTAAAGTTGGTGATAAATCTCACACAACTACACCATCACTTTATGATGATTTAATTCTTGGATTCTTACTCTTATAGTTTTCCAATCTCATTAAGTTAGGCACATAGCCTACTTTTAATACAAGAGACATGAGGTGAAAAGAGTCTCACTTAATTAGAGATTTTTATTAGAGACATAAACTCTAATAAAAACTAAAAAATTGACATAAAACTCTACTTAAGAGTTTATCTTCCATATGAAGAGTCTATTAGATAATTATAATTTCGTTAAATTTATATAAATAATAACACCATCACTTTGTGGTGATTTAATTCTAGAACTCAATCAAACATCAACTTTAATGTATGAACTTTTATTTCTAAACCATACAAATAATAATATAAGTGTTTATATTCATTAAAATCAATGTTATAACAAATTACTTATATAAAATGTTTACATAAAACATTTCAAAGCATTTGTATTTTAACCATTTTTAACAATCATGTTAAAATAAAAAAATTCTAACGCGCACGTTAGAAATATTAACATTTCCACAAAATGTTGATTCGACTTGCTATAAACATATATATGGTTCAAATAAATAAGTCATTTCCAATACACACGTTAGAAAATGAACAATTAAAAAAAATTCTTTCCAAACTAACGGTTTCCATAAACGTTTCTAACACACATGTTAGAAATAAATGATTACCAAATTGTTTCGAAAAACCAAACGGTTGAACCAAAACTATTTGTTTTGTACCACGGTATAGAATTTAAGATTGTATCTCAATCTGAAGAAATCCAAACACAACAAGTTGTACTATGTATATATTTCACAAAAAAAGTATTTATAATATCATAATCTATAAAAATTATGTTCTTATTATTTATTTATTTATTTATAAATCTTTTCGTGAACCCAAAATCCTTATAAATAAGGTTTTAAGATTGTAGCAACAATCTCATGAAATCTGTTTTAAGTTTATAGGAACTAGGTTTACTTTTTATAAAATATAATTATAAAATATATAATAACGAGACTCTCATTATTCATAGGAAATATCATAGTACAAAATCGGTTGCAATAACTAAATGAAAAGAATATAAAATATAACTATATATACCAATCTTGATTCAAGCCGCATCTCTGGTGGGTCCTTTACCCGTACTTGATAGCACCCTAGACTGCAACAAAGAGCACACTAAAACGTTGACAATTTTGGTTTAGGCACGTGTTCAACACGCTTCCCTTAAAACAGATTCGCGCCTCTACTAAAGACGACGCGATTGTTTCCCAGTGTACAACAGCCGAAGCAGTATGTACTGCCGAAGATGGCTCACGCGCCTGAGGTTACATCGGGTAATTGTAGTGCTTGAACTTATGTACAAATAAGGATGTGATGGTGGTGGAAAACAAGTAGGGAGTACTCCTCTCTCTAGTTGGTCTTCATGTGTTTATCCTCCTTCTAGTATATTTTATGTATCAAGCAATACAATATTCTTATATTCACAAAAAGAAAAACATAGCCTACTAATTGTACAAGAGTTAAGGAATAGTGAAAGGTTTCACTTAATTAGTCACTTAATTAGAGACTTAAGAACTCTAATAAAACTAATTAAATGTCATAAGAAGCTCTACTCAAGAGTTTCTCTTTTATTCAGCACATGATGATTCTAATTAATATTTATAATTTCATTAATTATAAACATATGAAATATCCATTCACTAAATTTCCAATAAATAACATATTGAATAATGCATGATAAAACATAAAAAATAGATATATTATTTATATATATAACAAAACACTTACCCTAGAGTGGGCTTCCACTTCCAGAAATGCAAAACCAATATGAGAAAGTGAAGCATTTCATCAAACATCTTGAGTGCATGAGTGCATGCAAGATTCTACTAAACATATCTCATACAGTTTTTTCATACTAATTTACCAATTAACAATCAATAACAATACTTCATAAACTGAAGTCGCTTAAACACTTTTAACATCATAATTTAGAGTATTTTTATCAGAAGTTTGAATGCTTGGGCTTATATACTAAGAACCCTAGTCTCCATGAAAAGGCAATTCAATATCTCTACATAATGATGGAATCCCTATGCCATTTACTACAAGACTTTTTATGTCTAAACTGAATAACACCATTTTAACACTCTAAGATTATAGAATTTCAATTATTCTTGCACATTGATGAATAGCCACCCATGAAAGCCTTTTAAGTACTATCAGGAAAATAATAGAGAAAGAATGAATTAATGATGATGATGATGATGGAACAACAACAATTTAAAAAGATCTGAATAGGTCTAGAAGCACTAGCATGGTAGTTGTGATGATGACGATGCTCCAACTAAAACAACTTAATCTCAAGAGTGCAACAATAGCGCATTCTTGAATAAAACCCTAAATCAAAGAACCGCATAACCATGAAATAAATTAACAATATATACTCACCAAGACTTATTGAATGCTCACATGCAGATTTGAAGTTTGGAACATCTTAAAATAGACGCCCATGTTTTTCAAAACCCCCTAACTTACACTTTCATGCAGTTAAGACATAAATCTATGCAACAGAAACAATTAAAGTAACATAACACATGAAAAGGGAGTTAGCATACCACACCTACGTTGTGACGACGACTGTCATAAATCTTCTTTTATAGTTTCTAACACAAATCCACAAAAAGATAGCGTACCTCAATAGCCATAATAACGATTACTGATCTTTTCTTGGTAGCTGATTGAGAGAGGAAAAGTAGGGAGAAGGTGATGAAAATCAAGAATGAGATAGTGAAATGGAATTAGTGTCAGTGGTAAGATATAATAGGCGGGAATTCAATTGGGGGTGTTTAAAATTTTATAAGTTTTAAGAGTTGTACATGATGCTATATGACTTGTATGTATTAAAAACTATGAAACTTGGTTAAATGACCATTGTGCCCTCCTAATATGCGTAGTATAACAGGGGAATGATCATATACAAAACATTCTTAACTTAGAAAGTGTAGGAAACCGGGTCAAAGAACTCCGATTTACCTCATTTCAGCAGGATTGGAACCGACTCGTCGAATCCTATTCATATATATATATATATGTGTGTGTGTGGGGGGGGGGTAACCTTTAGAGTTTAGATTTTAAATTTAGGTTTAACTTAAGTTTTAGCCTTTTTTTTGGGAAAGGGGAGTGAACCCCAGGCAAAATTTATTAAGAAATCATAAAAAAAGTATACATACAAGTGCAACCCCCTCCCCTCCCTCCTCCCTCTAGGGCATTTTACCTAAGAGGTGCTGGCCACACAAAGCAAAGCAAAACAAGTGAAACAAATCATACTAATCTAAAGAAATAACAAAAAAAAGAAAAACAGACAAATCAAGTTACATCTTTAGCCTCTTCCTCATGTATTCTTTCGGGTTTCACCACCTTATTTGCCATCTTCACAACCTTACCCAAACCATAGTAGTTATCAATTTGAGCCTATGACCTTTAGATATCACTTCATACTTAGGGGAACCTAAGACGCGAGCATCTCTCGGCCTCTTCTTTTTCATTATCCCATAATTTTGTAGTACCATCATAAAAAGCATCCAAATTGTCATGGTGTTCATTATTTTCATCAAGCATAGAAACGAATTAGTTTGACAATACTCGGTTTATCTTGCGCCTTGCCATGCGACCTCATCCTATTAGCACTCTGATCTTTTTGTAAAGGAGGGAAATCGTTATCTTCCAAAATCGGCTCACGAGTTACGCAAGTGCCCACTTCATTATCCAAATTCTTCTTAGTAAACTTGGTTTGAACGTCACACTTGGTTTCCTAGCATATTTCCCATTATTCATAATAGGTTGAGTTTTGTTTATTTGTTTTACAAGAATATAGTCATCTTCCATTTGGCTTTGGTTTCACAATGGTCAAAAGTAGCTTGGTTAAGCATAAGCGCTCAACCAACACAACTAACAAGTTCACTAACGTTTCCACCATTCCACAAGCATAATGGTAAATATTTTATGGTAACCCAAATAGGTATAGATCTAGGATCCAGTTTGCTCATCATTGTATCTGGTTCCCACATTTTAAGCACTAAGGGGACATGATCAACTAAGCTTTTGTCTAGTACTTCGAACATCCCATCTTCATTTTCAAACTTGAAGAAATAGTAGCCACCTCGTTTTTTAATTATAGACTTTAGCCTATATTTATGCCACATGTGAATCAAATTTTTAGTTATCATTTGGAACGGAATATTCATACCCATAAAATACCTATAGAGTTGCATAACTGCGCTTTTAGACTTTTCGTCATAAATTCCAAACTAAGATTTACTACAACCGCCCTATATTGATCCTATTTAGGTGGAGCATAAAGTAACCTAGTTTCGCTATCCTTACTATTTCACCTTTAAGGAGTCTATTATAAAGTTCTTGATTCCACAAATTAGTGTCACGAATCAGATCATAATCAGGCAAATTATCACCCAATTGCAAAAGTTTTCCAATGTTAAACCAATAAATATTATTTTGGTCAAACCCATCAGTTTATATTTTAATTTTTGGGGTTTAGCGTTAGGGTTTAGAATATGGTATTAGGGTTTGCTTTAGGGGTTAGAGTTAAGGTGTTAGGGTTTCCAGTTAGGGTTCGACGAGCCGGTTTCAACGTCGCGGGAAATGTCAATCACAAGGATTAAAATCCTCCTGTCACAATCACACCTTTATTGTATTTATTGAGTCAATGTATATTTTTAGTATAGAGGAGTATTTCTCTCCATCATAGGTGCCTAGCCTTTTGTATTTATAGGTCTTCTTGTCCTTTTGTAAATTCATTCGACAATTACCATTTAATATGGTATCAGCCTGAAACATTTCAAGATTTCTAGTCTTTCTTCCTCTCGTCCTTTTCTACCCATTCTTCTCAGATTCTTTTTCTCTGTCCATGGCTGCCACCAGTAATGAAACCATCCCTATTCACTCCCTTAGCCATCTAATTAACATCAAATTAAACTCTACCAACTATCTCCCATGGGAGAAACAACTTACCCCAGTTCTTACTTACCTCAAACTTGTCGGACATGTCACCGGCGCCACTCCTCCTCCTTTCGAAACTATCATCGCAAATGACAAATCTGTCAGCAATCCCGACTACCTGGCTTGGAAAATAGAAGACCAAAAGTGCTCCTATTAATCAACTCTACCCTAACCGAGGAAGCAATGGCTGAAACTATTGGCTATACAACCGCTCAAGCTGTTTGGAAAGCCCTCGCTGATGCATACAGCCACTGTTCCATTGAGCGGATTCACAATCTCAAAGACTCTCTTCGAACTCTTCAAAAAGGGACCTCTTCTGTTTCGGATTATGGCCGGAAGTTTAAGGCGTTAGCCGATCAACTTGCAGCCATAGGACATCCCATTAGCGATGAGGACAAACGCCACTGATTCCTATGTGGACTAGGCCCCTCATTTGAAAACTTCTCCACCTCCCAAAGGACCATTCACCCAGCTCCCCATTTCGTGATCTCTTGGCCAACGCGGATAATCAAGAAATGTTTGTCCAGAAACTCCATGGTTCTCCAACACCCCAAGCGGCCTTTTATGCCCATACGAACAAAACCAACACTCACCGTAACCCTTCATATCGTGGGAGAGGTCGCGGCTCTTCTTCATCCCGTGGCCGTGGAATCTCATATCCCAAACGGCCTCCCCATTGCAAACTATGTCGCAAAGATGGCCATTACGCGAGTACATGTCCTCAACTCGCTTCTTATGCTCAAAAATCGGTTTCACTTGATGCAAATTTAGCCGAGGCTTTTCATGCTCAATGCAACATAACATCCGAAACTCCCGATTGGACCGCTGACTCAGGTGCTACAACACATATGTTACCTTCTAATCATGGTTTAAACTATTCTAAATCTCAAACCGGTAACATTCGTGTCACCTTTGGGAATGGTAACTCATTACCCGTCACCCACATTGGGAACACTAACTTAAATAATGCTATACCTTTACAAAATGTATTTGTAGTTTCCAATCTCACTAAAAATCTACTCTCAATCAGTAGATTAACGAATGATTCACCGGTCGATGTTCTATTTTCTAACGATTTTTTTCAAATCCAGGATCGAAAAACAGCAGAGGTTCTAGCTAGAGGCACGTGCGAAAATGGTCTTTATGTTCTTACCCAAGGTCACAAGTCCCTTGTAGCTGCGCTTTCTGCATCGCATCTTCGTGCATCGTTCAATAAATGGCATAGTCGTCTAGGACATGTTTCCTTTGACACAATTTCCACATTAATAAACTTGGTCATGTTTTTGTTACGTCTTTGTTACCCAAACCAGGTTTATGCTACTCTTGTGAATTATCAAAAGCGAAACATTTACCATTTATTGATAACACCAAACGCGCACCACATGTCTTGGATCTCATCCACCGTGACCTTTGGGGACCCGCACCAGTGCCATCAACCGATGGTTATCGATACTATGTTATCTTTATCGACGACCACTCTCGATTCACATGGTTCTACCCACTCAAAGCCAAATCCGAATTTCCAAACATCCTTATAACCTTTTTAACATATGTTCAAAATCAATTTTCATCTAATGTCAAGGTTTTCCAAAGTGATGGTGGAACCGAATTTACAAATCATCAAGTGCAAACGTGCTTTCAACAAATGGCATACATAATAGACTATCATGCCCTCACACACCCGAACAAAATGGGAGGGCGGAACGAAAACACCGCCACATCACCGAAACCGGATTAGCTATGATGTTCAATGCCAATGCTCCACCTAAACTATGGTTTGATGCTTTCACCTCCGCCACTTACATTATCAATCGTCTTCCCACAAAAATTCTTGATGACAAATCACCTTTTGAAATTTTATTTAAACAAATCCCAACCTACTCAAATATGCGTATTTTGGGTTGTCTTGTTTTTCCTTATCTTAGAGACTATACAAAAAATAAACTCCAACCAAGGAGTGCCCCGTGCATATTCGTCGGTTATAGTCCTAAGTATAAAGGTTTTCGATGTCTTGAACCAACAACCGGTCATGTCTGTCGACTCGACATGCTAAATTTGATGAAGATGTCTTACCTTTTCACACAAACTCGACACCCACTAATACTACCGATTTACCTATTACAAACTTTGAAGAACAACTACCCTCTCCAATCATTTCACGAACTCCCTCATCTAAACCACCTACTTCCTCCAATCATCAAAACAGTCACACTCCTTTCTGTGATGATGTTTCGGTCCATCCACAACAGCCACCCATCAACAGCCCACCTTCTCCTTCCAGCCCAGTGTCTTCCGCCCATTTTAGCCCAGAACCCGTAAGCCCAAACAACCCCACTCCCTCCCCACCTTCCACACATCCACCAAGCCCATCTCTGAGCCCAATAAACTCACCACCCCCAATCCTTACTTCCGCACCCGCCATCAAATCCCAACCCATACCCATGATAGAACACCAACCCATCAACTCTCACCCCATGACCACTCGGTCAAAAGATGGAATCTTCAAACCGAAACATTCTGTCGATCTTTCACAAGTCTCTACCCATCAACTACATCATTCTCTCTTCTCCTCTCATGTACCAAAAGGCATCAAAACAGCTCTCAAAAATCCCAAGTGGATTCAAGCCATGCATGATGAACTTAAAGCACTACATGAAAATAAAACTTGGACTCTTGTTCCTCGCCCTTCTAGCACCAACATCATTGGATCTAAATGGATTTATAGAATCAAATACAAATCCGATGGATCTCTAGATCGCTACAAAGCTAGACTCGTAGCTCAAGGCTTTACCCAAATACCAGGACTTGATTTCTCACACACCTTTAGCCCGGTTGTCAAGTCTTCTACCATCCGAGTTGTCCTTAGTCTCGCCACAATTAACAAATGGAAACTCCGTCAATTAGACGTCAATAATGCGTTTCTAAAGGATATCTCACTGAAATAATCTTCATGGAACAACCTCCGGGTTTTGAAGATCCCAAAAACCAACCCATGTGTGCAAACTAAATCGTGCTCTCTACGGCTTAAAACAAGCACCACGTGCTTGGTTTCATCACTTAAGCACATTTTTACTTCATCGTGGTTTCCAAAACAGTTGAGCCAATCCCTCCTTGTTCGTATACATTCGTTATGGTATCTTAATTTATCTCCTTGTTTACGTTGACGACATTATTATCACCGGGAATAATGAACTCTTCATTACCAACTTCACCTCTTGTCTAAACAAGGAATTTAAAATTAAAAATCTTGGCTTGCTTAGTTTTTTTCTCGGTTTGGAAGTCCATCACACTAAAACCGGCCTCTTCTTAAATCAATCCAAATATGCCCATGAAATTCTCACTAGAACCGGTGTGCTTGAATCTAAACCGGTTGCCACTCCTCTCACATCCAAAGATGTCTTCAACTCCCAAGGTCAACTGTTCCATGATCCCACTCTTTATCGGTCTCTCGTAGGCGCTCTTCAATATCCACAATCACCCGTCCTAATCTCTCCTATGCCGTAAACCAAGCCAGCCAATACCTTCACCAACCCACCACCGATCATTTTCTCTAGTAAAAAGGATTCTTTGTTATGTTAAAGGCACTTTAGCACATGGTCTAACATTTGACCGACCTCCTAACACTACTTTATTAGGTTTTTCAGATGCAGATTGGGCAAGATGTATTGACACATGAAGATCCACCTACAGATATTGTATCTATTTAGGGGGAAATTTAGTCTCTTGGGCGATCAAGCTGTGAGTCGGAATATCGAGCAATGGCAAATACGGCAGCAGAGATAATTTGGATAACCAACCTTCTTCGGGAACTTCACGCTCTACCGCCGGGACGTCCAACATTATTGTGTGACAACAAGAGTGCTCTATTCTTAAGTCAAAATCCAGTCTCACATAAACGAGCCAAGCACATTAACATCGATTATCATTTCATCCGTGAATTGGTTAACTCCGAAAAGCTCCACACAAAGTTCATCCCCACGGAAAAACAAGTCGCCGACATTTTCACAAAAAGTCTACCAAAACCGTTGTTTGAAAAATTTAGAACAATGCTTCGTCTTGGATCACCTCCGTCTTGCATTGACCGGGGGTATTAGGAAATGTCAATCACAAGGATTAAAATCCTCCTGTCACAATCACACCTTTATTGTATTTATTGAGTCAATGTATATTTTTAGTATAGAGGAGTATTTCTCTCCATCATAGGTGCCTAGCCTTTTGTATTTATAGGTCTTCTTGTCCTCTTGTAAATTCATTCGACAATTACCATTTAATATAACCGTTTTAACCCAACCAGGGTTTTGCCCCTGAAAAGAGATAGCATCGCAAAGTCAGAATGCATTTGCTTTTTGTTGGTAAAATGAAAATATATGACCACCTTTTAGGAACAATTAAGTATACGTTCTAACAAGCAGATGCGAATTTATGTGTCATATCAACATTTTTTGAAAATGAAAAGCATAAGATGCAAAGCATTTGAAGGGTGGACAAATGCTTATTTGACTCGTACCTCACTAGCCATTGTAGATTCCCTCACGTACCTAAAGAACTTATCCCATGCATATAGACTCTTCCTTTTTCTTCAAGAACAAGTGCTAAAGTGCCCTTGCATATCAAATGATGAAAAAGGTAATTTAAACACCAAATATATACATAAAGAAGAGAGTCTAACTAGGCTGGTAAAACAGGTTTGATCCACCTAGGTTGGAAATATATATATATATATATATGAGTTGTGAGAATTTAAAAAACTCGGTCTTACGAAAGGTTTTTTTCAATTTTTTTTAATCAAAAATCCTAAAAAAATCAACATTTCCAGAAAAAATATTTTTTTTCATTTAAGGCAACCGTAAATGCTATAAAAAGTGATGTTATACTTATGTTATCAGCTTTTTACAGCTGCTGTAAGGGGCCGAAAAACACCACTTCGAATTTTTTTTTTAATTTTTTTACTGCAATCTTTCTAAACATTTTAATTTAGGGGTGAAAAATGGGGGAAAACTCACACGAGAAGCCGAGTTCTAAGTTATTACAACTCAAAGTGGTTTTCCCTTGATCTGGATCCTATATGTGTGTGTATCATTTAAAACAAACATAATGTTTGATCCACCTAGAGTTAAGTAGGGCTAGCAAAACAGGTTTTATCATGTTTAAGAGGTCAGAGACGACATGTTATTACCAAACAACACAGTGTAATGATTCATTCAATTCTTACATGATATCGGTTCGGTTAGTTTGTGTTCTATGTTTATTTTTTTCAACATTATGATATAAACTTTATTAAAACAAATATTGTGCCGGTATGGTTCCAAATGAACCAAAACAAATTGAATATTTGTATAGGCACCATTTTTTTATATTGTTATTGTTTTTGATAAGCTAACATGGCATCACTACCATATTGTATCAAATCTAACAACATTGGTACACGTATGTATTCATTTTTATGGTTTCTTGTCTAATATATCATGCCGCTATCTTAGTTAGCCGAACCAAAACCGAATGAACAAAATTGGTTTGCTATCGGTATTTATTATTATTGTTTTATTTTTCTTTCGATAAATTGATATTGTATCGCTACCGTACTGTACGAAACTTCATTAGTACCAATACCTGTATTCATTTTATGGTTTCCGGTTAATTTTTTTCATAAATACAAATCTTTCTTTTTCATTTATACAAATCTTTCTGCAACAACAAATGAATATCAGTACCGTGACTGGTACCGTGACAATACGAACAGATCGATACCGTTCGAACAATATATTGTTATTATTCGTTGATGATATCGAGTGCATGTATCATACTGATACTATAAGGAACTGAACCTAATACCAATCCAATGCATGTGAAAACATATCGTCACAATGTGCAGTCAAATAAACATAGATGCAAATCTAAAAAACTTTTAGAAAAAAAATACAAAGACAAGTTAATTAGTAAAAAAAAACAAATTAACTTGATAAATAAAATACTACTAATAGGAACCAAACACTTAAAGAATTATTAGTTACTATTTATAATTAAAAGTTTAAAAACAATAAAATTATATATAATATACTACAAAAAAATCAATTACTTTATAAATATTAAACACTATTCATCACAACTTTCAAATCATAACTTTCAAATCACATGTATAAATTTTCCCAAAGCGTGTTTCAAATACACTTTTTTTCTTTCGTTTTGTGTGGACAACCGGCAAATTCAATTTGAATTAAGCAATCTAAGCTAATTTTTTGACATTACAAAACTTTCAAGCAGGGACAGACCGATAGGCTTAGCATTCTAGGCAATAGAGCCCTCAAATCGGGCCTTCAATTTATTTTTTTCATATATGGCATCTGTATGAACAAACACATATATTAAAACATAATGACCCAAAACAAGTAAAATGTTTGGATCTCGCTAACT
This sequence comes from Scalesia atractyloides, assembly GCA_947069175.1. Lineage (NCBI taxonomy): Eukaryota > Viridiplantae > Streptophyta > Magnoliopsida > Asterales > Asteraceae > Scalesia > Scalesia atractyloides. The sequence goes on along the minus strand of CAMTDV010000020.1, from coordinate 68,066,378 downwards.
GTAACCGACGTGAATGACGATTTTAGGGGAGAAATTAGAGATAATTGCTTGCCACTGATGGTATAAAAAAGCAATTTTGCATTTTGATATTCACAATTTTAGGACTTGATTTTGCAGTTTGCCATTGCCGATTGATATTTTTTTAGGTGCAAGTTTCACAAGGGTCCCGATTTTATTGTTCGACTAGGGCCTCAAAAAACGTTAAGCCCACCCTAGTTTCAAGTAATTTTTTGTTTGTATAAGACAATTTAGGTTAACAAAACGAGGTTGAAGATAATCAATTTGGAATACAGGATAAGTAGGCGCTATTATTTCGAAGAATAAAACAAGAAAATGGAGTGTAATCTTTATGATGGTTCTTTTACGACCCCACGAAAACAAGCCAATTACCTTAGCCTCGTTCAATCATGCATTGCCATATCAATTATATACCTAAGTACCCTAAAATCATTAAAACATGAGCGTCGCCTCTCCACAAGTACCCTATAACCATAGATATTACCCATCAATGACACGCACCCTAAAGAGACGGACACCACCTCCTCACACACACCTTCAGCGGCAAACATTTACAATGTAACGTATCCAGCCTGAACCCTAGGGGGTGGCAGCGGTGTTGCCTAGCGGCAAACTACCCTCGACGACTTACCCACATCGTGCCCGTCCACCCAATATTCGACGTGCCCGTCCACCCAAATATTCGACATACAAAAAAATCTACTTATGGTTTTAAAAACCAATTCAAAAAATAAGTATTTTTTTAATTACGAGGAAGTCAAATGACGATGATAACATATCACAACACCATGATAATGTTATATACATGCATGTGTATTTTTATTTGTTTAATAAGATTAATTTTCTACATATATGTATATGTATGTGTACATGCGTACGACAATACCAGCATAGGCATAGTCATGTCGGAATATCGCTTTTGTAGTCATGCCATAAAGAGTCAAGGACATAAAAACATTCGACCAACTATGACACCTGGTTATTTAGGGTCCTGTACTAATGTAACACGTGTTAATGATGAATAAAGATATTATTTGAAGTGAATTGGTGTAAATGAATGATATTTGATGTGTTAGCCGGCAAGTTCAAACTTTATTTAAAATTATGTTGCAAAAACAAGATATAAGCTTATCGCGTAACGAATAAAATGCGAAACGAATGTCGGTGCCGCCCTATTAATGTTAAAATCCTAAAAACATTCTGCTATGATTAAAATGCTAATATTAATCAAATCCGAATGGAAAATTTAAATAAAATGTTTAAAAACACTGTTCGGTGATTTTAATCGCGTACTGCGCAATACCGCACGTATCTTACAAAATTTAAATGGCAATGCCAGTCAAGAAAAATAATATATTATGCGGCAATATTATGGCGAGTTAGTTTTTATCGAACGATAAAAATAATTTAAAACGCCTTAAAACGCGAATAAAATACGCGATGATCAGTTAAATAACTGTTATCACCCATATATATATATGTATATATAATAGGGTCATTTACATATATCCTCTCGCTAAGATCACTTATTACATATTTACCCAGCCTTTCAATTTAATTACATATTCCCCTCTTTAAACCATATAAATTATATTTTTACCTATTTCATTAAAATTACTCTTATTAAATTACTACTTTACCCTTAATAACTATTTATTACATATTTATCTTGGTTGTAAAAATATACATAAAACAGTCATAATTTAAATATGGTAGTCTTTGTTTATTATATGGTTGTAAAAGATAACATTTGAGTTTCATTATGAATGAAAACAGACTCGTTAGAAAAAAAAAAGATGAAGCAGAATCTTTTCATTGTGACCATAAATTATGATGCAGCAGAATGAAATATGGTACCCTTTTCATGGTCACTGTTTCTTATGGATTGGAGTTAACCAATTTCTAAGATTAAGCAGAATGCATTAAACTAAGAGCGTCACTAATAGTCTCCTTCTCCAGTCACCGCTGCAACTCCAGCTAACATCCGGTTTCTTTTTTCGGTCACCGCTGCTAGTCCAATTAACCTTCTTCCTTCCTTGAAACTCTAAAAATCACAAGTCACATATCCACATCGTTACTTCCAACCCTATAACGCGTCGTCACAGTCTTATTCTTCGACACCACCAACCATCACTTTTTTGGTCAAAAATTAATCTAAGGATAATGTAACCAAATCTGATTTTATGAGGTAGTGTGCTTGAATGATGAACATGTGTGAAATGTAGTTGATGATGAACACAATGATTTATACGAGGAAAAAGCCCTTAATCTTTATAGGATCTCCGGTATAAAAACCTCATTAGTGAAAACTATCACTATCAACTATATTGCACAAAAAAGATTACAACTTTGGATGTTGATCAAGTGTGGTACAATGAATGTTTGCTAAAGTGTGAGCTCTGGTTTGCAATGTATGCGAGTGTGTGTTCGTGAGTGTGAATGAATCAGCCTAAAACACTTGATCAACCTTTTTTCCAATAAGCTAACAACTAGGTTCGATTTTTATGGTAGACCACGTCCAAGCTCATGAACGTTAGTAGAATTCACCACATGCAGCATCTCTAACGAATATTGACAGAGATTCAAGCTTATGACTTGGTCCACGTCGTCCATAACCTGCACACAATCGTTAGAAACATAGAGAACAATTGTTAGATAACATAAGTAAAAATATGGATCCTTGATCCTCAGACTCCCTGCATCGTCCGCTAAGGATAAGTGATCCAGGCTCGGTCTCAGGATACATGACCCAGTCTTAACAAAAACTTAGCCCCTAATAATTGCCCCCAAATATGGCAGATAAGATGTGAATCAAATCTGTATCCGTTAGATACGAACTAGCCGTTGTAAGTGTAACTAGCCGTTGCGAGTCGTCTGACGTCATTGATAGGATAGATTATAACCATCATTACATTATGTAAGGTAGAGTATTCATTAAAGATTAAAAGATCCTCTTTTAAATCTTCATTCCAGAAGTAACTCAGGTATTCTTCTTCTCTCTAAAATATTTTCGCTTTCTCTGAAATTCTTCGTCTCCCCTCTTCCAATTACAGAAAAGATGGCTACCCGATCCTCACCTGGCAAGAGTCCTGAGAAGGATAATGTGCCCCAAAGTCAAAGCTTGTTAGCAAACCCTTCGTCAGAGCTTTGCAAATTCACTAATCTAGAGATTGAGGATCTCTTTCCCTGTTTTCCACAGGAAGCGGTAATCCGGCCGTTTGACTCTTCCATGAAAAGTGACACCTTTTCACTCGTTTGGGTTTACTTTCCAGCTCTGTCATTTCTCCTTGGTTACACTTATCCTTTCCCTAACCTAACCCAACGTTTCTTCACCCTCATAGGCATTAGCTACAGCCAAGCAATGCCTATGCTTTGGAGGGTCCTATATACCCTTGAACGGATCATCAGTAAAGAAGGGGTTGATTTCAACCTGTCAGAGCTTTCGTATCTTTACATCCTTGTCACCCATGGTTCCCATCGTTCTTGCTCAAAGCTAAACCCCAACAGCCTTTGCCATCCTAAAGACACTCAAAATGGTTCCACCTGGAAGAATCAGTTCTTATTTGTGCGAAGCGATTCTATTCCCATTGGGAATAGTCTTCCCAAAAAGTGGGTCTTGAAGGGTAGGATATAGGATCCTCAGATAACAGTTGTAGAAGATTATTTTTGTGTTGCTAACTTGTTTTCTCCTCATGTTTGCATGCAGTAACTAACTTTGCCTGTCTTGCCAACTCACCGGGCACTACGAAAATAATTGCAGCGTTTTAGGCTCTTACTCAATAATCAGGACATTTAAGCCAAGGATAAAGGATCCAGAAGCCAACACTTCCACCTCCTACACTGTGTCGAGTAAGTATTTTTGCATTTTTGAAGATTAAATTTTTGTATTGTTAATGTCATGTAAAATAAGAAGACTTATCATTTTTGTTCATGCTGTAGGTGCTCAGAAATCCACCAGCAAATCTGCCACCAAGTTTGGCCTAGATGATGTTGACATCATTATCTCTCCTCGCTCTATCAAGAAGGAGCTGTCCAAAGGCCCAAGCTTGCCGGAGCCAAAAGCTATCATAACCAGGGCCAAGGCTGGGTCTAAACGGAAGAAGCCTATGGAGGTTGAGGAAGATGAGCTCCAGGCTGAAAGGCTGATCCACGACTTCATTATTGAGGTAAGGATCCTTGATCCATTTCTGTTACTGTTGCTCTTTAGTGAAGGATCCTTAATGCTGACTATATGTATTACCCTTTTGTAGAGGTTTGTCCGCTTGAAGGCCCATAAGGATAAGAGTCTAGCTAAGGCTGAAGATAATCTGTCTGGCCTCCACTCTATCACCGCCGCTAAGGATAAGAAGATCTCCTAGCTAGAGAAGGAGAACAGGTTCTTGGATAAGTAGATCTTGGAGGCTGACATGCAGGCTAATAAGGTGGAGATGGAAGCAACTGAAGAAGCCAAGTTGTGCGCTGGATGTGCTATCCTTCAAGTTAGGATTAGGATTGTCTAGGAGGCAATGGATCCTGACTTCGCTCGGTCTTCCTAGGACTTAGCTAGGTGGAAGCAGAGACTCCTCGAGCTTGGTAGTGAAGCGGAGCCAGAGCCCGTGAGTTGCTATAAGCTGGAACTAGTGGGGAAAATGAGGTGGTCGAAGCTGGTGAAGGTGAAGTTGCTGAAGGTGGAGAAGCTGCGGTGGAGACTGCTCAAGTGGGCAATGAAGGATAATTTAGACGAGGCCTGAGCCCACTTTTTCATGGTTTATGTTGGTGTTTTGGTTTCAAAGAATTTGGGTCTGTAATTCTAAACAATAGTTCTAGGTTTAAGGGTCACTGGTCCTTCAGATAATAGGGGGTGGCAAAGGTGAATGGGTCCTAGTGTTTGTGGAGGATGAAGCCTTTATAGCCCTCGCCTTTATTTTCCTGTATTTTAATTTCTGCACAAAACTATAACCATTAGATACCCCTTTCCGGCCTGGGTGGATGGTCCACGTTTTGCTGGTGAAGCTGAGGTCGGGCGCTTTTGACACCTATTAACGGGTTGAATAATATCAGACTTTTTAACTATGCTTAGTGTTGTACATTCATTTTTTAAAGTTCCAATTGGATATGCTTGTCTCCCCATATTTAAATAGATCATTTGTTAAGATCATCAGATTTTCCTTGTAAAAACTTATGATAATTTTAGGTTGTTATCTATTTGCCAATAATAAGTTTTAAAGAAAACCTAACTAGATATGAAACATATGTATTGTTAACTGAAGGGTTTAAAGTGTGATTAATTAAACTAAAGGAAAAACATACCAGAGAATTCAAGTTAGGATTATATATCCTTTAGGTGTACCATAGTTCTAACAAACCAATGAAATTATTTAGAGTGTAAGGATCCAGGATCCTTTCTCAACATAACTTGTGTGTCCTTAACGCTTCAAGAACCTATCAAGAAAAACTTGCAACTAAGCCAAATATACTGGGGACAAGCCCATGTCAACGGGGGACAAGCCCAAACAATACTAGGGTCTGGCCCAAACTGGGGACAAGCCTACTTAAGTGATATAAAAATGCCAAAACCTTAGCTAACGTGAAGACGTTAGAAACCTTAGCTAACATGAAAATGTTAGAAACCTTAGGATAACGGATGTATGGTATGTCTACCATTATACTTGAGACCTATATATGGCCAACAACAATGAAATTGTCAACCACTATGCGTGTGCTGGTCCCATTGCCTCGAACCATACTTGGATAAACGTGCACTACTGGCGAGGTGTCAAAACCCAATTCTGTGAAAGGTGAAAACCTTGAAACCTTAGAAGGTATAGAAAACCTTTAAACCTTAGAAGGTATAAGATACCTTAAACGTGGGAGAGAGGTGGCCAACACCTTAATCCTCTGCTAAATATGTTAAACATTTCTTCAAAAACTTAAAACTTGGTGAAATTGGATGTTAAGTATCTAACAACCTTCTCTTATGACAAACAGAAGTAAAGAAAAACATAAGATAAAATGTTACAATGCGAGGATCCTGAATCCTTAAGGATCCTTGATCCTTATCACGTAAAATATTTCTTTAGATGAATAGCATTCCAGGCCCTTGGCAAGAGATCACCTTCCAAGGTTAATAGACGGTATGCCCACTTTCCTGCTTCTGCTTTAATTAGATAGTGGCCTTCCCATTTGGGTGCCAACTTGCCATCATCCAGGTTTGTAGTATTCTAAAATGCTTTCCTCAGAATCAAATCTCTAACTTGAAATTGCCTTATCCTGATGTTCTTATTGTATAAGCCAACCATCCTTTGTTGATAACTAGCTATCGTTATTCTTGCTAAATCTATGAGCTTATTCACATTATCCAAGTCTTGAGTTAGATTCTCACTATTTGTTTGAGGATCACGGATACTTGTTCTGGCTGTAGGAACCACCATCTCTGTTGGGATCACAACTTGAATTCCAAAGACTAAAGAGAAAGGAGTCTGCCTTGTAGCATTCTTCGAAGTTTTCCTATCTGCCTAAAGGACATATGGCAGCTCTTCAGCTCATTTTCCTTTCTTAGATCCAAGCTTCTTCTTCAAGTTGTTGAAGATGATTTTGTTGCTTGATTATACTTGGCCATTAACTTGTGGATGAACCGGTGTAGACATTATCATCTTGATTCCCCAACTGTCACAAAAGTTAGTAGTTCTACTCCCAATAAATTGGGATCCATTATCACATATAATTTTAGAAGGAATTCCAAATCTAGTAATATTGTTTCTCTTAATTGCTTCTATCAATTTGGAGAAGTAATCAGTCATGGCTAGCATAAATACTTTTCCTCCTGGTGCCTTTGGAAGTTTGCCAACTATATCCATTCCCCACTTCATAACTGGCCAAGAGGAAATTATTAGATATAAAGGCTCTGCTGGTTGATGTAGGATGTTGCTATGTCTTGGGCAAGCATAACACTTCCTTGCATACTCTACTACATCCTTCTTAATTGTGGGCCAGCAATAACCTGTTCCGAGGATCCTTGAGAATAGTGCTCTACCCCCAGTATGGTTCCCACAATCTCCTTCATGGAAGTCCTTTAAGACTTCTTGGATTTTTGGATCCTCAATGCATATGAAATATGGACCTGGAAGAGATCCTTTAACATTTGAGGCTTCATCTGTGAAGAGTATCCAAGGATACTTGGTCTTCTCAAGTTATTGAACCTCTAATTCAGCTTCCCTTGTGGATAACTACTGAAAATCAGCCACAAAGTTAGCCAAAGCTTGAGACTTGATAGCAGTCCTTGGTTCATATTTTATATCATATGCATTAAGTTTGACTGCCCATTTCGCCATTCTTCCTGATATTTCAGGTTTCTTGAGAACATTCTTAATGGGAAATTAGTTTTCACAATAATAATATGCGTTTCAAACTAGTGTCTAAGTTTAGTGGAAGCCATAATCAATGCAAGAACTAATTTCTCAAAATGAGAATACCCGGCTTCAGCATCAAGAAGGATTTTACTTACATAATATACCAGATGTTGTTGGCCTTCATGATCTATGACCAACACTGCACTTACTACTTTACCTGAGACAACTAAGTACAAGGATAATGGCTCACTATCTTCTGGTTTCATTAGGGCTAGTGATGAGGATAGATAATCCTTAAGAGCCTTGAGTGCAGCTTCATGCTTCTCAGTCCACCCCAATTTCTTATTCTTCCTCAGGATATCATAAAAATCCTTGCACTTTTAGGAGGACTTTGAAATCTCCTTAATCTCTAGACATCCTTAGCATTGGCAGGGGATTTTATATTAATAATCTCCTTAATCTGCTCAAGACTTGCTTCGATCCCTCTCTTTGTCACCATGTAGCCTAAGAACTTCCCAGCTTTGACACCAAGTGGCACTTGGAAGGATTTAGCTTCATGTTGTACCGATTAATGATATTGAATGTCACTTCAAGATCCTTAAGATGATCCTCAGCTTTCTTGGACTTAACCACCATGTCGTCTATATACACTTCCATAGTGTCTCCTATTTGCTCTTTGAACATCATATTGACCAGTCTTTGGTAGGTGACACCTGCATTTCTCAATCCAAAAGGCATCGCAATATAACAATATATGCCAATAGGAGTCATGAATATTGTATCCTCTTTGTCAGATGGTTCCATCTGAATTTGTTGGAATCTAGAAGAAGCATCCATAAAGGTTAGCAATTCATGTCCCGTTATTGCATCCACCATGGAGTCAATATGTGGCAGTGGGAAAGGATCCTTGGGACATGCCTTGTTTAAATTTGTAAAGACGACATATACCCTCCACTTTCCGTTTTTCTTTTGAACAACCACCACATTGGCTAACCATTTTGGATACTTAACTTCCATAATCAAACCTGCCTTCAAAAGTTTGTCTACCTCTTCTAGGATAATGACATTCATTTCAGGTACAAATTTTCTTCTTTATTGGTGAATTGGCCTGAAAGATCTATCAACTCCCAATTTATGTGTTATAATATCTTTGGATATACTTGTCATATCCTCGTGCTTCCAAGCAAAGGTAGACTTTCTTCTTTTCAGGAAGGATACTAGATCCTGCTCTATATTGTCGAGGATCCCTGATCATATGAAGAACTTGATTTCAGGATCCTGAGGATCTAGTATTACAACCTTGATATCTTGCTTTGCTGCCTCTAGGACACTCCTTGGAGGTTGCTGTGATTGCTATGCCGCCATTGGTTTTGATGCCGGTTTCATTGAAGAGGTGTAACATTTCTTGGCCTCTTGCTGATCGCTTTCTATCTTCACTACCCATAAGGTATTGGTAGTTTTACACATTGGTGGTAGGTTGATGGGACAACTTTCATTTCGTGAATCCAAGGCCTGCCAAGGACAACATTGCAACAAGAGAAGCAATCAATAACACAAAATTTTTGTAAAGAGTTTACCCCCTCAATGTAGATTGGGAGTTTGATATCTCCCAGCGTGTTTTTCGTTTCACCGCTGAATCCTACAAGGATAGATGATCTTCGAATTATTTCTGATTCTGGGATGTTCATCGTCTTTAGGACATCAAGCTGTATGATGTTCACAAAGCTTCCACCGTCTATCAGGATCATGCGAACAAAGTGATTAGCTTTAAATAAAGTAATAACTAGGCTATCATGATGAGGATCCTGAATATTAAAACGATCATTGTAACATTTGTCAAAAACGGGTTTCCAAACCCGCTCCGTTTTGTAATCGATTATCAAGTTATAAATGTCACGTTGTGTATTTATGGTTATTTTGGTTTTTAAAGATACATAATTAATAAACAAACTAAACTATAAAAATTATGTTTGATAAAAAGTGAAAACAAAATAAATAAAAAAGAAATGTTGCTGCCGGGACTCGAACCCGGGTCAGCCAGAACTGAAATCCAAAGACTCAACACACACACATCACCACTCCGCCACTTGTTGTTTTCTGTTATCTCTAGGAAACAAATAACTCTTATACACTAATATAGTTAAAACCGGTTGCGCCAACTGAGTAACTGAAATCGGCAATTCAATCGACTAATCGTTTGATTAATCGCACATTCAGGTTTATAACTGATGCACCGACGATATAATCAATTCGGAATTGATTGAACATCAATTTTCATCATCATCGGTTTTTATAACCGAAAATAATCAAAGTTCAGATTACTTCAATCAAAACCCTTCTCGCGACTCAGAGACATCAGGCAAACATTCCATTTCACTTTCCTCACACTTTTAGTCCATCAGAACGCTTAAATCAACTTGTCGGAAATTTCTGTAAGGTTCGCCGGAAAACCGTATTTGTCCTCAAATCGGTAAGTTCTTCAATACCATCGTAGTCTAACAGTTGTTAAGCTGTTTCTAACTCAAACCATCCACTTGAGATCGAATTCAGGCACCGTTATCAGATAATTCCAGTTCGTCGGAGAGTTTCTGGAAAACGTTATCTTCGTCTGTGAAACGGTAAGGACCTTCAATCACACTGTTAACGTTTGTTTATCACTTCAATTCCACGATTGGCTAATCAAAATGGTTAATTGTTTGGTTCAGTTGAGGTGCACAAAAACAGAGCCGACGCATTGCTGGAAATTCTGTGATATATCATTCCTACGGTATGTTACTTCCAACACCGTCTCTGCCATTTCATTTTAGCCTTAAGAATGTTTGTTAATCGTAAAAACAAGAAACGGATTAGTGATTCAGTCGACTGTATTTTGAATGAAGAAGACAAAGTTAGTTAAGTTATAAGTTTATTTAAAATCAGTAATATGAACGGGTTAGACACACAGTCCAGCGGTGGACTGTGTGCAAAATGTACACGAATGTCACGAGTTCGATCCCTGATACACGCACTCCCTATGTAATAAAATGCCTTTTTGTTTAAAACTGAACCGGGTTAACTCCGTTAGTTGTTAAGTATAATAAAAACCGAGATATTAACCAGGTTAGACACACAGTCCAGCGGTGGACTGTGTGCAACACTAAGTCGCACGTCACGCGTTCGAAACCTGTTACTGGCACCGGGTTGTTGAATTAAAATGTTTTTGAAATTAAAAGAATTTTGGTTAAATCGAATTATTATATAAATATAATTAAAAACAAGATTATTTCGGGTTAGACACGTAGCTCAGTTGGTAGAGCTGCGTGCACGCGTACGGGAGGTCTCGGGTTCGAGTCTCGCCCAGCGCATTCATGCACTTTGACCGAACCTGTCAACAAGTCAACGGTCAACGGTCAACGCAAAATAAATTTTTTTTTTATATTTTTATTTATTTAATTTAATTTAAAAATCAATTAAAAATACTTAAAATAACATTTTTAAAGATAGAAAATAGCCTTAAACTCACAAAAATATATCTAAAAATTCCATTAAAATTCTTAATAAAATCCACTCATTTACTATATTTTTCCGTCATTATTTAGGTTATTAATTCTCGTTGTTCATTTCTTCCGACTCGTGCGCATCTCATCATCCCCAATCCAACGCACCCAATGTGAGTGAATCTTACAAATTCCCCGTTTTAATCACGTTTTGGGGTGTATCATGTGTCTTGCTATATATTATATTTAAATCATTGTACATACATCATATCATGAACTTGTGTATTCAGTTTGTTTCAATTGTTGTGTGGTTATCGTTGGATGCAATTTATTATTTTCAGTACATGCAATTTCATAGGCCGCCGCTCCCCATTACATTATGAGCGTTGAGCATGTTCCCCATTTCATTATGAGCGTGAACCCGGATGGCCCACATACGATCGGCTCCGTTTGATTGAGCCTTGATCGCACAAACATTTTTCATTTTCAGTACATGCAATACGATCGGCTCCGTTTGATTGAGCCTTGATCGCACAGATTCATTTATGTTATTTATCGTATGATGTTGGTATGATAATGTATGCTATCACATGTTATTGTATGTTATAGTTGTGATTGCTATTTGCCACTGCTTGATTATTTACATTTGCTCATTTATGATTATGCACAATTTTTCATTGATAAACTAACAAGTAAATCAATAATAAATGTTTATCTAACAAGGTTCACTCGCCAACTTATGTTGACCCAAAAACCCCCATTTTTACACATGATACAGGTGAACCAGCTGCAGTCAGAAACACATAGGATTGGACTAGAAGAATAAAATGATTTAGAGTTTGGGATTGTTATGTTTGGTTTATTTTCTTTGTATTGTATGGACATGTTTGGATATTTGGAAATGTAACTTTGACTTTAATAAATATGAAACATATTAGTAAATATCATGAGCTTTGGTGATAACCCAATTATGCCCCGACTCTTATTCCTCTGCGGGTCGGGGTGTGACAGATTGGTATCAGAGCCATGACTATAGGGATATAGGATAGGTTATTAGACCCTTAGAGCCTATACTATAGTTGATTAGAAACTTATAAGATTTTTGTGTGTTACATGCCAAATTTCATGATGTTTATATGTTTTATGTTAAATGTTACATTCAATATTATGCAAGCATGTTCATAAGTATGTATTATCATATAATCCTATCATGAATCATATACTCATAACATATCACATCCATGAAAGCACACACCACATCATGATTGCTTTTACAATGATTTTTGTGTTTTCAAATCTCATCAAAGTGAGTTCTCATGACGGGCATGTAGTAACTGGAAGGGTACCAGTACCGGTAGTCGGAATGTCCTGTCTAGTCTGGCATTCGTATAAATCCAAAATAAAGGACCAGTTTGCCTACCTGGGGACTAACGATGAGAGTACGAAGTACCTATTAGGCCAAAGCATGCTATACCAAACGTCGTGTGAGCTAACCCCACTTTGAGTTGTCATTGTGTCTACACCTGGACACGTTCCGACCAAACATCTCATGAACATATTTTGTGGTTTGCATTCGGGTGATGCGAGTGTTAAATTGCCAATACTAATGTGAATCCTACCAAGCCAATAGCCATGGGGGCCCACATGACTATATAGGTGAAGGTATGGGGGACATTTGAGGCCCAACATGAGCAAACCCAAGACATCCTATGGATGTAGTTGTATTATTGATATTTATGTTATTTTCATTTTCTTAAAGACACATGACACCTAAAAAGACACCATAAACTCACAATCTTCTCATGTATGTTCCTGTAGATGTCGTCCAGACAACAACGAAGGGGTAAAAGATCAGGAAGGTCTCAGGAACGCTTGGCCACACAAATCGCGAAACAAATGGCCACGATACTGAATGTGGTCCAAGTACAACAAGCCCTCGCTACAAATCCTACTAACCCTCCCCAACAACATGACCAGAACATCGACAACCCTCCTACCAGCAAGTGCTCATACAAACATTTCAAATCTTGTGATCCTCCTAAATTTGAGGGGACCGAAGGTGTCACTGCTCTCCTCCACTGGTTCGAGGAAATGGAAAACACCTTCCTCAATTGCGATTGTCCCAGGATCGCAAGGTTCGATACGCCACCGGAGACTATTTGGGGTAGCTCTCACTTGGTGGAATACTGATAAAGGGAAGAGGGGAACTGAAGATGCAATGGCCTTAACTTGGGAGGAGTTAAGGAAATCATGACTAGGTGATTCTGTAGTGAAATTAAAAAGTTGGAGGACGAATTTCATTCCTTAAAACAGAAATTTGTTTACTCCAACTTATCGTTTGATCGAGCATTATATTCGAGGACTCCCCTCGAAAATTCAAGACTCAGTTCTCAGCATTTCACCGGTAACACTTGAAGCTGCTATGGAGCTAGCGACTGAACTGACCGAGAATCGGATTCGCAACGGGAAGTTTAAAGAGGAGAAAAAGAAAGCCCCTGTTGAGGGTCAAACTTCAAACCATTCCATCTCTTCCTCTAAGTTTGCTAACAAGAGGAAGCGCAACACCAGAAATTTCGCAGTTACACAAACCAACTCCCATATTCCTGCTGCACCCATTACTCAAGTCGCTCCTTCACCTGCACCATACAAAAGACCCTACTCTGGCCCGTTACCAAAATGTAACCGTTGCCAATATCACCATTCTCCTGATTATCCTTGCCAGCATTGCACCGGCTGTGGTCGCGCGGGTCATACGGTTCAAACCTGCTGCATGCCCCAGCGAACGAACCGCCACCAACCTTTAACCCAAACCCACCAACAATTAATGGGTCAAGCCCAACAACCCCTACGATTACCACCCACCCAACACCTAGCCCAAACATATTACCAACCCAATTATCCTATGGGCCAACCTATGCGGGCTTGCTACAATTGCGGAGACCCAAGCCATTTCAGAAACACTTGTCCAAGGTTGGTAAACATTATTCATGCTCAGTCTCAAGCCAACCCAGTGAATCAAGCGAACTAAGCTCCTCCACCTGCAAGAGGAAGAGCTTTCAATATCAACGCTAATCAGGCTAGGGCCGACGGCAATGTGGTTAACGGTACGTTCCTTATAAATGGTAGATATGCATCTATGTTATTTGATACTGGTGCGGATAGAAGTTTTGTGTCTTTAGAATTTGAACCTATCTTAAACCAAAATCGAGATAAGCTCACGGAATCCATAACGGTAGAAGTTGCTGACGGGAAACCAGTTTCATTAAGTTCTATTATACGCAACTGTACACTCACCTTAAACGACCACGATTTCTCAGTCGACCTTATTCCTATGAAGCTGGGAAGTTTTGATATCATAATTGGTATGGACTGGCTCAGTCAACATCAGGCAGAAGTTGTATGTCGCGAAAAATTTATACGTATTCCTCTTTCAAACGGTCAGACTCTTCGAATCTTTGGTGAAACCTCGTCAAAGGGGCTCAGCTTAATGTCTTGTCTTCAAGCCCAAAAATATCTTCGCAAAAATTATGTCGCGTTTTTAGCTCATATCATCAAAAAGGGAACCATGGAGAAGAAACTTGAAGACATTCCAGTAGTAAAAGATTTCCCGCGAGTTTTTCCTGACGACATTTCAGGACTTCCTCAGTTAGAGAAGTCGAATTCCGTATTGATCTTATACCTGGTGCTACACCAGTTACAAAGTCTCCTTATAGGTTAGCCCCCTCTGAAATGCAAGAGCTAGCCAGTCAATTACAAGAGTTGACTGACAAGGGATTCATACGTCCTAGCTCATCGCCTTGGGGTGCACCTGTCCTTTTTGTAAAGAAGAAAGATGGATCGTTTCGTATGTGCATCGACTACAGGGAGCTCAACAAATTAACAATCAAGAATCGCTATCCTTTACCACGCATTGATGATCTTCTTGACCAACTTCAAGGTGCCAATTGCTTTTCAAAAATCGACCTTCGATCTGGCTATCATCAACTTAGAGTACATGAAGAAGACGTCCCAAAGACTGCTTTCCGAACTCGTTATGGCCATTATGAATTCATGGTCATGCCATTTGGTTTAACCAACGCACCAGCTGTCTTCATGGACCTAATGAACAGAGTCTGCAAACCTTATCTTGATCGATTTGTTATAGTCTTCATCGACGACATTCCTTATTTATTCAAAGTCTAAATCTGATCATGAGCGTCATCTTCGACTCATCCTTACACTTCTAGAGAATGAAAAGCTTACACCAAATTCTCCAAATGCGAATTCTGGTTAAAAGAGGTGCAATTCCTCGGACATGTAGTCAATAACAAGGGAATACATGTCGACCCCTCAAAGATCAAAGTGGTACAAGAATGGCAAGCTCCACGTACACCAACTGAAGTAAGATCTTTTCTTGGTTTGGCTGGTTATTATCTTCGATTCATCTCAAAGTTCTCACGCATTGCTGTACCACTCACGGCTTTAACTCACAAGGGAAAACCTTTCATATGGGGACCCAAGCAGGAAGAAGCCTTCCAAACTCTTAAACAAAAACTTTGCGATGCACCAATCCTTACTCTTCCTGAAGGTTGTGATGATTTCGTGGTCTATTGCGACGCGTCAGGGCAAGGATTAGGCTGCGTTCTAATGCAAAGAGGAAAAGTTATAGCTTATGCTTCGAGACAACTCAAGACGCATGAGAAGAACTACACTACTCATGACCTAGAACTCGGAGCCGTTGTGTTCGCTCATAAGATATGGAGGCATTATCTCTATGGTACTAAGTGTGAAATATACACTGACCACAAGAGTCTTCAACATATCTTCAATCAAAAGGAGTTAAACATGAGGCAACGGAGATGGGTCGAACTTCTAAATGATTACGACTATGAAATTCGATACCACCCTGGCAAAGCAAATGTGGTGGCTGATGCACTTAGTCGAAAGGGGTATGCGAACTCCATTCGTCTTCTATGTTCGCAGATTATAACCGACATTAAAGATCAAATTCGAGAAGCCCAACATGTTTCAGTTACGGAAGATGATGTACGAAAGGAGATGTCCTGTGGAGCTGAACTTAAAATTGAAACTAAATCTGACGGTATTCTGTACTACCTAGATCGTATCTGGATTCCTAACCACAACAATCTTCGTGAAACTCTTATGAAGGAAGCTCATAAAACGCGATACTCTATACACCCAGGAGCCGATAAGATGTATCAAGACCTACGATATACCTATTGGTGGCCTGGAATGAAAAAGGATATTGCTATTTTTGTTTCCAAGTGCCTTACATGTTCCAAGGTGAAAGCTGAACACCAAAGACCCTCAGGACTTCTGGTCCAACCTGAAATACCTGTATGGAAGTGGGAAAATATAACCATGGATTTCATTACCGGGTTACCTCGCACTTCTGGTGGGTATGACACTATATGGGTAATTATAGACCGACTTACAAAATCAGCTCACTTTATTCCTATCCGCGAAGATTTCAAGAACGAAAAGCTTGCTCGTATTTATATCAGCGAAATCGTAAGCCGACATGGGGTACCGTTAAGCATTATTTCTGATCGTGATGGTTGTTTCACTTCACGAACATGGCAAGCAGTAAATCCGCTATGGGTACGCGATTAGATCTCAGTACCGCCTATCATCCTCAAACTGATGGACAATCTGAGCGCACCATTCAAACTCTTGAAGATATGCTTCGAGCATGTGTCATAGACTTCAAGGGAAATTGGGACGCCCACCTACCAGTAGTTGAATTTTCGTACAACAACAGCTACCATTCAAGTATCGGTATGGCACCTTTCGAAGCCTTATATGGTCGTAAGTGCCGATCTCCTGTATGTTGGCACGAAATTGGGGAAGCTCAAATCACTGGTCCAGAATTGATCCAAGAAACCACAGACAAGATCCATCAAATCCGAAACAATCTTCTAGCGGCTCAGAGTCGTCAAAAGAGTTATGCAGATAAACGACGAAAGCCTTTAGAGTTTAACATTGGTGATCATGTACTTCTAAAAGTATCACCGTGGAAGGGAGTAGTTCGTTTTGGTCAAAAAGGCAAGCTAGCACCACGCTACGTAGGACCCTTCAAGATACTCGAAAGAGTCGGACCTGTAGCATACAAGCTTGATCTACCAGAAGAACTCAACAGGGTTCATCCCACATTCCACGTGTCAAACTTGAAGAAGTTCCTCGCTAATGAAAACCTCCACATTCCTCTGGAAGATATTCAGATTGATGAATCTATGCATTTTATTGAAAGACCAGTGGAAATCATGGACTTCGGGGAGAAACATTTACGACGAAGTCGCATTCCAATTGTTAGGGTACGCTGGGAGTCGAAACGGGGACCTGAGTTTACTTGGGAACGTGAAGACTCAATGCGTGAAAAATACCCGCATCTTTTTCCTACTACTTCAACTACTTAAATTTCGGGACAAAATTCCTAAAAGTAGGGGATACTATAACATTTGTCAAAAACGGGTTTCCAAACCCGCTCCGTTTTGTAATCGATTATCAAGTTATAAATGTCACGTTGTGTATTTATGGTTATTTTGGTTTTTAAAGATACATAATTAATAAACAAACTAAACTATAAAAATTATGTTTGATAAAAAGTGAAAACAAAATAAATAAAAAAGAAATGTTGCTGCCGGGACTCGAACCCGGGTCAGCCAGAACTGAAATCCAAAGACTCAACACACACACATCACCACTCCGCCACTTGTTGTTTTCTGTTATCTCTAGGAAACAAATAACTCTTATACACTAATATAGTTAAAACCGGTTGCGCCAACTGAGTAACTGAAATCGGCAATTCAATCGACTAATCGTTTGATTAATCGCACATTCAGGTTTATAACCGATGCACCGACGATATAATCAATTCGGAATTGATTGAACATCAATTTTCATCATCATCGGTTTTTATAACCGAAAATAATCAAAGTTCAGATTACTTCAATCAAAACCCTTCTCGCGACTCAGAGACATCAGGCAAACATTCCATTTCACTTTTGTCACACTTTCAGTCCATCAGAACGCTTAAATCAACTCGCCGGAAATTTCTGTAAGGTTCGCCGAAAAACCGTATTTGTCCTCAAATCGGTAAGTTCTTCAATACCATCGTAGTCTAACAGTTGTTAAGCTGTTTCTAACTCAAACCATCCACTTGAGATCGAGTTCAGGCACCGTTATCAGATAATTCCAGTTCGCCGGAGAGTTTCTGGAAAACGTTATCTTCGTCTGTGAAACGGTAAGGACCTTCAATCACACTGTTACGTTTGTTTATCACTTCAATTCCACGATTGGCTAATCAAAATGGTTAATTGTTTGGTTCAGTTGAGGTGCACAAAAACAGAGCCGACGCATTGCCGGAAATTCTGTGATATATCATTCCTACGGTATGTTACTTCCACACCGTCTCTGCCATTTCATTTTAGCCTTAAGAATGTTTGTTAATCGTAAAAACAAGAAACGGATTAGTGATTCAGTCGACTGTATTTTGAATGAAGAAGACGAAGTTAGTTAAGTTATAAGTTTATTTAAAATCAGTAATATGAACGGGTTAGACACACAGTCCAGCGGTGGACTGTGTGCAAAATATACACGCATGTCACGAGTTCGATCCCTGATACACGCACTCCCTATGTAATAAAATGCCTTTTTGTTTAAAACTGAACCGGATTAACTCCGTTAGTTGTTAAGTATAATAAAAACCGAGATATTAACCAGGTTAGACACACAGTCCAGCGGTGGACTGTGTGCAACACTAAGTCGCACGTCACGCGTTCGAAACCTGTTACTGGCACCGGGTTGTTGAATTAAAATGTTTTTGAAATTAAAAGAATTTTGGTTAAATCGAATTAGTATATAAATATAATTAAAAACAAGATTATTTCGGGTTAGACACGTAGCTCAGTTGGTAGAGCTGCGTGCACGCGTACGGGAGGTCTCGGGTTCGAGTCTCGCCCAGCGCATTCATGCACTTTGACCGAACCGGTCAACAAGTCAACGGTCAACGGTCAACGCAAAATAAACAATTTTTTTATATATTTTTATTTATTTAATTTAATTTAAAAATCAATTAAAAATACTTAAAATAACATTTTTAAAGATAGAAAATAGCCTTAAACTCACAAAAGTATATCTAAAAATTCCATTAAAATTCTTAATAAAATCCACTCATTTACTATATTTTTCCGTCATTATTTAGGTTCTTAATTCTCGTTGTTCATTTCTCCCGACTCGTGCGCATCTCATCATCCCCAATCCAACGCACCCAATGTGAGTGAATCTTACAAATTCCCCGTTTTAATCACGTTTTGGGGTGTATCATGTGTCTTGCTATATATTATATTTAAATCATTGTGCATACATCATATCATGAACTTGTGTATTCAGTTTGTTTCAATTGTTGTGTGGTTATCGTTGGATGCAATTTATTATTTTCAGTACATGCAATTTCATAGGCCGCCGCTCCCCATTACATTATGAGCGTTGAGCATGTTCCCCATTTCATTATGAGCGTGAACCCGGCGTGCCCACATACGATCGGCTCCGTTTGATTGAGCCTTGATCGCACAAACATTTTCATTTTCAGTACATGCAATACGATCGGCTCCGTTTGATTGAGCCTTGATCGCACAGATTCATTCATGTTATTTATCGTATGATGTTGGTATGATAATGTATGCTATCACATGTTATTGTATGTTATAGTTGTGATTGCTATTTGCCACTGCTTGATTATTTACATTTGCTCATTTATGATTATGCATAATTTTTCATTGATAAACTAACAAGTAAATCAATAATAAATGTTTATCTAACAAGGTTCACTCGCCAACTTATGTTGACCCAAAAACCTCCATTTTTACACATGATACAGGTGAACCAGCTGCAGTCAGAAACACATAGGATTGGACTAGAAGAATAAAATGATTTAGAGTTTGGGATTGTTATGTTTGGTTTATTTTCTTTGTATTGTATGGACATGTTTGGATATTTGGAAATGTAACTTTGACTTTAATAAATATGAAACATGTTAGTAAATATCATGAGCTTTGATGATAACCCAATTATGCCCCGACTCTTATTCTGTTGCGGGTCGGGGTGTGACAATCATCCTCATGAAAGGATATAAGTTTATGCTAAGTTAGAGTGGAGGTCCTGATAGGCCTGTCTCTATTCTCCAATTTGGTTTCTTTTCTGCTGATAATGAAGTTCCACAGATATCTGATCCTCCAGAGATAAAGTATATGATTTGAGCATCAGTCGGAGGTGCAGCGTTTTCTAGAGCATTTTCAGGATCCTGGATCCTTGACTTCTTTCTGCCCAGCAATTCTTTCAAGTGTCGCTTACTGAAGAGATAGCCAATTTCTCTCCTTAAAGCCATGCATTCGTCCGTCAAATGTCCAAGGTCTTCATGGTATGCACAACATTTGGACTTATCATTGAAGGAGTTAGACTTCTCATTCTTCTTCGGCCACCTAGCTTTTTCACCTAAGTTCTGCAAGGCAAGCATCAGCTCATTGTTATTAACAGAAAAGCAATATTAAGATATTCGAGGATATTCCTCCTCCTCATCATCTTGTTCAACTACATGAACATTTTGATTATCAGGCTTGGAGTACAGCTTGGATCGATTATTCTTGTAGAAGGATCCTTGCTTCTTGTTGTTGTACTCCTGTTTATTAGAACCAGTGATTCTTGTGACAATTGGCAAAATTCGGTAATTCTGTACAACTTGAACAACTAGTACATTGTCTATTTATCGTATAACATGACTTAATTTTTGATTTTAAGTATTAAAAGTCTAGGAATTTAACCAAATCATAGTTTGGTATGATAATTGATTCGTCATGATCACGAATATATAAAACCATATCCTAGACGAATGACAACGACGCGAACTTGTATTAAATATCAGAACTTGTTACGGTACAGTCTGATATAATAGAATTAAGATATAAAATATTTCTGCAAAGTTATACCATAAAAATTTTATATAAAATACCAAATTGTCCAATTCTGCAGCAAAATTCAGCAATTGTCCGAAAAGCCAAAAATAAATATTTTTAGCTAAAGAATAATAATGGGTGTTAGAAATAGTATAAAACCCATATATAAATCTTATTATTTAAAGCTAAACGGTTTGTTTAGTAAAAACCTGACAACAAAGCCGGTACCAGAACCGAACTCAAAATGACAAAATTATTAGTCTGAAGAGTTATATTAATTAACGGGACAATAAAAAATTGTACTAGAATTATTATGAACATAAAATTTTATAAGTAACACTATGTATCAGTATATTACCCGGTACAAGACCTGAACTAACTTTATCAACTGAACAACCAAACAACAAGGCTAGTAAATTATTTTGGCATATTGTAACACCACTTTAAAGTGTTGGGGCATTAGTTTTTATAAAAAACTTATATATAAAATTATTAAAGTTATAAAAGTTTATAAAAATTACATTTTATTTATAAAAAAATAAGTAAACCAACCCCCCCCCCCCAGCACCCTCACGGCAACATGGGGGTTTCCCATGCCACTAACCCATCAATTTATGTGTTGGCAATTTGTGGATTAAGTTGGTGTCTTAAGAGGTGTAAGAACATAACACAAAAACCAAATCAAGACCATTTCACTTCATCACTTTCTCACAACACGAAAACTCAACATTTCTTCTTCCATTTTTGCTCCCAAAATCAGCCATATACCACCATTATCATCTTCAACTTTTTAAAAACAAAACACAAAGAAATCAAGCTTGCATGAAGATCTAAAGTGTTTGCAAATATTAAGAGCTCACTTTGAAAGCTTGGAAATCTTGATCAATCCATTTTCTTCATCTCTTAGATCATCCCTATCCTTGTGCTAGTAGTAAGATCTTAAGCGTTGAGTTATACTTTTTATTTTATAAAATTTCATAAGATCATCATAAAAATTATATAAAAACCCACTTGAAAAACACTAATAAATCTAAGGTCACTAACGTAATCATGTGATTTTCTTGATAAATTTTGATGATCTTGAAGTTGTTATGAACTAGTAAACTTGAATCTTGCAAAATTATGAATAAAAAGGTGATCTAAACACATGCATGTTTAGATTAGCAAGATTCATTAACAAAATATGTCATGTATATAATGTCATACTTTAAAGATGCTCATACATGAACTAGATCATTAAATAAAAGATATGATTTAAAAATTTTGTTTATAAATGATAACAAAGTTTCCATTTTAAGAAAGATTAAAATTATAACAAGTTCATGACATTTTGTTAATACATTTATATATATAAGTGTGATTGATGTTGCTTTGAGTTAGTTTAATTACTTAAAACATGTTTATAAAAACATGGGAAACTTATATTTTTAAAGGAAACTATGGTAAATTTTTATAAAAGTTAATCTTGATTAAGATATGATTAAACTAAAGATTTGGTGGATAAAAAGTGATTAGGAACTTTAATCATTTTTAGATAAAGGATTTGGATAAAAAGTTAGGAATATAATTACTTATATTTTTTTAAACTTAAAATGAGATAAATATATATTTACCACCTTATACGTGCACATGTATTTTTGTATAAAAATATGTTTAAGTGTTCAACTTTTGACAAAATAATATATATCGTCCAATTTGGACAAGCTCGGACAATTCGGACGATATAAAATATATGTTATAAATGAAACAAACAAAAAAGACGAAACGGATAAAATAGTCGACGCGAACCTAACGGTCAAAGCGAACAAATAAAACGAAACACTTTATATTTACTAGAATTTTTAAATATATATAACTTATAGTTTTATAAATAAATTTTTATGTATAACAAATACTAGTAAATATTTTTGGATAAGCCCAACTAAACAATTATTATACTAAGCCCATTTTTATAAAAACTATATTGGGCTGAAACTATTTTTATAAAAATATATGGACTAGCCCACTTTCATAAAATTAAGAGTAAATTGCACAAAACGTCCTTTAAGTTGCATCAATCTAGCTGGTTTCATCCTTAATCTTTAAAAGTTGCCAAAACAATCCTTTAAGTTTAAATTAGTAACGGGTTTCATCCTTTATCACTAACCCGGTTATTAATTCACGTTAAACGGCCTCACATGCATGGCATGTGAGGGTAAAACCGTCTTTTCATACATTTGAGCTTATAAATCCCAGACGTCGTCTTCAATACTCACAGACGTCTTCAATACTCACAATTCCGATCAAAACCCCAAATGGCTAACAGAGGAGGTGGATTTCATATACGCGGAGAAGATGATGATGTTTATGATGTCGATGAACTTCATGGTAAAGTTCAAAGTTCAGTTTTATCATATTTTACTTCGATACATTTCATGTATGTGTTTAAAGTTTAGATTTTTTATCTTTAAAATGCAGAACTTTATCCAATGTTCTTCTCAATCAACATGCATCATGGGGGATCATTTACAAACAATCCTAATCGTATGTATGTAAATGGTTTGTTAAGTTTCATTGATTTGGTAGATGACGAGAAATTTGGGATTTATGAATTGGCCCTAATGACGAAAGAGTTAGGGTATGATCTTGATGTCCCTACCTTTTACCATTATGTTGAGCCAGGGGTGTGATTTGGAATCTGGGATTCATCTATTGGCTGAAGATTCCCATGTCATGCAGTTGTTAGAAATCATTCATCAGGGGAACAGGTTTATTGATATATACATTGAGCATGGGATGTCTAATATTATCTTAATGGAGATACCCTCACAATCAAGTGTGGTACTAGAAGAAGTCAGTGAAGTTGAAGCTCAGATGATTGATAGTAAAAGGAACAACCCAAAGGTACTAGCATTGACCTGGAATGAATCATCAAATGAAAACAATGGAGGCGTGGAAATGTGGAACAAAGCACATTGAAGATGATACTGAAAATGCAGCATATGTAGTAGATATTGAAAACTCTAGTATGGTTACTCCTCAGGTACCTAGTGCTGCAATTCATGATATTGGAATGACTAGTTCTGTTATGAATGCTTTTTACCCTTTCTTAGATGATAATGATAGGATTACTAATGAGGTTAATGATAGGGATAGGGATACTAATATAGGAGAAGATAGTGAGATATATATGGTTGATGAGGAGAATGATATGGATGAAAGTGATATTGACATGAGAGATTATAAGTTCATGATTGATGATGAAGAGGAAGATGAAACTCACCATGAGGCAGGGGTTGATGATTTAGAGCTCTTGGACAATGAAAATTTTGATAGTGCTAGTGATGGTGAGAATAATATAGGGAATGTTAGGAGGAGAACCTTAAAACATATAAAAAGGGCACATGCTAATGATAACAACTTCTACATAGGTCAAATGTTTGGAAATAAGGCTGAAGTTAAAAAGTTTTTAAAAAAACACACAGTGGAGACTAGAAGGTTGTTAAAAATAGTAAAGGATGATAAGGATAGGGTAAGGGTGGCATGTGCAGGTGATATTCCTGGTGTTGAAAAGGTGGAAGCTGTTAAGAGGCCAAAAAAGAAAAAAGTTAAAAAGAACCAGAAAGAAGGGGACATTTCTGTTGAAGGAGAAACTGAAATTGAACATGATAGGAATGAAGGAGGTCTAGAAAAAAAACACATTGGGGGAAGAGGTAAAAAGAAAAACCCTAAGCAGTTTGTATGTCCCTTTGTGTTGTTGGTGTCTAGGGATTCAGTGACAGAGAGTTGGATAGTTAAGACTCTAATAGATGAACACAAATGTTTAGAGAGCCGAAACATTTATCACTGTAGTTCAACTTTCTTAGCACAACAATTGATGGAACAAATCGAAGATAACCCCAGGATCCCTGTCAAAGCAGTACAGGAACAGTTTCAGCGAAAATATGAAGTTTCAATCTCTAAATGGACAGCTTTTAGGGCCAAAGCTAAAGCTCAGAAGCAGCTACATGGTGACTATAGTTCACAGTATGGTCTACTTAGACAATACATTGATGAATTGCTTAGGACAAATCCAGGAACCACTATCAAGTTAGATGTGGAACCACCAGCAGAGCCTAGTGAGCCTACAAGAAAATTCAAAAGAATCTACATTTGTCTTGGTTCACTAAAGCAAGGATTCAATGCTATTGGGAGGGATTTGGTAGGGCTTGATGGTGCATTTATGAAAGGACCTTTTCCTGGTCAGGTTCTCACAGCTGTTGGAATTGACAACAACAACATGATTTATCCTGTTTCCTATGCAATTGTTGAAGCTGAGAACATTAACTCATGGACCTGGTTTCTTGAATGTCTTGGTGATGACTTACAACTTGCAAGCAATTCAAATGTCATATTCATGAGTGATAGACAAAAGGTACATGTTTTACATTATTAATCTATTGGTTTATCATACTTATGCATTTTTAAATGTGTAACAGGGAATTCAGAATGCAGTTTCAAATTTGTTTCCAAATGCTGAGCACAGATTCTGTCTCAGACATATCCATGAGAACATGAGATTATCTTATAAAGGGAAGGAGTACAAAGACATGCTTTGGAAAATAGCAAGTGCTACAACAGTTGTACAGTTTGAGACTTGTATGGATGAGCTAAAGACTTTGAATTCTGATGCACATGTGTGGTTATCAAAGATCCCACCAAAACACTGGACCAGATCTCACTTTTCAGGTAATACACTTGCAATTATTTAAAATATTAAATTCCATATGTAGACTATTACACTTGTAAGTTTTTGAATTTGTGCTACATATTTTGTGAACAGGCAGGGCACACTCTGATGTACTTCTGAACAACATGTGTGAGGTATTTAATGCCAAAATAGTACAAGGGAGAGATAAGCCCATAATCACAGCTTTAGAATACATAAGGGAATACCTTATGAGAAGGATAGTTAATGTCTTACAAGTTATTGATAAAAGTGATGGTCTGTTGACACCATATGCTACCAATCAGTTGTCAAACATAAAGAAAGATGCTGCAAAGTATTCAGTTAGTTGGAATGGGGATGAACACTTTGAGGTATCTCATGGTATTGACCAATGTGTGGTCAATGCAGTTCAGAAAACATGTAGTTGCAGGAGGTGGGAGATTACAGGAATACCTTGCAAGCATGCAGTAGCAGCAAATTGGAATATGGCCACCATAGTCAACAGGTTGTCTTTATTTATATAACATTCATTTTGATTTGTTATTGAACAATAATTGTTGTATACAGGTTGATATACCAGAAAATTGGGTGCACCCAATGTACAAGATGGAATCATGGAAGCATGTTTACAGTTCAAGATATTTCCTATCAATGGTAGAACTTTATGGCCCAAATCCCAGGTGCTAACTACTATAACACCACCAAGTTACCACAAGCAAGCTGGAAGGCCAAAAAAAAAAGGAAAAGGTCTGTAAGTGAGATAGAGGATATGTCCAAAGGTGGAAAATTATCAAAGAAGGATGCTTATGTGAAATGTGGAAAGTGCAAGGGCCTTGGTCATAATACCAGGACATGCAAGAATGTTGAAGGTTCTTTAGGTGTTAAGAAGGGTGCAGGCTCTAGTGATGTCAAGAAGGGTGCAGGATCTAGTGGTGTGAAGAAGGGTGCAGGCTCCAGTGGTGGCTCCCGTGCTGTCAAGAATGGTGCTAGGGGCAAAGGCAAAATCTCTGAAAAAATCAAAATGATTGTTTATGTTTGATAGTGTTAGGATGTTTACATGGTTGTTCTTTTGGTCTTAAAAACTTATGTCATGTTAATTGTCTTTGAAAACTATGTAGACTTGGTGACTTTTGTTATGTTTTGTATTAGACAGTATTTTCTTTATGGTATGTCATGTTTTTATTGTCTTTATATGATTTGTGGGTGTTATATGTTAGACGGTCGTTTAATGATTTGAGGGTGTTTATATGCTATACATTTAATGCAGGGTGTTAGGGGGCAGGTTACAATTTTTGCAGGTGGTTCTGTTTGCAGATTGTTTGGGGATTTGTATTATCAAGGGTTACAGTTTGTTAAGGATTGCAAGTTGTTAGGTAATGCAGGTTGTTAGGTGATGATAGGTGTCAAATGTCCGAGGACACTTATGCTTTCACTTTGTTATGTCCGTGGACACTTATTCGTTCACTTTGTTATGTCCGTGGACACTTATGCTTTCAATTTGTTATGTCCGCGGACACTTATGCTTTCACCTTGTTATGTCCGCGGACACTTATGCATTCACTTTGTTATGTACGCAGCTATACAAACATGACATAAACAACAACTGCAACAATATCCATATGATTGAAATTTCCAAAATACATTCCATTAATAATATCCAAAATATATAACCGCCTTAACATGATTCACAACTACAAAACACAATACATCAAGATCATACTAGATTTCATTCCACTAACTAACTATTTTTAAGAAACACAACAGTGAAAAGCATCAACCAACTAAGAATCATGTACTTTTTCCATTTTTTTGATTCAGCTCTACTGTCTTTCAAATGTTCTTCAAGTTTCTTGTTTCTAGCATGAAGCTCATGATTTGAATCCATAAGTTCACTGTTAGTCCTTAGTAATCCTGGAATGGTATATTGTGCTTCTTCATCAGCCTTTGGTTCAGCCCATCCAATGAAATTCTTACAAATCGGTGATGCCTGTAAACAAAACAACATACAGTAAACATTGATTTTCAAATTATGGTGAATTTGGGGAAAACTTACTTTGAAGGGACACGAGTGATACAGTCGTCCTGGGTTTCTATCTGACCGAGAGGTTCGTAAGATTGCTTCCTTCCCACACAAACAATAAACAGATGACATTGAAGTTGGGATTAGAATCTAGGGTTTGCCATGTTTAATTGTGTTAGGTGGAAGAACAAGAACACAAAGTTTTTGGGATTTTATTAGGGATTTATAAGCTCAAATGTGTGAAAAGACGGTTTTACCCTCACATGCCATGCATGTGAGGCCATTTAACGTGAATTAATAACCGGGTTAGTGATAAAGGATGAAACCCGTAACTAATTTAAACTTAAAGGATTGTTTTGGCAACTTTTAAAGATTAAGGATGAAACCAGCTAGATTGATGCAACTTAAAGGACGTTTTGTGCAATTTACTCTAAAATTAACTTTGGGCAAAGGCCCACTTGTAAAAAATCAAATTTGGCTAAACCCACTTGTATAAATCAAACTTTAGGCTAAGGCCCACTTTTATAAAAATAAACTTTGGGCTAAGCCCACTTTTATAAAAGTTTACATAGGCTAGACCCATTTAAATAAAAGATAACTTTGGGCCAACCCCGCTTTTAAAAAAACATAAATTGGGCTAATCCATTTTATAAAAACTAACTTTGGACTAAAACCCACTTTTATAAACCAATTGGGCTTAACCTACTAAATAAAAAAAAATTAGGTTGGGCTGGGCCCACATACATGAAACGAATTGGGCTAGGCCCACACAAAGTAAGCAAATTTGTGCTAGACCCATACTTACAAAAACTTTTTGGCTAGGTCCATATGTAATGAATTATTAGATTGAGTTATTTATAATTAAATTATGGACTAGGTCCATTTAATCAATCTAGCATATATATATATATATATATCAACCAAGAAAACCAAAAAATATATATATATATATGTATATCAACCAAGAAAACCAACAATTACAAGTATGAAATTCAAGATAAAATACTTGTACAAAAAACAAAACGAAAACCTAAGTATCTAATAGATTAGAACACTTGTAGGTCGAAAAACGAAGAAGTATCAGGAATCGAATAGAGATTTGTACGGAACGCAAATCAGTGAGTTCATGTTTCCCCTTTTATTTTAACTTTTTTGTGGTTTTAAACGTGCGGGGATGTATACATGTTACAATTAATATAGCTAGGAAAATGAAAATATTTAGATCACATGTGAATTAGGCTCAAGCATTGGGGCCATTAATGAAAGACAAAGTACCAAGGAACAAGGGGATAGATCTATTGGGTTTGGGCGAGCCCCACTCTATTACGGCAATAATAACAGATCGTATTAGAGTGCTTTTGTGTCTAAAACGAGTGTCTCAGACACATAATAAATCGTCAAGTTTTGGTTGCCACCTTATTCGGCACACAGATTAGTGTGCTTGCAACACACTAATGATCTTACAAGTTTCATTAAGCTATATTAATCAAGTTTATTTCAAATGTTTTTGATAATTCATTTGATATAAAAATTAATAACATGAATTCACCAGCTTTTGTTGACATTGTTTTCAAAACTAACATGTATTACAGGAAACTAGTGGATGGCCTTCGGGAAAAATGTTGTTCTTTTGCTGTGAAGTCAAGATGTTATGTTTCATTTAGTCTTTGTTGTTATGTTTTATAAACTTATGTCTAAATTTTAAATAATGTTGTTAAACTTGTGGTTTGTTTTAAAGACAAAAGTTTATATGTGAATTATGGTTAAATAAAAAGTATGGATGAATGTTTGTAATGTAATACAATTGTCGTTTACTTGGTTGAATGCAACGATTGCCGCTCTGGCCACACCTCGCGACACGCTTCCGCTACATCGAAAATCAGGGTGTGACAGACCTGGTATCAGAGCTTTAATTGTAGTGAACTAAGATTCTTTTGAGTCTAGTCTACAATTTCAAAAAAAAATTTGTGAGTCGTTTACAAAAATTGAAATAAGTATTTTTGGTTTGTCATCCCGGGGAGAACTGTCCACTAGTATCAAACGTTTTAAAACAAAAACAATAGTGCAAGGTCATTATACAAAACTAGTCTATGAGAGATAGACACAATAACAGTAAGTTGAGTTGAACTTATGATTAGAAAAACTTACATTGAAACTTAGCGATTGCCGATTATTTATCTTTAAACAAAAATTATTATTAACAAAAATAAGTTGTACGGATTATGTTTGCCAGGACCATGTCTTCCGATAGTAGCCTTTCAGACACCGAGTCTATGAGTTCTGACCCTGAGATAGATTATATACCACTAGACGATCTACTCCCACCTAGTCATTCTCGTTTTCGACGACGAGTCAGATCACGATGATTCTGACGATGACTAGATAGACGATGGTTTCCAGCCTTTTGCCTTACCCTACCCTGTACCCGTTCCCATTCCCGGGGATATTCTCGATGATGATGTTTTAGCTTTACCACTCTTTGACCACCAGATAGTTATTGGCCACCCCGAAAGTGAGCACATTGTGGAGCACCATGTTATACCACTTAACGTGGTAGATCCTTTTGCTGTCGACATCGATGGAGATGACGATTTCATTCCTATTGTTCACGTAGATCACCTTGAGGATGATCTGGGTATCGGAGATGATTTTGATCTCGCGCTACTGGTGGTAGCTCCACATGAGCCTGATGTCATTGATATTACCTCATCTACTTTATCGTCTCCGAGATCACCCCCACCCGAGCCCTCACCTGATACTGCTCTACCATCACTTCCAGATACTTTTCCCACCATTAATGATTCTATTACACCCACTTTTGTTGATCCCATACCATCTGATGCTATCGCTACTGGACACATCTATCCATCTGGACCATCTATCCATCTGGACCATCTCAGTATTTACCTGGAGACATTTCATTTGCTACTGATCGTTTCACTCCTCATCCTTTGTTTGGACCTTCACATTACTCTTTGGGAGGTACATCCTACTCATCTGAGCAGCCACCGTTTCACCATGTTAATGGATCATTACATATACTGCGTATACCCATTCCAGATCATTTTATCACATCTGATCCTTATACATCTTCTTACACTGTAGGACCCTCCCGAGTTATGTTCCCTGAGTCTAGTCAGTATGCGAGTAGACACCATCCCTATTCACGACCACCCACTGTTGGAGGACCATCATACCCAACATCTCACCATTATCGGTATTCACATTCGATCACCTCCACCTGGTATGAGCTAATATGATCCCTATCATCCCAGTCATTTGCCACTGATCACCACCGAGTTTCGAGTCACGTCTTCTGAAATACAGATTAGTATCTTATTTCGCCGTATCCGTGAGCTGGCGGCTCAGATTTCCACTTTGCGAGCATCTCAGAGTACTCAATCTTTGTCACCTCAGTTACCACCATTACCCAGTTCGACACCTCTCATGACACCATCTCTACCGACGACATCACCACCACCTTCGCCTGTTATACCACATCCACACCCTCTAGTGTAGAGTGTATTTCCATCCCACGAGGAGCGTATCCGTTCGCTCGAGGAGGAGGTCGCATACCTCCGGAGGATCATCCATTCATCTCCACCTCCACCTCCACCTCCACCGTCTGCCTAGTTGGTATATGGTCATATCTCTAGGGTAGGTACTCATACCCAGTTTTGCTGAAGATAGAGTTTTTGAAGATATATATGTCGTCAACTTGAAGATTTTGAAGAACAATGTGAAGGAAAATATCTTCCTTATAATGTATTGTGTATGACTTGTCTGTCGGAGTGTTATAACTCCGAGTTATTTTTGTATCTTCACACAAATGATGTATCAAGTTGACAATATATATATAATGGATGATGTTTATCTTTTATTTATGCATTGTTGATTGTTCATT
Source organism: Scalesia atractyloides (assembly GCA_947069175.1). Lineage (NCBI taxonomy): Eukaryota > Viridiplantae > Streptophyta > Magnoliopsida > Asterales > Asteraceae > Scalesia > Scalesia atractyloides. The sequence continues at coordinate 68,034,995 of CAMTDV010000020.1, read as the reverse complement.
TTTATGTTCTATTATGGTGCTTATAATATGGATACTATACATAAAAATTGAATTATATCAATATTATATACACTTATACTATATAATACTAATCCATGAAAGACAATATTTGTTTCAAATATACGTCTAATCACTTCTATATGTTTCATATATGAAGATCATGGCATCTAGAGGAAGAGGTCGACCCCGAGTTTGACCATCGCCATTACCTACAACCTAAGCCGAGCTCAATGCTCTAGTGAATCAACGAATAACTGAAGCACTTGCGCATCATGAGCGCAATGCTGAGCCAAGGGTTCAAGAACCACCAAGAGTTCAGATGCCCATAAATGGTTTGTTATTTAAAAATTACCAAAGTATGATCATTAATATTTATTTCTAACAATATATATTATTGATGATTCTTGAAATCTAACTATTTCAGGAGGTACATACAAACAATTTTTAGATTACAAACCCTTGAATTTTGATGGCACAGGCGGTGCAGTAGCCTTTGTGCGTTAGACAGAAAAGACGGATTCCGTGATTCGTATGAGTAACTGTTTTATCAATCAGATTGTGTCATATGTATCAGGCTTATTTATGGATGAAGCATTGTCATGGTGGAATTTGCAAGTACAGACGCTTGGAGAAGCAATTGCTTATGCTATTACTTGGGATAGACTAAAGGATATGATGAGAGAGAAATACTGTTCTAGAGTCGAGTTACAGAAATTGGAAACCAAATTTTGGAACTTATCCATGATAGGACCCGATGTGTATGGTTATACACAGCGTTTCCATGATCTTTCGCGAGTCGTTCCACACATGGTAACCCCTGAATTCAAACGTATCGAACGATACATTTGGGGATTATCTCCAGAAATTCGAAGTATGGTCACTTCGTCACATCCAACAACAATCACTGAGGCAATTACGATTGCAGTAAGCCTTACTGAAGAAGCGGTGAGAATGAATAAGTTTTCGAGAAAGAATGCGGAGATGCCTAAGGAAACACATGTAGAATCAACCTCACATGGGAATAAGAGAAAGTTTACACACTTCAAGAAAGGTTCCCGACCGAGTAACAAGAAGAAAGAAACCCCCACAACAAAAAGGAACAAAGTATTCGTGGCAGCAGCGGAGACAGAACCGAGGGGTTATACAGGAAATGCACCTAAGTGCAACAGGTGCAATTATCATCATTATGGTGGATGCCGAACCACCAAATGTGATAAGTGCGGGAAGTTGGGACACCGCATCGAAAACTGCTGGAGTAATAACAAAGGAAACATGAATGAAGGCAAGAAAGAAGGAGGTTATGGAAATGGAAACGACCGAGGAAGAAATCAAAGTTGTTATGGTTGCGGTGAATTAGGCCACTTTAGGAAGAATTGCCCAAAAGAGAACAAAGGCCACGGGCGAGCCTTTGTAATAGGAAATCACGAGGCGCGTCAGGATCCGTATGTGATCACTGGTACGTTCCCTGTCAATAATCATTTTGCATCTATTTTATTTGATAATGGCGCAGATTTTAGTTTCATATCTTTAGAATTTAAAGATATACTTGAACTAAATTCAAATAAATTAGATATTCCATTCACTATCGAACTAGCGAATGGAAAGATAATTGAATCTGATGAAATTATTAAAGAATGTTCTTTAGAGTTAGGCGGACAAAAGTTCAACAATGATTTATTACCCATCTAGTTAGGTAGTTTTGATGTTGCAATCGGTATGGATTGGTTATCCAATAATCAAGCAGAAGTCGTGTGTTGCGACAAAATTATTCGCATTCCACTTCCTAATAATGAAACACTTCTTATACATGGCGAGAAGAGCGAAACGCCATTACGAATTATTTCTTGTATGAAAGCTCAAAAGTGCTCTAGAAAAGGATGTATAGCATTCTTAGCACACATTGTTGACAAGAAATCCAAGGAGCCAAAACTTGAGGAGATCCCTGTTGTTAAGGAATTTCCTGAAGTCTTCCCAGAGGACTTTCTAGGAATACCACCCCAATGACAAGTCGAATTTCGCATAGACTTGATTCCAGGAGCTGCACCTGTAGCGAAATCCCCATACCGATTAGCTCCTTCAGAAATACAAGAGTTGTCCACACAGCTTCAAGAGTTGTTGGACAAAGGTTTTATTAGACTAAGCTTCTCACCTTGGGGAGCTCCTATTCTATTCGTATAGAAGAAAGATGGAAGCTTTAGAATGTGCATATATTATCGAGAATTGAAGAAACTCACTATCAAGAATCGTTATCCGTTACCGAGGATCGATGATCTGTTCGATCAACTTCAAGGATCAAGTTTTTTACTCGAAGATTGACTTAAGGTCAGGATACCATCAGCTTAGAGTGCAGGAAGAAAGTATTCCAAAGACAGCATTCCGAAGCCGTTACGGTCAATACGAGTTCCTTGTTATGCCATTTGGTCTAAGAAATGCATCAGCGGTGTTCATGGACTTAATGAACCGTGTGTGCAAGCCTTATCTCGACAAAATTTTTGATAGTATTCATTGATGACATATTGATATATTCACGAAATAAGAAGAATCACAAACACCACCTTAGGACCATTCTTGAGTTGTTAAAGAAGGAGAAACTGTATGCAAAATTCTCTAAGTGCGAATTTTGGCTTCGTGAAGTCCAATTTCTCGGACATGTAGTCAACGATAAAGGCATACATGTCGATCCATCAAAAATAGAAGCCATTAAGAATTGTAACGCACCTAAGACACCCACCAAAGTACGCTAATTTTTAGGATTGGCGGTTATTATCGGAGATTCATTGAGAATTTTTCAAAGATCGCTCAACCACTAACCTCCCTAACTCAGAAAGATAAAAAGTTTGATTGGCTAGAGAAACAAGAAGCAGCCTTCCACTGCTAAAGGATAAACTTGGTGATGCACTGATTCGATCACTTCTGGACGGCATAGACGACTTTGTAGTTTATTGTGACGCTTCACATCAAGGTTTAGGATGCGTATTAAAGCAACGAGAGAAAGTTATTGCATATGCATCACGCCAATTAAAAGTTCGTGAAAAGAACTATACCACATGGACCTAGAGCTAGGTGCAGTGGTATTTGCATTAAAAATTTGGTGTCATTATCTTTACGGCACCAAGTGCACAATCTTTACCGATCACAAAAGTCTTCAACATATATTTAACCAGAAAGAGTTAAATATGCGCCAAAGACGTTGGCTTGAATTGTTGAATGACTATGATTGTGAAATTAAATACCATCCGGGCAAGGCGAACGTTGTCGCAGATGCTCTAAGTCGAAAGGAACGAGTGAAGCCTCTTCGTGTACGATCATTAAGACTCACCATTCACAATAACCTTAACTCACGAATTCACGACGCTCAACAGGAAGCCCTGAAGAGCGGAAATATTAAAGCAAGATGCTTAGAGGTATGGAAAAACAATTAGAACCAAATGAGAACGGAACTTTGTATTTTGCAAACAGAATTTTGGTTCCTCTTTTTGGTAATATGCAAAACTAAATTCTAGATGAAGCCCATAAGTCCAAATATTCGATACATCCCGGAGCGGATAAAATGTATCACGATCTTAAAGAATTCTATTGGTGGCCTAATCTCAAAAGAGATATTGCAACTTATGTTGGAAAATGTCTAACATGTGCAAAAATTAAGGCCGAATACCAAAAACCTTCAGGATTGTTACAACAACCTGAAATTCCCACTTGGAAATGGGAACAAATTTCCATGGATTTCATAACAAAATTACCCAGGACCTCTCACGGTCATGACATGATTTGCGTAATTGTTGACCGACTAATCCAATCAGCTCACTTCTTGCCGGTTCGTGAGAAAGATAAAACCGAGAAGTTAGCCGAACTTTATCTTAAAGAAATTGCGGCAAGACATGGAGTGCCTGTTTCAATAATCTCTGATCGAGATGGTCGTTTCATATCAAGAATTTAGCAATCATTTCAAAAGGCTTTTGGATCTCGCTTAGATCTAAGTACGGCCTTTGATACCCAAACAGATGGCCAAAGTGAACGCACCATTCAAACCTTAGAAGGTATGCTTCGTGCTTGTGTAATTGACTTAGGTGGAAATTGAGATACTCACTTGCCTTTAGTGGAGTTCTCATATAATAATAGTTATCACACAAGTATCCAAGCTGTTCCATTTGAAGCATTATACGGACGTAAATGTCGATCTCCGTTATGTTGGCAGAAATAGGCGACAAACAAATGATAGGTCCAGAATTAATTCAAGAAACTACGGATAAAATATTTAAAATCCGAGACCGTATTAAAGCCGCTCAGGATAGACAGAAAAGTTATGCGGCTAAACACCGCAAACCATTGTCCTTTAAGATTGGAGACAAAGTGCTATTAAAGGTCTCGCCTTGGAGGGGCGTAGTTAGATTCGGGAAGCAAGGAAAACTTAGCCCGAGGTATATAGGACCATATGAAATCTTGGAGAAGATTGGATCAGTCCATATAAGCTGAAATTACCTGAAACACTTAGTAACATTCACGACACTTTTCATGTGTCAAATATTAAAAAGTGTCTTTCAGACGAGTCACTTATTATCCCCACAGACGAAATTCATATAGACGACAAACTCCATTTCATCGAAGAACCTGTCGAAATTTTAGATTCGAAAGTTCAGAAAACAAGGAGGAGTCGTATCAAACTAGTCAAAGTCCATTGGAACTCAAAGCGCGGACCTGTGTTCACTTGGGAACGGGAAGACGAAATCAAAAGAAAGTATCCCCACTTGTTTGAGAAATCCTACGCAAAGGATGACATGACTTAAATTTTGGGACGAAATTTTCTTGAACAAGGGTAGAATGTGACAATTGGCAAAATTCCGGTAATTCTGTACAACTTGAACAACTAGTACATTGTCTATTTATCGTATAACATGACTTAATTTTTGATTTTAAGTCTTAAAAGTCTAGGATTTAACCAAATCGTAGTTTGGTATGATAATCGATTCGTCATGATCACGAATATATAAAACCATATCCTAGACGAATGACAAAGACGCGAACGTGTATTAAATATCAAAACTAGTTACGGTATAGTCTGATATAATAGAATTAAGACATAAAATATTTCTGCACAGTTATACCATAAAAATTTTAGATAAAATACCAAATTGTCCAAGTCTGCAGCAAAATTCAGCAATTGTCCGAAAAGCCAAAAATAAATAATTTTAGCTAAAGAATAATAATGGGTGTTAATAGTATAAAACCCATATTTAAATCTTATTATTTAAAGCTAAACGGTTTGTTCAGTAAAAACCTGACAACAAAGCCGGTACCAGAACCGAACTCAAAATGATAAAATTATTAGTCTGAAAAGCTATATTAATTAACGGGACAATAAAAAAATTGTAATAGAATTATTATGAACATAAAATTTTATAAGTAACACTATGTATCAGTATATTACCTGGTACAAGACCCGAACTAACGTTATCAACCGAAAAACCAAACAACAAGACTAGTAAATTATTTTGGCATATTGTAACACCACTTTAAAGTGTTGGGGCATTAGTTTTTATAAAAACTTATATATAAAATTATTAAAGTTATAAAAGTTTATAAAAATTACATTTTATTTATAAAAAAAAATAAGTAAACCAACCCCCCTAACACCCTCACGGCAATATGGGGGTTTCCCATGCCACTAACCCATCAACTTATGTGTTGGCAATTTATGGATTAAGTTGGTGTCTTAAGAGGTGTAAGAACATAACACAAAAACCAAATCAAGACCGTTTCACTTCATCACTTTCTCACAACACCAAAACTCAACATTTCTTCTTCCATTTTTGCTCCCAAAATCGGCCATATACCACCATTATCATCTTCAACTTTTTAAAAACAAAACACAAAGAAATCAAGCTTGCATGAAGATCTAAAGTGTTTGCAAATATTAAGAGCTCACTTTGAAAGCTTGGAAATCTTGATCAATCCATTTTCTTCATCTCTTAGATCATCCCTATCCTTGTGCTAGTAGTAAGATCTTAAGCGTTGAGTTATATTTTTTATTTTATAAAATTTCACAAGATCATCATAAAAATTATATAAAAACCCACTTGAAAAACACTAATAAATCTAAGGTCACTAACATAATCATGTGATTTTCTTGATAAATTTTGATGATCTTGAAGTTGTTATGAACTAGTAAACTTGAATCTTGCAAAATTATGAATAAAAAGGTGATCTAAACACATGCATGTTTAGATTAGCAAGATTCATTAACAAAATATGTCATGAACATAATCTCATACTTTAAAGATGCTCATACATGAACTAGATCATTAAATAAAAGATATGATTTAAAAATTTTGTTTATAAATGATAACAAAATTTCCATTTTAAGAAAGATTAAAATTATAAAAAGTTCATGACATTTTGTTAATACATTTATATATATAAGTGTGATTGATGTTGATTTGAGTTAGTTTAATTACTTAAAATACGTTTATAAAAACATGGGAAACTTATATTTTAAAGGAAACTATGGTAAATTTTTATAAAAATTTATCTTGATTAAGATATGATTAAACTAAAGATTTGGTGGATAAAAGTGATTAGGAACTTTAATCATGTTTAGATAAAGGATTTGGATAAAAAGTTAGGAATATAATGACCTATATTTTCTTAAACTAAAAATGAGATAAATATATATTTTTAATAAAATATATATTTTAAACCACCTTATATGTGCACATGTATTTTTGTATAAAAAAATATTTAAGTGTTCAACTTTTGACAAAATAATATATATCGTCCAATTTGGACAAACTCGGATAATTCGGACAAAATAAAATATATGGTATAAACGGAACAAACGACAAAGACGAAACGAATAAAATAGTCGACGTGAACCTAATGGTCAAAACGAACAAATAGAACGATACACTTTATATTTACTAGAATTTTTAAATATATATAACTTATAGTTTTTATAAATAAATTTTTTATAAGTTATAACAAATACTAGTAAATATTTTTGGATAAACCCAACTAAACAATTATTATACTAAGCCCATTTTTATAAAAACTATATTGGGCTAAAACTATTTTTATAAAAATATATGGACTAGACCACTTTCATAAAATTAACTTTGGGCTAAGGCCCACTTGTATAAAATTAAACTTGGCTAAGCCCACTTGTATAAATCAAACTTTGGGCTAAGGCCCAATTTTATAAAAATAAACTTTGGGCTAAGCCCACTTTTATAAAAGTTTACATAGGCTAGACCCATTTAAATAAAAGATAACTTTGGGCCAAACCCACTTTTATAAAAAAAATAAATTGGGCTAATCTGTTTTATAAAAATTAACTTTGGGCTAAAACCCACTTTTATAAACCAATTGGGCTTAACCTACTAAATAAACAAAATTAGGTTGGGCTAGGCCCACATACATGAAACGAATTGGGCTAGGCCCACACAAAGTAAGCAAATTTGTGCTACACACCCATACTTACAAAAGCTTTTTGGCTAGGCCCATATGTAATAATTATTAGATTGAGTTATTTACAATTAAATTATGGACTAGGTCCATTTAATCAATCTAGCATATATATATGTATATCAACCAAGAAAACCAACAATTACAAGTATGAAATTCAAGATAAAATACTTGTACGAAACATAAAACGAAAGCCTAAGTATCTAATAGATTAGAACACTTGTAGGTCGAAAAACGAACGAAGTATCAGGAATCGAATAGAGATTTGTACAGAACGCAAATCGGTGAGTTCATGTTTCCCCTTTTATTTTAACGTTTTTATGGTTTTAAACGTGCGGGGATGTATACATGTTACAATTAATATAGCTGGGAAAATGAAAATATTTAGATCACATGTGAATAAGGCTCAAGCATTGGGGCCATTAATGAAAGACAAGTACCGAGGAACAAGGGGATAGATCTATTGGGTTTGGGCGAGCCCCACTCTATTACGGCAATAATAACAGATCGTATTAGAGTGCTTTTGTGTCTAAAACGAGTGTCTCAGACACATAATAAATCGTCAAGGTTTGGTTGCCACCTTATTCGACGTACAGATTAGTGTCCTTGCAACACACTAATGATCCTACAAGTTTCAGTAAGCTATATTAATCAAGTTTATTTCACATGTTTTTGATAATTCATTTGATACAAAAATTTATAACATGAATTCATCAGCTTTTGTTGGCATTGTTTTCAAAACTAACATGTATTACAGGAAACTAGTGGATGGCCTTCGGGAAAAAAATGTTGTTCGTTTGCTGTGAAGTCAAGATGTTATGTTTCATTTAGTCTTTGTTGTTATGTTTTATAAACTTATGTCTAAATTTTAAATAATGTTGTTAAACTTGTGGTTTGTTTTAAAGACAAAAGTTTATATGTGAATTATGGTTAAATAAAAAGTATGGATGAATGTTTGTAATGTAATTCAATTGTCGTTTACTTGGTTGAATGCAACGATTGCCGCTTTGGCCACACCTCGCGACACGCTTCCGCTACATCGAAAATCGGGGTGTGACAGACCTGGTATCAGAGCTTCAATTGTAGTGAACTAAGATTTTTTGAGTCTAGTCTACAATTTCAAAATGCTCTTTTATAAATTTTAGTGAGTCGTTTACAAAAATTGAAATAAGTATTTTTGGTTTGTCATCCCGGGGAGAACTGTCCACTAGTATCAAATGTTTAAAACAAAAACAATAGTGCAAGGTCATTATACAAAACTAGTCTATGAGAGATAGACACAATAACAATAAGTTGAGTTGAACTTATGATAGAAAAACTTACATTGAAACTTAGCGATTGCCCGATTATTTATCTTTAAACAAAAATTATTATTAACAAAAATAAGTTGTACGGATTATGTTTGCTAGGACCATGTCTTCCGATAGTAGCCTTTCAGACACCGAGTCTATGAGTTCTGACCCTGAGATAGATTATATTCCACTAGACGATCTACTCCCACCAGTCATTATCGTTTCTGACGACGAGTCAGATCACGATGATTCTGATGATGACTAGATGGACGATGTTTCCAGCCTTTTGCCTTACCCTACCCTGTACCCGTTCCCATTCCCGGGGATATTCCCGATGATGATGTTTTAGCTTTACCACTCTTTGACCACCAGATAGTTATTGGCCACCCCGAAGGTGAGCACATTGTGGAGCACCATGTTTACCACTTAACGTGGTAGATCCTTTTGCTGTCGACATCGATGGAGATGACGATGTCATTCCTATTGTTCACGTAGATCACCTTGAGGATGATCTGGGTGTCAGAGATGATTTTGATCTCGCGCTACTGGTGGTAGCTCCACATGAGCCTGATGTCCTTGATATTACCTCATCTGCTTTATCGTCTCTGAGATCACCCCCACCCGAGCCCTCACCTGATACTGCTCTACCACCACTTCCAGATACTTTTTCCACCGTTGATGATTCTATTACACCCACTTTTGTTGATACCATACCATCTGATGCTATCGCTACTGGACACATCTATCCATCTGGACCATCTCAGTATTTACCTGGAGACGTTTCTTTGCTACTGATCGTTTCACTCCTCATCCTTTGTCTGGACCTTCACATTACTCTTTGGGAGGTACATCCTACTCATCTGAGCAGCCACCGTTTCACCATGTTGTTGGATCATTACATATACCGCGTATACCCATTCCAGATCCTTTTATCACATCTGATCCTTATGCATCTTCTTACACTGTAGGACCCTCCCGAGTTATGTTCCCTGAGTCTAGTCAGTATGCGAGTAGACACCATCCCTATTCACGACCACCCACTGTTGGAGGACCATCATACCCAACATCTCACCATTATCGGTATTCACATTCGATCACCTCCACCTGGTATGAGCCAATATGATCCCTATCATCCCAGTCATTTGCCACCAACCACCACCGAGTTTCGAGTCACGTCTTCTGAAATACAGATTAGTATCTTATTTCGCCGTATCCGTGAGCTGGAGGCTCAGATTTCCACTTTGCGAGCATCTCAGAGTACTCCATCTTTGTCATCTCAGTTACCACCATTACCCAGTTCGACACCTCTCGTGACACCATCTCTATCGACGACATCACCACCACCTTCGCCTGTTATACCACATCCATCTCTCTAGTGTAGAGTGTATTTCCATCCCATGATGAGCGTATCCGTTCGTCTCCACCTCCACTGTCTGCTTAGTTGGTATATGGTCATATCTCTAGGGTAGGTACTCATACCTAGTTTTGCTGAAGATAGAGTTTTTGAAGATATATATGTCGTCAACTTGAAGATTTTGAAGAACTATGTGAAGGAAAATATCTACCTTATAATGTATTGTGTATGACTTGTCTGTCGGAGTGTTATAACTCCGAGTTATTTTTGTATCTTCACACAAATGATGTATCAAGTTGACAATATATATATAATGGATGATGTTTATCTTTTATTTATGCATTGTTGATTGTTCATTTTTATGTTCTATTATGGTGCTTATAATATGGATACTATACATAAAAATTGAATTATATCAATATTATATACACTTATACTATATAATACTAATCCATGAAAGACAATATTTGTTTCAAATATACGTCTAATCACTTCTATATGTTTCATATATGAAGATCATGGCATCTAGAGGAAGAGGTAGACCCTGAGTTAGACCATGCCATTACCTACAACCCAAGCCGAGCTCGATGCTCCAGTGAATCAACGAATAACTGAAGCACTTGCGCATCACGAGCGCAATGCTGAGCCAAGGGTTCAAGAACCACCAAGAGTTCCCGTAAATGGTTTGTTATTTATAAAATTACCAAAGTATGATCATTAATATTTATTTCTAACAATATATATTATTGATGATTCTTGAAATCTAACTATTTCAGGATGTACATACAAACAATTTTAGATTGCAAACCCTTGAATTTTGATGGCACAGGCGGTGCAGTAGCCTTTGTGCGTTGGACAGAAAAGATGGATTCCGTGATTCGTATGAGTAACTGTTCGATCAACCAGATTGTGGATCAGGCTTATTTATGGATAAAGCATTGTCATGGTGGAATTTGCAAGTACAGACGCTTGGAGAAGCAATTGCTTATGCTATTACTTGATAGACTGAAGGATATGACTGAGAGGAAATATTGTTCTAGAGTCGAGTTACAGAAAATGAAAACTGAATTTCGGAACTTATCCACAATAGGACCCGATGTGTATGGTTATACACAGCATTTCCATGATCTTTCGCGAGTTGTTCCATATATGGGAACCCCTGAATAATGTATCGAATGATACATTTGGGGATTATCTCCAGAAATTCGAAGTATGGTTACTTTGTCACATCCAACAACCATCACTGAGGCAATTACGATTACAGTAAGCCTTACCGAAGAAGCAGTGAGAATGAATAAGTTTTCGAGAAAGAATGCGGAGATGCCCAAGGAAACACATGTAGAATCAACCTCACATGGGAATAAGAGAAAGTTTACACACTACAAGAAAGGTTCCCGACCAAGTAACAAGAAGAAAGAAACCCCCCACAACAAAAAGGAACAAAGTATTCGTGGCAGCAACAGAGACAGAATCGAGAGGTTATACAGGAAATGCACCTAAGTGCAACAGGTGCAATTATCATCATTATGGTTGATGCCGAACCACCAAATGTGATAAGTGCGGGAAGTTGGGACACCGCACCGAAAACTGCTGGACTAATAACAAAGGAAACATGAATGAAGGCAAGAAAGAAGGAGGTTATGGAAATGGAAACGACCAAAGAAGAAATCAAAGTTGTTATGTTGTGGTGAATTGGGCCACTTTAGGAAGAATTGTCCAAAAGAGAACAAAGGCCACGGGCGACCCTTTGTAATAGGAGCTCACGAGGCACGTCAGGATCCGAATGTGATCACTGGTGCGTTCCCTGTCAATAATCATTTTGCATCTATTTTATTTGATACTGGCGCAGATTTTAGTTTCATATCTTTAGAATTTAAAGATATACTTGAACTAAATTCAAATAAATTAGATATTCCATTCACTATCGAACTAGTGAATGGAAAGATAATTGAATCTGATGATTATTAAAGAATGTTCTTTAGAGTTAGGCGGACAAAAGTTCAACAGTGATTTAGTACCCATCTAGTTAGGTAGTTTTGATGTTGCAATCGGTATGGATTGGTTATCTAATAATCAAGTCGAAGTCGTGTGTTGCGACAAAATTATTCGCATTCCACTTCCAAATAATGAAACACTTCTTATACATGGCGAGAAGAGCGAAACGCCATTGCGAATTATTTCTTGTATGAAAGCTCAAAAGTGCTCTAGAAAAGGATGTATAGCATTCTTAGCACACATTGTTGACAAGAAATCCAAGGAGCCAAAACTTGAGGAGATCCCTGTTGTTAAGGAATTTCCTGAAGTCTTCCCAGAGGACTTTCTAGGAATACCACCCCAACGACAAGTCGAATTTCGCATAGACTTGATTCCAGGAGCTGCACCTGTAGCGAAATCCCCATACCGATTAGCTCCTTCGAAATGCAAGAGTTGTCCACACAGCTTCAAGAGTTGTTGGACAAAGGTTTTATTAGACCAAGCTTCTCACCTTTGGGAGCTCCAGTTCTATTCCTATAGAAGAAAGATGGAAGCTTTAGAATGTGCGTAGATTATCGAGAATTGAACAAACTAACGATCAAGAATCGGTATCCGTTACCGAGGATCGATGATCTGTTCGATCAACTTCAAGGATCAAGTTTTTACTCGAAGATTGACTTAAGGTCAGGATACCATCAGCTTAGAGTGAAGGAAGAAAGTATTCCAAAGACAACATTCAGAACCCGTTACGGTCACTACGAGTTCCTTGTTATCCCCTTTGGTCTAACAAATGCATCGGCGGTGTTCATGGACTTAATGAACCGTGTGTGCAAGCCTTATCTCGATAAATTTGTGATAGTATTCATTGTTGACATATTGATATATTCACGAAATAAGAAGGATCACGAACACCACCTTAGGACCATTCTTGAGATGTTAAAGAAGGAGAAACTGTTTGCAAAATTCTCTAAGTGCGAATTTTGGCTTCGTGAAGTCCAATTTATCGGACATGTAGTCAACGATAAAGGCATACATGTCGATCCATCAAAAATAGAAGCCATTAAGAATTAGAACGCACCTAAGACACCCACCAAAGTACGCCAATTTTTAGGATTGGCGGGTTATTATCGGAGATTCATTGAGAATTTTTCAAAGATCGCTCAACCACTAACCTCCCTAACTCAGAAAGATAAAAAGTTTGATTGGGGAGAGAAACAAGAAGCAGCCTTCCAACCGCTAAAGGATAAACTTTGTGATGCACCGATTCTATCACTTCCAGACGGCATAGACGACTTTTTAGTTTATTGTGACGCTTCACATCAAGGTTTAAGATGCGTATTAATGCAACGAGAGAAAGTTATTGCATACGCATCATGCCAATTAAAAGTTCATGAAAAGAACTATACCACACATGACCTAGAGCTAGGTGCAGTGGTATTTGCATTAAAATTTTGGCGTCATTATCTTTACGGCACCAAGTGCACAATCTTTATCGATCACAAAAGTCTTCAACATATATTTAACCAGAAAGAGTTAAGTATGCGCCAAAGACGTTGGCTTGAATTGTTGAATGACTATGATTGTGAAATTAAATACCATCCGGGCAAGGTGAACGTTGTCGCAGACGCTCTAAGTCGAAAGGAACGAGTGAAGCCTCTTCGTGTACGATCATTAAGACTCACCATTCACAATAACCTTACCTCACGAATTCACGACGCTCAACAGGAAGCCCTGAAGAGCGGAAATATTAAAGCAGAGATGCTTAGAGGTATGGAAAAACAATTGGAACCAAATGAGAACGGAACTTTGTATTTTGCAAACAGAATTTGGGTTCCTCTTTTTGATAATCTGCGAAACTTAATTCTAGATGAAGCCCATAAGTCCAAATATTCGATACATCCCGGAGCGGATAAAATGTATCATGATCTTAAAGAATTCTATTGGTGGCCTAATCTCAAAAGAGATATTGCAACTTATGTTGGAAAATGTCTAACATGTGCAAAAATTAAGGCCGAATACCAAAAACCTTCAGGATTGTTACAACAACCTGAAATTCCCACTTGGAAATGGGAACAAATTTCCATGGATTTCATAACAAAATTACCCAGGACCTCTCGCGGTCATGACATGATTTGGGTAACTGTTGACCGACTAACCTAATCAGCTCACTTCTTGCCGGTTCGTGAGAAAGATAAAATCGAGAAGTTAGCCGAACTTTATCTTAAAGAGATTGTGGCAAGACATGGAGTGCCTGTTTCCATAATCTCTAATCGAGATGGTCGTTTCATATCAAGAATTTGGCACTCATTAATAAAGGCTTTTGGATCTCGCTTAGATCTAAGTACGGCCTTTCATCCCCAAACGGATGGCCAAAGTGAACGCACCATTCAAACCTTAGAAGATATGATTCGTGCTTGTGTAATTGACTTAGGTGGAAATTGGGATACTCACTTGCCTTTAGTGGAGTTCTCATATAACAATAGTTATCACACAAGTATCCAAGCTGTTCCATTTGAAGCGTTATACGAACGTAAATGTCGATCTCCGTTATGTTGGGCGGAAATAGGCACAAACAAATGATAGGTCTAGAATTAATTCAAGAAACTATGGATAAAATATTTAAAATCCGAGACTGTATTAAAGCCACTCAGGATAGATAGAAAAGTTATGCGGATAAACGCCGAAAACCATTGTCCTTTGAGATTCGAGACAAAGTCCTATGAAAGGTCTCACCTTGGAGGGGGGTAGTTAGATTCGGGAAGCAAGGAAAACTTAGCCCGAGGTATATAGGACCATACGAAATCTTGGAGAATATTGGAACAGTCGCATATAAGCTAAAATTACCTGAAACACTTAGTAACCTTCACGACACTTTTCATGTGTCAAATCTTAAAAAGTGTCTTTCAGACGAGTCACTTATTATCCCCACGGACAAAATTCATATAGACGACAAACTCCATTTCATCGAAGAACCTGCCGAAATTTTAGATTCGAAAGTTCAGAAAACAATGAGGAGTCGTATCAAACTAGTCAAAGTCCATTGGAACTCAAAGCGCGGACCTGAGTTCACTTGGGAACGGGAAGACAAAATCAAAAGAAAGTATCCCCACTTGTTTGAGAAATCCTACGCAAAGGATGACACGACTTAAATTTCGGGACGAAATTTTCTTTAACAAGGGGAGAATGTGATAGTCGGCAAAATTCCGGTAATTATGTACAACTTGAACAACTAGTACATTGTCTATTTATCGTATAACGTGACTTAATTTTTTATTTCAAGTCTTAAAAGCCTAGGAATTTAACCAAATCATAGTTTGGTATGATAATCGATTCGTCATGATCACGAATATATAAAACCATATCCTAGACGAATGACAACGACGCGAACGTGTATTAAATATCAGAACTAGTTACGATACAGTCTGATATAATAGAATTAAGAAATAAAATATTCTGCACAGTTATACCATAAAAATTTTATATAAAATACCAAATTGTCCATGTCTACAGCAAAATTCAGCAATTCTGCAGCAAAATTCAGCAATTGTCTGAAAAGCCAAAAATAAATAGTTTTAGCTAAAGAATAATAATGGGTGTTAGAAATAGTATAAAACCATATATAAATCTTATTATTTAAAGCTAAATGGTTTGTTCAGTAAAAACCTGACAAGAAAGCCGGTACCAGAACCAACTCAAAATGACAAAATTATTAGTCTAAAGAGCTATATTAATTAACGGGACAATAAAAAAATTGTACTATTATGGACATAACATTTTATAAGTAACACTATGTATCAGTATATTACCCGGTACAAGACCCGAACTAACTTTATCAACCGAACAACCAAACAACAAGACTAGTAAATTATTTTGGCATATTGTAACACCACTTTAAAGTGTTGGGGCATTAGTTTTTATAAAAACTTATATATAAAATTATTAAAGTTATAAAAGTTTATAAAATTTACATTTTATTTATAAAAAAAATAAGTAAACCAACCCCCCCCCCCCCCAGCACCCTCACGGAAACATGGGGTTTCCCATGCCACTAACCCATCAACTTATGTGTTGGCAATTTGTGGATTAAGTTGGTGTCTTAAGAGGTGTAAGAACATAACACAAAAACCAAATCAAGACCATTTCACTTCATCACTTTCTCACAACACCAAAACTCAACATTTCTTCTTCCATTTTTGCTCCCAAAATCGGCCATATACCACCATTATCATCTTCAACTTTTTAAAAACAAAACACAAAGAAATCAAGCTTGAATGAAGATTTAAAGTATTTGCAAAGATTAAGAGCTCACTTTGGAAGCTTGGAAATCTTGATCAATCCATTTTCCTCATCTCTTAGATCCATAGCCTTGTGCTAGTAGTAAGATCTTAAGTCTTGAGTTATACTTTTTATTTTATAAAATTTCACAAGATCGTCATAAAAATTATATAAAAACCCACTTGAAAAACACTAATAAATCTAAGATCACTAACGTAATCATGTGATTTTCTTGATAAATTTTGATGATCTTGAAGTTGTTATGAACTAGTAAACTTGAATCTTGCAAAATTATGAATAAAAAGGTGATCTAAACACATGCATGTTTAGATTAGGAAGATTCATTAACAAAATATGTCATGAAGATAATCTCATAATTTAAAGATGATCATACATGAACTAGATCATTAAATAAAAGAGATGATTTAAAATTTTTGTTTATAAATGATAATAAAGTTTCCATTTTAAGAAAGATTAAAATTATAACAAGTTCATGACATTTTGTTAATACATTTATATAATAATTGTGATTTATGTTGATTTGAGTTGGTTTAATTACTTAAAACATGTTTATAAAAACATGGGAAACTTATATTTTTAAAGGAAACTATGGTAAATTTTTATAAAAGTTAATCTTGATTAAGATACGATTAAACTAAAGATTTGGTGGATAAAAGTGATTAGAAACTTTAATCATGTTTAGATAAAGGATTTGGATAAAAAGTTAAGAATATAATTACTTATATTTTCTTAAACTAAAAATGAGATAAATATATATTTTAAACCACCTTATATGTGCACATGTGTTTTTGTATAAAAATATGTTTAAGTGTTACACTTTTGACAAAATAATATATATCGTCCAATTTGGACAAACTCGGACAATTCGGGCAAACTAAAATACATGGTATAAACGAAACAAATGACAAAGACAAACCGAATAAAATAGTCGACGCGAACCTAACGGTCAGAATGAACAAATAAAACCATACACTTTATATTTACTAGAATTTTTAAATATATATAACTTATAGTTTTTATAAATAAATTTTTATAAGTTATAAAAAATACTAGTAAATATTTTTGGATATGCCCAACTAAACAATTATTATACCAAGCCCATTTTTATAAAAAATATTGGGCTAAAACTATTTTTATAAAAATATATGGACTAGCCGACTTTCATAAAATTAACTTTGGGCTAAGGCCCACTTGTATAAAATCAAACTTGGGCTAAGCTCACTTGTATAAAATCAAACTTTGGGCTAAGACCCACTTTTATAAAAATAAACTTTGGGCTAAGCCCACTTTTATAAAAGTTCACATGGGCTAGACCCATTTGAATAAAAGATAACTTTGGGCCAAGCCCACTTTTATAAAAAAAATAAATTAGGCTAATCCATTTTATAAAAACTAACTTTGGCTAAAACCCACTTTTATAAACCAATTAGGCTTAACCTACTAAATAAACAAAATTAGGTTGGGCTAGGCCCACATACATGAAACGAATTGGGCTAGGCCCACACAAAGTAAGCAAATTTGTGCTAGACCCATACTTACGAAAGCTTTTTGGCTAGGCCCATATGTAATGAATTATTAGATTGAGTTATTTACAATTAAATTATGGACTAGGTCCATTTAATCAATCTAGCATATATATATATATATATATATAATATATATATATCAACCAAGAAAACCAACAATTACAAGTATGAAATTCAAGATAAAATACTTGTACGAAAAACAAAACGAAAGCCTAAGTGTCTAATAGATTAGAACACTTGTAGGTCGAAAAACAAACGAAGTATCAGGAATCGAATAGAGATTTGTTTGGAACGCAAATCAGTGAGTTAATGTTTCCCCTTTTATTTTAACGTTTTTATGGTTTTAAACGTGCGGGGATGTATACATGTTACAATTAATATAACTGGGAAAATGAAAATATCTAGATCACATGTGAGTAAGACTCAAGCATTGGGGTCATTAATATAAGGCAAGTACCGAGAACAAGGGGATAGATCTATTGGGTTTGGGCGAGCCCCACTCTATTACGGCAATAATAACATATCGTATTAGAGTGCTTTTGTGTCTAAAACGAGTGTCTCAGACACATAATAAATCGTCAAGGTTTGATTGCCACCTTATTCGGCATACAGATTAGTGTCCTTGCAACACACTAATGATCTTACAAGTTTCATTAAGCTATATTAATCAAGTTTATTTCAAATGTTTTTGATAATTCATTTGATACAAAAATTTATAACATGAATTCACCAGCTTTTGTTGACATTGTTTTCAATACTAACATGTATTACAGGAAACTAGTGGATGGCCTTCGGGGAAAAATCTTGTTCGTTTGTTGTGAAGTCAAGATGTTATGTTTCATCCAGTCTTTGTTGTTATGTTTTATAAACTTATGTCTAAATTTTAAATAATGTTGTTAAACTTGTGGTTTGTTTTAAAGAAAAAAGTTTATATGTGAATTATGGTTAAATAAAAAGTATGGATGAATGTTTTGTAATGTAATACAATTGTCGTTTACTTGGTTAAATGCAGAGATTTCGCTCTGGCCATACCTCGCGACACGCTTCGGCTACATCGAAAATGGGGGTGTGACAATTCTGTCTTGTATTCTCTTATCATCCTCTAATCGGATGAATCGTAGAGCCCCGTTTCTTACTTCGTCTAAGTTCCTGCAAGGGGTCATGATAAGGTCATCATAAAATGGAGAATCCTTTTGTAATCCCATTTTAATGCCTCAATCGTAGTTGCAACATCTAGATTTGGGATTTCTAGGCATTCTCTACCAAAATTGATGATATAATCCCTTAAGGGTTCATCACAAGCCTGGGTTATCCTTTATAAGTCACTAGTTAGCCTTTCAAAAGTTCTACTGCATGAAAACTGGTTATTAAATAGGTTAATTAAATTTGAAAAGGAAGTAATGGAGTAGGGAGGAAGACTTAGCAACCATTTAAGTGTTGATCCAGTGAGTGTGGATCCGAAGCCCTTACATAAACAAGCTTCTTTTAACCTTTCGGGAATGGGGTTTATCTCCATTCTCTCCCGTATTGTGCCACGTGTTCTCTGGATCAGTTGTTCCATCGTACAACTTCATGTTGGGTGTCTAGAAGCGTTTTTGAATCTCTGCCTAGCATATAGGTGGTGCAAAGTGAGCCACCTTGTGACTTCCATCAGGAATTTCAGGAATAGGTTTAATTTCTGGAACGCTGGATATCATATCTTTGAGATTTTGTAGCTCCCTAGCAATTGCCTGACTGATCCCTGCATCCTGCATGAAACCATAATTGGTATCCATAAATGTGTTGTTAAAATTGTTACCTCCCGTTTGACTCAAATGTGGTATCTAAGAAGTGTGTTGGGGGATAAGAGATGTTTGTTCTCACAGTTAGGCTTGAGGAAGCGATAGTTTACATTGGGCCGAAGTCCCCATCATGGACTTTTGAGCTTCTATGTGTTTGACTCCTTGAGGATCCTTGATCATGAAAGATGTTGGATCCAGGATACATTGGTGCTGAAGGCCTTGATGGATATCCATGGATCCTTGAACCCGAGCTGAGGACCTTGATTTGAAAGTAGGATCCTTGAGACCGGTACATTCCCTGTGATCCTCAGGTTGGTAGAAGGATCCTTGAGGCTGACTCGTCTCTAGTGATCCTTGCCGAAGGATATAGGATCCTTGAGACAGGTTATTGCTATCCATGTTGAAGGTTGGAGGATCCTTGAAGCTAGACATTGGATCCCCTAGAATGTTGGATTGCTGATGATGGAGTAGCAAAATCCAATGACCTAGGCATTATCGGGGACTGATCTTCTGCCGGTCTATTTGCTTCTTTATATCATCAATTTCGCGAAGGATCCCCTGGTTGGCTTTGTCTTGCTACTCCATGTAGCTTTTCATCTGCAAAAACAAAACAGAAACATCATTGTTAGTAGTTGTAGAGGAAGAAACATCAGAGGTTTTTGATATTGTGAAGACGGATGATATCTTCTTCTGAGCATTTTCAGCATTCTTCTGAAATGTTTGGGGAATGGGAGGCAAAGGCATAGTGGTTTAAGATGAGGTAACCGCCGCATGGTACTTGAAGTAGCTTTCCCCTGAGAGGCCATGAAGTTGATGGAAATGAATGGAAATGATCAAAAACTCTTAGAATTGAAGCACCACTTGCCCTACGGTGGGCGCCGAATTGTTTTGGTAAAAAATCATTCTAAGGATAATGTAACCAAATCTGATTTTGTGAGGTAGTGTGCTTGAATGGTGACATATATGAAACGTAGTTGATGATGAACACAATGATTTATACGAGGAAAAAGCCCTTGATCTTTATAGGATCTCCGACATAAAAAAAACATTCGATAGTGAAAACTATCACTATCAAATATATTGCACAAAAAAGATTACAACTTTGGATGTTAATCAAATGTGGTACAATGAATGTTTTATAAAGTGTGAGAGCTCTAGTTTGCAATGTATGCGAGTGTGTGTCCGTGAGTGTGAATGAATCTGCCTAAAACACTTGATCAACCCCTTTTCCAATAAGCTAACAACTTGGTCCAATTTTCATGGTAGACCACGTCCAAGCTCATGAATGTTTGTGGAATTCACCACGTGCAGCATCTCTAACGAATATTGATTGAGATTCCAGCTTATGACTTGGTCGACGTCGTCCATAATCTGCACAAAATCGTTAGAAACATAGAGAACAATTGTTAGAGAACATAAGTAAAAAATAAGGATCCTTGATCCTCTGACTCCCTCCATCGTCTGCTAAGGATAAGTGATCCAGGCCCGGTCTTGGGATACATGATCCAGTCTTAACAAACTTAGCCCCTAACAATCACCACCCATCGTCAGTCATTCATCATCTCCGGTCGTCCATCGCCATCCTTATCGTTCTCCATTGCCATCTCCGACCAGCACCCCCCGCCGCACCCCCATCATCTCCTCCACCGTCACCACTCCACAACCAATCACCACTTTATCGTCGATTTCCACTCATCTCACAACACCATTATCATCATCGTCACTAGAACTATCAATGGACATATAGGGTTGGCGAATCATAGAAGAACCATCATTTGATGTGTAAGGTTCGTGAATTACACAAGGGTTGTTTGACAAGAAATTAGGAATTATAAAAGGGCAATTTGGTAATTTTTCGTGAGTTGGGAAAATATGTAATTAATTTAAATAGTTGGATAAATATGTAATAACCCTTATTTAGAGGGGATATGTGTAAAAATCCCTATAATATATATGATGTATGTATGTATGTATGTATGTATGTATGATGTATGTATGTACGATGAGTGTATGTGAGGATGCAAGGTAGCGGCCAATAGGGGTGCCCACCAAAACCGTATGTTGACAAGTGTAAGCCTAAGTCTTGCATTTAATCATTGCATAACTCTTTTCAATACACCCCACCCACCATAACCAACCATAGTTCATCGAACTCTTCACTCTCCCTCCCCTGTCTCTCCTAAACTCGGTTGAACACCACCACCACTCCACCATTTTCATATTTTGAACCTTCTTTAAAGAACCAAGTTCATTACAAGTAACTTCCAAGTGGGTGTGAAGATCCAAAAGTGATTCCAAGTATGGTACAAGCTTAACATCATCAAAAATCTCATCAAAGCCCATTTAAATTCTTGGAAGGTATAAACCCACCTTCTAATTTATGTTCTTTTTCTTGATGATGATGATGATGGAAAGTTTCTTAAAAGCTTGGAATTCTTCACAAACTTGAAATTTAAACAAGAAAATGGTTTTAATCAAACAAAAATGGATGTGTTAAGTGTGTGTGTGAGCCGTGAGTGTGATGTGGGTGTGTTAGAGTTTGTGTTTTGTTAAAATGTTGAGTTTTGAATGAAATGATTCTTGAAGGTTAATGCGTGTATGATTGAAAATGATATACATAGAAATGATTATGATTAAAGTGGAAAAAAATGAAAAGTATGTGTTTGGATACATGTATATGGCCGTGAATGTGCATGCATGCATGTATACGTATGAATTTTATTTGATAGTTCACAAATGTGTAGGAATATATTACATGCAATGATGTATGAATGATTGGAAGGATGATTAGGTGATGTTGATGGTACGGATTTAATGAAGATTTGATAAATATGCATGAATGAATATCTAGATCATATGGTGATAGAAAAAATGATCATACATTGAATATTTGTACATGGGTATAAGTTATGATTAAATGATGATATGAAAATGATTAAAAGGTGAAATTGCATGATATATGAAATATGAACAAATTCAGGTAGCATGCATGTTAAAATGATGTAATATGATGTGTTTTGATGATTTAAAGAAGTGTCATAAGTTTGGTAGCTTTGCATGTTATACATGAGGCTTAAAAAGTAGTAAAACTGATGACAGTGCATGATTTATGTGGCTTACATGAAATATACACTATATGATTATTAGTAAAATTTTAATCAGTAAATAACATGTATTGTGTTAAAATATGAAATCATGATGACTTGGGATGATTATAGTAAAGTTCGGTACAAAACTATGCGTTTAAAATGGTAGAAATCGGCTTTTAAAGTGATTTTTACAAAACTGATTTGGATCAGGTTATAAAATGATATTGATATAAATTATATCAAATAAGGTATAAAATCAACCCTTTTTAGTACTTATGTTGGAAAAAGTATGTTTCTTTGTATACTTTTGATTTTTTGGATTAAAAGAACTTAAATGTACAAAAGGAACAAATTAACAGCAAAAACCAACAAAAATACGAAAGAAGAGAAGTTGATACATCATACCGACCCTCCGAGCTTCACCCAAGACCAAAAGCAACAATTCAGAAGATAAACAAGGGGCTGTGCCACGAAGGCATGGGGCCATGCCCCACTCAAGATTCAAGAAAGAAAAAGACAAGCAGATGCAGACAATAGACACGGGGCCGTGGTCAACTCCCAGATATTCAAATCTTGGATAGTACAACAAGTACAAGGGCCACAGGCCTTGACGTTGACACACGGGGACGTGTAAGCATACGGACTGACATAGCTTATTAAATAAAGATAGAGAAAAAGAGGGCATGGGGCCGTGCCCACCGGGCACAGGGCCATGTAAACCATCTGTTTCCAGCTATAAATAGGGGTGCTTGGTTCAAGTGCAATCCATCCCTTGCGAACCAGTTCTCTCACACCTGTCACCACTCCACCACCAAAATACCACCACCATCTACAACATTCATCCATTATCCATCTTTAGAGTGTGTAGTAGTCTCGGGAACCAAGATTGATCGTAAGAGTTTTTGTCAAACAAAGGTCAGATTGGCTAATCTCTTACATCACTTGGTGAAGACAAAATCTTTATGTATTACTTTTGATTTCCAAGCTTTGGTTAACTTTTGGTTTGCATTAATGACTTTAATATCTAGTTTTTTTATATTGAAAGTGAACTTTATTCTATCATTTTTTCATGTTTTGTTGATTCACTCATTCGTGTCTTTAGAGTCTATATAAAGCACGTTAACTGCCTGGAATGGGTTTAGAAAGGTGGTTTCTGTAAAGTTCTTACCTCGTTCAGTGTATAGATCAAGCGAGTACTTGATTCAAGCTTATTAGGACTTCCTTTGAGGAAGATAGCATCAAATCGGGGGAAGTAAGACGGCTTGAATCCCTTATAACTAAACTACTATTAAAACTTTAAGCCTGCCTTGCGGATCTGTATCCCTAATGACTCAGACCAATATGGCCGAGGGTAGCGTTGCCTCCAAAAGAGGGACATGCCACATTTTGCATTAATAACTTACTTAATTATCTTTCAATATTCCGGCCTTGCGGGACTGTATGCCTGCTGACTCAGACCAATATAGATGAGGGTAGCCTTGCCTCGAAAAGAGGGACATGCCACTATAACTTAGATAATCTTTTAAAAAACCTAAAGTGCGGAAATCATCAAAGGATACGTAAAAGATAAGTCGGAACCAAGTGATTCCATCTTGTCTATTTATCTCTTTTAATTACTTTAGTTTCTCTCTTTATTTTTACTTATTAAAAATCTTTTCTCAAAATTTGGTTGGATTAGACATTGACGATATTCCGGTATTAAAAGCTCTTGTGTCCTTGGACGAACTTGATATCTTACCATCACTATACTACGCCAACGATGGTGCACCTGCCCTAGCGTGTTGTAGAGAGCGATAGTGTTATATTATGTTCTATAAATTTAAAGATTGATGAACGAGTGAAAAGTGCTTAAAAATATATATAAAAAATCATACACCCTCACCACACGTCAAGAGTATAAGACTATGCATGTACACTTGTATGATTAAACGAAGATTTCCTTAAAATACACGTTTAGATATAACATACTTGTCAAGCATGAAAATTATACATATGTTAACTTGTGGAGCTATCACATGTATAAGATGATTTTAAAATTAGAAAATATATAAGTTGATGGAATACGTGCACTATGATGTTTGATGATATGCTAGTGATTGTGTAAATATGTTACAAAGCGCAAATTATAGATATATGGTACATGAACAAGTGTGACAACGGATATACCATAATGAGGGTCACCAAAAAAACGTTCAAGTTCGCAAAAAATCTTACAATATATATATATATATATATATATTATATGAACACATATATATATACATATATAAACACGCCAACCTAATTAAATAAAGACATTTTGAGAAAATCTCAAAGTTATGTGAAAAATCATAAGTTTTATAGAAACATAGGGATTTTAGAATATTTGGTCATTAAATCGTTCCTACTTGAAATTAGGATGTGTAGACCAATTTTGTGAAATTTGTGCTTGCTGAAAACGCACCCAAAAGTGAGTGTCACTACCCTTCTTTTACTGTTTTATTTAACGTTTTCGGGGAAGAACATGTCTTGAAAAGGATATAATATGTTTTGTATATAAAACATACCTTTAAATAATATATTAATATATTTTCGAGGAAAATATGGTTTGAAAATGATGTATTTTGTTTTCGAGGATAAACATGGTTTTGGGATGTGAATGATATAAAATTGTTTTCGAGGAAAACGGAATAGATTGAATATATAATTGTTTCTGGGAGAAACAGGGGGGGGGGGGGGATTACAGCGTTTTGGGTAAAGACGGCTGTATAGATTTAAAAATATTTGAATCTAACTTGTCATGAATTTGTACAGTCTCAAGAGTTTTGGTACCGAAATAAACCTATGACTTTGGCATGGACTTCGGGGAATTCGTACAACGCAAAATATTAAATTTATCAATTTAGTAAGATATATATTGTTTATAAGGCAGACACCATAAACTGACCCAATGTGGGACACTTTATGTGAATTTAGCCATTTAATCATTAAATACTGATATGCGTAGAATTGTTGATAGATCTATCGGGGTTAACAACGCCCTCGTGACCGGTAGCTCCGTGTCAAGTCAAGTGACGAATTGATATTATGTGATTGTCTAGAGTTGATTATAACCTTATTGTTAATATATAACTCATAGGCCTTGCAACCCTATGAATCTGAAATTTTGATGCTAGAAATTTAATATACATTTATACCCTTGGGAAGATGATTTGTGTCGAAGGTTATGGGAAAACGCTTACGACCAGAGAACTGACCCTTGTGTTTTTAATAAGGAAATCTTATTTGACTTTCTTAAAATATATGAATGGTTTTGACATGAAATTCATAACAAGAAAGCTTTTCCTTAAAGAAATTTGATTATAATTTAAACATGTGAACTCACCAACCTATTTGTGTTAGACACTTGATTTTACGTGTTTTTTAGGTACATGAGTTTGGCTTCGGGATTTTGGCTTGTCTTGTGGTTGCTGATGCAAATTATAATAAAAAAATGTCCTGGACAACTTTTAAAAACTTTTGGGACCGTATGTATTAAGATCCATAAGGGATCAAACAACTATGTTATGGTTGTGCTTTATATTTAAAATTTATGTTTTAATTAAGTTACATGTCCAAAATAAATATTGTATCGTCCACTAAGACATTTATGGGTACTAACCTCCGTCACCGCCACGTTTTATTTCCGCTGCGACGTTTTTAGGGTGTGACACTAATCAACTAAGGCTCACCCATGTTATCATAATGATTTATGTAAAGTCTTAGATATCTTTTCTAGTCGTGGGAGGCACTACTTAATGAAAAATAGACCTTTAGTCTACAATATATTGCTATGCGAGTTTTCTATTGAGATTTCTCAAGGTGAGATATAAGCACATACTTGGGCGTAGGCACACAAGAAGGCACGACATATGTGTGTTTCGACATCAAATATGTAGACATCTCGACATTAACCCGTAGAAACTTTTACACCGAACCCTTAGAAACCTTGACACCAAACTCTTAGAAAACTTGATAGCAAACCTTAAAAAATTTAACAACAAACATTAACCCACATTTCAATTAAAAAATAACTTGTTAAGCCCACATTCTATTAAAAATACAACCCATTAACTCATATAACCCACATTCAATTAAAAAAGTAACTCATTAAGGCTTAAGCCCAATAGATAATCTTATAAACCATTTAAATCCAGTTTAAAAAAAGACTAACAAATAAAAACAGGAACGCATAAAGATAGTTGGCAGAAGAAGCTTCACACTTGACACCAACACACCACCCAAAAAACCTAGATTGAAATACAAGTTGATGCTTTGTTGGCGGTAGATTTCATACAACCAAGTAAAATGTGAGTCCCAAAACAGATTCGGATCACAGTGGTTGATTTGTCGGATTTATCAGATCGTGCTTGCTGAGCTCTCGTATATCCCATGTTGGTAAGCTTTACATGTCGTTGGCATTTTGAAAGTATTGAATGACTCCACCCCTTCGTTTTACCACAAACCATCCGGTAAGATTGCAGTATTTCCAACTGATGATTTTATCCGTGATCTCAGTCTTCTCAACTGTGATCACTTGATAAAAGTCTGGCATCTTCGCTCTTTCCTTCTTAAACTATTTTGGATGCTGTGGTTCAAACTCATCTCCGCCATCCATCTCATACAATACATCATCTTCCAATCCCCATTCGAGAAACTTTGCGGGCATCTCATATTTGTCTACTTTCTCTTCATCACTGTCTTTATCAAGACTAACGTCAACTGCTGATTCAAGACGTTTCTTTTTCTTTTCGGCTCTGTCAGCTTTATTTTCTGTTCTCTTTCTCTAAATAAGTCAAAGTTGAAAATATCTTCGCTCGTGTACTTTGGCTTTCTATTTGCAACGCCATACAACATCTGCACTAGCTCATGAAGTTTTTCTAGACCCTCCTGTTGAAATCTGATGAATCATGATTGCTTGTGGACGTAAGAATGCAATTCTTTGTTCTTCTTTCTCTGTTCTTTCAATTTTCTCTTTAGAACATCAGTTTCATTCACTTCATTCTTCAGCAAATAGAACTCCTTAGCAGGAAATAGACCAATTTCCTTGGATAACGGTCATAAAGCTCTTGAAATGGTCTGGGTCTTGATGGAGCTTGCTGAGGAGGAGGTTGAGCCGATACAGGTGGTTTGGGTGGAACGTTTGCGGATGATCCTTCACCTGTTTTTCTTTTCTTTGACGCAGCAGCCTCGCTTTGAGAGGGTTCTAGTGGATCAGTCAAAAGTCCTTCCACAAATTTATCCAACTGTTTGTTCTGACGTAACAACCATAGGGGTTTCAGATTCTGTCATTTCTCTTCTCTTCATTCTTGTTTCTCATTTCTCAGCCTCCGCAACCGCATGGATGGCTTGCATTCTCTCAATTTCTTCTCTAGTTGATCCAGCACGAATGCTATTGGCCATGGTTCGTTCTGGATTGGGAGCATCTTTCTTGCTTTTCTTATTTGACAGTTCCTCTTCGACCACTTTCTTTCCTTTATCTTTACGCTTACGAACCAATGGAATTTCTTCTTCTAATTCAGCCACTTCTGCAACATCAACGGGATCGCTTCGACCTTCTCTACTTTTCCTTGCCTTTTCCCGATACTTGTTGTATGCAGCTAGAACCACTGGAAGTCTTTCACGATACATCCAGTTGTGTAACATCTTGTTTTCAACTCTGTGATTTGTCTACCTTTGGGGAGTTGAAATTGATACAGATCTCCATCGTGTGGCAGGTTCTGATGCTGATCATCAATAAGCAGTTGCACAAATCTTTGATACATTACCCATGCACCTTTGTTAACGTTGTCGATCATGCAATAGAAGATTAAGCCAGAAATGTTGAATGGTTGATTGGTGCACAAGTTTAGCATTGCCGCGGACCATTCTAAGTTTAGCCCATTGTAGCCGCCTTTTCTATGGCAAATGCTCATGCAGAACGTGTGGAGAATAAACCTCAAATCTTTTGTAAGCCCCGACTTCTTGATCTCATTTTTGTTGCGAAAATCTCCAACATAATTCATCCCGCGTAAACCTTCTAGCATTGCCTCTTTGCTTAGCTTTAATGGATCACTAGCGTTGTCTCCGAGGCTCAGAGCCTTTCGAATCCTCACCTCAGTCACTTTTATTTCTTTGTTTCGCACTGTTGCTGTGATGTGCTTGACCTTGTTCAGTGTTCCTACCCTTGCAGTCCTCCAGAATTCTTCTATCTGGATTGAGTAAATCGTTGGATTTGCCTGGACTCACATCTTCGAAATATGGCTCCGGAGGAACTAGAGTGATCGGCTGATTGTGTTTTCTGGTGTCGTTCCATACTAAAGGTTGAGCCATTCCTGAAAAGTGAAAACGCGCCAAGTTAGATTTATATACATATATATACGTATACAGAAATGAAAATATTTACACAAAATGAAAATTGAAATATATATACAAATTTACATTCCAGCGTAATTAATAATTACGTTGGAACAATAAATACGCGCCCAGAGGATTTTTAAGGTTTCTTCAAGTATAAGAATCTTGAAATCAATTACGCTCGAAAATCTCAAATTTTCTCGAAAAATGTCCCCTTTTGGTTAAAATAGTGCAAGAATTTAAAAATAAGTTTAAGGAAAATGGAAAATTGCAATTTGGATCTTGAAAATTATTTTTAGGGCCAGGAAGTTTCCTTTTTCACATAAAATTTATGCTTACTGATTCGGATCATGTGACTTTCCTGCAGAAGATCATACTGGTAACCCTTTGTTGGTTTGAGATAAAATATTTGATATTTTGAATAATCAAGGCACCAGAAAAACTGTCAGTATGTTTGTCCTTTTAAATCCATGCACCTATCTTTCAACATGCGATCAGAGAGCCTTTTATCATGTTGTGGTAATATTGACAAGAAATTCGATGTTCCCCCACTCATGCTGAACTGTCAGAATGTTGTGCCTGTGAGTCCCACATCAGGACGTACCCCCACGATCAAGGTATGCACAAAGATTCCTCATAGCAGGTGAGTATATTGACCTCATTCGTTTTTTAAATTTCAACATTGGAAAATTGGTGATCAGATCAGTACTTCCGTACAGCAAAGAGACCAGAGTCTAAATAGGGTTATGACAGATACCAAATACGGTACGATTTAAGCACTTGAATGATTCTCAGTGAGGGCTTCATTTGTGTAGGGTTTTGGACGCATTGGCTCTTTTGTAAAGATATCATAATTATGTCTAGGTCAGCATATATCTGGATGCAGCAGAAGAGCAACTATGATATCCCCGAATGATTAGTCAATATAAAGATCCAAAATCTCGGACTTTGGCAATCTATCAACGCAAGATTTAAGACCATTAAGCCATACGCCGGAACGTGTTACCCGCGAGTTGCAGAACATTGTGGGTATCCAGAATTCTTGTGTGATCATTAGCTTTTGCCTCCTTTTCGCAGTTTACTTCAAGGTATTGTTGAATCTACTGACGCGTCATTGCTTGGGGCCTCAATTTATTTATGTTTTAAGATCAAACAAAGTGTCAGCAGTTTTTCTATCATTTCTCATGCAGGAGTCAAACAAGGATTCTTGTTTCAACAATATTTTATGGAATACTTCCCCCTTAAAATTTTATTTTCGAGAATTCATTGCTTGAAAAGAAATTTTAAATTTGCATAAAATATTTTTGTTGGGCACATTTTATGAGTTTAAAAATTTTATTTTTTTTTTTTTTTTAATATCACTTCCACTCAAGGAAATTGACCATCTCCAACCAGGTTACCAACTGGTTGAAGCGAGTTTTATCGAAGGCTTTCATGAATATATCAGCTTTCTGTTGCATTGTATCCACCGCAGCACTTGAATATATCCCTTTTCATACGCATCTTTGATTGCATGAATGCGAATTTCGATGTGTTTTGTTCTGGAGTGGTGGATAGGGTTTTTCACAATTCCAAGACACGCTTCGTTGTCGATGAATATAGGAGTCTTCATAACGTTGATTCCATAATCCAACAGCTGATTTTGTATCCACAGAACTTGAGAACAGTAACTGTAAGCTGCCGTGTATTCAGCTTGAGCAGTAGATGTGGAGAGTGTTGTCTGCTTTTTGCTTTGCCACGATATGAGACAATTTCCTAAAAATTGAAAGCCTCCTGAGATAGACTTTCTGTCAACTTTACAACCTGCATGATCACTGTAAAAATAAGCAATTAAATCATAATTACTATCTTTAGGATACCACAAACCAAGCTTGGGAGTTCCTTTCAGATAGCGAAAGATTCTTTTGACAGCAGTTTCCTGAGATTCTTTCGGATCCGTCTGAAATCGCGCACAGAGACAGACAACCGACATAATGTCAGGCCTACTTGCGGTCAGATACATTAACGAGCCTATCATTGAACGATATAAAGATTTATTTACGGGTTTTCCTTGAAGATCCGAAGTAAGTTCCATCTAAGCAGCAAAGGGAGTGCTGGTAGATTTGCAATCATTCATGTTGTACTTGGATGAGTATGCCGTCTTCTCTCTGCTTCACTTCTAATCCCAAGAAAAACGTAAGTTCTCCCATCATGCTCATCTTGAATTTTGCCTTCATAACTTGCTCGGATTCCCTGCAAAGAGCTTCATCTGTTGACCCAAAGATGATATCGTCTACGTAGATTTGCACCAGCATCACTTCATCTCCGATCCACTTTGTGAAAAGAGTCATATCAACTTTCCCTCTTGAGTACCCACATTCCAGAAGATATGTTAACAAAGTCTCGTACCATGCTCGAGGAGCTTGATGAAGACCATAGAGAGCTTTATCAAGCTTATAGTACTTCGCAGGGAAGTGAGGATCTTCAAAACCTGGAGGTTGACAGACATAGACTTCTTCTTTCACTTTCCCATACAGAAATGCACTCTTTACATCCATCTGAAACACCTTAAAGTTTTTGAATGAAGCGTAGGCTAAGAAGATTCGGATAGCTTCTAAGCTTGCAACCGGTGCAAAAACTTCCTCATAGTCAATCCCCTCCTCCTGCCGAAAACCTTGAACTACCAATCTTGCCTTATTTTTGATAACTACACCACGATCGTCCATCTTATTTTGAAACACCCACTTGGTGCCAATTGGATACTTTCCATCTGGTAATTCAACGAGTTCCCAGACTCTAAGTTTCCAAAATTGGGCTAATTCTTCTTGCATTGCTTATACCCAGCTAGAGTCTTGAATTGCTTCTTCGATATCTCTTGGGACAGACTGCGAGAGAAAAGCTGCATAGAGTTCTGTGTTGATGGTATGAGTTTGACCGCGAGTTCGAACTCCATCTTCAGCAGAACCGCTGACATTTTCAATTGGATGGTTTCGATTGGTCTTGTACCCTGCGTTGGTGTGAGTTTCCACTTGTTGAGGTAGATTAGAGAAATGTTCATCAACGTAGATAATTGAAGTTTCGTCTTCTTTTGGTGGTTCATCCACAACCTGCTGTGAAGAAGAATCATCATGTGCAGATGCATTCTCAGCAGATGTATCACCGTTTACTTTGATAACAGGAAGGGTAGGAGAGGCAGAGGCTGGGGTGAAACGGGGTGTAAAAGGAGTGAAACCAATATCTGAAGGATCAAACAATGGCTCTAATGGGGTGGATTCTGCAGGTTCGGATTCAGTGACAGGTTCAGCAATGTTGAAAGTGTTGAATACAATGTCTACGTTATAAAACCAATTTGGAGGGCTACCAGTGTTAGTGGAGTTTCCTTCTTGAAAATTGATGTAATACGATTCAATCACCATCTTTGTCCTTTTTTTGTAGACTTGATATGCCTTTTGAGAAGATGAGTAGCCCATGAAGTAGCATACGTCACCTACCGCTTCAAACTTGATGAGATTATCTTCAGTGTTGAGAAGTGTGCATGAGCATCCAAACGGTCTGAAGAAATCTATCAGAGGCTTCCTTTTGAAAAGTAGTTCATAAGCTGTCTTTCCGTGAGGTTTGACAATGAGAACATGATTCAAAATGTAGCATGCTGTGTTGACCGCTTCAGCCCAGAAGATTATGGGAAGCTTGGAGTCGACAAGCATAATTCTAGCAGCTTTGATGAGAATTCTGTTCTTGCGTTCCGCTACCCCATTTTGCTGAGGAGTTCTTGCAGCACTGTATTGAAGACGAATTCCTTTCTCTTCACAGAAGGAGACAAACGTATGATTCTTGAATTCTATACCGTTGTCGCTTCTTACGGATTTCACCTTCAGCTTGATTACGTTTTCAATCGTAGGGATGAAGCTTTTCAGAATGGAAGCTGTCTCACTCTTCACTTCGAGGAAATATACCCATGAAAACCTTGAAAAATCATCTTTAATTACCAAACAATAAGATCTTTTAGCTAAACTTTTAACACTTATGGGACCGAAAAGATCCATGTGAAGTAATTGCAGTGGGGCAGATATCGTATTCACTGCTTTGGACTTATGAGTCTTTTTATGTTGCTTTCCCTAGGACATGCGATGCATTTTTCTGAAAAAGGAAAATCTTTCATATGTAAACCTCTTACTAGATTTAATTTAGAAAGCTTATTTATGTTTTTAAAGTTCATATGCCCAAAACGCCTATGCCACAATAGTGATTCCGATTCAGATGCTCTTGAAATAAGACATGTTATTTGCTCATTTGATTTGGCATTTTTCATATTCAACACATATGTATTATTTTGACGGGGAGCTCTAAGGATGATCATTTCTGCAGGGATGGAGTATTCGGGTTTGAGGAATAAGCACTCCATGTCATTGAACAGCACTGAAGTTCCTTTGTCATAGGCTTGTGATACACTCATGAGATTGTAACACAACTCTAGGACGTAGTTTACATTCTCCAAAGTAAGTGCTTTCTACACGACGTCACCCATTCCGACGATCTTCCCTCCCTTTTCGTCTTCGACAAAGGACACGAAATCACCATCGATAACTCGAAAGTTTTTAAGCAAGTCCTTTAAACCGGTCATATGCCTGGAGCATCCGCTGTCAACATGCCAAATATATTCCATGAGCATCCGAAGCCATTTCTGAATTTTATTCTGTTATACAACAAAGATATGTACAGGTTAGCTAGCTTTTGGAACCCATACTTGCTTTACATTAGTTCTATCATGATTTTGAGCAAGAAAGTTTTATTTTCTTTTCCAAAAACAAGTTGAATCAACTATGCATTTTACTAATTTCTTTAGATTGTCAAATTGATCAATAAAACTTTTAACGAGATCTTGATTAGGTTTAGAAAGTTTCTTGCTTTTGCAATGTTTCACAGTATGTCCTAAATGGCCACAGCGAAAGCATTGTTTGCAATTTGATCTTTTCTTCCTGGGTGCTGATTGCGAAGATGATGTATGTGATGAGAATCTGGAGCTGCTTGAGGAATTTGATGACGTAACATGGCTTGAATTTATGGATTTCTTCAATTTCTTGTCAGGATGATGTTCATCTTCGATGTCATCTTCACTGTGCTCACTGTCTGATGATGAGGTTGATTCTTGACTTTCATTTGACATTTCTCCATCACTCTCTGAAGTTGTTGTGCTTGAATCATCTCTATTGCTTTCTTCAGTAAAGTCTTAATCAGTCTCTGATGTACCTGCAACTGATGGAACAAACTCGGGAATTTCCTCTGTAAGGAACTTTCCAAATCTATTTTTCTTCAATTCTGGCATAAAGAAGGAGATTCAAGCATCACATTTTCATCATTTAAAACAGAGTTTAAGTCATGACTCTCAACCTCAACATGCACTTGGTTGTGAGTCTTAAGTGTAGGCGCAATGCCATTACGATCATCCTGAATGTTCAATTTTGGCACAAAGCCGTTACAGTCATCCATCCTAGATAAACTATTACTGTTATCCTGAATAGAAATTCTGTTTGTCTTATTACAATTCCAGGCGGACCAGTTAACTGTTGAATAACTGTCGCCTGAGTAACCGATTCCTATTTTTGAACCTCCACAAACATCTTCCTCATCGCACACATCTTCTTGACTCTCACACAGATCTGCATTGCTTTCAGACATGTTAGTATTGTTTTGCGGTTTGCAAAAAGCATTTTGATCTAAAGGATCATTTTTATTGATTAAGTCATTTTTAGGATGAGGAGAAGGCATAGGGACATAATTTTTGCTGTGCGGAGGAGGAAATAATCTTCTTTCGTTTCCGAATTTATCCTTATATCCAATTCCATCCTTTATGAATGTCGGTCGTTGGCAGTTTACAATATCAACCAGTGCTTTTTGACTAATTTTCCATTTATCAATAATGATTTGCAATTTGTTATTTTCGTTTTGTGATTTTTCTAGTTTTTCGATCAAATCATTTATGATAAAATCTTTTATGAAAACAAATTCTTTTAAAGTCTGCATTTCAGCTATGGTTGAATTCAACTTTCGCTGATATGCAGCTTCATTTTCAAAATCTTTTCTTTTTTTTTAATTATGTCACGGTTGAGAGATTTGTAGTGTGCCACGACATTCAAACATGGCTTGGAGCACAGCTTCGCTTTAAATTCATATGGTATGCTATTACCAAATCATTATCATCAGTTTCTGATTTCATGGCGGTGGTAGAAGTTCCAACCGCTTCATTCTTGCTGCTATCGATGGCTTCTTGAACTGCAGGTTTCGAGTCATTCATCTAAGCTTTCTGTTTTCCCTTCTCTGAAGTTTGTTCAGCAGGATTGATGATGCTTTTCTGACCCTTGTCATCTTTTGGAATCCTGGCGGTTTGGTTTTCAACACAATTTGAAGCAGACGTGACAGAAACACTGGAGATGTTTGCCATGGGGGCTTTGTTAACTTCACCTTTAGCCTCAGCTATTTCCTCTAACCAGTCATAATCTTCCACAACTAAAGCCTTTTGGTTATTTTCAGCAATACTATCACTCCCTTCAATAGCCACCGGCCTTCTTGTCTGGTTGAGTTCGTCATTCTCGTTCTTCAGCAACGGGCACTCCCTCTTGAAATGACCCAGATTTTTGCAATTGTAATATCTCAGCTTGGACTTGTCAAATCCAGCTTTTCTGAGAGCTAGCCTTTTTCCTGTTTTATCTTGGAATTTCTTCAATCGAAGAGTGATCATTGCCATCTGCCACTTCAAATCCATCTCCTCCATGTCGTCAGGATCCACTTGATACATGTCCTTAGCTATGAAGAAATCTCTCTTCAACTCTCCTGACATGAGAGCCTCATACCTGCTTAAGAAGTTATTAAACAGAGCGACATGTTCTGTGGATATTTTAAGTGCTTGAGCGTCGCTGGTCACGGTAGTCTTCTCAGAGGATGACTAGGTCTTCACAGAGCTTGCGGAAGCGTTGGAATAAGATTCGACAGCACTTTGAGGATTCAATCCACATGAGGTGATAGGAGCAAGAAATGCCATATTCTTGGGAGCCGAGGTTGCAGCAGCTGACTGGGTAAGTTTCTATGAATACCCAGTTTGGTTCATTTCTCTCTTGACAATGTCCATTTCAAAGGCTTTCAGAATGTTGATCAGTTCCAAGAGTGTGACAGGAGTTGTGCTGGCCAAGAAAGTTCTCTTAATCATCATGCACTGAAGGCTCCATTACATAGGAAGTGAGTCTAATAGCTTCTTGATTGATGCATAGTTTGCAACAGGATTTCCCACTTTCTTCATTTTAGTCAGCACTCCCAGAAATCCACTGATGTGGTCGGATAAGCTTTCGCCGCGAACATTTCCAAACATGTCTCACTCTTTTTGGACCATGTTTCTTTTGTTGTCCATGAGCTCCTCTTTTCCTTCATAGTGGTCGATAAGAGCCAACTACAATTCATGAGCGAAGGTGTACTCTTCGAAGAAGTTGTTGTCGTCCTTGGACAGGGCCATAGTAAGAGCAGCATGAGCCCTGCGGTCACGTTGAATGAGAGTTCTATCTTCTTTGGTGAACGTTGATGGATCTTCGTTGATTGTACGAATGTCGTCGCGAATTATCATTGGCACGTGTGGACCCACCGTGACGGACATCCATTGAGTATCATCGGTATACTCAAAGAAGGCTTTGATTCTGTTCTTCCAACTGCTGAAATCTTCAAATCCTTTCAACTTCAGAGGTCTTGTGGCTGTTCCTGTTTCCAACTCGGCTTGGGCAATCAGGTTGAGTTGATTGAGAGACATTTTGGTTGATCAATGATTAAATACACTGGAGAGTATTAAATCAGATGACAAATACGCTGCACGTGAGATAAATACGCTGGAAATGAGACAAATACGCTGCAAATGAGACAATACACTGCACTTGAAATCAAATACGCTGATAATCTCTGGCGACTTTATCCTGAGAAAAAGCTAAATCTGCTAGAACATGAAAAACAAACATAAGTTGGGTTAATTTCGCTGATCACCGTGATAAAATCGCTGCGGATTTTTATCACTGACTTCGAAGTCGCCTTCGATTAAATACGCTGCCACTTTTTCGCTGAAAATCAACAAATTCGCTGGTTTAAACCCACCGTATTTGTTAAATACGCGATATTCAAGTTAAATCCGCTGTATTCAATATTATCTACGCCAACTTCAACAACATATACGCCCAGAAGGGTTTTAGTACGAACAAAAACCCTCTAATCACCCAAAAACGACTCAAAATTCATGTTTCTTTGCACCAAAATGACCAAAATGTTTACCAAACCACTGATTAACAACAACCCGATGATTAAACACACCAGATAAAGCCATTTTAAGTCCAAAAATTTGGGAAACCTTAAAACTTTGAAAACTTTTGAAAAACCTTCAAAACTTGAAGAATCTTAACAAAAACTCAAACAATCAAGAGCACAAAGGCTCTAATACCAAATTGTGAGTCCCAAAACAGATTCGGATCACAGTGGTTGATTGTTATCACCCAAACAACTATAGATTAGTTGTTTGAATGTGTAAAAGTTAAGAAAAACCAAACCATGAAGATGAAGATTCTTGAATGGATCAAACAACAAGTGTTGTATTTGAAATCCCAAAAAGATGTAATCAATAAAAGCACCTGGATATTCGGATTAAGCACAGTAACAAGAATCACAACACAAGAGAATCACCAAAATCTGTCCAAGAAGCTTGGACAAGAAAATTTATTGAACAACATATATATACTGATCTGACTACCAGCGTATTTATTAAATACGCTGGGAATATAACTACGCCGCCCGGTTGCTTATTTCAGCGAAGGGTTCTCTTCGAATAATTGTTTAGAGTCAGCATATGATCGAGAAATTACTTGCCTTGGTTTTAGCCGCGCAAAAGTGGAACCACCACCTTCTTGGCATGCATTTTTTTATCAGAACTGATCATTACACACTCAAGTTTTTACTCGAGCAACGGGTCACGACCACCGAACAACAAAGCTTCTTTTGAAGCTAATGCCTTATGATTTTTCTATTGTGTACAGGTCTGGTAAAGAGAATCGAGGAGCTAACGCCCTCTCTAGCAGGCCCTCAAATGCTGAACTCTATACCTTATTATTACCACACTGCTTGACTTTAACTGAGATTCAAGAGGGGCTAAAAAAAGATCCTTATACATGGGAGATCATTAAGAAATTGACGAGTGATCCTTCTTTTGTACCAAACTTTCCATTAGTGGGCCAAACTTTATTGTACAAAGGACGGGTGGTGGTACCCGATGACCTGACACTTCGTATCACCATTTTATAGGAGGATCACGGTACACATATGGCGGGCCACGGGGGTTCCTAAAAACGTACAAATGGGTAACAACCCAATACTTCTGGCCCAATTTGAAAAAAGACATTTGGCAGTTTTTTTCAACAATGTCTAATATGTTAACAACACAAATATGAGGCCCTTTCACCCATGGGTTTACTATAGCCATTACCGATTCCCACCCAGATTTGGTAGGACATCTCACTTGATTTTATCATGGGATTACCTACATCTAATCGGTTTGATACTATATTTGTTGTGGTTGATAGGTTGAGTAAATATGCACACTTTTTACCGCTTGCACATCCATTTTCAGCTAAGGGAGTGGCAACACTATTTTGTAAGGAGATTCTTCGACTTCATGGATATCCCCAATCCATTGTATCTGATAAAGACATCATCTTTCTAAGCAATTTTTTGCAGGAGTTATTTCATCTCCGTCATACCTCTTTGAAGATGAGTACATGTCACACTCTCAAAAATCCACATGCAGAATTTTACCGCGAGGCGCGTGACAAACCAGGATCGAAGACACTAGTGATATAGAATGACTCTTTATGTAAAAATACGTTTAAACAAATTTTAACCATGCAGTTAAAGAAATGCGGAAGCATAAGTAAACGAAAATATAGTATGCGTCAAAACAAACGCCCAACCCAAAGAACTTAAAGGTAAAGATGTCAAATGTTTAAATGAAATAGTTTTCATGCTCGTGATGTGCTCTTACTCTGGAATGATACCTTAACATCCTGAGAAAAACATGTAAAAATCAAGTGTCAACAATTAATGAAAAGTGAGCTCACAGGTTTTCGTTCACAATTTTTAAAAATAAAATGTCCCCACTGGTTCAGCCCTGAACCAGTGTGTTGTAAAGTTTCCTTGATCCCACCCGACTCAGATTATTGTAAGTTTCCCGATTCAATTCCCGAATCACGTTGTTATATTCTTTAGAAGTATATGTTATATGTTTAGGTAGCTAGCCTAGGCCATGTCAACAAAGTGTTCGATACGAAGCTGACGTTGTTGCCCCTGTTGAGCCAGATTTATCACCAACCATGGCTAAGTGTTAGGCAAATTCTACACCCATGACCTTTAACATTCAGTTTAACTGGCGCGACCAGCACGAGTGGGGCTTGTTGGGCCCAGTAGTACTACTATATTCCCTCGCTATAATCCAATACTAAGGGCATCGTAAGTTTTAAGGGACTGACATGTGATATAGTGCTTCCTTGTGACCATAACCATATAACATAACCCCTCCCAATATAGTTCGTTAATACGTAACAGTAAAAGCATTACATTACCATAACGGTACATGTTTTCTCCCCTGTGTATTTAAAACCCTATAAGAATGTAGGGGACATTAACTCACCTTTGTATTGCTCGGTATGATTAGACTAAGTGTATGAAATCTAGAGCGATCAACCACGCCCTATAATAGCTAGCACGGTTTATTAGATTTTGCTTATGAATAGCACGGAAGTCCTACACGTGTTTAGTAACTAGCACACGGACAAGTAATCACATGGCACTTTTATTATATAGTTCCATATCCGTGTTCACAACCTTCCTAGGATATGATATATGCTATTTATACAATTAACAAACAATCGTGGATACTAAAAGTAGCAAGGTCGGTTCTTATACAATCATGTTTCCTACCTAGCAAAAATCATTGAAACTAGACTGTCTTGAGAGACTCGTTCAACCTATTTACAGGGCTGCAAAAATTATGATCTTCAATGTGACGCACCCCTCGGAGGGCTTGGTCTTGTGTAGAAATTTCAAGGTCTAACTCTTTACCAATAATTCCTTAAAAATCATTTACTAAGTAGCTATCAGATTCGTCACTTTCTGACTACAATTCACATAAAAATTTATTTAAAAATCCTCGATTATCTAATTGACATAATTCCAATTGGAGATTTGCACTGACACTAGGACCATCTACTGTATAACTTTCATTACTTAACTCCAAGTATTCCCCAAATTATGACGTAAAACATAACATACAAATTCTGCAGAAAAACACAGCTTTGACTACTGAAATGAAATAATTCTTTTAAAATAGCAAAGGGGATCCAAAAATTTTTGATTCCAGATCCATTAGAAGAGTATTTCGAAACTCTACTTTGTGGACTCAAGAAAACCTAGATTTCGTTATAGTACGACCCGGTTATAGCCATCTGAAGTTGGCTGTAACTCCTGGACAGGTTTTAATTTCGACTCTAATCATAACCATACGTATATTTAATGATCATGCACCCTATAGGACTTAGTAATTCAGTTTATATTAACCTTACTACAGATTTATCATTCAATATTCCGATCATACACAAACCCTAACCATTACTTATGCGTTCAAACATGTAGAAACAACCCTTCACATAATCACAAGTTACAAGCATCCTAGCAACCCTAACATACATGTTAAAATCGACCACTACACATGTTTGTATAAGTTCAAAATCAACATAAAAATCATAAATCAAGCTAGTTTATGTGTATACCTAATTGTCGGATTGAGTAAGAGATCGGGAGAAAGATAAGCCGCGAGTGAGAGGGTGAGAAAGAGTGTGTGAGAGATGCGACGAAGAGGGGGGGTGTGCTTGGTGCCGTCGACCAAGGGGAGAAGAAGGAGAGGTGAATTAGGGTTTTGTGTTTTTTTAACTCCCCCATGCAAAACATATAATATAACAAGTCTTGGGCTCCAAGAGTAGGGGGCGGTTTGGGCCGAGAGAAGGGGAGACAGGTTTGGTTTGGTTCGGTTTCGATCGTGTTTTATTATTAAATCTCATCGTGTAGGTAAGTATTGTTATCACGTAAAGTAATGTGTAAATATAAAAGTTAAAACGTATCACCGTAAATGAAAATATAAAACAAGGCGCTAACCTCAAATGTTCGGGTTGTTACAGTACAAGCTACAACCCTTAGACGGATGGCCAAATTGAGGTAGTTAACAGCTATCTTGAGGCATATCTTCGTTGTTTCGCTCACGAACAACCAACTAAATGGAGATCCTTTTTGCCTTGGGCTGAATATTCGTACACCACTAGCTACCGTACCTCCACTCGCACCACACCGTTTGCAGCTATTTATGGTTAGGATGCACCACTGTTGCATCCATATGTAATTGTGGATACTAAAAATGCTGACCTTGAAATTCAGCTAATGACCCATGATGATATGTTACAATTTCTTCGAACTAACTTGCAGAAAGCATAAGATCGCCTGAAGGCTCATGTTGATCTGAAACAACGGGAGTTGTCTTTTGAGGTAGGTGATGCAGCCTTTCTTCGGATACAACCCTATCGGTAGAAGAATTTGGCCAAAAGACGTTATGGAAGTTATCTCCCAGGTTTTTTGGTCCCTATCGAGTTACTAAGAAAGTGGGACCAATAGCTTATGAACTGGAGTTGCCACTAGATTCTCACAGACACCCGGTCTTCCACGTGTTTATGCTCAAACTAGCTCATGGACAATTCCCATCTACACCTGCTGCACCACTTCCGATTACGAGGGACTCGGAGATCGATATTCAACCGGCCCAAGTCCTAGCTCATCGCTGGGTTCATTCCATGAAACCACAACTTTGGAGTTACTTGTCTCTTGG
Source organism: Scalesia atractyloides (assembly GCA_947069175.1). Lineage (NCBI taxonomy): Eukaryota > Viridiplantae > Streptophyta > Magnoliopsida > Asterales > Asteraceae > Scalesia > Scalesia atractyloides. The sequence goes on along the minus strand of CAMTDV010000020.1, from coordinate 67,992,952 downwards.
GCTACTCGTCCTATTGAAGAAGCTACTTGGGAAGATTATGATTTGTTGGCTAGTCAATTCCTAGATTTTCAAATTGAGAACAAGTCGTTTACCGCGAGGGAAGTATTGATACATACCGGGTCCTATGAGAGTTTATTCAAGGCGAAAAATCCAATGGAGTCGGGTCAGCCCAAGGAAACTCACTGGAGCAGGTTTGCATTATTTACGGGTCCCAGTTTGACCCATACAAACCTGATCAAGAATATGAGGAGATAAAGGGGGAAGAATGGTGTAAAGTTTGGTGATTATTAGGGAGATAGTAGGGTGGGGATGCTAAAAAGCTGGATGGAATAAATGCTTCATCAGAGTTGGCCTTTAAATATTTTGTTCCTATTTCTAGTTTAGCTGTCTTGTTGAATATTGTTTTTTCAACCTTTGTATTGGAGACCGCCTATCTCGAATCAGGCCTTTTTATTCCTAAATCTTGCAAACTAATCTTTTTTATCCTTAGAATTTATAACTCTCTCGTTCAACATATCAGAATCATATGGAGAGTTTCTAAACATGTGTCATGCTTTGATTCGATATAAAATTATCGGGGTGTTACATACATGCACCAATCAGTCTTTATCCCGATTGTTAAGTGTGCCTTAGGTCCAAGGCTTGATGCAAAACTCCTATTGAGCCGAAGATCTCACTGGAAGTAGTATCTCTATTGCTACTGGGATATGGAGAGTTTCTAGACATGTGCCATGCTAGGATTCGATCTAAAAATATCGAGGTGTTACATACATGCACCAATCATCTTTATCCCAACTGTTAAGTGTTGTGTGCCTTAGATCTAAGGCTGATGCAAAACTCCTATCTTGCCGAAGGTCTCACTGGAAGCAACCTCTCTATTCCTACGGGGTAGAAGAAAGATTACCTTTATCTTACTCTCCTGAGACCATATGTCACACCCCGGATTTCCAAACTAAATCCATACACCGGTGGGCCGGGTGGGGAATATCGTGACGTAAGTTGATATCATCATAGTCAATTAAACACAGCACAACGGAAGTCTTGGAGTTAAATTACTATTACAAACAAATGTTCAAAGTACGAAAAATAATATATAGACGGCTTGTAAAGAAAGATCCACAGGCGGATCGTAAAATGTACAAAAATGTATAACAACTTTGGGCAGATCTAAGGATTTGCAAGATCCTCTTATAGCACTACCGAGCAGCTTCCAGCCTATTTCGTATTGTACCTGCAAGCTTAATCTTTTGAAAATACGTCAGCTTTCGCTGGTAAATACACCCGACTTACTCATTTTGAAAACAATTTTAAAATTTGATTTAAGTGCACAGCGCACAAATCTTTTATAACTTGGGAAAGTCAGCGTTGTAACCTTGTTAACAGCTTTACATGTTTATCAATACATATGGGGCCCAGTACAAAGACCGAGACATGATTAACGTACACACCACTTATGAACCCACAAGGAGTTATCCCCAACTTGTGGGTAAAAATAATTTGGTATTAGCATCTGCAGGTGTATGCCTACACCTCGCGCTTTGGTCATGGCCATTAACTAATGTAATGAGCCAAGGATATCCAGGACACGGTCGTTAACTCCCAATGTTTAAGTTATCAAACAAAACTGATCAAAACAGAATATGCGGATTACTAGCCATAATCCGGCATTCGATTGATCCCATTTCTGACCAAGCGGTAATCATTTACCGTAACCCAAGCCCATATAAGGGAAATAAGTCAAGAGTATTTACCTGCGTTAGTCTTCTTTTAATTTCAATAACTCAGCCGTATACAAAAGTACAAACGTGTAGATAGCATTTACCGGCAAAGCTCTAGTCTGGATTAGGGCATAAGCTAACCAATTAAATACTATTGGTCTTTATTTAAGTCATAGACTTAAACCGAGTAGTGTACATGATCAAAACGTATAACGCTTGATTAAACGATGATTGTATAGAATGTAGTTTAAACCCGACAAGTACTTTGACTTGCATAATATGGGTAAACAATTAACATTCTGGATTTTGGGATTAAAATGATAAGGTTAAACCCGTTTCTGTTAATTTTCGTAAAATAGTTACATGTACTTAACCGTGCGCATATTAGCGATATCGGGTAACCGGATAAGTTATGGACAAGTTCTATGCCATTATATTTTAAAAGTTAAAATATCAGTAGGATATCAACTTATATGTCCGTAAAGGTTTTAAAACAAAACTCTGCCTCATAAGGCATTTCGGTAATTTCATACCGTATTAAAAGGAACTTGAATATAATTTAAGTTTAAAATCATGAGTGTTCTGGAAAAATATTTTATTTATAATATAATATCAGTAGGATATCAATTATATGTGTATTTTATTTTTTATGACCAACCATGCACTGAAGGGGCATTTTGGTCATTTTACACATAGTTTATAAATTATTTGGGATTTTGAGTTTATAAATGTACCTACTGTAAATACGTTTAAAATAAGTTTTAAAATCAGTAGGTAACAAGTCTTGGTCAATTAATATGGTTTAAAACCATACTATGCACGAAACGGCGCTTATGTCGTAAAATAACGTTTTATGCGATGTTTAATGAAAATGACATTAGGGTCAGATTAAAATGTCTTAATATGTTATCTAATATAACATATCAGTAGGTAAAAGATTTACCTTAAAAAGATTTGATTTAACCATTTTAAGAGCCACAAGGGCTAAAATCGTCATTTATCGACATAGTTTAAGGGCATGTTTGAAAACTCAGTTTATAACTTTGTTTAACATCCCAAATAATCCTACTTACAATATTACATCAGTAGGAAATTCATTTTCAAGTTCATTATCAATTAAAAACCTTGATTTATGCAAAAAGTGCATTTTAGTAAAAAATGACATAATTATGGAACTTACGCATAAACTCAGATTCTGATTATGATTATGTAATATAACCTCAGAGGGTTATACTACAATATATTACGATCATAATGCAACTTTAGATCAGTAGGTAACTAATCTAAATCGGGTCTGAATCGAAAGTCAAAGCATAAGTCAAACTTCACGAATTTCGGTTGCGAACCAACCCTAGAACTGAAATTGACGAGCCGAACATGTTCTAATAATTATTACCAACTTGTTTAAGTGTCAAAATAAGTTTCATAACATATATAAGATTGATTTATGATTTTTCTGAAAAATGGCATGTTTGACTTTTTAATATCATAACTTTGACCCGTCAATTGGTCTAGCAAATGTGATATTTAGGAGGTGCCCTTTATAGGGATTAACACCTACCTTATTATGATCACTTAGCCATGTTCATTTCGAACAATGGCTGGACCATAATGGACCTAACGAAAGTGAAAGCGTTTTCCGTAAAACGCTTGACTTTTGGCTATAAAAGCCTATAAACGAAAACGCACAAGGAAGGAACACTTACCAGTGATTCCTAGGGTGCAAAAGAACTATGTTGGATGCTCCTTTTAGTTAGGCTCTTCCAGAGGAGGGAGAAGAGTGTATGAATTAGAAAGGTGCAAGTTGAAATGGTGAACTTAAGCATCTATTTATAGTTGGAGAACTCAAAGGAGGTGATGCCAGGTGTTTAGGGGTGTAAGAGGAAGCTTACAAGTGTCCCAAAATGTGGCATAGCAGTTTGGGAAGCCATAGTTTCGATTAAATGGTTTTTGGAGTTTTGTTTAGCAGCCAAGCAAAATATTCTGCAGCAGAGCCTTTCTCGCGCCCCGCGAGAGAGCCAGGCCTGGTCTCTTTCGGCCCGCGACCGCCCCATGGCTTATTTCAAATTTTGACACTTTTAACCCCTTAACGTTATAAAGCTTCTAATAACTTTCTAAAGCACCTTTTTGGCATTATTAGCCCTCCGTAGCCAATACTTGGCATGCCTGGGATTATGCATGGACATTGTCGAGCTCTCGGTTCGTTAAATGGTCACCCAGAGGTATAAATTAACATGTTGAATATTGACACTTTTAATCCTTCCATTATCCAACTTTCACTTATTTACAAAATTGAACCCTCTCGTCCAACAAATGGCACGTATGAGAGTTAGGACTTCGTAAAGGATTACTTAAAGGCTTATTATAAGCATGTTGATTCCAATGTCACTCAGAGGCTGGGCATGTTGACATATCAGTCACTCAGAGGCCAAGTTTTAAGCATGTTGACATATTAGTCACTCAGAGGCTAATGATTTAAGCATGTTGACATATCAGTCACTCAGAGGCTGTTATTTATGCATGTCGACATCGGACCGTCACTCAGAGGCTCAGTTTGAGCATGTTGACGCCTTTAGTCCTTATTGGTCTTTAATAGACTATATTTAAAATACAACACGTGTCACTATACTACTGGACACGATTTAAGGGTGTTACATCCTCACCCCCTTAAAAGAAATCTCGACCTCGAGATTTTATTCAAAAAGATGGTGGTACTTTTAGGCGTCCCACTTAACCTTTACAATAGGTATCATTTTCCTTCGGATCTTCTTAACCTGTCGTTCCTCGATTGAAATCGGTTTCTCAACGAACCTCAGGTTTTCATCAATTTGCACATCTTTGTGTGACATTGCTAGCGACTCATCGGCTAGACATTTCTTAAGATTTGATATGTGGAATACATCATGGATTCCACTAAGCTCCTATGGCAACCTGAGCTTATAAGCTACAGTGCCGACACATTCGATTATCTCGAATGGTCCTATATATCTTGGGCTTAATTTACCCGTCTTTCCAAAGCGCATTACACATTTCCAGGGTGATACTTTTAACATGACTTTGTCCCCTACCTGGAACTTAAGAGGTTTACGCCTCTTGTCAGCATAGCTATTCTGCCTATCCTTGGCAGCTTTGAGACGATCACGGATTTGCACAATCTTTTCCGTGGTCTCCAGGATAATCTCTGGTCCTAATAGTTGGGCTTCCCCAACTTCTTCCCAGCACACGGGCGTTCTGCATTTTCTCCCATACAAGACTTTAAAAGGAGTAGCCTAATACTTGTATGATAACTGTTATTGTAGGAGAATTCTAATAGGAGTAAGTGGTCATCCCAAATTCCACCTAAATCAATCACACATGCCCTAAGAATGTCTTCCAGTGTCTGGATAGTACGCTCACTTTGACCATCACTCTGCGGATGGTAAGCCGTATTAAAATTTAATCGTGTGCCCAAAGATTGTTGGAAACTTTTCCAAAAGTGAGATGTGTATCTAGTATCTCTATCAGATACAATAGATACCGGCACACCGTGTAGGGACACAATCTTGTCCACATATAGCTTTACCAACTTATCAAAATTATAAGTTTCTTTAATTGGCAAGAAATGTGCAGACTTAGTCAGCCGTCCACAATGACCCAAATCGTGTCATTTCCATGTTTAGTCTTAGGTAACTTGGTAATCAAATCAATAGTTACCATTTCCCATTTCCAGGTGAGAATCTCAAGTTGTTGTAGGAGTCCTGGCGGTTTCTGATGTTCGGCTTTAACTTGCGAACACGTCAGACCTATAGCTACATAAGTGGCTATGGATTTCTTCAAACCCATCCACCAATAGTTCTTTTTCAGATCTTGATACATTTTGTCACCACCTGGGTAAACTGAGTATTTTGAATTATGTGCTTCTTGGAGGATTAGTTCTCTAAGTCCTCCAAAGATTGGAACCCAGATTCTTCCATTGAATCTAAGGATTCCATCCTTTCCAGGCGTTAACTGATCAACAGTTCCGCCTAATCCCTCATTAGGAATATTAGCCTCTAATAGGGCTTGCTTTTGCGCATCTAATAACTTCTCATTCAAGATATTTTTGAGCTCAATGGTCTTAGCGTTAATCCTAATGGGCTTAACCCTTTCCTTGTGACTCAAGGCATCAACAACGACATTTTCCTTGCTGGGATGATAGCGAATTTCGCAATCATAATCATTAAGTGTTTCCATCCAACGGTGCTGTCACATGTTCAATTCCTTCTGATTGAACAGATGTTGGAGGTTCTTATGGTCAGTTTATATAATACACTTTGTGCCATACAAGTAATGTCTCCATAACTTTAGTGCAGATACAATAGCACCCAATTCCAAATCGCGGGTGGTGTAATTCCTTTCGTGCACCTTTAACTGTCGTGATGCATAGGCAATCACCTTGCCTTTTTGCATTAACACACAGCTCATGCCAGTGTGCGATGCATCACAGTAGACTACAAAATCTTCAACACTCTCTAGTAGGGATAACACAGGAGGATTGCTCAACTTGTGTTTAAGAACCTCAAAAGATTCTTGTTGCTTTAGACCCCAATTATACTTAACATTCTTACGGGTCAAGGTAGTTAGAGGAGTGGCTATTCTTGAAAAGTTCGCAATAAACCTCCTATAGTAACCGGCCAATCCTAGAAAACTACGAATCTTCGATGGGGTTTTGGGTACTTCCCAATTCATGATGGCCTCAATTTTGGCGGGATCCACTTGGATACCACGCTCACTTACCATATGTCCAAGAAATTGGACTTCTCTAAGCCAAAATTCACATTTAGAGAATTTAGCATAAAGCTTCTCTTGCCTTAGTAATTCTAGAATGCACCGAAGATGTTTCTCGTGATCAACTTGATTACGAGAGTAGATAAGTATGTCATCTATGAAGACAATGACAAACTTATCTAGGTACGGCTTGCAGACTCTATTCATGAGATCTATGAATGTTGCAGGTGCATTTATGAGCCCAAAAGGCATCACCAGAAATTCGTAATGACCATACGAGTCCTGAAGGCAGTCTTGGGAACATCCTCACTTATAACCTTCAATTGATGATATCCTGATCTTAAGTCGATCTTAGAGAAGTAACTAGCCCCTTGAAGTTGATCGAACAAATCATCGATCATGGGCTGAGGATAACGATTCTTGATTGTTATCTTGTTTAGCTCTCGGTAGTCAATGCACATCCGCATTGAACCGTCTTTCTTTTTAACGAATAGGATAGGAGCTCCCCAAGGTGAGGAACTAGGCTGAATAAATCCTTTTTCTAAAAGTACATCTAGTTGCATTCTTAATTCCTTCATCTCTGTCAGTGCTAGCCGATACGGAGCTCTTGCAACAGGTGCTGCTCCTGGTACGATGTAAATCCTAAACTCTACTTGCCTATCTGGAGGGAGACCTGGTAATTCTTCAGGGAAAACATCAGGATATTCTGAGATAACTGAAAGGTCTTCAATATTTGGCTTCGGCTCGTTAATAGTTACTTGTGCCATGTAAATGACACAACCTTTCCCTAGACACTTGGATGCTTTATATAATAACACTTTGTCTAGCAATCCATAGTGTGAATCTCCAAAGATGGTGAGCATTTCACCAGATGAGGTTTTAATTTCGATGAGTTTCTTATCACAGGCAATGTAGGCTTGGTTATGGGATAACCAATCCATGCCTAAGACTACATCGAACCCCGCCAATTTCATTGGCAGAAGAGAGATAGGAATTGAATGATTCTTAATGGATATAAAACATCCATCAAGAATGGAAGATGTTGTTTCTAAGGTTCCGTCAGCAATTTCTACTTCATAAGTTATGTCTAGGGTTCTTATGGGTAAGTTTAATAGTTTGCTAAACTTATAGTCCACAAATGACTTATCCGCACCCGAATCAAAAAGAACTCTAGCAAATATGTCATTAATGAGGAAAGTACCTGTTATGACATTATTGTCATTAACGGCCTCCTTAGCATTCATCTGGAAGGCACGAGCATTTCCTTTCTTAGCTTCTTGACGGGTGGTCTATTAGACAACCCGTAAGTGCGATAAAACGATAAATATTCCACCTTTAAACGGTTTAATTGTTACGATTTGTTGTCTACGATATGTATAGCTTTGCAGGTACCGAAGAGCATAACGAGGGAGTTTAAACGTGTTTTGTCGGGGATTTGCAAGAGGTTAGTTGATGGTGCGGACTCAAGAGACTGAATGAGGGGCAAAATGGGAAATCTTGCTGACCACCGTAAGCTACGGTGGGCACCGTAGCTTACGGTGAAGTCCACATTCAAAACCTATCGTAAGACAGTGGCCTACCACCCTAAGGAAATTATTGCCCACCGTAAGCTACAGTGGGCACCGTAGCTTACGGTGGTGAGCTGCAGGAAATGTGTAACTGCCATTTTAAGAGGTTTTGGATAGACTTTTCAAGTATCAATCATTGGCAGATGAACAGGAGAGCAACAAGGGGCGATTTTTAGTGATCTAAGTGATTCTAAACAATTTCTAAACATCATTTTGGGTTGTTGATTCTTATGAACAAAACAATTGAAGTATGTTTGATTGCAAGAACATGAGAGGCTAGAAATCTTGGTGATCATCTTATGTGGAAGGTTTGTTGAACAATTGTGTTTCAATTCATGATTTCTAGAATAATTGCTATGTTATGGTTGTTATGGTGTTGAATGATTGTTCGTAAACTGTTGATTGATATTTTAGTCATTGCCTATTTCGTACGTTCTTGGTGTCGTTGACAACCGAGATATCACGGGGAGGTTTACGTGTTAGATATTAGTCAATTGGTCATCGAGTAACGACCTCGCATTGTAATAACCTGAGTACTTGGTTCTCTTTTATCACAAACAGTTAATCAAGCACGAGTCATGTCTATGTGACTCTTTCTAGTTGAATTGAAACACATGCGTGTTTGAATTAGAAACTTAAGATGGTCACTTCCTTTTAAATCTGTTATAACATTATTGTCATTAACGGCCTCCTTAGTATTCATCTGGAAGGCACGAGCATTTTCTTTCTTGGCTTCTCCAGGCTTTGCCTCATTAGATCTGGGATTGTTTGGGCAATTAGGCTTAATATGCCCTTTCTCATTTTTGCACTCGTGGGTTTTATGCCATTTCCTTTTGCAAATACCACATGGTTTAATCTTTAAGATTTCTGCAAACCCAACAAGTACTTTGACTTGCATAATATGGGTAAATAATTAACATTCTGGATTTTGAGATTAAAATGATAAGGTTAAACCCGTTTCGGTTAATTTTTGTAAAATAGTTACATATACTTAACCGTGCGCATATTAGCGATATCGGGTAACCTGATAAGTTATGGACAAGTTATATGCCATTATATTTGAAATAAGTTAAAATATCAGTAGGATATCAACTTATATGTCCGTTAAGGTTTTAAAACGAAACTATGCCTCATAAGGGCATTTCGGTAATTTCATACCGTATAAAAAGGAACTTGAACATAATTTAAGTTTAAAATCATGAGTATTCTGGAAAAATAGTTTATTTATAATATAATATCAATAGGATATCAATTATATGTGTATTTTATTTTTTATGACCAAACCATGCCCTGAAGGGGTATTTTGGTCATTTTACACATAGTTTATAAATTATTTGGGATTTTGAGTTTATAACATGTACCTAATGTAAATATGTTTAAAATAAGTTTTAAAATCAGTAGGTAACAAGTCTTGGTCAATTAATATGGTTTAAAACCATACTATGCACCGAAACGACGCTTATGTCGTAAAATGACGTTTTATGCGATGTTTAATGAAAACTGACATTAGGGTCAGATTAAAATGTCTTAGATATGTTATCTAATATAACATATCAGTAGGTAAAAGATTTACCTTAAAAAGATTTGATTTAACCATTTTATGAGCCACAAGGGCTAAAAATATTTCGGTGGCTAGCGACGCTCCTCAGAAGTGATTGGTGTCTGATCCGTAGGAGAAGGCCGGATAACTGTATTGCCAAACTGAAAGCTTCTTAGCGAAGCAATTCATGCTCGCTCAGCAATCCTTTCTTCCTTCTTGTCTTTCTGCCTTTGTTTAATCTCCTCCAGTTTCCTCCAAGAAGTGTTCCATGCCATTCCTGAATGTACATCGTTAGCAAAATAGACATTAACTATCTTCTGGAACTGGAGCACTTGTTCTTTATCTTTCTCTCCAAAACTAATCTTGCTGTAGAACAAGCATTCAATATCTTTCTTTGAACAATTGACTAGTCACATAGGGTCTAGTACTAGAATGCCATGCTATAGCCCGTATATACGTTTGTGTGCAATGACGGCTTTGGTTAGTTCCTCAGTAATCTTCCAAGAATCATCATCTGGATGCACACACATAACAGCTTCACCTGTACTCGAATCGTAGTGCCACCATTTGAAGATCTTGTAGAAGTCTTGTTCCATCTTGATAAGAGGCATATTCTTCATCACTTTCGGCCTCTTTACGATTAGCGTCACATCTTCTTCTTGTGTTACTAAATCGATCTTCGTAATTCGCTTAGTGAAATGCGGCTTCTAGTGTGTAAAACCATGCGTAGCCTCAAACTTTATCAGTTTCGACAACCGCTAGTCGTGGAATCTCATTTTAAGATTTATCATCTTTGTTTGCACAAGCTCTTTAATATCCCAGTACGGTAGGGTCTTGATATCGCTCAAGTATCTAAAATACTGGATCCCATACTCCCTTGTTCAGCTCCTCGATCCAGCCCCGACTAATAATGTCTCCCAAAGAAATATCCGCATCACGCGTAAAGAATGCTAAGGGACGTTTGAACTTTCGCTCAGATGGTGCTACTTTGAACCATCGCTTCCTCGTCTCAGCAACTTCTTCGGCAGATAATTGTTGAGGAACGGTCCCTTGTTTAGCAGCTTCTTCAACTTTACATTTCAAAAGATCATCACTTTCAGCTGCAAACAAATCGCTAAAAGTTGGGGAGTCATCTGTACCCTTATAGGCAATATCTGTATCATCGTCATCAGAATCATCCTCCACGACAATTTTATCATAGTCATGTGCATTAGACACATGTTCAAAGACATAATCTACCGGCTCGAAAGCACTAATATCATTAAGCTCTTCTTCGAAATCAAACTCAAATTGTTCTTCGTCCACGCCCAGCATCTTAGAAATTTCTTCTTTAGAATAGCCATGGACAAACTCACCTTCTTCAACATCATGCTCTAAATATAACATCTTCGGTTTTTGCACGACAGGAATGGTAGATATTTCGGTAACCGTGAAGATTCCTGCCTGCTGAGCATCCTTAGAGCTATCAGTCTTTCCCTGATCTCTATCTTCTTCAACTTGATTCGCTGAGTCATTCAAGTACACAGAAAAATCAATATCATCATTCAAATCAGACACTGTTACAAGGACACCCGATCCACCTAAATCATCATCACCATCATCATTATCTTCATCAGACTTGTCAGAGAATAAATCATCCAAGTCGTCTTTCTCTTTTCAGTAGCCTCATCAAACTCATCAACTTCGGCTTCAATCTCTTTTTCCAACTTCCTCTTATTCAGCCATTCTCGATACTTTGCTGTAAGATTCGACGTGTCAATATCAACATCTTTAGGCTTACCCACCAATACAAACTTCTTCAAAACCGAAAACACCACTATATCAAAAGTTACAGGCACAGATTCAGCTTCTGGCTCAGTTGTAACAGTTACAGGATCCTCAACAACCTTTGCTTTGCCTTTACCTTGAGCATTAGATAGTTCTTTAGCAAGACGTTCAAGCTCGACAACCCTTTCTCTTGCTTCAGCTCTCTCAATTTCAGTAGCTATGTTTATATCGAGCTTCTTTGTAAGTATCTTCTCGAATAGACTCGCTGGTTCGTGAGACATTCTTCGTTATATTCGGCCATTCTTTTTCTCAAACGCTCGTTTTCAGATACTATACTCGCCACAATAGCTTTTAACTGCTTTTTTTCCGCATTCAGCCCGTTGAGTTGCCCCTGAAGTTCAACAATTCTGACATTGTTTAACATAACTTGTTTCTCTAATTCTTCAACACGTGCATCGTTAAACATGTCTGTAGAGAAATCCTCCCCCCAATATGTCACCAAAATCAAAATCAAAGTCAAACTTGGGTTGGGATTGCGAGGGCTGTGGTGTTGGCTGCGGTGGTGGAGATGGTGGTATCTGTGGAGTTGGCTCAACATTCTCTTCTTCCATAGTCTTCTTTTGTACTTTTCTCTTGGATTTGTCTATTGCAGAATCCGAACTTCTAACTACTGGCCTTTTAAGTCACTGAGAAGATTTCTTCGGAGTTTTTCTACATGAGTATCGCTATCTGAATTCGAAGGTACATATGTCGTGTCATCCGCTCCTGACGCTTTTCTTTTCTTCTTTTCGGCTTTACGTTTGAGCTCAGCCTGATGTTCAAGTTTACGTTCTTTTGCTCTTTCTTTCTCACATGCAATTCTATCTTCAGTATCAGTACTGGAAGATGATGCTTCTTCAACCTCTCATTCTCGCACTCCGAATGCTTCTCTTTCAATTTTAGCAGCCATAGTTTCAACATTCTCTTCTGGCTCTGATTCATCAACTAATCTTGAGCTTTCAGACGCTCTCTGTTTCTTCTAAGGGGCTTTGGAGGAAGATGTGGACGCTTGTTTTCTTTTTGTCCCCTTAACCCCCTTTTTCTCTTCTTTCACAAACCATGCGCTTCTTTTAGCAATGAAACCATCTAATGCTTCAAGCTCTTCATCTTCGTCATCGCTGTCGTCTTTTCTCCACTTTCCTTGTGATGGAGCAATATAATCTTTATCAACAATTGCTCCAAAAACTGGCTTTGCATTTGGGAAGGTCTTGAGATGCAAGTTCATTTTCTTCAATGTTGAGACATCCATATGCTCCAACTTCAACACATCATCCTTCTTTTTCTTCAAGTTGGGATGCAAATGGTCAAGCAACATCTGAATAAAACGAGGACATTGCAAAAACTTATCTCGTTGCGTGTTTTGGACCATTTGGGAAAAGATTACTCTAGAGAAGTTGTAAGGCAGGTTCAGAGCAAGTGCAGTGATCATGCACATCTGATAATCAACTAAATCATCGAATCCGTCCTTTCGACGGCTAAGAGCGTGAATAATGTTGTGTGCTATATATCTGAACGTCCTATCTGATAGAAAACAACACTACTGCTAGTAAGATAGCGATCCAGGCAAGCGCCAAAGAATGAAGGGGTACAAATGGAGCACTGAGGTTAGCCTTTTTGAATGGAGTAGCGTAACGAAACCGGCATAACTCATTCTATAAAAACACCCTTTCACCATATACTCAGAAAAATCGGTGGGGTCGTCTTCATGGTCGTTGAACTCCAGCACATTTCTGATTAACTCTTAGTAATTTTAACTTGAATATCTTCATCATAAATCTTTACTGCCGACAGAATCGCATTCTCATCTTCGTCATACTCAGCAACATTCCAGAAATATTCGACGTGAGATCTATATGCTGTGTGGCGATCTGTGAGAGCTTTCGTGATAGGAAGTCAGCTTAGAAAATCCAGAACTTCTCGATATGCAGCAATCTCTGGAATAGTATCATCTAGAAGACAACAAATATTGTGAAACGGCGAAAACGAAGATTTCTTGATCTGCAAGCATAGACATTTCAACACTTAGAAACATTTTCAAATATTTCAACTTTTAGACACTCGTACGAATCACCATTCGTACGAGTCATACACTAGGACAAGAAATTAAGTCTAAGTCACAACCTCACTCGTATGAGCCACTACTTCGTACGAATGACCAATATACTTAACAAATTTTCAAAGGTTTTGAACACACTTCTTCGTACGAATGCCTCATATGAGTCATCAAGATTTAAACTTTAAAGGACCTACTCGCACGAATACTCACTCGTATGAGTATAACTGATAATGAGACATTTTGAAAACTTGCTCGTACGAGTGAATATTCGTACGAATTGTAAACCGTACCAAATAACACCTAGTTAAACCGAACTTAAAACATGTAGATTTTAACAAACTGGTGGTTGATTAATAGGCTAACATGGCCGATTTTAACATTTTTTAGTTCAATTTTATATTTTACCGGTCCGATTATCCTAAATCTATGTTTTATGTCCATTTGGTACAATTTCATCATTATAACGGCTTAAAACAAGCATTAGTACCTTTTCTATTGAAAGAGGTGTGTAAATCAACCTCCCCAATGTATCAGTACGTATCGTAGATTAAGAAATGTAGTCAAAAGAACTGGTTCGCACAAAGTCTGCTCTCAACCGCACATAGTCAATAGTTTGACTCGTGCGAATGAGCCATCCTTTTATACTCATTCAGAGTTCACTCGTACGAGCGATGGCTCGTGCGAATGAAGACTTTTGTTACTCGTACGAGCCAGTCTCACTCATACGAGTCCGTTCTAACACTTTGACTAACTTTTTGATTTTTTTATGAATTTTTTGTCAGATTTATAACCCACTCAGTTAACCAAGTCCAAGTTAATGACCCTGGTTATCTGATTTGCCTACCAAGTCCAAGTTAATGGCCTTGGTTGACCAATGTTTGACAAAAACATATTCCTTATAAAATGTAAAGTTTCAAATTAATGAACTATTGACGTTCAGGAAATCTTTCTTTTCTTGATTAGCTCCCAACCCGTGGACTTCAGCTTTCCTCCAGCAATTGTCGCTTTGACTTGGACTATTGGTATTTTCATCATCAGTAGACTAAAATCTAAGATAAATTGCTAAAGCTGAAAATCATTTTGGGATTTTTATGAAAAGAAAGAACAAGTAAAGATTTATATACATACATATTTTTTATGAGTTTTGTGTTTAGAGGATCATAACAGTATTTAAACAAATCACAAGTACCGTTGATCTTGGTAGTAACTGTAAGTTCTTAAACATATTTACCTAGATAGCCAATATATTTATCCACTTAAACCTCTAAACGTTTCCCAATTGTTTCAAGATATGTTAGGTATTATTAAGGAACATGAAGTAACTGAGTTTCCCATCTCAGAATATACTCCCGTATCGAGATTCCCGGAATATCATTTCACAGGTGAATATATCTAACTGATATCTGTAAATTGGGTGAATTGCGAGACCTTGAGAGCTTAGGTTAGTATTTCCATACAAACAGAGAACTGAAGGCTCGACTTTAAGTGGTGTTCCATAAAGGAATCTTTTGAACTGCAGATGTCGTAAGTGTTTATGACATACTCATTTTTTGTGCAACTTTTGTGGGTGAATGATGCGTAAAGTTTTATACAAGTTCTAGGCTATTGCTGACGCAAAATCAGAAGAACTCATGTAATACCCCAGATATCGATTAAATATAAAACCTAGTATGGCAGAATCTGGCATTCTCTCAAATAAAATTTTGGAGTACTAAGTCCATATATCCTAGAGATGTTGACCCACAAGTTACTCAATTATTTCTTTTAGTTTATATCTTGAAAAAAAATTTACTGAACGAGTGAAGCCTATTGGCACATCCTTAGTAAGACATGTTTAATTACTTTTTTAAACATTCCATATCTTTAGCATACTGTGATTGTCATATTGAGGTAATATGATCTCCCTTTTCACAAAAACTCTTTTTGACTTTTAAAATGTTTTTGTATTTTCCCAAACTTTCTCCCCTAAAATCAAAAACATATTTTTGGATTTTTAAGAAAAGATATTTACAAAAAAAACATGTCATACCAATGAGAATCACGTCGTCCTCGTCATCCTCAAAATCAACCTCATGAATATCCCATGATGCCAGATTTCTTAAACCATTTAATTTTAAAAGATTTTTAAATCTTGAACGATAAAATGCTTTTTGGTCATCAGTGTGGATTTTTTCAATTCAAAACCAACTTTTTATATAGCAGTCACGGATAAACTGGTGTTGAATTTCGATATGTTTAGTGTGTGAGTGTTGACAAGAGTTTGTAGTGATATCAATAGCAGCCTGATAATCTACATATATGGGTGTGTCAAAAAATTACAGTCCAAAGTGTCTCATCTGTTGTTGTATCCAGAGTATCTGGGAACAGCAGCTAGATGCTGAAACGTATTCAGCTTCACACGTAGAGAGAGCGCCGCGGTCTGTTTCTTGCATTGCCACGTTACCAAACGAGTTCCAATGAATTGGCAATTAGCCGTAGTAGATTTGGAATTAAGCTTGCAGCAGTCGAACTCAGAATCCGAGTAACCCGCAAGATTGAAGTCGTCGTGACGAGGATACCACAAGCCGGTGTTTGGACATCCTTTCAAATATTGCATGATATGTTTGACGGCTAACATGTGCGAATCACTTGGATTGGACTGAAAACAGGCGCATAGGCATGTAGGATACATGATATCAGGTCGCGAAGCTGTAAGATACATCAAGGATCCGATCATGGAGCGATATAATGATTCATCGACTTTTACTCCATGAGCGCCTGGACATATGCCGTGATTTGGAGCTAATGGGGTTGATGCTTGCTTAGTTCCTTCCATGTCAAATTTATCTAACACGTCATGAACATACTTCGTCTGATGAATGAAGATACCATCAAGCAATTGCTCAACCTGAAGTTCTAAAAAGAACTTCATCTCCCCCATCGCACTCATTTCGAATTTCTTCTTCATGACTTCTTCGAAGTCTTTGCACAACTTATCATTTGTCGATCCAAAGTTGATATCATCCACACATATTTGCACCATAATCAGATGACCATCTACTTCTTTTTGAAGAGGGTAGAATCTACAGTTCCTCTGAGAAAGCCATTGTCAAGAAGATGTCTTGAAAACATTTCATACCAAGCTCTCACGGCTTGGTGAAGACCATATATAGCTTTGTTCAGAAGCAAAGGCTGTGTATAGGATCTACGAACCCCGGTGGTTGTTCGACATACACCTCCTCTTTGACTTTTCCGTAAAGGAAAGCGGATTTGACATCTAGCTGATACACCTTGAAACCTTTCAAAGAAGCAAAGGCCAAGAATATGTGAATAGCTTCGAGACGAGTGACTGGGGCGTAGACTTCAGTGTAGTCTATCCCTTCTTGCTGGTGAAAGCCCTAGATCACGAGTCGAGCTTTGTTTCTGACCACTATACCTCTGTCGTCTCGTTTGCACTTCAAGACCCATCGAGTGTTTATCTTTTTATGATGATTTGGTAGGTCAACAAGCTTCCAGACTCCTAGCTTCTGGAATTAAAGCAACTCTTCCTGCATTTCCTCCACCCAGCTTTCTTCTTTTAACGCGTCTCTCCAGTTTCCGGGTTCAACCTGCGAAACAAAACAACTGTAAGAAAGTCTAGTTTGTAATGGAGCAATACTGGTATAAAAACAGCTTAGATCCTTGTTGATCTAATTGTGAGTTTGCACTCCGGTTTGTAAGCTGCTGATGATATTCTCTGATGGATGGTAAGATAATGTCCTTGGCATTACTTCACTCGGAACATCCACTTAGCTTTGCAAATTCGTGATCACTTCATCAACAACCGGTGCAGAAGATGTGGCTTCATTTTTTATATTTGATTGATCAGCTTGAGCATTTAGGAAGCTTTCAATATGCTCAGATCCTTCATCGGAACTAGATCCTCCATCATCAAAAATCGGTTCACGATCAGAGTCAACATTAGGCGGTTTTTGGGCATATGATTCAGCAGTGTTCAAGATTGGTACATAGACAGATTCTTGAAGAGTAGTGCTCGGACCTACATCAGAAGTGTTGACATGAAGTGACGGGGAAATCACCAACGGTCTAGAAACTTGCTCTTGATTAAATATTTGATGCTGTTTAAAGAGCATAACAAGTTCTTCTTCAGATGGCACTTCAGGCAGATCAAATGAATTCCACGAACCTTCGTAGTTAAATAGCCATGGATCCCCAGGTTTCTACGTTGGTGTAGTATATCGTTGACAATCAACATGCTGTGCAAGAATAACCTGGTTCAGTCTCGGCAAGAAGACACGCTTTTGTGGAATAGCGTAACCGACAAAAAATCCTTCCAAGGACATGGCTCCAAATTTACCATACGGGTCCAAAACTGTACATGGTGATCCAAAAGGCTCTAGAAATGGAAGGTTAGGCTTCTACTAGTTTAGCAGCTCAAAACAAGTCTTGTTGTGAGGCTTGACTGTTAACACACAATTGAGGGTGTAACACGCTGATGCGATTGCTTCGCTCCAGAACTTATTGGCAGTTTTGAATCAGCAAGCATGGTTCTAGCAGTCTCGATCAATGTGCGATTCTTACGTTCAGCAACTCCATTTTGTTGAGGAGTATAGGGCCGTTGAATTCATGAAGAATCCCCTTTTTATTGAAGCACTCGAGCATCTTTTTGTTCTTGAACTCGGTACCATTGTCATTGCTGATTCTCTTAATAGGCAAGTGATACAGGTTTTCAAACTTCCTGGAGAGAATCATTAGACTTTCAAATGTTTCATCTTTGCTCTCCAGAAAGAAGACCCATGAGAATCTTGAGAAATCATCTGTCACGACCAGGCAATATAGATATTCATAAATGCTTTTGACGTTTACTGGCCCGAATAGATCCATAGGTAGCCTTTCTAGTGGTAGCTTGATACAATTTAGAAGCTTTCTTGGGGGTGATTTCTTATGTTGTTTCCCCTTCTTACAGCTCAGACAATCATCAGATAACTGAAAATTTTTTAGATTAACACCCTCCACTAGGTCGTTGTGCACCAAATAATGCATCTTTCTCAAACGTATGTGCCCCATCTTCCTATGCCATAAGATTGACTCCTTCTCGGTTGCTTTTGAAACAAAACACTGAACCTTCTTAGATGTAGTGGAAGCAACACTCATATCAAGGACATAAACATCATTCTCTCTTGGAGCGCGCATAAGAATCCATTCCTCAGGAACCTTGAATCCCAGCTTTAAAATCAAGCATTCTTTGTCGTTGAAGTGTGTTGTAAACTTTTTGTCACAATAATGCGAAACACCCAGAAGATTGTTCTCTAGCTCCGCAGTTTAGTTCACCTTGTCGAAGGAAACCACTCCATTTGTAAGAATACCTTCACTTACAATTCTTCCACCTTGAGTTCTAGCAAAACCTACGTAACCTCCTCGGATAGCTTTGACGTTGTGCAACAACGCAAGCATCCCAGTCATGTGTCGGGAAGCTCCACTATCCATAATCCATTTTGACATGATCGATCTCGGGAGCCCTTGCAGACATAGGGAAGAAACTATTTAAACAAAGAAACCCAAGCCTGCTTGGTCTTGGGTGGGTTCGGAATATCAAATTTCGGACCAACTTTGTTTTTGACATTCTGTTTAGGCTTGGTTTTAGTTTGAACAGATGGTTTCAGTTCTACCTTAGATGGTTTGACTTTTGCAACCAATTTTTGTGTTTTCAAATTTGCCCTTTTAGAATAAAACTTTGAATCCTTTTGATGATTCTTGGTGGAAGATTCACCAATTTCAAATTTAGAATTAAGTCGAATCGTTGATTTAATATTTTTGTTGTATTCAATGTTTCTTTTCAAGATTTGTTTTGGTACAATCATGGGTGTTTTTTGTTTCACATCTTTGGTAGATCTGTTAGAGTTAGGTTGGATTTCTTTGTGAACAATGTCGTGCAATATGCCTAACATTTTTACACTTGTAGCACGTCCTGCTGTCTTTTCGAACAGATGAATCCAAGACTTGTTTTCTACTCTCTTTTTCTTTCTTGAACTCATCATTGGATTGTGTTCCAATGATCTCTTTTTCTTTTTCTGTAGTTGTTCCAAAAACAAAGTTAACTTTCTTTGTAAAGTTCAACTTTTGAAACTTGTTGTTTATTCTTTTCTTTTGAAAACCCAACCCAGCCCTCCTGTTCTCAGGATAACCTCTATTTCTTTGATGGTAGGGTTTATTAACATATTTTGATTTAGAATAAAATGTTGCATCGTGTTTCTCTAAATCAGAATGGCTCACCTCAACAAGCTTGAGCAACTTTTCAACACGATCCAGATTGACATTCCGGATTGGAAAATCTTCATCAGAATATAGTTTATCAGATCCATGCAATTTGTAAACTATGACGTTTGGATCAGTGTTTAAATTATTTTTCGATGTTTCAACATTCGATTCAGATTTCTCAGACTCACTCTTCAAAACACTTTCAACCACGGTTTTAACCACTTCAGACTCACATTCATTTTCTGGTTTGGTATAAGTCACGTCAATGTTCGCAGGCAACTCGTTTGATTTTTCAGTTTTAAATTTTATATTGAGCGTCTTTTCCACCCCGATGGCTTTTTAGTAGCATAACTATTCCACATGGGTGGTGGAACACGATCGTAACTTGCACCTTTGTTTTCTTCCTTTTTTGATTCTTCTTTGTAATCTATCTTTGGAAGAATGTGATCAATGACGTATGAACTTATAGAATAACTGATTAACAATTTGTTAACCCGTTCAGTTTCTATTTCATTTTTTCAAGTTCATTTTTTAGCTCAACGATTGTATTTAAATGAATGTTAATGGCCATTTATTTGTCCATTACAGTCGCTTTAAGCATTGAAAGTGTTCCGTCATTTTCTCTGAGCACTTTTTCATATTGTTTAACAGATTTGCTTGATTTGTCGTAAGCTTCTTTTGTTGATTTATAGTCACTTATCTGTTAGACATTTGAGCTCATTGTATCGTGTTTCTTTTATAGCACATTCACTGCATGGCTCGTTGCATTTCAAACACGGTTTTTCTATCACATGCTCACTTTCCGACACGTTTACCTCATTCATATTTGCCATACAAGCTTTGCTGGTCTCATCAACTCTCTTTTCTTATTTAGGCTTCTTTTCTTAACAAGATGATCGATGACTTGGCTCAAAATAACCTGCAAAAGTTTTAAGAATATCATTAGGCAGGAGATGTTTAAAAACACTGTTTAACAATTCCTCTTCTTCTAACGATGTGTGATAATAATCTTCAGGAGATTCGTCAAAAGATGCCTCTTTATATTCTTCAGGTTCTTCGATGATTTCTGGGACCAACGCCAAACTCTCATTCATGGAGATATACTTGGTCCAGTTAAAGCCCTCATCCTCCTAAGTAACAACAAGAGCTTTGTCTTTGGAATCTGACTGTCTATCTTCGATTTGCACCATTCTTGTTTTTGGTTGAGGACGATGATAAATGGCTTTCTTGTAGTAGTCGTCGGCCAACGGGTTCTGATTGCCCTGAACTTCTCTGTTCGGACATTCGCGTTTAAAATGCCCCTTTTCTCAACATTTAAAAAGTAACTTTAGACTTGTCGAAGCCAAGTTTTCCATCTAATCCACCCAAATTCTCTTTCCCGGTGATTTCCGTGAAGCGTTGCGCTTGTCTCACAATAGAAGCCATACACCATTTGATGTCGATCAACTCCATCTCGATCGAATCAATCTGATCATAATCCTCTCTTGTCATCTCTGAATTTCCAATTTTTCATGCGACTAAAATGTCGTATGACTCGAGAACCGAAGCTAATAATTACATATGTTGCTTTGCGGTCTTCTCGTCAAAGTTTTGAGCATTTTGGAAATCAACAGCGATATTACACTGTAAAAAACCTTTGCTTAGTAAGAGATTGATTGTTCTGGTTTATCTGGGGATTGCTCGAACCATGTGATGACTATGGGCTTGGAGGTGTGTTCGGATTGACCGAAGCAAATGATTGAAAACCACTGTGTTGATTTGATGGTGGGCTTGGTGTGTTATAAGTGCTGAAGGCAGTTTGGATTTTTGGAGACTGTATCTGAGCAACAGAACTACCCTTGTAATACATATTAACGTCTTGTTGCATTTAGGCGCCTTTGTTTTTTGCCATTTTCTGTATTTGAGTTTGTCTCCTTCTAGTCTCTCAATGAATCTTGGTAATGAGAAATTACCATATTTGGTGCTGTTCTTTAGAATAGTCAAGTAGGTAGACCATTCTCCTTGTGGTAAGGAATCCGCCAATTTATCGACTAATTCTTCATTCGTCTTTACAGTTCCCATACGCTTCATTTGCACAACCAAGTGACAGCATCTTTCAATTAGTTGTTTCACAGTCTCTCCCTTTATCAAAGTAAAGATATCAATTTCTTTACTTAACAACGCTCTCTTCCCTTTTCGCAACTGTGCACTTCCTTGGAATTTCAACCGAAGAGCATTCCATAATGATTGTGCGTCATCATCATGTTGTAACAGTGCCAATATGTCTTCCTTGATGGCTTGTTGTAATATGTTCATCATCTTTTTCTCGTTTATGAACTTCTCTCTTTCAAAATCCGAAAGTTGAGCTAACTTTTTTTCCAGACCGTTTTCTCCAA
This sequence comes from Scalesia atractyloides, assembly GCA_947069175.1. Classification (NCBI taxonomy): domain Eukaryota; kingdom Viridiplantae; phylum Streptophyta; class Magnoliopsida; order Asterales; family Asteraceae; genus Scalesia; species Scalesia atractyloides. Next base: position 67,970,906 of record CAMTDV010000020.1, on the reverse strand, counting down.
TCGGAGCTTGATATTTTGCTTCAATGGAAAACCAGCATGTGAAATGATTCGCTTAAACCCAATTCATAAAACGTCCACTCCAACTGTCAAAGTCTTCAAGGTTCATCAACTTTGGTGGCTTTGTCATCATGCCCATCTCATTCTGGAGGTTCATATTTTGAGCTGCAGTAATTGTGACCACTGAGGCAGCAAATGTGTTATAAAACTCTTCTTCCATTTTTCTGAAAAAGTTTTAGAAACACACTTTCGAAAAAACTGATTAGAATTACAAAGATATGACAAAATGTTCTTTGTGCGGATGACAAAAACTGGTCGTGCGACTGAAATGATCGTGCGAGTGATATACTTGTGCGATTCTGAGATTTGTACGAATGAGATGTTCGTGCGAGTGAAAGGTTACTCGTGCGAATGACTTGTTCGTGCGAACGACTAATTCGTGCGAATCGTTTCTTCGTGCGAATGACAGATTTAAACTTGTAAGTTTTTAGGAAAACTTGTTTGTTTGTTCGTACAAATGACTTAATTTGTACGGATAGCCGTTCGTACGAGTTGTCTCTCTACTCGTATAAAACCCTCAGGTCACCAAATGGATGAATTTTACCAATTTTGACATGATTAAGTTTGAATTTTAAAAATGAATCAACATATTTTACTCTTTATATTAATATAACAACTTCTGTTAATATACCTTAATATAATTACATAATATGTATTGTTATAAATAGTTAGAGTGAATTTCAAATGTTGTCCTTTATCTTTATACCCATTTTAGGCGGTGTCCTTTGTCTTTCAAATTGACGAGTTTTGTACTTTATGTTTTTAAATCATGCACGTTATGTCCTTTAGGCCTAACCCAGTTAGTTTTTTCAGTTAAATTTAGTCATGTACCTTGCACATGAGGGCATTTATGTCAATTCAGCTTTGCAAAAACTAATTACGTAAATAACATAAATAACCACCTTTTTAAAAAGAAATAAAAGAATACTTTGAAAAAAGGTTTTAGAAAATAAACCTCTCTCTCTCTCTAATTATATGTCTCTCTATCTTTCAGATTTCTTACATCTCTCTCCCCCACACCACCACCATTATCCACCCCACACCACCACCAATTGAGTACAACCACCACCCACTGCTCCCCACCTGCCAAACAACCTCCACCCACTGTATCACTCCAACCACCACTCAGTCGATGGTTGTGAGATGACAATTAAGGGTTTTCAGACCAAATCATCACAGCGGCTATAAGTAACGAGGGTGAACCGTTCAAAGTTGAAGACGATTGTAGTCGCAGAACCGGCCAACAGTTAGGGTTTCACGGCAATCTAGGGTTTCATTGTTCAATGTATAAAGCAACGGTGTTTCACGGTGGTTTAGGGTTTCACAGCGGTGTAGTGATGGTTGTGCTGCAGGTGGTTGTGGTTGCTGCAGGCGTGTCACACCCTCAATTTCCACTTACGGAGTTTTACCGCGAGGCGTGTGAACAAACCAGAATCTAAGACACTAGTACGTCGAACGACTCTATATGATTTGATATTACGTTTTCCAAAATCATTTGTTGTAAATTTTAGGTTACCAATATTTAGCATAAGTATCAGTTTAAAATTTGAGCGGAAGCATAAATAAGTAATGATGCGGGCGCCAACACAAACGCCAAAACAAATGAAAAATCCCAAAACAATATAATTAAATGAGACTCGATAAGGATGTCTTGTTCAATGCATGTGCGTGCACCTAGAGCTCCTAGCGTCCTGAGAAACATGTAAAGAAACAAGTGTCAACATTAAAGATGAGTGAGTTCACAGGTTTTCATAAAATCGTTTGTTCGGTTATAGTTTGTTACTCCGTTATCCCCAACCCGGGATAACTAATCAGTTCCATTATTCCAATCCCGGAATAATAAGTTGTTGCTTCCAATATTCCCAAACCGGAATATTAAGTTGTTGTTTCCATTATCCCCAACCCGGGATAATAAGTTAATGTTCCAATATTCCAACCCGGAATATTAAGTTGTTCCGTAATTAAGTTCAATATTAATGTATATAGGTAGCTAGCCTAAAGTCATGTCACTAAGTGTTCGCGATCGAAGCTGACTGTGTGCCTCCGTTTTGCCAGGCCTATCACATGACCATGGCGGTGTTAGGCCAATCATACATCCGTTGACCATACCCGGTCGGCTAGCGCGACTAGCTCGGATGGGGCTCGTCAGACCCAGTAGTACTACTTATAATTCCCCCGCTACTTAACCCAAATACTAACGATCCGAGGAGATTGTCGAGGACTTAAGTGATAAAGCTGCATAGTGACCATAACATTACATTAACATTAACTTAGTTACCGTATCGTTATGTGACGTTACATTCGTATAACGTAAAGAGTTTGAGTTTGAGAGTGTATACATGTTTCTCCCCCTGTTGTTTAAAAACCGTATAAAGTTAGGGGCCGTGAACTCACCTTTATTAGCTCGGTTAGTGTGGCAAAGATGTTATAAGAGATGGGACCGCTAGTTGCGTCCTAACAAACCAATTAATTCCACGTCAGTGTGTAATCACACCAATACAAATTCCACACGCAATTTACTCACAAAGTGATACACACCAACAACATATCTAACACTCAAACATGCATGCAAGTATTCTCTTATAATCATAGAAATCAAACAACTTATCATGAACACATTCCAAATCCATGCAACACTTTAATGCATAAAATCACAAGTTAACAACTTTCTGCTTAACACTCAATTATTCAGCTGTTTTCTAGGATTTTTATAAAATAGTTTCAGCATTCTAAAAATTCCCATATTTTTACAGTAGGTGATATTTATACCATAGAAATTTATATAATTTTTCCAAGTCCTAAATCTTTACCAATTAGCCATAGATATTAATTCACTAAGCTGCAGTCAGATTTACCGCTTTCTGACTGCAGTCCACGGAAGAATTTATTTAAAAATCACTGATCGTCCGATTAACAAAATTCCAGTTGGAGTTGCCCGGAAATTTCTATACCTAGTTTGCTGTACAAAAATCATGACTCAACTCCCTACTGATATTAAAATCTAGTTTGATAATCAACCAACAAAATTCCAGAATTTTAACAGCTTTACCTACTGAACTTGCTTAGCCCTTTAAAATATCAAACGATTTCAGAAAATTATGAATCTGGCGCCATTGGATTCCTTATTCAAATCTCTACGTTCTAGACATCAGAAAATCCGTTTTTCGACAACTAACGACCAAGTTACAGCCAGATGAAATCGGCTGCAACTTTCATTCAGCTTCCTGTTTCAGCATGTTATTATTATAAGCTCGTGTAATCCCGTTCATGCGATTAATCTAAGCGATCTAGCTCTGATTTCTAGTCCTAGATTAATACTAATAACCTATCCATGCAACCCTACTCAATAACTTCTAGTTATTATAACAAAACACACTTGCAACCTCATAAGATCCGCAAACAAGTATACATGCATATCAACAATGTTTAATTCAGCCGATTACATCTAATACATCTAATATCCGAAAACAATCATGCGTATATATATACAGTCAGTTCAGCAGGCTACTTGTAAGCACCTATAGTCCGAAAACAAGCTGATCAAATCGTTCAAGCAGATATATATATATATACACCCGTAACAATACAATCAAAACACATGTATTCCGAACATAATACGACCAATTCAAATCTCTTATCGGTAGAGTAAACGAACCGTGAGTATGTTAAGGAAACCAATGATCAACAAAACTCGCTGCCGAGGACTGAGATGGCTAAGGCTGTTGCGACCGGACTGAAGATGTCGATGTTTACTGCTGCGACCGGAAGAAAAGATCAGAAAAACTGTTGCTTGTTGCGACCGAGATGATGATGAGGGTAAGGCAGTTTGTTTGCGACTGAAAAGATGAACAAAGAGTTGATCTCGATCGGTTAGGAGGAGCAAGGGAGCTGCCGACGGCAGGTTTCTTTTAGGGTTTTGGAGTTGTGAAAGAAGTCATGCAAGAGATGATATATAAAAGCGCAAAAGAGGTAGGGTTGCGGTTTGGTTAGTACTTGTGGCCGAGGGATTTGGGTTGGGTCGGTTTGGGTTTATCTCGTGGCCGAGTAATAGTGTGGGTTAGTTTGATCTTGTGGTTTCGGGTTTGAGTCTTGCGGCCGAGAGACTAGAGTTTTGATCTTGGCCTAATAGTTAGAGTTGTAATTCTAGGTTTGATTGTTGTTTTCTTCCAGCCGAAGGCTTAGGTTCAAGGTTTAAACTTTGTGAACTCCTAGAGTCACCATGAATCTCTTTGGTTCGTGTCGCGGTTCGGTTCGTGTACGTATCTACAATAATTACTTTATAACTAAACAATCACACAAACACTCATCACGTATTCATTCCATGCACGTTTAATACTTAGCACACATATTATTCGACAAGTATCACGTGTAAGTTATCCGAAAAACCCGGGATATCACATTATCCCTATGTTGAAAGAATTTTCGTCCCGAAAATTGAGTAAACGCGGTTTAGCATGTAACGTACATGTTTAGAGTGCCACGCACAAAGAGTTAGTTCGTTTATAATGGTACGCAACGTTACAAGCAATTCCCAAGTGTCATACACAAAGATTTCCAAGTGTCATGCACAAGAATTTAGTCAATAATAGTACACGAAAGTATGAGAAATTTCCAGGTTGTCACATCATCCCCTTGTTGAAAGAATTTTCGTCCCGAAAATTTAGGTACTGCCATCGTTAGTTTGCTGCTCAGCTGCGAAGAGGTGTGGGTATTTGCTTTTCATTTGGTCCTCTCTTTCCCACGTGAACTCCGGTCCACGCTTAGAGTCCCAACGAACTTTAACGATTGGAATCTTGCTGTGCCTCCGAGCCTTGATCTCACGATCCATGATCTCGATAGGCTTTTCCACGAAGTGTAGTTGTTCATCCACTTGGATCTCATCCAATGGAATAACTAAGTTTCATCTGATAGACACTTCTTCAGATTCGACACGTGAAATACGTTGTGAACTCCACTGAGTTCGGTCGGAAGGTCTAATTGGTAAGCTACGGGTCCGATTCGTTTCAAGATTTCAAACGGGCCTACGTACCGTGGGTTAAGTTTGCCCCGTTTTCCAAAGCGGATTACACCCTTCCAGGGTGACACCTTTAGTAGGACGCGATCGCCTACTTGGAATTCGAGCGGTTTGCGTCGTTGATCAGCGTAGTTTTTCTGTCGATCTCGTGCCGCCGCCATGCGGTTTCTGATTTGTACAATCTTTTCAGTAGCCTCAAGTATTAACTCAGGGCCTGTGAGTTGACTGTCACCGACTTCTGCCCAGCAGACCGGTGATCTACATTTGCGACCGTATAACGCTTCAAACGGTGCTGCCGAAATACTCGTGTGATAGCTGTTGTTATATGAGAATTCCACTAGAGGCAGGTGAATTTCCCAATTATTTCCGAAGTCCACTACGCATGCCCTAAGCATGTCTTCCAAGGTTTGTATGGTCCTTTCGCTTTGACCATCAGTCTGAGGGTGATAAGCTGTGCTCATATCCAAGCGTGTTCCCAACGCTTTCTGGAGTGACTGCCAGAAGTTTGACGTGAAACGAGCATCTCTATTGATATGATAGACGTTGGCACTCCGTGCCGAGAAACTACTTCCTTAATGTAGATGCGAGTCAACTTCTCCATCTTATCCGTTTCTTTGATAGCTAGGAAGTGTGCGGACTTAAGTTAAACGATCCACAATCACCCAGATGGTATCGCAACCACCCAAGGTTCGCGGGAGTTTAGTGATGAAATCCATTGAGATCTGATCCCACTTCCACACTGGGATCTCTGGTTGTTGGAGTAGCCCCGATGGCTTTTGATACTCCACCTTGACTTTTGCACAAGTCAAACATTTACTCACGTAGGTGGCTATATCGGCTTTCATGTTAGGCCACCAATACGCAACTTTAAGGTCCTGATACATCTTATCCGAACCTGGATGGACAGAGTATCGAGATTTGTGAGCTTCATCCATGACTAGCTCTCTGAGGTTCCCGTAGAGAGGTACCCATATGCGATTCATGAAATATCGGGCTCCATTGGGCTTTACCTCCCAATCGCGTTCCATTTTTCCCACTGATTCGGCTTTGATGTTTTCCTCCTTAACTGCTTCTAACTGGGCGTCGCGTATTTGTTCGGGTAGCCCCGAATGAATAGTGAGTTGTAATGCTCGTACGCGACGAGGTTTCAAGTGTTCCTTCCTGCTGAGGGCATCAGCTACCACGTTAGCTTTACCCGGGTGATACCGAATGGCACACTCATAATCGTTCAAGAGTTCGACCCAGCGACGCTGTCGCATGTTCAACTCCTTCTGATCAAAGATGTGCTGGAGGCTTTTGTGGTCAGTGAAGATTGTGCACTTCGTTCCATAAAGGTAGTGCCTCCAAATCTTAAGTGCAAACACTACTGCTCCCAATTCTAGGTCATGCGTCGTGTAGTTTTTCTCGTGAACCTTCAGCTGTCGCGACGCATACGCGATAACCTTATCGCGTTGCATGAGTACGCATCCCAATCCCTGAATGGAAGCATCACAATACACTACGAAGTCATCTGTCCCTTCCGGCAAGGACAGAATGGGTGCACTGCAAAGTTTCTGCTTCAGCAGTTGAAATGCTGCTTCTTGTTTGTTACCCCAATTATACTTGATGCCTTTCTGGGTGAGGGTAGTGAGCGTTGTGCAATCTTTGAAAACCCCTCGATGAAGCGTCTATAGTAACCAGCCAATCCTAAGAATTGGCAGATTTCCGTCGGTGTCTTAGGTGCTTCCCAGTTTTTGATGGCTTCAATCTTGGCAGGGTCTACGTGGATACCCTTTTCATTCACGACGTGCCCGAGAAACTGAACTTCTCGGATCCAGAAATCACACTTCGAAAGCTTGGCGTATAGCTTTTCCTGTTGAAGTAATCCTAGAGTAATCGTAGAGGCTCAGCATGTTCTTCTTTACTTTTGGAGTAGATGAGTATGTCATCGATGAATACAATGACAAATTTGTCGAGGTATGGTTTACACACGCGGTTCATGAGGTCCATGAACACCGCAGGTGCGTTGGTGAGACCGAATGGCATGACCAAGAACTCGTAATGGCCATACCGAGTGCAAAATGCTGTCTTAGCGATATCCTCCTCCCTGACGCGTAGCTGATGATAACCGGACCGTAAATCAATCTTAGAGTAGTAACTTGACCCTTGCAGTTGGTCGAATAGGTCGTCAATGCGAGGTAACAGGTATCGGTTCTTGACTGTAACCTTGTTAGTTCCCTATAGTCGATGCACATGCGGAAAGTCCGTCCTTCTTCTTGACAAACAGGACTGGAGCTCCCCATGGCGAAACGCTTGGTCGGATAAATCCTTTTTCTAGCAGCTCTTGAAGTTGGGTAGACAGCTCCTGCAGCTCGGCTGGAGCTAGGCGGTATGGAGCCTTGGCGATGGGAGTTGCATTGCTTGCCAATTCGATTTCAAACTCCAATTGTCGATGTGGTGGAAGACCAGGTAGTTCTTCTGGGAATACCTCGGAAAAATCACGGACGACAGGGATGTCTTCTATACGTTTCTCGTCCTTAGGCTGTTCGGTAATTAGTGCGAGTAAAGCGAAGGAATTCTTTTTCCGAAGATACTTCTGCGCTTGCATGTATGAGATGATGTTGGTGACGGCGCTTGCCTTGTCGCCTTGTACCGTCAGGATTTCGTCGTTCGTGAGTGGAATACGGATAGACTTTTCGAAGCAGAGAACTTCAGCCCGGACGTCGGATAGCCAGTCCATTCCGACTACCACGTCAAAACTACCCAGGGTAGTTGTCATCAGATCGATGGTAAAAGTGTGGCCCGCGAGTTTGAGTTGACAGCCGGATACGATTTGGGTCACACTTACAGATTTACCATTGGCTAATTCTATCACATAAGGGGTCTCTAATGGTTTAAGCGTGAGATTTAGGTTCTTCCTAAAAGACTCAGATATAAAGCTCCTATCCGCACCCGTATCAAAAAGCACAGAAGCAAAATGTTCATTAAGGGGAAACTTACCGGTGACCACGTTCGCGTCGTTTCTGGCCTCCCCACGGCCCAATGTAAATGCGCGACCCTTGGCACCTCCTGTGCCACCGTTCCCATTATTGTTGTTGTTATTATTGTTGTGGTTTTGTGGTTGTTTCCACCATTATTGTTGTTGTTGCGCAACTGTGGGCAGTCTTTTCTGAAATGAGCAGTGCTACCACACTGATAGCATCCCCGGTTTATACCCTGCTGCTGACCTTGAGGCTGATTCTGATTTTGTCGGGACATGATTTCCCCACGACAATCCTTTGCCGCATGTCCCATCTTGCCACATCTTTGGCAGCGAATTCCGGCACAAGGGCCGTTATGATGGAGATTACAGCGGTTGCACTGCGGCTTTCGACCTACATAACCGCCTGCATTCTGGTTGTTGTTGTTGTTGTAGTTGTTGTTGTAGTTGCTGTTGGAACGATTTTGATGACCCCGGTGGTTGTGGTAGTGATTGAACCGTTTCTGGTTCCCTTGCTGTGGATGTGATGACGAAGACTGTCGAATGGTGGTGTCTTCAAACTTTCTTTTGTTATCTGAGGCAACTTCAGTGGTACCCCGTGCTGGCAGTTTCTTCTGTTCCACCGCTTTATCAGTGAGTTTGTGAGCCAATCGGATAGCTTGATGTTCTGTTACAGGGTTACTAGACATCACCATACCCTGAATTTCCGAACCAGACCCCCGAGATAGAACTCGAGTCTTTTCTCCACCGTGTTTGCCAAATCAGGACACAGAAATACCAAGTCATGGTGTTTTGCAGTGTAAGCTTCAATTTCCGATCCCACCATCTTGTGGTTCCACAAAGCTTGCTCTAACTGTTGCACTCTGTCTCGTGGACAGTACTCCTCTTTAATCAGGCCTTGAACTCAGTCCATGCCATTGCATTTGCAGCTAACAGTCCACGTGTTTGGACTTGGGCATTCCACCATGTCAGTCCCCCTCTTCCAGTGTTGAGGCGGCGTATTTGACCTTGTTGGCCTCTAAGCAGTTGCACATTTCAAAAACGGATTCCGACTTCTCGATCCAGCGGACCAGTCCAATGGGTCCTTCCGCCCCCGAGAACTTGCTAGGCTTTGCGTCAAGGAACATCTTATAGGGGTTAAAGCCCCCTCCTGCCGACAGAGAACAGGAAGTCAGCAAGGAATCGTACTAGCCTCACTATTAGATTTTCACGCGAAAACTTAATAATGGTTACCTGCCGGCTGGTTCTGCACACCCGCTAATGCTGCGTTCACATGCTCCTGGATCATGGCAGCTAGCTCTTCGGGCGTCAAGTTAAGGTTTCCACGTCTTCCAGTCGCCATTTAGATCTTCGAAACACAACACAAACACACCTGATAAGTCTATATATCCAATATAGTTATCCTACTTCGTACTTTAGTAATTATTAAGTTATGTCAACTCAATATGTCAAATAGTCAAAGAAATACTTGATTAACTGAAATCTCAACGTCTTACAAAAGTGCAAATCAAACATACTAATTCACTATAAAGTCTCAAGTTTAAATACAAGTGGAAAATAATAAACTGAAGGAAAACAAATAATATAAACGAGATGTGTCAGTCGTCTACATCTCCATTCCCCAAGTCACTGTCGTTGCCGTCATCCTGTGCGGCATTTCCAGCTTCCTCAGCTGGGTCCTCCTCCGGATCCTCTTCAGGATCCTCCTCTGGATCCTCTTCTGGATCCTCCTCTACCGGCACTGGAGGGGCAGGTGCTGGTTCAAGTGCTTGGTTTTGCAGTTCCTGAATGTTCCAACTATTTTCCAGGACTCTGTCCTCAAGCCAGTCAGCTCTTATCTGCTCCGCACGAGATCTCTAGCTATGGTGTTACGAGCTATCTTGCTCGTACGATGCTCTTCCTCGAGCGAGTCGGTCTTTCCCGTAAGGTGTCGGATCATCCATCCTTGTGCTAAGATGGTTTCCTGCATTCTTTCTAACTGTTTTTGTTGTGTATGAACCAGGATTCTAAGCATGTCAAGTCCTATTTCTACAGGGTTAACCGGTTCAACCGGTACAGCAATAGTTGGGCGTAACGACGATTCCTCCCCCAGAGCGAGCCTTTTCCTCGCTGCTGAGCGTGTCTCCACGCCATAAGGTGGTATGGGTTCCACCATTGGTGCCTTTCCTGGTGCCCTTGGTGGCATAAGTCTGTCGGACGATGATGACGATGAGGATGATGACATTGCCTGTTAGGTCGTGTAGTTAGTTATGAGTTGTTTTCATTTCTTATTATGAAGGTATAACCTACCAAACACGTTTGTAGCATATTGCATAACAAAATAATAATTCGGTGCCAAACTAAGTCTAGTGTCGTGATATCAGCTATAGTTTAGGTCTACTTCTAATGCAAACCTGGTTCTCTATAGCTAGTGGCTCTGATACCAATCTGTCACACCCTCAATTTCCACTTACGGAGTTTTACCGCGAGGCGTGTGAACAAACCAGAATCTAAGACACTAGTACGTCGAACGACTCTATATGATTTGATATTACGTTTTCCAAAATCATTTGTTGTAAATTTTAGGTTACCAATATTTAGCATAAGTATCAGTTTAAAATTTGAGCGGAAGCATAAATAAGTAATGATGCGGGCGCCAACACAAACGCCAAAACAAATGAAAAATCCCAAAACAATATAATTAAATGAGACTCGATAAGGATGTCTTGTTCAATGCATGTGCGTGCACCTAGAGCTCCTAGCGTCCTGAGAAACATGTAAAGAAACAAGTGTCAACATTAAAGATGAGTGAGTTCACAGGTTTTCATAAAATCGTTTGTTCGGTTATAGTTTGTTACTCCGTTATCCCCAACCCGGGATAACTAATCAGTTCCATTATTCCAATCCCGGAATAATAAGTTGTTGCTTCCAATATTCCCAAACCGGAATATTAAGTTGTTGTTTCCATTATCCCCAACCCGGGATAATAAGTTGATGTTCCAATATTCCAACCCGGAATATTAAGTTGTTCCGTAATTAAGTTCAATATTAATGTATATAGGTAGCTAGCCTAAAGTCATGTCACTAAGTGTTCGCGATCGAAGCTGACTGTGTGCCTCCGTTTTGCCAGGCCTATCACATGACCATGGCGGTGTTAGGCCAATCATACATCCGTTGACCATACCCGGTCGGCTAGCGCGACTAGCTCGGATGGGGCTCGTCAGACCCAGTAGTACTACTTATAATTCCCCCGCTACTTAACCCAAATACTAACGATCCGAGGAGATTGTCGAGGACTTAAGTGATAAAGCTGCATAGTGACCATAACATTACATTAACATTAACTTAGTTACCGTATCGTTATGTGACGTTACATTCGTATAACGTAAAGAGTTTGAGTTTGAGAGTGTATACATGTTTCTCCCCCTGTTGTTTAAAAACCGTATAAAGTTAGGGGCCGTGAACTCACCTTTATTAGCTCGGTTAGTGTGGCAAAGATGTTATAAGAGATGGGACCGCTAGTTGCGTCCTAACAAACCAATTAATTCCACGTCAGTGTGTAATCACACCAATACAAATTCCACACGCAATTTACTCACAAAGTGATACACACCAACAACATATCTAACACTCAAACATGCATGCAAGTATTCTCTTATAATCATAGAAATCAAACAACTTATCATGAACACATTCCAAATCCATGCAACACTTTAATGCATAAAATCACAAGTTAACAACTTTCTGCTTAACACTCAATTATTCAGCTGTTTTCTAGGATTTTTATAAAATAGTTCCAGCATTCTAAAAATTCCCATATTTTTACAGTAGGTGACATTTATACCATAGAAATTTATATAATTTTTCCAAGTCCTAAATCTTTACCAATTAGCCATAGATATTAATTCACTAAGCTGCAGTCAGATTTACCGCTTTCTGACTGCAGTCCACGGAAGAATTTATTTAAAAATCACTGATCGTCCGATTAACAAAATTCCAGTTGGAGTTGCCCGGAAATTTCTATACCTAGTTGCTGTACAAAAATCATGACTCAACTCCCTACTGATATTAAAATCAAGTTTGATAATCAACCAACAAAATTCCAGAATTTTAACAGCTTTACCTACTGAACTTGCTTAGCCCTTTAAAAATATCAAACGATTTCATAAAATTATGAATCTGGCGCCATTGGATTCCTTATTCAAATCTCTACGTTCTAGACATCAGAAAATCCGTTTTTCGACAACTAACGACCAAGTTACAGCCAGATGAAATCGGCTGCAACTTTCATTCAGCTTCCTGTTTCAGCATGTTATTATTATAAGCTCGTGTAATCCCGTTCATGCGATTAATCTAAGCGATCTAGCTCTGATTTCTAGTCCTAGATTAATACTAATAACCTATCCATGCAACCCTACTCAATAACTTCTAGTTATTATAACAAAACACACTTGCAACCTCATAAGATCCGCAAACAAGTATACATGCATATCAACAATGTTTAATTCAGCCGATTACATCTAATACATCTAATATCCGAAAACAATCATGCGTATATATATACAGTCAGTTCAGCAGGCTACTTGTAAGCACCTATAGTCCGAAAACAAGCTGATCAATTCGTTCAAGCAGATATATATATATATACACCCGAAACAATACAATCAAAACACATGTATTCCGAACATAATACGACCAATTCAAATCTCTTATCGGTAGAGTAAACGAACCGTGAGTATGTTAAGGAAACCAATGATCAACAAAACTCGCTGCCGAGGACTGAGATGGCTAAGGCTGTTGCGACCGGACTGAAGATGTCGATGTTTACTGCTGCGACCGGAAGAAAAGATCAGAAAAACTGTTGCTTGTTGCGACCGAGATGATGATGAGGGTAAGGCAGTTTGTTTGCGACTGAAAAGATGAACAAAGAGTTGATCTCGATCGGTTAGGAGGAGCAAGGGAGCTGCCGACGGCAGGTTTCTTTTAGGGTTTTGGAGTTGTGAAAGAAGTCATGCAAGAGATGATATATATAAGCGCAAAAGAGGTAGGGTTGCGGTTTGGTTAGTACTTGTGGCCGAGGGATTTGGGTTGGGTCGGTTTGGGTTTATCTCGTGGCCGAGTAATAGTGTGGGTTAGTTTGATCTTGTGGTTTCGGGTTTGAGTCTTGCGGCCGAGAGACTAGAGTTTTGATCTTGGCCTAATAGTTAGAGTTGTAATTCTAGGTTTGATTGTTTTCTTCTAGCCGAAGGCTTAGGTTCAAGGTTTAAACTTTGTGAACTCCTAGAGTCACCATGAATCTCTTTGGTTCGTGTCGCGGTTCGGTTCGTGTACGTATCTACAATAATTACTTTATAACTAAACAATCACACAAACACTCATCACGTATTCATTCCATGCACGTTTAATACTTAGCACACATATTATTCGACAAGTATCACGTGTAAGTTATCCGAAAAACCCGGGATATCACAAGGCGATAGGTTTTCACGACGGTCTAATTTAGGATTTTTGTGAATGTTGCTGGTGGTTGAGGATGGTGGCTGGAGGTGGTTGTTGGTTGTGTAGTGGGGTCAAAGTTTCAGTGGGTTTCATGGCAGTGTAGTGATGGTTGCGCTACAGGTGGTTGTGGTTATGCTAGAGAGAGATGGGTGGTGATTAGAGAGAGGTAGAGAGAGAGAGAGATAAATAGATAGATAGATAGATAGAGAAGTGGTTGAATGTGTTAGAGGGTGGTGGTCGGAGGTGGTTGTTGGTGGTGGCTGGAGAGAGGTAGGGGGAGAGAGAGGGTTGTTTCTTTATACATAAATATATATACACATTATATATATATATATATTTTTCTTTAAAATTTGTTTTTGTTTTATTTATTAACATATTTTTAAAGTAATTGGTAAAAAGACTAAATTGGGTTAGGCCTAAAGGACATAACATGCATGATTTGAAAACATAAAGTATAAAACTCGTCAATTTGAAAGACAAATGACACCGCCTGAAAAACGGTATAAAGATAAAGGACAAAATATGAAATTCACTCAAATAATTATGATAAAAATAACTAAACAATATATATAGGTCATTAGGGATGAGATCATGAAAAAACTAATTTAAATGAAAAAACCAAAAAACTAACTAAAAAAGCCTAAAAAATATACCAGTTTTGTTTTTGAATTTTTTATTAAGAATCGCTACAAATAATATATAAAAAACTTTAAAAAAAATTGTACTGCACATGTGCAATAATACAGAAAAGCCTATACCACCTAACCCACCTCCACCGACACCCCCCAAAAACCTAAACCCCCACCCACCTCCCAAAAACGCAAACCCCCCAGCCCCCCAAAAAACCTAAAACTAAACCGTAAATATAAACCCCAAAAAACCTAAACCCCCACCCGCACCTCTCTCACCCAAAAACCTAATCCTAATCCTCCAAAAAACCTAACCCTAAAAGCTAAACAAAACTCAAATGCTAATTTTAAGCATATAATGCACATGTGCAGCATACACACACACACACACACACACACATATATATATATATAGGGGAAGGATAAAACGAAAACCCACTTGAGTTGAGAAAACTCAAAAATCCTTTGCAAAAACCCCATGTAACATTTTTATTTTTTTCTAAAAAATAGGAAATGTCACATACATATATTTGAACATTTTTATAAAAGAAACACAAAAAACGTTGAGTAGTTTATTTAAAAAAATGTAAATTTCATGTTACATAACATATATGCCAAAAAATGTAACATACAAGAAACATTTAAAAAAACAAATAGGCGCTATTTACATTTTTTTATAAAAATGTTCAAGTACATTAATGTTACATTCTCCTATTTTTTTAGAAAAAAATAAAAATGTTACAGAAGGTTTTCTTGAGTTTTCTCAACTAAAATTGGTTTTTCGTTTTATCCTTCACACACACACACACACACATATATATATATATGGAGGGGTATGGTCCAAAAAACCCTGCGTCTGCGCAGGATACCATACCCTCATAATGACAACAGGTAGCTTGAGTAACCTTGCGCACCGTGCCCAACGGTAATTAGCCCTGAAGACAGCAGGTTGCTTAACAAACCTTGCGCACCTCAGCAACGGCAAGTTAGACCTGAAAGCACAGATCCTAAACCCTACGCTAATTAAGTAAGCTTCTAGCAGTGCATATAACCATACTCAGAAAAACCCTTAACTGCGACTTCTCAATCCTTGCGCATACTGCACAGCCCTTTCGGGAGCCGCATACAAGGCCAAAAGCGCTGATTAGGCCACACGGTAAGGAGAAGCACAAAGAGGCATCGATTAAGTACAAAAGGTACAAGTGGCAGAGCTGTGACCCAATAGGCACTCGACATGTTGTACCAGACCACGTTACATGATGAACAGTCGTGCAAGAGATAAAAAGTACACAAGGACATACACGTGGCACCAGCCAACTTGTGCCAACAACTGTCACACGATCACCACTAACGGCTGATGACAAACAAGACAATAAGGACAACTGCCAGGACACGTGACCCCATCCACCGTGCGCCAAGCGCTCTTCTACCAGGGATCACTAACGGTCATGGCAGAAGAGATAGAATGGATATTCGTGGTTGTCGTTTCTAGGCCCATCTCCTGCACAAATCTCTCTGGCTATAAAGAAAGCACCCCACCTCCAGGTTATGACACGATCATTCTTATTTGCTCACTCATTACATACGTTATCTTATATAAGTCACTATACTTAATCTCACGCCGGAGTGTGGTCACGGAGAGAACCTCCTCTCCCTGTGGCAAGACTAACGGTGGTTCTGTTTTGTAGTGAGTCTGAGCTAAGATCTTCATATCGACGGGCAGACAAGAGAAACCATTACATGTAGAGACCTCTTACCAATACCTAGATATTTTCCGGATATAGTTTGGTTCCGTGTTTCTTCAATATATATATATATATATATTATATTATATATATATATATATATATAGGGTTAGGTTCGTTTGTGAACAACCTTCTTGATTGTAAACACTAGTGAACTAATCCTACCCTTTGTTATCAATACACAAGCGTAAATCAATGAACATGATTTGATGATGAAAATACACTAGTGGATTTTACAATTTGATAATGTAAATCAATGAGTCTGAGCTAAGATCTTCATATCGACGGGCAGACAAGAGAAACCATTACATGTAGAGACCTCTTACAAATACCTAGATATTTTCCGGATATAATATATATATATATATATATATATATATATATATATATATATATAGGGTTGGTTCGTTTGTGAACAACCATCTTGATTAGAAACACTAGTGAACTAATCCTACCCTTTGTTATCAATACACAAACGTAAATCAATGGACATGATTTGATGATGAAAATACACTAATGGATTTTACGAAAATTACACTTTTAGCTAAACCACTTAAATCCACTTTATTAGAGATCAAAACTCAATCAATTATCTTGTGTATTACAATATAATTACGATGTTTATTACAAACTAAATGTTTTGTTTATTATAAGATTAAATTAGATTAATCTCTATATGTATATTTATGAACAATGTAATTCATGCTCCGGGATGAGAAATATACACACGAAATATGTCTTTTATTCCATGGAAATTTAGAGTGAAGCACTCTCTAAATTATCTTTTTTCTCCACTTCACATTTCCCAATATTTTATGAACACCAAACTTTGTCCGGTGTAATTTTGGATGCGAGAGCTATCTCCGGCAGTACACATATTGTTTCGGTTATTGTACCCTAGGAGTCAAACACGATCCTCAATCAAAACCGTCATATGTTCATGGTTGTAGTCAAGAAGTAAGGTTGAATACTCAAAGTGGTGAAGACCCGAGTCTAGGATGCTACCAAATGTGTGTGAATGACTCACTAGAGATGCATCTTGAATCAAGTTCGGTATAGAAAAATTACATTTTATGTACTGTTTATTTAGTTATTGTAGACTGTATTGTACTATGATATTTCCTATGAAGAGAGTCACATTATTATACATTTTATAATTATATATTATTAAAAGTGAACCTAAGTCTTACAATCTTTAAACACACCTTCGTGAAGATTGTTACTATAGTCTTGAATCCCTTCTCTACGAGGATTTAGGTTCACGAAAGTTAAAATATTAATTGATATTTTGCTAAAATCTTGTATGTATATATATAAAGTGGGGTCCTGCTACAAAGTCTATTTTTCCTACAAAGTGTACAAATTCATAAAACACCCCAATTTCAACCATAAAACACACTCAAAACCCACATATAACAGAGTGAACATCACTAAATAAATACGACGTTTTAGTAATCTTCACTTTATTATTTGTTGGTTTTGAGTGTGTTTTATGATTGACATTATGGTGTTTTATGACTTTTTACACATTGTAGAGAAAATGGACTTTGTAGCTAACTCTCACCCTATATATTTATAATTGAGAAGAAAAAAATAAAGGGTACAACTATAGAATATTAAGTAGTTTTGCTTACATCTCATTTATTACTATCTTTAAGTATTTAATTACTCATAGATACTATCATTGCTTACACTAATTTTTTTGTCTACACATAAAATTTATCTTACACATTTCGAAATTTATCATATACATATGTAAACTTATCCTACACAACTCGTAATTTATCATACACTTATTAATTTGTCTTATACTCTAAATTATTATTTCTTTATTTTTGAAAAAAATATATATATTGAAATTAAGTTACAAATTTAATGTAGTTAGCTATTAGAGAGAAAGAGTATAAATTAATGATCTATGTAAGTTTACAAATATACTTTTATATTAAAATTAAATGAAAATATTAAACGAAGTAAACTAAAACATTTTTATTGGTTCAAACTTCGTCTTTTTTCTTCTTACAAAAAATTTATTCTCGTTTAAACCCTCCAATATATATTATATATTTGAAATATTTATTTAGTACAAACGAGTTGGATGAATTTTATGATTGAAGTACAAGTTTTAATTCGAATACCGTGTTGCAAAACAAGGTTTTGATTCAAGTTTTTAGAGTTCATGGGTTTTTTGTTCCCGAATATGTATTTTTAATATATTTTTTAAATACTAGATTTCTAATTAGTACATTAGAAAAATATATTTTATAACACCCACATAAAACGTTAGTAAACGTTTAATATCTTTCTAACAACCATATTAGAAATAAGTATTAGTAAAATAATTTTTGCTTCAAATGTTTTGAATCATATATATTTTCTAATAAGCATATTAGGAAATCATTATTTTATTAAAATATAAAGTCTCAACACTTTTACTTTTAACGGACGTGTTAGAAATGTTGATGCTGAAAGAATAACAAGTTTGAAACATATTTTCTAACGAGCGTGTTAGAAAGATGTTTAGATGTTCTAACGAGCGTATTAGAAAATATTGTTATTGCAAATAATTACTAACGAGCGTGTTGGAAACAATTATTTGGGAAATAATAAACCTATAACGTTCATCTAAAACCTATTAAATTTTTAACAAGCGACGTAAAAACTATTTATTTTACATAAGTGTTAAAATAAGTTTATATTTGTTTATTTCTAATGAGCGTATTAGAAATAGTTTATTTATATAAACTTAAAGTCAATTTGTGTAATTGGTTATTTCTAATGAGCGTGTTAGAATGATTAAATAAACTGGAAAATATTTACTTCTAATGAGCGGGTTAGAAAAGGTTTATTTTATATAAATAAAGGACTTATATTAATGAGTGTACTCGATTTATTTCTAATGAGCGCGTTAGAAACAATTTAATATATAAAAACCAAATATTTTGAATGTTTGTTAAACGTTGAAGTTCTAATGAGCACATTAGAAACAATTATCTTAAAAGCTACTCCTTTTAAGAATTTATAATCATTTATTTTCTAACAAGCAGGTTAGAAAAGATTTATTTTCTAATCGTTTATAAGGTTTATTGTCTTGATTTTTTATTAAAACATAAATGTATAGAGTTTCATTTTAAAACACTTGCAAAAACGAGAAATGTTTTGAATGAATGAAACATGTCTTTGGGATTCATAAGTGGTTCGATACTTCCACAAGAAGTATAATGTCTAGAACCATATAATAGTTTCGAAGAGACTATTTGGTGGAAAACAACTCGATGTTGTTATGTACATAATAAGTTGTTCAACTACATGCGATTAGTTAATAATAAACAACTTTATATATTCGACAACTTGTGTTTATTCAAGTTTAGAGTTCAAATCTATGTGTTATAGTGAGGAGTACTTCAAAACATGACATGAAATGATATAATTGCGATTATTTTGGTCAAAAGTGTTGAAGATAATAACACTATGGTATGTGATGTGTAGATGCCATTGGTGTATCTGTTTTAAATATGTTAGCATTTTATTTTATAATAAATGATGAACTATCGTTTAGCTTTATTTTACATAAACAAGTGGATTAAAAGATAAATATATAAAATAATTGCAAGATGCCTATTTATTTGGACTACTAATAACTTGTCAAATTAAGAAAGGATACACATTTTGACGCAAAGTGTAAGAAGTGTTTTACACTAACACAACGAGCGGGTTGTGATGATGACTTATGTAATAAGTCACAAATCAAACATCAAAGATATAACGACATCATGTGAAACGTGGCGAGTAGTTTAATATGAAATACACGAAAACAAGAATACAATCTAATGTTGAGAGCATAAACATGGAAATGCACATGTATGTTTTCGAGACTATAACATGTGAAAAAAATATTTGTTATTATTGTAAATGATTTAATAAATTTAGCAAATCTATTATTGGAAATTTAGAATAGTGATGAACTGATAGATGCTTCTATCACCATCAATTTGGGAGAATCTCATTACATGGTTTTCAAGGTAACAACAATGAAAATGTATAAATCAGTTTAGGCAAATGGGATTACCATTTTTCTTGAGTGTCAATCTAATTAATTATATTACAAGACTTTAGTGATGACACAAATACCATTCATCTTGTTTGGTGATGAATGTGTTCATTAGAACGACTTGGATTAAGGCTAATGTTTAAAGTACTTATGAGTCAATGATGAAGCCTGTGAGATTAAAGGCAAACAAGTTTTGATCCTAAAAACGAAGTTAATTATGGTTTTTGAGAACTTCCTATAAACCGAGGTTTTGAAAGGTGAAATTAAATTTCATTATTTTGTCTAAACTAAGAAACAATTATTCGTAAGAGATAGTGCGTGATCTCTTAAGGTTGTGAAGAAACAGAATGATGCATCTTCTGTTCACATGTTAGAGTATTGTGGTCTGAAGCATGCTAGACTAATACTTGTTAATTTGGATGCTCAACGGAGATTAAATAAACTTTAAACATTCAGAAATATGTGATGAAATAAGAACGAAATTTGTGCTTAAAAAAACTATAAATATAAATTCGTTTTAGTCCAAATGGGTTACTCAAACTTATTCAAAGTGAAAGCAATGTAGGGGATGAGCCATTTAAGAAACAACCCTTTAAGGTATGTAGAATTGGTAGTTTAGAAGTTTTCTCATACTTAAATTAAAGGGAGAACCTTTCAACACCCCATTTGGATGTTATCTAATAACACTTAAATGTGGGGTGACTTGCATTTGAATGTGGAAATTTTGACAATAAGGAATTAAGTAAGTCTAAAATAAATATTGCAAACACATGACCAAGTGGAGTATACAATGGTTCTATGGAGTCAATCAAGTTGAATGCACTCAAATGCCAGTGGGTTAGATTTAAAATCTACTAAGATGTCCGTTGAGATATACCAAAGGCATGGTGGAAACGTGTCTAGCCATGAGTTTCATGTCATTCTAAAGACAAGGTACATAACTAGATCCTAGTTGAGGTTAAGAGTTATAAGTCTTACGAATTGAATAAAGGCAAAATTAACTAGCAAATCAAAAAACACATTAGAATAACTTATCTTAATTTTAAATTATCGTTGGAGACTTAGCGAAGTCAAAAGATAATTTTGGATCCAACAACCAATATGTTGAGAAGAGATTAAGTTGTGGAAAGAGACTAAAGCCCATGGAAAAGGGGACATGAGGGAAACCTAACCTAATTGACTGGAATTCCCAAGATCTAGGTTCAATAGGACAACTTAATCATGAACTGAAGGGTAGACACTATGGGGGCATAACTAATATACATGTTTATATATAAGCTAGTGTATATGTTTATATAATCTAGTAAACTATAAAAAGGTTGTTTAAATACGTCCTATTTCATTCCTATAATAATCAGTGACATTGAAGTGAGGTTATTGATGGATCTATTGAACCCTATAAAAGAACAGATGATTGAAAGCCAAAAAAATCTACAACATCTAGTCACTAATAAAGATCTGCTGCTCTAAACTCTGCTGATACTTAAAGACTGTTCACAAGATCTGTTGAAGACAAAGCTTTGCTAGAAGTAAAGGTCTGTTAGAAATAAACTCTGATAAAGAACCAAAGCTCTGGTATGGCAAAGGTATACTTATGAGAATCTCTGATGAAGGTAAAGTCTGTTGAAGTAAAGTCTGCTAAAGACTAACAAAGGATGAAGCCCAACAGAGGATATCTCAACAGTTGTTATCATCAGAGTTTATATTGTATTTTAATGTAACAGTGTTTAGGTCTAGTAGAGGTTAAGTTTATTTAGTTTGTCAAATGTCACTTTCATAGTGACGTCAGCCTAAGATGCTCAGTGGTTTGAAATATACTATAAATAGAACAGTGCCTGTACTGTCCTATCTATCACTTCTACACATTATGTACGAACAAATTTGAGTGATCTTAAGCTGAGGGGGAGTTTGTAATTGCATGCATACGTGATTAATATTACTAAAGCATTGTCAATGAAAACATTCTTCCAATTGTTGTGAATCAAAGTTTACATTTCCGCTGCATTTATCTTTGATTTATCTTCATTCATTGCTTTTTATCTTTAAACTTTCACAACAATTCTAACTCAGATCCTAACAATTGGTATCAAATTTGGTTTAACAATCAATTTGATATATACCGGTCAGCTCTCACTTCTAATTCATTTGTTCGTTTGTATTGATAAAAGAGTAAAAGTTTATTTACGTTCAAAGTTTTTAAACTAAACCTGTTTGTAAACAATCATAATGTCTCAAAATCCACAAGATCCACACAACACTGGCACCATGTACAAACCTCCGATACTTGTCAGATCAGAGTTCAATATCTGGCAACGTTGGATGGGTCACATTCAGCAGAACACGGGTTGTTGGAAATCGGTTATCTTCGGACCACATGTCTGATGGTACCGAGCGCCGAAGACCCAAAAGTTCAAGTTCCAAAGAGTCCTGAACAAAACTCCAAGCAAGATTTTCATAAAATTGAGCTAGATGCAAAGGCATTTAGTATCATGGCAACTGATTTGCCTAGTGATATCTATGCTTGGTTTCAACAATACGGGTGACATGGGAAGGACGGTAGAAACAATAAACCTTTGAGTGATCAGGATACCCGATAAAGAAACAGGTAACTGTTTTAGGGTCAAGTTTCCTTAGGAAAGGATTGTAAAGTTTCGCTTCAGCAATGCTGCCCCATACTTTCATATATTTAAGACTAAGTTTCCTTCCTGTCCAAAGTTCATAAGGAGTTTTAGGGACAGACTTAGAAGGAAATCTATTGAGTATATGAACAGCTGCTTTTAACGCTTCAGTCTAGAGGAATAATGGTAAATTAGTGTTGGCTAACATACTGTGCACCATGTTTATAAGGGTACGATTTCTTCGTTCAGTGACACCATTCTGCTGAGGTGTACCTGGCATGGTGTATTGGTTTACAATCCCCTGGCCCTTACAAAACTCATAAAATGGACTAGGAGCTTGACCCACATCAGTTTGTCTTCCATAATATTCACCGCCTTTATCTGATCTCACAACTTTAATTTGACGATCTAGCTGTTTTTCAACTTCAGCTTTATAGTCTTTAAAAGTTGTAAGAGATTTGGATTTTTCCTTAATGAGATACAAGTACATGTAACAAGAATAATCATCAATGAAAGTGATAAATGAAGTATGTCCTATAATGCTAGTGATTTGGTAAGGACCCCTAACGTCAGTATGAATAATTTCTAATATATTAGATCTCCTAGTGGCACCTTTCTTATTCGCTAATGTCATTTTACCTTTAAGACATTTGACACATGTTCCAAAATTAGTGAAATTGAGAGGAGGTAAGACTTCATCATTTACGAGTCGATTTAATCGTTCTCTTGAGATGTGGCCTAAACGTTGATGCCACAACATGGATGAAGTCTCTAAGTATCGATTCTGTATCATCTTTGTGAGTGATTCATTAATGTTATATGATAACAAAGATTTGGAAAAATCATCATCTAGTTCTAATCTATAGAGACCACTCTTCAGAATGTCAGTACCATGAACAACGGAATCATAGGAAATAGAGCGTTTGCGATGACCATGGGAAACAACAAAACCGTCTATATCTAGCTTTGGTCCTGATACAAGGTTCCGAGTTACCTCAGGAACATATCAGGTATCATAAAGTTTAATGCATAAACTAGTTTTCTTAAATAATTGTAATGTTCCTATGAATTTCACTTCTAATTCCCGATCATCCCCTACTTTAAGTGTTCTTTGGTTTCTTCCCAGCCTCCAGATTGAAAGGAATCCTTGAGTAGAATTGGTTACATGAACCATAGAACCAGAATCAAACCACCAATATTAGTAGGAACATTTAAATTATAGGACTCAAGTATCATGAAAAATCATTACCTTTCTTAGCCAGCCACTCCTTAAAGTCAGGGCATTCCTTTTACTTATGTCCTGTCTTTTTATAGAACTTGCAGTATGTTTGCCTAAGGAGTTCTTAGAGCTGGAAGGTGCAATTGTATTAGGATTAGGCTTTTGGACCTTAGAAACATCCTTCCTTGGGTAATTGTTCTTCCTTTTCTTAGAACTGGAGGTAGTGAAGTTTGCAACATCGTAGTTCTATCCATCTTCATACGCTCTTCCTCCTCCACGCACATGGCGATCAACTCACTCATCGTCCATTTGTCCTTTTGAGTGTTGTAATTGATCTTGAATGCTTCATAGGAAGAAGGAAGCAAAGTGATGATGAAGTGAACGAGAAAACCAACACTGATTTCCAAGGAAATCTCTTCAGCTTATGGGCCATGTCATTCATCATCCTGATATGTTTGCGGATGCTGCTCCTCCCATCATACTTAGTAGTCACCAGCTTGAGAATTAGAGTACTAGAGTGTGCTTTAGATGTTCCCTTGAATTGCTCCTCCACAGAAGCCAAGTAGGTTTTAGCATCTTTAGAATAGGAATGGTTTCTCGAATTGCATAGCTTATGGATTGCGTCATGAACTTGAGAGACATGTGATTACACCTAGTCCATTTTTCATGAGTCAACTGCTCAGCAACGGTACTCTGAGGAGTGAGGTATGCAGGCTTTTCTCTCTTAAAGCATAATCAAAATCCAGCAAAGCAAGAGTAAGCATGAGATAGTCTTTCCATGCATGTAAGTCCTGATAAACCGGATCTCTCGATATCACACGTTGCGTGGATGGTGGCGGAATCACACAAACAAGCTAAGAATCAAAATAGAAGAAATAAGATGAAGATAGCAAGTTCAACATGCATACAAATCATTATCTATATATACTAGAGGGTTAGTGCTCTATTACCCTATAGCTTGTAAGTCCCGATAATCGGTCTAACAGGTATCGTAAGACTAATCGATTGCGGAAATAAAGATTAGAATGAAGAACAACTCTTGAATCAAAAAAAACTTGCATACACCAGAATAGTGTCTGATACAAGTTTTCAATAATAACTCTCTAACCCCAAAACATTAACCTATACATATATTTATACTAATCATCTAGCCCACTAATTACAACCCTAGGCCCATGAGGCACTAGGAAGCCCAAAACCCTTCAATAAGCCCAAATATCGCACTAATGTGTAACCTCCAATAATATAAGCCCAACAATCTCCCCTAGGTTTACAACATTAGGCCTTTAATCTTTAGGTTGCGCATCAACTCCCAATCTCCCCGCAATTATTCCAGCCACAACAGTTGTCCAGTAGCACAAACTTCATATAACTCCTCCATTTGAATTTGATTTGCAGCAAGAACCTGCAAATCTTCATCATGAAAACTCACCAGATCGACCACATCATTTACCGAAATGCCTTCTCTTTTGTCACGATCGCCACACTCCCAACCTTAGGATCATATAGCCAGAAATTAAAATTCTTCAATATTCTTTTTGGAAATGTCGAGAGCAACTGGTATAACGAGTTCTTAATCCGTTGGAGGCCACGTCACTGATTTAAACCGCCTCCCAGTCCTTGCATCACGAACCCCCTTTGCAGCTTGTAAATATGGCTTAGCCGTTTTCATTGTCTTAAAGCCAGTCTTCACTTCTTGTTCTAAACGTTTGAAAAACCTCCAACTCGGACCTCGTTCAGTAGTATCATCATCAGAGTAAGGAGCTCGTAACAGATCAGTCAATGCAATCTTTGTCCAAGTTTCAAATTGAGACTCCTTAGAATAATATTCACGCGTACCATCCTGCCTGACAATAATCCACATCTTCTTCACGTGATCGTACATCCAACTAAGCACTTTCGACTTATTTCCGACCTTGCTATAATAACTCAAACCGAGTTCCATGACATACCGTTCGAATTGGTTGGAAGGATCCTTCAACTGAAACTTCTCATCAAGTGGATTTACGTCAACATTTTTCATCAAAACCATCTACTTTTTCTTTTGTGTTGCTGAACGTTTTTTACTAGCAGTGTATTTCTTCCTTGGATCACGTAAATACTCATCCAACCCTGCTTGACGATCAGAAGCTAACTGTTCCGCAGCTACTCTATTGGCTTCACTTTGTTCGGCTGCTCTTTACTCGGCTGCTCTATGGCGATGTTCAATATTCATTGGATCATCGGTAGGGTCAGAAAATTCTCGACCAAACTTGTTCTCTAACTTAGCCTTCAGATCAAAACTAAATTCATCAACATAGTAACATTCCCTTGCAACTGATCAATCGTTTGATCCCTGACGTCTATGCATGTCTGCAATGAGGCAATCTGAACATCTTTAAGTACAACTTCCTGTTCAAGTACTATCACTCGCTTCTTCAAATCAACAACATCAACCTCTACATCTTCGTCATCGCTATCCAGACCAATAAACTCAAAGGCATGTTTCTCTGATCTCCTTGAATATTCTGCAGCATCACCTCAACACCACCTGAACCACTTCCACCCGCTCCAGATCCCTCGGCACCCACTGAAGTACCACCAAAATCCATCATTTATAGAGTCCGCTGGAACAGACACAACCGTAGAATGTGTAGCAATATGAGCAGTTGTCGGTTCATAAGTAATAGTAGGGTCAATCATCAGAGCATCCATCACCGACACAGTAAATGAAGATAAGGCAGGAGTAGATGTGACTGGTGTAGATTCTTCAGCAACACTACCAACGTGAACTTCAGAATGACCTGGTTCATTAACAGTCTCCGCCCGTCGTCTCTTTATTAGTGGCACTTCGTCTTCTTCAATCTCTTCGTCAGACTCAACCACACCAACAGGAATATCAACAGAAGGTATCAAAGAGGAGGATCACCTTATCGCTCTTGAATTTCTTTCAGATGTGCAATAAGAGCTTCCAGGTTCTCTGAAGTAAGTTCTGGCAAAACTGGAGTCAGGTTAGCATTAAATTCGGTAATGTCGTCCAAGAAAGCTTGTTCCTCGTCTGTGTCCGCATCAGTAACTAGATCCTCAACCTCAATCGTTTTCTCTTTCACTGGTATATCATGCTCCTCAGTAACCATAGCATTAACTGGTTTAGGTGCTGGGATATCCTATCCAATCACCTTAGCGAACCTTCCGAACTTCTTCAATGGAAAACGACCAATGAAATAGTCTTTGATGTTGATCGGTTTTTCGTCATAGTGCCGAAAATAGTCGGTCCCATTGGCTTCATATTTAATAGATTTCCATCAGAAGCATCCTTGGTCAGATCGGGATAACGAGCATCCAAAATCAACTGCACAAAGCGCAGATATAGCAGAAACATCATCTTCTTTGACTTTTCTAAGATCTTCTTCATATTCTCGAAATATAACCTAAGAAGTTATAAAGAGCCACAATCGCTGAAGTTTGAATTTGATTTAGTTGATCTAACCCTCCCTTGTTCTCAGAAACACACTGCATAAACATATGCACCAGCAATCTCCAGTAAGCGGGAAACATTTTCTTGAGCAACAGCGGATATGTTCCCTTGTAACTCATCTCAGTGAGAACAGGTAATACTCTCCTTTACATACAAGGTTGGATCACTTGTAGCGTCAGCAAACTGTAATACCTCTCGAACACAGGCTTCATTCACTAAAATCTCTTTACCCTGAATCTGAGAGCTGATGTATGCCCTCCCATCAGCACCTCTCAAATGGAATCTGGCTCTCTTCCAAAAAGTGTGCACCAGATCTCGATATATAACCGGGTTGGCATGAAGAGTGTATGCAATCTTGCACTCATTTAGCCCAGCTATCATGGATTTGAACTCTTGGAAAAATTCTGCTGGCGGATCTGATAAATATCCAGCCTGGTTGTGAAACTGTTCCTCCACCAGCATGACTGCATCAAACGCTTCTTCCACCTTTTATGTCAGAAACAATAACAAGGTTAACTCAATCTCAACACAACTAACTGACAGAAGTTAAGGGAGTTCATCAGGATTAAGGGTCAACACAAATCGGACGGTTCAAAACAGATTTGAAAGGTTCAATTATTAAAAAAAGGTTCAAACCAGTTTTAGAGGTTCAATCACTTGAAAAGGTTCAAAAGAGCTCAAAGGTTCAGACATTGGAATCCAGATTCGCAAACCGTTCAATAGTAATCCGGATGAACCTTTCATCAATCCGGATTAACATCATCTGAGATGAAATCGAGTTCATTCACTGCGGTTGAATGTCCATCCGGAATGAAATCCGAAATAACTCCTTTGAAGACCAATCCGAAATGCTATACGGAATGCATGAATACTTGAAGATTATCATTAAATTTCATAATTATAAAGCATTATATACCTAATCCAGATGAAATCTAAGATAAAGATCTGAAATGGAAGATGTACAGTGAATTCAGAGATAATCAAAAAATATCAGAGGATTTCGGAAATTTTTTTGGAATAATCCGAAATGCAACTCTGATTCATTTACGTACTTTTCTGGAATGGGCTTGGGCCTAAAACCTTTTTGGCCCAAGTCAATCCAGAATTCATCATCCGAATTCACAAACGATCTGGATTGGACTTATGTTAGGCCCAATCCGGAATAGTGACTAGTTAGTGGGCCTATCCGGAAGGTGTTTGAAAGCCGAATCCGGAACAGTACCACCATTATCCATAATTGTACAATTTTGAGACTTTCAGAAATTCTATTGAATTGGCCCAACTTCAAAACTTAGCCGACTAGTCTAATATCCTTTGACAGAAACCATCTACCCAAAAATCAGCAATTTGACTAACCAAGCATCCAACCACTCTTTACCAACTATAAAAGTAAGTAAGATGTTTAAACGAAAACACATACACAGCGTTGCTAAGGGATCAAATCATTTCTAAAGTCGACTAAGGAGCATTTTTCAGTGTGAGCTGGGTCAGACTAGTCTAAGAAATTGTCAATATACTTGTCCATTTAAGTCGAAAACTCAACCCTCTAGTTCTAGCTTAATGATATGCTTAAGGTAGTATTATACTATGATACCCGTGTGTCCCATACAATGACATACCCCCACGATCAAGGTAAGCACAACGATTCATCGTAGAGGTGAGTATACTGAGATCATCCTTTATCTTTTACAACGTCAGACTATTGGTGAACAGGTCAGTACTTTCATACAGAAGAGTGACCAATAGTATCTGACGAGGGTTAGGCAAATACCTTATGTGGTATGTTTGAATTCATGGAATTTTATCATGATGAGATTACTTTCTTTTAAGGTTTGGCCCTTCTATTTTAGCTCTTTTAAGGATATCCTAACTGTGCCTAGGTCTACATATAATCTGGATGCAACAGAAGGGCAGCCAAGATATCCCCGATGACTCAACAGCATAAGGACCCGAAACCTCAGGCGTTGGCTATCTATCAACACAGGATTTAAGACCATGAAATCATACGCCTATAGTGTGTGACCCATTGAATATATAGTTCTTTATGTTTATATCATTTGGGTTACATTATCCTGTTGAGATCTAGACCTATCAACATATCACCTTTGATTCAAGTCTTTCCCGCTACGACACCTTACATGTGTTAGTCAGAGACTTTATCACGAAAAAGTATTTCATTTCCCAATCATTGCAAAAGCTGTTTAAAACTAAAAACTTTTTTTGAATATTTCTCCCCCTAAATTTGTGCATATATATGAACAAATTTATGAAGTAAATAGAGATGAAAGAAAGACACACAAACTAAACGGAAAGGATAGAGGATGCTCAGTTAGAAAAACGGATCATTTTGAGGAGATCCACAAGCACTTGAAAACATGTTTGCATCGGTGTGAATTTGCTCAAGTTTAACAAGACCCTTTTCATAGCAATCACGAATAAAATGTACTTTGATATTTATGTGGTTGGTTTTGGAGTGAAAAACAGTGTTTTTGACGATTTGGATAGTGGCATCATTATCTCAATAAAATGTTGTGTTTAGATAAGTTAAACCGTAATCCGCAAGCTGGTGTTGCATCCATAAAACCTGCGAGCAGCAAGCAGATGCTGCAACATATTCTGCTTCCGTTGTAGAAAGCGAGACCATCTGCTACTTCTTGCATTGCCAAGAGATTAATCGATCTCC
Organism: Scalesia atractyloides; assembly: GCA_947069175.1. Lineage (NCBI taxonomy): Eukaryota > Viridiplantae > Streptophyta > Magnoliopsida > Asterales > Asteraceae > Scalesia > Scalesia atractyloides. Next base: position 67,940,996 of record CAMTDV010000020.1, on the reverse strand, counting down.
CAAGAATTGGCATCCAGCTGAAGTTAAGCGCATATCCATATATGTACCTCCAAGATTACTGTCAGAGAAAGCATACATGTCAAATTCAGAATTTTTAGGATGCCAGAGGCCCAATGATAGTGCCCCTCTGAGGTGCCTAAAGATTCTTTTAACAACATGTAAATGAGAGAGTTTAGGAGTAGCCTGATATCGAGCACACTGGCAAACGACAAACATGATATCTGGCTGACTTGTAGTGAGATACATGAGTGAACCAATCATAGACCCATAGTTGGATTGACAGGCGTTCCTTCAGCGTCTTCATTTAGCAAAGGCCGTTCTACAATAGGTGAAGCCGCAGGCTTTGGTCTATAAGCTTGAATTTTGCAAGAACGTCATTGACATATTTTCCTTGATGAACATGATTCCTTGCAGGCTTTAACGAACTTGAAGTCCCAAAAACACAGTCATCTCCCCCAGTGAGCTCATCTCAAATTTCTTCTTCATGATCTCTTCAAATTCCCGACACAGACCATCATTCGTAGAACCAAAAATAATATCATCAACATAAATTTGAACAAGAATAATGTCCTTGTCAACATGTTTGATGAACAAAGTTTGATCAATGGTTCCCCGAGTATACCCATGAGCAAGCAAATGCTCTGTTAGAGTTGCGTGCCATGCGTGAGGCGCTTGATGCAATCCATACAAAGCTTTGTCCAATTTGTATGCATAGTCTGGCTTGTCAGGATTAGTAAAACCCGGTGGTTGTGCCACGTATATTTTCTCTTTCACCGTGCCGTAGAGAAAAGCAGTCTTGACATCCATTTGATAGACGGTGAAGTCCATGTAAGATGCATATGCCAAGAAAATGCGAATAGCCTCCAATCGAGCTACCGGTGCATAAACCTCATTGTAGTCCAATCCTTCAATCTAACGGAAACCCTGAACAACTAGTCGAGCTTTGTTCCTAACAATAACTCCAGTGTCATCCTGTTTATTGCGAAATACCCAGCGAGTTCCAAGAGCACGTTTTCCTTGGGGAAGCTTCATCAATTTCCATATACCAAGCTTCTCAAACTGATTGATTCTTCATGCATAGCGTCAACCCAACCTGGTTCCTGCAAGGCGACATCAATGCTTTTAGGTTCAATTTGTGAGATAAAGCAAGAGTAAAGACAAGTATTGATATCCCCTGATTGACTGCGGTTTCGAACGGCAGAAGTAACAGGACCAATAACATTTTCAATTGGATGATCACGCTGTAGACGTTGTGATATCTGCGTAGCAGGGACAAGGAGATCTGTTTGCAAGTTGGTAACACTCGGTAAGATAACTCCAGATGACTCCCCCTCATTAGTTGCACCAGTGGGAATGTTGACTGATGAATCAACGGAACATTCTAGTGGTGTAGGCTAATGAAACAGAGATGAACCTAAGACATTGGGAGTAGCAGACCCTTCATTTGTCATAGGAGGTTCTGTGTTTGGAGCCTCAACTTCAGGGAAATCATCCGGAGGAGTCTGTTCAAATGCCGTTTCCTGATGCTGCGATACTGGTGAAGTGTAGATATAGCTTCATTAAATCCAGGTGGATCCACACTCAGCTGCTTAAAAGTCTCGTGCAGCTGTGCAGCATCGGCATCGTCTTCAGGTAAGATAGGCATCATTGGAAGGTTAGAAATTTTTCTTGTACCTGCAGTCACATTAGAAGGGACATCAGTATGGTTAAACAAAGAGGAATAATTATACAGCCAATCAGGACTAATGCGTGTGTCCTTGGGATTCTCCTCCAGCCAACCCACATTGTAGGTTTCAACTACCATTTTCTTGATCTTATTATAGACACGATAGGAAGTATTTTTAGAATATCCAACAAAAATGCATGGATCCCTGCGTGATTCAAATTCCCTTTAGCATCCATGAGCAGAAGAATACAAGGGCATCCGAACTTGCGGAAATGCTTGACCGAAGGTTTGCGACCTTTAACCACTTCGTACGGTGTTTTCATGTGTCTTTTGTTGATCAGGGTATGATTTTGAATATAACAGGCAATATTGATTGCTTCTGCCCATAAAATAAGAGGTAGTTAGGATTCAACCAACATAGTACGTGCAGCTTCAATTAGTGTTTGATTTCTCTATTCTACAACCCCATTTTGTTGTGGAGTTCTGGCTGCACTAAACTGTCGATCAATACCATTGGAGGAGCAGAAAGATTTTAAGGTGGCATTCTTAAACTCAGTTCCATTATCACAACGAAAAGCCTTCACGGTGGTGTCTGTATGGTTTTCCATAAGTGTGGTGAACTGTTTAACTAACTCAGTGGTTTCACTTTTTTGTGCCAGAAAGAAGACCCAAGTGAATCGTGAGTAGTCATCAATAAAAACTAGACACTATGCCTTCCCACCAATGCTCAGAACGTCTGTCGGGCCAAAAAGATCCATATGAAGCAATTCTAAGACTTGAGACATGGAAGGTGTGGGTTTAGACTTGTGCGGCTGTCGATGTTGTTTCCCACGTGCACATGATTCACATTTTTTAATTTGCATAAAGTCCCGAACTGGTAGATCTCTAACTAAACCACCTTTTGCAAGTCTATTTAAGTTCTTCATGTTGATGTGTCCGAGTCGACTATACCATAACATTGCATCATGCTCAGCAGTCGACGAGAACAAGCAAGTAAGCTTGTTAGTGGGAGCTTTGTTCATGTCGATGACATATGCATTTCCTTTTCGCGCTGCTTTTAGAAAAATCCATTAATCCGTAATGATGAGGCCTGGTTTCAATACATAACACCCTTTCTTGGTAAAGAGAACATCCAAATGATTATCACAGAGCTAAGACACACTCAAAAGACTATGCTTCAACTCTGGTATGTATTTCACATTCTTGGAGCTGAGAGCTCCGTTGCATAATGTTCCTCTCATAGTGATCTTTCCTGTCTCACCACCTGCGAAGGAGACAAACCCGCCATCGAAAACCTGAATGTCATTCAACTGCACCAGTCATGTGCATAGAACAACCACTGTCAATATACTAGAGTCTGACGAGAGTTCGCCAGAGCTGTTCCTGCACATTTCAACAGGTTATACTTAGAAGCTGCAACCCAGGCCATTGACGATCTGGGCATGCCATGGGCATCAACATAGGTTACCTCACGAAAAATTAAATTAGTTGAGGATGAGGTCGATGATGCTTTTGATTTATCTGATTTTAGGGTAGAAGATGAATCTTGGTCAAGATCTTAGGCCTCCAGGTTAACGAGTCAGACTTCTGCACAATCTTTGGAGTGCTAGAAGGATTCTGAGAACCTGAAGGTCTTATAGATTTGTGAGTTTGTTTCTAGGCCATGTTCCAGTCTTGATCAGAAGGCTTAGCCGTGGTAAATCGAGCCTGATATAGGCGATTAGGCATAGCTTTCTGATATTTTGAGAATAATGCTTTGAATGGTGTGAAGGGCTTTTGACAATTTCACGCAATATGCCCGGGAAATACACAGTTGAAACAGGTCTGCATCTTCTGGAAGAAAACAGTCCGTTCAGCTTGGGAAATTCTAGGCAATTTGTTTGTCAGTTTCTTGCTTTCTTATACCGACGGCTGGTGCAAGGACTTGGTCTTGACTGTAGCCTGTGCACAACCATCAGCACACCTGTAAGGTCTATGATTTGAATTAGACAATTTGGAGTTAGTAGACTTAGGCACAAATTTAACTGATTTCTACTCAGCTTTTTGCTCAACAGATTCAGTTTTGGCTGCTAAGTTAATTTCTCAGAGAGAGGAACTGACTCAGCAACTGCCTTTTCATTTGTCTGAGATGCCTGTTTGGTTTTCTTCTTTTTGAATCTACGTGTTCTCCGTTTCTTATTATTAGTTATCAAACCATTTTGGGTGGCAGATTCTACAGAAGAGACGGGTGATTCAGCTAGGACATCCTTTTTCTGAATTGCCAGAAGATGAGCTCGAAGCATTAAAAGCAAGAGGAATCTCTAGATTTTGAAAAAGTTTGAGATTCCGATTCAGAATCAGTTTCAAAATTTTTATCTGAATCAGTAGGATGAGAATGCTCATTTTTTGTCATTTCAGAATCAGTCCAATGTTCCGTGGTTGAAGATGAAGATGCTGATTCGCTCGATTCTTCCAATACTATGCCAGTGTTGTTCTTCACGGGTTCAGCTATTTGGTTGGTTTCCTCATTGTCAACCTTAGGATTAGCATCAACAGATGGTACTTCCTGAGAAATAATTTCCGTCTCTTCAGTAGGAACTGAGGAAACCGTATCACCTACCAATGCTGTATCTGTAGCAAAATTTGTGTTTTCATCACAAGAGGGTTAGCACATTTATTATCAACATTCGATGAAAAACCAGAATTAAAACCATCTACGTTATCAACACAACCAACACGGTCTAAAAATGTAAATTGTTCAGCAAGAAATTGATTCAAAATGTCAAAAGCAGGTTTATAAAAATCATAGTCTGCAGCCGAATTGTCTTAATTAGAATTCAGACATTCTTCTTGAGCACCATTTGTAATGTCCTCAACTAATATTTCTTCTGCACATGAGGTAGAAACATTAGTAGCGTTCCCGGAGTCAGTTTCAGAAGAATTTTTCACTTTTTGATTTTGTAGGTGATGTTGCTGTCTCATTCTTATGCGTCATTTTCTCTAAGTCATCGGAACTACAAGATGGATGATCACCAGATTCATGTGAAACTGGTGTGGAAGGGAAGGAAACATCAACCTTCTTGAGTTAAGTTGGCTTAGAGAACTTTTGGTAATAGGGCTTCCACGGTTTTGAAAGATAATTTAATGGTTTACCATACATCATTTTTTCTTGAAACTTCCATGTCAAAGAATTTAGCCTGGCTAAAGCCGCTTGAAGTTCTACATACTTTTCAACTAATTTTAGCTTATAGTCGTAAAACCCAACATTGCTGCTGGTTCTAGTCAAGCTTTAGCTGTGCTATATCTTGTTTTTGTGCTTCGACCTTTTCCATAAGAAGCTTGTTCTTATGTTTAAGGGCGATGTTCTATGATGCAGCTTGCTGATATTCAGCTACAAGGGTTGAATTATAGGCACGCATTTGTGATAATTTAAAATGACAATTATCTAAATAGAGAATTCGATTTACCGTTTCCGAAAGATCAGGTTCTCGGTTGTCAGCGCCATCATGCAGTGGTTGCTGTTATTAGAAAGATTCAAAGTCTGCATCTGAGCTACAACATCTGCCCAGTTGAATCCTCCGTGTTGTTGTGCTACTAAAGTTGTTGATTTCCCGCCAGAGCTGCTTGAGGGACTTGTAGTAGACTTTGAAGGTGAGACTGGCACACGCTGTCTCTCACTGCTCTGTATGTCTGCAACTCTGGATGAGACATATCCAGATGGCGATTTCTTGCATTCCCGTGCAAAATGTCCTGGCTTCGTGACATCTATAACACCTGAGCTTATCTTTGGTCAGTCCAATCTTCAGATTTGACAATGGTTGCCTCCCGTACTTCTTTTGAAATTTATTGACGCATGAAGTAGCCATTGCAAGATTCCAGGACACGTCAATCTCTTCCAAATCCTCCTCCATTATTTGATCTACTTCAGTTGGAAGAATAGATGGGGGAGTCAGGTCACCTGCTAAAAAGGCAATTAAATTGTTAATCATTGAGGCAGCTATGGCCAATTTCTCCTCATTCTCTTTAGTAAGAAAGGCAGAATTGGACACAACTTGAGCAGGGGCTGGTGCAGAAGCAGCAGATTGAGGAATGTCACCTTGTTGAGCTGCAGCCGGAATGGCAGGACTAAACACATACTGAGCATGGTATTGTGTCTGAACTTGCGCTGCAGAAATCATAGTAGGAGTCTGAGAGTGAAGACCGTAGAAGTACTGGGTCTTTTGTGGTGTGGCAAGAGGACTGTACACCTCGTTTGAGCCACCCAGTGTGTGAGAAGTTCCTTGCAAAGGGCTATAAACAAGATTTTGTGACATCAACACTGCATTTTGCCCTGTAATACCAGCCGCCATCAGACTACTTTGATGATTGATGTATCTATGCTTATTTTCTATCTCACAAGATTTAATAGTTGTAATCATTTATGTGAGAGTGACATCATTCAGATTTTTCGTCTTCTTGATCATTCCAACATCAGCATCCCAACTCTTCGGTAACGAATTTAACAGCTGTCTGTTCATAGCACTGTTGGTAAGAGTAATTTCAGCTGAAATCATCTGTGAAATGAGCTTCATATATCTTCGGATTTCGTTCTCAATGGTTTCCCCATAAATATGATGAAACGAGCTGAATTGTTGATTCAGCTGATTTACTCTGCTGGCCTTCATATCAACATTTCCCTCATAAAGATTTTGCAATTCACTCCACACTTCTTTAGCGGTCTTGCAATTTCTGACAGCTATAGAAATGTCAGGTCCAAGTGCCATTGTTAACACAGCTGAAGCCTTTTCATCTTCTTCAATAATTTTCACATCTCCCGGAGTCCAAAATATGACTTGGTTTTGGAATATTTGTATCTGGATCTTCAGCGGTACTGTAAACAATTGTTTGAGGACCGTTCATAATGCATCTCCAAACCCCAGGCTCTTTGACCTTGCAGTACTGCTCAAATCTGAACTTCCACTCATAATATTCATCTTCGTATAACAGACGGAGCACCTTAGTCGAAGTGCCAATAACTTGATCTAATTCTGTATGAAGAGCCAGGGTCTGTGATTGCCGTGCAGCCAAAGTGGCATTGGTCAAATCTTGAGCGGTCATATAACTGTTCATCATGGTTAACTATATTAAAATTACCAAGTAAATTAAATTAAAGTTAAATTGGAATTCTTTTAATGAACAGTGATCTGAAAATGTGTCCAAAATAACCGGATCCGAAATGAGTCCGAGATAAATAAATCCAAGATAGACAAATCCGAAATTAGTCCGAGATAGGCAATTCCGAGATGAATATTCAGAAAGCAATGAATATCTGAAATTGAGAACTTAATCCGGAATGAGACTTGATCCAGAATGAGAATTAATCCGGAATGAGACTTGATCCAGAATGAGAATTAATCCGGAATGAGACATGATCCAGAATGAGAATTAATCCGATGAGACTGATCCGGAACGAGAATTAATCCCGGGATGAAGATTATCGGATGTAGTCCTTATCCGAATGCAACAGTAGTACAAATTCTCTGCAACACATAAACACAAACAATTTGAACAGTGATCTTTCCCCAAAATAAGAGCGACCCGGATTAGGTTGTTGAGAATATTCCAGGAACAGTAATCCGGGATCAATCCGAGATGGATGATCTCCTTCGAGTTCTTCAAGATCTTCAACACTGGCCAATTCGAAATCTTTGAAACTTCTCCGTTTTCTTCAAAATCCGCAATAGTATGGAATCCGAAATCCTCAAGCCTTCTTCGTGTTCTTCGGAACAGTAGCGTTGCAGGATAAACTAACAGCAACCTTCAAATATGAACAGTAATCCGGGTTGAACAGCAACAACATTCAATTCTGAACAGTTCTTCGATCTGTGATACCTGGAGCCTGTATTGTACAGCAGGCTCCAATACCAATTGTAAGTCCCGATAATCGGATCTAACATGTATCGTAAGACTAATCGATTGCTGAAATAAAGATTAGAATGATGAACAACTCTTGAATCAAAAACAACTTGCATACACCAGAATAGTGTCTGATACAAGTTTTCAATAATAACTCTCTAACCCCAAAATATTAACCAAATACATATATTTATACTAATCATCTAGCCCAATAATTACAACCCTAGGCCCATGAGGCACTAGGAAGCCCAAAACCCTTCAATAAGCCTAAATATCGCACTAATGTGTAAACCTCCAATAATATAAGCCCAACAAAGCCCTTAGGTTCAAAGGCTACCCCCAAGCCCATTACAACATTATAGACCATACCCCTAAAGTTACTAATGCATAAACATATTTAGGGCCTTACAATCTCCCCCTAGGTTTAGTGCATTAGTGTTAGCTTTACGCTTCATGATCTTCAATCTTCGCTGCCTCAGAACAGTGGATCAATCATTTGCAAAGCTTTGTTGTGAATCACTGTTGCCACCACACTAGTCCAAGACTTTGCACACTCTTCATACTTATCACTTGCTTGAATTTGTTGTGCACCTAGCATCAAGATGTCCTCCTCGTGAAAACTAATCAGATTCAAAGTTTTCAGCTATGCAAAGGCCTTCTCTTTCGTAACAACCACCACCTCAGCCATTCTTGGGTCATAAGCCTAGTAACAGAAGTTCTGTAGCACACCATTGGGAAATATTGAAGCAGCAGGAATGACCTTATCTTTGTCAATCGGTGGCTAGATAACATTTTGAAGACGTTTATGTGTATGAGGATCATGAATGCCAAGGCTTTTCTTCAGATAGGACTCAACGGTCTTCATTGTTGGGAAGTTGTGAGTTACTTCCTGTTCAAGCTTGGAGTGATGCGCATCCAGGATTGCGTTGATTCTGATCAGAGTCAAATAATGTGCTCGTAGGAGACTTTTCAGATCGATCTTGGTCCATGATTCAAATTGTGATGGCTTGAAATAGTATTCCCTGTGGCCGCTCTCCCTCGTGAATATCTACAGATTCCTGTCATGATCATATCTCCAACAACTTGTTTCCGACCTTGTCTTAGTGACTTGATCATAGCTCCATGACATACCGATCAAACACTTTGGATGGATCCTTTGGTTGAAAGTTTTCATCGAGGGGATTCACATCTTGATTTTTCATCACAAGCATCTTCTTGTGGTTCAGATTCTTCTTCTGAGGTTGCTTTCTCTTCTTCAATTGTTCAGCTGCTAGATAGACATTCAATCCTGCTTCATATTCTGCGTCGGCTGCAGCCTTTTCTTTTTCAGTGCGCTCGTGATGTGCAACATTTTGAGGATCATCATTCTTATCCACAAACTCATCACCAAATCTCTTCTGCAGCTTCGCTTTCATTTCAAAGATTTCTGTCTTAACAAGCTCACATCATCCTGAAGTTGCTCAATAGCTTAATCTCTTATTGTTACTTGATTTTTTAAAGATGCTATCTGAGCAATTTTTAATTAGTTCTCTTGTTCCAGTAGCACCACTCTCCGTTGCAGCTTGCTAACATTCACCACTTCATCATTGTCACTATCAGACTGCTCAGTGAATTTCATCCTTTCGGCAGCCATTCTCATTGCAGCCTCGTCAGATTTAGTCATACCAGCACTAGAACTTCCTGCTTCACCATGAACACCAATTGAACTTTATGGCTGTGAACCGGTGGCAAAGAGGTCAGGAATGTTAGAGTCTTTATCAGCAACGAAGGATTCAGAGACATCCTGTGAGATTGGATGAGGAATAGCACTTGGGCTTGAAGGCTTGGCGCAATTAGGGCTTCAACTTCTAAACTTTTCTCCTTTTTAGCTTTATCTTTAGCTTCTTCAATGAGCACTTCTTTGGAAGGAACGATGCCTGGAGGATGGATCCCAGAATCACCCTTTAGTGATGCAAGTAGTGCTTCAAGGTTCTCAACAGAAATTGGATTTATCTCTCTAATTGTTTCCTCAGCTTTCTCTGTCTCAACATGACCTGTCTCTTTATCTTTTTCTTCGTCTGAAACGAGACCTTTAACTTCGATTCTGGTTTATGTGGTCCACTGACAATCTGAATGTCTTGTTCTTAGCTATTAACACATTCACTAGTTTTGGTGTAGATATAACCTCTTTAAACTTTCCATGCTTTACCAACTCATATCTTCCAACAAACTTCACCTTTGTAGTATCACGTTGTTTGCAGGCCACTTCAAAACAGCTCGGACCTAGTAGCTTCAGATTTAGATGGTTTGTGCCCTTTATCAACTCTAGATATTTCTTATCAATGATCATTTGCACAAACCTCGGATATAACAAAAACACCTTCTTCTTTGTGCTTTCTAACATACTCTTCATGTTGTCAAAAATGAAAACTGAAAAGGTGTAATCCCTGTCATTTACTAATGCAATGAGTGCTGTTGTCTGTGTATGATTCAATTGATCTTAGCCACCTTTGTTCTCGGAAATACATTGTAAGAAAATGTGAGCAAGACACCTCCAGTAAGGCGGAAACAATTTCTTTAACACCGCCAGATATGCTCCTTCAAAGCTCATGCGACGTAATGCTTTCATCACATTGTCTCTATCATATGTTGTTGGATCACGTTCTTTATCTCCAAACTGCAATGCTTCTCGTACATCTGCTTCTGAAACCTTGATCTCCTTCTCTCCAATCTTTGATTCAATGTATGCACCGCCTCCTTTGACTTTAGCGTTAATCTAGAAGTCTTGAATCATATCTTCGTCAATGACTAGATTCGTCCTTAAAGCATGAGTAAGTTGGCAGTTGCTCAGCCCGACTATCAAGGAGTTGAATTTTTCATGATATTCCGGGGAGGCTTAGATAAATAGAAGGCTTGATTGTGAAAGGCCTCGACTTCCAACTTGCGTTTCACCATCATTTTCGGCGCCATTTTCGGCACTTGAACAAAAACATCAATATTTATCGCAAAAATTAACTATTATTGACCGTTTTAACCGTTTGATATTAAATCAAACGGTTCAAATAGTCAATAAGTTAACAGTTCAAATAGGGAAGATCAGAGATTCAAAACAATTTTGAACTAGAAGCTTCAAAAGATTCACACCAGATTGAACTAGTCAAATAGATTTGAATGACCCGGGACAAAGAGATTTGGATGAACTAGGTCAAGGCATCTCGGGTGACAAGGGTTCAACTTAATGACCCCTTGTTAATCATTCGAGATGATCTTTCATCTCAGATGATTATCCGAGATACATAGGGACCGTTCATAAATTCATCTGAGATGCATCTACGAAGCATCCGTGATGCTTGGTCTTTATCCGAGACTCATCCGAGAAACTAGGGTTCTACCTGAGATGTCCGAGATAAGAGAGATCCGAGATAAGCAAAAGTTCGAAATGACTCGAGATGACTCAAGATAGGCTGATAATGACTCAAATTTGGGCCAGGCCCATCTCGGAACAGTAGTTCGAGATAGTTGGGCCTGGTCCATTTCGAAACAGTGTTCTTGAACGGTGTGGACCCATCCGATATAGAAGTGTGGGTCCATTTGAGATGAATGGGCCCATTCGAAACAAAATCAGTAATATTTTAATCTTTTTGGCCCCCACATTCTTACCAGTCTTGAACAGTAACACCTTTTGTCAAAATCCGCGATCCAACCAACCGAGCAACCAATTTTATAAGAAATGATAAAATAGTAAAATAAAATAATTAAAGAGATAAAAGGAGAGTTGCCATGGGATCTAACCAATTTTGAACCGATTAAGGAACATTTTTCGGCATGATCTTTGTCAGATGGGTCCATGCGATTGCCGATATATTTGTCCGCCTAAACTTATCGCGTTGATCTTCAACTTTCAAACTTGTGACTTTATCACGTAAGTTTGCGATAACATCCGTGTGTCCCATATCAAGGCATACCCCCGCGATCAATGTAAGCACAACGATTCATCGTAGCGAGTGAGTATACCGAGACCACCCTTTCATCTTACAACGTCCGACTTGTTGGTGAGCAGGTCAGTACATAGTACTACAAAGTAATATCAGATGAGGGTTAGGCTTAATACCTTATATGGTACTTTTGACTATTAAGCACGAGGAATTTTCGCATGAGGATATTTCCTTCCTTTTAAGGTTTTGGCCATCATTTTCGGCTCTTTTGAGGATATCCTAACTGTGCCTAGATCTGCATATATCCAGATGCAAGAGAAGGGCAGCCCTGATATCCGGAAGACTCGTCAGTATAAAGACCCAGAACTTTAGACGTTGGCTATCTATCAACACAGGATTTAAGACCATGAAATCATATGTTGATGATATGTTACCCACGAGATGTATAGCTTGTCGGAAGTTTGTCACTTGGTATCTTTTTGCCCTTTGAGCTTTAAGCCTATCAACACATCGCAGAGGATCCCCGCCTTTTCAGCATCAATACCTTACATGTGTTAATCAAATTCTTGTACAGAAAATTACTAAAACAACAAATATTTCTCCGCCTAAATTGTGCAAAAGTGGAATACTTTATGCGCAAATTTAGTTATTTTGATGATGGCTAATTACATTTATGAACTCGAAAGTTTTTTTAATTGCTTAGTCGGTGTAACGCATCATTTTTAAAAGGTCCACAAGCACCTTGAATCTCGAGTTGCTGACAGGTTTTGTAAAAAGATTCGTTATATTAGCATCACTGTGGATCTGTTCAAGTTTAATTAAACCTCTATCGTAGCAGTCTCGAATAAAGTGAACTTTGATATCAATGTGCTTGGTTTTGGAGTGAAAAACAAGGTTTTTGATGATTTGGATAGCAGCATCATTATCATAGTAGATAGTAGTGTTAAGATAAGTCAAACCGTAATCCTCGAGCTAAAGTTGCATCCAAATAACCTGGGAGCTGCATGCAGATGTTGCAACATATTCTGCTTCTATGGTTGATAAAGACACTGTTTGTTGCTTCTTGCACTGCCGTGAAATAAGCCTGTCTCCCAAGTATTGGCATTCAGCTGATGTGGACTTCATATCCCTATATGTCCCTCCAAGGTTACTATCAGAAAAGGCAAACAAATCAAAGTTCGAATCTCTAGGATACCAGAGTTCCAATTTTGGAGCTCCCTCCCTTGAGGTATCTAAATATTCGTTTAATGGTTGAGAGATGAGAAAGTTTAGGATTAGCTTGATATCTGGCACATTGGCAGATAGCAAACATAATGTTCGGCTGGCTCGCAGTTAAGTACATCAATGAACCAATCATCGATCGGCACATTGTTTGATTGAACGTCCTGAACATACTTTCCTTGATGAATCAAGATTTCTTAACTACTCTAACGAACTTGCAAGCGTAGAAACATAGCCATTTCACCCAGTGAGCTCATTTCGAACTTCTTCTTCATCACCTCCTTGAACTCTTTGCATAGCTCTTTATTGGTAGACCTAAAAATGATGTCGTTAACATAGATCTGAATAAGGATAAGGTCCTTGCCAACGCGTTTAATGAATAGCTTTTGATCTATTGTCCCCGGGTATATCCATGTGCAAGCAAATGCTCTGTTAAGGTCGCATACCATGCACGAGGTGCTTGGTGTAAACCATATAAATCTTTATCTAACTTGGATGCATATCCTTGCTTCTTAGAATCCGTAAATCCAGAGGGTTGAGCGACATAAATCTCCTCTTTGACCTTCCCGTATAAAAACGCTGTCTTGACATCCATTTGAGAAACTGTGAAACCCATATAGGATGCATATGCCAAGAAGATGCGTATGGATTCCAGATGAGCTACTGGTGTGTACACCTCATCATAGTCAAGACCTTCGATTTGTTTTAATCCCTGAACCACCAGCCAGGCTTTGTTTCGCACGATCACTCGGTATCGTCTTGTTTGTTTTTGTATACCCAATGAGTACCAAGAGCGCATTTTCTTTCGGAAAATTTCTCTAATTTTCATACTCCTAGCTTCTCAAACTGATTGATCTGTTCATGCATTGCATCAACCCATCCAGGTTCCTGCAAAGCAACATCAATGCTCTTAGGCTCGATCTTGTGAGATGAAACACGAATATAAACATGTGTTAATGGTTCCTGATCTACTGCGTGTCTGAACACCGGCAGTTAAAGGATCAATAATGTTTATAATCGGATGGATTTTCAGAACACGCTGAGGAATTGCTACAGCAGGTTGCTGTAAGTTAGATTCCAAGTTAGAAAAACTTACTGACACTATCCTAGATTGCTCCCTCTCATTTGATGCAGCCGTAGTGTTGGTCACAAGAGGATCCACTGTGCAATCTAACAGAATGGGCTCCGGAAACATGAAGCTCCTTGAACATTAGTTTTGAAGGACCAGCAGCAGTTTGTTGTGAAGAGGACTCATTGTTGTAAACAGCATCCTCAGGAATAACAGTAGGTTCATGAACCGGCTCTTGAATTTGTGAAGAAGGATGCATATCTGTAGCAGCTTCATGAAATCCTGGTGGATCCACAGTAAGCTTCTTGAAAGAGTCTTGAATAGGGACAACATCATCTTAAGCTATGATGGGATAAGTATCACAGTACTTGAGACATTTATAGCAATAATCACATCACATAAAATATTAAACGACTTAAACAAGGAAGAAAATCATATAATCAATCAGGTCCAAGCTGTTTGTCTTTGGGATTTTCTTCCAGACAGACCTCATAGTATGTACCCATGACCTGCTTCTTGATTTTATTGTATACTCGATATGTGGTGTTCTTTGCATAGCCAATGAAATAGCATGGATCTCCCCTCGCTTCAAATTTACCCTTGGGATCCATGGTTAGCAGAACACAAGGACAACCAAAAGTATGAAAGTGTTGTATAGAGGGTTTATGTCCTTTGACTATTTCATACGGCGTCTTCATGTGGCATTTGTTGATAAGCGCATGATTTTTAACATAGAAGGTGTTGTTCAATACTTCTACCCAAAATATCAGTGGAAGGCCGACATCTATCAGCATTGTATGAGCCGCTTCCATGAGACTCTGATTACGTCTTTCTGCAACCCCATTCTGTTGAGGAGTTCGAGCTACACTTTATTGACGATCAATTCCTTTTGAAGCACAAAAATTGTTCAACTCGACGTTCTTGAACTCCATCCCATTGTCGCAGCGCATAATCTTCACTCGCTCGCTCGCTTAGTTCTCCGTGAGAGTGACAAATTTCTTTATCAGACCTGCAGTTTCACTCTTTTGTTCCAAGAAAAATACCCAAGTGAAACGAGAGTAGTCATCAGTGATGACCAAGCAATAAGCCTTTCCTCCAATACTCAGCACATTGACAGGACCAAAAAGATCCATGTGAAGCAGTTCCAGAACTTTGGATGTTGTGTGCACAAGCTTGGGCTTATGAGGCTTACATGCTGCTTCTTACGGGCACATGATTCGCATTTTTCGATCTGCATAAAATCCTTGATTGGTAAGTTTCTGACCAGATCTCCCTTTGGCACTCGATTAAGATTCTTCATGTTAAGATGGCCAAGTCGTCGATGCCACAACATTGTATCATGTTCAACAATTTCAGAGAACAAGCAGGTAACTTGATCAGTGGGGGCTTTGTTCATGTTGATCACGTAGGCATTTTACGGCGTTCAGCTTCAATCAAGTACCACTTTTTCTGGTATGACAATTCCGGGCTTCAGAACCACGCATCCACCTTTTGTAAACAGGACATCTAAACCGTTGTCGCACATCTGTGAGACGCTGAGAAGACTGTGTTTGAGTTTAGGAACATAATTGACGTCAGAGAAGCTGAGGACCCCATTTCTGACTGTGCCGTTCATAGTAATTCTTCCTGTTTCTCCACCTACAAAGGTGACAAATCCACCGTTGAAGATTGTGATGTCGTTCAACTGGGAAATGTCCCCTGTCATGTGTCTGGAACAACCGTTGTCGATAAACCAAATTCTAACGACAGCCCTCGATAGCCGTTCCTACACACACAACGAGATTAGTAGGAGACAGGAACCCAGATCTTTTTTTATCTAGGTTGATAATCACTCTTCTTTCGCAAAGCCTCACAGAAGGTCACATAATGGTTAGTAGATTTTGAGGTTTGAGAAGATTAGGATGTAGAATTTGGTAAGTGAGAACACAATGACTGAGATCTAGCAATATTTTTAGGTTTCCAAATCTTTAACTCTTTGCTGTTTGAAAAGACATTAGATGATGTTGCGTTTAATTTCTTGGATTGATTTATGAAACCATTTGCGTTTGAACGCTTTTGATTGTTTTTGTTTGCTAGATTCCAGTCTCCATCAGAGGGCTTTTGATGCCCATGATGTCGATGGTTCGAAGCCGTCTGATGGATGGAGTTTCTGGATGGATAAGACACGAAGGGAAGATGAAAACAGTTTCTAGCTATGTGCCTTAGAATTCCACAATTGAAGCAAGTTTGCCTTTCGAGAAAAAGACTCTTAATTCCGCTTATGTTATTCTAGGGAGCTGATTTGGTCTCTTCTTTCCACAAGGTGCTGATTTCTTGTGTGCATATTAACTCTTGGATGAAACCTGCTACAATCATCAGCACAAAAGTGAGTATCGATAGTTTTACCCTTCAACTTTGACTCAGTTGGTTTTTGAGTTAGGTTTTTTCTTCTGATTTACAGCACTTGAAGAGGCTTCCTCTTGAATTTTCATTTTGTGTTGTTTTTTGGTTCTTCGGAATCTTCTTTTCTTTGCAGGAGTGGATTCTGTGGGCGTAGTTTCATTTGAAACCTTTTCTTCAGAAACTGAGTTTTCTGAAACAACTGTATCAGTTTCTTTGGAAGCAGTTTCATTTGACACCGAGCTTTCAGAATAAATGGATTCTTGGTCACCAGATGATGGGCAAGTTTTGTCAATATTTTGACTGTCACAACCATCTTGCTCATTGTCTGATGAGTTAGAGTCTTCAGTCTGATTTCATAAATATCAGACATCTCCTATTCACAAGCAATTTCATTCACACAGTCCGACACAACAATATTTTCAGTTTCATAAGATTCGGAAATATCTGAGGCATCAGTTGAGATATCAGAAGAACTAGAACATTTTTCTAAATCACTTAAACTGATGCCTCAGACTCCTTTGGATAACCAGTTACATCATAGTCTGAATCAAAAACCATATCATTCAAAGTTTCAGTTTCAACAACACCAGAAAAACCCTAAGTCTCAAAAACCATAGATTGAACAAAATTTCAAACATAGTCATCATGTTTATCACATAAAGAAGCATCTGACTTATCAACAACAACTAGATGAGGTTCATCATCCACTTTGACCGCTCCTCATCTATCACTGACTCTGCACATACACTAAAACAAGTAACATTTTTTACAGAATCAGAGATAGAAGTCGTTTCTTGTGGTTCTTCGGATGGATTTTTTGTCGACTCTTTTTCACCTTTTAAATTGTCAACTGGTTCATTCAAGCACTCTTGATTTATAATTTTACAAAACTTATAGGCTTTTGAAATCAGTTGGTTGGGTATTCTTAGGTTTGAAAGATTCCCAAGGAATGTAGCTCTTGGTTTACCATACGTCATTTTATTATAATTTCCAATTCTTGCTTAGTGAGCGGCATTCTTGAAATATTATGATTATATGGCAAAGGAACTTGTGAATATCCCAACCCTTTTCCCATGTTCTCTTTGTACGCCATTTGTACATTGCAAAGATTACGAATAGTGTCACTGGAAGTATCATATTTTTTAATATTCAACTCATTTTGTTGAATTTTTTTCCAGTGAGAAGTCCTAGCTCAACTCTTACCCAGTCGCATTCCAAGGTTTTTGAATGTAGTCTGGTTTTATAATCATGGACCCAACATTTTTGTTGGTTTACATCCTGCCAGAGTTGCGCTATGCCTTCTTCAATGCATCAATCTTTTCAAAGAGAATTCTATTGTTCTCTCGAAGACCGATGCACTTTTACATGGCACTCTTGTAATCACTAATGAGATTGAAATTATGTGCTCGCATCTGTGCCATTTTATTTTTACAGTCTTCAGAGCACAAGAGAGAGTTTACCATTTCGGAGAGAGATTTGAGCTCCTCAGTTAATGCCATCAAGAATTGGAGATGATTGTTTCCACTTGAGTTGCAGCATCAACCCAGCTAAAACTATACTGCTCTTGCACCTTCAGTGCTTTTCCCGCTCCTGAGCCTCCTTGGCCTGATGAGGTTAAAGTTGACGTTTGAACTGAAGTAACTCGAATCTTGGACCTTTCTGAGTTCTTTGCAGCAGCAGTTGCTTCATAACCCACGGGAGTCTTGTCACACCCTGACCCGCAGCGGATATGGTAGTCGGGGCATAATTGGGTTTTCATCAAAGCTCATGACATTTACTATTATAAAAGTTTCATATTTATTATTTCAAATTAAAAGGAAATATTCCAACCGACACATAAACCATACAAACACAAAATGTTCTAAACAAGACATTCTATTCACGCTTTATTTTTCTTCTAAGGCCCAATCCTATGTGTTCCTTGCTTCAACCTGATCACCTGTATCAGGTGTAAAAATGGAGATTTGGGTCAACAAAAGTTGGCGAGTGAATCCCGTTTAAACATTAGAAAGAACTGATATGTTTGTTAATTTAATAATATGTGCATAAACCAAATATGAGCAACGCATATGTAATCTAACCACTAACCACATAATCTTCTAGCAATGCACATGTGAGCACGATAAGCGATGTGCTGTGAGATCAAGGCTCAATCAAACAGAGCTGATCTAATTAGGCAACGTGACGCTCTACCCGTATGTAACGGGGAATAAATGGGCCTAATGTGAGAACTTGACTGAAATGAGAAAGTATAACCACAAATAAGAATAAACCGAATATCACATAGCACGTTAGTTCATATAATTGTAATAGCACGAGTATTGAATAAGTAATATAAATGAAACGACACATGACACCCCAAAACATGAATAAAAAGGGGAAGTTTGTAGGAATTCACTCACCGTGGGTTCGTTTTGATTTGTTGAAGAATGCGCACGAATTAGCGTAAGAAATACCAACCGACGAGAAAAATTAACCTAAATATTCTAGTAATAATTCGATAAATATATATATTTTAGTTAAAGGTAGTATTTTAATTAATGAATTTTATTAGACGTTTTAGATAATTTTATTGCATTTATTACTATTTTTTGATGTTTAAAAAAATATTATTTGATTTTATTATAGTTTTTGAAAAAAAAATAAACAAGTTTAATTAAAAAATACCCCTTTGCGGCTCAAACCGCTTGGATCGGAACTATACGCAGCGTGTGGGACTCGAAAGTGTGACCTCCCGTTTACGTGCACGCAGCTCTACCCACTAAGCTACTTGTCTAACCCGGAATATATCCTAATTTAATTACATATATACACTTGCTGAGTTCAACCATTTTCTGTTTATTGATTAAAAAGCTTTGTTAATTTATAGGAACCGTGCAGCGAACCGGTCTCGAACCCGCGCCCCTTGCTTCATGTAACACACAGCCCGACCAATTGGGTTGTGTGACTAACCCAAAGGTTATGGGATTTATATTAATTTTATATACTTGTTAAGTCGTGTTATATATAAGTTATAAAAAGGATTTGTAATATACAGGAATATATAAGTTATAAAAAGGATTTGTAATACGCAGGAAGTCGGTAACGTGTGTCACACCCCAACCGATGGCGGAAACATCAGGATAAGACGAGCAAATTGTTCAAAAGCATCATAACACTATTGTGACAATATAATTAAATTCAATTTCATAAATACTAAGAATTCAAATACAAAGTTTCGAATAAAGTAAACAAGTATAACATAATATTTATTTAAGGTGCGTCTCTAAAGCTTGTCCTAACTTGATTTCTTGCATCATCAGCTTTCCTGCGACATGTATTAAAAGCGTAGATCAATATAAAAGTATTGGTGAGCATAAATATTTAAAAATAAAATCTAAGTGTAAGAGTTTATTTCAATCATGACGGGAGTATAATAAAGCTTAATCGCATATATAAGTAGACGACTCTCACATAATAATATATGATTGAATTCCTTAACTGGCATGCTTAGTATCATAATCATAACAATGTCGTGAGAATACAATTTAAAACTAATAAGCATAAGAAACTCAAACGTAACAAGTAGCATGTATAAACGAGTTTAATCTAACACATATAATTCACATAAGCGTAATTCATAACCCGTTTGGTATTGGGAACACATTTAATCTTGTTAAAAATAAATTTGTAATTTATACATGTTGCACCCCAAAATGCGTTAAAGTGTAAAAGGAGTCAATCTTTGGTTGCGTATAAGTTTCTTGGATTGCACACTGGTAAAAGTGAAAAATCAACGAAACGTTTAACCTAGAGTAAGATAATGAATTTGTTACAAGTTATGGTTTGCGTTATTGAATGGAATGAAGTATTCGTTTTATGATAAAAGGTAATAATGATAGATTTACTAGTTTACCATGATGAGTTTGTTGTTTGTTATAAAATGATATTAATGAATAATAATATTCAACGAAATTATTTGATAATACTAATAGTTATGATATTTTAAATTTAGCCAACATAATAATATTATTAATAATAAGGATTATAATAATAATGATAACCATAATAATTATCATGAGTTAAAAGACATCAGTAAGTTTATGTTTTAAGAAAACTGGTTTATGACATGGTTTGGCCCAGCTGGCCCATTCGATTTATTTAAATAAAACAAAAATTGGCCCAACAAGGGGCGGCCCAACAGTGGCCTGCAATCAACAACACAGTAAACAACAGCAGCGACAAGAAAGCAGCGAACCATTCGGACAAGCGGGGAACGAACCCGGGTATCTCGCATAAACGAACGCGCATCAATACCATTGGACTAAGTCCAGTTGGGTGTTGATTTATCAGGTTTTATTATTTTTAAAACGTAAGCAGATCGTCTTCTTCTTCCTTGTTAATCAAAATCAAACATCATAGTTGTTAAAAAAAAGAAATCGAATTCTTTTGTTATTGCAGTAACAATAACTAAAAAAAGGAAGGGGAGATCATATACCGAAACATAGGATCCGCGACGTTCCACGAGACCTCTTCTTCTTCATTTTAAAAGAACATACAACAAAACGAACCAAGTGTGCTGCGTGACTCTGACGATCTGCGGCCGTATTCATCTTCTCCGGCGAGTGCAACGGTGTTCTGGTGGCGGCGGTAGTGTCGAACAGAGAGAGGGATGGTATGCGAAAGAGAGAGATGAGATGTGAAAGATGAAGGTGAGGTTGCGAGAGAAACAAGAGGTGTAGGTGTGCGGTGTGGATGTCGCCGGAATACGGGGTGCCAGAGCTCGGCCGAAATTCCGGCTCCGGTCGCCGGTCATGTGAACGAGAGGGAGACAGGGGAGAGGTGAGGGAGTGTGCGGCTAGGGTTGTCAGTTCCTTGTGTGTGTGTGTTGTGTATATAATTAGGGAAGTAGGGGTTTAGTTAGAGTTTAGGTAGTGTGCTGGGCCAAGCCCTGTTAACCCGTTCTAACTTTTTTTTAGTGGCCTGAACGCACCTACACGATCTGTTTTCAATTACGAGCACCATAAAAACGTCGTATTTGTTTTGTTTATTATTATTATTATTATTATCATTATTATTATTATTATTTATAAAATAATAAATAAATAAATAAATAATAACAACGATAATAAAAATGGAGAAATAAATAATTTAGTTGTACGAAACGTATTTGCTAAAATAAAATTTTACGGAAACGTGAGGCGTTACAGTCTCCCCTACTTTAGGGAATTTCGTCCCGAATTCATTCAAGAGGAAGGCTTTAGGAAGATGGCACTTCGAAGTATGTATGGGTATGATCGAGAAATAGGTGGTGAGTGATTAGAGTTTGTATTTAAACATAACAGTGGAACACCGAATTTCTCATGTCACGTTTCACGAGACCTTAGCAATATGGTATTAACACTTATATATAGGAAGTACCAGCGGCGTATCCACCATGTTCATACCATATTACGTTCGTTTCGCTAATCGATGTCATGTTATGTTCCGTGTCATAATCAGGTTTGTTTGCGTATTACGAGTAAGACTGATAGCGTATATAGAGTCTCAAGTATGTAAGTATAATTGTATTTAAGTATGAGAGAGTATATTGTATAAGTATGAGTATAAGTGTAAGTGTGCGTATTCGCACATTCGTGTACAATACAGATGATATATTTTAGTTTAACCAAGATTAACGGATTACTGGCATGTGAATAAACAGGTCAAACCATCGTGTACCGCAATGTAGACTACCCATCATCGTTAAAACGAAAAGGGTGTAAAATAGTTTACTTAACATGACCTCAAGAATACGGGCGGGCGTCACTCCTAAAGCACTACACAAGCGCTACACATGTTAAGGTGTGGCTTGATCAAAGTTAATGACGAGTCTACCACATAAACATGTGAATAAACAAGTCAAACCATCGTGTACGCAATGTTGACTAGTCAATGTTGTTGAAACATAGTGTAAAATAGTTTACTTAGTATGAAATAGTTTACTTAACATGATCCCAAGTCTCAAGGGTGGTGCGCTACTCCTATAGCACTACGCATAGTGCTATACATGTTAAGGTGTGGTTTTATAACGAGTCTATCACATATAATGTTCCAGTAATCCCAAATCAAGTATGATGTTTAGTATGCACCTATAGAATCGTTGTGTAATAGATTTAGTATAAATGCGAAGTTTTTCGTGCATAAATTTGATTTTAGTATAGTGTGACATTGAAAAAAAATGAAGGAATAAGAATTATATAGCATAAAATGTAAGATAGCATAAAAGAGAGGCTTGTTAAAATGTTGGAGTGTTTCGGTTTTAGAAACTTCGACTATTCCAAAGTGACTCGTAAGTCCTTTCGAATTAGGGAGACATGATTTGGCCTAATAGGTATAATACTCTCGTAGCCAAGCGATTAACGGTACTTTACCCTTCCAGTTAGTACATGTCCCTAATTTGATCGAAAAATACGAAACTTTGGCGAGATTGAAAATTGAGGAGCGGAACCAGTCATCAAGGTGTGGATGTCAATCTTGGCTTGGCAATTTCATCCCCAAATTGTGGTTTATTGAACGTATCAAAATATAATCTCAAATCGTCAATAAGGATCCACTAGATTATGAAATAAAACTCCCATCAAGATATGGATATCACTCCTGACTTGATGGTGAATTTCGTGCGAAATAACATGTAAAACGGATTGAAACTCGTCACCAATGGCGGGAATCACCCCTGTATTGATGAGTTATTTCGATTGTGGAACAAGAATATACTCAAAAGCATGTGTTGTGTTCATGTCTTAGGAAAGACATATTGTAAGTTTTAAAACCAGAAAGGGGAGGAGCATGATAGAAAGAATAACAATTTAGACAAGTATCACAAATAGTAAAGAGTATGGTACTTAAACTATAGACTAGGTCTAACATGGCAATTCTACCTAATTCCCTATAGTTATGGCTCTGATACCAATCTGTCACACCCCAACCGATGGCGGAAACATCAGGATGAGACGAGCAAATTGTTCAAAAGCATCATAACACTATTGTGACAATATAATTAAATTCAATTTCATAAATACTAAGAATTCAAATGCAAAGTTTCGAATAAAGTAAACAAGTATAACATAATATTTATTTAAGGTGAGTTTCTAAAGCTTGTCCTAACTTGATTTCTTGCATCATCAGCTTTCCTGCAACATGTATTAAAAGCGTAGATCAATACAAAAGTATTGGCGAGCATAGAAGTTTAAAAATAAAATCTAAGTGTAAGAGTTTATTTCAATCATGGCGGGAGTATAATAAAGCTAAATCGCATATATAAGTAGACGACTCTCACATAATAATATATGATTGAATTCCTTAACTAGCATGCTTAGTATCATAATCATAACAATGTCGTGAGAATACAATTTAAAACTAATAAGCATAAGCAACTCAAACGTAACAAGTAGCATGTATAAACGAGTTTAATCTAACAGATATGATTCACATAAACGTAATTGATAACCCGTTTGGTATTCAGAACACATTTAATCTTGTTAAAAATAAATTTTGTAATTTATACATGTTGCACCCCAAAATGCGTTAAAGTGTAAAAGGGGTCGAGTATGCTCACCTATGCACGCCGATCTTTGGTTGCGTATAAGTTTCTTGGATTACACACGAGTAAAAGTGAAAAATCAACGAAACGTTTAACCTAGAGTAAGATAATGAATTTGTTACAAGTTATGGATTGCGTTATTGAATGGTATGAAGTATTGGTTTTATGATAAAAGGTAATAATGATAGATTTACTAGTTTACCATAATGAGCTTGTTGTTTGTTATGAAATGATATTACTGAATAATAATATTCAACGAAATTATTTGATAATACTAATAGTTATGATATTTTAAATTTAGCCAACATAATAATATTATTAATAATAAGGATTATAATAATAATGATAACCATAATAATTATCATGAGTTAAAATATATCAGTAAGTTTATGTTTTAAGAAAAACTGGTTTATGACATGGTTTGGCCCAGCTGGCCCATTCGATTTATTTAAATAAAAAAAAAGTTGGCCCAACAAGGGGCGGCCCAACAGTGGTCTGCGATCAACAACACAGCAAACAACAGCAGCGACAAGAAAGCAGCGAACCATTCGGACAAGCGGGGAACGAACCCGGGTATCTCGCATAAACGACGCGCATCAATACCATTGGACTAAGTCCAGTTGGGTGTTGATTTATCAGGTTTTATTACTTTTAAAACGTAAACAGGTCGTCTTCTTCTTCCTTTTTAATCAAAATCAAACATCACAGTTTTTTTAAAAAAAATCGAATTCTTTTGTTATTGTAGTAACAAGAACTAAAAAAAGGGAAGGGGAGATCATATACCGAAACATAGGATCCGCGACGTTCCGGTGAGACCTCGTCTTCTTCATTTTAAAAGAACATACAACTAAACGAACCAAGTGTGTTGCGTGACTCTGACGATCTCCGGCCGTATTCATCTTCTCCGGCGAGTGCAGCGGTGTTCTGGTGGCGGCGGTAGTGTCGAACAGAAAGGGAGGGTATGTGAAAGAGAGAGATGAGATGTGAAAGATGAAGGTGAGGTTCCGAGAGAGGTGTAGGTGTGCGGTGTGGGTGTCGCCGGAATACGGGGTGCTGGAGCTCGGCCGCAATTCTGGCTCCGGTTGCCGGTCATGTGAACAAGAGGGAGACAGGGGAGAGGTGAGGGAGTGTGCGGCTAGGGTTGTCAGTTCCTTGTGTGTGTGTGTTGTGTATATAATTAGGGAAGTAGGGGTTTAGTTAGGGTTTAGGTAGTGTGCTGGGCCAAGGCCCGTTAACCCGTTCTAACGTTTTTTTTAATGGCCCGAACGCAGCTACACGATATGTTTTCAATTACGAGCACCATAAAAACGTCGTATTTGTTTTGTTTATTATTATTATTATTATTATCATTATTATTATTATTATTATTATTATTATTTATAAAAGAATAAATAAATAAATAAATAATAACAACGATAATAAAAATGGACAATTAAATAATTTAGTGGTACGACACGTATTTCCTAAAATAAAATTTTACGAAAACGCGATGCGTTACAACGTGTTTAAGGCTCGAACCCGGGACCATATGGTTCAAATGCACATAGTCCACCACTGGACTGTGTGTCTCCCGGTGTAATCACCATTTTAAATTCTTTTAAACACAAATTTGGTTCATCTTCTACATTTGGAATTTTACAGACTGAACCAGATGAATCCGATTTGTTTTTCTTGGATACTCTTTAAATTTCTATTTGTTTGCATAGATAATATAACAAAAGGAAAGAATCGGTAAGTATTATACCGAAACAGTGTCACGTTAAAATTTCTGGCGAGGATCCGGCGAGACTCAAATATTCTGGCGATGTGTAACTCAAAAACAGATAGTTTGTAGAGAGTATTTGCGAGTGTGAGTGAGTTCTACAAAGGTGCAAGGATCACTATTTATAGTGTAGAGTAGCAGTCTTGATTGAATTTCGGTTTCAACAGTTTTGGTCAAAATAATTGATTTCTGGGTGATTGTTAAACCGAATTTGATCATTGCTGACTCCATTCTAGCACATGATTGGAAACGGTCTTCTCAGTTTAATTCGTAAAAGAAACAGAGCTTTGAAGATTTCAGCCGTTACAGGGCGGGTATTGATGTTTATATTTCAAAAGTAAATTTTGACATAAATGATTTTTGGTTTGGAATACAACAGATATGTGTGTGTGGTGTAGTGGTGTGTAATATGTTTGATTTGGGTGGAGATCCGGGTTCGATACCAGCGGTCCACACCCTTTTGTTATTTTATTTTTATTATTTATATTTATTTCTTATCATTATTATTTTAACCTTATTATTTTATTTATTATTTAATGCAGATAATACAACGAATTTTAAACGTTTAACATGAATAGGTAACGAAACATCTTAACGTATATTTAATTACAAAACGGAGCGGGTTTTAGAACCCGTTTTTCGTTAGATGATATAGTATACCCTACTTTTAGAAATTTCTTCCCGAAATTTAAGTGGTAGTAGGTTTAATTTAAAAGAGGTGAGGGTATTTTTCGTGCATTGAGCCTTCGCGTTCCCAAGTAAACTCAGGTCCTTGTTTCGACTCCCAACGCACCCTGACAATTGGAATTCGACTTCTTCTTAAAATTTTCTCTCCGAAGTCCATGATTTCTACAGGTTGCTCTACGAAACGCATCTATTCATCAATCTGAATATCTTCCAACGGTATATGGAGGTTTTTGTCAGCAAGGCACTTTTTCAAGTTGGATACATGGAACGTTGGATGGATCTTGTTGAGTTCTTCTGGTAAGTCAAGCTTGTAGGCTACAGGACCAACTCTCTCGAGTATTTTGAATGGTCCCACATAGCGAGGTGCTAGCTTGACTTTTTGTCTGAACCGAACAACTCCCTTCCATGGTGATACTTTCAAAAGTACTTGATCGCCAACACAAAACTCGAGTGGCTTTCGTCATTTATCTGCGTAAATCTTTTGATGACTCTAAGTTGCTAGAAGATTATTGCGGATTTGGAGAATCTTATCGGTTGTTTCTTGAATTAATTTGGGTCCAGTGATCTGTGCTTCACCGATTTCGTGCCAACATACCGGTGATCGACACTTACGACCGTATAATGCTTCAAAAGGAGCCTTACCAATGCTCGAATGGTAACTATTATTGTATGAAAATCCAACTAATGGTAGATGAGTTTCCCAATTGCCCTTGAAGTCAATGACACATGCTCGTAACATGTCTTCAAGAGTTTGTATGGTGCGCTCAGATTGACCATCAGTTTGAGGATGAAAGGCGGTGTTGAGATCTAAACGAGTGTCTAATGCTGATTGCACGGCCTGCATTGTTCGTGAAGTAAAACGGCCATCTCTATCCGAGATGATGCTCAAAGGCACACCGTGTCGACTTACAATTTCATCAATGTAAATACGAGCTAACTTCTCGTTTTTGTAATCTTCGCGAATCGGGATGAAATGAGCTGATTTGGTAAGACGATCGACGATAACCCAAATCATATCATGCCCACTGGAGGTGTGAGGTAACCCGGTAATAAAATCCATGGTTATGTTTTCCCACTTCCAAACGGGTATTTCGGGTTGAACGAGTAATCCTGAGGGTCTTTGATGTTCGGCTTTAACCTTTGAACATGTGAGACATTTGGAGACAAAAATGGCGATATCCTTCTTCATGCAAGGCCACTAGTAAGAGTATCGTAGATCTTGATACATCTTATCAGCACCCGGATGTATAGAGTATCGTGTTTTGCGGGACTCATTCATGAGAAAAGTACGAAGATTGTCATGTTTAGGTACCTAAATACGATTTAGGTAGTAATGGATACCATCGGACTTGGATTCTAACTTGGTTTCAGCTCCACAAGACAATTCATCTCGTACTTCATTTTCCGTGATAGAAGTATGTTGAGTTGCACGAATGCGGTTTTGAAGGTCAATTACGATTTGAGAACACAAGAGGTGAATGGAGTTGGCATATTCTTTCCACTAAGGGCATCAGCCACAACATTGGCTTTACCAAGGTGATAACGGATTTCACAATCATAATCATTCAAGAGTTCGACCCATCGTCGTTGTCTCATGTTTAACTCTTTTTGATTGAAGATATGTTGAAGGCTCTTGTGGTTAGTGTAAATCTCACACTTTGTACCATAGAGATAATGTCTCCATATCTTTAGAGTGAACACGACTGCTCCGAGTTCCAGGTTATGAGTGGTGTAATTCTTTTCATGTACTTTGAGTTGCCTTGAGGCGTATGCTATCACCTTTCCTCTTTGCATTAAGACACACCCTAGTCCCTGCCCTGATGCGTCATAATAGACCACAAAATCTTCACAACCATCAGGGAGAGTGAGAATAGGTGCATCACAAAGTTTTTGTTTCAAAGTTTGAAAAGCCTCTTCCTGCTTGGGCCCCCAAACGAAGGGCTTGCCCTTATGAGTCAAGGCTGTGAGTTGTAAGGCAATACGAGAGAAATTGGCGATGAAACGTTGATAATAACCAGCTAAACCGAGGAATGATCTAACTTTGGTAGTAGTGCGTGGAGCTTACCATTCTTGCACTGCTTTAATCTTTGTAGGGTCGACATGAATTCCTTTGTCGTTGACGACGTGACCATGAAATTGAACTTCTTTTAACCAGATTTCACTTTTCGAAAACTTAGCGTAGAGCTTTTCGGTTTACAAAAGCGTTAGGATAAGTCGAAGGTGTCATTCATGATCTGATTTGGTCTTGGAATAAATAAGAATATCATCGATAAAAACAATAATGAAACGAACGAGTAGGGTTTACACACCCTATTCATTAGATCCATGAAAACGGAAAGAGCATTGGTCAAACCAAAAGGCATGACCATGAATTCGTAGTGACCGTAGCGAGTTCGAAAGGTAGTCTTCGGAATGTCTTCTTCACGTACTGTAAGCTGATGATAACCAGAACGAATATCAATTTTTGATTAATAGGTGGCACCCTGAAGTTGATCTAGAAGGTCATCGATGCGAGGTAAAGGATAACGATTCTTGATGGTCAGCTTGTTGAGCTCTCGATAATCGATACACATTTGAAAAGTTCCATCCTTCTTCTTGACGAAAAGAACCAGCGCACCCAAGGGGATGAGCTAGGGCGTATGAATCCCTTGTCAGTCAACTCTTGCAGCTGGCTAACTAACTCTTGCATTTTGGATTGGGCTAACCGACATGGAGATTTTGCGACTGGAATGGCACCAGGTACCAAATCGATTCGAAATTCGACTTCTCGCATAGGAGGAAGTCCTGAAACATCGTCGGAAAAACTTGAGGAAAGTCTCTAACAATCGGAATATCTTCGATTTTCTTCTCCTTGTCTTCTTTCTTGACGATATGGGCTAAGAATGCTATGTAATCCTTGCGAAGGTATTTTCGATCATGAAGACGCGACATCAACTTGAGTCCTTTGGATGGGGTTTCACAAAAAATACGAAGAGTTTGGCCGTCAGCGGGGGGAATTCGAATGAATTTTTCTTAACAAACGACTTCAGCATGATGCTGACTAAGCCAGTCCATTCCAATGATGACATTGAAACTTCCCAATTTCATAGAAATAATATCGAGTGGAAAATCATGATCATTGAGTGTAAAAGTACAGTCACGAATGATAGATTCTAACGTAATCGGTTCACCGTCTGCTACTTCCACTATAAATGATTCGGCTAGACTAACGCGAGGTAATCCAAGAATAGATTCAAACTCTAAAAACACAAAACTCTTATCCGTGCCAGTGTCAAAAAGAATAGATGTATAACTTCTGTTAATAAGAAACATACCATTGACTAGGTTGTTATCCGCTGTTGCTTGATTGGCGTTGATGTTAAAAGCTCTACCTCTTGCTGGCGGATTGGCTTGGTTGGCTTTGTTCACATGATTAGCTTGGGCTTGTGCATCGATGATGTTCACTAAACGCGGACAGGTGTTTCGGAAATGAGTTGGATCACCGCAATTGAAACAAGCTCTGATGAGCAGCATCATAGTGTAGTTAGGTTGGTAAAAGGGTTGGGCTATTGGTTGAGCAGGTGGTAGTAGTAAAGGTTGTTGGTAGGGAGCTTGTCCCACCACTTGGTTGTTTGGTTGGGCATTAGGTTGGTTGTGGGCTGGTCTTTGAAGAGAGCGGCAGGTTTTGATTGTATGACCTACACAACCACAACCAGTGCAATGAAGACATGGGTTTTCAAGAGGGTGGTGATATTGGCATCGATTTCATTTTGGGTGAGGTCCTGTATACTGCTTCTTGAATGGAGCGGTAGGGGGAGCAACTTGAGTGATTGGAGCGGCTGCAATAAGTTTGTTGGTTTGGGTGAC
The DNA here is from genome assembly GCA_947069175.1 of Scalesia atractyloides. Lineage (NCBI taxonomy): Eukaryota > Viridiplantae > Streptophyta > Magnoliopsida > Asterales > Asteraceae > Scalesia > Scalesia atractyloides. The sequence continues at coordinate 67,911,014 of CAMTDV010000020.1, read as the reverse complement.
AACAAAGTTCTTCCCATTTCGCTTTCTCTTGCCAGCGAATCGAGAAGAGGATCCAGTTTGAGTTGGGTTTGGGGTTTCGGTTGGTGTTTTATCTATCTTTTTCTCCTCCTTGAAATCCCCATTCCTAATGTGGTTTTCGGTGAGCTCAATAGCTAGCTCCATTGCTTCCTCCAGAGTTGCAGGCGTAGTACTCATCACAAAGTCCTGAATCTTCGAGGGAGTACCCCGAATGTAGTGCTCGATTAAACGGTAAAGAGGAGTGAACAAATTGGGAACCATTTGATTCAACTCGAGAAACCTCTTGTTGTAGGTTATATGGTCTCCCTATTTTTTGCTTTAAGAAATAGAACTCATCCTCCAGCTTTTTAATTTCGCTTCTTGGAAGGAAGCGTCTAGTCATAAGCTCTCGAAGTTGTTCCCAAGTTAGGGCTACCGCGGCTTCAGCGCCTCGTCTGGCCTTTTCAGCATTCCACCACCTGAGTGCTACCCCATACAGACGACCAGTAGCATAACGAACCTTACGTTCATTGGGACAATCATAGTTGAGGAAGGTACTCTCCGTCTCTTCAAACCATTGAAGGAGAGCAGTGACCCCTTCAGTCCCTTCGTACTTTGGAGGGTCACATGAGTTGAAGTTCTTGTAGGTGCACTTGGTGGTGTTTGTGGGAGGGTTGGCAAATTTTGACCCTCTTGATGGATTGGGTTGACAGGATTAGCGGTGAGTGCTTGTTGGACTTGAATTACAATATCGGGAATTACGGCCGGCCATTTGTTGGGCTATTTAAGCAGCCATACGCTCGCCGGATCTTCCTGATCTCCTACCTCCTCGAGAGTGCCTAGAAGACATCTACAGGAAATACGTAACTAGATTATGAGTTTGACGTTTAGGTGTCATGTGTCGCATTTAGAAATAACATCCACAAAAAAAAATGTGAAAATAAATTCACTACATCCATAGGATGTCTTGGGCCTTGCTCATGTTTGGGCCCCCATATTTCCTCCATACTTAGCCTAGATAGTCATGTGGGCCCCCATGTTTACTGGGCTTTGTAGGGTTCACAATGGTTTTCGCCTGTTAACACTTGCACCACCCGAATGAAAATCGTAAAACATGATTGCGAGATATAAAGTCAGAAGGTGTCCTGGTGTTGACACAGTGACTACTCAAAGTGGGGTTAGTTCACACGACGTTTGGTGGGGCATGCTTTGGCCTAATAGGCCCTTCGTACTCTCATCATTATCCACAGGTAGGCAAACTGGTCCGTTATATTGGATTTATATGAATGCCAATCCTAGACAGGACGTTTCGACTACCGGTACTTGTACCCTTCCTGTTACTACATGCCCGTCATAGAACTCACTTTGATGAAATTGAAAAATGAAAATATCAGAAAATTTTGAAAAAGAAAATATGAAAAATGTTCAAATATGTGAATATTGAGACGTGCACTATGTGTATATAGGTAAGCATGTTATGTTGACAATATGTATATCACATTAAATGTCACACAAAATCATACATTAGTGGGAGTGCTTGCATGTATTTGTTTGTGAGAGAAATGTAAAACAAGTTTTTATCATTAGTTTTCATATAAACAACTAAACACGTAAGCAATTAATTTCTAATTAACTATATTATAGGCCCTAAGGGTCTAATAACCTATCCTATATCCCTATAGTCAAGTGCTCTGATACCAATCTGTCACACCCTGACCCGCAACGGATATGGTAGTCGGGGCATAATTGGGTTTTCATCAATGCTCATGACATTTACTATTATAAAAGTTTATATTTATTATTTCAAATTAAAAGGAAATATTCCAACCAACACATAAACCATACAAACACAAAATGTTCTAAACAAGACATTCTAGTCACGCTTTATTTTTCTTCTAAGGCCCAATCCTATGTGTTTCTTGCTTCAACCTGATCACCTGTGTCATGTGTAGAAATGGAGATTTGGGTCAAGAAAAGTTGGCGAGTGAATCCCATTTAAACATTAGAAAGAATTGATGTTTGTTAATTTAATTAAATGTGCATAAACCAAATATGAGCAACGTATATGTAATCTAACCACAAACCACATAATCATCTAGCAATGCACATGTGAGCATGATAAGCGATGTGTTGTGAGATCAAGGCTCAATCAAACGGAGCCGATCTAATTAGGCAACGTGATGTTCTACCCGTATGTAACGGGGAACAAATGGGCCTAATGTGAGAACTTGATTGAAATGAGAAAGTATAACCACAAATAAGAATAAACCGAATATCACATAGCACGTTAGTTCATATAATGGTAATAGCACGAGTATTGAATAAGTAATGTAAATGAAACGATACATAACACACCCCAAAACATGAATAAAAAGGGGAAGTTTGTAGGAATTCACTCACTGTGGGTTCGTTTTGATTTGTTGAAGAATGTGCACAAATTAGCGTAAAAAATACCAACCGACGAGAAAAACTAACCTAAATATTCACGTAATAATCCGATAAATATATATATTTTAGTTAAAGGTAGTATTTTAATTAATGAATTTTATTAGACGTTTTAGATAATTTTATTGCATTTATTGCTATTTTTGGATGTTTAAAAAATATTATTTGATTTTATTATAGTTTTTGAAAAAAATAAACAAGTTTAATTAAAAAATACCCCTTTGCGGCTCAAACAGCTTGGATCGGAACTATACGCAGCGTGTGGGACTCGAACGTGTGACCTCCCGTTTACGTGCACACAGCTCTACCAACTAAGCTACGTGTCTAACCCGTCATATATCCTAATTTAATTATATATATACACTTGCTGAGTTCAACCATTTTCTGTTTATTAATTAAAAAGCTTTGTTAATTTATAGGAACCGTGCAGCGAACCGGTCTCGAATCCGCGCCCCTTGCTTCATGTAACACACAGCCCGACCAATTGGGTTGTGTAACTAACCCAAAGGTTATGGGATTTATATTAATTTATGTACTTGTTGAGTCGTGTTATATATAAGTTATAAAAAGGATTTGTAATATGCAGGAAGTCGGCAACGTGTTTAAGGCTCGAACCCGGGACCATATGGTTCAAATGCACATAGTCCACCACCGGACTGTGTGTCTCCCGGTGTAATCACCATTTTAAATTCTTTTAAACACAAATCTGGTTCATCTTCTACATTTAGAATTTTACAGACTGAACCAGATGAATCCGATTTGTCTTTCTTGGATACTCTTTACATTTCTATTTGTTTTCATAGATAATATAACAAAAGGAAAGAATTGGTAAGGATTATACCGAAACAATATCAGTTAAAATTTCCAGCGAGGATCCGGCGAGACTCTAATATTCTGGCGATGTGTAACTCAAAAACAAAGAGTTTGCAGAGAGTATTTGCGAGTGTGAGTGAGTTCTACAAAGGTGCAAGGATCACTATTTATAGTGTAGAGTAGCAGTCTTGATTGAATTTCAGTTTCAACAGTTTTTGGTCAAAATAATTGATTGCCGGGTGATTGTATAACCGAATTTGATCATTGCTAACTCCATGATTGAGTCTAGCACATGATTGGAAACGGTTTTCTTAGTTTATTTCCTAAAAGAAACGGAGCTTTGAAGATTGATTTGAAGATTTCAGCCATTACGGGGCGGGTATTGATGTTTATATTTCAAAAGTTAATTTTGATATAAATGATTTTTGGTTTGGAATACAACAGATATGTGTGTGTGGTGTAGTGGTGTGTAATGTGTTTGATTTGGGTGGAGACCCAAGTTCGATACCCGCGGTCCACAACCTTTGTTATTTTATTTTTATTATTTATATTTTATAAATTATCATTATTATTTTATTTATTATTTAAAGCAGATAAATAACGGAGTTTAAATGTTTAACATGAATACGTAACGAAACATCATAACACATATTGAATTAAAAGACAAAGCGGGTTTTAGAACCCGTTTTTCGTCAGATGTTACTTGTCTTTCTGCAGTCTCTGGCGAAGTGCCTGGTTCATGGCATCTGTAGCACCTCAACTTATCTTTGGCAGACCCAGTGCGAATGTTTGACAAAGGACGGAGCCCGTATCTTTTGAAACTTTTCTGCTCGAAACGCAGCCATAGCCAGATTCCATGAAGCATCCAGTTCTTCAATATCTTCTTCAACTACTTGATTCACCTCTAAAGAAAACACGGAAGGAGGCAAGAGATCACTTGCAAGAAAAGCATTCAAAGTGTTGAGCATGGATGCTACTAGAGCCAACTTCTCTTCGTTCTGCTTTGTCAAGATTGCGAGATTTTCGGCGGAGGGTGTAGATTGGACATTTTGAGAGGCTGAGGGATTAAAAGGACTTAGACCACATTTGCGTGTTGTGGTAATTGTTGAGCAGTAACACTAGTTAGAACAGCCGAGTTGTTTGGAAGAGACATGCCATAAACGTAGTTTGTCTTCTAAGCTTGAAGTTGTGCTTGAGTCAATGGACTGAAACAACATTTAAATTACTGTTCGTCACGGGGCTGAAGATAAGGTTAGGATGACTTTAAGACATCAATGTAGTGTTAGAGCCGATCACCCCCTGCAGCCATCATGGAGTTCTTGTGGTTCAACTCTCTTTGTTGGTTGTCTATTTCACATGATTTGATGGTGGCGATCAGTTCAGTGAGAGCAACTTCGTGCAGATGTGTAGTACATTTGATCATCAAAACATCGGCATCCCAAGACTTTGGCTGTGAATTCAACAGTTGACGATTCATCCCACTTTTAGTGATAGGAATTCCAGCACTAACCATCTGTGAAATGAGTTTGATGAATCTCCTGATTTGGTTCTCCGCAGTCTCCCCGTAGATGTGATTAAACGAACTGAACTGCTAGTTCAACATGTTTACCCTGCTAGCCTTCATGTTAGTGTTTCCTTCATACTGATTTTTGAGCACATCCCAGATTTCTTTCGCATTTGTGCAGTTTCTGACAACAATTGATATGTTAGGACTGAGAGCCATAATAAGATTTGCCATTGCCTTATCATCTTCATCCTTGATTTTTCGATCTTTGTAGGACCACAAACTTTCTGGTTTTGGAATCCGAGTGTCTGGATCATCTGTAGTTGTGTACATGGTTGTGCGGAGACCATAACGAATGCACCTCCACATTCCGAGTTTCTTGTCTTGGCAGTACTGCTCAAAACGCTAAGTCCACTCAAAATACTCATCTCCATACAACAACCTTGGAACTTTGGTAAACGTTCCGATACTCTGGTCTAGTTCTTGATGCAATGCAAGAGTCTGAGACTAAATGGCCGTTAAGGTAGCATTGGCGAGATCCTTAGTCAGAATACCGTTCGCATTCATCATTTTTTAATTTTTAATTAAAAAGGACAAGCCCAAATGGTACAATCATAAATAGTCAAACAGTCAACTCGAAACACTGGATTCTAAACAATAACAGTATCTCGGAATAATATCTTATCCGAGATGGTGATGATGGATGATCCGAGATGGTGATGATGATCCGAGATGTTGATAATGATCCGAGATGCTATGAAGATGAAGACAACCTTCAACACTGATAATCCGAGATAGATTCGAGATGCATGTTCATCATTCGAGTCTTCAAGGTGTTTATCCGAGTTTTTGTTCGAGATGGTTCGAGTCTTCAAGAGTTCTATCTGAGATGCAGTTCGAGATGGTTCGAGATGCAAGCTTTTGATCCGAGACCTTCAAGCTGATAATACGAGACTATCAGAAATGCAAAATAAACACCATAATTCTCTAAAACAGCAGCAGATCAGAATAGTAGCAAACCAAAACCGTGTGATATCAGATCCGAGCCTGCAAAACAGGTTCAAACAGGCTCTCATACCAATTGTAAGTCCCGATAAACCGGATCTCACGATATCACACGTAGCTTAGATGGTGGTGAAATCACATAAACAAGCTAAGAATCAAAATAGAAGAAAAAAGATGAAGATAGAAAGTTCAACTTGCATACAAATCTTTAATTTGTCTAATACAAGTGAGTAATACCACCACGGAGTCTCCTAACCCTAATACATCATTATCTATATATACTAGAGGGTTAGTGCTCCATTACCCTAAAGCCTTTAGGCCCAAAGGCTACCCCAAGCCCATTACAACATAATAGCCCATACACCTAAAAGTTACTAATGCATAAACCTATTTAGGGCCTTACAATGCAGAAAAGTTATCACTAGTCAATGATGGAATCCCACAATTGGGTGTTGAGAGTGGAAATAATGTGAGAGAATTGTAATACTAAGAAAACAAGTCGTAATGTGATCTAAGGGCATATTATACTAAGGTTGGCATAAGTAATGATCATTTTAGTTATGAAGCTGTGATATTGTCTATTACTAACAGCAAAATAATAGACTTAGTTAAAATTCTACTTAAATGAAGACAAATCAGCTTTGGCCAGAAGTGTAATCATCTAAGTATGTGTGCAAAGTAATTGTGACAAATCAGCTTTGTCTAGAAATGAGACAATCACGTTAGTTATGCACTTATTAAGTATGCTAGACACGAATGAATTAAATCAAATTTGGCCAGAGACAGACATTCATGTTTATTAAGGCATAATTAACATAGCTTTTGTTATAATTGAACAATAAATAGATGTATCAAATCACCTTTAGGCAGAAGTAATACACTAAAAGCTCATTTAAGTTAAGCTATTTGGTTTAGTGAAAAGTTATATGATTCAGATTAATTAAGTGTTTACAAAACCAATTATTTAATAGCAAACCCCCTTGTTAGCGCGGATCGAAATGTCTTATTTCGAATGGATTTCGGATGAGACTCGAATTAGTCCGAAATGGTGATCTCGAAGGATTTCAGATAAGACTCGAATTAGACCAAAACGGTCATCTCGAATGGATTTCGGATGAAACTCGAATTAGTCCGAATTGTTCATCTCGAATGAGTTTCGGATGAGACTTGAATTAGTCCGAAATGTTCATCTCAAATGAGTTTCGGATAAGACTCGATTTGGTCCGAAATGGTGAGTTCGACTTAGATTCAGGATCCATTCGAAACGTGTTCTCTAAGATTCAAATTCTTCAAACATGGCAGTTAGTTGTGATAAGTTTGAAAATTCGAAATTTTAGGGATATGGGGATCAATTTTCATGTTTTAATACTGATCTAAATATATCAAAATATTTTGAAAATATTATCCGTTTATCTCATGACAGATTTCAAAAACTTTAATTAAATAAAAATATATCAAAACAGGAAAACACCCAATAATCCGAATTTAACTCCAAAATATAATAACTTTTTGAATTTTCATAGCAACATCTGAGTATTTTAGTTCTGTGAATAGTTTCGGAATAGTGATGATTTCGGAATAGTGATTTACTTACCTTTTAAACATAAGATCCGATACCTCAATTCACAAAATATGTGATTCATACAGTAATTTTGAAACAATGATTTCAAATTCCTATCAGTTCTGTTAATTCTGTTTTCAAGATTTTAATCCAAGAATAATGGATACAAAAACAGAACTGATTTATCAACATATGCTCTGATACCATATGTTGATCAGTTCTATTTAAACATAATGGAAAACATAAGAAATACATGTAACAGCAGACATGCCAACAGAGAATCTAGTCAGAGATGCATCCATTGAGTTCGACATGATTGTCAGGATGATTTAGTTCCTCATTAGGGTGTAAGATTATGATAGTAATACCGAATTAGGGATAAATTCGGTTGTGGGTTATGGAGAGAGAGGTGGTGATTTTGATGATGTTATGATTAGACCTAGGTTGTGTAACCCTTTTTACTTCTCTAGTTAAATATAACATAATAATATATTTAATCTTACATTTACCAACTAATTACATAATAGGATTAATATATTTTGATCTAGATATAATATAAATGATTATAATGGCTACATGATTAAATATAACATAATAATATATTTAATCTTACATTTCCCAGTTTTAGTCGCCATTTACTTTGCGTACTACTTAGCATGGTTTTACACCTCGTAACGTGAGGGTTTTAGACTAGTTGTTAGGTTAAAGATGCTAATGTCAACAAAATGCTCAATGTAACATATTACAAAAAGAATAAAACGATTGTCTACTCTAGTGTTCAATAACATTAATATTTATTTATAATGAATAATATAAAAATAAACGAAAGTCGTGATGGATTGATAGATACAATTGGTGGTACGTATGAATCAAGGGGTTTGTGGGTCTTGTGGCACATGCGTACACGCATATTCGTGCACATCTTTATATAAATACAAATACGATGTGTCATATCTCGGCTTTGATTCGCAGAACGTAATTATATATGTTACGGTCAAGTCTCTCTAATCACCAGCATTTGCTCCCATCTCGATTATTAACTTATTAAACTCAACTAGGGGATATGTGATTTCGGTCGGTATCGATTTTGTTAATTACGGTATTAACATTCGCTTTAACAACAGAAAGAGAAATTTAAAAATTAAAGTTGTGATATGTTCAAAGAATAGCAACGCATTATTTTAAATTGATAAAAACACCATAGAAACGAATATCGGTACTTGCTCCAATAATACGGATGTCGGTAATGACGTTATCTAGTCTAAACAGATTCAGTTTGTTACGGTATCGGTACATTACCAGGACTCGTATAACCTCCAACACCAAAAATACATTATTCCAAACACAACTCCGATTTCAACAAAATATGTACCGGATTGTCGAGGAAAAAAAATAAATATAACTATGTATTTAGTTTTTTTTAACTAATTACCAAAAAAAATCAAATTAGTTAAAAAATCAATGGGTTAAATAAGTAATTATTTAATTGTATAGTTGTATAAGAGGTAAAATTGAAAATTAAAATTAAATATAATTAAAAAATTGTTCACTTAATTTTTAATAAGTAAACTAGTAAACCTTCCACGCACGTTGCGTTGGGAATTTGATGATTCAGTGCATTTTGGTATCGATACGATGCCGACACTAGTCAGTTTCTTCCTAATCGCTAACCTAGTCTATTTTTTAAGGTGCAGGACATTTTTATTCTTTTAGATGGAACAAGCAAATATAAAACCTTAAGGACAATTTTGACATTTTACTTTTATATTTTTATTATATAGTTTTATTACTTATTTCCTCATTATATAGCTTAATGATTATTATTTTTAATAATTTTTTCGATATATATATATATGTGTGTATGTTTCACTAAAGATATATTGAAAAGAAAAGGTTATATTATTTATCAAAATCTATTTAAATACCCATTAAAATTTTATACGATCCGACCCAACTCAAACCAAACCAAAAAACATTATCACATAGTAATATTTACATGGACATCTTTAATATCATACTTTTTAGTTATTTGTAACAAGCAAATTGTAAATGAAGATATAAATTCTACTAAAAACTATGACATTATAGACGTCTATGCATATATCACCAGAAGCGGAAATTTTTAGGTGTCGTTTGTCTAGCGCTATTTGATAATATTTTTTGGTCTGGTTTGAGTCGGTTAGGTCATATAAAATTTCAGTGGGTATTTCAATGTATTTTGATAAATAATATAACTTTTTTTTATCAAATTATCTTTAGTAAAAAGGAAAATAAGAAATTAATGATCTATGTGAGTTTACCGATATACCCTTACAATAACATTATATACATATATTAAAAGAAACAAAATGAAACCTTCTTATTAGTTAGATTTTTTTCTTTTTTGTAATTAGAAAGAATTTTTTCTCGTTTGAATTTTCTCCTATATTTATATTAGGTGCAACATGTTAAATATTTGATAAAGCTTAAAAAACATTTAAACCGAGTAACAAAAGGTAGGAAAAAACTCAAAAAGTTACGAATGAACCGATTAAACTAGACGGTCGAGAAAGTTTCCCGTGTTTTTTCCATGTATAAATAATATCATAACAATTTGATAAACACAACCATTATGTGATAGTTTTTACTACAACTCTTGGATCTATTGAGCCCTAAAAGGAACAAATAATTGAAAAGGAAAACTAGTTTCTAACATCTGATCCTTAATAATAATACTTATAAGGTTTGCTGCTCTAAACTCTGATCTCACTTAAAGACTGTTCACAAGATCTGTTAAGAGAAAAACTCTACTGGAAGCCAGAGATTTGTTGATGAGAACCTCTGATAAAGATAAAGTCTGTTGAAGTAAAGTCTGCTGAACACTTACAAAGGATAAAGCCCAACAGAGGATATCTCAACAGTTGTTATCATCAGAGTTTATATTGTATTTTAATGTAACAGTGTTTTGGTCTGGCAGAGGTTAGAGTTTGTTAGTTTGTTAAATGTCACTTTCATAGTGACGTCAACCAAAGATGCTCAGTGGTTTGTAATGTACTATAAATAGAATAGTGTCTTTACTGTTCTATCTATCATTTCTACACATTGTGTACAAACAAATTAGAGTGATCTTAGGTTGAGGGGGAGTTTTTAATTGCATGCATACGTGATTAATATTACAAAAGCATTGTCAATGGAAACATTCTTCCAATTGTTGTGAATCAAAGTTTACATTTCTGCTACATTAATCTTTGATTATCTTCATTCATTACTTTCCATCTTTAAACTTTCACAACAATTCAAACTCTAATTTTAACAATTGGTATCAGAGCTTGATCATTCAAATTTTGTTTAACAATCAGTTTGATATAAACTGGTCAGATCTCACTACTAATTCGTTTGTTCGTTTGTACTGAAAATAGAGTAAAAGTTTATTTACGTTCAAATTTTTAAAACAAAACTTGTTTGTAAACAATCAGAATGTCTCAAAATCCACAAGATCCACACAACACTGATATCATGTACAAACCTACGATACTTGTCAGATCAGAGAACAATATCTTGCAATGTCGAATGGGTCACATACTTGAACAACAGAACCCAGGATACTAGAAATCGGTTATCTTTGGACCACATGTTCCGATGGTACCGAGTGCCAAAGATCCAAAATTTCAAGTTCCAAAGAGTCTTGAACATTACTCCGAGTAAGAATTTCAGAAAATTGAGCTAGATGCAAAGACATTTAGTATCGTGGCAACTGCTTTGCCTAATGATATCTATGCTGGCATGTTGCACTGCAACAGTGCAAAAGAGTTATGGGATGCTCTGTTTACACTATGAATAGTCGATTTCTAAGATCACTACCAGAAAAATGGGACACTATTGCCTTTGTAACTAGAACCACTTTGGGTTCAAAGAGATGAGTTTGACTCAGCTTCATGGTACGCTTCTCACTTATGAGAGCGAGCTTAACCAGAAAAAGAATCTACAAGAGTCGGGAAAAGTAGCTAATGACTATTCTTTTGGTAGTACAACACTTTTTGGTCAAGAAGAAACCTATGGTAGTAGTAAGGAATAGAGTTATGATCATTTTATTGACATAACATCTGGTGGGAATTTTAACTCTGATTCTTGCTCACCCAACTTTGCTTTTGCAGCAAATGGGGAAAACCAAGTTTCTAACAACTTATCCTTTGAACTTAATGATCTTCAACATTTTGATCCTATAAAAATCATGAGTCTTAAAAAGAAGAGATACTGTCTTGTCATAGTTAATGATTTTTCAAGGTTTACATGGACCTACTTCATGCACTCCAAAGATGAGACTGTAGGTATTTTACAAAATTTTGTAACACAAGTTGAAAAGCAATTTGACTTGGTAGTAAAAGCCTTTGGAGTCACAATGGATAGGTTTAAAAATAAGGAGTAGGATGATTTCTATGTGTCAAAAGGGATTGTTAGGCAATACAACATCCCAAGGACACTAGAACAAAATGGGTGGTTGAAAGGAAAATTAGAACTTTGATTGAAGCTACTAGAACAATGCTTGCAGACTCAGTTTTACCCTTGTCTTTTTAGGCAGAGGCTGTAAACACTGCTTGCTCTGTAAAGAATAGAGTTTTGGTTAACCACAGGCATCAAAAGACTGCCTATGAAATTCTATACAAAATTAAACCTCTGATCTCATATTTCAAAATCTTTGGCTGCCTATGTTTCATTTTAAACTTAAAAGATTCAATTTCAAAATTTGCAGCCAAAGTAGATTGTGATTATTTCTGGGATACTCAACCACTGCTAAAGTCTATAAAGTCTTTAATTCAAGGATTAGGTGTGTGGAAGAGACCTTGAATGTAAAGTTCAATGAACTTTCTTCATTAAAAATTCTAGCAAATCCTGCTGATCTGTTTCACTTAGATAAATTTACATTTGAATATATGACTATCAAGACTAACAATACAGGTACACCATAGTCTTCACATCAAGATTATGGATATGACATTCTGATTCCACAATACAAAAGTCATTTCATCCACCAGAGAAACAGATGTTACTAACAACTATGAAAACTCTACCACTATTGGATTAATAGTTGTTGATCCCCAACCTCTGCCAGCTCATCAAATAAAACCTCTATTGACAAAAGTCTAGTTTCTGTGAACAAAAGTCAACCTGTCTTTACCCTCATTCCACCTATACCTCCACCTCCATTCCAAACAGATGTTGGCTCTTCAAAATTGCCAACAAATGTTAGCTCAGATGATTTCCATCTGCAGCCTTCACCTCAAAATGCCATCATTCCATACAAGGGAGATCTAATCTACCTTAAAAACCATCCATCTGACCAAATCATTGGCAGCATCAATGAATGGGTTCTCACAAGAAGTAATCCCAAAACATTTGTCTTTTTGCTTGTTTTCTATCACTCACACAACCTGTCAAGTACCAAGAGGCACTAAAAGACAACAGTTGGGTAGAGGCCATGCAAGAAGAGCTCCACAGTTTTAAAGACAACAAGTATGGGAACTTGTAGCATTGCCTCAGGATGTATTTCCTATAGGCACAAAATGGATCTTCAGGAACAAAACAGATGAAAGGGGCATTATTGTCAAAAATAAAGTTAAGCTTGTGGTTCAAGGCTATAGACAAGAAGAAAACATTGATTTTGATGAAACTTGTGTTGAAAAAGTAGGGGTCATCAGACTGTTTTTAGCCTTTGTTGCCAACCACAACATCAAGGTGTTTCAAATGGATATCAAGTGTGCATTCTTATATGGCAAGATCAACAAAGAGGTATACGTATGCCAACCCCCTTGGTTTGAAGAAACTTTTTATCCAGATCATGTTTACAAGCTAAACAAAGCTTTATATGGCTTGAAACAAGCACCTAGAGCCTAGTATGAAACTCTTTCCACCTTTCTCTTATCCATAGGCTTTACAAGAGGTGATAAAACTTTGTTTTTAAAACGGAGAGAAAAGAATTTAATGCTTGTCCAAATTTATCTGGATGACATCATTTTTGGATCCACATGCAATGGTATGTGTGAAGAGTTCAAAAAACTCATGACAGCAGAGTTTGAAATGAGTGCTATGGGTGAACTCCAATGCTTTCTAGGTCTTCAAGTTAAGCAATTACAAAATGGTACTTTCATTCATCAAAGTAAGTATGGCAAAGAACTACTTACCAAATTTGATATGAATGATTGTAAACCATGTAGTACACGCATGGCTACATCTAAGCTGGTCACTATTGATGACAAAGATGACTTGGTTGATCAAACTCTTTATAGAAGCATGATTGGGTCTTTATTGTACCTAACTGCATCTAGGCTAGATATCATGTTTGCTACATGTGTCTGTGCCAGATCCCAGTCAATACCTAGGAAGTCAAATCTTATTGATGTGAAAAGGATATTCAGATACATAAAAGATGATCCCACAGTTGGTATCTGGTATCCTACTAATCGGAATATTGAGCTTTCAGGTTACTCATATAGTGACTTTGCTGGATGCCGTGCCACAAGGAAGTCAACTTCAGGAGGTTATCAATTTCTAGGAAATTGCTTAGTTTCTTGGCAAAGAAAAAAGCAAGTTGTAGTTTCAACATCAACAGCTGAGGCTGAGTATATTGCTGCTACAAGTTGCACTACTAAGCTCCTATGGCTTCAAAATCAATTGCTTGATTTTGGTGTAACTGCTCTAAAGACTCCTCTCATGTTGGATAGTAAAGTAGCTAAAAACATCATTATAAATCCAGTTTCACATTCCTCAACCAAGCACATTGACATCAGACATCACTTTGTGAGGGATTGCTATGGAAAAGGTTTGATTTCTCTGCATTATGTTCCAACTAAAGATCAACTTGCAGATGTTTTAACCAAAGCATTAGATACATCTACCTTTGAAAGTCTGATCTCTAGGATTGGAATGCTAAACATGGATTAAAAGCAAAAGTTTGTTCTCGATGTGTAAACAGCATTAAAATGTTTTCAGGATAATCAAAATTCCATCCTTAAAAGTAGCTTAAATTGAAAATTTTCACTATATCTCTAAAGTCTGTTCCTAACCACTGTTTCTCAAAAACCTCTGTTTGGCTAAGAAAATCTATCCATTGTTAAAAGTGTATCCTCTGTTCATGTCCACTGTTCACATCCATTGCTTGGGCTAAACCAATGTTTTCCGTATCCATATGATATTTATCCTCGGATAGTGTAAAATCACAACTGTTCATGTCCACTATTCACAACCACGGCAGGTCTCCAGCAGAGGTTTCCAAACAACTATCATCCACTATCAAAATAGAATTTACACGTGGACAGATGTTACCCATCAGATCTTTGAAACAGATTCCACGTTAGCATTCACTTTTTGCCATTTATAAACCTTTGTTCCATCCAAACAGATCGAAGACGCAAACCATTATCCTTCGAGGTGGGATACAAAGTGTTGTTAAAGGTCTCACCTTGGAAGGCGTAGCTAGATTCGGGAAGCGCGAAAAGCTCAACCCGTGATATATTGGACCTTTCAGAATTCTGGCAAAGATTGGTACTATGGCCTACAAGCTAAAACTGCCAGAGGAACTCAATAACGTGCATGACACATTTCATGTGTCCAACCTGAAGAAAAGTCTAAAAAATGACACAGTTATCATTCAGTAGATGAAATTCATGTTGATGACAAATTACAATTCACCGAGGAACCAGTTGAAGTCATGGACTGGAAGGTCCAAAAGACAAGAAGAAGCCAAATCAAACTGGTGAAGGTTCGCTGGAATTCGCGTCAAGGTCCCGAGTATACGTGGGAGCGTGAAGATCAAATCAAGTCAAAATACCCCCACTGTTCGAGAAGACTCCTTCAGCGGATGCCTCAAGCTGAATTTCGGGACGAAATTCTTTTTAATAGGGGGAGTATGTGACAGCTGGCAAATAACCGGTAATTCCGTATAATTTAATCACTAATTTTATATCATAATCTCATGCATAGTTATCGTAATTCAATTGCAAACTGAGTCGTACGTCATTAGGGTAAGTAAACTTGATCATAACATATACTGGTTTCCGTTACAACTCGAAACAAACCAAAACAATGCCCTAAAAGTGTTGGCATGAACGCACTAAATGCGGTGACACTAACCGTGTCGGTAAATCCGCAAACACGAATCAGAACAAGGAATAAAGGCATGTTAATGCCGTACCTGAGTCCACATACAAATGAAAACACATTTTGAGAACAACTATTACAATAATACATAACTTTTCCGGTATAACGCCTAAATTGCAAAATTGTCCGTTTCGACCAAAAAGGCGACAAATGGCGATTTGTCCGCAAGACTAGTTCGGAGGATTCCGGATGTCAAGATAAGAATAAAACACTATTAAACATCCTAAAATAATGCGAGAATAGCAAGAATGCATAAAAGGCATTGTTTCCGGTCATTCGGTAAACAGTGCATAGCTTGACCGGAAAGCGGTCGATCGTCGAAACGACGAATATTTTAGTAGCCGATAGCCTCATCCGGGCATCTAGTGAACTAGTTAAGCATTATTTGGGACTCGGAATCCATTCAACTAACATAAGGACACGGAAACACAACTTTCGGAAAAGTTCAACGGCGGATCATAAAAGTGTCGATATCGATTGAACGGTCGAACGAAAGACATATCGACCATCCTAACTCATCGTATATTCATCTAGCGAACTAGTCATGCTTATTTTTGGATCAGAAATGCACTAATTAGACACCATATATCCATTGTGATAGTAAAAAACAAAGGCTTCCGGTACTAAATAAATAGTTCCGTTTATTAGCGATTATTACGACGATGAGCGATCTAGCGACGCATCCGTCATCCGAAACTTATATTGGAGGATCATGTGGATTAAATACTATATAAATACACCCTAAACTCAAGTCTTATGCTTAAGATGCTAGAAGATTAACCCTAATCACTATACTTATCCTAATTACCTAAATATATCAAATTTTAACATGTGGTAAAATCAAAATTTACACTTCACCCCCCATCATAGTTCACGGCTCAAGTGGGTCCCACCCCACTTGATTTTGTTGAAAATTTAAGATCTTAAGTATGGTGTGTTAGATGTTTGATGGACTTGAAAGATTAGATGTATATATCATGATCTTCCAAAAATAATTCCTCATTTCTTCAAGTAAAAGTTGCAACATTTTCCCTCTCATTCTTCTTCCAATCCCACGACTCCACCACCTCCACCATAGGCCACCATTTAGCCACCACAAATCACCACTTTTTACACCACTTGAGCTTAAACAAGACCCCTAAAGAAGCTAGCATGGATGGAGATCATTAGGGATTCCTAAGGAGCTTCATCTTCTTCTAAATCTTCAAGATACTTGTGCACCCTTTGTAAGCTAAACTCCTCCATAATTTAGCTTATGTTTATATTTAGATTATTAGTATACAAGTTGATCATCTTGAAAATCAAGAAAAGATAGATCATAAACCCTAACTCACAACATAATAATAACAATAAATATTGTTTATTTTGTGTTGATTATATGTTTATATGATTGTTAGATTGCATGTTGAAGTTGTTTATGTTTAAAGTATGATATAAAAGTGGAATGATCTTGTGTGATTTAGTATAAAAATGAAGATTTAAACATGTTAAGGTTTGAATCTAAACAAGATCATCAACTACATCATCCATGAAAAATACTACAACTTAAAAATAATTTTTATACATATGAATGATTTTTATGAGAAGTAAACACTTATATTTAAGTTGTAATCACCTTAAAAAAGTGTAGTAATCAAGGGGTTAAGTGCATGAACTTGTCTAAACAACATGATATAAGTAGTGTTTTGAAAAGGTTAATAAATATTAAAACCCACTTGATTTACTAGGATTTTAAACCATAAAAAGTCATGGATGATGATGGTTTGATTATGTAAAATAAATATTAGATGGTTTGTTGTTGATGATTATGAGTTTAAACAGGTTTTAAATACGTTTTTAAAACGTGAAAAACGCTATAGCTTAGGGGAAACTATGGCGAAATTTTCTAAAAATCTAATCGCGATTAAGACATGATTAGTGGGGGGATTAGTGGACTAAACGCGATTAGTAACTTAAAACGGCATTAAGTAGACTCTAATGACAAGGGTTATCCCAAAATAACCAAGTGTTCAACGAAATTATAAATATATATTTATAAGCAAGAATAAATGCTTTTACAAATATATATTTCTATTTGGAAAATAATACAAGTATTATATACATATTTGTTTCCAATAAATTTGTATGTATACATGTGTGTATTGTATGTGTATGTATTAGAAACTTAGGGTATTCACAATAAAAATACCCCACCATATACAAAATACAAACACTTGAATAATACACCAAGTATTGGTAACATAATAAATATATTTTTGTTAAGCGTCGAAACAATAAATCGGACAATTGAAGCAATGCAAACAATAGGCGAACATTCAAGATTACACCTTCGCGTCGACGACCAACGGGCAATTCTTGACGAAAACGAACATGTAGTGAACGACGCCGACGACGAGTCTAAATATATATTTAGACATTCAACATATTATATATATAATATTTTATATATTATTATCGAAAACAAAATCCGGAAAGTTAAAAATATAAAAAGTTAGAAAAATTATAAGTAAATACTTATAAGAAAAAAATGGGCTTTTTATAAATAAATTTGGGCTAGGCCCAAATTGTAAAAAAAATCATATGCTAGGCCCAAATCCCATAATATTTATGGATGAGGCCCAAAAATAATAAAAGCCCAAAAAGGACATAAATTACATGGGCTTGGCCCAATGACAATAAAACATGGTCTAGGCCCAAAGACATAGATGATATAGGCCTATGACAAGAAAACATGGGCTAGGCCCAATGACATGTGAAGGGCAAGGCCCATTTCACACATGATTTATAAACAATATATTATATATATATATGATATATATATATATATATATATTATTATAAGAAATATATATATAACAATATTAATCGAACAACAAACTACCAACACTATGATAACATTATAAGTTGTTCAAGCATAACAAAGAAATACATAACAAGAATTC
Source organism: Scalesia atractyloides (assembly GCA_947069175.1). Classification (NCBI taxonomy): domain Eukaryota; kingdom Viridiplantae; phylum Streptophyta; class Magnoliopsida; order Asterales; family Asteraceae; genus Scalesia; species Scalesia atractyloides. Next base: position 67,892,614 of record CAMTDV010000020.1, on the reverse strand, counting down.
AAGATGAACAACGAATACAAGGTCCATTGAGACCTAGGTGTCTAATGAAACCAATACGCATGTAGGTTACATACGTTGTGGACACCGATCGATAAACAGTACGACTTAAACGGAACACAAAAATTGTGAGTTCATGTCCCTCCTTTCACTTATTTTAAGTTTTGTTTTAAACTATCGAGGGGAATTACATGTCATGTCAAAACAGTATGTTAGCTATGAGTTAGCAGATAAGAGATCACTATGCGTAAGTAGGAAATAAAAATAGTAACCATTAATCACTTAGTGACCAAGGTGCAAAAGAAGTAGATCTATTGAGTTTGAGACTCGCTCCACTCCTGGTTGGTATACCCATTGGAGTGCTTTTGTGATCCCAAAATGTCAAAGAAGTCTCGGTTTGGTTACTTACTTATGGCACAAGTATGTCAGGGTGCTCGCAACACACTGATAGATCCTTAATTAACTCATTGATGCTAATAACATACTTGGATTTCAATACAGGTTTTCAAGGATGACATTTGATACGAAAACATTAAACTACATGAACTCGCCAACTTTATGTTGACTTTTTAAAATTACATGTGTTTCAGGACGCAGGACTTGAGCTGGTGATGGGATCCGGGTATGGGATTTGTTAAGACAACGATGTACTACCTTTTGAAAGGTTTGCCTTTTATATCCAAACCTCGTTTGGGTATATAGAGGTCAAAGCCTCAGCATAACTTTGTGATGAAAATAATATCTTATTTTGGAACATGTGTTTTAAACTATGTTTGTAATGGTAATCTGATACTAATAACAATGTGGTTTCACTTTTGAAGGATGTAAATGTTTAATGAAACTTAGTAATGGCATGACATCGTTGTTGTTAATACTGTTTACTAAAATTAGATGCAATGATTACCTAATAGTCACACACTTGCGCTTCCGCTACGACTGGGGTGTGACACCTGTCTATGTGGATACTCTTGACAGTTCTGGTAAAATGCTAAAGTTGAAATTCAAAACAAAAAGTCATATGCTATTACTTCTAAAGTCGAAGAAATCTTGTCCGAATTTCCCCATCTTCAATTTCCATAACATTGGGTCTGAATGACCTAGAAGGTAAAACTTCTTTTCATAAAATAGACCTGCACACTAAATTCATAGAACGTGGTAATGAAGGTCAATTGACCGGTGTTACAATGTTTAAACCAAAATTCCCTGCTGAAATGAGGTTCTTTTTCCATACACTACTTCACTTCCAACCATTTATCAACCACCATCCATCATACCTTTTGCTGCCAAATATCCTCTAGAACTAATGGCCGTGCAAAATGAAATTGAATCATTCTTCACAGTAGAGGATAATACAACCTGACTTTCCATATCTCTTTAGTTTTAGAAAGCCAAGAAATTTAGATGAATATCTAAAGTTGAAGGCTAGACAGGCTGAGAATATTGCCAAAGAGAGGAGCAAAGGGAAAGATGAAAGTACTACTCAAGGCATTTTCTCTTATGAACTGAGCAAAGTAAGAAAGATTGAAGACTTTGCTAAAGAGATGAGTAATTCTATGTTAGAAAGGCCTATAAAAGCTAAGCTTGATGAAGAACTGAAACAGGATTATCTTGACCATATTATGCAACACAAACCATACAAAGCAACAAGAGCACAATTCAAGGATTAGTCTGCAAATGAGCTTAAAGAAGAAATTGATAGAATTTAGGCTATGCTCAAGGATCCATTACACAATCCAACTCCACTGAGTGGAAAAAGACTAAACCTATTGATCAAAGACATGCCATAAAGATTAAAAGGATGAAAGTTGGGCTAGTTGCTGCAAACTGTGGCTCATCAAGATCTGTTGCAAGATGGTCAGAGTCTAAGGTAGTTGTTACCTACAAAAGAGTTGAAAAGCTTATAAAGAAAAATACTCCAGTTCCAAGAAAGCCAACATATCCACCAACAACAATCCCTCAACAGACCCAAGCCTCCAAAAAGCATTCTTCAACCACTGTCTTACCCACACTTACCTTAAACCAAGTAAAAAAGGCAAAAGCAAATGGAAGAAGATGATGAGCAGAGGTTTGAAGAGCACAGGAAGGAGGGAATCAAAAATCTAATGCTTTACCATATAGATGCTGCAAGTGATAAGCTTAAAGAAATTATCTCAAACCTTGTTGGCAGACCTCAATCGCCAAACTCATTAAGAATAACTCTTCACACAAAAACCATCTAGTCTAAAAATTCTAAAGTGGAAGTCATCCTCAGACACCCACGAATTGACTTTGCTCAGATCAGATGGTAAAGTTCAAAAGCTTACTATGGAGGATGCATATGGTCTTGATGCATCTGACCTCCAAGATCTGATGAACCTTGAACTTCAAAGCGATTTTGATGACATGATCTCCCTAGACTTTGAATTACAATTCAAAGGACATATAAGGGAAATGTTGATGAGAAATAAAGATTAGCAATAAAGAAGGGTTTTGGCATCATCTGTTCTAGGGGAGATTGTTGGATCTATTGAACCCTATAAAAGAACAAATGATTGAAAGCCAAAACAATCTACAACATCTGATCGCTAATAAAGATCTGCTGCTCTAAACTCTGTTGATACTTAAAGACTATTCACAAGATCTGATGAAGACAAAGCTCTGCTAGAAGCAAAGGTCGTGTTGGGATTGAACTCTACAAAAGAACAGATAATAGAAAGCCAAAATATACAACAAACCTCTGATCCAAACAATAATGTAACATCTGCCCAAGTCAAGCTCTGCTGAAGACTAAATGTTCAAGGTCTGCCATAGCTATACTCTGTTGAAGACAAGCTCTGTTGAAGACTAATGCTAAAAGGTCTGCCAATACAAGCTCTACTGAAAACAATAATGTAACATTTACCCAAGTCAAGCACTGTTGAAGACTAATGTTCAAGGTCTGCCATAGCTATACTTTGTTGAAGGCAAGCTCGGTTGAAGACTAAAGCTAAGGTCTGCAAAGACAAGCTCTGCTGAAGATCAAATCTAAAGGTCTGCCAAGACAAGCTTTCTACTAAAGATCAAAGCTAAAAGTCTATTAAGGCAAAGCTCTGCTGAAAACCAACAGAGGATGTATCATCAGTGTTTTCTATCAGTCCTTGTAATGTTTAGTGTATAACAGTGGTTAGTTTAGCAGATGTTATTAGTTTGTTATTTTTGTTAAGTGTCACTTTCATGCTGACATCACAATAAGATGCTCAGTGGTTAGGATTATAGTATAAATAGAATAGTGCATGTATTGTTCTATTTGATAACTTTAATCTAATATCAATTGATTCTATCTTTCTTACATTATGTACGAACAAATCAGTGATCTTAGGCTGAGGGGGAGATTGTGAGTCATATGCAAGTAATCATAATTACGAAAAGCATGACACTGCAAACAATCTCTCAACTGTTGTGAATTAAAGTTCTTCCATTCTGCTACAAGTTAATCTGATTTATCTTCTGTCATTTACCATATATAGAACATTCATAAACAGTTTTAAAACTCAGATCCTAACTATTGGTATCAGAGCTTGGTCAATCGAACTTGATTTAAAAATCAATTTGATTAAAATAGATCAGCTCTCACTACTAATTCAATTTGTTCGTTTTTTTTAAAACAGAGTTTAATTACATTCTAAAAGTTTTTAAACAAAAACTGTTTTGCAAACAATCAGAATGTCACACAATTCACAAGATCTTCATAACACCGGCACCATGTTTAAACCATTGATTCTTGTCAGATCAGAGTATAATATCTGGCAAAGAAGGATGGGTCATGTCCTTGTCAGCAAAACACCGGTTGCTGGAAGTCGGTCATCTTTGGACCTCATGTTCCAATGATACCTACTGAGGACCCTAAAGTCCAAGTACCAAAGAATCCGAAAATTATTCCGAGCAAGATTTCAAAAAAAATCGAGCTAGATGCAAAGGCATTTAGCTTCGTGGCCTCTGCATTGCCAAACGATATCTATGCTGGGATGTTGCATTGAAACAATGCAAAGGAATTATGGGATGCTTTGAAGGAGCAATTCGGTGGGACTAAGGAAGTGATTGAAAACAACAAACAGTTCTTAATCAACAATATGAAACATTTTGTCATGTCAAAGGAGAGTCACTAACCTAACAGTTCAAACGTTTTAGCTGTCTCATTAATGAACTTAAACTGGTGAATTGACTCTAAATAGTCGTTTTCTTAGACCATTACCAGAACTATAGCTTTCGTTACTAGAAATTCAGTTGGGTTTAAAGAAATGAGTCTTACTCAGCTTCATGGTAGGCTCCTCACTTATGAGAGAGATCTGAACCCAGAAAAAGAAGCTACAAGAGTCTGGCAAAGTGACTGATGACTATACATTTGGTAGCACAACTCTCTTTGGCCAATAAGAAGTCACTGGCAGTAGTAAGGATCAGAGTTATGATCATTTCATTGATATAACTTCTGGTTTCAATTTTGACCCTTACACACCCAATTATCATTTACTGTAATGGGAAAGCCAAACTTCTGACAACTTATGCTTTGAGATGAGTGACCTTCAACATTTTGATCCATCAAATTTGGAGGAATTGACATTTTGCACCAGTTAGCTCTGTTAAGTGTCAGGGCTAACAAGTATTACAAAAGAACTGGTAGGAAGTTCCCAGGGTTGCATGGGGGGACAAAAGTTGGGCTGGATAAATCAAAGATAAAATGTTATAAGTGTAATAGGCTAGGAAACTTTGCTAGAGAATGTAGGTCTCAATCAACTTGACCAATTGTCACACATCCTACCCTAGACCTCAAAACATTGTCCATTATTCCCAATGTACCCTTGCTCCTCACATGCAAAACATTGCTCACTTTGCACACCCTGCTACCACCGTCCCAGTGCAATATGTTCAAACCACTGTTCCTCAAATTCAGTATCTTCCAGCACCAGCTCCTCAGGTTCAAATGCAACCTGCACAACAAGTTGCTCAAACCACTACTCAGGCAGAGGTTAATCAACAGAGCTTCTTTACTCAGGGCTTTGTTGATTGGAGTAGCTTCTCAGAGGATCTAACTTTTGAAAACTTTGCTCTAATTACAAACATTGAAAAGAAACAAAATGTATTTTGCTTTATGGCATTAGAGTCCAAAGTTGAGGGTGTTGAATTTGAGGAGGTGGGATCAAAATCTGTTGAGTCTAATGTTCATGATGAAATAGTGGTTACAAAAGAAAGTGTTGATGAAGATGAGAAACCTTTGTCTGATCCATGGGAGGCTAGTGTCTGTGAAGGTGAATGTGATTGTACTATGATGGCTGCTACGAAGGTATCTCCTCAGGTTTTAAAAGACCTATGTTTAGATAAATGCATCATAGCTTTTGCTAACATAAAAGTGGTGAATAAAAACCTTAGTAATAAGATTTTAGATGATGAATTGCAATTTAAAAAACTTTCAAAAGAGTTAAAATCAAAATTGCTTGAAAAGGATTCTTAAATCAGAAGTCTAAAACATGAAGCAAGCATAACCAAGGATCAAATCCAAACCATGATAGAAAAATATCAAGTTTTCAAAAAGGAGTTGGAATCCACCCAAATCACTTGTGAAAAATGGGTGGAGTCCTGCAAAGGTCATGAGATCTTATTGGAAAACCATGTCAAAAGTAACATAAAATTTTGCATTGGATTCAAGAAAAATGACCAAGTTTCAGAAAATGTTACTAAAAATGACTCTGGTGTGGTTGAAATTATTCCAACAAACTTGGCTGGTCAAGAAATCAAAGTCCCATATAAAAAGGGAAATAAAATTATTATAGAAAGACATGAGGGATCCTCAACTTTTGAGGAGATTGAAAATATCATTTCAAACCCATATTGAAATGTGACATTCTTGAAAATTTTAAGCCAATGGAATTTACAACCACTGGTGGTGTCAAAGCATCAAAGGCTAGAATCATTCCCATTTCAGACTTACCAGCAAATGTTACAACATCTACTAACAAAAAGTCTGAAAAGGGAAAGAAGAAAGAAAAGATCAAAAACTTGTTTTGTGATTTATGTGAAAGAAGAATCATGTTACTAAAATCTGTCTTCTTCTAAAAGCATATGACAACAACAAAACGAGTGAGATCATTGATTCTCCAAATTGAAAATATGTAATAAAACAAATTATAAAACTCAAGAGTGTGTTTATCTCAAAAACTTTGATGTGAAAAAGGATGGTATAAATCCAAAACAATGGAGAGTTCAAAGACAAGTACTTCAAAAGGAAAGTATAAACAGACCTTTGTGCCTGTTGAAACATCTGTTACCAAAGCACTGAACAAAACCTCTGCTCCCAGAGAGGTACAGGTAATAGATGCTCCACCTGCCAACCAGTACCCAAGAGGATATGGCCTACCAATTTACCAAAGAGTACCTCTTAGTTATGAGGGTAACAAAAAGCTCTTAAAACCAAGAGTGAATAGGCATCCTCATGGATACTATCATCTAACAGGAGATGTGCCTTAACAGATGTTACAAAGATCTGTTGAAACCTCTGCTCATTCTTCCAAATTTGAGACTGAAATGTTTAGACCCCTTCCAAAGCCATTTTGGCTTTGGAAACCCACCTGAACTAATTTATACCTTTGTCTAGGGAGCTTCTACTTGCCTTGATAGTTTATTGTATGTAGATAGTGGAGGCCCCAGGCATATTACAGATGTAGAGCCATTCTCAAAGACTTTATGGCTCATGGAGAGGGTGATATATCCTTTGGTAATAATTCAAAAGGAAAGGTACTCAGGTCTGGAACAGTTCAGGCTGCAAAGCTCAAATTTGAACATGTCAATCTTATCGACAATCTAAAATTTAATCTTCTTAGTGTTTCACAAATGAGTGACAGAGGCTATGGGTCATTCTTCACTAAGAAAACTTGTCAAATTGTTGGGCCACAGGTGGTTAAAAATATTGATCAAATCATAGCCGAGAGCAAAGCACAACTTATTGCTCATAGGAATGACAATGTGTATGTGGTTGATATGTTGAAAGATAATCTAATGACTGGTGCTTGTCTGTTCTCAGCTGCCTCTAACAAAGAGAAAGAACTATGGCACAGAAGACTTGGACACACAAATCTGACAACTATCACCACACTCTCTAAAAAAGGCCTTGTAAGAGGCTTACCACAAAAAGTTTTAACAAAAGAAGAACATTGTGTTTCCTGTATAAAAGGCAAACAACATAAAAGTTCTTACAAACCAATTGGTGAGTCCAAAACAAGTAAATGTCTACAATTGTTACACATGGACTCCTTTGGCCCTGTAAAAATCATGAGCCTCAGTAAAAAGAGATATTTGTCTTGTAATTGTTGATGATTTTTCAAGGTTTACATGGACTTACTTTTGCACTCTAAGGATGAAACTGCAGGCATTTTGCAAAGATTTGTGAAACAAGTTGAAAAGCAATTGACCTTTCAGTAAAAGTCTTTAGGAATGACAATGGCACAGAGTTTAGAAATAAGGAGCTGGATGACTTCTGTGTGTCAAAAGGAATTATAAGGTAGTACAGCATTCCAAGAACACAAAACAAAATGGGTGGTTGAAAGGAAAAACATGACTTTAATTGAAGTTGCTAGAATTATGCTTGCAGACTCTAGTTTACCCTTGTCCTTTTGGGCAGAGGCTGTAAACACTGCTTGCTATGTTCAAAACAGAGTTTAATCAACCCAAGACATCAATCCACTGCTTATGAAACTTTGTACAAGATCAAACCACTAATCTCCTATTTTAAAATTTTTGGCTGCCCATGTTTTATTTTGAACTTAAAAGATTCCATTTCAAAATTTGCAGCCAAAGTAGACTGTGGTTATTTTCTTGGATACTCAACCACTGCTAAAGCCTACAGAGTTTTTAACTCAAGGATAGGTGTGTGGAAGAGACTTTGAATGTAAAGTTCAATGAACTTTCTTCATTAAAAATTCCAGCAAATCCTGCTGAACTTTTTGATTTAGACAAATTCACTTTTGAATCTGTGTCTGTTAAGACTGACCATGCAGGTACACCATAGTCTCCACATCATGATTATGGATATAGCATTGGGATTCCACAGTATAAAGCCACATCCAAAATCAGAGGAACAGATGTTGTCAACAACTGTGAAAACTCTGCCACTGCTGGATCAACCACTGCTGATCCTGAATTCTCTGCCATTTCGTCAACCATAACCTATGTTGATAAAAGTCCAACCACTGTGGACAAAATCATCATGGTCTCACACCTCACCAATTTCTCCACCTTCATTTCAAACAGATGTTGCTTCTTCAAAATTACCATCAGACGTTAGCTCAGATGATTCACATCTGCGGCCTTCACCTCATAATGTCATCATTCCATACAAGGGAAATTTAATCTACCTTAAAAACCATCCATCAGACCTTATCATTGGCAACATAAATGAAGGGGTGCTCACAAGAAGCCAATCCCAAAACATTTGTCTTTTTGCAGGCTTCCTATCTCTCACACAACCTGTCAAGTACCAAGAGGCACTGAAAGACAACAGTTGGGTAGAAGCCATGCAGGAAGAGCTCCTCTAGTTTAAAAGACAACAAGTATGGGAACTTATACCATTGCCAAAGGATGTATATCCAATTGGCACAAAATGGGGTTTCAAAAACAAAACTGATGAGAGGGGTATTGTTGTCAAGAATAAAGCTAGGCTTGTGGTTCAAGGCTACAAACAAGAAGGAGGCATTGATTAGGATGAAACCTTTGCTCCAGTAGCAAGATTAGAAGACATCAGATTGTTCTTAGCTTTTGCTGCCAACCACAACATCAAGGTGTTTCAGATGGATATCAAAAGTGCATTCTTATATGGTAAAATCAAAGAAGAGGTATATGTTTGTCAACCTCCTGGCTTTGAAGACGCATTTTATCCTGATCATGTCTACAAGCTTAAGAAAGCTTTGTATGGCTTGAAACAAGCACCTAGAGCCTGGTATAAAACTCTCTCCACCTTTCTCTTGTCCATTGGTTTTTCAAGGGGTAAAATTGACAAAACCTTATTTTTAAAATGGAAAGGAAAGAATTTGATGCTTGTCCAAATTTATGTGGATAACATCATTTTTGGATCCACATACACTGACATGTGTGAAGAGTTTAGAAAACTTATGGCAACAGAGTTTGAAATGAGTGCAATGGGTGAGCTTCAATGTTTTCTTGGTCTCCAAGTAAAAAAAATTGCAAAATGGTACATTCATTCATCATAGTAAGTATTTCAAAGCACTGCTTAAAAACTTTGATATGAATGATTGCAAACCATGTAGCACACCCATGGAAACCATAAAGCTTGTCACTGTTGAAGAAAAAGATGACTTGGTTGATCAAACTCTTTATAGAAGCATGATAGGTTCATTATTGTACCTAACTGCATCAAGGCTAGACATCATGTTTTCAACATGTGTTTGTGCCAGATCCCAATCAACACCTAGAAAGTCCAATCTCATTGCTGTAAAAAGGATATACGAATACATAAAAGGTGCTCCCACACTTGGTATCTAGTATCCAGCTAATGGAAATATTGAGCTTTTGTTGATGCACTTTTGTGTCTGTCGCCTGTTCTTAGTTACGTCAGTAATTGTACGGTCTTTGGTTATTGTGTCTATACAGTTTGGTCGTGTCGACCAAATCAAGATATCCTCCTATCTTGATTTAGTATGACGTTTAGTTTGTCTGTGTTGTAAAACAATTGCATGTGTGCATACTGTTAAGTCTTGTGTACATCATGTCTGTTAGCACGTTCCCTAAAGAACACTTATTCATGCGAGTGAGAGATGCTTCGTACAAGCAAGTTGCTTGCTCACACGAGCCATTACATGACTGTACGAGTGACCCTGGTAACAAGAACTTGGCTTGTTTGTATGAATAAGCTACTCATTCGTACAAAGGGATAAGTTGTTCGTACGAGCAACCATTGCTGAATGTTTTTCGTGACTTATAGTAGTTCGTACGACCAGCAACATTCTTCGTGCTATTGCTGGGTGTTGGTACTATATAAACAGACATGCACTTCTTAGTTCAGGGTGACACAATGAGAGAGACACTGAGGCACAAGAGAGAGAGCACAGATAGAATATCCAGAGTCTGTATGAACATTGTTTGTATGTGTTTGTACTAGCTCTCTTCATTTAATCAAGATAGTGAATCTTTGGTTATCTTGTGTTTGTTACTTTGCTTTGGTTTGCATACTTACGTGGATTCCGCACTCGTATGTGTGTTAGATAAACAAGGAAGTAGGTTAATCTTGATCCTCCAAGTGGACCTACAAGTAGTATCAGAGCTTTGGCTCTCTTCCTTGTTTAAAAAACTGAGCTTAGTGTTGTGTTTGAGCAAGTTGTGAGGGTTCCTGGAAGTGTTCTTGAACTTCTAACAAGAAACTTAAGTTTTTAAAAGATAACTAGCTTAAAACTTAAGTAAAACTTGTTGTGTCCAGAAAATTTTCATAAAAACCTTGTTAGAATACATGGAGACATGTTAGGATACAGTGTTTCATAAAATTTTCTATCAAAGTTCAGTTGGTAATATTTTCCGGTGAAGGCTTGCTGGAAATTTCACCAGAATATTCCTTTAGGGTTGACCAGATCTTGAGACTTGACTGTTTTGACTGAAAAGTTGATATTGGAATGTTTGTCTTTTTAACCGAAACTATGTAGACAGCTGACAACTTTCTAACAAACTCAGAAACAAGTTTCTGTTACAAAAGGAAATTTTCACCAACCAACCCTGCAAAAAGATTCCTCTCTACGAAAAACCAAAACATCAGCGGAAGACCTTCGTGCGAATAACCCATCCGCACGAAGAACAAGATTGATCGTACAAAGTACCAACTGACTCGCATGAAGAACCTTGTTCGCACGAAGCATCAGTTGCTCGCACGAAAGACAGTGGTTCGTACGAGCAACCTAGTTCGTTACGAAGAACTTAGTTTTTTCGTGTCCTTCAGGTTATTTGTGATAGTTTTTCGTGAGAACTGATATCTTGAGGTCTTTGAAATTGTGAATCTTTACAAGAAAATTTTTATTTCAAGATTAACCCTTGAAATTTTCTAAAATTCTTAAAAAGAAAATTTTTATAAATAAACAAACAAATGGGTACAAATCCTTGGGATTGGGGGTGTAGTTGAAGCACAAACCAAGACTCACCAAAATTTAGCTTCGCAACCCCATGGGTTAAATCGATAATGCCTCAGCAGACGGACATTATTACCGCTAATCAATGGGCATGCGTGGCAAATCAAAATCAAAGCATTCAGACTCTTCTTTTTAGCGAGAGTGAGACAGGAAGTAATAACCGTCCACCGAAGTGAACCATATGAATGATTATCCTTCATGGTAAAGTCGTTTCCATATATATGTTCTTGGTCAGAATACAAAATTATGGACATGTTTTACTACATCGTATTAATAATCGTTCGAAGAAGCAGGATCAAATCTAACCTCTTTAGCCAACTTAGATGAAAATGATAAAAAGGCTTATGATTTAGAAAAGAAGGCATTCGCTATCCTTACACAAGCACTTCATAAGGACATTTATCATCAATTCGTGTACTATACCACCACCAAAAATTTGTGGGATACTTTGGAAGCAAGAGGGGAAGGAAATGCTGCCGTAAGAAAAATACGACATGATCTGCTGAAGAAAGAGTTTGAAGGTAATATGTTCATGGAAAATGAAACACTAAGCGATATGACAACACGTTTCTATCATCTACTTAGTGAAATGTATTCATACAAAGTGATTGCATCTCCACAAGAGATTGTAATGCATTTTGCTGATGCCTTACCACCAAAATGGAGTCAATTCATTGACTTGCTAAAGCACACAGGGGTTTTGGATGTGATCAGTATTTATGAATTTGTTCAAAAGCTGGAGAACAAAAATGAAGAAGAAATTTGAAAAGCAAAAAGAGTTCCTGTTCCACAAAATCTTGAAATGTATTTTGGAGGTATTAACACGGGCGTTGGTACACCTCAGCAACCAAAACTTCAAACAGCGTTTGTGTCAAATGTTAATCCCTTTCTACCACAACCAGTTCAAACACTCAAACCTATGGTCAAGTATTTGATCCTAAAGCCTTTCTACCACAACCACTAGTTGTTACACCTCAAGTTCCACAACAAGCTTCTCAACAAGCTTTCTATGGTAACAACTTTCAACCTGCAAATCCTAATACTGTCAGACTTGATACGTCACATCTTTCCAAGGTCAGTGTAGAAGTTGCTCGGGAACACATGGAACTTCTGAACACCATGGTTAGTGCATAGTGTGGATTAGTCGTTGGTCAAATTGGAAACATCAATTTGACTAATGAAGACTATCAACAAATAGACAGAGTTGAAATGGAGTTTGATGGATATTAAATGGGAATTTGCTAGTGCGGTTAGAAGAGCAAAGGACTACATGAGCAGAACTAGAAGAACAAGTTTAGAAAGCAAGAAAGACACAAAGTATGGATTTGATAAAGATGTTACTTGCTTTAACTGTGGTGAAAAAGGTCACTTCAAGCGTGAATGTACTCGACCTAGCAAGCAAGGAAATCACAACCTTTTCCAAAATCAATCACGGCCATCCAACATAACTCAAGTTAACAATGAACAAAGTATAGTAGTTGTTAACAACCCAAACAACTCCAACCAGTTTTGGCCTTCAAACAACACACACAGAGCATTAGTTGTTCAAGCAGATGAAGGATGTGATTGGTCAGTTCAGTTGGGAAGCAAAAATCAAGGAGGAACTGTGTGTTATGCCAAGATAATCAATCAGATCAAACATGTTCACAGTATTGACACTTCTGATGATGATGATAGTTCTGGGTATAATGGGATTTCTGATGAGGAAAGCTCGAGTGTAGGTGGTTATGGATCTGATTCAGATGTCAGGGAAAGGATTGATACTGAGGTCAATGAGTTGCTGAAAGAAGCAGAGAAGTTGAAAAGTAAAAAGGTTGGTTTGATAAGGAAAGCAGAAGTTACAAAAAAGGAAATGGAGAAAATCTTTGCCAACAATGCATCCTTTTCTCATCATACTGCTTTCATGACTAATGTTGCAGGTTCAACAAGTCAGGTAAAATCCGACTCTCCTAGGATATGCAATGATTGTGCTGACTTAAAAAAATTGAAACAATTAACAGTCACAATCAAAGCCTAGTAGTTAAACTGTCAAAATGCAAAGAGGCTAATCTGGCTTTAACTCGAAATGAAAAAGAATTCAAATCTGTAATTGAAACTCTTAAGAAAAGCATATCTGAGTTAACAAAAACAGTTTTGAACAAACATACAGGTATTAATAACTACATTAATATCCTTGAAGAAACAAAAAAGGAGTTAGCCATTGCCAAATGCGAACATGATGCAATCAAGCTAAAATTGGAGAGTTACTATAACTCCCAATATGTGCTTGATCACATCATTGACGTTCAAAAGCTTAAGGGAGATGTCAAATGCATTGGGTATAAATCGTGTTCACCCCCATTGAAACACAATTATACCAAATTGCATGATGAAGAGGAAATGCCACGTTTTGAACCATTTGTACCTCCTAATCTTGAAGAGTTTGAAGCAGGGTTAGGGTTTAAGCTAGAGAGTTCCTCAGATGAATCAAGAAAAACAGAGAACTCATCATCAGATGTTGATCAAAATCCATCTATATTAGAGGAAGATGATTCATCAGATAATCAGTCAGACAAGATCGATCAAGATCAATCTCTTGATGAAAAGAAAGGGGTAGAAATTTATGCTACTCCGATGTGCAATCTGTTGCAAATCAAAGGAATGATCCTATCGAATCTGTAAAGACAACTGCGTCTACATTTGAAAACGACAATGTGTTGTATATGTTGATTGGTGATAAGAAAATTTACTCAAACGAGAACTTTCCGATCAAAAATGTAAATCCAACTTCAATTGATCAAGTTTTTGAAAACTCAACAACCAAATTTTGGGAAAGAATAAACCAATCAAACTACAACCATTAATCGCTTCTAAAAGTAGACAACAAGAAAAGCGAGCTAAAAAACCTAAGGTGTCACAACCAAAGATTGAAGCTAAAGGCGCTCACAGCAAGAAAAAGGGGACGAATGTTAACTTTGTGGGCTCAACTGGTACTGAAAAAATTGAGACTTTTGAAAACATCTTAAATCTCGATTTTGTAAATCAAGTCATGATTTTAAAACGCAATAGTCAAAACAATTACACTCAACACACAAATGGGTGTGAAAATGGACCAAGTACCTCAAAGCCTACAAGTTCAACATCAAGTCATCAACCGGGATCTCCTAAATTTGTTGAAAGGAGAACCTGTTTTAAGTGTGGGGAAATTTGGCCACATAATAAAATACTGTACCAACTCAGCAAAACCCAAGTTTGTTGAAAAAGCCCTCCTGAAGCAAATTGCCAATGTCAATCTGTGTCACCTAAATAAGACAAACATGTTGTTAAGGATCAAGAAGAAAAACAACAACGTAAACAAGTTAAAATAATTGAGAAGGCATTGAAACCAGATGTTTTAGAAAAGAAACCAAGTTCTTCAAGATCGTTAAAACCAGAAATGTCTAAGTCGGTAAATAATAGTCAATCTGGAAAACATCAACAATCTTGGAAACCTAAAACCGGTAATGTTTCAGGGGGAGGCACAAAGTTTCCAAATCATCAAGAAATAGAAATCACATTTCTTGATGATAAGGGTCGACCCAAGATCACTAAGGCTTAGGTCCCCATCTCAAACTAATCGGGTAATGCAATGTGCAGGGTGTTCCAGGAGGAACTGTGAATAGTCATTGGGTTGTTGACAGTGGAGCATCACGACACATGACAGGCGACTTAAGGCTCCTTTATGATGTGAAGAGCATTAGTGGAGGTTTTGTTGCTTTTGTTGGAGATAAGGGCGGATAGATCACTGGAGAAGGAATAGTTTCCAATGGTGTTGTTAGTATTGACAAGATCAAATATGTTCATCAAATTGATCCCAATCTTCTTAGTGTTTCTCAAATCTGCGACAAGAAGTTCACTGTTCATTTTGATGATGCCGATTATTATGTGCTGAAACCTGGTTTCAAGATTCCCAAAGAATGTATTCTCTTGTCGGCTCCAAGAATAAATGACTTGTATATTCTTGACATGAGCCAAGCTATTACTATGTCTGCACAGGTACATGTTTTATCTCAAAAGCCACTGAAAAAGAATCAATCTCTTGGCATAGACGAATGGGACATATTCACTTGAGGAAAATGAACAATTGGTGAAAAATAATCTTGTGAATGGTGTACAAGTGAAGAATTTTTATCTACAAGACGTCAGTGTTTCGTGCCAGAAGGGAAAGCAAGCTCGAAAGTCTCATCCTGTGTAGAAAATAAACATTGTGAATATGCCTCTGGAACGTTTCATATGGACCTTTTTGGACCTATGAAACACAAGACTACCTTTGGTGATGCATATTGTTTAGTTGTTACTAATGACTATTCAATATTTTCATGGGTGAATATGATGGCACACAAGAGTGAAGTTCCTGAAATCCTCAAGAATCTTCTCACGCTACTTAAAATTTTGTACAATTTGAAGATAAGGAGAATAGGAAGCGACAATGGCACCGAATTCAAGAATCATGTTATGGATGAGTTATGTTCTTCTAAGGGCATTTTACATGAATACATTTCTCGATACACTCCACAACAAAATGGTGTCACTGAAAAAGAAAAATAGAACTCTTATCAAAACTGCAAGAACTATGTTAGTAGAGTCAGAACTTCCTGTTCAGTTTTGGGGGGAGGCTGTGGCTACTACTTGCTATACAATGAATAGAGTTCTTACGGTAAAATGGCATGGAAAAAAGGTTTCGAATTGTTACATAAAAGGAAACCGGATGTGTCTTTCTTAGAACCTTTTGGAGCTCCATGCACTAAGATTGATCCACATGGTAAATTCTGTCCAAAGGCTATCGAAGGTTTCTTTCTTGGATATGCTACTCCAAATTTCAGAGTGTGGAATTTATCAACGAAAAATATTGAGGAATGGGGTGAAGTTAAGGTTCAAAGATACACTGAATCAGTAAGAGCTCCGGGTGCTCCATGGATGTTTGACTACGATGGACTCTTTGACTCCTTCAATCTGCCAACTTTTGATGATGCATCTACAGCTGCTCAAATGCTACTGGAAAGTGATACTGTAGTTGACTCGTCATTAGTACGATCAATTATTGTTAACCCTGAAGTGTCTACTTCGGTTGACAATCTTGTTCAGAATGAGAAATTTGAAGATGTTGTTGATTATAATGTTTCGTCAGAAGATGATGAGTTCCATGATGCAAATGAAGCTACTTCTGCTCTGATTCCTGGAATTTCTGATGTCACATCAAATGTGCAAAATCAAGGGACTACTGAATGTCATGCTTCTACATGTTCTTCGACTCCAGCCATCGAATTAGCTGTTGATCTGAATATCAACAATTTGGGTATAAATTCTCGAGTTGTTCCTGAAACTCGAATTCATAATACCCATCCTCAGTAGAATATTACAGGAGATGTCTAGAGTGGAGTGCAGACACGTAATCAGCTAAGAAACAACCAGAATGCTGGTTTGTATACGATATTAGAGAATCTGGGGAACAAAATGATTGGTCTTTTGCCTGCTATGTTTGCTAAATAGAACCAAAATCTTGGAAGAGGCTATGAAAGAAGACTCATGGGTTGAAGCAATGCAAGAAGAACTTCAGCAGTTCAGAAGTTGGGCGTGTGGAAATTGGTTGACAGGCCCGACAACTATAAGAAGATTGGTACTAGATGGGTTTACAAGTGTAAGAAGCATGACCGAGGTGTTGTTGTGAGAAATAAAGCAAGATTGATTGTCCAGGGCTTTAATCAGGTAGAAGGCATTGATTATAATGAGGTTTATGCACCATAAGAATTTTCTTGGCTTATGCGTCCTACATGAAGTTTACAGTTTATCAAATGGATGTGAAGAGTGCATTTCTTCATGGTGTGGTTAAAGAAGAAGTATATGTTGAGCAACCACCTGGTTTTGAAGATCCAATCCATCCTGACAAGGTTTGGCTTCTCAACAAGGCAT
This sequence comes from Scalesia atractyloides, assembly GCA_947069175.1. Lineage (NCBI taxonomy): Eukaryota > Viridiplantae > Streptophyta > Magnoliopsida > Asterales > Asteraceae > Scalesia > Scalesia atractyloides. Next base: position 67,875,557 of record CAMTDV010000020.1, on the reverse strand, counting down.
TATATGGTCTTCATCAAGCTCTACGGGCTTGTTATGAAATGTTGTCTGCCTATCTTCTCAAGAATGTTTTCGACGAGGATTGATCGATTGTACTCTCTTCATCAAAGAAAAGAATGAGGATTTATTGCTGGTACAAGTATATGTTGATGATATTATATTTGGGTCTACAAACGAGAAAATGTGCAAAGAATTCAAGCAGGTGATGCAAGAGAAGTTCGAGATGAGCGCCATGGGAGAAATGAATTTATTTTTAGGTTTGCAGGTTCATCAATCTAAAGAAGGGATCTTCATTCATCAAACCAAGTATGTTGGAGATATTCTCAAACGATTTCATATGGAAGACTCAAAGCCTTTGGGAACTCCATTAGCTCAAAATCATGGGATTACTCCTGATGGAATGGGTGAACATGTGGAACCATCTCTTTATCGTGCTATGATCGGATCTCTTATGTATCTTACTGCTTCAAGACCTGATATAATGTACCCAACATGTCTTCTAGCTCGCTACCAGTCAAGTCCAAAAGTTTCTCATTTGATGGCTGTGAAAAGAATATTTCGTCATTTGAAGGGTCGCCCGGATACTGGTCTCTGGTACCCTAAGGATGATAAGTTTGATTTGACAACCTTCAGTGATTCTGATCATGGTGCCTGCAAGACGGATGCAAGGTCAACATCAGCAGGATGTCAGTTCTTGGGAAATCGCCTAGTCACGTGGTAGTGCAAAAAGCAGACTTGTGTAGCTACTTCAACTTGTGAGGCTGAGTATATTTTGGCTTCTAGTTGCTGCTCTCAGGTTTTATGGATCCAACAGCAAATGCGCGACTACGGTTATGAATTTCTAACTACTCCTATTTATGTTGATAACGAAGCTTCTTTACATATCACTCGTAATCCTGTACAGCACTCAAAAACCAAACACATTGAGATTAAGTATCATTTCATACAAGATTGTTATGAAAAGAAACTTATCAATGTTGTTAAAATCCACACCGATCACCAACGTGTCGATCTGTTTACAAAAGCTTTTGATAAATCACATTTTGATTATCTTCTTTTGGTCAATGGCATCAAGGTGAAACCCGAGTAAATCATCCTTGGCTAATCGTCTTCGTAAATATTTTCTTCAAAACCAAAAACTACAAAAAGATTTTTCTTTTTCTTTTCTTTTTACATTTTAGGGGAGAGAAATTTCAAGAAAATACAAAAACATAAGAAAATTCAAAAATTCAAAAAATATGTCTTTTATTTAGTTATGTCTTTATTTATTTACTTTCTACATTTAAGGGGGAGAAATTTTTTAAAAAAATACAGAAACAATAGAAAAACCAAAAATCAAATATGAGTTTCTTGGAACGATAAGAGAATATGATGATACACCGGTGATCTGTCAAAAACGGTCAAAAACATAAAACAAAAATTGATAAGTATCTTTACTAATGATGTATAGGTAGGCTCACAATCAGATTAAAATGTGCAGGTTGATATAAACATAATGGACTGAAAGCCAGGTGGGAACCATTCATTGGCATATGGTCTTGGTACCGAAATTTAGTATGCCGAGGTTTTGAGATATGTGGTCTTTTTGCTTGCTTATCATCTGGGTATCATGGTTGAATCTTTCACTGAAAAATAATGGGGACGCAAGTCTAGAACTTCCATGATATCATAAATACGTGTAAATACTGCATACGACCATCAATAAGTGATAAAAATATCGCATTCACCCAACATTAAGTGATAATATATCACATCTTTATGCGGGAGCTAAGTTCGTCTCTTTGTCGGTACGATGGTACAACCTGTTCACGGACTTACTCCTGTGCCCTGCATGCATTTGAAAATCAAGTTCCTCATCAATAAGTGATTTAATCACATAGGGCTTGTTTTCAATCAAAATAAGTGAGTATCTCACATCATATACGTCAAAACAGATGATAAGCAGTATACTCATCGGCAAGATTTTCTCTCGTGCATATCTTGATACGGGAATGTGTCTTGAAGTAGTTGAACAGCGGCTAGTAAGTATAATTCATACCTTAAATCAAATCTCCTAATCATGATTACATTTGATAAGCTGAGCTTATATGGATAACAATACCGATAATCATAGTAGAATGCTTATTTATTTAATTTGGTGTTTTAAACAAAAACTCGTTTTTGGCAAGATTAAAAGCTGGTATGATTCTATTACCTTGACACTCAGAAAAAGATTGCTAGTTCTTGTACAGTTTGTTTTTACCTAGTAGTAGTTATTTTAGTTTACTCTATTTTTAAATTAAATTATTTTTGATTTAGCCAAAGTTGAAGCTCAAATGGTTTCCACCAAGATATGCCCTAAAAATCATTTTCTTTGATATCATAACTTCAGAAAGTACTTTCTTACAATGAGGAAAACTCATTACAAAGAACAAAATCTATTTAATGTGCACATTTTCTAACTTGAGATTTGTGTGGATATGTGTAAAGATCAAAACAGGTCAACAAAAAACCTAAGGTCCACGAAGAACTGATGTTCTAGTTTGGAAGAACTGGACTTGTACGGATCAGAGGTTCCTCGTGAGATTGACAGCTTTTCGTACGAATGAATCAAGATCACTGTACGAATGTGTATGCTTTGTACGAATGAGCCCTTCTCTTGTTGTCAAGACAGTCCTTCGTATGAACTGTGTGTTCTTCGTGCGAACTAAGTGTTTTTCGTGCGAGTATAAGAATGTGGTATAAAGAGTGATGAAGTTTCTTCAGTACAACTTTACATCCACCTTTCTTACTTCATCTTTTCACCCTCTTTAAGTTGTTTCTGATATCTTTAAGGTATGTTTGACAATGTTGGTATACCTTGAAGATGAATGGTTTGAACATTACCTGACTGGTTGACATTGCCAGACACGAACAACAAACTTTAAGCGAAGAACCTGTTGACAAAAAATGAGTTCTTCATGCATAATCTTCATTTGAACTTCTTTGTGCGAACAAGTTGACTTTGCTTCGTACGAGTGAATTATGACTTGCACGAGTAAGCTATCGTTCGTACGAACCAGTTCCTCGTACGAGTGAGTCTCTTGTTTGATCGAGTCCTTGTTGTTCGTACAAACCAGTTGTTCTTTGTCACACCCTCAATTTCCACTTGCGGAGTTTTACCGCGAGGCGTGTGAACAAACCAGAATCTGAGACACTAGTACGTCGAACGACTCTATATGATTTGATAATACGTTTTCCAAAATCATTTGTTTAACCATTCATTGTAGTTTTTATATTGTCTTAGTTAGTTTCCAATGTTTAGCGGAAGCATTAGTTTTTATGGTTGAGCGGAAGCATGAAAATAAAGTAAATGAACGGGCGCCAACACAAACGCCAAAACAAATGAAAAACCCAAAACAATGTTTGTAAATGAGACTCGATAAAAGGTGTCTTGATCAATGCAAGTGAGTGCACCTAGAGCTCCTAGCGTCCTGAGAAACATGTAAAGAAACAAGTGTCAACATTAAAGAAGAGTGAGTTAACAGGTTTTCATAAATTCGTTTGTTCGGTTATAAGTTTGTTTCCCCCGTTATCCCTAACCCGGGATAACGGTTTAGTTCCATTATTCCCAACCCGGAATAATACTGATAGTTCCATTATTCCTTACCCGGAATAATAATGATGTCCCATTATTCCTAACCTGGAATACTAACGTTGTTGGTTCCATTATCCCTAACCCGGGATAATATTGTTGATTCGTAATTAAGTTCAATGTTAATATATATAGGTAGCTAGCCTAAAGTTATGTCACGTAAGTGTTCGCGATCGAAGCTGACTGTTGTGCCTCCGTGTTGCCAGGCCTATCACTGACCATGGCGAAGTTAGGCCAAATTATTCACCCGTTGACCATACCCGGTCGGCTAGCGCGACTAGCTCGGATGGGGCTTGTCGGGCCCAGTAGTACTACTTATAATTTCCCCGCTATTTAAACCCAATACTAACGATCCGAGAGATTGTCGAGGACTTGTGTGATATAGCTGCTTAGTGACCATAACGTACATTGACATTAACTTAGTTACCGAATAGTTAAGTGACGTTAATTTCGTATAACGTAAAGAGATAGAGTTGTAGAGTGTTTACATGTTTCTCCCCCTGTTGTTTAAAACCGGATAAAATTAGGGGCCGTGAACTCACCTTTAGTTGCTCGGTTAGTGTAAGACAGAAGTTGCAAATGATGGGACCGCTAATTGCGTCCTAACAATTCAATTGATTTCAAGTTAGTGTGTGAACACACCAATACAAATCCTACACATAATTAACGCACAAAACGGTACACACAATCATAATTCCTAACACTCAAACATGCATGCAAGTATCCTCATATGCACATAGTGATCAAAACAATTTATCATGAACACAATCCAATCCATGCAACACTTTGGTGCACACATTCGCAAGTTATCAAGTTTCAGCTTATATACTCATAATTCGGCTGTTTTCGAGGATTTTTATAAAATAGTTCCAACGTTCCAAAAATTATAATTATTTTGCAGAAGGTGACAACTCTAATGTAGAATTTTATATAAATTTTTCAAGTCCTAACACTTTACCAATTATTCGTAAATATTAATATGCCAGGCTGCAGTCAGATTCGTCGCTTTCTGACTGCAGTCCACGGATGAATTTATTTAAAAATCACCGCTCGTCCAATTAACAAAATTCCAGTGGGAGTTTCCCGGAAATTTCCATATCTAGTTGCTGTACAAATTTCATGATTCGGCTCCCTACAGATTATTAGATCCGACTTGATAAACAACTAACAAATTTTCAGGATTTTCACAGCTTTAGTTACTGAACTTAATTGGCTGCTTAAAAATATCAAACGACTTCAGAAAAATATGAATCCAGCGCCATTAGAATCGTTTTTCAAAACTCTACGTTTTAGACTTCAGAAAATCCGTTTTTCGATAAATAATAACCAAGTTACAGCCAGTTGAAGTTGGCTGTAACCACCATTCAGCATTCTGATTCAGCACTTTATAACAATCTAACTCGCTTAAACCCTCGATACATTGAACATAGGCGATCAAGAACAGAATTACAAATCATATATCATCATACATATCATACCCATGCAAACCCTAATCATAACCTATAGTTTTATCAACAAAACACAGCCTATGTTTCCAGATTTCGAAAAAACATCAAACTTGCAAACATCATAAATAAATCGGCTAACATAACACTACCTTCAAACATATAAATCCGAATGTAATCTTGCAAACAATGATAAATCCTAACCTTTAATAACAAGATCAATGAGCCGAGACTTGGACAAGAGCCGATTCGGATATTATGATGAAGAAGATCGCGACCGAGAGCAAAGAGTGAGGAAGACTTGTTGCGACCGAGAGGGTGTATCAAGGCTGTTTGCGACCGGGATGATGAAGGAAAGGCTGCCGTCGGCTGTTTTCACAACTAGGGTTTGTATGTTTTTGTTTTGTGAAGAAAGGCTCATGCATGTATGTGTATATATAGCGCAAAAAGGTGAAAGGGAAAAGGGAAGGGTTGCGGTTGGGTGTGTGCTCGCGGCCGAAAGGGTTTGGGTGGGTTGGTTTGGGTCTAACACTTGGTCCTCAAGTTTAGATGAACTACTTGAGTCGTAAGGAAATGAGGTTGGCTCGTGTCGCGGCTCGATTCGATTCATTTATTTATTTACTACATCTATACTTTATAACTAAAATAAAACACGAAATCGGATATCACATAATAACGCACCAACTTATAAACGTTTAATACGTAGCACATAATTTATTTGACAAGTACACGAAATTATCGTAATTATTTCGAGCGTGCAATTTAAGTCTCCGAACCAAATTAACGTAGGAACAAATAACCGTGAAGTAGTGCGTTTAAGATATCTGAAAAACCGGGATGTCACATTATCCCCATGTTGAAAGAATTTTCGTCCCGAAAATTGAGTAAAAGCGGTTTAGAATGCAGCGTACATGTTTAGAGTGCCACGCACAAAGAGTTAGTTCGTTAACAATGGTACGCGAAATTACAAGAAATTCCCAGGTTGTCACATCATCCCCATGTTGAAAGAATTTTCTTCCCAAAAATTTAGTTGCTGGTATCGTTAGTTTGCTGCTCAGCTGCAAAGAGGTGTGAGTATTTGCTTTTCATTTGGTCCTCTCTTTCCCACGTGAACTCCGGTCCACGCTTAGAGTCCCAACGAACCTTAACGATCGGAATCTTACTGTGCCTTCGAGTCTTGATCTCACGATCCATGATCTCGATAGGTTGTTCCACAAAGTGAAGTTGTTCATCCACCTGAATCTCATCCAATGGAATGACTAGAGTTTCATCTGATAGACACTTCTTCAGATTTGACACATGAAAAACGTTGTGAACTCCACTGAGTTCGGCAGGAAGGTCTAATTGATAAGCTACGGGTCCAATACGTTTCAAGATCACAAACGGACCTACGTACCGTGGGTTTAGTTTGCCTCGTTTTCCAAAGCGGATTACACCCTTCCAGGGTGACACCTTCAGTAGGACGCGGTCGCCTACTTGAAATTCGAGCGGTTTGCGTCGTTGATCAGCGTAGCTTTTCTGTCGGTCTCGTGCCGCCGCCATGCGGCTTCTGATTTGTACAATCTTTTCAGTAGCCTCAAGTATCAACTCAGGGCCTGTGAGTTGACTGTCACCGACTTCTGGCCAACAGACCGGTGATCTACATTTACGACCGTATAATGCCTCAAACGGTGCTGCCGAAATACTCGTATGATAACTGTTGTTATACGAGAATTCCACTAAAGGCAGGTGGATCTCCCAACTGTTCCCGAAGTCTACTACGCATGCCCTAAGCATGTCTTCCAAGGTCTGTATGGTCCATTCGCTTTGACCATCAGTCTGAGGGTGATAAGCTGTGCTCATATCTAAGCGTGTGCCCAACGCTTTCTGAAGTGACTGCCAAAAGTTGGACGTGAAGCGAGCATCTCTGTCTGAGATGATGGACGTTGGCACTCCGTGCCGAGAAACTACTTCCTTAATGTAGATGCGAGTCAACTTCTCCATCTTATCTGTTTCTTTAATAGCTAGGAAGTGTGCGGACTTAGTTAAACGATCCACAATCACCCAGATGGTATCGCAACCACCCAAAGTTCGCGGGAGTTTAGTGATGAAGTCCATCGAGATCTGATCCCATTTCCACACTGGGATCTCAGGTTGTTGGAGTAGTCCCGATGGCTTTTGATACTCTACCTTGACTTTTGCACAAGTCAAACACTTACTCACGTAGGTGGCTATATCAGCTTTCATGTTGGGCCACCAATACGCAGCTTTAAGGTCTTGATACATCTTATCCGAACCAGGATGGACAGCGTATCGGGATTTGTGAGCTTCGTTCATGACTAGCTTTCTAAGGTCTCCATAGAGAGGTACCCATATACGATTCATGAAATACCGGGCTCCATTGGGTCTTACTTCCCAATCGCGTTCCATTTTTCCCATCGATTCGGCCTTGATGTTTTCTTCCTTAACTGCTTCTAACTGCGCGTCGCGTATCTGTTCGGGTAACCCCGAATGAATGGTGAGCTGTAATGCTCGTACCCGACGAGGTTTCAAGTGTTCCTTCCTACTGAGGGCATCAGCTACCACGTTAGCTTTACCCGGGTGATACCGAATGGGACACTCATAATCGTTCAAGAGTTCGACCCAGCGACGCTGTCGCATGTTCAACTCCTTCTGATCAAAGATGTGTTGGAGGCTCTTGTGGTCTGTAAAGATTGTGCACTTCGTTCCATAGAGGTAGTGTCTCCAAATCTTAAGTGCAAACACCACTGCTCCCAATTCCAGGTCATGCGTTGTGTAGTTTTTCTCGTGAACCTTCAATTGTCGGGACGCATACGCGATGACCTTATCGCGTTGCATGAGTACGCATCCCAACCCCTGAATGGAAGCATCACAATATACTACAAAGTCATCTGTCCCTTCCGGCAAGGACAGAATGGGTGCACTGCAAAGTTTCTGTTTCAGCAATTGAAATGCCGCTTCCTGCTTGTCACCCCAAGCATACTTGATGCCTTTCTGGGTGAGGGTAGTAAGCGGTTGCGCGATCTTTGAAAATCCCTCGATGAAACGTCTGTAGTAACCAGCCAAACCCAAAAATTGACGGATCTCCGTCGGTGTCCTGGGTGCTTCCCAGTTTTTGATAGCTTCAATCTTGGCAGGGTCGACGTGGATACCCTTTTCATTTACGATATACCCGAGGAACTGAACTTCCCGAATCCAGAAATCACACTTTGAAAGCTTGGCATATAGTTTCTCCTGTTGAAGTAATCCCAGCAGTAATCGTAGATGTTCAGCATGTTCTTCTTCACCTTTAGAGTAGATGAGTATGTCATCGATGAACACAATGACAAACTTGTCGAGGTATGGTTTACACACACGGTGTTCATGAGGTCCATGAACACCGCCGGTGCGTTGGTGAGACCGAAGGGCATGACCAAGAACTCATACTGGCCATACCGAGTACGAAAAGCCGTCTTAGCAACATCCTCCTCCCTGACGCGTAGCTGGTGGTAACCGGACCGTAGATCAATCTTGGAGTAGTAGCTTGACCCTTGTAGTTGATCGAAGAGGTCGTCGATGCGAGGTAACGGGTATCGGTTCTTGACAGTAACCTTGTTGAGTTCCCTGTAGTCGATGCACATGCGGAAGGTCCCGTCCTTCTTCTTGACAAAAAGGACTGGAGCTCCCCATGGCGAAGCGCTTGGTCGGATAAATCCTTTTTCTAACATCTCCTGAAGTTGGGTAGACAGCTCCTGCAGCTCGGCTGGAGCTAGGCGGTATGGGGCTTTGGCGATAGGAGTTGCATGGTTTGCCAATTCAATTTCAAACTCCAATTGTCGATGGGGTGGGAGACCAGGTAACTCCTCTGGGAATACATCGGAAAAATCACGGACGACGGGGATGTCTTCTATACGTTTCTCTTCCTTAGGCTGTTCGGTAACCAGTGCGAGTAAAGCGAAAGAGTTCTTCCTCCGAAGATACTTCTGCGCTTGCATGTAAGTGATGATGTTTGTGACGGCGCCTGCCTTCTCGCCTTGCACCGTCAAGATTTCGTCGTTAGAGAGCGGAATACGGATAGATTTTTCTAAACAGAGAACTTCAGCTCGGACGTCGGATAGCCAGTCCATTCCGACTACCACGTCAAAACTACCCAGGGTAGTTGTCATCAGATCAATGGTAAAGGTGTGACCCGCGAGTTTGAGTTGACAGTCAGATACTATATGGGTCACATCTACAGATTTACCATCGGCTAGTTCTATGATATAAGGGGTCTCTAAGGGTTTAGGTGTGAGATTTAGGTTCTTCCTAAAAGACTCAGATATAAAACTCCTATCCGCACCCGTATCAAAAAGCACAGTAGCAAAATGTTCATTAAGGGGAAACTTACCGGTGACCACGTTCGAGTCGTTTCTGGCCTCCCCGCGGCCCAGCGTAAATGTGCGACCTTTGGCACCTCCTGTGCCACCATTTCCATTATTGTTGTTGTTATTGTTGCTGTTGTGGTTATTGTGGTTGTGGTTGTTCCCACCATTGTTGTTGTTGTTACGCAGCTGTGGGCAGTCTCTTTTGAAGTGGGCAGTGCTACCACACTGATAGCATCCCTGGTTAACACACCTGTTGCTGGCCCTGGGGTTGATTTTGGTTTTGTCGGGACATGATTTCCCCGCGACAATCCTTTGCCGCATGTCCCACTTTGCCACATCGTTGGCAGCGATTCCCGGCACAAGGGCCGTGACGATGAAGATTACAGCGATTGCACTGCGGCTTTCGACCTACATAGCCGCTTGCGTTCTGGTTGTTGTTGGCGGGCTGATTTTGGTGACCCCGGTGGCTGTTGTAATTATTGAACCGTTTCTGGTTCCCCTGTTCTGGCTGGGATGACGAAGACTGTCGAACAGACGAGTCTTCAAACTTTCTTTTATTATCAGGGGCAACTTCAGTTGTACCCCGAGCTGGCAACTTCTTTTGTTCCACCGCCTTATCGATGAGTTTGTGCGCCAACCTGATTGCTTGATGTTCAGTTGCAGGGTTGCTAGCCATTACCATACCCTGAATCTCCGGGACCAGACCCCCAAGGTAGAACTCGAGTCGTTTCTCCACAGTGTTGGCCAGATCGGGACACAGAAATACCAAGTCGTGATGTTTCGCTGTGTATGCTTCGATTTCAGATCCCACCATCTTGTGGTTCCATAATGTATGCTCCAATTGTTGAACTCTGTCCCGCGGACAGTACTCTTCTTTGATTAGGGCCTTAAACTCGGCCCAGGCCATTGCATTTGCAGCAATAAGTCCACGCGTTTGGACTTGCGCATTCCACCAAGTTAGTGCCCCATCTTCCAGTGTTGAGGCTGCATACTTGACCTTGTTGGCCTCCAGACAGTTGCACATTTCAAATACTGATTCAGATTTTTCGATCTAGCGCACCAATCCTATGGGTCCTTCTGCCCCCGTGAATTTGCTTGGCTTCGCGTCGAGGAACATCTTGTAGGGGTTAAGACCCCCTCCTGCTGACAGAGGACAGGTAGTAAGCGAGGAATTCTACTAGCCCAACTATTAGATTTTCCCATGAAAATTTAATAATGGTTACCTGCCGGTTGGTTCTGAACACCCGCTAGAGCTGCGTTCACGTGCCCTTGGATCATTGCAGCTAATTCTTCGGGCGTCATGTTAAGGTTTCCGCGACGTCCAGTTGCCATTTGGATCTTCGTAAGACAACATAAACACACACCGATAAGTCTATATATCCAATATAGTTATCCTATTTCGTACTTAAATAATTCTTCAAGTTAAGTCAACTCAAATAAATTAAATAGTCAAAAGAAATATTTGATTAAATAAAGTTTCAACGTCTTACAAAGTGCCAAATAAACATATGAGTTTACTATAAAGTCTCAAGTTTAAACACAAGTGGGAAAATAAATAGACTGAAGGAAAGTAAATAAAATAAGCGAGACGTGTCAGTCTTCTACGTCTCCATCTCCCAAATCGCTATCGTTGCCGTCATCCTGCGCGGCATTTCCAGCTTCTTCAGCTGGGTCCTCCTCCGAATCCTCCTCTGGATCCTCCTCTGGGTCCTCTTCTGGATCCTCTTCTGGATCCTCTTCTGGATCCTCTTCCAGATCCTCCTCTACCGGCACTAGAGGGGCCGGTGCTGGGGCAGGTACTGGTGCAGGTGCCTGATTTTGTTCCAGTTCTTGAATTCTCCAGCTAGACTCAAGAACTCTGTCTTCTAGCCAGTCAGCCCTTAGCTGCTCAGCACGAAGATCTCTGGCTAAGGTGTTACGAGCTATCTTACTCGTATGTTGCTCTTCCTCGAGCGATCCAGTTTTACCTGTCAGTTGTCGTATCATCCATCCCTGTGCTAGGATGGTTTCATGCATTCTTTCTATTTGTTCTTGTTGTTTCCGTATCATATCTCTAAGTAGGTCATTTCCTACTTCTACAGAGTTAACCAGTTTGACCGGCACAGCGATGAGTGGGCGTGATGACGACTCCTCCCCTAGAGCGAGCCTTTTCCTCGCAGCTGAGCGTGTCTCCACGCCATAAGATGGTAAAGGTTCCACCATAGGTGCCTTTCCTGGCGCCCTTGGTTGCGTAAGTTTGTCGGATGATGATGAGGATGATGATGACATTGCCTGTTAGGTTGTGTAGTTAGTTACGAGTTGCATTCATTTCTTACTATGCATTCATATTCTTCATAACACAGTTGTGGTACATCACATAACAAGATATAACAGTTCGGTGCCAAACTACGTCTAGTGTCGTGTATTCAGCTATAGTTTAGGTCTACTTTTAATGCAAACCTGGTTCTCTATAGCTAGTGGCTCTGATACCAATCTGTCACACCCTCAATTTCCACTTGCGGAGTTTTACCGCGAGGCGTGTGGAACAAACCAGAATCTGAGACACTAGTACGTCGAACGACTCTATATGATTTGATAATACATTTTCCAAAATCATTTGTTTAACCATTCATTGTAGTTTTTATATTGTCTTAGTTAGTTTCCAATGTTTAGCGGAAGCATTAGTTTTTATGGTTGAGCGGAAGCATGAAAATAAAGTAGATGAACGGGCGCCAACACAAACGCCAAAACAAATGAAAAACCCAAAACAATGTTTGTAAATGAGACTCGATAAAAGGTGTCTTGATCAATGCAAGTGAGTGCACCTAGAGCTCCTAGCGTCCTGAGAAACATGTAAAGAAACAAGTGTCAACATTAAAGAAGAGTGAGTTAACAGGTTTTCATAAATTCGTTTGTTCGGTTATAAGTTTGTTTCCCCCGTTATCCCTAACCCGGGATAACGGTTTAGTTCCATTATTCCCAACCCGGAATAATACTGATAGTTCCATTATTCCTTACCCGGAATAATAATGATGTCCCATTATTCCTAACCTGGAATACTAACGTTGTTGGTTCCATTATCCCTAACCCGGGATAATATTGTTGATTCGTAATTAAGTTCAATGTTAATATATATAGGTAGCTAGCCTAAAGTTATGTCACGTAAGTGTTCGCGATCGAAGCTGACTGTTGTGCCTCCGTGTTGCCAGGCCTATCACTGACCATGGCGAAGTTAGGCCAAATTATTCACCCGTTGACCATACCCGGTCGGCTAGCGCGACTAGCTCGGATGGGGCTTGTCGGGCCCAGTAGTACTACTTATAATTTCCCCGCTATTTAAACCCAATACTAACGATCCGAGAGATTGTCGAGGACTTGTGTGATATAGCTGCTTAGTGACCATAACGTACATTGACATAAACTTAGTTACCGAATAGTTAAGTGACGTTAATTTCGTATAACGTAAAGAGATAGAGTTGTAGAGTGTTTACATGTTTCTCCCCTGTTGTTTAAAACCGGATAAAATTAGGGGCCGTGAACTCACCTTTAGTTGCTCGGTTAGTGTAAGACAGAAGTTGCAAATGATGGGACCGCTAATTGCGTCCTAACAATTCAATTGATTTCAAGTTAGTGTGTGAACACACCAATACAAATCCTACACATAATTAACGCACAAAACGGTACACACAATCATAATTCCTAACACTCAAACATGCATGCAAGTATCCTCATATGCACATAGTGATCAAAACAATTTATCATGAACACAATCCAATCCATGCAACACTTTGGTGCACACATTCGCAAGTTATCAAGTTTCAGCTTATATACTCATAATTCGGCTGTTTTCGAGGATTTTTATAAAATAGTTCCAACGTTCCAAAAATTATAATTATTTTGCAGAAGGTGACAACTCTAATGTAGAATTTTATATAAATTTTTCAAGTCCTAACACTTTACCAATTATTCGTAAATATTAATATGCCAGGCTGCAGTCAGATTCGTCGCTTTCTGACTGCAGTCCACGGATGAATTTATTTAAAAATCACCGTTCGTCCAATTAACAAAATTCCAGTGGGAGTTTCCCGGAAATTTCCATATCTAGTTGCTGTACAAATTTCATGATTCGGCTCCCTACAGATTATTAGATCCGACTTGATAAACAACTAACAAATTTTCAGGATTTTCACAGCTTTAGTTACTGAACTTAATTGGCTGCTTAAAAATATCAAACGACTTCAGAAAAATATGAATCCAGCGCCATTAGAATCGTTTTTCAAAACTCTACGTTTTAGACTTCAGAAAATCCGTTTTTCGATAAATAATAACCAAGTTACAGCCAGTTAAAGTTGGCTGTAACCACCATTCAGCATTCTGATTCAGCACTTTATAACAATCTAACTCGCTTAAACCCTCGATACATTGAACATAGGCGATCAAGAACAGAATTACAAATCATATATCATCATACATATCATACCCATGCAAACCCTAATCATAACCTATAGTTTTATCAACAAAACACAGCCTATGTTTCCAGATTTCGAAAAAACATCAAACTTGCAAACATCATAAATAAATCGGCTAACATAACACTACCTTCAAACATATAAATCCGAATGTAATCTTGCAAACAATGATAAATCCTAACCTTTAATAACAAGATCAATGAGCCGAGACTTGGACAAGAGCCGATTCGGATATTATGATGAAGAAGATCGCGACCGAGAGCAAAGAGTGAGGAAGACTTGTTGCGACCGAGAGGGTGTATCAAGGCTGTTTGCGACCGGGATGATGAAGGAAAGGCTGCCGTCGGCTGTTTTCACAACTAGGGTTTGTATGTTTTTGTTTTGTGAAGAAAGGCTCATGCATGTATGTGTATATATAGCGCAAAAAGGTGAAAGGGAAAAGGGAAGGGTTGCGGTTGGGTGTGTGCTCGCGGCCGAAAGGGTTTGGGTGGGTTGGTTTGGGTCTAACACTTGGTCCTCAAGTTTAGATGAACTACTTGAGTCGTAAGGAAATGAGGTTGGCTCGTGTCGCGGCTCGATTCGATTCATTTATTTATTTACTACATCTATACTTTATAACTAAAATAAAACACGAAATCGGATATCACATAATAACGCACCAACTTATAAACGTTTAATACGTAGCACATAATTTATTTGACAAGTACACGAAATTATCGTAATTATTTCGAGCGTGCAATTTAAGTCTCCGAACCAAATTAACGTAGGAACAAATAACCGTGAAGTAGTGCGTTTAAGATATCTGAAAAACCGGGATGTCACATTATCCCCATGTTGAAAGAATTTTCGTCCCGAAAATTGAGTAAAAGCGGTTTAGAATGCAGCGTACATGTTTAGAGTGCCACGCACAAAGAGTTAGTTCGTTAACAATGGTACGCGAAATTACAAGAAATTCCCAGGTTGTCACATCATCCCCATGTTGAAAGAATTTTCTTCCCAAAAATTTAGTTGCTGGTATCGTTAGTTTGCTGCTCAGCTGCAAAGAGGTGTGAGTATTTGCTTTTCATTTGGTCCTCTCTTTCCCACGTGAACTCCGGTCCACGCTTAGAGTCCCAACGAACCTTAACGATCGGAATCTTACTGTGCCTTCGAGTCTTGATCTCACGATCCATGATCTCGATAGGTTGTTCCACAAAGTGAAGTTGTTCATCCACCTGAATCTCATCCAATGGAATGACTAGAGTTTCATCTGATAGACACTTCTTCAGATTTGACACATGAAAAACGTTGTGAACTCCACTGAGTTCGGCAGGAAGGTCTAATTGATAAGCTACGGGTCCAATACGTTTCAAGATCACAAACGGACCTACGTACCGTGGGTTTAGTTTGCCTCGTTTTCCAAAGCGGATTACACCCTTCCAGGGTGACACCTTCAGTAGGACGCGGTCGCCTACTTGAAATTCGAGCGGTTTGCGTCGTTGATCAGCGTAGCTTTTCTGTCGGTCTCGTGCCGCCGCCATGCGGCTTCTGATTTGTACAATCTTTTCAGTAGCCTCAAGTATCAACTCAGGGCCTGTGAGTTGACTGTCACCGACTTCTGGCCAACAGACCGGTGATCTACATTTACGACCGTATAATGCCTCAAACGGTGCTGCCGAAATACTCGTATGATAACTGTTGTTATACGAGAATTCCACTAAAGGCAGGTGGATCTCCCAACTGTTCCCGAAGTCTACTACGCATGCCCTAAGCATGTCTTCCAAGGTCTGTATGGTCCATTCGCTTTGACCATCAGTCTGAGGGTGATAAGCTGTGCTCATATCTAAGCGTGTGCCCAACGCTTTCTGAAGTGACTGCCAAAAGTTGGACGTGAAGCGAGCATCTCTGTCTGAGATGATGGACGTTGGCACTCCGTGCCGAGAAACTACTTCCTTAATGTAGATGCGAGTCAACTTCTCCATCTTATCTGTTTCTTTAATAGCTAGGAAGTGTGCGGACTTAGTTAAACGATCCACAATCACCCAGATGGTATCGCAACCACCCAAAGTTCGCGGGAGTTTAGTGATGAAGTCCATCGAGATCTGATCCCATTTCCACACTGGGATCTCAGGTTGTTGGAGTAGTCCCGATGGCTTTTGATACTCTACCTTGACTTTTGCACAAGTCAAACACTTACTCACGTAGGTGGCTATATCAGCTTTCATGTTGGGCCACCAATACGCAGCTTTAAGGTCTTGATACATCTTATCCGAACCAGGATGGACAGCGTATCGGGATTTGTGAGCTTCGTTCATGACTAGCTTTCTAAGGTCTCCATAGGAGGGTACCCATATACGATTCATGAAATACCGGGCTCCATTGGGTCTTACTTCCCAATCGCGTTCCATTTTTCCCATCGATTCGGCCTTGATGTTTTCTTCCTTAACTGCTTCTAACTGCGCGTCGCGTATCTGTTCGGGTAACCCCGAATGAATGGTGAGCTGTAATGCTCGTACCCGACGAGGTTTCAAGTGTTCCTTCCTACTGAGGGCATCAGCTACCACGTTAGCTTTACCCGGGTGATACCGAATGGGACACTCATAATCGTTCAAGAGTTCGACCCAGCGACGCTGTCGCATGTTCAACTCCTTCTGATCAAAGATGTGTTGGAGGCTCTTGTGGTCTGTAAAGATTGTGCACTTCGTTCCATAGAGGTAGTGTCTCCAAATCTTAAGTGCAAACACCACTGCTCCCAATTCCAGGTCATGCGTTGTGTAGTTTTTCTCGTGAACCTTCAATTGTCGGGACGCATACGCGATGACCTTATCGCGTTGCATGAGTACGCATCCCAACCCCTGAATGGAAGCATCACAATATACTACAAAGTCATCTGTCCCTTCCGGCAAGGACAGAATGGGTGCACTGCAAAGTTTCTGTTTCAGCAATTGAAATGCCGCTTCCTGCTTGTCACCCCAAGCATACTTGATGCCTTTCTGGGTGAGGGTAGTAAGCGGTTGCGCGATCTTTGAAAATCCCTCGATGAAACGTCTGTAGTAACCAGCCAAACCCAAAAATTGACGGATCTCCGTCGGTGTCCTGGGTGCTTCCCAGTTTTTGATAGCTTCAATCTTGGCAGGGTCGACGTGGATACCCTTTTCATTTACGATATACCCGAGGAACTGAACTTCCCGAATCCAGAAATCACACTTTGAAAGCTTGGCATATAGTTTCTCCTGTTGAAGTAATCCCAGCAGTAATCGTAGATGTTCAGCATGTTCTTCTTCACCTTTAGAGTAGATGAGTATGTCATCGATGAACACAATGACAAACTTGTCGAGGTATGGTTTACACACACGGTGTTCATGAGGTCCATGAACACCGCCGGTGCGTTGGTGAGACCGAAGGGCATGACCAAGAACTCATACTGGCCATACCGAGTACGAAAAGCCGTCTTAGCAACATCCTCCTCCCTGACGCGTAGCTGGTGGTAACCGGACCGTAGATCAATCTTGGAGTAGTAGCTTGACCCTTGTAGTTGATCGAAGAGGTCGTCGATGCGAGGTAACGGGTATCGGTTCTTGACAGTAACCTTGTTGAGTTCCCTGTAGTCGATGCACATGCGGAAGGTCCCGTCCTTCTTCTTGACAAAAAGGACTGGAGCTCCCCATGGCGAAGCGCTTGGTCGGATAAATCCTTTTTCTAACATCTCCTGAAGTTGGGTAGACAGCTCCTGCAGCTCGGCTGGAGCTAGGCGGTATGGGGCTTTGGCGATAGGAGTTGCATGGTTTGCCAATTCAATTTCAAACTCCAATTGTCGATGGGGTGGGAGACCAGGTAACTCCTCTGGGAATACATCGGAAAAATCACGGACGACGGGGATGTCTTCTATACGTTTCTCTTCCTTAGGCTGTTCGGTAACCAGTGCGAGTAAAGCGAAAGAGTTCTTCCTCCGAAGATACTTCTGCGCTTGCATGTAAGTGATGATGTTTGTGACGGCGCCTGCCTTCTCGCCTTGCACCGTCAAGATTTCGTCGTTAGAGAGCGGAATACGGATAGATTTTTCTAAACAGAGAACTTCAGCTCGGACGTCGGATAGCCAGTCCATTCCGACTACCACGTCAAAACTACCCAGGGTAGTTGTCATCAGATCAATGGTAAAGGTGTGACCCGCGAGTTTGAGTTGACAGTCAGATACTATATGGGTCACATCTACAGATTTACCATCGGCTAGTTCTATGATATAAGGGGTCTCTAAGGGTTTAGGTGTGAGATTTAGGTTCTTCCTAAAAGACTCAGATATAAAACTCCTATCCGCACCCGTATCAAAAAGCACAGTAGCAAAATGTTCATTAAGGGGAAACTTACCGGTGACCACGTTCGAGTCGTTTCTGGCCTCCCCGCGGCCCAGCGTAAATGTGCGACCTTTGGCACCTCCTGTGCCACCATTTCCATTATTGTTGTTGTTATTGTTGCTGTTGTGGTTATTGTGGTTGTGGTTGTTCCCACCATTGTTGTTGTTGTTACGCAGCTGTGGGCAGTCTCTTTTGAAGTGGGCAGTGCTACCACACTGATAGCATCCCTGGTTAACACCCTGTTGCTGGCCCTGGGGTTGATTTTGGTTTTGTCGGGACATGATTTCCCCGCGACAATCCTTTGCCGCATGTCCCACTTTGCCACATCGTTGGCAGCGATTCCCGGCACAAGGGCCGTGACGATGAAGATTACAGCGATTGCACTGCGGCTTTCGACCTACATAGCCGCTTGCGTTCTGGTTGTTGTTGGCGGGCTGATTTTGGTGACCCGGTGGCTGTTGTAATTATTGAACCGTTTCTGGTTCCCCTGTTCTGGCTGGGATGACGAAGACTGTCGAACAGACGAGTCTTCAAACTTTCTTTTATTATCAGGGGCAACTTCAGTTGTACCCCGAGCTGGCAACTTCTTTTGTTCCACCGCCTTATCGATGAGTTTGTGCGCCAACCTGATTGCTTGATGTTCAGTTGCAGGGTTGCTAGCCATTACCATACCCTGAATCTCCGGGACCAGACCCCAAGGTAGAACTCGAGTCGTTTCTCCACAGTGTTGGCCAGATCGGGACACAGAAATACCAAGTCGTGATGTTTCGCTGTGTATGCTTCGATTTCAGATCCCACCATCTTGTGGTTCCATAATGTATGCTCCAATTGTTGAACTCTGTCCCGCGGACAGTACTCTTCTTTGATTAGGGCCTTAAACTCGGCCCAGGCCATTGCATTTGCAGCAATAAGTCCACGCGTTTGGACTTGCGCATTCCACCAAGTTAGTGCCCCATCTTCCAGTGTTGAGGCTGCATACTTGACCTTGTTGGCCTCCAGACAGTTGCACATTTCAAATACTGATTCAGATTTTTCGATCTAGCGCACCAATCCTATGGGTCCTTCTGCCCCCGTGAATTTGCTTGGCTTCGCGTCGAGGAACATCTTGTAGGGGTTAAGACCCCCTCCTGCTGACAGAGGACAGGTAGTCAGCGAGGAATTCTACTAGCCCAACTATTAGATTTTCCCATGAAAATTTAATAATGGTTACCTGCCGGTTGGTTCTGAACACCGCTAGAGCTGCGTTCACGTGCCCTTGGATCATTGCAGCTAATTCTTCGGGCGTCATGTTAAGGTTTCCGCGACGTCCAGTTGCCATTTGGATCTTCGTAAGACAACATAAACACACACCGATAAGTCTATATATCCAATATAGTTATCCTATTTCGTACTTAAATAATTCTTCAAGTTAAGTCAACTCAAATAAATTAAATAGTCAAAAGAAATATTTGATTAAATAAAGTTTCAACGTCTTACAAAGTGCCAAATAAACATATGAGTTTACTATAAAGTCTCAAGTTTAAACACAAGTGGGAAAATAAATAGACTGAAGGAAAGTAAATAAAATAAGCGAGACGTGTCAGTCTTCTACGTCTCCATCTCCCAAATCGCTATCGTTGCCGTCATCCTGCGCGGCATTTCCAGCTTCTTCAGCTGGGTCCTCCTCCGAATCCTCCTCTGGATCCTCCTCTGGGTCCTCTTCTGGATCCTCTTCTGGATCCTCTTCTGGATCCTCTTCTCAAGCCGCGACACGAGCCACCGAAAGGGTTTGGGTGGGTTGGTTTGGGTCTAACACTTGGTCCTCAAGTTTAGATGAACTACTTGAGTCGTAAGGAAATGAGGTTGGCTCGTGTCGCGGCTCGATTCGATTCATTTATTTATTTACTACATCTATACTTTATAACTAAAATAAAACACGAAATCGGATATCACATAATAACGCACCAACTTATAAACGTTTAATACGTAGCACATAATTTATTTGACAAGTACACGAAATTATCGTAATTATTTCGAGCGTGCAATTTAAGTCTCCGAACCAAATTAACGTAGGAACAAATAACCATGAAGTAGTGCGTTTAAGATATCTGAAAAACCGGGATGTCACATTCTTCCTACGAATAAATTGTTATTCGTATGACTCAGTAATTCTTCGTCTAGGGAATTCATACATACAGAAAGTTCGCAATAAAAACTTTTTGTTCTAGTGTATTTATGTTCTTCTTATTCTGGTTATCTTTAGTGTACAGGATGACACAAAAAGAACATAAAAGAAAGCCCGCATCAAAGAGAACTGACAAGTCAGAAGTGGAGATTATGTCAGAGCCAAGACACAACATGGTTGCCTACTTAGATCCGTAAGATAAATTTACTGAGTACAACGGTATAATGAAGTTTTTGCGCGACTCAAGGATACATTATGCTATCACGCATAAAACTACAGTATACAAGAAAATGATCAAGGAATTTTGGGATTTAGCTAAAGTTGTTGAAGTTAATGGACATGAACTTATCCAAGGAAAAGTGAATGACTTAGATGTAGATATTTCCATTGAAGTAATTAACTCAGCATTGCAGCTTGGCGATGATCCTGAAGCTCCATACTCAGTTCAGTTGAAGTGTCAATGTGGATGTTTGCTTCGAATGAGATGTATTGGAGATTTTCTCGTAGGACAACTAAACAAAGCATGGTTGCCACTCGGATACAAGTTCTTTCTACATGTTTTAATTCAGTGTTTAAACAACAGACGAAGTGGTTATGACATGGCTAATAACGACTTAGTTAGGATGATGATAGCTTTGACATTAAACAAACCATTCAGTGTTTCAAAGTATATTTTTGCAAACATGAAGGAAAACCTGAGTAGAACCGGATTTGGTGGAAACAAGTTTGGATGTATCCTCGTTTTCTCCAGATGATCTTGAATATACAACATCCGAATCTTCCGGAGAATGACAACGATGTTCTAAAAGTTGATGTTATGATGGAACATTCATTGAAGATATTTAGAGGGGTAGCAATAAAATGTTACAAGGAAAGCATACCTCCTCGTATATGTTGCACCAGAAAACGATAAGTGGCGCCATGATGACAGTGAAGAACCAACTTTAAAGAAGATGATCGAAGATAAGTTTGGTCGTCAAAAAGGAAAAGGTGATGATGATGACAGTGATGATAATGGTGATGGTGGTGCGAGTGGTGTGGGTACTACAGGTGGTGATAAGGGTAAACAACCGAATGAAGAATCGGATTCTGATGTCAATCCGCTTGAACCTGGGTATGAACGCTATATTGATAAGCATGGGGTTAGGTAGATTAGAAAGATTCCAACAGATTCGGATGCTGACTATGTTCCATCCAATGATGAGACTGAGCAAGCTGGCAAAAAGAAACTTGCGGTTCGTAAAAAGAAACAGGATAAAACTCTATGGAAACCTCATCAGCTCAACCTGAAAACACACAACCTACAACTATGCAACAAATAACAGTACTGGAACCAATTGCAGAAGCTCAGCCTGCCTTCACATCGGAGGAGGCTGAAACTCTAATATCAGAACCCGCTACAACTTCTGAACCACAAACTGAAGCTACCACAACAACTGAAACACCTTCAATTGAGACTACTCCAATTCAACAACAACCCACTACTTCTTGAGTTCAGCAATCCCTGTCCGCATTTCATCAACAAAGTACAAAATGAAGCAGTCGGTTATTCTCTTAAATGGAACAGGATGAGAAAGTGGATTTTCTGTTCTCTCTACTACAAGTTGCGGAAACTCATATTAACAAGCACTCAGAATTTATGTCTTCAAATCGGAATACAGTTATTAAGCAACATTTGGAGATAAATTCTTTGAAGGAAACTGTTGGAAAGTACGCTATTAAGATTGCGCAGCTAAGAAAGTAGAATGAGTGGTTGAGGGCTGCGGATGTTAAAAGGACAGCTCAGATACATTAAATGAGAGCGGCTGATAAAGCTCGTGGGATTGAATTGAATAGGTTGAAAGAACATAGTGCGGCTGTACAACGATCTGCCAAAACATGAACTGCTAAACATGATGACTTGAGAGAATGGTATCATTCTCGTAATTCTACACTGGTTGAAGGCTTTAATGGTATTTAAGACGTATTTGAAATGAGCAGAAAGCAGGTGAACATTCTGTGAAATGAAAGATGCAAAGCACAAGAGATCCAATGTAAACGTAATCACGATAGTGAAGACCCTGGTAATCCTGATGCTTCAGCTTCATCCGCACAACCAAAAGTTTCTGCTGCAACTCCAGTGGTAGAGTCTAATACACAGCAGATCGTGACCGATCCAGGTGCTTCTGGTGGTACTCTAGAGGAAACAGGAAAGGTTTGATGTTTTGGGAGAATGTTGAAGACTTTGATCCTCAGTCAACGTTGGTTGAAAGTGTTCAGTGAATGTGGGTGCAGCAGTCCGTTAGAAATGAAGACCGAAGACCAAGCAATAGCCAAGGGGAGTTTGTTGATGCACTTTTGTGTTTGTTGCTTGTTCTTAGTTACGTCAGTAATTGTACGATCTTTGTTTATGGTGTATGTACAGTTTGGTCGTGTCGACCAAATCAAGATATCCTCCTATCTTGATTTCGTACGCGTTTAGTTTGTCTGTGTTGTAAAACAGTTGCATGTGTGCAAACTGTTAAGTCTTGTCTACAGCATGTATGTTAGCACGTTCCACGAAGAACACTTATTCGTGCGAGTGAGAGATGCTTCATATGAGCAAGTTGCTTGCTCGTACGAGCCATTACATGATCGTACGAGTGACTCTGGTAACAAGAACTTGGCTTGTTTGTACGAATAAGTTACTCATTCGTACGAGGGATAAGTTGTTCGTACGAGCAACCATTGCTGAATGTTTTTCGTAACTTATAGTAGTTCGTACGACCAGCAACATTCTTCGTGCTGTTGCTGGGTGTTGGTACTATATAAACAGACATGCACTTCTCAGTTCAGGGTGACACCAGAGAGAGACACCGAGGCACAAGAGAGAGAGCACAGATAGAATATCCTGAGTCTGTATGAACATTGTTTGTATGTGTTTGTACTAGCTCTCTTCATTTAATCAAGATAGTTAAACTTTGGTTATCTTGTGTTTGATACGTTGCTTTGGTTTGCATACTTATGTGGATTCCGCACTCGTATGTGTGTTAGATAAACAAGGAAGTAGGTTAATCTTGATCCTCCAAGTGGACCTACAGCTTTCAGGTTTATCAGACAGTGATTTTGCTGGATGTAAAGCCACAAGAAGTCCACTTAGGAGGCTGCCAATTCCTAGGCAATTTTTTAGTGTCTTGGCAGAGCAATAAGCAGGCTGCAGTATCAACATCCACAGCAGAGGCTGAGTATATTGTTGTTGCAAACTGCATTGCTCAACTCTGTGGCTTCAGAATCAGTTATTGGATTTTGGTGTAACTGCTTTAAAGACTCCTCTTATATTAGACAGTCAAGCAGCTGAAAACATCATTAAAAATCAAATAACTCATTCTACCACCATACATATTGATATCAGACATCACTTTGTGAGGGATTGCTATGAAAAATGTTTGATTTCTCTTTATCATGTTCCAACTAAAGATTAACTAGCAGATGTTCTAACAAAAGCATGAGATACATCTACCTTTGAAAGTTTGATCTCTACGCTTGGTATGCTAAACATGGAATAAAAACAAATTTTTGGGTTCCATGTGTCAAAAGCATTAAAATGTTTTCAGAAAAATCAACTTTCATCCTTAAAAATAGCTAAAATTGAATTTTTTTCAATATATCTCTAAAGTCTGTTCACAACCACTGTTTCTCAAAACCTCTGCTTGGCATGAAAATCTATCTGTTGCTCATAGTGTATCCTCTGTTCCTACTTCCACTGTTGGTAAAACAACTATTCTCCCAATCCACTAATAGTCTATCCTCTGATAGTGTAAAATCACCACTGCTAATCCCACTGTTTAGAACCACTGCTGGTCTCCAGCAAAGGTTCCAAATAGTTGTCATCCATTATTCAACAGAGTTTACACGTGCACAGATGATAGCCATCAGATCTTTTGGAAACCGCTGCCACGTCAACATTACTCCTTTATAAACCCTGTTCCATCCAAACAGAGTTTCCACTTGTCGTTTCAATTTCACACACAAAATTTCTCATAATTTTTTCCATTACACCTCTTCTTCTCAAAACCCTAATAACTCACTTCTTCACCATGAATCTCACCATCAAAACTCCCCATAACTACCTTCCTAGTTTTTGAAAAAACCAACAATAATACCGCATTAAACTCCATGATCGATGTTCTACAAACATCATCATACAAAGATGTGTTACTTTCCAAAGCCCCTATCTACATCGAAACCCTCCGCCAGTTTTGGGCAAACGCTGAACTTCAAGTTCAGAACAAAAAGCCCCTTGCCGTCACATCAAAGATTGGACAATCACTTTTCCAAATCTCTCCTTCCATTATCTCCACCATTTTCGGTCTAAATGACCTTGACGCCCCCACATCTTTCTCAAAGAAAGATTTACATGCAGAATTCAATTAGCGAGGATATGAAGGTCGATTATCTGGTATCACTATTTTTAAACCTGAATTTCCTGCTAATATTAAATTCTTTTTCCACACCCTTTTACTCTGTTGGTCAGCTAAAACCACGGCTTTCAACGAAATACCTTTAAACATTCAATACCTGGGTTATGCTGTTTTAACCCAATCTAAATTTAACTTTTCTCGAGCATTGTTTTCGGATTTAGTTGCAAAATTTACTAATCTTAAAAAGGGAAAAACTTTTTTAATACACCCTAGATTATTGAGTTTTTATTTACAAAAACAAGTTTCTGCTTCTGATTTTCAACAAGGTGCCATCTGTGAAGTTGGTAGCCTTAAACATGAAACTTTTACTAGACTCTCAACACAAAAACCTAAGGTGTTGAAAACCAAAGCAACGGTGACTTAGCAAATTTCGACATCTTTTACATCCACTACTCCTTCATTGGTTGCTGAGCCCACTGCTCCTGGTGACCACAGCACTACAACCAGTGTTGTGCAACCCACACCAGCCATCCCCAAAAAGAAACCCACCAAACCCACCAAGCCCTCCGAACGCCCTAAAACGGTAGCTCTGGAAGATGAGATCCCAAATGTCTTACCGAGTGACAGCACAAAGTCACTAACAATCATTGTTTCTACTTCCTCACAGCAGTTGGTTTAAAGATCTCAACCAGCTCAAGCTCCTCTTATTTCCTCACAAAAGGAACAGGTTATACTCACAAGGACACCACAATATGAGGCGGATGTTTCAATCGAACATCTGTTCTCCAGCCCCTCTCATAGGGCTATGTCTCTTTCCACTCCCTTACCCACTTCTCCAATACCACCCACTCTCATTCCCTTGTTTGAAGCAATAGAGAAAACTCAGAAACTGAGCAGTCCCTCTCACTCAACCATTACTGAGAGTCAACTTCCACAAATGACTGCGTCTACGACAACTCTATATGCTAGCCCACAACCAATTGAGGAGGCTACACCCTAGGAGTTACTTGTAACTCTTGGTGGTAATTCAAGTGCAGCAGCTACTACAACTCCAGTCACAAAAGTGGCTCAGTTGGATAGTGGTTACATAAGTAAGACTTCCTTGAAGGCACAACTGCTGAGGCTACACAGTAACCTCTGAGCGAGTTGGAAGTCCCCAGTACCATAAACAAGGGGCATTTGGTGCTGATTTCCTTGAGACTCCTTAGGATGATGCACCAAATACAACTACCTCTGGTAGGAATTTGGATGATCCTATTAACTTAGGTGACAAATTACAATATCAAGAATTCACGGAGAGGATCTCTACCATGGAATCATCTATTGATGATATCAAATCCATGATGACTCAATTGCTACAACATTCTCAAAGTCAACCTTCTTCATCTATCTTTGCTGCTGAGCTATGGAATCTCATGCAACCAACCTTTACTGCTCAAAGACAACTTTGTGATATTCAGTATGAGAACAACATGAAGTTGATGCGAAATATGGTCGATGCTCGTTATATGGATACACAGGCTGATATTAGGGCTATCAAAGACCATTTAATGCAGGTTACTGGCTTTGTCCCGGTTGCCATTCTCACAGAAGATGATGCCAAAAGGGGAGAAAGATTCATCGAGAAGGTTGTAGCCTGACCCAGCTGTCAAATCTAAGGTGCAACAACAGCCAAGTAATGTTGCAAGCTCTGTTGAGGCATCCAAAGCTTGTACTGGAAAAGAGATTGATGAGACTCTAAATTTGGAGGCTGAAAGGATTGCCCTTGAAAAGCAGAAGCGACAAGATACATTGGAAGCAAAGGCTATTATGCTTATTGAAGAAGAAAAGGCTAAGCAGCTTGAAAAAGAAGATGTTGGAACTTCAAAAAGAAGGAAATCTACTAGAAAAGTTAGACAGTCAACTCTCACTCCTTCAACAACAACTGTTGCACCGACTGCTTATGTATCCTCAATTGCCACTATCCCAACAGAGGTTAGTGCCACTGCTGAGAAAGCAGATGTTATAACAACATATGTTGGGACAAAAGCGGTTGGATCAGCAGATGTTATCAAACCACTGCTATGATTACCTTTCCAACCACAACAGAACAACTGCCCACACCATCTTGAATTCCCACACACCCAACTTCACCAAACTTAAATTCCAATGCAAAAGAAAAAATTTCATGGTTGATGATGATGAAGACTACCAATCACCACTCCCTATTTCTTTACAACCTATATCACAACCATCCTCATCGCCTCGACCCTCTGAAACTCCATTTCCCCCATTTCCCATCATGAAACTATCCTCTTCTTTTCTTCCTATGAATGCATTATACCCATTGGAACTTTTTTTAGTGAAAGGTGAGATTGAAGCTTTCTTAAAAATAGAAGATCCAGCTAAAAGAGACTTCCCTTCCTTGCTGGGGTATCGAAAGCCTAGGAACCTAGATGAGTGTCTTCAACTAAAGGCTAGGCAGGCTGAGCACATAGCTAAAGACAAATCAAAAGACAAAGATGACAGGGCTTTATAGATCTCCTTACAGTATCAACTTAGCAAAGTCAGAAGCCTTAAAGAATTTGCTAAGGAGCTAAGTAAGTCTGTGTCTGAACAGCCAACCACTGATGATCCAGAACTGAAAAAAGATTATCTAGATCATGTCATGAAGCATAAGCCTTATAAAGCAACAAGGGCACTATTTAAAGGTTGGTCGGCTAATGAGCTTAAAGAAGAAATTGACAGGATTCAATCTATGCTTAAAGACTCTTCAAAGAAGCCTACTCCTCATGTTTGGAAAAAGGCCAAAATAGAAAGCCAAGACCATGATTTAAAGATTAAAAGAATGAAAGTCGAACTTGTTGATGCTTTGTATGGAATAACAATGCAGATTGCTCGATGGCCTGAATCTAAAGTGGTAGATACCTACAGAAGGTTGGAATAGTTAAGGAAAAAGGATCTTTCTATTTCGAGAAAGCCAATCTATGACCAAACAACCTCTGCTCTCAACCAGACCCCTTGCTCCAAAAAGATTAACTTCAACCACCAGCTTATCCACCATTGCCTTGAATCAAGCAAAAAGGCAAAAGCAGGTAGAAGAAGAAGATCAAAGGATGCATGAAGAATTGAGAAAAGAGGGAATAAAGAATCAACTTTTGTTTCATACTGATGCTGCAAGTGACAAACTCAGAGCCTCAGTCTCAACACTTGTACACAGACTAACATCACCAAACTCATCAAAAATAACCCTACTCCCAAGAAAACCATCTGACTCAAAAATTATAAAATGGGAGTCTAACAAAGACAACCATGAATTAACATTGCTCAGGTCAGATGGTAGAGTTCAAAAGATAAAGATGGAGGATGCATATGGTCTAGATGCAGCTGATCTCCAAGACTTGATGAATCTTGAACTTGAAAGGGATGTAGAAGACATGACTCCCCTGGATTTTGAACTTCAATTTAAAGGCCAAATAAGGGAATCATTGATGAGAAATAAAGATTAGAAATAAACTTTAGTTTTGGTATCATCTTTTCTAGGGGAGATTGTTGGGATTGAACTCTACAAAAGAACAGATGTTAGAAAGCCAAAATATATTACAAACCTCTGATCTAAACAGTGATGTAACATCTGCCCAAGTCAAGCTCTATTGAAGACGAAATGTTCAAGGTCTGCCATAGCTATACTCTGTTGAAGACTAAAGCTAAAAGGTCTGCCAAGACAAGCTCTGCTGAAAATCAAAGCTAAAGGTCTGCCAAGACAAGCTCTGCTAAAGATCAAAGCTAAAAGTCTGTTAAGGCAAAGCTCTGCTAAAGACCAACAGAGGATGTATCATCAGTGTTTTCTATCAGTCCTTGTAATGTTTAGTGTATAGTAGTGGTTAGCTTAGCAGATGTTATTAGGTTTTTATTTTTGTTAAGTGTCACTTTCATGCTGACATCACAATAAGATGCTCAGTGGTTAGGATTTTAGTATAAATATAACAGTGCCTATACTGTTCTATTTGATCACTTTCATCTAATATCAATTGAATCTATCTTTCTTACATTCTATACGAACAAATCAGTGATCTTAGGCTGAGGGAGATTGTGAGTCATATGCAAGTAATCATAATTACGAAAAGCATGACAGTGAAAACAATCTCTCAACTGTTGTGAATTAAAGTTCTTCCATTATACTACAAGTTCATCTTATTTATCTTCTTTCATTTACCATTTACAGAACATTCATAAATAGTTTTAAAACTCAGATCCTAGCAAGTCTGTTAGAGACAAGCTCTGATAAAGAACCAAAGCTCTGGTATGACAAAGGTCTGCTGATGAGAACCTCTGATGAAGATAAAGTCTGTTGAAGTAAAGTCTGCTGAAGACTAACAAAGGATGAAGCCCAACAGAGGATATCTCAATAGTTGTTATCATTAGAGTTTATATTGTATTTTAATGTAAAAGTGTTTAGGTGACAATTGCTATCAACGTTCAATACGGACCGCAATGCACTTCGTTAGCCCGGACATGTAAATCCTATCAAAAGACAAGGCATAATTACGCATATTCATTTAATGAAGTCAAATTTCATGACTCTCTCAACATTTCGTAAATTCAATACCAACGTAAGACAATTATCTAATGATTCAAATACAATTCAAATTATATCAAACCAAATATTAAACAAGTAGCAAACCCTGGATATCTGCGAGAATTAGCCTCTCATGACGAACGGAACATGCTCAGCAGATGATGAGAGCTTGAATATTGATAAATTGAAGCTTTGATTGTGAGGATGATGATGATTAGGGTTTGTGGTTGATTATAGAGGTGGATGGATTGTGGATTGGATAATGATGGTGGTGGATTAGGTTTAGGATCAAGGTTTATGATGGTGGATGATTGATGTTGATTGAGATAGGTAGGATGATGATCTTGGCTCCAAAGATGATATTCAAACTCACAAAACTCGTAACCCCTTTGTAGATGGTCAAAAACAAGTTATATACCCATCCCTAATCATTCAAAGCATAAAATATGCAATGGGTATCAGCAGAGGGCGTCACCGACGACCCCTGGTTGTTCCATTTCTTTCCGACGGCTTAATACAATGCCTACGACTATTTCTGACCGACGGGCATATCTAAGCGTTGTCGAAGACCCAGGAGGGCGTCGGAAATGATGCCTACATTTCTTGTTTACCGTTTTGTCCATTTCACTCTCCCGGTTGACCCATTTTCCACCCCGATGCTCCTTATAGCTCCTTAAACTCCGTTAGACCTGCAAAACACAATTCCAATCAAAAGTAGGCTATTCGAAACTAACAGTTATGTAAGAACATAAACTTAAACATAATAGGACACCGGTTTTCGCCCACACATCACATCTCCACACTTGTCTTTTGCTTTCCCTCAAGCAAATCTGTTTTTCAGTTTCACGTGGGTCGAACGAAAACAATACTTCCCATTCTGAAAAATCAAGCTAAAATCCAATGTCATGCCCAGTTCACAATTTTTACAATTTTCAGAATATTTAACGGTAAGACGGTTAATCACATAAAGATGGTTACCCAAGATTAACCTGCCCTGGAAACTAACAAATCATACACATCCCTCACAATGTTCTCTCCACTCAGTTTAAAAATTGGGTAATTAATGATGCATTAGCACTTTTTTGGAAGCACTCACTCAAACCGATTAGAACACATACTCGCATAGGCTTACAACTCAATCATTCTCCACCACTGAACCCGACTACTAAACACAAGTCAAAAGGTCTTTAAGGGTTGTAACGGGGCTAGGCTAAGGGTGTGGAATAGGATATTTAAAAGTTGCTAAGGTGATGAAAACTCGATTTTTATTACAAAAACAACCACTCTAACACGACTAACCACGAATCAACTAGCTAAGAGGCAAAAGATTTCGTCTTTATTCAACAAACTATCAACACATCTTTTTGTGCTTTTTCTCAACGTTTTTCTGCTCTTTTTCATGATATTTTCTGGATTTTTGATTTTTTTTAACCACAACTTTAGAAACAAACTAATCCTAAAATCGATTTCTAATCACACATGTTAAAAAGGTTTAACGGTCAAAGGCTAATTGGTTTGGTCAAACGAAAGGTTTAGGCTCAAAGTTGGTGACTAAGGGATTGATTTCGGGTAAGGATAAAATAAAGAGCGTAAAAGAAAAGGTTTACCTAATGCCTTAATCATTCTGGTGCTCGTACTCGGTCTATAGTCTCAAACCCAACAAAATTTACAAGTTCTACAATATGCGACTGATGACACACTCAAACATTGAAATATATATATATATATATATATATATATATATATATATATATATATATATATATATATATATATATACACATATATCTTATGTGTAAAAGTGGCTCAAAATCTCACGTACAAAGGGTATGGTATGTGATATGCATAATATATTAGTTTCTTAAGCGGATTATTCCCAATTAACCACCCGCTAAATACCCGTCATCTTACTAATTAGAACTTGACCATGACAAAAGACCAAATGGGTTGTGTCATCCCTCATTGACTTAGTTACTTGTGTTTTTTAGATTGCTCAAACAAGGACATTTTGAAAATTTTTGAAATTTTTCCCCCATCCCCACACTTGAGGTCAAATTTTCTGAATGTGTATTGTTTAAATGAAAGGGTTAAAATTGAAACTTTTTCTCTCCATCCCCACACTTAAGGACAACATTGTTCTCAATGTGTAGTTATGAGAACTTTTAAAACACACAAGGAATGTGACACGACCAACCTCCAAAAATTTCACCATGGTCAATAAAAATACAAAATAGAATCCACTTATTGCTAACTAATAATCAAAGAAAAAGAAACGTATGCACCTAGCTTGTTCATCTTTCACGTGCTCCTCGATCTTCAATGCAAATGGTCGTCCTCAACGAACAAACTTGAAATCACCTACAAGTCTCAAAATCGTGTAGAAGCAAGCTTCTCACAAAATCAACACCCGTTAGCTAATCCATTTTTATAAAAGATTTACCAAGTTATCTATTATTTCACTTTGATTTGTGGAAAAGAAATATACAACAACAATCAACCTAACTCACTTTCGTAGGAATCATGGTTGCATTTAGTGTATGCAACAAGTCCTTTAAACCTCACGATAGCTCGGAAGGACGAGTAGGGTCTCGTGAGGGTTATATAGAGAACACACCTACAACATTCATTTAACTACTAAGAAAAACTCAAACGAAAGAGAATACAAGAAAATTAATATACAACCACAACAAAATGCATACCTCGCCCTATCTCTAATAGCGTTCATTTGGGTTAATTGGCAGGTATGGCTGGTAGGGGTATCCTGTGAGAGCCGACATCATATCATGAAAATCATCAACGGGACCCCTTTCCCCTTCGGTCGGTTTCTACATATGTATCAGAACGCAACTTGACGCGACTCGTTGAGGCAAATGAGGAATCGGGTCCGAAGGCCCGGTGGTACTGGGAGGTCGACCCGCCTGACGATCTCGTTGATGGCGCTCTTGGTCGTGGAGAAGATGGTCGTTATTAATTGCAATTTATTGAGCTATGCCCATTGTTCTCCAACGACCTTCCTCCAACGTGTTATGTTCGATCCGGAGGCGGTCTTGCTCTTCCTCCCAAGCTCGCCTTTGAGATAACTCTTGCACCCTGTGCAACTCTTGTTGTTCCCAATGGGACTGCTGCATAGCCCAAAACTCCTATTGTCGCTCTCGGTGCTCCTGTTCTTTGGCTCGGTGAGCGGCTTCTTCGGCCTACTGAGCTTGTTGTTGGGCTTGCCAGTCATGCTCCCACTGCCTTCTTCTTTCTTCGTACTCCCGATATTCCCCTATGCTCGCTAACACATTATTGTAAACGTCTTGTTGACCCCGATTATAGTTACTATATGCCGGCCTACGCCGGTTGGCACATAACGGGCCACATTTTTGGACACTTCCCTATGCGGCCAGGCATACCTTTGCCAAGGTCCCCTCGGACCTAGAGGCTCATCTTCATTCTCTTCATCCACCATTTCTTCTTCCCTTTCAGATTGTTGTGCAGCACTTGGATCAATGTATTGGAATTGGTGTCCATGTTCGTCTGACACAGTGTATTGCTGACCAAAGGCTTAAACATTTATTTTCCAATGTTGTTTCATCGATGCAAAAGCAAATTTGATCCATGGGTTTCGAAACCCACATTGCCTCATTAGGTAGACGATTCTACTGCACAATCATAGCACTGATCAACCGAACATATGGTATCATTCTTCGGGCATAAGACTCTCGGTTGTCCCAAGTGTTTATAATGACAATATGTCGCCACGATAATTTTGTTAATCCAAATAGTAACAAATGTAGCACCCGATAGTCCGGCGCCGTAACCTTCCCCCTATCTCCAAACTGAACCATAATATTTTCTAACGAAGTGGGTTGAAGGATTTTTCCTTCAACAAACAACTGGCTCTTCAAAGCGGTCCCCCGTCACTGAAAGGGGAGTTGCTCCAACTATACCATCCGGGTCCGTAGTGTTCATCGTATTATTGAGAAATTGGTCCATGGTGTAATAAAAGTACTCGTCATCCCTAATTGAGTCATACTGTCAATGTTATTCATGTTCTCGAAAGACATCACCGTTTGGCCCCTTCCCGTATCACCAATCAATTGCCACGTGTGTGGCGGTCCATCCCTACTATTGAACCTTAACGACGCCAACCACTCACAAACCGTAGTTAGATATACCCTTGGTGTGATATCCTCACACCAATCTAAGACCCGCTTCCATCCGAGTCTCTCAAACATTTGGACGATCCCAATCATCCTATATGCCTCCACATTCACGGTTCATTATGGCACAATTCTCTCCGGAATGAGAGTCTTAGCATTTGACATTTTCCACTTCCACAGCTTGAT
This sequence comes from Scalesia atractyloides, assembly GCA_947069175.1. Classification (NCBI taxonomy): domain Eukaryota; kingdom Viridiplantae; phylum Streptophyta; class Magnoliopsida; order Asterales; family Asteraceae; genus Scalesia; species Scalesia atractyloides. The sequence continues at coordinate 67,841,948 of CAMTDV010000020.1, read as the reverse complement.
TTCAAGACGTCTTTCATTGAACCTTGAGAGTGCCTTCTTTATGTTTTCCTCCCACTAATCACCAACACTACTATTCTTAAACTTCTCCCAAGCCCAATCCTAGCGATATAACCTCCCATCATCGTCTTCCATGTTGCTCTATTGTTGCCATTTTTTCTGAAAGAGCCTAGAAGCCGAACCGGCTCCCGAAGATGAGCCTCCCTGAAGTCTTACTCCTTTTCCGGCTAGCCATGACTACAAACAACAACACAAAGAGAACAATCATTACAACCTCAAATCCTCAAACAACTCAAACTTAAGCATGAACCATTAATGTTGAACTTCAAATTATTCTTTAGATGTAAACTAGCCAAATTTTAAACCTTACAAGTAGCAACCTTTATCATCTAAAATCAAATTTTTAGGGCAAAAATCCTAAATTCATAAGACTTCAACATATTCAACATCATGTTCATGCTCAATCATGTAAACGAATGGGTGTATTCACATCCCAGCACTTGTTCCATGTTCAATCCCCACCCAAATCAAAGCTTTACCCACAAATTCAAGCTAATATATCCTACATTTATCATAAACAACCTACTCTCAAACAAACAAGTTCAAATTTTGGAAGAAATTAACAAAACGTGTGATAATCATGCTCAAATTTAAGTAAAGTTCATACCTTTTATGTTGTAGATGAAGAGAAACTAAGAAAAGATGAAAATCAAGTAACCTGAAAAACACCCTAGTAAAAACCCGCAAGTTGCAGCTCAAAAATATTGCAAACGAGCAACATTTGATGAAAACTATGATGGGGGTTTTGTAGCTCTCGAAAACTACACACTTTAGGCTCAAGAATCATTAGATTTGGTGGAGAATTGAAGGAGTTAGAGAAGAAGAAGATTTTAGGGTTCTTGAGAATTTTGAGGAAGAAGATGAAGTGAGTAGGAGAATAGGAAGGTTAGACTGCAGTGTCTTGGGATTTTAAACAAGTTATGGATCAGGTTTTATGAAGGTGGGTCGAATGTGTGGTTGAAAGTTAGTTCGGGTCAAGTTCTAAATGGTTTTGGGATGTTTGGGTTTGTTATGAAGTTGCATCGCAACTCAGCGTCAGCCAGCTAAGGGGGGGTCGTCGGCGACGGTGCAACACCTCGTCGGTGACGCCCCTTTGTTTTGCTTGTTTCCCCCGACGGCCTAAAGGCTTATCTACGGGGTTTCTTACTCAAGGGCCCCAACTAGAGCTCGTCGGCGACGGCTTGGGACCCCGTCGCCAACACCCTTCCCATATTCAAATATTATTATTTTTTAAAAAAAGAAAATACGGTTGAAAACAAACAATATTTACAACAGGACCCTATACTAGAAAAATTCCTAAAAATAAAAATCTTTTTGTAAATTTTTATGGGTTTTAAATCAAAAACGTACAATCGCGTGACGATTCCTACCACCCCCCGGAAATTCATGTATTGTCCCCAATACACACAAAAAATCTAAGACATACCTTACAACTACATGACCCGTTCGTGATGTCAAGAACTTTACACATCAAAGAGGTTAATACGAAACGAAAGAATGATGGAAATACAAACAACCACGACCAAAACTAAAAAAAATGTACAATACTCTACAAAATGTTACTGGTCCTTAGATGACTTCGTATGTCGGAATGCTCGCCAAGAAGCTCACCGACTCTTTGTTAGTGTCCTTATCCTCGCTACCATTGAGAAAGGGTTAAAGGCGATGGCCATTGACCGTTTTCTTTGACCCATCCTTCGGGTCCTCGATGGTGACATCCCCCAATTTTCCGACCCACGTTACCACATACGGGCCCATCCACATGCTCTTGAGCTTCCCGGGAAAGAACTTGAGCCTTGAGTTGTAGAGCCAAACCTTTTGACCCACAACAAACTCCTTTGTCTTTAACTTGGCATCGTGTGCTCGCTTCATGCCATCCTTGTACTTGGAAGCACACTCATATGCCTCTTCCCGCAACTCTTCCAACTTACAAAGCTTGAACTTGCGTTCTTTACCTGCATCATCGTATTTATCATTAACTTATTTAATAGCCTAAAATGCACAATGAAAAACTTCAACCGATAAGTGACAAATTTTATTGTAAACTAAGAGGTAAGGTGTAATGCCGATAGGTGTTTTGTGTGCCGTCCGGTAGGCCCATAAGGCATCATTCAACTTCGTTGACCAATCCTTACGGTTCGGTCAAATGGTTTTTTACAAAAACTCTTTGATTTGCGTATGCGACACTTCCACTTGACCGCTCGTTTGCGGATGGTAGAGAGTATCTATTCGATGGTCAACACCATACCGTTTCAAGAGTTTCCCAAAATTAAAATTCTTGAAGTAAGATCCCCCATCAATAATGATAACCTGGGGAACCCCAAATCTTGCAAACTACGGTATGGTCGTTTGTTTTAGTGGCACTCGCTTCCACCCATTTAGACACATAGTCTACTACCACCAAAATGTACAAATTCATATGCGAATTCAGGAATGGACTCATGAAATCGATCCCCCGCATGTCGAAAATATCAACAATGAGAATCGATTGCATGGGCATCTCATCCCGCTTGGAAATGCCCCCTAACTTTTGACACTCAACAGAATTTCTAGCAAAATTATAAGTGTCTTTAAAAATGGTTGACCAATAAAGCCCACTGTTGAGCACTTTGTGCCCCATTTTGTGACCACTAAAATGGCCCCCACAAGCAAATGAATGCAAGTGTGCAAGACACTCGGGATCTCTCGTCTGGCACACATCTTCTCATGACTTAATCGGGACATCTCTTGAATAAATCTGGTTCTTCCAATGTGTAGCACTTGATTTGAGAGAGGAAACGTAATCTCCTCCTCCTATCCCAATGAGCCGGTAAATCACCTGTCACAAAATAATTAACAATGTTAGCAAACCAAGGTAATACCAAAATTTTTAAAATGTGCTTATTTGGTAAAGTCTCATTGATCTCTACACGGGAAGAACCCTCATCTACCAACAACTGGGACACGTGGTCAGCCACCACATTCTCGCTACCCTTCTTGTAATAAAAGAACCCATGAATCAACCGCGGCTTTGCATCCTTCTTCTCCATGAGGAACCTAACAGCAGTATGATCAGAATAGATAATAAATTGGTTACCCCATATGTAAGCCCGGAATTTATCCAATTCATAGACCACCACGAGTAGCTCTTTCTTGGTGGTTGTATAATTCAATTGAGCATCTGAGAGACTCTTACTCGCGTAGTATATAGCGACCGGTTTCTTTTCTACCCTTTGACCCAACACGGCTGCATAGTCACTTGCATCACACATTATTTCGAATGGTAAAGACCAATTCGGTGATTGCAAGATTGGGACCTCAACCAACTTTTCTTTCAAAATGTTAAAGGCATTTTTACAATCTTTATTAAAGTCAAACAGTTGATCTTTTAATAACAAAGTACACGAAGGTTTGGTGATGTCAATAAATCGTGGATTATAAACCTTTTATAAAAACCCGCATGACCTAAGAACGACCTAACACCCTTAACACTCGTGGGATAAGGCAAAGTAGAGATGACTTGCACCTTTGCATGGTCAACCTCTATCCCACGACTCAACACAACGTGTCCCAACACAATCCCCTCTTGAACAAGAAAATGGCTCTTTTCGCAAATCAAAACCAAATTATTTTCGACACATCTTTTCAAAACTTTTTCTAAATGGTCTAAGCAAGCATCAAATGACAACTCAACTATTGAGAAATCATCCATGAAGATTTCCAAAGACTCCCCCACCATATCCGAAATGATACTCATCATACACCTTTGAAAGGTGGCGGGGGCATTACATAGCCAAATGGCATTCGCCTAAATGCAAATGTGCCATACAGACATGTAAAGGTGGGAATGGTTTGCGTAAGGATCACCCATTGGCTATCCGAAAAGGGGTAAATAATACGCATCTAGCCACTTCAATACCTCCTTCTTGACCAATCCACGCATGTTTGGATTTAACCTTCTTTGTGCGTCACGGGAAGGAGTTACATCATCTTACATGATGATCTAGTGCATCACCACCGAGCGACTAATTCCCTTCAAATCCACTATGGTCCACCCAATAGCCGCCCTATTGGTGACCAACATTGCCATTAACTTCTCATCTTGCTCCCCGATCAAGTTTGATGCAATGATGACCGGAAGCGTGTTGCCTACACCCACATAAGCATACTTGAGATGCTTGGGCAACACCTTCAACTCCACAACTGGAAGCTCTACCAATGATGGCTTCAATTTATATCAATCTTTTCCGAAATTCTTTCCACTTGGTGTGTCCAAGGGGGTCTTCCTTCCTTCACCGCCATCACTTCCATCTTTCTTTCCTCCTCATCATGCTCCGACTTGTCTCCGTTTGCAACCTGTCGAACATAAGACACTCCTCTATTATGTTTTCCTCTTCAACACCCATGTCGCATAGAGGTATACACTCGTCAACAACGTCCCCCATATAACATTCTTCGCTAACTAGAGGATCCATTAATCACGAAAAGACATTTAACCGCAACCGACGGTTACCAAAAGTCAAGTCTACCGTACCCGTTTTACAATTAATTTGGCATTCAAAGTTGCCAAAATGGTCAACCGCAAATAACCTTGGTTGCTTAGTTTGGTCAAAAGACGCATAATCAGGTACAAGAAAATCCATCGGATAGTGAAAGTCCTCGACCTTGACAATTACATCCATGACTATCTCAAGGGGTAATTTAGCGTCAAATCAGCTAACACCATGGTGGTGTTTGTCGATTGAAATGGACCAAATTCGTTTAGGCATATAACTACCCGACAAGATAGTCACACTTGCCCCAAGATCCAAAAGTGCCCGAGTCATTTTAAATTCACCCATTTGTATCGAAAAATGGGCGCCCCCGGATCTTGTAACTTTGGTTGAAGTGCACCTGAAAGAATCGAACTCACATTCTCGGTTAAATCAAGTTTCTTAGGAAATTTGTGAGTTCACTTATGGGTGCATAGATCATTCAAGTACTTAGAATAAGAAAGTACTTGTTTGATGGCATCTAGGAATGGTAAATTTATTTTAACTTGTTTGAGAACTTCCCAAATTTCTTCTTGTTGTGGGCCATGTTTTGTTACCACTTTCTTAGATGGTCCAAACAAAGCTTCAGGATAAGGGGCGGTATTACCCTCCACACCCTTTTCCTTAGCCTTTGGGACGGTTACAACGGGAGTATTTTTGTCATTTTTAGAAACATTTTTACTTTGACCCATTTGACCGTCATCAACCTCCCCATCACTAACATCCTCCACCACCCCTCAACAAACTAGGGTGGTGGTGACTCAACGTCGGTATCAATGACACGACCACTACGTAAAGAGATTTTATTAATTGGTACCTCACATGTGTTCTTCGAGTTGGACCCTTGATGCTTAGGGTTCACGGTGGTGTCACTTGGGAGTCTTCCACCACTTCCTCGCATTTGGGCCATTTCTTCTGCAAGTTGATTCACTTGCTTTTCCATTTCCTTATGTGACTTGTCCCGTACCTCAAACTCTTTCTGCATCTCCATCTTGAACTCTTGGTTTGAATCTCTAATAGCATTCATGATCGCGTCAAGCTTGGAGTTTAACGGTCATCGCCACTCATTTGAGAGTTTGAATTACCACCCCCATTACCGCTTTGGTTGTAGCCCCGTTGGTAATTATTTTCACGGTTTTGATACCCTTGGCAACTTGCTTGGTTATAACTCCTTTGGTAATCCCTTGGTTACCACTTTAGCGGTTTTGGTACGACGAACCACTTTGATTACCACTTTGATTTCCCGATTGGAAATTTGGGTTCATTTGGTTTGAGGCGTTACCATACCTGAGGTTAGGATGGTTCCTCAAACCCGGATGATAAGTGTTGGTGTTCATGCCATATTGCTCCCGTTCTCCAAACACTTGATTCACCTCTTCATTGGCTTGTACCATGTTGACTTGGCACTCTTCAGTCCAATGACCAATATCCCCACAATCTTCACATACCGCAAATTAAACCGCCCCCACATCCTTTTTCTTCATACGAACCATTCTCGCTCTAATGTGGTGATTTGATCCTTAGCACTCGAATCAGGATTAGGAAGAGATCGGGAAACGGAATGATTTTTGGCTCGGTCTGCCATAGCAACCGCTTTGGAGTTTTTGCTAATTCTCCAAGAAGTGCCAATCATCTTCCTTGTGATTGTTCAACAAAGTGCCATTACTTGCTAATTCAAAGTATTTGTGATCTTCGGCGTCTAACCCCCGTACAAAGCACTACAACTCCCATCTAGTAATTTGATGGTAAGGGCATTTTTGAACCAACTCCTTTAATTGAGTAAGGTTCTCATGTAGCAACTCCCCTGATAAACTGTCGACCGACTCTCTTCCCGTGCATCAGCGGTCTTCGCTATTGAATAGTATTCGTCAAGAAATACTTGTTGCATTTTTTACCAAGTACGAATACTATTGGCGGGAAGTGTGAGGAACCATTGTTTAGCCTTGTATTTCAACAAAAATTGAAACAATCGTTACTTCACTTCATCGAGCTCGAAATTATGGCCCCCGATCATACCACATATGGCGGAGAATTCTGCCAAATGAGTATACGGCTCATCATGCGTCCTACCATTGAAGTAGGGTAGGTGTTGATGTAGTTGGGTTTGCACTCGAATGATCTCATCCCTCGAGGTGTAGGAACAATGGGTGAGACATTTTCGGGGACTACCGGTCTAAATCGACCATTTACACCTCGAGGCTCTTGTTGTTGCAGTTGACGTTGGGGAGGACCAATAACCTCTTGATTTACCGGCCTTGGAATTCCCCTTCATCACCACCTAACCTTGATTACCTCCATCCATGAATTGCGGAATCCGGTTACGGCTGACATTGTTATTGTTATTGAAATTCCCGTCATCCTGGTTCCTTTGGTTGTTTCGTGGTTGGCGGTTATTGCTGTAACCGTCATTTTGACCATACTTATACCTATACTCCTTGTTGTTTCCCACATAATGGCATTTTGATAGCCGATATCTTCATACTCAAAATCCCGAGCATTGTAGAAGTTGCCCACATTGTTATCACCCCACACATCATCATCAACCCGCTCGTTATAATTCCCGTCGTCGTTCGAGTATTCCGAATGAAGACTCACATGTTCTGGTGATTGATAACTAGGAACGCTATAGGTGCATCATCGGGAATATTGTTTCTCATATAATCAAGATTGAGAAACTATGCTTCGTTCGTGGGAATGCCACAATTTTGGTCACCCCACGGTTGGCGTTAACATTTCGGTTGTTGAGGTTGGGTGGTAATAGGTTTTGTCGTTTTGGTTTTGAGGTGGAGGTTTGGGTGTATGTTGGTTGTTGTTTGGTTTTGGCGATGGTTTTGGAATGGTGGTGTTGGTGCTCTCGAATTGTTACCACTCCCGGTTGGTTGTTTTGGATGTTTGGGTTTGGGCGAGGGAATTCCTTGTATTGGAATTGGTATTGATTTTGGTTATTTGGTTGGTTGGAGTTTTGAGGATCCATTTGAATGGGTCCAAATGAAGATGTAGGTGGTGAGTTGGTTTTGAGTGGATTAGAGACAAGGGGTTGCCTCTAACCATTGGCTAAGTTCCTTCTAACAACCCGCTCAATCTCTGGTTCGAACACTAACGGTGACGTCCTCCTGGACTTTCTCGTATGCATGCACTACTTGTAACCTGCACAAGTAACACACCCGCGTTACAAGAAAATAGAGAAAGTAGCAAAAGAAACAACCACCTTAAACAGATAATCACACAATCAATTAGTATCCAAGCGCATAGCGCAAGAACTCCCCGTCAACGGCACCAAAATTTGATCGGAGTGTCACGCCCCGGTCAAAGATAATATTTATATACCCGAGATACCCTAAACTATGAGCTAGTGGAAGTATGGGGTCGATCCACAAAGAGTTTGTGGTTTCGCGCGGACAAGATTGATTTTAAGAATATCACTTTTATGAAGTTTGCTATGGTTTAATTTGAATGTTTGTTTGTTTGTTTGAAAAAGATGTCGGTTTAAACTGACAAGTTGTTTTTTTAATTACTTAACTATGAAAACTTGAATGATTGCATGAAAACTTTGACTGACAGATTAAAAAATAATTTTGGAACAAGGTTCATACCCGGTTCAACAATTGTAGGACCTAGGGTTACTACACGTTTTAACTTGGTTTAATTAAATTAGTTCATTAACAGTTTTAGAATCACAAGGCTTAGGTGCCAATAGCTATCAACGTTCAATACGGACCGCAATGCACTTCGTTGCGTCAGACATGTAAATCCTATCAAGAGATAAGGCATAATTACGCATATTCATTTCATGAAGTCAAATTTCATAACTCACTCAACAATTCGTAAATTCAGTATAGACTTAGTACAATTATCTAATGATTCAAATACAATTCAAGTTATCACAAACCAAATATTAAACAAGTAGCAAACCCTAGAAATCCTTACAAAAGTCTACACCGGGGTGAAACCCGCGAGAATTAGCCGCTCATGACGAACGGAATGTGATTAATGGATGATGAGAGCTCGAATATTGACATCTTGAATCTTTGATGGTGAGGATGATGAGGATTAGGGTTTGTGGTGGATTATGGAGGTGGATGGATTGTGGATTGGATAATGATGATGATGGTGGTGGATTAGGTTTAGGATCAAGGTTTATGATGGTGGATGATTGATGTTGATTGAGATGGATTGGAGATGGGTAAGATGATGATCTTGGCTGCAAAGGTGATATTCAAACTCACAAAACTTGTAATCCCTTTGCAAATGGTCAAAAACAAGTCATATACCCGTCCACAATCATTCAAAGCATGAAATTCGCGATTTGTATCAGGAGAGGGCGTTGTCGATGACACTTGGTTGTTCCATTTCTCTCTGACAGCTTAATACACTACCTACGACTAATTCTGACCAACGACATATCTTGAAGGCGTCACCGACAACCCAGGAGGGAGTCGACGACGATGACTGCATTTCTTGTTTTTCGTTTTGTCCATTTCTCTCTCCTAGTTGACCCGTTTTCCGCCCTGGTGCTCCATATAGCTCCCGAATAGCTTCTTAAACTCCGTTAGAAACTACAAAACACAATTCCAATCAAAAGTAGGCTATTCGAAACTAAAAGTTATGTAAGAACATAAACTTAAACATAATAGGACACCGGTTTTCGCCACATATCAGTATTGTGTGAAGTGTATTTTTCATTCACACAAATGGGGGGTTGTTCAAGGACATTGTGTCTATAAAACCTAGTAGGCTAAGTATGCTTCACAAAGGAATGTTCAAAGGGTAAACCTACCTATCCTGCAATACTCGAATGTCGAGGTTTCATCAGGGAATTTTGTGTGTTTTTAATCGATCTCCATTCATGTGGGATATTGTTGGAAATTTTAATGAAAATGAGTTTTTCACTAAATATTTTAGACACAAATAATAATGCTTGTATAAAAAAATTATTTGTGGGTTTGTGTTATATGTTGTGAGATCATCATAACGAACCAAACTATGTTCAATATAGAACTAAGCTAAATGAGATATCAAAGCTTGAAGTTGTATGTTTGGAACAAACAAATATGAGAAAACTGGATTGAACTTTGTCAACTTGTCGCACATAGGTGGGATGACAAAACTTAAAGTGGTTTATAAGGAGGAGCACTCTTTGTATATTGTTTCCTTAAAGGCAAACACTAGTGCGGACCCTTAAGGGTGTGGGGCACCCTAACTCGCGCTCGCGAACACGCACATGGCGTCGGCGCAATGTGCCACTTTGATGGCGTACTTCGCACATTCGCAACACCACTAGCCGCTGGTGAGCCGCCTTTGTATTTTTGTCCATGTGTGCATGGTCAAAAACATGAGTGGTCCGCTAGTGGCGGATATGACGCACGGTTTCCATATAGTGTGGCGTGAGGTCCAAGAAGCGTGGTGCGCGGACTGGCAGGCCAGTTCAGGCGCGTGCACGCACATGTTTACAACGGTAACAGAAAAGTTGGTTGAATTTTGTCAAACAAGTCGTTTCAATTCATTCAATTCATATCATGAATGAAAATAACAGTATTGACTAAACCACTTAAATCTAGTTTATTGAGATTAAAACTCAATTAATTATCTTGTTTATTACAATATTTATTATGATGTTTATTACAAGATTAAATTAGATTAATCTCTATGTGTATATATACGAACTTTGTAGTTCATGCTCTGGGATGAGAAATATACACACGAAATATGTCTTTTGTTCCATGGAAATTTAGAGTGGAACACTCTCTAAATTATTCCTTTTCTCAATTTCACATTTCCTTATATTATATGAACACGAAACTATATTCGGTGCAATCTCGGGCGCGAGAGCCATCTCCAGCAGTACACATACCGTTTCGATTGTTGTACACTAGGAGACAGACCGCGCGCGTAATTTGTTTTAAGGGCCCTGTGTCAAACACGATTCTCAACCTAAACAGTCATCCTTTTAGTATGTTTATGGTTGCAATCAAGAAGCAAGGTTAAATACTCAACGTGGTGAAGACCCGAGTCTAGGATGCTACCAAATGTGTGTGAAGGACTCACTAGAGATGCGTCTTGACTCAAGTTTGGTATATAAAAGTTATTTTTATATTCCTTTTATTTAGTTATTGTAGCCGGTATTGTACTATAATATGTCCCACGGATAACGAGAGTGTCGTTATTATATATTTTGTAATTATATCTTATTAAAAGTGAACCTAATTTTTACAAAACCAAAATCAAGATCAAGGCAAAATCAAATCAAGATTATATAAATAGGTAGAGGTTCCTGTAAAAAAAATATAAAAGTGTGAGAAGGATAAGAAAGATTTTGGTGGTGACACATGTCCCTTCTGATTTTGGTAGTTTAAGGGTATAATTATAATTTAACTAATAAAATATAATTAAGGAATGAATATTTGCAACCGATTTTTGGCAGTTATTTTAGGGAATTCTAATTTCAATTTGTTTTTGAATTTACTGATCATATTCGATACCATATCATAAAGAAAATTTATTATAGCATCTTGATCATTTTTTCATTCACGGTTATGAGATTTACTGATCATCTTCGACACCATATACATTAACATCTCGATCGATGGATAACGATGAACCAGGTATGAAAATTTAGGGTGGCTTTTGTTTCTTTGTTCGATCGATGTCCACATTTTTTTGTTGATCGGTAACGAATACCCTTTTTTTAATTATATATATTGTTCAATTTTTTTGTTTCGAACAACCGTGTTGGGTATGCGGGGTTTGAGGGTTTAAGAAAGTATGGTGTTGTTATGTTATGTTTGATAATGATAGTAGCATACGTATATGGTGTTTTATTTGTACATTGGTTTTTTGTGAGATGTTATTTGCACAAGGTGTTTATTTTCCGAATGGTGGTTTTATTGTACAGACTATTTTGCGTGTTTTGGTGTTTTTAAAAAATATGGTGTTATTTCTGTTATCGTAGATAATGATAGTATCAGTCTTATATGGTGTTTAATTTCTACATTGGTGGTTGGGAGTGGGTTTGTTGCACATGTTGTGTTCATATTATCATTGTGGTGTTTTTATTCTTATATATGGTGTTTTGTTGAAAGGTGCTTGGTGTTTGTTTATATATATTGGTGTTTTTATCGTATGGTGCTATGGGTTCTGGTGAATGGTGAATTCAATAGGTGTTTCAATGATTAGGTGTGTTATGGTGTCTTTTTAATGGTTTAAGGGTATAATTTAGTTTACATAGTTTCTACGGTCTCTTTTTAAGAGGGTTCTGGTGAATGGTGAATTCAATATGTGTCTTCAATGAGTTAGGGTGTGTTATGGTGTCTTTTTAATGGTTTAAGGGTATAATTGTAATTTACAAGGTTGTTACGGTGTCTTTTTAAGAGGGTTCTGGTGAATGGGAATTCAATAAGTGTCTTCAATGAGTTAGGGTGTTTTATGGTGTCTTTTTAAGAGGGTTCTAATGAATGGTGAATTTAATAGGTGTCTTCAATGAGTTAGGGTGTGTTATGGTGTCTTTTTAATGGTTTAAGGGTATAATTTAGTTTACATAGTTTTTACGGTGTCTTTTTAAGAGGGTTTTGGTGAATGGTGAATTCAATATGTGTCTTCAATGAGTTATGGTGTTTATGGTGTCTTTTTAATGGTTTAAGGGTATAATTGTAATTTACAAGGTTGTTAAGGTGTCTTTTTAAGAGGGTTCTGGTGAATGGGAATTCAATAGGTGTCTTCAATGAGTTAGGGTGTGTTATGGTAATGGTGAATTCAATAGGTGTCTTCAATGAGTTAGGGTGTGTTATGGTGTCTTTTTTAAGAGAGTTCTGGTGAATGGTGAATTCAATAGGTGTCTTCAATGAGTTAGGGTGTTTTATATATATATAATATATATATATATAGTGTTTTTCATAGTATATGATTTGGATATGTGTTTTTTTTTTTTGTAGTTCTCTATTGTCCTAATTTCGAACATTTGTAAACTGAATTTAATCAAGTTTGTTTTACTGTAAAATACAAAAGCCTTAATCACAATAAAATTAAAACACCATTGTATGAATATAGAAAAAACACCATAGACTAAAACATCCAAGCGAGACGTAATTTTTTCTCTACATAAGTATATCAATATGGTACTCATATTAAAGATAAAAAACACTCGTTATTATGGTGTATTTTTTTTAAAAAGAGTTACGTATAAAAAGTTATTGATGTTTAAAAAAGAAGGGGGAAACTTGCATGAGCATTAATGTTAGTTTCTTAATTTAGAAATATTAAATTTACTTTTATACTATTAATCTATAAAATTAATTATTTTAATAGTCAACAATATTTACAAGATTGTCATCAATATCTCAACCATTAGATTAAAAATCTAATGATTTAGATTTTTTCTTACCCTTCTCACAAAAAACTTTTTTACAATATATATATATATAATATATATATATATATATACTATTAGTATATCCATAAATAGGATGATTAGTTATCACAATTTAATTTTAATCAATTGATGAAGGTATTGGTGCGCGAGTCACATGGGGTTAGATGCGGTTCCTGTGGGTTAGCTATTATATGCAAAAGATGAACAAACCAACGCCACCCAACATGCGTTATTGGTGTACCTATTTTGGTAGAACCCCACCCACGCCATGTGCACTCAATTCCTAATTTTGTATATTCTTTTTCCTATAAAAATTATAAATAAATAAAGAAAACATACAAAAACATCATTTTAACTATTTTCAAACCTAATGACACCCTTAAATCGGCTGTTAGATCTATATCTAAGTCATAATTATCAATGTAAGATAAGATTAAAAGATCCTAATCGTAGGTCATAATGCATATACAAAAGTAGTAAAACTCATTCTTTTCTCACACACGTATATTCTTATTCTTATATCCTTTTCACTTTATCTATATATATATTATATATATATTAGAAAAAGAGATGAGAGGGGTGTGTGAATATTAACATCCTTTTTCTTTGTAATTTGTTTATGTAACTACCCTCGCCTATTGTGCACGGGTACTTCTTAACGTTATAATTTTTTAGTGTTATATTTGTACCAGCTTAAGCACCTTGGTTGAGATTTTTTTCAATAAAATCAGCCTTTCAGTACAAAATATCTATTTTAGAAATTTGCTATTAGGTTATTACATTTGATAAAGTTAGTTGATCTGTAGTTTTTAATATATTAGTTCACGTCAAACAAGCAGAAATCAATTTGAAATCCTATGCTCAAATAATCAAGATCAAAAAATTCTCAATTTGAAATCCTACGTTCAAATAATCAAGATCAAAAAATTCTGCTGAGCTTATGTTTATAAGGTTTATACATCTAATGCGTTTTTATAGATTAGAACCGTATGATTTTTTGACTTTAGGTTCAATATCAAAATCTTAACATCATCTTTATATCGTGTAAATGACACGAATAAAATTTACTTAAATGTTCAATCATTTTAAAACATTATCATCTTTTGAAAACTTTATGCTATAATAAAACATGTGTGAATTAGAATTTCTATTGACCTTTTATATATATATATATATGACACATTTTTATTGACTAGAATCGTAAGACCCTTCGATGCTATATTAAATATCAAGATCTTAACCCCACGATTTGGTGTAAAATGTAAATCATACGAATAAATGTTCTTAAAATATATAAAAATTTAAACATTGTCTATCTTTTTTGAAAACTTTATGATATAAAAAGGGTATGTGAATATTTGTACAAGTATTGAACACCATCAAATAGGAGCCCACTTTTTGTATAATTGTACGAGATACCCCATGTGTTACACTTGGACCGTTGCTTTCCAGGATGCTTCCTTGTTTTGCAATAATTATGGAATTATGAACCGCATTATTTGTTGGATACTAATTCGGAAACATATTTTATTCATTACTTTATTTCCCATCGTGTACTTGATAATACATTGAAATTTATAATAAATTCCTTGGTAATGTTTGGTATAGGAATGAGCTCGATAACAATCGGTACTAAAAATCTTTAAAAATGAGTATTGGTATTGGTACCGGTACCGGTACCGGTACGGTATCAATGTTTAAGGGTAAAAACTAGCACCTAAATTGTCAAAAGTCGCTACCGACACCTGATACCATTTGCTCATTTCTAGTTTGGTATGCATGAATGAAGGCAATACGAAATGAAATATATCATTGTGAATGAATGAAAAAAATGATGTTTAGTTAGTTAAATCAATTGATTTATTGAGAAGAAATCTAATTCCTTTGAAATAATTCAAACTCATTCTATCATCTCCTTATTTTTCATTTTTCATTTCATTTCGTCTTTTACCCTTCATCACAGACACAGACACCGATCACCATTTGCCACCCACCTACCATCGCTACTAAACGATCCAAATTCATTTCATTAACCCTTGTCGGTTTTTATTCACATCATTTTTTTTTTCACCCTTTATCACTAACACTGACTATCACCTACTAGCCTGTCACCGTCACCACAGCCTACCATTGCTGTTGCCACCATTTGTGATATTATATATAGGGATAGGTTAAAATGAGAACCACCTTAAGTTATGAACCGTGGGAATTAGGTCATCCAAAAGGTTTTTTCCGAAATTTTTTTTCTCAAAAGTCATAAAAAATCACTTGTTTCAGCAAAAAAAAAAATTTTAAAAATGTCGTATACCCACATTTATATGAGACGTAAAAAATATTTATCTTCGTACAAAATTTACACCAGCACGTAAAAAAACTTACATCAGTCAAAACTACCAACTCGACAATTTTTTTTTACTTTTTTACAGATGTGTTTATAATATTTTCATCTACGTTTTTATAAAAAAAATTTGGCCAAACTCGCACGGGGAAAAAAAGTTCTCAAAACTCGTGATGGTTCTCATTTGAACGAGCCATTATATATATACATGCATGGATGGGTTAAATGAGAACCACCTTGAGTTGTGAGAAGCGTGAGAACTAGACCATCTAAAAGGTTTTTTCCGAAATTTTTCTTTCTCAAAAGTCATTAAAAAATCACTTGTTTCAGCAAAAAAAAATTTTAATGTCGCATACCCACATGTACATGAGGCGTAAAAAAATATTTACTTGCATCAGTCAACTACCAACTCGACAATTTTTTTACTTTTTTATAGATATGTTTATAATATTTTCATCTACGTTCATATAATTTTGGCCTAACTCGCGCGGAAAGAAAAAGTTCTCACGGTTCTCACAACTCGTAATGGTTATCATTTGAATCGAGCCATTATATATATATATATATAAAGGAAGCCAAATGAATAGTGTTTTTAACATTATAATAATACTTATAGTTTTGTAATACTTTTATTATTTTAATATTATAATAATTATTATTTTCTTTACTTTTCAAATTGGATAAGCTTGGTGTCAACTAGTCGGTTCATTATCGGTATACGAAGGTAAAAATCGGCACCAGGCTGGTACAGAAAATGCCAAAAGTCGGTACCGAATTGTTTTTGAAAATCTTTTGTTTGGGATATTCGGTGCTCTACCCGGTACCATTTCCTCATCCATAATCACGTATCGTACGAACAACAACGGTGTCGTGCAACTTTTTTTGTTGATTTTCTTCAACTTTTAATAATTTCTTTTTTTTTAGTTTCAAGGGTAGGGATGAACTCGGTGTCAACCGATACCGAATCAGTGTTGGTACCGAAAATACCGGTTACGATACCAGTATATGAAGGTAAAAACTGGTAGCGAACCGGTATCAGGGACGCCAAAAGTCGGTAAGAATTGGTACTTAAGATCTTTCGGTTCAGGAAATTTGGTACGATACGTAGTACCATATGTTCATCTCTAACCAATGGTTTCATACGAAAAACATCATTACCACATAACTTTTTTGTTGATTTTCCTTCTGTTATCTTTTAATGCCTTTTTATATTTTCTTTCTATTCTTGTTAGCGGTTTTGTACGCAACGCGCTTGTAATGATTTCAAAACACATGTAAACACAGACAAAAAAACAAAAGAAGTTCGCCACGTGGCGATTGTGAAGAACCTAATTATTTTAACTTTAATAAACCCATTGTTATGAATAAACTATATTATGTGACTATCCACATTCTAACTCTCGTATATTCGTATCTTTTGTATTAATGTAACATTCTAACTCTTGTCTCTTCATGTTCTTTGTATTAATGTAAGAACACTATATATAGAGGTTCTTTGTATTGCATCATTGCATCTCAAGAATTATAATTATCTATTCTATCTTTCTCTAGTGTTCCTTTGATACTTGTTCTTATGTTCATATACTAGTCGCTAGTAGGCCGTTGTTTCACAACACGTTATTAGCACGAATGTGCTCTATGTGTTTTGCCACCCTTGGTATCCCTTTTTTCTTGCCTTTGATGTGCATTATTTTCCAGCCTAACTCAATCTCGCACGTTGAGAAAGCAACCCAATAATTATCCAAAATAATGAAAGATGCGTTTCTTATGCGATGGAAAGTTGGAAACCGTAGATGCGTAGCCACTGCAGAAAAACGTTTGATCTTCGGATCTGCAATCTCTACTAATAAAGTATGATTCTTCGTATGATTATTTCATATTATATTTGATGATGATGATACATCAATCTTACTAGTGGCACTTATTAATATACATATATAAACTTAAACTGGTCATTACTATAAATTCTAGGATGTAGTCTCATGATATAACTTTTATCTATATATTTTTTTTTCATTGGCCTTTAGAAGTTATATATATATAATATATAATAGCATGTTGGTATTCATCAGGATTTAAATGTTACATCATAAATTATGACGTTACAATTGACTAATTCATATTTTTCTAATACTCATTATTAATTGAATAACTTTACTTTTCGTTGACGACGACGATATTACGTATATTTATTTTATTTTTCTCTTTTACAAAGATTCCTTCTATTATTCTAAATTGGCTTGATTATCATTTAATTATTTAATTTAATTATAATATATGTTGTTTAGGACTCTTACAATCCAGTGATGCTCATCTGCCTATTCCTTGAGCCACCATAATCATATATTTATGCTTGTTTATTAACCTTGTTAATTGTAAATAAAATTGTTGAATTATTTTGATTTGAGGAAGTTAATTTGCAATCTAGAGAATATTATATGTGCTTTTAGAATTCATGAAAAACAATTAAATTCAATATTCAATATTACAAAGTATGGAACTCAATATTTATGGACTAAACAGTGCAATTGTATTAGGTATATATGTTGTATTAGTGGTAATATATACATGATGTATGTACTAGATTTTCATTTTGTATAGTTTATAATTTAAATGGATATGAATTCTGTAATTAATTATTTTCATTAGTTATTGTTAATACATAGCATGCAAAAGACTTTTACATAATTAGATATAAATGAGTTATGTGAGTAGTGCTCATTGGATACTAATCCTCGTTTATAAACATGAATTGACTTAGTTTTAAATAAACTATACAACTTATAATGCAATATATTATTATTATTAATGTTATAACATGATTATACAAATATCGTTTGGTTTTTATACTAAGGTTAATGCTATAACAAATTTTGCATATAAGAAATTCATATAATAGATTAATATTGCTAGATATCATTAGTTGTTTTTAGAGAAACTCTTTATAGCGATGTCGGTACCTCTCATGCATTCATTATGCCATGTCATAATGTTTAACAATTTGTTTGCATATTAACTATTACTATTGCTAGTATAAAATAGTGTCTATTGCTATTGCTTCGTAGTACAATGTATAGATTGTTTATATGATGTCATCAGTTGTTTAAATATCAATATTTGAGAAGAAAAAAAATATGTTATGTAATTCATTAGTATTACAATTTTCAAATAAAATTTTCAAATACAAGTAATAAATGATCTGAGAACTTGAAAGGATATATGTTTAAGTTTTAAAGTAAGTGTTCAAATATATAAGATATTTTTATGTTTGGTTATACCATGATAAGTTATTACATAAATTATATACCTTTGCTTATTAGTGATAAAAAGGTTTCTTATTTTATAAAGGCCCATTATAAGTTGTTTTTATATGACGACATGCTATAAGGTCATGTAATTGTATGATTTGTTGCTATCTATACCTTGTATTCTATATGTATATCTCATCGATAATACCGAATAGAACGACTAAACCAAAGTTGTGGTTTATTGTCATTCTCATGAAAAAAGTAGAAATATGTTTCGATTTGACACCCAAAGTGTCATACTCCTTGTATCTCCTTATCAAGTATAAAAGAAATATTATATGACTCGGATATATAATTATTTCTCAATTGACCTTATACGAAGAGAGTTTATTTTAGGGAAATCGGATAAAACAAATTTTTTGTCAAACCTCAAATACTCCTGAAGTAGCAATATCATTTAAAGGGTATAAACGTTTGAAACACTGTTATCTATATGTTCGAGAAAATAATAGAAAACCGTAAAATGTATGGTTTACTCTGTTCATGAAGTAATCTATATTGATCATTGTAATCAGGGCATCATTGAGAATTATAACGATGATCATATTACATGAGTGACCTTAGAATGCAAATATCATGTTAATACGAGATAAACTATCATAAATTATAAGATAGTCAACTAATAATGAATCGAATATCAGTATATAATGATAGTATGATGAGATCGACTCCAAAAGTGTAACTAGTGATACATACACGATGGTTTGACTTTGAAGTTATAATACATTCTTTCATATCTATGTTTTGCATTGCATACGTGCAAGTAATACATACATATCATAAACCATAAGTTTATGGATCTTAATATATGTTGGCGTGACGGTAACACACCAAGTCAATAATGATTAAACTCAATGATAACTAGAAGATTCTTCATGATAATTAAACATGTCATAGTTATTCTCAACAAAGTTAATATTTACAACCAAAGTAGGGTGTGAATCCCTAAATATTATGGAATGAATGAAGGATGTATATATCCAAACATGATACGTTTTAGTGTTTTTAATAGATGCATCGTCTAAATGGTCATCAAATTACAACTTGAAGTTGCTGTAGCTAGCTAATGAGATAGCAAGCATATTATTCCAGATATCATATTTATGGTGGTTATAATATTGAATTTCCATTGAACTTCTAATGCTATGACACAATTGCTTGTAAACAGATGACACAAACAGTCTACATTGATTGCAAACCAATAACAAGAGAGCTAATTTCATATGACACATATATTTTACACGATGGAACTTAATTACATCAAGCAACATGTTGCAAGTATTCCCTATGTGGTTGAGGATATGGAACAAATATTCACATCAAACTTTTTATTGGTATACATTAATTGATCCACAACAATGCAAAAATGAAACTCAAATAATGTTAGGATATATGTTGGTGAAAAACTTATTATATTACATACTTAGAGCAATTAACGAGAGATTATTATGACTCGTTAGATCTTACTTTAGTAAATAACATCCCAACATTAGGGAGATTAGTGGCAGTGGAAAAGAATGAGTAGCTGAATTACATTGACCTCAAACTAAATTAGTGACACTAGAATTCAAGATAATTTATTTAACCTAGATTAAATAATTACCAGACATGTTCAATGAACTAAAAACATGACTATATCACATATCAACTGCTAAGCTCAATTAAGATAAGTGTCCTAGAATGACAAACATATATTAATTTAGTCTATTGCACGCCTAAAGCATGTAGACTATCGATTCAAGAAAAAAGAAAATTCTCGAAGAATTGGACAAGTAATGAAGAAAGTCAAGTCAAAGGTTATAGTAAAAAAAGGTTTTAGAAGAGACATTAGACATGATGGTTCTGGAAGAACTCAGGTACTGAATAAAGAGCTCTTAGTAAATTATATCATGTCTAGAAGTGTATGAACGAAACAAAATCGACGCATATACTTGTATATATAGCGCTTGAATGATGAAATGACAGATCATGATTAAGATATACCTAGAATGAAACATATAATGATTGCAAAGAATGAAAGACCAAATAAGCAGATTGAATTCTCTAATGAATGAAAGTTTCTGAACCAACAGTCATATAACTAAGTTGTAAATATGTTGGATACAAGTGGGTTTTATGCAATTCATGTGAAATCAAATAAGTGTAATAAGAAAAACTGTGGACACAGATTTTCGCAAAGACCATGATTGATTTTAAAGATGCAACTTTCTAGTCGTGGAGGCAATGACTTTCCAATATTGTATTTGTCTGGTAATATAAAGAAAGAATTGATATGCGTCTTATGAATTTTATGTATCAGGTGATACTGAAAGTTTACATAAAAGTCCCTGAAGGATTTAAATTATCAAACTCATGTAAAGTAAGTTCTCGAGAAGACTATGATTCAGATCTGCATACATTATGATTCAGATCTACATACATCATGGGTATTATATATAGGCTAAATATAATTACAACTCTTGATAAGTTTACTAAAGCAGTCGAGTACTTAAAAGGTAATACTAAAACATCTTAAGGATGTAATTCTTGTGCACCAATAAACATACATAGAAAACTTGTGTCCGGTGATTATAATATCTCAATGTACAACGTATAAGCATGGTGTAATATGGATTTTATCAATAAGCAAGTGTTCAAGACATCTTTGCATATGATATAAAATCAATGAGAAAGTTTACGTGATAGAACTCTTAAAGAGTATATGCACATACATAATTATTCAAAGTAGAAAGAAGTATGTGAATGATTATAAATGCCTAAAGCTCAAAATGTTGGCAATGTATTTTTAAAAAGTGAAGAAAAGATTTATATGGACTAATATAGTAGAATCGAATGTGGTATAATCGACTTGCTGCTAAGCTTAAAAAAGGAGAAATACATATAATGTAGTTGATCCATTTGTTCTCATTAAAAGAACAATATGATGTTTATAAGTATTATTGTATATGTTGATAATGTCATTAAAGATGGCATATCAAAATGGGCTCAAATAGTTAAACTAAGAATTTGCAAATTAAAGATGGTGGCAAATTTATGGCTCAATATGTAGAATACGCATTTGTATTATTATCCATCAATCATAATACATCTAGAAGATGGTGGACATTTTCATATGCACAAAACTTATGGTATAAGTACATTTAATGATGTCCAAATAGTTGATATAGAAAATGACTCTTAACATCTCTAATCAAAGAAGCATATATCCTTGGTCTAGAAGTACCATAGTTAAATTCGAATTGTATTAATATATCTTGCTAGTATATATACATGGGCATATGTCAGGAATTCATTGACAAGATATAACTCGTGTACGATAAGGAGATAATGTAATGAATGTAATGTAATGCAATGGGTAAAACATTTATTTTTATACCCTTAAGGTACAAAAGATATGGATTCATATTTTCCTAACCTATCAACAAGTTTGGTTAGTTTTGTAAATGCAGAGAATGTAGCAAAACACATTCATGGATCTTATGTTATCTACTTACAAGAGGAAGTAATTAAAGGTTCACATGAAGATCATACATCAATGTTCATTGAAGGATTTCCCATTAATGGATCAAGCGATATATCAAGCTGCACGTCAATGTATTACAAAGTTTTGAGCAACTTTCAAAGAAGCCCGACACGAGCAACTTATAGGATACATGTAAAAATGAGGGGGAACATTATACAAGTTGCACTCTTTTTCCCTTAACCAAGTTTTATCCCAATGGGTTTTCTTAGTAAGGTTTTTAATGAGGCAACATACCTGATCCAAAATTATCAGAGGGAGAAAATACGCGCTGCACTTTTTTTCTCTTAGCTTAGGTTTTGTCCCACTGGGTTTTCCTAGCAAGGTTTTTAATGAGGCAATATCATCAAGCGTATTACAAGAATGCTATAATATTTCATCATGTGGATAGTCAAGGGGGAGTGTTATGAATAAACTATATTATGGTGACTATCCACATGCTAACTCTCGTCTCTTCGGATCTTTTGTATTAATGTAACATTCTAACTCTCGTCTCTTCATGTCCTTTGTATTAATGTAAGAACACTATATATAGAGGTTTTTTGTAGTGCATCATTACATCTCATTGAATTATAATTATCTATTCTATCTTTCTCTATGTGTTCCTTTGATACTTGTTCTTATGTTCATATACTAGTCGCTAGTAGGCGTTGTTTCACAACACCCATACCCAATTCTTTCCACTAATTTAACTTATTTTCTTTTAAGAAAACGAGTGATATTTATATGTTGTAGTAAAAACTATCATATTGTGTTTATCAAATTGTTATGATATTATTTATACATGGAAAAACGATTGGAAACTATATGTTGTAGTAAAAACTATCATATTGTGTTTATCAAATTGTTATGATATTATTTATACATGAAAAACGATTGGAAACTTTCACGACCCACTAGTTTAATCGGTTCATTCGTAACTTTTTGAGTTTTTTCCTACCTTTTGTTACTCGGTTTAAATGTTTTTTAAGCTTTATCATATATTTAACATGTTGCACCTAATATAAATATAGGAGAAAATTCAAACGAGAAGAAATTCTTTGTAAATAGAAAAAAAATATTTAACCAATAAGAATGTTTCATTTTGTTTCTTTTAAACATGTATATAATGTTATTGTAAGGGTATATCGATAAACTCACATAAATCATTAATTTCTAGTCTTCCTTTTTACTAAAGACATTTTGATTAAAAAAATAGTTATATTATTTATCAAAATCCACTGAAATACCCATTGAAATTTTATATGACCCAACCAACTCAAACCAGACCGAAAAATATTATCAAATAGCGCTAGACAAACGACACCTAAAAATTTCCTCTTTTGGTGATATCTGCATAGACGTCTATAATATCATAGTTTTTAGTAGAATTTATATCTTCATTTACAATTTGTTTGTTACAAATAACTAAAAACTATGATATTAAAGATGTCCATGTAGATATTACTATGTGATAATGTTTTTCGGTTCGGTTTGAGTTGGATCGGGCCGTATAAAATTCTAGTGGGTATTTAAATAGATTTTGTTAAATAATATAACTTGTTCTTATTAACATATCTTTAGTGAAACACATATATATCAAAGAAATTATTAAAAATAATAAACATTAAGCTATATAATGAGGAAACAAGTAATAAAAAAATATATAACATAATGTAAAAGTAAATTGCCAAAATCGTCCTTAAGGTTTCATATTTGCTTGTTCCATCTAAAAGAACAAAATTGTTCTTCACCTTAACAGAAAAAATAAACTGAGTTAGTGATTTTGATGAAAACGACAATAAAACGCAAACCTGAATAACTCAAATGCACAAAAATAAATAATTTTGGATGAAATAAGCAAATATAACCAAACATCGGGGACGATTTTCGCAATTTACTCTTTCTTTTATATGAAAATCATACTGGCATCGGTACTATTAGAACCGTTATCAACATCCATTTTAATATCTTCACATCGATGTAAAACATGTGTCGATGTCTTTTTGGGCTACTCACGACTTATTTTTTTTAATTTTCTTTTCGATTGCTATTACCAGTGTCGGTACCGTATCAATACCAAAATGCACCGAACCGTCAAATTCTCAACGCAACGCGTGACGGAGTTTTACTAGTTTACATACTAAAGACTAAGTAAATGGTTTTTTAAGTATATTAGTTTTAATTTTTAGTTTTACCTCTTATACAACTATACAATAAAATAATATACACATTTGACCCATTGAATTTTTAACTAATTTGATCTTTTTGTAGTAACTTGTATTCGTTAATTAAAAAAAACTAAATACATAGCTGTATTTAATTTTTTTTCTCGACAGTCCGGTACATATTTTGTTGTAAACAAAGTTGTGTTTGGAATAAAATATTTTTGGCGATGGAGGTTATACGAGTACCAATACTGTAACAAACTGAATCTATTTAGACTAATAACGTCATTACCGGTATTGGTATTATTGGAGCTAGTACCGATATTCGCTTTTATAATTTTTTTATCAATGTAAAATAACGTGTCGGTATTCTTTTAGACATATCACGACTTAATTTTTAAATTTCTCTTTCGATTGTTATATCGAGTATTGATACCGTAATGAACTAAATGAACCGACCGAAATCACATCCCATCACGCGAGATGTCTCCCTAGTTTATTATATAATAGGTTAATAATAATCGAGATGGGAGCAAATGCTGGTGATTAGAGAGACTTGACCGTAACACATATAATTGAGTTCAGCGAATCAAAGCCGACATATGACACATCGTATTTGTATTTTTATAAAGACGTGCACGAATATGCGTGTACGCATGTGCCACAAGACCCACAAACCCCTTGATTCATACGTACCACCAATTGTATCTATCAATCCATCACGACTTTCATTTATTTTTTTATTATTCATTATAAATAAATATTATGGTTATTAAACACTAGATTAGACAATCGTTTTATTCTTTTTGTAATACTTACATTGAGCATTTTGTTGACATTGCAATCTTTAACCTAACAATGTAAGTTAAAATTTTATATAATGTTTTATTATTTTATGATTTGACATCCTACATGACATTATATTGTTTGTTTCCTCTCTTTAAAGACATACATCGTGATTGTTGCTTGCTTTAAAACGTCAAGCCTATTTCCTCCTGCTTTATGCCCTCGACCATATGCCCCTCATCCCACCATCTATATCACCAACAACTTGCAAAATCAATCATTTTCTTCAGAATATGGATAAGCAAGTATGAATGTGAGTGTGATTGAAACCGCTATGAGGTTTTTAGGTTTCGTTGTGTTTAGGGCTTTGTTTTACATCGCTTTTTTTTAACTCTAGATTTTAATAGTTTCGGGATATTTGTTGTGGTTTTTGAGTTCGTGTGTGAGCCTATCAAAATTACATATGAACCAAATGAAAACATATGAACAAAAGTGAAATCATATTTAGAAATCAATACAAAAATATAAGCAAAATAAAAACCCATAATCTATACTAGAAACATGGAATATTTTAGTAACCTGATTTAATCTGGCAAAAAGTTCCGTTGACCCGAACCACTAAAAATCCATCTTAATAGATATACAAAGACCACAAAATCATGATGTTAAGTGTTGCCAATGGGCTGATCTTCTGTGTAAAGACAAAACTTTTAAACACATTAAAAAAGATAGGTTTTGAGTTTAAGTCACACAAACAACAAAAACAAAAAAGAATTTTTTTTTATTTAATTGGTAGATATTTATATACCAAAGTAACAAATTACAAACAAGTGGCCGGTAAACGGGCAACAAGCTGCGCCGCAACCCCCTTTTGAATTGCAAAACCAATCCTACTAAAGACGAAACGGCCCTTAAAGGTTGAAAGATTACTATTCACAACCTGTTGGACCCTGTTTAGAAATTCCACAGCCTCTGGGGCTAGGGACCCAAATGTATCAAAAGCGAATGGGATAAACACGTGTTGATTCTCTAAACAAGCCTTCTCGTGTTTAGCGACCTTGCCTGATTCCGCCTTTAACGCAGTCTGGCCAGCAACAAACCCATTATCCCTGAGTCCAACAAGAGGGGACACTCCTGTAAGGTCCACACAAACGTGTTTTCCCCTAACCCACCCAAACACAAGAATATCAGCTGGCCGAAGAGTAGACCTCCCGTCGAGCGGATCCATCAGAAAGTTCACCGGAGCCTCCTTTTTCGCCGAAATCCCTACCCGCTTTAGAACATTATAGAGAATATCCCTTACCAAATCATGTCGGTATTTAAAACCAGGTAACTCCTTACAATGGACCGCATGTTCGCCGAAAGTATCTAAACAAGCCTTGCGACAAACTGGGCAGGGCTCATCAACCGGAAACAGAGGGATCATTAGCCGGTACTTAAGAATTGTCCGGTATTCCACTGCTGACATGTGTTGGCCTAGTCCTTCAATGGGGATAACTGTCAGAAAATCCTGAGAATGAGGTGCCCAGAGACAATCAAACACAGCTTTCTGACGAGGAAATAGACTAAACTTTTCTCCCAAACACTGGACAGTTCTACTAAATAGGGCACTCGCCAAAGCATTCTGGGCTTTAGGGGGGGCGGTGTCCTTATTAGAGAAACCACCAAGATCAAAATCCGGAAGGGACATGTGCATGCAATCCAACGCGCACACATAATCAGAATCTAACCCAACAATACCACAGTCTCGAAGAATGTGGTCCTGTAAACTCCAAGATTGCGCCTCAAGGCCACAAAAGCATACGTGGATACATCCTCAGCCAAACATAAACCCAAACCCCCAAAACGGGTCGGAAGGGATGCAAGCCTCCATTGAAGATCCCCAAAAAACGGACCCCCACAAACCACAATATCCTCGATAGCTCTCCGAAGGCCTTTGTCAAAAACCGAAACAGTCTCCCCAACAAATGTGGGTTGGCACGTTCTGAGGCCAAACAACAACTTAGCAACACCCATGCAAGAGCGCAGCAAGAGAAGCTCGCATTGAGGGTCCCGCAGATATGGAAGATAGCTCATCAGATCCACTGCACAAGATGCCCTTTTCACGGCCAACCTACTGATGAAACCCGCATCGCGACTAACAGCGCCCCCGAGGAGTTTGACACCCGACACCGGCCTCCCAATCCCACTAGGAAACAAACCCTTTTGCTTCTTAACTCCATTGCACGATGGCCAAAAAACTTCTGTTTTCTTAACGTTAAGTTGAAGCCCCAAACATGGCCCCAAAGACCTGATGATTTCTAAAGCTTTAGCCACCTCTTTAGCATCACCTATAATTGTACCATCATCCAAGTACCAAGCATGGAAAAGTAGCTTGCATCTATCTCGTATCTGATGAATGAGGGGATGCAAAACTACGGCAAAGAGAAGAGGCCCCAAGGGGTCTCCCTACTGAACCCCAGTGGTGGACCAAATATGATCGTTTCCGACATATAATCTAGCCGGCTGTCCATATAGAAAATCCACCCACAAGGAAATGGAGGGGCATCAGGTTCGAACTTCTGACAAAAGGGCGGTTCTATCCACTAAGTTGAAAGCATTAGAGAAATCAACAGTAATCATGGCTAACGACCCATCCGAGTGGAACACATTTAAAAACCTGTTCACACTATGGAGCACAGCCTCCGCCCCGCTAGGAATACCCACCCCAAATTGAAAATCACCGAGATATTTAGCCATCTCTTTCCCGACCCCCCTCATAGCCGCCTTAGAAACTAACCTCCTTCAAATTGCGCCCACGACAATAGGCCTAATCCCGTTGTCCGGTTTAAGTAAAGGCGTGAGTGGTGCAGAAGCAACAAACTCTGACAAGACCCTAGGGCACCTCCCCCCCAAGCACAAGTTGACTACCTCAGAAATGGCCCTAAGCCCTCGCATGCGATCACCGACCCTCCCCACAAAGAGCATCCAAAATGTGTTGAGCCCTCAACCCATCCCTCCCACAAGAGGTCCCTTTGGGGAAAGATTTAATGCACCCAAGGACGTTATCAACATCCACAGTAAGGGGTGGCTCCGATAGTAAGGACTCAGGCATAGCCGGAGGAGGTAGGACAGGATGTTTAGCCACCAATGCTTTCATAGTATCCTCACCAAACGGTGTAACCCCCGAAGAACATAAAACTTTAACCGCCGCAGTGAAATGGCCATCTGCAACTTTCCGTAAACATTGTTTAACGTTGGTGCTCACCCTAGAATTATCAGACCCATGGGGATGCTCATCAGGGCGCGAAACAACCTCTGATGGTCGGGCAAAAAGTGATAGGATGAGTTCAGCAAAACCATCCCCATTACCCCACGCTGCCAGGGCCCGTTGAATACTAAGACTTTGTAAGGACTTCCTGTTCCCCAACCTGCGCTCCTGACGATTAGAAGGCCTGAAAACCCGCAACGTGCAACGTGGCAACAACAACAACAGTCTCACCCACGCCTCAACAGACTCTGGCGCAGCCACCACCTTGCATAGAGATGTCGTTAAAGCCTGGGAAAAGGCCATGCGACAACTATGAGGGATGCTCTTAACTGTTTTGATAGGAAGGGAGAAGACACGATCAAGCAGACCCACATCCACCCCCATACCTCCAAAAGAAACAATCTCCTTTCCAACATTCGGCGTAGGAATCCCAACAATAAACTCCTCCGCATTTCCCGTAACCAACTTGAATCGTGTCACCCCATCTGCATGATGGCACCCCGACTGAGAGCATGTAAACACATACACTCCCCACATAACCATTGGCATGAAACCTTAAGAGCCTCACCAACCGAAACAAATAAATCCAAATTACCCTTAAGAAAAAGTGTTGGGTCATGAGAGAATAAGAAGGAGATGGTGGTGTCTTTAACCAACTTTTTTTACTAATAGTTTTAATAAATTTATAGGATAATGAATTTAAATAACCTTAACTTTTATCAATTGGTCAATAGCATTCCCAACTTTCGATTTGTACAACATCATTCTCAACTAACTTCTTTTTCTCTGGCACTCTCAAACTAACACAGTTAGCTGATGTCAAATGTCACGTCACTAAACAAGTGCTACATTAGATACCACATCATCAACAAAGCCACGTCAGATGCCACATTACCAAATAAGTGCCTCATCAGACGCCACGCCACTAAACAAGTGCCACCTCAGCAACAAACTAACTGAGTTATGATTCAGTTAGTTTGGAAGGGCAGAGAAAAATAGGTCGTAAGTTGGGAGCGGTGCGGTACAAATCCAAAGTCAGAAGTAGTATCGGCCAATTGATAAAACTTGATAAAAGTTAATGTTATTTAAACCAATACCCCTAAAATTATAAATTCTTTAAAGGATTTGAAAGATGAAAACAGTTAAGACGGTAACGAGTAGAGAAACAAAGTAAAATCTTAATGGAATAGGTTTATGGTTAAATTATTAATTAAACCAAAGGTTTAATCTAACAACACAATGAAAAAAACAATTGAATTGTCAAAACAAACATTACTGAAACTTTAAAATTGAACCATCTTTATCTTTAACTAGTCTAAAACCCCCGCGTTACGGGGTGTAAAACCATACTAAGTAGTACGCAAAACAACGACGATCAAAACTGGAAAAATCTTAAAGTAAAACGTGAATTCATACCGCCACGTGACATAAAATGCATGTAAAGACAACAAGAACTTATACGATACCACGGTGTAAACCGTAGCTGATGTAAAACGTTGACAAACTCAAATTTATACCGGTGAGTTATAGAAATAATTCTTAAAGTAATAAATACCACTTATTTATTGAACTAATATAATCTTCTTCTTCTTTTTAAATATATAAGTTATTTGATATTTAATATTTAGAAAACACTACCATAAATCATTACCAATGTTTTCAAAACAAGAGCGGTAATCAAACCAGTGTCTTGTTGATTCACTAGGTGGGTCTGTCGAACCATTTTAACTAATTTGATAATTATGAAAGATAAAATAAAAAAGTAAATATATATATATATATATATATATATATATATATATATGATAATAGCTTTGAATGTTTAAACCAAATTTAGATCACATATATATATATATATATATATATATATATTTGATAATAGCTTTTGAATGTTTAAACCAAATTTAGATCACAAGGGGAACCGAACTCCATAAACAAATAGGACGCCTTGTATTTACTCAGAATACTACTGAAAGTAAATATAAAAACCACAAAAAGACACACCAACCCCAAATGATAAGAAAAAATAATAGTTTTGTAATTAAATTGAAAATTGAAGTTAGTACAGGTACTGTTGCTATCATCCTACTCAAATTGTTTATATAGAATAAAGTTTATAATTTTTAGAGGTTCTTTAGACAAACTTTTATTAAATAAACCTAAAATGATAACCAAAGGTTTTGTTTAAAGTTAACTAGGTTCAAAATAAAGTTTAGGAATCATGGAAAACTCAGTTGGAAGTGGGGTCACCCCATTAAAAACATGGGAGATATAGTTTGCAAACTCATTAGCACTCTGGTTCTACCATATCTAACACAATCTTAAATGCTCCATTATTTGTCTCCTTTTGTGGGCCTTTCTTACACTTACATCATTCATGTTGGGTATCATCTCTTACCTAATGTCCCTAACAAGAGAAAAGCATTGTATATTGACATATTAACTATTTTAAAAAAAGTAATTGTAAGTTATGTACTTACGTTAATATATTAGTTATTTATAAAAATAAATGAACAAAAGGAATTGATAAACCAACCTTATCCTAATTAAAATTTAATTGTTTTATACTTGTTTGACACCAAAAGTATTCCAAAGTGATTATGATTTTGGAGATATGGTCCATCCTACTCAGCAACCTCTAAGTTGTAGATCTAAAGATAATTGTACCATCATATTATTATGGCCCACTAATGAATTAATTTATTTGTGGGAACTTTCCCAATATAAACTCACCCTCTTTCTTCAATCTCTCATTGTGTTCTCTATTCTCATCTCATTTGTTCCTTTTTTTCTATCATTCATTTCCACACTTTGATTTGCTTGATGGCTTCTTTAATCAAAGAAAATTGGGCATCCATCAATGATCAATATGATTTTGATAGTTTTGAAAACTTGGAAATTGATGACACCCTTTTGATGTCGATACTTGATGAACCACATGTTGAAGGCGAATGTGACAACGAGAAATTATCAAGTGTAATCCGCTCTTTAGAAGCTGAGATTAGTCCAATTGTAATTGACGACCATGATATGAGTATGGAGCTTGAATGGAATGTTGATTGGGAAAATTCTCATCAAATTTTAACCAATCAAAGTTACATAAAATCACAAGATATCGAATATAATTGGATGGATATGGATGATATGTACATCCAAAGGTATGAAGATGAGATGGGTGGTGTCATAGAGTTTGGTGGCGTTAAAGATTATTCCCAAATCTCTTATGCAAATAATATTGATGAGCATGGTTATGGTGCCTTGTGGCAAGAAATTAACTAACCAATGCTCTTAAAAAAGTGTAGTAGGCATATATTTTAATTGATGGAACTTTTTTGTAAATCAATTGTAATGTTTGTAGGTTTAATTAGCCCATTCGGTTGACTAATTAATTATAATCCAAAAATAATAGTCTTAATTAGCTATATTCATCTACTTACAAGATTAAAATATTAATATTTTTTATACGATTTCTGCTTATTGTTAGATGTTTATAAAACAAAAAATCAGGATGATGTATGATTATATTTTAGTTTTATTTTTAATTTTCAACTTGCCTTCTCATATTCATAATCCTTTACAATGTTGTTACGAGTTGAGCCAAGTCAACAGCTCAAACTATTAATTAATTCAGCTCGTCTCAAGTTATAAACCGTGTTGAAGACTTGAGCTAGCTGGGATTTTAACCAAGCTAACTCGGTTTGACTCGGTTTTTTAAAATATTGACTCGCCTCAGTTGGATTGTTATAACTTAGAAAAAAGAAAAGATCTTTATGCGAAGTGGATTACCTAATAATAGCGAGTTAGCTTTAAAGTTAAATATCTTCTATTTAAGCTATAAGATATTAAAAGTTGGGTTAATTTAAGCAAGCCAACCTTGGCTGGATCTCGGATCAACTCGGCTTGTTTGTAGTTTGAATCAAGCTCAAACAAGCTTTTTTCCAAACGATTTTCAAGTAACGAACTATTTAAAGAGTCCAAAACAACTAATAAAATTATCCACAAAAGTACAGGTATGTTATTTTCTGTATTGTTTACTTTCTAAATTCATGTTTCTTCAATAAATAACAAATTATTTTATTTTTATTTTAAATCATTGTATTATTAAAATGATCTATCAAATCTACTTTTGATGTTATCTACTTTAATCACAAAACATATATATGTAATACATTATATCTAAACTTTTAAAAAGTAATAGATAGTTAGTACCCGAAATGTACATAATAATAACAATAACAACATAAAAAGAATTTATTAAAGTAACTTATCATAAAACAACTATAAAATCTCTTTTAAATCTTTAGATTCAGTTAATATGGAATATTACAATCTTTAAACCGATTTTTTATCAGAACAATTCGGCGCCCACCGTCGGGCAAGTGGTGCTTCAATTCTAAGAAATTTTGTTCATTTCTATTCATTTCCATCAACTTCATGGCCTCTCAGCGGAAAGCTACTTCAAGTGCCATGTCGACGATTACCTCATCTCAAACCACAATGCTTTTGCCTCCCATTCCCCCAACAATTAAAAAGAATGTTGAAAACGCTCAGAACAATACATCATCTGTCTTTATAAGATCAAAAACCTCTGTTGTTTCTTCCTCTACAACTACTAACAATGATGTTTCTTCTTTGATTTTCCAGATGAAAGGCTACATGGAGCAGCAAGACAAAACCAAACAGAGGATCCTTCACGAAATTGATGAAATCAAGAAGAATAAGAGACCGACAGAAGATCAGTCTCCACTGATGCCTAGGTCATTGGATTTTGTCGATCCATTATCCACAATCCAGCATTCTAGGGGATCCAATGCTCAACTTCAAGGATCCTCCAACCTTCAGCATGGATCACAAGTAATAACCCAGGCTCAAGGATCCTACTTCCAACCTCAAGGATCCTCTATCCTTCGGCAAGGATCACTGTCGACGACTCAGCCTCAAGGATCCTTTTATCAACCTGGAGAATCACAGGGAATGTACCAGTCTCAAGGATCCTACATTCATCATCAAAGATCCTCAGCTCTGGTTCAATGATCCATGGAATATCAATCAACGCCTTCAACACTAATGTATCCTGGATCCAACATCTTTTAGGATCAAGGATCCTCCAGGAGTTAACCACTTGTTCTGAAATCCATGATGGGGAATTCATCCCAATGCAAACTACGGCTTCCTCAAGCCTACTGTGACAACAGACGTGTCTTATCCCCAGTACACTTCTGGAATACCACCTCTAAGTCAAACAGGAGGTAACAATTTTCATAACACCTGTATGGATACTAATTATGGTTTCACGCATGATACATGTATCAGTCAGGCCATGGCCAGGGAGTGACAGAAGCTCAAGGATATGATATCCAGCGTTCCAGGAATAGTTATGCCTATTCCCGAGATCCTAGATGGAAGTCACAAGGTGTCTCGCTTTGCACCACCCATATGCCAGGCAGACGCATCCAAACACCCAACATGAAGTTGTACGACGGAACAAATGATCCCAAGTGACACGTGGCACAATACCTAGAGAGAATGAAATTAAACCCCATTCCCAAAAGATTGAAAGAAGCTTGCTTATGTAAGGGCTTTGGATCCACACTCACTGGATCAGCACTCAAATGGCTGCTAAGTCTTCGTCCCTACTCCATTACTTCATTCTCTCATTTAGTTAACCTATTCAATAATCAGTTTTCATGTATTAGAACTTTTGAAAAGCTAACTAGTGACTTGTATAGGATAAACCAGGCTCGTGATGAATCCTTAAGGGATTATATCACTAAGTTTGGTAGAGAATCCTTAAAAATCCCGAATCTAAATGTTGCAACTGCTGTTGAGGAATTTAAAATGTATTACAAAAGGATTCTCCATTTTACAATAACCTTATCATGACCCTTGCAGGAACTTGGACGAAGTAAGAAATAGGGCTCTGAGATTCATCCGATTAGAGGATGATAAGAGAATACAAGACAGGATCACTTGTCTAATAACAGGAGTACAACGACAAGTGATCTGTTCTAATAAACAGGAGTACAACGACAAGAAGCAAGGATCCTTCTACAAGAATAACAGATCCAAGAGGTACTCCAACCTGATAATCAAAATGTTCATGCAGTTGAACAAGATGATGATGAGGAGGAATACTCTCGAATATCTGAATATTGCTTCTTAATAACAATAATTGATGCTTACCTTGCAGAACTTAGGTGAAAAAGCTAGGTGGCCGAAGAAGAACGAGAAGTCTAACTCCTTCAAGGATAAGTCCAAGGGGTGTGCATACCATGAAGACTTTGGATATATGACGGACGAATGCATAGCTTTAAGGAGAGAAACTTGATATCTCCTCAGTAAGGGCACTTGAAAGAATTGTTGGGCAGGAAGAAGTCAAGGATCCAGGATCCTGTAAATGTTCCAAAAAAGCTGCTCCACCTCCGACTGATGCACAAATCATTAACTTTATCTCCGAGGGTTTGATATCTGTGGAACCTCGTTCTCGGCGGCATAGAGGTATGCCAAAGAAACCAAGTTGGAGAACGGAGGCAGACCCATTAGGACCTCCGCTCTAACTCAGCAGAAAGTTATATCCTTTGATGAGGATGGTCATGTTGATATTCAGGATCCTCAACATGATGGCCTAGTTATTACTTTGTTTATAGATAATCACTTTGTTTGCAGGATCCTCATTGACGGTGGAAGCTCTGTGAACATCATACAACTTGATGTCCTGAAAAAGATAAATTCTTAGAAGCAGAAATAATTCGGAGATCAACTATCCTTGTAGGATTCAGCGGTGAAACAAAAAAACATGCTGGGGGATATCAAACTCCCAATCTACATTAAGGGGGTAAATTCTGTACAAAGATTTTGTGTTATTGACTGCTTGTCTTGTTGCAATGTTATCCTTGGCAGGCCTTGGATTCACGAAATGAAAGCCGTCCCATCAACCTACCACCAATGTGTAAAACAACCAACACCTTGGGGGTAGTGAAGATAGAAAGCGGTCAGCTAGAGGCTAAGAATTTTTACACCTTTTCAATGAAACCGGCATCAAAACGAAGGGCGGTATATCAATCACAGCAACCTCCAAGGAGTGTCCTAAGGAAGTAGAACAAGATATCAAAGATATAATACTGGATCCTCAGATCCTAAAATCAAAGTGCTCATAGGATCTGGGATCCTTGATAGTATGGAGCAGGATCTAGTATCCTTCCTGAAAAAAAGAAAGTCCACCTTTGCTTGGAAACACGAGGATATGACAGGCATATCTAAAGATGTTATAACACATAAATTGGGAGTTGATTAATCTTTCAGGCCAATTCATCAAAAAAGAAGAAAATTTGCACCTGAAAAAGGAACCTTATCATCCAAGTAGAGGTAGACAAACTCTTGAATGCAGGTATGATTAGGGAAGTTAAGTATCCAAGACGGTTGGCCAATGTGGTGGTTGTTCAAAAGAAAAATGGAAAGTGGAGGGTATGTGTCAACTTTACAAATTTAAACAAGGCATGTCCCAGGGATCCTTTCTCAATACCACACATTGACCCCTATGGTGGATGCAACAGCAGGACATGACTTACTAACCTTTATGGATGCTTCCACTGGATTCCAACAAATTCAGATGGAACCATCTGACCAAGAGGATACAACATTCATAACTCCTACTGGTATATACTATTATATTGCAATGCCCATTGGACTGAGAAATGCAGGTGCCACCTACCAAAGACTGGTCAATATGATGTTCATATAGCAGATTAGAGACACTATGGAAGTGTATATAGACGACATGGTGGTCAAGTCCAAGAGAGCAGAGGATCATCTCAAGGATCTCGAAGTGGCATTCATCCTTGACCAATAGTAACATGAAGTTGAATCCTTCAAAGTGTCATTTTGGTGTTAAAGCTAGGAAGTTCCTTGGATACATGTGACCAAAAGAGGGATTGAAGCTAGCCAAGAGCAGATTAAAGCGATTGTGAGTATAGAATCCTCTACCAATGCCAAGGATGTCCAAAGACTGACAGGAAGGATCGCAGACCTAAACAGATTCATTTCAAAGTTCTTAGAGAAGTGCAAGGATTTTTATGTATTCTGAGGAAGAATAAGAAATTTGAGTGGACTTAGAAGCATGAAGCTGCATTCAAGGCTCTCAAGGAGTATCTATCCTCAGCACCAGCCCTGATGAAACCAGAGGATTGTGAGCCATTATCCTTGTACTTAGTTGTTTCAGGCAAAACAGTAAGTGCAGTGTTAGTTAAGGATTATGAAGGACAAAAACATCTGGTATATTATGTAAGTAAAAGCCTTCTTGATGCCGAAGCCAGGTATTCTCATATAGAGAAATTAATTCTTGCATTAATCATTGCTTTCACTAAACTTAGACATTAAATACTATTATTGTAAAAACTAATTTTCCTATCAAGAATGTTCTCAGGACACCTGAAATGTCAGGAATAATGGCGAAATGGGCAGTCTAACTTAGTGCATATGACATAAAATATGAACCAAGAACTGCTATCAAATCTCTAGCTTTGGCCAACTTTGTGGCTAATTTCAGTAGTGATCTATAATGGGAAGCTGAATTAAAGGTTAAACAGCTTGAAGAAACCAAAGATCCTTAGACACTCTTCACCGATGGAGCCTCAAATGTCAAAGGAACTAGGCTAGGAATACTACTAAAATCGCCACAAAGGGATATAATACTCCAGTCCATTGCTTGTGAGTTTCAAACAACTAACAATAAACAGAATATGAGGCCTTAATAGCAGGTTTGCAATTAGCTAAACAAATGAGGATCAGGTATCTTCAAGTGTACATAGATTCATTGCTAATTACTAACCATTATAATGGCTCATATGCTTGGAAGGGTGAGAAATTAATTAAATATTTAGAAATTGTCAAAAAACTAGCAAATGCTTTCGATTCTTTTAGTATAACGCAGTACCTAGAGAACAAAATGCTGGGGCAATGCGTTGGAAAATTAGGATCATCCTTAAAGATACTAGAAGACGTGAGAATACCTATTATCCACATTCTTTTTCCCGCAATTGAGGAAAACGAAGCATTGGAAATAGTTGAGGATACTAAATGGTACCTAGTAATGTGCAGCCGAATTAGGATCATGGATCCTTCCAATTATGAAGTACATTCAGAATGAGGAAATTCTCACGGGGGAGAATCCCAGAGCCTTCAGGGTTAAGTTATCTCAATTTACTATATTAAATAACATTTGTTATAAAACATATGTTGCGGGTCCCTACTTGTGATGCATTGAGGATCTAGAAACTCAAGACGTCTTGAAGGATGTTCATGAAGGAGACTGTGGAAACCACACTTGGGGCAGAGCACTATTCTCAAGGATCCTTACAACAGGTTACTGGCCCACAATGAAGAAGGATGTAGTAGATTATGCAAGGAAGTGTGATGCCTACCAAAGACATAACAACATCCTACATCAACCCTGTAGAGCCTTTATATATTTCCTCTTGGCCATTCATGAAATGGGGAATGGATATAGTTGGCAAACTTCCAAAGGCAACAGGAGGAAAGGTATTTACGCTAGCCATGACAAACTACTTCTCCAAATAGATAGAAGCAGAAGTTTTTGTTCAAGTCAAAGAAAAGGAAGTCATATCCTTCATTAAAAGAAACATTATAACTAGATTTGGAATTCATTCTGAAATTTTATGTGATAATGGATCCCAATTCATTACGAGTAGAACTACTAACTTTTGTACCAGTTGGGGGATTAAGATGATAACATCAACACCAGTACACCCATAAGCTAGTGGTCAAGCAGAATCAAGCAACAAGATCATCATCAACAACTTGAAGAAAAAAATAGGATCCAAGAAAGGAAAGTGGGCTGAAGAGTTTCCATATGTCGTTTGGGCAGATAGGACAACTTCAAAGAATGCTACAGGCAAACTCCTTTGTCTCTAGTCTTTGGGACTGAGGCTGTGATCCCAACACAGATGGTGGTTCCTACAGCTAGAAAAGCATCCGTGATCCTCAAACAAATAGTGAGAACCTAACTCAAGACCTAGATACTATGGATGAGCTCAGAGACTTAGGAAGAATAAGGATGGCTAGTTATCAACAAAGGATGGCTGGAGCATACAATAAGAATGCTAGGATCAGGCAATTTCAAGTTGGAGATTTGGTGTTAAGGAAAGCATTTCAGAATACTACAAACCCACCTACTGGCAAGTTCACACCTAACTGGGAAGGCCCCTATCTAATAGAAGCAGAGGCAGGAAAGGGGCATACCATCTACTAACCATGGAACGTGATCTCTTACAAGAGCGTGGAATGCTATCCATCTGAAAAATATACTTTATGTGAAAAGGATCAAGGATCCTCAGTGGATACGTGATGCCTACTTTGGTAACATCTCACTTTAAGTTCTTTTTCATACATTATTTGTCACAAGAAAAAGATGTTAGATACTTAACATCCAATTTCACCAAGTTTCAAGTTCTTGCAGAAATGTTTAACATCTTATACAGAGTATTAAGGGCTTGGCCACCTCTCTCCCACGTTTAAGGTATCTTATACCTTCTAAGGTTTAAAGGTTTTCACCTTTCACAGGAATTGGGTTTTGACACCCCCCAGTAGCGCACGTTTATCCAAGTATGGTTCGAGGCAATGGGACCAGTACACGTTTAGTGGCTAACAATTTCATTGTTGTTGGCCATATGCAGGATCTTAAGTATAATGGTAGACATACCATACATCCGCTATCCTAAGGTTTCTAACGTTTTCACGTTAGCTAAGGTTTTGGCATTTTCATATCACTTACGTGGGCTTGTCCCAAATTTGGGCCAGACTCCGAGATTTTTGGGCTTGTCCCATGTATATTTAGGCTTGTCCCCAATTTATTTGGGCTTGTACCCAGATTCTTTGGCTTAGTCCCAAGTTCGTTTTTACAGGTTCTTGAGCTTTAAAGGTTTGCAAAGTCTATCAACAAGGATCTTGAATCCTTAAACCTTAACAAATTTCATTGGCTTGTTGGTACAATAGTAACTTATAAGGATATAGAATCCTGGATTCTCTTGTATGTTTTAGGCTTGGTTTTATGTATTTCACTGATTATACCTTATACTTTTCAGCTAAGGATTTATGATCCATATTCATACAGACAATCAAAGTTTTCTAAAAAACTAAATTTTTATCTGATTTTTACCAACCTAAGATTTCCTAAGCTTTTTTTAGATAAAAATGGTAATCTTAATAAATGACATACTTGGACGTGAGAACATAAGCATAACAAGTGAAAAAAAATTCAAA
Organism: Scalesia atractyloides; assembly: GCA_947069175.1. Lineage (NCBI taxonomy): Eukaryota > Viridiplantae > Streptophyta > Magnoliopsida > Asterales > Asteraceae > Scalesia > Scalesia atractyloides. The sequence goes on along the minus strand of CAMTDV010000020.1, from coordinate 67,802,389 downwards.
GATAAATGAACAACACCAGTTGTAGCCAAAAGTTTAATATTATTAAACCCATTAATAGGTGTCAAAAGCTCCCAGCCTGGGCTTCACCAGCAAAACGTGGACCATCCACCCAGGCTGGACAGGGTTATCTAATGGTTATAGTTTTGTGTAGAAATTTGAATGCAGGAAAATAAAAGCGACAGGTGTAGAGGCCTCATCCTCCACAAACAGAAGGACCCATCAACCTTCACCACCCCATACTGTCTGAAGGATCAGTGATCCTTAACCCAAAGAAACTATTGTTTTGAGTTGCAGACCATTATTGTTCAGAATCAAAATACCATCAAATAGAAACCACAAGTCCTAAAAAAGTGGGCCCAGGCATCGTCTACATTATCCTTCAGTGCCCACTTCAGCAGCATCACCTTCAGCTGCACCAGCACCTCCTCCTTCACCTCATTCCTTCACATTCTTGACCCCACTTGGACCAGCCTCCAAAGCCATCACCTGTTCCGGTTCAGCATCACCACCCGGCTTCGAGAAGAGTTTGCTTCCAGCCAGCAACATCCCAAGCAGACCGATCGAAGCCAGGATCCATCGCCTCTTTGGCTATCTTGATCCTTGCCTGTAGGATAGCACGAGTAGCACAAACCTTAGCATCTCCAGTTGCACTAATAGATGCCTCGTGAATCCCGACCTCGGTGAACAGCAGCTGCTCTTCTAGGCCTATCTTTTCCTTCTCAAGCTGGGAGATCTTCTTGTCCTTAGTGGCGGCAATGGAATGCAGATTGGCCAGGTTGTCTTTAGCATTAGCAAGGCTTTTATCCTGGAGCATCTTAAGATGGAAAAACCTCTACAAATCACAAGACAAGGAAATCAGTATCAGTGATCCTTCACTACATGCAAAATCAACTATCAGGATCATGGATCCTTACCTTAGTGAGAAATTCATGAATTTGTCGCTCAAACTGGAAGTTGTCTTCCTCAGGCTCACTCGACTTCTTCCTCTTGGATCCTGCCTTAGCTCGGGTGGTCATCATCTTTGGCTGCGGTTGGTTTTGGCCCTTGGCCAGCCTCTCTTTGTAGAGAAGGGGGAGATCATGCTGTCGATGTCACCAAGGTTAAATTTAGGAGCTGACTTGCTGGAAGATCTTGGAGCACTTGTTCATTTAACAAATAGATAAGTATCCTTATTCCTTTTCAAATAAATTTTAATACACAATTACATTATATCAGTCTATGCAAATACGTACTTGACATGGTGTAGGAGGCAGAGGTGGTCTCGTCTAACTCTTTGATCTTTGGCTTGAACGTCCTAATGCTTGAATCCAAAGCCCATAATGCAACAATTCTTTCCTTTGTACCAGGAGTATCGGTAAGAGAGGCAAAGTTCTTCACTGTAGATAGATAAAGAAAACAGGATCAGTTAAGAATAAAACTACAACTGCTATGGTATCCGTCTAAGGATCCTATATCCTACCCTTTAAGATCCACTTTGTTAGGAGTTCATTCCCTGAAGGAATATAATCCCTCCTCACAAAGAAAAATTCATTCTTCTGTGAGGTGTCATTTTTGGTGGTCTTAAGGATTGGGAGTGGCTGATGGGGCTTGGCTTTAAACAAGAACCAGTGGGATCCATGGGAAACAAGGGAGTACAGGTGTGAGAGTTCGGAAAGATTGAAGCTCAAGCCCTCGTTGCTGATAATTTGTTCCACAGTGTATAATACCCTCCATAGCATGGGCATGGCTTGACTATAGCACAAACTAGAAAGGTTGAAGAAACACTGGGTCAAGTCAGGGAATGGATAGGTGTAGCTAATCTGTAAGGGCATAGAAGGAATGCACACCCAAGTGGGTGAAACAAAGTCACTCTTGGTTGAGGAGTTAAAAGGACAGAAGACCGTTTCCGGAGGGAAACAGGGGTGTAGATGATCAACCTCAGGATCGGTGAATCTGCATAACTCCAAGGAAGGGTTCGCCAGTAGTTTTTGACTTTCTGGTGTACTATCATCATCATGGCTCTTATTTGGTGAGGATCGAGTAATCTTCTGGCTCATGATCGGATCGAGAGGAAAACAGAAGACGGAAAGTAAAGGATTGAAAGAGAAAGAAGACGGCTAGTTACCTGGTGCACGCTAGTCCTATTTTACCGGAAATATGGCAGATTTAATATGTGTTATATCCGCCATATTTGGGGCAATTGTTAGGGCATTGATTTTAATATAGTGGATCATATATCCTTGGATTTACCCTGAATCATTGATCCTTCATGGATGGTGTAGGAAGTCTATGGATCAAGGATCCTTATTATCACCTATGTTGACTAACAATTGTTCCCTATATTTTTTGCTTGTGTTCCTAGGTACTTGACGAAGCAGACTTAGTCTATGCTAAAATATCATGGAATATGCTTAGATTCAAGCACCTGTAAGTGAAGCAAGAGTCGTTGTGGGTGAACGTGGGAGAATTGCATATTTTGTGGATAGTTAGTGTTAGGTGTTAATTTTTAATATTATGGATCACATATCCTTAGATTGGGCCTAGATCACTGATCCTTAACAGATAGTGCAGGAAGTTTGAGGATCACGAATCCTTATAATCATTTATATTTACTAACAATTGTATCCTTTGTTCAGTACTTGTATTCATAGGAATATGATGAATTGGAGTTGGTCAATGTTGATACCTCGGGGAATATGCTCTCTATTCACATGTGCATGGAAGAGTGTAGCCTTATGGAGAACGTGGGGATACTTGCACCATTTTCAATTTGTTTGTTATATTATAGTTTCTATTTTATAAAGGGGATAAGGAGCTCATTTTAGGCAAATTATTATATCATATGAACACAACTCTGATACTCTCTCAGAAACCACACACTCTATAAAACGTTGTATTGAGCTCATTGTATTCCGAAGTTGTACTTGGATCATTACTTATTTTTGTTATACATTTGGTGATCGGTAGTTTCTATCACCCGAGGTTTTTTGTGCCGGAGATCTATCAAGGATCAAGGGCTTTTTCCTCCTACAAATCTCGATGTTCATTCTCATTTTCATTTTACATTATTTACAATGTTGTTCATACACTTAAGCACTCAACCTCACAATCATGATTTGGTTACCTTATCCTTAAACCTATTTTTGACAAAAACAATTTGGCGCCCACGGTGGAGCAGGTGGTGCTTAAATTTTAAAACTTTTCATTCATTTCTATTCGTTTCCATCAACTTCATGGCCTCTCAGGGGAAAGCTACTTCAAGTGTCATGCCGGCGGTTACCTTATCTCAAACCACTATGCCTTTACCTCCCATTCCCCCAACATTACAGAAACCTCAAACCACAAATGCTTATAAGAAGACATCATCCATCTTCAAAGGATCAAAAACCTCTGTTGTTTCTCCCTCTAAGACTACTAACAATGATATTTCTGTTTTGATGTTGCAGATGAAAGGGTGCATGGAGCAGCAAGATAAAACTAACTAGAGGATTCTTCACGAAATTGATGAAATCAAGAAACAGAAGATACCGGCAGAAGATCAGTCTCATTAATACCTAGGTCATTGGATTTTGCTACTCCATTATCAACAATCCAGCATTCTAGGGATCCAATGTCCAGATTCAAGGATCCTCCAATCTTCAATAACGATCACTAGCAATGACGCAGCCTTAGGGATCCTACTACCAACCTAAAGGATCCTCTATCCTTCGGCAAGGATCACCGGAGACGACTCAGCCTCAAGGATCCTTCTACCAACCGGGAGGATCACAGGGAATGTACCAGTCTTAGGGATCATACTTTCAGCATCAAGGATCCTCAGCTCGGATTCAAGGATCCTTGGATTATCTATCAGGCCCTCAGCACCAATGTATCCTGGATCCAACATCTTTCAAGGAGCCAACCACTTAGAAATTCTTAAGTCCATGATGGGGACTTCATCCCAATGCAAACTATTGCTTCATCAGGTGCTACTGTGAAAGAAAACATCTTTTATCCTCAATACACTTCTACAATACTACCTTTGAGTCAAACGGGAGGTAACAATTCTAATAACACCTTTATGGATACTAACTATGGTTTCATGTAGGATGAAGGGATCAGTCGGGCCATGGCCAGGGAGCTACAGAAGCTCAAGGATATGATACCCAACATTTCGAGGATAGTTAAACCTATTCCTGAAATTCCAGATGGAAGTCACAAGGTGTCTCGCTTTGCACCACCCATATGCCAGGTAGAAATACCAAAAGGCTTCCAGACACCTGATATGAATACGGCGGAACAACTGATCCAAAGGAACACTTGGCTCAATACCTGGAGAGAATGGAGATAAACCCCATTCCCGAAAGATTAAAAGAAACTGTCTTGTCTAAGGGCTTCGATCCACACTCACTAGATCATCACTCAAATGGCTGCTAAGTCTTCCTCCCTACTCCATTATTTTATTCTCTCATTTAGTTAACCTATTCAATAATTAGTTTTCATGTAGTAGAACTTTTGAAAGGCTAACTAGTGACTTGTATAGGATAACCCAGGCTTGTGATGAATCCTTAAGGGATTATATCACTAATTTGGTAGAGAATCCTTAAAAATCCTGAATCTAGATGTTGCAACTGCTGTTAATGCATTTAAAATGGGATTACAAAAAAATTCTCCCTTTTACGATGAGCTTGTTATGACCCCTTGCAGGAACTTGGGAGAAGTAAGAAACATGGTTCTAAGATTCATCTGATTAGAGGACGATAAGAGAAAACAAGACAGAATCACTGGTTCTAATAAACAGGAGTACAACGACAAGAAGCAAGGATCCTTCTACGAGAATAACATATCCAAGTAGTACTCCAAACCCAATAATAAAAATGTTCATGCAGTTGAGCAAGATGATGAGGAGGATGGGGAATATCCTCGAATATATGAATATTGCTTTTTTGTTAATAACAATGAATTGATGCTTGCCTTATTGAAAATAGGTGAAAAAGCTAGTTGGCCGAAGAAGAATGAGAAGTCTAACTCCTTCAAAGATAAGTCCAATTTGTGTGCATATCAGGAAAACTTTGGGCATTTAACGGATGAATGCATAGCTTTAAGGAGAGAAATTGGCTATCTCCTTAGTAAGGGGCACTTGAAAGAGTTGCTGGATAGGAAGAAGTCAAGGATCCAGGATCCTGAAAATATTCTAGAAAATCTGCCCCACCTCCGGCCGATGCACAAATCATAAACTTTATTTCCGGAGGGTCAAATATTTGTGAAACCTCATTCTCGGCGGCAAAGAGGCATGCGAAAGAAACCAAGTTGGAGAACGGAGACAAGCGCATTAGGGCCTCCACTCTAACTCAGTAGAAAGTCATATCCTTTGACGAGGATGATCGTGTTGATATTCAAGATCCTCATCATGAAGGCCTAGTTATTACTTTGTTTATAGCTAATCACTTTGTTCGCAGGATCCTCATTGACGAGGGGAGCTCTGTGAACATTATACAACTTGATGTCCTTAAAAAGATAAATATCCTAGAACAGAAATAATTCCAAGATCATCAGTTCTTGTGGTATTCGGCAGGAAAATGAAAAACACGATTGGGGACATCAAGCTCCCAATCTATATTAAGGGGGTAAACTCTATACAAAAATTTTGTGTTATTGACTGCTTGTCTTGTTGCAATGTTATCCTTGGCAAGTCATGGATTCATGAAATGACTGCTGTCCCATCAACTTACCACCAATGTGTATAACTACCAACACCTTGGGGGTAGTGAAGATAGAAAGCAAGCAACTTGAGGCCATGAATTGTTACATCTCTTCAATGAAACCGGCATCAAAACCAAGGGTAGCATCGCAATCACAGCAACCTCCAAGGAGTGTCTTAGAGACAGCAAAGCAGGACATCAAAGATATAATATTGGATCCTCCGGATCCGAAAATGAAAGTCGTCATAGGATCCGGGAAACTTGACAGTATAGAGTAGGAATCTGGTATCCTTAAAAGAATAAAGTCTACCTTTGCTTGGAAATACGAGGATATGACAGGTATATCTAAAGATATTATAACACATAAACTTAGAATTGATATATCTTTCAGGCCAGTTCATCAAAAAAGAAGAAAATTTGCACCTAAAAGGAACCTTAACATCCAAGAGGAGCTAGACAAACTCTTAAAGGCAGGTATGATTAGAGAAGTTAAGTATCCAAGATGGTTGGCCAATGTAGTGGTTGTTCAAAACAAAAACGGAAAGTGGAGGGTATGTGTCGATTTTACAGATCTAAGTAAGGCATGTCCCAGGATCCTCTCCCATTACCACACATTAACACCATGGTGGATGCAACAGTAGGACATGAGTTGCTAACCTTTATGGATGCTTCCTCTTGATTCCAACAAATTCAGATGGGACCATCTTACCAAGAGGTACAACATTCATGACGCATACTGGCATATACTGTTATATTGCAATGCCTTTTAGACTAAGAAATGCAGGTGCCACACACCAAAGACTTGTCAACATGATGTTTAAATAGTAGACACTATGGAAGTGTATATTACATGGTGGTCAAGTCCAAGAAAGCAGAGGATCATCTCAAGGTTCTCGAAATAACATTCAACATCCTTGATGAATACAACATGAAGTTGAATCCTTTAAAGTGTCATTTTGGTGTTAAAGCTGGGAAGTTCTTAGGCTACATGGTGACAAAAGAGGGATTGAAGCAAGCCCTGAGCAGATTAAGGCGATTGTGTTTATAAAATCCCCTGCCAATGACAAGGATGTCAATGGACTGACAGGAAGATCGCGGCCCTAAATGGGTTCATTTCAAAGTCCTCATAGAAGTGCAAGGATTTCTACAATATCCATAGGAAGATAAGAAATTCGAGTAGACAGAGAAGCATGAAGCTTCACTCAAGGCTCTCATGGATTATTTATCCTCAGCTCCAGCCCTGATGAAACTAGAGGATGGTGAACCATTATCCTTGTACTTAGCTGTCTTAGGTAAAGCGGTAAGTGTTGTGTTAGTTAAGGATCATGAAGGCCAACAACATCCGGTATATTATGTAAGTAAAAGCCTTTTTGATGCTGAAGCCAGGTACTCTCATTTAGAGGAATTAATTCTTGCATTGATTAAAGCTTCCACTAAACTTAGACATTATTTTGAAACACATACAATTATTGTGAAAACTAATTTTCCTATCAAGAACATTCTCGGGAAACCTGAAATGTCAGGAAGAATGGCGAAGTGGGCAATCAAATTTAGTGCATATGACATAAAATATGAACCAAGGACTGCAATCAAGTCTCAGGCTTTGGCAGACTTTGTGGCTGATTTAAGTAGTGATCTACAAAGGCAAGCTGAGTTAGAGGTTCAACAGCTTGAGGAGACCAAGGAACCTTGGATACTCTTCATAGGTGGAGCCTCAAATGTAAAGGGAACTGGACAAGGCATACTACTAAAATCGCCACAGGGGGACATAATACCCCAATCCATTGCTTGTGAGTTTCAGACAACTAACAATGAAGCAGAATATGAGGCCCTAGTAGAAGGTTTGTAGTTAGCTAAACAAATGAGGATCATATATCTTCAGGTATACATAGACTCATTGCTAATTACTGACCATTACAAAGACTCATATGCTGTGAAGCGTGAGAAATTAATCAAATATCTAGAAATTGTTAAAAAGCTATCAAATGCTTTCAATCTTTTAGTATAACGCAGGTACTTAGAGAGAAAATATTGGGGCTGACGCGTTGGCAAATTTAGGATCATCCTTAAAGATACCAGAAGACGTGAGGATACCTATTATCCATATTCTTTTTCCTACAATTGAGGAAAATGAAGCATTGGAAATAGTTGAGCATACTTCAGTGGTACCCAGTGATGTGCAACCAAAGTCAGGATCATGGATCCTTCCAATCATGAACAACATTCAGAATGGGTAAATTCCCACAGGGGAGAATCTAAGAGCCTTTAGTGTCAAGGTATCTCAATTTACTGTATTAAATAAAATTTTATATAAAAGATCTCTTGTAGGTCCCTACTTGCGATGCATTGAGGATCCAAAAATTCAAGAGGTTTTGAAGGATTTTCATGAAGGAGACTGTGGAAACAACATTGAGGGCAGAGCATTATTCTAAAGGATTCTTACAACAGGTTACTACTAGCCCACAATGAAGAAGGATGCAATAGATTATGCAAGGAAGTGTGATGCCTACCAAAGACATAGCAACATCCTACATCAACCCGTAAAGCCTTTATATCCTTTATTTCCTCTTGGTCATTCCTGAAATGGGGAATGGATATAGTTGACAAATTTCCAAAGGCACCAGAAGGAAAAGTATTTATGCTAGTAATGACAGACTACTTCTCCAAATGGATAGAAGAAGAAGCTTTTGTTCAAGTCAGAGAAAAGGAAGTCATACCTTCATTAAAAGAAACATTATTACTAGATTTTGAATTCCTTCTGAAATTATATGTGATAATGGATCCCAATTCATTGCGAATAGAACTACTAACTTTTGTACCAGTTGGGGGATTAAGATGATAACATCAACACCAGTCCACCTACAAGCTAATGGTCAAGCAGAATCAAGCAACAAGATCATCAAACAACAACTTGAATAAAAAATTATGATCCAAGAAAGGAAAATGTGCTGAAGAGCTACCATATGTCCTCTGGGCAGATAGGACAACTCCAAAGAATGCCACAGGCCAGACTCCTTTCTCCTTAGTCTTTGGAACTGAGGTAGTGATCCCTAAAGAGATGGGGATTCCCACAAGCCCGAACAAGCATCCGTGATTCTCAAATGAATATTGAAAATTTGGTTCAAAATCTGGATGGCGAGTTATCAACAAAGGATGGCTGGAGTGTATAACAAGAACGTCAGGATCAGACGATTCCAAGTTAGAGATGTGGTTCTGAGAAAAGCATTTCAGAATACTACAAACCCAACCGATGGTAAGTTGGCATCCAAATCGGAGGGCCCCTACCTTATTGAAGAAGAAACATGAAAGAGGGCATACCATCTACTAACCATGGAAGGTGATCTCTTGCCAAGAGCGTGGAACGCAATTCATCTCAAGAAGTATTTTATGTGATAAGGATCAAAAAGGATTTAGGATCCTCACCTTGGTAACATTTTATCTTAAATTTTTCTTCACTTCTATTTGTCATAAGAAAATGATGTTAGATACTTAACATCCAATTTCACCAAGTTTCAAGTTTTTGCAGAAAGGATGCTATATCTTCTAAGGTTTAAAGGTTTTTACCTTTCACATGAATTGGGTTTTGACACCCTGCCAGTAGCGCACGTTTATCTAAGTATGGTTTGAGGCAATGGGAAGTGGCTGACAATTTCATTGATGTTGGCCATATGTAGGATCTCAAGTATAATGGTAGACGTACCATACATCTATTATCCTAAGTTTTCACGTTAGCTAAGGTTTTGACATTTTCATGTCACTCACGTTGGGCCGGACCCCAGTTTGGGCCGGACCCCCAGATATTTGGGCTTGTCCCTCAGGTTATTTGGGCTTATCCCTAGTTTGTTTGGATTGTCCCTAGATTATTTGGCTTAGTCCCAAGTTCGTTTTAACAGGTTCTAGGAGCTTTAAAGGTTTGCAAATTCTGTCAACAAGGATCCTGAATCCTTAAACCTAACAAATTTTGTTGGTTTGTTGGTACAATAGTAACTTATGAGGATATAGAATCCTAACTTGGATTCTCCGGTATGTTTTATACTTAATTTTATTTATCACATTGACAACACCCTAAACCTTTCAATTAAGGATATATGATCCTTGATCATATATGTTATCATATTTTCTCTAAAAGCTATTGTGATAGAGAATTGGCATATTTTTACAATCTGAAGTGTTTTACATTTTTGTAAAATAAAGCTGATAACAAACACAAACATATTAGAACAAAATTTCTGAAATAAGAATACAACACAAAGTATAGTTAAAAGGTTGTTATTTTGATTAAAACCCTGTCAAAAGGTTGCCAAAATGATCAACTCGAATTTCTACCAGCAAAACGTGGCCTTTCCACTCGGGTTGATGTAGGGTGTCCATACTTATTGTTCTTAAGATGCAATAAAATAAAGGCAAGAGGTGTAAAGGCTTCATCCTCCATGAAAAAGAAGGACCCAACCACCTTTGCCACCCCCTATTGTCTGATGGATCAGTGATCCTTAACCTAAAGAAACTAGTGTTTAGAGTTACAGACCATAATTATTTGAAATCGAAAAACCATCAAATAAAAACAAAGAAACCATAATAAATGGGCTCAGGCCTAGGCATCAACATCCTTCATCGCCCACTTTAGCAGCTTCACCTTCTGCTGCTGCTTCACCTTCTTCACCACCTTCCTTCGCCTCCTTAGGCCCGCTTGTACCAGCCTCCAAAGCCTTCACCTGCTCCGCATCACCATCACCACCCAGATCCAGGAGAGTCTGCTTCCAGCTAGAAATATCTCTGGCAGACCGGTCAAACGCAGGATCCATAGCCTCTTGGGCTATCTTGACCCTTGCTTGAAGGATAGCACGGGCAGCACAGACTTTGTCCTCTTAAGTAGCCTCCATTTCAACCTTGTTAGCCTGTATCTCTACCATTATGATCTGCTTCTCTAGGTTGTTGACCTCTTTCTCAAGCTGGGAGATCCTTTTGTCCTTAGTGGCGACAATGGAGGGAGGTTAGCCAGGTTATCTTCAGCATTAGCAAGGCTTTTATCCTGGAGCATCTTTAAACGGACGAACCTCTACATGATTACAAGAAAGGAAAATCAGGATCACGGATCCTTGGAATAGACAAGACTAGGTTTAAGCATTAAGGATCCTTACCTCAGTAACAAACTCATGGAACTGGTATTCAATATGGAAGCTATCTTCTTCAGGCTCTGAACGGCTTCTTCCTCTTGGACCCGGCCTTAGCACGGTGGTCATAACCTTGGGCTTCGGTTGGCTTCAGACTTTGGCCAGCTCTCTCTTGATTGAACAGGGGGAGATCATGCTATCGATCTCACCAAGATCAAACTTTGAGGCAGATTTGCTTGTAGACCTAGGAGCACCTATTCAATCAACATAAAGATAAGTATCCGTAATCCTTTAACTTTATTTCAATACATTAACATTTATCGTACATGAATACTTACTTGACATTGTGAAGGAGGTAGATAGGTTTCTTTTAAGTCCTTTGCTTTCAACTTGAATGTCCTGACCATTGAATCTCGGCTGCTCAGCAAGATAATCGAAATTGCTCACTGCACAAGTAGAAAAACAAGATCAGTTATCCATAAAAAGATATTTCTATACGGTCCTAACCTAAGGATCCTATATCCTATCCTTTAAGATCTACTTTCTTGGGAGACTATCCCTTAAAGGAATAGTATTTCTCCTCATAGAGAAGAACTGGTTCTTCCATGTGGTCTCATTTTTGGTGGTCTTAAGGAGTGGGAGTGGTTGATGAGGCTTGTCTTTGAATAGAAATTGGTGGGATCCATGAGACACAAGGTTGTATAGGTGTGAGAGCTTAGAAAGATTGAAGCTCAAACCCTCATGGCTTATGATTTGTTCTAGAGTGTACAACACCCTCCACGACATGGGCATTGCCTGACTGTAGCATAGACCAATTAGGGTGAAGAAGCATTGCGTGAATTCTGGGAACGGATATGTCTAGCCTATTTGGAAAGGCATAGCTGGAAAGCACACCCAGGTGGGTGAAACAGAATCACTCCTAGTGGAGGAGTCGAAAGGACGAAAAGACAGTTCCCTCAGGGAAACAATTATGTAAACGATCGATATCTAGATCGTTGAATCTACACAGTTCGGAAGAAGGGTTCTTCAGGAGATTTTGGCTTCGTGGTGGACTATCAAGATCCTGATCCCTATTCTAAGAGGATCGAGTAACCATTTTTACCATAGATTGACTGAAAGGAAGAAGACTACAGAAGAAAAGATGGAAAGAAGAGAAGAGAATACCTGATAAAACTCTGGAATGGGTTTTAAATTGGCGATCCGTGATCTTAAATGGGTTTTCAAACTCTACCTATTCCCTATTTATCGGAATGATGGTTGCAAGTTATCCTATTAGTGACATCAGCAGTCTGCAACGGCTAGTTGCATTGTAACGACTAGTTGCCTTGTAACGGCTAGTTTGATATTAATGGAAATATAGAAGGTAAGTTTAATCTAATATCAGCCATATTTGAGGGCAATTGTTAGGGGTTAATTTTAATATTATGGATCACATATCCGTAGATTGGGCCTAGATCACTGATCCTTAACTAATGGTGCAGGAAGTCTGAGGATCACGGATACTTGTTATTATTTATATCTACTAATAGTTGTATCCTTTGTTTAATACTTGTATTCGTAGGAATATAACAAATTGGACTTGGTCAATGCTGATACTTCGGGGAATATGCTCTCTATTCGCACGTGCATGGAACAGTGTAGCCGTTATGGAAAACGTGGGGATACTTGCACAATTTTCTCTTTCTGTGTTATATTATAGTTTTTGTTTTATAAAAGGGATAAGGAGCTCATTTTAGGAAGATTATTATATCTTACGAACGCACATTACTCTAATACTCTCTCGCAAACCACACACTCTAGAAAACATTGTATTGAGCTCATTGTCTTCCGAATTTGTACTTGGATCATTACTTATTTCTATTATACACTTGGTGATCAGTAGTTTCCATTACCCGAGGTTTTTGTACCGGAGATCTTCAAGGATCAAGGGCTTTTTCCTCGTACAAATCTCGCTGTTCATTCTCATGTTCGTTTTAAAATCATTTACATTGTTGTTCATACACTAAAGCACTCAACCTCATAATCAAGATTTGGTTACATTATGCTTAAACCAATTTTTTACCAGAACTGTTAGTTAGTTAGTTGGATATTTCTAATTATAACTGGGATTTTGATCTTGAATTAGAACACAATCCACATACAACACTACACTTACTACTCTCAAAACTGCACTCAAACACACACTAGAATTCAATTGTAACAAGTCCAATATTATCCAAAGTTTAATTTTTTATGCAATATAGTTAGTGATCGGTAGTTTCCATCACCCAAGGTTTTTTATGACGAAGATCTTCTAAAGATCATGGGCTTTTTCCTCCTAAAAATCCTTGTGTTCATTACCATTTACATTTCATTCATTGTTCACACACTTGTTCATCATTCAAGCACACTACCTCACAAATCAGATTTGGTTACATTATCCTTAGTCCGATTTTTGAACAAAACAGTTACCACCTTATCAGTTTTGGTATAATGTACCACCTTGGTTACCCGATTGAAAGTTCGGGTTCTTTTGGTTTGTGGCATTATCATACCTAAAATTAAGATGGTTCCTCAAATCGAGGTGATAAGTTTTGGAGTTCATGTCATACGGTTTTCGGTCTCCATACACTTTGTTCACCTCATTGGTGGTTTGGGCCATGTTTGCTTGACAATTATATGCCCGGTGACCAATGTCACCAGAATCTTCACAAACAGCGGATTGCACCAACCCCACATCCTTCTTCTTTATTCGGCCAATTCTCATTCCAAAGTAGCAATCTGATCCTTGAGTTAGAATCAAGATCAAGAAGAGATCTTGAAATCGGTCGACTCAACGGTCTTTGAATTCTTGCTCATCCGCCCTAAAAATTCCCAATTATCATTTTTATGGTTATTCAACAAAATACCATTACAAGTAGATTGAAGATACTTCCACTCTTCCCTCTCCAACCCCTTCCCAAAACACTTCACTACCTCCCAATGCTCACTTTGATGGTGATGGCACTTTCTTATCTACTCCTTCAAACGAATGAAGGCTTCATGTAACATTCACTCGGTAACTGTCTAAATGATCGAATCATGTCCCTAGCATCATCGGTTTTGGCCGTTGAATAGCATTCATCAAGGAAAACTTGTTGCATTTATCCCCAAGTACGAATACTATTAGCTGACAATGTCAAAAGCCATTGCTTGGTTTTATCTTTCAGTAGCCTCAATCACACCTCATCTTGGGAGAAATTGTGTCCCCCAATTAATACACAAAGATGAAATTAGCCAAGTGTGTGTACGATTCATCCTTTGAGAGTCCGTTAAAGTGTTGTAGGATATTGATGTAGTTTGGCTTACAATCGAAAGATTGTCTTCCCGCGGGTGGAGGAACAATGGGTGAGTCATTTTCGGAGATCATCGGTGTAAACCGACCGTGAACACCTTTAGGTTGTTGAAATTAGTTTTTCTGTTGTGGTCTGTTTGGTGGTGGACCGTTGACCTCTTGATGCATCAGAGGCCCACGGTTAACCCTGTGGTTACCCGCAACCACAAATTGGGGAATCCGGTTGGGTTAGTTTTGTTATTGTTGTTGTTACCGTCAACCTGATTCCTTTGATTGTTTTGTTGTGACGTTTATTGTCATAACCGTCACTATGGGCATAACCATACCCCCAATCTTCGCCTTCACCCACAAAGTTCGTGTTTTGATACCCCTCATCTTCCTCCTCATAACCCACCATTGTAGAAGTTTCCATTATCGTCGTACACATCCCAACTGTCGTCTTCAAACCCATGAAAATTCTTATTATCATAATTCTTATCTCCCACCGAATATTCTGAATGCACACTGACCCGTTCTGGTGATTGATAGTTTGGAACACTATATGGCTCGTCATCACCTATGTTATTTCTCAACTCGTCGAGGTCGAGAATTCGGGATAATTCACAGGATTGCCACGATATTGGTTAGCCCCACGATTGGGGTTAACATTTCGGTTATTGGGGTTTGGTGGTTTTGACGTTGATTTTGAGGTTGGTTATGAGGACGGTTTTGATTTGGTGGAGTATGTGCTCATTGGTTTTGGTGTAAATTATGGGTATGAGTTAGATGTGGTGGTGTTTGTGGCCTTTGGTTGTTGTTACCCCCTAATTGGTTATTTCGGTTATTTTGGTTTTGAGGAGGGTACTCTTGGTATAGATGTTAGTGTTGGTTGTTGCATTGGTTTGGGTTTTGATTATCCATTTGGATGGTTCCAAAGGATAGGGTATGTGGTGAGTTTGGTTGGATGGATTAGGGACAAGTGTTGCCTCTAAGCGGTTGGCAAGGTTTCTTCGTATAAGGAGGCTCAACCTCCAATTCGAACACTAACGGGGAGGTCCTCCAAAAATTTCTTGTATGCATGCACTATCTATAACCTGCACAAGTAACACACCCGTGTAACAAAGAAATAGAATATGACAAATAAAAACAAAGCACTTAAACATTTAATCATGCAAATAATCAAACAAGTCCTAAACACAAAGCGCACGAACTCCCCGACAACGGCGCCAAAATTTGATTGGAGTGTCGCACCCCGGTTAAAGATAATATTATGTTAGGGGTTAATTTTTAATATTATGGATCGCATATCCTTAAATTGGGCCTGGATCACTAATCCTTAACAGATGGTGCAGGAAGTCTGAGGATCACGAATCCTTATTATTATTTATATTTAATAACAATTGTATCCTTTGTTTAATGCTTGTTTTGGAGGAATATAACGAACTGGACTTGGTCAATGCTGATACTTCGGGGAATATGCTCTTATTCGCATTGTTTGTTATGTTATAGTTTCTATTTTTAAAGGGGATAAGGAGCTCATTTTAGGCAGATTATTATATCATACGAACACACGTTACTCTGATACTCTCTCGAAAACCACACACTCTAAAAAACATTGTATTGAGCTCATTGTCTTCTGAAGTTGTACTTGGATCATTACTTATTTCTATTATACATTTGGTGATCAGTAGTTTCCATCACCCGAGGTTTTTTGTGCTGGAGATCAATCAAGGATCAAGGGCTTTTTCCTCGTACAAATCTTGGTGTTCATTCTCATTTTTGTTTTACAATCATTTACATTGTTGTCCATACACTTAAGCACTCAACCTCACAATCAAGATTTGGTTACATTATCCTTAAACCGATTTTTGACCAAAACAATTTGGCACCCACTGTGGAGCAGTTGGTGTGTCAATTTTAAAACTTTTCACTCATTTCCATTCGTTTCCATCAACTTCATGGCTGTCAGGGGAAAGCTACTTCAAGTGCCATGCCGGCGGTTACCTCATCTCAAACCACTATGCCTTTGCCTCCCATTCCCCCAACATTCTAGAAGAATGCTGAAATACTCAAAATGAAGACAACATCCATCTTCACAAGATCAAAAACCTCTGCTGTTTCTCCCTCTAAGACTATTGCATCATCAGGCCTTACTGTGATAACAGACATCTCATATCCTCACTCACTTCTGCAATACCACTGACGTGGGTGAGCGTGGTTATAATTTTTTGTTATAATTTAAGCACTTTTTACTCGTGGATCAAGCTTTATATTTATAAAACACGATACAATACTACCACTCTACACACGTTAGGGCAAGTGCACCCATCGTAGATGTAGTATAGTGATGGTAAGATACCGAGGTCGTCCAAGGACACAAGAGCTTTTAATGCCGGCTTATCGTTAACGTCTAATGGAACCAAATTTTGATAAAAGTTTTGAAATTTTAAAAGATAAACTAAATGTAAAAATGTAAAGAAATAAATATAGAAAAATAGGCAAGAAAGAATCACTTGGTTCCAACTCCTCTTTTATATATCCTTTGATGATTTCCGCACTTTGAGCTTTTTAAGAGATTATCTTAGTTATAGTGGTAGGCCCCTATTGTGAAGGTGACGTTACCCTCAGCCATATTGGTCTGAGTCAGCATGGATACAGTCCCACAAGGCTGGCATATTGAAAGATAATTAAATAAGTTATTAATACGAAAAGTGGTAGGTCCCTCTTGTGAAGGCGACGTTACCCTCGGCCATATTGGTCTGAGTCAGCAAGGATACAGTCCCGCAAGGCCGGATAAAGTTTTAATAGTAGTTTATTTATAAGGGGTTCATGCCGTTCTTACTTCCCCTGATTTGATGCTATCTTCCTCAAGGGAAGTCCTAATAAGCTTGAACCAAGTCCTTGCAGGATCTATAAACTAAACGAGGCAAGAACTTTACCCAAACACCCTTCTAACCTCCTTTCAGGCAGTTAACGTGCTTTATATAGATCATAAAGACACGAATGGGTGAATCAACAACACATCAAGAAATGTTTAACCAAAGTTCACTTTCAATATAAAAAACTAGTTATACATAGAAGATTTGTCTTCACCAAGTGATGTAAGAGGTTTAGCCAAGCATGGCCTTTGTTTGACAAGAACTCTTACAATCAATCTTGGATCCTGAGACTACTACACACTCTAAAACATGAAATGTGGATGATGGTGGTGGGTGTTGGTGTTATAATGGTGGTTAACTGATGGCAAGTGTGAGAGAAGTGGTTTGTCAAGGGATGCCTTTCTCATGAACCAAGCACCTCTAAATTTATAGCTGGAAACAGTGGGCAACCACGACCCTGTGGGCTTCACTTTCTCTCCCTTCATGGTGTCATAGCATGGCCCCGTGGTCAGTGTAAGGTCCTGTACTAACACGCCCCATGGTGTCATAACATGGCCCGTGGTTAGTGTACTTGTTGTACTATCGCAGATTCTGCGAATCTTATAGTTGACCATGGCCCGTGTTTGGTTGGCACGCCCTGTGTTGGTTTGTCTATTGTTGTTATCTTTATCTGTAGAGAATCTTAACTGGGCAAGACACCATGTCTGGTGGTACTGCCTCATGGTCAAGCTTCTGTTTTTGTTATTTTTGTTATTTTTGTTATTTTGAATGTAGATGGGGTTGAGCAGGTTGTGTCAATCCTTCTACTTTGTATTTGTGTTGGTTTCTGCTATTAATTTGCTCATTTTATCGTTTAAGCTCTTTTAATCTTGTAATTTAAAAGTAAACAAATAAACATGCTTTTTCCAACATTAGTACCGAAAAGGGGTTGATTTTATGTCTTGTTTGATGTAATTTATATGTTACATTTTGTGCACATCACCACCTTTGAGTTAAATGGGAGGTAACAATTCTAATAACACCTTTATGGATATTAACTATGGTATCATGAAGGATGCAGGGATCAGTCATGCCATGACCAGGGAGCTACAAAAGCTCAAGGATATGATATCCAGCGTTCCAGGGATAGTTAAACCTAATCCTAAAATTCCGGATGGAAGTCACAAGGTGTCTCGCTTTGCACCACCCATATGCTAGACAGAGATTCCAAAACGCTTCCAAACACCCAACATGAAGTTGTACGATGAAACAACTAATCTAGAGAACACGTGGCTCAATACCGGGAGAGAATGGAGATAAACCCCATTCCCAAAAGGTTAAAAGAAGCTTGCTTGTGTAAGGCCTTCAGATCCACACTCATTGGGTCAGCACTCAAATGGTTGTTAAGTCTTCCTACCTACTCCATTACTTCATTCTCTCATTTAGTTAACCTATTCAATAATCAGTTTTCATGTAGTAGAACTTTTGAAAAGCTAACTAGGGACTTGTATAGGATAACCAAGGCTCGTGATGAATCCTTAAGGGATTATGTCACTATGTTTGGTAGAGAATCCTTATAAATCACGAATCTAGATGTTGCACCTGCTGTTGAGGCATTTATAATGGGATTATAAAAGGATTCTCAATTTTACGATGACCTTGTCATGACCCCTTGCAGGAACTTGGACGAAGTAAGAAACAGGGCTCTGAGATTCATCTGATTAAAGGATGACAAGAGAATTCAAGACAGAATCACTTATTCTAATAAACAGGAGTACAACGACAAGAAGCAAGGATCCTTCTACAAGAATAACAGATCCAAGCAGTACTCCAAACCTGATAATCAAACTGTTCATGCAGTTGAACAACATGATGATGAGGAGGAACATCCTCGAATATCTGAATATTTCTTTTCTGTTAATAACAATGAATTAATACTTGCCTTGCAGAACTTAGGTGAAAAAGCTAGGTGGCCGAAGAAGAACGAGAAGTCTAACTCCTTCAAGGATAAGTCCAAGTGGTGTGCATACCACGAAGACTTTAGGCATTTAACAGATGATGCATAGCTTTAAGGAGAGAAATTGGCTATCTCCTCAGTAAGGGGCACTTGAAAGAGTTGTTGGGCAGGAAGAAGTAAAGGGATGCAGGATCCTGAAAATATTCCAGAAAAAGTTGCCTCACCTCAGAATGCACAAATCATAAACTTTATTTCCGGAGGGTCAGACATTTGTGGAACCTCGTTCTCGCTGGAAAGAGGCATGCCAAAGAAACCAATTTGGAGAATGGAGACAGGCCCGTTAGGACTTCCACTCAACTCAGCAGAAGGTCATTTCCTTTGATGAGGATAATCGTGTTTAAATTCAGGATCCTCATCATGATGGCTTAGTTATTACTGTGTTTATAGCTAATCACTTTGTGATCAGGATCCTGATTGACGATGGAAGCTCTCTGAACATTATACAACTTGATGTCCTGAAAAAGATGAATATCCTAAAAACAAAAATAATTCCAAAATCATCTATTATTGTGGGATTCAACGGGGAACCGAAAAACACGTTGAGGGACATCAAGCTCCCAATCTATATTGAGGGGGGTAAACTCTATACACAAATTTTGTGTTATTGATTGCTTGTCTTGTTGCAATGTTATCCTTGGCAGGTCGTGGATTAACGAAATGAAAGTTGTCCCATCAACCTACCACCAATGTGTAAAACTACCAACACCTTGGGGGTAGTAAAGATAGAAACCGATCAATAACCGGCCAAGAATTGTTACACCTCTACAATGAAACCAGCATCAAAACCAAGGGCAGTATACCAATCATAGCAACCTCCAAGGAGTGTCTTGGAGGCAACAGAGCAAGACATCAAAGATGTAATACTGGACGCACAGAATCCTGAAATCAAAGTCTTCATAGGATCTGGGATCCTTGACAGTATCGAGTAGGATCTGGTATTCTTCCTTAAAAGAAGAAAGTCAACATTTGCTTGGAACACGAGGATATGACAGCTATATCTAAAGATATTATAACACATAAACTTAGAATTGATATATCTTTCAGGCCAATTCATCAAAAAAGAAGAAAATTTGCACCTGAAAGGAACCTTAACTTCCAAGAGGAGCTAGACAAACTCTTGAAGGCAGATATGATTAGAGAAGTTAGGTATCCAAGCTGGTTGGCCAATGTAGTGGTTGTTCAAAACAAAAATGAAAAGTGGAGGGTATGTGTCGGTTTTACAGACCTAAATAAGGCATGTCCCAAGGATACTTTCCCATTACCACACATTGACTCCATGGTGGATGCAACAACAGGACATGAGTTGCTAACCTTTATGGACGCTTCTTATGGATTCCAACAAATTTAGATGGAACCATCTAACCAAGAATATACAGCATTCATGACTCCTACTGGCATGCACAAGTATATTGCAATGCTTTTTGGACTAAAAAATTGCAGTGCCACCTACCGAAGACTAGTTGACATGATGTTCAAAGAGAAGATTGGAGACAGTATGGAAGTGTATATAGATGACATGGTGGTCAAGTCCAAGAGAGCAGAGGATCATCTCAAGGATCTCGAAGTAGCATCCAACAATCTTGACCAATACAACATGTAGTTGAATTCTTCAAAGTTTCATTGTGGTGTTAAAGCTGGGAAGTTCTTAGGATACATGGTGACAAAAAGAGGGATTGAAGCAAGCCTTGAGTAGATTAAGGCGATTGTGAATATAGAATCCCCTGTCAACGCCAAGGATGTCCAGAGACTGACAGAAAGGATCGCGGCCCTAAGCAGGTTCATTTCTAAGTCCTCGGAGAAGTACAAGGATTTCTAGATATCCTAAGGAAGAATAAGAAATTTGAGTGCTCCGAGAAGCATGAAGCTGCACTCAATTATCTCAAGGATTATTTATCCTCATCTCCAGCCCTGATGAAACCAGAGGATGGTGAACCATTATACTTGTACTTAGCCGTCTCAGGTAAAGCGGTACTCTCATTTAGAGAAATGAATTCTTGCATTGATTATAGCTTCCACTAAACTTAGACATTATTTTGAAACACATACAATTATTGTGAAAACTAATTTTCCTATCAAGAACATTCTCAGGAAACCTGAAATGTCAGGAAGAATGGTGAAGTGGGCAATCAAACTTAGTGCATATGACATAAAATATTAACCAAGACTGCAATCAAGTCTTAGGCTTTGGCAGACTTTGTGGCTGATTTAAGTAGTGATCTACAAAGGGAAGCTGAGTTAGAGGTTCAACAACTTGAGGAGACCAAGGAACCTTGGATACTCTTCATAGGTGGAGCCTCAAACGTCAAGGGAACTGGACAAGGCATACTACTAAAATCGCCACAGGGGGACATAATACCCCAATCCATTGCTTGTGAGTTTCAGACAACTAACAATGAAGCATAATATGAGGCCCTAATAGAAGGTTTGTAGTTAGCTAAACAAATGAGGATCATATATCTTCAAGTATACATAGACTCATTGCTAATTACTGACCATTACAATGACTCATATGCTGTGAAGGGTGAGAAATTAATCAAATATCTAGAAATTGTTAAAAAGCTATCAAATGCTTTCAATTCTTTTAGTATAACGCAGGTACTTAGAGAGAAAATATTGGGGCTGACGCGTTGGCAAATTTAGGATCATCCTTAAAGATACCATAAGACGTGAGGATACCTATTATCCATATTCTTTTTCCTACAATTGAGGAAAATGAAGCATTGGAAATAGTTGAGCATACTTCAGGGGTACCCAGTGATGTGCAACCAAAGTCAGGATCATGGATCCTTCCAATTATGAACTACATTCAAAATGGGGAAATTCCCATAGGGAATAATTCTAGAACCTTTAGGGTCAAGGTATCTCAATTTACTATATTAAATAACATTTTATATAAAAGATCTCTTGCAGGTCCCTACTTGCGATGCATTGAGGATCCAGAAATTCAAGAGGTTTTGAAGGATTTTCATGAAGGAGACTGTGGAAACAACACTGGGGCAGAGCACTATTCACAAGGATCCTTACAACAGGTTACTACTAGCCCACAATGAAGAAGGACGCAGTAGATTATGCAAGGAAGTGTGATGCCTACCAAAGACATAGCAACATCCTACATCGACCCGTAGAGCCTTTATATCCAGTAATTTCCTCTTGGCCATTAATGAAATGGGGAACGGATATAGTTGGCAAGCTTCCAAAGGCACCAGATGGAAAAGTATTTATGCTAGCCATGACAGACTACTTCTCCAAATGGATAGAAGCAGAAGCTTTTATTCAAGTCAGAGAAAAGGAAGTCATATCCTCATTAAAAGAAACATTATTACTAGATTTATAATTCTTCTAAAATTATATGTGATAATGGACCCCAATTCATTGGGAATAGAGCTACTAACTTTTGTACCAGTTGGGGGATTAAGATGATAACATCAACACCAGTCCACCCACAAGCTAATGGTCAAGCAGAATCAAGCAACAAGATCATCATCAACAACTTGAATAAAAAATTAGGATCCAAGAAAGGAAAATGTGCTGAAGAGCTACCATATGTCCTCTGGGCAGATAGGACAACTCCAAATAATGCCACAGGCCAGACTCCATTCTCCTTAGTCTTTGGAAGTGAGGTAGTGATCCCTAAAGAGATGGGGATTCCCACAGCCGAATGAGCATCCATGATTCTCAAACGAATGGTGAAAGTTTGGTTGAAGATTTGGATACCGTGGATGAGCTCTGAAATTTAGCAAGAATAAGGATGGCCAGTTATCAACAAAGGATGGTTGGAGCGTATAACAAGAACGTCAGGATCAGACGATTCTAAGTTAGAGATTTGGTTCTGAGAAAAGCATTTCAGAATACTACAAACCCAGCTTATGGTAAGTTGGCACTCAAATGGGAGTGCACATACCTTATTGAAGTAGATGAAGGAAAGGGGGCATACCACCTATTAACCATGGGAGGTGATCTCTTGCCAAGAGCGTGGAACGCAATTCATCTCAAGAAGTATTTTATGTGATAAGAATCCTAATGGATTTAGGGACCTCACCTTGGTAACATTTTATCTTAAATTTTTCTTCACTTCTATTTGTAATAAGAAAAGGATGTTAGATACTTAACATCTAATTTCACCAAATTTCAATTTTTTGTAGAAATGTTTAACATATATTTAGCAGATAATTAAGGGTTTGGCCACCTCTCTCCCACATTTAAGGTATCTTATACCTTCTAAGGCTTAAAGGTTTTCACCTTTCACACGAATTGGGTTTTGACACCCCGCTAGTAGCGCACGTTTATCCAAGTATAGTTCAAGGCAATAGGACCAGTACATGCTTTAGTGGCTGACAATTTCATTGTTGTTGGCCGTATGTAGGATCTCAAGTATAATGGTAGACGTACCATACATTCGTTATCCTAAGGTTTCTAATGATTTCACATTAGCAAATGTTTCTAATGTTTTCACATTCGTTATCCAAAGTTAGGCTTGTCCCTAGTTTATTTGGGCATGTCCCCCAATTTATTTAGGCTTGTCCCTAGTTTATTTGGGCATTTCCCCAATTTATTTGGGCTTGCCCCTAGTTTGTTTAATTTAATCCCAAATTGATCTCAACGGATTTTGGAGCTTTGGAAATTCCCAAGTTGATTCTAAAAGGATCTTGGATCCTTAAATTCACCTTCTGTTGCTGCTTCACCTTCTTCATCACCTTCATTCACCTCCTTCGCCCCACTCGTACCAGCCTCCAAAGTCGTCACCTGCTCCGCCTCAGCATCACCTCCTAGATCTAGGCCGGTCAAACGTAGGATCCATAGCCTCTTGGGCTATCTTGATCCTTGCTTGAAGGATAGCACGGGCAACACAGACTTTGGCCTTCTTAGTAGCCTCCATTTCAACCTTGTTAGCATGTATATCTGCCATCATGATCTGCTTCTCTATGTTGCTGACCTCTTTCTCAAGCTGGGAGATCCTCTTGTCCTTAGCGACGGCAATGGATTGGAGGTTAGCCAAGTTATCTTCAGCATCAGCAAGGCTTTATCCTAGAGCATCTTCAGACGGACGAGCTTCCACACGATTACAAGATAGGAAAATCAGGATCACGGATCCATGGCAATAGACAAGACTAGTCTTAAGCATTAAGGATCCTAACCTCAAAAGAAAGTCATGGAACTTGCGTTCAATCTGGAAGCTGTCTTCTTCTGGCTCTAACGACTTCTTCCTCTTGGATCTGGCCTTAGCACAGATGTTCATAAACTTGGGCTCCGGTTGGCTTTGGCCTTTGGCCAGCTCTCTCTTGATTGAACAGGGGGAGAACATGTTGTCGATATCACCAAGATCAAACTTTGAGGCAGATTTTCTTTATGACCTAGGAGCACCTATTCAATCAACATAAAGATAACTATTCGTAATCCTTTCACTTTATTTCAATACATTAACATTTATTGTACATGAATACTTACTTAACTTTGTGAAGGAGGTAGATGGGGTTTCTTTTAAATTATTTGCTTTTAAATTGAATGTTCTGACCGTTGAATCTAATGCCCAGAATGCAGCTACTCTTTCCTCAGTACCCGGCTGCTCAACAAGAAAATCGAAATTGCTTACTACACAAGTAGACAAAACAGGATCAGTTTTCCATAAAAAGTTATTTCTATATGGTCTTAACCTAAGGATCCTATATCCTATCCTTTAAGATCCACTTTCTTGGGAAACTGTCCCCTAAAGGAATAGTATTCCTCCTCACAGAGAAGAACTGGTTCTTCTATGTGGTCTCATTTTTTTGTGGTCTTAAGGAGTGGGAGTGGTTGATGAGGCTTAGCTTTGAATAGAAATCAGTGAGATCCATGAGACACAAGGTTGTATAGGTGTGAGAGCTTAGAAAGATTGAAGCTCAAACCCTCATGGCTTATGATTTGTTCTAGAGTGTACAACACCCTCCACGACATGGGCATTGCCTGACTGTAGCATAGACCAGTTAGGGTGAAGAAGCATTGGGTGAATTCTGGGAACGGATATGTCTAGCCTATTTGGAAAGGCATAGCTGGAAAGCACACCCAGGTGGGTGAAATAGAATCACTCCTAATGGAGGAGTCGAGACAACGAAAGACAGTTCCCTCAGGGAAATAGTTGTGTAAACGATCGATTTCTGGATCGTTGAATCTACACAGTTCGGAAGAAGGGTTCTTCAGGAGATTTTGGCTTCATGGTGGACTATCAAGATCCTTATCCCTATTCGAAGAGGATCGAGTAACCATTTTTGCCATAGATTGACTGAAAGAGAAGAAGAATACGGAAGAAAAGATGGAAGGAAGAGAAGAGAATACCTGATAAAACTCTTGAATGGGTTTTAAATTAGCGATCCGTGATCTTAAATGGGTTTTCAAACTCTACATATTCCCTATTTATCGCAATGATGGTTGTAGGTTATCCCATCAGTAACATCAGTAGTCTGCAACGGCTAGTTGCATTATAATGGCTAGTTGCATTGTAACGGCTAATTCGATGTTAACGAAAATATGGTAGATAAGTTTAATCTAATATCAGCCATATTTGGGGTTAATTTTTAATATTATGGATCACATATCCTTAGATTGGGCCTAGATCACTGATCCTTAACAAATGGTGCAGGAAGTCTGAGGATCACAAATAGTTATTATTATTTATATTTACTAACAATTGTATCCTTTGTTTAATACTTGTATTCAAGGAATATAACGCATTAGACTTAGTCAGTGCTGATACTTCGGGGAATATTCTCTCAATTCGCACGTGCATGGAAAAGTGTAACCGTTATGGAAAACGTGGGGATAGTTGAACCATTTTCACAATGTTTGTTATGTTATAGTTTCTATTTTTTAAAGGGGATAAGGAGCTCATTTTAGGCAGATTATTACATCATACGAACACACATTACTCGGATATTCTCTCGCAAACCACACACTCTAGAAAACATTGTATTGAGCTCATTGTCTTCCTAAGTTGTACTTGGATCATTACTTATTTCTGTTATACATTTGGTGATCGGTAGTTTCCATCACCTGAGGTTTTTTGTGTCGGACATCTATCAAGGATCAAGCTAAAATCTCGGTGTTTCCATCACCTTGTACAAATCTCGGTGTTCATTCTCATTTTTGTTTTACAATCATTTACATTATTGTTCATACACTTCAGCACCCAACCTCACAATCAAGATTTGGTTACACTATCCTTAAACCGATTTTTGACCAAAATAATTTATAATCCCAATTTACCTCAAACTAATAGTTAGTGGTAGCAAGGGGTCGAACCACGAAGAGTTTGTGGTCTGTGCCGAGACTTGGTCAATTATTAAATTGAAACAATTATGAAGCTTGAAAATGATGATTAATTCTTTTGTTTGTTTGTTTATTTGGAAAATGGGTGTCGGATTGGACTGACAATTTTACTATGAAATACTAAACGAGATTACTTGAACTATTGCAAAAGTGATTACTTGATTGAAAACTATGATTTGGAACAAGGTTCACACCCAGTTTGATAATCGTAAGACCAAGGGTTCCTACACGTTTTAACTTGATTTAGTTGAATTTGGTGATTAACGAATTTAGTGTCATGTGGCTTAGGTGCCAAGAGCTATCAACGTTGCAAGAACGGACCGCAATGCACTTCGTTACCAAGAACATGTAAACTCTATTATATGATAAAGCATAATTGCACATAAACATTTCGCAAAGTCAAATTCAATCTTCACTCGATAATTTACGAATCCAATGCAAATGCAAGACAATTATCATAAAATTCAAATGTTTAAAACAACTTGTCACAAAATTAAATTAAGCACAAATGTAGAAACCCTATAAATTCTTACAAAATTCTACACCAAGGAGAAACCCGAAGAGACTAGCCGCTCATGGGTTATGAATCACGAACACCAGATGAGAGGCATACAAATTTTAATATCATTCTTGAATCTTGAGCCTTTGAATGTGATAGATAAAGAACTAGGTTAGGGTTTGGTTGATTGTGATAGTGAAAAGGTTGTGGAGGTGATGGATTGAATGTTATAATTAGGGTTTGATGTGGAGATGGATCGATGTGATTATGATTCTTGATTAGAGATGGTTAGAGATTATGGTGATAGTGTCTTTTGGCTCCAAGAACTGATAATAATCATTCCCAATCGTAACTTGTGTGTTTTCCTTCAAAATTTGGTCAAACAAGTAAAGACCAACAAACTCAGCGTAACCCAACAACCAGGTCGCGTCGGTGACGCCTTCTCCTAATGATATTTTTGGTTGACGCGATCCAATACTGTCTACGCACTTTTTAGGCGACGCAGGTCATCGGTGACGCGGCCCTAAGCCATCGCTGACGCCTCCTCCAGCTTTGGTTTTCTGTTTTCTTCATTGCGCGTATCCGATTGGTCCTGATCACTTCCGATGTTCCGTAAAGCTCCAAAATAGCTCCTTAAACGACCTTCAAAACACGACTCTGATCAAAGTAGGCTATTTAAAATGTAAAACATAACCTTTAAAACGATTAAACAACGGGTTTTCAACCACGTATCACTAGGGATCAAATCCCAAATTTTGGTAAACAACAGGGACCGTCCGTGTACTTTACTCAAAAGAATAAGATTCTTAACTTACTATGGAACTTTGTAAGAAATAGTTGGTGCATCATTATTAAACAAATTGTGTGAAGTTATAGCAGGCCCAAGTTTAGATAGAAGACAAGACTTATAACAATGAAAATTATGGAAAAAGCCTAGTGTTTAATTTCGCTTTAAGCCACCAAAGGTTGAGCTACCCCTAATCATGGCTCATACATTGATGATTGAGCTTAGAGCCTTAGACTTAGGATTGTATTCTTTAATGTGAAAATTTTGGGTTTTGAACTTTCATAATTGTATCAAGGATATTGTGTTTTGAGTACTTGCATGCTAGTGATGATTATTGTATTAAGACTCCATTCATGAATCATTTACAAAAGTATGATTGAGATATGTGAGTGTTTAAATAGATAAATCCTAAAATCAAACCCTAAGCGTTTTGGTTGGGCCGATTGACCAAACCAACCCAATAGGTTTGAGTTGTCTTTTATGAAATCTTAGTTAATAATTCAATCTAGAATTTTCACCAAAGCTAACTTAAATGGAAGGTGAACAACCCTATATAATTATAAGGTCAATAGATATAAAAATTCCATACTAGCAAGTTAAAATTCTTTTGTAACAAATTATCTACAAACAAATTCTTACCACCTTTATGACGAATGCTCGGTGTTTTTAGAACTGAACTTGACCCAATGGACTGAAAACTAGCTTGGTTAAGTTATCTTGAACAAACTCGTTAGAGGTTGGACGGGTTGAATCAACTAGCCGAATCAAATATTATGGGCCATGTTTCAATTTCTTTTACATTGAAATTTTCAAAAATTCATTTACTACTTTATACTTATATTTTGATAATCCCATACTTAAGGTATGTTTGGTGTAGGGTAATGGAATGTCGAGTGAATGGAATGGACGAGGTAATGGAATAGACAAAATAATTAAATGAATTATTACCATTCCATGATCTTGTTTGATTACCATGTGGGAATGATTGAATCATTAGTTTGTGTTGTTTGGTAGGCAATAATAAAAACGATGGAATAAATCAGCGGTGGGTGGCGATAGTGAGTAGTGGTGGTGATCGTAGTTGGTGGCAAGTGAGGGTGGCGGTGAAGAGTGGTGGTGGTAACGGTGGTGGTGGAAACGGTGGTGAGGGTGACGGCGTTGGATGGTGGCGGCGTCGGTAGTGGGTGGCAGCGGCGGTGGTGGTAGTGGTCGGCAGTGGTGAGTGGCGATAATGATGGGAGTGGCGGTGGTTGGCGGCAACAATGGTTGGTGGTAGTGGGTAAGTGGTTGGTGGTTGCAGGTGGTGATGGTGATGAAGGGTTAGAGAGAGAATGAAATGAAAAAACATATCAAAGGGGGTGCATGAATGAATTTGAGGTTTTTAGAGGGAATGAGATGCCTTATTAATTCGTGATTACATTACCTTGACCATTCGAAAACATTTTTTTCATTCCTTCGCAATAATCCATTCCATCCTGTCTTTCATCCCTACATACCAAACACTACCTTACTGTGTTATTAACATTAACAATATAAATTCACACTAAATTTAAATAGTTCCATATGTTATTTTGAATTTGTTATCAATATATGTTTTCAATCTTTTCAAATTATTTGTTTTTGTCATCCGATTTTAGAATCAGTCCGACAACGTTTAGCAACCTGCTCAATAATTTGTCAAGTTATATAATATAATATAAGGATAGGCAGGGCGTTTATAGGTACCGATGATCAGGTGATGTTACACAATCAGTAACACCGACGCCACTTATCCAGGAAGCAAAATAAGGTATGTGTTTCGGGGATTGTTTACCAATGAATGATGTGTGGTTTGACCATTCAACAACGGCTATAATGTCGTTACAAATTAAAAAAAGAATTTTCTTTTCACTTTTACCCATTATATATAAGAAACTTTTTTACAATTTAATTCAGCCAAATACAAACAATATTCTACACATACAAACAATATTTTCTATGGATTCTCAAAAATCAAAGGTTGGTGCAACCAATAATACATCTAAATCTCAAGGAAAAGGATGTATGATTGGGACTTGATAACATTTAGTCGGCCCCATGAAAATATGATTGGTTTGATGTTAGAAGTAGTTCTAGCCTGTGTTGGTGCATATTATGTCCGTCATTGTGCAAATAGGCTAGATAGAGCGTTGTTGAATATTGTATAGATGAGATACGAACACATGACGTAAGTGCGAATGACAGAGGTGTGTGTATATCACTTCGTATGAAGTAGTCACTCCGTACGAAGGTAGTACGAAGTTGGTATTGTTTAGTTCGTACGAAGTTGGAATGTTTCACTTCGTACGAAGTTAAACATCTCAGTTCGCACGAGGGTAAAAGTCTATAAATAGGTCGTGTGTTCATAGTTTGATAAGTTTTGGAGTTTCTAGAGGGGAAATGTTGGACAAATTTTCCAAAATTTCTCCAGCTTGTAAAGATGTATACTCTTTCGGTACGAATAGAATCATTCGACTTCTGCTTCTACTCTTTTCTTAATAACATTCTACCGAATTAGTTCTTTTCTACCCAAACTTTAATCTAAACCGCCGGTTCTTGGACTATCAAGTGGTATTAGAGCTACGTACCGATTTAATTGATCTAACAGTTGATTGAATCACCTACGCTCATGAATTATGGACGTTTGAGGGGTTTTAGACATAAATCATCAAATAAATGGACAATCCATGGACAAAAATTAAAATGAAAAGATAGGATTGTTTAGAAATGAATTTGAACATATATGTGAAAGAATCATCATGAAGTTCGAAGAAATAAAGATTTTGGATCGAAAATTGTGATCATCATGGAATTATCTTCGCACGAAGATAGTCACTTCGCACGAAGGTACTCACTTCGCACGAAGATAGACACATCGCATGAATGTAGATTACCCTTGTACGAAGGTAACAAAAAAGACATTTTTTGGTCGTGGTGACGAGACGAGTGTCTAGAAAAAGTTTGGTGATTGGAAATTTTTCGAGATTTTAATGACAAATTCGGGTTGTTCGGGGACACCATCGAGGGCTTCAGAGAACAGATTTGATGACACGATCACAGAGTGGTGAAGATAATGGGGTAGTTATTGACACTTATGCAGACTGTTTATCTTTTGGTATAGTGACTATGAATGGGCCTTAACGTAAAATCTCCATTGATGAAAACCTGACTTTTGTGGATCAAAATGACACATTTTCCGCATTAGTAGAGTTTTTCAGAGGTTAGAGAGTACTGAATTTGCTAGATTTGAGGAGGAAATTGAGTGATAAGTTAGAATTTGCAAAAATGAGGTGGAATAAGAATTTCATAGATTATATTGAAATTCCGGCATTTTTGAAATTCATTCCGTGCAACAGTATTCAAGTGGTTCCGACTTCGGGTTGTCCGGGGATGTATAAAATATAGATTCGTTAGTTTGTGATCATAGGAAGTTCAGAGTCTTCGAATCGTGATACAGTTTAATGTCTTAGGGTTTGAGTTCCGGGTCTTCGTCAAGCCGGTTAGCAGGATTAACGTCAAGAGATGCATCAGTATTGTCGATACTTAAAAGATATCACAGCTTTGTGATAGTCTAAAGTGTTAGAATGGTTAATCTTCGAGCAGAGTAATTGTTTTTCGGACTACCGCTAGGGAATAATGGTGTTTGTTGATTAAGTTGCTGCTGATACTAAGGGAGAATACTAAACATCTGTTATTGTGACTGAAAATGAAATGTGATTCTAATCGTGAAAAAATGTTTCTGAGATCTGAATGTGTTACAAGATGATTTGTTATCCGATGAATATGTGCTGATTGAAGATATTACCGTTTGCTAATCAATTATTCAAGAGTGTGCGTAAAAGTGATTACGGAAAACGGGATTTCAGATTTTCGTAGGTATTCACTCAGTTGAAGTTTTTTAGTGTGATATTCGAAGTTTCTATCAATTGTCGGTTGGGTTTTTAAAGATTAAGAGACCAGCTCAATGCTAAAGCGTTAAATCAAAAACCGAACACGGATGCGGTTATCGTCGAAACTGAGAAGTTACATTGATTAGTTTCGAGTTGGTGATTATTCGTGAAGATTAAAGTTAAGCAAATCAGAGGAGATCGGGAAACGTGCAAACAAAGACCTGAAGATTTATTATAGAGGGGAATGTTTTTAGAGGAATTTATTGAAGAAATTGCAAACCCGAATCATCAATCAAGGGGGAATTTGTTGACGCATTCTACGACATTGATAAATGCCTGATTGAAGTTCCAGAATATTCAAATACGTCTCTTGTATTTCAAGATCAATATTAAGCTTCGGTAGTGACGTCCAAGGGGGAAATTGTTGGTGTATATTATGTTCGTCATTGTGCGAATAGGCTAGGTAAAGCATGTGTTGAATATTGTATAGATGAGATACGGACACATGACTTAAGTGCGAACGAGAGAGGTGTATATATGTCACTTCGTACGAAGTAGTCACTCCGTACGAAGTTGACTTCGTGCGTATGAAGGTAAACATCTCAATTCGCACAAGGGTAGAAGTCTATAATAGTGTCGTGTGTTCATAGTTTGATAAGTTTTGGAGTTCCTAGAGGGGAAATGCTGGAGAAATTTTCCAAAATTTCTTCAACTTGTAAAGATGTATACTCTTTCGGTATGAATGGAATCATTCGACTTCTGCTTCTACTATGTTTTTAATAACATTTTACCGAATTAGTTCTTTTCTACCCAAACTTTCGTCTAAACCGCCGATTCCTGTACTATCGGCCTGAAAACGTGAAATAACTCATAAATATGGGTGGCATCATGATTTTAATATTTGTTTTTTTTTTTTTACTTTTCATGTTTGTTTTTATATTTATTTAACTTTTTGTATTTTAATTTTTTTAGTTTGAATTAATGTACTATTTAAGTTTTAGTGAAGGTTTTGTTTGGTGTTTTTTAATGTAGAATTTAGCTTTATTAACAAAAATACATAAAAGGAGTGCAACCAGTGATCTAGGTGTTTCAGGATAGTTATGGGTAAAAATGGGAAAAGAGTGTGGGATTGGCGGAATCCATGACCCTAAGACAATACAAAGATGTATAAAACAAAAAATAACTTGCCCACTTATATACACGTTGGGAATTATATAATAAATCACAAATGACCCGAGGTTAATCTTTAGAAATAAAACTTTAAATGAGCTCGAGTCCAAGCTCTCCTAACCAGTGGCGAATCTAGAAAATTTTTTCAGGGGTTTCTTTTGCTAGAATCTCACTAATTTTTTTCAAATCATACAAGGTTTACACTAAAATTTTTATTTTTTCCAAACTGATAAGTTCTTAGGAACCCATAACCCCACCCCCTCCCCCTAGATCCGCCACTGACCCAACTAATTTAAAATAACATAAAACTCATTTTGAAAAAATAAAACATAATTGAGCTAAACAAGTCAACTCATCGGATTAACACAAACCTAACTCGTTTAGCTAGATAACACATTTAGCTAGATGGGTTTGGAGATTTGACCTGAAATGCAAACTCAAAAAATTTGTTTTAAATTTGTATCATCTTTTCTTGCCATATCAGAAAATGACATCAATTTGTTTCTTTCCTTTTTGGAATGGCATCGCACTTTATATATATATATATATATTATATATATATATATATATATAGGGTGAGGTTATTGTAAGAAAATATAAAAGTGTAAGAAGAATAAGAAAAAATCTAAACCATTAGATATATATATATATATATATATAGGGTGAGGTTATTGTAAGAAAATATAAAAGTGTGAGAAGAATAAGAAAAAATCTAAACCATTAGATATTTAATCTAATGGTTGAGATCATAGTTGCAATTCTGTAAATAATGTTGACTATTAAACTAACTAATTTTCTGGATTAAGGGTATAAAGCTAAATTTAATATTTTAAATTAAATTAATACACATGCAAAGTTCCCCCTTCTTTTTTAAACATCAATAACTTTTTATGCGTAACTGTTTTTTTTTAAAATACACCATAATAACGAGTGTTTTTTTATCTTTAATATGAGTACCAGATTGATATACTTATGTAGAGAAAAAAATTACGTCTCGCTTGGATGTTTTAGTCCAAGGTGTTTTTTCTATGTTCATACAATGGTGTTTTAATTGTAGGGTGTTATTTCTGTTATATTTCTGTTCTTCGTAAGATGTATGCCTTCAATATACATGTTGTGGTGTTTTATGAGTTATGGTGTTATTCCTGTTATATTTAATGTGAGGACAAAGGTTCTTGCATTGCTGTGGTTTCAGGTGTCTTCGGTAGGTTTCTGTTGCATCCAAAGAGTTAGGGTGTTATTTCTGTTTTTATATATTTAAGGTGTTATTTCTGTTTTGATTCTGATTAAAGTGTTGAGTGGTGTTATATTAGGGTATTATTTCTGTTATATTCAATGTTAGTGTGTTCTTTATAAGATGTGTGTCTTCAATATAACTGTTGTGGTTTTTTATGAGTTATGTTGTTATTTTTGTTATATTTCTGTTCTTTATAAGATGTATGCCTTCAATATACATGATGTGGTGTTTTTATGAGTTAGGGTGTTTTTATGAGTTATATTTCTGTTCTTTATAAGATGTATGTCTTCAATATACATGCTGTGGTATTTTTATGAGTTATGGTGTTATTTCAAATTAGAAAATCCCTACAATAACTGCCAAAAATCGGTTGCATATATTCATTCCATAATTAGATTTTATTAGTTAAATTACACTTATACCCTTAAACTACCAAAATAAAAAGGGACACATGTCACCTCCATAATCTTTCTTATCCTTCTCACACTTTTAAATTTTCTCTCATGAACCTCTATATATATATATATATATATATATATATATATATGGGGGAGGGCTTAATTGAGAACACTCATTTTTTGTGAGAACCATAAGAACAAATCTCAGCCACATATTTATATCTCTTGTGTTTTAATGAAAAGGTTAAATTGGTAATTATACAACCCCTTTTCCATTAACCTAAACATCATCAGATTCCAATGAAATCACGTTATCGTCATAACCAAAATAAGGAAATCACGCAGGTCTGATTCCTTCAACGAGTTCTTCAATCGTTTGAGTCTTCGACGATTCTAGGACTTATAAAATCTAATTGAAGGAGCAAATCGATATGTGGGTTTTATGGACTAGTCCTTGAATCGTGTAAGCCAGGTATCAATCGATCTCTGTTTCTAAGTTTGTGTTTAAATCGCTTCTTTTCGTTAGTTTTCTGCAATTGCCATTGTATATTTGTTGTTTGACTCTTGAACTTTACCTAATTGTTGTTTTGTTTTCTCAATTTTGGGTGATTTGGTGAATATGGCTTTTAATATTAGGTAGTTCTACAGTGATAACCAGTTTTGAGTCATACTCATTGTTTATTCATCATCATGATTGTAGATTTACTGATTTTAGGTTGCTATCTGATGTATTTTTTATGACCTGTATTGAAATCTTGACTATTGGCACTTCGTTATTAAATAGATGATGATGATGATAAAGGATTAGTTTTTGGTTAATTGTTTCTTCTTTTCCATTAATTTCTTGATTTTGTTGAATTTAAGGATAAATATGAGTATGGATAGGAATGATTGTGGTGTCCTTTCTCGATGCACATAACCTGTTTGTTAAAATGGCAAAGTGACTTTTGTGTTTTGCTTCTAATTTGCATAGTTTAAATAAAGTTCCAGTGGTCAAAAATATTATATAAATTCAATATCCTATAAGCTAAAACAACGTTTAAACTAATTTATGTTTATGTAAGTGATAGTTTGTATCAAATTTTTTTTATTTTAACTAAAGTTCATTTATTCTTATGTAATAGGTCTTACACATGTGTAGATTTGTTCAATGTCACTAGCCGGTGGCGAAAACCATATCAGTACTGGTGGAGTCTGAAAAAGCATAACTGGCAAACGAGAGCTATGATTGTTAATCGACACGAGTCATGTTTAAAGACTTTTGATGTATGCTACTATTGTAAAAGACCATTTCAATGCTAGAAGATACGAGGACATGTATGTATACATACGTACGTGATACTGAAGTGAAAAAGTTGTCTGCAAGACTACATCGGATGGATGAGAATGTTGATGGTGCTGCAAGGATTATTATGTGTCTATTCATATTTATGTATATGTAATAGTTGATTGTATATATGTGTAAGTGTATGTTTTACAAATATGTGAATGTCATGTATTATTATGATGTTAACCTTCATTTTCATGGGTTGTTTATACAATGAATTTCGTTACATTTGAGATAGAAATATACATGTAATAAACAAATCTGGTTCATATTTCATTGGTCATGTATCTTTGTTTGTTTTAAATATCTATTGTTAAATTACACATGCATAAATAGTTCGCTATCACATATTTGTCTCAGTTTTACATGTGTGTAACTGATATACATATGTGTAAATTGTTCATTGTTACGTATATATGTATGTACAACATATGTGAAGCTGAATTACACATGTATAAATTGTTCTCTATCACATATTTGTGTTTATTTTACATATGTGCAGCTAAATTAGACATGTGTAAGCTCTTCATTATCACATTTCTTTGTTTGTAATACATATGTGCAATTGATTTACCCATGTGTAAACTATTCACTGCCATCTATCGGTGTACGTTTACATATGCACAGTTGAATTACACATGTGTAACTGTTCTTTGTTACATATTTGGGCCTCTTTACATAATGTGTTGCTGATTTATATATGTGTAAATCTTCAGGGTTACATATCGATTTATATTTTATGCAAATATAGTAAGTATTTTACTTACCAACAAGTAGGATTTAAACCAAAAGAGTATTATCCATATATCAAAAGTATTCAACTTTCCAAACAAGTCATATAATCTTTTAGATACAGTGTCAACGATAACATAAGAACAAAAGTCATAATCCTCAACACGCAGTATGCATAATAACATGAAAACAAGTCATGATTCAAAATAGAAACTAGTCTCTCTTTTCATTTAGGATTCTCTCAAACTCCAATTCTTTCTTAATCACATCTTCTCGGTGAATATTCGCTTTCTAAAGTACAATCTTCGTATCATTTTATGGTCTTCTACAACTGAACTCCCAAAGTTCTCTTTGTCATTTTACAACCAACAATAGCATGTATCATTTTTTTCCTGAAAATGTGCTTGTTCAAAGTGACAAAAGTAAACAAATAATCTGACTGACTTCAAATGTGTAAATGAGCAAAACTGCTCACTTACACATGTGTAAACAACCTACTTACACATGTGTAAATTGCATAATTACACCTATTTAATCATACTTATTTGTAATTCTAAGATATCTTCTCTGTTTGTAATTCTCAAAATTCGACTGACTTACACATGTGTAATTACATAACTACATCTATTTAATCATACTAATTTGTTCTAATATCATTGTTACAATGTGCACATCTTATTTACACATGTGTAAATTGCTTATTACACAGATGCAGTAGTAACTAAGCTGATTTACACATGCATAAATATTTTTTAAGCTTAATCATGATGATGTACACATGTGTAAACTTCATAATTACACATATTTAATCATATGTATTTGTTCTAATACTATGGTTTTTATGTTCACATCTTATACACATGTGTTTTTATGTTCACATCTTATTTACACATGTGTAAATTGCTTAATTACAAAAATGCATTAGTAACTAAGCTAATTTACACATGTGTAGAGATCTTTAAGCTTAAAGTATGATGATGTACACATGTGTAAACTGCATCGTTAAACCTGTTTAATCATACTTATTAATCAAAACTTAATCACCAAAATAGCGTCGTTCAGAGCAAACAGAGCCATATTAAAAACAAATCAAAACTTCAGCCATGTATTTGCATAAAATTAAACATCAATTTCTCTTCTAGCTACAAACAATAGTAATCCACTAAAGCACAAATTAGGTTCACATAAACTGCAATTCCAAACTATAATCCACCAGCAAACACAACAGAGCTAAAATTGAATTTACAATTTACACATTTTATCGAAAAATAAGACCTTACTAAACATAATTCAAAATTTCTGCCATTTAATAGCTTAAAAACTTAATAATCTAACAACAAATCCACACAATTTAGAGAACTAAATCCGACATATTTGAATCCCTAACGACACGACGACGACGTTGCTGATAAGAAATAGAACTAGCACAACTGATAGAAGAGCAATCTTGTGAACGTTACCGTGTCTTTAAACCCTACATAGGAATGGTTTAATCTTGAACTTTTTACCATCTTCAATCGATAAATGATGTAAATCATTGGTATGATAATTGATCGATTTTATGAGCACTGTTGCTACAGAGTGTGGTATGATTGAAGATGATGATACTGTTTGATTAGGGATGAAGGGTTGGTGGACAAGACTCGATTTCAAGATTGGAAGATTGGAGGGTTTTGACAATAAAGCCCCTTTAGTCTTTTAATTTAAGTTTTCTTCTCATTTAAATCTTCTCTAATCTTAGCCCTTAATTTTTGATGATCTATGGATGGAAATTGTTCTTAATGTTCTCACAAAAATCTTTGTTCTCAAGATATATATATATATATAATATATATATATATATATATATATATATATATATATATATATATAAAGGCCCAGCAAGAGACTAGAAACAAAAATATAAAAAAACAAAACCGAAAAAACGGCTGAAAATAAATTACAAAGGTGTGTGACATCAAAATCGACTCATATTTCCAAATTGGACTGGAGTTCTTTACTCGATGGCTCACCCATAAAAAAGCCTCCTCCTTAATCATCTCAACCGTTTTTAAGGTTGGAATGGAAATGCCCTCGAAAACTTTACGGTTCCGAGCGATCCAGAATGCCCTCAAAAATTTGTTTATGGTAATTCACCCAAGTGGGGTTTGCCTTAATAGAATCGGGCCCCAAACAGTCAAGAGTAAATATCCACGTGTCATCATCTAATTAGCCAAGCTGGATTATCATCAATTATCTATTCTGTAATATTTGCATCACCTGATCAGAATCTACTAATGTGACATCAAAATCGACTCATTTTTTCCAACTTGGACTGGAGTTCTTTACTCGATGGCTCACCCATAAAAAAGCCTCCTCCTTGATCATCTCAACCGTTTTTAAGGTTGGAATGGAAATGCCCTCGAAAACTTTACGGTTCCGAGCGATCCAGATATGCCCTCAAAAATTTGTTTCTAGTAATTCACCCAAGTGGGGTTTGCCTTAATAGAATCAGGCCCCAATAGTCAAGAGTAAATATCCACGTGTTATCATCTAATTAGCCAAGCTGGATTATCATATCTATTCTGTAATATTTGCATCACCTGATCAGAATCTACTAATATGACATCAAAATCGACTCATTTTTCCAAATTGGACTAGAGTTCTTTACTCGATGGCTCACCCATAAAAAAGCCTCCTCCTTGATCATCTCAACGGTTCCGAACGATCTAGATATGCCCTCAAAAATTTGTTTCTAGTAATTCATCCAAATGGGGTTTGCCTTAATAGAATCAGGCCCCAAACAGTCAAGAGTAAATATCCACGTGTCATCATCTAATTAGCCCACCTGAATTATCATCAATTATCTATTCTGTAATATTTGCATCACCTTATCAGAATCTACTAAAACCCTAGAAATTTCGTCTCTACAAACACACAATCATGAGTGAACCACCAAAGGATTACACTCAGCAGCCGTCGGCACCGCCACTTCAGTACGGGACTTTCCAAGGCGTTCATAACTATCCTCCGCCGCAGCCGCCGGTGATCGGTTTTCCTCAGCCGGTTCCGCCGCCCGGTGCCTCCGTTGGTCCGTCAGTTAGCCATTACGTTCACGGTTATCAGGCCGTTCCAGGTATGGTTGTTGATCGGAGTTATGTGCTTTATGTTTGAATTAATTGATATGTTGAATAGATCTGTTTAGATTTGGTTGATTGATTTAGTTTATGAGGTCAATGGGATGAACAAACTGTTGAGGTGGAGGATTTAACTGTTGTAGCTTCGCAATTAGGGTTTATTGTAGTTTTAATTGATCTGATGCTGTTTCTTCTGCAAATTAGTGTAAATTGTTCGTTTTTATCTTCAGATACATGTATCTATGTTTGCTATAGTGAATTGCCCTGCCCTCTGTGTAGGGGTGTAAACTTGCTAAGGGAGCCGCTTTTGAGCTATCTGATCGGCACGCTAAAAGCTAGAATCTAGCCGAGCTGAAATGAGCTCGAGCCTAAAAGTAAGCTTGTTAAGTTAATGAACCCGACCTTGAGCTGGCTCACAAGCCTAAATGAGCCTATCATCTGTCTTATTTTATTTAATATATAAATATATTATTATATAGTAATCATCATCCTTATATCCTTTATAAAATCATGATAAAAATAATAAATATTAATATATATTATGTTATATATAAATCATAACTAAAATATATTTAAAAATAATTATAATAGATGAACTACTAAAGCAATAAACGAATCAAGTCTGAGCCAAGCTCTAGCTTTAGAAATAGAAATCAAAACGAGCTGAGCTCAAGCTTGAGCTCGCGTAAGTTAAACGGGCTTGGCTCGTTTACACCCCTCGGTTTGCATGCTTAAATTCTAATAAGAAAATTTTGAGGTTACTTTCAAGTGATATTGGTTCATGAATTTCTATGATACCGCTTATATGTTTGATGTAAGTTTCTAGGGCTTAAGCTTTGTACATGATGATTGATCTATGGTAATTAAGTTTAAGAACTGTAGGGATAGGATTAAAAGATAATATTAAAAAGATATATTTGAAAAATTCTCTTAACCCAATTTGGGTATAATTGTGAAATCTTTTAAAGAAAGGGCTTGTTTACTCTTTAAATTCGTCAAGATTTGCTAAACATTGTTCCAAATGTGCAAAAATGTTGATTCCTGATGTGGATAGTTTTTTTCATCATTCATGATATTATGGTATGAATTTGTATTTAAGTGGTCAAAAGTTGATCGGGTAGTGTTTAACGTGAGCAAAAGATTCTATATAATATCCACGTTATCAAAATCCCATATATAGCCTCCACATAAGTAAATGATTGTGCTAGTAAACCTGTTTATCCTTGATTCCATAAATTTATGTACTCTTTAGTTTAAGCAACTTCTATATAGCAAAATTGATTGAGGGACTTATTTGTGGAAAATAAGAAAGTATGTTGTGTTTTCTATAGCATTTTAACCTATTACAAAATCCTACAATGAATCTTTGGGCATAGATGGTTTGTACTCTAATCTCATCTAGCTTTAATCCTTTTCCCCATTACAATTAAGCTTCAAAATATACATGTAGGATTTGTAATAAGTTCTACATGTCGGTATGGTCTTCTAGGTTATGCAATTGCAGAAGGAAGACCTGTAAGAGAGAGGCGCCTTCCGTGTTGTGGTATTGGTATAGGGTGGCTCTTGTAAGTTTTTATCTTCATGCATCATTGTTCTCAAAGTTTATCAGTTATATGAACAGACTTATGATCATGCTTCATAATCTTTATAAAGGTTCATTATTGGTTTCTTCCTGGCTGCGATCCCCTGGTATATTGGAGCATTCATTCTAATATGTGCTAGATATGATCATCGTGAGAAACCTGGATATATCGCGTGCCTGATTGCTGTAAGATATTCCTACTTCTTGTGTCCTTACAGTCACTCAAAAGTTCATTGCAAATAACGTGTAACTTCTTTTCTCGTGTCAAAGGCTATTCTTGGAACAATTGCTGTGATTTTTGGTGTTACAAGTGATGACTGGTACTGGGATTGATGATGTGTCGTTCATGCGGGCAAGTAAATCCAGGTGTACAGAATTAAGAAGTGGATTGATGCATATATGAAATCAATTCAATTTAACTGAGTGGTGGTTTAAGTGTCTGTTGTTAAATCACTTTCACTTCACCGTTATTTATTATTACTTTTTATATAAAATGCAGTATATAACTACCAAACGATTATAATTGGATGGATACATCCTTTTTGTTTCTTGGTAAGCGGTTTTTTTTTCATTTATTAATTGATCATCTTTCATCTTGTAGTGTAACACAACTGGTGTTCCATTCAACTACATGTGTTCGTGTAATATAGTGCCTAAAAGAAGAAAATATTGCGGGACAAAGCGGGCATACAAGCAGGGGGACCGTGTAATTTTAAAATAACGCCAATTTTGAAACAATAGTCTGTGAATAAAAGGTCGCTGATGCTGCACGGTTAAAAAAGATTAAATGATCTTGAGATCCAATTGTCCTAAACGCAATCTGGCACCAGAGTTTATGTGAACTTACGAATGCACCTCAAAGTTTGTCATAGTTGCTTTTCAAATTAATTTGCCCTATTATACTTCTGATGTTGGATTTGATCAGTGCAAACAACAAAGAACCATAAGCTAAAACTCTTCATAAACCTTAGAAAAAATCGATTTTAAGATATCCCAACTCAATTTGTGAGTACATCTGTTTATAAAAGCAAATAAAAACGTGTACAACTTCTTCCATGCCGATCATCTACGCATACTGGCAGCCTCCAAAACCTGCAAAAGAAGTATAAAATATAGAACACATCCTGAAAATAGATGAATTGTATGGTGAAGTTGATCACTTACTGGGTCACTGAGCGTAAGAAGACCGGAGTTTTTGAAATCACAGTTCCAAGTGTTTCTTCCTTTTGACTGGAAATACAAGTTCATGGCTATGGAGGCATGGTTGATTGCATTATCTGGAGAATAGCAAGCACTGCCTTTTTGAAGGCGACTGCAATCCACTTGTGAGCATGCAAAGTTAATGTTTTCTAAAAGAATCGCCTGGCTTGATGAGGGTTTAGCCACACACCAAGTTTTCTGCAACAACATGAAAAAAATGGTTAAATTACAAAGTAATTGTATCATCTAGCATGTTCTTGATTTTAATGCAAATCTTGAAGCTTTAGCCATCAGATTTGGATATAAGACAGTAACATGCATCAAGATTGTCGTCAAGATGCCATTTTAAGTTATTTATGAGAAATCTTGATTTTAATTTACCTGTGCATGAACCAATGTGAGAGTCCCAGCTGTGGAACAAGAAGAAGCAAGATTAAAATGCAAGCAAGAATCACGGTTTTAAACAATTAAAAAAAACCGGAAGCCTTACTGGTCCACTGATCGCAACAACTTCAAAGAGCGGTAGGCGCCATAAATAATTTAAAATAAAATATGAAACCATATATATCTTTTGACTGGTATTTTCAGTTTTAACAAAATGTGAATCTTACATAAAAAAATATATAGTCTTATCATAGTAAATACGGTTGTGGAAAGAAAAACTTTTAGATCCGCTTCAACCTGCGAATCCATTTCACCAATTGAAAGGGGGCGGATCAAATAGACTCAGCCAGACTGGTTACCATACCGTTATGAAACAAGTGCATGAAGGTAAATTAATCACCTGAAAGGAAAATAAGGAGGGAAACATAAGCAGTAGATAGTTTCCCAGCCATTGATGATGTTTGGAACTTCTGGTGTGTTGTCTGTGTAAGGATGCAAAGGTGGTATTTAATACAAGTCTTGAGGAAGCACAAAGAACGTGTAAATAGAAAAAGAGTTTACAGATTTCAGTTACTGGACTTTACAGCTCAGTTTGGCCTTCCATACTTCCCATTGATATGTGACTCATGCATAAAAAATGGTACTTTGAGCAATGCATCAATTCTTTTGTTATATATTATATATGTGTGTATTTTCATCACATACCAAGGAGAATTGTATTGAGATCCACCATTGGATTTCATTTATATTAAAAGGAAAAAAAGGAATTATGCTACTTTAGGTCATGTGAGTTTAGGAAACCTAAAAGAAGAACTTGATGCCAAGAGACTTCTACATCAAACTTCGAACATTATATTTATATTATATCAATTAAAAACTATAATCAATATACAATTTCAATATAAAATGTCACGTTATAAAACTTCAAACGATATAAAAGTTTTTAAGTTTGATAAAAAGTCATAGTTAAGTTAGCACTTATTTCATACAAAACGTCCATCTAGACGTACTAATATTAGCATTGACTACTTTATAACTCTTGGAAACAAAACAACAAAATAATCTTATCAAAATATAAATGGAAGCATGTGTATATCGCCGTAAGTATGTATATATGTGGGTTAGAGTAGAGGTGTGCATGGTTCGGTTCGGTTCGGTTTTTGGGCAAAACCGAAATCGAAATGTCGATTTTCAGTTTTTTAAAAGCGTTCGGTTTCAATTTTTTAGGTTTTGGTTTTTCGGTTATTACGTCGGTTCGGTTCGGTTTTTCAGTTATTTCGGTCTTTAGAACAAAATTAGGTGAGATTCAAAAATATAAGTATAATTTAATATATAAGAATCTTTCTTATATATTTACACTTAACTAATTATAGTTAACCTCTTTAATTAATATTGTTTACATAAACCTAACCTTCTAATCTAGTTTTATGTTTCTTTAAATTTTTTATTAAGACATTTTCTTTTATAATAATTTGAATATCATTTACTTTTTATATTAAATCTTGTTATTTATTGTAGATAAATCATTTCAATTATAAATAAACATGTAATGATTTTATTATAAACACTTAACATTCAAGAAATAAAACTAATAATTTCTACTATCATTGGATTAAACACTTAAACTTAAACATAAAAATATATGGATTGTAACTTATCGGTTCGGTTTGATTTTTTTCGGTTATTGAAAATGGTTATCCAAAAGCCGAATCGAAATTTTTTGTTATTAAACATCCAAAAACCGAACCGTTGATTTTTTATTCGGTTCGGTTTCTTTGGTTATTTCGATTACGGTTCGGTTATTTCGATTTTCTGCTCACCCTAGTTAGAGGTTGTGTTATGATTTTAGTTGGTTCTTGATTGATGTGATCCTTGGAATATTGTTGCATGCATGATCAAAAATAGTTTTTGAATAAAGTTCATATGATTGATGATAAATAAATGAAAAGTGGGTTTTTAGAAGTATATATATATATGTGTGTGTGTGTGTTTGTCATGTGTATGTATATATGTTTGCATTCACATGGGTTTTGTTTGTTAGTTCATAAAAACATGAGAATGTTACATGCATTAATGTT
The DNA here is from genome assembly GCA_947069175.1 of Scalesia atractyloides. Lineage (NCBI taxonomy): Eukaryota > Viridiplantae > Streptophyta > Magnoliopsida > Asterales > Asteraceae > Scalesia > Scalesia atractyloides. Next base: position 67,757,734 of record CAMTDV010000020.1, on the reverse strand, counting down.
ATGAATGATTTAATGATTATTAGATGAAGATGATGTCTTTGATTTATTTGAAAGTTATAATAAATGTATGGTGCATGCATTTAAAATCTTGAGTAAACTACCAAAATGGTCCCTATGGTTTCAAGTTTGTTACCATTTTCATCCAAAATTAAATTCTGATCAGATTTTTAGTTAACATCAGTTTTTTTTTTACTTCTTTTAATAAAGGGCAAAATGGTCAGATTTTTTAATGTGTTATAATAAAACGTTAAAAGACCATTTTTCCCTTCATTAAAAAGGAGGAAAAAGACAAGAAACTGGATGTTGACTGAAAAATTTGACGAGATTTTGATTTTCGATGAAAATAGCAACAAACCTAAAACCACAAGGATCCAGATTTCAAAGGTTTGAGTTTTGGACTAAAGTGGCAAAAGTGACCAAACCTCAGGGACCATTTTGGCAGTTTACTTGGATGATGATGATATGATAATCATGCATTATGTACTTGTACACAAGTATGTATGATGATTAAATGATCATAAGTTGATGAACTTGGAATAGTATGATAAAGATGGATTAAATCAGATTTTAAGCATGATAAAATGATGCTAGATGATGTATTATGATGATATGAAGTTATGTCATAAGTTTGGTAGCTTTGCATGTTGTACATGAAGCTTAAAAAGTGGTAAAATAGGTGAAATTGCATGATTTATGTGACTTACATGAAATCTGCACTAACATGGATATTAGTACCATTTTATTCAGTAAATAAAATGTATTATGTTAAAATATGAAGTCGTGATAGTAAAGTTCGGTACAAGACTATGTGTTAAAAACAGTAAAAATCGGCTTTTAAAATAATTTTTGCAAAACTGTTTTAGATCAGGGTGTAAACTGATATTTTTTTATAAATATAAGTATTGTAACTTATATTAAGTATCCATGGTTTTTGGCTAGTCATACGTGACTTCCAACGCCCGAAAACGTTACCGAAACGTTGAAATACACATATTTCAACGTACACGAAAACGGGTTGTTCAAGGGTGAACTTTGTGTGTTATTATATGATATGTGGATATGAGTATGTGTAATGTAATATGTTAAGTGTTGACATGATAGTAGGAGTTAAGACTATGCATGTACACTTGTATGGTTAAAACGATAATTTCGTTAAATGTCACGTTAAGTATATAAATTATTTGTCGAGCATGAAAATAATACATATGTTAAATTGATGAGTTATTTCGTGTATAAATGCTTTAAAAATGATAAAAATATATAAGTTGACGAGATACGTGTATTACGATATTTGATGATGTGTTCATGTTTGTGTAAATATGTTACGAAGCGCAAATCGTAGATATATTGTACATAAATGGGTGTGATAACGGATATAACATGATGAGGGTCACCAATAAAATCGTTCAAGTTGCAAAAATCTTAATATATATATATATGGGTGTGTGCGTGTGTGTGTGTGAACACACATATATATATATATATACGCCAACATAACCAAAATAAAAACTTTTTGAGAAAATCTCAAAGTTGTGTGCAAATTCTAAGTATTAGAGAAACTTAGAGATTTGTAGAATAATTGGTTATTAAATCGCTCCTACTTAAATTAGGACGTGTAGACCAATTTATGGGATTGCGCTAGTATAAAAACGCACCCAAAGGTGAGTGACACTAACCCCTCTTTTTACTATTTTATATAACGTTTTGGGGGAAGAATACGACTTAAAAAGGATAATTATACGTTTTGTATAAAACATGCCTTTTAATAAATTATTAATATATTTTCATAAAAAATATGGTTTGGAAATGATATGTTATCTTTTTGAGAAAAAGCATGGTTTTTGAGATATGAATGATATAAATATGTTTCGGGGAGAAAAGGGATTGATTTTGTGTGTGTGTGTGTGTGTGTGTATGTGTGTGTGTGTGTTTCGGGGAGAAACGGAGAAGATTATGGTGTTTAGGGTAAAACGACTGTATAGATTTAAAAATGTTTAAATCTAAGTTGTGACGAATTTGTTTGATCTCAAGAGAGTAGGTGTTGGAATAGGTCTACGTCTCGGTGGGGACTTCGGTGAATTCGTACAACACAAAATATTAAATTTATCATTTTAGTAGGATATATATATTGTTCATGAGGTAGCCGTTTAATCATTAATATCGGTATGCGTAGAATTGTTGATAGATCTATCGGGTTGACCACCCCGTCGTGACCGGTAGCTCCGTGTCAGGTCGAACGACGAATTGATATTCTGTGATTGTCTAGCGTTGATTATACCTTTTTTGTTAATATATAGCTCGTATGCCTTGCAAACCTATGAATTTGAAAACTTGATGCCAGAAATTTTATATATAATTAAACCTTGGGAAGATGATTTGTGTCAAAGGTTTTTAGAGAAGACACTTGCGATCAGAGAACTGTAACACCTCGTAAAATCGTGTCCAATAGTATAGTGACACGTGTTGTATTTTTATTTAAGTCTATTAAAGACTAATAGAGACTAAAGGTGTCAACCTGCTCAAACTGAGCCTGTGAGTAACTGTCTGATGCAACATGTATAAACATAAGCCTTTGAGTGACTGATATGTCAACATGCTTAATCATTAGCCTCTGAGTAACTGATATGTTAACATGCTTAATCTTGGCCTCTGAGTGACTGATATGTCAACATGCCTCGCCTCTGAGTGACTGATATGTCAACATGCCTCACCTCTGAGTGACCTTGGAGTCAACATGCTTATAGTGGGCCTCTTAGTGATCCTTTACGAAGTCCTAACTCTCATATGTCCCATTTGTTGAGGAGAAGGATTAATCCGTAAATATGTGAAAGTTGGATAAAGGAGGGGTTAAAAGTGTCAACATGTTAATTTATACCTCTGAGTGACCTTTTAATGAACCGAGAGCTCGACAATGTCCGTGCATACTCCCGGCTATGCCAAATATTGGTTACGGGGGGCTAAATATGCTGAAAAAGGTGTTTTAAAAGGTCTATAAGTCAAGGGGCTAAAAGTGTCAAACTTTGAAACTGGCCATAGGGCACTCGTGGGGCGCGAGAGGCAAGGCCTGTGCCTCTCGCGGGACGCGAGAGGCCTGTATCTGTAGAAAATTTGCTTGGCCTCCACACAAATTGCCAAAAACCAATGTATTCGAAACTATGGATTCCTAAACAACTATCACGTTTTTGGACACTTGTAAGCTCCCTCTTACACCCCTTAGCACCTGGCATCACCTCCTTCAAGCTCTCAAACTATAATAGGTGCCAAGGTTCACCATTTGAACTTGCACCTTTCTCATTCACAACTCTATCTCCCTCCTCTGGAAGTTCCTAACTGAAAGGAGCATCCATCTTAGCTCTATTGCATCCTAGGAACCACTTGTAAGTGTTCCTTCCTCTTGCATTTTCGTTTATAGGCTTTTATAGCCAAAAGGCAAGCGTTTTACAGAAAACGCCTTGACTTTCGGTTAAGACCATTATGGTCCAGCCATTGTTCGTAACGAATATGGCTAAGCGATCATAAAAAGTAGGTGTTAGTCCCTAAAAAGGGCACCTCATGAAGATCACGTTTGCCAGGCCAATTGACGGGTCAAAGTTATTGTATGAAAAAGTCAAACAGGCCATTTTTCGGAAACGTTATAATTTAAGCTTATATATTTTATGAAACATGTTTTGACACTTAAACAAGTTAGTAATAATTATTAGAACATGTAAGAACATTTCGGCTCGTCAATTTCAGTTCGCAATCGAAAGTCGCGAAGTTTGACTTCTGCCTTGACTTTCGATTCTGACCCGATTTAGATTAGTTAGCTACTGATCTAAAGTTACATTATGATCATAATATAATGTAGCATAACCCTCTGTGGTTATATTACATGATCATAATCAGAATCTGAGTTTATGCACAAGTTCTGTAATTATGCCATTTTGACTAAAATGCCCTTTTTGCATAAAAGGAGGTTTAAATGATAATGAAGTTGAAAATAAGTTTCCTACTGATGTAATATTATAAGTAGGATTATTTGGGATATCAAACCAGATTATAAACTGAGTTTATGAACAAGTCTAGTATTATGTCGATAAAGCCCTTGTGGCTTATAAAACAGTTTCAATAACATCTTTTCAAAGTGAATCTTTTACCTACTGATATGTTATATTAAATAACATATCTAAGACATCTAACCTGACCTTAACATCAGTTTTCATTAATCATCGCATAAATCGTCATTTTACGACATAAGCGTCTTTTCGGCGCATAGTATGGTTTTAAACCATATTTACCAACCAAGACTTGTTACCTACTAATTTTAAAACTTATTTTAAATATTTTTACAGTAGATACAAGATATAAACTCAGAATCCTAAATAATTTATAAACTTTGTGTAAAATGACCAAAATGCCCCTTCGGTGCATAGTTTGGTCATAAAAGATAAATTACACATATAGTCAATCTCCTACTGATATTATATCATAAATAAGTTATTTTTCCAGAATACTTATGGTTATAACATTAAATTATATTCAAGTTCCTTTTATAAGGTATGAAATTACCAAAATGCCCATATGAGGCATAAATTCATTTTAAAACCTTAACGGGCATATTAGTTGATATCCTACTGATATTACAACTTATTTAAAATATAATGGCATATAGAGCTTGTCCGTGATTTATCCGGTTACCCGATATCACTGATATGCGTACGGTTAAGCATACGTAACTAGTTTACGAAAATTAACCAAAACGGGTCTAACCTTGTCATTTAAGTCTCAAAATCCAGAATGTTTATAGTTTATCCATATTACACAATTCAAAGTACTTGTTGGGATTAAACTACATTCTATCCGATCATCGTTTAATCTAGCGTTATACGTTTTGATCATTTACGCTAGTCGGTCGAAGTCTATGACTTAAGAAAGACCGTTAGTATTTAATTGGTTAGCTTATGCCATAATCCAGACTAGAGACATTCCGGTAAATGTTATATGCACTTAGTGCTTTTGTGTACGGCTGAGTTAATAAATCTTGCGTTTAAATGAAGACTAGCTCAGGTAAATACTCTCGACTTATTTCCCCTATATGGGCTTGGGTTACGGTAAACTATTACCGCTTGGTCGGAAATGGGATCAATCGAATGCCGGATTGTGGCTAGTAAATCCGCATATTCCGTTTCAATCAGTTTTGTTTGATAACTTAAACATCGGGGGTTAACTACCGTGTCCTGGATATTCTCGGCTCATTACAATAGATAATGGCCATGACCTTGGTGCGGGTGTAGGCGTACGCCTGATAGACGCTCAAAATGCATTACTCGCAAGGTTGGGAAGAAATAACTCCTTCGTGAGTTCAAAGTGGTGTGTACGCTAATCATGTCTCGGTCTCCGTACTGGGCCCTGTATGTATGGACAAACATGTAAATCTGTTAACAAGGTTGGAAGGTCAACTTTCCCAGGTTAATAAAAGATTTTGTGCTGATATGCACTTAAAACATATTTTTGAATGTTTTCAAAATGAGTAAGTTGGGTGTATTTACCAGCGAAAGCTGATGTATTTTCAAAAGACTAAGCTTGCAGGTACAATAGGAAAATAAGCTGGAAGTGCTCGGTTGTGATAAGAGGATCTTGCAAATCCTAGATCTGCCAAAGTCTGTTTTATATTCTTTCTTTTATACAATTTATGATCCGCCTGTGGATCTTCTATTACGAGCCATCTGTATATTATTTTGGTATTTCGAACATTTGGTTTGTAATAGTAATTTAACTCCAAGACTTCCGTTGTGCTGTGTTTAATTGACTATGATGATATCAACTTACGTCACTGATGTTCTAAACATAGTTAATTAAAAACAACTCAAATTACCCTAATTCTAGACTCAAATTACACTCTAGGCTCCTAACTATACTAAACTACTAACCAGCAAGTGGACCGATCAATTGTAAAATAACATTAAGCAAGTCCGGATTATCGAACCCACAGGACTCTCTAATTACTATGACTACTAGTTTAGACTCAATTATACACTATGTATATTTAAAAGGGGGTTTTCTAATAAATCTAAATTATTAATTAAACTAAAACTACTAAATTGGAATGACCAAACTATGAACTTCTAGGAAATTATGGGATTTTAGTCAAGAAATAATGAACTAGTTACCTAGGTTGGATTTTTAGACTACTACTCCTTTAATTTACTAATAATTAATCAGGTTGAATATTTTACCGGGATCTTGACATATTAAAGTTTAGGTTTACTAAACAGGACCCCCGATCCTTCTCAGGAAGACACATACGATAACCTATCCCTTTTTATTTGATTACCGGTCCTAAAGATTTCTTTTCAGTTATCTTTTTAAATCAGTAAAGTGTCTAATTATTAATTACCTCTCAATAATTAACCTAGACCAACTACAATTTCTAGTTTAGATTAACTGATTCAATTATGACAAAGAAACTAGATTTGGGAATTTCTCAAAACCCTAACCTAACAATTTACCAAATTAATTCAGCCAACTAATTGTTATTTCTCAATAAACAAGTTAGGTATAATGACAAGTTTGATTTCGTAATTTACTCAATTGTTTCCCCGGTTCTATTGGCCAATTTTACCGACAACTTTACGAATTCCTAAGAACACGGAAAGTAACATAAACCTATTCTATGGAAGACATCCATCTAAGTTCATGCAAAACAATCAAATAATCACAAAATAAGCAAAATCATGCAAATACTCTAAACTAGATAACTAAAGTTGTGACCTTTACCAATTAAACATTCAAACCATAAATTAAATTAAATTAAATCAAAGTTTCATAAAATCCATTATCCAAAACCTAGGCAACAGAATACAATCTAGTCTAAAAACATGTTTGAAAAGCAAAGTAAACAAAGTTTATAACAAGGTAGCATAATCAAGCAAAACAAGGAAATCAAAGGTGAAGATTGGTATGATAAAACCGTGACAAACTCCTGCCTTGAACTCCCTGGATCACCCACACAATCCTTGCAGCTTAGATCCTCTTCTTCTAGCTCCAAATCTCAGAAAAAGTGCTCCCAATAAGCTCTAATTCGTCTAAGTTTGTTCCAATATGAGTTTTACTTCAATTATGAGTCTTTTAATAACAAAAAAGTCTACTTTTAATCTGGTTTCGAAACTTTCTGGATAAAAGGCCCTCTCATCGGCCGCGAGAGGGTTGGATCATGTCGGTCGCGCCCTGCGATCGAGAAAAAGACTTGAGATAATTATAACTCTCTCGTGGGCCGCGAGAGAGATAAGGTATATCGGTCGCGCCCTGCGACCGGGTTGTAAATCCTGTTTCGCCTTTCGTTTTCTCGTTTCCAATCCACTCACGTCCCAGCTCGGTTCTTTTCACCATTTTCGCTCGTTTTTCCCATCCTTCCAACCGTTTTCACGAACCAAGACCTGCAAATTGCATTTGGATTAAAAGTAGATAAATTCTTGACAAACCGAAATGAAAACACGCTAAAATTATACAAACTCTACAAGATAAATGGATGTATTATTCAATACATAAAATATCCCCACACTTGCTCTTTTTTCGCCCTCGAAAAAGAATAAACGGAATCATAACCAAACAATTACTCGATTTCAAAAATTACAATTATTTTCATTTAAGGAACAAGATTTATGTTAACCGCGATTGCAAGTATTGGATCCACTTAAACTCAAAATTCAGTTCAAACCTCTTATCATATAAATTTAATTTAAGTGCGGTCAATCCACCTAGGGTCTCACACTAGAGTCCACAGTATCCCTAATCCCACCTCAAGCTTATGAAACAAAAGGAATAAATTATTTAAACCCTTTCCTAACCGTTTTATACCAAAATATAAAGAATTTAAAAACAAGCAAATTTCTTTTTCTCTTTTTTTGCATTTGAGCATTTGATTTCTTTTTGCATATCTAACCTAGAGGCTATCTCAACCAGAGTCACCATCCCCGAGAGCGACAACGTGGGCTTCAATACTTCAAATTTCAACTAATCCTAGAGGGATTCTCGATCAGAGCCACCATCCCCAAGGGAGATTCCATAGGCCTCGTTTACTTTTCAATCAAGCTCATTTTTCTATTTTTTTTCTTCTTTTTACATGATTAAAAATTCTAAATATTTTAGCTTATAACGGCATTCCTTATACTATTTTTTGTGGTTTCAGTTTCCCATTTTTCCCAGATGAGTACCCACTAGTAGACCGACAATTAAGGTATATTAAGCTCAAAGAAAATAAGAACCTAATCGAGCCTACTCACATATCCCAAGCTAGACACAAACTCACCCTTTTATTCTCATATTATTACTATTTGAAACCGAATAAAAATTCCATTTTTCTATCATTTCCCGTTTAAATTCATGCAAACTTCTTTTTCAAAAGACATTTTCGGATTTTTTTTTTAAATTACTACACTACTCTAACTGTCTCATCCCCACACTTAAAGTTTTGCATTGTCCCCAATGCAAGGACGAGACAAACTACTACTCAAAATAAAACAAAACCAAATAAAGAAAGAAAAACAATATACAAAAGGGAAGCGACTTAGCTGGTAGTGCAAGATTGTCGATGTGCCAGTCAAACCACTCGTGCTCTCCAAACCGAATGCGCTTAATGTACCACTCTCAAAGCTCTCATGCGAACGGCATAGCATACAACATCGACCTATCACCATGCACTTACAAAACATAATAATGATAAAGCAAAATAAATAAATTGTTTTGCAAGATTGTTCACCACATACCCAAACCAACCAACACCAACCCCAAGGTAAATTGTTTAAAAGTACAGACCATGAATAAATTAAAACAGCAAAAAAGAAAAAGAAAGATAAAGATAAAGATCCTAGGCTGCTACAATCATCCTCTTCAGACTCTTCAGACGCCTCAAATACCTGGTACGGCTGCACGTCCTCCATTCCCGCAAACTGACTTGAACCTGCCTGACCGCCTGGATGCTGAAAGTAAGATGGGATTCCCATATTCAGATTCTGCATCATATATCTCATCCCATCTTCTAGCCTCGTGCATGTGCCTACTCTCTAACATGGTCTGGCGAACTCCGCCGAACTGCTGATCCACATAGCCTCGCAAGTCCCCGAACCCAGTTTCCATCCTGTCATAAAGAGAATCTAAAGTCAGTGGGTCCGGACGAGGCTCCCGAAGAGGATACTGTCATCCTGGCAGTTCTTGGCGCATAACCGGCCGCTGATATCGAGTGGGGATGCCCGCCTGCATAGAAGATGCAGCTTCGGATCCGGGAGGCGGTTGCACTTGAGGTCCCTGGCGGACTGGTGTCCAGCTAACATGCTCTTGGGTTGTCAGAATTCCGCAGCCTGGAGGTCTCTAATGCTCATGACACAGGGGGCGGGGCCTTCTCTCATTCTGTCCTGGGGGTATCTGTCGAACACCCCTAGGCTCTCGGCCAAGCACGTAATCAAGGGCCCGCAATAAACCCTTGCCCCGGGCCCCCCCTCCACAGTCGCTTCATCGACTATGCAAATATTGTGGCCAGGTTTGCCAGTCGTCCCTCCACCATACACATCAGACAAAACAAACTCACCTGGTTGACCTTGTTGTCCCCCTACCCTCTTCCAACCAGCGTAGCGGCAAGAATCTTATGGAGAAACCGGTGAATGGGATCAGTAATATCACTCGCCACCATGTTGTTTGAGTATGGGGCAGAAGAGATTGTACCCCAAAATCTGGCGAGCTCGTCTGTCTAGACATTATGGGGGTGCCTCCTTTTGAAGACCCCCTGAAGGCTCGTGGCGAAGTCCGGTGCCTGAACCTCCTCTTCCGAGTATATTTGCGAGGCCACCGCAAACTGTGAGATTGTCATCTCAAAAACTTGCCTCCCCAAGGCAAACAAGACAGAATCACTCTCGTTGAACTTACCCTGTTGGTATTCAAATGTGGAGTGAAACTCATAAGTGATCTCTTTGTATTGTCTCGCTCCGCAGTTTAGCACCCTTCGGAACTTGTCCCCTAACAACTGCTCAATCCGACCCCTTTGACCCAAATTATTAATCAAATCTCAATCAATTCTCCTGTAGGGTAGCAACTCACAAGTGACCAGATTTGAAAGCCTCTCCCACTCGTGGGAGTCTAGATCAAACTGCAAAAGAGGGTTGTCCACAATTCTCGTATCTCGTACTTTGCCCATGGGGAACACCGTCTCCCCGGTATCTAATTTTGCGTCTGCCGAAACATGAAAGTTGTTGTGGCGCATCGGCGGGGTCACCTCTCTGACGAGGCGTTGGTTCCCTTCTCTTCCTTCCAGCTCTGCTCCAACTACCTTCTCCTGACATCTGCATAAAGCAAAGTAAGACAAGCATGACATTAGAAAGAAAGAAACCACATAAAACAAATGATCGTATAGCATTTCATTCGCGGTCATGGTCTGCAACAGATAAACAATTTACCACATAATTTAAGATACATTTGAAAAGAGTGTAACATTATTAATTTAATAAAAACCGAATTTTCGCCCGAATGGAGATTGAGTACGGGCGAGACCGAATCTTATATGCATGACCATCCGAATGTTACTAACCCCCTGAAAACATATCTAAAACATACAACTACCCCCCTCTCGGCACTTTAATTGTCCTCAATTAAACCGAAGTGCCGAGACACGAGTCCACATTGAGGGTAATAATGGTTGACGATCTCAATAATTGGATTTTTAGTAACAATGTTAACCAACCCTCATCCCCACATCAATGTTGGACCGCACCAAACCCGCTAAGGAAACTCTACATGTATTTAATCTCCCAACAAAATGTAACAAGTATCACCATCAAAACTCAAGTCCAACCCAGTTTAACCCAGCCTGCAATTTGACCGAACAAGCACTAGCATAGTATCAAACATCAAAATAAACGCAACCATGAGATATATGATGAAGATGTAAGCATAAAAGTTGCGAAAAATCAAACCTTGGTGTAGATCTGTAGGAACTAAGGCACAAAAATCGAAAAATTGAAACACCAGTGTAATGAACGGTTAAAAGGGGAAAACCAGATGGAATCACTTAAAGATGAGTGAGGATTGATGTAATGAAGAAAAGTTGGAAGATTTCAGTGAATTTGGGTTAACAATGGTGATTTTTGGTGAAAAGGGAGTTGTAGCCGTAATGGAGGTGGTGAAGAAAGTGGGGAAATGGTTGTAAGATGGATTCTAGGGTTTTAAATGTGCAGATAGGTGTGATTCCAGAGATTGATTCCAGAGATTGATGGCCTCTCGCGGGCCGCGACCGAGGAGGCGTATGCCTCTCGCGCCCCGCGAGAGACCTATTTTCACATAAAGTTTCTTAGTTTTCCAGTTTCACCCCCGTTTTTTGTTGAAACCTATTTTCACATAAATTTTCTTGTTGAAACCCTAATGTTGGCTTTTTAGCTTACGGAATCACCCCCGTTTTACCGGATTGATCAAACGTACCTGCAATTTTCCGCGCTCCATAAATGATGCGTGATATGACCTGCAAAAACAAACTAAACCGACCCAGACACAAATACGAAACATGAATTAAATAAAAACACAAAATGCAATTAACTACCAAACTGTACATACTCTACACTCGAGCCGAAACCCAAGAACCTACGCGGTATGAGGTGGAACTTCGAGAGGAGTTTCCTCCGTCTCGGTGGGATCTAGCGGTCCTCCTAAATAATGTTTCAAGCGATGCCCGTTGACCTTCCATGTCCCTCCGTCAGCTTCATCTTTCAGCTCGATAGTTCCATACGGGAATACCTCATTGACCACATACGGGCCGGACCATTTGGACTTCAGTTTGCCTGCAAACAGTTTCAATCGTGAGTTATATAAAAGCACTTTATCGCTGACTTGAAACTCTTTCACATTCTTCAATCTCCTGTCATGCAGCGCCTTGGTTTTCTCCTTCAAGCTCCATGACCGCTCATACGTCGCGTCCCAAGTGCCTCCAACTCGTGAATTTGAAAGACTCATCGCTTGGCCACTTCGGTGAGGTCCAAATTAACGGTCTTCAATGCCCACAGTGTCCTATGCTCAAGTTCGACTGGGAGATGGCAAGCTTTACCGTAAACGATCATGAAGGGCGTGGTACCCTGCGGTGTCTGATAGGCGGTGGAAACGCCCATAAAGCATCATCAAACTTGTCGGACCAATCCTTCCGACTTTTGCCTACCGTCTTCTCCAGAATCCGTTTACCCCCCTGTTCGCGTTCTCCACTTGGGCCGCTCGTCTGAGGATGATAAGCGGTGGAGAGGCGGTGAGTGACACCGTAGCGCGCCAATGCCTTTTCCATGACGGCATTGCATAAGTGCATGCAACAGTCACTAATAATAGCTCGTGGGGTACCAAAACGGGTGAACGATTTCTTCAAGAATCTCACCACCACTCGGCATCATTTGTGGGCAAAGCTTGAGCTTCAACCTACTTGGAAACATAGTTAATAGCCACGAGGATGTACCAGTTCCCGCTAGAGACGGGAAACGGTCCCATGAAGTCAATCCCCCAAACATCAAAAACTTCAAGAATCTGGATCGGATGTTGGTGCATCTCGTCCTTGGATGAGACGTTGCCGGTGCGCTGGCAATGATCACACGTCTTCACAAACTCTAGAGTATCTTTCACAACTGATGGCCAATAAAAACCGCAATCAAAAACCTTTTATGCTGTGACGTGCAGACCGTGATGACCTCCTGTCAGTCCCTCGTGCACGTGCCTCAAAATCTCCGCCCCCTCTTCTCTACTAACACAGCGCCTCATAATTCTGTCTCCCCCTACCTGAAATAGAAATGGGTCGTCCCAGATATAACGTCTGACATCGCGAAAGAATTTCTTCTTCTGCTGCGTTGTCATCCCCTTCAGTACCACTCCATTCGCTAGATAATTCGCGAAGTCGGAAAACCATGGCATTCCCTCCTTCTCTGCTATCACAAACTCTACTGACTCGTGGGGAAATCTATCACCGATCTCTTCTTCCCTAATTTCTTCTCTACTAGGATCCTCTAATCAGGATAGATGGTCAGCGACCACATTCTCTGCTCCCTTCTTATCTCTAATCTCTATGTCGAACTCAGAAAGCAAGAGAATCCACCGAATGAGACGAGGCTTCGTGCCCTTCTTTTGGAAAAGGAAGCACAGAGCCGCATGGTCCATAAAGATGATGGTCTTGGACAGGACAAGGTAGGAGCGGAATTTATCAAATGCGAATACCACTGCTAAAAGCTCCTTCTCTGTAGTGGTGTAGTTCTCATATGCGTCATTGAGGGTTTTACTAGCGTAGTAAATAGGGTGGAAATGTTTGTCACATCGCTGACCCAAAACGCGCCTACAGCATAATCGATCGCATCACACATGAGCTCGAAGGGCAAGCTCCAGTCGGGTGAGACGAGGATAGGAGCACTCACCAATTTCTCTTTAAGGATCGTAAAACCTACAAGCAGTCGTCATCGAACACGAAGGGTACATCTTTCTCGAGAAGTCGAGTCATGGGGCGGGTAATTTTTTAAAAATCTCTAATAAACCGTCGGTATAAGCCCGCATAACCGAGAAAGCTACAGATAGACTTGACACTAGTCGGTGGACGGAGTCTGCTGATAGTATCTATTTTCGCCCGATCGACCTCTATACCTGCTCGCGAGATCTTATGCCCTAGCACTATGCCCTCTGTCACTATAAAGTGACATTTCTCCGAGTTGAGCATCGTCTCGTCTCAACACACCATTTCATCATCGCATCTAAATGAGTAAGACATTGATCGAAGGTGTTTCCATAGACAGAGAAGTCGTCCATGAAAACCTCCATGGAGGTTTCGATCATGTCCTGAAAGATAGCTACCATGCATCGTTGGAAAGTAGCTGGAGCCTTACATAACCCGAACGGCATGCGGCGATACGCATAAGTACCATACGGGAATGTGAAGGTTGTCTTTACTTGATCCTCGGGAGCAATCGGGATCTGAAAGTAACCTGAGAATCCGTCAAGAAAGCAATAAAATTGCTGTCCTGCGAGTCGCTCCAACATCTGATCGATGAACGGGAGCGGGAAGTGGTCCTTGTGGGTGGCGTCATTTAATTTACGATAGTCTATGTACACCTGCCAGCACGTGACTGTTCGCGATGGGATAAGCTCCTTCTTTTCGTTCATAACCACTGTCATTCCCCCCCCCCTTCTTGGGAATGACCTGAGTGGGGCTTACCCATGCAGAATCGGAGATCGGATAGATGAGACCAGCCTACATCAGCTTAAGCACCTCTTTCTTTATAACTTCTTGCATATTCGGGTTCAGACGACGCTGTGGCTGCACTACTGGCTTAAAGACGTCCTCCATGAGGATCCTATTAGTACAGAAGGTAGGGCTAATCCCCTTGATATCCGACAGTTTCCATGCGATGGCCTCCTTATTTGATTTTAGGACCTCGATTAAACGCTCCTTCTCCTCCGTTGACAATTTCGAAGAAATGATCATGGGTAAGCTCGAATTGTCACCTAGGAACGCGTATTCTAAGTGAGAAGGGAGGACCTTAAGCTCTACGGCTGCTGGTGTCGACAATGGTGTACTCTCGGTAGCTGCACTCACCTCACAGAAGTCTAAGGTCTCGAGAATCTCTAAGAAATCATCCCCTATATCCTCACTATCACTCATCTCGGCTACTAAACTCTCGTTCACTAAGTCGGCTCCGCTAATATAGTCTAAACAGTGATCAACGCACGACATGAATGAGTTTAGGAAGTATACGGAGTGACAAGGGCCACTATCGCTTGTCGCCACCACTCGGGTGTTGCATCGACCTTGCGATTTCGACCGTGACGTTCTCGTCCCCAACTCGAAGGGTGATTTTCCCATCATGAACATCGATGAGCGCTTTCGCGGTGCGCAGAAATGGGTGACCTAAGATGATGGGAACCTTCTCGTCGGCCTCCATATCGAGGTGACGAAGTCAACAGGAAAGACAAATTTATCAACTTTAACCAATAAATTCTCTACGATTCCCCTCGGGTACTAGACAGTCCTATCGGCTAACGACAAAGACATGCGAGTAGGGGTGAGCTCCCCTAAACCTAAATGCTCGTACAGTGAAAAAGGCATCAGATTTATGCTCGCCTAAGATCGGCTAGAGCATGAGCTGGAGCAATGGAGCCGCCGAATAGGCATGGAATCGTAAAGATACCCGGATCAGTCAGTTTCTCAGGAAACTTGTTTAAAACCACGGCGGAACATCCTCCAGTCAGCGGGACATTCGAAAGCTCCCCCAGCCTATCTTTGCATTTTAAAAGATCTTTTAAAAACTTAGCATATTTAGGCATATGCTGGAGGACCTCGATAAACGGGAGATTGATTTTTAACTGAGTAAACATGAGGAAATTCTCGTATTCCTTGGCATATTTTTGATGTTTCAAACGTCCTGGGTAGGGTAGGCGTGAAGTATCTACGATCGATGATGGCCTAACCTCTGCCGGTTGTCTCTCTCCCCTACTCTCAACTGAAGGTCCATTGGCTGGTGCATTAATTGCTGGGTCTAACCTGGTGTGCACCGTGGGTGGAGCCTCCATCTCTATTTCCTCATCTACCTCATCATCACGCTCCTCTATCTCTACCTCTACACCCTCTCTACCCACTTCCTTCATAGTCCTACCACTGCGCGTAGTAATTGCTTTCGCATGTTGGTTCGCGGGGTTAGGTTGGGTATTACCCGCAAACTGGCCGTGTGGCTGCTCTTGCAGCTGCTTAGCGATACTACCGACCAACCTCTACAGATCTAAGAGCGCGGACTGTTGATTTTTCAAGAGAAGATCATGTTCCGCGAGAGTTCTCTGAGTAGCCTGATATTTGACAACTAACTGAGATAACAGCTCTTCTATCGTATCTAGACTACCTCCTAACCCTCCACTCCTATTCTGACCCACCTGATTCGAACCCCCTCCACTAAACTGACTAGTATGACCTGACCCTCCACTATTGTAGTGACCCTGCCCCCTGTTTTGATAAGAGCCTGATGGGAAACCAGGGGGGTTACCGAAAGATCGATAATTATTATTATTATTATTTCGCCAGTTTGGATTATAATTGGAAGTATTATTATTAAAAGGATTCGTAGGACCTCGGCTCTGACCGGTGATAAACTCTGACCTGCTCGACAGTGAGCGTGGGACACTCTAACGTGTCATGACCCCCTCTACACACCTCACGCCTGTCTACCTTCTTCTTCAGTTCTTGTATCTCTTCCGTGACTTCCCAGCTATCTAAGGCAGCAGCTACCATGGTTTCTAAGCTAACTTGTGTAGACCCCGGTTAACCGGAGGTGTACGAGAAACAGGAATTGAATTCCTGCGGGCAGTGCTGTAATCGACATCTGAATAGGCAAAGCTCTCGAAAAGGTCATTGCACTCGGCTACTGTTTTCTTTCCCATCAGGTGGCCCCCAGCAGAGGTGTCGAATCGAGCGCGGGTCTCAGGGGTGAGACCATTGTAGAATTTCTCTACAAGCGCCCAGTCTGATAGACCATGTTGGGAGCAATGGATACTAGAGTTTGGAACCGCTCCCAAGCTAGATGGTAGGGCTCGTCAGGCTCCATTCGGAATAAATGGATCTGATCACGAAGGCGGGATGCTTTAGTAGGTGGAAAGTCTTTCTTAAGGAAAGCATCCCGTAGAGAAGCCCAAGTAGAAAACGTACCGGGTGGTTGAGAGTCAAGCCAGATGGCGGCTCGACCCCCGAGAGAGAACGGAAAGACTTGGAGAAAACGGGCATCATTGCCCCACCCTCCATATTGAATGTATGACATAGACGGGTAAGGCGGTTGATATGTGCGGGTGCATCCTCATCATCACGACCGTGGAATTGGCAAGAGTTAGTGATGGCAGTCATGATGTAGGAAGGGATTTGCCAGGCTCGGTCATTGTTCATGGGGGGTAAGGTAAAGGGTGAGTTCGCACCGGTGAAGCCGATGGTGGCCTGTTGGTATACGGTTTGATTATTATTATTAGCCATGTGGAAGTTAGGTGGTGGCGGTGGTGGGCTTATGTTTCTATGGACTACACGGGGTGATGGGGAACCGGGTGGTGAAGGTTTAGGGGTGAAATCAAAGTCGGGCGGTACAAAGGAATGGGATGAACTTGAAAAAGATGAGGAAGAAGCACTTACCTTTGGTGCGGGAGAGAATGGCGTGTCCGTCGGCGGCTTAGGTGGAGGTCCTTGCGAACCCGTGTGGGGCATCCACTAAACCGAAAACACGACAATCACGAGAAGTTGGCACAAATACTTCAACTATATATAAAAAAAATAAATATTAAACTAATTAAATAATTTAGACTCCTACGCCACAAACGAATACAAAATAAACACAAGTGTAATAAAAAGCCTAAATCGAGTAATCAACGCAATTGCCAATGAGAGAGTCCCCGGCAACGGGCCAAAAACTTGATGTTCTAAAATTAGTTAATTAAAAACAACTCAAATTACCCAAATCTAGACTCAAATTATACTCTAGACTCCTAACTAAACTAAACTACTAACCGGCAAGTGGACAGATCAATTGTAGAATAGCATTAAGCAAGTCTGGATTATCGAACCCACGGGACTCTCTAATTACTACGACTACTAGATTAGACTCAATTACACACTATGTATATTTAAAATGGGGGTTTTTCTAATAAATCTAAATTATCAATTAAACTAAAACTACTAAATTGGAATGACCAAACTATGAACTTCTAGGAAATTTTTGGGATTTTAATCAAGAAATAATGAACTAGTTACCTAGGTTGGATTTTTAGACTACTACTCCTTTAATTTAATACTAATTAATCAGGTTGAATATTTTACCGGGATCTTGACATATTAAAGTTTAGGTTTACCAAACAAGACCCCCGACCCTTCTCAGGAAGACACCTACGATAACCTATCCTTTTTATTTGATTATCGGTCCTAAAGATTTCTTTTCAATTATCTTTTTAAATCAGTAAAGTGTCTAATTATTAACTACCTCTCAATAATTAACTTAGACCAAATACAATTTCTAGTTTAGATTAACTGATTCATTATGACAAGGAAACTAGATTTGGGAATTTCTCAAAACCCTAACCTAACAATTTACCAAATTAATTCAGCCAACTAATTGTTATTTCTCAATAAACAAGTTAGGTATAATGACAAGTTTGATTTCGTAATTTACTCAATTGTTTCCCCGGTTCTATTGGCCAATTTTACCGACAACTTCACGAATTCCTAAGAACATGGAAAGTAACATAAACCTATTCTATGGAAGACATCCATCTAAGTTCATGCAAAACAATCAAATAATCACAAAACAAGCAAAATCATGCAAATACTCTAAACTATATAATTAAAGTTGTAACCTTTACCAATTAAACATTCAAACCATAAATTAAATTAAATCAAATCAAAGTTTCATAAAATCTATCATCTAAAACCTAGGTAACCGAATACAATCTAACCTAAAAACATGTTTGAAAAGCAAAGAAACAAAGTTTATAACAAGGTAGCACAATCAAGCAAAACTAGGAAATCAAAGGTGAAGGTTGGTATGATAAAACCATGACAAACTCCTGCCTTGAACTCCCTAGATCACCCACACAATCCTTGCAGCTTAGATCCTCTTCTTCTAACTCCAAATCTCCAGAAAAGTGCTCCCAATAAGCTCTAATTCGTCCAAGTTTGTTCTAATATGAGTTTTACTTCAATTATGAGTCTTTTAATAACAAACAAGTCCATTTTTAATCTGGTTTTGAAACTTTTTGGATAAAAGGCCCTCTCGACGGCCGCGAGAGGGTTGGATCATGTCGGTCGCGCCCCGCGACCGAGAAGAAGACCTGAGATAGTTATAACTCTCTCGCGGGCCATGAGAGAGATAAGGTATACCGGTCGCGCCCCGCGACCGAGTTGTAAGTCCTGTTTCGCCTTTCGTTTTCTCGTTTCTGATCCACTCACGTCCCGGCTCGGTTCTTTTCACTATTTTCGCTCGTTTTTCCCATCCTTCCAACCGTTTTCACAAACCAAGACCTGCAAAACGCATTTTGATTAAAAGTAGATAAATTCTTGACAAACCAAAACGAAACGCGCTAAAATTATAAAAACTCTACAAGATAATAGATGTATTATTCAATACATCAGTCACGATATTCTCCACCCGGGCCCACCGGTGTTTGGATTAGCTGTGGAAAGCCGGGGTGTGACAAGAACTGACCCTTGGACTTGTAGTAAGGAAATAAATTTGACTTTCTTAATTATGTATGGCTGTTTTGATATAAATTTCATAATAGAAAGTTTTACTTAAACAAATTGTTTACAATTTGAATATGTGAACTCGCTAACCTTTGTGTTGACACTTGATTTTTACGTGTTCTTTAGGTACATGAGTTTCGGCTTCGGGATTTTGGCATATCTTGTGGTAGTTCATGCAAGTCTTATTAACTAATGTTTTGGACAACTTCTTAAAACTATTTTGGGACCAAGTGTACTAAGATCCAAAAGGATCAAACAACTATGTTTAGTTGTGGTTTGTGTTTAAACTTTAAAAACTCTAAGCTTTAAACTATATGTTTTAATTAAGTTGTATGTCCAAAATTTATAATGCATCGTCCACTAAGATACTTATGGGTACCAACCTCCATCACTACCACGTTTGTATTTCCGCTGTGATGTTTTTGGGATGTGACATTTGGAGGCATCATTCACATGACTATGATTAATTAATATTAGTATTTTATGCCATGTATTATTTTTTTCTTGAGTAAATACAAAAATCGTCCTATATGTTGACACGAGATTGCAAACTATGTCCTTTATCTTCAGAAAGTACAAAAAACATACTTGATGTTTGCAAACTTTTGTACGTTATGTCCTTTACCCCTAACTCAGTTAGTTTTCATAGTTAAATTTGACTAAGTGAACTCCACATGAGAGTATTTTAGTAATTTTACTCATTTATTTAAAATATATATCAAATAAGATAAAAAAGAATTTAAAACATACTAAAATAAATATTCACCCCCCCCCCCCTCTCTAGATTCATACGACCCTCATCACCATTCAACCCCTCTCTCTTTCTCTCTAACTTTAGATTCATAGGACCCTTGTCACCATTCAACCACCACCTCAACCATCATGAAAACCCCTCAAATCCATCACTACAACCACCAAGAAAACCTCTCAATCAAAGTTATTATCTCAATATTATTTGACCAGAAAAGTTAATAGCTTGGCATTAGCTTTAGGCAACAACTTAAATTCTGTAAAAAGATTCAGCCGACAACTCAACTGTTATGTCCATTTTTGTGGAAAACTTTGAAACTTTGGAGGAATTGAAGCTTTTGGAGATCTTGATAAGAGAGAAATTTGCTTGAGGGAAGTGGGTTTTCTTGGAGAGTTAAAGATGCTGATGAGAGTTGAAAGATTTGGGGAAGATGTTGGGGTTTGGAAAAGGGTAGTTGGTGGCGGAGATGGTGGTGGTTATGGTGGTGAAGGTCAACTGTGGAGATTGGTTGGTGTTTCTTTTTTAGATATGGTGGTGAACCAAGAGATGGAGTTCAGATCTGGATCTGGGTTTGTTTGAATCGGTTGATGGTGGGTGGGGGGTAAGTGGTGGTGGAGAAAGAGGGTAGAATGGTAATGGTGGTGGTGGTGGGTGATGTTAGGAGAGAGAAGAGGGAGATAAATGTGTAATATAGGGTAGGAATCTAGAGTGAGCACTAGGTTGAGAGTGAACTGTGTGAACTAATATGAGCCATTGGATTATATCATATAGAGATTTTTAAACAATGGCAAGATTGTAATTATAATGTTGTAACGTCCCTTTAAATTAATTGACAGAAGGGTATTTGCGTCTTTTGTAAATTGTGCTTATTAAACAATATAATCAAAATTCCTAAAATCTTGCTAGTTTCCGTATATACAAGATACACAGTTGTTAGTGTATACACATGTGTACAGTCTCCATAGTATTAGTTTATACAAGATACACATATGTTAGTTTATACACATTGTACAGTCTCGCTAACTATCAATTTATACAAGATACACAGCTGTTAGTTTATACACATATGTACTTGAATAATACACATGTGTATAAATCTGGTTTATACCGACCTGTGGGAACAAAATGTAATTATACACAAGTGTATAAGTCTTGTATATACTGAACTGTATACACATATGTAAAAGACATAATTTAATTAGGTTTAATATTTAATTTTAAAAAGAACATAAGAGTTTATTTAAAAATAAACATTAGCCCTTTAATCTCTTATAATTAAAAATAATAGAGAAATAATTAAAAATGAGAGAGAGAGAGAGAGTTAAGAGATGAGAAAATTAAAGGATTTTAATTAGAAGTACTTGATTAATATCAATCTTACCCTTTTAATCTAAAAATGATCAAAGGCCAAGATTGGTTCACTTAGTTCACTCTAAAGAAGTTGTTCATAAATGATCCTAATCCGGTAATATATATGTTATATGTATATATTTAATTGTTTTTAATTTGATTTTGTTTATATATTATAATACTTTATATGTAACATCCGCCAAAAAACCGGATTTACCCAACCCGCTCCGTTTATCAACCGAACAATCAGATAAAAATATCGTTGCGTATTTAATGCCCAAATTAATTTTAAACGATACATAATTAATAAGTATATTAGAATATAAATTTTATTTTTGAAAAAGTATTGAAAATAATGAAATAAAAATAAATGGCTGAAGCCGGGTTTCGAACCCGGGTCAACCAGATACAAGCAACGATTTAACACTCACACTTCCAACCACTCCGCCACTTGTGATGTTTGTTAATATATTGAACCAATTAATACATAAATCAATCTGGAAATCAAAACCAGTTACTCAACGCGCCCAAATCCGTTCACGTCAGAAATCCCGACAATTTCGTCAACTTTGGCAGTTACTTTTTGGTCATAACGTATGCTTTAACAGCAAGATCGGTTATAACTGAAGAAATCCATCAATTTCATTCATTTCAATTAAAAACCGAAAAATACAATTCAAATTCGGGAGTTATACTTTCTTCATTCAGTTAGGCTCGCGAATTCTATCAAACACACTCTTCATTTCACTCAGAAAGCTTCGCCGGAAGTCGCCGGAATTCTCTGTGAATTAACCGGAAAGTTTCACCGGAAAACCGAATTCAACCCATCTTTTCTTCTTACCCAAAAATAAGATCATAGAACTCATACTGACATCACTCCACTTACCTTAAACCTCTGAAGAACCTCTGTCGCAAGAAATTGCACTCGCCGGAATTCTCTGCAAGTGGCCGGAAAACCGGGACTTTCATCTATACGGTAATTATCTCGATATTTCTGTTTCATTCCATTATAAGACGAATTCTAACACCATTTCATCGCTCAGAATCAACCCCAGACGACATTGCCGGATTTTTCTGTTTTCGCCGGAAAATTTCTGAAAGTTTCAGAATCACGCTGATAACCGGTATGATCATGTAATCTACTGATAATCATTACTCATTAGTTCAATTTCACATCTAATCCCTCCAAACTGCTAACTAACTCTAACAGTCGAAAGTCACAAGAACAGAGCCGACGAGCTTCGCCGGATTTTCTGAAGAAGACGATCTGTTCGGTATTTTCTTTTCCCAAACTCTTCGATTCAATACTTTCCAATTGTTCATCTTGTTCATTAACCGAATTAATCAAGTATCAATTGCTCTGACTGATGTCTGTGTTTTGAACGAAGAAGACGAGTTCAGATATGACATAAGATTAATTAAAATCGGAATTATAAACGGGTTAGACACACAGTCCAGCGGTGGACTGTGTGCACATAAAAAACATACACGTCCCGAGTTCGATTCTTGATACACACCTTTGTAGTAATAAAATGCCTTTTTGTTTAAAACTGAACCGGGTTAACTCCGCTGTATGTTAAGTATAATAAAAACTAGGATATTTACCAAGATAGACACACAGTCCAGCGGTGGACTGTGTGCCAAACTAAACCACAGGTCCCGGGTTCGAGACCTGTGGAGAGCACCGAGTCGTTATGTTAGAATCTTTTTAAAAATAAATGATTTTCGGATTAATCTAATTAGTATATAAATTTAATTAAAAACAGAAATATTTCGGGTTAGACACGTAGCAGTTGGTATAGCTGCGTGCACGCGTACGGGAGGTCTCGGGTTCGAGCCTCACCCAGCGCATACACTTACTCAATAAAACCGGTCAACAAGTCAACGGTCAAAAAGTCAACATTTTTTTATTATTTTATTTATTTATTTTATTTAAAAACCAATTAAAAATACTTAAAAATAACATTTTTGAGGTTAGAAGCTAGCCTAAAACTCACAAAATATATCCAAAAATCCTATTAAAGTTGATAATAAAATCCATTTATTTACCTTACTTTTTCCTTATTAATTAGGTTAGTTATTCCTCGACGATCAATCCTCTAAACTCGTGCGCATAATCATCATTCACCGAACGCACCCACTGTGATGAATCTCTAAAAATTCCCCGTTTAAATCACGTTTTTGGGGTGTATCATGTGTCTTACTATTTACTATATTTAAATCATTGTGCATACATCATATCATGAATAAATGTGTATTCAGTTTGTATAAACTGTTTGTGTGATTATTGTTTAGATTAAATTTATTATTTTCAAGTACATGCAATTTCATAGACCGCCGCTCCCCATTACATTATGAGCGTTGAGCATGTTCCCCATTACATTATGAGCGTGAACCTGGCGTGCCCACATACGATCGGCTCCGTTTGATTGAGCCTTGATCGCACAGACATTTTTCATTTTCAGTACATGCAATACGATCGGCTCCGTTTGATTGACCTGATCCACAGACATTTTTCATTTCAGTAATGCAATACGCTCGGCTCCGTTTGATTGAGCCTTGATCGCACAGTTTATTTATGTTATTTATTTATGCCTGTTGATATGTTATTGTATGCTGTTGATTTGTTAATGTATGTTATTATTGTTGTTATTGTATGCTGTTGGTTTGTTAATGTATGTTATTGTTTGTTGTGGTTTGATATCGTATGCTAATGGTTTGTTGTTGTATGCCAATTGGTGTTATTGTATGTTTATTTACATTTGTTCATATATGAATATTGCACGATTTTTCCATATTAAATACAACCAGAAATAAATAATAACTGTTTTCTAACAAGGTTCACTCGCCAACATTTTGTTGATCCAAAAACCATTTTTACATATGATACAGGTGAACAGGATGAACAAGGAAAACATAGGAAATTGCCTTAGAAGAAAAATAATGAAGTTTAGAAGGATGACTTGAACATGTTGTATTTGTTTGATATGATTGTATGACTTCTATTAAATTGAAATAATAAATATGAAACATTATAATAAATGTCATGAGCTTTGATGATAACCCAATCATGCCCCGATCACCTTTTCCGCTGCGGGTCGGGGTGTGACAGATTGGTATCAGAGCTTTTGACTATAGGGATATAGGATAGGTTATTAGACCCTTAGAGCCTATACTATAGTTGATTAGATTTTAATGTTTATGTGGTTATATGCAAACTTATGATATTTATTTGTTTCATATTTATTACATACACAAATGCATGCAAATATTTCCAATATTACATTTTGTGATATCTAGTGAATTATACTTACAGTCAGACATACATACTTACATACATATTCATCATACATGTTACAATATTCACATATTCAAACCATATTCATACTTCCGTTATTCAAGATTTTGTCGCATTTTTTTTTTAAATCTCATCAAAGTGAGTTCTGCGACGGGCATGTAGTAACTGTAAGGGTACAAGTACCGGTAGTCGGAACGTCCTGTCTAGGTTGGCATTCGTATAAATCCAATATAACGGACCAGTTTGCCTACCTGGGGACTAACGATGAGAGTACGAAGGACCTATTAGGCCAAAGCATGCCACACCAAACGTCGTTCGAACTAACCCCACTTTGAGGTGTCACCGTGTCCACACCTGGACACATTCCGAATATCATACGTTACATATTTCTCGATTTTCTCCGGGTTTTAGTGTACGTAACCAGGCAAACACATGCGAACCATATGAAAAACCCGGTAATCATGGGGGCCCACGTGATTACGAAGGTGAAGTATGGCGGCATGCAAGGCCCAATTACGAGCAAAGCCCAAGACATCCTATGGATGTAGTAGATTTATTTTGCTATGTTTATTTTATGAATGTTCATTCCTGAATACGACACATGATCCCAAAAGCATCCAACTCATACTCTTGATATGTATTCCTTGTAGATGTCTTCTAGTCTCACTCGTAGGAAGATGAGAGCAAGAAAAGCCCACGAGCACATGGCTACCCTAATCGCTCAACAAATGGCTGCCGTAATACCCAACTTGTAATTCAAGTCCAACAAGCCCTTACCGCTAATCCCGTCAATCAAGAAGTTCAAAATATTGTCAACCCTTCCCCAAATACTACTAAATGCACCTACAAGCATTTCAAATCCTGCGACCCTACAAAATACGAAGGGACTGAAGGTGTTACCGCTCTTCTCTATTGGTTTGAAGAAATGGAAAACATTTTTCTAACTTGCGATTGCCCCGATGATCGCAAAGTGCGATATGCTATTGGTCGTTTATTTGGAATAACACTTACTTGGTGGAATACAGAGAAGGCTAAACGAGGTGTTGAAGATGCTATGAATATGACTTGGGAAGAGTTGAAAGAAATCATGACAAGACGGTTTTGCCCAAGGAGCGAAATCAAGAAATTAGAGGATGAGTTCTATTCGTTGAAACAAAAGGAAGGCGACCACACCACGTACAACAAGAGATTCCTCGAGTTGAATCAAATGGTTCCCAACTTGTTCACTCCCCACTACCGTTTGATCGAGCACTACATTCAAGGTCTTCCTTCAAAGATTCAAGACTCTGTAATAAGTGCCACACCTGCAACCTTGGAAGCAGCAAGGGAGTTAGCTACAGAGCTCACCGAGAACCGAATCCGGAACAAAGACTTCAAGGAGGAGAAGAAGAAGGATAAAGCATCGACTGAAACCTCCAACTACACCCAAACCGAATCCCCTTCTCAACCCATTTCTAAAAGAAAACAAGACGAGCAACTTTTCGCTGTCACCCAACGCAACCAACCAGTCTTACAAGCCGTACCCCTCCAAGCTATCCCAATCACTCAAGTGTCACTCAACTCAACCTACCCAAATAAGAAACTTTACCTTGGACCTCACCCTCGATGTAACACCTGTTTTTATCACCATCCATCTACCGTGCTTTGTCGACTATGTGCGAGTTGTGGACACTATGGTCATTTGAGCAAGGTTTGCCGCACCCCTCAAAACCAAACCTCACCCCCTACTCAAAGCATGAACCAAACATATCAACAACCCCAATACCCTATGTTCCCATATGTTCGAGCTTGTTTCAATTGTGGCGACCCTACCCACTTTAGAAACACGTGCCCTCAATTGGTTAACATCATAAACGCCCAAGCTCAAGCAAACCCAGTTAACCAAGCAAATCAAGAAAACCCAATCACTAGGCCACCAGCAAGAGGAAGAGTTTTCAACATTAATGCCAACCCGTGCCAACCCGGTTGAAGATAATGACGACCCAAACGAAAACACTCAACTAGTCCCCTTCACCAACAATCAAGATTCAACTCCCACTGCTTAGTTTTATGCTTTCTTTATGTTATCTCAATTCTCATGTGTCTCAATTTTAAATTGGAAGTTTATCCAAGGATCTTAATGCGAATTATTATTTCAGTTATGTTTTATACTCATTGATTCAACATTCATACCATCATACATCTCAACGTATTTCAATCTCATTATTTAAAGAAGTTGGGCTGTGTCTCACTTCTGCATAGACTAACCTCTCCATCACAACAAACGAGAGAGGGACGGTCATCATTCAAACATGTATACTATCAGAATTATGACTCAGGCATTGTTTGTTGTGTTATTTATGTTTTAGAGTCACATAGAACTAATCATAACTTACGGATAAAGCCAATGAAAATTTGACAAGAATATGGTGGATACGCCGCTGGTACTTCCTATATATAAGTATTCTTGTCAAAGGATCAGAGGCATTATCAGGCGGTTATGAGAAGTTCCATGTAGGATGGAGTAATGTTTGGTTGAAATTTGTTTTACACTCACTGGTTTGACATTCATACCAACTCACATTTAAAGAAATTGGATTTTGTTCCATTTTCTACATAGACTAACCTCTCCATCATAACAAACGAGAGAGGTATTGTCATCATTCAAGGACTCAAGTTTTGGTTGTTGTGTTTGTTTATGTTTTAGAGTCACATAGGACTAATCATAACTTACCGATAAAACCAATGAAAATTTGACGAGAATATGGTGGATACGCCGCTGGTACTTCCTATATATAAGTATTCTTGTCAAAGGATCAGAGGCATTATCATGCGGTTATGAGAAGTTCCATGTAGGATTTAGTATTGTATTGATTGAAGTTTGCGCTATACTCACTGAATTAGCATTTATATCATCTCATCCTTTAAAGGAATTGGATTGTGTCATCAATCCAACATGTATGCTATCAGAATTAGGACTCAGATATTGGTTGTTGTGTTTATTTATGTTCTAGAGTCACATCATAGAACCAATCATAACTAACTGATAAAGCCAATGAAAATTTGACAAGAATATGGTGGATACGCCGCTGGTACTTCCTATATATATGTATTCTTGCCAGAGGATCAGAGGCATTTTCAGGCGGTTATGAGAAGTTCCATGTAGGTTTTAGTATTAGAAGTTTATTTTAGGATATAATCTAATCTTTCAAACGTACCCAAACTCATATGCATAACATCATACTTAGTCGATCAACTCTGTGTATCCATGTTCCGTATTCATACACTTTAGGCAACAGGAAGCGATTCCTGTAGCAGGGTATTCAACCCTTACAAGGAACGTTACCGCCTCAAACAAAATTTAAACTCTTACTCTCTTCTAAGTATGTAATTGTCAAATTAAAACACCATCCTTTTTAAACAAATATGCCACTACTTAAATTTCGGGAAGAAATTTCTAAAAGTAGGGGATACTGTAACATCCACCAAAAAAACCGGATTTACCAAACCCGCTCCGTTTATCAACCGAACAATCAGATAAAAATTTCGTTGCGTATTTAATGCCCAAATTAATTTTAAACGATACATAATTAATAAGTATATTAGAATATAAAATTTATTTTTGAAAAAGTATTGAAAATAATGAAATAAAAATAAATGGCTGAAGCCGGGTTTCGAACCCGGGTCAACCAGATACAAGCAACGATTTAACACTCACACTTCCAACCACTCCGCCACTTGTGATGTTTGTTAATATATTGAACCAATTAATACATAAATCAATCTGGAAATCAAAACCCAGTTACTCAACGCGCCCAACTCCGTTCACGTCGGAAATCCCGACAATTTCGTCAACTTTGGCCGTTTCTTTTTGGTCATAACGTATGCTTTAACAGCAGGATCGGTTATAACTGAAGAAATCCATCAATTTCATTCATTTCAATTAAAAACCAAAAAATACAATTCAAATTCGGGAGTTATACTTTCTTCATTCAGTTAGGCTCGCGAATTCTATCAAACACACTCTTCATTTCACTCAGAAAGCTTCGCCGGAAGTCGCCGGAATTCTCTGTGAATTAACCGGAAAGTTTCACCGGAAAACCGAATTCAACCCATCTTTTCTTCTTACCCAAAAATAAGATCATAGAACTCATACTGACATCACTCCCACTTACCTTAAACCTCTGAAGAACCTCTATCGCAAGAAATTGCACTCGCCGGAATTCTCTGCAAGTGGCCGGAAAACCGGGACTTTCATCTATACGGTAATTATCTCGATATTTCTGTTTCATTCCATTATAAGACGAATTCTAACACCATTTCATCGCTCAGAATCAACCCCAGACGACATTGCCGGATTTTTCTGTTTTCGCCGGAAAATTTCTGAAAGTTTCAGAATCACGCTGATAACCGGTATGATCATGTAATCTACTGATAATCATTACTCATTAGTTCAATTTCACATCTAATCCCTCCAAACTGCTAACTAACTCTAACAGTCGAAAGTCACCAGAACAGAGCCGACGAGCTTCGCCGGATTTTCTGAAGAAGACGATCTGTTCGGTATTTTCTTTTCTCAAACTCTTCGATTCAATACTTTCCAATTGTTCATCTTGTTCATTAACCGAATTAATCAAGTATCAGTTGCTCTGACTGATGTCTGTGTTTTGAACGAAGAAGACGAGTTCAGATATGACATAAGATTAATTAAAATCGGAATTTAAACGGGTTAGACACACAGTCCAGCGGTTGACTGTGTGCACATAAAAAACATACACGTCCCGAGTTCGATTCTTGATACACACCTTTGTAGTAATAAAATGCCTTTTTGTTTAAAACTGAACCGGGTTAACTCCGCTGTATGTTAAGTATAATAAAAACTAGGATATTTACCAAGATAGACACACAGTCCAGCGGTGGACTGTGTGCCAAACTAAACCACAGGTCTCGGGTTCGAGACCTGTGGAGCGCACCGAGTCGTTATGTTAGAATCTTTTTAAAAATAAATGATTTTCGGATTAATCTAATTAGTATATAAATTTAATTAAAAACAGAAATATTTCGGGTTAGACACGTAGCTCAGTTGTAGAGCTGCGTGCACGCGTACGGGAGGTCTCGGGTTCGAGCCTCACCCGGCGCATACACTTACACAATAAAACAAGTCAACAAGTCAACGGTCAAAAAGTCAACATTTTTTTATTATTTTTACTTATTTATTTTATTTAAAAACCAATTAAAAATACTTAAAAATAACATTTTTGAGGTTAGAAGCTAGCCTAAAACTCACAAAAATATATCCAAAAATCCTATTAAAGTTGATAATAAAATCCATTTATTTACCTTACTTTTTCCTTATTAATTAGGTTAGTTATTCCTCGACGATCAATCCTCTAAACTCGTGCGCATACATCATCATTCACCGAACGCACCCACTGTGAGTGAATCTCTACAAATTCCCCGTTTAAATCACGTTTTTGGGGTGTATCATGTGTCTTACTATTTACTATATTTAAATCATTGTGCATACATCATATCATGAATAAATGTGTATTCAGTTTGTATAAACTGTTTGTGTGATTATTGTTTAGATTAAATTTATTATTTTCAAGTACATGCAATTTCATAGGCGCCGCTCCCCATTACATTATGAGCGTTGAGCATGTTCCCCATTACATTATGAGCGTGAACCTGGCGTGCCCACATACGATCGACTCCGTTTGATTGAGCCTTGATAGCACAGACATTTTTCATTTTCAGTACATGCAATACGATCGGCTCCGTTTGATTGAACCTTGATCGCACAGACATTTTTCATTTTCAGTACATGCAATACGATCAGCTCCGTTTGATTGAGCCTTGATCGCACAGTTTATTTATGTTATTTATTTATGCCTGTTGATATGTTATTGTATGCTGTTGATTTGTTAATGTATGTTATTAATTGTTGTTATGTATGCTGTTGGTTTGTTAATGTATGTTATTGTTTGTTGTGGTTTGATATCGTATGCTAATGGTTTGTTGTTGTATGCCAATTGATGTTATTGTATGTTTATTTACATTTGTTCATATATGAATATTGCACGATTTTTCCATATTAAATACAACCAGAAGTAAATAATAACTGTTTTCTAACAAGGTTCACTCGCCAACATTTTGTTGATCCAAAAACCATTTTTACATATGATACAGGTGAACAGGATGAAGCAAGGAAAACATAGGAAATTGCCTTAGAAGAAAAATAATGAAGTTTAGAAGGATGACTTGAACATGTTGTATTTGTTTGATATGATTGTATGACTTCTATTAAATTGAAATAATAAATATGAAACATTATAATAAATGTCATGAGCTTTGATGATAACCCAATCATGCCCCGATCACCTTTTCCGCTGCGGGTCGGGGTGTGACATTATAAGTGGGTAAAAAGACTAATTTGTTCTCAGATGGGTTCCATTTGGTTAAATTTAATTAAAAAATTAACCAATTTAGGGCTAAAGAACGTAAGATGCAAAGGTGCAAACATCGAGTATATCTTTTGTACTTTTTAAAGATAAAGGACATAGTTTGCAATCTGATGTCCACATAAATAACGATTTATGTAATTTAATCTTTTTTCTTTGTAGTGATCAAAAATATTAAATTAGTATTTCTTCTTTTTTGGGTTTTTCATCATTTTTTTAATAGTTTTAGTATATTATACAACGATTAACCAATAGTTATAAACTGATTGACCTTTTAACTTTGGGTTCAACCATTTCACAGACTTACAACTGAATGTTAGCATGAGTGAGTTAGGGTGGAGGGGGCATCCACAGGTTCATCATGGGGGTTGGGTAGGGTGCACCACCGCAACCACCAAGAGCTCACCATCCGGCTTCATTTCCTTGTTCATGAACTGATAGACGCTTAATCTTTTGTATCTTTGACACTTTTTTTTATTCTTGTAGAGGCATTAACAGTTCTATGCATTAGTATT
Source organism: Scalesia atractyloides (assembly GCA_947069175.1). Taxonomy (NCBI): domain Eukaryota; kingdom Viridiplantae; phylum Streptophyta; class Magnoliopsida; order Asterales; family Asteraceae; genus Scalesia; species Scalesia atractyloides. Next base: position 67,726,146 of record CAMTDV010000020.1, on the reverse strand, counting down.
GATTAGGGATTAGGTTATTATAATTGTAATGGGCTTGGGGAAAGTCCTTGGGCCTAAGAGTTAAGGGTTTTGGAGCACTAACCCTCTAGTATATATAGTTGATGATGTATTAGGGTTTTGTGGCTTTTTGATTATTCTTTACTTTATTAGACAAATTCCTAATTTGTATGCAAGTTGAATCTTTCCATCTTCATCTTATTTCTAAAGCTTGTTAGTGTGATATCGATTAGATCCGGTTTTCGGGACCTACAATTGGTATCAGAGCCTGTTTGAACCTGTTTCCAGGCTCAGATCTGATATCACACGGATTTCTGATCACATCTGCTTCTACTTTCGGTTTTCGGTTGAAGATCTCGGATCATCTCGAACCATCTTGGACCATCTCGGACAATCTGTTTGAAGATCTCGAACTATCTCGGACAGTATGCTTGAAGATCTCAAACTAACTCAGACCAACTCGGATTATCTTTTTGAACATCTCGGATCCATGGATCACATCTCAGATCATTTCGAATAAACGGCTTGCATCTCAAATCATCTCAACCTGCATCTTAGATTGATAAACATGCATCTCGAATCCATCTCGGATCATTAGTTGTCAGCATCTTTAAAACTCAGAATCATCTTGGATCATCATTCTCTCAGAAAGGTTGTTGTTCCGGGATACTGTTGATATCTCAGATCTACTGTACCATCTTGAACCTATTGTTACCATCTCGGATCTACTATTCTCAGTCATTGTTCCAAATCACTGTTCCGAGTCACTGTTTCGAATTATTATTCACTTCTCTATTGATCTCTTTTCACTCTTTTGATGATGAATCCAAACAACATTCTAACAGTTGCTGATCTCACCAACACTACCTTAATGGCCATTCAGTCTCAGACTCTGGCGTTGCATCAGGAACTGGACTAGAGTATTGGAACGTCTACCAAAATTCCAAGATTGTTGTATGGAGATGATTATTTTGAATGGACTTGGAGCTTTGAGCAGTATTGCAAAGCAAAGGAACCCGGAATGTGGAGGTGCATTCGTGATGGTCCCCGCACAATCATGTACGCAACTACAGATGATCTAGATACTCGAATTCCTAAACTAGAAAGTTTGTGGTCAGACGAAGATCGAAAAATCAAGGAAGAAGATGATAAGGCTATGGCAAATCAACTATGGCACTTGGTCCTGACATCTTGATTGTTGTTAGAAACTGCACAAGTGCGAAAGAAATCTGGGATGTGCTAAAAAATCTGTACGAAGGAAACACTGACATGAAGGCTAGTAGGGTGAACATGCTAAACCAGCAATTCAGTTCTTTTAATCACATCTACAGGGAGACTGTGGAAAATCAAATCAGGAGATTCGTTAAACTTATTTCACAGATGGCCAGTGCTGGAATTTCGATCACTAATAGTGGGATAAATCACCAACTGTTGAATTTACTGCCAAAGTCTTGGGATGCCGATGTTTCGATGATCAAACGTACCAAGAATTTGAATGAAGTTGATCTTACTGAACTAATCGCCACCATCAAATCATGTGAAATAGACAATTAGCAAAGAGAACTGAACCACAAGAACTCCATGATGGCTGCAGGGGTGGCTGGCTCTAACACTGCATTGATGTCTCAAAGTCATCCTAACCTTATCTTTATCCCCGTGACATACAGTAATCCAAACATTGTTTTTAGTCCATTGACTCAAGCACAGCTTCAAGCTCAGAAGACTAACTATGTTTATGGCATGTCTCTCCCAAACAAGTCAGTTGTTCCGACTACTGTTACTGCTCCGCAATTACCTCAGCAGGAAAACGTTGTCTACAATCCCATTAATCTCTCAGCTCCTCAAAATGTTCAATCTACACCCCCCGCTGAAAATCTCGCATTTCTGACCAAACAAAATGAAGAGAAGTTGGCTATGGCAGCTTCCATGCTCAACAGTTTGAATGCTTTTCTAGCAGGAGATCTCTTGCCTCCTTCAGTGTTTGCTACCGAGATGAATCAAGTGGTTAAAAAAGATATTGAAGAACTGGATGCTTCGTGGAATCTGGCCATGGCTGCTTTTCGAGCAGAAAAGTTTCAAAAAAGATACAGGCGTCGTCCAATGTCAAACATTCGCACTGGGTCAGACAAAGATAAGCTGAGATGCTACAGATGCCATGAACCCAGACACTTCGCTAGAGACTGCAGGACCGTGGGAGATGACGCAACTGCTGTTGCTGCTAGGAATTCAGAAAGGTACATGGTTCCAGTTACATTGCTCAGATGTCAACATCAACCTCATCAAGCCAAGGAGGCTCATGGGTGGGAAAAGCACTAGTGGTGCAAGAGCATCATAGTTTTAGCTGGGTTGATGCTGCAGCTCAAGTGGAACCTCTGAAGATTGCCGAAGTTGCTGAAAATCATCTCAAATGCTTGATCGCACAAACTGAGGAGCCCAGATCTCTCTCCGAAACGGTAAACTGTCTCCTATGCTCAGAAGATTGTAAACATAAAATGGCACAAATGCGAGCTCATAATCTAAATCTCATTAGTGATTACAACAGTGCCATGTCAAAGTACATCGGTCTTCGTGAGAACAATAGAATTCTCTATGAAAAGATTGATGCACTAAAGAAGGACATAGCTCAACTTCACCGAGACATAAACCAATAGAAATGTTGGGTCCATGATTATAAAACCAAACTAGATTCAAAAACTTTGGAATGCGACTTGGTAAGAGTTGAACTAGGACTTCTCACTAGAAAGTTTCAATAAAATGAATTGAATACTAAGAAATATGATACCTGTTACTATGTTCGCAATCTTTGCAACATACAAATGGCATACAAAGAGAACAAGGGAACAGGTTTGGGTTATTCACAAGTTCCTCCGCCATATAATCATAATTATTCAAGAATGCCACTCACTGAGCAAGAACTGGAAAATTATGATAAAATGGCGTATGGCAAACTAAGTGACTATGTTCCTTGGGAACCTTTCAAGCATAAGAATACCCAATCAATCGATTTTCAAAAGCCTATACGTTTTGTAAAAATCATAAACAAAGAGTGCTCAAATGAGTCAGTTGAAAATTTGAAAGGTGAAAAGGAGTCAACAACGACTTCATCTGAAGAACTTGTGAAAACAGTTTTTACTTCTGATTCTGAAGGGAGTTAACTGCTTTAGTGAATGTGCAGAATCAGTGATAGATGAGGAGCCATCAAAAGTGAATGGTGAATCTCATCCAGTTGTTGCTGATGACACAAATGTTTCTTTATGTGATAAACATGATGACTATGTTTGGAATTTTGTTCAGACTATGGTTTTTGAGACTCAGGGTTTTTTCGGTGTTGTTGAAACTGAAACTTCAAATGATATGGTTTTTTATTCAGTTCATGTTTTAGCTAACATTCGAAAAGAGTCTGAGGTATCAGTTTTGAGTGATTCAGAAAACTATTTTAGTTCTTTTGAAACCTCAACAGATACCTCAGATATTTCTAAATCTAGTGAAACTGAAAATATTGTCGTGATGGATTGTTTGAATGTAAATGCTTGTGAACAGGAGAGATCTGATATTTCTGGGAATCAGACCGAAGATTCTAACTCATCAGATAATGGGCAACATGGTTACAGCAGCCAAAATATTGACAAAACTTGCTCATCATCTGGTGACCAAGAATCTACTGATTCTGAAAGTTCAGTTCCATATGAAACCGCTTCCAAAGAAACTGAAACAGTTGTTTCTGAGAGCTCAGTTTCAGAAGAAAATGTTTCAAAGGTTTCAGATGAAAGTAAGACTACAGAATCCACTCCTGCAAAGAAAAGAAGATCTAGAAAAAACCAGAAGACAGCACATAACGAAAATTCAGGAGAAAGTTTACTTAAGTGTTGTTAATCAAAGGAAAAACCCAACTAAAAAATCAACTGAATCAAATTTGAAGGGTAAAGTTGTCGATACTCACTCTTGTGCTGATAAAGTGAGCAGGTTTTTCCTAAGAGTAAAAATGCGCACAAGAAATCAGCACCTAGTGGAAAGAAGAGACCCAATCAGCTCCCCATAATAACACAAGCAGAATTAAGAGTCTTTTTCTCAAAAAGACAGACTTGCTTCAATTGTGGAATTCCGGGGCACATAGCTAGAAACTGTGTTCGTCATCCTATCGGGTCTTATCCGTCCAAAATTTCCATCCATCAGACGCTTCGTGCCATCGACATCAAGGTCATCAAAAGCCTTATGATGGAGACTGGAATCTAGCAAAGAAAACCAATAAAAAATGTTCAAACTCAAACAGTTTCGTAAATCAATACAAGAAATTAAACACATCATCATCACATGTTATCTCAAACAACAAAGAGTTAAAGATTTGGAAACCTAAAAAGACTGCTAGATCTCAGTCAGAGCATTCTCATGTGCCAAATCTTATATCCTCATCTTCTCAAATCTCAAAATCTTCTAACCAACCCATTGAAAATGATCTGGGTTCTTGTCTCCCACTAATCTTTTTATGTGTGCAGGAACGGCTTTGGAGGGCTGTTGTTAGACTTTGGTTAATCGACAGTGGTTGTTCCAGACACATGACAGGGGACATCTCCTAGTTGAACGATATCAAAATCTTCGATGGTGGATTTGTCACCTTTGCAGGGGGAGAAACAGGAAGAATTACTATGAAACACACAGTATGAAATGGGGTTCTCAGCTTCTCTGATGTTAACTACGTTCCTGAACTTAAACACAGTCTTCTTAGCGTCTCTCAGATGTGTGACAATGGTTTAGAGGTTTTGTTTACAAAGGTGGTTGCGTGGTTCTGAAGCCTGGAATTGTCATACCAGAGGATTGGTACTTGATTGAAGTAGAACGACAGGGTAACGCTTACGTGATCGACATGAACAAAGCCCCCACTGATCAAGTTACTTGCTTTCTCTGAAATTGTTGAACATGATGCAATGTTGTGGCATCGATGAATTGGGCATCTTAACATGAAGAATCTTAATCGACTGGCAAAGGGAGGTATGGTTAGAAATTTACCAATCAAGGATTTCATGCAGATTGAAAAATGTGAGTCCTGTGCTCGTGGGAAGCAACACCGTAAGCCTCATAAGCCTAAGCTTGTGCACACGACATCTAAAGTTCTGGAACTGCTTCACATGGATCTTTTTGGTCCTGTCAATGTGCTGAGTATTAGAATAAAAGCTTATTGTCTAGTTATCACTAATGACTATTCTCGTTTAACTTGGGTATTTTTCTTGGAATAAAAAAGGGAAACTGCAATTCTGATAAAGAAATTTGTCACTCTCATGGAGAACCAAGCAAATGAGCGAGTGAAGATTATGCGTTGCGACAATGGAACGGAGTTCAAGAATGTCGAGCTCAAAAGGGATTGAATGTCAATACAGTGCAGCTCGAACTCCTCAACAAAATGGAGTTGAAGAAAGACGAAACAGAACTCTCATTGAAGCAGCCTGCACTATGCTGATGGATTCCTCTTCCACTGATATTTTGGGCAGAAGCAGTGAATACAGCCTGCTATGTACAAAATCATGCTCTCATCAACAAACGTCACATGAAGACACCTTATGAAATAGCTGAAGGACAGAAACCCTCGGTACAGCATTTTCGCACTTTTAGTTGTCCTTGTGTTCTCCTTATCATGGATGCTAAGGGAAATTTTGACGCAAGAGGAGATCCATGCTATTTCATCGGTTATGCAAAGAACAATTCATATCGTGTCTACAACAAAATCAAGAAACAGATCATGGAGACATATTATGTGGATTGGCTGGAAGAAAATCCTAAAGATGCACGTCTTGGACCCGATTGGTTATATGACTATTCTTCCTTGTTTCAGTCTTTTAATATTCTATCTGATTTGATTGTTGATGCAGATGTCTCAAAAACGGTGATACCCATTCCTATCATAGCTGAAGATGATGTTGTCCCGCTTCAAGATTCTTTCAAGAAACTTACCGTGGATCCTCCGGGATTTCATGAAGTTCCTACAGACATGCATCCTTCTTCACAAATACGAGACAAGGTTCTTGAACCTACTGCTGTCAGCAAAATTGAATCCTCTGCACAGCAAACTACAGTTCAAAGAGCTTCACCATTTTCGGAGCCGATTCCGTTAGATTGCACAATTGCTCCTCCTGTAACCCATACTGTTGCATCAAATGAGGGGGAGCAATCTGGGATAGTATCAGGAAGTGCTTCTAACTTAGAATCTAATTTGCAGGCACCAGATGGGGCAATTCCCCAGCACATTAAAAAATCATCCAATTGCAAATGTTATTGGTCCTCTATCTGCCAGTGTTCAAACACGCAGTAGATCAGGAACCATTAACACATGTTTATATTCATGTTTCATATCACAAACTGAGCCTAAGAACATTGACATGTTTATATTCATGTTTCATATCACAAACTGAGCCTAAGAACATTGATGTTGCTTTGTAGGAACCTGGATGGGTCAATGCAATGCATGAAGAACTAAATCAGTTTGAAAAGCTGGGAGTGTGGAACTTGGTGAAGTTGCATGAGGGAAAATGAGCTCTTGGTACTCATTGGGTGTATAGAAATAAACAAGACTATACTGGAGTGATCGTGCGGAACAAAGCTCGGCTAGTGGCGCAGGGATTCAGACAGATCGAAGGCCTTGACCATGATGACTTATATGCAACCATAGCTCGTCTTGAAGCCATACGCATCTTCTTGGCATATGCATCCTACATGGGTTTCACGGTTTATCAAATGGATGTCAAGACGGCGTTTTTGTACGGAAGGTCAAGGAGGAGATTTATGTCGCTCAAACCCCTGGTTTTACAGATCCAAAGAAGCAAGGATATGCGTATAAGTTAGATAAAGATTTATATGGTTTGCATCAAGCACCTCGTGCATGGTATGCAACTCTAACAGAGCATCTGCTTGCTCATGGTTATGTACGGGAATGATAGATCAAACATTGTTCATTAAACGCGTTGGCGAGGATCTTATCCTTGTTCAAATCTATGCTGACGACATCATTTTGGGTCTACCAATGAAGAGTTGTGCAAAGAATTTAAGGACGTGATGAAGAAGAAGTTCGAAATGAGCTCTCTAGGTGAAATGACTATGTTTCTGGGCTTGCAAGTTTGTCAAAGCAATCAAGGAATCTTGATCCATCAAGGAAAGTATGTTCAGGACATTCTCGCAAAATTCGACATGTCAAACTCGAAGCCCATCGACTCGCCTATTGCTGAACGGCCATTGCTGAAATGACTATGTTTCTGGGCTTGCAAGTTTGTCAAAGCAATCAAGGAATATTGATCCATCAAGGAAAGTATGTTCAGGACATTCTCGCAAAATTCGACATGTCAAACTCGAAGCCCATCGACTCGCCTATTGCTGAACGGCCATTGCTGAATGAGGATGCTGAAGGTGATCCGGTCAATCAAACGATGTACCGATCTATGATTGGTTCATTGATGTACTTAACTGCGAGCCGGTCGGACATTATGTTTGTGGTCTGCCAATGTGCCAGATATCAAGCTAATCCTAAACTTTCTCCTCTTTCAGCTGTTAAACGAATCTTTAGATACCTCAAGGGAGCTCCAAAATTGGGCCTCTGGTATCCTAAAGATTCGAATTTTGATCTGTTTGCTTTTTTTGTGACAGTAACTTTGGAGGGACAGACAGGGATATGAAGTCCACATCAGCTGGATGCTAATACTTGGGAGACAGGCTTATTTCATGGCATCAACTGCAGAAGCAGAATATGTTGCAGCATCTGCATGCTGTTCCTAGGTTATTTGGAATCAACATCAGCTCGAGGATTACGGTTTGACTTATCTTAACACTACTATCTATTGTGATAATGATGCCGCTATCCAGATTGTCAAAAACCCTGTTTTTCATTCCAAAACAAAGCACATTGATATCAAAGTTCGTTTTATTCGAGATTGCTTCGACAAAGGATTAATTAAACTTGAAAAAATCCATACAGATGCTAATACAGCGGATCTTTTTACAAAACCTGTCAGTAATTCGAGATTCAAAGTGCTTGTGGACCTTTTAAAAATGATGCGTTTTACCGACTAAGCAACTTTAAAAAAATCAAAATAACTAAATTTGTGCATAAAGTTTTCTACTTCTGCACAAATTTAGGGGGAGAAATATTTGCTTTGCTGCTCAAATCTAATGTACTTAGTTAACACATATAAGGTATCAATGCTGTAAAAGAGAGGATTCTTGTGATGTGTTGATAGGCTTATCGCTCAAGAGTCAAAAAGATACCAAGTGACTGACTCTCTGACAAGCTATACATCTCGTGGGTAACGTATCATCGGCATATGATTTCATGGTCTTAAATCCGGTGTTGATAGATAGCCAATGTCTGAAGTTTCAAGTCTTTATGCCGATAAGTCATCCGGGATATCAGGACTGCCCTTCTATTGCATCCAGAGTCATGCAGACCTAGGCACAGTCAAGATATCCTTAAAAAGAGCCTAAATGGAATGGCCAAAACCTTAAAAAGGGGGGGGGAATCTCTCACGAGAAAATCCCATGTTCTTGCAAAAGTCAAAACATACCGTATAAGGTACTGTGCATGTAACCCTTGTCTGATATTGTCTGGTCTCTTTGAAATACGTTGTACAGACATGTTCACCAACAAATCGGACATTGTAAGAAGAAAGGATGACCTCGGTATATTCACTTGTTACAATGAACTGTTGTGCTTACCTTAATCATAGGGGTATGCCTTGATGTGGGACACACGGATGTTACACAAACTCACTTGATGAAGTTACAAGGTTGAAAATTGAAGATTGATGCGATGAGTTTAAAAGGACAAATATATCAGCAATCGCACGGTTCTGTTTGACCAAGCTCATGCCGAAAAATGTTCCTTAATCGTTTCAGAATTGGTTTGATCTCATGGCAACTATCCCCTTATCCCTTGATGATTATTATTTTATTTTTATTTTTATTCTCTCTTCCTGTAAAACTGGTTGCTTGGTCGATTGGATCACAGATTTTGACAAAAGGTGTTACTGTTCAGGATTGGTTAAAACTGATAGGGGCCCGAAAAGATTAAAATATTTCTGTTTAGAGTGGGCCCACTCATCTCGAATACACTCACCTGTTTCTGATCACTGTTTCGAGATGGACCAGGTTAGAGATGGACCTGGCCAAATTATCTCGAACTAACTGTTCAGAGATGGGCCTGGTTCTATTTTAAGTCTTTATAAAGCCCATCTCGAGTCATTTCGAGTCATTTCGAACTCTTGTTTATCCGGATCTCTCTCATCTCAGACTCAGAGGTAGTTCTTCTTCATCTCGGATGCATCCCGGATGCTCTTATATGAACCTTCTCGAATGACAAGGGTTCATTGACTTGAACCCTTGTCATTCGAGTTCATCTGACCTATTCAAATCGGTGTGGACCTTTGAACTTCAGTTCTCCTTTGACCCTCTGACCTTCTCCTCTGAACTACTAACTTTTCAACTAAGTTGACCTGTCATACAGTTTAGAGGAAATTGATCTCTCCTATAAATGTTGACATCTTTGTTTCAAGTGCAGAAAATGGCGCAGAAAATGATGGATAAACGCCAGCTAGAAGTTGAAGCTTTTCACAATCAAGCCTTCTATTTGTCTAATCCTCCGCCGGAATATCGGAAAAGATTTGATTCTCTGATCATTGGACTGACAAATGCCAACTTACTCATGCTTTAAAGACAAATCCAGTAATTGATGAAGACATGATCCAGGACTTTTGGACAAACGCTAAAGTCAAAGGTGGAGGTGCTTATATTGAAACAAAGATTGGAGAAAGAGAAATTAAGGTTTCAGAGGCAGACGTACAAGACGCACTACAGTTTAGAGACAGCGAACGTCATCCTACTGCATTCGACAAAGATAGCGTGATGAAAGCTCTACATCGAATGAGTTATGAAGGAGCATATCCAACAATGTTGAATAAACTTTTCCCACCATACTGGAGGTGCCTTGCTCACATATTTTTATAGTGTATTTCAGAGAATAAAGGCGGTCGGGACCAACTGAATCAGACACAGATGGCAGCACTTATTGCATTAGTGAACGACTGGGACTACAACTTTTCAGTTTTCATTTTTGACAACATGAAGAGTATGTTGGAAAGTACAAAGAAAAAGGTGTTCCTGCTATATCCAAGACTTGTGCAGATGATCGTTGACAAGAAGTATCCTGAGCTGATAAAAGGCACAAACGACCTGAACTTAAAGCTGCTAGGACCAAGTTGTTTCGAAGCGGCATGCAAACAGCGAGATTCTGCTAATGTCAAGTTTGTTGGTCGATATGAGCTGATTAAACATGGGAAGTTCAAGGAAATTGTATATGCTCCTAAACTAGTGACAGCGTTTGTAGCTGAAGAGCATTATATTCAGATTATCGGCGGACCAAGACAACCAGAACCAGCCGTTGAAGATCTTGTTTCAGGAGAAGAAAAAGAAGAAGCAACGGCACAGCTGAACAGAGACAGCTGAGGAGACTGTTAGAGAAATGAATTTGATTTCTGCTGAGAACCTTGAAGCTTTACTAGCTTCTCTTAAGGGTGATTTTGGGATCCCTTCTCCTGGTATCATTCCTTCCAATGAAACACAGTTTGAAGATGATGAATTAGAGAACGTCTTTACATCTGATGCCCCTGATCTCCCCAAGCCCTCAAACTCAAGTACTATTACTGATCCAATATCACAGCCAGAAAGTTCTAGTGGAGTTCGTGGTGAGGTAGGCAGTTCTGCCGGTGGTTTATCAGAGTATGAAGAGGCCGCAATAAGAATGGCAGCTGAAAAGATGAAATTTATCGAGCAGTCTGATAGCGATGATGATGAAACTGTGGATGTTGGCAAGCTACAGCGAAGAGTGGTGCTGCTAGAACAGGAAAATGAATTGAAAAACGCTCAGATGGCATCCTTACAAAATCAAATATCTATCAGAGACCAAGCTATTGAGCAACTTCAGGGTGATGTGAGCCTGCTGATGACAGAGATTTACGAGATGAAGGCTAAGTTGCAGAAAAAGTTTGGAAGTGAATTTCCGGATAAGGATGATGATCCTATTAATGTTGCACATCATGAACGCACAGAAGCGGAAAAGGTTGCAGCTGATGCAGAGCATGAAGCAGGTATGGATGCATATCTTTCAGCTGAAAATCAAAGAAACGAAAACAACCACAGAAAAGGAACACCAGCAGCAAGAAAATGCTCATAATGAAGAATCAAGATGTAAATCCCCTCGATGAAAACTTTCAACCAAAGGATCCATCGAAAGTTTTAGACCGATGTGTCATGGCGATAGGATAAAGTCAGAAACAAGTCAGAGGTGAAATGTTGGAGATATGATCATGACAGGAACTTATGGATAGTCACGAGGGAGAGCGGCCATAGAGAATACTATCCGAAGCAGACACAATTTGAATCGTGGACGAAGATTGATCTGAAAAGTCTCTTGAGAGCTCGCTACTCTGACTCAGATCCAAATCAATGAGGTCCTGGATGGGCATTTCATTCAAAGCTTGAACATGAAGTATCTCATAACTTCCCAACAATGAAAAATGTTGAATCATATCTGAAGAAAAGCCCAGGCATTCGAGATCCTCATACTCACAAACGGTTTCAAAACGTACTGACAAAGACAAGGTTATTCCAGCTGCTCCAAAGTTTCCAAAAGGTGTGCTACAGAATCTCTGCTATTGGCCTTACGATTCGAGAATGGCTGAAGCTGTTATTGGTATAAAAGAAGAGGCATTCAGGTTGGCTGATACTTTGGATTTAGTTAGCTTTCACAAGGAGGACATTCTAATGTTGGGTGCACATCAAATTCAAGCAAGTGACAAATACGAAGAATGTGTGAAATCTTGGACGAGTGCAGTGGCCACAGTGATTCAAAACAAATTATTTGCACATGATTGAAAATCCTGAAACGTAAGGCTATTTCTAATGCAATAAACCTAGGGGAGATTGTAGAGGCATTAATAGGTTTATGCATTAGTATTGGTTAGGGATTGGGTTATTATAATTGTAATGGGCTTGGGGAAAGGCCTTGGGCCTAAGAGTTAAGGGTTTTGGAGCACTAACCCTCTAGTATATATAATTGATGATGTATTAGGGTTTTGTGGCTCTTTGATTATTCTTCACTTTATTAAACAAATTCCTAATTTGTATGCAAGTTGAATCTTTCCATCTTCATCTTATTTCTAAAGCTTGTTAGTGTGGTATCGATTAGATCCGATTTTCGGGACCTACAAGTCTTCATGATTAAACAACTCCATGACATGCAACGACTCCAAGATAGGTGCCCCTCCCTTTAGGGTTGATTTGGGTTGGAGTGAGTTCAAATCATCCTATTGGTTGGGTTCATGAGCTCAAGTGGGTTTCAAGATGGGTGTCCTCTCTATACTTATTGTTCACAATATAAAGGTTGCATATAGCTTCTTGAGAGCGGGTGGTACATGATTAGGGAGTAAGTTATCAGCTTTGTAATTTGTGTTAACGAAAGTAGAAATCCACAAAGAAGTGGCGAAACTAACATCGATGGGATCTAATTAGGGGTGTTAATCGTGTCAGGTTGACGAGTTCCGGGTTAGTGAATTGAATTGTTATACCTGAACAAGCCCAACATTTAATTCTTGTAGAAACCCATCACAGACACACTTACATCCGTGTAACTTGTTAAATGAGTTAGTGGGCTGTAAAAAAAACATGTTAAATGGGTGATAAACGGTTATGAAGGTCGACCTATTTAATTGAACAGGTTAAACATATCAACTCGAACATGACTCGTTTATAGAAACAGACTAACCTAAACACGACCCACTAATTACTAGTTTTGTTGGAAATCGCCATCCATATTTCTAGGGTTCTTTCTCTATGAAATGCTGCAAAGTTTATGTAGGCATGTTAGTGACAATAGCACAAGCAGTCACTGTTGCAAAAAGTTAAAAAAATCCAGATATTCAAATAACATTTTGTTCAAATCATTTCAAGATTTCAAACTGAAAAACCACATCCACATGCTCCAAATGCATGGGACCCTCGGATCTTGGATATGGTTGTAAACTTGAAATGGATAGCATCAAACTTAATAATTGTTTACAGATTTAATAAAAAAAGAAAAAGATGATCGGAGAAGTTGCAGCAGTTCCCAGATCTTTGTGGGTTCATCCCCACACAAAAATCCGATCCTTAACTTCAATCTCAGTTTCAATCCCTACAAATCGAACCCTTTTTGAGAAAATTAAAAATCCAGCAAGAAAATTATCCACGACCTCAGGCACCCCTTTGCTCTCTGTCAAAGCTGCTGCTGCTTCTTCAGGTTTGGTTACCCGCATTCATATAATCGTTCATGCTCCTGTTTGACATTGTTACACAGTGAAGTGAAACACTAATTGTTGATGGGTTTACAGTGGAGTATGCCGAAGAACCCGCAACAAGTGTGAAATTTCCGACATCCTTGGATCTTCCTGGTTGCTCAACTTCATTATCTTTGATCGGAACAGGTTAACGCTTCAAAATCATTTCCAGGATTGTCATTTTTATTATTTATATTTTTGCATATAGTTAACTCACACATCTATTTCCAGGATTCAGAGAAAAAGTGTTTGCAATAATCGGTGTTAAGGTATATGCGGCGGGGCTATACCTGAACCCTGACATCTTGGATACTCTAGACGCCTGGAAAGGACGAAAAGCAGCTGAAATCGAGCAAGATTCGTCGTTGTTCAATTCAATTTATCAGGGTAATTACAGCTTTGCTTGATAATCAAGAATTTAAGATGGCTGGGCTGTACTAAGCATACCCTTGGTCCCATTTTTTACTAAATGTGCCTCTATCAAACAGTTACTTTACTTATACGGGCCGTATATAAAGGGGTACGTTTAGCCAACCCCATATCCTTACGTGATTTGATTTCTCAAGAACTTAAGAGATCTGTGCTAAAGTATCTCTCCCAGTTTTACTAAATGTGCCCATGCTAAATTAATTGTTAAGCCAACCCCATTTAATATGGACATGCTTGCATGATTTGTTTGATTCCTCATGAATGTGCAGCTCCGTTAGAGAAATCTTTGCAGATCGTTCTGGTCAGAGATATCGATGGAAAAACTTTCTGGGATGCTCTAGACGAAGCTGTCTCTCCGAGAATCAAATCACCCAATTCGACTGACAGAAGCGCGCTCTCCGCCTTTCGTGCTCTCTTTCAAGATCGACCATTAAAGAAAGGAACTTTCATATTTTTGACCTGGGTTGACCCTTCCAAAATGCTGGTTCGTTTGATTTCACTTCCAAATTTGTTTATCTGATTATCGTGACATCAGTTGGCGTTAAACAGTCAAAGATATTTCTGATTGTCTGTTCATTATTCAGTATCACGAGCTCAGTTTCAAAACACATCCATACGCTAGCTAAATGTTGTTGTGGCATTTACAGGTTCACATATCAACTGACAGGAATCCATCGGCTGCAGAAGCTACGATCGAATCAGAAAATGTGACCTCTTCTCTCTTTGATGTATTTTTTGGGCGTGCACCGGTTTCTCCTACCTTAAAATCATCAATAAGCAACAGCTTGGCTTCATTTCTCAAATAAACTCAGCTGTTGGTTATCAGTATCAGTTAGCAACTGCTTGGCTTCGTGAATTTCTTTTTTATGGTTTCCTTAAAATAGTAATTGTTCTGGGAGCCGAGGGTCCTAGTGAGAGCAGCTTTAGAGGTAAGGTTTGCTTTCATCGCACCCTCCCCAGACCCTACCAATAGCTTTACTGTGAGTGAGATTTGGCTTGGTACGTTTGTTTGTTTGTTTGAATTACTAGAAGCAATTACATCTGTATGCTCAAGAAAATAGTGGTTTGTGACCAAGATTATGAGCTTTTGATCATACAAGGTAGTCTGATCTGGTTTAATCTAAGCATCTTTAGAACTTCCAATATGTTTGGTCTTTTGGATGGTTGTGTTTCTAGGTATAATAAATACATGTCTAATTTCGTTTATAATAAGGCCTACCTGCAGACTGATCTAAAACCTTGTCCAATGTGACTTTTTAAGTCAAAGAACTAAACTCCCAACTTCAAATTTGTCATAATTAATACTTGTAACAAACTACCATAACGACTTCATAGAAAAATGTATAAATCACACATTCATAATCGAACTTCTCCTAGTTTGACCTAAGTCAAACTCATACCATGAAGATTATGACTAGAAGCCGAGACTTCTCTTCTTAGCTTCTTAATAGATAAAGATGTTGACCCATCTAGAGTCATACCCTTAATATGAATTACAATAACTTCAGCGTTCTATTAATGTTATCATATAATTAGTGTTTCATATGTATTTTACAATACACGTATAAAGACAGCGATTAGAAGATTAAAACAAAGCCAAAAACAATTGACATAAATAATGATTATCCCATATGAACAACACCAACCTCTCTATGAGACTGGGACTGCATAAAACTTGCATCAATCGCAATCAGTTCGCTTGACTTTTGTTGACCATGTGCTTGCTTGTGACACGGGCTACTGTTGACCAACCCTGGATGCAGTTCCATGTCCGTTAACTTCTGTTGACTACGTGCATGATCCCAACTGTTGCTCCTATACATATAATGTGGAGAAAGACCAACCGTATTTCTATTTCTAACCTTTACCCTGGAATCATATTCGTCTTTCATGTTTCTGCTACCCTCTAACGGAAGAACTGGACCCACTGTTCGCCCTAATCATGTTTACCATAAAACCGGAATGTAAACGCCAGCCCATATACTAAAAGCACTTGATTTATGCAATTAAAGTCGAATAAATATTTACCTTTAGGCATCCTTGGGGGCGGCCGAGAGGCGGCATTAAAAATATTTGTGGTTGTATCGGCGTCTCTGCCACCACGAGACGCGTTATCTGCTGAACTCTGCTGCAGCTTGGGAGCAGTAGTGCTTGAAGATACTGTAGACCTAAATACATGTAAAAATTACAAACAAAAATGAGTTAAAATTGGTTGGTAAAAGATAAACCAACTTACAATTTATTTACCATTTTTTATTACCAGACTCATTTTATATTAACTTAAACTAAAAATTACTGATGCAGCACTGGTTGATGTCAAGTGAGCTGCCACATCAGATGTCATATAAGCAAAAAAAATGTTTACATGGGAAAAATAGTTAATAAATATACTTATCTTTTTCAAAGAACTGTTTTAAAAATATCTTAAACGCCAAATCAGATGCAACAATGACATATATATATATATATACATATATATATATATATACATATATATAATATACATATATATATGTATATAGGGAGAGGATCATGAGAAAACTCTTTCTTCGTGAGAAATCTCAAGAGAACTCAATCAAACGATTGAGATTTGTGTTGAGTTTTTTCTGGGGTTTAATTTTTAGGATTTATGGTTAAGAGGTTAGGGTTTAGCTTTTAGCATTTAGTTTTTAGCTTTTAGGCATAGCCTTTAGAGTTTAGCTTTTAAGCTTTAGGGTTTAGTTTTTTGGGGTTTAGGATTTATTTCTTAGGGTTTAGGGTTTAAAGTTTAGTAATGGTTAGATAGAGTTTCCTCACATGAAAAAAGAGTTTCTCATGATCCCTCCCCAATATATATATATAAATATATATATGTATATACATATATATGTATATAGGTATATATGTATATAGGTATATATGTATATACGTATATATGTATATACGTATATATGTATATACGTATATATGTATATACGTATATATGTATATATGTATATATGTATATATGCCATGTAAATGAAAAATCATATGCCACCACCTCAGCATTCTTTTTGTAACGTCAATAAAAATATGGAACTTGTATATATGTATATATGCCATGTAAATGAAAAATCATATGCCACCACCTCAGCATTCTTTTTTGTAACGTCAATAAAAATATGGAACTTTTGATTATATAACTTTCAACACTCTTACCTTGGGAGGGAAACATGCTTCCTCCCTGGAGGTATAATGGGCCCACTTTTCCCATCGTTTTCCTCAAGATACGCAAACTGCCTCCTAATTTGGCCAATGCCACTACACGTTACAAAAGAAACATGTTAGAATCAACAAAGAGTCCAATAGGAGAAGAAAATGTGAATCACTAAATATTGAGTTATTAAAAATAACCTAGGATAAACAAAACCAGAGCGATCATTGCCCGCCAGGTAATCTTTGAGCAACTGAGGGTGGTATTCTAGAATCTCCCGATATATTAATTCCCTGATATCGTCTTTTGTGACTCTTCGTCTCTCAAACTCAAATTCCAATTTGGAAAACGCCTGACATGATGGCTCACGCTCGACTTTTGATAGGCCCTTAAAGTACGGGTCAGCTAGAGCTTGTTCTGCAGTGAGTCGGTCTTTTGGGTCGAAGGCCAATAGCCGTTGCAATAGTTTAAGTGCCAACGGGTCAGCTTGTAGAAACTTCTCAGTGAAAGATACCGCTTTCTTTCTACGCATGTCAGTCAAGTATTTTCTGGCTTTGTCATTACGAACCTGCATTAAGTTTAAACGGTATAACATAACAAAGTGTTTGGATGTTTGTGTTCGAAACTAATACTGTGATATCGAACGATCATGCTTAGATAATGTAACATACTCTAGAGATAGTATCTGATGATGGCGTCCCGAGAAGATCCGTAATAAGCTCCAGCTGGTGAACCGCACTTTTTCCAGGAAAAAGAGGCTTTCCTGTTAGTACCTCAGCGAATATGCATCCAACGCCCCAAATATCAATAGCGGTGGTATACTACAATCAACAGTGAAATAAAAATAAAAACCACAAGAACGAAAACAGCAACTAACAATAAAACCGGCCACAAATTGACACAAACCGTGATACGGTTACCTGAAGGGAAGAAAACTCAACTTCCAGAGAATTCAATAGATCCAATCAAGGACCTTAAAATCTAAGCAATAAAGCGTGTTATTTTGACTTATTTTGACTTTCTATGAGGATATGACCAAATGACCAATATACCCTGGTGGATTATTAAATTATACCTTTGAATAAAAAGATCCGCATAGCTCAGGAGCCCGATACCATCTTGTTGCAACATAGTCCTGCAATATTTGAAAAACAAAACAAAGGGAAACATGTTATTTCAATTTGTATTAATGATTAAACAACATGATGTGTAATAAATCATAAATGAAATAGATAGCATACCGTCCAAAATATCGTTGTAGGGGTATCTGTAAACGCAGCCCTTGCTAGTCCAAAATCACATATCTTGAGTTTGCAATTTGCATTTGCTAATATGTTCTTCGGTTTTAGATCGCGGTGATACACATTTGCTGAATTTATATGAACTGCGTCAGTTTTGGTACCAAAAAATGTTACTTTACCAATAAAGATACAATTTGATGTTAAAAAGGTTACCCGTATGCATATATTTTAAAGCTCGAAGCATTTGATAGAGGAAAAACCGATGGTGATCATGTGTCAAGTCATCGTTGGCCTTTAAGACTTGATGCAAATCGGATTCCATGAGCTCAAATACTACATAAATATCTTTAAAATCTCGTCTTGACGGTGGCATCATGATACATTTGATTTCAACAATGTCGGGATGGCGTAAAAGCCTAAGCAATTTAATCTCACGCAAAATTCGGATAGCGTCCGATGAATGTTCAAAAATGTTGGTTATTTTCTTTATTGCAACTTTTTCACCGGTTTGTGTGTCGACTGCAGCACAAACGACACCATAACTTCCTTTTCCTATAATTTCCAAAATTTTGTATCGGTTTGAATCACCATATTCGGTGAAAAACTCCACCTCCTTTGAACCCTGATCCAAAACAGATTACAACCAACAACGTAAAAAATCAGAAAAAAAAAATATTCAACCTGCTGCAACTAGGGACAAAGAAAAAAAGGGTATCAATCAAGATTCTAATTGACAACCAAGTTTCTCAAGCGTCCTACAAACTCACTGAAGGTTCTTTTGGTTCTTCTAAGGTAACCAATTTTCCAATCTTGTGAAAGAAAATGTTAAAATCTTTTAAAATTAACTGACTTAAATGAAAAAATTATGAAACTTGTTTAATATTTAGACATTTTTTTCTTTACTAATACTTCCTACTTCAAGTTAAATTGAAAAAAAATAGTCACTAAGTATCATTTAAGATTCATGTTCATTTGGCTAACTTAACTTTAAAAAATTAACATTTATAGAAACATTTCACAAGATTGGTACACCTAGCCAAAGTTGAGTGACTTTAGTGGGAAAAAAAAAACTTTGAGTAACTTAACACACTTGAGAAACTTGTTAACTATTGTGTGAAGCATTCCTATGTAAGAACCCTAATTTTAAAGTACAGACCAAATCCTTTTATCCCAAAATTGAGCTCTTAAAGATCAAAATTCTAAATTGTTACAGAATCATACATTAATCAAACAAATGTAACATTCAATACCCAAAATAGAACAGATAAAGACTTGACCCACAAGCAATAACATCATCAAACTCACAAATCTTGATGTTTTCAACAACTCAACTCAAAGACATAACAAATAGAGCAAATTAAACCTTTTTTCGCCGATCTTGCTGCATCATTAACCTCTCAGTCTGTTGAACCCAAATTCAAATCAAAGAAGAAGGAAATTGAATAAGAAAAAAAAAGCAAAATCAGTCGCCTTTGCCCCACCTACCGCGACTTCGAATGACCAAATCGCAATCCCCAGAAATGTAATCGGCCACAATGATACTCATCCGATTCTTGATAAAAGAAACCCTAATGGTCTTAACACTATCATCGATACAACCGAAGCTTGAATAATATAGATGGAAAGGTTTATCCGCTGGGGTGGGTGGGTAGAGTAGGGATTTTGGTGATTTTGAAGGGTTAACCTCTCCTATCCTTTGGATTGGGTCTTCGTCTTCGAGTCTTTCCCAAATTTTAGGGGGCGTTTTCAATTCATTGATAATAATAATAATATAATATAATAATATTAGCCTTATCTTATCTTTTTATTTATGGAATTAGTTGCATGAATGGTCCTTTGGTGTTGGATGTATTGTGGTTATGATACCTAACTTTCATTAGTTACATATTTAGTGTAAAGAGTTTAAGGAAGGGTAACGTAGATATTATCTAGAGTGGATGAATATTTAATTTTATTATTGTTAATATATTAATGTTAATTAATATGTATGAAATATATAGAATACCTATTCACAATGAAAAAACATAATGAGTAAAGTGTGACCTCATCTAGGGTTAGTTTTTTTTATACATCCACGAAACACTTTTATAATCTTGTCGCCCTCGGCCCCTTTTAGGAGAAAAAAGGAGAGGGGAGTTGCAAGCCAGAACCAACCCTATAATTCATCCTTATTCATAGGGCTGCAAATAAATCAAACGTTCACGTAAATAATTCGTAAACTGTTCGGCGTGAAGTTCGTTAGTGTTCGTTCGTTCATTAAACAAACGAACACATACAAGAAATTTCGTTCGTCTAGTTAAATGAACAAACATGAACAGAAGCTGCATTCGTTCATTTATGTTCGTGAACGTTCGTTAAAGTGTTCGATAGTTCATTAGTGTTTTTAGCTTTTATATTGAATTTAAATGCTTCAAAATTCTGACAAATAAAATAATTAATAAGTGTCGGCGTATTATGTATTATGTTCATCAACGCTTATTTGTATCCGTTTGTTTCCATTTGTAATCATGGACATCAGTTTGTCTTCGTTTGCGTTTGTTGCCTACAATTAACAAATGAACACGAACGCGTTCATTTCCTTAACAAACAAATCTCGTTCGTTAAGTGTTCATGAATAGTTCATGAACACATATTTCCTTAACAAACAAACACGAACAAGGTCTTGTCCGTGTTCGTTGAGTTCGTTTGTAGCCCTACTTATTCATGTTGCATTATATATATTATATTATATAATGGAAAGATAATAGCAGAGTATGGGAATTGAATAGCAAAGTTGTGACACCCCGATATTTGTTGATCAAATACTAAGGTGACATGTGTCTAAAAAAACCCTCCATATAATTTACAATGTTGAAGGAGGGGGGCTAAAAATCGTCAAAAGGGGAGAATACAAAGTTGAGAGGCTAAAGTTGTCTAAAAGCAAAGTTTTGGGCATATTCGAGGTCCTTGCGGACCGTATTAATATCCCCTTGCGATCCGCAAGGGGTCCCCAGATAGCGAGTTCTTGGCTGGCAGCAGCCTTCTTCCAAACCTTGCCACCTTGCTTACGATTGCCACCTTTCTCTTCGGTTGTGCCACCTCCTACGACACTAATCCACCCTTGGTTTAAAAGAGTGAGAAGCGCACAAAAGCGACGAGATCTAAAACTGAGGCACGAAGCGCAAAACGATGGGCTTTTCGTACCCGAGGCGCAAGCTAATTATATATATTTTTCTATATATCCCATAGGTTCTTAGCGTTATCTACCCAAAATATAGCTATCAATAAGGTTTTTGTATGATTTTAGCTACATGTACAAGCCAAAAAACCCAAGGTACAACAGTTAGATGCATAAAAACGCCTTGGGTACAAGAGGCGCGCGCCTCAGGTAAAAAAAGCCCAGAAAAATCCCAAAAAAACGCTTCTTGTAATTACTCTAGGTGCTGAGCGAAAAAACCCCAGAGTGTGCACCTCAGGCACACTTTTTAAAAACCAATGATCTACCTCTAAGAGCTCAGGGACACTTGTCTTAACATCCTTGATCCTCCTTTGGCTATAAATAACACTTGAACCTTCATTTTCATTCATACCAAAACCCAAAACACAAAGTCAAAGTGTGAGTTCTAATTTCTTCTGCATTCAAGCTTCTTTTTTGGGTGTTTTAAAAAGTTCTCTAATACAAGTAAGTTCTGCTCCCTTAGCTCTTTACGTATAAGTCGGTCTCATAGTTTAGTTTTGTTCGAAAGTCCGGAATTGTCAACAGTTTGACTTTTCCGTTGACTTTCAATTCTGTCCACTTTGGTCAGTCAAATTAAAATTAAATTCACCAAAGTGATCATCATGATGTAGGGTATAATACACTGTATCATATCATATGATCGTCACGTCTTAATGGGTCAAATGACAAATCAAACTTATACTTCTAAAAAGTCAAAATTCAGGTTTATGCAAATATCGAAGAATGAATTTAAAAGATTACATATGTAATCTGATGTTTTGACACCAAACAGTTTGTACAATATAATAAGATATATTTTAACATGTTGTCGTGAACCCATTTGACCATCCGAACCGGTATTTACGCGCATGACTTGTTAAAATGACATAAACCAGAAAAACGAGTCATAACATGTCAAACCTTTTCAAAACACTTTCAAATCAGAATGTAAGGTTAACAAACCATATTACACGAGACCCTTCACTCATATGGTTATAAATCACATTCTATTCGGTCAATGCTTAATCGAGCGGAACTGTGCTCAAATCTTTGTTAACCGGTCAAGTCCAATGGACTTATAATGACCCGTATACAAATCACATTCTATTCGGTCAATGCTTAATCTAGCGGAACTGTGCTCATATCTTTGTTAACCAGTCAAGTCCAATGGACCTATAATGACTCGTAAACAATTCTAATGAATAAATATTTCCATTCACTCTGGACTATAGAGCCTTCCAGAAATCGCACTGTAGGAAAATAAACGTTGAATTCGGTTGTGCAAAGAACCAAATACGTTGTGAGCACAACTAGCACATGTAAATACATTTTTAACCACTTCTATTATATAAGACTTGATATGGTACAAAACCGCTTGGTACGGGTATTGCAATTAACAAATGCTTTCAGAATGTTGATAACCCGATTTTGATCCGTATTGCTTGATTAATATAAACCATTTGGGGGCTAATAGTATTGTATCCGAGCGCCCTGATTCATTTATTCTAATGACCATTAAAGTGCGGGGTGTATGCATACACCTAATAGACACAAAAACATACGGTGTGTATATTAATTAAAAGCCGGTTTTGAACACTGGATCCCGGATGTGATAAGCATGTAAATCTGGTAGCAAGGAAATATCAATAACTCACAAATGATTTTAAATATTTTACAAATGAGTCAGTTAATTGTATTTACCGGCGCAAGCTAACGTATTTTTAAAGATTAACATACGGGTAACAAACCTCAATAGTAGGTTGGATAAAGCTCTGTTAAAAAACTTTGGAATTTGAGACTCCATGGCAAAAGACCTATGATGTCTCGAAACCTATTTTATCTAGATCCTACCTTTGAGATGCTTATACCGAATAGTTGACATTTTAAAAGTTTTAATATAATTCGGCGATTTTCGATACTTGTACTTTAATATATAAACTCCCTATTTCCGATGCACTGTGAAACTGTATACAAGCGTTACGTTTAAACTCCACATCAGGCCCACATGGAAAGCAGTGTGTGACAAAAATTTCAAGGTTTGAGTTTATGCGAGTCTATAACATATAACAAAAGGCATTATTTTCTGCTAGTAATTTTTAAGTGTGTTTAACCCAAAAGTTTATCTTTAACTTTTTTATATCAATACTAAAGCATAATTATAATATAAATACAAGTATGTATGTGAAATAGTTAGTTAATAAACTTAAAAAATAGTTATTTTCTCATCTTGTAAACTTTGAAATAAATAATTTAATCAATTTCGATAACAATAAAATGAACATGTTAAAAAAATCAAAAGTAAATGACTCAACCCGTGAAACAGTTAAATTGATCAAAGACAACAAATTTTGCTATATATGATCGTATGTTTGACCTAAAACCTATCCAAACACAACTTAGATTAAACTCAAACTTACAAATTAAATGTTAAACTAGTAAAAATTACCTGGGCGTTGCGGCGGGAATTCAAGGTATCTGTTAGTTAATGACAATATCAATACGATTACTCAACCCGCGGGAATTCAAGGTAGATGTTAGTTCATGACAATATCAATACGATTACTCGTGCATTGCAGCTATACGATTACTCACGCATTACACCAAAACGTGAATTCAAGGTAGCTGTTAGTTCATGATAGTATCGATATGATTACTTAGGCGTTGCGACGGCTTAGCGCATGCATTATATGCATGTTTTTAGTCAAGTGACATCGTAACTAACGGACTTGAAAGAAGGGTTGTGAGGACAACACACTTTCAAATTTGTTAATTTTGTAAGTTCTAAAAACTTTTGCTTTGGTGTTTTTAATGTTGTTTGATACATATTTTATTACTTATTGCTTCTTCTTTTATGTCAATTTTACATAGTAAATAATATGAATCATCTAAAATATATGGAAAAAATACACAGGACATGTTTTGAGATATTAAGAGCAAATATAACCATTCATCACATATCTCAACAAACATAGCATTGAATTGTGCTAATGATATTGTTTCTCAAAAGACTAAAATTAAAAGTCACCCAATAATCACCGCCCCCAACTCTTACCCTCCAACTTTCCACGATAGGTTATTATTATGTTTACAAAGTAAAAAGATTAGCTGGGATTTACTTTGCATCCAAAGATTTGAGTTTCATTATGTTTACCAAGTAAAAAACCCATAAGACATCGTTTACCGGCTACGGTTCCGGCGAACACCACCAAGGGTTTATCAATCTTTTTCAACTCCGCCATGGTGGAAACCAAAACCAAAGCATGCAACATCTCCATTCTGCCCTCCTTTCCACCGCCATAGCCACCACAATCACTACCTTGTCACTCTCTCTTTCTCCTTTGTTCTCTCCCCAAACCATCATCACCACACCAACATTGGCACACTGCTGCCGCTACAACCATCACCACCTTCACCAAACAGTCCCGCTGTCACCATAAACACAACCACTGCCACCTTCAAACAGTTCCACCACCATAACCAGCACAACCATCGCCAATTTGATGACCATTATCCTTTTTTCTTGCCCAAATCAGTTCATTAAAACCATAAAACAAAAGATAAAAAAACGAAAACAATAAAAGCAATCGACTTAGATTTATAGATCATCATCGCCGTTGCAAAACAAAGAGGCTCAGATGCACAATTCGCCATCGCGGTCGCCAACAAAGCACAGCTCAGCACCGCCAAGACTGCAACCGGAGTTGCCATGCCAAGTGACAGGCCAGCATCATCGCCGACTACCTCAACTAATAAACCGACACAAAAACCACTCGTCATCACAACCAGTGGTCGAGACGGCCGGTCTAAAGATGGTGGTGGTTTTTTACGGAGAGAAAGAAGAGAGCAGAAAGATGTTTCCCCCGATCAACCACCAGTATACACACCTCTCACCCGACTTGTTTATGATAGCGGCGCCAAAATGCCTCTCTAGATTTCTAGAGAGAGAAAGAAGAGAGTTAGAGAGAAGGAAGAGTCTGATGTTATCGAGAGAGAGAGAGATAGAAGAGTGTTTGATATGGATTTGTTAAAAGTGAAAAGGAGATAATAGATGTATAGTACAAGTGTCATAATAGAAGAAATGTGTCAATATACCATTAACCCAAATAGCTACAGTAACATTGTGAGAGAAAGACAAGATTACAACTAATATTAATAATAATTTGTATTATGTCATAAATTAATACCCTTAATAGAGTAGGTTATAAATTAGCATTTAGAAAATAAAATATAATATATTAATTAAAGAGCGTGGACAAGAAAAAAAAACTTACCAGAAATTAATAATAATAGTAATAGTAATACTTTCAGAAAATTTAAATAACGGCGACAAAAGAAATAAAAGTTTTAATTATCAAGTCTAATAAAAAAAGTTCTTAATTATGAAAATCTATTAATTAATTTAACAAGACATAATGATGTAAATTTGTTGGGTTCACTTGCTAGAAAATTCGAATACTTAATTAAATTAAAATTTTAATAATATTTTTTTCTTATTCTAACTGTTTTTCAACTTTGGCTTATAAACTGATTGGCTTATAAATTAATATTATAAGTATTTGGTTATTAGTAAAAAATGTTAAAACGTTTTTGACCCCATTATAAATAGAATTTGTTCCCGTTTGACCGTGAATACGACAAATATGAATATCGACATCACAAAATTGACCAAGGTATGACGTCGTCGGCAAGGTGCGCCGACCATTTTAGTTGCCGTTCCAATGACTTCTCCCAAACTTATATTATATATACTTCAACAAGGTTACGTCGGCGGCCATTTTTATTTTTTTGGTGATTTTTATTTTTCATAATACCCCTTTAGTTATACTTAAATGGTGAAATTGGCTCCTCCATTTTCAATCTATCTTTTTTAGTCTTTATAAAAACTATATAATTTTTTTACCTATTTCATTCTATATAATTTATATAATATGTGAAGGGGTATGATCCCAAATCTTACGCCAACCACACAAGTTAACCTCATGTCGTGCGCGAGCCCATACCTAGAATAGATCAGATCCAACACTTAGTTCTATCTACAAGCGAATTAGCGCAAGGCCAAGAAGCGCAGAGACACCTACGCCAGCAGGCTAGTGTTGGACAGTACAGAAGGTACGATCGTCAGAGCAGTAGACCAATGAGCGCACGACGACTGTACTTTATCGTGCTGCACAATGAGCAATCGTGCAGGAGACAAGAAGTACACAAGGACACGTACGTGACATCAATCAGCGTGCGCCGACCATTGCTCCATGATCTCCACTTAACTGTTGATACTAGACCAGAGAATAAGGACACTCGTCAGGACACGTGGATCCATTCAACGTGCGCTAACTATGCCCTCGCCTGTAAGCACTAATGGTCGTGACAGGGAAGGCAGAACGGATATTCCTTGTTGTCGGTCTCAGGCCCAAGGCCCATCAACCCATCTCCTTCACAATTCACTTCGTCTATAAATAGAGAACTTTGTCTACAGGTTTAAAGATCGCTCTATTGCTCTCTCACTTAATACACACACTTTTATCTTCAAAGCAAGTTCTCATTCCCACGCCGGAGGGTGGCTACAAGGAGAACCCCCTATTCTCCTCCTTGTAATGAGCTTTGTGGTGTGTTGATTTTTTTGCAAGATCACTGCAACTGTTTGTCGAGAACGAAAGAATATTAACCTTATTTGGACGACACAGAAGCCACAAGCTAATCTCCGCCTTAACTTGGTGTTTTTTCATTATGTGAAGAGATACAAGGCCAGACCACCCGCAGGTCTAGGGAAAACCTGTACTCAACCCATGACCTGGACAACTAGCAAAGACTAACCAACCGTGGGGCCCACCCGCTAGGCAGAGGAGACAAAAAGGATACCATGAAAGCAACGTGTGGCCAATGACGTTATGTGGATCACTGCATCCTTGATCTCCACTAGCTGTTATCGCAAGAGAGACAAAAAGGACAATTGATAGCGACGTCCAGCCAATCACGTTCAGTGGATCCTTGCTCCTCTGAACCTCTATTAGCAGTTATCACAAAAGAAACCACAAAGACATCCCGATAGCGACGTCTAGCCTGGCACGTCCGGATACACACTCTCCTTTGCCACTACTAACTGTCCGCAGAGAGGGGACCAAAAGGATATTCCGATAGTGGTGTCTTACTATTCCGACTATAAATACCCCACACTTCAAGGTGATTCATTCCATACTCTCTACTTTCACTTATACTTTTACTAAAAAAACGAGCAGTTCTTAATTTCACACCGAGGGATGGCTTTGAAAAGAATCTCAACCTCTCCTTCTTGTAAGGAGCTTCACATTGTTATTTAGTTTTACAAATCAATCCAATAAAAGAATTCTTGAAGATAAAGCCCCGCAACCTCTTTTGAAAATTATTTAGTCTGGCTGGTTGTATTGGTATTTTTTTCAATATGATTATTACACAATTCTCAGTCTTTGTAATAACCTTTTAGCAACAAACATAAAACAATTTAAATTGTCAATCTAAATCCATACATTGTTAAAATTTGAAGAAGACATATATCTCACCAGCTCCTTATTTGGAAAAAGAAAAACAAAAAGTATATATATTACAAGTTTGATAAAGGATGGATACATGTATATATCGATATTTGACAATGACGACAATTAATCTTTCATAATCTTTGATGAACCATGATTTTTTTCATGGGACATGGTCTCGGTATCATTTATTCAACTAAAGGTGGGTACCCCATGTCACGGGGACACAAGACAATCATGGTCATCTTGGTCTCCATTTTCAATTGTACATGTTTTCGATTAAATATATACTTTGTAACTTTTTGTTACTCAATTTAAATATGAGTTCATCCAATGTTTTGAAACATATACTGGTAAGGTGTTAAAAGATCGGATTATTTGGTTATTGGATATTCGGAAATCAGATATCTCAAAGTTTCGGATATTCAAAAATCGGATATCCGAAAATTTCGGATTCCAAATATTAATATCCAAATCCATATCTCAAATTTCGGATATCTGATTTCAGATATTTTCAAAATTTCGGATATTTAAACAGATATCCGAATTTATAACAAAAAATCTAAAACCCATTTCGTGCATAGATTAAACTAAATGCGTATTTGATTTTTTCAAATTTTCGACACTAAAATAAAAAAAAAACATTCATAAATCCAAATCTGAACCCGATTATTTACTAAAATTTTACTACATTAAAATAAACACAATGCTCATATAATATATATGTTATTCTTATATAGTTTTCGGATATTAGATACTCCGATTATCCCAAATTTTTAGAAATTCATATTGAACCTGAAAATTCGGATTAACCTATTTTCGGATATCCAAAATTTTGGATACATATTTTCGGATATATCGGATCCGGATTTTTTTTAGCACCCTTACATACCAATTGACCGGCAGCACCAATAGTTTATCAAGGGCGAACCTTCATGGGGCTAGGGGTCCCCATCTGATGTGCCCATAATGCAACATATACATTATATCAATCAAGACATAAAATCAACCCTTTTTCGGTACTAATGTTGGAAAAAGCATACTTTTTGTTTACTTTTAAATTACAAGATCAAAAGAGCTTAAATGAGTAAAAGGAATAAATTAACAGCTGAAACTAACACAAATACAAAGCGTAAGGATTGACGCAACCTGCCGAACCCTCATCCACATCCAAAACAACAAAAATAACAAGAGCAGAAGCTTAGGCATGGGTCGTGCCTGGTCAAGATTCTCTGCAGAGCAAGACAGCAGCAAAAGACAAACCAACACGGGGCCGTGCCAACCCAACATGGGCCGCGGTCAATTCTAAGATTTGTAGAATCTGTGATAGTACAACAAGTATACTGACCATGGGGCCGTGCCATGTTACCACATGGCGTGTTTGTACACAATCTGACATCTGCAGTTAATGAAGGGAGAGAATGTGAAGCCCACGGGGCCGTGCCAGGTAGGCATGGGGCTGTGGTCGCCTTCTGTTTGCAGCTATAAATAGAGGTGTTTGGCTCAAGAGAATTGTGTCTCTTGGCAAACCACTTCTCTCACACTTGTCATCAGTCCACCACCACTACACACCAACACCCACCACCATCATCCACATTTCATCGATTAGAGTGTGTAGTAGTCTCGGGATCCAAGATTGTTCGTTAGAGTTCTTGTCAAACAAAGGCCATGCTTAGCTAAATCTCTTACATCATTTGGTGAAGACGAATCTTTTATGTATTACTTTTGATTTCCGATCTTTGGCAAATTTTTATTTGGGTATGTATTAATGACTTCAATAACTATTTTTTTATATTGAAAGTGAACTTTGGTTAAACATTTCTTCATGTTTTGTTGATTCACTCATTCATGTCTTTACGATCTATATAAAGCACGTTAACTGCCTGGAAGAGGGTTAGAAGGGTGTTTGGGTAAAGTTCTTGCCTCGTTTAGTGTATAGATCCTGTGAGGACTTGGTTCAAGCTTATTAGGACTTCCCTTGAGGCAGATAGCATCGAATCGGGGGAAGTAAGAACGGCTTGAACCCCTTATAAATAAACTACAGCCTTACGAGACTGTATCCTTGCTGACTCAGACCAATATGGCTGAGGGTAACCTTTCCTTCACAAGAGGGGCCTACCACTTTTCGCATTAATAACTTATTTGTAACATCCATCAAAAACGGATTTTACCAAACCCGCCCCGTTTATTAACCGAACAATCAGTTAAAAATTTCGTTGCAAATTTAATGCCCAAAATAATTTTAAACGATACATAATTAATTATTATATGGGAATATATAATTAGTTTTTGAAAAACTGTTAAAAATAAGAAAATAAAAATAAATTGTTTCTGCCGGGTTTCGAACCCGGGTCAGTCGCCGGGTCAAACAACATACTTAACACTCAACACTTAAACCACTGCGCCACTTGTATTCTTTGTTAAATGTTAGAATCATTTAATTCATAACATGTCTTTCCGAATTCAAAACCGGCGCCCAAATTTCAGTCGTCGGAAATCCCGGCGATCTCGCCAATAATTTACGACTTTTTCAGTTATAACGTAAAACTTAATCGCTACATCGGTTATAACCGACGTCTGAGTCCGCGACACAAGTTATAACCGCCGGAGACTTTCTAACCGACGAATCAAGTCGGAAATTGGACCAAGTTCATCGATAACCTGCCTTATAAATACCCCCTCGAACCTCTGCAAACTTTTTCGCTCAAAACCGCACCCTTTCTCGGCGAAAACTCACTCGCCGGAAATCTTCTGCTCATCGTCGGAAAACCGAACCCTCCACTTCTAAGCCTTACTGAACCCCCTGAGCTTATACCGAAGTCACCCACATCCTTTTCAAGCTTGCTGAAGACTCTCTGCTGCAAGACACACAACGCCAGAACCTTTTGCTGTCGCCGGAGTTCTGCCGGAGAAACAGAGGAGTCCAGTCGGTATACCTTACGCCTAATTTCTCTTTCTTTTATTTATATCTCACTTGTAATTAACTAAAAAACGCTAAAGAAACCGATTAAAACATTGAACCAGTCGGACTTCCGATTCTGGTTAAAATCGACGAAGAAGACGAAGTCCTGTAATGTTTAAGTATTAAAATCAAGTTATAACTCGGGTTAGACACACAGTCTAGCGGTGGACTGTGTGCACAATAAACACACTAACGTCTTGAGTTCGAATCTTGTCCCACGCATGCTGCCTTAATAAAAATGCCTTTTTTGTTAACCGAACCGGAGTCACCACTGGTATATGTTAAGTATAATAATAACCGGAATAATAACCAAGATAGACACACAGTCCAGCGGTGGACTGTGTGTATGTTTAAATCACAGGTCACGAGTTCGAGTCCGGGCTACCGCACCGGCCCGGATAATTATTAAACTTTTTAAATAAGTCAGAAATGAAAATACTTAGTTTGTGTTAAGTATAATAAAAATCAGTTAAGTTAACAAGTTGGACACACAGTCCAGCGGTGGACTGTGTGTTAGCATAAACCACAGGTCCCGGGTTCGAGACCTGTGGAGCGCACCGAGTCACGGATTAAAATCGTTTTTAAGAAATAAAGGATTTTCTGTTTAAACTAATTAGTATATAAATATAATTAAAAACATAAATATTTCGGGTTAGACACGTAGCTCAGTTGGTAGAGCTGAGTGCACGCGTACGGGAGGTCTCGGGTTCGAGCCTCACTCAGCGCACACTTATACGCATACGAACCGGTCAACGGTCACGGTCAAGGTCAACGGTCAACGGTCAAAAAAAGTCAACTTTTTTTTTATTATTTTTATTTATTTATTTTAATTAAAAATCAATTAAAAATACTTAAAAATAACATTTTTAAGGTTAGAAAATAGCCTTAAACTCACAAAAATACACCCAACAATCCTACTAAAATGGATTAATAAAATCCGTTTACTTACCGAACCATAATGCTATTTATCTAGGTTAATTTCACTCGTGGTTAAAACCACTTCGCGTGCATTCAACATCATCAACCGAACGCACCCACTGTGAGTGAATCTTACAACTCCCCCTTTTTAATTACACGTTTTGGGGTGTGTCATGTGTCACAAAATAATTAACTCGTTTATTTAAACTTGTGGCATACCATATCGTGATCTAAACTTAGATTGTTTATATTGTTGTAATTATGTATTTCATTTTGTCAACTTATGTGAAATCCATTCATTAAGCCCATCAGTTCCTCGTGGTAGACGAGTTGAGCAACGCGTGCCTCAAAACCAATCCGTTATTGTTCATGTATGTATTATTGAGTTTATATTGTTTGTAGTGATGTCTTTCATATTATCATGTTTATGCAATTCATTCATTAGGCCCATCAGTTCCTCGTGGTAGACGAGTTGAGCAAGCGTGCCTCAAAATCAATCCATTATTGTTCATGTGTGTATTGTTTAATATTAAATTAATTTATGAATAAGTTTACATCTATTTTTACTCATGTGTGGTTGTGCACTTTATTTCATAATCAATTAAATAAACTTGTTCAAATGTTTTCCATAGGATTCACTCGCCAACTTTTTGTTGATCCAAAAACCCTTTTACACATGATACAGGTGTACAGGATGAAGCAAGGAAAACATAGGAAATGCCTTAGAAGAAAACAAAGAAGCTTAGATTGATGTTTAGGTCATTGATGTAATTATGATTGTAAACTTCCATTAAATTGTATTAATGAATATGAAACGTTGAAATAAATGTCATGAGCTTTGATGATAACCCAATCATGCCCCGATCACCTTTTCCGCTGCGGGTCGGGGTGTGACATTATTTATTATCTTTCAATATTTTGGCCTTGCGAGACTGTATCCCTGCCGACTCAGGCCAATATGGCCGAGGGTAACGGTCGCCTTCAAAGAGGGGCCTACCACTTTAACTAAGATAATCTCTTGAAAAGCACAAAGTGTGGAAATCATCAAAGGATACGTAAAAGAGGAGTTGGAACCAAGTGATCTTTCTTATCTATTTGGTTTTTACATTTTTATCTATTTTTATCTTTAAAAACTTTCAAAATATCAAAATTTGGTTAGATTAGACGTTAACGATAAGCCGGTATTAAAAGCTCTTGTGTCCTTGGACGATCTCGTTATCTTACCATCACTATGCTACGTCTACGATGGGTGCACTTGCCCTAACGTGTATAGAGTGGTAGTATTGTATCGTGTTTTATAAATTTAAAGCTTAATCCACGAGTAAAAAGTGCTTAAAATATAACAAAAATTATAACCACACTTGACCACGTGAAGTTTTGGCGCCGTTACTGGGGACACAAGGATTTTAAGAAAGCTTAAAATCAACGGCCATAATCAAATTCTACACATTTTTCAAAACTTCGTGCCCATTTTCAAAACTTTTACTTTTTACAGTAGGTTTGCCACGGGGCCGTGCTACTTGGCCACACCCCCTTGCTGTGGATATTTTATAAATCTTTTTCAAACGCCCATATGCAGGCTTGCCCACAGGGCCTTGCCGGTGCAGCACGGGGGCATTCCCGAAGCCAAAAGCCTTATACAAAGTCTCAAAAATCTAGAACTCTTACTCAAGAAATCTCACGAAAAAGAAGAGACCATTTGTACTAAAGAGGTAATAATCGAAGAGGTAAAAATAGAGTAACAACAAAACGAAAAACTCACGCATTAACCAAACCATAAAGAAGGCAAGCCTACAAATGATGATTTCAAAACAAAACAAAACTTTTAAAAAATTCACATTTTACAACCTTCTTTTAAAAATCATTGTTTAGTATCGTCTCATGCCAAGTTTTTAAAAGAGTTAAATATGTGACAACCGGCATTTTCCGGTTATAATAACGCGCATAACGAACATTAATACTATCATAATTACCGTAATTAGATGTAAATTAACTTGATCAGGTCTATGGAATGCCTAGGAACGTCTATCCAACTTTTCGGTACGCAAATGGTGATTTGCGGGAAAACTGCAGAACGTCAAACGGTAACGAACTGACATCGGGAAAAATACTGACAACACCAACAAATATGAATTTTACATGTATAATTTATGATTAAGGATTTGATTTTGATGAATTATCTTGCTTGAATGTCATAAAACGCTTACGTGAACGAAAAACGCGAATGCAGGAACGCACCGACAACGAAACGGAAGCAACAGACTCGAATTATGCCTCGATATTAATATATTATGATATATATTTAGCTTTGTAATCGAATTTTATTATTCGTAGTACAAATCGGATCGAAAAACGGACAAGAAACGACAACCGAAGCAAATTACGCATTTTAACGAAACCAGCGAACGCACGCGATTAGTATCGAATACCGACACCATTTTATATGTTTGACCCTAAAACAATATTATACGACATTACACAACGTTCGTGTCTGAAAACGAGGTTTGTAGACGCGACAGGGCCGCTCAAAACGCAAAAAGCGTGCTTGTGGGCCTTGGGCCCAAGCCTGCTTAAGAAACCCTAACTGTAAAAGGGTTGCAAACCCTTTTTCTTCACTCAATCCTCACACACAAACACACACACACATCTGCTCTCTCTCTCGCACTCAAGTCCGGTGACCGGACTCCGACGGATACACGGCGGACCAGCGACAACAACGCGGCGGCGGCGGAACTACGATGGACCCCCTAAAACGCACCCCCGAACACGATTCCGGCCTTCATTTTGTGATTTGGGCAGCGCAAGTGGCAGATTAGTCTCCAGCAGCCGCGATGTTACGGTAAACCTTTTGACTTCTTTTCTTTCCTTTAGATCCTTCTAGATCTACACCAGTTCCGGCATATTCGTGTTGTTTCAGGTAAGGTACGAAGGTGGTGGTGCTCGAGGGTCGTTAGATGGTCAAACAACACCGCCGCGCGACGCAGTTGGCAGCGGCAGCAGCGACGCAGCGGCAGCCGGCGACGGTGGTGGTTCACTTCGCGACTCGGGTTTTGGTTTGGGTTAGTGGCCAACCTGGTCAGATATGTTTAGAGGGTTGAACTCAGTACAACTCAGCTCGACTCGGTTCACTCAGTTCAAGCTCACTCAACGGCTTAAACTCGGCCAACAACACCGAGTCGACTCGGTCAACATGGGTTAACTCAGTCAAAGGTGGTAAGCAGTGGTCAACAAAGTCATATGTGGTTCGGGTCCGGTTCGGTCAGTTTCGTTGACACCGGATTTGTTCCGGTCAAACTTGGTCAACTTCTAGTCAACACGGTCAACCGATCAAACCCGGTCAACTGTCGGGTCAACTGGTCAACACTGGAGTTGGTAAAATTAATTAAGACGCGAAATTGTTAATAGTTCTTTTATTAACATCATTTTAACGCGACATCGAGCTCTAACCCAAACCAACCAACTAAATCGCAAGAAAATAAAATCCGTAAACTTATACGTAGTTTTGGTTATACAACTTGCATACATATACAAATACTTACATTAGACAAAAACCGAACCGACGCGACGCTACGATAATATATAATATAAATTGGACTTATATTTGACGAAAGTTTATATTTGAAACATGACCGAAGGCTGTATATATTGTGTTACATAAATTGTTGCGTTTTGACAAATAAAATCGACAACTTGTACTGTAGGGATCGCCCAAAAACAGAGGAAACTCTGCCCGTTTTTCGTAAAGATACATAATATGAAACACGTTTTATTTCAAAGAGTAAACCTATCCGATCCAAGTAATTGTTATAAAAATATATATAGATATATATTTATTTTGACGACACTATTATAACTTACAAGATCGAGCCGATAACGTTTCAACGAGCGTGATTACAAGATAACAGAATTCCGTAATCGGTTATAAAATAAATATAATATTTATATTTACTTCAAACGCCGGAATTCGGAAATTAGATTTCAAACATCGTTAATCCATCTGAATACTTTTATAAAATAAATATAATGTTTATATTTATTTCTTATGTCAAGATTTCCGAACACTTTTACAAAAATAAATATAGCGTTTACGTTTATTCCGAACGCCGAGGTTCCGAGTACTCCTGTTACATGAATACAATAGTTTATATTCATTTCAAACATCGCGAATCCGAATAATTATTTCACACGTCGATAACACTTTAGAATACTTTTATAAAATAAATATAGTTGTTATATTTATTTCAACGTCTTTCAAATCCTTTCATAACAATAATATACTTGTATCCGATTCAAACGTCTAAACAAAGTAAGACGCAATACCATAAGATTATAATAAGCATACGATTATATGATTACTTTATTAATTATAAACGATACGCAAGACTATTGTTCGGATACGAAATGCTTTACATATATGGGCATATCTACGAGTATATATGTATTACATCTTACGAAAACTATGGAGAGTCGTACTACTATGTACCTACGCCTTCTATTCGAGACGACTAATACGATCTCATGAAATATATTTACCTTTATATATAAACATATGTTTCAAATCTCTCGGAAACTAAGTCGTTTCCAAGAAAACCAGAGATTGGTTATTCCAATACAAGACAATAACACTTTCATAGAATCGTATGGTTAACGAGTCGGTAAAGCTCGGTGACACGTAGTTTAGCTACGTTATATTTAGAAATTCATAAGTTATTCCGTTTTAGGAATGTCTTAGATTGGATGCTAGCAAATCACGTTGTTGAGATGACATCATGGAATCACACTAAGCTAGCTTTGCACAAGGATGTCAAGGTGAGTTCATAACCCCCACTTTTACCGTTTACATTTTATAAATGTTTTCGGGGTGGAAAGACATGCAAGTTTTGCAAAAGTACACAATGTTTCGATAAACGAAAATCACATATTTCTAAACTATGTTACAAATAGATTTCAATAAACTCGACGGTTTACGAATGGTTTAGACTAAATTTACCGTTTTTCATAGCAATACAAGGCTTTTCGAAACATGCATGAGTTTTATGACTAGTGACGGGATTGTCTTAGTCACAACTAGGGGGCTAGGCCCCAATTTTATTAATAACATGGTCTAGGCCCAATAGCAAAAGTATGAGGAAGGAAAATCATATGAAGGGCGAGGCCCGCTCATACACATCGAAAACACAGATTTTTAACAAT
Organism: Scalesia atractyloides; assembly: GCA_947069175.1. Lineage (NCBI taxonomy): Eukaryota > Viridiplantae > Streptophyta > Magnoliopsida > Asterales > Asteraceae > Scalesia > Scalesia atractyloides. Next base: position 67,689,189 of record CAMTDV010000020.1, on the reverse strand, counting down.
TGGTATGTAGCTATGGATTAGATGATGACAGATCACTGTGCGTAAGTAGGAGGATGACAATAGTAACCATTAATCACATAGCGACCACGGTGCTAAAGGTATAGATCTATCGAGTTTGAGGTGCGCTCCACTCCTGGTTTGTTAACCCTTTAGGAGTGCTTTTGTGATCCCAATGATATCAGAGTTGTCTCGGTTTGGTTACTTACTTGTGGCACATATGTCAGTGTATTAGCTACACACTGATTGATCTTTAGATTCCATAGGCATCCTACATACTATGATTTCAATACCGGTTTACAAATATAACAGAAAACATTTCAATATCGGTTTACAGATACGATAGAAAACATTTTATTGCCGGTTTACAAACACAACAGTTATATGCATTGGTTTACAAACAGCTCAGAAAACATTTCAATATTGTTATACAGATACGACATTTCAAATGCTTTGGGATACTATGATCTCACAAACCGGTTTTCGAATGAAAGATGTTCAAATGTTTTATATTCATTTGAAACAAAAACAAACAAACTATGAACTCGCCAACTTTATGTTGACTTTTCGCATGTTCTTTCTCAGGTTACAATTTCAAGTATGGCATGAGAACCCATGGGGATTCGAGTACTTAGCGGGCGTTCACACTCTAAAAGTCTTAGCACTCACATTTACTTCCCTGTGCAATGAATATACCAGTTCAGTTCACACCCAGCTCTGATGTAATCGATTTATTGGGGTGTGACAAAATACTACTACTAAAATCGGAGAACTAGTTAGCATTAGCTTAACAGATGATCAAACTTCACTAATACAAAATGAGCACCATGAATTAAACATAAAACCGGTACCATGTTTTTTTTTCCAAACATCTTCGTTAGTAACGTGTTAATTGATAAAGATCTTGGTGTTAACATAAGGTCAAAGTAAATTTTTGAGAAATTGGGTACTAGTGATCTTTTTCCTCTTAAAATTTATATTTTTCTCTCTAACCGAAAAATGATAAAAGCCAAGGGTATGATTGAGGATGTCTTAATTCAAACCAATTAAATGGTAGTACCAACCGATTTTATCATCTTAGATGATGCTCGGCTCGTGTTAGGACAACCATTCATAGAAACCCATCAAAACTTAGTCAAACGGAAGCAAAACAACCTACCACTTCAATTAGGGATCGACAAAAGGTACGTCAATCTTGACCAATCAATGAAATATCCAATTGGCAATGACGACCCCTAATTGAAGATGAAGCAGGGCCACTCGATACGTAAGAAACAGAAAAGCAACTTGTCAAAGAGGAGGACTCCATCGAACAAACCTTTTTAGCCATCGACCTTAATAAAGAAGAAAATAAGCAGTCTCTTGAAGACCCACCGTCGTTCGAACTCCTACGGAACTACCAAAAGGTCTAGAATACGCTTTCTTAAACGATCATGGTAAGCTTCCCGTCATCATTTCTTCAAAACTAACCCTTTTTGAAAAAAAGAAAAATTAATAACACTTTTGAAAAAACATAAAAAAGCAATCGCGTGGAAACTTATGGACATCAAAGACATCAATCCATCCATGTGCACACACAAAATTTTAATGGAAGATGACTATAAAACGGTAATCCAACCACAAAAAAGAGTAAATCCAAACGTTCAAGAAGTGGTTAAAAATGAAGTCATCAAATTATTAGACGCCGGGCTCATCTACCCTATCTCTGATAGCCCCTAGGTAAGTTCCGTCCAAGTAGTACCAAAAAACGAGGCATGACGGTTGTAACTAATGAAAAAAATAAACTTCTACCAACAAGAACCGTCACCGGATGGAGGGTTTGTATAGACTATCGCAAATTAAACGAGACAACAAGGAAAGATCACTTTCCTTTGCCATTTGTCTACCAAATGCTAGAAAAAACCATCGCACTGGAGGACCAAGAAAAAACAACTTTCACATGTCCATATGGAACTTTTGCTTATCGACGTATGCCTTTTGGTTTATGCAATGCCCCCGCAACATTTCAACGTTGTATGTTGGTCATCTTCCATGATATGATAGAAAAAACCATGGAAGTTTTCATGGATGATTTTTTTATTTGGAGATACATTTGACCAATGCCTCGATAATCTTGAACGAATGCTATCCCAATGTGAGGAAACTAACCTCGCCCTTAATTGGGAAAAATTCCATTTCATGGTAACTGAGGGAATAGTACTTGGTTATAAAATCTCAAACGAAGGAATGGAAGTTGATCGTCCTCCGTTCGAGCCATACGAAGCTTCCTAGGACATGCTGGATTTTATAGGTGATTTATCAAAGACTTTTCAAAAATCTCTAGACCTCTAACAATATTACTTGAAAAAGATGCACCATTCATCTTCGATAAGGATTGCAAAACAACTTTTCTTACACTAAACGAAATGCTAGTCAATGCATCAATCATGATAGTGCCTGATTGGAAACTACTAATCATGTGCGATGCAAGTGACTTCGCAGTTGGAGTGGTCTTGGGACAATGAAAAGAAAAACATTTTCACCCAATATACTATGCAAGCAAAACTCTTAAAGATGCTCAAGAAAATTATCCAACAACTAAAAAAGAGTTACTAGCTGTAGTATTTGCTTTTGATAAATTTCGTTCCTATCTTGTGCTTTCTAAAAAAATAGTCTATACGGACCATACCACCATTCGATACCTTTTCAAAAAACAAGATGCCAAACCACATTTGATTAGGTGGATTCTTCTCCTCCAAGAATTCGACATTGAAATAAAAGATAAACGACGAGCAGAAAACACCGCCGCTGATCACTTATCTTGCTTAGAAGATCCCACTTTGGAGCTAACTCGGGAAGAGCTCATCAATGAAAAATTTCTCCACCGAATCCTTAGAAATGGTCGAATATCAAGAAGAACCATGGTACACCGACTATGCTAACTATCTCTCTAGTGGCATTTCAGTTAAAGGATGGTCACATCATCAAAGAAAAAAATTCTTTGCCGATGTTAAGCACTATTTTTGGGAAGATCTATATCTTTTTAAAATTTGTGCCAACCAACTTATATGAAGGTGCGTCCATGGTCAAGAAGCAAGAAAGATTCTTTGTCATTGTCACGAAATACCATATGGAGGACATCATGGAGCAACAATCACCGCACTAAGGTATTTGATTCAGGATTTTATTGTCCAACTATCCATAAGGATGCATATAATTTAATAAAAACATGTGACCCACGCCAACGAACAGGTAATATCTCATCAAGAAATGAAATGCCTCAAAATGGCATCCTTATTGGTGAAATCTTTGATGTTTGGGGTTTAGATTTTATGGGACCTTTCCCACAGTCAAGAGGGAACAAATATATTCTTGTGGCAATCGATTACATGTCCAAATGGGCCGAAACCTAAGCTCTTCCAACAAATGATGGAAGAGTTGTGGTAAAATTACTTAAACGACTATTCTCTCGTTTCGCCACTACAAAAGCACTTATTAGTGATAGAGGCACACATTTTTGTAATTACCAACTAAATAAAATTTTAACAAAATATGGGGTTTATCACCGTGTTTCAACTGCCTAGCACTCTCAAACAACGGTCAAGCCGAAGTAACCAATCGGGGTTTAAAAAGAATCTTAGAGAAAACTATGGGTTATAATAGAAAGGATTGGGTGGATAAATCAGACGAGGCTTTATGGGCCTTTCGAACAACCTATAAAACACCAATAGGCACTACCCATATGCTTTCATCTATGGAAAAATTGCCACCTCCCAGTAGAACTTGAACACAAAACATAATGCGCATTAAAAAACTTAAACCTAGATCAAGAAACTTCCGATAAAAATCGATTCTATCAGTTAAATGAATTAGAAGAAATGAGAAATTAAGCATATTCCAACTCTGAAATTTATAAGAAACGCATGAAAAACATACACGATAAATTAAGCAAACCTAGAAAAGTTCAGGAGGGGGATCAAGTGCTCTTGTTTAACTCAAGTCTTCGGTTGTTTCCCGGAAAACTCAAGTCTAGATGGTCGGGACCTTTTTCCATTACCCAAATCTTTCCACATGGCGCCATAGAAATTAAACCTCCAAATGGTGAACCTTTCAAGCTCAACGGATAAAGGCTTAAGCTCTATAGAGGTTTCCTTAAGGATGAGGAAACTGAAATAACACTCTAAGAAACAGATAAGTGATCAAGGAAACCAAACGTTAATTGTAAATATATATATTTTTCTTTCTTTTTTTATCTTGTAGGTACGTTTGGGAAGCAATTTCAAAAAGATTGGTCGTAAAACAGGTAAGTACCAAAAAGGGAACCCTCAGAGAAACGAGTTTATAACCAAATTTTCTTCACTTTTCCAACACAAAACCATGACTCGTTTCTCTGAGCAGCCGGTTGCTCCCCTACTTTCGCCGATTTTTGACGATTCCCTACCCAAATCCATGAACAACATATGATTCTAACATCATGATTAGTTAGGTTAACACTTTGCATGTAGTTTAACATAAAAAATTCGGGAAAATCTAGGGTTCTTGAACTAGACCCATGCCAATCCCAAATTTTTGTATAGATTTTGTTACTAGTAGTAAGTAGAAGTGTTTTGAGAAGTAAATAATCAAACATTGTCAAGAAAATCAAATTGTTCAAAGAGTTTTCCACAAACCCTCGTTTATAACCGAAAAAAAGTTAAAATCGCACTTGATGAACCAAAAATTTGTGCAAAATTTGTGCAAAATTTGGTACTTGGGGTTTGATTTTCGGGGTAAACCGCACTTGATGAACCAAAAATTTTGAATTTTTATTAGCCGGCTCAAAATATATTTGGCTTAACAGAAGGTTCACCACAGGTCCGTGTCCACTGACCACGAGGCTGTGGGGACCCAAAACTTGACGCGGGGTCGTGCCTATAGGGCAGGGGGCCATGTCTAGACTCTCAAATTTCAACTTTCGCATAATTTTTTACATGCCAACTATCTTACCGATCCTTTCTTGCAGGATTGGCACCTCATAAGTTCTTGCGGTTCAAAAGTTCTAAGTTTGAGTACGAAAACCGCTTTCAAGTGCTACAAGCAAGGCACGAAAAACCACCAAGAAAAGTGTGTTATACTACACTTGAAACTATGGGGCAAAGGGAGAGATACGATGCTCTGATCACTGTCCGCTTCTTACCATTCTAGAGACCCGACTCAGATCTGTCCACGAATACAACATGGAGTTCTTAAGCATGCTCATTTTTGAAAAGATTGAGCAGGATCTGTTTGAGTCAAATGCAGTTCAATTTAAGTGTGGGGGAGAATGGTATAGCAATTCTGTGGCCCAGTTTAACGTTCATATTGAGTTATACACTGAAGAAGACACAACTGAGTCAGACTTCACGGAAAGGAGTCCGTGAACTCCCAGATAACCTGAGACAAGCTGCATGGTCACAGATTGGGGATGACCATTATGATCCGAGCAACACAAAGAGCACAAAAACAAGGTACCCTCTAATCCGATACATTCAACGGGTCCTTAGTGGCTCTTTGTGCCAAAGGAAGGATAGTGGTGGGGCGGTGAACCTTCGAGAACTAATTGCCTATATTGCATCCTGAATCACCAACCCATTGATGTCGCCCACATGTTGTTGAGGAAATGGCCTCAAATGCCCCGCCAACACCTGCAAGCCGATATTCTTTGGAAGATGGATCGCCAAGATATTTAAGAATTTCATTAGGCGCACTCTGAGTGGGTTCCACAAATGAGTGGGTGTGGCAAGGGCCGATCTAGCCTTATGCCGAAGCTTGGCTCTTATCATCTATTGCAACAATGGCCTTAGGCGCTATAATGATACACGTGGCCGGGTGTGGAACCTAAATGACTCGAATGAGGTCTTTGTAATCGAAGATAACCCCAACCGTCCTTGATACCCCGGATACGCCTCGGGCTCCTCCTCTCAAGAAGGAGGTGATTTTCCTAACCTCCAGAACTTATACAATGTCATCTAGGAAACACTCCAGGTGTCTGGGAACGCCTATAGCTTGGGAAAAAGCTCAAACAGCCAGATTGGGAGCACGGAGTGCAACATGGTTACCATTCAAAACGACATTACATTCATCCGGGAGCATATGGCGTACCAATACGAGGAGGAGGAGGAGGAAGAAGACGAGGACATGGATTCGGATTAGGCGATGGTGGGGGTGGGCGATGGATCTACCCTTCAGGTTATCTCTCTTTATCCCTTGAACAATTTGGTACTTTCCGGGCTGCGTCCCAATGAACAATTTGCTTCTTTAGACAATTTACTTTCTTGCATTTTTATTTGTCTTTTCATGTGATGATGGTTGGACAAGTAAACTTCCGTAATTTAGGAACTTGTTATTTTGTGTTAAATTGTTGTATTGTGGTAGGATTATAGCTTACAGATACCTTGGGAGGCTTGGATATACTAAGCCTAGTGGTCCTCAAGCCCATAAATCAGACGCCAAGCGACGAAACACAACTCCCAAACTGTTACAGACAATTCCTAGGGGTCGTGCCCATAGCCCACGACCCCGTGCCCAACCTTCTGTAAGTTTTTAAATTCTTGTTACTGGCACTTTGACCAAGGGGCCGTGTCCACCAGGTACGCCCTCGTGCCCAGTTCCTAGTAACCTTAAAAATTTGTTGTTTAACCACACCTTTTGCGCATTTAATCTGAACAAATCCTATTTGAGACACATTGAGTACAATGTGTAATTTAAGTGTTGGGGGGATGTTAAAACCTTGAATCTTTTGTCCTAAAACAAGCCTTACACAAAACTCGCTTTGGAAAACCGCTAATCACCCCAAATAATTTTCAATTTTTTTCATTCTTTTTTACTTATCTTGGTTTAGTTTGGGAAAAGTAAGTTCTAAAAATTATGTTTTTACAAATTTACACCTGATAGCGTCGTGATAAAAAGAACCAATTAAGAAAATTATAAAAACGGGCATAACAAATGTTTGTAAAAATTGATTATATATACACTTTTACACTATATCCTTTTATCACAAAAAGTGGGAGTTTTGAGCCTTTACCGAGCATACAAATACATATCTATCCTAATTGCTCAATTTTTCGTTTCTTGTGTGAATAGCCCGTTTGGCTTTTAAAAATCTAGAACTTGCCAAAGCAATACATTCCCAATCCAACCGATAAAAATCCAAGTAAGTAAATGGAGGCACTAGGACTATAACCCAATTTTTATTTTAAATCTTTATTTTCATTTACATATCCCCCTAGTTAAACCCATTTGAGCCTTAACCCTTTCGTTTTTAGACCCTCAAAATTAAAACTTTTGCAAAACAACCACCCGCATCCACAAAAACTTCTTTTTATTTACACCATTTCTTTTAGTAAAAAAATCGGTTATAAATAACAAGTTTGGCTTAGTTTCAACTTTGGCTTTGGTTATAAAAAAACATTGGTTAAGGTTTTTTTCCTAAGGCATAAAAGTTATTCGAAAAAAACCCGACATATTTTAACGCTTTTCACCATTTTACCCAAAAATACCTACCCCTAGCCAAAACCTACCCTTTTAAAGCCCTCTTGATATTTACAAGGATTAACGTCACAAATGAGGAGGTTTGATTGTTTGTCAAGCCTATGGTAGGCGTAAGCTCCACACCAGGTCCGAGCGCTTTCTCTTAAACATCTTCGGCCGAGTGTTGAGTGACCACTTGTGAAGTGTGTAAATTTTTATATAACTAAATAGAATTTTATAAAAGCACGTTATGCCCAAAACAAATATTTTTTTTTAAAAGGTGTTCTAAATAAATAATGATGAATAAGATTGTAAATAGAATAAAGACAAAATAAATTTAGAACTTCCTGACACTCTAAAGATAAACCCAAAACGTCTCTTCTACCAATTCCATTTGGGTGTGTAAGCCTCATTATAGAGTTTTGCTTGAGTATAAGCAAAAGATTCAAGTGTGGGGGTATTTGATGGGCGCAAAATTCAACATATAAATTACATCAATCAAGACATAAAATCAATCTTTTTCCGATACTAATGTTGGAAAAACCATGTTTCTTTGCTTACTTTTAAATTACAGGATCAAAAGAGCTTAAACGAGTAAAAGGGACAAATTAACAACAGAAACTAACGTAAATACAAAGAGGAAAGATTGACGCAACCTGCCGAACCCCCATCCACATCCAAGACAACAAAAATAACAAGAACAGAAGCTTAGGCACGGGGTTGTCCCACCAGGCATGGGCCGTGCAACGCTTCGCATTCTTGTACTTTCCTTATTTAGAAAGTGTAGTCGTATTTCTATTTATGGAAACTTGTATTCGTGTCTTATTAATATTTCTCTTTCCAAGTTTGTAAACCGAGACGTTGATCATAATTAAATACTTATTTTACCTATACTTATCATACGTGACACACAAATTTATACTTCTTATACATACAAGACTCATACGTTACCGCCTTATACGTGAAATATTTAAAACCGGCTAAAACAAGCGAAAACGGCCTAGATGAGTCAGTTTTGCACGAAGTGAAGTCACTTCTCATGAAGTGAAGCCACCTCGTGCGAAGTGGTGCCTAATTCGTATGAACTGCACCTTTTCGCCTATAAATTAAAGCACCCATCCACACTTTCAACCTTCTAAACTTTCACACATTCTCTCTCGAATTTGCACAACTTGGGCAGTCTATTTTTAGCTGATTAAGTGAGTTTTAGCTCACTACAAACTCTTACTCTTTTAATCTTATCTTTAATCCTTTTCTTCTTCTTATTTCTTTTCTTTTGTACTAAGTGCGAAGGCTGACTTAGTTCCTCATCCTCACTAAGATTGGACTACATTTCAGCAAGTGTGAGAACGTTGGGAACCTTGGCTACCCGAATTAAGTTCCACACCTCACTCGAGCATTTTGTATATTTACTTTCTGTACATTCATGAACAACTGGGTTTACCAACTGTGTTGATAAACTTAGTGCTTTGGTGAATCATATAGCAAGGTTCCATACCTCCTTGCCTGACCTCTATGACATAACCAACGAACTGAAAATATAACTATACATATTACGTATTTCCTTGTAGAACTGGTCGAAATCATGATACCATCAAATAATGATTAAGTGTTATGAGCTCAGACTATCCTGGCTCATTCCTAAAACTTCTCATTCATAGAAATCAGTGTCGAAACGGGTGTTAAACGAGCAAAATCATGCCAGAATTGTCATTTTGCACGAAGTGGTCAACCCACTTCGCATGAAGTGGTGTTTTCTACGTTTTCGTTCTTTATTTCTAAATCCTCGTTCAAATCATTCGTTAACCACAGTCTATTCACACACCTCTGTTTACCCCTTGTAGGGTAACTTCGGTGTCATCACCTCAATACTCCAACTCAACAACTCACGGATTTCTTGGAAGCTTGCAAAATGTGAGTATACTCGACCCGTTTACTTTTATCACTTTTGGGTGCAGTACATGTAAACTTTCAAAAACACACAAACATGCTTATACTTAATCTCAAACAATCCTTATCAATGCTTATGTGACAAACTTGATTTCATACATGCTTATACTTAAGATGCTTATAACATGTCATTCACTTCAATCAAGCCTCCCTTAACATGTATAGCGCTATAGGATTAACGCATCGCCCGTATTCGTGAGGTCATGTTAAGTAAACAAAACAGTCTAGTCATTGCTATGATTAGATTACGCTAGCAGTAAACTTTGGGTTGACACGTATATTGCATGATAGTTTTGTTATGTTAGTTCGAGTTAACATTTATGCATGAAGATTTGTTAAACGTTTATATTATGCTATTAGTCAAACTTTGTATACTCGCCAATGCCTTGTGTGTTAAACTATATTTTAACATGTATTGTAGGTTGATGACGATGCCGATCCCTAGAATCTAGTAGGATGGACATAGAAACTCATCTTAATTTAGATTTATGTAGGATCGTGTTTCTTAATAGCAATGTTGTACTTTTGTGTAATTGTACTTGAAATTGATGTTGTATTTCCACGCAATGTACTTGAATTCTTAGCAATGAAATGAAATTTTGTTCCTTTAAATACTTGTTACAAATTAGCGTTATGATATCTCGAGCAATCTATCCACGTCTGCCCCGATGATTCCGCCATCGGTTGGGGTGTGACAGGCTGTGCCCAGTCAAAATTCTCTGCAGAACAAGACAACAGCAAAAGACAAACCAACACGGGGTCGTGCCTACCCAACATGGGTCATGGTCAACTCTAATATTCGCAGAATTTGTGATAGTACAACAAGTACACTGACCACGGGGCCGTGCCATGTCACCACGGGGCGTGTTAGTACACAATCTGATATCTGTTTGCAACTATAAATAGAGGTGCTTGGCTCAAGAGAAAGGCATCCCTTTGCAAACCACTTTTCTCACACTTGCCATCAGTCCACCACCACTACAACACCAACACCCACCCCCATTATCCGTATTTCAACGTTTAGAGTGTGTGTAGTAGTCTCGGGATCCAAGATTAATCGTAAGAGTTCTTGTCAAACAAATGCCATGCTTGGCTAAATCTTTTACATCACTTGGTGAAGACGAATCTTTTATGTATTACTTTTGATTTCCAATCTTTGGAAACTTTTAATTTGGGTATAGATTAATGACTTTAATAACTAGTTTTTTTTATGTTGAAAGTGAACTCTTGTTAAACAATTCTTCATGTTTTGTTGATTCACTCATTTGCGTCTTTACGGTCTATATAAAGCACGTTAACTGCCTGGAAGGGGGTTAGAAGGGTGTTTGGGTAAAGTTATAACCTCGTTCAGTGTATAGATCCTGCGAGGACTTGGTTCAAGCTTATTAGGACTTCCCTTGAGGCAGATAGCATCAAATCGGGGGAAGTAAGGACGGCTTGAATCCCTTATAAATAAACTACTATTAAAACTTTACACGGCCTAGTGGGACTGTATCCCTATAGACTCAGACCAATATTGCCGAGGGTAACGTCGCCTTCACAGGAGGGGCCTACAACTTTTCGCACTAATAACTTATTTAATTACCTTTCAATATTCCGGCCTTGCGGGACTGTATCCCTGCTGACTCAGACCAATATGGCCGAGGGTAACGTCTCCTTCACAAAAGGGGCCTACCACTTTAACTAAGATAATCTCTTAAAAAGCCCAAAGTGCGGAAATCATCAAAGGATACGTAAAAGAGGAGTTGGAACCAAGTGATTATTTCTTGTCTATTTGTTTTTACATTTTTTATCTATTTTTATCTTTGAAAACTTTCAAAACTTTTATTAAAATTTGGTTAGATTAGACGTTAATGATAAGCTGGTATTAAAAGCTCTTGTGTCCTTGGATGACCTCGGTATCTTACCAACACTATACTACGTCTAAGATGGGTGCACTTGCCTTAACGTGTGTACAGTGGTATTATTGTATCATGTTTTATAAATTCAAAGTTTGATTTACGATTAAAAAGTGCTTAAAATATAACAAAAGTTATAACCACACTCGACCCGTCACCCTCACTCCCCTGTTTTTTCACTCGTAGTGTTAATTTTACCGAATTTCGATTTTTTTTGTAGTGTAAAATATTGGATTTTGAGAGTCCAATTCCCTGATTTGGATTTTGAGAGTCTATTTCCCTAATTTTTCGTTTAAGCTCCATCAATGAGTTCATCCATACAACTAGTTAATTTAGCCTGAAAAACTTGTCGTCGAAGTAGAGGAGAGAGAAAGTCATGTTATTTTTCATCTTATAATAATAACTTTAGAAGTAAGCATGGTTATTAGAGCTAAGACTACACGATATAGGACACTTTCCCCATGCCACCTCACCAAAATAGCGCCGTCCCCTCTATATCCTAGGCGTCATTCAGGGGGTGCTATTGATGAGTTGTGAATGCAATAGCGAGCATTACTTAGGTTTATTTGTGTGGGCCATGCCTACCAGCTGTTGCTAATGACTATAAATTTAAAAACAATTGATTTTGTTAATATAAACTTATATACAAACACAGACAACTCTCATACTCAACATAACTATCTCAAACACACTCAAACATCTTAAACCAATTTTAGAAAATGTCTGCAAGTTCTGAGATGTCAAATGATTTTCCAACCTACTCGGGCACGCTTGATGATTTGCTCATAGCGGTCGCAAGAGGTGGTTCAAGTTTTTTAAAGAGAAGGAAGTGGAATCGTCAAAACCAATATGTTCTAGACAACTGCATCTTGAACAAGACCATCGCCTATAGTAGGTCCTCCTCCTCGTTCTATCAACTTTCGTATTGATCTCATCTCTAGAGCAACTCTTGTTGCTGAAGCGCAACACTCATTCGTTTCTTCCAGATTCTGAACAACTTCGTGAACGTATTCGATTAGCGCAACACTCATCTGTTCACGAGAACAACGTATCCAACGAGGTGAAATGTGGTGCTGGGACTTAGCATGTGTCCAAATATGATGGTATTTTATACTATCTCGATCGCATGTGGATTCCCAATCGTGACAACCTTTGTGACTTCTTGATGAAGGAAGCTCACAACCCCCGATATTCCATTCATCCTGGCGCTGACAAGATGTACCAAGATCTTCGTACGTCTTATTGGTGGCCTAGAATGAAGAAGGATATCACTGTCTACGTTTTGAAATGCATCACCAGTTCCAAGGTAAAAGCTGACCATCAACGTCTCTCTGGCTTACTCGAACACCCGGAAATTCCAGCCTAGAAATGGGAAAGTACATCAATGGATTTCATTACCAAACTCCCTCGTACTTCCTTTGGTCATGATAGCATTTGGGTAATCATTGATCGTTTGACCAAATCCGTTCATTTCCTCCCCATTCGTGAAGATTACAAGGTCAAGAAATTAGCTCGTATCTACACGGATGAAGTCATTTGTCGTCGTAGTATTCCCATTGACATCATTTCTGACCGTGATGGTCGTTTTACCTTGCGTCTTTGGCAAACTTTTCAGAAAGCTCTTGATACTCACCTTAACCTTAGTACTGCTTTCCATCCTCAATCCGACGGTCAAACAGAGCATACTATCCAAACACTCGAGGATTTGCTTCTGCGTCATCAATTTTGGTGGCAACTGGGATATACACTTGCCTTTAGTAGAATTCTCGTATAATAACAGTTATCACGCTAGTATTCAAATGGCACCATTTGAAGCATTGTATGGTCGTAAGTGCCGTTCGCCTATTTGTTGGCATGAGATCGGAGAAGCTCAAATCACTAGCCCCGAAGTCATACAAGAGTCGACGTATAAGATCCTGCAAATTCGTGATAACCTACTCAAGGCTCGAATTCGACAAAAGAGTTACGCTAATAAGAGACGTAAGCCCTTGGAATTCAATGTGGGTGATCATGTACTTCTCAAGGTATCCCCTTGGAAGGGCGTAGTTCAATTTGGTAAGAAAGGTAAACTCACTCCTTGTTCGTAGATCCTTTAAAGATCTTGAAAGGATTGGCAAGGTAGCATATCGACTTGACCTATCTCAAGAACTCAGCAATGTTCATCCAACTTTCCACGTTTCAAATCTGAAGAAATGTCTAGCTGAATAAGGACTCCACGTTCCACTCGACGATCTTCAAATCAATGAGTCATTACACTTTGTGGAAAAACCGGTCGAAATCATGGACCGAGGAACCAAGCAACTCAGGCGCAGTCGCATTCCCATAGTCAAAAATTCGATGGGAAGGAAGACATGGCGCTGAATTCACTTGGAAACTCGAGAGTGAAATGAAGACTAAGCATCCACATCTCTCCGTTGAGTCTACCTCTTGAAAGAATTTCAGGACGAAATTCCGTAAAGTAGGGGAGAATGTAACGCTTCGCATTCTTATGCTTTCCTTATTTAGAAAGTGTAGTCGTATTTCTATTTATTGAAACTTGTATTCGTGTCTTATTAGTATTTCACTTTCCAACTTTGTAAATCCGAGATGTTGATCATAATGAATACGTATGCAATCAATCGTTCAAATACATATTTACATGTGAATTTATACTTCGTATACATACAAGACTCATACGTTACCACCCTATACTTAAAACCGGCTAAAACATGCAAAAACGGCCTAGATGAGTTGGTTTCGCACGAAGTGAAGTCACTTCGCACGAAGTGAAGCCACCTCGTGCGAAGTGGTGCCTAATTCGTACGAACTGTACCTTTTCGCCTATAAATTAAAGCACCCATCCACACTTTCAACCTTCTAAACTTTCATACATTCTCTCTCGAACTTGAACAACTTGGGCAGTCTATTTTGAGCTGATTAAGTGAGTTTAGCTCACTACAAACTCTTACTCTTTTAATCTTATCTTTAATACTTTTCTTCTTATTATTTCTTTTCTTTTGTACCACGTGTGATGGCTGACTTAGTTCCTTATCCTCACTAGGATTGGACTGCGTTTTAGTAAGTGTTAGATTGTTGGGAACCTTGGCTACCCGAATTAAGTTACACACCTCACTCAAGGTGATCACGATGGTCCAACCCTAATCCTATAAGCAGTCGCGTATCAAGATCTATGGATTTGGCATGCGTATTTTGGCATGGCCGATTCAAACAATGCTCTTCAAATTTTATATTCATCGAATCTTTTTTATGATATGTCATAGATGGGGTCACACCGGATTCATCATTTTATGCTAACGATGTGCACTATAAATACGTGTATTATCTTGTTGATGATATATATCCGGAGTGGCCCGTCTTGATGAAAGGTCCTTCTTGCCTTGATTATGAAAAACGATTGTACTACAAGAAAACACATGATTCGACGAGAAAGGATGTCGAACGAGCTTTCGGGGTGTTAAAGAAGCGATAGACTATCATTGCCCAACCATCGCCCATAGTAGGTCATCCTCCTCGTTCTATCAACTTTCGTATTGATCTCATCTCTAGAGCAACTGTTGTTGCTAAAGCTCCTTATCGGCTCGCACCATCGAAAACGCAAGATCTATCGAGCCAACTTCAAGAATTACTTGATAAAGGTTTTATACGCCCTAGTATTCCCCTTGGGGCGCTCTAGTTCTCTTTGTTAAGAAGAAAGATGGTTCTTTTCGCATGTATATCGATTATCGCGAACTAAACAAAGTCACTGTTAAGAATCATTATCCCCTTCCTCGAATCGATGATCTTTCGATTAACTCCAAGGCACAAAGTGTTTTTCTAAAATCGACCTTCGTTCTGGCTATCATCAGCTTCGAGTCCTCGAAGAGAATATTCCTAAAACCGCTTTTCACACTCGTTATGGTCACTACGAATTCGTAGTCATGCCTTTTGGGATAACCAATGCATTTGCGGTTTTCATGGATTTGATGTACCGTGGTGTGTAAGTTATACTTGGATCGTTTTGTAACGTTTTCATAGACGACATCCTCATCTATTCCTAAACCCAAGACGAGCATTAATGACACTTGCGTCTAATCCTGAAACTCCTACGTGGTGAATGATTGTATGCTAAAGTCTCCAAGTGTGAATTTTGGCTAAAAGAAGTTCAGTTTCTCGGACACGTTGTGAACGAGAATGGCATCCACGTAGATCCTGCCAAAATCGAAGCAGTTAAGAACTGGATTGCACCAAAGTCTCCTTCTGAAATTAGTTCGTTCCTCGGATTGGCGGGTTACTATCACCGATTCATCTCCAACTTCTCAAAGATTGATGTTCCTCTTACCTTCTTAACTTATAAGATAAACCTTTTGTTAGGGGATCTGAACAAGAGGAGTCTTTCCAAACACTCAAGGACATGCTTTGCAATGCTCCTATTCTAGCTCTTCCTGATGGAAACGATGACTTTGTGGTGTATTTCGATGCATCTAACCAAGGACTTGGTTGTGTTCTTATGCAACGAGACAACGTTATTGCATACACTTCAAGGCAACTCAAAATTCACGAGAATAACTACACTACTCATGACCTTGAACTGGGTGCAGTTGTTTTTGCATTAAAGATTTGGCAACACTCCTTTATGGTACCAAGTGTGTGGTCTTCACCGACCATAAGAGCCTTTAACATATCCTTAAGAGCTCAACATGCGTCAACGACTATGATTGCGAGATTCATTACCATCCTAGTAAGGCAAATGTGGTGGCCAATGCTCTTAGTCGTAAAACTCATGTGAAGAGTATGCGTTGCTTCCAGATTCTGAACAACTTCGTGAACGTATTGGAGAAGCGCAACACTCATTGTTAACGAGAACAACGTATCCAAGAAGGTGAAATGTGGTGCTGGGACTCAGCTTGTGTCCAAATCTGATGGTATTTTATACTATCTCGATCGCGTGTGGATTCCCAATCGTGACAACCTTTGTGACTTCTTGATGAAGGAAACTCACAACCCCCGATATTCCATTCATCCTGGCGCTGACAAGATGTACCAAGATCTTCGTACGTCTTATTGGTGGCCTAGAATGAAGAAGGATATCACTGTCTAAGTTTTGAAATGCGTCACCAGTTCCAAGGTAAAAGCTGACCATCAACGTCTCTCTGGCTTACTCGAACACCCGAAATTCCAGCCTAGAAATGGGAAAGTACAGCAATGGATTTCATTACCAAACTCCCTCGTACTTCCTTTGGTCATGATAGCATTTGGGTAATCATTGATCGTTTGACCAAATCCGTTCATTTCCTCCCCATTCGTGAAGATTACAAGGTCAAGAAATTAGCTCGTATCTACACGGATGAAGTCATTTGTCGTCGTAGTATTCCCATTGACATCATTTCTGACCGTGATGGTCGTTTTACCTTGCGTCTTTGGCAAACTTTTCAGAAAGCTCTTGATACTCACCTTAACCTTAGTACTGCTTTCCATCCTCAATCCGACGGTCAAACAGAGCATACTATCCAAACACTCGAGGATTTGCTTCTGCGTCATCAATTTTGGTGGCAACTGGGATATACACTTGCCTTTAGTAGAATTCTCGTATAATAACAGTTATCACGCTAGTATTCAAATGGCACCATTTGAAGCATTGTATGGTCGTAAGTGCCGTTCGCCTATTTGTTGGCATGAGATCGGAGAAGCTCAAATCACTAGCCCCGAAGTCATACAAGAGTCGACGTATAAGATCCTGCAAATTCGTGATAACCTACTCAAGGCTCGAATTCGACAAAAGAGTTACGCTAATAAGAGACGTAAGCCCTTGGAATTCAATGTGGGTGATCATGTACTTCTCAAGGTATCCCCTTGGAAGGGCGTAGTTCAATTTGGTAAGAAAGGTAAACTCACTCCTTGTTCGTAGATCCTTTAAAGATCTTGAAAGGATTGGCAAGGTAGCATATCGACTTGACCTATCTCAAGAACTCAGCAATGTTCATCCAACTTTCCACGTTTCAAATCTGAAGAAATGTCTAGCTGAATAAGGACTCCACGTTCCACTCGACGATCTTCAAATCAATGAGTCATTACACTTTGTGGAAAAACCGGTCGAAATCATGGACCGAGGAACCAAGCAACTCAGGCGCAGTCGCATTCCCATAGTCAAAAATTCGATGGGAAGGAAACATGGCGCTGAATTCACTTGGAAACTCGAGAGTGAAATGAAGACTAAGCATCCACATCTCTCCGTTGAGTCTACCTCTTGAAAGAATTTCAGGACGAAATTCCATAAAGTAGGGGAGAATGTAACGCTTCGCATTCTTATGCGTGTATTTCTATTTATTGAAACTTGTATTCGTGTCTTATTAGTATTTCACTTTCCAACTTTGTAAATCTGAGATGTTGATCATAATGAATACGTATGCAATCAATCGTTCAAATACATATTTACATGTGAATTTATACTTCGTATACATACAAGACTCATACGTTACCACCCTATACTTAAAACCGGCTAAAACATGCAAAAACGGCCTAGATGAGTTGGTTTCGCACGAAGTGAAGTCACTTCGCACGAAGTGAAGCCACCTCGTGCGAAGTGGTGCCTAATTCGTACGAACTGTACCTTTTCGCCTATAAATTAAAGCACCCATCCACACTTTCAACCTTCTAAACTTTCATACATTCTCTCTCGAACTTGAACAACTTGGGCAGTCTATTTTGAGCTGATTAAGTGAGTTTAGCTCACTACAAACTCTTACTCTTTTAATCTTATCTTTAATACTTTCTTCTTATTATTTCTTTTCTTTTGTACCAAGTGTGATGGCTGACTTAGTTCCTTATCCTCACTAGGATTGGACTGCGTTTTAGTAAGTGTTAGATTGTTGGGAACCTTGGCTACCCGAATTAAGTTACACACCTCACTCAAGGTGATCACGATGGTCCAACCCTAATCCTATAAGCAGTCGCGTATCAAGATCTATGGATTTGGCATGCGTATTTTGGCATGGCCGATTCAAACAATGCTCTTCAAATTTTATATTCATCGAATCTTTTTTATGATATGTCATAGACGGGGTCACACCGGATTCATCATTTTATGCTAACGATGTGCACTATAAATACGTGTATTATCTTGTTGATGATATATATCCGGAGTGGCCCGTCTTGATGAAAGGTCCTTCTTGCCTTGATTATGAAAAACGATTGTATTACAAGAAAACACATGATTCGGTGAGAAAGATGTCGAACGAGCTTTCGGGGTGTTAAAGAAGCGATAGATTGTCATTGCCCAACCATCGCCTATAGTAGAAAAAATGCGAAAAGTAATTTATGCTTGCATTATATTATAAAATATGATTTTGCTATTTGTCCCGAGTATGATGAAACCATGCAGCCAGAGAACCCAATCCTAACCTATGCTAGGAAAGAAGAATCCATCTTAAGATACGAAGGAGAGACGCACATTTGGATTTTCGATTGGATTTGGTCGAACATCTTTGGTTAGATTGCCTGCTAAATAACAACGACGACGAGGAGTAGTATGCTTTTATATTATTTGGGTTAAGTAATTTTCTTCTTTGTAGACTCGGTTTTTATTTATTTTTTTAGTTGTTAAAATTGTATTTTATTTTTAAATTTGGGAGTAATTTTATTTATTAGTTAATATTAATAGAATTAAAAAAAGATTAAAAATAATGATTAAGTAATGACTGCGATAGAGGTGAGCATTTGGTAATACCCGACCCAACCTAAGAACCGAACACCATATAAATCATTACCTGAAATAATACCCTACATCTAGGGTTGGTTTCGGTTCCCTTTAATCTCGGTTCTAGGTAAAAATCAGGTCTTTACGCGAACCTAATAAGTAATCTAGTAACTTGGTTCGATCATGTAACTACCAAGGCGTTGCCGACATCTATTAAGATGCCTTATCAATGAGGTTATTCTGTTTTTTACCCAGTCTGCGGCGACGTCCATTGCACAATGCATGCATCTTGCCATTTGATTCCCATGATCATCCGAAAACTTCACAAAGTCGTCCCAAACTTCAGAATTTAACGCATTTGTTCTCCTTCTAGCCATCTAAATTTACTCAACAATAAAAAAACCGAATAATATTCTGATAACAACATGCTATTCAACATTGATCACTATATTGTCTTTATAATCTAAAACTAATTTGAATTTGTATGTTGGTTTATTAGGGTAACAAAGTACCTTGTGAATCGTGATTCTTGACGAAGCAATGATGAAAAGCTTGTAATGGACAAGGCAAACGAATGAATGATGCATGCAGACTTTCAAGTTGCGTATGTGTAAATTCGTGTAACAAGCTAAATCGTTTATTCACTTATGGGCATTAGCCCAGTAGAATAATTATAAAATACCTATTAATTCGGTTCGCTTCTTTTATTTTCGGGTTTAATTGGGTCTTTGGACCAGAAGCGACCCGACCCGACATCATGTGAAAAATAGGAACCGGCCTGATACCCTAACTGATACAATGCGGGTCCGTCTCAGATTAATTTAGGGTCGGTTCTCGGTTAATATTGGGTCGACCCTATATAAGCTCACCCCTAGATTGCGAGGGTTCTAAACCGTACCAAGGGATTTATTTAGAATAGGCAATGAAGCCTCTTATCCTACGTAAAACCTATGTAACAATAAGGTATCACAATAGAGCCCCTAAGGGCCAATGAAGCCTTTAAAGGCTCAACCATACCTTATAGCCTAAATATCATCATCTAATCTACCACATTAGTGAGCAACTTCACAAAATCCACATTTCTTGCGTGCTTTTTTAATATAAAATGCTAATTTTTATGTCTATTAAATTGGAAAGTTTTTGCACTTAGACATAATGCTTTCCAATTTCGAATTGCCAAGATAGAACAGAGAAAAGTTTTGTATT
Source organism: Scalesia atractyloides (assembly GCA_947069175.1). Classification (NCBI taxonomy): domain Eukaryota; kingdom Viridiplantae; phylum Streptophyta; class Magnoliopsida; order Asterales; family Asteraceae; genus Scalesia; species Scalesia atractyloides. The sequence goes on along the minus strand of CAMTDV010000020.1, from coordinate 67,668,999 downwards.
GATTGTGGTTAATGATTAAGGTACAAGGACATATATAGCCAATAATAAATACGTATTCTACCCTCAAAGAAGGGTAAATATGTTTTTTTTTTGTTGTAATCAAATCAATAAGAATATAAAGAGAACTTTAATATACGTAATGAAATTGTGAACATAGAAAAAGTATCTCAAATACTTTAACCTAAAACTATAGTAAAAGTTGGTGGATAATATTCCTAAAGAACGACCACTATGGTGCCGCCATCGAAACAGCACACAAACATTGTTCATTGTTGCAATGATATTTTGTCTCGGAATTCACAAAATATAACTATTTGCTTTTAAAAATTCTCTTGACCACATGTAAAGATGATGTTGAAATAAAGAAAACCATACTTTTTAATAACTGTAAGTTGTTTAAACAAATTTTCAAATCGGGTTCACCTTTGGAACTAAACTAGTCTGGCCAAAGCATTTGATATTTATACTTTCTGTTCACGGTTTAGAACTTAAAATTGAATCAAATTGACCGATACCTTTATTAATTATTAATTCTTTCCATTTCAAGTATATGGTTGTTACAATTAAGGATTAAAAAAGGCAAACCGAACGGTTTTGGTCGACCCGTTGACGTTAGAAAAACATAATTTTAAATAGATATTACTTGTTTAAATAATTTTCAAACCTAGCTCACGTGGTCATGCCAACCAAATAAGGTTAAAAAAAACATTTTGTCAAACCAAACCGTTTTGGCTGGTTGGTCGACCCAACCAACCATGCAAGTTTGGTTTGACGTTTCTCAAACTGTAGTTAATCATTTGGTCCAAATTTTCGTCAAACCGATTGAACCAAAATGGAAAGGGGGCTTACCCGCTTAAACATGCATGCGGTAAACAAGAAGAAGCACTTAATAAAACATGGAACTAGGAGCGGGTGATAGCAGCATGTTAATCGTGGTTGTTTGACGGGTCATGGTCACACTTGTATCAGTGTGTTTGGCTAAAATGTTAGCCACTTTCTTCATTTAACCGGTTGAAATACTCGGACCACCTTCTTTGGTACCTAACCGGTTGAAGTGGCCTACCCACACCACTTGGTTAATCGGTTGAAAGGGGGCTTGCCCGCACACCACTTTCTTGGTTAACCGGTTACAAGCAACCAAAAACATGCAATTACTTGCTTTAAAAGCAAGACTTAACACACCATAAGCGATACCCACATTGATCATCAAACAACCGGACAAAGATTTAAAAAAAAAACGAATCATTCATTTATTACCGATCTAAGAACTAAAAAAAGGTCAAAACAGAATCAAGGTGCAGTTTGTAAATTTGTATCAGGGACCTCTTCTTCGAAGGAATTACTAATGGGATTTGGTCCTGAATGTACCTCATGCAGCTGCAACCTCGGACCGCTCTTATCCTCCACGAACGACTAAATCAAATAAACCAAAAAAAACAAAGATTTAGTAAAACAATAATCATTAATAATCAAGAAAACGACTAAAAAACAGGAAGATTATGACCGTGATGTTAAACATTTTACCTTTTCGTTTAATTTTAACGCACTGAATTTGCCAAGCTCGGCATCTGGTAATGAAACAACTTACATTAGTGTGTAAACAGACATGAAAACAGAGAACTGAAGATAGATTTTTAACCTTCGAGTTTCGAATGCGGAGATAATTGAGTTTGAAGAAGCATGAGAAGAAATATAAAGCAAAGAGCCATTTTTGTATCTTAAAGAAACAGTCAAAATATGGCAAATTTTGTTTGAGAGAGAATTATGTATGTTAGTGAAAGTAATATAGTACATTAATAATGCTCTTTAAAGGAGACAGAGAAAAGATAAAGAGAGAAAAAGGCTCAAATAGAGTTTACTTTTCCTCTATTTTCTATTATTTTATTTCTTTTGAAAGAAATCCAGACATCGTGTAGGTCAGTGTGTACGTTAATCGGGCACAGCATAAAACGAAAGGACGATTAGCTGATTTGATATAGTAATACATGTGGCTCTTGATTAAGTTCAATTATTAATGCAAAACGATGCTGTCTAACGTTAATCGTGATGAAATGATAAAAATGAAGATCATATTGGATACTAGTTAGAAAAGAATGACAGCATAAGAAACTGGAGGCCTGAGTGATTTTAGTATATGGTATCCTAAACAAACATGGGTCCTGTAGAAATATAAAGAATGTTAATGTGTGTGTATATATACACACAAACACAATACACATGTATAAAGACAATATATCTACTTTATAAATTATTTGATAAAATTTATTGGATTTCTATGCACAAGTAATACAAATCTAAAATATTGAAAGTTCATTGAAAATCCCGGTTAAGATTATATATAACAAAAGAGATTATTCTAGTTTTTGTTGGAAAATAAAAATAAAAATGTAATTCAGTTATAATTAAAAATTGTTTGAATAAATTAATGATAATGCTTACCGAAAATAGATAAATGAAATCAAGTTACACTAAAACTCTTCATTCCATTCCATTGTAGGATGGGAAAAAAAGAGAAAAACACAAGAATAATCATTGTTTGGGTATATCTATATTTTAGTGTCCATGCCAAACAAGCTTTTAGCAGATATTTTAGTGTCCATGTCCATGAAATACGTGAAACTATTTCTAGTATCTACTTTATGTTCATGTATCATCGTAAACGTCCATCAATGTACAAACCTGACTAATCTTGTACCTTTTTTTTATTTGTACATAAAATTTATGTTGGGATGTCTACCTTTATTTTCGCGTAGCCACTTTATTTTCACGGTTGGCTACTTTACTTTCTGAAAAAGCAGGTCAAGTTTGTACATTCCATGAAATTTATAGTGACACACTAACACAAAGTGAAAACGGAATAGGTTATTCCAATTTTTCTCTGATTCCAGTATACCAAACCACTACCTAAGGCAATGCAGAAAAGAACTGAGTTATACCTTATTTATGTCCAAACGGAATCCTAATTAAATTAACTTTATTTTCCCTAAACAGATTGAAGAAGATCCAAGACTGCCTTCCTACGAGGCATGCTTGGGATCGCTCCCTTTACTTGGACACAAAGAGAAGCTGCGGCAGCTGCAAATAACAAAATAAATCATAGTAACCACACACATACATATATAATATAGACCAAATATTAATAAGAAAACAGCATATGCTAGCTAACCTGCAAATCTCAAGCATTCGGCTTTGGATTTCCCTTCAACAAAAGCAACAGCATAAGCAGCAGTAAATGTATCCCCTGCACCCGTTGTATCAAGCACTTTTTCAGCCGCAATAATACCTTGTTTGATCGGTTCTTTTCCTTCAGTGAACAAAACCGATCCTCGCCCACCAAGTTTCACAAGGACCTCTTTAACCCCCTGGTAATAATAAATTAATAATATAATAATCACCATAAACCAAAAAAGAGTGAGCTTTAAAGCGATACGGTAACCTACAAGTTTCAACTTTTGAAACTTACCAATTTGTGACATTCGGCCACAGCTAGGCTAATTTGTTCAAAAGTTTCAGTTGGCATTCCTGTTAAACGCGCAAGTTCGCTTTCATTTGGAGTTAGAATGTCGACATGTCTTAGTAGCGCTACAGGAACGGGTGCATCCATTCCTCCAGCATCAAGAATCACAGGAACACCTGCACTTCTTGCAGCCTGTAATCATAAAGCTCAGAATAATTATATAATTTCAAAGGGTTCAAATCCAAATTCAATATCATATAACACCAGAATCAAACATATATGAATAGCTGTTGCTGTACATACACCACCCTCACATATTATACGGGCTGTATAACTTTTGCAGACCAACGCCCTGTCATATCAGTCAGTTTCTCCATTTATCATACGGGGTGTATAAAGGTTATACGGTCCGTATAACTTTTGCTGACCACCTTAAACCATTCGTTCAACGACTTGTATAAACCTTAATTTATTTTTATACGGGGCCGTATAACCTTTTCTATAAAGTTATACACCAGGTCGCATATAGTTATATAAAAAAGATCATATGTACGCATAACCTATTAGTGGTGTGGTGGGGGATAGTGTGCCAGTGGTGTGCGTAAAGCCTGTCCAATGGGTGTTGTTAAAGATAAACCACCCCCAAAAGTGTAAACCAAGTCACCAATCACAACATACAGGCGTTGTACCGCCACAAAAAAGTTATACGACTCCTATGGGTCGATCAATGGTCACATCAGTAATTTCTTTGTTGATCATGACACCAACACAAGCTGTGTAATTTTGCTCTCATACGGCCCATATCACCCTATCATATGGCCCATAGGAATTTCGCAGATGGTTTAAACCGACATGGGTGTTTCAAATTCCACCAAATGTAAAACAAACACAACATACACTTTACCCACAAAAAGTTATACCTTTGCTCTTGACAAATCACATCAGGAATTTCTTTGTTGATCTGCACCACACAAGCTAATTTGCATCTACAACGGCCCATAATCCCCTCGCCCATACACATCTGAGATCTCAGCAACATACTTCCAAATAAACATAAGCAACCCATACTGATGCAATACATTAAATCGAATGACTCCCAGCACTCTTGACACCCACGCCCAATTGACCAGCAAAATACACTTAAGCTGCACCATAGCTCCAGCATGTCCAGGCACTTCTCCAACTCCTCCACATAATCAACCACCACCCCACCACCCACAAGCGCATCGATTATCAACTTCCCATGTGCATCATTTCCGACCCGACCCACAAAGTAAGTCGGGTACGACAGCATTCCACCGCACACCGCCTGATTAGCCCCTTTTCCGCCGGCTAGGGTTTGGCCGGTGGTTGCGGATATCGTCTCCCCCTCTTTGGGTAGCCGATCGATCTCCACGTAGATGTCGGCGTTGGCGGATCCGACCACAACGAGTGGCGGTGGTGAGGGTTTTGCGGTGGAATTTAGGGTGAATGATGGGAATCGTTTTGACTTTTTTTGTGGGGATTGGTTCATGAAATCGGGGGTTGATAGATTGATGGTTGGGTGGTTGGCGGTGGTCCGGGAGTGTGCTTGCCATGGTGTCGCCGGTGAGAGTGATGTCATGTTTCCGGTTATTGTAGTTCGATGTGTGATTTGTGATGGGGTCAATGAAGGTCAATAATGAGGTGTACGTCTATCCTTTTCATCAAAAAATAAAATTAAGTGTTTTTATTTTTATAGAAAATCACGAAATAAAAGTTTATATGATGAATAAAAAGTTTTACTTTGATATAATCTAGCTACAAGACACAATTTTCATAGAAAACATGAGAGAGTGAGAAGTGTTATTGGTAAGAAGATTAATTTAGTATTTCTTAAGTGAACTAGTTTGTTTTTCTTTAAACGTCTATAATTCAAATTTACGTAATCACATAATGGGTATTTAAAATTACCTAGTCATATACTAGGTATTCAAAATCACGTAATGGGTATTCAAAATCTTGTAATTTATTTTAAGAAAACTATAGCATGCTCAAATTAAAAAGAATGAAATGTTCGTTAATACGGATAATTTTCTTTAAAATATTAAAGTATAAAAAAGTTATAGCTGTTTGAAATTTAAATAGGGAAGAAGTTCAAATGAGAAAAAACCAGTATATCATTTCTTTATTTATTTCTTTAATTACTTGAACCTCATATTTACGAAAATGTCAGTGCTTTATTTATAGTCATTGGTCTTGAGACATCAATGATTGTGAGTTTCTCATATCCTTCGCTCGAGAATTGAGTCCTCTACATGAACTATTATCTATTCTCTATTGTAAACATTCTAGTTTCTAGGTTTTGTTGTCTATTGAAACAATTTAGTTAATTTGATTATTATAAAAAATGGATTTCGTCGTTTCCTAGATAGAGTGGATTTAAGCTAATTTTAATTAATAAATCAAATTATACTATAGGTCTTACATGTGAGCGAACCAGGGCTAGCTATTGGGCAGGTCAAGTCGGACGATAACCCGAGGCCCAAAAATCCAAGGTTCCCGACAAGTTTTTAAAAGTTGTCATATATTACGTATAATAAAAGGCGCCAAAAAACTTCCATTTGCCTACATGTTAACTTACCACATCTTTAAAATGCCCAATTATTCATTTAAGCCCAAATTTCAAACCCAATTAAAAAAATAACAAGGATGGACGTTAAAACTTAAAGAGCGATTGGGATTTCCCACTCCCAACGACCTTGTATAACAAGGTACCAACGATTGGGGGTTTCGATCATCATCATCAACGATTAGGTTTCTATTCTTGCACTATTTTGTGTTCAGTTCATAAACTACACTCAATTCAACACAAAATCGTCATGTTGTGGTTTTTTTATTACATATGATTGATTAGTTTATATTATAGAGAGGAGGCCCAATTTTTTTTGTCTCGCACGAGGCCTAAAAGTTTTTTTTATCATTCAGCGAACCTCTTAGTTTATAAATGAAAATAAACATCAACTAATTATATATATATATATATATATATATATTATTAGTGAGGCTTGATGAATAGTGTTTGTAATTGATAGATTAATCAGTGGATGCGATAGACCAATCATGGATGCCATGTGTCACCCGTTATTTTTTAAAATTTTTTTACATCTTAAAATATAATAAATATATATACCTTTTATACATAAACTATGATCAAAGTTTGTGTTTGGTCTATTGGCTAGTCTATTGAAGTTGTATGTATAAAGTCACAAGTTCAATTCTAGGTTTGCACCACCTTTTTCCCATTTTTTAACCCATTTCTCTTCTCATTTTATCTATTGCCTTTTTTCTTTTCTTTGTTTTCATGTTATTTTTTATGTGTTTGCCCTCTTCTTTTGTTTTATTTTTTAACCCACTTCTCTTCTCATTTAATCTATTTCTTTTTTTCTTTTTCTTTGTTTTCATGTTATTGTTTATGTGTTTTGCCCTTATCTTTTATTTTGTTTTCCTTTTCGTTATTCCTTTTACTGATAAAAGAATTATATACATATTAAAGTTTTTGTCTTCAAAATTTTCTTTTTCTTTTTTAAATCATATTTATCATTTAACTTTTTATTTTAATCATTTTTTTAATCATGTTTCCTTTATCATTTAATTTAACATTTTTAATAATTTATGGTCATTAACTTTTTTTAAAAACTTAAGTACGTAGTTGTGTTTAATTTTTCTCTTCGATATTTCGATAACAAAGTTGTATTCAAATTCAAAATAGAGTATATATTTGGTATCTTAAAACGGTATGACGATGAACTGAACTGAATCGATTCTGACGGTTTGACTTTCTAAACAACACCCTTCGTTTTCAAATAACGTTTGTTTACATTATCTTTTGCTTCGTTTCGCCGCAACGCGCGACTTTAAGAAATCTAGTATGTATTTAAAGGAGATTTTTTTCAACATACATATTTACCCATCTATAATTTACTAAAATCTCAATGTTAGTGTGTCTCACGATTCTTTTTTGTATGTTATTGATTGGTTGATAAATTTGTAGGCCAACGGGTAGATGCCATGTGGCATCCACTATTTTTTTTAATTTTTTTTATCTATATGTACAAGTCTTATAGCTATCTATACAAGTCTCTATTGCATATAAATATTTATGTTTTCTTCCCTTAAACTATTACTAAATCTAAAAATCTTTCCTTAGAGTATTAGTATAAATACCAATAACACTTATGGTTTACTTTTAATTTTAATAAACCCTATACCTTATAAATTTATAAGTTCAAACTCGATTGAATTGCGAGTTAACATGTCACAACGTGCGTTCGTGGTTCGACGTGTGCACGTCTAATATTTGTTCGATTTAACGTATCGTCGCAACGTGCTTCATTTTTTACATAATATTTCAGATATTGTCCATGTCTTTGCTATAACACATGGAACTACTTTTTTATTTTACATTTTGGTATAAATTTTTGGTTCAACTTTTTTACATCTATTTTTGTTTGGTTTAACGGTCCTACCGCAACATGCGGGTCCTAAATATTAGTTATTAGTATACAGAAAAAAATATTATAGATGTTTTTAATGTGGTTTAATTTGGTTATTTATATAATCATAACCGGATGATAAAAACTAAATATATAAAAAAGTCCATACTATAAAAACCTAATCATAAAATATTCTAACTAGTCCACCCTTTTACAACCAGCTTACTTTGGTTGCCTACTTTTTCTTCACATCCCTAACATATAGCCAACTTATGTGACATGGCCCGCCGTGAAAGGTGGGCGGAGAGAACTACCGGACAAGGCTTGATATTTCGAAGGGCACGTTATTTTTAAAAAACTTCGATATGTATATGTAAAAATAAATAAATTAATAGGGTATACACATACAAACACCAACATAGGCTCACTTACAAAACTATTTTATGGTTTAGATTAGTTACTAGCCCATTGGCATTAGGTTTAGATTTTAGTAAGCCCAATACTTAATTTCGTTAAGGCCTAATGGCACGTTTTTTCGAGCTCGAACATGATACATGAATTCTCAGGGCCGACCATGTTATGTGACATCATGGTCACACACTCATTTTGCCTGGCGTATCCATTTATATTCCATCAAATGTCTATTAAAATTCTATGCGACTAACTCTTCATTCATGTATCACCTCTCTTTCGCGTATCAACAATTATGTCCCTTATATTTTACACGACCATCTCTTTGGTTTCTTGTGTATCACTTGATCGTGTATGATATCTGTAATGTCACACGTTTTATTGCTACATATATGTAACTTTGTTGACAGTTTAAATTATACCAATATTTATTCAAAATCTCCTATATTAATTGAGCTTGATGTGACATGCCCCAAACCCAGAGGTTAAGGTGTTGGATTTAGTCACTATTGCATAGCTCAAATTAAAATTTTCATTTAAAACGCAACAAAAAATACATAAGTCATGTCGCACTTTACTTTGAAAATCCTTTCATAGCTTATTGCATTTTAAAGAAAAATATCAGCACTTTACTTTAAAAACATCGTGACTATGCACACCACCCTAAAACGGTAAAGTACAGGGGGTCTAGAAACTCATCTGATCGTGGTTAACTACTTCGTGCTGTAGTGTTTGCCCTAGAATTAATGTCACACTATTTGTATAAAAGTTAACACAAGAAAACCCATCACTATCACAAAATGTCGCTCGACAGTGTCGCCAGAACCATTGCCTAACCTGCGTTAGGTCTTTCCTACTATCGTTGTCACAAGTGTCGCAAATCAATGCTGGCCTGGGATCAGAGCCCTTCTTCCCCAACCAGCCCTGTCGAGTGTCTCTTGTTGGAGATTTAACCAGGACATGTTTGTTTTCAGCCTAAAATCATAACTTTACATCAAAAACATTTAATTTACTTCCACGAAGCAAAATCTAGGGTTTTTGGCCCCATAAACACGAAAAAGAATCCGACATTTATGATGAAAACCCTAGTTTTTCCCAGAGACCCTATTTTTAAGAGATCTAGAGGTCGATTCCCACCTAATTCTCGAGCAAGACATTGTAATGATGATCTCTAAACAATTACCAACCGAGATTTCTTGCCTTGTATTACCTTTTCTTCAATTTATCTCTCTAAAACCCCGCTTTATATCTCTAGCTTTGAATGTCAATTTCGTAGAAATGAGGACTATGGTTTCTTAAGCCCCTTATGACAGGCTTTCCACCACTAATACCTCCTTGGACATTGACCCATTTGATTAACCACATGATAAAAAAAACTCTATTTAATTAACAAATTCAATTTCATTAATCAAACTCATTAACCATATTGTTGGGTCTTACAAGTATATCCTCTTACATTAGGTTTCATCTTCAAAACCTGTTATACTATAAACAAAACGGGTACAACTCTTTCATCTCTTCCTTAGATTCCCATGTAGCCTCTTTAACTCTTCTTGACTTTCACTTGGAGAATTACCATGTTATGCAGTTGTTTCTCTTTATGGTTTATTATTGCTACCGATTTCTCAATGTAATTGAGTCTTTCATCTACCTCTAGCACCTCAAGGGGAAATATTCGGTCTAATGAAACCCTTATCAAGGAGGTCCGGTAGTAGAGTCGTTAACTCTTTCATTTCTGGCGTAGCCTGGCGATAAGGTGCTTTAGCAACTCTTTAACATTCTGAACTATCGGGCTATCTTGTTGTATAATAATTTCGGGGTTCACAATTAGTATTTCATTTGTTTGTTGAATATATGGCTATGTGAGTAAAATCACAAGAGCACCCCTACATCCTCACTTGTTAAGTATTTCAATATCTAAATTTTATTGGTTTTCATAGCATGCTTTGGATAGGATTAGAGGGGGAAAGTATGGTTTTTAGTAATTATTATTTATTTACTCAATCCATAATGCAAATATATGATATTACCTTTTTAATGTCAAATTTACTCTTTTACACCAATAATTCTAAAATATTCAACCCCAGGTAATACACGTTTTAACTTAATTTGTAAATAATAAAGGTAAACCACCGGCTCCCAGTTCCAAACTCTAAACCAAATTATGTAAATAAAAAACCAGCAGATAAAATTCACTAATCAAATCTATCAAAAATAAAAAAACTAAATTCAATCACACTGAACATCATGAAAGCAATTTATAGTTAGGAATGTTGAAACATTGATACATTCTCATATGAAACATTACTTGTTTTTATAACCGTTTGTATATATATTATGGAGTGCAAAAAGATACATGTGAAAAACAAGAAAAATTATCAGATGACAAATGAAGAATACATTGATCACCCCAACTAATATTTCTTATACACTGAACAATCTTGACTTTTACTTTGGGTTCAATTTCAGGGAAGCACTGCATAAACACACATTCACTCCATATGTTTAAGTTCATAACACAAAGATAACAAATTTATTTAATGAGAATAATCATATACCTGTTGATGCAATAACGTTTTCCGGTGGGCGGAGGGCCATCGTCGAACACATGACCAAGATGAGCATCACAAACCGCACATAAAACTTCTTGTCGAGGCATAAATATGATTGAAAGATCGAGTTTTGACTTCACATTTGTTCCTATCGGCTTATAATACGATGGCCAACCCGTTCCACTATCAAATTTAGTGGTTGACCTTTAAAACCAACAACCTGTGTCAGTTTCGAACAATAATCGCAGAATAATGATACTAATGGATAGAGGCGGTTCAACTAAAAGTTTTTCTTTTTTTCTGTGATGTGAATTTCTTAATTAATTTGACGTGGGTCATGACTGAAAGGACAAAAAAGAAAAAAAAAACCATAAAACCATATCAGTTGGCTTTTTATCAAGTTCATGCCAATTTTTAAAATACAATTAACTTTTATACACTTACCATTTTTTTAAAAAGTTATACCATTGATTCGAGCATTTTATTCTCCTTAACTTGAGTATACTATCAATGTATTCAAAGAAACAACTCTTTTTCCAAAACATTAATGTATTGTGCGTATAACTGAGCGTAATTAGATTAATAAGTGTGCGTTTATATACATAATTGCGTATGATTATGTACATGTGTTGCGTTGGAGAAAGTCGAAAATGGCTTTTTACAGGAACCACCCTCAACAATCGATAACTGTTTGTTTGTATGTTAGATAACTTACTCGAATAGTGGAGTGTCACAGCAGATGCAATGGTAAGTCCCAGGGGTTTTTGTGTTCCAGTATTCCCTAAACATAAAGTTGGGAAACTGTCAGTTTCAATCCATTTACATATGAAATAAAAAACACAATAACATGTTAGTGGGACTAACCCATATTGACCTGTTATTGAACCCACCCATTTTAACTAGTCCACCAAAAAAAGAAGTTGGCGTACCCAGTGAAGGCCCCCTCGGTTCCCTTTTGTCGAGTTACATAGAACTGTTCTCCGGTTAGCTTTGTCTTCCATTCTTGATCACTAACAGATTTATAATCCCTGTTTCCTGTCTCTGCAATTGATCAAATATATGTGATTGATTGTTTGTCTATTAATAACAAATAAGATAGCCATTCCAACGTTTTTGGAGGCACTAAGCGAACTACAAAGTCGAGGCCCTGCTGAATTGGTATAAAGACAATTAGCAATTTAGATTGAGATTTGGGCCATTGAATAACCATAGCGATGATTTTTTCCTAATGTTGGCCCTAATTTCGCCCAATCTGCGGTCAGTTTCACATTAGTTACTAAAAAAAGACGCAGCAAGTATCGAGTGTGTGTTGCGGTGCTGCTTTTGGATTCTCAAATGAAACGTATCTTAGGCCTAGATATGTTGTGTTAATGGGCCAAAAAAAAGTCTGATATATGAAAAAAAAAAAAAAGAATTAGAGAGGCTTGTTTTTTGTTTTTGGGTGCTTAGTGTATGTTGATAAGCTAATGGGCCTGCCTGTAAATATATGTCATTCTATTCCCACGTGCTATAAATGATCATAAAAAAACATAACCTAGAAAGAGAGAGAGAGAGACCTTGTTGATTAGTTGTGTCTGGTTTCTGCGATGAAGAAGACGAAGAACCCATAGCACGAATCGATGAACAACTTCTGGTGGTGGGTAGACTGAATTCAAATCGATTAGAGGATTTTAGAGCAGAATTTAACTGGGGTTTGGAGGATAAGAGTCTGAAATTGGTGGAAGTTAAAGCATGAGACGCCATTGATTTGAGTCAAAACAGTACGGTACGAGTTTCCAGTCTGGGCCTTGTGAATGAGATGAGTTTGGTGGTGTGGAATGTGTGGATGTGGTTTTGACAAATGGCAGAGTTCTGACCATGTGGTTAATGGAGCAGCCCAATTCATGTGTTTCATGATCGACCCATGTTGGATTGGGGATTGGGTCCACCCAATATCCATACTCAATATAATGAGACTGCAAAAGAATATATTTTAACTTACATAAAAGTTAACAACTTTTTATTTTAGTGCTAAGATACAATCTTAAATATAGTCGATTAGCTTTTCAAGTACTAATTGCATTTTAATCATTTTAAATTGATTATATTTTAATTTTTTTAATTAAAGTATAGATAATTAGTTAATACTTACACTTTAACACCTTAAAAATAACTAATTACCCCACGATTTAAAAATGACCATAACTTTTTCATACACTCAATATTTTTTTTAAAGAATTACACCATAAACGACCATTTTTTCTTTTTAATTTGAGTATAGTATTACAACAGTTTCTTAATTAATTCTCTTTAATTTAAGTATAGTATCACTATAGTTTTTTTAATTAAAAAATTGATATTAATCACTAACCGAACCCGAAAGGATCACCGAGGAAACTGAACCAGAATCAACAAAAATTGAATCAAATTAAAATCAAATTAACCAAAAACCAGCTATCGCTTTTTTTTACCCTTGTTTAAGTAAAATTAACTGAATCAAACCAAGCCATTATATTTCATATCTTTACAGCTTTTATACCACCAATTCATGTATTTCATATTTTATACCTCCATTTCATATATTTCTAAGCAAAAGTTTAAGCTCAAGTTTGGTTTTGGCCATTAATCAAAATTAAAAGAACTGAACCACAAATCGTCAATCTAATCAAATAAACTAAACGTCGATTGGTTAATAATATAGACATAGAGACATACCAGTGACTTCAGTTTCAACTTTTTTAAGGATAAAACAGAGCTGCTCGAACCATTCACACTCTGGCAGTGTTTGTGTTTTCTGATGCATCGTGCGAACACCCTTTTAGGTAATATAATATACAAAAAGCAACACACAGACCAGTGGTGGACCCATGAATTTTTTAGGGTGTGTAAAATTTTAAAGGATTTTAGGCCCCTAACTATATAATATTTTCTTTGAGTTTGTAGCAGATTGGGTAATGTAAACAAAAAGAAAGAAAATCAAACTAAAATTCATATAATCATCAAAAACACATCAAACGTCATTACAAACATATTTAAAGTTATGTCCTATGGGTTTTCATTTTTTTGAAAAATCTATCCATAATTTCGTCTAGAGAGACTATCCTAAGCAAGTCTTTCTCAATATAACATACACAACCGTCACTCAAATTCTTATCGCTAATCCAATTACGCAAGTCGGTCATCACATGTTTCATTGCCAAAAAAAATCTTTCAGTGATTGCGATCAGTATACGATTGCCAACCTAGACAGGACGTTTCGACTACCGGTACTCGTACCCTTCCAGTTACTACATGCCCGCCGTAGAACTTACTTTGAGGAGATTGAAAAACGAAAATACCACAAAATCTTGAATAAAAAAGAATATGAGGATGATTTGAATATGTGAACATTGCAATATGCGTGATGAATGTATATGTAAGCATGTTATGTTTGACAACAAGTATAACTCATTAAGTATCATGCAAAATGATAGTGGAAGTGTTTGCATGCATTTGTGTGTGTAATAAATACGAAACAAATAAACATCATGAGTTTGCATGTAACCACATAAACAATTAAACTCTAATAAACTATAGTATAGGCTCTAAGGGTCTAATAACCTATCCTATATCCCTATAGTCAAAAGCTCTGATACCAATCTGTCACACCCTGACCCGCAACGGAAATGGTAGTCGGGGCATGATTGGTTTTTTTTTATCAAAGCTCATAACATTTACTATAAAGTTTCATATTTATTATTTTTATTTAAAGAAGAAATTACAATAAACATACAAGCACAACATGTTCAAATACATTTTTCATGACTTCTTTATTTTTCTTCTAAGGCAATTTCCTATGTGTTCCTTGCTTCAACCTGTCCACCTGTATCATGTGTAAAAATAGGGTTTTGGGTCAACAAAAGTTGGCGAGTGAATCTTATTTAAATATTTGAAAGAATTAGTTATATTGGTTATTTGAATAAAAAGGTGCATAACCAAATATGAGTATACGTATATGTAAATTAAACCACAAAACACATAATATCAATTAATGCACACACACACATACCAAATGATGAACAATGAGATCAATGCTCAATCAAACGGAGCCGATCTAATGAGGCACCTGATGCTTAACTCGTCTCCAACGAGGAACTGATGGGCCTAATGAATGATTTGCACGCAACTTGACAAAAATATAAACTCGCAATACAACAAACAACATTTACATCACACGATAGTTCATATAATGGTAATAGCACAAGGGTTTGAATAAACGAAATGTATAAATGACACATGATACACACCAAAACATGAATAAAAAGGGGAATTTGTAAGAATTCACTCACAGTGGGTGCGTTCCTTGATGATGATGAATGCGCACGAATTTATGATTCAACCGACGAGGGAAAACTAACCTAAATTATCACGTAATAATTCGATAAATATATATCTTCTATTTGAAATTAATATTTCTAATTAATGCCTTTTATTAGATTTTTAGATCTATTTTTGTGGTATTTATTACAATTTTAAAACTTAAAAAGTCATATTTTTGAAGTATTTTTAAATGATTTTTAACTAAAATAATAAAGAAAATAATTATAAAAAAAATATACCCTTTTACAGGGTTGACCGGTCGGACCGCGTTGACTTTGGTATTATAGGCATCGTGTGAGGTTCGAACTCGTGACCTCCCGTATACGTGCACGCAGCTCTACCAACTGAGCTACGTGTCTAACCCGAAATAATCTCTATTTTACTTATATATATACACTAACTAGCTTAACTATATTTTGTTTTTATTTAAAAAGATTTTTTTTAATGGTCAAAATCGGTTACAATTAACCTGGCTCGATCTCAAGACCTACGGTTCATGTGCACACAGCCCAACCAGTTGGCCTGTGTGTCTAACCCGTATCAACCCACTATTATATTAGTTATAAATACTTACTCATTGGTGTTCTGAATATGTTTTAAAAAAATTTGGTTTTTATTTCAAAGAGTTGGATACGTGTAAGACTCGAACCCGGGACGTGTGCTTTGTATTTGCACACAGTCCACCGCTGGACTGTGTGTCTAACCCGGTTAAATACCCGTTCTTAATTATTCTTATAATATACGAAAACATCATCTTCTTCCTTTTTAAAAACCCAGCAATCGTAAACCCGACTGTTAACCATTTATACAGTTTTGATTAATTGTTTTGAGATAATAAAACACTAAACAAGCGATAGCAAAAGAATTAAGATGATTGTACCGATCAGGGGTGTACTCCGGTGATGTTTCCGGCGACAACAATTTTCCGGCGAAATGCGATTTGAAAACCAAAGTATCTTCAGTGTGTTTGCATGGTGTTTGTGCGAGTGTGAGCGAGTTTCTAAAGGTTCAAAGGTCGGTATTTATAGGTGAAGGTACTGAATTGGGTTAAATTTTGGTTTTATCCGTTTCGGTCAAAGGATTGATTGCCATATTGATTTTGTAACCGAATTGAATTAAGATTTAGTTTTAATACATGATTGGAAATCAGTTTCTTGGGTTTAATTTAAGATTGAAACGGAAATTGCTACTGATTTGGAAGTTACAGTCAGTTACAGGCCGGGGTTTCTCTTTTGAATTCAGATAAAGATAAACGTAAATATAAAGGATTAATTGACTCGGGTATATCAGATGTTGTGCAGGTGTCGTAGTGGTGTAAGTTGTTTGTGTGTTTGATGGGGACCCGGTTCGAACCCGGTTGCCCCTTTTCCTTTATTTTCTTATTTTGAACTTTTATTTATTGGTATTATTTTTATTCTTTTATTTATTCAATATATTTACATTCTAGTTTATTTATTAACTATAAATTAACTAATATAATTTATAAAATAAATACATGCGTAGCGAAACATTTAATAAATTCTAGAATTTTAACGGAGCGGGTTTTGGAACCCGTTTTACGACGAATGTTACAGTATCCCCTACTTTTAGAAATTTCGTCCCGAAATTTAGGTAGAAGTTGTAATAGGGTAAGACACGGGTATTTTCCGAACATTAAATCTTCACGTTCCCAAGTAAACTCAGGTCCTCGCTTTTGATTCTGACAAAAGTTTGAATATTTATTAATAGAAAACGAAGATGTGATGCTTGGATTTGACGATTACATAACCAGAGGAGTGTGGAATTTTGAGTTCTAAATGAGGCGGTAACGTTCCTAGTAGGGGTTGTATACCCTGCTATAGGAATCGTTTTTTGATGCCTAAAGTATAAAAATGCGAAACATGGATAAACAGAGTTGATTGACTAGGTATGATCTCATGCATAAGAGTTTTGAGAGAATTGGTACGTTTGAAAAGATAAGGTTATATCATAAAACAAAACTTCAACCATGACGATATTAAAACCTACACGGAACTTCTCATAACCGCCTGACAATGCTTTTGATCCTTTGACAAGAATACTTATATATATGAAGTACCAGCGGCGTATCCACCATATTCTTGTCAAATTTTCATTGGCTTTGTCAGTAAGTTATGATTGGTTCTATGTGATTCTAAAATCTACAAAACAAACACAACAGCCAAAGCTTGAGTCTCAAATCTGAAAGAATACATGACTGAATGACGACAGTACCTCTCTCGTTTGTTATGATGAAGGGGTCAGTCTACGAAAAAGTGAGACACAACCCAACTTCTTTAAATGATGAGCTCGAGATAGTCGTGATGTATGATGATATGAAAGTTAAATCAATGAGTAAAGATATAAAACAAAACTGTAATATCAATTCGTATTAAAATTCTTGGATACATAAATTCCCAATTTATAACTGGGATACGTAAAGATTGAGAAAAACATTAAGAACTAGACGGTTGGAGTTGAGTCTTGATTCTTGGTGAGGGAAGGCTAGTTGGGTTGTTCGTTTGGGCCGTTATCATCTTCAACAGGATTGGCGTTGATGTTGTAAGCTCTTCCTCTTGCTGGTGGTAGTGCTGGGTTTTCTTGATTTGCTTGGTTAACTGGGTTTGCTTGAGCTTGGGCATTTATGATGTTAACCAATCGAGGGCAGTGTTTCTAAAATGGGTAGGGTCCCCACAATTAAAGCAAGCACGGACATGTGGAAACATGGGGTATTGGGGTTGTTAATATGATTGGATCATGTTTTGGGTAGGGGGTGAAGATTGGTTTCGAGGGGTGCGACAAGTTTTGCTCAAATGACCATAACGCCCACAATTAGCACACAATCGACAAGGTACGGTAGATGGATGGTGATAAAAACAGGTGTTGCATTGAGGTGAGGTCCAATGTAAGGTTTCTTTTTGGGTAAGTAGTGTTGGGTGCTACTTGAGTGATTGGATAGCTTGGAGGGGTACGGCTTGTGGAGCTGGTTGATTGCCTTGGGTGACAGCGAAATTTTTGCCCATCTCGTTTTCTCTTAGAAGTGGGTTGAGAAGAGGATTCGGTCTGGGTTGAGTTTGAGGTTTCGGTTGATGCTTTATCCTTCTTCTTCTCCTCCTTGAAGTCTTTATTCCGTATGTGGTTTTCGGTGAGCTCTGTAGCTAACTCCATTGTTGCTTCCAAAGTTGCAGGTGTGGTACTTATTACAGGGTCTTGAATTTTTGAAGGAAGACCTCGAATGTAGTGCTCGATCAAACGGTAGAGGGGAGTGAACAAGTTGGGGACCATCTGATTCAACTCAAGGAATCTCTTGTTGTATGTGGTGTGGTCGCCCTCCTTTTGTTTCAAAGAGTAGAACTCATCTTCTAATTTCTTGATTTCGCTTCTTGGACAGAAATGTCTTGTTATGATATCCCTCAACTCTTCCCAAGTCAAAGTCATAGCATCCTCAGCACCTCGCTTGGCCTTCTCTGCATTCCACCATGTAAGTGCTACTCCGAACAAACGACCGGTAGCATATCGCACCTTGCGATCATCGGGGCAGTCGCAATTGAGAAAAGTGCTTTCCATCTCCTCAAACCAATGGATGAGAGCGGTGACACCTTCAGTCCCTTCATATTTTGGAGGATCGCGGGATTTGAAATGCTTGAAGGTGTATTTAGTGGTGTTGAGAGGAGGGTTGGCGACATTTTGTCCTTCTAGATTGGTTGGGGTGATAGGATTGGCGACAAGGGCTTGTTGGACTTGAACTACGATGTTGGGTATTACGGCGGCCATTTGTTGAGCGATTTGGGCAGCCATGCGCTCGCGGAATTTTCCTGATCTCCTACCTCTACGAGGGTGACTAGAAGACATCTACAAGGAATACGTATCGAGAGTATGAGTTTGACGTTTTAGGTGTCATGTGTCGTATTTAGAAATGAACATTCACAAGACAAATGAAGAAAATAAATTTGCTACATCCATAGGATGTCTTGGGCTTTGCTCATGTTTGGGCTCCCATATGTCCCCTTACTTGGCCTTGGTAGTCATGTGGGCCCCCATGACTACTGGGCTCTGGTAGGGTTCACATTGGTGTTGGCCTGTTAACACTTGCGCCACCCGAATGAAAATCGTAAAACATGACTGCAAAGTATAGGGTCAGAGGTGTCCTGGTATAGACATAGTGACCACTCAAAGTGGGGTTAGTTCATGCGACGTTTGGTGTGGCATGCTTTGGCCTAATAGGTCCTTCGTACTCTCATCGTTGGTCCCCAGGTAGGCAAACTAGTCCGTTATATTGGATTTATACGATTGCCAACCTAGACAGGACGTTTCGACTACCGGTACTCGTACCCTTCCAGTTACTACATGCCCGCCGTAGAACTTACTTTGAGGAGATTGAAAAACGAAAATACCACAAAATCTTGAATAAAAAAGAATATGAGGATGATTTGAATATGTGAACATTGCAACATGCGTGATGAATGTATATGTAAGCATGTTATGTTTGACAACAAGTATAACTCATTAAGTATCACATAAAATGATAGTGGAAGTGTTTGCATGCATTTGTGTGTGTAATAAATACGAAACAAATAAACATCATGAGTTTGCATGTAACCACATAAACAACTAAAATCTAATCAACTATAGTATAGGCTCTAAGGGTCTAATAACCTATCCTATATCCCTATAGTCAAAAGCTCTGATACCAATCTGTCACACCCTGACCCGCAGCGGAAATGGTAGTCGGGGCATGATTGGGTTTTTTTTATCAAAGCTCATAACATTTACTATAAATTTTCATATTTATTATTTTTATTTAAAGAAGAAATTACAATAAACATACAAGCACAACATGTTCAAATACATTTTTCATGACTTCTTTATTTTTCTTCTAAGGCAATTTCCTATGTGTTCCTTGCTTCAACCTGTCCACCTGTATCATGTGTAAAAATAGGGTTTTGGGTCAACAAAAGTTGGCGAGTGAATCTTATTTAAATATTTGAAAGAATTAGTTATATTGGTTATTTGAATAAAAAGGTGCATAACCAAATATGAGTATACGTATATGTAAATTAAACCACAAAACACATAATATCAATTAATGCACACACATACACATACCAAATGATGAACAATGAGATAAAAAAATTATATTAAGGTAAGTAATATAGATTCTATTCTTGTTCGTATTATTTATAGTTTGATCAAAATTCCTATTCTATTAGCCTAAATGGTATTTTAATTATTGTTTTTTGGTTTTATGTATGTCATTATTGTAAAAAAATACAAAAACATAGACTTTTTTTAACCAAGCAAGCCAGCTCGACGAGCCACGAGTTGGCTTAAGCTTTTGACGAGCCGAGCCCGAGCCTAACTTTGCAGCTCGTTAAGAAAAATGAGCCGGCTCGATTCGATTTTTAAACGAGCCGAGCCGGAGCCCACCCTGGTCCGGTTCGGCGGCTCCGGCTCGTTTACAGCCCTACTCTTCAATGTGCGTACGTGGTTCAAAGTTTTTATGTATATTTTTTTAGGTTTGACAGTTCCGCCGTAACGTGCAGCTTATAAAAACTCGTTCTTTATTTTAAGATGGATGTTATAAAATCAAAACATATAATTTTATGAATAAAAAATAAGATTTTGTGAATATAAAGTGTGGTTTTATTTTTAATATTACAACCTAAAAAAATAAATTTTATGATTTAAAAACTTTTGAAGATAGCTTTTTAATCATGAAAACGTTTATTTTATAAATTTTGGCATAAAAATGTGATTTTTACAATTTTTTAATTGAAAGATCCATGTCATTATTTATATTTTCTAACATCATATTAATGAGTGTTCCTAATTACCTCAAACTATGTAGCTAGCGGCAATAAGGGTGTCGAATCCACAAAGAGTCTATGGTTCATGAAAAAATTTAATTGCTTATAAACACGTATTTAATTGCTTATAAAACACGTTTATGAAACTTGCTAAATTTTATATTTGTTGTTTGTTTGAAAGTGTGTTGAAAATATCGAGCGCTTAATGATTGATAATGAAAACTAAATTAACAATTTTAAAATACGCTTGCAATACTTTTGAAATTATGCAGAAACTAATAATTATAACTATAAAATATATATTAAACACTAACTAATGATTACAATAAAACAAATAATAGATGGATTTCAAATTTAAGTTCACATACGAGATCAACCTCTTAATCTTCTAACCAATATAACTAATATTGAAGGATATCCGACCCTCCTTCCCGCGTCTTCTATAGTTTTTTCACATCCTTACTCGCAGCGGAAACATACACGGGTTGCAACAGACACATGGTACAAATACATTTTTCATAAAAACAGTGTATTATACTTTATCGAGTATCGGTTACAACGTTCGGTTACACACTAATGTATACAGTACAGGTTTAACTTCCAAAAGCAGTCTATCTTTACTAAATATGCATCTAATCACAGTAATATACAAGCGCAAAACTGGTATCAGCACGCACACGTATCTTCTATTCCATCTTTTGTCTTTCTTAAAAAGCATGTTAAAGTTTCGGAAAAGTCAACTACAAATAGTTGGTGAGTTTCACTATTTTAGTTTTTTTCATAATTAAGTTTGAGTAGAATGATTATGCACATTTGATGTAATTATACTAATCCTACACGTGAAACCTTGACTGTTCACAAGTGTCGTGTACCACATCGGGCACCTCAACACTTTTCCAACGCAAGTAGCTATGTCTAACACCACATAGCGTGTTCACAGAAAGTGCATGGACATGCGCAATTGGATAAAACCCATGGCATTCGTGCCAGCTCAATTGGATTTGTCAGACCAATAATACTATTCACATATCCACCGGCCTATAGTTGATCACTCGTGTTTGTGGGGATTTTCCGTGTGTTAGTATAACTCAGATAATCACATCACGTCATGTATTCATATGCTAGTTTGTACGCATGTAACATGCAATTCACCTCATGTAAAACAGGAAAATGATTTGAAAACTAGGGTAAGGAAACTCACTTAATAACGTAGTCCCAGTATGTTAATGACGTAAAGTATCCGCTATTTTGAACCTATTGTCAGTATGGTAGGGCCAATTATCGAAAACAGTTCTCAAGTCGGTAATTGCTATATCTTAAGTTTGGATGAGAATATTCATCCAAGAATGGACTTATAGCATAACAGTAGGGCGATGGGTATCGGTTTAATGTCAAAATTATGTTTGACTTTTGTGCCCCATTTTGCGTGCCGGTCACGATTAGGTGTTCTAGATGTTCGGGTAAGTGCTCAATAATGCAAAATGTCTTATATTGTTCATATTTAAAATAATTTGTTGTCCATTAAGGAAGTTCGGGCATTACCCGAACCTAACTCGTTCAAATTTCAGTTTCGTTTTCACCGTTAGGGATTTCCCCAAACTAGCGTGTAATGTCCCTCGATTACCGAATTTACCCAGAAATAGTATGGAATTACCCTGACTTTCCAATTATTACCAATTACACTATTGGTCAGTTCACTAGTTCCGGTAGGTTCGTTAAACGGTTACTTTTTAGGTTTTGTCAATAATTATATATTTTAACTTTAACATTTTTGTAAACAATTGTGTGTAGTTATAAAATCATGAAAAAATTTTATTTAAACTTGTAGAAATAGGTATATTTCAAGAAAAATCATCCCAGAATTTATTAAATTAATTTATCAATTTTAATAAATTAATTTTAGAATTGTATTTAACCGATAAATTGGCGATCACGACGATCCAATTTTTAAAATTCCCAAATGTTTACAGAAAATTTCTGATGTATCCAGAAACTCAGCGGAAAAAAGTTATATTTTTCTAAATTTTCTAAACTGGGTTTCCGGCTGTCGAAACTTTGCAAAAATTCGATTTTAAACGCATATTCAAACTCAGCCACTGGTCTCCTAATTTTTGCAGAATGTTTTCCATGTTAAACTAAACATCCCTGCAAGTTTTGGTGATTTATCGAGCTCGTTTCGTATTTTTCCCAAATTTATTTCCTTTAAACAGTGAAAAACTCACTAAAAATCACCCAAAAAACATAAAATTATAAACGTTTACAGGGAGCTTACTTCAACACATATGATCAGCTTGCCAAATTTCTAGTTCTAACAATACCACGGAACAAGTTATGCTAAATTCAAATTTGTAGCCCTTAAATTCGATTTATATACCTAGCGTTCTTCGATCTTTTAAGCAATCCTTACCCTTTCAAATGTTGATGTTCCTTATGTTCAGTACCTATACATCAATCACAACATAAATATGCCTTTACTCATGTCAATCAAGCCTTAGAACCATTATTTTTCTATTAGTGTTCGATTTGTTTGGTTATTGTCGAATATGTTGGTTTATTACCTAGCGTTCTTCGATCTTTTAAGCAATCCTTACCCTTTCAAATGTTGATGTTCCTTATGTTCAGTACCTATACATCAACCACAACATAAATATGCCTTTACTCATGTCAATCAAGCCTTAGAACCATTATTTTTCTATTAGTGTTCGATTTGTTTGGTTATTGTCGAATATGTTGGTTTATTAATCCATGATCCATGCTTTTCCACCATCAATCATCATGTATCATCTCATTATATCATTATTAACCTACAACAGCCTTTAAACCCCAAGAACATCATGATTTTATGGATCAAAAAATTTCTTTTTTTGTTATATAATTGATTTATACATAAAAAGACATGAAAACTAATTCAAAAGCATTTTGGACTGAATTCTGATGATTCTCTGCTAGGTTTAGGTATGTGTGTGTAAAAAGGTGTAAACTTGTGTGAAAGTTGTTAAATAATGAAAAATCAATATATATATATATATATATATATATATATATACATGATGTCCGATCGGAACATTTTAGGTTTTCTCAATGTAAAAATACTTAACTTAGAACATACTTTTCATGTAAAAATCATATGTTAAATATCCGCAGATGTTTGCTAACATCTGTGGAATATTTCTAGTTAGGAATGTTAGATGTCACTATCAGGGTGGTCAGCTGATTGCGAACAGACCTTTCGTACTTAGTGACGTGGTGGAGCGTGGTATACTTTTTATTATATTTTTAGCACTTTACTTGTTTATCAAGCTTTAAATTTATAAAACACGATATAACACGATCACTCTCTACAACACTTTAGGGCAAGTGCACCCTCGTTGATGTAGTATAGTGATGGTAAGATACCGAGGTTGTTCAAGTAGATAAGAGCTTTTAATACCATAATAACGTCAACGTCTAATCTAACCAAATTTTTGAGAAAAGATGTTTAGTAAATAAAAATTAAAAAGAAATTAAAATATTAAAAAGAAACAATAGGCAAGAGAGAATCACTTGGTTCCGACTCCTCTTTTACGTGGTATGTCCCTTGGAGGGGTATTGTCCCAAAAACTTTGTGCCTGCGCAAGGCACCATACCCTCATAATGATAACATGTCACAAGGATAACCTTGCGCGCAACACGCAACGGTACGCCATTCTTGAAACCAGCAGGTTGCCTAACAAACCTTGCGCACCCTGCGCAACGAAAAGTTAAACCTGGAAGCGCAGGTCCCTGACCCTGCGCTGATTGATCAAACCTCTAGCTGCAAATTCTTAAAACCTTGCACAAGGCCAAGACTAGGATGAGAGCAACTCATACTTAGTCTTGAGAACAAAAGGACTTGATACCTACAAGCCCGCGCCGGTCAGAAAGCACTGACAAGGCCACACGGAAGGGAGAAGCGCAAAGAGGCATTGATCAAGTACAAGGGTACAAAGTGGCAGAGCTGTGACCCAATAACTGCCCGGCAGGTTGTGCCAGACCACGTCACATGATGAACAGTCATGTAGAGGGCAGAAAGTACGCAAGGATGTACACGTGCCACCAACCAACTCACGCCAACGACTGTCACACGATCTCCACTACCGGCTGATGACAGGTCCGAAAACAAGGACAACTGCCAGGACAAGTGGCTCCATTCACCATGCGCTAAGCGCACCTCCTGCTAGAGACCATTAACGGTCATCGCAGAGGAGACAGAATGGATATTCCTGGTTGTCGGTTCCAGGCCCAAGGCCAAGCCATCAGCCCATCTCCTACACACCTCTCTTCGGCTATAAAATAAGGATCATAGAAATCATCATCATTACACTGTTTTGAGCTCACTCACTAATTACTTGCTTATTATCTTGCAATCCCCGATACTTATTCTCACGCCGGAGTATGGTCACGGAGAAAATCTGTCACACCCCGACCCGCAGCGGAATAAGAGTCGGGGCATAATTGGGTTATCACCAAAGCTCATGATGTTTACTAATATGTTTCATATTTATTAAACTCAAATTACATTTCAAAGTTCCAAGTCAAATTCATACAATACAAGGAAAGGAAAAATTAACTAAAACAAATCCATAATCTAAACTGGTTTATTCTTCTAAGCCGCCCTATATGTTTCTTGCTTCAACTTGATCACCTGTATCATGTGTAAAAATGGGAAATTTTGGGTCAACAAAAGTTGGCGAGTGAACCTTGTTAAAAACATTTGTTATTGATTCATTAATTGAAACTATTGTAATTAATTTAGGAAAATTGTGCAATAATCATATATGAACAAATGTATGTAAACATAACGATCACAAACCACCTTGCTTAAGCATGAAATAAGAATGACAATGTATATGTTGGCAACGTCCCGTTCACGCTCATAGGTAATGGGGAACGGACGGCCTATGCTAATGTATGTGAGATCAAGGCTCAATCAAACGGAGCCGATCTTACGTTGGCAACGCCTGGTTCACGCTAATAGGTAATGGGGAACAGCTCACGCTCATAGGTAATGGGGAGCGGCGGCCTATGAAATGTATGTACTGAAATGATAAATTAAATCTAAACTTCAACCACACAAACAACTGATACATATTGAATACACATTTGATCATGAACATGATGGATGCACAAGTGTTTAATATAATAAATAAATAGCGACACATGATACACCCCAAAATGTGATTAAAACGGGGAATTTGTAGAGATTCACTCACATTGGGTGCGTTTGTTTGAAGGTGTTGAATGCGCACGAGTTTAGAGGATTGATCGACGAGAGACAACTAACCTAATTAATAACGAAAAGGTACGGTAAGTATGTGGATTTTATTAACTATTTCAATAGGAGTTTTGGATATATTTTTGTGAGTTTAAGGCTACTTTCTAACTTTAAAAACGTTATGTTTAAGTATTTTTAATTGATTTTTAAATTAAATAAATAAATAAAAATAATAAAAAAATGTTGACTTTTTGACTTTGACCGTTGACCGTTGACCATGACTGTTGACCGTTGACCGGTCGGTTATATTGTTGCACTGAGTGAGGTTCGAACCGGTGACCTCCCGTACGCGTGCACGCAGCTCTACCAACTGAGCTACGTGTCTAACCCGAAATAATTCTGTTTTTAATTATACTTATATACTATTTAGTTTAATCCGAAAATCATTTATTTTTAAAAAGGATTTTAAATGTATCGAACCGGTGCTGACCACAGGTCTCGAACCCGGGACCTGTGGGTTAACGTGCACACAGTCCACCGCTGGACTGTGTGTCTAACCTGGTTAATAATCCGGTTTTTATAACTTAACATGGTTTTGTGAGTTAACCCGGTTCGTTAAAAAGGCATTTTTTTTATTTCAAGAGAGTAAGGTTGGGACAGGAATCGAACTCGCGTCGCATGTGTATCTGTTGCACACAGTCCACCGCTGGACTGTGTGTCTAACCCGTTCATAAAACTGATTTTAATTAATCTTATATTATAACCCGTCTTCATCTTCTTCGTTAAACTTTACCCAGAAAACAAAGTCCGACTGTTGTGACTGATTTATGTCTAATTTAAATTTTCAAACATTATAGGTAATTGAAAGGTAATGAATGGAGAGAGTTTGGGGGAAAGGATGTACCGATCAGTGTCTTTCACATGAACTCCGGCTAAGATTCGTCGGCTCGGTTTGTGAACTTCGGCGATTCACAGCACGATATCGGAAATTTCAGAGGTTTTCCGGCGAGAGCTGAAGATTCCGGCTACGTCGTCTCGGATTGATTCGTGTGGATGTGAGTCTCGGTTTTCCGGCGAAAGTCCGGTGATGGCAGGATATTTCCGGCGAGTGAATTTTCGTCGCTGAAAAGGTGCGATTTTGAGCGAAAAGGCTACCAGTGAATTGTGGGTGAATTTATAGGGAGAAATCGAGATGCATGGGGTCTGATTTCAGTCTCGATTCAAAGTCAGCCGTTCTCCGGCGGTTACGACTGATGTCGCGGGTTCAGACATCGGTTATAACCGACGTTGAGGTAAATTCTTCGGTTAAAATAGAAGAAAGCGTCAATTATCGGCGAAATCGTCGGGATTTCCGACGACTGCGAATTGGGCGCGATTTTGACCGGATTTGACTTCCGTGTTTTATTATTTGAATTAATTGTTTCAATATGATATCAAATAACCAAAGTGGCGGAGTGGTTGGATGAGTGAATGTTAAGACATTGTGGATTTCCGGCTGACCCGGGTTCGACTCCCGGCAGCCGGTTTTCCTTCTTAATTAATTTTCTTTTACTTTTTAACAATTATAATTTATATCTTCTATTTTTTATTAATTATGTATCGTTTAAAATTAAAATAAGTCATAAATAAACAACAAAAGTTTAAAACTGATTGTTCGGTTAATAAACGAAGCGGGTTTTGAAAACCCGTTTTTCGACGGATGTTACAGTATCCCCTACTTTTAGAAATTTCGTCCCGAAATTTAAGTAGTAGTAGTTACAGGAAAAAGTTGTGGGTATTTTCTCGCGCATTGAGTCTTCACGTTCCCAGGTAAACTCAGGTCCTCGTTTCGACTCCCAGCGTACCCTGACAATTGGGATGCGGCTTCGTCTTAAACGTTTTTCTCCGAAGTCCATAATTTCTACAGGTCTTTCAATGAAATGCATAGATTCATCGACTTGAATGTCTTCTAGAGGAATATGGAGATTTTCATCGGCGTGGCACTTCTTCAAGTTCGATACGTGGAATGTGGGATGAATTCTGTTGAGTTCCTCTGGTAGGTCAAGCTTGTATGCTACAGGTCCTACTCTTTCAAGTATCTTTAAAGGACCTACGTAGCGTGGAGCTAGCTTGCCTTTTTGGCCAAAACGAACTACTCCCTTCCATGGTGATACTTTTAAAAGTACTTGGTCACCAATGTTAAATTCCAAGGGCTTTCGTCGCTTGTCAGCATAGCTCTTTTGACGACTTTGTGCCGCTAGGAGGTTGTTTCGGATTTGATGGATCTTGTCTGTTGTTTCTTGTATTAATTCTGGACCGGTGATTTGAGCTTCTCCAATTTCGTGCCAACATATTGGTGATCGGCACTTACGACCATATAACGCTTCGAAAGGTGCCATGCCATACTTGAATGATAGCTGTTGTACGAAAATTCAACTAATGGTAGGTGAGCGTCCCAATTCCCTTTGAAGTCTATGACACATGCTCGAAGCATGTCTTCAAGAGTTTGGATGGTGCGTTCAGATTGTCCATCAGTTTGAGGATGATAAGCGGTACTGAGGTCTAATCGTGTACCCAAAGTGGCTTGTACGGCTTGCCATGTTCGTGAAGTGAAACGACCATCACGATCTGAAATAATGCTTAACGGTACACCATGCCGGCTTACGATTTCGCTGATGTAGATACGAGCTAACTTCTCATTCTTGAAGTCCTCGCGAATCGGAATAAAGTGGGCTGATTTTGTAAGACGATCAATGATTACCCATATAGTATCATACCCACCAGAAGTGCGAGGTAACCCGGTAATGAAGTCCATGGTTATGTTTTCCCACTTCCATACAGGTATTTCCGGTTGAACTAGAAGTCCTGATGGTCTTTGATGTTCAGCTTTCACTTTAGAACAGTAAGGCACTTGGAAACAAAAACAGCAATATCCTTTTTCATGCCAGGCCACCAGTAGGTGTATCGAAGGTCTTGATACATCTTGTCGGCTCCTGGGTGTACAGAGTATCGTGTTTTGTGCGCCTCTTTCATAAGGGTATCGCGAAGGTTATTGTGATCGGGAATCCATATGCGATCTAGGTAATATAGATTGCCGTCAGATTTTGTTTCGAGTTTAAGTTCTGCTCCACAAGATAACTCATTTCGTATGTGTATTCCGTTATGGAAACATGTTGAGCTTCTCGGATTTGATCTTTGATATTGGTTATGATTTGCGAACATAGAAGACGAATGGAGTTCGCATAGCCCTTTCGACTGAGTGCATCGGCCACCACATTTGCCTTGCCGGGATGATACCGAATTTCACAGTCGTAGTCATTAAGAAGTTCGACCCATCTTCGTTGCCTCATATTCAACTCCTTTTGATTAAAGATGTGTTGGAGGCTCTTGTGGTCAGTGTAAATTTCACACTTGGTACCATAGAGGTAATGTCTCCATATCTTAAGGGCGAACACAACGGCTCCAAGTTCTAGGTCATGGGTAGTGTAGTTCTTCTCATGAGTTTTGAGCTGCCTAGAAGCATAGGCTATCACTTTTCCCCTTTGCATTAAAACACAGCCTAGTCCCTGCCCTGATGCGTCACAATAAACTACAAAGTCATCGCAACCTTCGGGGAGTGTGAGGATAGGTGCGTCACAAAGCTTTTGCTTAAGGGTTTGGAAGGCTTCTTCTTGTTTAGGTCCCCATAGGAAGGGTTTTCCTTTATGTGTTAAAGCCGTGAGTGGTACAGCGATACGAGAGAAATTTGATATGACACGGCGGTAGTAACCAGCCAAACCAAGGAAAGATCTTACTTCAGTTGGTGTACGTGGCGCTTGCCATTCTTGCACTGCTTTGATCTTTGAGGGGTCGACATGTATTCCCTTGTCATTGACGACATATCCAAGGAATTGTACCTCTTTTAACCAGAATTCGCATTTGGAGAACTTAGCGTAAAGCTTTTCGGTTCTTAAGAGCGTGAGGATGAGTCGAAGGTGCCGTTCATGATCAGTTTTGGACTTTGAGTAGATGAGAATGTCGTCAATGAAGACTATAACAAAACGATCAAGATATGGTTTGCAAACTCTGTTCATTAGATCCATGAAGACCGCTGGAGCGTTGGTTAGACCAAATGGCATGACCATGAATTCATAGTGACCATAACGAGTTCGGAAGGCGGTCTTTGGGACGTCTTCTTCATGTACGTCTGAGTTGATGATAGCCGGAACGAAGGTCGATCTTTGAAAAACAAGTGGCACCCTGGAGTTGGTCTAGAAGATCATCGATACGAGGTAATGGATAGCGGTTCTTGACCGTTAATTTGTCGAGTTCTCTGTAATCGATACACATGCGAAACGTTCCGTCTTTCTTCTTCACAAACAGAACGGGTGCACCCCAAGGCGATGAGCTAGGAAGTATGAATCCTTTGTCGGTCAGTTCTTGTAATTGACTGGCCAGTTCTTGCATCTCGGATGGGGCTAACCTATAAGGAGATTTCGCGACTGGTGTAGCGCCAGGTATAAGGTCAATGTGGAATTCGACTTCTCTCTTGGGAGGTAGTCCTGAGATGTCGTCGGGAAAGACTTGCGGAAATTCTTTCACTACGGGTATATCTTCGAGTTTCTTCTCTTTGCTTCCCTTCTTGACAACGTGAGTTAGAAATGCTACATAGTTCTTGCGGAGATATTTTCGGGCTTGAAGACAGGACATCAGTTTGGTCCTTTCGAAGGGGTTTCTCCAAAGATTCGTAGAGTTTGACCGTCTGCAAGAGGAATGCGAATGAACTTCTCGCGGCATACCACTTCAGCATGATGTTGGCTGAGCCAGTCCATGCCGATTATAATGTCAAAACTTCCCAACTTCATTGGAATGAGGTCAACTGGGAAATCGTGATCATTTAGAGTGAGAGTGCAGTTTCGGATAATGGAGTTTAATGAGACAAGTTTTCCGTCAGCAACTTCTACCGTTATGGATTCCATAAGTTTATCACGAGTTTGGTTAAGGATGGATTCGAATTCTAAGGACACAAAACTCTTATCCGCGCCAGTATCAAATAACACGGATGCATAACTACCATTGATGAGAAACGTACCGTTAACCACGTTGTTGTCGGCCCTAGCTTGGTTGGCGTTGATGTTAAATGCTCTTCCTCTAGCAGGTGGAGGAGCTTGGTTAGCTTGGTTCACCAGATTTCCTTGAGCTTGAGCATGTATGATGTTCACCAAGCGTGGACAAGTGTTTCTAAAGTGGTTTGGGTCTCCACAATTGTAGCAAGCCCGCATGGGTTGCATCATGGGGTAGTTGGGTTGGTAGAAGGTTTGGGCCGTGTGTTGTGTAGGTGGTGGTAGTAGGGGTTGTTGGGCTTGACCCATTATTTGATGGTGGGTTTGAGTTGTGGGTTGGTTGCGGTTCATTCGATGTAGTGAGCGGCAGGCTTGGATAGTGTGACCTGCACGGCCACAGCTGTGCAATATTGACAGGGGTATTCGGGGGAGTGATGGTATTGACAACGGGTGCATTTTGGGTAAGGGCTAGAGTATTGCCTTTTGTGTGGTGCGGGTGAAGGAGCAACTTGTGTGATGGCACAGCAGGGATAGGGAAATTGGTTTGGGTGACAGCAAAATTTCTGGTATTTCGTTTCCTCTTGTTTGAAAATTTTGAGGAGGAGGTGCAATGGTTGGAAGTTTGGCCCTCAACGGGGGCTTTCTTTTTCTCCTCTTTGAATTTACCGTTTCTGATGCGGTTCTCGGTAAGTTCGGTGGCTAATTCCATAGCAGCTTCGAGAGTTGCAGGCGAAGTGCTGAGGACTGAGTCTTGAATCTTCGAGGGAAGGCCTCGAATATAGTGTTCAACCAAACGGTATACTGGGGTGAACAAGTTAGGAACCATCTGGTTTCAGCTCCAGAAATCTTTTGTTGTAGGAAGTATGGTCCCCTTCCTTTTGCTTCAGCGAGTGGAATTCGTCTTCCAACTTCTTGAGTTCGCTTCTTGGGCAGAAGCGTTTTGTCATCATTTCCCTTAACTCTTCCCAGGTTAAGGCCATCGCGTCTTCAACTCCTCTCTTACCCTTCTCGGTGTTCCACCAGGTCAGGGCTACCCCAAATAATCTCCCGGTTGCGTAACGTACCTTGCGATCCTCGGGACAATCGCAATTTAGGAAGGTGTTTTCCATTTCCTCAAACCAGTGGAGGAGAGCGGTGACACCTTCGGTCCCTTCGAACTTTGGGGGATCGCAAGACTTGAAGTGCTTGTAGGAGCACTTCTTGGAGGAAGGGTTGTCGATGTTTTGATCCTCTTGATTTGGTGGGTTGACAGGATTCGTGGTGAGAGCTTACTGGACTTGAATTACAATATCAGGAAGCACCGCGGCCATTTGTTTCGCAATCTGAGTGGCCAAGCGTTCGTTTGACCTTCCTGACTTTCGTCCTCCACGTAGCTGCCTAGCCGACATCTACAGGAACATACATAGGAAGATTGTGAGTTTATGGAGTCTTCTTAGGTGTCATGTGTCTTAAAGAAAATGAAAATAACATAAATATCAATAATGCAACTACATCCATAGGATGTCTTGGGTTTGCTCATGTTAGGCCTCAAATGTCCCCCATACTATCGCCGGTATAGTCATGTGGGCCCCCATGACTATTGGCTTAGTAGGATTCACATTGGTATTGGCGGTTTAACACTCGCATCACCCGAATGAAAACCACAGAATATGTTTGCGAGATGTATGGTCGGAGGGTGTCCAGGTATAGACACAATGACAACTCAAAGTGGGGTTAGTTCACACGACGTTTGGTATAGCATGCTTTGGCCTAATAGGTCCTTCGTACTCTCATCGTTAGTCCCCAGGTAGGCAAACTGGTCCTTTATTTGGATTTATACGAATGCCAAGCCTAGACAGGACGTTCCGACTACCGGTACTCGTACCCTTCCAGTTACTACATGCCCGTCATGAGAACTCACTTTGATGTGATTTGAAAACACAAAAATCGTTGTAACAATCGTATAAATTGTGAGGTGTGTGCTCCCATGGATATGATATGTTATGAGAATATGATTCATGATAGGCATTATATAATAATATGTAATTATGAACATGCTTGCATAACATTGAATGTAACAATAAACATAAGGCATATAAACATCATGAATTTTGCATGTAACACACAAAAAATTTTAAAAATTCTAAGCAACTATAGTATAGGCTCTAAGGGTCTAATAACCTATCCTATATCCCTATAGTCATGGCTCTGATACCAATCTGTCACACCCCGACCCGCAGCGGAATAAGAGTCGGGGCATAATTGGGTTATCACCAAAGCTCATGATGTTTACTAATATGTTTCATATTTATTAAACTCAAATTACATTTCAAAGTTCCAAGTCAAATTCATACAATACAAGGAAAGGAAAAATTAACTAAAACAAATCCATAATCTAAACTGGTTTATTCTTCTAAGCCGCCCTATATGTTTCTTGCTTCAACTTGATCACCTGTATCATGTGTAAAAATGGGAAATTTTGGGTCAACAAAAGTTGGCGAGTGAACCTTGTTAAAAACATTTGTTATTGATTCATTATTGTAATTAATTTAGGAAAATTGTGCAATAATCATATATGAACAAATGTATGTAAACATAACGATCACAAACCACCTTGCTTAAGCATGAAATAAGAATGACAATGTATATGTTGGCAACGTCCCGTTCACGCTCATAGGTAATGGGGAACGGACGGCCTATGCTAATGTATGTGAGATCAAGGCTCAATCAAACGGAGCCGATCTTACGTTGGCAACGCCTGGTTCACGCTAATAGGTAATGGGGAACAGCTCACGCTCATAGGTAATGGGGAGCGGCGGCCTATGAAATGTATGTACTGAAATGATAAATTAAATCTAAACTTCAACCACACAAACAACTGATACATATTGAATACACATTTGATCATGAACATGATGGATGCACAAGTGTTTAATATAATAAATAAATAGCGACACATGATACACCCCAAAATGTGATTAAAACGGGGAATTTGTAGAGATTCACTCACATTGGGTGCGTTTGTTTGAAGGTGTTGAATGCGCACGAGTTTAGAGGATTGATCGACGAGAGATAACTAACCTAATTAATAACGAAAAGGTACGGTAAGTATGTGGATTTTATTAACTATTTCAATAGGAGTTTTGGATATATTTTTGTGAGTTTAAGGCTACTTTCTAACTTTAAAAACGTTATGTTTAAGTATTTTTAATTGATTTTTAAATTAAATAAATAAATAAAAATAATAAAAAAATGTTGACTTTTTGACTTTGACCGTTGACCATGACTGTTGACCGTTGACCGGTCGGTTATATTGTTGCACTGAGTGAGGTTCGAACCGGTGACCTCCCGTACGCGTGCACGCAGCTCTACCAACTGAGCTACGTGTCTAACCCGAAATAATTCTGTTTTTAATTATACTTATATACTATTTAGTTTAATCCGAAAATCATTTATTTTTAAAAAGGATTTTAAATGTATCGAACCGGTGCTGACCACAGATCTCGAACCCGGGACCTGTGGGTTAACGTGCACACAGTCCACCGCTGGACTGTGTGTCTAACCTGGTTAATAATCCGGTTTTATACTTAACATGGTTTTGTGAGTTAACCCGGTTCAGTTAAAAAGGCATTTTTTTTTATTTCAAGAGAGTAAGGTTGGGACAGGAATCGAACTCGCGTCGCATGTGTATCTGTTGCACACAGTCCACCGCTGGACTGTGTGTCTAACCCGTTCATAAAACTGATTTTAATTAATCTTATATTATAACCCGTCTTCATCTTCTTCGTTAAACTTTACCCAGAAAACAAAGTCCGACTGTTGTGACTGATTTATGTCTAATTTAAATTTTCAAACATTATAGGTAATTGAAAGGTAATGAATGGAGAGAGTTTGGGGGAAAGGATGTACCGATCAGTGTCTTTCACAGAACTCCGGCTAAGATTCGTCGGCTCGGTTTGTGAACTTCGGCGATTCACAGCACGATATCGGAAATTTCAGAGGTTTTCCGGCGAGAGCTGAAGATTCCGGCTACGTCGTCTCGGATTGATTCGTGTGGATGTGAGTCTCGGTTTTCCGGCGAAAGTCCGGTGATGGCAGGATATTTCCGGCGAGTGAATTTTCGTCGCGAAAAGGTGCGATTTTGAGCGAAAAGGCTACCAGTGAATTGTGGGTGAATTTATAGGGAGAAATCGAGATGCATGGGGTCTGATTTCAGTCTCGATTCAAAGTCAGCCGTTCTCCGGCGGTTACGACTGATGTCGCGGGTTCAGACATCGGTTATAACCGTCGTTGAGGTAAATTCTTCGGTTAAAATAGAAGAAACCGTCAATTATCGGCGAAATCGTCGGGATTTCCGACGACTGCGAATTGGGCGCGATTTTGACCGGATTTGACTTCCGTGTTTTATTATTTGAATTAATTGTTTCAATATGATATCAAATAACCAAAGTGGCGGAGTGGTTGGATGAGTGAATGTTAAGACATTGTGGATTTCCGGCTGACCCGGGTTCGACTCCCGGCAGCCGGTTTTCCTTTTTAATTAATTTTCTTTTACTTTTTAACAATTATAATTTATATCTTCTAATTTGTTTATTAATTATGTACCGTTTAGAATTAAAATAAGTCATAAATAAACAACAAAAGTTTAAAACTGATTGTTCGGTTAATAAACGAAGCGGGTTTTGAAAACCCGTTTTTCGACGGATGTTACAGTATCCCCTACTTTTAGAAATTTCGTCCCGAAATTTAAGTAGTAGTAGTTACAGGAAAAAGTTGTGGGTATTTTCTCGCGCATTGAGTCTTCACGTTCCCAGGTAAACTCAGGTCCTCGTTTCGACTCCCAGCGTACCCTGACAATTGGGATGCGGCTTCGTCTTAAACGTTTTTCTCCGAAGTCCATAATTTCTATAGGTCTTTCAATGAAATGCATAGATTCATCGACTTGAATGTCTTCTAGAGGAATATGGAGATTTTCATCGGCGTGGCACTTCTTCAAGTTCGATACGTGGAATGTGGGATGAATTCTGTTGAGTTCCTCTGGTAGGTCAAGCTTGTATGCTACAGGTCCTACTCTTTCGAGTATCTTGAAAGGACCTACGTAGCGTGGAGCTAGCTTGCCTTTTTGGCCAAAACGAACTACTCCCTTCCACGGCGATACTTTTAAAAGTACTTGGTCACCAATGTTAAATTCCAAGGGCTTTCGTCGCTTGTCAGCATAGCTCTTTTGACGACTTTGTGCCGCTAGGAGGTTGTTTCGGATTTGATGGATCTTGTCTGTTGTTTCTTGTATTAATTCTGGACCGGTGATTTGAGCTTCTCCAATTTCGTGCCAACATATTGGTGATCGGCACTTACGACCATATAACGCTTCGAAAGGTGCCATGCCAATACTTGAATGATAGCTGTTGTACGAAAATTCAACTAATGGTAGGTGAGCGTCCCAATTCCCTTTGAAGTCTATGACACATGCTCGAAGCATGTCTTCAAGAGTTTGGATGGTGCGTTCAGATTGTCCATCAGTTTGAGGATGATAAGCGGTACCGAGGTCTAATCGTGTACCCAAAGCGGCTTGTACGGCTTGCCATGTTCGTGAAGTGAAACGACCATCACGATCTGAAATAATGCTTAACGGTACACCATGCCGGCTTACGATTTCGCTGATGTAGATACGAGCTAACTTCTCATTCTTGAAGTCCTCGCGAATCGGAATAAAGTGGGCTGATTTTGTAAGACGATCAATGATTACCCATATAGTATCATACCCACCAGAAGTGCGAGGTAACCCGGTAATGAAGTCCATGGTTATGTTTTCCCACTTCCATACAGGTATTTCCGGTTGAACTAGAAGTCCTGATGGTCTTTGATGTTCAGCTTTCACTTTAGAACAGTAAGGCACTTGGAAACAAAAACAGCAATATCCTTTTTCATGCCAGGCCACCAGTAGGTGTACCGAAGGTCTTGATACATCTTGTCGGCTCCTGGGTGTACAGAGTATCGTGTTTTGTGCGCCTCTTTCATAAGGGTATCGCGAAGGTTATTGTGATCGGGAATCCATATGCGATCTAGGTAATATAGATTGCCGTCAGATTTTGTTTCGAGTTTAAGTTCTGCTCCACAAGATAACTCATTTCGTATGTCGTATTCCGTTATGGAAACATGTTGAGCTTCTCGGATTTGATCTTTGATATTGGTTATGATTTGCGAACATAGAAGACGAATGGAGTTCGCATAACCCTTTCGACTGAGTGCATTGGCCACCACATTTGCCTTGCCGGGATGATACCGAATTTCACAGTCGTAGTCATTAAGAAGTTCGACCCATCTTCGTTGCCTCATATTCAACTCCTTTTGATTAAAGATGTGTTGGAGGCTCTTGTGGTCAGTGTAAATTTCACACTTGGTACCATAGAGGTAATGTCTCCATATCTTAAGGGCGAACACAACGGCTCCAAGTTCTAGGTCATGGGTAGTGTAGTTCTTCTCATGAGTTTTGAGCTGCCTAGAAGCATAGGCTATCACTTTTCCCCTTTGCATTAAAACACAGCCTAGTCCCTGCCCTGATGCGTCGCAATAAACTACAAAGTCATTGCAACCTTCGGGGAGTGTGAGGATAGGTGAGTCACAAAGCTTTTGCTTAAGGGTTTGGAAGGCTTCTTCTTGTTTAGGTCCCCATAGGAAGGGTTTTCCTTTATGTGTTAAAGCCGTGAGTGGTACAGCGATACGAGAGAAATTTGATATGAAACGGCGGTAGTAACCAGCCAAACCAAGGAAAGATCTTACTTCAGTTGGTGTACGTGGCGCTTGCCATTCTTGCACTGCTTTGATCTTTGAGGGGTCGACATGTATTCCCTTGTCATTGACGACATGTCCAAGGAATTGTACTCTTTTAACCAGAATTCGCATTTGGAGAACTTAGCGTAAAGCTTTTCGGTTCTTAAGAGCGTGAGGATGAGTCGAAGGTGCCGTTCATGATCAGTTTTGGACTTTGAGTAGATGAGAATGTCGTCAATGAAGACTATAACAAAACGATCAAGATATGGTTTGCAAACTCTGTTCATTAGATCCATGAAGACCGCTGGAGCGTTGGTTAGACCAAATGGCATGACCATGAATTCATAGTGACCATAACGAGTTCGGAAGGCGGTCTTTGGGACGTCTTCTTCATGTACTCTGAGTTGATGATAGCCGGAACGAAGGTCGATCTTTGAAAAACAAGTGGCACCCTGGAGTTGGTCTAGAAGATCATCGATACGAGGTAATGGATAGCGGTTCTTGACCGTTAATTTGTCGAGTTCTCTGTAATCGATACACATGCGAAACGTTCCGTCTTTCTTCTTCACAAACAGAACGGGTGCACCCCAAGGCGATGAGCTAGGAAGTATGAATCCTTTGTCGGTCAGTTCTTGTAATTGACTGGCCAGTTCTTGCATCTCGGATGGGGCTAACCTATAAGGAGATTTCGCGACTGGTGTAGCGCCAGGTATAAGGTCAATGCGGAATTCGACTTCTCTCTTGGGAGGTAGTCCTGAGATGTCGTCGGGAAAGACTTGCGGAAATTCTTTCACTACGGGTATATCTTCGAGTTTCTTCTCTTTGCTTCCCTTCTTGACAACGTGAGTTAGAAATGCTACATAGTTCTTGCGGAGATATTTTCGGGCTTGAAGACAGGACATCAGTTTGAGTCCTTTCGAAGGGGTTTCTCCAAAGATTCGTAGAGTTTGACCGTCTGCAAGAGGAATGCGAATGAACTTCTCGCGGCATACCACTTCAGCATGATGTTGGCTGAGCCAGTCCATGCCGATTATAATGTCAAAACTTCCCAACTTCATTGGAATGAGGTCAACTGGGAAATCGTGATCATTTAGAGTGAGAGTGCAGTTTCGGATAATGGAGTTTAATGAGACAAGTTTTCCGTCAGCAACTTCTACCGTTATGGATTCCATAAGTTTATCACGAGTTTGGTTAAGGATGGATTCGAATTCTAAGGACACAAAACTCTTATCCGCGCCAGTATCAAATAACACGGATGCATAACTACCATTGATGAGAAACGTACCGTTAACCACGTTGTTGTCGGCCCTAGCTTGGTTGGCGTTGATGTTAAATGCTCTTCCTCTAGCAGGTGGAGGAGCTTGGTTAGCTTGGTTCACCGGATTTCCTTGAGCTTGAGCATGTATGATGTTCACCAAGCGTGGACAAGTGTTTCTAAAGTGGTTTGGGTCTCCACAATTGTAGCAAGCCCGCATGGGTTGCATCATGGGGTAGTTGGGTTGGTAGAAGGTTTGGGCCGTGTGTTGTGTAGGTGGTGGTAGTAGGGGTTGTTGGGCTTGACCCATTATTTGATGGTGGGTTTGAGTTGTGGGTTGGTTGCGGTTCATTCGATGTAGTGAGCGGCAGGCTTGGATAGTGTGACCTGCACGGCCACAGCCGGTGCAATATTGACAGGGGTATTCGGGGGAGTGATGGTATTGACAACGGGTGCATTTTGGGTAAGGGCTAGAGTATTGCCTTTTGTGTGGTGCGGGTGAAGGAGCAACTTGTGTGATAGGCACAGCAGGGATAGGGAAATTGGTTTGGGTGACAGCAAAATTTCTGGTATTTCGTTTCCTCTTGTTTGAAAATTTTGAGGAGGAGGTGCAATGGTTGGAAGTTTGGCCCTCAACGGGGGCTTTCTTTTTCTCCTCTTTGAATTTACCGTTTCTGATGCGGTTCTCGGTAAGTTCGGTGGCTAATTCCATAGCAGCTTCGAGAGTTACAGGCGAAGTGCTGAGGACTGAGTCTTGAATCTTCGAGGGAAGGCCTCGAATATAGTGTTCAACCAAACGGTATACTGGGGTGAACAAGTTAGGAACCATCTGGTTCAGCTCCAGAAATCTTTTGTTGTAGGAAGTATGGTCCCCTTCCTTTTGCTTCAGCGAGTGGAATTCGTCTTCCAACTTCTTGAGTTCGCTTCTTGGGCAGAAGCGTTTTGTCATCATTTCCCTTAACTCTTCCCAGGTTAAGGCCATCGCGTCTTCAACTCCTCTCTTACCCTTCTCGGTGTTCCACCAGGTCAGGGCTACCCCAAATAATCTCCCGGTTGCGTAACGTACCTTGCGATCCTCGGGACAATCGCAATTTAGGAAGGTGTTTTCCATTTCCTCAAACCAGTGGAGGAGAGCGGTGACACCTTCGGTCCCTTCGAACTTTGGGGGATCGCAAGACTTGAAGTGCTTGTAGGAGCACTTATTGGAGGAAGGGTTGTCGATGTTTTGATCCTCTTGATTTGGTGGGTTGACAGGATTCGTGGTGAGAGCTTACTGGACTTGAATTACAATATCAGGAAGCACCGCGGCCATTTGTTTCGCAATCTGAGTGGCCAAGCGTTCGTTTGACCTTCCTGACTTTCGTCCTCCACGTAGCTGCCTAGCCGACATCTACAGGAACATACATAGGAAGATTGTGAGTTTATGGAGTCTTCTTAGGTGTCATGTGTCTTAAAGAAAATGAAAATAACATAAATATCAATAATGCAACTACATCCATAGGATGTCTTGGGTTTGCTCATGTTAGGCCTCAAATGTCCCCCATACTATCGCCGGTATAGTCATGTGGGCCCCCATGACTATTGGCTTAGTAGGATTCACATTGGTATTGGCGGTTTAACACTCGCATCACCCGAATGAAAACCACAGAATATGTTTGCGAGATGTATGGTCGGAGGGTGTCCAGGTATAGACACAATGACAACTCAAAGTGGGGTTAGTTCACACGACGTTTGGTATAGCATGCTTTGGCCTAATAGGTCCTTCGTACTCTCATCGTTAGTCCCCAGGTAGGCAAACTGGTCCTTTATTTGGATTTATACGAATGCCAAGCCTAGACAGGACGTTCCGACTACCGGTACTCGTACCCTTCCAGTTACTACATGCCCGTCATGAGAACTCACTTTGATGTGATTTGAAAACACAAAAATCGTTGTAACAATCGTATAAATTGTGAGGTGTGTGCTCCCATGGATATGATATGTTATGAGAATATGATTCATGATAGGCATTATATAATAATATGTAATTATGAACATGCTTGCATAACATTGAATGTAACAATAAACATAAGGCATATAAACATCATGAATTTTGCATGTAACACACAAAAATTTTAAAAATTCTAAGCAACTATAGTATAGGCTCTAAGGGTCTAATAACCTATCCTATATCCCTATAGTCATGGCTCTGATACCAATCTGTCACAACCCCGACCCGCAGCGGAATAAGAGTCGGGGCATAATTGGGTTATCACCAAAGCTCATGATGTTTACTAATATGTTTCATATTTATTAAACTCAAATTACATTTCAAAGTTCCAAGTCAAATTCATACAATACAAGGAAA
The DNA here is from genome assembly GCA_947069175.1 of Scalesia atractyloides. NCBI lineage: Eukaryota > Viridiplantae > Streptophyta > Magnoliopsida > Asterales > Asteraceae > Scalesia > Scalesia atractyloides. Next base: position 67,627,377 of record CAMTDV010000020.1, on the reverse strand, counting down.
GGAAAAATTAACTAAAACAAATCCATAATCTAAACTGGTTTATTCTTCTAAGCCGCCCTATATGTTTCTTGCTTCAACTTGATCACCTGTATCATGTGTAAAAATGGGAAATTTTGGGTCAACAAAAGTTGGCGAGTGAACCTTGTTAAAAACATTTGTTATTGATTCATTATTGTAATTAATTTAGGAAAATTGTGCAATAATCATATATGAACAAATGTATGTAAACATAACGATCACAAACCACCTTGCTTAAGCATGAAATAAGAATGACAATGTATATGTTGGCAACGTCCCGTTCACGCTCATAGGTAATGGGGAACGGACGGCCTATGCTAATGTATGTGAGATCAAGGCTCAATCAAACGGAGCCGATCTTACGTTGGCAACGCCTGGTTCACGCTAATAGGTAATGGGGAACAGCTCACGCTCATAGGTAATGGGGAGCGGCGGCCTATGAAATGTATGTACTGAAATGATAAATTAAATCTAAACTTCAACCACACAAACAACTGATACATATTGAATACACATTTGATCATGAACATGATGGATGCACAAGTGTTTAATATAATAAATAAATAGCGACACATGATACACCCCAAAATGTGATTAAAACGGGGAATTTGTAGAGATTCACTCACATTGGGTGCGTTTGTTTGAAGGTGTTGAATGCGCACGAGTTTAGAGGATTGATCGACGAGAGATAACTAACCTAATTAATAACGAAAAGGTACGGTAAGTATGTGGATTTTATTAACTATTTCAATAGGAGTTTTGGATATATTTTTGTGAGTTTAAGACTACTTTCTAACTTTAAAAACGTTATGTTTAAGTATTTTTAATTGATTTTTAAATTAAATAAATAAATAAAAATAATAAAAAAATGTTGACTTTTTGACTTTGACCGTTGACCGTTGACCATGACTGTTGACCGTTGACCGGTCGGTTATATTGTTGCACTGAGTGAGGTTCGAACCGGTGACCTCCCGTACGCGTGCACGCAGCTCTACCAACTGAGCTACGTGTCTAACCCGAAATAATTCTGTTTTTAATTATACTTATATACTATTTAGTTTAATCCGAAAATCATTTATTTTTAAAAAGGATTTTAAATGTATCGAACCGGTGCTGACCACAGGTCTCGAACCCGGGACCTGTGGGTTAACGTGCACACAGTCCACCGCTGGACTGTGTGTCTAACCTGGTTAATAATCCGGTTTTATACTTAACATGGTTTTGTGAGTTAACCCGGTTCAGTTAAAAAGGCATTTTTTTTTATTTCAAGAGAGTAAGGTTGGGACAGGAATCGAACTCGCGTCGCATGTGTATCTGTTGCACACAGTCCACCGCTGGACTGTGTGTCTAACCCGTTCATAAAACTGATTTTAATTAATCTTATATTATAACCCGTCTTCATCTTCTTCGTTAAACTTTACCCAGAAAACAAAGTCCGACTGTTGTGACTGATTTATGTCTAATTTAAATTTTCAAACATTATAGGTAATTGAAAGGTAATGAATGGAGAGAGTTTGGGGGAAAGGATGTACCGATCAGTGTCTTTCACAGAACTCCGGCTAAGATTCGTCGGCTCGGTTTGTGAACTTCGGCGATTCACAGCACGATATCGGAAATTTCAGAGGTTTTCCGGCGAGAGCTGAAGATTCCGGCTACGTCGTCTCGGATTGATTCGTGTGGATGTGAGTCTCGGTTTCCGGCGAAAGTCCGGTGATGGCAGGATATTTCCGGCGAGTGAATTTTCGTCGCGAAAAGGTGCGATTTTGAGCGAAAAGGCTACCAGTGAATTGTGGGTGAATTTATAGGGAGAAATCGAGATGCATGGGGTCTGATTTCAGTCTCGATTCAAAGTCAGCCGTTCTCCGGCGGTTACGACTGATGTCGCGGGTTCAGACATCGGTTATAACCGTCGTTGAGGTAAATTCTTCGGTTAAAATAGAAGAAACCGTCAATTATCGGCGAAATCGTCGGATTTCCGACGACTGCGAATTGGGCGCGATTTTGACCGGATTTGACTTCCGTGTTTTATTATTTGAATTAATTGTTTCAATATGATATCAAATAACCAAAGTGGCGGAGTGGTTGGATGAGTGAATGTTAAGACATTGTGGATTTCCGGCTGACCCGGGTTCGACTCCCGGCAGCCGGTTTTCCTTTTTAATTAATTTTCTTTTACTTTTTAACAATTATAATTTATATCTTCTAATTTGTTTATTAATTATGTATCGTTTAGAATTAAAATAAGTCATAAATAAACAACAAAAGTTTAAAACTGATTGTTCGGTTAATAAACGAAGCGGGTTTTGAAAACCCGTTTTTTCGACGGATGTTACAGTATCCCCTACTTTTAGAAATTTCGTCCCGAAATTTAAGTAGTAGTAGTTACAGGAAAAAGTTGTGGGTATTTTCTCGCGCATTGAGTCTTCACGTTCCCAGGTAAACTCAGGTCCTCGTTTCGACTCCCAGCGTACCCTGACAATTGGGATGCGGCTTCGTCTTAAACGTTTTTCTCCGAAGTCCATAATTTCTATAGGTCTTTCAATGAAATGCATAGATTCATCGACTTGAATGTCTTCTAGAGGAATATGGAGATTTTCATCGGCGTGGCACTTCTTCAAGTTCGATACGTGGAATGTGGGATGAATTCTGTTGAGTTCCTCTGGTAGGTCAAGCTTGTATGCTACAGGTCCTACTCTTTCGAGTATCTTGAAAGGACCTACGTAGCGTGGAGCTAGCTTGCCTTTTTGGCCAAAACGAACTACTCCCTTCCACGGCGATACTTTTAAAAGTACTTGGTCACCAATGTTAAATTCCAAGGGCTTTCGTCGCTTGTCAGCATAGCTCTTTTGACGACTTTGTGCCGCTAGGAGGTTGTTTCGGATTTGATGGATCTTGTCTGTTGTTTCTTGTATTAATTCTGGACCGGTGATTTGAGCTTCTCCAATTTCGTGCCAACATATTGGTGATCGGCACTTACGACCATATAACGCTTCGAAAGGTGCCATGCCAATACTTGAATGATAGCTGTTGTACGAAAATTCAACTAATGGTAGGTGAGCGTCCCAATTCCCTTTGAAGTCTATGACACATGCTCGAAGCATGTCTTCAAGAGTTTGGATGGTGCGTTCAGATTGTCCATCAGTTTGAGGATGATAAGCGGTACCGAGGTCTAATCGTGTACCCAAAGCGGCTTGTACGGCTTGCCATGTTCGTGAAGTGAAACGACCATCACGATCTGAAATAATGCTTAACGGTACACCATGCCGGCTTACGATTTCGCTGATGTAGATACGAGCTAACTTCTCATTCTTGAAGTCCTCGCGAATCGGAATAAAGTGGGCTGATTTTGTAAGACGATCAATGATTACCCATATAGTATCATACCCACCAGAAGTGCGAGGTAACCCGGTAATGAAGTCCATGGTTATGTTTTCCCACTTCCATACAGGTATTTCCGGTTGAACTAGAAGTCCTGATGGTCTTTGATGTTCAGCTTTCACTTTAGAACAGTAAGGCACTTGGAAACAAAAACAGCAATATCCTTTTTCATGCCAGGCCACCAGTAGGTGTACCGAAGGTCTTGATACATCTTGTCGGCTCCTGGGTGTACAGAGTATCGTGTTTTGTGCGCCTCTTTCATAAGGGTATCGCGAAGGTTATTGTGATCGGGAATCCATATGCGATCTAGGTAATATAGATTGCCGTCAGATTTTGTTTCGAGTTTAAGTTCTGCTCCACAAGATAACTCATTTCGTATGTCGTATTCCGTTATGGAAACATGTTGAGCTTCTCGGATTTGATCTTTGATATTGGTTATGATTTGCGAACATAGAAGACGAATGGAGTTCGCATAACCCTTTCGACTGAGTGCATTGGCCACCACATTTGCCTTGCCGGGATGATACCGAATTTCACAGTCGTAGTCATTAAGAAGTTCGACCCATCTTCGTTGCCTCATATTCAACTCCTTTTGATTAAAGATGTGTTGGAGGCTCTTGTGGTCAGTGTAAATTTCACACTTGGTACCATAGAGGTAATGTCTCCATATCTTAAGGGCGAACACAACGGCTCCAAGTTCTAGGTCATGGGTAGTGTAGTTCTTCTCATGAGTTTTGAGCTGCCTAGAAGCATAGGCTATCACTTTTCCCCTTTGCATTAAAACACAGCCTAGTCCCTGCCCTGATGCGTCGCAATAAACTACAAAGTCATTGCAACCTTCGGGGAGTGTGAGGATAGGTGCGTCACAAAGCTTTTGCTTAAGGGTTTGGAAGGCTTCTTCTTGTTTAGGTCCCCATAGGAAGGGTTTTCCTTTATGTGTTAAAGCCGTGAGTGGTACAGCGATACGAGAGAAATTTGATATGAAACGGCGGTAGTAACCAGCCAAACCAAGGAAAGATCTTACTTCAGTTGGTGTACGTGGCGCTTGCCATTCTTGCACTGCTTTGATCTTTGAGGGGTCGACATGTATTCCCTTGTCATTGACGACATGTCCAAGGAATTGTACCTCTTTTAACCAGAATTCGCATTTGGAGAACTTAGCGTAAAGCTTTTCGGTTCTTAAGAGCGTGAGGATGAGTCGAAGGTGCCGTTCATGATCAGTTTTGGACTTTGAGTAGATGAGAATGTCGTCAATGAAGACTATAACAAAACGATCAAGATATGGTTTGCAAACTCTGTTCATTAGATCCATGAAGACCGCTGGAGCGTTGGTTAGACCAAATGGCATGACCATGAATTCATAGTGACCATAACGAGTTCGGAAGGCGGTCTTTGGGACGTCTTCTTCATGTACTCTGAGTTGATGATAGCCGGAACGAAGGTCGATCTTTGAAAAACAAGTGGCACCCTGGAGTTGGTCTAGAAGATCATCGATACGAGGTAATGGATAGCGGTTCTTGACCGTTAATTTGTCGAGTTCTCTGTAATCGATACACATGCGAAACGTTCCGTCTTTCTTCTTCACAAACAGAACGGGTGCACCCCAAGGCGATGAGCTAGGAAGTATGAATCCTTTGTCGGTCAGTTCTTGTAATTGACTGGCCAGTTCTTGCATCTCGGATGGGGCTAACCTATAAGGAGATTTCGCGACTGGTGTAGCGCCAGGTATAAGGTCAATGCGGAATTCGACTTCTCTCTTGGGAGGTAGTCCTGAGATGTCGTCGGGAAAGACTTGCGGAAATTCTTTCACTACGGGTATATCTTCGAGTTTCTTCTCTTTGCTTCCCTTCTTGACAACGTGAGTTAGAAATGCTACATAGTTCTTGCGGAGATATTTTCGGGCTTGAAGACAGGACATCAGTTTGAGTCCTTTCGAAGGGGTTTCTCCAAAGATTCGTAGAGTTTGACCGTCTGCAAGAGGAATGCGAATGAACTTCTCGCGGCATACCACTTCAGCATGATGTTGGCTGAGCCAGTCCATGCCGATTATAATGTCAAAACTTCCCAACTTCATTGGAATGAGGTCAACTGGGAAATCGTGATCATTTAGAGTGAGAGTGCAGTTTCGGATAATGGAGTTTAATGAGACAAGTTTTCCGTCAGCAACTTCTACCGTTATGGATTCCATAAGTTTATCACGAGTTTGGTTAAGGATGGATTCGAATTCTAAGGACACAAAACTCTTATCCGCGCCAGTATCAAATAACACGGATGCATAACTACCATTGATGAGAAACGTACCGTTAACCACGTTGTTGTCGGCCCTAGCTTGGTTGGCGTTGATGTTAAATGCTCTTCCTCTAGCAGGTGGAGGAGCTTGGTTAGCTTGGTTCACCGGATTTCCTTGAGCTTGAGCATGTATGATGTTCACCAAGCGTGGACAAGTGTTTCTAAAGTGGTTTGGGTCTCCACAATTGTAGCAAGCCCGCATGGGTTGCATCATGGGGTAGTTGGGTTGGTAGAAGGTTTGGGCCGTGTGTTGTGTAGGTGGTGGTAGTAGGGGTTGTTGGGCTTGACCCATTATTTGATGGTGGGTTTGAGTTGTGGGTTGGTTGCGGTTCATTCGATGTAGTGAGCGGCAGGCTTGGATAGTGTGACCTGCACGGCCACAGCCGGTGCAATATTGACAGGGGTATTCGGGGGAGTGATGGTATTGACAACGGGTGCATTTTGGGTAAGGGCTAGAGTATTGCCTTTTGTGTGGTGCGGGTGAAGGAGCAACTTGTGTGATAGGCACAGCAGGGATAGGGAAATTGGTTTGGGTGACAGCAAAATTTCTGGTATTTCGTTTCCTCTTGTTTGAAAATTTTGAGGAGGAGGTGCAATGGTTGGAAGTTTGGCCCTCAACGGGGCTTTCTTTTTCTCCTCTTTGAATTTACCGTTTCTGATGCGGTTCTCGGTAAGTTCGGTGGCTAATTCCATAGCAGCTTCGAGAGTTACAGGCGAAGTGCTGAGGACTGAGTCTTGAATCTTCGAGGGAAGGCCTCGAATATAGTGTTCAACCAAACGGTATACTGGGGTGAACAAGTTAGGAACCATCTGGTTCAGCTCCAGAAATCTTTTGTTGTAGGAAGTATGGTCCCCTTCCTTTTGCTTCAGCGAGTGGAATTCGTCTTCCAACTTCTTGAGTTCGCTTCTTGGGCAGAAGCGTTTTGTCATCATTTCCCTTAACTCTTCCCAGGTTAAGGCCATCGCGTCTTCAACTCCTCTCTTACCCTTCTCGGTGTTCCACCAGGTCAGGGCTACCCCAAATAATCTCCCGGTTGCGTAACGTACCTTGCGATCCTCGGGACAATCGCAATTTAGGAAGGTGTTTTCCATTACCTCAAACCAGTGGAGGAGAGCGGTGACACCTTCGGTCCCTTCGAACTTTGGGGGATCGCAAGACTTGAAGTGCTTGTAGGAGCACTTCTTGGAGGAAGGGTTGTCGATGTTTTGATCCTCTTGATTTGGTGGGTTGACAGGATTCGTGGTGAGAGCTTACTGGACTTGAATTACAATATCAGGAAGCACCGCGGCCATTTGTTTCGCAATCTGAGTGGCCAAGCGTTCGTTTGACCTTCCTGACTTTCGTCCTCCACGTAGCTGCCTAGCCGACATCTACAGGAACATACATAGGAAGATTGTGAGTTTATGGAGTCTTCTTAGGTGTCATGTGTCTTAAAGAAAATGAAAATAACATAAATATCAATAATGCAACTACATCCATAGGATGTCTTGGGTTTGCTCATGTTAGGCCTCAAATGTCCCCCATACTATCGCCGGTATAGTCATGTGGGCCCCCATGACTATTGGCTTAGTAGGATTCACATTGGTATTGGCGGTTTAACACTCGCATCACCCGAATGAAAACCACAGAATATGTTTGCGAGATGTATGGTCGGAGGGTGTCCAGGTATAGACACAATGACAACTCAAAGTGGGGTTAGTTCACGCGACGTTTGGTATAGCATGCTTTGGCCTAATAGGTCCTTCGTACTCTCATCGTTAGTCCCCAGGTAGGCAAACTGGTCCTTTATTTGGATTTATACGAATGCCAAGCCTAGACAGGACGTTCCGACTACCGGTACTCGTACCCTTCCAGTTACTACATGCCCGTCATGAGAACTCACTTTGATGTGATTTGAAAACACAAAAATCGTTGTAACAATCGTATAAATTGTGAGGTGTGTGCTCCCATGGATATGATATGTTATGAGAATATGATTCATGATAGGCATTATATAATAATATGTAATTATGAACATGCTTGCATAACATTGAATGTAACAATAAACATAAGGCATATAAACATCATGAATTTTGCATGTAACACACAAAAATTTTAAAAATTCTAAGCAACTATAGTATAGGCTCTAAGGGTCTAATAACCTATCCTATATCCCTATAGTCATGGCTCTGATACCAATCTGTCACACCCCGACCCGCAGCGGAATAAGAGTCGGGGCATAATTGGGTTATCACCAAAGCTCATGATGTTTACTAATATGTTTCATATTTATTAAACTCAAATTACATTTCAAAGTTCCAAGTCAAATTCATACAATACAAGGAAAGGAAAAATTAACTAAAACAAATCCATAATCTAAACTGGTTTATTCTTCTAAGCCGCCCTATATGTTTCTTGCTTCAACTTGATCACCTGTATCATGTGTAAAAATGGGAAATTTTGGGTCAACAAAAGTTGGCGAGTGAACCTTGTTAAAAACATTTGTTATTGATTCATTATTGTAATTAATTTAGGAAAATTGTGCAATAATCATATATGAACAAATGTATGTAAACATAACGATCACAAACCACCTTGCTTAAGCATGAAATAAGAATGACAATGTATATGTTGGCAACGTCCCGTTCACGCTCATAGGTAATGGGGAACGGACGGCCTATGCTAATGTATGTGAGATCAAGGCTCAATCAAACGGAGCCGATCTTACGTTGGCAACGCCTGGTTCACGCTAATAGGTAATGGGGAACAGCTCACGCTCATAGGTAATGGGGAGCGGCGGCCTATGAAATGTATGTACTGAAATGATAAATTAAATCTAAACTTCAACCACACAAACAACTGATACATATTGAATACACATTTGATCATGAACATGATGGATGCACAAGTGTTTAATATAATAAATAAATAGCGACACATGATACACCCCAAAATGTGATTAAAACGGGGAATTTGTAGAGATTCACTCACATTGGGTGCGTTTGTTTGAAGGTGTTGAATGCGCACGAGTTTAGAGGATTGATCGACGAGAGACAACTAACCTAATTAAATAACGAAAAGGTACGGTAAGTATGTGGATTTTATTAACTATTTCAATAGGAGTTTTGGATATATTTTTGTGAGTTTAAGGCTACTTTCTAACTTTAAAAACGTTATGTTTAAGTATTTTTAATTGATTTTTAAATTAAATAAATAAATAAAAATAATAAAAAAATGTTGACTTTTTGACTTTGACCGTTGACCGTTGACCATGACTGTTGACCGTTGACGGTCGGTTATATTGTTGCACTGAGTGAGGTTCGAACCGGTGACCTCCCGTACGCGTGCACGCAGCTCTACCAACTGAGCTACGTGTCTAACCCGAAATAATTCTGTTTTTAATTATACTTATATACTATTTAGTTTAATCCGAAAATCATTTATTTTTAAAAAGGATTTTAAATGTATCGAACCGGTGCTGACCACAGGTCTCGAACCCGGGACCTGTGGGTTAACGTGCACACAGTCCACCGTTGGACTGTGTGTCTAACCTGGTTAATAATCCGGTTTTATACTTAACATGGTTTTGTGAGTTAACCCGGTTCAGTTAAAAAGGCATTTTTTTTTATTTCAAGAGAGTAAGGTTGGGACAGGAATCGAACTCGCGTCGCATGTGTATCTGTTGCACACAGTCCACCGCTGGACTGTGTGTCTAACCCGTTCATAAAACTGATTTTAATTAATCTTATATTATAACCCGTCTTCATCTTCTTCGTTAAACTTTACCCAGAAAACAAAGTCCGACTGTTGTGACTGATTTATGTCTAATTTAAATTTTCAAACATTATAGGTAATTGAAAGGTAATGAATGGAGAGAGTTTGGGGGAAAGGATGTACCGATCAGTGTCTTTCACAGAACTCCGGCTAAGATTCGTCGGCTCGGTTTGTGAACTTCTGCGATTCACAGCACGATATCGGAAATTTCAGAGGTTTCCGGCGAGAGCTGAAGATTCCGGCTACGTCGTCTCGGATTGATTCGTGTGGATGTGAGTCTCGGTTTTCCGGCGAAAGTCCGGTGATGGCAGGATATTTCCGGCGAGTGAATTTTCGTCGCGAAAAGGTGCGATTTTGAGCGAAAAGGCTACCAGTGAATTGTGGGTGAATTTATAGGGAGAAATCGAGATGCATGGGGTCTGATTTCAGTCTCGATTCAAAGTCAGCCGTTCTCCGGCGGTTACGACTGATGTCGCGGGTTCAGACATCGGTTATAACCGTCGTTGAGGTAAATTCTTCGGTTAAAATAGAAGAAACCGTCAATTATCGGCGAAATCGTCGGGATTTCCGACGACTGCGAATTGGGCGCGATTTTGACCGGATTTGACTTCCGTGTTTTATTATTTGAATTAATTGTTTCAATATGATATCAAATAACCAAAGTGGCGGAGTGGTTGGATGAGTGAATGTTAAGACATTGTGGATTTCCGGCTGACCCGGGTTCGACTCCCGGCAGCCGGTTTTCCTTTTTAATTAATTTTCTTTTACTTTTTAACAATTATAATTTATATCTTCTAATTTGTTTATTAATTATGTATCGTTTAGAATTAAAATAAGTCATAAATAAACAACAAAAGTTTAAAACTGATTGTTCGGTTAATAAACGAAGCGGGTTTTGAAAACCCGTTTTTCGACGGATGTTACAGTATCCCCTACTTTTAGAAATTTCGTCCCGAAATTTAAGTAGTAGTAGTTACAGGAAAAAGTTGTGGGTATTTTCTCGCGCATTGAGTCTTCACGTTCCCAGGTAAACTCAGGTCCTCGTTTCGACTCCCAGCGTACCCTGACAATTGGGATGCGGCTTCGTCTTAAACGTTTTTCTCCGAAGTCCATAATTTCTATAGGTCTTTCAATGAAATGCATAGATTCATCGACTTGAATGTCTTCTAGAGGAATATGGAGATTTTCATCGGCGTGGCACTTCTTCAAGTTCGATACGTGGAATGTGGGATGAATTCTGTTGAGTTCCTCTGGTAGGTCAAGCTTGTATGCTACAGGTCCTACTCTTTCGAGTATCTTGAAAGGACCTACGTAGCGTGGAGCTTCTTCTTGTTTAGGTCCCCATAGGAAGGGTTTTCCTTTATGTGTTAAAGCCGTGAGTGGTACAGCGATACGAGAGAAATTTGATATGAAACGGCGGTAGTAACCAGCCAAACCAAGGAAAGATCTTACTTCAGTTGGTGTACGTGGCGCTTGCCATTCTTGCACTGCTTTGATCTTTGAGGGGTCGACATGTATTCCCTTGTCATTGACGACATGTCCAAGGAATTGTACCTCTTTTAACCAGAATTCGCATTTGGAGAACTTAGCGTAAAGCTTTTCGGTTCTTAAGAGCGTGAGGATGAGTCGAAGGTGCCGTTCATGATCAGTTTTGGACTTTGAGTAGATGAGAATGTCGTCAATGAAGACTATAACAAAACGATCAAGATATGGTTTGCAAACTCTGTTCATTAGATCCATGAAGACCGCTGGAGCGTTGGTTAGACCAAATGGCATGACCATGAATTCATAGTGACCATAACGAGTTCGGAAGGCGGTCTTTGGGACGTCTTCTTCATGTACTCTGAGTTGATGATAGCCGGAACGAAGGTCGATCTTTGAAAAACAAGTGGCACCCTGGAGTTGGTCTAGAAGATCATCGATACGAGGTAATGGATAGCGGTTCTTGACCGTTAATTTATCGAGTTCTCTGTAATCGATACACATGCGAAACGTTCCGTCTTTCTTCTTCACAAACAGAACGGGTGCACCCCAAGGCGATGAGCTAGGAAGTATGAATCCTTTGTCGGTCAGTTCTTGTAATTGACTGGCCAGTTCTTGCATCTCGGATGGGGCTAACCTATAAGGAGATTTCGCGACTCGTGTAGCGCCAGGTATAAGGTCAATGCGGAATTCGACTTCTCTCTTGGGAGGTAGTCCTGAGATGTCGTCGGGAAAGACTTGCGGAAATTCTTTCACTACGGGTATATCTTCGAGTTTCTTCTCTTTGCTTCCCTTCTTGACAACGTGAGTTAGAAATGCTACATAGTTCTTGCGGAGATATTTTCGGGCTTGAAGACAGGACATCAGTTTGAGTCCTTTCGAAGGGGTTTCTCCAAAGATTCGTAGAGTTTGACCGTCTGCAAGAGGAATGCGAATGAACTTCTCGCGGCATACCACTTCAGCATGATGTTGGCTGAGCCAGTCCATGCCGATTATAATGTCAAAACTTCCCAACTTCATTGGAATGAGGTCAACTGGGAAATCGTGATCATTTAGAGTGAGAGTGCAGTTTCGGATAATGGAGTTTAATGAGACAAGTTTTCCGTCAGCAACTTCTACCGTTATGGATTCCATAAGTTTATCACGAGTTTGGTTAAGGATGGATTCGAATTCTAAGGACACAAAACTCTTATCCGCGCCAGTATCAAATAACACGGATGCATAACTACCATTGATGAGAAACGTACCGTTAACCACGTTGTTGTCGGCCCTAGCTTGGTTGGCGTTGATGTTAAATGCTCTTCCTCTAGCAGGTGGAGGAGCTTGGTTAGCTTGGTTCACCGGATTTCCTTGAGCTTGAGCATGTATGATGTTCACCAAGCGTGGACAAGTGTTTCTAAAGTGGTTTGGGTCTCCACAATTGTAGCAAGCCCGCATGGGTTGCATCATGGGGTAGTTGGGTTGGTAGAAGGTTTGGGCCGTGTGTTGTGTAGGTGGTGGTAGTAGGGGTTGTTGGGCTTGACCCATTATTTGATGGTGGGTTTGAGTTGTGGGTTGGTTGCGGTTCATTCGATGTAGTGAGCGGCAGGCTTGGATAGTGTGACCTGCACGGCCACAGCCGGTGCAATATTGACAGGGGTATTCGGGGGAGTGATGGTATTGACAACGGGTGCATTTTGGGTAAGGGCTAGAGTATTGCCTTTTGTGTGGTGCGGGTGAAGGAGCAACTTGTGTGATAGGCACAGCAGGGATAGGGAAATTGGTTTGGGTGACAGCAAAATTTCTGGTATTTCGTTTCCTCTTGTTTGAAAATTTTGAGGAGGAGGTGCAATGGTTGGAAGTTTGGCCCTCAACGGGGGCTTTCTTTTTCTCCTCTTTGAATTTACCATTTCTGATGTGGTTCTCGGTAAGTCGAACCCGGTTCAGTTAAAAAGGCATTTTTTTTTATTTCAAGAGAGTAAGGTTGGGACAGGAATCGAACTCGCGTCGCATGTGTATCTGTTGCACACAGTCCACCGCTGGACTGTGTGTCTAACCCGTTCATAAAACTGATTTTAATTAATCTTATATTATAACCCGTCTTCATCTTCTTCGTTAAACTTTACCCAGAAAACAAAGTCCGACTGTTGTGACTGATTTATGTCTAATTTAAATTTTCAAACATTATAGGTAATTGAAAGGTAATGAATGGAGAGAGTTTGGGGGAAAGGATGTACCGATCAGTGTCTTTCACAGAACTCCGGCTAAGATTCGTCGGCTCGGTTTGTGAACTTTGGCGATTCACAGCACGATATCGGAAATTTCAGAGGTTTCCGGCGAGAGCTGAAGATTCCGGCTACGTCGTCTCGGATTGATTCGTGTGGATGTGAGTCTCGGTTTTCGGCGAAAGTCCGGTGATGGCAGGATATTTCCGGCGAGTGAATTTTCGTCGCGAAAAGGTGCGATTTTGAGCGAAAAGGCTAGCAGTGAATTGTGGGTGAATTTATAGGGAGAAATCGAGATGCATGGGGTCTGATTTCAGTCTCGATTCAAAGTCAGCCGTTCTCCGGCGGTTACGACTGATGTCGCGGGTTCAGACATCGGTTATAACCGATCGTTGAGGTAAATTCTTCGGTTAAAATAGAAGAAACCGTCAATTATCGGCGAAATCGTCGGGATTTCCGGCGACTGCGAATTGGGCGCGATTTTGACCGGATTTGACTTCCGTGTTTTATTATTTGAATTAATTGTTTCAATATGATATCAAATAACCAAAGTGGCGGAGTGGTTAGATGAGTGAATGTTAAGACATTGTGGATTTCCGGCTGACCCGGGTTCGACTCCCGGCAGCCGGTTTTCCTTTTTAATTAATTTTCTTTTACTTTTTAACAATTATAATTTATATCTTCTAATTTGTTTATTATTATGTATCGTTTAAAATTAAAATAAGTCATAAATAAACAACAAAAGTTTAAAACTGATTGTTCGGTTAATAAACCAACGGGTTTTGAAAACCCGTTTTTCGACGGATGTTACAAAATCCTCCCCCTTTCTCCCATGACGAGGCTAACAGCGTTTCTAGTTTGTAGTGAGCTCGAAGCAAGATCATTCTGATGAACAAAACGAGAGATAACCTTTTATGTAGAGACTTTGATCCATAACCCAGATATCTCCGGATACCTTTGGAACCAGTGTTTCTTCATTGGCGCCATCCGTGGGACTCGAACCCACGACCACGTGTGTCTTTTGAAGGCAACGCTACCCTGAACCATATTGGTCCGAGTCAGCAGGAATAAAGTCTCGCAAGGCCGGGATATTAAAAGATAATTAAGTAAGTTATTAATGCAAAATGAGGCATGTCCCTCTTTTGGAGGCAATGCTACTCTCGACCATATTGGTCTGAGTCAGCAGGGATACAGTCCCGCAAGGCCGGTTTAAAATTTTAATAGTAGTTTATTTATAAGGGATTCAAGTCGTTCTTACTTCATCCGATTTGATGCTATATGCCTCAAGAGAAGTTCTAATAAGCTTGAATCAAGTCCTCGCAGGATCTATACACTGAACGAGGCAGGAACTTTACCCAAACCACCTTTCTAACCCGTTTCCAGGTAGTTAAAGTGCTTTATATAAACCGTAAAGATACGGATGAGTAAATCAACAAAACATGAAAGATGATAGAATAAAGTTCACTTTCAATATAAAAAACTAGTTATTAAAGTTACTAATACATACCCAAATAAAAAAGTTAACAAAGCTTGTAAATCAAAAGTAATACATAAAAGATTTGTCTTCACCAAGTGATGTAAGAGATTCTCCAAACATGGCCTTTGATTGACAAAAACTCTTACAATCAATCTTGGATCCCAAGACTACAACACACACTCTAAAGATGGATGATGCAGGAATGTGGTGGATGATGGTGGCATACTGATGGTGGAGTGGTGGCATGTATGAGTGAAGTGGTTTGCCAAGGGATGATTTGCAGTGAACCAATCACCCCTATTTATAGCTAGAAACAGACCTTTCACACGACCTCGTGTCATCTTCTTCTTTGTCTTCATTAAACGAACTGTGTCAGTTCGTATGCATACACACCCTGTGTCAGAGGCACGGCCCCGTGGTCTTGTACTTGCTGTACTTTGGGAGATTTTTCATATTTGGGAGTTGACAACGGCCCGTGTCCATGGGACAAGGCCCGTATCTCTTGTCTGCCTATGTTTGTCTTTTTCTTCATGGGCTCTGGAATGGGGCACGACTCCATGCGTTGGTGGCACGACCCCGTGCTTGACTTCTGATTTGTTGTTTTGGTCTTGGGGTGAAGTGTCACACCCCGACCCGCAGCGGAAAAGGTGATCGGGCATGATTGGGTTTTCATCAAAGCTCATGACATTTATTATAATGTTTCATATTTATCATTTCAATTTAAAAGAGATCATACAATCATATCAAACAAATACAACATGTTCTATTCATCCTTCTAAACTTCATTATTTTTCTTCTAAGGCAATTTCCTATGTTTTCCTTGCTTCTTCCTGTTCACCTGTATCATATGTAAAAATGGTTTTTGGATCAACAAAAGTTGGCGAGTGAACCTTGTTAGAAAACATTTATTATTTATTTCTTATTGTATTTAATACGGAAAAATTGTGCAATATTCCTATATGAACAAATGTAAATAAACATACAATAACAAACAATTAGCATACAATAACAACCCAATAGCATACCATAACAAACAACAACAAACAACAACAAACAATAACATATATTAACAAAAATGGGGAACGGACGGCCTATGATAAATGTATGTACTGAAAATGATAAATGTCTGTGCGATCAAGGCTCAATCAAACGGCGGATGCCTGTAATCTGTATAGTTCAACGGCGCATGTTCAACGCCAGGTTCACGCTCATAATGTAATGGGGAACTGCTCAACGCTCATAATGTAATGGGGAGCGGCGGCCTATGAAATTGCATGTACTGAAAATAATAAACTAAATCTAAACAATAACCACACAAACAGTTTATACAAGCTGAATACACATTTGTTCATGATATGATGTATGCACAATGATTTAAATATAATAAATGGTAAGACACATGATACATCCAAAAACGTGATTAAAATGGGGAATTTGTAGAGATTCACTCACAGTGGGTGCGTTCGGTTGATGATGTTGAATGCGCACGAGTTTAGAGGATTGATCGACGAGGAAAAACTAACCTAATTAATAACGAAAAAAGTAAGGTAAATAAATGGATTTTATTAACAATTTTAATAGTTTTTTTTTTGGATATATTTTTGTGAGTTTAAGGCTATTTTCTAACTTTAAAAATGTTATTTTTAAGTATTTTTAATTGATTTTTAATTTAAGTAAATAAATAAAATAATAAAAAAAAATGTTGATTTTTGACCGTTGACCGTTGACTTGTTGACCGATGACCGGTTCGGTCGGTTATATGTGTGCGCTGGGTGAGACTCGAACCCGTGACCTCTCGTACGCGTGCACGCAGCTCTACCAACTGAGCTACGTGTCTAACCCGAAATATTTTGTTTTTAATTATATTTATATACTAATTAAATTAATCCGAAAATCACTTATTTTAAAAACGATTAAATGTATCGACTCGGTGCTCGCCACAGGTCTCGAACTCGGGACCTGTGGTTTAGTTTGGCACACAGTCCACCGCTGGACTGTGTGTCTAACTTGGTAAATATTCTAGTTTTTATTATACTTAACATATTACTGAGTTAACCCGGTTCGGTTTCTAAAAAAAACATTTTTATTACAGAGGTTATAGTTGTGATAGGAATCGAACTCGCGTCGTATGCATATTGTTTGCACACAGTCCACCGCTGGACTGTGTGTCTAACCCGTTGATAATATCGATTTTAATTAGTCTTATAGCATACACAACTTCGTCTTCTTCGTTCAAAACACAGACATCGGATAACTAACTGTTACTTGATTAATCCGGTTAATGAATAAGATGAACAATTGAAAAGTATTGAACCGAAGAGTTTGGGAAAGATAGTACCGAACAGATCGTCTTCTTCAGAAATCCGGCGAAGATCGTCGGCTCTGTTTTGGTGACCTTCGGCTGTTAGAATCAATTAACAGTTTGGAGGGATTAGATGTGAAATTGAACTACTGAGTAACGATTATCAGTAGGTATAAAAGGATCATACCGTTTAACAGCAAGTTTCTGGAATTTCAGAAATTTTCCGGCGAAAACAGGAAATCCGACAATGTCGTCTGGGGTTGATTCTGAGTGATGGAGTGGTGTTATAATTTGTCTAATAATGGAATGAAACAGAAAAATCGAGGTAATTACCGTGTAGATGAAAGTCTCGGTTTTCCGGCGACTTGCAGAGAATTCCGGCGAGTGAAATTTCTTTCGACAGAGATTCTTCAGAGGTTTAAGGTGAGTGTGGGTGATGTCAGTATAAGCTCTAAGATCTTATTTTAGAGTAAGAAGAAAGGACGGATTGAACTCGGTTTTCCGGCGAAAATTTCCGGTTAATTTTCATAGAATTCCGGCGACTTTTGGCGAAGTTTTCTGAGTGAAATGAAGAGTGTGATTTTGATAAAACTCGCGGGCTCACTGAATGAATAAAGTATAACTCAGGTTTAAGTGTATTTCCGGTTTCGAATTCAAGTTCTTCGGTTACGATTTGATGATTTGAATAAAAGACTTTAAAGTTTTCAGTTATAACCGACGCTAGTATAATTGTATCCGTTATGCAAAAATATAACGTCAATGATTGACGATTTCGTCGGGATTTCCGGCGAGAGTGACTGGGTTTGATTTCCAACTTTATTTTATGTATTATTTGTTTCAAATAATCCACAAGAAACACAAGTGGCGGAGCGGTTGGAAGGATGTGTGTTAAGGCTTTGCTGACCCTGTTGACCCGGTGTTGAATCCCGGCTTCAGCATATTATTTTTAATTCACTATTTTTAATACATTTTCAAAAATAAATTTTATATCCTAATATACTTATTAATTATGTATCGTTTAAAATTAATTTGGGCATTAAATACGCAACGAAATTTTTAACTGGTTGTTGGTTAATAAACGAAGCGGGTTTGGTAAATCCGGTTTTTTTACGGATGTTACAGTATCCCCTACTTTTAGAAATTTCGTCCCGAAATTTAAGTAGTGACATATTTGTCTAAAAAGGATGGTGTTTAATTTGACAGTTACATACTTAGAAAGGAGTAAGAGTTCAAATTTTGTTTGAGGCGGTAACGTTCCTTGTAAGGGTTGAGTACCCTGCTACAGGAATCGCTTTTCGATGCCTAAGATAATGAATATTGATAAACAGAGTTGATTGACTAAATATAATTTCATGCGCAAGAGTTTTGATATGTTTGGAAAGATGAGGTTATATCCTAAAACAAAACTTCTACTACTAAAACCTACATGGAACTTCTCATAACCGCCTGACAATGCCTCTGATCCTTTGGCAAGAATACTTATATATAGGAAGTACCAGCGGCGTATCCACCATATTCTCGTCAAATTTTCATTGGTTTTATCAGTAAGTTATGATTGGTTCTATGATGTGACTCTAGAACATAATTAAACACAACAACCAATATCTGAGTCCTAATTCTGATGGTATACATGTTTGAATGGTGACACAATCCAATTTCTTTAAATGATGAGATGATATGAATGCTAAATCAGTGAGTATAAAACAAACTTCAACCAAGACATTACTAAATCTTACATGGAACTTCTCATAACCGCCTGACAATGCCTCTGATCCCTTGACAAGAATACTTATATATAGGAAGTACCAACGGCGTATCCACCATATTCTCGTCAAATTTTCATTGATTTTATCAGTAAGTTATGATTAGTCCTATGTGACTCTAAAACATAAACAAACACAACAACCAAAGCTTGAGTCTTAATTCTGATAGTATACTTGTTTGAATGATGACAGTCCCTCTCTCGTTTGTTGTGATGGAAAGGTTAGTCTATGTAGAAGTGAGACACAGCCCAACTTCTTTAAATAATGAGATTGAAATACTTGAGATGTATGATGGTATGAATGTTAAATCAATGAGTATATAACAAAACTGAAATAGTAATTTGCATTAAAATCCTTGGATAAATTTCCAATTTAAAATTGAGACACGTGAAAATTGAGATAACATAAAGAAAACATAAAACTAAGCGGTTGGAGGTGAATCTTAAATTTTTGGTGAAGGGGACTAGTTGGGTGGTTTCGTTTGGGCCGTCGTTATCTTCAACAGGATTGGCGTTGATGTTGAAAACTCTTCCTCTTGCTGGTGGCCTAGTGCTTAGGTTTCCTTGATTTGCTTGGTTAACTGGGTTTGCTTGAGCTTGGGCGTTTATGATGTTAACCAATTGAGGGCACGTGTTTCTATAATGTGTAGGATCGCCACAATTAAAACAAGCTCGAACATAAGGTAACATGGGGTATTGGGGTTGTTGATATGTTTGGGTATGTTTTGAGTAGGGGGTGAGGTTTGGTTTTGAGGGGTGCGGCACACCTTGCTCAAATGACCATAGCGTCCACAATTCGCACATAGTCAACAAAGTAAGGTAGATGGATGGTGATAAAAACAGGTGTTACATTGAGGGTGAGGTTCAAGGTAAGGTTTCTTATTTGGGTAAGTCGAGTTGGGTGCTACTTGAGTGATTGGGATAGCTTGGAGGGGTACGGCTTGTGAGACTGGTTGATTGCGTTGGGTGACAGCGAAAAGTTGCCCATCTCATTTTCTCTTGGAAATGGGTTGAGAAGGGGATTCAGTTTGGTGGAGTTGGAGGTTTCAGTTGATGCTTTATCTTTCTTCTTCTCCTCCTTGAAGTCTTTATTTCGTATACGGTTCTCGGTGAGCTCTGTAGCTATCTCCATTGCTGCTTCCAAAGTTACAGGTGTGGTACTTATTGCAGAGTCTTGAATTTTTGAAGGAAGACCTCGAATGTAGTGTTCAATCAAACGGTAGAGGGGAGTGAATAAGTTGGGAACCATTTGATTTAACTCAAGGAATCTTTTGTTGTACGTGGTGTGGTCGCCTTCCTTTTGTTTCAACGAATAAACTCATCCTCTAATTTCTTGATTTCGCTCCTTGGGCAAAATCGTCTTGTCATGATTTCCTTCAATTCATCCCAAGTTAAAGTCATAGCATCTTCAACACCTAGTTTGGCCTTCTCTGTATTCCACCAAGTAAGTGCTATTCCAAGTAAACGACCGGTAGCATATCGCACTTTGCGATCATCGGGGCAATCGCAATTTAGAAAAGTGTTCTCCATTTCCTCAAACCAATGGAGGAGAGCGGTGACACCTTCAGTCCCTTCGTATTTTGGAGGGTCGCAGGATTTGAAATGCTTGTAGGTGCATTTAGTGGTATTTGGGGAAGGGTTGACAACATTTTGAACTTCTTGATTGACGGGATTAGCGGTAAGGGCTTGTTGGACTTGAACTACAATGTTGGGTATTACGGCAGCCATTTGTTGAGCGATTTGGGCAGCCATACGCTCGCGAGCTTTTCCTGCTCTCATCTTCCTACGAGCGGAATTAGAAGACATCTACAAGGAATACATATGAAGAGTATGAGTTGGATGTTTTTGGGATCATGTGTCGTATTTAGGAATGAACATTCATAAAATAAACATAGCATAATAAATCTACTACATCCATAGGATGTCTTGGGCTTTGCTCGTAATTGGGCCTTGCATGCCGCCATACTTCACCTTCGTAATCACGTGGGCCCCCATGATTACCGGGTTTTTCATATGGTTCGCATGTGTTTGCCTGGTTACGTACACTAAAACCCAGAGAAAATCGAGAAATATGTATGTTAACGTATGATATTCGGAATGTATCCAGGTGTGGACACGGTGACACCTCAAAGTGGGGTTAGTTCGAACGACGTTTGGTGTGGCATGCTTTGGCCTAATAGGTCCTTCGCACTCTCATCGTTAGTCCCCAGGTAGGCAAACTGGTCCGTTATATTGGATTTATACGAATGCCAACCTAGACAGGACGTTCCGACTACCGGTACTTGTACCCTTACAGTTACTACATGCCCGTCGCAGACTCACTTTGATGAGATTTGAAAAATGAAAATGCGACAAAATCTTTGAATAACGAAAGTATGAAGATGATTTGAATATGTGAACATTGAAATATGTATGATGAATGTGTATGTAAGTATGTATGTTTGACTGTAAGTATAATTCACTATGTATCACAAAATGTAATATTGGAAATGTTTGCATGCATTTGTGTATGTAATAAATATGAAACAAATAAATATCATAAGTTTGCATGTAACCACATAAACAATTAAAATCTAGTCAACTATAGTATAGACTCTAAGGGTCTAATAACCTATCCTATATCCCTTAGTCAAAAGCTCTGATACAATCTGTCACACCCCGACCCGCAGCGGAAAAGGTGATCGGGGCATGATTGGGTTTTCATCAAAGCTCATGACATTTATTATAATGTTTCATGTATGAGTGAAGTGGTTTGCCAAGGGATGATTTGCAGTGAACCAATCACCCCTATTTATAGCTAGAAACAGACCTTTCACACGACCTCGTGTCATCTTCTTCTTTGTCTTCATTAAACGAACTGTGTCAGTTCGTATGCATACACAGCCCGTATGTCAGAGGCACGGCCCCGTGGTCTTGTACTTGCTGTACTTTGGAGATTTTTCATATTTGGGAGTTGACAACGGCCCGTGTCCATGGGACAAGGCCCGTATCTCTTGTCTGCCTATGTTTGTCTTTTTCTTCATGGGCTCTGGAATGGGGCACGACTCCATGCGTTGGTGGCACGACCCCGTGCTTGACTTCTGATTTGTTGTTTTGGTCTTGGGGTGAAGTGTCACACCCCGACCCGCAGCGGAAAAGGTGACGGGGCATGAGTGGGTTTTCATCAAAGCTCATGACATTTATTATAATGTTTCATATTTATCATTTCAATTTAAAAGAGATCATACAATCATATCAAACAAATACAAATGTTCTATTCATCTTCTAAACTTCATTATTTTTCTTCTAAGGCAATTTCCTATGTTTTCCTTGCTTCTTCCTGTTCACCTGTATCATATGTAAAAATGGTTTTTGGATCAACAAAAGTTGGCGAGTGAACCTTGTTAGAAAACATTTATTATTTATTTCTTATTGTATTTAATACGGAAAAATTGTGCAATATTCCTATATGAACAAATGTAAATAAACATACAATAACAAACAATTAGCATACAATAACAACCCAATAGCATACCATAACAAACAACAACAAACAACAACAACAATAACATATATTAACAAAAATGGGGAACGGACGGCCTATGATAAATGTATGTACTGAAAATGATAAATGTCTGTGCGATCAAGGCTCAATCAAACGGAGCCGATCGTATTGCATGTACTGAAAATGATAAATGTCTGTGCGATCAAGGCTCAATCAAACGGAGCCGATCGTATGTTGGCAACGCCAGGTTCACGCTCATAATGTAATGGGGAACTGCTCAACGCTCATAATGTAATGGGGAGCGGCGGCCTATGAAATTGCATGTACTGAAAATAATAAACTAAATCTAAACAATAACCACACAAACAGTTTATACAAGCTGAATACACATTTGTTCATGATATGATGTATGCACAATGATTTAAATATAATAAATGGTAAGACACATGATACACCCAAAAAACGTGATTAAAATGGGGAATTTGTAGAGATTCACTCACAGTGGGTGCGTTCGGTTGATGATGTTGAATGCGCACGAGTTTAGAGGATTGATCGACGAGGAAAAACTAACCTAATTAATAACGAAAAAAGTAAGGTAAATAAATGGATTTTATTAACAATTTTAATAGTATTTTTTTTGGATATATTTTTGTTAGTTTAAGGCTATTTTCTAACTTTAAAAATGTTATTTTTAAGTATTTTTAATTGATTTTTAATTTAAGTAAATAAATAAAATAATAAAAAATGATTTGACGTTGAGTTGATTGTTGACCGTTGACCGGTTCGGTCGGTTATATGTGTGCGCTGGGTGAGACTCGAACCCGTGACCTCTCGTACGCGTGCACGCAGCTCTACCAACTGAGCTACGTGTCTAACCCGAAATATTTCTGTTTTTAATTATATTTATATACTAATTAAATTAATCCGAAAATCACTTATTTTAAAAACGATTTAATGTATCGACTCGGTGCTCGTCACAGGTCTCGAACCCGGGACCTGTGGTTTAGTTTGGCACACAGTCCACCGCTGGAATGTGTGTCTAACTTGGTAAATATTCTAGTTTTTATTATACTTAACATATTACTGAGTTAACCTTGGTTCGGTTTCTAAAAAAAAAACATTTTTATTACAGAGGTTATAGTTGTGATAGGAATCGAACTCGCGTCGTATGCATATTGTTTGCACACAGTCCACCGCTGGACTGTGTGTCTAACCCGTTCATAATATCGATTTTAATTAGTCTTATAACATACACAACTTCGTCTTCTTCGTTCAAAACACAGACATCGGATAACTAACTGTTACTTGATTAATCCGGTTAATGAATAAGATGAACAATTGAAAAGTATTGAACCGAAGAGTTTGGGAAAGATAGTACCGAACAGATCGTCTTCTTCAGAAATCCGGCGAAGATCGTCGGCTCTGTTTTGGTGACCTTCGGCTGTTAGAATCAATTAACAGTTTGGAGGGATTAGATGTGAAATTGAACTACTGAGTAACGATTATCAATAGGTATAAAATGATCATACCGTTTAACAGCAAGTTTCTGGAATTTCAGAAATTTTCCGGCGAAAACAGGAAATCCGGCAATGTCGTCTGGGGTTGATTCTGAGTGATGGAGTGGTGTTATAATTTGTCTAATAATGGAATGAAACAGAAAAATCGAGGTAATTACCGTGTAGATGAAAGTCTCGGTTTTCCGGCGACTTGCAGAGAATTTCGGCGAGTGAAATTTCTTTCGACAGAGATTCTTCAGAGGTTTAAGGTGAGTGTGGGTGATGTCAGTATAAGCTCTAAGATTTATTTTAGAGTAAGAAGAAAGGATGGATTGAACTCGGTTTTCCGGCGAAAATTTCCGGTTAATTTTCAGAGAATTCCGGCGACTTCCGGCGAAGTTTTCTGAGCGAAATGAAGAGTGTGATTTTGATAAAACTCGCGGGCTCACTGAATGAATAAAGTATAACTCAGGTTTAAGTGTATTTCCGGTTTCGAATTCAAGTTCTTCGGTTACGATTTGATGATTTGAATAAAAGACTTTAAAGTTTTCAGTTATAACCGACGCTAGTATAATTGTATCCGTTATGCAAAAATATAACGTCAATGATTGACGATTTCGTCGGGATTTCCGGCGAGAGTGACTGGGTTTGATTTCCAACTTTATTTTATGTATTATTTGTTTCAAATAATCCACAAGAAACACAAGTGGCGGAGCGGTTGGAAGGATGTGTGTTAAGGCTTTGCTGACCCTGTTGACCCGGGTTCGAATCCCGGCTTCAGCATATTATTTTTAATTCACTATTTTTAATACATTTTCAAAAATTAAATTTTATATCCTAATATACTTATTAATTATGTATCGTTTAAAATTAATTTGGGCATTAAATACGCAACGAAATTTTTAACTGGTTGTTTGGTTAATAAACGAAGCGGGTTTGGTAAATCCGGTTTTTTACGGATGTTACATGAAGCGTGGAGGGTAGACATGGCATGTCAACTTCTCTTCTTTTGTATTTACATTCGTTTTTGCTATTAATTTGTTTCTTTTGTTCATTAAGCTCTTTTAATCCTGAAAATCAAAAGTATACAAAGAAACACAAATTTTCCAACATTAGTACATAAAAGGGTTTATTTTATATCTTATTTGGTATAATTTATATATTGCATTTTGCGCATATCACTTACTATAAATAATTCCACCATTAGAGATCTATTTATCACTTTATCATTTGTACGAACAGATTTGTAAGTGATAAGGCTGAGGGGGATATTCTAAAATCATTGTATTGAATTGTAATATTGGGATTTCAATATAAAACAATTTTTTGATATATCTTCCTGTTTGTGTGTCTACTATATTTGCATTACAATTTACAAATTGTCTGTTCTTCAATTGCTTAAACCCACAAGTTAATGAACTTAGATCCTACAATTCGTATCAGAGCTTAAAACAATAAACTTGATTTCACAGTCAGTTTAATATACAAAGATCAACTCACATAGATAACTAATCTGTTCGTTACTCAGAGTTATAGAGTGTTGAATGAAAAAGTATTTCACACATACTATGTTTTCTTCAAAATAACAAAAGAGAATGGCATAAGATGATCCCCATAATACCGCTTTCACTAACAAACCTCCTATGCTTGTCAAAGCTGAGTATAATATCTGACAACGTGGGATGGCTCACATACTTGTTCAACAGAACACAGGGTGTTGGAAGTCTGTTATATTCCAACCTCACATTCCAATGGTACATATCGAAAACCCAAATGTTCAAGAGTCAAAGAAACCCGAAAATTACTTAGAGCAAGATTTTCAAAAATTTGAGCTAGATGCAAAGGCGTTTAGCATTGTGGCCATGGCTACGCCAAATGAAATCTACGCCGGCCTATTATATTGCAACAGTGCTAAAGAGTTATGGGATGCATTGAAAGAACAATTTGGTGGACAGAGGATGTGATCGAGAACACTTAAGAAATCCTTAACAAACAATATGAGACTTTCACACACATTAAGGGAGAAACCCTTACACAACAGTTTGATGGATATTACTGTCTAATCCATGAATTAAAGTTGGTAAACAAGGAAATTTAAAATCAACTTTAAGTAACTGATATTTTGTTCTCTTCCTGAAAAGTGAGAAACATTAGCCATTGTGATGAGAACAACCCCAGATTTCAAGGATATGAGCCTGACTCAGCTTCATGGAAAGCTCTTGACATTTGAGAAGAGCTTGTCCAGGAAACTAGAAAAGTGTCCGACGATTATGTTTTTGGGAACACGACATTTCTGAGTCAGGAAGGATCATCATTAGGAATATCAAATGATCATAGATTTGATCACTACATTTATATATCAATTGAATCAAATATGTTCAATATTCCTCAAACTGTACTTTCACAACAAAAGATGATAATCATAGTCCTGATAATTTGTCGTTTGTTCTTGAGATTTAAAACCTATTGACTCCACTGACTTGGAGGAAATGGGTGTTATGTTCCAAGTGGCCCTACTAAGTCTTAGAGCAAACAATTTTTATAAAAGAACTGGTAGGAGATATCCAGGACTTAATTGGGGAGGGGGGGGGGTCAAGGGTAGGGTTGGTTAAATCTAAGATAAAGTGTTTATGTGTAATATGCTAGGTCATTTTACTAGGGAGTGCAGAAATCAAACAAGTAACTCTGCACCAGTATAACATATCCAAATCAAAGACCTCAATCAAACACTCAACAACACTTTTATCAAAATACCCAAAATACCTATGCACCAAATGTTCAAAACACTGCCCATTTTGCACAAAGCATTAGTCATGTCCCTGTACAATATATTTAAACACATTTTCCTCAAGTCTAATATGTTCAAATGGATGTCTCACATGTTCAAGCACCTCTTACTACTCCTGCACCTATAGAAGCCAATCAAGAAAGCTTTTTCACTTAATGCTTTGTTGACTGAAGTAGTCTATCAGAGGATATAACTGATGAAATTTTTTCTCTAATAACAAAGACTTATAATGAATATGAGAACTTTTGTTTTATGGCACTTGAATATATCTCAGATGAAGTCGATCAAGCAAAAGAAATGACTTTTGGTGAAAACTCCATTGGTGAAACTGCTGAGAAACTAGAGCAAGCATTTGTTCATGCTGAGAAATGATTGAAGAAGATCATCCTAAAAGTTCCATTGAATGAATCAATGATGATTTTGTGCAAGCTGCTGCTCCAAGGTATCACCTCACATTCTTAAAGAATTGTGTTTAGACAAATGCATCATTGCATTTGCAAACATCAAACAGGTGAATGAAAACCTTAGGGAAAAGGTTCAAGTTAGTGAAATTGATCTTGAAAAATTAAAAAGAGATTTGATAACAAGACTAACTGAAAAGGTCCCAGAGATCAACAGTCTTAAACATGAAACAACCATAACCAAGGACCAACTCCAAACTATGATAGAGAAATATCAAAGTTGCAAAAAGTAGCTTGAATCTACCCAAATTAGCTGTGAAAATGGGTGATTTGTTTTGTAGATTATATCATTAGTCGTTGATTGAGGAAAGATTTAGGATGAATCATCTTAACGAGACCATTCCCACAAGGATAAACCCGAGGGTTTAGACTTGGTGTTTCTTTAGGGCCACTGCTCTGAAGAACCTAGTGAGACAATTTTCTGATCCAGAACCTTCTTTGATTCCTTAAGGTAAATACCGATCCTTGCTTTCGTTATATCTCTGTTACATACCTGGGCCTCCACTTAATAAGCCCAAGTCAGATGTGCAAGAGCCCTGCTCTGAAGAACCTAATGAGACAATTTTCTGATCCAGAACCTTCTTTAATTTCTTGAGGTAAATTACCGATCCTTGTTTTACGTTATATCTCAGTTGCATACCTAGGCCTCCACTTAATAAGCCCAAGTAAGATGTACAAGAGCCCAAGAATAAGAAGTGCACAACCTATTCCACACCCTAATTGTATAGCATGCACAACCATCATCCTACTTATCTGTTTACTTTTTCATTGTGTGTTAGTTGCTCATATAAAGGAAAGAAATTTCCATGTGCTTAGGATTTGTTTTAACTTTGTTAGCCATTTTATATTATTAACGTTAGTTTGTAACTCCTTACAAGGAGACTTTTGGATTTGAATAAGATCATTAGAAAAATTGCATTAGTTCTCTCTAAGATTTGGTTGATTTGATTATTTTGCGGTCGAGTGGTGTAATGTCATATACACATTCTGATTTTGGGTGCACTGGGGTCACGACTAGTGTATCATTACGATATGTGATGAGATGGGTGCATTTTGAATGTTTTATTTTGTAGGGTACTCGGTATTAATAACCTTAACCCTTATTGTTTCAGCCTAATCTATAATCTATAAATCTATAAATTATAATAAATCAAAACCATCTTAAGCCACATGGCTTTCTCTTAAACATCTAAATGCCACGAGACAACGTATTGTGAGGCATTGACTGAATTTGAGCGGTAAATAAAACAAGGGTGTTCAAGACTTTTTCTCTCTCCTACTATTCCATCATGTATCATCTATTCTCTCAATCAAAATCGAGTTTCTTCAATTACTAATCCGTTTCATTTCCATAATTTTTCTTTAAAAATGTTAATCCAGTTACATGTTTGTTAACATTCAAATACTTGTGGTCAACATTTGTTAACATTCAACATTCAACATTCAAATTCCATTCATTTTGGCTACATTTATTATTTTCTAAAAGTAAATGTATATTTTGTAGACAGTTTTGATATTTAAGGTAAATGAAGGTTATGATTAATTGTAACTAAAAAAGTTCTCTCTTGATTTAAAAATAATAATCGACATAACTATATTATTATGTTTTATGTAAGTATATTATTGTTTTGTTTTACTCAAAAAGTTAATATATGTCGTTTGTTATATATAAAAAATAATAAAAACATAATAAACTATTCCGAGTCTTGACTTCTTAAGATAGGGTAGATCTTCCACAAGATCATACCGAAGTCGGAAAAGTATGTCTATCACGCAGCTCCGTAAAGATGTTTTCGCAAAAAACTAACTCGACGGGCGCATCTCTTATGTGGACATGTGATATTGCATGACCCATGGTCATCGTCCTTCAAGATCATGGAATGTAATTCCAGTAATAAGAACTATTTTCTTTATACAACTCATGTAACACACGTAAACTTAAACTAGTATCTTTCTATATATTTCGGTGTAGGTGGAGTTATTTGACGGGGACGTTTTAAATTCAAAAATCAAATATGATCTCTTTTAACTCACTTTCCTTATTATTGGAAGTATTACATTTGTCTATTGTATTTTGCATCCGTGAACTAGGCCATGAACTCAGTCACATTTTTTTCTTTTCGCGGAAGGTAATTAGGGTTGATCGGGGTTGTGTACAAAGGGTAACTAGGATTTGGAATAGGGATGAACATTTGGTACTGGATATATTCAGTATCGGTATCGGTACCCATTTTCCCCGTTTTTCGGTACAGTACCCCCTTTTTTCGTTTTTCGGTCGGTACTGGTTTGATACCGAACGGGTACCGTGCTCATCCATAATTTGGAACTTATGAATTGAAGACTTTATTTTTACTGGTTTTTGAACTTTTACATAGGTATTTGTTTATTTCGGGTTGGTTTAGACTTTGTAAGTTAGATGATTTATTTATTTTTCGTACTTTGGTAATTCAAGTATTTCTTTTTGGATTTAAAATATTCTGTTAGCATTTGAAGTGACTTTCTGTTCCATGTTGGGACAGGGGTGTTACAACTTAGGTTTTGATAAAAAACAATGATTGGTAAAAGAATCACACCCGGTTCGAAACCATAAGACCTAAGGTTCTCTAGCACAATTAGGTTGGAATCACAATCACAATTTGGTAATAACAGATTAGGTGTTCAAGGCTTAGGCATCAATAACTATCAACATTAAATGATGGATAAGAATACACTTCGTTACTCAAGAACATAAAACCCTAATATCATGTCAAAGCAAAATTAGTCGAATTCATTTCAAAAGTCAATGGATCGAGTATATATCGACAATTTGTAAATACAAAACAAGATTAATACAATTAACAAAATTGTTTAAATATTCAAATGCAAACACAATGATTCACAAACTAAAATAGTGCTTCAAGAACCCCAGAATCTTACAAAGTCTACACCGGGGTGAACCCTAGGAGATTAGTCGCTCATGGTGTGTGGAACTTGCAATCCGGATAAGATTGTTGAAGAAGAACACATTCATCTTGATTTTTTGGTGATAGATGATGATTGCGAGCTCTAGGAATGATAGATAATGATTGGAATTGATCACCTAATTGTTTTGTAACTCTCAGTATCGAAAATTACCATTAACTGCTCTAAAGTCTGTCTTTATTTTGCATTTGACTGAAATTCGGCGCTGCTGACAAGGGGTGAGCAGAAAACCGAAATAACCGAACCATAACCGAAATAGCCGAAACGAAACAAAAATCAACGGTTTGGTTTTTTGGATTTTTAATAACCGAAAGTCTCGGTTCGGTTTCCGGATAACCATTTTCAATAACTGAACCGACAAGTTATAATATAGACCAAATCCATATATGTTTATGTTTAATTTTAGAGTTTAATCCATGCTACTAAGAATTATTAATTTTATTCTAGATTGTTAAATATTTTTAATAAGAACATTAATATGTTTATTTATCATTGAAATGATATATCCATTGTTTACAAGAAATAACAAAATTTAACATAAAAATTAAATGATTTTCAAAGTATTATAAAGGAAAACGTCTTAATAAAAATTTAAACAAACATTAAAACAATTATAAGTTTAGGTTTACATGAACAATATTAATTAAAAAGACTAAATATATTAATTTAACTGTAAACATTTAAAAAGATTCTTATACTTTGAATTATACTTTTTATTTTTGAATCTTACGTAACTTGTTTCAAAAACAAAAAACTGAACCGAACCGTAACTAAAACAGAAATATCTGAAACTGAAAAAACCGAAACCTAACAGTTTTCAAAAACCGAACTTCGGTTACGGTTTCGGTTTTAACAAAAACTAACCGAATCGTACACACCCCTACTGCTGACCAAGACACCACGTCGCTGACGCCAGTCCCCTACATCGGCGACACCATATGTTTGCCAACACATTACTTTGATGTGCACCAGGTATCGACGCGACATCAACGGCGTCGGCGACCACTTCTGAGCCCTTCGCCGACGGGATGTTCACCATTATTTTCTGTTTGCTTCGTTTCTTCACTTTGGGTCCTCCTAGATCCAATCAAAGTCCCATTTAACTCCCAAATGCACCTTAAACTTATCTAGATCTGCAAAACGCAAACCATATCAAATTAGAGCATTCGAGAGCTTAAATTTAAAAACACAAATTGAAACATGAGAAACTAAAGACTTTTAACCATTTATCACTTACCCCAAAACTAAAATGATGGAATCAATGGATTTTTTAATATATTTTAGTTTTTAATTTCACAATTTATACTATATAGAATATACACTTTCAACTTGTTTAATCTTTTATTAAATTTTTTTTTATAACTTTCATTCATTAACCATTAACTATATATAACCTCAAAATTCAGGAATGGAGTTTAATTAAAATAGAGTACATTTTTGGTACTTGTACTGATATTACCGGATCTGATATTTGTATTTATCTTATGTTTTTCGATCAAAGTAAAAGACGAATTTCTTTTTTGGGTTACATCCGACAACTTTTATATAACGAAACCAACGTAAATAATATCGTAAACTATTAAGAATATCGATGCCGTAAGAATTAAACCGATACTGATCAAGCAACATCCATACCGGTATTGGCATTATCGAAACCGGGATCAATGTTGTTTTTGTGATAAACGACATAACCGGTAATTCCGTACAATCTAATCACCATTTTCATCACATAATCTCATGCATTTAATCGTAATTTAATTACGTAACTGAGTTGCACGTCATATCACAAGTGTTTGAACAAGTGAATCATGCTATAACATATACTGGTTTCCGTCACGACGTGAAACAAATCAAACTATGTCCTAAAAGTTTTGGTAGAAAGTGTTGGACGCACTATTCATAGTTACACTATTCATGTTAGCAAAACTGCTGAAACGAAACAGAACGATGAATAACGGCATATGAATCACACAACTGAGTCCATATGTACATGAAAACACTAATGTGGGAACACATCTTGCAATAATACATAACTTTCTAGTTTAATGCTTAAATTTCAAAATTGTCCATTTCGGCTATAAACATAACAATTTCAATTCGTCCACGACACAAATTTGGCATTTCCGGGACTCCAGAATTATAAAAATAATGAAAAGCACCTTAAAACAATATGAGGATATAAAAATGCATAAATGACATAGTTTCCGGCATTACAACAAGCAGTGTACAACTTACGGAAAACGACCGATTGTCGAACCGACGAAGATTTCAATACCCAATAGCCGTATACATTAATACTGTAGAGCTAGTTAAACTTTATTTGGGATCCATAACCCCTTCATACATCTCATGGTTGCGGAATTATCCGTCGGTATAATATAAAAGTGCCGTTGACGAAACGGAAAGCGTTTCTACCACTTAAACTCCACATCTACTCAACTAGTGGACTAGTTAACCATATTTTGATGTCGGAAGTATCCTAAATAAACGCCATAGCACTTATAACCAAAGCTTCTGGTACTAAATAATAACTTTCGTTTATCAACCGGTATCGAACCGATGAACGAACTAGTGGTATTTTTACCATCAAAAACTAATACCAACTAGTCAAGGGAACTAATTAATATTACTTAACATCCTAAACCCTAATGATGCAAGACCAATCCCTAATTATCATACTTAAGTTAAACACCTAAATATCTAACAATTAAACACATGTTATAAAATAAGTTACACTTAACCCCCCTCTAGTTCATGGCAATGGTGGGTCCCCTTAGACCCACCACTTGCTTGATTTGTTGAAGATGATGGATGAAGGTATGGCACATGGAAGATTTAGTCTTGACCATGAAAGATTTATATAATTATAACCACAATATCACTATTCTTTCTATCAACATTTTCACTTCAAAAATCAACACAAGAACTCCTCTAGTCTCTCTCTCATTCTCGGCCCATCACCGCCACCCTGAACCACCATACAACCACCACTAAACACCATATTATCCTTACTTTCAAGCCATTAAAAGACCATTTATGGAGCTAGCAAGGATGGAGAAGCATTAGGGCTTTCTTTGGAGCTTTCTCATCATCTTAATCTTCATTTTCTCACCACCATCTTAATCTTGAATCATCCTTAGCCTAAGAGCTAGTAGTAAGTTCACTTGTTTAAGATTTCAAGTTCTTATAATATGTAGATTTTCAAAAGTACAAGTAAACTTCATCTTGAACATCTTGAAAGAAATCATCCAAAACCCTAAAATATAACAAGAAATAACAAGATAAAAATATGTGATTTATGATAATTATGTTGTTTATTTGTTGTAGTATTTTACAAGAGTGATGATCTTACTATATTAAGCTTAAAAATGTGATTTAAACAAGTATATGTTTAAATCATGTAAGATCATCATCTTCAAGTTCATAAGCTTTGATTATATGTAGTCTTGATATTGTTACTAAAATGTATGATACATTATGAGACTTGAAACTTGGATCTTGAAAGCTAGTAAAGTTGATTTTTATATAACACAAGTCATATAAAAATGGTTATAAAAGTTGTCCATGAAAATCTTGGTGTTTTGATAATCTTAAAAGACAGAGAATTTTTAGAGGCTTTAAAGTATAAAAATATATGAATAAAAGCTCATGAAATGATGAAGAAAAGTTATGTGCATACTACTTCAAAAATGAGTTTTAATGAACTTGATGAATTAACGATAATTTGGGAAATTGAAAAGTGGTTTGAATACGTTTTTGAAACGTAGAAAACACCATAGCTAAGGGGAAACTATGGCGAAATTTTCTAAAAATCTAATCGCGATTAAAGTGTAATTAACAGGGTGATTAACGAGGCTAAACACGATTAGTGACCTAAACCGTCATTAAGGAAGTTTTAATGGTAAGGGTTAAACCCTAACCTTCCAAGGATTTAATAAATACTTATATATATTTTTACAAGTTATATGAGTCTTATTAATTACATATATTTTTGGGAATAAAAATATATGTATATACTTTGTCACCATCATAAGTGTGCATGTATAATAGATGTGTATTTGTATGAGTGTATCTAGAATCATTAGGGTATACAAGTTAAATACAAAATACCCAACTAATACAAAACACAAAATACTTGAAAGTTACCAAGTATAAATTACATGAACACATACAGTTTTACACAATTCTTGAAACAAATAATCAGACGAACGAACTATTCGGACAATGGTCAAAATTATTCAATACATCGTTTCACCGTCGATCAACGAACATATCGCCGTCATGAAGAGCTACTACGAAACTTGGGTGACTTTTGACGCGGAAATATATATATTAATTAATTACGATGACATGTCTAAAAAATAAAATTTTTTTAGACGCGTTACGAATATATTACCGATAACCAAAATCCGGAAAGTTGAAATATATAAAAGTTTCCAAGAGATTTTATATAAGTATAATAGAATACTTATAAACTACAACATTTATGGAAATTATAAAAATGTAAGAATATATACTTATGTGCTTGGGTAATTAATTTTAGGCTAGGCCCATTTCACTAATACATGGGCTAGACCCAATCACATAAACACATGGGCTAGCCCCAACGACATAAATTTCATAGACTAGGCCCAATGACATGATTTTATGGGCTAGGCCCAATCATATAAAGACATGGGCTAGGCCCAATGACGTACATGACATGGGCTAGGCCCAATGACACGCGTGCAAGGCACGGGGACATGTGAGGCCGAGGCTCGTTCACACACGATCTAATAATGACAATACATATATATATATATATATATATATATATATATTTGTGAAATATATGTATATAAATAATAATCGAACAAACGAACTACCAACACTATAATAACATTAAAGTTGTTCTAATATGATAAATAAATACACAACAAGAATTCAAGATGAACAACTTGTACGATGTCCAACGAGACCTAAGGGTCTAATGAAGTAAATACACATGTAGGTTACACACATGTAAGGACACTCGAATTCCAATAAGTACGACCTACGAAACACAAAATAGTGAGTTCATGTCCCTCCTTTCAATTATTTCAAAGTTTTGTCCTTAAATCCATCGAGGGGAAATACATGTCATAACAAATGGTATGTTAGCTATGGGTTAGATGATAACAAGATCAAATGTACGTAAATAGGATGATGACAATAGTAACCATTAATCACTTAGTGACCAAGGTACAAAAGGTATAGACCTATTGAGTTTGAGGCGCGCTCCACTCCTGGTTGATATACCCTTAGAAGTGCTTTTGTGATCCCAATGATGTCAAAGTTGTCTCATTTGGTTGCTTACTTATGGCACAAATGTCAGGGTGCTCGCGACACACTGATAGATCCTTAAACTCCATGAATACTAATAACATACTCAGATTTTATTACTAGATTACAAACATGACATTTTATAAGAAAACGATAACTACATGAACTCGCCAACTTTTGTTGACTTTTAAAATTACATGTATTTCAGGACGCAAGACTTGAGCCGGTGAAACACTTCGGAACATGGGAATGACATGACAACGAATACCACCTCTTGAAGGATTTGTCTCTCATATCCCAACCTCGTATGGTATATAGGAGTCAAAACCTCAACAAGCTTTAATGATGAAATTTTTTTTTTTGCTATGGAGTAACTCAAACTATATTTTTGATGACAATGTGAAACTGTTTGGAAACTTGTAAACATTGGTTGCAAATTAATATAAGTATGACACCGTTGTTAATTTACACTTGTTTACACTATTGAATGCAACGATTACCTCATAGTCACACGATTGCGCTTCCGTTACGACTAGGGTGTGACAGTTTTTATGTATTATAACTTGATAGATAATGAGGTTGTAGCTGTTCTATCCTTTGTGAATGATAAAAAAAAGTCGTCCTAAAACTAATGGAAAGGAAAATTATGAGAAAGATATTAAAAATGCTATACTTGAAGATGTATCATAGACGAAATATCTAAAGTGTTGCCTAGTATAAATGTTTCAAAGCTTTTGCTTAGTCATTGAACCCAGTAAATTATTATTATTATTATTTTTGCTCATTATAGCTTTTAGGATACGAGATTTTATAAAATTTCAAATATGTCGTTGTGAAGTACTTATTTTTTTCTACGTCCTGATTTAAATAATGTTAAACCGAGTTGTGAATAGTAATTTACAAGTATGGTAAAATATATTTTTTATTCTACGTCTCTGCGGTACCTGTATTCATTTTTACAGTTTTCTGGAAGTCCTTGATCCTTTTAGTTGAAACTAAGATGTATTCACAAGAGGGTATTTTTTTGTTAACGTAAGTTGTATCGAGTGTCGGTTCCGTAACGAACTAAACCGATACTGTTCGAACAACATTGATGTAAACCACATGCCGATTGCTATACGAGTGCCGATATCATACCGCTAGTGTAACAAATCGAACTGATACCGAACGAACATTTTAATAATGTAATATAGTGTGTTATAAAATTCCGAATATACCGTTGTAACGTGTTTATTTTTATCTGTGTTTCGATAAAAGTTTCGTCCAAAATCGAATGGTCAAATATAATTGATTCTTTTAATGTGACGAATCTAACCGAACCGATATTGTCCAAACATCAATATATGTACAGGCATTTGTTTCTATAGTTTTTTTTCGGCGTTCCTATACAAAGATCGTTGAAAACAGAGTTGTATTCGTAATAGAATACATATTTGGTATTGTAAGCTACATCGAATGTCGGTACTGTACTAGTATCGTGACGAACCAACCGATATTGTCCAAACATTAGCATCGTTATCAATGTAAAAATACATGCCGATTGCTATGTCGAATGCCAATATCGTACTAATACTGTAACAAATCAAACGGATAAAACTGAAAATTGACACGGCTATAAATCCCACTGGTAGATCCTGTACATTTTGTTTCTGTTGATTAATGAAAAGGCGGTAAATATTTTGACTTAAGGAACCTCCAACTATAATTCATGATTCCATACTCCACTTTGGAATGTCGTTCACATCAAAATAAATTTATAACTGAAGTGGTCCACGAGTTAACACTGAAATATTTTATTTTCATAAAACATTTACAGCGGCTCAGAA
Organism: Scalesia atractyloides; assembly: GCA_947069175.1. NCBI lineage: Eukaryota > Viridiplantae > Streptophyta > Magnoliopsida > Asterales > Asteraceae > Scalesia > Scalesia atractyloides. The sequence continues at coordinate 67,590,394 of CAMTDV010000020.1, read as the reverse complement.
AATATATATATATATATATATAGTTGTGCACAATTAGTAAATTGTTTTTCTACATTTATATAATATACTAAAAAAACTATATTATGATATAGTTATATTAACATTAACTTAATAAGTGAATACTAAAATACTTTGTTCTCAAGTATTTCAACGAATTAATAAATTTAATCATGACTCCCTCTCACTCGAGTTTGTATTATAAATAAAAGATATAAAGTGATTCAGGTTTTCCCGTGGCTTTATAGCCTAGTGGCATATTTGGGATGGGATAAAACTTTAAGACCATTAGATCCTAAGTTCGATTCTCACTGATTCAAATTTGCAGTTAAAAAAAAGTGACTATGTTCAATTGCCAACTATGTCAAGAAGAAATAAGACTTATCGGTAAAACTTATGTAAAACTATGTCAAGAGGAAATATTACTTACCAGTAATGTAAAAAAAATAAGTATGTAAGTTGGTTTGTTAGGCGTTAATACTTTGTTCTCAAATCCCACTTATGGTCGAGTAGGTTTCAGATATGAAAGATTTAGAAAGTGACTCTTGTTTAATCCTCAGTAGTGTCCGTACCGTCAAGAAGAAACATGAGTTTTATATATATATATAAATCGTGCGTTGTCAATTTAGTTGCATCACTATCATCATTTGGTAAGCTTGATTTATACGAGTTAACCGCTAATACCTTTAGCAATTGGAAATGGATGTGACGACTATAAATGCCTTTATTATTATATGCCCCCACAATCTACTTGGCTTTACACCGAAGAACATTATCCACACATTATATTATTATTATTAATTTTTTCACAAACAACTTGCATCTCCAACAATATATAGCTATAATCCAAGAACAGGGAACCTGCAACAATGGCAGCTTCTTCACTCATACTAATCATCTTCTTCTGCATTCTCTTCCAGTTATTCAAATCCATTTCCGAAGCCGTTCTTCCAGCTTCTTCACTTTTAATGACGATTTACTTCGTAGGGCCGAGACATGACAGATTGGTCGAGCCCACCAATGCAGACGGCCCAAAGGGACCAGTCTAGATCCATGGTGCTGCTGACAAATGGGCAACTGATTAAACTCGACTAAAAGGGTCCAGTTTTCCATTATACTTTATTATTTTGTTTTGGTGTCTGAAACAGAATGTACTTTTAGATTCATGTCATTTAAAATAAATGTAAAAAACTGTTCATGATATAATTTTTTTTTTGAATATATTTGTCAATTACCTTCTAATTTTTAGTTTGTCATGACGTCACAACGTAGGGCCGATGAAGAGCATTTATACAACGATCGAGACAGAATCCAACCAAGCATTCAGGAGCAACATTCCTGCAGTAACCCTCATCTGACAACGTAGGTCTAGGGTGCGCCTAGGAGCCTTGAACACAGGCGAGACGATCTTCTTCATCGGGTGCAGATGAAGCAAGCACTTCAGTTTAGAGATTAATTGGATAAACCGTAAAAAGATAAGTTCATGCTGCATAGCATACATAATATCATTAAACAGAGAAGTTCATTTTCCACATAATGAAGCTATTAGAATGAAGCATCACTAGACAAGGTCAAAGAAAAATAAAAAAATAGATTCAATTTTTTCAGGTATGTTGTTTGTGCATCCACCATACGGGGTTATGACTTTGGGCAGTTGTGCCAGGTATCACCTAATACCATACATGTATCCAAACCCACAATTTTTTTTATTAACCCCATACCTGTCACGGATGTTTCGTGTGCGGGTTCTTTTACTATCCCTAGTTCCATGTTTGACTGCCTCCCCTTTATGTGAAGCAATTGGAATCAAAAACAAATTTTCTTTTACTTTTCGAACTTAATTTAACAAAAATCATATTAGGTTTATATGCCTATCATACATATAGTTATTATGGCGCTTTTTTGGTCTTAAACATGCGCTTTTTTTGTGGATAGGGATACGACATCCCCTTTGGATATGCTTCTAAAAGGTGAAGATCAGATACAAATGGGTCTCAACATGCTAAACATAAGAAGTGAAGGAAGATTTTTTTTCTTCCATTTCTACTTAAGCATGATGTTTAGTTGCAAAATGTAGAAAAAAAAAAGAAAATTGTGTAGAGCGATTACATAATTACTCTACTAGTGTAAATAAACCAAAGAATATTTTTTTTTAGATCCTAGGACTAAAATACATGCTTGACAAGATGGGAAAAAAATTCAAAAAAAAAAAATTCCCTCCTTCACTTCTCACGTTTAATATGTTAAGCCCATTTGTACAATAACCTTACTCTACTTCTAAAAGCTAAGATTATTATTGTAATAATATAGTAATTGTAATCATATGTAACACATCACTAATAAAAAGTCAGATTCTTTGAGGGCTTAGCACTTATAAAACTGGTTATATATGTGACAACACACAAGGCATAACTAATGATTTTTAACCATGCAGAACCTAACATAAAACGGTTAGCCATAAAAATATCATATTGTAAGGAAATACATCCTCACCACGTAAGAAAAGTAAGAATGGGCCACTTACAAAAAAAGGTTACCACTCTTGTAAGCATATGGAATGCAAAACTTATTATGTTCAAAAATTTTGGACAGAATGTTTCAGGCTAAGCCATTTTGACCCATTACCTAACCCGTCCAATTTGCCACAGTGTAATCATGCCCATACTAGAAAAAGAGCAATCAAAAGAATTTAGAAAAAATCTTATCAAGATTTAGGAAATCATTATCTGAAATGTGATGCCAAAGTGTTCTCCACATATTAGTATCTTATATTGTTGTAATGAATGGCAATTTAAACAAGAGTGGTGACAATAAAAATACAAAAGTAATCAGATACCAAATCCATCTAATTCACCTGAAATAATCATTTCACCTACAAGAATGTCATCATCTAGTGGTCAAAATTTGCAGTTTCTAGGTGAAGTTGGAAAAGTTAAAGAAAAAGAAGTATGGAAACCCAAATCCGTACCTATCTGCACTTAAGCACTTGGATCATGAGTTTGCCCATGTAGCCATAGTTGTCAGGCAGTCAGCCATAAAACTGTACCACACAAAGATGGTATCTTTTGTCAGTTACTATTTCACTTATTTAAATAGAAAACAGGAAATAAACAAATCATAAAAGAAGAACATATAATACTACAAGGTCTATAGTAAGTAGTTATCACCTTTTAAAAATTTCCTTTGTCAAGGCCAATCCAGAAGGCGTGTTGTTTTCCATAACCGAGATTTCCCGCCTGAGACATAGAGTCCAAATGTCAAAATATGAGTAAATTGAAAAATGGGATATCATGCATTGTATGCACATGCAAAACTTATTTTTGGAAACAACAAACAAATAAAGTACCATCATGAATTCAAAACAAACAGTTGGATTATGCCAAGACGGCAAGACCTAACATAAAGCGGTGAGCCCACAAAAACACCATACTATAAGATAATTTATCCTCACCAAGTAGGAAAACTAAAAAAACAAGATCCTTATGTGGCATTTCAAGGCCAAGGCACTGGAAAATATATCTCACACTATCTTAAATCAACCAATCATATTAGTACATATCGTAGACTACTAAATACCAATGTCTTGCTACAGCTATAGTTACAGAAGTGTTCGTATAAAAATATCAATGTAATGGATCGCAACGGCTCAGTTTCTGAACACTCTAATCTCTATAAGAACAGATCAGTGTAGATAAACCTTGATATCTCTTTATGCCAAATTCTGAGAAGCTTCCTCTAACGAAAGACGTAATCTTGCGTTCACGCCAGTGGCTCGACTTAACTCTCTTATAACTTCCATAAATTGCCACCATGACTTGAGTTTATACATAGCAGCACAAATATAGTTAAGAGCACTTAATCTCCTGATTTTACTTTCCAAGTTCAAATTTACTTGTAATCTAGAGTTGGATATGTTTTATAATAGATGAACGTATCTGCCATAAAGCAAAATAAAACACAGCCTTCTATGCTGTATGAACATAAAAAAGTATTGCAACTGTTATGCAAAACAGAAACAAAATTCCAGAAAACAGAAAGTTTGTTTTCGATCAGAAAATCAAGTCTAAAAATTAGGATTTTTATGTTGAAACTTAAAACTTGAACTATATCCTAACAGCAGCAACTTGACTCCCTTTTATAGAAAGCAGTTACCCACAGGCCACAACTAAAAACACTAAGTACTAAAATACTCAAGTCACTTTTTGACAGGTAATTATAATAATAAGAAAATTTGTCAGAATTAGAAAGGGTAGATAACAAGGTATTAAAAAGTGTGAGGCGCTCTGAGATGTTTAGGTCCTGCCGAGTCGTGAGGCGAGAACTAAGAAATAACATATTATAATAAATACTTTGACTTCTTGATTTTTAAACACTAAGAAAAAACATATTATAATAAATGCATATAAATAGCTCTATTTACAACCAAACAAGCTTTATGTACAACGAAAAAGCCCAACTCGAAGTAATACCTAGGTACAACCGTACAAGTAGTCTACTAGTCTATGCAGAAAATCACTAAACAGTTAACCCAACTTACAATACAAGTTCATGAAGCGACCTAAAGAGATATCAGGAGGCCATACAAAAAAGAGGTTAGTAGTGTTTCCAAGGTTTAATTTACATTTCCTTCATCTCCCAGCCATCACACTCAATACTGCAACATTACTGCTTCCTGGTTTAAATATTCTGACTCAATGCAAGAAGTGCCGCCTCCAGCTGCTCCATACCTCAGCCTCTGCATTGCCTCATGTAAATGCTCCGCCTCATCATCGATGAATTGTTGCACATGTGGGCGTACTTTCAGAAACTCGTTTCACCCCTCACATCCACAACACACACAACAGACCTAAGTAATTTCATCACAAACTAATTTCTATGCCTCCAGAGTAGACAAAGGCCGGACTTAAAAATATACAAAAAAAAAACATTTATGTACTAGTCTAAGGAAATGTACTAGTCAAGAAAAAAGTAAATATCCTCTAGATATTAATACCAAAACCCAGAAAAAAAAAACAGGAAACACTGATTTGCTCACAAAATTTCATGACTTACTTGATTGTGAAACCCATGCGCCTTCACTCCAAATATTGTAGCATCATGCAGTCAACAATGTCCGTTGAGGCCTTGCCATTAGACTGTTTTTAGTGCAAATAACTGACGCCACACCCGTCTAATAGAGGTAGCTTGTTGATCTTTACCCTACTCCACAATGCTCTTTGTATTTGCACCAAGTACATTTGAGTGAACAAAAGTCAACTCTACCTATATTACCCCTTTCATGACTCAAAACAGTCATGATACTAACTATAACTAATTAATACAAAAGGCAAGGAAGGAACCCAAGTTTCATGGCCAATGTAGAAAAAGGGAAGAATTGCAGTGGTTGTGAATGATGGTTTAAAGATATACATGGAAGAAGAAAAATGGTTACGGTTTATAATGTACATACATACATGACAAGATAAGATGGAAAATGTTGTCTTCAAAGTGCAAAAAAAAAAAAAAAACTGCCCAACATAATGGAGTTGATTACTGCTGCATATTAATCCAGCAGCAAACAATGAAAGTTTCATCATGTAACACATTACCAAATGGTCAGTTACCTACAGTGCGGAGCTGCAAGGCATCAAGAAAACCCTAATATTACCATTTAAATAACAAGCAAGGTATTATGCGGTGTCGGTGATGAAGTACGCCATACACAGAACTAAACACATCCAAGAAGACAGCGTAAAGCAAATGTTAATTTAGTATATTCTAAAAGCTGAGATTACTCGAACCTCCTAGAGCCATTAAACCCTGCGGAGCCAGTTATTATGCAGTGTGATCTTTTGAGCCTTGAACACTTGTTAAACTTATGATCAGTATATGATAAATAATCAGCATTTCCTTTGTTTTCCAATGATGCACAGCCAGGATGAGAATTTTACATCACCACACATACACAGACATGACTGATCTAATGCAGCATCTTGAATCATAGTTGTCAGTAGCGAATAGCGGTCATAGCGTTAGGCTACCTATACGTTATGCAGCGAGTGACGAAATAGTGCCCGCCATTTCATGTTCGGCGATAAGGTAGTAGAAAAAATTACAAAAATAGCTATTTATAGTGTATATATATATAATTGTTAATTTTATACTTTCTGTGCATAAATTTATAAGTTTAAGGACCAAATGTAAACTAATGAAGATAGCGGGGGTTAAGTGTTTAAATACACACTAATTTTACACTTTCTATGTAAAAAAGGGTCCTACTCTTTACACCCAACTTTTTGCTATTTGCACCAAGTGATGTGAAATTAATAAATTCAAATTTGTGTTTTTCTTTATAACTTCCGATATATAATGTTTTATAAAAAAACGAATATGGTTTTGCGATGTGCTTATTTTTATCAACGTTTTGATATACATTTTACAAAAAATGGAGCCGTATCAAATATAACGTTTTATAAGTTGTTATAAAATTTTATATTCCGTTTTTCATAAAATTTATATCAAAACGTAGATAAAAATAAGCACATCACAAAACCGTATTTGTTTTTTAATAAAAAATTATATATAAGAAGTTATAAAAGAAAAACACAAATTTGAATTTATTAATGTCACATCACTTGGTGAAAATAACAAAAAGTTGGGTGTAAATAGAATCACCCTGTAAAAATTACAAGTTTTAGGGACTAAAGGTGAACTAGTGCCAGGGTTTAAATGTTCAAACGCCTAAAGTTATTTAACCCCAAAAGGCTAAAATGCGCATTATCAGCCGCTATCTTCTTCCTGGTTTGCTATCTTCTTCGTACTGGTTTCCAGCAGAAGGCAGCACCAGCGTCGGAATTCGTTGCTGGAGGTCACTAAGTGGTGAGAAGTACCTTGCAGCGGCATATGGCCACCTCGCCACGCTATAGCGCCCGCCATGGACGATTGGACGTTATTCGCTACAATGCCCGCCATGAACGCTATTGACAACTATGTCTTAAATCTTTGCACAGAACTTTGTATCTAAAATTGCAAAAAAACTTAACACAAAGTGACCATATAGCCCTAAAACCCAAGAGGTTCTATAGCCTCACCACTCAAACGTGTAGTGTTTTGGTCCTAGCTGGCATATTTAGCTTTAGACTCAGTTGTACAAGACCTGATCTCTAAGAGATACATGATGGTTGGTGTATTTCAAGATTATGCAATTCTACATGTACATCATCAGCTTAGCAACACTAATTCACCTCAACTAAGAAGAAACTCTCCACACTTGTTACCTGGAATTGGAATCAAGAATCACCAAAACCATTCCGCATTTCCCAAGGCATTTAATGTTTTGACATCATACTTAACAAAAAACGTGTTATAAAAAGCTTAATGTTTTGACACCATACTTAACTAAACATCCTTGCTAACTCATCGGTCTTAAGAAAAAAGTTTCAGGATAGGTTAAACCAATACAGCACATAAACTCAGCTTTGAGTAGTTGAAGATCTAATCAAGGATATATGTCATTCTAACATTCACACTACACATACTGAAGTTCTATTATAAAAGATCATGCACATCCACATTTCAGTAATAAAAAGAGTTAAGTCAAGAAAAATAATCCAAAAGATGACATGACATATGCTTTAAATGACACGCAGACGGACTACGACAATACGAAAAGCCAATTTAAGTTCAAACTAACTACCAGCTTTTGCTGAAAAGCAACAATATCCAAAATAGAATATGCATATAGTAATAGATATCTCTAATGAGATTAACATTTCAAACAAACCTAGACTTCAATTCAGAGTACCATACTTTTGCTCCGATAAGCAATCTAAGAGACCACAGCTTAGCATGAGATGGTTTATCTGTGCCCTTGAGCCCGTTGCATATCATATGAGCCCCATGATCCAGGTCCAGGTCCATACTGAGGATAGCCTTCAGCACCTGGCTGCACCTGATAGTTCGTAACAGTAGTACAAAACATTAAGCCCCAAAAATAATGATTCTTTTCAAACAAACTCTAGAGTAACGTGTAAAAAAACAACAAAAACGAAGATAATCGGGTGTTGCAGCGTACAAACTGACAAACAACACCACAAATAAAAAAAAGTCTAAAATAATGAGATACGTACAGGATTCATTTGATTAGCAGAATTCATCCCGTAATTAGCAGGATATGGATTCACTCCATAGTTAGCTTCAACATTGCCGTAATTTGTGTTATAGCCTGTGTAAAAACACCCAAGAAAATCACAATAATGCAAAACTGGATCCTTATGTGGGTATTTGAAATTGCTTATTAAAACGGCTTATCTGCTTATTGCTTTCTAAAATAAGCAGTTTGGAAACAGCAACGTCGAATTGTGTATTCAAAACAGTATGTTTCCCTCACAATAATCAGATAACTAGTTTCGATAAGCAATCCCAAACGGCTTATTGTTGTATCAAAAAATCAAAATGCATTAAGAAAGTAGTTTTACATACCAGGATTTGGATTCCCTGCTGCAGCACGTGTCCTTTTTTCAGCATTAGCCATCTCAGCACGTAACTTTTCCAATTCACGAGCCATAGTGAGTAAATTCTTCTCCATCACTTGACCATGTTCATAGTTCTCTGCATGCCCCTTTTTCTCTTGTTCAATAGCAGCCCTTGAAGAAGAAAATATCATATCAATAGGCATCCATATGCAGAGTAATGTAAAATTATAAAAGTAATAATCAAATCAGATGGTGTAACTACAAATAAGAAAAATTTAACATCCATTAACAATGATCCTAGTCGCATATTAACAAAATTCAAAGTTCCCAGTAGCATAAGAAAACAGATCATGGCATTTCTGATACATTATACACATGTGTATATGCATACACACATACGTATATCAAGAATTATAGTTCAAAAATAGAAGAGAGAAAAAAACGCACTTCCCATGGACTGGTTTAAGGTAGATGTGGCAAAATGTGTGGGTTGATTAATGGTACAAAATAGACAATTTTTAATACAGGTCAAGTCAGATTGACTCGAAACCCTTTTTGTCCAACTTTTTTCATAGTAGTGTATTAAAAATGCTACAAAAATATATATTAACAATAACACCATATCACTCTTATAATCTGAGTAAAGAGATTTAGGAATACACTTTCGAGGACTTTTGACCCTTTCAACCCATTTGACCGGTTCCCATTTTGACTAAAAAGTACTTGAATGTCCCATTTGATGGTTAAAGATAAAAAAAACTAAAATCAAAGCTAATAAAACACTGAAACGAGCCAGCATTCTTGGCTTCTGCACCTACACAAGATATAAAAATGTCATCACTTAAAGATAAAATGTGAGCTTTTTAAAGAATTTTACTTTTCATGTAGCTATTATTGAAGTTCCTTAACTACAAATAAAAATAACATGTGAGATTACATTGATACAAAGTGAATAAACATTAACACCTCAGCATAATTAATTAAACGGTATATTGGTATGCCAAAAACACAAAAATACAATTATTTTTAGAGATCAAAACTCACCTCACATGTTGCAGTTCCTGCCTAAGCCCTCCAATTTCCGACTTGAGTGCTGGAACTTGCTGCAATTCAGCATTAGCTCTAGCGAAATCTTGAGACATAGCCTGAACTTGAGCAGTAAGCTTTTGACGAGTGGCAGTCAATTCCTTAATATCAGCATGCAATTTCATAAGCTCGCCCCGCATGCCTTCAACCCCATGAAGATCATGTTCCATTTTGGCCGACTTCTCATACAACTCTCGCATCTGCATATCCTTCTCCATCAAAAAGTTTCTAGCGTGATGATCGGTTTGTTGAAGCTCATGTTGTGCAGCTTCTAACTCCTGCTTAAGTGCAACATGGGTTGCAGCTAACCGTTGATTATCAACCAACAGCCCCTGAATGTCCTGATGTTGAACTGCTAACCGTTCTTCAAATATAGCAGGGTGAGGTGGGAGTGGTATGTGAGCCCTTGCAAACTCAGCTTCGCGCATCTCTTCAAGCAACGCAGGATGGGGCATCGGGCCTATATTCCTTCCATACGGTGGCTCGTGAATAAGTGGTATTCCACCATGCGGGGCACCTTTCATTGGAAGTGGCGGTCCACGGTTCCTCCCAGCCATCTTCCTCAAAAAAATTCAACAAATGAAAGAACCTAACTCCTTGAAGGATGTACTAAATGTGGTATACGATTTTACCTAAAAACAAAGACAGAATAAAATTAAGCAACCCTAACCACAAGAATATATTACCCTGTTAAAATAATATATGACTCAGATAATCAAAAAAGGTATTGTATCAATTAGTGAGTGATATCCAACCCTAATATTCAAAAACAATCATAATTCCACAACACAGCAAACTCCAATTTCTAAAAGACTTGTGAAAATTATTACTCCAACAAATTCAAAACAGTAATGCAAACAAAAACCTTAGAAACCTAATTACAAACTTAAAATCCATAAACAATTTGAACTCTGAAATTCTGAACACAAACAGCTTCTTTAAGCACTACACATATCAAATTACTGATTGAAATTTGTAAAATCAACAACAATTCGACGCTATTGTTGATCATCGACCGATAAATCAACGGATGAATTCGAAAATTCATTGGGAAGAAGCATGATCGCCGATTTAAGTAAATAAAAGCCTAATGATAAGAATCTATAATCAAATGTTGAGGATAAGGAAACCCTAGAAGAAGATGAAGTGAACATGCAAACCTGAGGGTACGGAATCTTCGATGGAGAGAGAAACAGAGTTTGACGGAAGGTCAAGTTCGCCTTGCAGCGGCGCTATGATTGTGTTGTTGGTATCTTAAATTTACACCCGACCCGGTTAAGATACCTCTACTTTAGATCAATACTTCTTTTTTATTAATAAAAGTTAAAAGTAAATGACAAGCTTTATCCTTTATGTTACCTTTTGAGACAATGTCTTTTAAGGTATAAGTTGACGAAACTCCTTAATTTTTCAAAACCTAATGCCTTTGAACCTAATCTAAATAAACTTCTTTGTTAAGTATGGTCATTTTTGTCATTTCATATTCTTAAGGACTATTGTGTAAAACAACTTATATCAAGAGACTATTGTTTAAAAAAGTAAAATAAGATATTTAAATAAAAGAAAACTTTGCACTTTCTCTCTCTCTAAATTCCCTCTCTCTCTCTCTCTTCATCATCATCACCATATTATCTTCCCTAGTCACAAATCGTAACCCTAATTCTCGCCAGAAATGGCTCACCAGACTAGTTAACACCGTTTTTGGTAATTGAAATGAATTAGGGTTTTAAGTTCAGAATTTGTGAGATTAGATTATGCTAGATGGAAATAATGAATAGTTATGTTAGATTCGAACTCCGGTTTACAATCCCTCTGTTCATTCGCGTTTCGTGTTTACGGATTCTAAGAGATTGAATGATGATGCAACGAAGAATCAGGTCAGCATGAACCCTACCAACACTGTTTTTGGTAAGTTTTTTTATGGTTTGATATTTTTTTTTGTAGTTATGAATTGTAGATCTTGTGTGTTTGATGTTTGTTTTACGATTTATTTGTATGTTGTTGGAACTTATACTTGTAGGTTTATATTAGCTTGTTTATATGTATGAACAGATTTAACTAGTAAATATACATCATGTGATTTAGGTCTTGCTGGTGATGTCTTGTTTTTGTATTGAAACAGTGTGATTTTATATGAAAAAAAATAGATAAGAATCAAGTTAGATGTCTAAATTTAAGATTAATCTAGGAGGTCATACATCCTCCAAAGTAATATAATTGTTGAACTTAGTGTGTTTTTTCTTAGAATACTTTAGAGATTTGAATGTTTTTGTCTACATCTGTTGGATGTAAATAAATAGAAGTTGATTCGTTGTTTAGTTATTGTTTGAGCTTTCAGAGGTGGACCGAACATAAAACAGAGCAACACTTTTAATTTGAGGTTATAACAATCTTGAAAAAAAATTATTTGGATATAAATGTTGATCTATTATGAACCTTATTGTTGTATTTTATTTCAGATTTTTTTTTGTTGCTGAGGTACAAAGGAATAGAGTTTAGAAAATAGTTGGTAGTACCAGATATGTGCATAAACGCTCTGGAAGTATGTTGCCACCCCGATGGGAGATCGACGACAGGTGGTGGTGGGAGTGAGAAAGAGAGAGAGGAAGTTTAGAGAGAGAGAAAGTGCAGAGTTTTGTTTTATTTAAGTATCTTTTTTTTTTATTTTTTACACAATGGTCTCTTGATATAAGTTGTTTTACACAATAGTCCCTAGGGAAGTGAAATAACAAGAACGCCCCCATGTTCATTGCACAGGACCATACTTAACCAAAAAATTAACTGGATTAGGCTCAAAGGGCATATCATGCAAGTTTTTGGAACATTAAGGATAAAACTTGTCAACTTTTGTGTCAAAGGACACCGCCTGTAAAAGGGTGCAAACATAAAGGATAAACCTTATGATTTACTCTAAAAAATACCTGCTTTAGATCAATATTTCAATAGTTCAATGTAGGGATGAGATCGGTTCCGTACCAGTATCGTACCGGTACCGATACCAAAATTGAGGAAAAGTGGATACTGAATATCGTATCGAATATATTGGTTCGGTATCGGTACGCGTTATCGTATTGGTACCACTTTGGTGTTTTCCATTGTTTTATCTAATCTCTAACTGATGAATACTGACATGCACCAAATGCAACATATACATTATACCAAATAAGGTATGAAATCAACCCTTTTTAGTACTAATGTTGGAAAAAATGTGTTTCTTTGTATTTGATTTTCAGGATTAAAAGAGCTTAAATGTACAAAAGGAACAAATTAACGTCAAAAACCAGCATAAATACAAAAGAATGAAAGTTGATGCATCATGTCGACCCTCCGAGCTTCACCCAAAGACCAAAAACAACAAATCAGAAGACAATCACGGGGTTGTGCCACCAAGGCATGGGGTTGTGCCCCACTCAAGATTCCAAAAAGAAAGATACAAATAGAAGCATACAAGAGACACGGGACGTGTCTCATGGACACGGGACGTAGCCAACTCCCACATAGGCATATCTTGGATAGTACATCACGTACAAGGACCGCGGGGTCGTGTAAGCATACGGACTGACACAACTCATTAAATGAAGACAGAGACGAGGAGGGCACGGGGCATGTCCACTAGGCACGGGGCCATGTAAATCATCTGTTTCCAACTATAAATAGGGTGCTTGGTTCAATTGCAATCCATCACTTGGCAAACCACTTCTCTTACACCTGCCACCACTCCACCACCATAATACCACCATCATCCACCACATTCATCCATCATCCATACTTAGAGTGTGTAGTAGTCTTGGGATCCAAGATTGATCGTAAGAGTTTTTGTCAAACAAAGGCCATATTGGCTAATCTCTTACATCACTTGGTGAATACAATTCATTTATATATTACTTTTGATTTCCAACTTTGGTTAACTTTTTATTTGGGTTTGTATTAATGACTTTAAGATTTAGTTTTTTATATTAAAAGTGGACTTTATTCTATAATCTCTTCATGTTTTGTTGATTCACTCATTCGTGTCTTTACAGTATATATAAAGCACGTTAACTGTTTGAAAGAGGGTTAGAAGGGTGGTTTGGGTAAAGTTCTTGCCTCGTTCAGTGTATAGATCCTGCGAGGACTTGATTCAAGCTTATTAGGACTTCCTTTGAGACAGATAGCATCAAATTGGGGAAAGTAAGAACGACTTGAATCCCTTATAAACAAACTACAATTAAAACTGTAAATCGGCCTTGCGGGACTGTATCCTGCTGACTCAGACCAATATGGTCGAGGGTAGCGTTGCCTCCAAAAGAGGGACATGACACATTTTGCATTAATAACTTACTTAATTATCTTCCAATATCCCAGCCTTGCGGGACTGTATCCTTGCTGACCCAGACCAATATGTTCGAGGGTAGCGTTGTCTCCAAAAGAGGGACATGCCACTATAACTAAGATAATCTCTTAAAAAACCCAAAGTGCGGAAATCATCAAAGGATAAGTAAAAGATAAGTCGGAACCAATTGATTCTATCTTGTCTATTTGTTCCTTTCATTACTCTTGTTTCTTTCTTTGTTTAGTTTTTTAAAAATCTTTTCTCAAAATTTGGTTAGATTAGACGTTGATGATATTCCGGTATTAAAAGCTCTTGTATCCATGGACGACATGGGTATTTTACCATCACTATACTACGCCATTGATGGGTGCACTTGCCCTTGCGTGTTGTAGAGAATGATAATGTTATATCGTGTTTTATAAATTTAAAGCTTGATAAACGAGTAAAAGTACTTAGAAATATTTAAAATTTATCTCACGTTCCACCACGTCAAGTTTTTGGTGCCGTTGCCGGGGACACAAGGATTTCGAGCAAGTTTAAAATCAATGACCTAGTCATCTTTTTATTTTTAGTTTTTCTGTCCAATTTCTTCTTCCTTTTTTCTAAACATCTCAGTTACAGAAGTTTCACACGAGGTCGTGCCACGTTAACACGGGGTCGTGTCTAATCTGCAATAACTAAAAAAGCAACAAAACTTTTTCACAGAATGCTCACACGGGGCCGTGTTTCATTTGACACGGGGTCGTGTTTAAAACGCCTAGTACCAAATAAAATACAGTCCTAAGCACGGGGCTGTGTCCAAATAACATGGGGTCGTGTAAACCTTCTTTGCTAAAACTTCTTTCCCGAGAGCCGTAATCTTCTGGGTATTATCCAAGCAATTGATTACTACATGGGAGATTATGACTACTACCATTATGATGATTATGAAGAACCGTATTGTACCATATGTGGTGAATCTCATTCAGTACAAAATTATTACCTTTTCCAACCATCAACCTCATACACAACATATGAGGAACCAAGGTTTGAACTCCCAAATTCAAGCTTTGATTGGGACACTCCGTCGTTTGAAACGTACGAGAAACCACCCACAATCATCCCCGAAGCCGAAAGCCTCATACAAAGTCTCAAAAACTTAGAATTGTTGATCAAGCAATCTCGTGAAAAAGAAGAGACCATTTGTAACAAGTAGGTAATCATAGAAGAGGTAAAACCTCAAGAGCCGGTAAAAGAGGAACCACTCAAGGAAAGCCTGACACATGAAGATGAGAGACCCGAACCAAGCCATTCGGAAGGTAAGTCTTTAAAGGTAAATTTCAAAGAGTAACGACAAGACCTCCAAGAAATACACATCCTACAACCTTCTTTTGAAATTCATAGTTTGGTTCCATCTCATGCAAAGCTTTTAAAAGAGTAACCACTAATCCTAACATCAAAGAAATAGTAAGTGCTAATTTGACTAAAGATCAAACCTCACTAATACAAGATGAACAAATTGAATTAAACATAAAGTCGGTAACATGTTTTGTTCAAAACATCTATATTAGTAATATTTCAATAGATAAAGATCTTTGTGTTAATATAATGCCTAGCTATGTATTTGAAAGTGTAGGTATCGGTGATTTCCTTCCAAATGAAATTCCTATCCTCTTGGCTAATCTAAAAACAAAGCACGCTACGGGAGTGGTTGAGGAAGTTCTCATTTAAACACACCAAACGGTTGTGCAAACCAACTTCATCATCTTAGATGATGCTGTACTCGTGTTGGACAACCATTCGCAAAAACCCATCAAACTTTGCTCAAACAAAAACACCATAATCTTCCCACTAAACTTGGGGCCGACAAACGAAGCTTTAATCTCAATGGATTAATGAAATACCCAATAGGTAATGACGACCCCTTGTTGGAAGATGAGCCAGAGCCACCTGATAAGTGGTCAAGAGAGGAAATTACTTGTATATATTTCTTTATTTTTGTTATTGTTATAATAATCCATCGTGTAGGTGTGTTGTGAAAGACCATGCCAAAAATTCTACAAACCAGGTAAAAGGAGCCAAGGAACCAAGTGGACAGAGAAATGACTGTTATTATTCTAAAAAAATAGGGAAGACACGGGGTCGTGCCTCTTAGGCACGAGGCCGTTTCAGACCTGCAAACGGGATAAAACCCTTTTCTCAGCAGTTTCACTTTCATAATGAACACGTACCGTTTCTCTACACCGCCTGTTCCTCGTGCTCTCCTGCAACTTTTTAGTGATTTCTTTACACCAAACTCTAGCAAGGTATGTTCCTAACATCTAGATTAGTTTGATTTATGTTTTGCATGTTGAATAACATCAAGGTTTGGGGAAAATCTAGGGCTCTTGAACTTGACCCGTGTCGATCCAAATATTTTTCTTAGATCTTGTTAGTATTAGATAGTAAAAGTGTTTTGAAGAGTAAAACATCAAACCATTGTGGAAAAATCAGAAATTTTCAACCGCTTTTAGTAAACCCTTGTTCTTAACCGAAAAAACTAAAAATTGAAGGGTAAAATGGGTTGGTAACTTGAAATTGACACTTGTGGTTTGTTTTTCGGGGTATACCGCACATGGGGGACCAAAAATTTTGGACTTTTCGAAGCCGGCTCGAAAAAATTGAAATTTTGGCGAAACAGTAAGTTTACACGGGGCCGTGCCTCTGAAGCACGGGGTAATGCCTCTGAAGCACGGGGTCGTGCCTCTGAGGCACGAGGCCGTGTGTAAACCCTTGTTCTCAATTTTTAGCAATTTTACCGCACTTAACTATTTAAATGTTTATTCTTTGCAGAAAATGGCTCCCCACAAATGGCTCAGGTTCAAAACAACACATGCGGATTGCGAAGCCCTAATGGAAATACTCAAGGCACGTAATGAAGAGCCGCCAAGACAAGTTTGTTATGACATCTTGGAGACTGTGGGGCAAAGGGAACGTTACGACAGTTTACTAACTGGACCCCTTCGTGTCTTTCTTGAGACTCCATTTCAATTGGTTCATGAATTCAACCTTGAGTTTTTTTAGCACATTCGCTCTCAAGAAAGATATCGATGAGATGTTTGATAATGAAGCGGTCCAATTTAGATGTGGTGGTACCTGATACAGTATTTCGGTTGCTCAATTTGGTGTAGATGTGGGATCTACACCAAACAGGAACTTTCCGAACCTATCTTCACGGATAGTATCTTTGAAATGCTCGACAACTCTAGAAATGCTTCATAAGCATGAATAGGAGATGGGATATACAACCTGAGCAGCACAAAAGCACCAAAATACGGGACCCTTTCATTCACTACATACACCGGTTCCTAAGTGGTACACTTTTCCAGAGAAAAGATAGTGGGGGTGTTGTTAATCTTCGGGAGCTTACTTACCTATACTGCATCCTGAACCAACAACCCCTTAACGTTGCCTACTTGCTATTGAAGACCATGGCCTCTAATGCTAGAGCCACACACCCGACACTTATCTTCTTTAGTGGCTTAATTACCCGGATCTACAAGACCTACGTAGGGCGCACCCCATGAAGCTTCACTCAGGGGGTTGGCGTCACCCGGGTGCAACAACGGGCTACTACACTTCAAAGACAACAAAAGAAAAATTTGGAGCCCAAACGACCCAGATCAAGTCCTCGCAATTGAAAACGACCCCGGCCGTCCTCCACGCTACTCCTATGGTTTCACTCCGGGATCTTCCTCCCAAGGAGGGAGCGACTTTCCTAACATGCATAACTTGTCTAATCTCATGCAGGATACGCTTTAAGTGTCCTGAAACGCCTTCAACATGGGGCAAAACACCAGCACCCAAATTAGAGGCATGTAGAGGAACATTGCCTCAATGCAAACCGACATCACGTACATTCGGGGAGCACATGGTGTACCGAGATGATGAGGAGGAGGGTGAGGACATGGATTCAGACTAGGCGGTGGTGGCAAAGGTGGTGGCGTGATGACGATGTAACAAGTTAAATCTTTCCTCTCTCTAAACACTGTTGTTGATTACGGGCTGCGACCCGTCCTAGACAATTTACTCTTTCAAACAATTTACTTTCTGTACTTTATTTTCTTTGTATGTTTGTGTCGTGATGGATGTTAAACTTGAAACAATGGTAAATTAGGATTTTTCATTTTTCTTGTTAGATTGTTGTTGTTGTGGTGTGAATAAGCTTACAGGTACCTTGGGATGCTTGGAATTATCAAGCATACGACACCATGAACCCGAAACAGAAAGCCCGCCATCTTAACCACCTTTTTCTCAAACAAACAATAGTTTTACACGGGGTCGTGCATCTCAGACACGCCCCGTGCCTCTTCATCACTGAAACAATTTTATTCTGGACTTGCCACACAGGGGGTGCTTCCTAAACATGCCCTAGTGTCCACCTTCTATAAATTTTTACACAAAACATGATATTGGCACTTTTAACACGGGGTCATGCTTCTTAGACATGCCCCCGTGTCCAGTATTTATTTATTGAAAAATTCGTTGTTTTAAGCCCACATTTACACATTTAATCAAATATAACTCATTTTGGACACATTGAGGACAATGTGTAATTTAAGTGTGGGGGAACTTGAATAGCTTGTACTAAAACAAGTTTTACACAAAACTCTAGTTGGAACCGCTAAAACACCCCAAATCTTTTATCTTGTCTTGTTTTTTGGTTTAAGTTAGAAAACCAAGTTCAATATCATATCTTTACTACATGTTCACCTTTCATTCCTTGTGTAAATAGCCCGTACGGTTCTCACAAATACATTCCTGGTCCTTACCAACTAATCCAAATAAGTAAATGATTGAGTCAGTAGGACTATAAACCGTTTCTTTTCAACCTTATTTCCTTTTTATTCCTCACCAAAAATAAAATCTCCTAGTTAACCCCTTTGAGCCTAAAAGCCTTTGTTTCAAAACCCGCAAAATACAATTTGCATAAATCATCCATCACACAAAACCTTTTTACTTTTACACCCCTTTATTTTAAGTAACATTCGGTTCTTTTGAAATACACAAAATATGTGACTTACTTGTCTTGTGAATATTTATTTTATTAAAAAATGGCTAATTTCTTGTGTAAGTCTCGAATAACCGGATCTTACGATATCACACGTAGCTTGAATGGTGGCGAAATCACATAAACAAGCTAAGAATCGAAATAGAAGAAATAAGATGAAATAGAAAGTTTAACTTGCATACAAATCTTGAATTTGTCTAACACAAGTTGAGAGAAAAGCCACCAAAGAGCCACTAACCCTAATACATCATTATCTATTTATACTAGAGGGTTAGTGCTCCATTACCCTAAAGCCCTTAGGCCCAAAAGCTACCCCAAGCCCATTTACATAAGATATGCCCAAAGTAATAAAATAACTAATGCATAAACCTAACAGACCTAACAATCTCCCCTAGGTTTATTGCATTAGTGTAGCGTTCCGCTTTAAGATCCACCAGTTCCGTGGCTTCCAAATAGTGGAGTTGGATCCATATACAGCTTATTTTGGATCACTGCAGCCACTCCACTGGTCCAGGACTTCGCACATGCTTCATACTTGTCATTTGTGTGAATCTGATGTTGGCCCAAAACCCTGATAGCTTCTTCATGAAAGCTGATCAGCTCCAATACATATGACAATCTAAAAGCCTTCTCTTTTGTCACGATCACAGCCTCTGCCATCCGTGGATCATATGCCCAGTAGCAAAAGTTCTTTAGCACACATTTTTGAAACTTTGGAGCAGCATGAATGACCTTTTCTTTGTCTGTTGGTGGCCAGATAACTGATTTCATACGCTTGTGAGTGTGGGGGTCACGGATTCCTGGATTCTTCTTAAGATAAGACTCAACAGTCTTCATGTTTGGGAAGTCATGCTTTACTTCATATTCAAGTTTCGAGTGAAATGTCCAGCCTGGCCGCGCTGATTTGGATTGGAATCAGAATAGTGAGCTCGCAACAGGCTTTTTAGGTCGAGCTGGTCCAAGACTCAAACTGTGACTCCTTCGAGTAGTATTCTTTGTGTCCGCTCTCTAGTCACCAGCCATAGCTTTCTATCATGATCATATTTCCAACACTTGACCTCAGATTTGTTTCCGACTTTGTCATAATGACTTGATCCCAGCTCTATTACGTAGCGATTAGAGGTTTTGGTTGGATCCTTTAGTTCGAAGCTTTCATCCAGAGGATTCACGTCCTGGTTTTTCATAACTAACATTTGTTTGCTGCTTTGCTTCTTTTGAGATGACTTTCTTTTCTTTGTATATTCTACAGCTAGGTAGGCATTCAAACCATCTTCTCTTTTAGCATCGGCTGCATCTTTCTCATTAGGAGTACATTCATGATGTGCAACGTTCAAAGGATCGTCATCTTTATCTGCAAATTCACCACCGAACTTCTTTTGCAGCTTGGCTTTCATCTAATATACCTCTGCCATTAACAGACTTACATCGCCCTGCAACTGCTCGATTGCTTTATCTCTAATGGTTACTTGATCTTGCAGAGACGATATCTGGGCATCTTTTAGCGTAGAATCTGCTTGCAGCGAAGATATTTGAGCTCTCTTTAATTCATTGTCTTGTTCTAACAACACCACTCTTTGTTGCATTTACCGACATCTACTACTTCATTATCATCACTGTCAGATTGTTCAATAAACTTTTTCTTCTTTGCAGCTATTCTCAATGCTTTATCATCCTGTTCTATAAACCCACCACTAAACTTCCACCTTCAAATTAAAGATCTCTTGAACTCTCTTGCATGTATGTGATTTGGGCATCTTGTGTAATTGGTTCAGGAATGACATTTGAGCTTGTAGGCTTGGGGACAGGGGTTTCTGCTTCAGCTCTCTGTTTCTTTCTTGACTCTTGCTCACTGATAGGATTGTCTTCTGTTTGAGTTTCTTCAGTAGGAACGATTTTGGGAGGAGGAACCCTAGAATCGCCCTGTAGTGATGCAAGAAGAGCAACAAGATCCTCAACACTCATCAAATTTAGTTCTTTGACAGTTTCCTCAGCTTTCTCTGTCTCAACATGTTCCAGCTCTTCTTCATTCTCTTCGTCTGTAACTAGATCTTCGACTTTAGGTTCTGGTTTCTTTACCACACCGATGATTTGTATATCATGTTCTTCAGCGATCATGGTGTTTATAGGTTGAGGATCCGACACAACTTCCTTAAATTTCCCATGCTTCACTAGATCATATCTTCCAACATACTTGATTTTCGCTGACTCATGCTGTTTATAGGCCGCCTCAAAAGAACTAGGAACTAGCAACTTCATATTCAGATGGTTTGTGCCATTTACCAGATCTGGATATTTCTCATCTATAATTTTTTGCACAAACCTTGGGTATAACAGAAACACCTTCTTCTTTGTATTCTCCAACATATCTTCACGTTGTCGAAGATACATATCTTCACGTTGTCGAAGATGAAGGTTGAAAAGTTGTAATCCTAATCGTTGACTAAGGCAACGATTGCGGCTGTCTGCATCTGATTCAACTAATCCTGGCCACCTTTATCTTCAGATATACATTA
The DNA here is from genome assembly GCA_947069175.1 of Scalesia atractyloides. Taxonomy (NCBI): domain Eukaryota; kingdom Viridiplantae; phylum Streptophyta; class Magnoliopsida; order Asterales; family Asteraceae; genus Scalesia; species Scalesia atractyloides. The sequence continues at coordinate 67,569,004 of CAMTDV010000020.1, read as the reverse complement.
TAGGAATATGTGAGCCAAACACCTCCAGTATGGTGGAAACAACTTTTTCAACACTGTTGGATAAGTGCCTTCATAACTCATGCGTCGAAGAGCATTGATCACATTGTCTCTATCATACGCGGATGACGATCTAGATCTTTGAATTTTAGTGCCTCCCGCATAGCTGACTCTGAAACAATAACATGTGTTCCTTAAATCTTTGATTCGATAGCCGCATTGCCTCTTTTGACTTTAGTGTTGATCCAGAAATCTTGTATAATTTCTTCGTCTATAACTAGATTTGTCTTCAAAGCGTGAGTGAGTCGCCAGTTGTTCAGGCCGACTATCAAGGATTTGAACATTTCACGCTACTTTGACGGAGGATAAGATAGGTAGAAGGCTTGATTATGGAAGGCTTCAACTTCTAGTTTGCGTTTTTCAACCATCTTTTGCGCCATTTTCTTCACTTGTACAAAAACGTAAATCTTTTTATAGCAAAAACAACTTAATTGACCTTTTGACCGTTTGATCCTAAATCAAACAGTTCAAATAGTCAACTAGTCAAGAGTTCAAATAGGGGGGGTCAAGAGGTCAGCCATGGGTTCAAAAAGGTTAAAACCATATTGAACCGGTCAACATGAATCGGATGAACGGGTCAAACTGATTCAGATGAACTGAGTCAAGATTCATTCGGATGAACCCGTTCAAGAGCATCTCAAATGTCAAGGGTTCAACTCGAATTACCCTTTGTCAGTCACCCGAGATGCCATAACATCTCGAATGAAGATGCCAGATCTTGGATGACTATCCGAGATCCATCCGAGATGCCATGAAGTTCATCCGAGATGCCATGATGATCTATCCGAGATGCCTTGAAGTTCATCCGAGATACTATAATGTTTATCCGAGATCCATCCGAGATGCAAGGGAGAAGTCTAACCTAAGAATTCGAGTCAGAGATTCCGAGATAGATTCGAGATGATAAAATAAGTTCGAAAAGATTCAAGATAAGTCGAGATACCATTACGTATAGACTTTGAAATGGGCCTGAGACATTGGCCAGGCCCATCTCGAAACAATGATCCGAGATGGCCCATTTCGAGTCTCATCTAAATAGGAAGCCCATCTAAAACAGTTCATTCGAAATGGGTGGGCCCATCTGAAATCGTTTCATTATGTAGGCCCCACATTTTTACTAGTTCTGAACAGTAACACATGTTGACAAAATCCTTGATCCTATTATCCGAGCAACCCTTTTTTTAAAATAATATTAAAAATAACAAAAGGGAAGAGTTGCCACGGGATCAAACCGGTTTTGAACCGATTAAGGAACATTTTCCAGCACGAGATTAGTTAGGCTGTTCTGTGCGATTGCCGATATATTTGTCCACTTAAACTCATCACGTCAACCTTCAATTTTCAACATTCCGATTTAATTAAATAATTTTGCTATAACATCCGTGTGTCCCATATCAAGGCATACTGCCACGATCAAGTAAGCCCAACAGTTCATCGTAACGGGTGAGTATACTGAGGACATCCTTTCATTTTACAACATCCGACTTGTTGGTGAGCAGGTCAGTACATCGTACCGCAAAGTGACCAAACAACATCAGACGAGGGTTAGGCTTAATACCTTATATGGTAGTTTTTGACTTTTTAGGCTCGTGGAATTTCCCGTGATGAGATTTCCCTTCCTTTAAGGTTTTGGCCTTCAATTTTGGCTCTTTTAAGGATATCCTAATAGTGCCTAGGTCTGCATATATCCAGATGCAACAGAAGGGCAGTCCTGATATCCCCTGATGATTCTCTAGCATAAAGACCTGAAACTTCAGACGTTGGCTATCTATCAATGCTGGATTTAAGACCATAAAATCATATGCCGATAATATGTTATCCATAAGATGTATAGCTTGTAGATTTTTGTCACCTGATATCTTTTTGCCCTTTGAGCGATAAGCCTATCAGCACATCGCAGTGGATCCTCTCCTTTTCAGCTTCGATACCTTACATGTGTTAACCAATTCTTAGTACGAAAATTTATTTCACTTCCCAAAACAACAAATATTTCCCCCCCTAAATTTGTGCAAAAGTTGAATACTTTATGCGCAAATTTAGTTATTTTGCTGATGGCTATTTACATATATGAACACGGAAATTTTATATTATTTTTTTTAAGTTGCTTAGTCGGTGTAACACACCTTTTTCAAAAGGTCCACAAGCACCTTGAATCTCGAGTTGCTGACAGGTTTTGTAAAAAGATCCTTTGTATTGGCATCAATGTGGATCTGTTCAAGTTTAATTAAACCTCTATCATAGCAATCTTGAATAAAGTGAACTTTGATATCAATGTGCTTGGTTTTGGATTGAAAAACAAGGTTTTTGATGATATGGATAGCAGCATCGTTATAATGGTAGATAGTAGTGTTAAGATAAGTTAAACTGTGATCCTCGAGTTGATGTTGCATCCAAATAACATGGTAGCAGCATGCAGATGCTGCAACATATTCTGCTTCTGCAGTTGATAGAGACACCGTTTGTTGCTTCTTGCACTGCCATGAAATAAGCCTATCTTCTAAGTATTAGCATCCAGCCGATGTGTACTTCATATCCCTGTCCATCCCTCCAAGGTTACTGTCAGAAAAGGCAAACAAATCAAAGTTCGAATCTCTAGTATTCCAGAGTCCCAATTTTGGTGCTCCCTTAAGGTATCTAAAGATTCGTTTAACGCCTGAGAGATGAGAAAGTTTAGGATTAGCCTGATATCTAGCACATTGGCAGACAACAAACATAATGTTCGGCCGGCTCACAGTTAAGTACATCAATGAACAATCATGGATCGGTACGTTGTTTGATTGACCGGATCTCCTTCAGCATCTTCATTCAGCAGTGGCCGTTCAACAATGGGGGAGTCTATAGGCTTAGAATTTGACATGTTAAATTTTCCAAAAACGTCCTGAACATACTTTCCTTGATGAATCAAGATTTCTTGACTACTCTGACGAACCTGTAAGCCTAGAAACGTAGTCATTTCTCCCAATGACCTCATTTCGAACTTCTTTATTACCTCCTTGAACTCTTTGCATAGCTCTTCATTGGTTGACCCAAAAATGATGTCGTCAACATAGATCTGAACAAGGATAAGATCCTTGCCAACGCGTTTAATGAATAGCATTTGATCTATCGTCTCCCGGGTATATCCGTGTGCAAGCAGATGCTCTGTTAAGGTTGCATACCATTCACGAGGGGCTTGGTGCAATCCATACAAAGCTTTATCTAACTTGTATACATATCCTGCCTCTTCGAGTCAACAAACCCAGAGGGTTGAGCGACATATATCTCCTCTTTGATATTCCCATACAGAAACGCCGTCTTGACATCCATTTGATATACAATGAAACCCATATAGGAGCATATGCCAAGAAGATGCGTATGGCTTCTAGACGAGCTACTGGTGCGTACACCTCATCATAATCAAGACCTTCAATTTGTTTTTAATCCCTGCCAGCAGGGCTTTGTTTAGCACAATCACTCTAGTATCGTCTTTTTTGTTTCTGTGTACCCAACAAGTACCAAGAGCACGTTTCCTACCAGCAGGTTCACTATTTCCATACTCCCAGCTTCTCAAATTGATTGAGCTCTTCATGCATTGCATCAACCCATCCATGTTCCTGCAAAGCGACATCAATGCTCTTAGGCTCAATCTGTGAGATAAAACATGAATATAAACATGTGTTAATGGTTCCTAGTCTACTGCGTGTCTAAACACCGGCAGTTACAGGACCAATAACATTTGTAATCGGATAAACACGCTGAGGAATTGCCACCACAGGTGCCTACAAGTTTGATTCCAAGTAAGAAAAACTTCCTGACACTATTCCAGATTGCTCCCCCTCATTTGATGCAGCCGCAGTGTTGATCACCGGAGGATCCACTGTGTAATCTGACGGAATCGGCTCCGGAAACAATGAAGATCCCTGAGCATTAGTATTTGAAGGACCTGCAGTAGTTTGCTGTGCAGAGGGATCATTGTTGTGAACTGCAACCTCAGGAGTAACAGCCACAGTAGGTTCAAGAACCGGCTCTTGAATTGGTGAAAAAGATGCATTTCTGTAGTAGCTTCATGAAATCCGGTGGATCCACAGTAAGCTTCTTGAAAGAGTCTTGAATAGGGACAACATCATCTTCAGCTATAATGGGAATAGGTATCACAATACTTGAGACATCTGCAACAACAATTACATCAGATAAAATACTAAATGACTTATACATGGAAGAATAATCATATAACCAATCAGGTCCAAGCCGTACGTCTTTGGGATTTTCTTCCAGCCAGTCTACATAGTACGTCTGCATGATCTGCTTCTTGATATTATTGTATACTCAATATGTGGTATTCTTTGCATAGTCGATGAAATAACATGGATCTCCTCTTGCTTCAAATTTGCCCTTGGCATCCATGGTAGGAAGGACACAAGGACAACCAAACGTACGAAAGTGATGCACAGAGGGTTTTTGTCCTTCAACTATTTCATACGGTGTCTTCATGTGACGTTTGTTGATAAGCGCATGATTTTGAATATAGCAGGTGGTGTTCACTGCTTCTGCCCAAAATATCAATGGAAGGCCGGAATCTATTAGCATTGTACGAGCTTCTTCGAAGAGAGTCCGATTGCTCCTCTCAGCAACTCCGTTTTGTTGAGGAGTTCGAGCAACACTGTATTAATGATCAATTCCTTTCGAAGCACAAAAATTGTTCAGCTTGGCGTTTTTGAACTCCGTCCCATTATCGTAGCGTATAATCTTCACACGCTCGTTCGCTTGATTTTCCATGAGAGTGATGAATTTTTTTATCAGACCAGCAGTTTCGCTCTTTTGTTCCAAGAAAAACACCCAAGTGAAACGAGAAAAGTCATCGGTGATAACTAAGCAATAAGCCTTTCCTCCAATACTCAACACATTGACAGGACTAAAGAGATCCATGTGAAGTAGTTCCAGAACTTTAGATGTTGTGTGCACGAGCTTGGGCTTATGAGGCTTACGATGCTGCTTCCCACGGGCACATGATTGCACTTTTCAATCTGCATAAAATCCTTGATTGGTAAGTTTCTAACTAGACCTCCCTTTGCCAGTCGATTAAGATTCATCATGTTCAGATGGCCAAGTCATCGATGCCACAACATTGCATCATGTTCACGATTTCAGAGAATAAGCAGGTAACTTGATCAGTGGGGGCTTTGTTCATGTCGTTCACGTAGGCGTTTCCCCAGCATTCAGCTTCAATCAAGTACCAATCTTCGGGTATGACAATCCCGGGCTTTAGAACCACGCATCCACCTTTTGTAAACAGGACCTCTAACCCGTTGTTCCACATCTGTGAGATGCTGAGAAGACTGTGTTTGAGTTCAGGAACATAGTTGACATCAGAGAAGCTGAGGACCCCATTTCTAACTGTGCCTTTCATAGTAATTCTTCCCGTTTCACCACCTTCAAAGGTGACAAATCCACCGTTGAAGATTTTGATGCCGTTCAACTGGGAAATGTCTCCTGTCATGTGTCTGGAACAACCACTATCGATAAACAAAAGTCTAACGACAGCCCTCCATAGACGTTCCTGCACACATAACGGGATTAGTGGGAAACAGGAACCCAGATCATTTTCGATCTGGGTTGATAATCACTTTTCTTTCGCAAAGCCTCATGGAAGATCACATCATGGTTAGTAAATTTTGAGGTTTGAGAAGATGGGGCTGTAGAATTTGGTGATTTAGAAGACTCTGATTGAGATGTAGCAATATTTTTAGGTTTCCAAATCTTTAATTCTTTGTTGTTTGAAAAGACTTTAGATGATGTTGCATTTAATTTCTTGGATTGATTTATGAAACCATTTGCATTTGAATGCTTTCGATTGTTTTTCTTTGCTAGATTCCAATCTCCATCAAAGGGCTTTTGATGTCCATGATGTCGATGGTACGAAGCCGTCTGATGGATGAAGTTTCTGAATGGATAAGACACGAAGGGACGATGAACACAATATCTAGCTATGTGCCCCGGAATTCCACAATTGAAGCAAGTTTGTCTTTTTGAGAAAAAGACTCTTAATTCTGCTTGTGATATTCTGGGGAGCTGATTGGGTCTCTTCTTTCCACTAGGTGCTTATTTCTTTTGTGCATATTTACTCTTGGATGAAACTTGCTCATAATCATCAGCACAAAAGTGAGTATCGATAGTTTTGCCCTTCAACTTTGGTTCAGTTGGTTTTTGAGTTGGGTTTTTCTTCTGATTTACAGCACTTGAGGAGGCTTCCTATTGAATTTTCATTTTGTGCTGTTTTTTTGATTCTTCGAAATCTTCTTTTCTTTGTAGGAGTGGATTCTACGGGCTTAGTTTCATTTGAAACCTTTTCTTCAGAAACTGAGTTTTCTGAGACAACTGTATCAGTTTCTTTGGAAGTAGTTTCATTTGACACCGAGCTTTCAGAATCAATGGATTCTTGGTTACCAGATGATAAGCAAGTTTCGTCAATATTTTAACTGTCACAACCATCGTGCTCATTATCCGATGAGTTAGAATCTTTAGTCTGATTCCCAGAAATATCAGACGTCTCCTGTTCACAAGCAATTTCATTCACACAATCCGACATAACAAAATTTTCAGTTTTACAAGTTTCGGAAATATCTGAGGTATCCGTTGAGGTTTCAGGATAACTGGAACAATTTTCTGAATCACTCAAAACTGATGCCTCAGACTCCTTTGGGTAACCAGTTAAATCAAAGTCTGAATAGAAAACCACATCATTCAAAGTTTTAGTTTCAACAACACCAGAAAAACCCCGAGTCTCAAAACCATAGACTGAACAAAATTCCAAACGTAGTCATCATGTTTATCACCTAAAGAAACATCTGAGTTATCAGCAACAACTGGATGAGGTTCATCATCCACTTTTGACTGTTCCTTATCTATCACCGACTCTGCACATACACTAAAACAGTTAACATTTTTTTACAGAATCAGAGGTAGAAGTCGTTACCTGTGGTTCTTCGGATGGAATTTTTGTCGACTCGTTTTCCCTTTTTAAATTTTAAACTGATCCATTCAAGCACTCTTGATTTATATTTTTTTACAAAACTTATAGGCTTTTGAAAATCAGTTGCTTGGGTATTCTTAGGCTTTAAAGGTTCCCAAGGAACGTAGTCACTTGGTTTTCCAATTCTTGCTCAGTGAGTGGCATTCTTGAATAATTATGATTATATGGCAGAGGAACTTGTGAATAACCCAACCCTTTTCCCTTGTTTTCTTTGTATGCCATTTGTACATTGCAAAGATTACGAACAGTGTCACTGGAAGTATCATATTTTTTTTAAAATTCATGTCATTTTGTTCAAACTTTCCAGTATGAAGTCCTAGCTCAACTCTTACCAAGTCACATTCCAAGGTTTTTGAATGTAGTCTAGTTTTATAATCATGGACCCAAATTTTTGTTGGTTTATGTCTAGGTGAGTCGAGCTATGTCCTTCAGTGCATCAATCTTTTCATAAAGAAGTTTATTGTTCTCTCGAAGACCGATGCACTTCGAATGGCATTGTTGTAATCACTGATGAGATTGAAATTATGTGCCATCATTTGTGCCTTTTTATTTCTACAATTTTCTGAGCGCAAAAGAGAGTTTACCGTTTCAGATAGAGATTTGGGCTCCTTAGTCTATGCCATCAAGCAATGGAGATGATTTTCGGCAACTTCTACCGTCTTCAGAGATTTCACTTGAGCTGCAACATCAACCCAGCTAAAACCATGCTGCTCTTGCACCATCAGTGCCTTTCCAGTACCAGATCCTCCATGGTTTGATGAAGTTGAAGTTGATGTAGACATCTAAGCTGGAGTGACTGGAACCATGGATCTCTCTGAGTTCCTAGCAGCGGTAGCAGTTCCTTCATAACCGCGGGTGTCTTTCTGCAGTCTCTTGCGAAGTGTCCAGGTTCATGGAATTTGTAGCACCTCAATTTATCTTTGACAGACCCAATGCGAATATGTGACATGGGACGACGTCCGTATCTCTTTTGAAACTTTTCTGCTCGAAACGCAGCCATAGCCAGATTCCATGAAGCATCCAGTTCTTCGATATCTTCTTCAACAACTTGATTCATCTCTGTAGCAAACACTGAAGGAGGCAAGAGATCACCTGCAAGAAAAGCATTTAAACTGTTGAGCATGGATGCTGCTAGAGCCAACTTCTTTCGTTCTACTAGGTCAGGAATGCGAGATTTTCAGCAAAGGGTATAGATTGAACATTTTAAGAGGTTGAGGGATTAACAGGACTGTAGACCACGTTTGCGTGCTGTGGTAATTACTGAGCAGTAACAGGTTGGAGCAACCGAGTTGTTTGGAAGAGACATGCCACAAATGTAGTTTGTCTTCTGAGCTTAAAGCTGTGCTTGATTCAATGGTCTGAAAACAACATTTGGATTAGTGTTCGTCACGGGGCTGAAGATAAGGTTAGGATGACTTTGAGATATCATTACAGTCTTAGAGCTGGTCACCCCTGCAAGCCATTATAGAGTTCTTGTGGTTTAGCTCTCTTTGCTAGTTGTCGATTTCACATGATTTGATGGTGGTGCTCCGTTCGGTGAGAGCAACTTCATTCAGATTTGTAGTACGTTTGATCATCGAAACATCGACATCCCAAGACTTTGGCAGTGAATTCAACAGTTGGCGATTCACCCCACTGTTAGTGATCGGTATTCCAGCACTGATCATCTGTGAGATGAGTTTGACGAATCTCCTAATTTAGTTCTCCACAGTTCCCCGTAGATGTGATTAAACGAACTAAACTGCTGGTTCAACATGTTTACCCTGCTAGCCTTCATGTCAGTGTTTCAATCGTACAGATTTTGAGCACATCCCAGGTTTCTTTTGCATTTGTGCTAGCATCTGACAACAATCGAGATATCAGGACTGAGTATCATAGTAAGATTTGCCATTGCCTTATCATCTTCATCCTTGATTTTTCGATCTTCGTCGGACCACGAACTTTCCGGTTTTGGAATCCAAGTGTTTGGATCATCTGTAGTTGCGCATATGCTAGTACGGGTGTTGGGCCTCTATTGCTTAAGGTTTACACATTAGGGATTATTTTGGGCTTTGGGGTGTCTTGTGGGCTTCCTCGTGCATTATGGGCCTAGGGTTGTAAATAGTGGGCTTGGTAGTGCTTATAAATAGAGATGCTAGGGTAATGAAAGGGGCTTAGAGAGTTGTAATTCACAGAACTTGTATCAGACATCTTTTGGTGTATGCAAGTTGACTTTATTCAAAGTTGTTCTTCTTCCTAATCATTATTTCCGCTACTGATCAGGTTAGTGATACCTGTTTGATCCGTTTACGGGACTTACAATTGGTATCAGAGCCTGTTGTTCAAATACAGGCTCCGGGTATTGCTGATTGAAGAAGTTTTTCGAAGTGTGTTGCTGCTGCTCGGTTTGGTTTCTGTTCCGGATCACTGTTCATCATCGGAAGTGTTACTGTTCCGAAGAACTCGAAGAAGATTTGAAGATTTCGGATTTGTTACTGTTACAGATTCCGAAGAACACGAAGAAGGTTCTCACATCTCGGATCAACTATTGTTCCGGATTCCGAAGAACATGAAGGAGATCATCCATCTCGGATTGATCCTAGACTGTTGTTCAATCCGGATTATAATCTGAGATATTGTTGTGGTTATCGATTCCTTGGATTTCGGAATACTGTTGCAGGAAAGGCGGATTACTGTTACGGATAAGGATAAGGATTCCGGATTCATCAGATAGGACAAGCATTCCGGATTCTCCTTTCCAGATTCACCTTCAGACTTGTTTATTCCGGTTCATACATCTCGGATTTTTATATCGTATTTGTCATTCGACTTCTCATTTCAGATCCATCAGCTTCCAGGTTCTTCATTTCGGGTTTTCAAGTCAGACTCTCCAATTCGGACTCATCAATCCAGATTCATCAATTCGGATACAATATCTGGATTTGATAATATTTGACTTTAGGGTTGACCATTCCGGATCGAATTCAGAATAAGTACTGTTCATCTAAGGAAACCTTAAATAAATTAATTTTTAATCTGTTTGGTATTTTTAATCAATTTAATAATGATAACCGGGTATATGACTGCACAAGATCTAACGAATGCCACTCTGGCTGCCCTACAATCGCAAACTCTGGCCCTCCATCAAGAGCTGGACCAAGTTATTGGCACTTCCACTAAAGTGCCACGTTTGTTATATGGGGATGAATATTACGAATGGAAATTTCGCTTTGAGCAGTATTGTAAGGCAAAAGAGCCTGGTGTGTGGAGATGCATCATGAATGGTCCAAGAACAATAGCCTACAGTACAGACCAGACACCAAAATTCCTAAGCCCATGCACCTATGGACTCAGAGGATATTAAGATAATAGAAGAAGATGAAAAGGCCTCTGCTACTCTGACCATGACCCTTGGACCTGATATCTCCATTGCGGTTAGAAACTGTAAGACCGTAAAGGAAGTTTGGAGTGAACTCAAAATCTCTACGAGGGAAATGCGACATGAAGGCAAGCAGGGTGAATCAGCTGAATCAGCAATTCAGCTCATTCAATCACATCTATGGAGAAACTATTGAAAACCAGATTCGTCGCTATGTTAAGCTTGTTTCCCAGATGATTTCAGCTGAGATTACTCTCACTAACAGTGCCATGAACAGACAGTTATTAAACTCACTGCCCAAGAGTTGGGATGCAGAATGTGGGAATGATCAAAAAGACCAAGAACTTAAATGATGTCACTCTCACTGAGATGATAGCCACTATCAAATCATGTGAGATTGATAACAAGCAGAGAGAAATAAATCATCAAAGCAGTTTGATGGCCGCAGGGATGACAAGGCAAAATGCGGCTCTAATGTCACAAAATCTGATTTATAGCCCTCTGCAAGGAAATTCGCAAACACCGGGTGGTTCAAACGTTGTTTATAGTCCTATAGCCATGCCTCAGAACACTCAGTACGTGTATAGTCTTCAATCTCATAATCCCACGATGGTTCTGCCGCTCAAGTTCACACTCAGTACCATGCTCAGTATCCCAACATGGTGTTCAGTCCTGCAATTCCTCAAACAGTGCAACAAGGCAACACTCCTCAAACTGCTGCACCAGCGCCTGCACCTGTCAACCAGGTCCAACTCTGTGTTTCTCACTAAAGAAAACAAAGAGAAACAGGCTATTGCGGCTTCAATCATCAAAAGCTTAAACGCCTTCCGGCAGGTGATCTGACTCCTCCATCCATTCTTCCAACCGAAGTTGATCAAATCATGGAGGAGGACCTGGATGAGATCGACGTTTCTTGGAATCTAGCAAGGCTGCTTTTCGGGTTAACAAGTTTCAGAAGAATATGGAAGGCAACCCTTGTCAAATTTGAAGACTAGTCTCACCAAGGACAAACTTAGATGCTACAGATGTCACGAACCAGGACACTTCGCTAGGGAATGCAAGAAGCCACCATCCAGGTATGAATCATCCAAGGTCGCTGATATACAAAGCAGTGACAGACAGCTGGTTCCCGTCTCTCCCTCAAAGTCCAATCCGAGTCCTTCAATCAGCTCGGGCAGGAAGTCAACAGCATTGGTGGCCCAACAGCATGAAGGTTTTAACTGGGCAGATGCTGCAGCTCAAATGGAAACATTGAATCTCTCCAAGAACAGCAACCACTGCATGATGGTGCAGACAACTGAGACGCCCGATCTTTCAGAATCGGTAAATCGAATTCTCTGTTCTGATAGTTGTCGTTTTAAATTATGACAAATGCGCGCCCATAATTCAACTCTAGTAGCTGAATACTAACAAGCTGCGTCACAGAACATCGCCCTTAAACATAAGAACAAGCTTCTTATGGAGAAGGTCGAAGCTCAGAAACAAGATGTAGCTCAGCTAAAGCTAGACTTGAACCAACAGCAATGTTGGGTCTACGACTATAAGCTAAAACTAGCTGAAAAGGACGTAGAACTTCAAGCACCCTTAGCAAGCTAAATTCCTTGACAGGGAAGCTTCACGAAAATGAAATAAACATTAAAAAATTTGAAACTTCCAGTAAACTTGTCAAGGACTTATGTGACCTCCAGCTTAACTACCAAAAGAATTTTACCAAAGGTCTTGGGTATAATAGGGCGCCTCCACCATTAATAATAATTACACTAGAATGCCTGAATCTGAGGATGATGTAGAAAATGCAGAAAAAATGATTTATGGTAAACCTTCAGATTATTTATCCAAACCATGGACGCCCTATTACCAAAAGTTCTCCAAACCCACTGAACTTAAGAGGGATGATGTCTTTGTTGCTTCTACACCACTTTCACATGAAACTGGTAATCATCCTTCTGGAAGTACCGATGGCTTGGAGAAAGTAGTGCCTGAGGCTGAAAAATCCACATCCTCCACAGAATCTAAAGGAAAAGAATCTTCTGATACTCAAACTGAATTCGTGAACGATACTACATGTGTCTAACTCATGTGCAGAAGAAATTTTAGTTGAGGATATCACAGAGGGTGATCAAGAGGAATGTCTGAATACAAATTTAGACAATTCGGCTGTTGATTATGCGTTTTATAAGCCTGCTTTTGACATTTTAAATCAATTTCTTGCTAGAACAATTTACATGCTCAAACAGTGTTGGTTGTGTTGAGAATTTAGACAATTTTCATTCTGGTTTTTCATCAAATACTGATTTTTGAATGATGCTAATAACTGTAATAACTCTTGTGATGAAAAAATGAATTTAGCTGCAGGTTCAGCATTGATAGATGATTCAGTTTCATCAGTTTCAACTGAGGATACCGAAAGTTCTTCTCCAGAGGCTTCGTCTGTTGATGCGTATCCTAGGGTTGACAGTGTGAAAGTCGACCAACCAACCGATCTTGTGAACGTTGATGGTGACATAATTCTAGAAGATTCGGGCGACTCAACACAAGGGACTGATTCTGAAACGACAGAAGATGAACACTCTTTTTCTCATGATTTAAATGAAAATCTTAAAACTGATTCTGAATCGGAGTCTCAAATTCTTAAAAATCGCGAGATTCCACATTCATGTAGTTCAAGCTCATCTTCTGAAATCTCAGAACAGGATGTCCCTGTAGAGCCACTCGTGTCCTCTACAAATCTATCACAAAATGTGATTTGAAGAATAAGATTAAGAAACGAAGAACACGCCGATATAAAAAGAAGAAAACAAAACAGGCGTCTTCGACAACTGAAACGGTAACTGCTGGGTCTCCTTCTCAATCTGAGAAATTGACTCAGCAGTCACAAACTGAATCTGTTAAGCAACCAGCAGAACAAATATCAGTTAAAATTTTTGCCTAAATCTCCATGTTAAAAAAACCAGAATTCAAATCACAAAACTAGCAAGTGTGCTAATGGTTGTGCGCAGGACACAGTCAAGAACAAGACCGTGCATCAGCCGTCAGTACCCACAAGCAAGAAACTGACAGCCAAATTGCCCAGAATTTCCCAAGCCGAACAGACTGTTTTCTTCCAGAAGAGGCAGACTTGTTTCAATTGTGGATCTCCCGGGCACATTGCTCGCAATTGTCAAAAGATCTTTATCTCGTTCAAAACTTTGTATTCACGACATCAGAAGATTATGCCTAATCGCCCACCTCAAGCTCGATTTGTGGCTAAGTCTTCTGATCGCAACTGGAACTTGGCCAAGAAACTATCTTTCAAACCCTTGAGACCTTCAGTTTCCCAGAATCCTTCTAGCACTCTAAGGATTGTGCAGAAGTCTGATCCGGTAACCTGGAGGCCTAAGTCAGTGGCCAAGACTCAGTCTTCTACCCCCATTTCAAATAAATCAAAAGCATCATCAACCTCAACTAATTTGATCTTTCGTGAGGTTACTTTATGTTGATGCTTATGGCAAGCCTAAATCTTCAATGGCCTGGGTTGCAGTCTATAACTAAAACCTGTTGAAATGTGCAGGAACAGCTCTTGCGCACTTTTTTTTTACTATGGTACATTGACATGGCTGTTCCAGACACATGACCGGAGACATCTCGCAGTTGAATGACATTCAGTTTTTCGATGGTGGGTTTGTTTCCTTCCAGGTGGAGAGACAGGGAAATTACCATGAGAGGAACTATTTGAACGGAGCCCTCAGCTTTAAGAATGTTAATTACGTACCAGAATTGAAGCACAGTCTGTTGAGTGTGTCTCAACTCTGCGACAATCATTTGGATGTTCTGTTCACCAAGAAAGGGTGTTATGTGCTGAAACCATGGCTAATTATTCCCGATGATTGGATTCTTCTTAAAGCTGCACGGAAAGGAAATGCATATGTTATCGATATGAACCAAGCTCCTTTTGACAACTCACTTGCCTCTTCTCATCTACAGCCGAACATGATGCAATGCTATGGCATTGCAGACTGGGACACATCAACATGAAGAATTTAAATCGTCTTGCAAAAGGTGGTTTATTCAGAGATCTACCAATTCTTGACTTCATGCAGATCGAAAAGTGTGAATCATGTGCGCGTGGAAACAACATCGACAGCCGCACAAATCTAAAGCCGTTCCCTCCACGTCTCAAGTCTAGAACTGCTACATATGGATCTTTTTGGTCCAACAGACATACTGAGCATTGGCGGAAGGCTTACTATCTGGTTATTATTGATGACTACTCTCGATTCACCTGGGTTTTCTTTCTTACACATAAAAGTGAAACCGCTAAGTTAGTCAAACAGTTTGTCATGCTTATGGAAAACAAGACAGATTCTACGGTGAAGGCTATTCGGTGTGATAATGGGACAGAGTTTAAGAATATTTCCTTAAACTCTTTCTGTTCCTCCAAGGGGATTGACTGACAGTTTAGTGCAGCCAGAACCCCACAACAAAATGGGGTTGCAGAACGCAGAAATCGCACACTCATTGAAGCTGCACGCACTATGCTGGTTGAATCCGAGCTACCTCTTATTTTCTAGGTAGAAGCAATAAATACTGCATGTTATATTCAGAATCATGCCCTAATCAGTAAACGACATATGAAAACTCCATACGGAGTGGTTGAAGGTCGCAAACCTTTGGTCAAGAGTTTCCGCAAGTTCAGATGCCCTTGTGTTCTCCTGCTCATGGACGCTAAAGGAAAGTTTGAATCACGCGGGGATCCTTGCATCTTCGTTGGTTATTCTAAAAATACATCATACCGAGTTTATAACAAGATCAAGAAGATGGTAGTAGAAACCTACAATGTGGGTTGGCTGGAGGAAAATCCCAAGGACACACGCATTTGTCCTGACTGGTTATATGACTATTCCACATTATTTAATCATTTTGATGTGTCTTCCAATGTGTCTGCAGGTAACAGTTCAATTTCTGCCCTCCCAACGGTGCCCATTTCTTCTGTAGACGATGCTGACGCTGCCGAGCTCATGGGACTTTAAAGCAGCTGAATGTGGATCCTCCTGGATTTAATGACAGCTGTCTCGTATTCCTCCATCTTTCGCAATCTCAAGAACCAGCTATCAATTCGCTTGCTCAGACCGACCCTCCTGAAGTTTCAGTTTCTGACCCATAGCCTCCTACAACACATGAAGGACCTACTCCGATGTCTTGGGTTCTTCTCTGTTCCCTGAGCCTACTCCACTCGATTGTTCGGTTGATTCCTCAGCAACTACTTCTACTGGTGCATCTGTTGAGGGGGAGTCATCTGGAGTAGCTTTAGCAAGTGTTACCAACCTGCAAACAGATGTTCTCGTTCCCGCTGCACCAATACCACAACGTTTACAGCGTGATCACCCCATTGAGAATATTATTGGTCCTGTCAACGCTGCTGTTTGAACCCACAACCAATCTGGGGATATCAATACTTGTCTCTACTCTTGCTTCATTTCACAAATTGAACCTAAAAGTATTGATGTTGCCTGCAGGAACCAGGCTGGGTGGATGCATGCATGAAGAACTTAATCAATTTGAGAAGCTTGGTGTCTGGCAATTGGTGAAGCTGCCTCAAGGAAAACGTGCTCTCGGAACTCGTTGGGTTTTCCTAACAAGCAGGATGACACTGGAGTTATCGTTCAAAATAAAGCTCGACTGGTGGTTCAGGGTTTTCGACAGATTGAAGGATTAGATTATGATGAGGTCTATGCACCTGTCGTGCGTTTGGAGGCTATACGTATTTTCTTGGCTTATGCAAATCTTACATGGATTTCACTATCTATCAAATGGATGTCAAGACTGGTTTCTCTACGGCAAGGTGAAAGAGGAAATCTACGTGGCATAACCACCGGGCTTTACTGATCCTGACAAGCCAGATTATGCTTACAAACTAGACAAAGCTTTGTATGGGTTGCATCAAGCGCCTCGCGCATGGTACGCCACTCTTACAGAGCATCTCTTGCTCATAAATACACACGGGGAGCCATTGATCAAACCCTGTTCATCAACAGATTGATAAGGACATTATTCTCGTCCAAATCTACGTTGATGATATCATTTTTGGTTCCACCAATGATGGTTTGTGCCGCGAATTTGAAGAAATCATGAAGAAGAAATTTGAGATGAGCTCGTTGGGGGAGATGACCATGTTTTTGGGACTTCAAGTTCGTCAGAGTCCACAAGGTATCCTAATTCATCAAGGAAAATATGTCCATGACGTTCTTGCCAAATTCAAGCTTACAGATTCCAAGCCTATGGCTTCACCTATAGCAGAACGGCCTATGCTAAATGAAGATGCTGAAGGAACGCCTGTTAATCCGACTATGTATCGCTCCATGATTGGATCACTCATGTATCTCACTGCTAGCCGGCCAGATGTCATGTTTGCCGTCTGCCAGCGTGCTCGTTATTAGGCTAGTCCTAAACTCTCTCATTTACATGCTGTTAAACGAATTTTCAGGTACCTCAAAGGGGCTCCATTACCGGGCCTCTGATATCCTAAAAATTCTGAATTTGAACTGTTTGCTTTCTTTGACAGTAATCTTGGAGGTATAGATAGGGATACGCGCTCAACTTCAGCTGGTTGCCAGTTTCTGGGAGATCGCTTAATCTCGTGGCAATGCAAGAAGCAACAGATGGTTTCGCTTTCTACTGCAGAAGCAGAATATGTCGCAGCCTCTGCTTGCTTGCTCCCAGGTTTTATGGATGCAACACCAGCTTACGGATTACGGTTTGACTTATCGAAACACAACAATTTACTGTGATAACCATGCCGCTATCCAAATTGTCAAAAACCGTGTTTTTCACTCCAAAACCAAGCACATAAATATTAAAGTTCATTTATCCGTGATTGCTATGAAAAAGGTCTCGTAAAGCTGGAGCAAATCCACACTGATGCAAATGTGGCTGATTTGTTCACAAAACCCGTTAGCAACGCGCATTTTCAAGTGCTTGTGGATCTTCTCAAAATGATTCGGTTCTCTACCTAGGCATCTTTTATCTTTGTGTTTTGTTTACTGTTCTTATTTTATTGCTTCGTAAATTTGTTCATGTGTATGCACAAATTTAGGGTGAGAAAACTAATAAAAAAAAGTTTTTGCAAGGATAGGGAAATGAAATACTTTTTCATGATAAAATGGTTTGACTAACACATGTAAGGTGTTGAAGCGGGAAAAGATTTGGATCGAAAGTGATGTGTCGGTAGGTCTAAAACTCAACCGGATAGGGAAAGCCAAATGATATAAACATAACGAACTATGTACTCTGTGGGTCACTTACTATAGGCGTATGATTTCATGGTCTTAAATCTTGTGTTGATAGATAGCCAACGTCTGAGGTTTCGGGTCTTTATGCTGTTGAGTCATCCGGGGATATCTTGGCTGCCCTTCTGTTGCATCCAGATTATATGCAGACCTAGGCACAGTCAGGATATCTTTGTAAAAGAGCCAAAATGGAAAGGGCAAAACCTAAGAGAACGGAAGTTTCTTCATGAGTATATTCCAAAGTTCTTACGTACCACATAAGGTATTTGCCTAACCTCGTCAGTCACTATTGGTCTCTCTGCTGTACGGAAGTACTGACCTATTCACCAATAGCCTGAAATAAAAGGATGATCACAGTATACTCACCTGCTACGATGAATTGTTGTGCTTACCTTGATCGCGGGGGTATGTAATGGTATGGGACACACGAGTATCATAGTATAATACTACCTTAAGCGTATCATAATGCTTGAACTGGAAGGGTTGAGTTTTAGATTTAAAAGGACAAGTATATTGACAATCGCTTAGACCAATTGACCCTGCTCATACTTAAAAATGTTCCTTAGTTAACCTTTGAAACGATTTGATCCCTTAGTAAGGTTGTGTTAATATTTATGTGTGTGTTAAATAGTTTTTCTTTGTAGAATGTTAAAAGGTGGTTGGATGCTTGGTTAGTCTACTTGATGTTTTTTGATTAGATGGTTTCTGTCAAGAGATATTGGACTGGCCCAGTGTGCTTTGGGATTTGGGCCAATCTGATAGAAATGGTTAAAAGTCTTAAAAATTGGAACACCAGATTACTGTTCCGGATTGGGCTTCTTTAGGCCCAAATAGTACTGTTCTGGATTGGGCTTTTCCGAAAAGGCCCAATTGGTTTGCTTTTCGGACAGGCCATCTGGGCGTTACTGTTCCGGATTGGGCCTGTCACAAGCCCAATCCAGATTTGAAACTTTAGGCCCAAGCCCATTTCGGAAAGTATATATGTATCTCTGAAATTTCATTTCGGATTATCCATAAAATTCCGAAATCCAAATTCTTCTCTGATTCTCTCTATTTGAACTGTGTATCTCGGAAATTCATCCAGATTAGGTATAAATTGCTTAAATTCATGTATTCCGAATGATTATGTTAATGTTTAAAGCATTCCGGATTGTATCTCAATAGATCTTCAAGGTCATATGCATTTCGGATTTCATCTCGGATTGGATGTCGGACAATCTTCATCCGGAATGACAATTCATCCGAGATACTATGGGTAATCCGGATTGCATCATTGTCCGAAATATAGTTGACCTCCTTCTAATCCGGATTGATGAAAGGGTTCATCCGTATTAGAATTGACCTGTCAGTAATCCGGATTTAAGGTTTTTGAACCTTTCATCTGGTTTGAACCTTTTCAACTGTTGAACCTAAAATTAACTTGAACTCTTATTCATTTGAACCTTAACATCGGGTTGAACAATCCAGTTAGTTTTAACTGCCATTCTGGTAAACTCGTTAATTTCTGTTAGTTGGGATTTAACTTGGTTGATATCTTGACAGATATGGTTGAAGAATCTTTCGATGCTGTGATGCTGGTTGAGGAGCAATTCCACAACCAAGCGGGATATCTTTCAGACCCTCCAGCCGAGTTCTTTCAGGAGTTCCAATCCATGATTGTGGGACTAAATGCTTGTAAGATAGCATATGCTCTCCGAGCTAATCTGGTTATCTATAGAGACATAGTACATTCTTTCTGAAAAGAGCACGATTTCACCCAAGTGGTGAAGATGGGAGACCGTATATTCGTTCGCAGATATAGGGAAAAGAGTTATTGGTAAACGAAGCGTGTGTCAGAGAGGTGCTGCAGATTGCCGATACTTTTAGCGATCTAACAATATATGCCAAAGAGAAGGTGCTTCCTGTGTTGATGGAAATGGTATATGAAGGATCGTATCTACCGTTACTGAAGAAGATGTTTCCAGCGTACTGGCGGTTACTTGTTCGTATGTTCATGCAGTGCGTCTTGGAGAACAAAGGCGGTCTTGATCAGCCGAACCAAGCTCAGACATCTGCTATAGTATCGTTGGTTATGGACTGGAAGTATAACTATTCTGGTTATATCTTCGACAATATGAAGAAAATTCTGGAACAGTCCAAGAAGCGAATGTTTCTCTTGTACCCGCGTTTTGTCTAGTTGATTCTAGATGCCCGCTACCCAGACTTGGCAAAGGATGCGTCAGTTGCTAACTTGCTGAACATGAAGCCGATGGGGCCAACTATTTTTAGTACGATGAAAAAGAATCATTCAACATCTAAAATGGTGTTTTGTGGGTCGATTTGCTCTGAAGAAGTTTGGGAAGTTTGCTGAAGTTGTTGGTTTGGATATTCCACCACCTCCTCCTCCTCATGTCAATGCAATAGTAGCCGAAGAACATGATATACCTGCTAAAGAGAAAGAGATAGAGATAGAGGATTTGGTTACTGATGAGAAGCGGATGCTAGGCAAGCTTTTCTTGATGATCTCACAGAATTCAACGCCAATTTGACTCCCGTTTACCAGAGTTATCTTCAGAGAATTTAGAAGCTTTGATTGCACATCTGAAGGATATTCAAGAGAAGCAAGGTGATCCTCCACTTGATATTCCACCTATTGTTGCACCGACTGATTTGGTTGAGGACGATGACGCTGATGAAGAAGATGAGGTGCCCCTGATTAAAAAGAGAAGAACCGAGCCGAGTATTCCATCAAGCCAAACTGAAGCCCTATTGCTGTGACTGCTGCATAATCTGAGTTGATCACCTCTACCACTGTTGAGTCTACAGTTGCTAGATCTGTTGTTGATACTTTGATACTTGATGCATCTGCTCTATCTGCACAGACAACCACTCCTATTATTACACAGTCTACTGTTGTGTCTATTCCAGCTGACACAGTACTTCAAATGATGGAGTTTGGGGGAAGTTCATCAGGTGCTGGCGGTTCTGAAGCGGGTGGAAGTGGAGCTGGTCGTGTTGATGATGTTTTTGAATATTATTTGCGCAGATCAGAAAACGGGCGTTTTAATTCGGAGGAATGGATAGTGACGATGATGATATGGAAGTTGATGTCGTGGATCTAAAGAAAAGGGTGGTCGTCTTGGAACAAGAAGTTTTTCTGAAGGATGCACAAATTGCATCTCTGCAAACTCATTTGGACGTCAGAGATCAAACTATCGATAGTTGCAGGGAGATGTAACTATGCTTATGACCCTGGTATTTGATTTGAAAGTCAAGCTGGAGAATAAATTCGGAAGGGAATTCAGTGATCCGACAGACGACCAATGAATATTGAACATAGACATCATGCGGCACAACAAAGAGTGGCTGAGGAGACCGAAGCAGAGAGATTGGCGGTTGAACAGTTGGCTGCTGAATGCCAAGCTGGTTGGATGATTATTTGAGCGACCCACGTGAAGAAATTTACTCAAGTCAAAAGCGTGCAACTGGTCAGAAGAAGAAACAAATGGTTTTGATGAAGAATGTCAATGTAAATCCGCTTAATGAGAACTTTCAGCTTAAGGATCCAACGAATCAATCAGAAAGGTATGTGATGGAGCTCGGGTCCAGCTATTACAACAAAGTGGGAAATAAATCCAGGGTGCTCAGCTGGATGTATAACCACGTCAAGAATATGTGGATTATTATGCGTCAAGATGGAACACGTGGTATTACTCAAAAGAATCACAATTCGAGACATGGACAAAGGTTGCTCTGACTGATCTGTTGTAGGCTCCGTATACTAACGATGATACTACCGAGCATGGACCTGGATGGAGGTTTTTCAGAAGGCTGGAACGTGAGGTTAAAAGTGGTTTCAAGACTATGAAGACTGCCGAACCATATCTGAGAGCTGCAAAAGGGGTTCAGGATGCGCATACTGGGAAGAGATTTAAATCTGTGATGTGGCCACCGACTGACAAAGAATTGGTTATACCAGTTGCTCCTACAATTTCCTCGCGGAATTCTCAAGAATTTTAATTTCTGGTTATACGACCCCAAAGTCGGCAGTGTTGCGATAGTGAAGAAGGAGAAGGCATTCAGAGTTAATGATGTGGTAGACTTGGTGAGCTTTCATGACGAAGACTTGCAGGTTCTTGCGTCTCATCAAATTAGAACTGCAGAGCTGTATGAAGTTTGCGCGAAAGATTGGACTGCAGCGGTAGCAGGAATTATTGTTGGAAGACTTGGTGTGGATGCTCAACCGAAGGACTAATGTAGTAAACCTATGGGGAGATTGTTGGGCCTATATTGCTTAAGGTTTACACATTAGGGATTATTTTGGGCTTTGGGGTGTCTTGTGGGCTTCCTAGTGCATTATGGGCCTAGGGTTGTAAATAGTGGGCTTGGTAGTGCTTATGAATAGAGATGTTAGGTTAATGAAAGGGGGTTAGAGAGTTGTAATTCACAGAACTTGTATCAGACATCTTTTGGTGTATGTTAGTTGACTTTATTCAAAGTTGTTCCTCTTCCTAATCATTATTTCCGCTACTGATTAGGTTAGTGATACCTGTTTGATCCGTTTACGGGACTTACAACGGGGACCATCAAGAATACACCTCCACATACCGGGTTCCTTGGCTTTGTAATACTGATCAAAATGCAAGGTCCAGTCAAAGTAGTCATCTCCATACAGCAACCTTGGAATATTGGTAGACGTTCCGATACTCTGATCCAGTTCCTGATGCATTGCCAGAGTATGAGACTGGATGGTTGTCAAGGTAGCGTTGGTGCGATCTGTAGTAGTCAGAATACTATTCGGGTTCATCATTTTTAATTTTTACCGAATATTAGTTAAATTATATTTTTAGTGAAAGTGACAAGTCCAATTTGAAATGGTCAAATAGTCAACTCGAAACAGGATCCCAAATTAGTCAATTCGGAACAGTGGTTTGAATAGCCACTCGAGTCGGAAAAGTAACTTAGAACAATATCTCGAACTCGGAACAGTACTTTATCCGAGATGGTATTCGAATTGGCAGATGATGATCCAAGATGCAACAGTAATGATACGAGATGGTATCCGAGATGATTCGAGTCTTAAACAGATGATCCGAGATGGTATCCGAGATGATTCGAGTCTTCAACAGATGATCCGATATAGTATCCAAGATGATTCGAGTCTTCAACAGATGATCTGAGATGTTCCAAGATATTCAAGCAGATAATCTGAGTTCGTCTGAGATGATCCGAAATGCAACTGAAAAACAGCTGAAACTCCGAAACAGCAACATGTGCAATCCGAAACAGTTTGATATCAGATCTGAGCCTGGAAACATGTTCAAACAAGCTCTGATACCAATTGTAAGTTAACCAGATCTTACGAGATCACACGTAGCTTGAATGGTGGCGGAATCACACAAACAAGCTAAGAATCGAAATAGAATAAATAAGATGAAATAGAAAGTTCAACTTGCATACAAATCTTGAATTTGTCTAATACAAGTTGAGAGAAAAGCCACCAAGGAGCCACTAACCCTAATACATCATTATCTATTTATATTAGAGGGTTAGTGCTCCATTACCCTAAAGCCCTTAGGCCCAAAAGCTACCCCTAAGCCCATTTACATAAGATATGCCCAAAGTAATAAAATAACTAATGCATAAACCTAATAGGACCTAACATCTTGAAATAAAATAGTAAACTTATTACTTATAAACCTTTAGTTTGTACCTAAGTCACAAGTAAATAAACTTTCAAAAGAAAACCGACATTTTTATGCCTTTAGCCACTTTTCAAATAAAACCACCCTACCCCAACCAAAGCCTACCTTAAAGAATCATCTTGATATTTATAAAGATTATGTTAAAAGGGAGGATGTTTGATTGCTTGTCAAGCATATGGTAGGAGTAAGTTCCATACCGGGATCGAGCATTTCACTTATATATCTTCGGCTGAGTGTTGAGTGATCACTTGTGAGGTATGTGAATTTGTATATGCTTAGTGAAATTCTAAAAGGCATGTTATGCCTAAAATATTTATTTTTCTTAAAAATAGTTATAAATAAATCATGTCGAATATGATTGTAAATAAAATAAAACAAGAACAAAAAGAACTTGGACCTGACAGTATAAAACAAGACTCAAAAACTTCTTTTCTACCAATTCCATTTGCGTAAGCAATATTAAATAGTTTTGCTTGAGGACAAACAAAGATTCAATATGGAGGTATTTGATATGCACCAAATGCAACCTATAAATTATATCAAATAAGGTATAAAATCAACCTTTTTTAGTACTAATGTTGGAAAAAAATGTGTTTCATTGTATACTTATTTTTTAAAGATTAAAGAGCATAAATGTACAAAAGAAACAAATTAACGGCAAAAACCAGCATAAATACAAAAGAAGGAAAGTTTATACATCATACCGACCCTTCGAGCTTCACCCAAGACCAAAAAACAACAAATCGGAAGATAAGCACGAGGCTGTGCCACCAAGGCATGGGGTCGTGCCCTACTCAAGATTCCAGAAAGAAAGAGACAAGCAGAAGCAGACAAGAGACACGAGGAAACGTGTCTCATGGACATGGGCCGTGGTCAACTCCCAGATATGCAAATCTTGGATAGTACAACAAGTAAAAGGGAAACGGGGCAGGCTGTTGACACACGGGGCCGTGTAAGCATACATACTGACACAACTCATTAAATGAAGACAGAGAATAGGAGGGCAGGGGGTCGTGCCCACCAGGCACGGGGCCGTGGAAATCGTCTATTTCCAAATATAAATACGGTGTTTAGTTCAATTGCAATCCATCCCTTGGCAAACCACTTCTCTCACACTTGCCTCCACTTCACCACTACAATACCACCATCATCCATCCTTAGAGTGTGTAGTAGTCTTGGGATCTAAGATTGATCGTACGAGTCTTTTTTGTCAAATAAAGGCCATGATTGGCTAATCTCTTCCATCACTTAGTTTTCATTTATGTATTACTTTTGATTTCCAAGCTTTGGTTAACTTTTTATTTGGGTTTGTATTAATGACTTTAATATATGGTTTTTTATATTGAAAGTGAACTTTATTTTATCATCTCTTCATTTTTTTGTTGATTCACTCATTCATGTCTTTATGGTCTATATAAAGCACATTAACTGCAAGGAAGGTGGTTAGAAGGATGGTTTGGGTAAAGTTCTTACTTCGTTCTGTGTATAGATCCTACGAGGACTTGATTCAAGCTTATTAGGACTTCCTTTGAGGCAGATAGCATCAAATCGGGGGAAGTAAAAACGACTTGAATCCCTTATAAATAAACTACTATTAAAACTGTAAACCGGCCTTGCGGGACTGTATCCCTGCTGACCCAGACCAATATGGTCGAGGGTAGCGTTGCCTCCAAAAGAGGGACATGCCATATTTTGCATTAATAACTTACTTATTATCTTCCAATATTCCAGCCTTGCGGGACTGTATCCCTGCTGACTTCGACCAATATGTTCGAGGGTAGCGTTGCCTCTAAAAGAGGGATATGCCACTATAATTAAGATAATTTCTTAAAAACCCAAAGTGCGGAAATCATCAAAGGATATGTAAAAGATAAGTCGGAACCAATTGATTCTATCTTGTCTATTTGTTTCTTTTATTACTCAAGTTTCTTTCTTTATTTAGTTTATTAAAAAAATTTCTCAAAATTTTGTTAGATTAGACGATTATAATATTCCAGTATTAAAAACTCTTGTATCCTTGGACGACCTCGGTATTTTACCATCACTATACTACGCTAATAATGGGTGCATTTGGCCTAATGTGTTGTAGAGAATGATAGTGTTATATCATGTTTTATAAATTTAAAGTTTGATAAACGAGTAAAAGTACGTAAAATATATTAAAATTTATACTCATGCTCTACCACGTCAAATATAAACCTTTTTACTACAAATAAGTTTAAGTTATCAAAATAATTTAAAACAATGGATTAATCAAGATTTAAGAATTATCATACTAATTTAAAAACAATGACCATAAACTATTTTTTTATTGTTTTTAACATGTTGTTTCTTGAAGATGTCATGAACATCCTAATTGAAATTTGTAGTTATTATATTATTTCTAAAAAATCCAAATCAAGAACATGATACAAACTATTCTTCAAAGATAGTTAGTCAACCATATAGACCAAGAAATTCACCATTGAATTCATCATTCAATAAAGATAAATTTATCATATTTGTAGTTATATTTCTTTTTTCTAACCTATATAAAAGTCAATTATTCATCATCTCTATAAAAGAGTTTTCATACCCAGATCAATTTGATTACAATAATGTAAATTCAATAAAAACATACATCATCACCACGGTAGCAAATAATATAGTTTATAAAAGATCTTTTTCTCTGTGATTCACAACGATCGCCACCATCACCGTCAAATCATTATACTTTATTCTTAATAAACCAAATTGTAGATTATATGGAAAGATAAATTATTTACATAGTTGCCAAAAAAACCTCTTGGAATTCCTTATTAAAATTCGGTACTCATACTTGATTTTACTGAAAAATATCAATACCGAAATTTAAAAAAATTTAATACCAGTACTGGTAACATTTATGATCCATCAGTACGGTATCGGTACAGTACTAGTATTTTGGTAAAAAAATCTCGTCCCTACTTCAATGGTGTAGATGATAAAAAGAAAATCGGAATATGAAAACAATCCAAAAGATAATTCAAAACCAAGGAAATTGGAATTTTGGAACCGAATATAATATTGATCGCTATCAGTTCAGCTCGTTATAGTATTGGTACATTATTGGCACTCAGTACAACAAGTTATTATAGAAAACTAAAACTAAATGAAAACTGACTTAGTTAAAATTGTATATTATTTATAGTATATGGGGTAACATTGAAAAAAAAACTTGATAATATATAATAAAGTTAGTATTAGTATTCATCAAAATTAATAAGTATATTATAATCATGGTCGCAAAAGTAATTAGGCATTCCTTAGTCGGAGTTGAGAGTACTCGGGGAGTACTTGGCCTAAGCAGGACGTATTTGGCTTGGGCGTAGAGTACTCGGGTCTGGACAACTTAACTTGTAGCGATTATTAGGGAAGTACTCGGGCTCCGAGACTTTGTTTTATAGCAATGATTATAACTTGGGTTAGATTAACCCTACTAACGCAATTAATAGGTATTATATTTTGGATGAGGTTAAACCTACATCTTCTATATGCTTCCTATGAGAAAAAGTAGAAAGGTTATGTGAGTGTTTAGTGGGGAAAGACGATACACCAAGTAAAAATTCTAGGTCGAGTGTACCTTTATCACAACCCTTGTTTGGCTTTGGTACAACCTCCTTACGTTTTTATTATTTTTTGTGTAACTTGTAGTTGGTTATTTGACTTTGGTTATAAAGTTATAAGTTGAACAGTGATACGTGGTTGAAAACCGGTATCTTGTGGTGTTTAAGTTTATGTTTCTACATAGCTTTTAATTTCGAATGGCCTACTTTTCACTCGAATTGTGTTTTGCAGGTCTAATGAAGTTTAAGGAGCTATTTAGAAGCTTTACGGAGCATGGAGCGAAGGGATCAACCGGAGACGCGAGATATGCAAAAACAGGAAAAGGCACCCTACAAGGGGCGCCGCCGATGCCCCAGGGCCATTAACGACGCACCTTCGTTGGAAGAATTGGCGTAGACAGCAGACTAGTGCGTCTGTTGTCTTCTGGAGTCTCTGGGTGGCGTCGGCAATGCAGGGGAGTGTCGGCGACGCCTCTTCCTGCTAGCCAACGTAGATTTTTTTTTTTTTTTTTGCGTGTTTTGACAAGATAAAACCCATTTCTGGGTCTTTTGAAGGGAGTTATTCATTTTGTGAGTTTTGAACTTTATCTTGGAGCCAAGAACACTTCCACCTTTATCTTGGATCATTCCCAATCATCTGAATCATCACCTTCGATCCTAACCCTAATCCACCACCATCATCATAATTATCCAATCCATCATCCCTTCACCACAATCATTCACCACAAACCCTAACCATCATCACCATCATCCATCAAGGTTTCAAGATGTCTATGTTCAAGCTTTCATCAATGGTTGACCGTGTTCGGTTCGTCATGAGCGGCTAATTCTCGCAGGTTTCACCCCGATGTAGGTTTTTGTAAGTTTCTAAGGTTAAACATGATTTTGAATTTCCATTTGTGTCAAATTGCAATTTGATTTTGAAATCTACAATAATTATCTTGCATTTGTATCGTATTCGTGAATTGTCGAGTGAAGATTAAATTTGACTTTGGGAAATGTTTGTGTGCAATTATGCCTTGTCTAGGTTAGAATTTACATGTTCTTAGTAACGAAATGCATTGCGGTCCGTCATCTACGATGTTGATAGCACTTGGCACCTAAGCCACGTGACACTAAATTCGTTAGTCATATATGCAACTGAATTGAATCTAAAACGTGTAGAAACCCTAGGTCTTCACTTACCGAACCATGTGTGAACCTTGTTTTAATATTATTGTTTTACACCAATCAATCAAGTTTCGTGCAATCACTCAAGTTCTCGTAGTTGAGTAATTAAAAATAAACTTGTCGGTTTAATCTGACATCTCTTTCAAAGAAACAAATTAACAAAATAGTAAGCTTCATAAAAGTGACAACATTTAAAATCAATCACGTCTATCACAAACCATAAACTCTTCATGGTTCGATCCCGTACTACACTAACTCATAGTTAAGGGTAAATCGGGTATATAAATATTATTATATTTGACCCAGATCCGAACAAATTTTGGCGCCGTTGCCAGGGAACTCGTGCGCTTTATGTTTGGATATTAAATGATTGTGTGATTATTTGTTTAAGGTGTTTTTTTTCTTTTTGCTACTTTCTCTATTTCTTGTTACGCGGGTGTTACTTGTGTTGGTTACATGTAGTGTATGCATACGAGGAACTCTGGTAGGACTTCTCCGTTAGTGTTCTACACAATACCAACTCACCATCTACACCATCCGTTGGGCCTAGTCCAATTGATCCCCAAAACTCCAATCACCCAAACAACCAAAATCAACACCAATTTCAATACCAAGACTACCCTTGCCCGAACCAAAACGTCCAAAATAACCAACCGGGGGGTGGTACCAATTCAGACCACCAACACCACCGTTCCAAACCTGTGACAAAACCCAAACAACAAACAATGTACACCCACACCTCCACCTCAAAACCAAATCTGACAAAACCCATTACCACCCAATCTCAATAACCGAAAAGTTAACGCCAACCGTGGAGTTAACCAAAATCATGGCATTCCCACGAACGAAGCTCAGTTTCCTAATCTCGACGATTTGAGAAACATTATTCCCGACAATGCACCGTATAGTGTTCTCGGTTATCAATCACTGGAACATTGATCATTCATTCGGAATACTCAGACGATGGTGGGAATTATAATGAGCGGGATGAAGATGATGTATGGGGTGATGTTAATGTGGGGAAATTCTACAACGCTCGGGGGTTTGAGTATGAAGATATTGGCTATCAAAACGCAATTATGTGGGGAACAATGAGGATTCCGGGTATGAGTATGGCCGACAGGTACAACAATAACCGTCAACCATGAAACAACAACCAACAAAACCGGGATGAAGGGAATTATAATGACAGCAACCATCTTAATCATGATCGGCTTTCCTAATTCATGGGTGGGAAATCAAGGCGGTAATCAAGGTGGTGGTTGAAGGGGCAATAATGGACCTTTGAATCAAGAGGTTAACGGTCCTCCACGATGTCAACGTATCAACAAGTCCCACGAGTTGTAAATGGTCGATTCAGACCGGTGGTCACCGAAAATGACTCACCCATTGTTCCTACGCCTCGAGGGAGAAGGGCTTTTGATTGTAAACCCAATTACATCAACATCCTACCCCACTTCAATGGTAGGACTAATGTGAGCCATACACTCATTTGGTGGAATTCTCCGCCATATGTGGCACTATTGGGGGTCATGATCTTGTGCTAGAGGAAGTGAAGTTACGCTTGTTCCAATTCTCGTTGAAGGACAAGGCCAAGCAGTGGTTCCTTACACTTCTGATGAATAGTATTCTTCTTGGGCAGAAATGCAACAAGTATTTCTCGATGAATACTATTAGATAGCAAAGACTGATGATGCATGAGATAAGAGATGATCCCGAGAGTTGCTACATGAGGCCCTTACTGGATTTAAGGAGTTGGTTCAAAAATGCCCTCACCATCAAATTCTTAGATGCGAATTGTTGAACTGTTTCGTACGGGGGTGAGATGCGGAAGATCATAAGTACTTGCAATCGGCAAGTAATGGTACATTGTTGGATAACCACAAGGAAGATGATTGGGAGTTTTTGGAAAGAATGGGTAAAAATTCTAAAGTGGTCGTGATGGCTGACCGATCCAAAAAGCACTCTGTTTCTCGGTCACTTCCCGATCTTGATTCGAGCGCTAAGGATAAGATCGCCGCATTAGAGTGGGAGTAGTGTTTCTAAAAAAGACAAAAACACCCCAGTTGTGACTGTCCCTGGCTCAATAGTTAAGGAAAAGGGTGTGGAGGCTAATACCGCCCCTTATCCCTAAACTTTGTTGAGACCATCTAAGAAGGTGGTAACAAAACGTGGCCCACATCAAGAAGAGATGTGGGAAATTTTTAAACAAGTAGAAATCAATTTACCACTTTTAGATGCCATCAAACAAGTACCCTCATATGCTAAGTACTTGAAGGAGCTATGCACCCAAAAGCGAACTCATAAGTTTCTTAAGAAACTTGACTTAATTGAAAATGTGAGTTCGATTCTTTCAGGTGCACTTCCACCAAAGTTGCAAGATCCGGGGCGCCCAATATTTCAATACAAGTGGGTGAATTTAAAATGACACGATCACTTTTGGATCTTGGGGTGAGTGTGGATATCGTGCCGGGTAGTTTATATGACCAATACGAATTTGGTCCACTTCAAGCTGCAATACCACCATGGTGTTAGCCGATTTGACACCCAAACTACCCCATGGGATAATCACGGATGTAATTGTCAAGGTCGAGGACTTTTACTATCTGGTGGACTTTCTTGTACTCGATTACATCTCTTTGGACCAAACTAAGCAACCAACGGTTATTCTCGTTTGACCATTTTTGGCAACATCAAATGCCCAAATTAATTGTAAAACAGGTACGGTCGACATGACTTTTGGTAACAATCGGTTGCGGGGTTAAAAGTCTTTTTGGGATTAACGGATCCTCTAGTTAGCGACGAATACTATATGGCGGACGTTGTTGACGAGTGTATACCTCTATAAGACATGGGTGTCAAAGAGGAAAACACAATAGAGGAGTGTTTTATGTTTGACAAGTTACAAACAGAGACGAATCGGAGCATGGATGAGGAGGAAAGAAAGATGGAGGTGAAGGCAGTGAAGGATGGAAGCCCCCTTTGACACACCAAGTGGAAAGTCTTCTGGAAAAGATTGATACAAAATTCAAGCCATCATTAGTAGAGTCTCTGGTTTTGGAATTAAAGGTGTTGCCCAAGCATCTTAAGTATGCTTATGTGGGTGAGGGCAACACGCTCCCGGTAATCATTGCATAAAACTTGACTGGGGAGCAAGAGGAGAAGTTGATGGCAGTATAGGTCACCAATAGGGTGGCTATTGGGTGGACCATCGCGGATTTGAATGGAATTAGTCTCTCGGTGGTGATGCACAAGATCATCAAGGAAGATGACGCAATTCCTTCTGGTGACGCACAAAGGAGGTTAAATTCGTGAAGTGGTCAAGACGGAGGTACTAAAGTGGCTAGATGCGGGTATCATTTACCCCATTTCGGATAGCCAATGGGCGAGCCCCACATAGACCATTTCCAAAAAGGCGGGCATTCAAGTCGTCACTAATAACGCAGGTGAAGAGGTCGCCACTCGGCCAGTAATCGGGTGGCGTGTTTGTATTGATTATCGGAAGTTGAATTCCGCAACTTCTATAGATCATTTTCCTTTACCATTTATATTCCAAATTGTTGAGAAATTAGCGGCTCAAAAGTTTTATTGTTTCTTGGATGGGTATTCGAGTTACAATCAAATTGTTATCCATCCGGAAGACAAATCAAAGACCACCTTTACATGACCGTATGGCACATTCGCATTTAGGAGAATGACATTTGGACTATGTATGCCCCCGCCACCTTTCAAAGGTGTATGATGAGTATCTTTTCGGATATGGTGGGGGAGTCTTTTGAATTCTTCATAGATGATTTTCAATATTTGGGTCGTCATTTGATGCTTGCTTAGATCAATTAGAAAAAGTTTTTAAAATGTGTGTTGAAACAAATTTGGTCTTGAGTTAGGAAAAGAGCCATTTTATGGTTCAAGAGGGGATTGTGTTGGGACACGAGCAAAAGTGCAAGTAATCTCTACTTTGCCTGATCCCACGAGTGTTAAGGGTGGTTGGTCATTTTAGGTCATGCGAGATTTTATAGAAGGTTTATAAAGGGATTTAGTGACCTAACAAAACCATTGTGTCCTTTGTTGCTAAAAGACCAACCGTTTGACTTTAATAAAGATTGTAAAAATGCCTTTAACATTTTGAAAGAAAAGTTGGTTGAGGCTCCAATCTTGCAATCACCGAACTGGTCTTTACCATTCGAAATCATGTGTGATGCAAGCAACTATGTGGTGGGGCCGTGTTGGGTCAAAGGGTAGAAAAGAAACCGGTTGCTATATACTAAGCGAGTAAGACTCTCGGATGCTCACTTGAATTACACAACTACCGAGAAAGAGCTACTTGCGGTGGTATATGCATTGGATAAATTTCGGGCTTACATATGGGGTAACAAAGTTATTATCTATTCTGATCATACTGCTGTCAGGTACCTCATGGAGAAAAGGATGCTAAACCGCGGTTGATTCGATGGGTTCTTTTACTACAAGAATTTGACTTGGAGATACGGGACAAGAAAGGTAGCGAAAATGTGGTGGCTGACCACTTGTCTCGGTTGTTGGTAGAGGAAGGTTCTTCTCGTGTAGAGATCAACGAGACCTTCCCAGATGAGCACATTTTAAAATTTTTGGTATTACCCTGGTTTGCTAGTATTTGGTGACAGGTGATTTACCGGCTCATTGGGATAGGAGGAGGAGATTGCATTTCCTTTCTCAGATCAAGTACTACACGTTGGAAGAACCGGGTCTATTCAAGATATGTGCGGATCAAGTCGTGAGAAGATGTGTGCCGGACGGCGAGATTTCGAGTGTCTTGAAGCACTTGTATTCATTTGCTTGTGGGGGCCATTTTAGTGGTCACAAAATGGGGCACAAAGCTCAATAGTAGGCTTTATTGGCCAACTATTTTTAAAGACACTTTTAACTTTGCTAAAAATTGTGTTGAGCATCAAAAGTTGGGGGGTATTTCCAAGCGGGATTAGATGCCCATGCAACCGATCCTCATTGTTGATATTTTTTATGTGTAAGGGATCGATTTTATGGGCCCATTCCCAAATTCGCATGGTAAATTGTACATTTCGTGGCGGTCGACTATGTGTCTAAATTGGTCGAAGCGATTGCCACCAAAACAAACAACCATACCGTAGTTTGCAATTTTGTTCAAACAAATATTATTTCAAGATTTGGGGTTCCCTGGGTTATCATTAATGATGGGGGATATCACTTCAAGAATTTTAATTTTGGCAAACTATTGAAACGGTACGGCATTGACCATGGAATAGCTACCCCCTACCACCTTCAAACGATTGGTCAAGTGGAAGTGTCAAATAGGCAAATCAAAGAGATTTTGCAAAAGACCGTTTGAGCGGACTGTAAGAATTGATCAACGAAGTTGAATGATGCCTTATGGGCCTACCAAACAACACATAAAACACCTATTGGCACTACACCTTACGACTTAGTTTATGGTAAAAATTATCACTTACCGGTTGAACTTGTTCATCGCGTGTTTTGGGCTATTAAAGAAGTTAATGTCAAGTATGATGATGCAGGTAAAGAACGCAAGTTGAAGCTATGTGAGTTGGAAGAGCTTCAGGAAGAGGCATATGAGTGTGATTCGAAGTACAAGGATGGCATGAAGCGAGCACACGATGCCAAACTGAAGAGGAAGGAGTTTCTTGTGGGTCAAAAGGTTTGACTCTACAACTTGAGGCTCAAGTTCTTTCCCGGGAATCTCAAGAGCAAATGGATGGGACGTATGTTATTATACGGGTCTGAAATTGGGAGACGTCACTATCGAGGACCCGAAGGATGGGTCGAGGAAAACGGTAAACGGACATCGCCTTAAACCGTTTCTTGATGGCAACGAAGAGAAGAAAGATGAAAACATGGAGTTGGTGAGCTTCTTGGCGAGCGTTCCAACTTACGAGGTCAACTAAGGATCGGTAACATTTTTGTAGAGTTTTGTATTTTTATCATTTTCGTTTCGTATTAACCTCTTTGATGTGTGAAATTCAGGACATCACAAA
Source organism: Scalesia atractyloides (assembly GCA_947069175.1). Lineage (NCBI taxonomy): Eukaryota > Viridiplantae > Streptophyta > Magnoliopsida > Asterales > Asteraceae > Scalesia > Scalesia atractyloides. The sequence continues at coordinate 67,534,869 of CAMTDV010000020.1, read as the reverse complement.
CGAGTCATGAAGATGTAAGGTATGTCTTAGATTTGTTATGTGTATTGGGGACAATACACGACTTTTTGGGGTGCTAGGAATCATTGAGCGATTGTTTGTTTTTAATATAAAACCCAACAAAATTCACAAAAAGATTTTTAATAATTTCTAGGATTTTTTCTAGCATTGGTCCCTTTTGTAAAAGTTGTTCGTCTTCGACCGTATTTTCGTAAAAAACGAAGTTTGAATTGGCGCCGGCTGCCCAAAGGGGGCGTCGGTGATGACCTCAGGGTAGCTGGCGTCGGCTGGTTTTCGCGTAGACAGCACATGAGTGCGTTGGGGGGTTTTGTAGCATTTCAAGGTGGCATCGACGACGCAGGGGTGGCGTTGCTGACGCCACTTCTATGTCGTTGACGCTGAAATCTTTTGTTCACTCGTTTTGTACGAACCCAAACACTCCCAAACCATTTAAACATGACCCAAACACACTTTTGACCACAAAACTCTCCCAATCTGATTCTAAACTCCCTATACCCACCAAACACCTTTTTCTTCACTTTCACTTCATATTCTCCATCATACCTCAAAGAACCCTAAATCTTCCTCCTCTCATAACTCTTTCAATTCTCCACCAAATCATCTGATTTTTGAGCCTATGTTGTGTAGTTTTTCGAGAGCAACAAAAACCCCCATCATAGTTTTCATCAAATCTTGCTTGTTTGCAAGATTTTTGAGCTGCAAGTTTTGGTTTTTTTGAGATTGTTTTACAAATTGCTTGTTTTTACATCTCTTCATAGTTCTCCTTCTTCTTCATTGATAAAGGTACGAAATTTACTGATTTTTAGCATGATTATCTATGGTATGTCAATTTCTTCCAAAATTTAGAACTTATTTGTTTAAGAGTAGGTTCTTTATGATATATTTGTGATATATTAGCTTGATTGTTGGGTAAAGACTTGATTTGGGGTGGAATTGAACATGGAACAAGTGTGGGGACGTGATTACACCCACTTATTCACATGATTAAGCATGAACATGATGTTGAACATTGTTGAAATCTTATGAATTTAGGATTACACATGAAAAATTGGTTTTTAGATGTTAATGCTTGCCACTTGTGAAGTTTAAAATTGGCTAATTTACATCTAAATGTTAATTGAAGTTCAACATTATAATTCACGTTTAAAGTTTGAGTTGTTTTGATGATTTGAGGGATATCGATCGATTTGTTGTTGTTGTTTTGTAGTTATGGCTAGCCAAAAGCGAAGCAAAACTACAGATGCAGGGGCTTCTTCATCTAGTAGCATACCGGTAAAGTGGCAACAGTGATGCACTTTACCGGATATTGAGGACAAACTGTATCAACAAAATTGTAATTGGTCTCGGTATAACGATAAGAACTTTGGGGCACAATGGAATGAAGAGCAAAGAAAACCGTTACATCAATTCAACAACAAACAAACAGAGGTTAAGTTATGGAGATATAAGATGTCTAAGGTGACGAAATGTGTTATACAAAGTTCGCGTCTGCGAACGGTTAGTGAATGTGGAAGAAATTCGGTCAAATCGGAATTACGTAAACAATTGAGAGATTAGGGTGGGAAGCACATGCTTGATGGTGTAAAGGCGCGACTCAAAGGGTTTACTTGAAGGCAGTAACAGATTGGTTGGCAACTTTGCAACTTGAGAATCCGAATGAGCATCCAAGTTTATAGAGGTTAGTTGGCAATACCGGAAAGGGGACGACGGTGATGTGTGTGTTTTCACGCGATGAACTGGATTGTAAATTTTAACTCATTGGGTGTCGGTAATTACTACTACTATGACATCAATTTATTTTGGCAATCAAACTTGGTTCAAGCAAACCGGTTGGCCTCCGTGATCTGACTCTGCAAACTATACAACCAGTAGGTATGACCAGAACCACTTATCGTGTGAAGGAAAGATTTTACAATATACCTCATTGGAGAATGCAGTAGTTTGGGAGATCGAGGAAAAGTTCAGATGTGGGATCTACGTGTTCTTCACTCGCTCCTTGCTGGGGAACCGAAGTTGTCATGGCGACACATTACCATGATGAACATATAGGATACCCGGATTCAATATAAAATAAAAATGATTCAATATGTTCGTTTGATTATTGCAATGATCGTACAAGAAAACCGTCTGCCCGATAATTCACTTTGGGTAGTCAAAACCCTCGATGAGATCGACTTTACGAAAAACGAAGTTTGAAATGATTGCCAGATCCGTGACACAAAGCGACCATCTCTATCAGAGATTATCGAGACTGGCACTCCATGATGTGCCATGATTTCCTTAAGATACAGTTCAACTAACTTCTCTGTACTATTTTTCTCACATATGGGTAAGAAGTGAGCAGATTTAGTTAACCGATCAATGAAAATCCAGATCATGTCATGACCTCGAGAGGTCCGGGGTAATTTTGTAATGAAATCCATAGATATTTGTTCCCACTTCCAAACAGGGATCTCAGGTTGTTGTAATAGACCAGATGGTTTTTGGTATTCGGCCTTGACCTTTGCACAAGTTAGGCATTTCCCAACATAGGTCGCAATATCCCCCTTGAGATTAGGCCACCAATAATACTCTTTTAAATCCTGATACATTTTATCAGATCCTGGGTGTATCAACTATTTGGACTTATGTGCTTCATCCAGCACCAAGTCTCTCAAATCGCCATCATAGCGAATCCAGGTCCTTCCCATGAAATATAGAGTTCCTCCTTGTTCGGTTCCATTTGTTTCTCCATTCCCTGTAATGATTCCGCTGGAATGTTTTGCTGGTTTCAAAGTCTCTTGTTGTGCATCGTGCACCCGAGCCACAAAGTTCGTCTGGATCGTCATTTCTAAAGCTCGAACACATAAAATTTTCACTCGTTCCTTCCAGCTCAAAGCATCTACCACTACATCTGCTCTGTCCGGTGATACTTGATCTCACAGTCATTATCATTCAACACTTCTACCCAACGCCATTGGCGCATATTTAGTTCCTTTTGAGTGAATATGTGTTGAAGTTTTTTATGATCTATGAGTATGGTACACTTAGTGCTATAAATAATGACGCCAAATTTTTAAAGCAAATACCACTGCACCTAGTTTTGGGTCATGAGTGGTATAGTTCTTTTCGTGAACTTTCAACTGACGACACGCATACGCGATGACTTTTTCACGTTGCATTAACACGCAACCCAAGCCTTGATGTGATGCATCACAATACACCACAAAGTCATCGGTACTGTCTGGAAGTGATAATATCGGCGCCTTACATAATTATCCTTTAATAGATGAAATGCTGATTCTTGCTTTTCTTCCCAATCGAACTTATTATCCTTTTGTGTAAGCGAGGTTAGCAGCTGAGCAACTTTTGAGAAGTTCTCAATAAATCTCTTGTAATATCCCGCTAAACCTAGAAATTGTCGTATTTCCGTGGGGGTTCTTGCGCGGTCCAATTCTTTATAGCCTCGATCTTTGGGAGGGTCAACGTGTATCCCGTTCTCGTTCACCATTTGACCGAGAAAATGTACTTCGCGAATCCAAAATTCGTATTTAGAGAACTTGCATATAATTGCTCCTTCTTTAACAACTCTAGTATAGTTCTCAAGTGTTATTCGTGTTCTTTCTTGGTTCGCAAGTATATCAATATGCCATCGATAAAAACGATCACGAACTTGTCAAGGTGTGGCTTACATACCCGGTTCATCAAATCCATAAATATTGCAGGGGCGTTTGTTAGACCAAAAGGCATAACAAGGAACTCGTTAGCGAGTCCTAAACGTCGTCTTAGGAATACTTTCCTCTTGGATTCTTAACTTATGATACCCGGATCTTAAATCAATCTTTGAGTAAAAACTCGACCCTTGCAATTGATCGAATAGATCACCGATCCTCGGTAATGGGTACCGGTTCTTGATGGTTAACTTGTTTACTTCCCGGTAGCCTATGCATATTTGGAAGGTTCCGTCCTTCTCCTTACAAAAGGCACCGGAGCTCCCCATGGTGAGGAACTCGTTCTAGTGAATCCTTTGGCTAACAACTTTTGAAGTTGTGTATATAGTTTTGCATTTATGACGGAGCTAATCGGCATGGAGGCTTCGCTACTGGCGGGGCTCCTGGCACCAAATCAATGCGATAGTTGTCATGTCGTTACAGAGGTAATCCAGACAAGTGTGATGGAAAGACTTCGAGGGAATTCCTTCACAACAGTTATTTCCTCCAATTTTGGCTCCTCATTTTCCTTATCGACTACGTGAGCTAGAAAGGCTATGCAACCTTTCTGTAGGCACTTCTGGCCTCCATGCAACTAATGATTCGTAAGGGCGTCTCGTGCTTCTCTCCATGTACTACAAGTGTTTCTTCGTTTGGCAGGGGGATGTGGATAGTTTTCTCAGGACAACCTACTTCCGCTCGGTTATACGTCAACAAGTCTATGCCAAAAGCTACATCGTAACAACCCAGATAAAGGGTAAAAGATCGATATTAATTTCTCGTTCTCCAAGTTCCAAAGTGCATCCTTTTATAACTTCCCCTGACTTGACTAATTTACCATTGGCAAATCCTATAGAATGAGGGAAAGTTTATCTTACTTGACTCTAGGTCAAGTATATTTTGAATTCTATGGAGATGAACTAAAATCAGCGCAGGTATCAAACAAGATGGATGCGAGATGCTGGTTGTTAGAAAACGTGTCGGTGACCTTTTAATGATTCCTCATGACTCAGGGATCAAAACAGTGCATCTTGGATCTTTGGTATTGATTTCGGACCATCTCGGATTAGTGTTCCAAATTACTCGGATACCTCATTTCGAATTACATCTTGGATACCTCATTTTGGACCGATTCCCATCTCGGACTATTGTTTCGAATTGGGTACTGTTCCGAGTTGAACCCGGAAAGTGGAAAGTTAACCGGCTGAGTAATAAACGTTTTGGTACACAAAAATTGATCCGTAAACAATTTTATAAACCGATTGCACGGTTAGAATCATGTGATTTTTAGGAAAAAAAATGCTTTTTGGATATTATATATCATTGGATTAGTATCGACGAGACGAGTATAACGCTAATTCTTCATTAGTTAACTTGATAACGTGTCTAATTTACAAGACTCTAATTCGAGTATAAGCTTAACACCTAAAGACACTAGCTAAGCTTGGTGTTGGTATCAAAAGAATTGACACGTAATGAATGTAGAGTAGAACGTACGCATGACGACATCAGGATCTTGTGGGGTATCCATAGTTTCTGCTCGCTCACACTTTAATTCACTTGCCTGATTCATTTTTGATACATTCATGCTTGAAGTGGCCTTCATGACACACTTAACATCCTTGTTCTTGGTTGAGTCTTACTAACTTATTGGTTTCTATTTTGTGTCTTGATTCACCACACTTCTACTCTTGGCACTTTTGCAAGTGCCCTAATGAGGAAATTTTCACTTATCACATTTAGGATTTCAGTAAGTTATCAACGTATTTCTTGGTGCTAGCATCAATTATGGATGCAATTGCCTTCGTTTCTATCATCACGTGAGTTCCCTTTCGTTTGTTACTCACTCTTGATCCTGCCTTAAGGGGTGTGTAATCTCGCTTCTCGTTGCTAGTAGATTCCACATGCGTTTCCTTCCATTCCGCACCTTTCTTTGATATTTTCCCATTCTCACCGCATCCTTGGTGAGACTAACTGTGAGAGTTACTGTTTGAGTGATGAAGGTAGGGTAGGATGATGTGGTCATGTTTTAGTTCTTAGAGGCTAAACCCCAAATGTAACGCTCAATGCATTTGTTTTCAGGTGTTCCAAGTATGGAACAACCCTGGAGAGATCGTGAAAGCTTCGAGTGTAACCAACAACGTTGGATGCAATCATGATCGAGTTCTAGGATCCCGTTTTTGCCCTTGGAATTCCAGTCAGCGAGTAATACTCTTCTCACATAAGATTCTTGAGTTCTTCCCATGATAACCTCTTCATAGTATCACTCCTTCAAGTTTCTACTTGAGGATTTCACCAAGTTAATGCTGCATTAGCAGGAGACTCTTTGTTTACCAAATCATTTAGGAGTGCATTTAATAGCACTGCTAACCAACTCTATTGTCTTTATTTAGCGGACATAACATACCGCACCTCTCGCACCAGTGAGGTCTCACGGCTTACAGTCCATGAAAGCCTTAGAATTAAAACCTTGTATGATTGCATCTTCGGGTGTAGCGCTGCCAATCATTCCCAATCTATTGGGATCCGAACCATTTGAACTACCGGTACCACCAGTTTCGTCAATAGTGTCGACTAAGTTACCCTCGTGTCGTGCGATTTTCGTAAATGTATGTCCTTCCATAAGAACTCTAGTTCGGCTTACCTAGTAAGTCATGGATTAACTAACCCCTTTTGGGTGTAGGCCTTCCTTTTGGCGCCATGTTCTTCTTAATACCCAAGATTAAAAGAAGCTAGACATATATTTGGATAAATATAGTCTACCATACGCCTAGGAATAATGAATGCCATCAGTCGTGGAAACCTCAAGATTGCATTGTTCATACATGTTTGAAACAATGATAACGTGAATAACAACAATTCAAAATTCATACTACCTCTTGTGTGTATCGGCCATATGTCTAATTGAAAAGGAAATAACTCGTTAAGGAGGAGAAACCAAACGGTCATCTCCAAATCTTATAGCATGTATTCCATACTTCGTGGACCTCGATCGTCCAAAGTAGGAAAAAAAATCCTTCGCCACACCAAGCTGTGTGACGAATACGTTGATATCCCTTGAGCTCCACGAGCTCCAGCTAGATTATTATAATTTTCATGATATGAAATAGAATACAATGAGGGTGTTGAAGCATGGCTCGTGCCATACCATCCCGTGGAATAAGACAAATGTCAAATGACGGAATTTAATGTAATCTCTTTCCAATAAATAAGATGAAGTGCCATAGACACCATTGAACCAACCCATGTACAAGAACTCTATACCGTTGATGAAATATACTCCTTGGGTGGCCAACCAGTTTTTGTTTGTTTAGATGACTAGTCTCAATCGACTTGTGATATAGGTCGAATGGTAGATGCGAACAAATACGTGTGGTGTTTCTGTATCGTAAGGTGTTTTGCAACCACCCCGGTTAGTGTCCCACTAGATAGAAACTCGAACAACCTTACAATTTTGAATGGGTAGCGATCATTAGCTTGACCCCATAGCCCACCAGGATTCTCATCCACTGCAAGTTATTATTACGTGGGCCCCCGTAATAATAAATTACCTTGCATGGTTACCCTAGTGTTCTACCGTTCAAAGACGACGATCAGCCAGAGAGGACGCTATTGTCTACATACCTTCAACATAGAAGGGACCTTCGTGATGGTCCACGTGCTATCGTCCGTTGACATTACTCGTGAAAGGGCACGTTGTTAGACAAATTTAGAAATAGAGAGAATTTGCAACAGTAACAACTGGAGGGCACCTTCAAGATGAGTACATCACCTTCCTTGTCTGGACAAGAGTGTCGTTATTAATGATTAATATGGGTCACAGGGACCTTGTCCCGCTAACAGAGTTGTCGTCCAAGGCTACCACCTCCGCCTCTTTGTCACTACCATAGCCAGGCATCTCCGCATCTGCGGGAAAAGCAACCACCTTATGTGGAAGCGATCCTAAGGTCTCACTTAGGAACCACGTTCGCCATAAACTCCGCAATAGACGCGAGGTCGATATTCTCATTGCGCGAGTCAAGAATAATAATATCCATAGTCGAAGGTACTTCGTTCTTGGAAAAATATTCCGCACAACACATATATAAATAAATTATATATATAATCACATGAAATCCCATCTAGCCTGGATTTCTATCTTTTGCAACGTGTCCATGGCACATAGTCTCATAATTTAATATGTCTATTTCTCATAGACGAATCATGTATTGATCCTTATTCGTTACTTATGGCTGAGCTCGGGTGATAGATCCTCATGTTATCGTGACACAATGAAAACCTTTTGCAATTTTTGTCACAATTCCAAAAAAATTCTGTGTTGTTATAAACTTTGTTTTCATGTGAGAGCCCTTAGTGATTATAGACCAAACTTTAATAAAAGTTTTTCCCCGGTTACTACAAGCGGAGCTCTGATACCAATCTGTCACACCCTGGTCGTAGCGGAAGCGCAAACCTGTGACTATGAGGTAATCATTACATCCAATCAAGTAAACAAGTATAAATCAATAACAATGCCATACTGATATAAATTTGCATTCCATTATTTAGAACTGACCAAAAGTAAATTTCATAGTTTTCACTGATTTCACATTGTTATCAGAAAACATAGTTTGAATTACAATACTTCAAAATGAAATATTGTTTTCATCGTAAATACATAATGAGGTTTTGACTCCTATATGCCCATACGAGGTTAGGATATAAGAGGCAAATCCTCCAAAAGGTGGCATTCGTTGTCATGTCATTTCCCATATCCCGAAGTGTGTCACCAGCTCATATCTTGCGTCCTGAAATACATGTAATTTTAAAAAGTCAAAATAAAGTTGACGAGTTCATGTAGTTATTGTTTTCTCATAAACTGTCATGCTTGTAATCCAGTAATGAAATCTGAGTATGTTATTAGCATTCATGGAGTTTAAGGATCTATCAGTGTGTAGCTAGCACCCTGACATATGTGCCATAAGTAAGTAACCAAACTGAGACAACTCTTGACATCATTTGGGATCACAAAAGCACTCCGAATGGTATACCAACCAGGAGTGGAGCGTGCCTCAAACTCTATAGATCTATACTTTTGCACCTTGGTTACTAAGTGATTAATGGTTACTCTTGTCATCATCCTACTTACACACATTGATCGCGTTGTCAACTAACCCCATAGCGAACATACCGTTTGTTATGACATGTATTTCCCCTCGATAGTTTTGAAACAAAACTTTGAAATAATTGAAAGGAAGGACATGAACTCACAGCTTTGCGTTCCGTACGTCGTACTATTCACAGTTTGGTGTCGTACACGTGTGTAACCTACATGTGTATTAAGTTTATCAGACACCTAGGCCTCCTTGGACCTTGTACCTGTTGTTCATCTTGAATTCTTGTTATAGTATTTCTTTATTACCTTAGAACAACTTTTAATGTTATCATAGTGTTGGTAGTTCGATTAATATTTTTATACATATATTTCTCATGTATAAATATATATATATATTTTGTTTTTTTCTTAGATCGTGTGTGAATCGGGCCTTGCCTTCACATGTCCTCGTGCCTTGCACGCGTGTCATTAGGTCTCGCCCATGTCATTTATGTCATTGGGCCTAGCCCATGTTTTCATGTCATTGGGCCTAGCCCTGTCTTTTATGTCATTGGGCCTAGCCCATGTCTATATGTGATTGGGTCTACCCATGTAATTTATGTCATTGGGCCTAGCCCATGTTTTATGTGTTTGGCCTAGCCCATGTTTTTATGTGTTGGGCCCATGTTTTTATGTCATTGAGCCTAGTCCATGTAATTTATGTCATTGGGCCTAGCCCATGTTTTTATGTGTTTGGACCTAGCCCATGTAATTTATGTCATTGGGCTTTGTCCATACATTTTATGAAATTGGGCCTTGCCCATGTCTTTTATGAAATGGGCATAGCCCAAATTCATTTTCAATAACCCAATATTTATAAGTCTTACACTTATAATTTTTACTAAGCATAGATTTGTAAGTATACGTATTTTTATACTTTATATAAAATCATTTAGCTAAATTCATTTATATTTTAACTTTCCGGGTTTTGATATCAATAACATATATATATATGTCAAGTGCCTAAAATAAATTATTTTAGACACGTCGTCGTCCTTGTTTAATATATGCTTTTTCGCGTCGAAAATCGCCCGTCGTCGTAATAACTCTTTGTGTCGGCGATTTGTTCGTTGGTCGACGACGCGACGGTGTATTTGTGCACGTACGCCCACCGTCCGCATTGCTTCGTTTGTCGATTATCGTTTCAATGTATTGTAAAAATGTATTTGTTTGTGTCACCTACACTTGGTAATATTTTCAAGTGTTTGTAGTATTTTATGTATAGTTGGGTATTTTATGGTGGATACCCAAGCTTCTAAATACATACACATACAATACACATGTATTTACACATAATTTCTGGTGACAAAATATGCATATACATATGCTTTTATTTTCACAAGTATTCATATATATATATATATATATATAAGTGGAGAGTTCAAATGAGAAGAAAAATTTTGTAAGAATAAAAAGAATAACTTTTAAACTAATAGAAATTCTCCATTTACTTCATTTAATGTGTTATTTAATGTTATGAAAAAATGTATATAGGTATATCTATAATTGTCATTAATTAGCTAATTAATTAAACTTGTAACTCATTTTTTCATATACTCTTTCAAGATAAAATAATTTATGCTGTAGGACAATTTTTGACGAATTTGTAGGATAAATTTTGAAATGTGTAGGGTAAATTTACATGTGTGTAGGGTAAATTCCGATAAATGTAAGACATATGTAGGATAAATTTTTAAATGTGTAGGATAAAATATTTTTGTTTATTATGAAATAACAAATTAAGAGAGGAGTTATAAATTATTTAATGTTTTACCATTATATCCTTTTTTCTTTTTCTTCTCACATTAAATTCTTCTCAAATGAACATTCCTCTATATATATATATATATAAATTATATGTAAGAATCACTTATATTTTAACTTCTAAATATATATATATATATATATTATATAATATATGCACTTGTTAAACACTTAAGTGCTTAGGGTTTAACCCTTGTCATTAGGACTTCCTTAATGACGATTTATGTCACTAATCGCGTTTAGTCACGCTAATCACCCCGTAATCATACTTTAATCGCGATTAGATTTTTAGAAAATTTTGCCATAGTTTCCCCTAAACTATGGCGTTTTCCACGTTTTTAAAACGTATTTAAACCATGTTTAAACTCATAATCAAGATCAACTATTAATCTAAGCTCGCATATTATTTTGTTTACAACTTATGAACATCATCATTCATGACTTTTTGTAATCATATTCTTATTAAAAATATAATGAGATTTCCCCATTTATTAGCATTTTTAAACCACCATTTTTGTTACATTATTAAATCAAGTCTTTCGTTTTAAACTCCCTTGGTTTACTACATTTTTTAAGATGGTTACATTTTAAATCATAGTGTTTATTCTTTATAAAAATTACTCATGTGTAGTAAATCACTTTTAGATTGTAGTAATCTTCATGGATGATGAAATTGATGATCTTGTTTAGATTTAAACATCACCATGTTTAAATCATCATTTATATATTTTTCATACAAGATCATCTACTTTAAACACCTTACTTTATCATAATCAACATCATCATGCTAACTAGTTAACATTAAGCACATATCAACACATAATAACTATATTTAGTGTTATTGTTCTTGTGAGGTTTAGGGTTTTTGAGTTATAAATTTTCTTCACTTTCAAGATGATCAACTGTACTTCCTTAAACTAGACATTGTAAGAAGCTAAAATATGAAGGAATTTATCTTACAATGGTTGCATAAGATTAGTGAAGATTTAGGAAGAAGATGAAGCTCCAAAGAAAGCTCCAATGATCCCTTATGCTTGCAACCTCCTTAGGTGATCTTGTGGGGCTTTAAAGTATGTAAAAAGTGGTGTTTAATGGTGGAAAAGTGCTGGTGGAGTGTAGCCGTGGGGAGGAAGGAGTTGGGAGGTTTCTTATATTTTTTTGTGTGAAATGATATATGGTGACATGATGAAGATTTATATAAATCTTCAAGTCAAGATCACATCTTACTTCCATGCCTAAATCTTCATTTTTCAACATAAATCAAGTGGTGGGGGCCCACATGGGGGGGGGGGGTAAGTGTAAACTATTATTTATAACATGTGTTAAAAATAGATATTTAGGTAATTAACTTAAGTATGATGATTGGGGTTGATCTTGTATCATCAGCATGTAATTAGGGTTTAAGGTGTTAATCCATGTTAATTAGTCCTCTTGACTAATTGGTGTAAGTTTCGGATAACGAAAACGTCACTAGTTCGCTCATTGGCACAATATTGGCTAATATACGAACTTTATTATTTCGTACCGGAAGCTTTGGTTTTTGACCTCATGGCGTTTATTTAGGTCACTTCAGATATAGAAATATGCTTAACTAGTTCGCTAACCGAATATATGTTGAGATAGGATGGTCGAAAAGCCTTCCGTTCAATCTGTCACACCCTGACCCGCAGCGAATACAGTAGTCGAGGCATGATTGGGTTTTCATCAAATCTCATGACATTTACGATAATAAAGTTTCATATTTATTATTTCAAATTAAGAGGAGAATTTCCAACAAACACATAAACCATACAAGCACAAAATATTCAAAACATGACATTCAAGTAACGATTTATTCTTCTTCTAAGGCCCAATCCTATTTGTTCCTGGCTTCAACCTGATCACCTGTATCATGTGTAAAAGTAGATATTTGGGTCAACAAAAGTTGGCGAGTGAATCTCGTTTAAACATTAGAAAGAAATGATATGTTGATTAACTTAATAAAAATGTGCATAAACCAAATATGAGAAAACGTATATGTAAACAATCCACAAACCACATAATCATCTAGCAATGTACATGTGAGCACGATAAGCGATGTGCAGTGAGATCAAGGCTCAATCAAACAGAGCCGATCTAATTAGGCAACGCGATGCTCTACCCGTATTAAACGGGGAACTGATGGGCCTAATGTGAATGCTTGACTGAAATGAGATATAACCACATATAACAATAAACCAAATATCACATATCACGTTAGTTCATATATGGTAGTAGCACGAGTGTTGAATAAATGATATAAATAAAACGACACATGATACACCCAAAACATGAATAAAAATGAGAAGTTTATAGGAATTCACTCACAGTAGGTGCGTTCTTGATTTGATAACGAGCGTGCACGATTTACAGATTCAAACCGACGAGAAAAGCTAACCTAAATATTCACGTAATAATTCGGTAAATATATTTCTTTTATTTAAAATTAGTATTATTTAATGAATTTTATTAGACTTTTTAGATAATTTTATAGTATTTATTACTATTTTTTATATTAAAAAGGACTTATTTTAGTATATATTTTTATAGATTTTGGAGAAAAAAAAAAGAAAAAAGGTTATTTAAAAAAAACATACCCTTCAGCGGGTCGAACTGGTCGAATTTGGATGGTTTTGGCAGCGTGTGGGGATCGAACTCGTGACCTCTCGTTTACGTGCACGCAGCTCTACCAACTGAGCTACGTGTCTAACCCGAAATATTCTAGAATCTAATTACATATATACACTTATTAAGTCAACCATATGCTGATTTTATTTAAAAAGATTTGATAATTTCATAAACAGTAACCGACCGGACTCGAACTCGTGACCAAGCTCCGTGTTGCACACAGCCCGACCAATTGGGCTGTGTGACTAACCCAGAATATTTAGGATTTATATTAATTTTATACACTAACTGAGTTGATTTATATATTAGTTATAAAAGGGTTGGAAATTTATAGGAAATCGAAACCGTGTGTGAGACTCGAACCGGCGACCATATGTTTCAAATGCACACAGTCCACCACTGGACTGTGTGTCTAACCTGATGTATTTACCGGTTTTAAATTCATATAAACCCAAGGTCTGTTCCATCTTCTTCGTTTAAAAACATAGAATGTTAGAACCCGATTTATTTGTGATGTTAAACAATCTAATCTATAACCTACTACATACGAGATTTAAAATTAATCAATGAAAAAGAAATGAGTATAAGATATACCAATCAGAGATGGTTTTCCTGATCTCCGGTGAAGTTTTTCGTCGACAAGCACTTTTCCGGCGAGTGTTAATTCAAAGCACTGGCGTTGACCTCAACTGGGTTTGTGTTGATGTTGTAGGCTCTCCCTCTTGCTGGTGGAGGTGTTGGGTTTGCCTGGTTCGCTTGGTTAACTAGATTTGCTTGGGCTTGAACGTTAATGATATTAACTAACCTAGGGCACGTGTTTCTAAAGTGGGTAGGGTCACCACAATTAAAGCAAGCTCGAACATATGGAACCATGGGATATTGAGGTTGTTGATAGGGTTGGATCATGTTTTGAGCGGGGAGTAGAGCTTGGTTTTGAGTAGTACCACAAGTGTTACTCAGATGACCGTAACGCCCACACCTGTCACACATTCGGCAAGGTAAGGTGGGTTGGTGGTGATAACGGCAGGTGTTACATTGAGGGTGGGGACCAGTGTAGGGGTTTATTGTTTGGGTATGTTGGGTTGGGTGCCACTTGGGTGATTGGAATGGCTTAAAGGGGTTCGGCTTGTGGAGTTGGTTGACTGATTTGAGTGAGAGTAAAAATTTTCCCGTTCCGCTTTCTCTTGGCAGTGATTTGAGAAGAGGTTTCTGCTTGAGTTAGGTTTGGGGTTTTAGTCGGTGTTTTTCTACTTGCATCCTCCTTCTTCTCATCCTTGAAATCCCCATTCCTAATATGATTTTCGGTGAGCTCAGTAGCTAGCTCCATTGCTGCTTCCAGAGTTGCAGGCACGGTACTCATTACAGAATCCTGAATCTTCGAAGGAAGGCCCCGAATGTAGTGCTCAACAAGATGGTAGAGAGGGGTGAACAAATTTGGAACCATTTGGTTCAACTCGAGAAACCTCTTGTTGTAGGTTATATGCTCTCCCTCTTTTTGCTTCAAGAAATAGAACTCATCTTCCAACTTCTTAATTTCGCTTCTTGGGCAGAAATGTCTTGTCATGAGTTCCCTAAGTTGTTCCCAAGTTAGGGCTACCGCGGCTTCGGCGCCTCTTCTGCCCTTTTCGGCATTCCACCAAGTGAGTGCTACCACATATAAACGACTAGTAGCATAACGAACATTACGGTCATTGGGGCAGTCACAATTGAGAAAGGTACTCTCCATTTCTTCAAACCAACGAAGGAGAGCAGTGACTCCTTCAGTTCCCTCGTGTTTTGGAGGGTCACATAAGTTGAAGTGCTTGTAAGTGCACTTGGTGGTGTTTGGGGGAGGGTTGACAACATTTTGACCTTCTTGGTTAATTGGGTTGATAGGATTAGCGGCAAGAGCTTGTTGAACTTGAATTACAATATCGGGAATTACGGTAACCATTTGTTGGGCTATTTGAGCAGCCATACGCTCGCCGAATTTTCCTGATCTCCTACCTCTACGAGAGTGCCTATAAGACATCTACAGGAAATGCGTAATGAGATTATGAGTTTGGCGTATAGGTTTCATGTTTCGCATTTAGAAATTAACATCCACAAAACAAATGAGAAAAATAAATCCACTACATCCATAGGAAGTCTTGGGCCTTACTCATGTTTGGGCCTCCATATATCCCCTATACTTGGCCTAGGTAGTCATGTGGGCCCCCATGACTACTGGGCTTTGTAGGGTTCACATTGGTTTTGGCCTGGTAACACTTGCACCACCCGAATGAAAATCGTAAAACATGATTGCGAGGTATAAAGTCGGAAGGTGTCCTGGTGTAGACTAGTGACAACTCAAAGTGGGGTTAGTTCACATGACGTTTAGTGTGGCATGCTTTGGCCTAATACGTCCTTCCTACTCTCATCGTTAGTCCCCAGGTAGGCAAACTGGTCCGTTATATTTGATTTGTACGAATGCCAATCCTAGACAGGACGTTTCGACTACCGGTACTTATACCCTTCCAGTTACTACATGCCCGTCGTAGAACTCACTTTGATGAGATTGAAAAATGAAAACATCACAAAATTTTGAAAAAGAAAGCATGAAAAATGTTCAAATATGTGAAAATTGAGAGGTGCGTGATGCGTATATATGTAAGCATGTTATGTTAACAATATGTATATCACATTGAATATTACACAAAATCATACAGTAGTAGGAGTGCTTGCATGCATTTTTGTGTGAGATAAATATGAAACAAGTAAATATCAAGAGTTTGCATGTAACCAATTAACACGTAAGCAATTAATCTAATCGACTATAGTATAGGCTCTAAGGGTCTAATAACATATCCTATATCCCTATAGTCAAGAGCTTTAATACCAATCTGCCACACCCTGACCCGCAGCGGATATAGTAGTCGGGGCATGATTGGGTTTTCATCAAAGCTCATGACATTTATTATAATAAAGTTTCATATTTATTATTTCAAATTAAGAGGAGAATTTCCAACAAACACATAAACCATACAAGCACAAAATGTTCAAAACATGACATTTAAGTAACGATGTATTCTACTTCTAAGGCTCAATCCTATGTGTTCCTTGCTTCAACCTAATCACCTGTATCATGTGTAAAAGTAGAGATTTGGGTCAACAAAAGTTGGTGAGTGAATCCCGTTTAAACATTAGAAAGAAATGATATGTTGATTAATTTAATAAAAATGTGCATAAACCAAATATGAGCAAACGTATATGTAAACAATCCACAAACCACATAATCATCTAGCAATGTACATGTGAGCACGATAAGCGATGTGCAGTGAGATCAAGGCTCAATCAAAGGAAGCCGATCTAATTAGGCAACGCGATGCTCTACCCATATAAAACGGGGAACTGATGGGCCTAATGTGAATGCTTGACTGAAATGAGAAAGTATAACCACATATAACAATAAACCAAATATCATATAGCACGTTAGTTCATATAATGGTAGTAGCACGAGTGTTGAATAAATGATATAAATAAAACAACACATGATACACCCCAAAACATGAATAAAAGGGGAAGTTTGTAGGAATTCACTCACAGTGGGTACGTTCTTGATATGATAATGAGCGCGCACGATTTAAAGATTACAACCGACGAGAAAACTAACCTGATATTCACGTAATAATTCGGTAAATATATTTCTTTTATTTAAAATTGGTATTTTTATCTAATGAATTTATTAGACTTTTTAGATAATTAGAGTATTTATTACTAATTTTTATACTTAAAAAGGACTTATTTTATTATATATTTTTATAGATTTTGGAGAAAATAAAGAAAAAGGTTATTTAAAAAATATACCCTTCAGTGGGTCGAACCGGTCGAATTCGGATGGTTTTGGCAGCGTATGGGGATCGAACTCGTGACCTCTCGTTTACGTGCACGCAGCTCTACCAACTGAGCTACGTGTCTAACGCGAAATATTCTGGAATTTAATTACATATATACACTTATTAAGTCAAGCCATATTGTGATTTTATTTAAAAAGGTTTGATAATTTCATAAACATGTAACCGACCGGACTCGAACTCGTGACCAAGGCTCCATGTTGCACGCAGCCCTACCAATTGGGCCGTGTGACTAACCCGGAATATTTAGGATTTATATTAATTTTATACACTAACTGAGTTGATTTATATATTACTTACAAAAAGGGTTGGAAATTTATAGGAAATTGGAACCGTGTGTGAGACTCGAACCGGCGACCATATGTTTCAAATGTACACAGTCAACCACTAGACTGTGTGTCTAACCCGGTGTATTTACCGGTTTTAAATTCATATAAACCCAAGGTTTGTTCCATCTTCTTCGTTTAAAAACACAGAATGTTAGAACCAAAGTTATTTGTGATGTTTAACAATCTAATCTATAACCTACTACAGACGAGATTTAAAATTAATCAATGAAAAGGAAATAAGTATAAGATATACCAATCAGAGATGGTTTTCCTGATCTCCAGTGAAGTTTTCCGGCGACAAGCACTTTTCTAACGAGTGTTAATTCGAAGCAGAGAGCCTTCTGAGCGTTTAGAGAGTTTGCTTGTGAGAGTGAGTGAGTTCTCCAAGGTTCAAGGATCGCTATTTATAGGCAAAAGCTTGTTTGAGTTTAAGTTTTGGTTTTAACTGTTTCGGTCAAGGAATTTAATGCCATGATGATTACATAATTGAATTGATCGTTATTGACCCATTGATTGAGTCTAGCATATGATTTAGGAAACGTTTCTTTAGTTTAATTCGTAACAGAAACGAAGATTGTGATGATTGATGAAGATGGCAGTCGTTACTGGGCGGGTGTTCTTGAACTAAATTTCAAATATTGTTTTGGTACAAATAGCATTCGGTTTGGGTTTATAACGAATGTGTGTGTATAGTGTGGTGGTGTGTTGTGTGTTTTGTTTGGGTGAAGACCCGGGTTCGATACCCGCGGTCTGCACCCCTTTTTTTATTTTATTTTTATTACTTATTTTCTTATTTATTATCAATATTATTTTAACCTATCAAACTTTTAAACATTAACATAAATACGGAACGAACATCATAACGTATACTTTTATTACAAAACGGATCGGGTTTTAGACCCGTTTTACGACAATTGTTACACAATCGTTCGCTCGATATCGGCACTTATATATTTTGCCGTCGAACATTTCCGAAAGTTGTGTTTCCGTGACCTCAAGATAGTTCAAAGGACTCCGAGTCCCAAATGAGGCTTAACTAGTTCTCTAGACGGATGCATGAGGCTATCGGCCATTAAAATGTTCGTCGGTTCGACAACCAGTCGTTTTCCGGTCAAGTTGTGCACTATTTTCCGTATGATCGGAAACGATGTCTTTTATGTATTCCTGCTATTCTCATATTGTTTTAGGGTGTTCAACATTGTTTTGTTAAAATTCTGGAATTCGGAAAATACTGAATTGCTGTTGCGGACAAACTGAAACTGTCGCCTTTTTGGTCGAAACAGACAATTTTGCAATTTAGGCGTTGTACCTGAAAGTTATGTATTTTTGAAATAGGTGTTCCCACATTAGTGTTTTCATATATATATGGACTCAATTATGGCATTAGCATGCCGTTATTCGTTGTTCTGTATCGTTTTAGCGGTTTTGCTGACATGAATAGTGCAACCGCGAATAGTGTGCCCAACACTTTTAGGGCATCGTTTGGTTTGTTTCGCGTCGTAACGGAAACCAGTATATGTTATGATCCAATTTACTTGTCCTAATACTTATGATATGACGTACGACTCAGTCTCGTAAACCAAATTACGATATAAGGCATGAGATTGTATGGATTTACCAGTTATTTGCCATTTGTCACACACCGGGCGTTCGGACTCGAGTTCTGCTTGGCCCCAAGGAGTCGCTTCAAGTTATGTCCCGCTGCACTTTCAGCCACCGGCCGAACGGGATAGGGGTCCCCCTGATGAGTTTCACTAGATAATGGAGGCCCTCATCCCTGATACCCCCACCAGCCATACCCGCTAATCGACCCGAATGAACGTTATCAGAGATATGGCGAGGTATGCTTTTTGTTGTTGTATATTTCTTTGTTTTAGTTATTTTGTTTCTTTTTTATTTTAGCTTTCCTGTATTTTCTTTCTTTTGTGTTTTTGCTTAGTAGTTAAATGAACTTTGTGAGTGTGTTCCCTATATAACCGTCACGAGACCTACTCTTCCTCCCAAGCTATCGGGAGGTTTAAAGGGCTTGCGTACACGTGCTAAATGTCGCCATGATTCCTACGTAAGTGAGTTAGGATTGTTGTTGTTGTAAAAAATTTTTTTGCAAAATCAAAGTGAAATAGCGAATAACTTGGTAAATTTTTTTATAAAAATGGTAAAAAAAATGGATTAGCTAACGGGTGTTGATTTTTGCGAGAAGCTTGCTTCTACATGATTGTTGAGACTTGTAGGTAATTTCATGTTCGTTGAGGACGACCATTTGCATTGAGGATCGAGGAGCACATGAAAAACGAACAAGCCAGGTGCATATGTTTCTTTTTCTTTGATTATTAGTTAGTAAATAAGTGGATTGTATTTTTATTTTATTGACCAGGATGAAATTTGAGAGTTTGGTCATGTCACATCCCTTGTGCGTTTCAAAAGCTTGCATTCCTACACATTGAGGACAATGTTGACCTCATGTGGGGATGGGGAAAATATTTCAAATTTTTCAAAATGTCCTTGTTTAAGCAATCTAAAAAAACACAAGTAACTAAGTTAATGAGGGATGGCACAACCCATTTGGTCTTTTGTCATGGTCAAGTTCGAATTAGTAACATGACGGGTATTTAGCGGGTGGTTATTTGTGAATAATCTGTTTACGTAACCAATATATTGTGCGTATCACATATCATACCTTTTACGCGATATTTTGAGCCACTTTTACACATCATAGATATATATTTCACGTATTGTAGAACTTGCAACTTTTGATTCGTTTGAGACCATAGACCGAATACGAGCACAAGAATGATTAAGGCATTAGGTAAACCTTTTCTTTTTACACCATTTATCTTATCTTTACCCAAAATCAATCCCTTAGTCGCCAACTTTGAGCCTAAATCCTACGTTTGACCAACCCATTTAGCCTTTGACCGGTAAACCTTTTATTTTTATTTTTAACCCGTGTGATGAAAATTTGATTTTAATACTAGTTTGTTTTGTATAGTTTTGGTTTATATTTGTGGAAAAAAATATATCAAAAATTCAGAAGATGTCATGAAAAAAATAGCAGAAAATTGTTGTGAAAAAGCACAAAAATATGTGTTGGTAGTTTGTTGAATAAAAGGCAAAAATGTTGCCTTTTAGTTTGATGTTGGTAGTTAGTTTGTTTGGTAGTTGTTGTAATAAAAATCGAGTTTTCATCACCTTAGCCACTTTTAAAATATCATATTCCACACCCTTAGCCTAACCCAGTTACAACCCTTAAAGGCCTTTTGACTTATGCATAGTATTCGTGTTCAGTGGTGGAGAATGATTGAGTTGCAAGCCTATGCGGGTATGTGTTCTAGTCGGTTTGAGTGATCATTTGAAACATGCTAATGCATCATAATTAGCTAAATTTTTAAACCGAGTGGAGTGAACATCGTGAAGGATGTGTATGATGTGTTAGTTTTAAGGGCGGGTTAATCTTGGGTATCCATTTTTATGTAATTAATTACTTCACCGCTAAATATTTTGAAAATTGTGAGAATCACGAACCGAGCATGGCATTAGACCGTAGCTTGAGTCTCGAGAATGGGAATGGTATTTCTTGTTCAACCCACATGAAAGTGAAAAGCATATTTGCTTGAGGGCAAGCAAAAGACAAGTATGGGGATGTGATATGTGGTCGAAACCGGTGTCTTGTGGTGTTTAAGGTTATGTTTTTACATAGCTTTTTAGTTTCAAATGACCTACTTTTGATTAGAATTGTGTTTTGCGGGTCTAATGAAATTTAAGGAGCTATTTGGAAGCTTTACGGAGCACCGGGAGCGAACGGGTCAACTAGAGACGCTAGATATGCAAAAACAGAAAAATGCACCCAACAGGGGCCGTCGCCGACGTACTCGCATTGGCAGAATTGGTGTAGACAGCAGACTAGTGCGTCTGCTATCTTCTGGAGCCTCTAGGTGGCGTCGACGACGCCTCTTCCTACTAGCTAACGTAGATTTTTGTTGTTTTGTGTGTTTTGACGACATAAAACCCATTTTTGGGTCTTTTAAAGGGATTTATGCATTTTGTGACTTTTGAACTTTATCTTGGAGCCAAGAACACTTCCACCTTCATCTTGGATCATTCCCAATCACCTGAATCATCACCTTCGATCCTAACCCTAATCCACCACCACTATCATCATCATCATTCAATCCATCATCCCTTCACCACAAATGTCACACCCCGACCCGCAGCGGATAAGGTGATCGGGGCATGATTGGGTTATCATCAAAGCTCATGACATTTATTAAACGTTTCATATTCATTAATACAATTTATATGGAAATTTACAATGATTGCTACAACATGATCTAACTACAATTTAGACTTCTTTGTTCTCTTCTAAGGCATATCCTATGTTTTCCTTGCTTCAACCTGTTCACCTGTATCATGTGTAAAAAGGTTTTTGGATCAACATAATGTTGGCGAGTGAATCCTATGGAAAACATTTGAACAATTTATTTAAATTGATTATGAAATATGTGCACAACCAAACATGAGTAAAATTAGATGTAACTTGATCAACAATCATAAGATGTTAAATGAAACACTCATGAATAATAATGGAAACAATTAAAGGCACGCGATGCTCAACTCGTCTCTCACGAGGAACTGAGGGGCCCGATGAATGAATTGCATAAACATGATAATATGAATAACACAACTACAAACAATATAAACTCAATGAAAACACACATGAACAATAATGAATTTGAATTGAAGCACGCGATGTTCTACTCGTTTCCCACGAGGAACTGATGGGCTTAATGTATGAGTTTCATGTAATTTGACCAACGGAATATAAATAAATCACCACAATAAATCAATCTAAGTTCAAGTCATGATGTGGTATGGCACAAGTTTAAATAAATAAATTAATTAATTCATAACACATGACACACCCCAAAACGTGTAACTTAAAAGGGGGAATTGTAAGATTCACTCACAGTGGGTGCGTTCGGTTGATGACGTTGAATGCACGCGAAGTGGTTTTAACCACGAGTGAGATTTAACCTAGATAAATCGCATTATGGTTTGGTAAGTAAACGGATTTTATTAAACTATTTCAGTAGGATTGTTGGGTGTATTTTTGTGAGTTTGAGGCTATTTTCTAATCTTAAAAAAAATGTTATTTTTAAGTATTTATAATTGATTTTTAATTAAAATAATTAAATAAAAATAATAAAAATATTTTATTTTTTTCTGCTACAGTGACATTGACCTGTTGACTTTGACTGGTCGTTGACCGGTTTTGAGGCATATTGTTGTGCGCTCGGTGAGGCTCGAACCCGAGACCTCCCGTACGCGTGCACGCAGCTCTACCAACTGAGCTACGTGTCTAACCCGTTATATATCCGATTTTAATTTCATATATACATTAATTAGAATTAACAGAAAATCATTTTATTTTAAAAACAGTTTAAGCGGACCGGTTTTTGCACTCCACAGGTCTCGAACTCGGGACCTGTGGTTTAATCTAACACACAGTCCACCGCTGGACTGTGTGTTCAACATGTTATAACATTCGATTTTTATTATACTTAAATACTAATTATTTATTTCCTTTTCTGCCTTAATTAAAAAGAGAAGATAATTGTCCGAGTCGGTGCTGAAGACCGGACTCGAACTCGTGACCAGCGATATAATCAAACACACAGTCCACCGCTGGACTGTGTGTCTAACTTGGTTATTATTCCGGTTAACAATATATTTAACATATATCTGTGGCGATCCGGTTCAGTTAAACAAAAACTTGATTTTTATTAAGGCAGCGTGTACGAGCCGGGATTCGAACTTGAGACGTTAGCGTTTTATGTGCACACAGTCCATCGCTGGACTGTGTGTCTAACCCGATTAATTTCTTGATTTATATTATACTTATATGTTAACGAAAGTGCGTCGTCTTCTTCGTCAATGTTGAACCAGAAATCGGGTCTGACTGGTTCGAGTTTTTATTCAAGTTTCATTAATGTTTTAGGTTAATTACTGGTAAGATAGAAGTAAAAAGAAAGGAAAATAAGCGTGAGGTATACCGACTCGCTTTCCTCTGTTTTCCGGCAGAACTCCGGCGACAGAAAACAACTCCGGCGTCTGGTGTCTTGCAGCAGCAAGTCTCCGAAAAACTTGGAAAGAGTATGGGTATCTCCGGTATAAGCTTCAGAGGTTCAGAAAAGCTCGGCAATGGGGAAACCGGTTTTCCGGCGACGAACAGGTTTATTCCGGCGAGTGGAATTACGCCGAGAAAAGGTGTGATTTTTGAGCGAAAGTGTTTGTCGTCGGTTGTGGGTCAATTTATAGGACAAATCGTCAATGCACTTGGTCTGAATTCCGACTGTGTTCGATATTTAAATTTTCCGGCGGTTATGAATTTGGTCGCGGACTTTAAACATCGGTTATAACCGATATGTAGTTAATGGTTTACGTTATAACGTAAATCGTAGTTAAGACTCGCTAATTTACCGGGATTCCGACGACTGAATCGTTTGGGCGCCGGTTTTGAATTTGTAACGTTATTATATCAATTAAATGATTGAAATATATAACAAACAGAACAAGCGGCGCAGTGGTTTGTGTGTGAGGTGATAAGTCACTGAGTGACTCGGTACAGACCCGGGTTCGAAACCCGGCAGAAACATTTCATTTTTATTTTGCGATTTTTGACAGTTTTTCAAAAACTAAATATATATTCCCGTATAATAATTGATTACGGATCGTTTAAAAATATTTTGGGCATTTAATTCGAAACGAAAATTTTGACTGACTGTTCGGTTGATAAACGGAGCGGGTTTGGTAAATCCGTTTTTGACGGATGTTACAGTATCCCCTGCTTTTTAGAAATTTCGTCCCGAAATTTAAATTGTGATATATTTGACTAAAAAGGATGATGACGTTTTGTTTGACAGTTGTATGCTTAGAAAAATAAAGGTTTAAGTTTTTGTTCGAGGCGGTAACGTTCCTTGTAAGGGTTATGTACCCTATTCAGGAATCGCTTTTTGTTGCCTACTGTATGAATATTGATAAGCAGAAATGATTTGCTAAAATGATATCATGCATATGTGTTAAGATACGTTTGGGAAAAATATGGTTATATCCTAAGGCAAAATTTCTAACACTACAATCTACATGGAACATAAATAAAAACACAACAGCTGATATCCAAACATGAATGAACACATCAGCAAATATTTGAACATGAATAAACATAACAGCAAATATTCGAACATGAATGAACACATCAGCAAATATTTGAACATGAATAAACACAACAGCAAAGATTCGAACACGAATAGACACATCAGCGAATATTTGAACATGAATAAACACAACAGCAAATATTTGAATCCACATTCTGATAACATATATGTTTGAATGATGGAAGTTCCTCTCTCGTTTGTTATGATGGAGAGGTTAATTTATGTAGAAATGGAACACAATCCAATCCCTTTAAATAACATGATGATATAAATGTAACACAAATTCCAACCAAGGCAATACTAAATCCTACATGGAACTTCTCATAACCGCCTGATAATGCCTCTGATCCTTTGGCAAGAATACTTATATATAGGAAGTACCAGCGGCGTATCCACCATATTCTTGCCAAATTTTCATTAGTTTTATCCACAAGTTATGATTGGTTACCAAGAAACTAATAAATCCTACATAGAACTTCTCATAACCGTCCGATAATGCCTCTGATCCTTTGACAAGAATACTTATATATAGGAAGTACCAGCGGCGTATCCACCATATTCTTGTCAAATTTTCATTGGTTTTATCAGTGAATTATGATTTGGTCCTATAACTCTACAACCAATACAACAAACATAAAATACTGAAATGAAATATATCTGTGCGATCAAGGCTCAATCGAACGGAGCCGATCGTTTTGCATGTACTGAAAATGAAATTGTGTGCTCAAGGCTCAATCAAACGGAGCCGAACATATTGAATGTACTGAAATTGAAATTGTGTGCTCAAGGCTCAATCAAACGGAGCCGAACATATTGAATGTACTGAAATTGAAATTGTGTGCTCAAGGCTCAATCAAACGGAGCCGAGCGTATTGCATGTACTGAATATGAATAACTTAACCACACAAACAGCCTATGCATGGAACCTCTCATAACCGCCTGATAATGCCTCCGATTATTTGACAAGAATACTTATATATAGGAAGTACCATCGGCGTATCCACCATATCCTTGTCAAATTTTCATTGACTTTATCCGCAAGTTATGGTTAGTTCGATGCGACTCTACTACAAACACCACAACCACATGATACTGATAATGAAATTGTCTATGCGCTCAAGGCTCAATCAAACGGAGCCGAACGTATTGAATGAAATTGTATGTGCGCTCAAGGCTCAATCAAACGGAGCCGAACGTATTGAATGTACTGAAATTGAACAACTTAATTTAAACAACCATCACACAATCAGCCTATGCATGGAACCTCTCATAACCGCCTGATAATGCCTCCGATCATTTGACAAGAATACTTATATATAGGAAGTACCATCGGCGTATCCACCATACCCTTGTCAAATTTTCGTTGACTTTATCCGAAAGTTATGGTTAGTTCGATGCGACTCTACTACAAACACCACAACCACAAGATACTGATAATGAAATTGTATGTGCGCTCAAGGCTCAATCAAACGGAGCCGAACGTATTGCATGAAATGTAAATTGAAATGTGCGCTCAAGGCTCAATCAAACGGAGCCGAACGTATTGCATGAACTGGAAATGTAAATTGAAATGTGCGCTCAAGGCTCAATCAAACGGAGCCGAACGTATTGCATGTATTGAAATGTAAAATTACGTAACCGATCAAGGCTCAAACAAACGGAGCCGATCGTGCGGGCACGCCAAGATCAACCACATAATAAAATGGGGATCCAACTCAACCTCGATGGATGGGGAGCCACGGCCTCGGCAAAAGCATATACCGAAAACAATATATAATATATAATATCCAATAATTTCTCTAACAGTCTACACATGTGATAAAGAAAAACATAAGACTAAACAATAGAAGTTGAATCTGGATCTTCGGCGAAGAGGACTAGCTGAGTATCTTCATCAGGGCCGTCATTATCTTCGACAGGGTTGGCGTTGATATTGAAGACTCTTCCACTTGCTGGTGGCATAGTGGTTGGGTTTTCTTGGTTTACTTGATTAACTGGGTTTGATTGGGCTTGAGTGTTGATAACGTTAACCAATTGAGGGCATGTGTTTCTAAGGTGGGTAGGGTCGCCACAATTGAAGCAAGCTCGAGCATATGGGAACATGGGGTGTTGGGGTTGGTGATAAGTTTGGGCCATGTTTTGAGTAGGGGAAAAGGTTTGGTCTTGAAAGGTGCGACAAACATTGCTCAAATGACTGGTTCGAGTTTTTATTCAAGTTTCATTAATGTTTTAGGTTAATTACTGGTAAGATAGAAGTAAAAAGAAAGGAAAATAAGCGTGAGGTATACCGACTCGCTTTCCTCTGTTTTCCGGCAGAACTCCGGCGACAGAAAACAACTCCGGCGTCTGGTGTCTTGCAGCAGCAAGTCTCCGAAAAACTTGGAAAGAGTATGGGTATCTCCGGTATAAGCTTCAGAGGTTCAGAAAAGCTCGGCAATGGGGAAACCGGTTTTCCGGCGACGAACAGGTTTATTCCGGCGAGTGGAATTACGCCGAGAAAAGGTGTGATTTTTGAGCGAAAGTGTTTGTCGTCGGTTGTGGGTCAATTTATGGGACAAATCGTCAATGCACTTGGTCTGAATTCCGACTGTGTTCGATATTTAAATTTTCCGGCAGTTATGAATTTGGTCGCGGACTTTAAACATCGGTTATAACCGATATGTAGTTAATGGTTTACGTTATAACGTAAATCGTAGTTAAGACTCGCTAATTTACCGGGATTCCGACGACTGAATCGTTTGGGCGCCGGTTTTGAATTTGTAATGTTATTATATCAATTAAATGATTGAAATATATAACAAACAGAACAAGCGGCGCAGTGGTTTGTGTGTGAGGTGATAAGTCACTGAGTGACTCGGTACAGACCCGGGTTCGAAACCCGGCAGAAACATTTCATTTTTATTTTGCGATTTTTGACAGTTTTTCAAAAACTAAATATATATTCCCGTATAATAATTGATTACGGATCGTTTAAAAATATTTTGGGCATTTAATTCGAAACGAAAATTTTGACTGACTGTTCGGTTGATAAACGGAGCGGGTTTGGTAAATCCGTTTTTGACGGATGTTACAACAAACCCTAACCATCATCACCATCATACATCAAGGTTTTAAGATGTCTATGTTCAAGGTTTCATCACTGGTTGACCGTGTTCCGTTCATCATGAGCGGCTAATTCTCGCGGGTTTCACCCCGATGTAGGTTTTTGTAAGTTTCTAGGGTTAAATATTGTTTTGAGTTTCGAATTGTGACAAATTGTAATTTGATTTTGAAACCTATGATAATTGTCTTGCATTGGTATCATATTCGTGAATTGTCGAGTGAAGATAAAATTTGACTTTGCGAAATGTTTGTGTGCAATTATGCCTTGTCTAGGTTAGAATTTACATGTTCTTGGTAACGAAGTGCATTGCGGTCCGTCGTTTATGATGTTGATACCTCTTGGCACCTAAGCCACCAAACACTAAATTCGTTAGTCATACATGCAATTGAATTGAATCTAAAATGTGTAGAAACCCTAGGTCTTCATTTACCGAACCGGGTGTGAACCCTGTTTTAATATTATTGTTTTACACCAATCAATCAAGTTTCGTGCAATCACTCAAGTTCTCGTAGTTGAGTAATTAAAAACAAACGTGTCGGTTTAATTAGACATCTCTTTCAAACAAACAAACTAACAAAATAGCAAGCTTCATAAAAGTGACAACATTTAAAATCAATCACGTCCATTGCAAACCACAAGCTTTTTGTGGTTCGACCATGTACTACCACTAACTCATAGTTAAGGGTAAATCGGGTATATAATATTATCTTTGACCGAGGCGCGAAAATCCGATCAAATGGTGGACTGCTTTGTATTGAAGTGCACAGTTCGGTTAGATGTTTTTTTTGGGTTATTCGATTTAATAATTTCAACTTTTATGTATATGTTGGGATTAATCCTATGTAACATCCCATTTTAAGATTTACATTAGAAAGGAAATGGAAAATATAGATTGGGTTCTTAACTTTAACCTCTTTTTGGTTACTTGTTATATGAACATGAAGGTAAACTCGTGTTATGGTTAGTGGGAACTCACAACATTAGTAAGTTTAAGTAAAGCGAAAGGTTTATCTAATAGTGGAAAAATGCCCATCTACGGAGACTAGTTTTAATTATGCCTAACTTAGTTAAACTCCTACAAATTTATGTGGAAGAAGTTAGTTTGTCACATGT
Organism: Scalesia atractyloides; assembly: GCA_947069175.1. Taxonomy (NCBI): domain Eukaryota; kingdom Viridiplantae; phylum Streptophyta; class Magnoliopsida; order Asterales; family Asteraceae; genus Scalesia; species Scalesia atractyloides. The sequence goes on along the minus strand of CAMTDV010000020.1, from coordinate 67,505,990 downwards.
GTGATTATAAGGGCTAAACATGGATGAGAATATAGGTACTTGTTACAATTAACCAAAAACCCAAATAGAAGGACCTAAGGTGACAAATGGGAAAACTCCCTCAACATTCTGCATTTCAGAGTATGAATGTGTGTATATGTCTACATATATAGAGGAGGAAGGAAGATGGGTTTTCCCAAAACAACCCAAACCTCAAATTGGTGGTGAAATTGAGATCCAATCTCTTGCTGGAATGAAATCCTTTTCATCATCGAACCCAAACTAAGCATGATGTGAGTTGTAGAATCTTAAAATATGAAGACTTTTGTTACATGGTTTTGATTATGGGAATCTTGTATGAAATTATGGTAATTCCATGTGAATTTAGTAGGAATCATGGTGATTAACACCATGAATTAGGAAGTTAATCATATGATATTTGTACATTGTGTCTTAAATGTTGTATGCATACCAAGTTTTTGATGAAATGCCTAGGTGACAATAATAAGAGGAATTGTATACAATCAATGGATGAATATGTGTAGGATGTAATAACTATGTAATTGATAGTAGATTAGCATGAGGGATGTGTCCTTGAGGGAAATCCATGTGATTAGTTGATTTCATGATTTGGTAAGAAGTATGCATTAGGGGATTGTACTCTATGCCTTAAAGGTGTAGTACATACCATATGTTGGATTAATTGTTTGATTTTGATTGGGAAATGAATGTGTCCTAAATGTGAAGTGGGTAAACTTACTAGCAAGTAAGGATGGTAGAACTATTTTATATGAGCTAAGCTTGGGTTATGTGGATAATGGAAGAATCATGGAATTTCTAGCATGAATGAAAATGATTATACATGTGTAAGTGTGTAACTAGATGATCATGTGGTTGTATGTGTCTTACTACGTGAATATGAAATGTATATGGTGCCATTAGTATAGTCTACTATAATGATATGGAGGCAAAAGGTTAAGTTGAAAGTTCATATGATAGACAGTTGACTTTCTGAACGTCAACCGTGTATAAATAGCATGGTTAGAATTTTTATCACAACTGTAAGGATTAGGGAAATCATGTTGTGTTATTTGTGATGGCATGTTGAATTATGTGGGATGAAAATATGTGATTATTAATCTATGCCTTGTGTTGGTTAGAATTGACTAATGAAAGTCAAATGCAAGTAATGAATTGGAAATGATTGATGATAAGTATGAGTTTGTATGCTAACAAAGAATATGAATGTGGTGACGTGAAAGGATAGGAACCACACTAGCACGGACTCAAGCACAGAAGGCTAAGGGGTTTAAAGGAGGCAAGGAAGCAAGCACGGACACGGACGCTTAAGGTAAGTAATTTCCGACTCACTTCTTAGTATGTATAGAGAATTTTTAGGTATGAATGTGGGGAATCACGTAGGAGTGTGTAGTTAATGGAAGTACTAAGGTAAGTATTGTTGTAGCGGATTAAAAGTAGTTAACTATGTCGGAATTAACTTGGTAAAATCAAACTGGTCAAAATCAAGAAAGCATAGAACTCGTTTTTAAGCTCCCAAAATGTACCCCAAATTCATTAAAGAGTGTTCATGAGGTGTGTATGCAAGTATGAGTGGGAATGAAATAAGTATGTAAGCATGTATGTATGGCTTTAATTGCATGTTTATAGATAGAAATCATAGGTAAGCATAAATAGAAATGAGTATGCACGTAAGTTGGTATGTACGAGACTTATATGTATAGTTGTTTGTGACTAAGATTTGTTAGTACGAATATGTGAGAATGTAAATTGTATGTAAGAGTTTGGATAGAGAGATAAGGGTATGAAGTAGAATTTATTATACACGAAAGAGTTGGATTAGATAATGTGTACGTGTGTTATTGAATCATATGTATTCGAATGAGCGAGACTCGTATGTATGTATGGTGTTAATATATATGAGTATTAACGATGCTAACCGGGTTACTTTTGAGATTGAAATGAAATGCAGGTACATTATTGTTAACTCACTGAAGGTTAGACACTGAGATGAGATGCTTGAATTCAGAAAGATAACCGAATGGAATGTATATGAGAATAAAAAGCGACGTGATCCTATAATTATGAATCTTAGATTTATATAATGTCATCAAGTACTAATGATGTGAATGTACGTGGTGACTGCAGGTTGTACAGAATTATGGATCATCATGAAGGAAAAGTGAGTGAAGATCGAGTTAAAGAACGTAGATTGTATAGGGTTGACGTCAAGTGGTTGTAAACAAAGATTATGTTAGCTTTTAAATAAGATAGAAGGATGCAATATTTGTAAAAAGGGTTATCCCAATGGTTTTAAGTATGTATGAAAATTAAAATGTCTATAGAGAAAGAAATTTTATGGCCCGTATTTCTGTTGTGTCTTTTTGGTTAAAGGGTGTTAGGTCTTACATTCTAACTAAGTAAATGTCTAAAGAGAGACATAACTTTAAACGTATTTTTCTTCAACAGTTTCATACTAATTGAATTTTAACCAAGTTAATTTTTGATGACCTAACATGCTTATGTGACAAAAACATTAACTTTTTTATGAATGGCATGCTCATGTGGCAAAAACTGTAATTTTTTGATCGCATGACATGCTTATGTGTTATGTCATATCATCAAAACTAATTGGGTTAACATTCCGTTAGTATGGGATTGTTGAAAAAATACGTTTAAAGGTATAATTTTTTTAAATATTTCCTTAGTTATGATTAATCATATATGAAAGTTGGGATCATTAAAATTCAAGAACCCGTTTTTATGTTTTTTTTGGTTTTTAGAATTGATACAGTTGGGTAATTGGATTCTTTAATAACATTTGGTGGTTTGAAAAGATATAAAAAGAGAAAAAAAACCTTGAATGGGTTTGCATGGAGGATAATAATTGTGAAATACATTAGTTAAACCAAGTGGATTCAATCATTACGTGTGGTTATTTAGTGTTAGGTAACTTTTTTTTGCTTGTGGGTGTTTTGTGTGGCTAGGAACATCACATGTGTATGCTTGTTGAAGTAAGCTTCCTTGCTTACCTAACAAGTTCTATGAAAATCTTGACAGATTATGTCGCTTATAGCAAGAGTGTTGTTTCAACTACCCGATATATCATCATACTCAATAAATTCTACTAATAGCAAAACTAAGGTATGGTCTGAGAAGGGTAGACATAGACAGCCTTACCTCTATCTCGTAGGAATAGAAAGGCTACTTCCAGTGAGACTCTCGGCTCGAATGTAGTTTTGTATCAAACCTTGGACCTAAGGCACATAACACTCAGTCGGGACAAAGACTAATTGGTACATGTACCCCATGTCTTTCGGCTATCAATTCTACCACATGATGCATAATTTACCATCCGCCATTTTAACGTTATTTTACGAAATTAGTAAAATAACGTCAAAGTTAGTACATTTCACTTTATCCCCGAACGCCTACATACATATACATTATATGTGCACACCGTAAGTGGGGCAACTAACCTATGACATATGTAAATTTGGACAAATTAAGTTTGATTATTTAGTCATTACGATAGGAAGAACTATGTAGGGTGAATATGTTATTTTTTATTTTATAAAATAAAAGCAATTCTAGATTTTAATAATCCTAACTATTAGTCGTTGGCCGCCAACAGTTCCAACTTCAAAATAATCACTGGCAGTCCTAACTATCGACATATTGATCACCAATGGACCCTGACTAACAGAACCCTAACGTCGTTAGTCTCCGGTTGCCGAAAATCGTTTTTTGCTAGAAAAAAGGTTTTTAAAGGTCCGATCTAAGGTTACAAAGAGGTTTGGGACGAAGATGTTAAGTTTCCTGGCCAAAAAGTTGAGTTTTCCGGTAAAAAAAAGTTTTCCGGTGACTTCAATAATTGGGTCTTTTATTAAAAAGGGTTCCTAAAGGTCCGTAACAAGGTTACAAAGATGGTTTGAGATGAAAATGTTGAGTTTTCCGGCCAAAAAGTTTTTTTGGCGACCAGAGACTAACGACGTTAGGGTTCTGTTAGTCAGGGTCCATTAGAGGCCAATATGTTAATAGTTGGGACTGCCAGTGGTTATTATTGAAGTTGAGACTGTTCACGGCTAACGGCGAATAGTTGGAATTATTAAAATCCAATATTCTAAAATAAAATTGATTTGTATAACAACTCAAGAGAATGTTTATCAACATAGATAAGAGACACGGATAAAAGGATACCATCAAACAAACACAACGATGTATAGTGGCCTAGTGAATGTTACTAAAATTATAGTAATGACATTCTAGTTGTTCTTCACTAAGCTTTCTTTGAAATCGGGTAGAGTTCACCGGTATGCAATAATCTCTTTGGGAGAAGTCACCATAATTTCTTCTTACCATACAGTGACAAGGATTACCACCAACTTATCACTTCGCCTATTACAAGTGCTTGCATGATATAATATTGAATGTAATCTACTTTTGCCATATTTTATCGTAAGTTTGATCTTGAGCTTTGATTTTAAGATGTGTAATAATGACTCAAGAGTAGAGTTACTTACGTAGAGTCTCAAAGTGGTGACTAGACAAGAGCTAGAACTGACGTTCTTTATTAAAGGGAGTGAGAAAGAGATCGAATATAAAAGTCAGCAATGACTCATATCTTCATGATTTGATGTAATTGTTGTACCACATAAAATTATACATCGGCTGTGTCATTTAGTTCTACCATTTTGTTTGGGGAGAGTCTAATGGGAGGAAAAAGCTTCGATGGGTTGCGTGGAATAAGGTTCAAACGTGAGAAAGATGGGTGGGCTTGGGTTGGGCGACATCAGAACGCTAAGTTGGGCCTTTTTGATTAAATGGTGATGGAGATTCAGAGCAAACCCTGACCAGCTTTGGGCCCGGGTGATTCAATCCATTCACGAAAAGCCGGGTCAGACTATAGAGATCCCTTTAGGGCTGATTCGGCGGGGTACTGGAAGGATATTATTTTTGTGACGAAAGATATACACAAAGCTAGGGTGCGTGGGGTTGAGAATATGGGAGTGATCGTCGAGAATGGGGAAGCTCCTACGTTTTCAGTTGCGAAGTTCAGGCAGAGGCGACGAATCAGATATGTAACAAAGTAGACGTGGAGGGTTTTAAGTGGAATTCTTTGGTGCCAAACAAAGTCCTTTACTTCGTGTGGAAGCTTACTTTGGGCGGTATTGCAACGAAAAACGTTCTGATGTGTAGAGGTTTCCATTTAATTAATCTAAGGTGATGTGCGGGTATGGCGAAGAATCGGTTAATCATTTGACCATTGAGTGTGTTCCAGTCGAGCAGTCTGGTGGCATGTTAGTGTCTGGACGAAGACTCCAGTCATGGTGGGGGACGGGTCGTTTCGTGAGATTATGGCCCGTATTGACACATTATTGGTTCCTCGAAGTGGAAGGATGTATTAATAACTATCGCGTATAGTACGGTATGGAGGATTTGGAAGTCACGTAACGACCGAGTGTTTGAAGATAAATCTTGTTCCGTTATGCGGGTGGTGGAAAAGATTGAGGACGCCTTTCTCTGGCCCAAGAACCGTTCAGCATATAGCGATTTGAAATGGGAGAGATTGCGTTATTTCAATATTCGTGACCTCGTTTTGTAATGTTTTTCTGTTTGTTTTGGGACTTCAGATTTCCCCGTTTGTTCTATTTTATGAGTTATAAAATAGTGACCGTTAAAAAAAAAGTTAAATTACACTTTTCGTTTTTTATGTTTGTATCAGATAGCAATGAATGACTATTAACTTCAATAATTACAGTCACAATCTTTTATTTATAAAATTATTACACTCTACGTTGATTTGTTCCTAACCAAATTAAAAGTGCAACATTGCACATGAGAGTACCTTAATAATTTGACTCATTTATTTATCTAAAATAAATTTAAAAAATAATCAGACTTAAACATAAACCATATCCGTTTTCTTTCTCTCAGCTCTCTCCTCTTCTTCTTCTTCTTCTTCTTCTTCTTCTTTCTAGTTCGAAACCACCACTGTCTCCCTCCTCTCTCACCACCACCACCGGTAGGTTCTGAGGCCAGCCCAAATCTCCGGCGTCGAGGAGGCACTCGGACAACCTGCAAGATCATGGAGCAAGAATGTTGTAAAGGGGATTATGAAAACCCTAATCGGAATATATAAAGGACAGATTCCAAAGGGTCTTGTCCAGCCGTCAAGGTGCTTCTGTAATGGGGATTACGAAGAAGTTTCTAAAGATAACCCTATCTATGAATGGTGATTTTGGTAATTTTGCGTTGGATCCAAATTGGAAGGACGAGTTATGCTCATAGATTGGAAGGAATTTTTGATAACCCCATCGATGAATGGCGAATCGGAAGGACGATCCGGTAGGTTTTTAAGATAACCCACAAATCCGTTCCTGAATCCCCTCAATCCCCCCTTTTCAATTCATAGATTCACTGCGTATACATTAGTAAAGTTCATATCCTTTTTGTTCTTAAATGAATCTTGCATCAGATTTACGTTAACTTGTTCAAGATTGCATTGTTTTTAGTGGAAAAAAGTTTGAATTTTGTTGGGTTTGAGTGGATTGATTTAATCTGGTTAGATAATGGATTTTGGGAATTAGGATTTTGTATTTTTAAACAGAGCTTCTGTTGGGATCTAATTTACAAACAATAATTCAATGAGGAACATCTACATAATGGGTCAATCTTTATATTTTGGAATATCAATACCTCAATATATTGTGGCTAACACTGAAGGCAACATTGGCTGTGGACCTGTGCACTCCGGTGGTGGATGCGAACTTGCCGGAGTGGCTCACTGGCTCGCCGGAGATGAGAGAAAGAGAGAGTAAGCTTTAAGAGAGAGAGAGAGGGAGAAGATAGAGAGGGTTATTTATATTTGTTTTCATAAGTTTTTATATGTTATATCCTTTTATATTTATTAAATGATTAAATTGCCCTTATATAAATAGACTTGACTGAAAATTTTAATTTGGTTAGGGTCAAGGAATGTAGAGTGAAATGAGTTTTATAAATAAAGGATTGTGACTATAATTATTGAAGTTAAATGTTATCTATTGTAATTTAATACAAACATAAATGACGAAAAGTGTAATTTACCAAAACAAATTTTTCGTTGTAATAAATCAAGATTTAATTTTCTTTTATCTTAATCTCTTGCACCTTAAACGTTGAGAAAATGAAATGTAAAATGTGGGTTTTAGCTTATAAAATGGGAAAAGGCTTTGATTCTTCCAAATAAGTTGGTCACTTCTTTTAAACACACTCATCTTTTGAATTACTTTATCACTAAAAAACTATTATTGTTAGATAAGATTATTCCTTCCAAAAAAACTTTGACTCCACTTTTATAAACTTTTTTGTTTGTAACAATTCTATTATCATTATATTAGTTTTTATAATTTGACTACAATTGTTCAGGCGGACCTGAGCAAGTCTCGGATGAACGATCACTCAGGGTCACAAACCTTGAAGGGCCTGCAAAGTTTTTAGTTTTTTATATATATTATGTATACTAACAGAGACAGAGTGTATAAGATAAGAACAGAATGTTGAATATGAAATAATCGGAACCTTCTTCCATTTGACGGCCGCTTCAAGGTAACAAAGGCGAAATCACAGTAACTTTTGTCGTATTAAAGATAGAAGAAGAAAGATGACCTAGTTATTAGTTAGTGCAAGATGTAGTAGGCCTTTTTAGTAGGGTGATGTTATCTACACATCCCCTAAAATTTTTGTACATCCCTCAATAGGAATCGTATAGCCCAATACGCTTCTCATAAGGTTTGAAGCATTAAATACGACACCAATAGAAAGCGTATTGGGCAATACGGTTCCTATTGGTACAATAAACCTAGAGATTCTCTAACATGCACGCAGTTCAAAACTGAAAAGGTCTGAAAAGTGACTCAATAGGAAGCGTATTGCCCAATACGATTCCCATAAGTTTAATAGGAAGCGTATAGGGTAATACAATTCCTATAGAGCTGGGGTTGGTGAACGAATTAAATCAATAAGAAGTGTATTGGGCAATACGATTCCTATTGGTATACTCAAAGTGACCCCAATAGGAAGCGTATTGGGCAATACGATTCCCCTAGGGTTAATAGGAAGCGTATATGTAACACCCCGTAAAATTCACGTCCGGTATTATACCGATACGTGTAAGTATCCTTGGATGATGCCTCAAATAAGTTAGTCACTCAACTCCTCAAACGTGTCTCTAAAATTTTCTTTTAAACCTGACCGTAGCTTACGGTCCAGGACTATAAGCTACGATCCAGGCTCACTGGTTTGGTTTTAAAACTAAACGTAAGCTACAGTCTGATGACCGTAGCCTACGGCGGGCCTCTAGAACTTCACATTTTCATCATTGTAACTTTCAACTAATAGCCCGAAGACCCCTAGACTTTATTATTTCGTTTTCCTTGCATAACCAAGTCATTTTCGACCCGAATGACTCATGGTTAAGGTGATATCTTTTGACTCACCATCCTTGAGTATCACACATCATCGCCGAACCTTTAGCTTTACTAATTTAGGTAATTTAACCCATAAAATCACAAGAACTCATAATTATCGTTTTCTAAGCTAGTAACTACGAATAAGTCATAAAAACATCTAGTGCGACACTCGTTAACGTTCGGTTATTCAGACTCTTCTTCAACACATCACGTGTTGAACGAAAAGAACTAAAGTGTGTCATTATGTCATTAAATATAAGTCAAGGGACAATTCATGACAATCCATAAAATTATTTTTGAGGGGCTAAATGTGTCAAAACCCCAAATTTTTGTCAAGATGCCACCTCTCCTGCAAATTGCCTCACTCTTGCAGCTCTTGACACCTTTCTAGGCACTTGTGATAATCCTATAACACCTCTAACACCTGGTTTTATTCACAGACACCTTCTTGCACTATAAATAGCCCATTTCGTATTTTACCTGCAGCTTAGTCTTTTGAAAATACGTCAGCTTTCGCTGGTAAATACACCCAACTGACTTATTTTGAAAATTTTTCAAAAATGGGTTTAAGTGCACATGGCACGAAAAATCTTTTATAACTTGGGAAAGTGAGCCTTGTAACCTTGTTAACAGCTTTACATATTTGTCCATACATATGGAGCCCGGTACAGAGACCGAGACATGATTAACGTACACACCGCTTAAGAACCCACGAAGGAAATATCCCCAACTAGTGGGTAAAAATAATATAGCATGAACATCTGTCAGATGTATGCCTACATCCCGCGCTTTGGTCGTGGCCATTAACTAATGTAATGAGCCGAAGATATCATGGACACGGTCGTTAACCCTCAATGTTTAAGTTATCAAACAAAACTAACGGAATATGCGGATTACTAGCCACAGTCCGACATTCGATTGATCCCATGTCCAACCAATCGATAATAATTTACCGTAACCCAAGACTATACACATGTGTATACGCTAACAACTGTGTATCTTGTATATACGGAAACTAGCAAGATTTTAGGAATTTTGATTATATTGTTTAATAAATGCAATTTACAAAAGACGCAAATACCCTTCTCTCAATTAATTTAAAGGGAAGTTACAACATTATAATTGCAATCTTGCCATTGTTTAAAAATCTTTAGATGATATAATCCAATGGCTAATTAGTTAAACTTTTAAACAATAGAATTCTTCATTTAATGAGTGTATTTAATGTTATGAAAAAGGGCATATAGGTAAATCTATAATTGTCATTAATTAGCTAATTAATTAAACTTGTAGCTCATTATTTTAATATACTCTTTCAAGATAAAATAATTTATGGCGAAGAACAATTTTCGACATGTGTAGGATAAATTTTAGTATGTCTAGGATAAATTTTGAAATGCGTATGGTAAATTTACATGTGTGTAGGGTAAATTCCGGTAAGTGTAAGACATATGTAGAATAAATTTTGAAATGTGTAGGACAAAATGTTTTTACTTTATTAATGAGAAATAAAATAATTAATAAGAGGAGTTATAAACTATTTAATGTTTTGCCATTATGTCATTTCTTACCTTAATTTTTTTCTCAAATGAACTTTTCTATATATATATAGGAAATGTATGGGGCAATATGGTTCCCCTAGACTCAAAGTAGAGGAAGCGTATGGGGTAATATGATTCTCCTAGACCCAAAGTATAGGAAGCGTATGGAACAATATGGTTCCACTAGACCCAATGTATAGGAAGTGTATGACCTTATATGATTCCCCTAGTCCTCTAATCATTAGCTGACAATCTTCTGAAAAATTTGTACTTCAAGTACACATATAGGAAGTGTATTGCTCAATACGTTTGGACACAGAGGAACTGTATTACCCTATACGCTTTCTATAGGGTTCAATGGATGTATAAATAAAATGAAGGGATGTGTGAATAACGAAGCCTTTTTAATAAACACAAGTCCACAACCCACTATAGCTAGTAACAAACAAAAATCAAAATGTACTATTTAGTATCCAAACGATTGATTTTAGTCATTTATTTAATTTTATAACTATTTATTTAATTTTATATGAAAAATAATTTAGCCTTTTTGTTTCATCTGAATATCTTATATTATTTATCCCTTAATTTAGTTTATATTATTAATAAGATTTCTGTTAACATATTCTATTACATAGACTTGACATTTTCTAAAAAGAACTTTAATAATTTTTTTAGGATTATTACATATATACCCCCTATTAAGAGATTTTATTATATATTTCTTCGAAGACTTAAAATCAATTAAATATTTTCCTTTTTTTTTTATCAAACTTCCCATTTACCCTTTTGTAATTTAAATATATTATTACCCTTTTGAATTGATACTGTGAAACCAACTATCAAACAGCAGCAACGATTCCATTCTCTGACAATTCTCCTAAGAAACCTCATTATATAGCTTCGGCAATTCTCGGTAACAAAATAGAAATAGCCCGACTTCGTTCATGGTACCATGATAAAAACGCCATGGTCGATTCCAGCAGAAAATCTCAACCGAAACAACAGCGTTGGCTTTGTTCTTGGTGGCACGACAGAAACAACCTTTCTATCGCAGAAGTCGTTCTCGGTAGCACGATAACCGGGTTCGATTCCATGTGTTTATGATTCATCACATATGAAGCCGCTGGTGCCTGGTGTAATGTGCTAGTTAAAATTTATTGAAAGAGAACGACGACTGTCTCAAGATATATGAATCTGATTTATTAAAATTTGAGGTTAATCAATCTGATCAAAGTGAACGAAAGACAAAATTATTGAAAGTGATTATTCATGCTCAAGATTGTTCTGATAGAAGGTTAGAGAAATAATATGTATTTCCAAACAAACAGACGAAAAGATTGTTCGGATAGAAGCTTAAAAATGATTTTTAGTGATGAGATGAATGCTTACATGGAAAGGCAAATTAGTCCACTTCCTTTGCATCAGTAGTGTGCCATGCTAATAATCTATCTGTGTATTGTTTGTGCTTCATTTATTTTACTATTTTGTTTGAATTAACACCAAAGGTTGTTGTAGGTCGATTCAAGATGGGAGATTGGGAGTTAAATCGAGACTTACTTAATTATTTGTTAATAAAAATGATTATTATTATTAATTTTACAATTGGAATTGATCTTAATTATGTATTAGTTATAACATTAATTATAAGTTCATTAAGGGTAAAATAGTAATTTAGAAAAGTAATTTTAATCAAATGGCTAGATATGGTTTAGGAATGGAAAATATGTAATTGATTTTAAAGCTTGGGTAAATATGATCTCTTAGTAAGTGGATATATGTAAATGACCATTTTTTTTCATCAAATTATGCAAATATAAATAAAATAATGTTAAAAGAAGTTCATGATTGTTCTCATGTTTAATCCGCGTTGCTTGTTAAAGAAAAGTAACCCATAAGAGTTTAGGACTTAATGTAAAATTAAAACTAATACGGACCCTCCGCTAAAAAGAATCTGAATGCCACTCAGTTTATACAGTAGGTCGGGTAGGGCCCGATTTTTTAGTCTCACCCAGGGCCAAAAAATGTTTTAACATTTTCGGAGACAGACCTGACAATTGTATTACCATTGTATTAGTTTTTATAAAAACATTCAGAAGTAAACTTTTTGTTCTTTACTTCACTTCAAATCTTTTGACTCTTTGTCTATGTTTATGTTGTTTTTGAAGCGAGTTTGGATTTTTCAAGAGAGCTCCGCTCCTTCTTGAAATTTTGCCTAGCTGTTGGGCGTCAATACACGGTCAATATCGACCGTTAGATTGTTGTTGGATGTTTGTCTCAATTTTTAACTACAATATGATTAATTGATATATGGCTAGATTGTGGTATGAAAACGTGGATACTCTTTCAGAAAAGTGTTGATTTAAGATAAAAAAAAAAAAACCTTTACATCTATCATTGGAATCAACTCTGATATTGGTGGTTGTTTGTGTCTTCCTTGGACCCCTTTGGTTGATGCAAGTGTATGGAAGTATTGGTTATAAACACATATCTAATTTTATGTAGCATTTAACTCACGTATTCAATGTTTTAAAAACCGGTTAAATTGTACCGGGTTAGGCTTAGAAATAGTTCAACGGTTGAACCAGGTTATATAGGGTGGTTCAACTGGGTTGACAAATTAGCCATATAAATCCATAAAATACCATTTCAACTAAAAAAAAAAATCCAAATCTACATCATTCCAAAATAAAAATATTCTAAAGTTAATCTTAAAAAAAACAATCCGAAAGTTAATCTATAACAAAAAAATAATCCAAAAATTCATTATTGGTATCTTTTTGGCGCTAGGTTTTACTATGAAAGTAAATCGCCGCCTTTTGGACGCATAAAAGATTAAAAGTAATGTTTTAAAAACCGGCCAGTTGAACCGTTAACCCAATTTACCGGCGGTACAACTTCTTTGTTGTTCTCTCAATTTACAAGTATGATTCGTGTCGTCCAAGCTTCCGGCATCTGGTTTAACCAGTTCAACCGGCCGGTTAAACCGCTTTTTAAAACATTGGACGCATTATAATTTGTATCATCATTAGTAACAGTGAACTTAAATTAGGAATGGATGCATTTATAACTATGAAAGTTTGCTCATAAATTAAGTGTAAGAGCAAGTCACATGATAGTGTAGGTAAATAATGAAAATAGGATTTTGAAGTTCTGAACATCCATGTAAGAGAAGCCTGTGATCCAATGAGATTTAACACACTCGTGTCACATGGCCTCCTTGCTCCATCAAACAACGTCATATACCCATCTAACATAATGATACATGATGTTCAGCCTCATAGACTTGTACGCTAATTAAACCCTAAATTAACACTTTTTAGGAGACTTCTCTCACTTTTCCAAGCTTATCAAACCTTCATGTTTAGCGACTTAATATTCATTGTCCGTTCGTCTTATGGTAAAGAGATTAGCTTGTTAACCCGTTTAAGGGTTTTTTTTTTTAATTTTATTTTACAAAGTGTCTATTTTGATTTCGAGATGGATATTTTAACGGGTTGATATTTAAAGTTTAATATTTTGAATTTTTATTTCCCTCTAGCTATTAACTTTCAAGATTGATGTAATTTCCATCTTGAATTTTTTATCACCTATTAATTAATTCTCAACAACTTTATTCATTTGTACTATCTTCTCATTTTCTAGTTCTTTTCAATAGCTTTCTTTAATCTTGAGCTAAATATGTAAAACCAAATTTGTTAATTAAGAATAAGAGATAAGGAAACAAAAGCAATTAAAACACACCAGGTCTTATATGAACTCAAGTAATTGGTCCTTAAAATCATAGTTCTTACTAAGTCATAGGGTATTTCCCATATCCATAAATAACCGTTAAATATGTCGACTCAAAACACGATACTTCACAAATAACTATATAAGTCGTGTTCGAGTTGGACAATTCAAGATGCTAACTCCACGCACTTTTCACCCCTATATTGTGATACGGATGTATTGACCCATTTGGAGGTTTTTATTCTGAATATTATGGAATAAAGGGTTAAAAACTTTTATTTATATTGATTTTTGAACATTTCACCCGTATATTTATCTATCCATTAATGTCTGGAGGCATTCGGCATGATATATGGATGAGACATTGATACCCATAATTTAGGTTAATTTAGGTTAAGTCGGTTAAAATTTACCCAATAAAAAGACCATACGACATCGTTTTGACCTATTACTAAAATGGCCTCACCAATTTGTAAAATGTACTTAAACCTTTACAATGTGATAGTAACAAAGTTACTTGTGAACAATTAAAATGATATAAATATTTAGTCTTCAAAAATAGTTATTTGTCGTTAATTGTTTAATTTCTATATATAAAGTGGTTAAAGATATTAGATAATTTAATAATCTATTTCTCTAATTTTTGCTCCTACACTTCTTTTACACCATTTATTTTAAATAACACCAATTGCCTAGATTTGAACATGAGACGTAGAAGCATGTTAATTTTCACATATACTTGGCAAATGTAATTGTTCACGTGTTGCTCCTCTTTAATGGTACAGCCTAACTTGAGGCATCCTCAAATTAATGATACAGCCTAACTTTAGGCATCCTGAAATTCAACGATCCACGTGACGGTTAATTAAATTCCAACGGCCAACTGAATGAAAAAGACTGTCCACCAATCTCATGCTAACAATCAAGCCCAATTGTTGGTCACACTCAAAACAATGTCTATTTCCCTCCAAAACTTTTGATGGTTAGAAAGAGAGATACCAAACCCATTCAAGACAGTGGCGGTGGCGGCAAATGGGTAAACAAACCCATGGCTAAAGGCGAAGAAGGGTTTGATCAGGCCGACTTGCTGGAGCAAGGCAAGTAACTGGGACAGAAATTTGAGTGCAGTCCACATCGTTGCTTGCTAGATGTAGTGGTGTCTGGTGAGGTGGGGTGGGGTGGTCAAGGCGTCAAGCCATAACGCAACGTATCGCGTGTGGCAGCATCCCATACTTATGGGTGAGACATGTGTTTCCAAGGTTTGGTGGGCTTATTTGTTATGAGGTAGCCCTACTGAGATCCAGGTAAGGTAACAGGTCGCTTGAAACGAGTCACATTTTAGTACAACAATCAAAACATGTTGGGGTGCGTCGACCCACAAAGTTTTTGTGCATTTAATAAAATATCAATAACCAATGCGTTAATTATGAAACAAAAGCAATCTTACTATCATGATAATAATTATAAATTACTAATCGAACTAAACCTATTGCCCCTTTTGTGGGATTGCAGGAACAACCTACGGTAAGAGCTACTTTGCGGGATCTTCTATAGTTCATTTCATTTTTCGTCCGCGATAGTAATTAGTCGCTTCTTTTTCTCCAAAGCGCAAGATCATGAGCAGTTTTTGTATACATTGTAATTTTCATATACACACACATGATTATGAAGAGGAGAAACTTATAAGTTCACTAGACTTGAATGGGTCAAATTTATTAAACAGCAAGAAATTTGACACACAGGACAAACCTCTCAGCAACAAAATGGAAAAATATATTTACATAGACGACGTGGGACTTCAACTTTACAAACAAATTCACACGTTGACACAAATCCAAAGACTCAGCACCGACCCGTTCTTTGACGATGATCAAATATCAAACTCAAGAATCACTCAAGTTCAAACATGCAAATAATCGATACGTGTTTGATTACACAGGGAAGATATGAACTTACAGGTGTTTCATGTTCATGCAATTGACTCTATTAAGGGCTCTCTGGTTTCTTGTTTTAATTGATTGTTGTAGTAGAAGTACAAAGCCAATTGCGTGATTCCCAGAATGGTCCCTATACCATTTGGAACCTAAAATTTAAACAAAATACAGATGTTAGAATGTTGATTATCACAACCAAAACAGAAAAATATTTAAAAAAAATTAAAAATAGAACTTTGCTTTGCTGAAAGAAGCTTACATAGATGAAAGGATCGAAATTGAACACTCCATATAATAAAAATGAGGTGCTCATCAAGAAAGTAGAGAGTGAGAGGTAAAACGGCATGAATTCAACACTCCTGGTCTGAATCACTAGATTCTGGAACAAAAAAGCGATCTCATTAAATGTTACGAAATTTAACGGAAGTGATTAGATTATAACGTAAGTTCCATAGGAACATACCATTACTGACAACGGGGAAGCAAACATTGATATGAGGGTAGCACAACTTAAAAACCCGATGATTAGATGTCTAAGTTCAAGATCAGTAACAAGCAAACTCCCAATCGCAATGGCAGCAAACAGACCAAAAACTGCCAGCAGTATTCCAGACATCTTGAACTGCAAAGACGAACTCACGTTTAATATATAAATGATTTCGATAAAATTTTAACAAATTATAGGCATTCTGACCTTTTTGTTTTTCTCAGCATGTGTTATATAGATAACTATGTATGTTAACTGGAAAACCGCACCAACAGAGTTGACCGTTGTGACCAACAAATTATCATATGATATGAGCGGGCAGCCATACCACGCGCAGATCAAGCAGTTCAAGAGGGCGTAAACGTATGGGATTCCTGAGAACTGTTCTGTTGATTGGTTTCTGATGATTCTTCGAAAAGTTGGTCTGGAAATAAAAATGTTCGTAAATGTTAGGTTTAATTTTATTCAGAATAAACCCTTGATTTGGGAAATTTTGTTGATACTTACATTGGTGACACAAAGAGCCCAAAAGCAAATATGTTCCCTGCAAACAAAGAATTTGCACCATTACACAAGATATTTGGACCAAAAGTGGTATACTTTTCAAAGAAAGGAGAATCTTAAACTGTTAATTATAACTTTATAAGATTAAATTTTATATACATGGAGATACTTTTGTGCTCAAATATAATCACTTGCAATCAGATCTTAAGAAATTTGCAATTCAAATCTTATGAAATCAGATCAAATTCATATCCAGATCAAACATCAATAACTATAATATGCAATCATAAGTTTTAAATCCCTAATTCATCACGTTCGCAACACAAATCAACCCTAAATTCTAAACAACAATCATCAAACTCATTCAGTCCTGTACATCCTCTAGGTTTTCAACATCAAACAGAATTCAAAACACGAGTATTAACATTCGTGTTCGATCATCACGCAAATATAACCAATTCATCCGCTACTTACGCAACAAAAACGGAAATCCGTCAGAATAACAAAAACAAACCACATTGCACACGAATTTCCTACACAATTTCACCTACAACATGATCAAATAGCTGCAACTAACAGGATCACAAAGTTTCAGATATTATCTCGACAACGAGTTACATCCGAATCATTCACAACTTCATACCTACAAACACACAATTAAACTTAGAGAAATAAAATGAATATATTCGATTTCGAACCAGCTATTCCAGCAGCTTGCTTAAAAGCCTCAAACGATTGAGGCGAAACAAAAGCCGCCATTGATAGATAAACCAATCTTCTTCGTTGTCTGCCTCACCTGTGTGAAATTCGTCCGGTGATGTTTGTGTGATCGTGTTTATAGTCAATTTTTGAATATAAATTTCAATGATTGCTGCAAGTTTCAAGCGAAATCGAGAGTGAATAAGAATGAAAGCGAATTGATTATTATTTTACGAATCAGAAGAATCACGTGGCTCGGGAGTTGCAAGCCTGTATGTAGTGAGTCAACTCGGATTCCAGCTGTTGTTTCCCGGATAAACTTCAGGTTGTTGGTTAACTACCTTTAAGCCCTTCAACTTTCTGGACATTACATCTGATAAGTCTCTTATTTAATTCAAGTCTCTTAATTAATGGTTCTATATATAGCATCTACTGAGATTCACAATAAATGATTAACATGTATCTCATATTTTTCATGATTATTATAAGATTAAGTATTGTACTCTTAATACAATAAAACAAGCTATATTATACGTATTTTGGAAGTTCTAAGCAAAAGAAAAGGCATCATCCTTTTTCACATGTCAATCATTATTTTTTAAGATGTAGAATTCAATCTCTATTTTCCTTGTGGACAGAACTGACACTGTGATTTTTTTTAAATAAAGGCTAATGATACTAAAGCCCAGTCTCCCAAATGGGCAAGATTTCTTCAAGATTAAGTCATATCACCGGAGTGAGTGATCTGGATCACTAAATCTTCTATTTTTGTAAAGAAAATCTCAATATAGAGTTATTTAAAAAAACTTTTGTTAAAATTTAGAGGCCCCATATCTTGTAAGGGTCCTAGACAACGACTTAGTTTTCTCAAAGATTGAAGCCTTATACGATGTAATTCAATCATCACAAACATAAGTGCGAGATTTGTAAGTTGAAACCAAAGTATAAATAAAATAAACCCGTCAAATTATAGTTTAAAATCCGATCTGACGGATAATGTTACTTGGAAGTGATATAGGCACTTTGGAGATTCAAAGCAACATGGTTAATGTGAGTTGAGGTTGTTTTTCAGCTGCATGAATATGCACCTTTAACTAGATTGAGGGTGGATTGAGAACATAGGTAGAGGAAGAGGGTAGGTGAGTGACTATCATATACCCACAACTTACCAAACCACATAGTTATACCTTTTATAAAGATAATTAATTAAAATTGAAGTTAATCATTGCTGGGTGGTGGTGGACCAGTGAGGGATGCAACTTGTAAGTTGTAACTTTGTAATTAACAAATGTTTTGTGCTTTCAATAATATTATTTTTCTAACGATAAACAACGAGTCCTTCAAATGAGTTACTGATTAAATTTCATCAGATCGGAATACACTCGACTTCGAACTGGGGAAAACCTTCACCTAAGGCAAAAGCCCATGAACACTCGCCCGAAGGCACGACAATGCGGTGAGGCGCGACCTGTTCAATTCAAGGATCGATCTAGCGGTCGCCGCCTACTTGCCTAGTCTCTCATCGTCATCAGGTTCCACCGAAAACTAATGGGGCGAAGCAGGAATTGAACCCGGACTCTTGGAAACCAAAGTCTCTCCCTTACCACTCCACCACAATCTCATTGGCCTCTATAATATTATTTGTTTTATTTATTATATTTCACATATTGTCTAGATGGTCCTTGTGATTTGTCTTTTTTTTTTTTCATATTTAGTCTCAAACTTTCTAAAATCACATATGTTTTCCATATGGTTTAATTGTTTTTACTCAAACTAGCGATGTTTCTCCGTGCTACGCGGCGAGAACTCGGTTTGTATCGATTCGAGTTGTTTCGTTTTGATTTTGGCACTCGCTATAGTTAGTAAATGAGAACTAAAAATAAAGTCGCGATGTGCCCAAAATGATCGACACATGTTTTACATCAATCGAAAACCATAAAAACGAATACCGGTTTCGATACTACGGATATTGGTACCGATGTTCTTCGGTTGAAATCGGATAGGTTTCTCACATATCGATACTCGTATAGTTTACAATAAACAAAAATATAGTTTTTAATATTGTTACCGGCACTCATATAGTTTACTTACGATGCAAAAAAAAGTTGTTTTGTATACACAAAAATAAATTACTATTGAACGTTAGTTTTGATTCGATTTGGTACAATAACAACATGATATCCCTTTTCAATAAAGTTTATATCACAATTTTGAAAAAAATAAACATTGATGTAAAGTTAGGTTTAAATAAAAGAAAAGTTAAACGTAGGCAAGTTATTAGAAAATGAAACTAAATGTTGAATAAAATATTATTAAAAATCTTAGAAAATAATATTAAGATAACTCAGATACAAAACTAAAAAGAATACTAAAAGCGAATATCAGTTCCGATACTATCAATATCAGTACCGATGTTGTTCGGTTGAAATCAGATAGGTTTGTCACGAATCAATACTCGTATAGTTTACGATAAAGAAAAATATAGTTTTTTAATAGTATTACCGACACTCGTATAGTTTACGACAAAAAAAACTTGTTATGTATACACAAAAATAAATTACTATTAATCGTCGGCTCTGGTGTCACACCCTGACCCGCAGCGGATATGGTAGTCAGGGCATGATTGGTTTTTCATCAAAGCTCATGACATTTACTATAATAAAGTTTCATATTTATTATTTCAAAATTAAAAGGAAAAAAATTCCAACAAACACATAAACCATACAAGCACAAAATGTTCTAAACATGACATTCAAGTAACGCTTTATTTTTCTTCTAAGGCTCAATCCTATGTGTTCCTTGCTTCAACATGTTCACCTGTATCATGTGTAAAAATAGATATTTGGGTCAACAAAAGTTGGCGAGTGAATCCTGTTTAAATATTTGAAAGAAATGATATGTTGATTAGTTTAATAAAAATATGCATAAACCAAATATGAGCAAACGTATATGTAAACTATTCACAAACCACATAATCATCTAGCAATGTACATGTGAGCATGATAAGCAATGTGCTGTGAGATCAAGCTCAATCAAACGGAGCCGACCTAATTAGGCAACGCGATGCTCTACCGTATGCAACGGGGAATTGATGGGCCTAATGTGAAAGATTGACTTAAATGAGAAAATATAGCCACGAATAACAATAACCAAATAATATCACATAGCACGTTAGATCATAAAATGGTAGTAGCACAAGTGTTTGAATAAATGATATAAATAAACGACACATGATACACCCAAAACATGAATAAAAAATGGAAGTTTGTAGGAGTTCACTCACAGTGGGTGCGTTCTTGATTTGATAACGAGCGCGCACGATTTAAAGATACCAACCGACGAGAAAAGCTAACTTAAATATTCACGTAATAATTCGGTAAATGTATTTCTTTTATTTAAAATTAGTATTTTTATTTAATAAATTTTATTAGACTTTTTAGATAACTTTATAGTATTTATTACTAATTTTTATACTTAAAAGGACTTATTTTATTATATAATTTTATGGATTTTAGAGAGAAAAAAAAAAGAAAAAGGTTAATTAAAAAATATACCCCTTTTAGGTGTCGAACCAGTCGGATCGGGTGGTTTTGGCAGCGTGTGGGGATCGAACTCGTGACCTCTCGTATACGTGCACGCAGCTCTACCAACTGAGCTACGTGTCTAACCCGAAATATATTGAAATTTAATTACATATATACACAAACTGAGATAATTCCTTTTTCTAATTAATTAAAAAGGTTTGTAAATATACGAATCATGCATATAACTGGACTCGAACCGCGACCTGAGATTCGTGTTGCACACAGCCCGACCAATTGGGCTGTGTGACTAACCCGAAGAATATAGGATTTTTATTAAATTTATACTCTAACAGAGTCTTAATATGTATAAGTATTAAAAAGGGTTGGTATATTGTAGGAAATCGGAACCGTGTGTGAGACTCGAACTCGGGTCTGTTCGTTTAAGATGCACACAGTCCACCACTGGACTGTGTGTCTAACCCGGTATAAACACCGGTTTTAATTCTATTTCTACACATATCCGACTTCATCTTCTTCCTTATAAACCCACTGATTAAAACCCGATTGAATAAACTGCTGGATTACTTGATTATACTCTTACCGATCATAAAAATTAAATGACAAGAAAAGGGTTCAAGTGTTTATACCGAAGCGGGAGTGATCTTGTTTTTCTCCGTGATGTTCCGGCGACAAGTAGCTTTCCGGCGAGGGTGAATTTTGAAAGCAGAGAGAGTGCAGAGTGTTTTGTGAGTATGAGCGAGTTCTATATGAGTTCATGGATCGCTATTTATAGTCGAAGGTGTGGGTTCAAGTTGGAATTCGGTTTCGACAGTTTCAGTCAAAGAATTGATTACCGTAATGATTTGCATAACCGATTTGATCATTGCTGGCTCATTAATTGAGTCTAACACATGATTAGAAACAGTTTCTTGGTTTAATTTGCAAAAGAAACGAAGATTGATGATTATTTTGAGATTTTCATCCGTTACAGGCGGGTGTTTGAAATTTTGATTTATGGAGGTTGTTTTAATATAAAAATTATTTGTCTTGGGATTATTTCAGATATGTGTGTTAGTGTAGTGGTGTGTTGTATGTGTTGGTTGGGTGAGTACCCGGCTTCGATACCCACGGTCACCCTTTGTATGATTTTTATTTGTTTTTATTATTTTTAGTTTATTTATTAATATTATTATTATTTTTATTTATTATCATTATTATTTTAACCCTATTGTTTTATTTATTATTTTATGCAAATAATATAACGAATTTAAACGTTTAACATAAATACGTAACGAAACTTCAGATCATATAATTGAATTACAAAACGGAGCGGATTTTAGAACCCGTTTTACAACGAATGTTAAATTTGGTTCGATTGGGTACGATGATGACACAATATCCATTTTCAATAAAATTCATATCACAATGTTAAAAAAATAAACATAGATGCAGAGTTAGATTTAAAAAAAAAAAAGTTAACGTAATCAAAAATCAAACTAAATGATTACTAACATATTATTACAGATATTAGAAAAATGATATTTAGAAAATTCAGATAAAAATCTAAAAAGGAATACTAAAAAGATTTATAACTACTATTCATGGTCACTTCAAATTAATATGTATAAAATATAATACAATAAGAACTAGTCATTTTCCCCACGCTATGCGGCGGGAATTCAGTCGGTATTTGTTCGGTTCGTTATGATACCGTCTTTCACTATAGTAATCGAAAAAGAAAAACCTTACATCTATTGAAAACAATAAAAACTAACATCGATATCGGTACCGATGTTGTTCAATTGATATCGGTCGGGTTGGTTTGCGGTCTATGTTTATTTTCTTGAACAATGCCATATATAAATTATTAAAAATGGCTATTGTGCCATTATCGTACCAGGCAGAACCAAAACTGACTTAACAACATTTGTCTGGTATTTATTTTTTGTTGTTTTTTTTTTCTTTTGGTAAACCAAAATCATATCACTATTAAATTTTTTTATTTTTTGTTCGATAACAATATCATACTGTTACTGTAGTGAATCAAACGAACTACATCGGTTTGTAGCACTGGTATTTATTTATATTGGTTTTAATATAACTCTATATATGAGGATAAATGGATATCGGTACCAATACCATGAAAATTTGAACCGATAGATAACGTTCGAACAACATTGGTATCGGTCCCAGGTGTTCGTTTTTATCGTTTCTGTCGATGTAAAACATGTGTTGATTTCTATGCCAAATGCATGACTCATACCGACATATACCAATATAGATCAAATGCTCATGGTAACGGTAACGTATCATCGCAATGTGCAGACAAAACATGGAATGTACCATCGCAATGTGCAAACAAATAACATGGAATGTTAAAAATAAATAAACATAGATGCAGATTTAGATTTTTTTAAAGTTAACAAACGTATGTTGTTACTAAAAAATTAAATTGAATACTAAACAAAATACTACCTACTAATAAACAATAAATATTCAAGAATTATTAATTACTATTTATTACTAAAAATTTAATAATTAATATATAAAATATTACTAAAAATATAAACAAAGACCTAAAAATTTTGAGTTACTATTCATTGTAACTTACTAATCATGTGTATAATATAATAATAGATAGAAAATAAAAACACATACAATCTACTTTTGTACATAATGACTAATTGCAAGAGCCATAATGGATTAGAGCAAAAACAAAATGGAGATTTAGGGTAACAAACTATAGAAAAAAAATTGGGGAAACTAGAAAACAATTTAGGGCAAAATAAACTTGTAAAATTCATATAATGCTTAATTGGTTGAGATTTGAGACCGTTCATTGTCCAATAAGAGACGAGAGAGAGATTGTGGATACATCCTTCGATTTCCATGGGCAGAGGGTGATGCTTCTTTTTTCAAAGTGTTCCGACTTCTATTTGGTATCCCGTTGTTCTTAGATGCGCTAGTTAGTTGCTCACCAAGGCCTAAATTATATTAATACAAAAGTTTGGAGGCCTTGTTCACATGGAGGCTCAAAGCAACGACTTGTTTTTACTACCCCAACAATCGGCGTTGCTTGGATCAAACTCCACAATTATTATTATATTTACTTCTATATCATTATTACTAGGTTATGGACTCTGTGAGTTACATAGGTTGAATAAACAAAATATCTCACGTAAGTAAAAAAATGATAACTACCATAAAAATTGCTTAAGAACACCCATAATCAGGAAAATGTCAATTTCTTTGAAAGTTGAAGAAAAATAAATAAATTAACACCATTTAAGAACTCAACAATGTCTATCCTACATTCCACGTCTCGAACCTAAAGAAGTGTTTAGCTGATGAAGGACTCCAAGTCCCACTCGAAGACCTTCAAATCAACGAGACTCTACACTTCGTGGAGAAACCTGTCGAGATCATAGACCGAGGTATCAAGCAATTGAGGCGCAGTCTAATTTCCATAGTCAAGGTTCGATGGGAAGGTAAACGTGGCGCCGCATTTACTTGGGAACTCGAAAATGATATGAAGGCAAAGTATCCACATCTGTTCGTTACACCTTCCTCTTGAATAAATTTCAGGATGAAATTTCCTAAAGGAGGGGAGACTGTAACGCCCCGCTTTGTGTACTTTCCTTAATTAGAAAGTGTAATCGTAATTCTATATATGGAAACTTGTATTCGTATCGTATTCGTATTTCTTTCGCCAATCTTGTAATCCGAAACTTGAATCGTAATAGAATTCATATTTGATACATACTTGTCTTGCATACATTCAATTGTTAAATACGTGTTTACATACAAACCAATACTTGTTACACGTGCAATACTCATACATTCATACTTGATACCTAAAATATACTTGCATATACTTTACACACTTAAAAACATGCAAAAATGTCAAGTTATAACATGAAATAAAAGAAAAACCAAGTTAAGGGACTAAAAGTGACAAAAAATAAAGAAGATTCTGGAATTATACCCCTCACGGCCCGCGACTAGCCCTTTTTGTATCCGGAGTTGTGGTTTCTAGCTCATGGATTGCGCAATTTTGTGTTTCTTACATTAATTACATTCACCTAACTCACCCCCTAACCTCAACTATAAATACCCACCTCCTCCCACTCTCATTTCACACCTCAAACATTCATCTCTCTCTCTCTAAAGATCTCTTTCAATTCTGAAAGTTCAAGACTTTCAAGTGAGTTCTAACTCACCTTCACCTCTCTTATTTACTATTTCTTCCTTCTTAACACTTGGAACACCTCTAGGAGTGCTTCCATAGGTTTTCCATGGAAAACCAACATGGAACATCACCATATTTAAGGTCACAAGTGTAAAAACTTTCCGTTTTAATAGGGTTTTAACCCACAAGTGTTGTATCCTTCCAAGCTTGTTCTTGAAACAAGACTTGCGTTGGTAGTGTGTGATTACTTGGTAGCCTTGGGTATCCTACCTTTAATCCACCACCTCACTTGATGATTTTGTTTATTTCACAACTTTTATTTTCATTTTAACTTATTCATGACCATCCTTGTTGTCCTTATGACAACCTGTGCATTGGTGAACTATACGAAAGAGGTT
This sequence comes from Scalesia atractyloides, assembly GCA_947069175.1. NCBI lineage: Eukaryota > Viridiplantae > Streptophyta > Magnoliopsida > Asterales > Asteraceae > Scalesia > Scalesia atractyloides. The sequence continues at coordinate 67,480,532 of CAMTDV010000020.1, read as the reverse complement.
AAAGGAAGGTTATCCTCCTACCTCTATGCATGACTTCTATGAACTTCCATGATGTTTATGATCTACTTATTACGTATACTATATATAGATAAATATACACACACATTAACCGAACCCTTGATGATAATCGAATGATTGTCCGTCATGGTACTAGGTTACATCACTTAAGTACCCAACTTCTCGTTATGATTCTAATGGTATCTTAACCCATGAAAACACATCATGTCACACCCCAATCGATGGCGGAAACATCGGAGTGAGATGAACTAGATTGCTCGAGACATCATAACACTATTTGTGACAATATTTAATTAAACAACCCATTTCATTTCAAATCACCAAATTGTCAAATACGATACAATTCAAGTACGAAACAACATGTATGAAACATGTTCAACAAAATGTATTAAATAACTTTGTATTCTAAGCGTGTTTCTATGCCGATCCTACTAAGTTTCGTCATGTCAATCTCATCAACCTGGAACATGTTAAAAAGTATAGTTCAATAACAAAGTATTGGCGAGTACACAAGTTTGATATCATAGCATAAGTAATAAAAAGATTTAAACAAATCCACATGATAAGCTAGTATACGAGATAAATGTAAACAAGCATGTGAACTACAAGTCAATCCTCTAGTGTACCGCATAATAGATTAATAACTTAACATTGACCACAAGTATACGGGCGGTGCGTTACTCCTATAGCGCTATACATGTTAAGGGAGGCTTGATCGAAGTTAATGACATTTAGTATCACATAAGAATGTACCAAGTAACAACTCAAGTATCACATAACTTTAGCATCTATGATGGATTGTTTGTGTGATTTCATAGAATAAAAGTGTGATTTAGTGTATTTATGATAGATTTACATATTGCACTCAAAAGTGTAAAGCGTAAAAAGGGTATAGAGTGTACTCACGGTTTTGCAAAGTTAAGTTCCGTGAAAACGTTTAGGTTGATTAGGGGAACGAACACCAAGTTATCCTACACAAGGAAATGTAGGTGTGTGAGTATTGATTTGACAATAGAGTTTGATAATTTTAGGAATTAAAGTATGCAAAAGTATGTATAGTCGAAAGTATTTATCTAGACGTTAACGCTCATTTTTGACACTATAAGCCCCGAAGGGTGTTTGTGTTTTTATGGGTCATGCCCAATAGAATCGTAACGATGGTTAGATCTTAGATAAAATAACCTAATATTAGGACAAGTAACCATATGGTCATCGTCAAAGGTTCGGTTATATTTATTATTTACATATATAGTTTACATATATTATTACAAGTTTATCATAGATTTCATATAAGTCATGGATATCATATAAGTCATGCATGGAGGTAGGAGGATAATCATCCTAAACTTCTTTCGTAAGATTCACCAATACACAAATTGCCACAAGGACAATTCGGATGGTCAAGAATATTGCACATCACTAAGCTACGCTTCGAACTGAATAAGCAAGCTAGGTGCATGCATCCCGAACATGGCAACGTTTGGGGATGTGTCGTAGCCTTGTTACTCTAGTGAAAGTGAACCGTAGCTTAATGGATAGAGATCATCAAGTGAGGGGTGGATTGAAAAGTTGGATAGCCAAGGCCTCTATGTAATCACACCTTCACCAACACAAGCTTGTAAGCTTGGATGGCTCAACACTCGTGGGTTTAAAACCCTAGTAAAACCATAATTTTAGAGGCATATTATACCTATTGATTTTGTATGAAACAAGTCTAGCTAGCTCCCTAACCATAAACTTGATTAGAGGCATAAGCAGCAGAGTTGTTAAGTTTAAAAACAAGTTCGCAAAAAGTTTTATAAGTTTAACTTCCAAAACAGAAAGTTTGGCCCTAAAAATGGTATTGTTCCACCTTGGTTTTCCATGGAAAACCTATGGTAACATCCCATGGGGCTTAGCAAACAATGTTGAGGAAGAAAACATGAAAAAACTTTGAAAATCTTAAAGTTTGAAAAGATAAAAAGTGGGCAGAAAGTTAACACACTTTTGGACCTCAAAATGGTGGGGTTTCACCTTAGTTTGCCCAAGAAAACTTATGAGAACCTTCCTAGAGGTTTTCCAAGGGTGTTAGAAAGAAAAACAAGGCTTGAAGAAGAAGGGAAGTGAGTTGAAACTCACTTGCAAACTGTTTTGGGACAGCAGTGAATTCTAGAAGTTTGAGAGATGTTTGAAGTGTTTGGAGGCCTGTAAAAGTGAGAAATGGGTTGGGGAAGGCTTTATTTTATAGGTAATGGATTAGGGTTAGGTTAAGTTAGCATTTAATGGGGTTTGGTAGTTGTTAAACTTGAAAAACAAAACCCTAAGCACTCTTGACAGCTTGCGGCCGCAAGCTATCTTTCTTTCTTTTTTTTTGTTTTGCTAAATAAGATTAGGTTTAAGTGTTGATTAATTGATGTACATTATATTCATACAATTGTGACATGTTTGGAAGATCAAAAACAAGGTTTAAGGGTCTTACATAAACCAAAAACAGACTTGTTTATGTAGAAGTGTTACCATATAATTTTGACAAGTTTTATGATACCGAAAGCTTAAATAATTTGCATTAGAATCACTAATCATCTTGCTTAACTTTGGCATTAAGATTTATAAACGTATAATAGGCATTTACGAGTAATTTGGAATTGATTTATCAAGCAACAATGTAACATATGTTCATAAGTTTAAGCATGTGTGAAGTTTATGAAATTCGCATAATTGATCAATTGGATTATAATCAAAGCCTTAGATTTACAATGATTTGGAGATAGAAATATGATTACAAGGTTTGGACTTTCCAATTATAGAAATGCGAAGCGAACTTACTAAAAACGGAAAGTTACAAATGCGAAGCGTTACACATCAACCCAAACGGGTATCATAGTGTTAAAACGAGTATTAAGTCTAGGTGGTTATTTTCCCATATACATACTTTGGCTTATTTAAATTCATAATCCTCCGTTATCATCCGAATACTTACCAACCCACGTTTTCATCTTGTAGGATAACTCGGTGATCCTCCAACTCTCCAAACTCTTCACCAAAAATACCAAGTAGAAGCTTACAAAACCGTGAGTACAGTTGACCCATTTCACTTTTTACACAATTTGGGTTGTGACATGTTAACTTATAAAATACACCGAATACACACACTACATGCTTTATACACTCGATCCGTTATACATGCTTATTTTTATGCTTAGGTTCATGCTAGATTCATACATGCTTCTTGTCATTAACTTGGCTAGCCCCAACTTAACATATATAGCGCTATAGGAGTAGCACACTGCCCGTCGGGGTATTGTTAAGATTAAGCCAATTCTTGCTCTTATTCATACTTTAGTCTCATTACTTTGTGTGACGAGGGACACTTAATTCTTGTGGATACTTGGGTTTGACAATTAGTATTGCATGCTAGCTTACCTTGTATACAATTGCTATGTGGATTTAAGTAAACCCTTTTATACTTATGCTATGTACCTAAACTTGTGTACTCGCCAACACTTTTTTTTGTATCGAACTATACTTTTAACATGTTGCAGATTAAAGATGTTGAATATGATGAATCTAGTAGGGACGACATAGAAACGCACCTAGAATGTCAGGCTTTTTATGTTGTAATTTTTGTTGAAGTTTATGCTGTAATTAACAATTTGATTTATGAAATGAAATGAATTTTTGATTTAAATTTTGTCGCAAATAGTGTTATGATGCCTTGAGCAATCTATTTCGTCTCACTCCGATGTTTCCGCCATCGGCTGGGTGTGACACTCGGCTACAAATTTTGCAATTTGGCGTCCCTCCTTTTACATTCATCTTCTTTGAAGACTCAGTTATTTTTGGTTTCTTTACCGGGCTTGGATTTGTATCCAACAACCTCCTCTCCCCCCCATTCCACCTATTTTCTCAAATCTATCTCCCGCTCTCAAGCGACATTGACAATTTCTATGAGGTGTTCATACTTCGAGGGAGTCATAAACTCCTTATATTCCGCACTCAGCATGTTATAATTATAATAAATCTTTTGCTTTTCTGTTTGTACCAATTCTTCACAAAACCTGAGTTTATCGAGGAACACCCCCGTGATCTTATCGATCGATTCTCCCTTTTGCCTTAGCTGAATGAATTCTTCTTTGATCTTGTAAATTATGGCCTTTGGGCTATGATGTTTAAGGAATGGCACCTTAAACTCTTCCCATGTCATGTTTCTTGTGGTTTCGGCCCCTTGTTCTTTTCTAAGATTATCCCACCAATCTTTTGCTTGACCCTTTAATTGCCTGGTCCCATAAGCTATGAAATCGGTTGCATCTAATGAGTTCTCTGAAAGACTCTTTCAATGTCGCTTATCCGTCGTTGACAAACGATTGGATCTACTTCCCCATTATAAATTGGCGGTTTACATGCCATGAACTTGTCATATGGACACACTTTCTTCTTTTTGGTCTTGTCTTTCTCTTGCACAAGACTTTCTCTTAACTAATTCAATTTTTACTTCTACAACCGATAAGATTGTAGTTTGTAGCCTATCCATGAGTTGAGGTAAAATGGCCTCCAAGGCCTTTCCGACTTCCTCGGAAATCTTTTCTCGTATCTCCACCGCCATAGGGACACTGTATCATCTCCAGTTGCTTCAGACATCTCTTTAGCTGAAATGTCCATAGTAATTTTTTTTGTAAGCAACTTGTTTAATAATTTCTATATTATTATATGGATTTAGCCAAGTATAAAACTTGCCTTTACCGTTTATGTTTAGTGTATTTTTTCCGGGTTCGAGTGTATTAATACACTCCCTCCCATACATCTTAAGTTGTTTTCTTTTCTTATATTCTTAATTGAATTTGTTTCATAACTAATTCTCACTGCATGTCTTGATCAAGCCATAACCAAACACTTTTGTTTTTAACCTTAAGCTCTGATTGCCAACTTGAGACATCCATAATTATAACATAAATATTCCATATAAAATTTTATATGGAAATTAAGCAAACAAAAATATGTTTTACATACCGTACTAAGTAGTTTAAACTTTTATAAATATCCAAAACGAAACAACATTTTACATAAAAGTTCATACATAATTTGAACAAAAACAAGCGAAAGCTTAAAAATCAGGAGTGTTCGGTCCTTCTTCATAGCTTGATCATAGCCCATGGATATATTGATCTCCATTTCTTACTAATTTACAATTAATTAGTGTTTTATTAAATAAGAATGGATACACAATATAATTAAATTAACAAACTTTAAAATTTTAATTTAATAAATTCTGAAGTAGTGTCGGCGATAGCTGTAAGCCGCGTCGGCGACGCTTCTTCTAAAACTCCGTCGGAACTGGACTACCGTAGCCAGTCATTTAAGGCGTCGGATAACTGTGTAGCGTCCGCGACGACCCAACAGGGCGTCGGCGACGCTGCTTACTGCAGAACTTTTGCTGCTGAGTTATTTTCCTTGTTCGTTTGACCCATTTCATGTCCCTGACAATAAAACACAGCTCGAATCATATAGAAAAACATCAGTACAATATTGCTTCTTGTTTTCAGTTCTATAATACATTTGTTATGAGTGTTTATAATTCTCCGTATCTAAAATCGTAAAACTATTTATTTTGACTCATTTGCACATTTGGTTAAACAAACTTGATAAATATCAATTTTTTACAGAATCATCAGTTTTTGTAAACGTATCTCGTTCTTTGGGGTGATTACGTCATAATTTAAGTGTTTGTTATTCGGTTACACTTAATTTCTGATTTTACCCTTTTGACCCATTTAGTCGTCTTAGCGAAGTCCACCACTTCTATTCAAACAAACTTCAATTATTACGATGTTGATCCGTTTATTCGTCTTAGCAAAGTCCATCGCTTTTATTCGATCAAACTTCAATTATTATGATGTTTGATCTGTTTACTCATCTTAGCGAAATCTTTTATTCGGCCAAACTTCAATTATTACGATGTTTGATCCGTTTGTTCATCTTAGCAAAGTCAATAGCTTTTATTAGATCAAACCTCCAATTATTACAATATTTGACATGTTTGGTCATCTTAGCGAAGTCCATCGCTTTTATTTGACCAAACCTTCAATTATCACTATGTTTGACCCGTTTGGTCGTCTTAGCAAAGTCCATCGCTTTTGTTCGACCAAAGTTTCAATTATCACTATGTTTGACCCATTTGGTCGTCTTAGTGAAGTCCATCGCTTTTGTTCGACCAAAATTTTAATTATCACTATGTTGGACCCATTTGGTCGTCTTAGCAAAGTCCATCGCTTTTGTTTGACCAAACTTTCAATTATTATTTTATTTATCAACATATATCTCTACAAGAATAATATTTAAATCTTATATAATGATAATACGCGTACCTCAAAGCTTTCCTTTTAGTCGTGTGTCTGCACCAGCTTGACTCCCTGACCCTTCGCTTATGTTGCCTATAGTGTACAAGCCAAGTGTTATTAAAGCTTCTCGGCATAACTAAGGCATGTAGATTAGCCGTGCACTACACCTCATGTTATTATCATCATTTTTGTATATATATTGATCAAGATTGACAATTCATTTAGGCGTTTCATCAAGCACCTTATACGAATATATTTTAGTTATTTATTATAGTTCTATTGAACCTTGGCTAATCAAAACCATAATTTAACTAGTTCAATTTACTCAGCACAATTCATATTAACATGTAAACTTCTATAGATTCTTGTCATTAAATTCATCATCAACACGAGCATTTGGGGCATTTCGTCTTAGGATCAAGACCACTTCTTGATACAAAAATCTTAATAATTTCAACATAAACTTTTTATGAGATCATCAACAAATTTTTGTTAGGATTTCAATCCTATACCTAAGCTACACCTTCCTTAGATCATAACATAAATCAATTATTCAAGAACTTCAATTAACCAAACTTCACCCAAAATCAATCATCACCAAAATTGAAATTGTAACTTACCTTATGTTAGTTAAGGTGTTTCTATGCCAATCCTATGTTAATAAATAATTTAGCATTCTAAGTGTGTTTCTATGCCAATCCTACTAAGTTTCGTCATATCAACATCCTCACCTGCAACATGTTAAAAAGTATAGTTGAATACAAAGTATTGGCGAGTACACAAGTTTGAATCATAACATAAGTAATAAAAACGTTTAAACAAATCCACATAATAAGCTAGCATACGAGATTAATGTAAACAAGGCATGTGAACTACAAGTCAATCTCAAGTGTCACCGCATAATAGATTAAACTTACATGACCACAAGAATACGGGCGATGCGTTACTCCTATAGAGCTATACATGTTAAGGGGAGGCTCGTACGAAGTTAATGATATTTAGTATCACATAAGAATGTTCCAAGTAAACAAATCGCGTATCACATAACTATAGCATGTATGATGGATTGTTTGTGTGATTGCATAATCATAAAAGTGTGATTTAGTGTGTTTATGATAGATTAACATATTGCACCCGAAAAGTGTAAAGCGTAAAAAGGGTGTCGAGTGTACTTACGGTTTTGCAAAGTTAAATCCATGAAAGTGTTTGGGTTGATTAGGGGGACGAACACCAAGTTACCCTACACAAGGAAACGTAGGCGTGTGAGTATTAGAATGATAATGGAGTTCATTAATTTAGGAATTTAAAGTATGCAAAAGTATGAATAGTCAAAAGTATATATTTAGACGTTAACGCTCGTTTTTGACACTATAAGCCCCGTAGGGTGTTTGTGGTTTTATGGGTCATTCCCAATAGAATCGTAACGATGGTTAGGTCTTAGATAAAATAACCTAATGTTAGGATAAGTAACCATACGGTCATTGTCAAAGGTTCGGTTATATTTATTATTTATATATATATAAGTTACATATAATATTAACAAGTTATCATATAAATCATAGATTTCATAGAAGTCATAGAAGTCATGCATGGAGGTAGGAGGATAACCTCCTTAACCTCCTTCGTAAGATTCATCAATCCACAAATTGCCACAAGGACAATCTGGATGATCATGAATGAAATAAAAATAAAGTACTTCACTAAACTACGTTTCGACCGAGTAAGCAAGCTAGGTGCATGCATCCCGAACACGGCAACATTTGGGGACGTGTCGTAGCCTTGTTACTCAATTGAAGGTGAAACATAGCTTAGTGGATAGAAATCATCAAGTGAGTGGTGGATTGAAAGTTGGATAGCCACACACCTTCACCAAAACACAAGCTTGTAAGCTTGGATGGTTTCAACACTTGTGGGTTAAGACCCAAGTAAAACAACAAGTTTAGAGGCATTTTATACCTCTTGATTTTGTATGAAACAATTTTAGCTAGCTCACTAACCATAAACTTGATTAGAGGCACAAGTAGCATAGAGTTGTTAAGAGGAAACAAGTTTAAGAAAAGGTTTATAAGTTTAACTTCCAAAACAGAAAGTTTGGCCATAAAAATGGTATTGTTCCACCTTGGTTTTCCATGGAAACCTATGGTAACATCCCAAGAGGCTTAGCAAGCACTTGAGGAAGAAAACATGAAGAAAACTTTAATTTCTTCAAGTTATGAAAAGATAAACATGAGCAGAAAGTTTAGGACACTTTTAGACCTCAAAATGGTGATGTTTCACCTTAGTTTGCCCATGCAAATTTGTGAAAACCTTCCTAGAGGTTATCCAAGTGTTTTAGAAGAAGAAACAAGGTTTGAATATCAAAGGAAGTGAGTTGAAACTCACTTGCAAACTGAAATGGGACTGCAGAGAATTCAAGAAGTTTGAGAGGATTTTTGAAGTGTTTGGAGGCTTGTAAAAGTGATAAATGGGTGGGGGAATGCTTGTTTACGTAGGGAAGGATTAGGATTTGAGTTAGGTTAGCATTTATGAGGATTAGGTGGTTGATAACATTTCTAGCTAGCTTAGAGTTAGGTTAAGACCCAAGTAAAACAACAAGTTTAGAGGCATTTTATACCTCTTGATTTTGTATGAAACAATTCTAGCTAGCTCACTAACCATAAACTTGATTAGAGGCATAAGTAGCATAGAGTTGTTAAGAGGAAACAAGTTTAAGAAAAGGTTTATAAGTTTAACTTCCAAAACAAAAAGTTTGGCCATAAAAATGGTATTGTTCCACCTTGGTTTTCCATGGAAACCTATGATAACATCCCAAGAGGCTTAGCAAACATTGTTGAGGAAGAAAACATGAAGAAAACTTGAATTTCTTCAAGTTATGAAAAGATAAACATGAGCAGAAAGTTTAGGACACTTTTGGACCTCAAAATGGTGAGGTTTCACCTTAGTTTGCCCAAGAAAATTTGTGAAAACCTTCCTAGAGGTTATCCAAGTGTTTTAGAAGAAGAAACAAGGTTTGAATATCAAAGGAAGTGAGTTGAAACTCACTTGCAAACTGAAATGGGACTGTAGAGAATTCAGGAAGTTTGAGAGGATTTTTGAAGTGTTTGGAGGCTTGTAAAAGTGAGAAATGGGTGGGGAATGCTTGTTTATATAGGGAAGGGATTAGAATTTGAGTTAGGTTAGCATTTATGAGGATTAGGTGGTTGATAACATTGAAACAAAAGTGTATGTGTTGTGACAGCTTCGGCCGCAAGCTGTCCAAGTTTCTTTTTTTTTTAAATAAATATGGTTAGGTTTAATTGTTTGTTTAAATGTTGCATTTCATATGTAATCTAAGTGTGAAGTGTTTGGAAGATTAAAACATGTATAAAGGTGTTACATAAATCCTAAACATAGCTTGCAAGTGTTTAACATAAGTGTGACAAGATTTATGATGCCAAAAGTCTATGCATTTTGCGTTTAATTTGCTAATTGCTTGCTTGATTTGAAACGTTTAAATTTTAAGAATACATGATAAGAATCTACGAGTTAATTCGAAGCTTTATTTTGTGTAACAAATAAGTGTATGAACACAAGGATAAATGCGTATGAAGATTGCGAATTCATATAATTGATCAATTTGATTACAATCAAAACCTTGGATTTACAATGATTCAGAAATGAGATACGATTACAAGGTTTAGACTTCCCAAAAATAGAAACACGAAGCAAACATACTAAAAATGGGAAGTTAAGCGTTATAGTCTCTTCTCCTTTAGGAAATTTCGTCCAAATCTAGAAAGGTGTAATGAACAGATGCGGATACTTAGTCTTCATGTCGCTTTCAAGTTCCCAAGTAAATTCAACGCCACGTTTTCCTTCCCCCCAAACCTTCACGATAGGAATTCAACTGCGCCTTAATTGCTTGGTGCCTTGATCCATGATCTCGTCTGATTATTACACGAAGTGTAAGGTCTCATTGATTTGAAGATCTTCAAGTGGACTTGAAGTCCTTCTTCGGTTAGACGTCTCTTCAAGTTTGAGACGTGAAAGGTAGGATGAACGTTGTTGAGCTCTTGTGGTAGGTCCAGTCGACACACTACCTTGCCAATCCTTTCGAGAATCTTGAAAGGACCCACATAGCGAGGAGCGAGCTTTCCCTTCTTTCTGAAATGAACCACACTCTTCCAAGGGGATACTTTGAGAAGTACAAAGTCACCAATGTTGAATTCCAAGGGCTTGCGTCTTTTATCTATGTAACTCTTTTGTCGACTTCTGGCTTTGAGCAAGTTGTCCCGAATATGCAAAATCTTGTCCGTCGTCTGTTGTATAAGCTCAGGACCGGTGATTTGAGCTTCCCCGATCTCGTGCCAACAAATAGGCGATCGGCACTTGCGATCATGCAATGCCTCGAAAGGTGCCATTTGAATACTCGCGTGGTAACTGTTATTGTACGAGAATTCAACCAAAGGCAAGTGCATATCCCAGTTGCCACCAAAATCGATTACACGAGAATGAAGCATGTCCTCTAGAGATTGGATAGTACGCACGGGTTGACCATCAGATTGAGGATGGAAAGGAGTACTGAGATTGAGGTGAGTACCAAGAGCTTTTTGAAATGTTTGCCAACGACGGGAAGTGAAACGACAATCACGATCCGAGATAATGTCAACGAGGACCCCGTGATGACAGATGACTTCATCCATGTAGGTACGAGCTAATTTCTCAACTCGGTATCTTCCACGTACGGGAAGGAAATGAGCAGATTTGGTCAAATGGTTGATGATTGCCCAAATACTATCATGACCAGATGATGTACGAGGGAGTTTGGTAATGAAATCCATGGCAATACTCTCCCAGTTCCAAACAGGAATTTCCGGTTGTTTGAGTAAGCCAGAGGGACGTTGATGTTCAGTCTTTACCTTGGAACAAGTAAGGCATTTCGAAACGTAGCAGGCGATATCTTTCTTCATACCAGGCCACCAATAAGACGCACGAAGGTCATGATACATCTTATCAGCGTCGGGATGAATAGAATACCGAGATTATGAGCTTCACTCATCAAGAGGTCACGGAGATTATCACGGTTTGGAATCCAAATACGGTCAAGATAGCACATGATGCCACTGGATTTGGTCACGAGTTGGTTTTTTAGCACCACACTTTAACTCATTATCGAGGTTACCCTCATTAACGGTTGAGTATTATGCCTCACGAATCAGCTCTTGAAGCTTTCCCAAGGTTCGGTAGCAACGTACACTCTTAACATGAGTTTTCCGACTAAGTGCGTTGGCTGAAAAATTCGCCTTACCAGGGTGGTGGCGAATATCGTAGTCGTAGTCGTTTAACAATTCCACCCAACGACGTTGACGCATGTTGAGTTCCTTTTGATTGAAGATGTTTTGGAGGCTCTTATGGTCGGTGAAGACCGTACACTTTGTTCCATAAAGGTAGTGTCGCCATATCTTCAATGCAAAAACAACTGCACCAAGTTCAAGGTCGTGCGTAGTATGGTTTTTCTCATGAATATTGAGTTGTCGTTATGCGTAAGTGATAACCTTATCTCGTTGCATAAGAATGCAACCAAGACCTTGTTTTAAGGCATCGCAATACACGACAAAATCGTCGGTACCATCAGGAAGGGCTAGGATAGGAGCATTCAAAGCAGGTCCTTGAGCATTTGAAAAGACTGCTCTTGTTCGGAACTCCAAACAAAAGGTTTATCCTTTTGAGTCAAGGAAGTGAGAGGCATGACAATTTTGGAGAAATTCGAGATAAACCGACAGTAATAACCAGCTAAGTCGAGAAACGAACGAATTTCGGACGGAGTCTTAGGAGCAATCCAATTCTTCACTGCCTCGATTTTCGCAAGGTCAACGTGAATACCAAGTTCGTTGACGAAATGACCAAGGAATTAAACCTCCTTTAGCCAAAATTCACACTTGGAGAACTTGGCGTAAAGACTTCAGTACGCAAAAGCTGAAGGATGAGACGCAAGTGTTGCTCATGCTCTTCTCGCGTCTTGGAATAGATTAGAATACCATCAATGAAGACGATCACGAATCAGTAGATCTAGGGCTTGCACATGCGATTCATCAAATCCATAGACACGGCTGGTGTGTTGGTCAAGCCAAATGGCATGACTATGAAATCGTAGTGCCCATAACGTGTGCGAAACGTGGTCATGGGTATGTCTTCTTCGATGACTCGAAGTTGATGATAACCAGAGCGAGGATCGATTTTCGAGAAACAAGTTGTGCCTTGAAGCTGATCAAAAAGGTCGTCGATGCGAGGAAGAGGGTATCGATTCTTGACCATAAGCTTGTTGAGCTCACGATAGTCAATGCACATTTGGAAGGATCCGTCTTTCTTTTTGACAAATAGAACGGGAGCGCCCCAAGCAGATGTGCTAGGGTGTATGGAGCCTTTATCAAGTAGCTCCTGAAGTTGGCTAGACAGCTCTTGCATCTCCGAGGGTGCTAGACGATAGGGGGATTTTGCGACAGGAGTTGCGCTAGGATGAGATCGATTTGAAAGTCAACCCAACGAGGAGGAGGAGGACCTGGAAGATCCTCAAGGAAGACGTCGGGGTAATCACGAACAACGGGAACTTCACTCACGCTTGGACGCTTATCCTTCTTTTCCACAATGTGGGCAAGAAAGGCGAAGTATTCCTTGCGCAAGTACTTGTTCGCTTGGATGCACGACATAAGCTTGAGTCCTTTAGAGGGTTTCTCGCCATAGACATGTAAGGAATCGTCATTGGGAAAAGGAAGACGAATTAACTTTTCGGAACAAACAACTTCAGCACGGACCCGCCTAAGACAATCCATACCTACTATGATATGGAAGCTACCCATTTGCATGGGTGTGAGGTAAATGGAAAACTTATGATCGTTGAGATTCAAAGAACAATTAGAAAGGACAGAATCGACAGTGACGAATCTTCCATCAGCGACTTCGACTTCGAATGATTTATGCAACTTAGAACGTCTACACTTAAGCAAAGGTTCGAATTCAACGGATACAAAACTTTTATCCGCATTAGTATCAAATAAAAACGTAGCGTAAACATTGTTAACCAGAAATGTACCCATGATTATATCATTGGCGTTTTGAGCTTGTGCGGCTGTGATGACGAAGGCTCGACCGCGAGCTTACTGTTACTGCTGGTTGTTGTTGTTGTTGCGTTGTGGGCAGGTGTTGGTGAAGTGGTTGGGAACTCCGCATCTGAAGTAGGCACGAGCGGTGGTTGCAAGTGGTTGGGTTTGTTTGGTGGTAGGGTTTTGGGGTGCAGTCATGGCTCGAGCTTGGTTGGTGGGGGCTTGCGGAGCACTTCGATATTGCAGAGTGAAGTGTCCATACCTATTGCAGCTAGTGCATAGGCGACAAGGGGAATTAACGGGATGGTGGTAGGGGCAGGTGTTACACTTGGGATGCGACCCAGTGTATGCCTTTTTGATAGGCTCGGAGGGGCTAAGGCTAGCTGTTGAGAGGGTTGAGGGTTTAGCAGAGTGACTACCGCGCGGTTTTGGCTTGAAGCCTTCCGCTTCTTGCCTTTGTTGTTGCTCTTTGGTGGCTTGGGTGAGGTAGGTTCACTGAGGGTTTCGACGGTGGCTTGGTGGGCTTTTGTGGTCCCGTGGACGGCGGCGGTTCTAGACGGAAGCTTTGGGGATAGAACAGATTCGGCAGAATGAAATAGACATGTAGGCGTAGAATCAGCGGAAGCTTTTCAATTCATTCATTCATACATAAAGAGTATACATCTTGACTGGCTGACGGAGTTCCTTGAGAGAATCCGCCAGCTTTTCCCCTAAGGGAACTTCCAAAACTTACAAAACAATGAACACACAACACCTATTTATAGACATGACAACTCGTGCGACGCGAGCCTGTTGTGACTCGTACGAAGGGTCATTCATACGAGTGAGATGTTGTCACTCATACGAGTAACAGAGTCACTCGTACGAAGCACATTGTCACTCGTACGAGTCACATGTCACTCGTACGATCCAGTACTCATTCGCACTTGGGTCGTGTGTTCGTCTCTAATCTATACAATATTCAATACACACTCTTTCTAGCCTATTCGCACAGTAACGGCCATAAAGTGCATCAACAATTTCCCCCTTGGACGTCACTGTCGAAGCTTGAACTTGCACAGAAATCTGAGAGCTGTGTTTGAATATTCTGCAACTTCAGTCGGGTATCTGTTGATGTTGTAATTCCCCCTTGATTGAAGATCCAGGTTTGCATTATCTACGTTTAAGCAACATTCCCCCTGAAATAATTTTCTCCATAAATTGATCTTCAGGTCGTTGTTTCACGGTTCAAGACCACCTCTGACTTGCTTGATCTACAAATTTTCTCGAATAATCACCAACTCGAATTAAACAATGCAACTTCTCCATTTCGACGTTAAGCATATCTGCGTTCCATTTAGCGCACTCCCCTGATGCTCGATCCTCCGATCTTCAAAACCCAACCGGCAATTGACAGAAACTTCGAAATACCACACCGAAAAACTTCAAACCAATAAATATCAGCAAAAATCTTCTCAATCAGTAAATCATTAGAAACAAACTATCTGGTAACACATCGAATCTGAGAAACATTCTTTGACGATCAGAATCACATTCTTCCTTTTTAGTCACAATAACAGATGTATAACTATCTCCGCTGGAATGGGGCACTGAAACTACAAGACATCCTTATTTCCTGGCGATTACCCAAAAACAGTTCATTTGCAATACATAGTTAATAATAGGCAGTCATGTGTGCTTCCACTTCCACATCGAGGATCAGGTGGTTAGCCCTTGAGCATCAATCTGAATCATGATCTAAAAATTCTGAACATTCTTTGATCACACATTCCAAATGTATAGTCTATTTTGTGAATAGACATAAATGTTATCTCATCTCTAATGAATCTTCGATCCTTTGTGTTTCCCAGATAATCTGTAGTAAGAACCACCCGGATACTGTTGCAGCGTCACGAATTTCAAAAATGCCGGAATTTTAACATATACGTGAAATTTTTTATTCCTCCTCATTTTTGCAAATTCTGGCATCTTGATTTCTTATGGGAATGAAGATTATGGCGCGACTGCAGCATATGGTATTGCGGAAAATTTCCCAAAATTGTAGTTTTGATCAAATGATGACTAAACGTTAAGGCTCATTAATAGTCACTACACCAGATGATCAACATTTTGCACAAATATCAGTGACTATCCCAAAATATTCATCCCTTTGTGATCGTATCATCAAATTTATACTTTGAAGCTCTAGATGGTGTCTCCGAACAGGCCGAATTAGACGTTAAAATCTCGAAAAAATTTGTAATCACCAAATTTTTTCTAGACACTCGTCTCATCAATACGATCAAAAAATGCCTTTTTTTTGTCACCACTTCGTACGAGCTGGGCTTTGTAAGTGTGGTGCTTCGTACGAGTGGTGCTCCGTACGAGTGGAGCTTCGTGCGAGAGACCAATTGTCACTCGTACGAGCCATAGAAGCTCGCTTGTACGTATGAAACTGATAGCGTTTTTTCGATCAAGAGTCTTCATTTCTTCGAATTTCGACATAATTTTTGCACACATCTGGTCGAATATCAGTTTCTAACAATCCTATAGTTTCAATTTTACATTATGTCCGCGGATTGTTCCTCAATGAAGCCTTGGAGGCTTCACGAAGGATGTGGTGTTGTTTAGTCGGGGAGACAGGCGAAAGGTTTCCTCAAGGGTTTGGTGAGGTGGCGTCGACGAGGTCCGTGAGGTGAGGAGGGAGGCATCGTATGTATTTGGTAACTGCCTTTTTGGTTGTGTCGACTTGACTAGGGAAAATCGTACTCAGCTGCTTGAAACGGGCCGTGAGGCCAGCTTGTCGTTCCCAACCTATTTAAGGTTCCAAAACTCATTTTCAAGTCGTTGGCGTTCATGAGGAGGGCAGAATAAGTTTTCCATCAGCTTTTGAGCTCGATCCATGGGAGGGCGTAGGCGACATCATTTCCATGAGCGTTTCGCTCGGTGGTCCACCAATCAAGAGCCCTTGATCGGAAGACTCTCATCGCGTTAATGGTACGCAGTTGGTCGGGACAACCACTTTGTAGGAAAGTCACCTCAACGGCGTCAAACCATTGCAGTAACTTGGTGGCGTCCTCTTCGCCGGTGAAAGGTAATGGTTGCAAGAACAAAACTACTTAAAGGTGAACATCGAATTAGGTGCTTCGACCTTTGAGTCAACGGAGGCGTGGGGTGAGTCAGCGTTCAGCGAAGGTTGAATCTTGCTAACAATGTCCGGGATAACCTTGGCCATTTGCTCGGCCATGAACTTCATGCTCTTTGACATCGAATCGGAGCCGGACTTTGACTTTGACTTCTTTTTTCCCATGACGCTTTGTGAGAAAGATATCTAAAGGGTTGACTATAGAAGAGATATTAAGGCTTTGATCATAGTGTGTTTTTATAAAAAAATTTTGAGCATATAAGTATCACGTAACATGTATGAATTCACATAGATAGCATCGGCATACAAGCATTCAAAAGCATAAACATGTATGGTTGCGTAAGGAGTATAAATTTCGTTGGTTCACGAGGATTATTAATGTTTTTGGTTATGAAAGGCGTGCGAGTTTTGCAATCGGGCTAGAAATGAACGAGGTAACAAGTATTTAAAACACATAATAATTGAGATAACATAAAAGATAGGTTTAATAAAATATTGGAGTGTTTCGGGTTGAGAAACATCGACAATTCCAAAGTGAATCGGGATCCTTTCAAATTAGAGGAACGTGCTTTGGCCTATAGGTAAAATGCTCTCGTCGAGAAGCGATTAACGACACTTTACCCTTCCAGTTACTACACCTCTCTAACCGATCGAAAAATCAAAACTTTGGCGAGATTGAAAATCGAGGAATGGGACTAGTTGACAAGGTGCGGGTTTCACCCCTAACTTGACAACATCGTACCCTAAGTGTGGTTGGTACTTACCAAACGAGGAGCGAATTCTGACTCGTTAGTAAGGGTTCACTAGAGTATGAAATGGAAATTCCCATCAAGATGTGGATTTCACTCCTAACTTGATGGTGTAATTTCATATAAAATCGAATACGCGGATTGAGAATGATCACCAAAGTGTGGGTTTCACCCCTATTTTGGTGAGATCGTCTCGTTTATAGTATGAGTATCTTCAAGTCTTCAAGTGTGTAAGTTGTCTAAGTGTCTTAAGAAAGACACATTGCATGTATGTTAAGACAAAAGAAATAAGAAGAAGCAAATAGGAAGAATTAGCATTTTAAGCATGAATCAACAAAGGTCAGGTTGGTCACTTAAACTATAGACTAGGTCTAACATGGCAATTCTACCTAATTCCCTAGTTATGGCTCTGATATCAATCTGTCAGAGTGAGGTGAACGAGATTGCTCGAGACATCATAACACTAAATGTGACAATATTGAATTAAGCAACTCATTTCATTCATCAAAACGTCAAGTACAACAAAATTCAAATACAATGTAACATCCAATAAGACAAGTTAAACGAAACATAATAAATAACTTAGCATTCTAAGTGTGTTTCTATGCCAATCCTACTAAGTTTCGTCACATCAACATCCTTAACATGCAACATGTTAAAAAGTATAGTTCAATACAAAGTATTGGCGAGTACACAAGTTTGAATCATAACATGAGTAATAAAACGTTTAAACAAATCCACATGATAAGCTAGCATACGAGATTAATGTAAACAAGCATGTGAACTACAAGTCAATCCTCAAGTGTCACCGTATAATAGATTAAACTTAACATGACCACAAGAATACGGGCGGTGCGTTACTCCTATAGCGCTATACATGTTAAGGGAGGCTCGTACGAAGTTAATGACATTTAGTATCACATAAGAATGTTCCAAGTAAACAAATCGGGTATCACATAACTATATAGCATGTATGATGGATTGTTTGTGTGATTGCATAATAATAAAAGTGTGATTTAGTGTGTTTATGATAGATTAACATATTGCACCCAAAAAGTGTAAAGCGTAAAAAGGGTGTCGAGTGTACTCATGGTTTTGCAAAGTTAAATTCGTGAAAGTGTTTGGGTTGATTAGGGGGACGAACACCGAGTTACCCTACACAAGGAAAGTAGGCGTGTGAGTATTGGAATGATAATGGAGTTCGTTAATTTAGGAATTTAAAGTATGCAAAAGTATGTATAGTCGAAAGTATTTATCTAGACGTTAACACTCATTTTTACACTATAAGCCTCGTAGGGTGTTTGTGGTTTTATGGGTCATGCCCAATAGAATTGTAACGATGGTTAGGTCTTAGATAAAATAACCTCATGTTAGGACAAGTAATCATACGGTCATTGTCAAAGGTTCGTTATATTTATTATTTATATATATAAGTTACATATAATATTAACAAGTTTATCATATAAATCATAGATTTCATAGAAGTCATAGAAGTCATGCATGGAGGTAGGAGGATAACCGTCCTTAACCTCATTCGTAAGATTCACCAATCCACAAATTGCCACAAAGACAATCCGGATGATCATGAATGAAATAAAAATAAAGTACTTCACTAAACTACGTTTCGACCGAGTAAGCAAGCTAGGTGTGTGCATCCTGAACACGACAACGTTTGGGGACGTGTCATAGGCTTGTTACTCAATTGAAGGTGAAACATAGCTTAGTGGATAGAAATCATCAAGTGAGGTGGTGGATTGAAAGTTGGATAGCCAAGGCCTCCATGTAATCACACCTTCACCAAAACACAAGCTTGTAAGCTTGGATGGTTTCAACACTTGTGGGTTAAGACCCTTAGTAAAACAACAAGTTTAGAGGCATTTTATACCTCTTGATTTTGTATGAAACAATTCTAGCTAGCTCACTAACCATAAACTTGATTAGAGGCACATGTAGCATAGAGTTGTTAAGAGGAAACACGTTTAAGAAAATGTTTATAAGTTTAACTTCCAAAACAGAAAGTTTGGCCATAAAATGGTATTGTTCCATCTTGGTTTTCCATGGAAAACCTATGGTAACATCCCAAGAGGCTTAGCAAACATTGTTGAGGGAGAAAACATGAAGAAAACTTGAATGTCTTAAAGTTATGAAATGTCACACCCTCAATTTCCACTTGCGGAGTTTTACCGCGAGGCGTGTGAACAAACCAGAATCTGAAACACTAGTACGTCGAACGACTCTATATGATTTGATAATACGTTTTCCAAAATCATTTGTTGTAGATTTTATATTGTCTCAATTAATTACCAATATTTAGCAGAGCATTAGTTTTTCAAGTTGAGCGGAAGCATAAAATAAATAGTGAAGCGGGCGCCAACACAAACGCCAAAACAACTGAAAAAAAAAAACCCAAAACAATATTGATAAATAAGACTCGATAAAAGATGTCTTGTTCAATGCATGTGCGTGCACCTAGAGCTCCTAGCGTCCTGAGAAACATGTAAAGAAACAAGTGTCAACATTAAAGATGAGTGAGTTCACAGGTTTTCATAAATTCGTTTGTTCGGTTATAGTTTGTTTTCTCCCGTTATCCCTAACCCGGGATAACGAATTGGTTCCATTATTCCAACCCGGAATAATAAGTTGTTGCTTCCAATATTCCAAACCCGGAATATTAAGTTGTTGCTTCCAATATTCCAAACCCGGAATATTAAGTTGTTGTTTCCATTATTCCAAACCCGGAATAATAAGTTGTTGTTTCCATTATCCCCAACCCGGGATAATACAGTTGATTCGTAATTAAGTTCAATGTTAATATATATAGGTAGCTAGCCTAAAGTTATGTCACGTAAGTGTTCGCGATCGAAGCTGACTGTTGTGCCTCCGTTTTGCCAGGCCTATCACTGACCATGGCGAGGTTAGGCCGAATTATTCACCCATTGACCATACCCGGTCGGCTAGCGCGACTAGCTCGGATGGGGCTTGTCAGGCCCAGTAGTACTACTTATAACTCCCCCGCTATTAAACCCAATACTAACGATCCGAGAGATTGACGAGGACTTAAGTGATAAAGCTGCTTAGTGACCATAACATTACATTAACATTAACTTAGTTACCGAATAGTTATGTGACGTTAAATTCGTATAACGTAAAGAGATTGAGTTTGAGAGTGTATACATGTTTCTCCCCCTGTTGTTTAAAACCTGATAAAGTTAGGGGCCGTGAACTCACCTTTATTTGCTCGGTTAGTGTAGCAAAGAAGTTGTAAAGGATGGGACCGCTAATTGCGTCCTAACAAACCAATTGATTTCAAGTCAGTGTGTGATCACACCAATACAAATTCTACACTTAATTTACGCACAAAGTGATACACACAAACAACATATCTAACACTCAAACATGCATGCAAGTATCCTCATGTTAACCTAGTGATCAAAACAACTTATCATAAACATAAACCAATCCATGCCACAATTTGGTGCACACAATCACAAGTTATCAAATTTCAGCTTAACACTCATAATTCAGCTGTTTTCTACGATTTTTATAAAATAGTTCTGACATTCCAAAAATTCCAATATTTTTACAGTAGTGACATTTATACTATAGAAATTTATATAAATTTTCCAAGTCCTAAATCTTTACCAATTAACCATAAATATTAATATACTAGGCTGCAGTCAGATTTATCACTTTCTGACTGCAGTCCACGGAAGAATTTATTTAAAAATCACCGATTGTCCAATTAACAAAATTCCAGTTGGAGTTGCCCGGAAATTTCCATACCTAGTTGCTGTACAAAATTCATGACTCAACTCCCCACTGATTTTAAAATCCAACTCGATAAACGACTAACAAAATTTCAGGATTTTCACAGCTTTAGTTACTGAACTTATTTGGCCCTTTAAAAATATCAAACGACTTCAGAAAATTATGAATCCAGCGCCATTAGATTCCTTATTCAAATCTCTACGTTCTAGACATCAGAAAATCCGTTTTTCGACAACTAACGACCAAGTTACAGCCAGATGAAGTCGGCTGTAACTATTACTCAGCAATTGTTTTCAGCATATTATTACCATAACTTGCATAACCGTTCCTATGATCAACCTAGGCGAGCAAGAACCGATCTCTAATCATAGATCACTACTAATAACATATCCATGCAAACCCTAGTTCATACTTCTAGTTTTTACAAACAAACCTACTCGCAAACTTACAAGTTCCGCAACAATTATACATGCAAACAATGATAGTTCAGCCGATTACTTACAAACACATATAATCCGAAACAAACTAATCACTTCATTCAAGCACATAAATCTGAACATGATCTTATAATCCAAAGATAAACCCTAACCTTTGATTGCTAGGTAAGTAAGTCGGGACTTGGACAAGAAGGGTCCGGCTGTTCCAAAAGATCACGATCGAATGGGATGAAGAATCTGTTGTCGTGACCGGGAGATGATGTAGGCTGCTTTGTGATCGAATAGAGGTGAACAATGGTTGATCTTGCGACTGAATGGAGGTGAACAAGGGCTTGTTTGCGGTTGAATGGAATGGATGATCGGCTGTTCGCGATCAATGGAGCAAGAGAAGGCAGTTTGCGGTCGAAGAAGATGAAGAACTTGGCTGCCGACGGCTGTTTTGCCTTTTAGGGTTTGTGTTTGTGAATGAAACATGCATGGGTGTGTGTATATATAGCGCAAAGGAGATGAGGGTTACGGTTAGGCTTAAGATTGTGGCCGAGGGACTTGGGTTGGGTCGGTTTGGGTTTTACGCAATGGGTTTGGGGTTTGGTTTGCACACGGGTTAGTTTGGTTTGATCTTGCGGTTTTTGGGCTTGTTCTCGGTTTGGGTTTGCAGTTTGGGTTGCACACGGCCGAGAATGGCTTAAGGTTTAAGATCTAAACTTGGTTAATTCCTAGAGTCACAAGGAATCAAAGTTGGTTCGTGTCGCGGTTCGGTTCGTGCACATATTTATTATATATACATATATTTTGTAACTAAAACAATTCACGTAATCACCCATCACGTATTCATTCACTCGTACATGTTTAATACTTAGCATATACTTTATTCGACAAGTGTCGCGTTTAAGTTATCCGAAAAACCCGGGATGTCACATGAAAAGATAAACATGAGCAGAAAGTTTAGGACACTTTTGACCTCAAAATGGTGAAGTTTCACCTTACTTTGCCCAAACAAACTTGTGAAAACCTTCCTAGAGGATTCATGGGGTTTGAGAGGATTTTTGAAGTGTTTGGAGGCTTGTAAAAGTGAGAAATGGATGGGGGAATGCTTGTTTATATAGGGAAGGGATTAGGATTTGAGTTAGGTTATCATTTATGAGGATTAAGTGGTTGATAACATTGAAACAAGAAGTGTATGTGTGTGTGACAGCTTGCGCCGCAAGCTGTCCAGGTTTCTTTTTTTTCTTTTTAATAGATATGGTTAGGTTTATTGTTTTTTTAAATGTTGCATTTCATATGTAATCTAAGTGTGAAGTGTTTGGAAGATTAAAACAATGTATAAAGGTGTTACATAAACCCTACACATAGCTTGCAAGTGTTTAACGTAAGTGTGACAAGATTTATGATGCCAAAAGTCTATGCATTTTGCGTTTAATTTGCTAATTGCTTGCTTGATTTGAAACGTTTAAATTTTACAAATACATGATAAGAATCCACGAGTTAATTCGAAGCTTTAATTTGTGTAACGAATAAGTGTATGAACACAAGTATAAATGCGTATGAAGATTGCGAATTTCGTATAATTGATCAATTTGATTACAATCAAAGCCTTGGATTTACAATGATTCGGAAACGAGATACGATTACAAGGTTTAGACTTCCCAAAAATGGAAACACGAAGCAATATACTAAAAACGGGAAGTTACAAAAAGCGAAGCGTTACAACTAAGGCATGTAGATTAGCCGTGCACTACACCTCATGTTATTATCATCATTTTTGTATATATATTGATCAAGATTGACAATTCATTTAGGCGTTTCATCAAGCACCTTATATGAATATATTTTAGTTATTTATTATAGTTCTATTGAACCTTGGCTAATCAAAACCCTAATTTAACTAGTTCAATTTACTCAGCACAATTCATATTAACATGTAAACTTATATAGATTCTTGTCATTAAATTCATCATCAACACGAGCATTTGGGGCATTTCATCTTAGGATCAAGACCACTTCTTCATACAAAAATCTTAATAATTTCAACATAAACTTTTTATGAGACCATCAACAAATTTTTGTTAGGATTTCAATCCTATACCTAAGTTACACCTTCCTTAGATCATAACATAAATCAAACTTCAATTAACCAAACTTCACCCAAAATCAATCATCACCAAAATTGAAATTGTAACTTACCTTATGTTAGTTAAGTATGGTTGATGAATATTCTTGATTCATGCACCAATATTAGCTCCAATTCACCCTTCAATTGAATCGATTTGATGAAAGAAGGGTTTGGGAGTTTTATCTCTAGCTCTGCTCACACACACGTACACACACAAGTATGTGTTGTGTTTTTTAGAGTTTTCTTTTTAATAAAACATTTTTCCTAATTTGCCACTTTCAGCTCCTCATGTTTAGCTTTGGTATAAACATGACTCTAATTTATGATTTTTATTATTTTAACAACTTATCATTTACTAGGTTAAATATCCCTAGTTTTATATATAAATATATATATATATATTAATAATTTTGGGGTGTTACACGATGCTTGTATATCTCATAACCATTTGATTAAATGGTTATGGTTATTTTTTCTCTTGTTGGTTCGAATATTGATTTGCTATATTGTTAGTACTTGATGTTGTTTACGATACAATATTTTTTTTTCTACAACGATTCCATTTCATGAAACCCGTCTGATGTAATCCAAAAATAAAGTCGTGTATTACATAGATCAAAAACCATAAAAACAAACACTGACAACATTTTCAAAAATGTTGATACGGTACCGATGTTTAAGTTATTAGGGAAAAAAATATATACTAAGTTTAGACAACTCTTAGATTCACGTGTAATCTTTGCTCATTTTTAACCATGTTATGTCTGTACTTAGGTTATTGCTTAAAAAATTTTGAATGGATTTATTACTCGTTGAATAAAAACGAACTACTGTCAAGTAAAATAAAATAGTTGCAAATTAATTATTAAGGGAAATATGAAAAAGAAATTAAGGATTATCATGGATGACAGAGGTTAGAAATTTGTTCGTTTGTGAAAGTGAATATGTATAAACTTGATTTATTATTTCTCCGGGGTTCTCTGATTCTCTCCAAAAGTAAATATACGTGGTGGGTGACGGTGTGAAAAACGGTTTGGTAGAAGTTAAAATGAGAAATTAAGAAGTCATGATTGTGTGGAAAAAGCAAAACGCAAGAAACCATTGTGGTAAAAAGCAAAAAAAGAAAAGTAGACCGGCGCAAACGATGTTTGAAATTAATATAATATAATAATAATAATAATAATAATAATAAAGGATAACAAAAAATAATGATGATAATAAATTAAATAATAATAATAACAATAAGGATAAAAATTTTTTAAATAAAATAAAAGTAAAATAGATTAAAGGAGAAATTGCATGTGTTAACATTAATTAAAATTTTTTATTAATATTTAGATAGAATGTGATATGACATTACTTGAAATATTTTATAACATTTACATAAAAGATTCATCTGACTGTTAAAGAAGGATAAACTAATAATAATATTTAATCGTGTATTATATATTCAATAACTATTAAGAAGGATAAATTAATAATAATATTTAATCATATTTAATCGTATATTCGAAAATAACGATATATATTCCTATACTAATTATTAAAAAGGTTAAAGTTAAATTAAACATACAAATAAAAATAAAAATAAAGATTACTAATATCTATATATTGGTTATTAATAATAATATTATTAAAAAATATATTAAACAAATATAAATAAAATTTATAAGATCGAATGAGATAATGACATATGACATTATATAAAGTCTTTTGTTATAAGTTAGATTAGATTTTTATCGTCACTATTTGTTATAAACTTTAATCACAACAGTCATGAAATATATGTGCTGAACCGTACAGGTTGTTAAACTATAAAATAATTGAGAGTATAACCGCTATTCTTATTATTTTATATACTATGTTTTATAAGATAATATCATAATATAATTTTATGACTTCAAATAATACAACTTTTATAAAATAAATGAAATTATTACCACTAATCTTATTATTTTACTAATACCCCTAGTGGTTAGCCAATAATGATCCCACCTTTGAAAATTCTCATTGCAGTCTCACATTTTAAGTATTGTGTTCTCACCAGACCTTCATTAAAAAAAAAACTTAATGCAGTTAAGTTTTTTTTCCTGAATTTCAAACGGATGTTTAGGTTTCTAATCAGAAAGATGATACGAGTCGATTGATGTAAAATTTACATCGAAACGGTGCTCCAAACACGAATACGGTGCTTCAATTCGGGTGTTTAAACTTTCAGTTAACAAAACTCAAACCGTTTAGAGCACCTTTTCGAGGTAAGTTTTATATCAATCGACTCGTATCACTGTTCTAATCAAATACCAGAAAACAACAGTTTGAAATTCGGAGTGAAATTTTTTTAACGAAGGTTCACTTAGAACACCATATTTAAAAGGTGAGATTGCTATTGAGATCATTCAAAGATGGACCAATATTGATTAACCACCTATACGTGAGATTAATTAATCCAATTTCTCTTTTATTACTATCTTTTATAATATAATAATATATAATTTTGACTTAAAATTATACAACTTTTAATACATTATTTACAATCATTTAGAAAACATTACTACATTTTAAACCAACTTTTAAATGAGATTTTTACCATAATGTTTTTCATATGTTATTATATTTTTTTAAATATTCTTTTAAAATGAGCATTTAATGCTCTTTAATTTATTGCTATGATTTTTTTAATTTAAAAAAAAGTAAAATAACAGTGTATGTGTTTCTGTCGTGTCACGGAGATACCTTGTAAGTATTATTAACAATGAACTATAAATATGACATTTATAACATTAATGCATTATTAAGCTAATAATGGGTCAATAATTTGTAAAAAGCTATATGAGTATTTTACTAAAATACTATTTACCCTTTTTATGAATTTTCATGGATTATAACAAATTTGATCATGTTACATTCTCAATTTAATTTGATTTAATTTTCAGTTTAGATATTTGCTTAAGTTAATGTCATTTTAGTCCTTATGCTTTGGGTCATTTTGCCAGTTTAGTACAAAGGTTTTATTTTTCACCTGTGGATTCAAAAAGATTTCACCGTTGCCATTTTAGTCCACTGGGTTAACTTTGTCCATTTTTTCTGTCAACGAGAAGGGCAATTCGGTCATTTTATATGTAATTCTGTTAACTAAAAGGGCTATTCGGCCATATAAAATGACCGAATTGCCCTTCGCGTTAACAGAAATAATGGACGAAGTTAACCCAGTGGACTAAAATGGCAACGGTGAAATTTTTTGGACGCGCAAGTAAAAAATGAAACCTTTGACTAAACTGATAAAATGGCTCAAACTACAGGGACTAAAATGGGATTTAACTCACTCTATCTGTTTTGTAAAAAGCTATATGAGTATATTTACTAAATTATTACTATCTACCTTTTCTTATTGAATTTTCATGGATTATAAAAAAAAAATTGATCATGTTACATTCTTAATTAAATATTGATTCAATTTTCACTTAAGATATCTGCAAATTTTGAAATGATCTTAAAATCTCAGTTGCCTATTTAAAATCACAGTTTGATTTGTTAATGAAGTTCGAACTAAAGTTTACTGGTAAAATGTTGGATCAAACCAATTATCCAAACAAAAATTTTGGTTCCACCAGAATATGATTTTACATATTTTGTTTATTACATCACTCACATTTATCAAATTAAACTAAACATACTTAGAATGGGTGTTTTTAAGGTATTTAAAGCCCATACTACCGTTAATAATCTCAAGATTAAATGGTGGAAAATTGACATTTTTCTTAAGAAATGCAGGTTCAACTCCTATTTGGTGAGAGTAAGGCACTGGTGGGCATTGATAGGAGACCGAGGAAAACTGTTATGACGTTTTGAGACCGTTGATACTTGAGTTTAATAGTTTGTAGCTTGATTGTAATAGTTAGTAAAACTAGAAGGGCTAAAAGTGTAATTTTTGGTAATTGTACCTGTAGCGGCGTATTTAAAGTCCCAGCGTATTTAATAACTACGTTGGTTAGTCAGGGTGTATATATATGCTGATCAATGAAACCCTAGTCTAAGGTTCTTTGACAAGTTTTGGTGATTTCTCTTGTGTTGTGATTATTGTTCTTGTGCTAAATCCGAACATCCAGGTGCTTTTAGTGATTATATCTTTTGGGATTCCATATACAACACTTGTTGTTTGATCCATACTCTTCATCTTCATCTTTTGGTTTTTTTCTTAACTTTTACACATTCAAGCAACTAATCTTTAGTTGTTTGGGTGATAACAATCAACCACTATGATCCGAATCTGATTTGGGACTCACAATTTGGTATCAGAGCCTTTGTGCTCTTGATTGTTTGAGTTTTTGTTAAGATTCTTCAAGTTTTGAAGGTTTTTCAAAAGTTTCAAAGTTTCAAGGTTTTTTTCAAATTTATAGACTTAAAATGGCTTGATCTGGTGTGTTTAATCATTGGGTTGTTGTTAATCAGTGTTTTGGTAAACATTTGGGCCATTTTGGTACAAAGAAACATGGTTTTTGAGTCGTTTTTGGGTGATTAGAGGGTTTTTGTTCGTGCTTAAACCCTGCTGGGCGTATTTAAGTTTGAATGCAGAGTATTTAAGTTTGAAGGTAGCGTATTTAATTTGAAGGCAGAGTATTTAATTTGAAGGTAGCGTATTTAAATTTGAAGGCAGCGTATTTAATTTGAAGGCAACGTATTTAATTTGAAGGCAGAGTATTTAAATTTGAAGGCAGCGTATTTAATTTGAAGGCAACGTATTTAATTTGAAGGCAGCGTATTTATTTGAAGGCAGAGTATTTAAGTTTGAAGGCAGAGTATTTAATTTGAAGGCAAAGTATTTAGTTTGAAGACAGGGTATTTAGTTTGAAGGCAGAGTATTAAGTTTGAAGATAGAGTATTTAATTTTGAAGATAGAGTATTTAAGTTTGAAGGCAGAGTATTTAATTTGAAAGTAGAGTATTTATTCTGAAGGTAGAGTAATTAACTTGAAGCAGTGTAGATAATCTTGAAGGCAGAGTAATTAATCTTGAAGGCAGTGTAGATAATCTTGAAGACAGGGCAATTAATCTTGAAGGCAGTGTAATTATATTTACACCAGATTTAAAGCCAACGTAATTAGGAGAGTCAACGTATTTATCCGAAGGCGACTTCAGGGTCAGTGGTATAAATCTTTTACGATTTTATCACGGTGTTCGGCGGTTTTAGCCAAGTATGTGTGTGTCTGATCTGTCAGCGTAATTGTTTTTGTTGCCGGTCCAAAGACTTGTCACTCAAACCAGCGAAAATGAATTCTTGAGCGCATTTGACTGATCGGACTTAGAACTGATTGACAAGCGTAATTAACAGAGTAATTAAGCCTCATAACACATATCAGCGTAATTAGAAGCGTATTTGTGCCCAGTTCCAGTTAACCTGAGTAATTATCTTGCTGTTAACAAATTGAACTTAAAACCGAATCAAAATGTTTCTAAATCAGTTAACCCGTGTTGCACAAGTTGAACTTGAAACCAACACTGGAACCCAAGATCTTGTTCAGAAAGAATGTGACATGTTTGGAAGTATTTGCGGAGAAAGTCTGTCAGATCACATCAACCGCTTTCTAAACATGCTGACAAAAATGAAGAAAGTTGGTAATCTCGTCACCAACTATGCATTAATCAAGAAGCTTTTGGACTCTCTTCCAAAAGAGTGGAGCTCACAGTGTATGATGTTCAAAAGAACTTTCTTGACCAGTACAACTCCAGTCACTATTTCGGATTTGATCAATACTCTAAAGGCCTTTGAAATGGACGTGCTCAAGAGAGAGATGAATCAAGCAGGATACTCTCAAAAATCCGTCCAATCCACTGCTGATGCTGCTCCCAAGAACATGGCATTCCTTGCCCCCATAACCTCCGGTGGTTTAAGCTCTCAAAGTACTAGTGCATCTTACTTCAATGCTTCCGCAAGCTCTTCAAAGGCTCCACGGTCTATCAAAAAGACTACTGTGGTCGGTGATGCTCAAGCTATGAAGGAGGAAGCTAGTAGCAGTGTCATGAAGGAAATAGATCAAGCTCTTGCAGCAGCAATGAAAGTCGAGTCCTCCAAAGAGAAAGAAGAAAAAGACTTGCTAAATAGCATACCCTACGAATTCAAAGTGAAATTGTGCTCACAACCTTGTGTTAACGTCGTGGCTCACTATAAATCCCTCAATCGTGTCCTAATTAAAGAAAAAGATAGAGTTTTGCAATTTAACAAAGAACTAAAACAGAATGAAGCTGCATATCAGAGAAAGTTGAACTCAACTTTAGCTGAAATGCAAACTTTAAAAGAATTTGTTTTCATAAAAGATTTCATTATAAATGATTTAACTGAAAAACTTGAGAAATCTGAAGTTGAAAACACAAAATTGCA
The DNA here is from genome assembly GCA_947069175.1 of Scalesia atractyloides. Taxonomy (NCBI): domain Eukaryota; kingdom Viridiplantae; phylum Streptophyta; class Magnoliopsida; order Asterales; family Asteraceae; genus Scalesia; species Scalesia atractyloides. The sequence goes on along the minus strand of CAMTDV010000020.1, from coordinate 67,450,555 downwards.
AATCACCATCGACAAATGGAATGTAAGCAAAAAGGCACTGGTTGATATTAAAAACTGCCAACGACCGACATATGTGAAAGATGGCATTGGGTACAAAGATAAGCTCGGAAATGAAAGAAAAATATTTCCCCCACCTCACAGCAAAAACTATGTACCCATGCCAACTCCTCATCCAGAAAACGATTTAATTGACAAAAATGACTTACTTTCTCAAAGTTTCAATTGTGAAAATGACAAAAATACTAAAGTTTCTGAAAGCAATGCTGATGCAATTCAGCGTGATGAGGGTGTGTGCGATGAGGAATGTGGGGGCACAAAAATAGGGATAGGGTATTCAGGCGACAGTTACACTACTGTTAACTGGTTCGCCTGGAACAGTGATAAAACAAACAAGACTTCTATACGGGATGAATGTAATGATTCTCTATCTATTCAGGATGACTATATGAGGCCTAAGCCTAAATCTTTAACCCGTGACAATGAGAATGTAGTGGTTGAATGCTTTGATTTACAAACTGTTTTTTGTGATAAAAATGATGTGCATAAACCTCCTGTATTTGTTCCAAAGTTGAAACAAAACATATTCGGAAAGTTCCTCACTGAGGAAATTCCAGAATTTGTTCCATCTCATACATGTATGTCAGAGTCTAGCAAGGAATCAAACGAAGAAAGTAGCATTGAAGAATCAAGCACAACAACTTCGGAAAGTGGCAAAGGAAGCTCAAGTGTAGATCAAAGATCAGATACTTCTAGTGAAGATCAAGGATCAGATGCTTCAACAGACAATGAGGACGATGAAAATTGCACAGAAGATGAGAGTCGTCTTGACAAGAGAATGAAGAAAATTTCGAGTTCAAGCTCCACTGCATCATCGAACAACATATCATGTAGTTCAAGACTCTCATCATATACATCATCTTCGAACGCATCAACCTCTAAAAGGAAAAAGACACGTTGCACTAATTTTTTTCGTTGTGGTCATTTAGGACACACAACGAAACATTTCAAAAACAAGAAATGTTCTAAACCAGATCAATATTTTGCTAGAAACATCACAGAACAATTCGATAGTTTTAAGAAATCAGTCAAAAACTTCGTTAAAACTAATTGTTTTTTGGAGAAAGAAAGATGAAATTATCAAATAAAATCATGATAAATTGAAAATTAAGCAAGTTTGGGTTCCAAAAACTAACTAACTTGTATATATTTCTTGTTTGTTGTTGTATAATAGAATCAAATGCAAAAACAAAAGAAAAAAAGAAAAAAAACCCTTTTCATAATAAATACGTCTCTTAATACTGTGCCCAACAAAAAGATTTTATGCAACATTAAAATTTCATATTCAAGCACTGGACTTTCGAAAATAATTTTAGGGGGGAAGATTTCCAGAAAATAAGCATATTTTTGCGATTTGATCTTTCAATTGACACCTGCTTAAGAAATGATAGAAAACTACTGACACTTAGTTCTTAAAACAGAAAAAGAATGGAAAATCAAGATTTTAAACAAGGAAAATCAATCGAGGTGTTAAGCAATGATGTGTCATTAGATTCAGCAATACCATCAAGTAAACTGTGAGTAGGAGACAAAAGTTAATACTTACACAAGAATTCTGGATACCCACAATGTTGTGCAACTTGCGGGTAACACGTTGCGGCATATGGCTTAATGGTCTTAAATCTTGCATTGGTAGATCGCCAAAGTCCGAGATTTCGGGTCTTTATATTGACTAATCATTCGGGGATATCATAGTTGCTCTTCTGCTGCATCAAGATATATGTTGACCTATACACAATTATGATATCTTTTCAAAAAGAGCCAATGCGGCCAAACCCCCCCCCCCCACACACAAATGAAGATCTCTTGCGAGAATCATTCATGTGCTTAAATCATACCATCTAAGGTATCTGTCATAGCCCTCGTTAGATTTCAGTCTCTTTGCTGTACGAAAGTACTGACCTGATCGCCAATTCTCTATCGTTGAAATTTCAAAAATGAATGAAGTCAATATACTCACCCGCTATGAGGAATCTTTGTGCATACCTTGATCGCGGGGGTATGTCCTGATGTGGGACTCAGGGGCGCAATATTCTAACTTTCTAGCTTAAGTGGGGGCCATTGCGAATTTTGTCAATATTACCACAACATGATAAAAAGCTCACCGAAAGCATATTGAAAGAAGGATGCATGGATTTAAGAAGGACAAACATACAGACAGGTTTTCTTGTGCCTTGATTATTCAATTTTTTTTAAATAACAAACTGATAAGCGTTGCCAGTATGATCTTTTGCAGGAATGTTATGGGGTTTCAAACACAAGAATGTTGTGAAAAAGGAGGTCCCTTAGTTCGAAAAATGAATTTCGGTGTCCAAATTGCAAAATTATGATTTTCTTAAACATTTTTAAAATTTTTGCACAAATTTTAGTTCAAAAAAGGGGGGTACGTTTTTCGAGAAAGTTTAAAATTTTCGAGCGTATTTGGTTTGGGTTCTTAGAATTGAAGATTACTTCAAGTTTTTGAAAGAGGCGGCGTATTTAATTACCCGACCCATAGTCAGCATAAATATCCCAATATAACCGGTAAAATTGAATAGGATATGTATATGTATCAGCGATCTAAAAGTTGCCGGCGTAAATATTTAATGACTTGTCTACGCTTTTAATAGTGTAATTTTTTTATTTTAATTTAATTTAATTTTCGGTATTTTTGTAAATATAAATCTAACTTAACAGTTACGTTTCGGAACCCACATCTCACTTAGCTGGTCTCCGTGTTTTAGAAATGGCGAAACAAATAGGATGGGATGGAACAAAGATGCACAATCAACCAAACACACTAGTTTCGCCAGAAGAAGATTTTGAGGACGTGATGGATTGGCTATCAAGAAGCAAGATAAGCAATGTTGTTCAAGCGAATCCGATAATCTATCGATACCCATAGAAGAGTTCTGGAGAACCGCAAAAGTTAACACGATAAACGGAATGAAAACTGTCACAGCAACGGTTCGAAACAAGCAAGTGAATATGACGGAAGAAAGAGTTCGAAAAGTGCTAAGTCTCGGAGATAATTCAAGAGATCCAATGAGGCTGAGTAAGGAAGATATTTTGGACGGCTACAAGGGTATGAAACTGATGGAGGTGAGGAAGTGCTCCTCAACACCCTGAGTGGTTCAAAAAGGAGAAAGAAAAGCCGCCCGACTTCTACCAAGTGGTCACCGTTGAGAAAACTGAAGTTACTGACAAAATCATTGGGTTGAAGTACTATAACCTAAAAGGGATTTTCATAGTAAAGCAAAGGGGCGGTGTAATCTAACACCTCCGAACGGGCCTTGACATGCAAAGTCTACCACCTTTGGACGTTCGTGAATTGGGAAAACTTGAAATGATAAATCCTACGAATAACAACATTGGAGCAGATTTCAAAAGACTCTTCCTATGAGAATGCGTGCGTGGATTCACAGTGTTTAAACCCAAGAGCCGAGAAGACGAGTATCAAAAACCACCAAAGACCCAATTACAGGAAAAGGCAGAGTGACGTGGGTAATCAATCCAACAAAAATGGTGACAAGGGTGAAACCTCCTCCAGAATAACCTGTGACTCTCACCAACTTTAAGAAATAGTTCTATGACGGTAAAACTGGTGAAGCAGTTATCAGATCCAACTCTAACGAAGATATCTGCATTTTGGATCCGATGGATGTATTCATGTTCTGTCTTTCTGATCTGAACATTCTTTATGGAAACAAGATACATGTTGGCGAATGAAATGAATAACATGAGGAAGGGATGCTGTTTCAGAGAGTTGTCGAGCGAGCTAGGGCACGAAAGATAGAAATGATGGAGATTATGCTCAGAATCGATACACAAAAAGAAAAAAAGATGAATCTACAAAGAAGAAAGCTGCTGAGCTGCAATCATCAACTCCCACAAATCAATGATCCATCCTCTGATTCAGATGTTCAAGTTATTCCACCACTTCTGACTTCATCCACATATGAAGTCTCTATGGAGGTCCAACCAACAACCAGTGAAGCTACCCTTAACCAATCTGCACCACCAAGAATGATCAAGATGCTGCCGCAAGCCTTGAAGCTCAGAACAAAGAATGAAGACTCTCAAGTATGCAATGGTGTAGGGGGGATATTGTTAGGACGTTTTGAGACCGTTTATACTTGAGTTTAATAGTTTGTAGCTTGATTATAATAGTTACTAAAACTAGAAGGGCTAAAAGTGTAATTTTTGGTAATTGTACCTGTAGCGGCATATTTAAAGTCCCAACGTATTTAATAAATACGCTGGTTAGTCAGGGTGTATATATATGCTGATCAATGAAACCCTAGTATAAGGTTCTTTGATAAGTTTTGGTGATTTCTCTTGTGTTGTGATTATTGTTCTTGTGCTAAATCCGAACATCAGGTGCTTTTAGTAATTATATCTTTTGGGATTCCATATGCCACACTTGTTGTTTGATCCATACAAGAATCTTCATCTTCATCTTTTGGTTTTTTTTCTTAACTTTTACACATTCAAGCAACTAATCTTTAGTTGTTTGGGTGATAACAATCAACCACTGTGATCCGAATCTGATTTGGGACTCACAAAAACCTGGGTTCGATCCTTGAGCCAAACGAGTTTTACCGATAATTTTACAGTCGTGCCTACGGGCGGGTGTGTGTTACCGGGTTTTCCCCGGAATTGATGGTGGATTTGGGTTACTCTAGAAGTACTCCATTTAGTCTAATAGGTGCCCTGAGAGTGCTCGGGATTTATTCTGTTGGCCATTAAAAAAAGCCTATACTACCTACGTAGGCATTTTGGACCCATGTGACGGCCTTGAGGTGATTTTTTGTTCCTGGATGCTCCATCAATGTACAAGGATTGTTGGGGAATTTTATGAAACCGAATGATCAGAGAGACATGTATTCACTCTCAGGTCAAATTATTTCAGTGGTTCTACCGAATAATTCAATCAGATACAACTCTGATTTCGAGAATTAGAACAACAGTATGATGTTTTGTGAATTCGTATGAACCGACAATGAGACCAAAATTCTATGCGAATTGGGGTGTGTTTTTTGCAGATAACAGCCTCTGGCAGTTATAATTCAAATTTTAATAAACTGCCATAAAAATGCCTTAATTTTTTGTTTGAAAATAAGGACGAATTTTAATAAAATTTATTTTCTAAAACATTTTTCATAAAGAAATTTAATTAAAATAAAAATTTTAAAGCTCTGACCCCAGCCATAAAGCATTTTTTATAAAGCATTTTCCATAAAGCTCGACCCCAGCGACCCTGCCAGGGGCTGTCGCCCCTTAGACCTACTCCCAGGGGCGCTGCCCCCTTGGAACCCCTATTCGGGGCTCCGTCCGAATACTTAGAATTATAACAACTCAAACAAGCGTGTACTCCCGCACCTCCTAACTTGTTCGATGTATATTATAATTCTCTTTGGTCACCAAGTTAATCCCAATTGCACTAAAATATCTTACATTCCTCCCCCATTTTAGCGTAATCCTTGATCAACTTAAACAAAATCACAACAATCAAATTTATGCATAAATGAAATGTCGGGATGATTGAATTTCACATTAGCATATTACACATTCCAGATATTCGTATATAGGGGTGTCACTAAGGATTGAACCCTTTCTATTCTGTGAATACATGAAGATAATATACACACAAGTTTACATACTCTTATGTTCTGACACTATTTTTACTAGCCTGTGTCCCATCCTTCAATGAGCATATCGAAGCCAAGTCCTGGCTACTTGAAGCGGCTAAACTTCATGCTCATATATATAGCTCTTTATTCTTGCACCTGCATATGAAAATTTTCAAATAACTATTAAGAAGAAAACCTTCAACCTCCTTTAACTTGCAGGTCTGAATACCTACATTGGGAGATGCTACTAATGTGTTCCAATTTCTAGAAGTTAAGCTTTTCCACATTGAATTCAGCACCTAACGTCATATTAGGTGGGAATTGGGTATCTTAACATGAGAAATTTCATGTGGACTTTAATCCCATCCCTACAGTCGCCTTGTGCACAAGATCTCTACATAAATCTTTGCTTAAATAGTCTGCTAAATTATGTTGAGTTCTCACAAACTCCACCGATATCACCCCATGCATTATGAGCTCATGAATCATGCTGTGTCTAACACCTAAGTGTCTAGAATTCCCATTATATACTTGGCTATAGGCCTTATCCAAGGTAGCAACACTATCACATCGAATAGATATTGGTGATATAGGCTTGGGCCACAATAGAATCTCATAAATCAAGTTTCTTAGCCACTCAGCCTCTTTGCCAGCTGCGGCTAATGCTACAAACTCAGTCTCCATTGTAGAATTAGTTATGCAAGTATGTTTCGTAGATGTCCAAGATATGGCACCTCCTCTAAGTAGAAAAGTCCATCCACTCGTAGAAGAATGATCTTCCTTGTTGTTAATCCAGCTTGCATCCGAATAACCTTCTAAAAAACTGAAGGAAATCTAGTGTAAGTCAAACCATATTTCATGGTTCCTTTCAAGTACCTAAATACTCGATTCATAGCTAGCCAATGACTTGCACCAGGATTGCTAGTATACCTACTAACCTTTCCAACAGCATAAGCTATATTCGGTCTAGTGCTAATCATAGCATACATGAGAGATCCAATGGCCCTTGAATATTCAAGTTGACTTATAGCTACACCTTTGTTAGGTGAGAGCTTAAAAGCAGGATCCAATTGTAGTGCTAACTGGAGAATTATCATGAAAATTAAACTTTTTCATTATCTTCTTAATATAATGAGATTGAGAGATTGATATGCCATTGTTCTCCCTTTTGATCCTTATACCAAGGATCACTTCCGCCTCCCCCATGTCTTTCATGTCAAAACAAAATGACAAAAATCTCTTTGTTTTATCAACTTGGTCTTGGTCAGTACCAAAGATCAACATGTCATCTACATATAGACAAATTATGACTCATTTCATAGAGTCATTAAATTTGCTATATACACACTTGTCCGCTTGGTTTAATACAAAACCATTAGATAAAACCACATCATCAAACTTTTGGGTGCTTGCTTTAAGCCATATAATGACATAACTAGCTTGCACACCTTATGCTCATTGTCAGGCATAACAAAACCCTCTAGTTGTTTCATATATATCTTCCTCATCCAAATCACCATTCAAGAAAGCTATTTTCACATCCATTTGGTGAATCACAAGATTGTGTATTGCAGCTAAGGCAACCAACAATCTAATAGTGAATATTCTTGCCACAGCAGCATATGTATCAAAGTAGTCTATTCCTTCCTTTTGTCTAAAGCATTAGATAACCAATCGGGCTATAAACTTATCAATTGAACCATCTACTTTCATCTTTTTCCTGAATATCCACTTACAACCAAGTGGTTTACAACCAGGGGTAGATCAGAAAATTTCCAAGTGTTATTCTGCATAGTGAGTCCATCTCATAATTTATAGCTTCTTTCCAAAAAGCTACATCCCGAGATGCCATGGCTTCACTATAGGTTTTAGGATCTTCCTCAATATTGAAACAATATTGATATTAAATTTTAATTTCATCTCTAGATCCCTCAACCAAATATAGTTGAAATTCATCACCAAATGATCTGGCTTTTCTTTCTCTACCACTCCTCCTAGGTTTCGGAGGAGTATCAATCACTTGATTAGCCATTTGAGAGTTACTAGAGCTTGGAACCATGTCTCTAGGCCTAGGTATTGAAGAGAATATATTCTCATCATAGTCTGTAGTTCTTGCCACGATTATCATATGTACAGACACGTAGTCATTTGGTTCTATAACATAGAACCTGTGAGCAAATAAATGCTCAGCATACCCAATGAAAATGCTGTCTATACATCTTTCCCATATGTTCCTTATTGATGTATTGAATAATACATGCATTTATCATGTACAGTTTGTAAAGTTTTAACTAGTTTTCGTTTTGGTTTGTCAAGAATTTATCTACTTTTGATCCAATTACGTTTTACAGGTCTTGGTTCATGAAAACGGTCGGAAGGATGGGAGAAATGAGCTAAATTGATAATTGGAACCAAGCCGGAGCATAGTTGGAATGCGAAAAAAGAAACAATCGAAAAACGGATGATTTAGTCCTCTGGCGGCCCGCGACCGAAACATAAGAACCCTCTCGCGCCCCGCGAGAGGTTGATAATTATCCCGGGAACATCACTCAGGTCGCGAGGCGCAACCGAGACACCATATCCCTCTCGCGGCGGCGAGAGGGTGATTTATCCAGAAAGTTTCGAAATTCCATCTGCTGTGGGAAAGAGTGGTTATAAAGTTGAGTTATATTATGATTGTATCTCATCTTTTGACGAACTCAGACTTTGGAGAGCTAAAATTCTGGATTGTGCAAGCTGATTAGGGCTATTCTAGGCTGTTGGAATCATCAAGGCAAGCTAGGAACTTTGAGGCAGGAGCAACACGGTTTTATTGAAAATTCTCAACTCTTTAATTCTTTTGTTTTAACCTTTTGATGAATTCCTTCATAAACCTTGTTTACTGTTTTTCAAAACTATGATACTTGGCTAGATTTCCTTTTGTTACCTAGGTTTGGATTGTTGATGTTATGAAAGTTTGAAGTTTGTTTTAATTTGATTATGGTTTCAATGATGTTTAGTAAAGTTCACAACTTTAACTTGTTAGTTTAGTGTATTCACATGATCTAAGTTGGTTTTTGATTATTTACTTGTTTTACATAAATCTTGGTGGATGTCTTCCATAGAATAAGTTTGTGTTGTTTTTTCGGGTCTTTAGGGGTTCGGGAAACAATCGGTGAATTGGCCAATAAACTGGGAAAACAACTAAATAAAATATAAAATCAGTTTTTATCATTATACCTAAATTAATTATTGAGAAATAATAAGTAGTTAGCTGAATTGGTTAGATGAATTGTAGTTAGGTTTTGAGAAAATCCCGGATCTAATTTACTTGTCATAATCGAGTAAGTTAAACTAAACTAAAAGTTATTGTTGGTCTAGGTTAATTAATGAAAAGTAGTTAACTAAAATAGACACTTTACTAAATAATAAGATAACTGAGAAGAAGTCTTTGAAACTGGTGAACATAAAATAATTTTAGGGTATCATAGGCGTCTTTCTGAAAGGGTCGGGAGTCCTGTTCGGTAAACTTAGAATTTAATATTTTAAGATACCGGTTAATCATTCAACGTAATTAATTTATTATAAAACCAAATAAGTAGTAATATAAAATCCAACCAAGGTAACCGGTTTACTATTCTAGAATTAATTTCCAATTTCCAAAAGTTCAAAGTTAAGTTTATTTAATTAGGCAATTTAGTTCCATTAATAATTTAGAATAGTTAGAAACCCCCCCTAATTATATAATAAGAGTCTTAATTGAGTCTCATCGTAACTAGAGAGTCTCGTCGGTTCGATAATCTGGAGTTACTTAAACTATTCTACAATTGATCGGTCCACTTGCCGGTTAGTAGTTTAGTAAATTTAGGAGTCTAGAGTTTATCGAGTCGAGAATTAGGGTAATTTTATTGTTTTTAATTAACTACTTTTAGAACATCAAGTTTTTGGTGCCGGGGACTCTCTCTTTGGCAATTGCGTTTATTACTTAATTTAGGCTTAATTGTTCAATACGTCTTTACCGTTTTTGGTTTGCGTCGAGTCTAACTTATTTAATTAGTTTAATTTTATTTAGTTAAAAATACTTTTGTTTAGTTCCTTTTTTTTAAATTCTCATACTTGTTTCGTTCCGGTTTTTAGTTGATGCCCCATACGCGTTCGCAAGGACCTCTGCCGAAGCCGCCTACGGATACATCTTCTCCTCTTACACCAAAGGTTAGTACTTCTTCATCCTCTTTTTGAAGTTCGTCCCGCCCTTTCATACCACCCGATTTTGATTTTACACCAAAGCCTTCACCACCCGGTTCCCCACCCCGAGTAGTTCATAGAAATGTAAGCCCACCACCTAATTCCCACATGGCCAATAACCAAACCGTTTACCAACAGGCCACCACCGGTTTCACTGGTGCGAACTCACCCATCACCCTTCCTCCGATGAATAACGATAAAGCCTGGCAAATCCCTTCATATATCATGACCGCTATCACCAACTCTTGCCAATTCCACGGTCGTGATGACGAGGATGCGCCTGCCCATATTAACCGCCTCACCCGTCTGTGTCACACTTTCAATATGGAAGGTGCAGGAAACAATGCTCGTTTCCTTCAAGTCTTTCCATTTTCTCTTGGGGGTCGAGCCGCCATCTGGCTTGATTCTCAACCACCTGGTACCTTCACTACTTGGGCCGCTCTACGAGATGCTTTCCTAAAAAAAATACTTCCCACCCGCAAAAGCATCTCGCCTTCGTGATCAGATCCATTCATTCCAAATGGAACCCGACGAGCCTAACCATCTAGCCTGGGAGCGTTTCCAAACCCTAGTGTCCCGCTGTTCTCAACACGGCTTGTCAGATTGGGCACTTGTAGAGAAATTCTACAACGGTCTCACCCCTGAGACCCGCGCTCGATTTGATACATCTGCTGGTGGACATCTAATGGGAAAGAAAACGATTACTGAGTGTAATGACCTTTTCGAAAGCTTCGCACACTCAGACATAGACTACAGCACCGCTGGCAGGAATTCAATTCATGTTTCTCGTACCACCCCGGTTAACCAGGGTCTGCACCAAGTTAGCTTGGAAACTACGGTGGCTGCTGCACTAGATAGCTTTAAGAGGGAGGTCACTAAGGAGATTCAGGAGTTAAAGAAGAAAGTGGATAGGTGCAAGGTGTGTCGAGGGGGTCATGATACGATAGAGTGTCCTACGCTCACTGTTGAGCAGGTAGAGTTCATTACAGGTCAGAGTAGAGGTCCGACAAACCCTTTTAGTAGTAATACTAATAATAATTCAAATTATAACCCGAACTGGCGTAATAATAATAATAACAATAATAATAATAATATAATAATAATAATAATAATAATAATAATAATAATAATAATAATAATAATAATAATAGTAATAACAACAACAACAACAACTTCCGATCTTCCGGCAACCCCCTGGTTTCCAATCAGGTTCATATCAAAACATGGGGCAGGGTCACTACTCGAGTGGAGGCTTAGGTCATACAGGTCAGTTTAGTGGTGGGGGTTCGAATCAAGAGGGTCAGACTAGGAGTGGGAGTTCAGGGGGCAGTTTAGATAGGATTGAGGAGCTGTTGTCTCAATTAGTGGTTAAGGATCAAGCTACCAGAAGACTCTAGCGGAACACAATCTTCTCCTAAAAATAAGCAGTCTGTTGTAACATCCGTCAAAAACGGATTTACCAAACCCGCTCCGTTTATTAACCGAACAATCTGTTAAAAATTTCGTTGCGTATTTAATGCCCAAAATAATTTTAAAGATACATAATTAATAAGTATAGTGGAATATATAATTTATATTTGAAAAAGTATTAAAAATAGTGGTTTAAAAAAAAAGGCTTCTGCCGGGTTTCGAATCCGGGTCAGGCGGGTCAAACCGGTCAAGCAAAGCCTTAACACTCATCTATCCAACCACTGCGCCACTTGTACTTTTTAGTAATATAACGAAACAATTAATTCAAATAATGAAAACAGAAATCAAATCCAGTCAACTGACGCGCCCAAATCCATTGACGCCGGAAAATCCGACGATTTCGTCAAACGCGTCGGTTATCAATGACTTAACGTAAACATTAAACCTCAACATCGGTTATAACAGATGTCCAGTCCGCGACACAAGCTATAACCGCCGGAAAATCTTTAACCGACGAATCAAGACGGAAATCGGACTAAATTCGTCAATGTTCTGCTCTATAAATACCCCCTCAAACCTCTGCTAGCTTTTTCGCTCACAATCACACTTTTTCCCGACATAATTTCCCTCGCCGGAGAACTTCTGCAACTCGCCGGAAAACCGAGCCTTTCACCTCTGAGCCTTACTGAACACCCAGAACTCATACCGAAACCACCCACACTCATCTCAAGCTCCCTGAAGACCCTCTGCCGCAGGACACACGTCGCCGGAATAATATGCTGTCGTCGGAGTTTCACCGGTGAAACAGAGGAATCCAGTTCGGTATACCTTACACTTATTCTCTTATTCTTTTTATTAATCGCACATGTAATTAAGCGCAGACACTAACGAACTTGATTAAATCTTCGAACCAGTCGGACTTCCGTTTCTGGTTAAGTCTGACGAAGAAGACGAAGATTCGTATTGTATATGTTTAATTAAAATCAAGATATATCTCGGGTTAGACACACAGTCCAGCGGTGGACTGTGTGCAAATAAAACACGCTTACGTCTCGAGTTCGATTCTTGTCCCACGCACACTCGCCTTAATAAAAATGTTCCTTTTTTTAACCGAACCGGAGTCACTGCTTATAGATGTTAAGTTTAATAAAAACCGGAATAATAACCAAGATAGACACACAGTCCAGTGGTGGACTGTGTGAACGTTTAATCACACGTCACGAGTTCGAGTCCGGACTACCGCACCGGTTCGGGCAATTATCAAACTTTTTATATAAAACAGAAATGAAATTATTTAGTTTGTATATAAGTATAATAAAAATCAGAGTATTTACCAAGTTAGACACACAGTCCAGCGGTGGACTGTGTGTTAACCTAAACCACAGGTCCCGGGTTCGAGACCTGTGGAGAACACCGGTTCGATGCATTAAAATCGTTTTTAAAAATAAATGATTTTCGGTTTAATTCAATTAGTATATTAATATAATTAAAAACAGAAATATTTCAGGTTAGACACGTAGCTCAGTTGGTAGAGCTGCGTGCACGCGTACGGGAGGTCTCGGGTTCGAGCCTCACCCGGCGCACACTTATTACAGACCGAACCGGTCAACAAGTCAACGGTCAAACAAGTCAAAGTCAACGGTCAAAAAGTCAACATTTTTTTTATTATTTTTATTTATTTATTCTATTTAAAAATAAATTAAAAATACTTAAAAATAACATTTTTAAGGTTAGAAAATAGCCTTAAACTCACAAAAAATACACCCAACAATCCTACTAAAATTGATTAATAAAATCCGCTTACTTACCGAACCATTATGCCATTATCTAGGTTAGTTTCACTCGTGGTTAAAACCAACTTCGTGCGCATTCAACATCATCAATCGAACGCACCCAATGTGAGTGAATCTTACAACTCCCCTTTTTAATTACACGTTTTGGGGTGTGTCATGTGTCACCAAAATTAACTCGTTTATTTAAACTTGTGCCATACCATATTGTGATCTAAACTTAGATTGTATATATTGTTTGTAGTTATGTATTTCATATTGTCAAGTTATATGCAATTCATTCATTAGGCCCATCAGTTCCTCGTGGGAGACGAGTTGAGCAACGCGTGCCTCAAAACAAATCCATTATTGTTCGTGTGTGTATTATTTAGTTTATATTGTTTGTAGCTATGTATTTTATATTGTCAAGTTATATGCAATTCATTCATTAGGCCCATCAGTTCCTCGTGAGAGACGAGTTGAGCAACGCGTGCCTCAAAACAAATCCATTATTGTTCGTGTGTGCATTATTTAATATTAAATGATTGGTGAATAAGTTTACATCTATTTTTACTCATGTGTGTTTGTGCACTTTATTTTATAATCAATTAAATAAACTTGTTCAAATGTTTTTCATAGGATTCACTCGCCAACTTTTTGTTGATCCAAAAACCATTTTTACACATGATACAGGTGAACAGGATGAAGCAAGGAAAACATAGGAAATGCCTTAGAAGAAAACAATGAAGTCTAGAATGTTGTTTAGGACATGATGTAATTATGATTGTAAATTTCCCATTAAATTGTATTAATGAATATGAAACGTTATAATAAATGTCATGAGCTTTGATGATAACCCAATCATGCCCCGATCACCTTTTCCGCTGCGGGTCGGGGTGTGACAGATTGGTATCAGAGCCATGACTATAGGGATATAGGATAGGTTATTAGACCTTTAGAGCCTATACTATAGTTGCCTAAATTTTTATTGTTTAGGTGGTTACATACAAACTTATGATGTTATATGTTTCATATTTGTTTATACTTACAGTCAAACATACATACTTACATACACATTCATCATACATATTTCAATGTTCATATATTCAAATCATCTTCATACTTTTGTTATTCAAAGATTTTGTCGCAATTTTCAAATCTCATCAAAGTAAGTTCTGCGACGGGCATGTAGTAACTGGAAGGGTACAAGTACCGGTAGTCGGAACGTCCTGTCTAGGTTGGCATTCGTATAAATCCAATATAACAGACCAGTTTGCCTACCTGGGGACTAACGATGAGAGTACGAAGGACCTATTAGGCCAAAGCATGCCACACCAAACGTCGTTCGAACTAACCCCACTTTGAGGTGTCACCGTGTCTACACCTGGACACATTCCGATATCATACGTTATATACATATTTCTCGATTTTCTCCGGGTTTTAGTGTACGTAACCAGGCTAACACATGCGAACCATATGAAAAACCCGGTATTCATGGGGGCCCACATGATTACGAAGGTGAAGTATGGCGGCATACAAGGCCCAATGACGAGCAAAGCCCAAGACATCCTATGGATGTAGTAGATTTATTTTTCTATATTTATTTTATGAATGTTCATTCCTAAATACGACCCATGATCCCAAAAACATCCAACTCATACTCATGATACGTATTCCTTGTAGATGTCTTCTAGCCTCGCCCGTAGGAAGATAAGAGCAGGAAAAGCCCGCGAGCGCATGGCTGCCCTAATCGCCCAACAAATGGCTGCCGTAATACCCAACATTGTAATTCAAGTCCAACAAGCCCTTACCGCTAATCCTGTCAACCAAGAAGATCAAAATATTATCAACCCTTCCCCAAATACCACTAAATGCACCTACAAGCATTTCAAATCATGCGACCCTCCAAAATACGAAGGGACTGAAGGTGTCACCGCTCTCCTCCATTGGTTTGAAGAAATGGAGAACACTTTTCTAAATTGCGATTGCCCAGACGATCGCAAAGTGCGATATTCTACCGATCGTTTATATGGAATAGCACTTACTTGGTGGAATACAGAGAAGGCCAAACGAGGCGTTGACGATGCTATGCCTTTGACTTGGGAAGAGTTGAAGGAAATCATGACAAGACGGTTTTGCCCAAGGAGCAAAATCAAGAAATTAGAAGATGAGTTCTATTCGTTGAAGCAAAAGGAAGGCGACCACACCACTTACAACAAAAGATTTCTCGAGTTAAATCAAATGGTTCCCAACTTGTTCACTCCCCTCTACCGTTTGATCGAGCACTACATCCGAGGTCTTCCGTAAAAAATTCAAGACTCGGTAATAAGTACCACGCCTGCAACTTTGGAAGCAGCAATGGAGTTAGCTACAGAGCTCACCGAGAACCGAATCCGGAACAAAGATTTCAAGGAGGAGAAGAAGAAGAATAAAGCATCAACTGAAACTTCAAACTCCACCCAAACCGAATCCCCTTCTCAACCCATTTCTAAGAGAAAAAGAGACGGGCAACTTTTCGCTACTATCCAACGTAATCAACCAATTTCACACGCCATACCCATCCAAGCTATCCCAATCACTCAAGTAGCACCCAACTCAACTTACCCAAATAAGAAACCATACCTTGGACCTCACCCTCGATGTAACACCTGTTTTTATCACCATCCCCTTACCTTACCTTGTCGACTATGTGCAAATTGTGGACGCTATAGTCATTTGAGCAAGGTTTGCCGCACCCCTCAAAACCAAACCACACCCCCTACTCAAAATATGATCCAAACATATCAACAACCTCAATACCCCATGTTACCTTATGTTCGAGCTTGTTTCAATTGTGGCGACCCTACCCACTTTAGAAACACGTGCCCTCGATTGGTTAACATCATAAACGCTCAAGCTCAGTCAAACCCAGTTAACCAAGTAAATCAAGAAAACCCAACCACTAGGCCACCAGCAAGAGGAAGAGTTTTCAACATCAACGCCAATCCTGTTGAAGATAATGACGGCCCAAACGAAACCACCCAACTAGTCCTCTTCACCGAAAATCAAGATCAACTCCAATCGTTTAGTTTTATGTTTTTCTTTATGTTTTAGAATCACATAGAATCAATCATAACTTAAGGATAAAGCCAATGAGAATTTGACAAGAATATGGTGGATACGCCGCTGGTACTTCCTATATATAAGTATTCTTGTCAAAGGATCGGAGGCATTATCAGGCGGTTATGAGAGGTTCCATGTGTAAACTGTTTGTGTGATTATTGTTTAGATTAAATTTATTATTTTCAGTACATGCAATACGATCGGCTCCGTTTGATTGAGCCTTGATCGCACAGACATTTTTCATTTTCAGTACATGCAATACGATCGGCTCCGTTTGATTGAGCCTTGATCGCACAGACATTTTTCATTTTCAGTACATGCAATACGATCTTTTGGTTGTTGTGTTTGTTGTAGAGTCACATAGAACTAATCATAACTTGTGGATAAAGTCAATGAAAATTTGACAAGAATATGGTGGATACGCCGCTGGTACTTCCTATATATAAGTATTCTTGTCAAAGGATCGGAGGCATTATCAGGCGGTTATGAGAGGTTCCATGTATAAACTGTTTGTGTGATTATTGTTTAGATTAAATTTATTATTTTCAGTACATGCAATACGATCGGCTCCGTTTGATTGAGCCTTGATCGCACAGACATTTTTCATTTTCAGTACATGCAATACGATCGCTCCGTTTGATTGAGCCTTGATCGCACAGACATTTTTTCATTTTCAGTACATCAATACGATCTTTTGTTGTTGTGTTTGTTGTAGAGTCACATAGAACTAATCAAACTGTGGAAAAGTCAATGAAATTTGACAAGAATATGGTGGATACGCCGCTGGTACTTCCTATATATAAGTATTCTTGTCAAAGGATCAGAGGCATTATCAGGCGGTTATGAGAGGTTCCATGTAGGATTTAGTATGTTTTGGTCGAAGGTTGTTCATCATACATTTCAGCGTATTCAATTTCATCATTTAAAGAAGTTGAGCTATGTCTCACTTCCACAATGACTAACCTCTCCATCACAACAAACGAGAGAGGTGTTGTCATCATTCAAACATGGATACTATCAGAATGTGGACTCAAATATTGGTTGTTGTGTTTATTTATGCTCTAGAGTTACATCATAGAACCAATCATAACTCACTGATAAAACCAATGAAAATTTGACAAGAATATGGTGGATACGCCGCTGGTACTTCCTATATATAAGTATTCTTGTCAAAGGATCAGAGGCATTGTCAGGCGGTTATGAGAAGTTCTATGTAGGATTTAGTAATTTCTTGGTAACTAATCATAACTTGCGGATAAAACCAACGAAAATTTGACAAGAATATGGTGGATACGCCGCTGGTACTTCCTATATATAAGTATTCTTGCCAAAGGATCAGAGGCATTATCAGGCGGTTATGAGAAGTTCCATGTAGGATTTAGTATTGTCTTGGTTGAAATTTGTGTTACATTCATATCATCTCGCCATTTAAAGAAATTGGATTGTGTTCTATTTCTACATAAACTAACCTCTCCATCATAACAAACGAGAGAGGAACTATCACCATTCAAACATGTATGCTATCAGAATGTGGACTCAAATATTGGTTGTTGTGTTTATTTATGTTCTAGAGTTACATCATAGAACCAATCATAACTCACTGATAAAACCAATGAAAATTTGACAAGAATATGGTGGATACGCCGCTGTACTTCCTATATATAAGTATTCTTGTCAAAGGATCAGAGGCATTGTCAGGCGGTTATGAGAAGTTCTATGTAGGATTTAGTAATTTCTTGGTACATTGGTTGTGGCGTTTATTTATGTTCTAGAGTCACATCATAGAACCAATCATAACTTACTGATAAAACAATGAAAATTTGACAAGAATATGGTGGATACGCCGCTGGTACTTCCTATATATAAGTATTCTTGTCAAAGGATCAGAGACATTGTTAGACGGTTATGAGAAGTTCCATGTAGGTAGTAGTATTAGAAATTTTGTTTTAGGATATAACCCTATCCTTCCAAACATATCAAAACTCTTACGCATGATATCATATTTAGTGAATCAACTCTGCTTATCAATATTTTTACCGTAGGCAACAAAAAGCGATTCCTGTAACAGGGTACTTAACCCTTACAAGGGACGTTACCGCCTCAAACAAAAACTTAAACTCTTACTCTTTTTCTAAGCATGTAACTGTCAAACTAAACACCACCCTTTTTAGTCAAATATGTCACTACTTAAATTTCGGGACGAAATTTCTAAAAAGCAGGGGATACTGTAACATCCGTCAAAAAACGATTTACCAAACCCGCTCCGTTTATTAACCGAACAATCAGTTAAAAATTTCGTTGCGTATTTAATGTCCAAAATAATTTTAAACGATACATAATTAATAAGTATAGTGGAATATATAATTTATATTTGAAAAAGTATTAAAAATAGTGGTTTAAAAATAAAAGGCTTCTGCCGGGTTTCGAACCCGGGTCAGCCGGGTCAAACCGGTCAAGCAAAGCCTTAACACTCATCTATCCAACCACTGCGCCACTTGTACTTTTTAGTGATATAACGAAACAATTAATTCAAAAATGAAAACAGAAATCAAATTCAGTCAACTGACGCGCCCAAATCCGTTGATGCCGGAAAATCCGACGATTTCGTTCAAACGGCGTCGGTTATCAATGACTTAACGTAAACATTAAACCTCAACATCGGTTATAACTGATGTCCAGTCCGCGACACAAGCTATAACCGCCGGAAATCTTTAAACGACGAATTAAGACGGAAATCGGACTAAATTCGTCAATGTTCTCCCTATAAATACCCCCTCAAACCTCTGCTAGCTTTTTCGCTCACAATCACACTTTTTCCCGACATAATTTCCCTCGCCAGAGAACTTCTGCAACTCGTCGGAAAACCGAGCCTTTCACCTCTGAGCCTTACTGAACACCCAGAACTCATACCGAAGCCACCCACACTCATCTCAAGCTCCCTGAAGACCCTCTACCGCAGGACACACGTCGCCGGAATAATCTGCTATCGTCGGAGTTTCGCCGGTAAGAGGAATCCAGTTCGGTATACCTTACACTTAATCTCTTATTCTTTTATTAATCGCACATGTAATTAAGCGCAGACACTAACGAACTTGATTAAATCTTCGAACCAGTCGGACTTCCGTTTCTGGTTAAGTCTGACGAAGAAGACGAAGATTCGTATTGTATATGTTTAATTAAAATCAAGATATATCTCGGGTTAGACACACAGTCCAGCGGTGGACTGCGTGCAAATAAAACACGCTTACGTCTCGAGTTCGATTCTTGTCCCACGCACACTCGCCTTGATAAAAATGTTCCTCTTTTTAACCGAACCGGAGTCACTGCTTATAGATGTTAAGTTTAATAAAAACCGGAATAATAACCAAGATAGACACACAGTCCAGTGGTGGACTGTGTGAACGTTTAATCACACGTCACGAGTTCGAGTCCGGACTACCGCACCGGTTCGGCAATTATCAAACTTTTTATATAAAACAGAAATGAAATTATTTAGTTTGTATATAAGTATAATAAAAATCAGAGTATTTACCAAGTTAGACACACATTCCAGCGGTGGACTGTGTGTTAACCTAAACCACAGGTCCGGGTTCGAGACCTGTGGAGAACACCGGTTCGATGCATTAAAATCGTTTTTAAAAATAAATGATTTTCGGATTAATTCAATTAGTATATAAATATAATTAAAAACAGAAATATTTCAGGTTAGACACGTAGCTCAGTTGGTAGAGCTGCGTGCACGCGTACGGGAGGTCTCGGTTCGAGCCTCACCCGGCGCACACTTATTACAGACCGAACCGGTCAACAAGTCAACAAGTCAACGGTCAAACAAGTCAAAGTCAACGGTCAAAAAGTCAACATTTTTTTATTATTTTTATTTATTTATTCTATTTAAAAATCAATTAAAAATACTTAAAAATAACATTTTTAAGGTTAGAAAATAGCCTTAAACTCACAAAAAATACACCCAACAATCCAACTAAAATTGATTAATAAAATCCGTTTACTTACCGAACCATTATGCCATTATCTAGGTTAGTTTCACTCGTGGTTAAAACCAACTTCGTGCGCATTCAACATCATCAATCGAACGCACCCAATGTGAGTGAATCTTACAATTTAATTACACGTTTTGGGTGTGTCATGTGTCACCAAAATTAACTCGTTTATTTAAACTTGTGCCATACCATATTGTGATCTAAACTTAGATTGTATATATTGTTTGTAGTTATGTATTTCATATTGTCAAGTTATATGCAATTCATTCATTAGGCCCATCAGTTCCTCGTGGGAGACGAGTTGAGCAACGCGTGCCTCAAAACAAATCCATTATTGTTCGTGTGTGTATTATTTAGTTTATATTGTTTGTAGCTATGTATTTTATATTGTCAAGTTATATGCAATTCATTCATTAGGCCCATCAGTTCCTCGTGAGAGACGAGTTGAGCAACGCGTGCCTCAAAACAAATCCATTATTGTTCGTGTGTGCATTATTTAATATTAAATGATTGGTGAATAAGTTTACATCTATTTTTACTCATGTGTGGTTGTGCACTTTATTTTATAATCAATTAAATAAACTTGTTCAAATGTTTTTCATAGGATTCACTTGCCAACTTTTTGTTGATCAAAAAACCATTTTTACACATGATACAGGTGAACAGGATGAAGCAAGGAAAACATAGGAAATGCCTTAGAAGAAAACAATGAAGTCTAGAATGTTGTTTAGGACATGATGTAATTATGATTGTAAATTTCCCATTAAATTGTATTAATGAATATGAAACGTTATAATAAATGTCATGAGCTTTGATGATAACCCAATCATGCCCCGATCACCTTTTCCGCTGCGGAACGGGGTGTGACATCTGTACTCTTAGATCTTCAGAGGTCAGTAGGGAGTCTCGCTAAGCAGCTGCAAGAGCAGCCACACGGTCAGTTCGCGGGTAATACCCAACCCAACCCAGCGAACCAACATGCGAAAGCGATAACTACACGCAGCGGTAAGAGCTTGAAAGAGGTAGTTAGAGAGGGGGTAGAAGTTGAGGACCAGGATGAGGAAGTAGACGAGGAGATAGAAAATGGAGGTTCCAACTAGGGTGCAAATTAGGCTAGACCCAGTAAGTACCGCACCAAAAAGTGGACCTTCAGTAAGAGTAGGGGAGAGAAGAAACCGGTAGAGGTCAGGCCATCACCACACATAGATCCTTCACGCCTACCCTACCCAGCCTGGCTTAAACAGCAAAAATATGTCGAGGAATACGGGAATTTCCTTGATATGTTTACTCAGTTGAAAATCAATCTCCCGTTTATAGAGGCCCTCTAGCATATGCCTAAATATGCTAAGTTTTTGAAGGATCTTCTAAAACGAAAAGATAGGCGGGGGGAGCTTTCTAATGTTCCGTTGACTAGAGGGTGCTCCGTCGTAGTTCTGAACAAGTTACCGAAAAACTTATTGATCCGGGTATCTTTACGATTCCATGCTTATTCGGTGATTCCATTGCTCCAGCTCACGCCTTTCTCAATCTGATGCCTTTCTCACTCTATGAGAAATTAGGTCTAGGGGAGCTCACTCCTACTCGTATGTCACTGTCTCTAGCTGATAGGTCTGTTAAGTATCCACGGGGAATTATCGAAAACTTGTTAGTTAAGGTTGATAATTTTTTTCCCCGTGGATTTCGTCATCTTAGATACGGAGGCCACGAGAAGGTGCCCATCATCCTAGGTCGCCCATTCCTTCGCACCGCGAAAGAGATTATTGATGTTCATGATGGGAAAATCACACTTCGCGTCGGGGCTGAGAACGTCACTTTCGAAATTGAAAGGTCGATGCAACACCCAAGCGGTGGCGCAGCGATAATGGCCCATGTCACTCTGTCTACTTTCTAACTTCATTCATGTCATGCGTTGATCAGTGTATCGAGTATATTAGCGGAGCCGACCTAGTGAATGAGGGTGTAGTGGTAGAGGAGAGCGATGGTGATGATATAGAGGATGACCCACTATGGGTTCCCGAGACCCTAGATTTTTGTGAGGTTAGTGTTGCAAGTGAGAATACCCCATTAGATACTCCAGCCCCCGTAGAGCTTAAGGTCCTCCCATCCCACTTAGAGTATGCGTTCTTAGGCGACAATTCGAGCTTACCCGTTATAATTTCTTTGAAATTGTCGAAGAGGAGAAGGAGCGATTGATAGAGGTTCTTAAAGCCAATAAGGAGGCTATTGCTTGGAAATTGTTTGATATCAAGGGAATTAGACCTACCTTCTGTACTCACCGGATCCTCATGGAGGATGTCTTTAAACGATAGTGCAGCCTCTGCGTCGCCTAAACCCGAATATGCAGGAAGTCATGAAAAAGGAGGTGCTCAAGCTAATGGAAGCCGGTCTCATCTACCCGATATCTGATTTGGCATGGGTAAGTCCTACTCAGGTTGTTCCCAAAAAGGGGGGAATGACAGTGGTCATGAACGAGAAAAAGGAGCTTATCCTATCGCGTACAGTCACTGGCTGGCGGGTGTGCATTGATTATCGAAAATTAAATGATGCCACCCGCAAGGACCACTTCCGCTCCCATTTATCGATCAGATGTTGGAGCGACTCACAGGACACAATTTTATTGTTTTCTTTACGGGTTCTCAGGTTACTTCCAGATCCCCATTGCTCCGGAGGATCAAGAGAAGACAACCTTCACATGTTCGTAGGCACATACGCCTATGTCGTATGCCTTTCGGGCTATGTAATGCTCCCGCTACTTTACGATGTATGGTCGCTATCTTCCAGGACATGATCGAGACTTCGATGGAAGTTTTCATGGATGACTTCTCTGTCTATGGAAACACTTTTGATCAGTGCCTTAGTCACCTTGATGCGATGATGAAGCGATGTGTAGAGACTAGGCTGATGTTGAACTGGGAGAAGTGCCACTTTATGGTGACAGAGGGGATAGTGCTAGGACATAAGATATCTTGCGCAAGTATAGAGGTCGATAGGGCTAAGATAGATACCTCAGTAGACTCCCTCTGCCCACAAGCGTGAAATCTATTTGTAGCTTCCTAGGTCATGTGGGTTTTTACAGACGATTCATTAGAGATTTCTCTAAGATTACACGCCCCATGACGCGACTCCTGGAGAAGGATGTCCCTTTCGTCTTTGACGATGACTGTCTGCATGCTTTCGCGATCCTGAAAGAGAAGCTGGTGAGTGCTCCCATTCTCGTCTCACCCGATTGGAGCTTGCCCTTCGAGCTCATGTGTGATGCGACCGACTATGCGGTCGGCGCCGTTTTGGGTCAGCGACGAGATAAACATTTTCATCCCATCTTCTACGCTAGCAAGACCCTAAATGATGCTCAGGAGAACTACACCACGACAGAGAAGGAGCTTCTTGCTGTAGTGTTCGCATTCGATAAATTCCGCTCCTATCTCGTCCTCTCCAAAACCATAGTCTTTACTGATCACGGGGCTCTGCGTTACCTCTTCCAGAAGAAGGACGCAAAACCTCGTCTCATCCGGTGGATTGTCCTACTTTCTGAGTTTGATATAGAGAATAGAGCTAAGAAGGGAGCAGAGCATGTGGCTGCCGATCACCTATCCCGACTAGAAGATCCACATAGGGAGGAGATTAGAGAGGAGGAAATTGGTGATAGGTTTCCTCATGAGTAAGTGGAGTTTGTGGCAGTAGAGAAGGAGGGTATGTCGTGGTTTCGAATTACCTCGCAAATGGAGTGGTTCTGAAGGGTATGACCACGAAACAAAAGAAGAAGTTCTTTCGTGACGTAAGACGATACATCTGGGACGACCTTTTTCTATTTAGGATAGGAGGTGGTCGCATCCTTAGGCACTGTGTGAGTAGAGATGAGGGGGTAGATATTCTGAGGCACGTGCATGAGGGGCTAACATGAGGTCATCATGGCCCGCACGTCACTGCACAGAAGGTCTTTGATTGCGGTTTTTATTGGCCCTTAGTAGTTAAGGATGCTTTGGAATTTGTTAAGACCTGTGATCGTTACCAGTGCATCGGCAACATCTCATCCAAGGACGAGATGCCCCAACACCCGTTCCAAATTCTTGAAGTCTTTGATGTGTGGGGGATCGACTTCATGGGACCGTTTCCCGTCTCTAGCGGGAATCGGTACATCCTCGTGGCCATTGACTATGTTTCTAAGTGGGTTGAAGCTCAAGCCTTACCCACGAATGACGCCCGAGTGGTGGTGAGATTTTTAAAGAAGCTATTTATGTGCTTCGGTACCCCACAAGCTATCATTAGTGACCGTGGCACTTATTTCTGCAATGCCGTCATGGAAAAGGCATTAACGCGCTACGGTGTCACTCATCGCCTCTCCACCGCTTATCATCCCCAAACAAGCGGCCAAGTGGAGAATGCAAACCGAGGGGTGAAGCGGATATTAAAGAAGATGGTAGGTAAAAGCAGGAAGGACTGGTCCGATAAGCTAGACGATGCGTTATGGGCGTTTAGAACCGCCTATACGACACCTATAGGCACCACACCCTTCATGATCGTTTATGGTAAAGCCTGCCATCTTCCGGTCGAACTCGAGCATTGGGCTTTGTGGGCCCTAAAAACCGTGAATTTGGACCTCACTGAAGCTGCCAAGAGACGATACTTCCAAATTCACGAGTTAGAGGCACTTCGGGACACGGCCTATGAGCGTTCATGGAGTATTAAAGAGAAGACAAAGGTTGTGCACGATAGAAGGCTGAAGGGGGTCAAAGAATTCAAGGTTGGCGATAGAGTGCTTCTATATAATTCGAGATTGAAACTATTCATCAAGCTGAAGTCCAAGTGGACTGGTCCATATGTGGTGAATGAGGTATTCCCGTACGGAACGATCGAGTTGAAAGATGAAGCTGACGGAGGGACGTGGAAGGTCAATGGTCAACGATTAAAGCACTATTTAGGAGGACCGCTCGATTTCACCGAGATGGAGGAAACTCCTCTTGAAGTTCCGCCTCATACCGCATAGGATCTTGAGTATCGTCTCAAGTGTAGAGTTTGTACATCTTGGTAGTCGTTTGCATTTCATGTCTTTTCTAGTGCGAATTCTTGTTTTTCGTAGTTTGTGTTTTTGTTTGTTTGTGGGCCGTTTTAGCTGTTTTGCAGGTTATATCACGCCACCGTCGATGAGGAGCTTGGATTTGCAGGTACGTTTTGCTAGTAGCCGGATGCAAGCGGGGTGTTTCACTAAGTTTAAACAAGTTAAACTAAACTTTTAAAATTTTTCTAAGGCACAAAACAGGTCAAACTTAAAAACTTTCTGTGAAAACACCCCTCTCGCAGGGCGCTAGAGGCACAAGCCAACTCGGTCGCGGCCCATGAGACACTTGAATATCCGGAATTTGTTGCTCGGTCGCGGGGCACGAGAGGAATTACATACTCTCTCGCGGCCCGCGAGAGGCCTTAACTGCAGATCTGAAACCCTAAAAGCTAATTTCACCTCTTTCACTCTCACTTTCACCCACTTTCACATACGGTTTCCCCTTTTTTTCTCCACCAAACCCTACCATTTTTATCCACATTCACCCAAATCTTCCTCCAGTACTTCCCTACATCAACCATAACCAAGTTTTCAAGGGCAAATCTGTGTTTTTTCCCTTCTACCAAGCTCTTCAACAGTTTTTTGCAACTTCTCCACTACTTGTTTAGTGTTTCTTATAGATCGGCAGCAGAGTATGTTTTCTTGCAACCTTTATGCTTTCATCTTTACATTTTATCTAGTTGCTGAATGTATTTGAGTGTTGGGTCTATTATAAGTTGCATGCTAGATTACTTTGATGGTTTGGGGTACACTTGGGTTGGTTTGAGTTTTGATTGTAGGGTCTGACTATTTCTGGATAAGCAGAGTGGGTGCAGACCGGGTATATGTTGCGGGTAGTTTGATTTGCTTAGATTCAACATTGAGTGTGGGGGTTCGGGTTAGTAATTTGGTATATAAAAATCATATTTTTACTTGAACTTATAACCCGTTTTCCTGTTTTGTGTGCAAAATTTTTATCTTTACATCAGAACTCAATGTTGGATACTTTCCGGCACTCGGATTTTAATTAGGGACAATTAAAGTGCCAGAAGGGGGTAATCGTATGGTTTAGATAGGGGTTGGTAATATTTGGGCTTTCATGCATATAGAACCTCTCTCGCCGTACTCAATCTCCATTCGGGCGAGAGCTAATCTAGTTAATGAGTAATATTACTAAAACCCAATAAACTATGGTAAAGTGTTTATTTGCCTCTGACTATGACCGCGAATGTAGTGCTACACGGTCATTGCTCACATACGATTGTTTCTTTCTAATGCTCTACCTGTTTTGCCTGTGAATTAAATGATTTTGCAGATGTCAGGTGAAGGTAGTTCGAGCAGAGCAGAAAGGAAAAGGAGAGGGCCCACACCTCGACAAAGGGGTGACCCGGCAGAGACGCAACCATTACCTCCGAATTTCAGGATGCGACGAAGCGTTAGGTATAGGGGGACGGTATTCCCCACGGGCAAAGCACACGAATAGTAGATAGCCCCTTGCTGCAATTCGATCTAGATTCTCACGAGTGGGAGAGACTGTCCACCTTAGTCACTTGTGATCTACTGCCGTACAGACAGATTGACTGGGAAATGATAGACCATTTGGGTTAAAGGGGCAGAATCGAGCAGTTGTTGGGGGATAAATTCAGGAGGGTATTGGATTGTGGAACAAGGCAATATAAAGAAATTACCCTCGAATTTCACTCTACTTTTGAGTACCAGTAGGGAAAATTTTCTGAGAGTGATGCTATTTCGTTTCCTTAGGGAGGCACGTGTACGAAATGACGGTTCCGCAGTTTGCTGTGGCCACGCAGATCTACACATTAGAAGAGGTCCAGGCGCCAGATTTCTTCACCAGTCTACAGGGGTTTTCAAAAGAAGGCACCCCCACAGTGTTTAAACGGATGAACTGGCTCAATTCTGGGGTACTATCTCTACTGCACCATATTCTAACAATATGGTAGCAAGCGACATCATCGATCCGGTTTACCGGTTGATTCACAAAATTCTTGCTGCTACATTAGTTAGGCGAGGGCAGGGGGATAATAAGGTGAATCAGGTGAGTTTGTTCTGCTTATTGTGCATGGTGGAAAGAAGGCCGGTGAACTTGGCAACTATATTTGTGTTATCGATGAAGCGGTTGTGGAGGGGAGGCCTAGGGGCAAGGGTATATTGTGGGCCCCTGATTACATGCTTAGCTGAGAGTCTTGGGGTATTTGATAGATATCCCCAAGACAGGATGAGAGAAGGCCCATCCCCATGTTTCATGAGTATACGTGACCTCCAGGCTGCCAGGATTTTGACTACACAGGAGCCTGTGAGCTGGGAGCCGGTTCGACAGGGTCCTCAAGTTCAGCCACCTCTAGGATCTGAAGCTGCATCATCTATGCAGGCCGGTGTTCCTACTCGATATTAGTGACCGGTAACCCGTCAAGAGCTGCCGGAAAGACAGTATCCTCTCCGTGAGCCCCGCCCTGACCCACTTACCTTGGAGTCTTTGTATGACAGGATGGAGACTGGTTTTGGTGATCTGCGAGGGTATGTAGATCAGAAGTTTGGCGGGGTTCGTCAGGTCATGATGGAGAGCAGGCGAATGCACGAGGATGGCCAGCGAAGGCTGGAAGATGGGATGCGATACATGATGGAAAATTTGAACATGGGGGTCCATCCTATTTTCGGCAAAGAGGTGGTCATCCGGGTTTGAGTCAATTTGCCGGTATGGAGGATGTCCAGCCATACCAAGTGTTCGAGGCATCGGAGGAATCAGAGGATGATGATTGAAGCAGCAGCAGTGGATCCTTATCTTTGTTTATTTTTCTCTTATGTTGTTTTAATCTCATATTGGTCTGTACTTTAAACATTTTTACTTTGTGGGAATGGTGGATGGTTTGGGTGTGATGGTGGAAACTTCTTAAAACACTTTATTTATTTTTTTATTATATTATGTTTTTGGAAGTGTTATGTTGATAGGTCGATGTACATATGCTGATTCCGTTCGCGTGTGAGTTTTAAGAGATTATTTGCTGAGCGTGTCCGGATTGGAGGGCATGAGTGGACTGACTGGCACATTGACAGTCTTGCATTATCAGCTAAGTCGTTTCACTTGTATATTTTGTTTTTATTTATTATGTTCGTTATTTATTATTTTGAGTAGTAGGTTTTCTCATCCTTGCATTAGAGACAATGCAAAATTCAAGTGTGGGGATGGGATAGTAGAGTATGTTTAGTAAAAAAAACCGGAAAATGTCTTTTGAAAAAGGAGTTTGCATAAAAATTAAACGGAAAATGATAGAAAAATTGAGTTTTTATTCGGTTTCAAATAATAATAATATGAGAAAGAAAAGGTTGGATTTATGTCTAACTTGGGATATGTGAGTAGGTTCGATTCGGTTCTTATGTTCTTTGAGATTAATACAACTTAGTTGTCAGTCTACTAGTAGGTGCTCATATAGGAAAAATGGGAAACTAAAACTATCAAAAATAGTATAAGGAATACCGTTATAAACTAAAATCTTTAGAATTTTTGATCATGTAAATAAAAGAACAAGGAAAAAAACAATGAGCTTGATTAAAAAGTAGACGAGGCCTAGGATTCGCCCTTGGGGATGGTGACTCTGATCGAGAATCCCTCTAGGATTAGTTGAAATCTTAAGTATCGAAGCCCATGTTGTCGCTCTTGGGGATGGTGACTTTGGTCGAGACAACCTCTAGGTTAGATATGTAGAGAGAAATCAAATGCTCAAAATAAGAAAAAGAAAAAAAAGAAGAAAATTTTACTTAATTTTAAATTCTTTATATTTTGGTATAAAATGGTTAGGAAATGGGTTGAATAATTCATTCCTTTTGTTCCATAAGCTTGAGGTGGGATTAAGTGTACTGTGGATTCTAGTGTGAGACCTTAGGTAGATTGATCGAACTTGAACTAAATTCACATGATAAGAGTCTAAGAGCCGAATTTTGAGTTTAAGTGGATATGAATACTTGCAATCGCTGTTAACATAAATTTTATCCTTAAGAAAATAATCGTAATTTTTTAAATCGAATAATTATTTGATTATGATTCCGTTTGTGCACAATTCTTTTTTGAGGACGAAAAAAGAGCAAGTGTGGGGATATTTGATGTATTGAATAATACATGCATTTATCGTGTACAGTTTGTAAAGTTTTAACTAGTTTTCGTTTTGGTTTGTCAAGAATTTATCTACTTTTGATCGGATTACGTTTTATAGGTCTTGGTTCGTGAAAACGGTCGGAAGGATGGGAAAAATGAGCAAAATTGATAATTGGAACCAAGTCGGAGCATAGTTGGAACGTGAAAGAAGAAACGAATCGAAAAAACGAAGGATTTAGTCCTCTGGCGGCCCACGACTGCAACATGAGAACCCTCTCGCGCAACGCAAGAGGTTGATAATTATCCCGGGAACATCACTCGGTCGCGGGGCGCAACCGAGACACCATATCCCTCTCGCGACTGGCGAGAGGGTGATTTATCCAGAAAGTTTCGAAATTCCATCTGCTGTGGGAAAGAGTGGTTATAAAGTTGAGTTATATTATGATTGTATCTCATATTTTGACGAACTCAGACTTTGGAGAGCTAAAATTCTGGATTGATGCAAGCTAATTAGGGCTATTCTAGGCTGTTGGAATCATCAAGGCAAGCTAGGAACTTTGAGGCAGAGCAACACGGTTTTATTGAAAATTCTCAACTCTTTAGTTCTTTTGTTTTAACAATTCGATGAATTTCTTCATAAACCTTGTTTTACTGTTTTTCAAAACTATGATACTTGGCTAGATTTCCTTTTGTTACCTAGGTTTGGATTGTTGATGTTATGAAAGTTTGAAGTTTGTTTTAATTTGATTATGGTTTCAATGATCTTTAGTAAAGTTCACAACTTTAACTTGTTAGTTTAGTGTATTCGCATGATCTAAGTTGGTTTTTGATTATTTACTTGTTTTACATAAACTTTGGTGGATATCTTCCATAGAATAGGTTTGTGTTGTTTTTTCGGGTCTTTAGGGGTTCGGGAAACAATCGGTGAATTGGCCAATAAACTGGGAAAACAACTAAATAAAATATAAAACCAGTTTTTATCATTATACCTAAATTAATTATTAAGAAATAATATTTAGTTAGCTGAATTGGTTAGATGAATTGTTAGGTTTAGGTTTTGAGAAAATCCCGGATCTAATTTACTTGTCATAATCGAGTCAGTTAAACTAAACTAAAAGTTATTGTTGGTCTAGGTTAATTATTGAGAAGTAGTTAACTAAAATAGACACTTTACTAAATAATAAGATAACTGAGAAGAAGTCTTTGAAACTGGTGAACATAAAATAATTTTAGAGTATCATAGGCGTCTTTCTGAGAAGGGTCGGGAGTCCTGTTCGGTAAACCTAGAATTTAATATTTTAAGATACCGGTTAATCATTCAACCTAATTAATTTATTATAAAACCAAATAAGTAGTAATATAAAATCCAACCTAGGTAACAGGTTTACTATTCTAGAATTAATTTCCAATTTCCAAAAGTTCAAAGTTGAGTTTATTTTAATTAGGCAATTTTAGTTCCATTAGGATTGGTGAGCCTTACCACGACACTACAACCCCAAACTCTCAGTTTATGCAACTCAGGTGGTTTTTTATACCAAAGCTCAAAATGGGTGGTCTTGTTCCTTTTATTTGGAACCCTATTTAGCAATAGCAGGCTGTCAACATAGCCTCACCCCAAAAGCCCTCATTAAGGCCTGAATAGGACAACATGGTATTGACCATTTCCTTTAGAGTCCTATTCTTCCTTTCCGCCACACTATTTTGTTCCGGTGTGTAAGGAGCTGGGTATGGTGTATTATTCCAATCGATTGGAAATACACTGGATCAAAATATTCACCACCTCTGTCTGTATGTAGGGTTTTGATCAACCCACTCGATGAAGCTCTACTTCTTGTTTATAGATCTTAAACTTTTCAAGAGCTTCATCCTTAGCATGCAACAAATAGACATTGCATAATCTAGTAGCATTATCTATAAACGTTACTACATACTTTTTGTTACCTGGAGATGGTGTAGCATGAAAGTCACATAGATCGCTATGTATCAAATCTTACATTTTAGGTTCCCTATGAACATGTTGCATGAAAGGCTTTTCAGTTATCTTACTCACCTTGCAAATATGGCATTTGTCATTGTTAATGTTAATAGGCAGAATTAAGCTCATTTTAGACATTTCTTTAACTCTTTTATAATGTACATGTCCTAGTCTAGCATGCCATAATTCTAAATCAGTCAAGTTATTTCTACTACTAGTTGAAGCTATGCAATTCACATTACTAGTTGAAGCTATGTCATTAACATTACTAGTTGAAGCAACATAAACAGCTTCATTCATAAAAGAAACATCAACATTCAACATAAACATACCATTACAAAGATAACCAAACCCTACAAAGGTACCATGTCTTGACAAGATATACTTGTCACTTTCCAACCCTTGTTTGTAACCACAATTATTCAACACAATGACACTTAACAAATTCTTTCGAATTCTGGGCGCATACAAAACATTGTTCAAAAGTAAAGATTTTCTAGAAGTAAAAACAAGATGCACGGTTCCTATTCCTTTAATTGGTTTAGTTGCAACATTCCCATCTTGATGATAGATTCGT
Source organism: Scalesia atractyloides (assembly GCA_947069175.1). NCBI lineage: Eukaryota > Viridiplantae > Streptophyta > Magnoliopsida > Asterales > Asteraceae > Scalesia > Scalesia atractyloides. The sequence continues at coordinate 67,418,688 of CAMTDV010000020.1, read as the reverse complement.
CTTCAATTGGTTGAAAATCTTTAAACCAACGAAGATCCTTGCATACATAGCTTGTTGCATCCGAATCAACCCACCAAGCAATATCATCATCCTACACATAAAATGCTTCAGAAATTAGTGATACATAATTCTGAACCGAATTATTGAATTGTACTAAATTCTGACCTTGCTTGCCCGGGTCCTTGGACCCGCTAGAACCAGCCTCATTCTTGTTCTTTGAAACAAACTTGTTGTTATTCTTCATCAACTTACAATCCCTTTTAAAACAGCAAGGGTAATTTGGCCTTTTGTTTGGACCCGAATTATGGTTTCCTTGAAACTTCCGTTTCCCTTTGAACTTACTGTTTCCTTTGAATGATTCAACCATCTCAACCATGTTCACATAAGACGTCCAGACAGTTTCTTTTCATCATTGACCAACACCTTTTCTTGTGCTCTCAAGCCTTCTTCTATTCTGAAGTGACTTCCAAGTTCAACCAATTTTAACTTTCCTTTATGATGTTTCAGATTATGTTTAAAATCTTTCAAGGAATGAGGTAACTTGTCAATGATACTTGAAACAGAGATGGTTTCATCCATATTCATGTCATGTTAGGCAAACTGCCCCAGAATTCATAACAATTCATCATATTATTCCATGATAGGCCTTTCATCAACCATTTTGTAATTGTTAAAATTACTTACAAAAAAGTTCTTACTCGAAGAATCTTCTGCCGTGTATTTGGCTTCCAAAGTGTCTCGCAGTAACTTTGCAGTTTCAACGTTTTGATAAACACCAAATAGGGGATCAGACATACCATTAAGGATGTGGCCAACACAGATGTAGTTGTCGTTTTCCCACTTCGACCACTTCCTGATCTGTTCCAGATTAACTTCCTACAGTACCTCTGGGATGGAGTAGTCATCACGTACACCACTTTCAGGATTGTCAGAAAAAAGTGCATCTTCTTCTGCCATCGACGGAAATCCTGCCCTTCGAACTTCTCCAGTCTGTCAAACTTGCTTATAATATCCTTCATCGATCCACTTGCCATCTTCACAGAAAATAATTTGATCTTTGTTGGGGAATTTTATAAAACCGGATGATTAGAGAGACGTGTATTCACTCTCAGATCAAATTATTTCGGTGGTTTTACCGAATAATTCAATCGGATACAACTCTGATTTTGAGAATTAGAACAACAGTATGATGTTTTGTGAATTTGTATGAACCACACAATGAGACCAAAACTCTAGGCGAATTGGGGTGTGTTTTTGCAGAAAACTGCCTCTGGTAGTTGTAATTCAAATTTTAATTTTAAAACCGCCTTAATTTTTGTCTGAAAATTAAGACGAAATCAAATTTTAATAAACTGCCTTGAAACCGCCTTAATTTTTGTCTGAAAATTAAGACGAATTTTAATAAAATTTATTTTCTAAGGTATTTTCCACAAAACAATTTAATTAAAATAAAATTTTTAAACCTCAACCCCATCCATAAAGCATTTTCCATAAAGCTCTACCCTAACCAGGAGCTCTGCCCCTTGGACCTGCTCCTAGGGGTGCTGTCTCCGGAACCCCGCCAAGAGGGTGCTGCCCCTTGGAACTCTTATTCGGGGCTCTGTCCGAATACTTGGAATTAAAACAACTCGAACAAGCGTACACTTCCGCACCTTCTAACTTGTTCGATGTATACTATAAATATCTTTGGTTACCAAGTTAATCCCGATTATACTAAAATATTTAAAAAGCATAGTTCAAAATGATTACGTGAGAGTGAGAGGGTAACTGAGGAGAGAGAGGGATGCCATGCGTTTTTGACTGTAAGAAGAGCCATGGATGTTCATTATTGCATATAAATATTAAAATCGAACTCAGACCGACTAAAACCAAACCGGATTACAAATTTGGTTTAAATGGAATGATTCAAATAGCAACTAATGGTTGCTTAAGTTTAGTCATTTAGGCCAATCCATTTTACAATTTACTTTAATCTTTTTTAATAATGAAAAGAATATCTGGGTGAAACCAAAAATTAAATCGAATTTGGTTTTAGGTTTAGTTTTAAACTATTTGAATTTAGTTCGGCTTTTGTTTTGTTCGGAAAACCAAACAAATTAAACTAAATAACCAGAAAACTTAACCGATAAATACCTTTTAGTTTTTTTAAATTTAAACGTGCGTGTATTATATACTTTCGATGTGGAGTTGTTCAAGTCTGCCAGCAACACAAGATGTTGCCATTTTTGTCGGAATATGCCGGTAGATAATGAAAACTTGGACCCGCAAGTTATTTTGTATTACAAATATCCCTTCACAAATAAAGTGGGAATATGATTGTTTAAGAAAAAACAAGATTGTTGATTTGGACATATCGCAAACACATCTGACTGATACAATATTCCTAATTTATAAAGGAGTAAACTGTAAAAATAGTATATGAGATTTTGTCAAAATAGTATATGAGATTTGGTCATTTTTGTAACTTTTTGAATCTGGATTTATATGGTTTTAATTTTGTTTCTATTTTTATTCAAAATTAAAATCTGGTTAGATTTTCAGTTAACATTCAATTTTTTTTGTTTTTTTCTTCCCTTTTAATGAAAGACAAAATAGTCTTTTAACGTTTTATTAAAACAAATTTAAAAAAATCCGACCATTTTGCCTTTCCTTAAAAAGGAGAAAAAAGACAAAAAGTGGATGTTAACTGAAAAATCTAACCAGGTTTTGTTTTCGGATGAAAATGGCAACATAATTGAAACCACAGGGACTCAAATTCAAAATGTTTGAGTTTTAGACTAAATGGGCAAAAGTGACGAAATCTCAGGGATGATTTGGGAGTTTACTCTTTATAAAAATAGTAAAATTTAAAAATCATTTATGAAGTTTGAGCACTTTTATCTGTACGTCTAAAATAAGAAACTTTTTATAATTAAGTATCTGAGGTTTTATTTTTGTTGTAATTTTCATCCAAATCACTTAGTTAAAATGTTTAATTAACTAGGAACGATTTTGGCTAGTTTTGAGCCACTGATCTTGGAAGATCAATTGCTCACAAACTCACGTATGCTTCGTATGTGTATGTTGTTTTGTATGTGATCCGTCACTATGTGTATGTATTATATTTATAATTATTTTTAAGATAAAAACTAAATTTAAAATTTAAAAAACAAAAGAATTAATGGGTAAATTGCTAAAATCGTCCCTGAGGTTTAGGAATCCGAAAATCGTCAATTAGTTAACGATACATTTTAACTAAGTTAGTGATTTGGATGGAAATGACAACAAAAATGAAACTTTACAGTGCCAGTTACAATTTTTATTTTATTTTAGATGTAACAAACAAAAGTGTCTGAATCTTAGAGACGATTTTGACATTTTACTCTAAAGATTACTTAATAGGTATAAATTTTGTTTATATTTCTATGATACAAAATTTTGCTCTCTGTTCATAAAAATATGTTTTATGTTTTATTTACAATTGGTTTTATTATCCTGATACGAAAACCGAAACTCAAATTAACCACAAACACTTATCGATTTTTTGTACCCTCATTTAACCAAAATTAACTGAATCGGACCATCCATATTTTCATATATTTCTAGCTTTTATATCTTTAGTTCATGTATTTCATATTTATACCCTAATTTTATGTATTTATACTCTCCATTTCATGTACATATACATCCATATTCATGTATTTATACCTTTTATATATTTCTAATCAAAAGTTTGTACAAAAGAGAATGAGATGAAGTACAAAATGTTTGTTTGCAATCAGCTGACCTCACTCTGATAGTGACATCTAACATTTCTAACAGAAAAGATTCCATAAATCTTAGAAAACATCTGTGTAGATTTAACATCTGTTATGTTACATGAAAAGTCTGTTTTAAGCTAAGTATTGTTATATTGAGAAACCTCTTTTCTTTAAACTGTTGTTGGCTTGTATCAAACATCTATTTGGCCACAATAGATGTTTGGTCTTCATAATTAGTGTTTTGCTTCAACAGAGCTTTGACCTTAAACAACGATTTCTTCTTCTTCAACAATGGTTCCAAGGCTTCAAATACATCTTGAATGTCTTTAAATAGATGTTCTGATTAGTGAGATTCACTATCTTTGTGAAGAGAATGTTTCATCAACTGTTTATTTCTTGATCAAAAGGTCATGTTTTAGCTTTTAAATACTATTTATTCTTTTGATGTCCTAAAACTAACTTTAATTTATCATGAACAACTCTAAACTAGCGTAACCCATTTCAAGAGAGAAAATAAAAAGACGTTTAAACAATGATTTCTTCTTCTTCAACAATGGTTCCAAGGCTTCAAACACATCTTGAATGTCTTTAAATAGATGTTCTGATTAGTATTCAAGATTCATTTAGGATTCATCAACTGTTTATTTCTTGATCAAAAGACATGTTTTAGCTTTTAAATACTATTTATTCTTTTGTATGTCCAAAACTAACTTTATCTTATCGATGAACAACTCTAGACTAGCATAACCCATTTCAAGAGAGAAAATAAAAAGACATCTAGCAAAATTTGTTCCACTACTTTGAAAAGTCACGTGAAATCAAACATCATCAGGAACAATAACATTTATATAGTGAATGTTATTAAATTATTGGCAATTTAGGTTTAATGATAAGAGCTCAAGATTTTTGTTTGATTTCCGTTCGATTTCGGTTAACGATTCAGTTATTACTCACACTTAGATGTTGTTAATCACATGACGTATCAGTTTTTTAATTTAAAAACTATAGCAATACTATATTCAAATTAAAGAGAATAAAATACTCATTTATATGATGTAATTTAAAAAAAAATATTAATGTACTAAAAAGTTATGACGTTTAAAATCATGGAGGGGGGTTAGTTTTTTATAAGGGGAGAAAGTGCAACTACTAACTAATTATCTATAATTTTGCTACAGATAAGGGTTTAACCACTTGACATTCTGTAGTTATTAAACATTTCGAGATAATAACTAAGTACGTTGGGCTTTAATCACGTGTACACTAAGGCATCATCTACTTGTACCTTTCAATCCACACGTCAATACTGACCAAGACAAGTACCGAAATATCGACAAAAATAAGTAGGTCGTCACCGTACTTTTGGATTTTTCTAAAACATTATAGTTTATAAGAATATGACAAGAATACATAAAAGAATTATAAGTTTGTTATGGAGGGATAAAAGTGTAACTAATTACCCATAGTTATTTTAAAACTTAGTGATTTAAGTGTAATGAGATGGAGGCCTAAAATATAATTATTGTTAAAAGACCAATTGACCCTCATTTTAGGGGTGTATTTATAAATTAAGAGGGGGAAAAGTTCTTATTTTTTGTGTATCTTAAAATACCCCTTCATCATGCATTATAATATAGTATAGATGTGATAATGACCAAGTATGTTGGGCTTTAATCACTTGTACACTAAGGCATCATCTACTAGTTACACACTATAAATAAGCAACAACTTTAAGCTTAGGGTAGTTGTACCCTTGGCTTTGGTGATTTAAAAAAAAATAGAATTTTACTTTTTAACTCAAGTTTTTCTATTTGTTGCAAATTTAACTTATATAATTGATTTTGTTCACCTTAAAACCAAAACTTTTCTACTTTTCATCTTTGGCTAGTTTTCGATTTATGTTTCGTACTAATTTAACGAGTTACCACGGAGCAACGTGCTTGTGTGGTTCAACGTTTTTACGTTTCGTTCGTAATTTTGCGAGCTAATACGACACAACATCCATGTGTAGTTCAAGGTTTTTACGTCTATTTTTTTATCTTACAGGTTCGTCACAACGCGTGGGTCATTGACCAACTTAGTTATTTTTTTTATATATTCTATGTTTCGGTTTCGTGCAATTTTAACCTCACAAAATTGAATTTTTAATTTTGACCCAAAACTTTTCATCTTTTCAATTTAACCACACTACTTTTGTACTTTCAACTTTAATCTCCTATACTTTTCATTTTTCGCAAATTTTCGTTTTCTGTTTCGTACTAAATTTGCGAGTTAACACGGCGCACTGTGCGTGTGTGGTTCAACATTTTTACGTTTCGTTCATAATTTTGTGAGTTAACACGGCACAACGTCTATGTGTAGTTCAAAGTTTTACGTCTATTTTTTCTCATTTGACGGGTTCGTCACAACGCGTGGGTCCTAGATCGACTTAGTTATTTTTTATATGTTCTACGTTTCGGTCTATTTCTTCGCTTTAAAACGCAACAACTTTAGCGTTGGTTGTCGCTAACGGTTGTGTGGCATTTGTGCTATTTGACATGGTTTTACACCCCTGCTGCAGCGCGTGCAAGCTTAATTCTAGTAGCTTTTAATCTGCATGTCAATACTAACCAATGCAACTATCGAAACGTCGACAAAAATGAGTAGGTCGTCACAGTACCTTTGGATTTTTTTTAAAACATTATAGTTTGTAAAATATAGCAAGAATACGTAAAAGAATTATAAGTTTGTTGTGGAGAGAGAAAAGTTAACTAATTATTTATAATTTTGTTAAACTCAGGGATTAAAGTATAATAAGAAGGATGACTAAAATACAATTAAATTAGGGTGTATATATAAACTAAGATGGAATAATTTCTTATCTTTTGGGTATCTTAAAATGTATCTCCCTCATGCATTATAATTTAGTATAGATATATCTTATAACGTGTATACATAAATATTATATTATTATTTAAAAGTGAGAAGGCACTCAAGAGTGACACATGTCTAAAACGATTTCATTTATTAGTGTACAGAAAGATAAAATATTAGTTTAAAAATAGGGTAAGGGTAAATGGTCTTTTCATGAGAAGTTAACATAAAAATGGATGAAGTTAGTGAAGTAGACCAAAGTTGACATGAAATCCAAACTATTGTATTAAAAAAAAAACGACTGAAATAAATATTTTAAATAAACCATAAGAAACTAAAATAGTATTTAACTCTTAATAATTATCTTGAAGTAGCATCAAACATTTCTTTAGCCTGCTAGATTGAATAACAACATATTACCGTCTTTTAACAATTAATAATTGCATTTTAACTATTTAAGTTTATATAAATATATAAAGATGTATGTAGAATACTTGATCAGGGTTGATATCTATCAAACAATCAGTGTACCTATGGAGAGCAAAAGGATGTTGCATAAAACTATGCTTTTTAACTCCATTATACAAACAATATAATGAATTTCAAGATGTTCTTGATTGACTCTAGCTACCCATTTTGGCATGCTAAATTGTCCATAGTTGGTTGAGATGGCAATTTTGGTCGATGGTCTTTTTTAATCAAATTCTGATCTTTCAGGATGTGCCTTCCCCTGAAGTCAAGATGAAACAACAAGTTGTGTTATTATACTTACTGAGAAATCACTATGTTAACTTAGATCCGGTTATACTCACCAAAGTGTGGCACCAGAAAGTGCAACTGTATCCTTATTAAAGAAGCTCATCCGATAGAAGACATCGCATAGATGCGATGAACCTGCACAAAAGTTACATTCAGTAATCTGTTCATCCAAACAATTGAAAGTTATTCAAAATGTCCTTCATTGGGTGACACATTTGAATCTTGGTGGAGATAAATTTGACATTCTCATAAGTTGAAATACCTTGCTTGGGCATCAGGAGGACGTCCTTAATCTGTTGCAAGGCATAAAGCTAAAGAAATAGGACGCTTCTGTCTGCCAAGGTTCACTTCCACTGCATTAAACACATAGAATGCCAAAATATCATAATGCTAAACTTTTAGTTAATTATTTTACAACATTTTTGTTTTAGACATTTAAATTAGTCAATAACTGAATCAATTTGGGGATCCAATAAACCTAAAATCGTATCAGTGATTTGATATATATTGAAATAAGTTAACATGAACTTAAAATTCATCAGGAGCAACAACGGCAGAAAGTTCATCTTACTTGTTTGGTACTAATTAGCTTTGTCTGATAGCTTCCACATGATCAATATGGTAGCTGCAAGTAGATTTCCTAATCGATTTTCTAGGTTTTTTTTTAGTTTCAGAACGACAACTATTTTCAAGAACCAATTGATACGAAAAACTAATTGGAATTTGATTCGATCAAACATCACGAGGTTAACCGCGAATTAATACTTTTCCACAAACCTGAAGTGAATAATGGCACCAATAATTGTTATTTCACTGCTCAATATAACTGTAGGAATATGACAATCACTTCCTTGATCTCTTATTCACTATACGGATGAATATATATACAAGAACCTGTCCTCTAATCATGGAGAAATAATTTCGACTATAATTACAGATTTATCCTTTACAAATATCAAATATAACAGGGAATAATATATATGCTAATAAATATATATGCTAATATTCCCCGGCAATCGAAGCGGGAGGAGACGAATGCTGAGATTGGAGCGGAAGTCTTCAACAGAACCCCTGGCAAACCTTTCATAAAGATGTCGGCAATCTATATCGAGTTGGGACGTGAAGGATGTGAACGTGACCTCATTGTACGTTCACGAACAACGTGGATGTCTAATTCAATATGTTTTGTTCGTTGATGTTGAACCGGGTTGCCAGACATGTTAATGGAGTTGTCATTGTCAAAGTAAACCAAAGTGGCATGAGACAAGGGCCGTCGTAGCTCAAGTAGAAGGTTGCGAAGCCAACAAATTTCACTACATTTCCAACCCCAAAATATTCGCCTTCAGCACATGAGCGCGAGACCATTGGTTGATGTTTGGAGGACCAAGAGAGAAGGTTGTCACCTAAGTAGACGTAATAGCCTGAAGTGGAACGTCGGGTGTTCGGGCACCCCGCCCAGTCCGTGTAAGCCAAAAGAGACAAGTTGGAGGGCTTGCTTATCGTAAGACCAAGAGAGGTTGTGCCCTTGACATAATAGAGTATGCGCTTCAAGGCATCCCAATGGGCAGTCTGTGGGGCGTGCAATACAAATCTGTTGGACAGCATAGGTTATGTCGGGGCAGGTGAAGGTATGATACTGAAGGGCACCCACAAGACTCTTATAGAGAGTTGGTTTGTCAAATAAGTCACCCGCGTCCTTACCGAGTTTGGAGTTTGTGTCAATGGAAGTAGCAACCGGGTTACAAGATTCCATGCTCGCTCGTTTAACAGTGTCCAAAGCATATGCATGTTGTGACCAGAACATGGAGTCTCGTGGCCTAGTGACCGAAATACCCTAGAAGTAGTGAAGTGGGCTGAGGTCTTTCATAGCAAACTCTTGCGCAAGGCCATATAAAAGAAGCTTGCGAAGGCCATCAGTGGATATGATGAGATGAATGTCATCCACATAAAGAAGTATGTATGTGGTTTCAGTCCGATTGTGAAGTGTGAAGAGAGAGTTGTCATACTTACTTTGAGTGAAACCTAAGGTGAGGACATAGTTTGTGAACCGTTCTTACCAAGCCCGTGGGGCTTGCTTTAGGCCATAGAGGGACTTCTTGAGGGAACAAACATGGTTTGGAAAACGTGTGTCGCGAAAGCTCAAAGGCATGTATACAGTCTCATGAAGTTTGTCGTGCAAGAATGCATTAGTGACATCCAATTGATGAACCGACCTGACTGTGAGAGAGAGCAAGTGTTAGGATCGTTCAAATTGTGGCGAGTTTAACTACCGTGCTAAATGTCTCACCACGATCTACCCCAACTTGTTGTAAACGACCGTCGCAAACAAGCCTCGCTTATAGCATTCTAAGGAACCATCAGACCTGTATTTATGTTTAAATAGCCACATGCTATGGTTACATTCATGTGTGGCTGTCTCGGAACCAATTCCCATGTCTTATTTCTTATAAGCGCATTAAACTCGTTGACCATGGCGTTTGACCAGTCCGGGGATGATAGCGCATGAACAAGATTCTTGGGGATGGAGTGATGGAGGTCGAGTGGAGGTTGAGAATAGACTTTGGCTTAGAGATGCCATCCATTGCAGGGGTGCGCATGGTGCGAGTGGGGGTAGGCGTGGTGGAGGGGGGAAGAGTTGGGGTTATAGTTGTTGGTGACGTAGAGTGTATCAGTTCAGTAGGTGTTTGGACGTGAGAAGGGAATGGGTGGGTTGGGTTTGTTGTGTTGGCTGGCGAAGTAGGAGGTTGAGTGGCTTGAGTTATGTATGGTGTTGAAGGGGAGAGAGGTGGGCTGGTGGCAGGATGAGTGGCGTGGGCCGTGTGTGGAGTTGAAGGTGATTGGGTTGAGTGGGGTGTTTGTTGGTGTCACCCCAACCGATGGCGGAAACATCGGAGTGAGACGAAATAGATTGCTCATTGCTCACAACGCTAATAATGACAATATTTAAATAAAGTCGAATTTCATTTCAGAAATAATTGTCAAAATACAACATGGAAACAAATACAACAATAACACAATGCAACAAAATTGATACAACAACATTAACCTAAACGTCTAAATGTGTGTATCTAAGTCCTTGCTATTTGATTTCATAGCATCCTCTTCATTAACCTGTAACATGTTTTAAAATACAATTCAATGAAAAAGTAAAGACGAGTACACAAGTTTAAGCATAGCATACGTATACGAATAAAGTTTAAACAAATCCTCATGGCGACTATGATCTTACAAGAGCATATACAAGGCATGCAATACTATTAGTCAAACCCTTAACGCAATCATGATGTTTTAACATGGCCTCAAGTTTTCACGATGGAGGGGGATGTGTTACTTCCTTAAGCGCTTATACATGTCAAAAGAAGGCTTAAAACAAGTTAATGACTAAAGTATCACATAAAGAATGTCCGAGATATAAGCATCACGTAAGCGTATCAAGTATTCATGTGTATAGGATTGTTTGTGCATTTCATAAAGTTTAAGTGTTGTGGTTTTGGTATAAGTAAACATGTTACACCCAAAAGTGTTGTAAACGAAAAGTGGGTCGAGTGTACTCACGGTTTTGCTAAGTCTTCAAACTTGACAAGTCCGTGAAGGTGGTTGATGGATGGGATGAGCGCCTAGTTACCCTACAAGAGGAAGACGTAGGTTGGTAAGTATACGAACGATAGCGGAAGATTAGGAATTAAATACGATAAAGTATGTATACGAGAAAATAATAATCTAGACTTAATACTCGTTTTTGACACTATAAGACCCATTCGGGTTGATGTGTTTTCATGGGTTAGGATACCCATTAGAATCGTAACGAGAGATTAAGTACTTAGGTGATGTAACCTAGTACCATGACGGATAATCATTTGATTATCATCAAGAGTTCGGTTAGTATTCATATATACATATATATTGTATAGTATAACGATAAGTAAATCATAAACGTCATGTAATTTCATAGAAGTCATACATGGAGGTAGGATGATAACCTTCCTTTTAAAACCTCGCTTGTATAGATTACCAATACACAAGTCGTCACAAGGACGTCAAGGATGGTCATGAGTAAGTTAATACATAAAAAGTAAAAGACAAAAGTAAATGAAAACATCAAGTGAGGTGGTGGATCGAAGGTAGGATAGCCAAGGCTTCCAAGTGATCACACACTACCAACTCAAGTCATGTTTCGAGAACAAGCTTGGAAGGATACAATAGTTGTGGGTAAAACCCTATTAAAACCAAATAATTCTTACACTCGGGACCTTAGACATGGTGATGTTCCAAGTTGGTCTTCCATGGAAGACTTATGGAGACATTCCAAAGGTTTTCAAGTGGTAAGAAAGAAGAAAGATCAAATGGAGGGAGGTGAGTTAGAACTCACTTTTGAAGCCTTGATCTTCTTAAAGAAGAGAGAGCTCTTATTGCTTAGAGAGAAGAGAAGAGAATTATTTGAGGTGTGATTTGAGAGGAGATGGAGTGGGGTATTTATAGGTAAACTTGGGAGGGTGTTAGTTGAGGGGTATTAAATGGAGAAAACACAAAATTGGCCAATCCATGAGCTTGAAACCAACATTTTCGGATTATGCCCCTCTCGCGGGGCGTGAGAGGGTGAAGGTGTCTCGGTCACGGGCCGCGAGAAGGTCTGGCGGGCCACGAGAGTTAACAAAGGTTCGATCGCGGGGCGCGAGGTAGGTTATTCCAGAATGTTCTTTGTTTTTATCACTTTTAGTCCTTAATTTAGTTTATTTTACCAAATTTTGCATATTTTAAGAATATATTGCGCATAAGTGTCGAGTGTGAATGCGTATAACAAGTATCAGTTATGTAATAAGCGTTTGAATGCATATAAGACAATATGTATCAAGTATAAGTTTCATTATGATTCAAGTCTCGGATTACAAAGTTTGGAAAAGGAATACGAATACAAGTTTCCAAAAATAGAAATACGATTACACTTTCTAAGTAAGGAAAGTATGAAAAAGCGAGGCGTTACAGTCTCCCCTCCTTTAGGAAATTTCGTCCTGAAATTTATTCAAAGGAAGGTGTAACGAACAGGTGCGGATATTTAGTCTTCATATGACTTTCGAGTTCCCAAGTAAATTCGGCGCCACATTTACCTTCCCATCGAACCTTGACTATGGGAATTCGACTGCGCCTTAGTTGCTTGGTTCCTCGGTCCATGATTTGGACCGGTTTTTCCACAAAGTGCAATGTCTGGTTGATTTGAAGATCTTCGAGTGGGACTTGAAGTCCTTCTTCAGCTAGACATTTCTTCAAGTTTGAAATGTGAAATATAGGATGAACATTGCTGAGCATTTGAGGTAGATCCTGTCTATACGCTACCTTGCCAATCCTTTCAAGAATCTTGAAAGGACCTACATAGCAAGGACCGAGCTTGCCTTTCTTACCAAAATGAACAACGCCCTTCCAAGGAGACACCTTGAGAAGCACAAGATCACTTATGCTGAATTCCAAAGGCTTGCGTCTTCTATCAGCATAACTCTTTTGTCGGCTTCGAGCTTTAAGGAGATTATCACGTATTTGTAGAATCTTGTCTGTCGTCTCTTGTATCAGTTCAGGACCGGTGAGTTGTACGTCTTCGATCTCGTGCCAACAAATAGGCGTACGACACTTACGACCATACGATGCTTCAAATGGAGCCATTTGAATACTTGCGTGATAGCCTTTGTTGTATGAGAATTCTACCAAGGGTAAGTGCGAATCCCAATTGCCGCCAAAATCGATTACGCATGATCGAAGCATATCCTCTAGAGTTTGGATAGTACGCTCGGTTTGACCATCAGATTGAGGATGAAAAGCGGTACTTAGGTTCAAACGAGTGCCAAGGGCGGATTGAAAAGTTTGCCAAAGGCGGGAGGTGAAACGAGCGTCACGATCGGAAATGATGTAAATGGGTGTACCATGATGACTGATGATCTCACTCGTGTAGATACGAGCCAATTTCTGGACTTTGTAATCTTCATGAATGGCTAGGAAGTGAGGCGATTTGGTTAGACGATCGGTGATAACCCAAATGCTGTCATGACCCAAAGGAGTATGAGGCAATTTCATAATGAAATCCATGGCAATACTCTCCCATTTCTAGACAGGGATTTCAGATTGTTCGAGTAGGCCAGAGGGACGTTGATGTTCTGCCTTGACTTTAGAACATGTCAGACACTTCGACACATAAAGAGCGATATCACGTTTCATTCCAGTCTGCCAATAAGACGTACGAAGATCATGGTACATCTTGTCAGCGCTAGGGTGCACGGAATATCAGGATTTATGAGCTTCATCCATCAAAGTGGTTCGAAGAGTACCACGACCAGGAATCCATATACAGCCACGATAGTACAGGATACCATTGTTCTTCTACTCAAGTGGTGTCTCGTCACCGGTATTCAACTCAGTTTCGAGGTTGCCATCATTAATGGTCGAATATTGCGCATCTCGAATTAGATGGTGGAAATCTCCACAGTTTTGTGACAACAAACACTCTTCACATGAGTCTTACGACTAAGTGCATCGGCCACAACATTCGCCTTGCCAGGATGGTAGCGAATGTCACAGTCGTAGTCGTTTAACAATTCCACCCAACGACGTTGCCGCATGTTGAGGTCTTTTTGGTCAAAGATATGTTGCAGGCTCTTATGATCGGTGAAGATCGTACACTTTGTACCATAAAGGTAGTGTCACCAAATCTTTAATGCAAAAACGACCGCACCGAGTTCAAGGTCGTGCGTAGTATAGTTTCTCTCATGTATCTTGAGTTGTCTTGACGCGTAAGCGATAACCTTGTCCCGTTGCATGAGAACGCAGCCAAGACCTTGGTTACAAGCATCACAATATACGACGAAGTCGTCATTTCCATTGGGAAGAGTAAGGATAGGAGCATTACCAAGCATGTCCTTGAGTGTTTGGAAAGACTCCTCTTGTTTGGAACCCCAAACAAAGGGTTTATCTTTTTGCGTCAAGGAGGTCAGAGGAACAGCAATTTTTTAGAAGTTCGAAATGAAACGACGATAATACCCAGCTAGGCCAAGAAACGAACGAATCTCAGAAGGTGATTTAGGTGCAACCCAATTCTTAGCTTCTATCTTTGTGGGGTCAACTTGAATACCGAGTTTGTTGACGGTGTGACCCAAGAATTGAACCTCTTTTATCCAAATTTCACACTTGGAGAATTTGGCATAAAGACGTCAGTGTGCAAAAGCATAAGAATGAGACGCAAATGTCGCCCATGTTCTTCTTTCGTCTTGGAGTAGATGAGAATATCATCGATGAAGACAATAACAAAACGATCAAGAAACGACTTACACACGCGGTTCATTAAATCTATGAACACGGCAGGTGCGTTAGTCAAACCAAAAGGCATGACTACGAATTCATAGTGTCCATAACGTGTGCGGAATGCGGTTTTGGGTACATCTTCTTCGAGAACTCGAAGTTGATGATAGCCAGAGCGGAGATCAATCTTTGAAAAGCACATTGCGCCTTCTAATTGATCGAAGAGATCATCAATGCGAGGGACTGGATAGCGGTTCTTGACTGTGAGTTTGTTGAGCTCGCGATAGTCAATACACATGCGGAATGATCCATCCTTCTTCTTGACGAAGAGTACGGGAGTGCCCCAAGGAGAAGTACTAGGGCGTATAAAGCCTTTATCAAGAAGTTCTTGAAGCTGGCTTGATAGCTCTTGCAGCTCCGAAGGTGCTAATCTATATGGAGCTTTCGCAACAGGAGTTGCGCCGGGAATGAGGTCAATACGAAAGTCGACAGCACGAGGAGGAGGAAGGCCAGGAAGGTCATCCGGGAAGACACCAGGGAACTCACAAACGACGGGGACATCACTTAGGCTTGGGCCTTTGTCTTTCTTTTCCACAACATGGGCCAAAAAGGAAAAGTATTCCTTGCGCAAGTATTTTTTGCTTGAATGCACGACATCAGCTTGAGACCTTTGGAAGGTTTCTCACCATAGACGTGTAAGGAATCACCGCTAGGGAGAGGAAGGCGAAGGAATTTCTCCGAGCAGACAACTTCAGCACCTTGCCGAAGCCAGTCCATGCCTACTATGACGTCAAAACTACCCATTTTCATAGGTATGAGATAAATCGAAAACGTATGACCGTTAAGATCCAAAGAACAATGAGAGAGAACAGAGTTAACAGGAACGGTCTTACCGTTAGCGACTTCAACAGCGAAGGATTGGGCAGCTTAGATCGTTCGCACTTAAGCAAGGGTTCAAATTCAACAAATACAAAACCTCTATATGTGCCAGTATCAAATAAATAAGAAGCATAGACATGGTTCACAAGGAACGTACCGGTAATAACATCGTTGGAGCTTTAGGCTTGAGCAGAGGTGAGCACGAAAGCTCAACCTTTAGCAAGCTCAGGTTGTTGCTGTGGACGCTGCTGCTGGTAGTTGGCGCGCTTGGGGCAAACATTGGCGAAATGGTTAGGATCGCCACAGTTGTAACATGCCCGAGCGGGAGTGGCTTGGGTTTGAGGGTTAGGGTTAGGTGTAATGTCTAAGGCTGCTGATTTTGGGGTGGGGGAAAGTTTCGGCAACGTTAGACAAGTGCCCTAATCTCTGGCATTCGGCGCGCTTTCGGCATGGAGTACTGATGGGATGATGGTAGAAGCAGGTAGTACACTGAGGGTGAGAACCAGTGTAACCACGTTTGAGCTGGTCGGTGCTTTGGGTAGTGGCGATGGCGTTTAGTGGTGTAGGGGTAGACGAGTAACAAGGCATGGAGTACCGATGGGATGATGGTAGAAGCAGATAGTACACTGAGGGTGAGAACCAGTGTAACCACGTTTGAGCTGGTCGGTGCTTTGGGTAGTCGCGATGGCATTTAGTGGTGTAGGGGTAGACGGAGTGACAACCGCCTTGTTTGGACAGAAGCCTTCCGCTTCTTGTTTCAGTTCTTGTTTCTCTTGGCTTGGGAGGGAGGAGTTTCGATAGTGGTGGTGTCGGTGATGGCTTGGTGCGCATGCTTCATAGAGACATTTTCATAGGCCCCTTGAAGGATGCAGTTGTGGTTAAGCTAAATGGTTAGGCTAAAGGCTTCATCGAGGGTCTTGGGGTTGGCGGCGGCTACATGGTTCATGATCACAGGCGAAAGCGAACGAATTAGCTTGGCAATCGCCTTGGGAACAGTATCCACCTGTCCAGGACAGATGATACTCAATTGTTTGAAGCGCGCGATCAAACCTTCGGCGTCGCTCCCTTGTTGGGTGAGATTCCAGAATTCGTTTTCGAGCTTCTAGTCTCATGGGGAGGACAAAATTGATCCTTCATGAGCTCCTTAAGCTCTTCCCAGGTTAATGCTTGAGCCGCTTTGTTGCCGCGCTTGTTGCGCTCGGTAGTCCACCACTCGAGGGCTCTCTTGTGAAAGACCCTGGTAGCGTTGAGGGTTCGAAGGTCATCAGGGCACCCGCCCTGAAGAAAGGTAAGCAGCGTTGAACCAGTTGATCATGGCCATTACACCGTCCATGCCGGTGAAATCAACGGGTTTGCAAGCCATGAAGTGCTTGATCTGGTAAGACGTTTTGGGTGCATCGGTTTTTGAATCGGCGGATGACTTAGGGTTCCTTTGGTATGGATGGTTTGTAGTTGGCTAACAATATCAGGGATTACATGGGCCATTTGCTCAGCCACTAGATCGACGAGGTCTTCTTTTGACATAGTGTCACCGTTGTTGTTGTTGGACCCCTTGTTGGACCTTTTTGACTTCTTGGAAGAATTAGGAGAAGACATCTAAAGGTTCGAAATAGAGCAGGGATGAGACTTGATCATAATGTAAAAATAATAAGTTTTGCATGTATATGTATGTATAAGGGTTTACATAAGTTCACATAAGTTGCATGAGTTTAACAAGTATAACATGTGTAATCACGTATGAATGCGAATAAAAGAGTATAAATTTAGTTTGTTCGCAAGGATTAACATTGTTTTGGATTGCGATAAACGTGCGAATAGTGTAACGGTTCGAAATGAACGAGGTAACAAGTATTAAAAACACATAGAAATTGAATCACATAAAAAGAATAGGCTCATAAAACGCAGGAATGTTTCGGGTAGAGAAACGTCGACAATTCCAAAGTGAATCGAGGATCCTTTCAAATTAGAGGGATGTGCTTTGGCCTATAGGTGGAATGCTCTCGTCGAGAAGCGATTAACGACATTTCACCCTTCCAGTTACCCACACGTATCTAATTGATCGGAAAATCAAAACTTTGGCGAGATTGAAAATCGAGGAGTGGGACTAGTTGACAAGGTGCGGGTTTCACCCCTAACTTGACAACATCGTACCCTAAGTGTGGTTGGTACTTACCAAACGAAGAGCAAATTCCGATTTGTTGGTAAGGGTCCAGTATAGTTTTGAATTGGAAAATTTCCATCAAGATGTGGATTTCACTCCTAACTTGATGATGAAATTTCGTGCAAAATGAATAAGAATAGCGGAATGAGAGTTGTTCGCCAAATTGTGGGTTTTACGTCTATTATAGTGAAGTCGTCTCGTTTGTGTTACGGGTGTCTTCAAGTCTTCAAGTGTGTATTGTGTAAAAATGTCTTAGAAAAGACATCATGTGTATGTATTAAGACAAAAAGAAAAGAGGAAAAGCAAAGTAGGAAGCATAAAGTTTTAAGCATAAACAGGAATGGTCAAAATGGGTATTTAGAACTATAGACTAGGTCGAACATGGCAATTCTACCTAATTCCCTATAGTTATGGCTCTGATACCAATCTGTCACACCCCAACCGATGGCAGAAACATCAGAGTGAGACGAAATAGATTGCTCATTGCTCACAACGCTAATAATGACAATATTTAAATAAAGTCGAATTTCATTTCAGAAATAACTGTCAAAATACAACATGGAAACAAATACAACAATAACACAATACAACAAAATTGATACAACAACATTAACCTAAACGTCTAAATGTGTGTATCTAAGTCCTTGCTATTTGATTTCATAGCTTCCTCTTCATCAACCTGTAACATGTTTTAAAATACAATTCAATGAAAAAGAAAAGGCGAGTACACAAGTTTAAGCATAGCATACGTATACGAATAAAGTTTAAACAAATCCTCATGGCAACTATGATCTTACAAGAGCATATACAAGGCATGCAATACTACTAGTCAAACCTTTAACGCAATCATGATGTTTTAACATGGCCTCAACTTTACATGATGGAGGGGGATTTGTTACTTCCTAAAGCGCTTATACATGTCAAACGAAGGCTTAAACAAGTTAATGACTAAAGTATCACATAAAGAATGTCTGAGATATAAGCATCACGTAAGCGTATCAAGTATTCATGTGTATAGGATTGTTTGTACATTTCATAAAGTTTAAGTGTTGTGATTTTGGTATAAGTAAACAAGTTACACCCAAAAGTGTTGTAAACGAAAAGTGGGTCGAGTGTACTGACGGTTTTGCTAAGTCTTCAAACTTGACAAGTCCGTGAAGGTGGTTGATGGATGGGATGAGCGTCGAGTTACCTTACAAGAGGAAGACGTAGGTTGGTAAGTATACGAACGATAGCGGAAGATTAGGAATTTAAATACGATAAAGTATGTATACGGGAAAATATTCATCTAGACTTAATATTCGTTTTTGACACTATAAGACCCATTCAGGTTGATGTGTTTTCATGGGTTAGGATACTCATTAGAATCGTAACGAGAGATTAAGTACTTAGATGATGTAACCTAGTACCATGACGGATAATCATTTGATTATCATCAAGAGTTCGGTTAGTATTCATATATACATATATATTGCATAGTATAACAATAAGTAAATCATAAACGTCATGTAATTTCATAGAAGTCATGCATGGAGGTAGGGGGATAACCTCCTTTAAAAACCTCGCTGTATAGATTACCAATACCAAGTCGTCACAAGGATGTCAAGGATGATCACGAGTAAGTTAATACATAAAAAGTAAAAGACAAAAGTAAATGAAAACATCAAGTGAGGTGGTGGATCGAAGGTAGGATAGCCAAGGCTTCCAAGTGATCACACACTACCAACTCAAGTCTTGTTTCGAGAACAAGCTTGGAAGGATACAACACTTGTGGGTAAAACCCTATTAAAACCAAATGATTCTTACACTCGGGACCTTAGACATGGTGATGGTCCAAGTTGGTCTTCCATGGAAGACTTATGGAGACATTTCAAAGGTATTTCAAGTAGTAAGAAAGAAGAAAGATCAAAAGGAGGGAGGTGAGTTAGAACTCACTTTTGAAGCCTTGATCTTCTTAAAGAAGAGAGAGCTCTTATTGCTTAGAGAGAAGAGAAGAGAATTATTTGAGGTGTGATTTGAGAGGAGATGGAGTGGGGTATTTATAGGTTAACTTGGGAGGGTGTTAGTTGAGGGGTATTAAATGGAGAAAACACAAAATTGGCCAATCCATGAGCTTGAAACCAACATTTTCGGATTATGTCCCTCTCGCGGGGCGTGAGAGGGTGAAGGTGTCTCGGTCACGGGCCGCGAGAAGGTCTGGCGGGCCACGAGAGTTAACAAAGGTTCGATCGCGGGGCGCGAGGTAGGTTATTCCAGAATGTTCTTTGTTTTTATCACTTTTAGTCCCTTAACTTAGTTTATTTTACCAAATTTTGCATATTTTAAGCATACATTGCGCATAAGTGTCGAGTGTGAATGCGTATAACAAGTATCAGTTATGTAATAAGTGTTTGAAATCATGTAAGACAATATGTATCAAGTATAAGTTTCATTATGATTCAAGTCTCGGATTACAAAGTTGGGAAAATGAATACGAATACAAGTTTCCAAAAATAGAAATATGATTACACTTTCTAGTAAGGAAAGTATGAAAAAGCGAGGCGTTACAGTTGGGGTATGGACTGTGATGAGAATGAGATATGGGGCCAGTAGGATGGGTGGAGGGGATCGATTAGGAAGTCATAGGTTTTTAGGGAGGGTGGATGAGAGGCAAAGGGGAAAACGTGCTCATCAAAGACCACAGGTATATTAATGATGATTTGGTTTGTGGAGAGGTTTAGGCATTTATATTTGCGGTGAGTAGGCGGATAGCCTAAAAACACACACGACATAGACCGATTTGCAAATTTGTGAAGAGTGGTGTATGAGTGGGTAGCATAGGGCAACCAAAGACGTGAAGATGGTCATATGCGGGTGACTTACGGTATAGTAAGTGGGTGGGGGTAAGAAATCGTTGATTTCTTAGAGGCTGTTTGTTTAGCTCTTAATGGGGCTCTTAATGGTTCAGACCTCTTACTTGTTCAGCACTTAATGGTTCAGACTGTTTGTTACGCGAGCAAATATCTGAATGATTCAGACATTTGCCTCTGCATGGTTAAACATTTTACTAAGTCTGAATAGTTAAGATCTCTAATCTGAATTGGTCAGACATTTTCCTTTGAACGGTTAAGTATTATAGTAGCTCTTAAGAGTTTAGACCTCTTACTGGTTCAACACTTAATGATTCAGAAGTTGTCAAACAATTCCATACTCGGGAGAATGGTAAAGACTTGAGATTTGTGGTGAAGACATTGGAAAGTCTTAATTTTTCGTTCAAATTGGGTTTCAATATGTGTATAATATGACGAAAAATATGGTGAAGACTTGAGATTTGAGTACCATCGGGAAGGTCCATAAAAAATAATGTAGTCTTTTAAGAACAATACGTAATATCGATGACCCGCCGAGGACATGAATGGTGAGGTCCATAGATCGCTATGGATGATATCAAATGGTAAGTATGTGCGAGTCATTGAATCATTAAATGGAAGGCGTACACTTTTGCTAGATACACATGAATGACAAACATGTTTATTATTAGATTTAGCAAAAGAAATAACACAAGAAATTTTTAAAGAGTTCAACAAAGCATGGCCGGGTGACCAGGCGATGATGCCAAAGTTCTTAAGAAATTGCAGCAAATGAAAAATGGTTGTTGAAGTTGATGAGTTGAGATGCTTGAAGTGTGTAGAGATTGCCACTACTGTTGCTTCGCAGGATAGGCGCCTTGGTCTTGTATCCTTCACAAGAAAGCCAAATGGATCAAATTCAATGGAAATTGTTGAAGTTGATGAGTAGAGATGGCTGACGTGTGTAGAGATCGCCACTACTATTGCATCGCAGGATAGGCGCTTTGGTCTTGTAGTCCTTCACAAGAAAGCCAAATGCATCAAATTCAATGGAAATTGAGTTATCAGTGGTAAATTTATGGATGGAAATGAGATTTTTTTATTAATTTTGGTGCAAACAGAACATTGTTTAGTTTTAGAGGTGGAAAGGGATGAGGTAAGGTTGCGTATCAATATTTGTGAACCGGGATGGTCATGCCATTGCCAACAATTATATTTTGTTTAATGCTATTATTGAAATAAGAATGAAAATTACCTATGGTGTTCGACATGTGTCCTATAGCGCCGGTGTCCATAACATCAACATTTGGTTGATTCAGGGACATAGTATATAGAGCTTGCTCGATAATTAGTGGGCTCATAGGAGGCATGATGTGCTTGGCTTGGTCGCGGCCCAAGAATGCCGTTTCCAGGCAAGTTCGGTTGAGGTGAAACAGGCTGGGTATTTTGTGTGGGGTAGGGGCATGGTGGGATGGGCCAATTATGGGCTTGTGGGTTACACCATGGAGACGGATGAGAGTAGCTTGGGCCAGGCCATTGTGGAGGGTAGGGAGGTGGATATTGTGCGTGTAGTTTGACCACGAGCCGAGGAGCCCCTGCCCCGGCCCTTACGTGGGTGCACCCTCGGCCCCGTGTCGGTCAGAAGACACATCTTGGGTATGCGCTGCAACATGTAGTGCTGTACCCGCAGCTGTGGCTGCCGCCATGGCGGTTTCAGCCTTTCATGTTTCCTCCATGCAACAAACACCGATTTTAGTAAATTATTGATAGAACAATTTATCAACATGTATGAGCTCTTGATAACAAAGAATCTTAGAGCGTGCAAAAATTAAATGGTTAATAATGCTTGTTGTGTAATATAATAAACCATTTAAGAACTTAAATTGTTAGAATAGATTAAACTTATTGCCCCTTTATTAGATATTGAACCCCATGGCATGGAGAGCTTCTGAGACATTACATCACTGTTCAATAATCATTGTTAGTACTCCGACCGTCAAAGCCTTCATTATTGTAGTGATCAACTCTAACAAACCGAAGAACAAAAACACACCAAGTTCATTATTAATCAAAAATAAAAAAAACCCAGTTCTTGATTCAACTAAAAAATGCAAAATAAAAAACAAAAATAGTCAGGTTTCATCAATTAAAGAAATCACAATTCATGATTTCTTAAAAATAAAACAAAACCCAATTCGAAATCGATCAAATTGAGTATCTTCTTACCCAATAATGCTCCAAAAGCAATGCAAGATTAGAATGATGAAGATACTTTCTGGATGTTCCGATGTCCAAACAAAATGATTTTATAGGGTATTTGATGTATACAAATGATAGTATTAGAAGATGATCAAGGAGATCCAAAACACGATTAAGTTCAGGTTATGCTTTCCATTTTGAAGGCGCCTCTTCTTCTTCATTCTTATCCTTTCCACATAGAGGTAAAAATTTGAAAATTTACCACAAATATAATTTGTACTCAAGTTTTTTTAGAGATAAATCAAATAGACGCATTGAAACTTACAACAACTAATGAAAATATAGTCATCACCATATAAAACGTAACAAAATTCATCTGAATATTTTTCACTTGAAACCTTCCCCATATTCTAATTTGTGTATGATTGATAGGTCCGTTTAAATTTGTTTCAGTCTCAATTCTTCGTTAAATAATAATGAGACGGATGAATGGTGAACCATGAACAAGAGCAGAAGCAACTGATAGCCGCCGGAAACAAAGCTTAGATAGCGATCGGAAATATAAAAATTACTCCATGCCGCTGACTAACGTCGTCACCGGATAACCTCCCTTCGACCTGAAATCACCAACGCCAGCAAAACCATGAACTCCGACAGTTAACATGAATTGAACTATCACTTTGTAGATGCTGGAATAGTCAAAAACCCGTCATAAACAATCATGAACTAAACTAATCTCCACTGCAGCCCACCATGAGCTCTGACAAGTAAAATGGATCGGTAAAAGGACACCGGAATCTAACCAGGTTTTTCATCTAAATGAAGAGCCCTTTAACTATCACGACATCAAGATATGAAGCTTGAAACCCAAGACACCGGAAGGAGAGGTTCACTAGTTGCTGTATTTCAGAATGTGACAACAAGAAGCCATAAACTCACGGTGAATCTCCGCCAGAAAAACAAACTCTCTCCCCAATCTCTCTCTACTCTGTTTCTCACTACAAAAACATAGACACACAAGGTGTGTTTTTTAACAACAACCACTTGATTATGATGAACAAAATCATCGGATGAACGATTAAAGTCGCTAGATCTAAAAATTCCCTAAAAACAGATCTACACTCCGTTTTACATCTCTGGCGGGTTATCCTGTGAAGATCCGAACAAACCGAAACTGAAACGAGCCACCTAGGCTCAGATACCAAATGATAGGTCCATTAGATCTTGTTTCAGTATCGACGATTGGGTAAATGATAATGAGTCGGATGAATTGTGAACCATGAACAAACAAACATTGGCAGAAAGATGAAAATAGGATTTAACAAAGAAATATTCAATATAAGTGATAAACATATACAAGATAATTATCCACCCTTCTGAGCTCCCTTAGGATGGTAGCTTCCAAATGCACACCTACAAATGATGTCTAGTTTTCTATTTAAAAACCCTAAGCTTTGTTATCCATGCAAGCTGCCTCTTGCTTGAAAAATCTCCTAAAATCGCTAAAACATACAACTATAATAAATAAAATCGCTACATCACACAAACAATAACATCATCACACAAACAATAACATCGCCAATGTTAGGTAAGTCATCTAAACCCTACACAACTAAAAAAAAGTCTGAAATTCAAGGATAGTAGCTCTACAACTCTACACCTCTTATAGATAAATGATATCCTATTCGCTTACCAACAAACTGTCCCTAAAACACCCAAATAGAAAATAAATACATTTTGACTTTAGTGGGAAACATTAAATAGGCTTTCAACATAACTTGTAACCAAGTAAACCCAAACCATAGATATGTTACATGAAGATAACTTTTGCATTAAATTTTAGGGAGTTATTGAATCCTATCACTCCGAATTATTCGCTATTGACTCCGAACTATCACTTTGATTTTCACCACTTTCAATGCAATACTTTGTGTGTTGTGCTACTCTGGAAGAACTTAATTACATTATTTTCTGATGTGGGACCAGTTTTTGATAAAGTGGCTTGTTTTAATAAGGTAGCATGCTGACATGACCAATTTTTAATGAAGCGGCTTAATTTTTTTAAAAGAAATCTATTATATAATATATATATATATATATCCACAATAATGTGTTTGTATATGTACAGACTCCCTCTCTCTCTCCCTCCCTTTCTCCACTAACAACTGCCACTATTTTCCCCGACCACCACTTGTTTCCTCGAATCCACTGATAAAGTTGTTAACTTTGAGCCCTAAACCCTCATTTACACCGTCATTGAAGGAAGAAACAAGCCAAACATACATTGTATCATCACATAGCTGGAGTATTGACTGATCTGCTAAGCATTCGGTTGACGACTGAATGTGGAAGTTTTGACTGAGCTGATCTGATTGTGGAAGTTTTGACTGACTAAGCTCCTAAGCGTTCAGTTGATGATTGACTGAGTTGATCTTGGTGGTTGAAGCGGATCTGGTGGCAGATCCAGACTCCTCCGTCTCAAACCTCGACCCTGGCGATGACAGTTGAAGTGGATCTGGTGGCGGGGAAAGACCAGGGATAGCGGCGGGAGAGCTTAAGGAGATGACCGATCGCCATGGCTGGTGGTTCTGTGAGTGCAATATGAAATTAAGGTTTGATTTGGTGGCTGTGGTGGTTTGTTGGTTGAATTTGGCGATGGTGGATGTGGTGGTTTTAATTTGGTGTTGGTGAATGGGTGTGGTGCGAAAATGAGGGTTGTTAGTGGTGTGGGTTGGAGGGTGGTTGTGGTTGAGGGTGAATCGAGGTGGTTGGTTAGTGAGCCAGACGTGGTGGCTAGAGAGAGGTAGAGCGAGAAAGAGAGCTAGAAAGATACGAGGTTTTTTCTTTATATATAGAAAATATATACACACATATTATATTATATATATTATATTAATTTGAATTAGAAAAGGCAATGCCATCTTGCCACGCTAGAAAATAAGACACATAGGATAAAAAAAAACTAATTGACTTAGTGTTTGGTTAACCCCGGAGTGACATAACACACAAAGTATTAAGTTGAGGGTGATAGAAGTCAAAGTGATACTTATGTATGATAGCGGCTAATAATTAATAACAGGGATGATAAAATCCAATAACCCTAAATTTTTTTCTAAATTCATACAATTTCAACATCTTTCAAACAAAAATCAAACATATGCATCACAATTTGCAATAAGTAATACACGTATATCACAAAATCCATATAAATGTATGCAGTTAGAAGTGAAAGCCTTTCCAAATTCTAATTCGTATATGTTTTGGATTTCAAACTTAGTTCCACAACTAATAAAATCAAAATCATTAACTATTCTTTAATTAAAGATCTAACTCCATAAACCCCAAAACTGAGAAAATTAGGGCTTTAGAATCGACCAATGATTGAAGAACTCTAAATTGGGGTTTTAAATCCGCGATTTTATCTCTTTCACATGTTTATTCTCTCCTCCTGTGCGTAGTGTGTTTTTTCAATTTTTGTTGTTTCATGGCTTTCACGACGCATTTGCCACACCTAATATCCTCCGTCAAGTCTGGAAAGTCGGATGATGAGGGATCTACAATGTGGCAAATTTCTGTCTCATTAGTCTCCAGCCCTCCGTTTTCATCTACACCATAACACAATCACCGTTAAGAAATTAAACAAACAAAAAAGTTAAAATAGTTGGTAGATCTAAGATATATAACCAAAATCTATAGAAACAAGAGAAACGAATTGAGAGAGAGAGAGAGAGAGATAAAGGCAGAGACAGAGACAAAAGAAGGAAGATGAGTGGTTTGAATTTTAAAACAAACTTAGGGTTCTCAAAAGCAGCGTGTTTGAATCGGAAGGGGATTCAAAACTTTTTGAGTTGTAGTACATGCTATAAAAAAGTGTAAAACCCTTAGTTTAAATATTTGATCAAATGGCCATTTTGGTCATTCTAATATGCGTTACAGACGAGATTGATTTAATGAGAAACACCACAAAAATGGAAATCGAGAATAATTAATTTTACATGTAAAAAAATCATTACGTACAAATTATTTAAATAAAAAATATTTTTTGTATTTTTTTTTACTTTTTTGAACTGTTTGTTATACATATCTTGATATGCAAAGGCTCTAAAAAGATTAGGTAAGAAATAACATTTTACATGTAATAATGAATTACTTATGGGTTTTTTACATGATTCCACACTTTCCCATTTTTTGTGATTTTCTATTGAACCTCATACACACATAAATATATATATATATATATATATATATATATATATAATATAATGGTATGGTTTATTACGAGAACCAATGTAAAAAAAAAAAAACCTAAAGAAATTTAAAAAACACACAATTTTTTTAAAAATCACTATATTTCGTTACAAAAAAAAATTCGAGTAACAATTATCGATGCACATTGCACGTGTATCATTTCTTGGACAAATTCCTAATACATTAACAGTAGTAGACAAATGCACTTTTATTTACACTACCATCCGTAATACACTACTTTTTACATTACCAATATTAAAAATGTATATGTGTATCATTATTTATAACCATGATATAACATGTTTTGCTATAAAAAGTTTGTGATTTTGAATGATGAAGTAGACCCATATACAATTTTTTGGTTAGTTATATCTAGTGGTTGATGGTTTGGTTATATTTGTCACTTTATGATGTAATATGTTGTTTGGATGATATAAAGGGAGTTGATATAGGTGTAATAAAGTAAAATATTGGTAATGGTATTGTATTATGGATAGTAAGAGGTAATGGTATTTACTATGGATGGTAGGAGGTAATGGTAGTGTATTTTGGATGGTATGATAGATGAAATGAAAAGTGTATTCAAAGTAGTGTACCAAAACACGTTATATCATGTTCATACATATAGATGCATATGTGGATTTCTAATATTGTTGACGTAAAGAGTAGTGTATTATAAATGGTAGTGTAAATGAAAGTGCAATTGTCTAATATTGATAAAGTATTACAGAATTTGTCAAACAAATGGTACATAGCACATGTGCATATATAATTGTTACTCGAATTTTTTAGTGACGAAAATAGCGATTTTTCACAAAAAAAATTAAAAAATCTTTTTGTGTGTGTGTTTTTTAGGTATTTTTGTTTGTGATCACATTGGTTCTCGCAATAAAAGGTGATTACTAACAGATCCTTCTCCGATATTATATATATATATATATATATATATATATTTATATATATATATAAATATAGACAGTGTTAGGATCCGGAGAAAACGGTTTGAAGTGTGAAAGCGTGAGAACGATTTTCAGCCGCAAGATCTTTGTGATTTGTAGCTGAGATTGATGTGGTGACGTTTTTGTAAAAATAAGAACATTAAAACTACCAGGAGTGGTAAAATGGGAAGATCCAAACAAGGGTGCACAAGTTAATCACATGTCATTTCCCCATCATATTTAAACGCCAATAACTTTTTATACTTGATTTTTTTAAAAAGATTACAACATAAAATTCAACGTTTTTTGAATTTCCGACGAGTATACTATTGATATATTTTTTCCGAAAAAATGAATCGGGTTTTATGACGTTTTTCTGAAGTGAGTGTTTTTATGACGTTTTTAACTAGTGCTTTATGCCATATTTTAAACTGAGTGTTTTATGGCGTTTTCAACTGGGTTTCATGGTTTTGTTTTGTTTTTTTTTATGAACTAGGTGTTTTATGGCGTTTTCAACTGGGTATTTTTGTAGCGTTTTTCTGAACTGGGTATATTATGGCATTTTTATTTGAACCCCTTTTTTTATTTCAAAAGTATAGCAATAGTATACTCGTTGGAAACATAATAAAACACTCGATTTTGTGGTGTATTTTTTTTAAATAATCAGGTATAAAAAAGTACGGGAGTCTAAAAAATATGATGGAATATGCATGTAACTTGCATATGGAATTGTGGATGGTCTTTGGCATGTGAATGACATGTGAATGGACTTTTTGATAATATTACCTCGATGCGATTTGAGTAGGGTTGTAAACGAATCGAACGAACACGAACAAGACCATGTTTATGTTCGCTCGTTAAGGAAATTAACATGTTCGCGAACGCATACCGAACATAAGTTTATGTTCGTGTTCTTTCGTTAAGAAAATTCATTTGTTCACGAACAGTTCGTGAACATTGGTCTCGAACACAAACGAAAGCAAGTAAATAAAAATGAACACAAACGAACATTTTACTTGAAAAAAAAATAGAAAACATTGTTATCCCTACATATTAGATATAAAGATTAAAATACAACCATCAAATAATAAATCCAAACACAAGAAGTCTACTACACCACCAACGGATGAATCAAGTTTAACTAATTTAGACATAATTATCCCCAAAAATGTCTTAGAATGTCTAAATTTTAGCTAACTTAGAAAAAATAGGGTTCCAAGTTTTCAATATGTTTAGATAAAAGATTTATTATTTATTATTTTTTAATATAATCAAACGAACACGAACGAATATAAATGAACGAACATGAACGGACGTAACAGAACATATTACCGAAAGTTCACGAATGCAATCAAACGAACGAGACCTGTGTTTTTGTTCGTTCGCTAAGCTAACCGAACAACAAAAGTTTTTGTCCATGTTCGTTCGTAAGCTAACCAAACGAACATAAACGAACTTCTTGCCGAACAGTTCACGAACTGTTCGCTGAATGTTCGGTTCGTTTACAGCCCTAGATCTGAGTATCACGTGCGTATATATTAGTGTGCACAATTATAAACTTAAGTTGCTTAAATATAAAACTAGGTTATGTAATTATCATATACGTTACGCATTTATTTATATGAGTTATGCAATATGTTGGTGTAATTATTATATATCTTACATAATTAGTTATATATGGTTGTATAATCATTTAATTTACCTTAATCTATATTTTAATACTATATAAGAAGACAAACCTCCTTAGGTAACGTGTTTCATTGAGGCCATCCATTTTTTTGTGTTTTCTTTTTGTGCCTATAAAGTTGATTAAATGCAATTGAGTCGTTCCATATTTTTCTGCCCAATAGTCATATATTGTCCATTTTGTGAAACTTGAATTCACACTATTTTTTAACTGGAATAAACACACATGTCACATTAATGGTTGCGTATTCTTTGTACGTTAACTTTCCAGCACTACTTTAACAGAAACACATGTCACATCTTAATGGTTGTGTATTGTTTGTACAGTATTGTTAATAATTTATTCAAAAGGCAACACGGACAATTTTAGGCATAATTCATATGTGGATTCTTTGTGCGTCTAAATGAAAAAAATATATGCACGCGTACACCTAATGCCCCGTGATGGTGACTTAGAAACTTGAAAGGTGTTGTTGGGATGGTTGGTGGTGGGGGTGTTTCAAATCTTTCATATATATATATATATGAATTCTAACTGCTTATAAACATTTTAACTAGTAACATTATCCACGCTACGCTGCAGGGTATTGGTCGATATATATTTTGGTTCAGTATAGCAACCGAAAAAGACGTGCTCAAAAGAATATCGACACATTTTTTTAAATCAACCGAAAATTATAAAAATAAGGGGGCTGATTTAAATTAATTGTAATTGGAAACGTAAACTTTAATAAAAGAGAACCAAAAACGAAAACATTAAACATACAGAAAAGTAAAAAAAATAAAATAATAAAGTCTAAAAAAACCTGAAACAAACAAGGCAATAGTATGAAAACACTATTCACATAACTTGCTAATTGTAAATTATGACAAAACGTAGACCAACTGAAAGCATACATAAAAATAAACATTAAAACGTATTATATTTGACCCGACATATTTCTCAAGAAAATTTACCCTTGAAACGTAAACTAATAGGAAATTATACTAACACATGCATAATAATAAGCACGTAAGAAAATATTTTTTTCTAGGTTAAAGAATGGTAAGGTGCATTACGGCGGTGTCAATACGTAAAGTGGCTCAAATTTTTACACTTTAAAGAAAACGTATCATATTTGATACGACTCATTTCCAAACAAAATTTACGTCAAAACACATAACAACTAAAAATATACATAAAAAGGAGCACGGAAACGTATTATATTTGACCCAACTCATTTCTAAGAAAAAATAAAATTTATGTTAAAACATATACCAATTTGAATTTACACCGCACATACAAAAAAACAAATACGTAAAACTGAATTACAAAGTCTTTAAAAATTAAGAGATTGAAAGTGTCAATTCTAAAAATTAAAAGATAAAAATATAAGAGTTAAATGCTTGGTTGGTCCCTGTGGTTTGCAAATCTTGCAGACTTGGTCCCAGTGGTTCACCAATTAAACACTTGATCCCAGTAGTTTCAAATTTTGTACTCGGGTGGTCCTTACCACTAACCTTTGTTAGATTTCTCAGTTAAGTATATGCAAAATTACTATATTACCCTTGAAATAATAAAAATAAAAAAATATAAAAATGCCCACTACTCATCTTCTTCCTCTCTCCAATAAACAACTCCACCTACAACCACCTGTTCTTGAGTACCAAATCTTAACAATCTTCCCAATCTATCCTAATCTTAACAATCTTCGGGTCCCTAGTCTCCCGACAAACCCCAAACCCTAAAACAATTCTATACATATCATCATCATCAGCCATATGAGGCAGAACAACATCAACCGCTTTCCTGATAGAAGGATTCCAAATAACCGCTTTCCTGTCGGTATAATCGAACAAACAGAATAATCCGTGAGAGCTGTCAACAGTGGTATAATGTTTACCCATTCTTAAACAAAGGCAATTGCGGGTGAGCTTTCATGAGATAATCATTCCCCCATTTAACCGCATCCATGGCGTGCCCAAGCTCGCCACTCGCACCCATTTGGTTCCCGTATTCAATAATGCTCCACGACATCATCATCACCGTAAACGCCATCGGAATCCCAAACTTCACATTGTCCCCTGCATCATAGTACCCTCCCACCAAATCCACCTTCAAAATTTCAAAACTCAATTAAATTAATAACAATACCCCATTAATAATAATTTCAACATCCAATTATCCAATTATATATATAACATTGATAATTAATTAATTAATTAATTAATTACCCCATTGATTTTTCCATCATGGAGCCCCGAATTTCCTCTCCATTTAACCCGCTGATTACCCGGAAGATAACCGGATCGTTGAGCTTCGAAGAACAGAATGCTTTTGCTTAAAGCGGCACCGTAATCGTGCCCGCTTGCTAAAGCTAATGGTGCAACTCCCATAAGCAGAAACAGAGCAATTGCCACTAGTTTCCCCATTGTAAAAGACTTTATGATTTTAGTAATTGCTCTGTTTAGTGATGGTTGTTTGTGAACCACCGGCCGATTTATATTTTTTTTATTATTTCAAGGGTAATATAGTAATTTTGCATATACTTAACTGAGAAATCTAACAAAGGTTAGTGGTAAGGACCACCCGAGTGCAAAATTTAAAACTACTGGGACCAAGTGTGTAATTAGTGAACCACTGGGACCAAGTCTGCAAGATTTGCAAACCACAGGGACCAACCAAGCATTTAACTCAAAATATAATAAAAAGACAAAATGAGAAAATAAAAGATAAAAAAGTTTTCCTTCACAGCTACTTCCGAATTATATCTATACTATATTAATAAGCATATCCAAAAGGTAACTTAAGGTGATTTGCCACTTCCTTTAAACCTCTTTAATGCATGAAGTACAACATCTTTAAGCACGATATGTTTGAGTGGCCAAATTTTGCATTCAATTTTTCAATTCCCATTCATCCCAGTTCCCATACACCCCTTACACGGATATACATCAAGAGTTTTCTAGATTCATTCTTTATTTTCAAAATCCTCTGGCCCTTTTCTCTCTCTAGCAATTTAAGAGACGACGATTTCACAAGATG
The DNA here is from genome assembly GCA_947069175.1 of Scalesia atractyloides. Classification (NCBI taxonomy): domain Eukaryota; kingdom Viridiplantae; phylum Streptophyta; class Magnoliopsida; order Asterales; family Asteraceae; genus Scalesia; species Scalesia atractyloides. The sequence goes on along the minus strand of CAMTDV010000020.1, from coordinate 67,386,094 downwards.
TTCCAGGTTTCACAAGATCCAATCAATAGATCCAAACGATTTGAGATCTTCACTGACCCTCTCTCATTTTCATCTCATCTCAGGTTCAGAGCTCTCATTTTCATCTCATTCTCTTTGTTTCTTTATCCATTCAAGATCCAGATCCTGGTGAGTACAAACATTTCCTCTCTCATACGGTAATTATATTGTTTATTTTTCAATTTGTAGACAAAATTTTAAATGTTCTTAATATAATGCTATATAGCTCATCTGAAAGATCAGGTCACTCGCCTAGAAGTTGAATGGTGCAAATTAAGGTAAGCTAAATAAAACCATTTATTAATTCAAGTTAGAACTATGAACTTTATGGTAAAAGAAAACCTAAATCTTGACCTCTCTTTGTTTGCAGGTAGATGCAACGTCGCAGCCAGCGCAGCCGCAACAAGTTTATACAGTAAGCGATAGGTGCACTTCCACTAAAATGATTTCGTAAACTATATCTCAAGAAATAACAATAATATTACTCGTTATTATTTGTCAGATTAGACCAGCAACTGAGTGTAGCACTTCTCATTATGATGAAGAGAAACTAAAAGAAGGTTTAAATTGCGTGATATGTTTTCTTTGCTTTTTAGGGGGAAGATAGGTGGTTCTCTCATAGGGCTTACAAAACACAGGTTATTGGCGACAGCCCGGCTTATTTAACATATAAAAAAACTGTATATGTTAAATATGGCGGACTGCTACACATAACCTGTGTTTTGTAAGCCCTGTGGAGAGAAGCACCCATCTTCCCCTTACAAGGCAAAGAATATGTGTTGGATATAAAATATATGTTGGAATTGAACCCTACAAAAGAACAGAGATAGAAAACCAAAATATACTACAACCTCTTATCCAAACAATAATGTAACATCTGCCCAAGTCAAGGTCTGCTGAAGACTAAATCTCCAAGGTCTGCCATAGCTAAACTCTGTTGAAGACAAAGCTCTGCTGAAGTCTAAAGCTGAAGGCCTGCTAAGGCAAAGCTCTGCTAAAGACTAAAGTTAAAAGTCTACCAAGGCAAAGCTCTGTTAAAGACTAAAGGTAAAAGGTCTGCCAAGACAAAGCTCTGCTGAAGATCAAAGCTAAACGTCTGTCAAGGCAAAGCTTTGCTGAAGACCAACAGAGGATGTATCATCAATGTTTTCTATCAGTCCTTGTAATGTTTAGTGTATAGCAGTGGTTAGCTTAGAAGATGTTATTAGTTTGTTATTTTTGTTAAGTGTCACTTTCATGCTGACATCATAATTAGATCTCAGTGGTTAGGATTGTAGTATAAAAGAACAGTGCCTGTGCTGTTCTATTTGATCACTTTCATCGATTATCAATCTAAGCTATCTTCCTTACATTTTGTATGAACAAATCAGTGCTCTTAGGCTGAGGGGGAGATTGTGAGTCATATGCAAGTAATCATAATTACGAAAGCATGCCAATAAAAACAATCTCTCAACTGTTATGAATTAAAGCAAACTTGACATAAACGCCCACTGATGCAAAATACTGACTCACTAACCACTGATATTATAGTCACTAACCACTGATGCAAACCAATGATGCAAGTTCATCTGATTTATCTTCTTTCATTTTCCATTTTTAGAACTTACATAAACAGTTTCAAACTCAGATCCTAACAATATACAAATAACTTCATTTGAACCATTCCCAATATAGTCAACTTTTCTTACACCTGTCATTTGAACCATTGTCAATATAGTCAACTTTTCTTACACATGTCTTTAACAACCTTCATTACTTAAGATAATAAGTATAAGTCCTTGTAATCCTATCCACTGACATAAATGCAAACTTGACATAAATGCCCCCTGAACGGAAACCAATGATGCAAATCACTGATGACAAACCACTGCTAACACACCAACAGTAGTTTATAGGAAAACCACTGACTCACTAACCACTGATGTTATACTTAGCAGTGGTTGTCCAGCAGTGGTTGTCTACCACCCATAGTGTTTGCCTAACATATGATGTTATTACTCCATGAAAATCTATCAGTTGCTGAAAGTGTATCCTCTGTTCCTACTTCCACTGTTGGTGAAACCACTGTTTTCCCAATCCACTATTAGTGAAACCACTGTTTTCCCAATCCACTGTTGGTGAAACCACTGTTGTCCCAATCCACTGTTGGTGAAACCACTGTTTTCCCAATCCACTGTTGGTGAAACCGCTGTTTTCCAAATCCTCTGATCATTCCTTTGTTCAGAATCACTGCTGGTCTCCAGCAGAGTTTACACGTGCACAGATGATAGCCATCAGATGTTTTGGAAACCGCTGCCACGTCAGCATTCACTTTTCCCTTTATAAACCCTGTTTCATCCCAACAGAGTTTCCACTTGTCGTTTCAATTTCAAAAACAAAAATCTCCCATAAATTTCTCCATTACTCTCTTCTTCTTTCAAACCCTAAATTCACCATGAATCTTATCATCAAAACTCCCCATAACTACCTTCCAATATTCGAGAAAACCAACAATTATACTACGTTTCACTCCATGATTGATGTTTTACAAACATCATCATACAAAGATGTGTTACTTGCAAAAGCCCCGATCTACATCGACACCCTCCGCCAGTTCTGGGCAAACGCTGAACTGCAAATTCAGAACAAAAAGGCCGTTGCCATCACATCAAAGATTGGATAGTCACTGGTCCAAATCTCTCCTTCTACCATCTCCACCACTTTCGGTCTTAATGACCTTGATGACCCCACATCTTTCTCAAAGAAAGATTTACACGTAGAATTCATAGAGCGTGGATATGAAGGTCAGCTTTCAAGTATTACGATTTTCGAACCGGAATTTCCCGCTAACATGAAATTCTTTTTTCACACCCTTTTACTGTGCCTGTCAGCAAAAACAACCAGTTTCAACCAAATACCTTTGAATATTCAATACCTGGGTTATGCTATTTTAACCAAATCAAAATTTAACTTTTCTCAGGTATTATTTTCTTATCTGGTTGCTAATTTTAACAATCTTAAAAAGGGTAAAGCTTTTTTTGATACACCCTAGGTTGTTGAGTTTCTAGTTACAAAAACAAGTTTCTGAGTCTGATTTTAAACAAGGTGTCACATGTGAAATTGGCAGCCTCAAACATGAAACTTTTACTAGACTCTCATCTCAAAAACCTAAGGTGTTGAAAACTAAAGCAACAGAGACTGGGCAGATTTTGAAAACTTCTACAACCAGTGCTCCTTCCTCTGTTGCTGAGCCCACTACACCTGGTGACCACAACACTACAACTAGTGTTGTGCAACCCCCACCAGTTAAACCCAAAAAGAAACGAACCAACTCCACCAAGCCTACCAAACACCCCAAAAAGGTGGCTCTGGAAGATGAGATCCTAGATGTCTTACCTGTGAATCACAAAAGTCACTTACAACCACTGCTGCTACTTCCTCACAGCAGATGGTTCAAAGATCTCCACCATCACAATCTCCTCTTGTTTCCTCACAAAAGGAACAAGTTGTAAGCACAGGGAGACCACATTATGAGGCAGATGTTTCACTTGAGCATTTGTTTTTCGGCCCCTCTCACAGGGCTATGTATCTTTGTACTCCCGTACGCACTACTCCAATTCCACCCACATTTATACCTTTGCTTGAGGCAATAGAGAAAACCCAGTCACTCAACAGTCCATCTCACTCACCAATTAAAGAGAGTCAACCTCCACATTTGACTGAGTCTGAGACAACTTTATCTGCTAGCCCACAGGCAATTGTGGAGGTTACACCCCAAGAGTTACATGTAACTCTTGGTGGTAGGTCAAGTGAAGCAACTACTACAACTGCTGCTACAACAGTTGCTCAGTTGGACAGTGGTTACATAATTAAGACTTCCTTGACGGCAACAATGCTGAGGCTACAGTTGTATTCTCTGAGCCAGTTGGCAGTCCCCAGAACCAAGAACACGGGGCATTTGGGTCTGATACTATGGAGTTTACTCTAGTAGAAGATCCAAATACAACTACCTTTGGTAGGAATTAAGATGATCCTATTAGATTTAGTGATGAATTAAGGTATAAAGAATTGACGGGGAGGATGTCTTCCATGGAATCATATATAGATGACCTTAAAACAATGATGAAGCAGGTCCAACAAAACTCCCAACCTCAACCATCTCCCACACAAAATGCTGATGAGCTATGGAAGGTTGTTCAACCAATTATCCTTGCTCAGAGACAACTGGCCGATATTCAGCATGAAACCCATATGAAACTGATCCGAAATATGGTCGAGGCTCGCTATAAAGATACATAAGCTGACATTAAAGCCATCAAAGACCATCTGCTCAAAACTACTGCTCTGCCCCGGTGATGATTCTTCAAGATGACAATGAAGATAATGCCAAAATGGGGGAGAAAGATTCAATGCGAAAGTTGCAGCCTGACTCAAAAGTCAAACCTCAGGTGCAACAACAGCCAGCAACAACAACAACTGCTGAAGCATCCGAAGAAACTTTGGGTAAAGAAATTGATGAATCATTAAACAAAGAAGCTGAAAGGATTGCAAATGAAAAGCAAGGAAGACAGGATACACTCGAAGAAAAAGCTTTGAGACCCATAAAAGAAGTAAATTCTAAGCAAATGGAAAAGGAAGATGTTGGAATTTCAAAGCAAAGAAGGTCTGCTAGAAGAGTAGGCAAGAAATTCGCATATCTCCTACAACCACTGCTGCAGCTACTATAAATGTATCATCTATCACTCTACCCACAGTAGATGTTTGGGCAGATGTTGTGACAGCAGATGCTGGAACAACAGCTGCTCCAATAGATGTTGTTCAAACCACTGCCTTGATCACCTTTCCAACCATAACTGAACCACTGCCCACACATCCCGAATTTCCACACATCCACATTCTCCCAAAATTAAATTCCAACGCAAAAGAAAAGCTTTTGTTGTTGATGATGATGAAGACAACCAATCACCACTTCCCTCCTCATCACAATCCATATCACAACCATCCTAATCACCTCCATACTCTCAAACTCCATTTCCCCTAGTTCCAACCATGCATCAACCCTCCTCATTCCTTCCTATGGGTGCATTATACCTATTGGAAATTTTTACAGTTAAAGACGAGATTGAAGCTTTTTACAAAATAGAAGATCCAACAAAAAGAGAATTTCCTTCCTTGCTGGGGTATAGAAATCCTAGGAACTTGGATGACTATCTTAAGTTGAAGGCTAAACAGGCTGAATACATCACAAAAGAAAATTCAAAAGATAAAGATAACAGGGCTATACAACTCTCCTTGAATACCAACTGAGCAAAGTCAGAAGCATTGAAGAATTTGCTAAGGAGCTGAGTAAGTCTATGTCTGAACAACCAACCACTGATGAACCAGAATTGATAGAAGATTATCTTGATCATGTCATGAAGCATAAGGCTTACAAAGCAACAAGGGCACAATTTAAAGGCTGGTCGGCTAATGAGCTTAAAGAAGAAATTGAAAGAATTCATTCTATGCTCAAAGACTCTTCAAAGAAGCCTACTCCTCCAGTTTGGAAAAAGGCCAAAACTCAAAGCCAAGACCATGCTCTGAAGATTAAGAGAATGAAAGCCGAGCTTGTTGATGCTTTATATGGAATAACAAGGCAGATTGCTAGATGGTTAAAATCTAAAGTGGTAGATACCTACAGAAGGTTGGACGAATTAAGAAAAAATGATCCTTCTATTCCAAGAAAGCCAATCTATGAGCAAATAAAATATGCTCTTAAACAGACCCATGGTCCTAAAAGATTAACTTCAACCACCAGCTTATCCACCATTGCCTTGAATCAAGCAAAGAGGCAAAAGCGGGTGGAAGAAGAAAATCAAAGGATGCACGAGGAATTGAGAAAAGAGGGAATAAAGAACCAACTTTTGTTTGGCTTAGATGTTGCAAGTGAGAAGCTTAGAGCCTCAATATCAACACTTATACGCAGACTAACCTCACCCAACTCATAAAAAATAACACTACTTCCAACAAAACCATCTGACTCAAAAATTCTAAAATGGAAGTCTAACGAAGACAACCATGAATTGACATTGCTAAGGTCAGATGGTAGAGTTCAAATGATAAAGATGGAGGACACATACGGTCTGGATGTATATGATCTTCAAGACTTGCTGAATCCACATGATTGCCCTAGACTTTAAACTTCAGTTCAAAGGCCAAATAAGGGAATCATTGATGAGAAATAAAGATCAGTAATAAAGTTTAGTTTTGTCATCATTTTTTCTTGTAATGTTTAGCGTACAACAAGTAATCATAATAAGTTCTTTTAATGTTTAGTTTTGGTATCATCTGTGCTTGTACTGTTCTACCTGATCACTTTCATCGATTATCAATCAAGCTATCTTCCTTACATTCTGTACGAACAAATTAGTGATCTTAGGCTGAGGGGAAGATTGTGAGTCATATGCAAGTAATCATAATTACAAAAGCATGACAATGAAATCAATCTCTCAACTATTATGAATTTAAACACACTTGACATAAATGCCCACTGATGCAAACCACTGATTCACTAACCACTGATGTTGTAGTCACTAACCACTGATGCAAACCAATGATGCAAACCACTGACTCACTGATCAGAAGCCACTGATGCAAAACCTCTAATTCAACCACTGACTCACAACCAGTGATGCAAACCACTGACTCACTGATAAGAAATAACTGATGCAAAACCACTGATTCAACTACTGACTCACTAACCACTGATGTTATACTCAATTTTTTGTACACCTGTCATGAATAGGCCCTTTTCAATACTAAACCTTTTAGTTACAATTAGTTACAATCTACCTTACACTGACATATTCTCTATTACTCTTCTGAGTACCAGGCTTGGTTTAACAGCTGTGAAATACTAACCTTTTCAAATACCAACTCCCTAAGTCAGAGAATCTTTTCATTTTGTACGACTGTCCTTTAGATTTTTTACTACTTAACCTATCAGTCTTGCTTTTACAGTTGCTTTTACAGCTGTAAAGCAAACAGTGACTAGGTGGGTGGTAAAGCATGCTTGGAGCTCTATAAATCTGTAAGACTCTACCATCACTCCACATTACAGTGCAGAGTGCATTGTTGTAAGCTTTTCTACTTCTGGGTTTTCATTGTTGTAAGCTTTCTCGCTTTTATTGGTTTGTTTTGTAACATTTATAACTGCTATAAACATAGCTATAGCAATGTTTATTTATTAGTTTGTTTTGTAATTAATATCTTTATATACAGGTGTAACTAGAAATAATACTTTATATAAATTTAAATATGTAACGTTAATTTATAAATCTTTAAGTTTTTCTTTATATATAACCAAGATATTTTTATATATAAAATTGATTTTTCAGTTCACAATCCACTCCGAACATATATCAACTGAGAGCTATGGGTGGTGGTTATCCAATTCCGCCTTATCCAATTCCGCCGGTGACAAACCCTCCGCCGGTGACAAACCCTCAACATGATGATCCATGGTTTTTGACGGATGAATAGTTGAATTGGGTGTATGACTATACCTTTGCTCAACTACAATTTGGTGGACTACGAATTGGGAAGGGGTATCACCGTCCGGTGGCAAACACTCCTGTACCGCCACAACATCCTCCACCTTCAAAACGCCCTCATGTCGAAAACCCCAGTCAAACACAAGAAATGACAAGTTGGGCTGAAGGGTACGGAACTGACCCTGGGGCGGAATACGAACCACCGTTGGATGAAGAAATGGTTTGGACTTAGAACAATTTTGATGACGGCTGCCTCCACTGCAATGATGATGATAATGATATATTCTATGGTTTATCTAATGTTTTATTATGTGTTACTTAATTTTATTTCCATGTACTCTTTTTTCTCGAATTAGTTTGAATATTAATCATGTAGTTGTTTTACTTTTAATTATATATTAGTTTAAATTTTAATTTGTTGCTGTTTAATTTTAATCATGTTTTATAGAAAAGCCACAGATGATAAACCACTATGATAAACCACTTACTAACACACCAACAATCTTGTATGCAAAACCACTAATCCACTAACCACTGATGTTATACTCAGCAGTGGTTGTCCAGCAGTGGTTGGCTACGCCAACAGTGTTTGTTTAACATATGATGTTATTACTCCATCAGAGGTTAGCAACATCATCAGTGTTTGTCTAACATCTAATGTTATTACTCTATCAGAGGTTAGCAAACTCATCAGAGGTTTGGCAAGGATTCTTTCAGATGGTGGCTCATCAGTAGTTTGACTTTATTTCATCATCTAATATAACTATCTTTTATTTAATTTGCAATGTATTTGACACTTTATCAATTTACAATGAATAATGGACAACCAAAGCATCTTAATCATGCTTCTAGCTCGAGTGCATCTACTAGAGCCGAAAAACGAAAAGAGTATAACAAAAGATACTATGCTTCACGCAAAGAAAATAACAAAGTCTCGAAATTTGGGAGTGGTGAGGTCTCCCGAAGTTCTTCATCAATATCTTTAATGAGTAACAGATCAACAGAAAGGACACCCTTAAGAAGTTTAGAAAGTAATATTACTCAATTTACCCAAATGACAAATGAGAACGTGTCAAGCACATTCCCCTTTGTAATTGATGAAGTCATGCCTAGAACATCACGAGGTTTCTATTTATTTAATAATGATTTCTTTGTCGAACTTGACATCTTTAACAACCTTCATTACTTAAGACAGCGATTTTTTAGGTGTTCAAATTCAACCGTGTACACTTTTACCTCAATTTTGTGAAATAGGTGATCAACCTTCCTTCCAAGCTGAGAACGTAGAAGATGATCCATATAACTTTGTTTACGATTGTGTACCTAGAGAGCATCGTGTTTTAAAAGAACATGGTGCATTACTGATTGTGGAGCAAAACGTTTTCAATTTGAATTTGATACCTTTTGTTGTATGGGTGGGAAAACTGTGTTAGCAAATTCAGAAATTCCAGAGGAATTGCATCGGCTTTTCACATCGCAAGATGAAGTTGGAAATATTTTTAGGCAAAACATTCGTGCTTATAACACCAATTTTTCTTTTGCCTCAATGGGAGTGACGTTGGATGATACGTTGAGCAATATGAGAGACGATGTATAAATTTTTCATGCGCATAGAGGAATATATCATAAAATCGACCAATTAGTTTCGAGGGATGGAACCTCTAGGTACCTATTGTTGTATATTTATGATCCTAATGCTGAGTTAGATCTCAGACTCCAATGGCCAAATCTTGGTCGACGTATTACTCAGCTTTTGACACGCGTTCTTTCTACAAACCCATATGTCGATACATTTTGAAGACTTGCAGAACTAGGGCCTCTTGACAACTATAGAGTGACTTTGCATACTTCGGTTGAACTTAACCAAAGGGTGTATAACCGACCAACGACTTCAGAGGTATATAAAATGTTATAAAAACACCGTGAAATATAAACAATTGATCACAAACTACCACTGATCAGAAACCACTGATGACAAACCACTGCTAACACACAAACAGTAGTTGTATAGCAAAACCACTGATTCAACCACAGACCCAATAACCACTGATGTTATACTTAGCAATGGTTATCTACCACCAACAGTGTTTGCCTAACATCTGATGTTATTACTCCATCAAAGGTTAACAACATCATTAGTAATTACCTAACATCTGATGTTATTACTCTATCAGAGGTTGTCAAACTCATCAGAGGTTTGCCTTTATTCCATAAGATGTTGGCTCATCAGTAGTTTGACTTTATTTGACCTTATTTGACCAACTGAATTGTTACTCTCTTCAACATAAAATATTGTATTAAATACAACTATTTAATAGTATTGCCTTTTATACTTACTTATAGTTGACAATTATATAGGTTGCTGGTATTTGAGTTGAAGGTAATGACAATATCACTTCGTATAAACGAAGTATTGTTATGTACGATAGATGTGAATATAGCCAAACTATTCAGCCGTACTTCAGTTGTTATGATCCATTGTCGTATCCTCTATTTTTTCCTAATGGTGAGTCGGTTGGCATGCTAACATACCACGTCCTGGAGTATCGATCGACGAGGTTCGCAACAATGACAACATCGAAGGAGAAATGGAAGGTACCAACAATTTATTATTCTTTTAAGTGACGATCATAAAATACCCTAATGCATTTTATTTTATAGCTGTTTGTTTTTAAAATATCTTCATCGTTCAGAGGCTAACACACGAAGTGGTAGAACAACCGTGGCTATGCGAGAGTACTACTGTTACAAGTTCCAGATTCGATCTACCGAAAACGTGCTTCTGTTTGGTGGTAGAATGCTACAACAGTTTGTGGTAGATGTTTACATAAAGATTGAGACGACACGTTTAAATTTTGTGAGAGAAACCAGGCTAAGATACGGGCCGACTTGTACCAAGGTATCTTGGATTGCGTCAATGGTGGTGAGGTTCATGAAAACAGAGTGGAAAAAGAATTGTGTTGCCTGCATCTTTCATCGGAGGGCCTCGCGACATGCGACGTTGGTTTCTAGATGCGATGACTTTAGTTCAAGATGACAGCAAGCCTGATATATTCCTTACAATGACGTGCAATCCTAAATGGCCTGGGAATGTGATAATTTACATGTTGGTCAAACTGCACAAAATCGTCCGGACCTTGTTTCAAGAGTGTTTCGGGCTAAATTAGAAGATCTTAAGGAATAACTCTTGAAGAAACATATCATCGGGGAAGTTAAGGCATACGTTTATGTCAACAATTTCAACAGCGTGATTTTCCGCACGCACATTTTCTCCTTATCATGTACCCGCAACACAAAATCAATAATGCGAACCATTATGATAAGTTTGTGTGTGCTGAGATTCCTAACAAGCTAAGACATCCCAAGTTGCATGAGATTGTTATGAAGCACATGATTCACGGCCCTTGCAGCGGTTTACGATTAAGCAATCCTTGTATGCAGGGTGATCCTAAAATTTGTCGTTTTCACTATCCTAGACAATTTAATGAAGAGACAACACAAGCAGAAGATGCATATCCGTTGTATTGAAGGAGAGATACAGGAATAGAAGTGGATGTACGAGGAAAAACACTTGATAATAGATGGGTGGTCTCATATAACCCAAGGCTTTTGATGATGTTTAACTGCCACATCAATGTTGAAGTTTGCTCAAGTATAAAATCTGTGAAATATCTTTTCAAATATGTTTATAAAGACATGATAAACATGTTATTCAAGTTGATCAAAGTGAGCAAGGGGTTGTTATTAATGAGATAGAGAGATTTCAGGATGCACGCTACATATCGCCCCCAGAGGCTATGTGGCGCATTTTTTCCTTCTCTCTTTCTCAAATCTTTCCTTCTGTTCTAGCCTTACAACTTCATCTACCAAATAATCAGATGGTTGGATTTAGAGATGATGAGATAATGCCTAATATTGTTGATAGGGAAAGGGATAAGAGAACCATGCTAACAACATTTTTTGAGAAAAATAGAATCGATGAAACAGCAAGGGTATATTTGTATAAAGATTTTCCAAAACACTTCCCGTGGAATGGAAGGACACGCCGTTGGAATGTTCGTTTGGGTAAAAAACAGAGAGGTCGTATCGTTTCCGCTAATCCAGCCAAAGGAGAAAAGTACTACTTACGCCTACTTTTGTCAAATATCAGAGGGCCTACTTCTTTTGAACATCTTTGCACGGTTAATGGTCAAAGGTGTGAGAAATTTTGAAAAGCAGCTCTTGAGTTAGGCTTAATAGAAGACGATGAATATCTATCATAAGGTCTCGAAGAAAGCCTCTTATATTCTAGTTTTCCCAATGCTCTTAGAAGGTTTATTAGCGGCCATAATGATTTTTTTGCCCAACCTGGAGATATTCGAAAGTTACGGAATGACTACTTTGATTCACTTTTGAAGATCATCGGTTTACACTGTCAAAGTATCGAACGAGCTCGAAGTATCGTTTCTTACTGAAATTAGTGTCTTTCTACAGTCCATGGTAAAAATATCAATGAATTGACCTTCCTAGCATAACAGATGATTTAACTTACAGGATGTAGGTTCTGTGAGTTACAAGAAGGATATGGGATTGTTTTGGAACCTGAACACTTGAGTGCAAAGATAACTTAATCCAGACCAAAGAACGTGTTTGATGAGATCATGATTGCATGTGATAATGATCTTCCACGCGTCTTCTTTATTGATGGTCGGTGGAACTGAAACATTTTTGTACAATGCCTTGCTCGCTGAAATTCGGTCACATGGTCTTATTGCCTGCAACAGTTCATCAGGTGTTGCGGCTAATAATATGTCAGAGGTTGAACGCTCACTCGAGATTCAGATTCGTATTAATCTTGAAAAATCAATGTGCAGTATCAAAAGAAGAGTGGGGCTGCTAAACTAATCCGTTTGCAAAATAATCATACGGATGAAGCGTCGATGGCTAAGCGACAGAGGATAGAGGCAGTTGATCGTACACTACAGGACATATAGGTGTTAGTCTCTCGTTTGGTGGGAAGATAATGGTTATGGGAGGTGACTTCAGACAGGTTTTGTCGGTTATTAAACGTGGCACTCGAGCACAGATCGTAGACTCCAGCCTACGAATCTCACCTCTTTGGTCTTTGACTAAACAGATGCGGTTGACCATAAATATGAGAGCATTGAAAGATCCATGGTTTTCTGAATTTCTTTTAAGAGTCGGTGATGGAACCGAAGAACCAATCGAAGGAAACTATATCCGCATACCCGATGACATGACAATTCAGTGCAACAATAGAGAAAACTCTATAAAAGAATTGATCAATGCCATCTTTCCATCAATTGAAGATAGTGTATACTCTTCAGATTATATAATATCTAGAGAGATATTGTCCACTAAAAATGAGAGGGTTGACGAGATTAATAATCAAATGATCGACATTTTTCAAGGGGAGGAAAAGTGCACTACAGTTTTGATGAAGCTGAAGACAATCAGCACAACTTCTATCCGATCGAATTCTTAAACTCGCTAAATATTAGTGGTTTGCTGCCTCATAAGCTTCGTTTAAAAATTGGATGCCCAATAAGATTGTTACGGAATATCGATCCATCACATGGCCTATGTAATGGCATGCAGTTGATATGTAAAGGCTTCATGCGAAATCTTATGTCGGTCAGCATGCCGGTAGACGAGTATTTTTACCAAGAATCCCTCTAACCCTTTCTGAAGATGACATGTTCCCATTTAAGCTGAAAAGAAAACAGTTTCCAATTCGACTAAGCTTTTCCATGACGATTAATAAAGCTTAAGGTCAAACAATTCCGCATGTTGGTGTTTATTTACCGGATTCTGTATTTTCACATGGACAAATGTATGTGGCGTTATCAAGAGGGATTTCAAGACAAAATACGAAGGTGTTGGTACATCTCGCAAAAGATTTTAAACAACCCGGAGTTTACACATCAAATGTTATCTACCTGGAAGTGTTGCGTGATTGATGAACCACATTCGTATCAAAACGAAGGTAAGTTAGTAGATTTTGTGCCTTAATTGCTTCCAGAAATTACTTTTTAAAACACCTGTAAGCGTCTAACATTGTTTTTTTATGTGTCGAAATCGGTACAGTAGAGGAGAAGATACAAGAAATTCATGAGTGAACGGATGTATTGGTAAAGCAGGAAGATTACAAGAGACTCCCGTATTTTGTTTTTGGTGTTTTGTCTAGCTACTTGCTTATATTGTACTCTTCTTGTTTTTAATTACATCTACTTCCTTGTTTTGTACTCTTCTTGTATATCAATCATGCCGAAGCTACAACTAAAAAAATGAGGAAAAGTATATCTCCAAAGAATTAATAAACTAACAGAAAACAAGTGCCAACATATCATGAATAAGAAAAGTAACTTAAGTACTATATAATATATCACGAGACTGACATAAATGCAAACTTGACGTAAATGCCCCCTGAACTTATAAGAAAATAGATATCAGTCCTTGTAATCCTATCCACTGATCAGAAACCACTGACGCAAACCACTGCTAACACACCAACAGTAGTTGTATAGCAAAACCACTTATTCAACCACTGACTCACTAACCACTGATGTTATACTCAGTATTGGTTGTCCAACAGTGGTTGTCTACCACCATACTGTTTGCCTAAAATATGATGCTAAAAACAATAGTAATTTTTTTTGATGTGTACGTTTTGTATCTCTTGTCGTGTGATGTAGGATGTAGACCTATAATGTGACATGTAATTATGGGGTTTTGAAAATGTAAAAAAATTCAATTGCCAAAGTGTGATTTTTAATATAATAATGTTAGTAATGAATTTTCCGTCGTGTCAGTTGCTATTTGCAGTTACTATGTGTTCACCCTTATCTATAAAGGCTGTAACACGTCCCATCTTTTTAAGTTTTGCGTTTTGTATTTTAATATATGTTTATAGATAAAGATGGCAAAATTAAACTTTTGTATGGCACCCTTTTGTTCTATTCTCTTGCACCTTGTTTTATACATTTCAGTAATTATTTGGAGATAATGATAATATGTGATTAAAGGATTTTTATTATAGTTTTGATGTTTGGCGTTTGTGGCATTTTGCATTTTATAAGGAATTGGAGAAATAATGTATTTTATTAGCTGAAAAATAGATAACAAACACAGAAAATGACACCAAAAAAGATACAGAAAAGAAAAAAAAGCTAAAAATGCTAATCCAATTTCTCATCCAAACCTTCACAGCCATCAGTCTCTTATTCTTGAAGTCTTTATCACCTGAACTTTTGAATTCCTTAGATAGGTGTCGATTTCCCTACACAGCTGAAACGCCCTACTCTACGCGAAGCTGATCAATAAAAAAAATATGGCGTTTTAGCTTTTGGTGCCATCTTTTCTTGTTGGTTGGTGAAGTGGTTATGTGGATGGTGGAGACATCGATGCCGTTTTTGTGGACGCTATTGTTTTGGTGTGATTGTGAGTGAGTTTTTCGCTTTGATGATACTTGGCCATCATCATCGTCATGCGCATCCCACCCCCATCATTTCAAATGGAGTCCAACATAGCGTTTACACTGGCATAGGTCTTTCCTTCTCATCCAAACCTTACTCAAGAACAAAGCAGACAAAATGGCATATCACTATCATCAGTCTCTTTGTCTTGAGGATTTGTCCATCTCATTCAGCAAAATATTTTAGAACACACAGCTTACAGGTTTGCCATCTGTTATTTTGAACTTTTTGGCGTTTTAATTTGAACAAGGTGAGGTTTATCTCAATAAAATTTTGCTGAATAAGATGGACAACATTGTTATGATTACTTAATAATGACCTAAGAATGTTGTCCACCTCATTCAGTGAAACTTTATGGAGAACAAAACTAATGTTATAAGAAACGAGGTTTGCCATATCGTATTTAGTAAACTATGGCATTTGCTTTTGGTGTAATCAATGGAATGGCCCGAGGTTGTTTAAATAAGATGTTTTTGGTGCGTAGTTTGGGCGGGAATTTTCTGTAAGTTACTATTTGTTCAGTAATAAAGATGGCACGTCTCATCATTAAGTTACTGTTTGTTCAGCTTTATTCGTTAAATCTGCAACTTGTAATCCTATCCACTGACCAGAAACCACTGATGCAAACCACTATTAACAATCCACTGCTAACACACCAACAGTAGCAAAACCACTGATGCAACCACTGACTCACTAACCACTGATGTTATACTCAGCAGTGGTTGTCTAGCAGTGGTTGTCTACCACCAATAGTGTTTGCCTAACATCTGATGTTATTACTCCATGAAAATTTATCCGTTGCTGAAAGTGTATCCTCTGTTCCTACTTCCACTGTTGGTGAAACCACTGTTTTCCCAATCCACTGATCATTCCTCTGTTCAGAACCACTGCTGGTCTCCAGCAGAGGTTACCAAACAAGTGTCATCCATTACTCAACATAGTTTACACGTGCACAGATGATTTGTCTTCGCCTGTAAAGACAGATTCTTCATTTTGGACTATCGATACGATGTTTTCGTTTTAGTTTATTTAAATTTTAACATTTGATAGATGGAATGTTTGAAATCAATACGTTATTTGCGTATGTTATACTTTGTTTGCTAATTGACTACTAAAAAGTTATATCAGGAATTTAAGGGTAAAGTCCGAATTTTCTTCATTCGATATTAAATATTATTAAAGAAAACTGAGTTTGAAAAATATTAACAATTAGACGCTACAATTAACACTTCCTAGGATATCTATGACTCTCGCCTTCTTCCAAGCAATTTCATTTTTTCTTTTAATTTGAAGATCAGCTAGCATATCACAAGTCTTCTGATCCTGTTTCAGCAGCTGTGTGATAAACTCTTCTGCTTTATCTTTTAACTCTGATGGAGGATAATGGACAACTTCATCCAGCAGTGCAATGCTACTCCAGGTTTGTTTATAATAATTGTCACTCAGTATAGCAACTTTTTGGTTGAGTTCTTCATTTGCCCTTTGTTCTTGGAGTGACCATCTTGAAAATTCCATTTTAACAATGTTAGTATCTGCCCAGTGGTAGAAGGATCTGTTTGCCATTTAGAAATAGTGTGAGTGTTTTTGGATGGTTTATTTTTGGATGAACACATTTCTAAAAGTGAATTGTTGATGTTTTCAACTAAGCTAATCATGAGCCTTTTATAGTGTTTAAAATGTTTGATATGTTAAATGAAGAGATTACTCCTAATGATGATAACATGTTTTTAAAGGTTTAAAGTTTGTCCTTTAGGTTTCTAGATATTTAATTTTACTTGTTTTCCCATGAAAACTCATTTTTGAAAGGTTTTGCACTAAATGCAGAAGGTTTTTGAATATAAATGTACATGTTTATAGTATTGATGTGCACGTTTTCTCTCTTAGATCATTAAATGTACATGGTTTTTGAATATAAATTTTTATTTAATGCTTGCATTTAAATCTGACCTTTAGGCTGGTAGATATTTCATATATAATACCTTTGTCAATTCAAAGGTTTTTTTCATCATACACCGATTTACTCAGTGAAATAGAAGAACAATTGTTATTGTTTTGCTTCAGTTCTTAGAAATACATTAAAATGGCAGCATATACTTCTACACAATCTGACAAATTAAAGCAACAATTTATAAAACAAATCGAAGACCAAGTTTATGCTGATAGGTCTACTCTTCAAGAGCTGAAGAGGTGTTTTAACGGACTGTAACTTGGTATGCGACGAGGGACCAGGTTTCGAGAGACCTTAGGGCAATGCTGACGACTTTCGTTCGTGACCTGTGTGTTGCGAGTAATATAGAGTGCGGAGATAGAGATCAAGAGTTCATGACACAGATAAAGGACATACATTGAGAGGTTCAGTGCTTGATGGAGTTGAAGTTAAAGTTTCTTGAATATTGCTATTAGAGTTTAAATGTCTAAGTAGTTTTCTTTTTCCATATGTAATTGTTACTATTTTAATACTTATTTTTATGAGTTTAAAGATTTATTGTTTCAAAGCCACATGTTGTATAGAAAAACCACAGACTCACTAACCATTGATGTTATACTCAGCAGTGGTTGTCCAACAGTGGTTGGCTACCACCAATAGTGTTTGCCTAACATCTGATGTTATTACTCCATCAGAGGTTAGCAACATCATTAGTGTTTGTCTAACATCTGATGTTATTACTCTATCAGAGGTTAGCAAACTCATCAGAGGTTTGTCAAGGATTCTTTCAGATGCTGGCTCATTAGTAGTTTGACTTTGTTTCATAATCTATTATGACTATTTTTTTATTTAATTTGCAAGGTATTTGACACTTTATAAATTTACAATGAATAATGGACAACCAAAGCATCTTAATCATGTTAGTGGTTCTTAAACTCGCTAAATGTTAGTGGTTTGCCGCCTTCATAAGCTTCGTTTAAAAATTAGATGCCCAATATATTGTTACAGAATATCAATCCATCACATGGCATGTGTAATGGCATGCGGTGGAGTAATAACATTGTTATGCTGACTTAATAATGATCTAAGAATGTTGTCCACCTCAGCAGTGGTTGTCAGCAGTTTGGCTACCACCAACAGTGTTTGCCTAACATCTGATGTTATTACTCCATCAGAGGTTAGCAACATCACCAGTGTTTGTCTAACATCATCAGTGTTTGCCTAACATCTGATGTTATTCCTTCCAAACTACCACTGATCAGAAACCACGGATGCAAACCACTGATGACAAACCACTGCTAACACACCAACAGTAGTTGTATAGCAAAACCACTGATGTTATACTCATAGTGGTTGTCCAGCAGTGCTTGGCTACCACCAACAGTGTTTGCCTAACATCCGATGTTACTACTCCATCAGAGGTTAGCAATATCATCAGTGTTTGTCTAACATCATCATTGTTTGCCTAACATCTGATGTTATTCTCTTGCACCTTGTTTTCTACATTTTAGTAACTATTTGGAGTTAATAATAATACATGTTTAAAGAATTTTATTATAGTTTTGGTGTTTGGCGTTTGTGGCATTTTGGCATTTTATAAGGAATTAGAGAAATAATGTATTTTATTAGCTGAAAATTAGATAACAAACCACAGAAAATGACACCAAAAAAGATACAGAAAAGAAAAAAATAAAAAAAAATGCTAATCCAATTTCTCATCCAAATCTTCACTGCCATCAGTCTCTTATTCTTGAAGTTTTTGTCGCCTGAACCTGTGAATTCCTTAGATAGATGCCGATTTCCCTACACAGCTTAGGGGAAGCTGATCAATCAACATAAAAATATGGCGTTTTAGTTTTTGGTGCCATCTTTTGATGTTGATTGGTGTAGTGGTTTTGTGGATGGTGGAGACATAGATTGATGTCGTTTTTGTGGAAGCTATTCTTTTGGGTGTGATTGTGAGTGGGTTTTTCGCTTTGATGATATTTGCCATCATCTTCATGCACATCCCACTCTCCATCATTTCAAATGGAGTCTAAAATAGCATTTACACTAGCATAGGTCTCTCCTTCTCGTCCAAGCCTTCCTCAAGAACTAAGTAGACAAAATGACATATAACAGTCATCAGTCTCTTTGTCTTATGGATTTGTCCATCTCATTCAGCAAAATCTTTTAGAACACATAGCTTACAGGTTTGCCATATGTTATTTTGAACTTGTTGGAATTTTAATTTGAACAAGGTGAGATTTATCTTAATAAAATTTTGCTAAACGAGATGGACAACATTGTTATGCTCACTTACTAATGACCTAAGAATGTTGTCCACCTCATTCAGTAAAACTTTATGAAGAACAAAACTGATGTTATAAGAAACGAGGTTTGCCATATGGTATTTAGTAAACTATGGCGTTTGCTTTTGGTGTAATACATGGAAGGGCCTGGGGTTGTTTATATAAGATGTTTTGGCGCGTAGTTTGGGCGGGAATTTTCTATAAGTTACTGTTTGTTCAGTAATAAAGATGGCACGTCCCATCATTAAGTTACTGTTTGTTCTGCTTTATCTGTTAAATCTGCAACTTGTAATCCTATCCACTGATCAGAAACCACTGATGCAAACCACTGATGACAAACCACTGCTAACACACCAACAGTAGTTGTATAGCAAAACCACTGATGTTATACTCAGTAGTGGTTGGCTACCACCAATAGTGTTTGCCTAACATCCGATATTATTACTCCATCAGAGGTTAGCAACATCATCAGTGTTTGTCTAACATTATCAGTGTTTGCCTAACATCTAATGTTATTCCTTCTAAACTACCACTTATCAGAAACCACTGATGACAAACCACTGCTAACACACCAACAGTAGTTGTATAGCAAAACCACCGATTCAACCACAGACTCACTAACCACTGATGTTATACTCAGCAGTGGTTGTCTACCACCAACGTGGTTGCCTAATATCTAACGTTATTACTCCATTCGAGGTTAGCAACATCATCAGTGTCTGTCTAACATCTGATGTTATTACTCCATCAGAGGTTAGCAACATCATCAGTGTTTGTCTAACATCTGATGTTATTAATAGTGTTTGTCTAACATCAGAGATCATACTAATTACAATTATTTAATAGTATTGCTTTTTTTACTTACTTATAGTTGACGATTATACTAACATCTGATGTTATTAATAGTGGTTGTCTAACGTCTGATATTATTAATAGTGTTTGTCTAACGCCGAAGCTACAACTAAAAAATTTAGGAAAAGTATATCACGAAAGAATTGAATAAACTAATGGAAAAACAAGTGCCAATATATCACGAATAAAAAACTAACTTAAGTACTATACAATATATCACGAGACAACTGATAAATTAACGGTAAACGGGTATCCTATTTAAATCGTCACTCCCGCCGCATCGCGCGGGTAAATGACTAGTTATAGTATATATATATATAGATTAGGTTACCACCGAGAACTTCTCACATAGAAAAATTTAATTTTAGATAATCATAAATGTATAATTAAAATAAACTCAAATAAAGCGACATATTAGATAAGTTAATTACAAAGTACATATACAATTAAAATACACAGAAGCAAAAAAATTTATATTTAGTTAATTTTATTAAACTAAGGATTAAGCTTATGAATCCACACTTATTGAATGTGTTAATCAAAAGTTATATTAATAATTTTAATATAGCTTGACATGTCTAAATTGCTTTAACTCTAATTAAGGAATAAAAGTCCGGCTACCCAGGTTAACCTAATAGCAAAAAATAGCTCCATACATCTGCGCTTACAGACAACATTTGGGTACCCCAACAACACCATCTCCAGTTTCGGGAAACCCCGCAGCAAAAAGGCCCAAGACGATAAAACCCGACTAGAATCGATTCAAACTTAAGACTTGTGGCCTTCAATCCAAATCCTCACTTTCTCGGAGCTTGCGAAAGGATTAAAAGAACCTCACTGCAGTAGAAAAACAAAATTTAACTATCGTTTCCCAATTTGTGAAAAAAGACCAACTTTGCTTTTCAAGCTCAATAGAATAATGTGAAAGGGTAATACCAACCTCTATAATAAAAAAACACAAATTTTAGTTATAAGCAGTGAATTTATAAGGAGAAGAAAATATGCTAACTACCATAAATCATTTTTCTCACCAATTGAAATGCTTGAATCCACGGAGTTGTTTGCGTTCATTTGCTTTTCTTCGCATACCAAATACTCTTTTATCATGAAAATTTCACCACTGAAATGTACACAAACTCTTCATTTAAGATATACTAATTGTAATAGAATCCCTAAGAGACCCATCAATATTGCTTCCACAAACTCACCAGTCTCGACCATATGCTTCCTACACCTCTTTCTTGATGTTGCCTGTAAAAACACACAACGTTTACCCAAATAATTTAAACGTTAGACTACTAAGCATAAAAAAAAGAAAGGGACAAGCCCTATTTACCATGGATCTAGATTTGCCGTAAAATGCATCTGAGGATCCACATCCGCCAAATAGTGAATGGCACGTCCTGTGGAAAAAGGACACCATTAGAAACTATAACCAGTGAATTATCAGATACACAATCAAGATGACCATGCCAAAGTGGCACTGAGAGGGGTGTATCTTTATTCAAGTTACACATAAACTCATATTTGTTATTTCCACTTTCTGAGCTATGTCTACGTGCTAACACCAATATAATGCAGAACGGAGAAACACTATTACGTTTGTGATTCTTTAACCTATGACCATGCACGGCTATGATCACAGACACAATTATGGTTCATAACTCTTTTTGTCACATTTGCAGCTTTTATTATTGGAAATTATGATAAATATTTAGTAATTAAAGCAAATGAATAAGAAACATAAGCTTTAATTGTGTGTTGGAACTTTAAAGTGTGGGAAGTTGTGTTTGTCCCATATTGGTGGAGAGATAAATCCTGTGTTGATTTATATTTATAATTCTCTACACGAATGTATTCCCTATGTGACAAGTTACACACAGTGGCAGCCAGGAGGGTGCGAAGCACCCGGGCACGGGACCGGGACGAGGGCGATGGGCGCAATGTGGCGTTTTGATGGCGCACTTTGCACTTATTAATCTTATTGAATTGTATATTCAATAAGAGACTCATCAGTTCATATTCTAGCCAATAGAAATACAAAGCTTGGTGCTTTGTTCTGGGATACTGAAAAATTGTATGGTGGATGCCAACACACACAGCTAACAATTTTCCTACCTTTGATTCACTGTACAATCTTATTTCAGGTACTTTTTCGGGTGCTAGGCTAATCCCGGCAGTACAATCTGCTTAGGCTGTTGTACCCTGGGAAACAGATGGATTCACCTGGGTGACCCGAAATCTGTTTTAAAGGAAGCGTGATCTTCACGTGCCTCAGTCACCTTCGTTTTCTTTTCTTTGTTTATTTGTACTGTTTTCTCAGTTTAGTTTTCATATGTACTCCCATTCTGTTTATTTCAATTTTATATAAATCATGTATTCATAATTCCATTAATAAAATCATTAATTTTTATTTGTGTTGTGAACGGTTTCCCTACAATCTTAAAACAGATTTTAAAACCGGTTCACTGTTTTGGTTTTTAAAATTTTTATAAAGTGAATCTATTGAGTACTGCAAAACTTTTTTAGTTTACATTGGTTTTCTGTAAACCAATTTATTTCTGATTTTTTTTACTCTTGTTTCAGAAATGGCTACTGCTCAATTAAACACATCAACCACTGTTGGATCCACATCCACTACCATGGGACCATTAGTTGGAACCCAAGCGGCTCAAGCGGTTGCTAACCATGCTGAGAAACCAAAGAAGTTTACTGGTTTAAATTTTAAGAGATGGCAACAGAAGATGTTGTTCTATCTGACGACTCTAAACCTTGTGAGGTTTCTGACTGAGTCTCCTCCTGTTCTCGCAGAAGGGACATCTGATGTTCAATCTGTGAGTGCTGTTGATGAGTGGAAACATTCTGAGTACCTATATCGTAACTATGTGTTGAACGGTTTGTCAGGTGCATTGTATAATGTGTATCTCAAAGTTCCAACTGCCAAAGAATTATGGGAGTCGTTGAACGCAAATACAAGACCGAGGATGCGGGTACTAAAAAGTATGTTGTGGCTAGATTTTTAGACTATAAAATGATTGATTCAAAGACTGTTATGAGTCAAGTTCAAGAATTGCAGATTATCCTTAGTGACATTTTGTCAGAAGGAATGAATCTTAGTGAAACATTACAAGTGACAGCAATTGTTGAAAAGTTGTATCCAAGTTGAGTGGACTTCAAGAATTACCTTAAGCATAAGCGAAAGGAAATGACCATTGAAGACCTTGTGGTTCGTCTTCGTATTGAAGAAGACAACAGGCTATCACACAACGGAAGTCAGGTTGAAGCGTCTGCAAAAGCAAACCTTGTGGAACATGGTCAATCCTCAAGGGGTTACAAGGGTAACAAAGGCCACAAGTTTAATGGCAAAGGGAAAAACAAAGGTGTTGACCTTGGGCCAAAGAAAGGTGGTGTGAAGAAGAAGGTTGGTCTCTTTAAGGGAAATGTTACAACTGCGGACAAAGTGGTCATTGTATGACCAATGCAAATAGCCTAAACGTAACACGGCTCTTATGGTTGATGATGATATGCCTTTAGTGGCCATGATTTCTGACCTCTCTGGTATGATGGAGGAGGTAAATTTGGTGGCTAACGAGCCAAAAGGGTGGTGGGTTGACACTGGGGCAACCCGCCATGTGTGCCCAGACAAGACGATCTTTAATACGTTTAAAGAGGTGGTGGGAGAAGAGAAGCTATAGATAGGAAATGCTGCTACAGCTGATATCAAGGGAGAAGGTGATGTGATCTTAAAGTGGACTTCTGGGAAAGAGCTAACTTTGAAGAATGTGCTTTATGTTAATTTGCGCAAGAGTTTTGTGTCGGGTTGGATGCTTAACAAGTTTGGCTTTCGTTTGGTTTTTGAAAGTGATACTTTGTTTTAAGTACACGTGGTATGTTTGTTGGAAAGGGCTATGCCCAAAATGGCATGTTCAAACTTAATGTAATTTCTATTAAGAAAAACATGAATAAAAGTGCTAGTACTTCTGCTTACTTGGTTAAGTCTCCTAATGTTTGGTATGGACTTCTTGGTCATGTAAATTTTAATTCGATGCGTTGTTTAATTAAATTAGATTACATACCAACTTTTTCCATTGAATCTAAAACAAAATGTAAAACATGTGTTGAAGCCAAACAAACAAGATCATCCTTCAAATCAGTTGAAAGAATAACTGAACCCCTTGATCTGATACACACTGATGTGTGTGATTTAAAATCAATACCTACCAGAGGTGGTAATAAATATTTTATTACTTTTATTGATGACAATAGCAGGTATTGTTATGTATACTTACTTAAGAGTAAGGATGAGGCAATTGACAAGTTTATCTTGTATAAAGCTGAAGTTGAGAATCAACTAAACAAGAAAATAAAACGTGTTCGAAGTGATAGAGGAGGTGAATATGTATCACCATTTGGGGAAGTGTGTGCAAAAAGTGGCATAATACACGAGTGTACCTCACCTTATACACCCCAATCAAATGGCATCACAGAGCAAAAGAATCGTACACTAAAAGAAATGATGAATGCCATGTTGATAAGTTCTGGGATGAGCCAGGACATGTGGGGGGAGGCCATTTTTGTCACACCCCGGATTTCCAACCCGAAATCCTTACACCGGTGGGCCCGGGCGAGGAGTATCGTGACGTAAGTTGATAACATCATTGTCAATTAAACATAGCACAGCGGAAGTCTTGGAGTAAAATTACTATTACAAATCGAATGTTCAAAAATAAAATAAAATAATATACAGGCTCGTAATAGAAGATCCACAGGCGGATCATAAAATGTACAAGAAAAAATATAAAACAGACTTTAGGGCAAATCTAAGGATTTGCATGATCCTCTTATTACTACCGAACAGCTTCCGGCCTATTTCGTATTGTACATGCAACTTAGCCTTTGGACGATACGTCAGCTTACGCTGGTAAATACACCCAACTGACTCATTTTGAAAAATTTAAAATAATTATAAAGTGCAAAACGACACAAAATCTTTTATTAACTTGGGAAAGTTGACCTTGCAACCTTGTATCAGATTCACATGTTTGTCAATACATACAGGGCCCGGGACAGAAACTGAGACATGATTAAATACACATCACTTACGAACTCACGAAGGAGTTATCCCCAACGTCTTGGGTAATTTGCATATGAGCATCTGACAGGTGTATGCCTACACCCCGTGCTAAGATCGTGGCCAATAACTAATGTATTGAGCCGAGGATATCCAGGACACGGTAATTTAACCCCCGATGTTTAAGTTATCAAACAAAAATGATTAAAACGAAATATGGGGTTTACTAGCCACAAACGGGCATTCGATTGACCTCATTTTGGACCAAGCGGTAATAATTTACCGTATCCCAAGCCCGTATATGGAAAATAAGTCGAGAGTATTTACCTGAGCTAGTCTTCTTTTAAATTTCAATAACTCAGCCGTATACAAAAGTACTAACGTGCATATAGCATTTACCAGAAAGGTTCTAGTCTGGATTATGGCATAAGCTAACCAATTAAATACTATCGGTCTTTATTTAAGTCATAGACTTAGATCGAGTAGGTACATGATCAAAACGTGTAACGCTTGATTAAACGATGGTTGGATAGAATGCAGTTTAAACCCGACAAGTACTTTGACTTGTATAATATGGGTAGACTATAAACATTCTGGATTTTGAGACTTTAAATGACAAGGTTAAACCCGTTATGGTTAATTTCCGTAAACTAGTTACGTATAATCAACCGTATGCTTATAAGCGATGATGGGTAATCGGATAAGTTATGGACAAGTTCTATATGTCATTATATTTTAAATAAGTTAAAATATCAGTAGGATATCAACTTGTATGGCCGTTATGGTTTTAAAACAAAACTACGCCTCATAAGGGCATTTCGGTAATTATATACCGTATAAAAGGAACTTGAACATATTTTAAGTTTATAATCATGAGTATTCTGGAAAAATATTTTATTTATGATATAATATCAGTAGGATACTAATTATATGTGTAATTTATCTTTTATGACCAACTATGCACCGAAGGGCATTTTGGTTATTTTACACATAGTTTATAAACTATTTGGGATTCTGAGTTTTATCATGTACCTACTGTAAATATGTTTAAAATAAGTTTTAAAATCAGTAGGTAACAAGTCTTGGTCCATTAATATGGTTTAAAACCATACTATGCGCCGAAACGGTGCTTATGTCGTAAAATGATGTCTTTAAGGGATGTTTACGAAAACTGATGTTAAGTTCAGATTAAATTGTTTAAAATATGTTATTTAATATAACATATCATTAGGTAAATGATTTACCTTGAAAAGATTTGCTTAAAATCATTTTATAGCCACAAGGGCTAAAATCGTCATTTATCGACATAGTTTAAGGACCTGTTTGAAAACTCAGTTAATAACTTAGTTTAATATCCAAAATAATCCTACTTATGATATTACATCAGTAGAAACTCATTTTCAAGTTCAATACCATTTAAAACCTTGTTTTATACAAAAAGGGATAATTTAGTCAAAAATGTCATAATTACGGACCTTGCGCATAAATTGGATGCTGATTATGATCATGTAATATAACCTCAGAGGGTTATGCTACATTATATTATGATCATAATGCAACTTTAGATCAGTAGGTAACTAATCTAATCGGGTCAGAATCGAAAGTCAAAGCAGAAGTCAAATTTCGCCACTTTCGGTTGCGAACCGACCCTAGAACTGAAATTGACGAGCCGAACATGTTCATACATGTTCTAATAATTATTACCAACTTGTTTAAGTTTCAAAACAGGTTACATAACATATATAAGATCAATTTATGATTTTCTGAAAAATGGCCTGTTTGACTTTTTAATAACATAACTTTGACCCGTCAATTGGTCTAGAAAACGTGATCTTTAGGAGGTGCCTTTTAGAGGGATTAACACCTACCTTATTATGATCACTTAGCCATGTTCATTTCGAACAATGGCTGAACCATAATGGTCTTAATCGAAATTCAAAGCGTTTTCCGTAAAACGCTTGACTTTTGGCTATAAAAGCCTATAAACGAAAATGCACAAGGAAGGAACACTTACCAGTGATTCCTAGGGTGCAAAAGAAATATGTTGGATGCTCCTTTTAGCTAGGAACTTCCAGAGGAGGGAGAAGAGTGAATAAATGAGAAAGGTGTAAGTTGGAATGTAAACTTAAACACCTATTTATAGTTGGAGAACTCAAAGGAGGTGAAGCCAGGTGTTTAGGGGTGTAAGAGTAAGCTTACAAGTGTCCTAAAACATGGCATAGCAGTTTGGGAAGCCATGGTTTCGTTTTTAATGGTTTTGGAGCTTTGTGTGGCAGCCAAGAAAAACTTTCTGCTGCAGACCCCTTCTCGCGCCCCATGAGAGACCAAGGCCAGTTTCAAAGTTTGACATTTTAGCCCCTTAACTTTAAAAAGCTTCTAAAAACCTTTTTAACCACCTTTTTGGCACTTTTTGCCCTCCGTATCCAATAATTTGCATACCCGGGATTATGCCCGAATTGTCAAGCTCTCGGTTCGTTAAAAGGTCACTCAGAGGTATAAATTAACATGTTGACACTTTTAATCCCTCCATTATCCAACTTTTATATATATTATTGGATTTAATCACTCTCGTCCAACAAACAGGACATATGAGAGTTAGGACTACGTAAAGGATCACCCAGAGGCTCAGTATAAACATGTTGACTCCGATATCACTCAGAGGCTAGGCATGTTGACACAACGGTCACTCAGCGACCGAGTTTAAGCATAACGACACTAATGGTCGTTCAGAGGCTAGGTTTACGCATGTTGACATTAGAAAGTCATTCAGAGGCTCAGTTTGAGCATGTTGTCACTTTTAGTCCATATTAGTCTTTAATTGACTATATTAAAAATACAACACGTGTCACTATATACTTGGACACGATTTTTACAGGGTGTTACATCCTCACCCCTTAAAAGAAATCTCGGCCTCGAGATTTTATTCAAAAAGATGGCGGTACTTTTGTCGCATAGTGGACTCAACCTCCCATGTATACTCGGGACCTCTAAAAGCGTCCCACTTAACCTTTACTATAGGTATCATTTTTCTTCGGAGCTTTTTAACCCGTCGATCCTCGATCGAAATTGGTTTCTCAACAAACCTCGGGTTTTCATCTATCTGCACATCTTTGTGCGACATTGCTAGCGACTCATCGGCTAGACATTTCTTAAGGTTAGATATGTGGAGTACATCATGGATTCCACTAATAGAAAATGTCTTTTGTATATAATAATATAAAAATAATAAAATAAAATTTATTTAATTATTTTTCACATTTATTTTGTAATATATATATATATATATATATATATATATATATTATAATCTTCGTAAATTGTATATCAGATGTACTAAAATTCTTACCTTTATACCCTTATATTCATTTTGACAAATTAATTAACTAACTTAATATTATCATATTTATTCAAACCTATTTTATAAATCTTATAAACATATAAGATTTATTTATTTCCCTACAAACTGTTAATTCAAATAACTTAATTAATTATTTACTATCTTTTTCATATATTCTATTGTCTTACTTCAGTTTTATAATTATTAATTGCATGATCAATAATCACAGATTCATTACTTATATATTTTAGTTAATTAATCATATAATTAATAATTACAAATTTCATTACTTATGTATTTCAGTTGTTTATGACTCAAACACTTTTCATAAACGATCCCCTAAATCTGACATAGAAATCCGTAACACCTTAAACCCTAGCGTTAATATCTTGTTTTTAACCTTATTATATAATTAGAATAATAGGGTAGCTTTTGAGATTCCTCCCAATATCTTGCGCAACTACAACTGTTTGATTTTGCTTGCACCCTAAGATGAGTAGATCTTACTTTTCCTCGTTTTGTCATTTTACCTTTTGGGGTGTTTCATGTGTCACGTTTCATATGTTTCGTATACTTTTTCAATAACATGCCAAGTTAAGTGTCATATATGCTCATGTGTGTTCGTATGTTGCATTACTTGTTTCATTCATACGCTATACGTGTTTACCGCTTGTGTCATAGTTTCGTAGTTTCACTTTTCGCCTTTTGGGGCTTGAATCACATCATTGTTTCATAGCGTCGCTTTTCGCCTTACGAGGCTTGAATCGTATCATTGTTTCATTACTTTGTTACGTTATGTCATGTTACATTATTTATCTATGTTATGGTTGATTATTGGATTATTTGATTGATGTCACCTATTACACTTAATATTGCATGTTAAACAATTTTTATTAAATAAACCAACCAAACTTTTAAAGTTAAATAAAAACAAATAAAGATCTATTCACCCACTATTATTGACCCAGATTCCCTTTTACACATGGAACAGTATACAAGTTTGATAGCTACTTGAGAAGACACATAGGATTGTGACTTAGAATAAATAAATCAAGAATCATGTTATCTTTTGTATTTTGAATATTGTATGGTTTTATTTGGAACAATTATTGGATTAGTGAGACAAATTAATATTGATGATAATAAATATTTAAAATTTAAATAATGTCAAAAGCTATAGGCAATCCCTTATGCCCCGTACCTTATGCGTTGCGTGTCGGGTGTGACATATGTGCGTGAAGGAGGGGTGCTATTGATGGGCTGGGCTTTATCTCATACCCTCAATGCTAGAAAAAGGAGGGGACGCTATTGATGAGGTGGAGCTAAGGTGGCACAATGTATTCTTTATCCATATCTATATAATTATATTAAAGATAACTACTTTTTTTTCTCTTCTTTTCGGTTAAATAATATCTCTTAATATATTTTTATTATATTTTCTCTCTCATCAATATTAAAAAACTTTATAAAAGGTGACAATGTTGTAGTATATTTACAAATAAACAGTATCATTTTATATTTACTCATAATCACTCAAAACAGTAACAATTATTTCTTATAATATAATTATCACACTCACATACATAAATTATGAATGCTCTAACCAACTTTTTTGTTCTGGGTTCGTCTTTTAACTTCAAAATTCAAATGAACTTCCTTCAAATTTGTTCTCCTTTCTCACCAACATTACGATTTTTAAATTCTTTTTTACTATTTATATTGCTTTTCCCTTTCCAACTAAATTCTACACTTTATTTTTTTTAAATATGTTTATAGTAAATAACTAAATACAAAACCACTTAAATATTTTGCGACTCAACGGCTCATCGGTCTTAACTTGAGTCTCATTTTTGGACAATCAGACCTCAGGCTTAGTGTTATACTCGGACAGTCAGACTTCAATCATCACTCAACAATGGAAATATCGAAGGAAACATCTCAAATTTATGGTTGTAAATACACTCACCGCTCGCTCGAAAAAATGCTCGCTCAATGTTAGTTTTGGCTGTACACGAACTGATCGGCTCGGTTCGATTTGTAAACGAGCCAAGCACGAGAAAGGTTTGCTCGACTTGGCTCTGCTCATGAATACCCCTATCAACAACCTGACCTTGATTCTGATGAGACTTTCAGCCCGCTTGTCAAACCGGCTATCGTTGTACAATATTTTTCATTGTTTTTTCTCAACATAGGCTAATCCATTAGCTCAATATCAAGAAGCCGTTCTTAATGGCGATCTAATAGAGCTTGTCTATAGGAGGCAACCCCTGGCTATATTGACCACACCGTCTTGAGAGTGTCTGTTTTTTCGCAAAGCTCTCTATGGCCTTCAATAAATCCTCGATCCTAGTATCATCGCTTTGCTATATACATTACCTCTCTAGGTTTTGTCAGTAGCAAATCTAATTCCTCCATATTTACCTTTCATCGTGGGGGGGGGGGGGGGGGGGGATCTACCTCCTTCTGTACTTGGATGACATATTTCTTATGGTTTCATCCTCGTCCTTGATCTCCCATGTCATTAGTCTCCTTCCCGCTGAGTTTGCCATTACTAATCTTGGTCCTTTTTCTTTCCTTCTTGGCATTGATGCCGCACGTGATCAGTTTAGCATGTTTTTTTCCCAGATTACCTTCGCTAAGGACACTTTCGATCGTGAAGAAATGCAATCTTGCAATCCTTGCAGCATTCATGCTGACACCAAAGCCAAACTCTCTATGCATGGAAAACTTGTCGCTGACCCTACTCTTTATTAGAGTTTGACCGGTGCCCTGCAATACCTGACCCTCACTCGTCCAGACATTGCCTTTGGGCGTTCATCAAGTGTGCCTTTTCATACATGATCCACATGAAAACGCATCTCCATGCCCTCAAACGCAGTTTGCGTTATCTTCGTAGCACCCTCTCTTCAAGACTTCATATATGTCCCTCTTCTATCGATCGTGTGATGCTTACAACGATGGAGACTGTGGGGATGTCCTGATACTCGTTGACATCTATCTTCTATGTCTTTCTGGGTGACAACCTTGTCTCAAGTGCTAAAGCTGGATATCGTGTTGTTGCTGACAACTATTGTCGAAGCTGCATGGATTCGTTATGACACCCGCCCAAACGAACCATAGAAAAAAAACCTGATTCGTTTGTAAACAGGATTCAGAATGAATAAAAAAATAAAAGTTAGTATTATTATTATTATTATTATTATTATTATTATTCCTGAACATGTAGATAAATTTTCTTTCATGGTTACTAAGTGAGAATTTAGTAAAAAAAGAGTATTTTACTTTTTAAAAAATTGAGATCTAAATATACGTAAATTAAGTTTAGTTTTTTTTTCTTTCTTACTTTTTTTTTGAAGTAACAACTAATTGCATCTTAATCTCACTAATTGATTTACTTAAATATATGAAAGAAAACAGTAATGGTGATATCAAAGAAATATGGACGGGGTTTTAAATTGCAAGTTTTAAAGACTATAATTGTGAATTAAAACAATTTTTAATAATAAATCAATATACTTACCCTCCTTATCGCAACCCTTCTTTTCCATTACGCCTGCCATCAATGGCATTTATATATATGCATATTATTTCTATTTAACTTCGAAACCGTAATCTCGTTTGATTAACACTCATAAACCCTCCCCCCTCTCTTTCGTCTTCAAGCACGTCACACCATCGCTGTCGGTGTCGTTCGTTGCGATCAAACCTGTGGAAGCAACCCCCGCTTCTTTTCGTTCCATTTTGTGTTGCTTCGCGGCCATAAATAAACGGGTCAGCCCGTAGTCTCTTGTACTCGCCGCGCATTGCGTGGGCTGTCACCGTGAATCACCATTTCCCCACCGCACCTCTTTTTCGTTCACGACAACAAAACTAATTCGATTTCCGACTAACGGTGTGATCGGAGAAGATGATCATTTCCAGTTTTGTTGGCTATTTTATTTCTTTTTCTTCGTATTTATTTCGTTGGGTTTTGTTGAGACAATTAGAATTCCAAAATAAACTTGAATTGAATTAATATAAACCAACTTTTGATTTTCAAGTTACCAATTATATATTTAGCTTGCATACATAAAATTTATACAGTTTAAATTATCTACAAAATGTATTATCTATTTTACATATTTCAGTTGACAAATGTTTATTTCTTTGTTTATTTAAAAGAAATAATACTAACGCTAAAAACTTTATTTGACTTCAACTTTCAATATTAATGATTTAAATGTAAATCCTAAATTTATACCGTACAAAACGACCATGAATCTGAACTGACATTTGTGTCGAATAAATTCAGATTTAGGTTGTCCCACATATTGAGAGGGACATTAAAGTTACTGTTATTTTTTTTTTCAAGTTCAAATCAATGCTTATAAGTGTTCGAGTAGACGACTCATCCACCTTAATATTTTTGTTCGGGGATTGATATACGCAAAACTGTGAGTATATTGAATTGTGATATATTCGACTATTTTTTCCTTTTTGCCATTAATCTTTTTGGGATGTATCTCATACTTGATTTTAAATTTATTATTTAAATTGATAATATGCTATTCGATGTGTTACTATGTGTTGCTATGTGTCACTAGTTGCTAATTTCTATTGTTTCTATACGTGCATCTATATGTTACTGCTTTGTGTCACAGGTTTCGCGTGGATCCACCTGGCTAACCGGTTCCCCACGGCCATGGGTCGAACTCGGTATCGCCATCATTGTTTCGCAGATTCGCCTTTCAGGGTTTGAATCTCTACGTGTCTATGGTTACTAATATTGTTATGCTTATGTTGCTTATGAGATATGTGTTGAATTCTTGTTATATTGGAAGACCTGATTTCACATTTGACAATGCATATTATAAAATAAGGTTTTCTAAAAATAATAAAACAAAACGTTTTTAAATAAGAACTGAATCTATTCAACAACATGTTTGTTGATACAGAACTCTTTTACGCGTGATACATGTTCACAAGGGTGAGCGGATTTTGAGTTGAAGACATGTAGGATTACCTTAGTAATAAACCAGCTATGATATGTTGCTTTTACTTATTTGATTTTGTAACTTGGTATTAATATTTGAATTCTATGTTATTTGTGACAATAATATTGATACTTTAAATACTTTAACTTTTAAATAGTTGTTATAAGCTTTGAGCAATCAATCATGCCCCGTACCATTCCGCTGCAGGTCGGGGTGTGACATTCATAATCTTCTTCTTAAGTTTCATTGTCTAGTGTCATGGGCTTAGGGCTGCAAACGAACCGAACGAACACGAACAAGACCATGTTCGTGTTCGTTTCTTAAGAAATATTTGTGTTCACGAACGGTTTATGAACACTTACTAAACGGAATTTTATGTTTGTATTCGTTTGGTAAGGAAATGAACTTGTTCGTGTTCGTTTGTGTTTGTTTGTGAATTTAAGGCAACGAATGAAAACGGACGTCGATGAACACAAATTAATGTTCATGAATACAAATAGAAACAAACGAACACAAACAATCGGTCGTGAACACAATATGTAATACACTGAGATTAGTTAAATATTTTATTTTTTGGAATTTTGAAGGATATAAATAAAATAAAAAACTAAAAACACTAATGAACTATCGAATACGTTACCGAACATTTACGAACACGATCTCTTTACATGTTCATTCATTTAACTAAACGAACAAAATTTCATGTTCGTGTTTATTTGCTTAATAAACGAACGAACACATACGAACTTTCCACGAACGATTCATGAATTGTTCATTGAACGTTTGGTTCGTTTGCAGCCATATGTGAGCTACTCTTGTGTTTTGTGATAATGTCTGCGATGTATATTTAGCATACAATCATGTAATGCACCAACACACCAAACATGTGGAATTAGATATACACTTTGTAAGGGAACATTCTGTCATTGGTCAAGTGCGTGTGTTACATGTTCCCTAGCTCACCAATTTGTAGATATCTTACCAAGGCCTACCATCACAACTATTCAAGGATTTTCCGAGACAGTCTTAACGTTCAAGATCTCTTCGCTAGGACTACGGGGTTATGTTAGATTAAAGAAGTTTACACTTATTTTGTAATATTCAATAGTATAAGGTGGTTAATGTAATTATGTAAGACTGATTCATATACTATGTGGTTATAGATACAGGTCATATGCATGCTTTAACCCTCAAGTGGGGATTTCCACAATATCAACACAACATGCAAAGTAACCCTTTAACAAAATTCTGTGCATAGATACAAAAAGGTAAAAGCTAATTAGTTAGTAAGACAAGAAGCTTTGATTACTATCTTAGGGTGAACGAGGCGGTTGCGGGGTGAAGGGTGGTGAACCCCTTCACCGCGCGGGGAACAATGCCGCTGTTCCCTTTCAATGCGCGGCAACATAAAAAATCAGGGAGGACTTACCGCGTTGAAAGAGGACTGTTGGAGCATGACCGTTTGACTTCAACGACTATATAGCTGTTAATATTAAAAACGGTTTTTATATATATATTTAAACTATATAAACCGAACCCATTTTAAACAAATTCACACCAGCCCATTTCCTCATTTCTCCAAAACTAAATCTCTACCCCTATTTTATTTAAAAATGGTGGAATAAATACCATTGTTTTTCCCACCCAATAATAGTGATTCATCCGATAGTAGCATAATTTTTTTCCAAATTCTCATCGAGGAAGCCGAACTACAAAACACGGGCGCATCTAGTAAGAAATGTTTTGTTCATTGTGATCATGAGAGTGGCCATGAAACCCTTATGGCGGATTATTTTGTCGAGGACCCGAAATACAACGAAGATATTTTTCCTCATAGGTTCCGTATGTCAAAAGGTTTGTTTCTAAATATTGTGAGTGACGTGGAAGCGAATAACTCGTGGTTTGAAGAGGGCGTAAATGCGAGAATGAAGAAGTGTTTTACACCGTTGCAAAAAGTTACATCGGCTATTAAACAACTTGCAACCGGTAACCCTTCAGATGAGAACGACAAGTATATACATATGGCCGAAAGGACTTCCCGTAAGTGTCTAGAATATTTCTACGAAACGGTATATAAAATATACGCTCCCGAGTTCTTGCGTATGCCAACAAGCCACGACATGATGCTTTTGTACCAAGCTCATGAGGATAAACATCACCTTCCTTGTATGTTGGGTAGCCTTGATTGCACCCATTTCGTATGGAGAATGTGTCCCACAGAGTTTCGGGGCCAATATATGAGAGGAGTTCACCGTTACCCTACAGTTATTCTTGAAGCTGTGGCCTCTCAAGATCTGTGGGTTTGGCATGCTTTTTGCTGTCCACAAGGTGCATAAAACGACATCAATGTGCTTCAGCAATCTCTATTATTTCATACTTAACGACATGGAACGACCCCAAAATGTCCATTTTACGTTAACAACCACTCAAACGTGGTTACTATATCATGGATGGAATCTACCCTGCATGGTCCATGTTTGTCAAATCATTCCATATCCTCACCTACTAGATGAAAAGAAGTTCAAGAAGTAACACGAGGCGGCAAGAAAAGATGTGGAACAGACTTTGGTATTTTGATGTCAAAATGGAATATAATGAATCGGCCAATACGTGCTATAAGTGTAAAAAAATTAGGTATGTGTTGTGTACTTGTATTATTTTACATAACATGATTTTAAAAGAAGACGGAAATGAGATAGCACTGGTACACATTCGAGATACTCTGTCAAGTCTGTAGGTCCGTGCTAGGATCCGATTAGCTCAAGTGTGATCTAGATAACCTAGTCTTAAACGTGCGAAATCCGTTTTAAATTAGACAACATGTTTAACAAGATTATAATTCATCAATTATCTGTTTTCATTAATTGTTCAACGTGTACAAGTTCCTGAAAACACTCGGACAGAGCTTCGCCGTCCAGTCTACACAAACGTTCCTCTTAATACTAACTTCACACCCCTATATATAGATGTTGCACTTCGTGCGAAGCTAGTTTTACATTCGTACGAAGTAAACTTCACTTCGTACGAAGTGGACCAATCTACCTTCGTATGAAGTAAACTTCACTTCATACGAAGTGAACATTCTCACAACATAACTCTAACATTTCGTTTCAGTTATAGACTCGATGTTATTCGATGACGTAGGCGACATACATATGCATCAACAATTTCCCCCTTGGATGTTGGAGCAGTCGTCGAATAGTCTTTAAGCTTCAGAGTCTTTGACTACCTTCAACTCATGATAACTATAAAATTCTTGAATCTCAAGTATCATCAACAATCTCTTCTTCTCTCTGATCTTGAATATAAACATTGAATATCAACATGCTCCCCCTTACTTTTAGCTTCCTTTATCGTTGTTCAACATTTTTCATACTCCCCCTTACTTTTAACTTCCTGATCAAACACATTATCATTCAAATAAACATTTCAGATTCAAACTTTTATTTTAAAATTTTCAACTCAACATACATATCAAAATTCTCAATCTTTCAAATTTTAAACATCTTATAAGTTTTAATAACCCTCTTAGTTAACCAAGTCCAAGTTAATGGCCTTGATTATCTGATTTGTATACTTAGTTCAAATAAATGACCTTGGTTGATCACTTTATGAACAAACTGATGTTTTCTCTCATAGTTAAGTTTCAAATTAATGAACTTTTAAACATTTCAAAACAAACTTTACAATTTCCAGATTTAGTTCAGCAACTTTGGACTTTAAAAATCAGTTTTTCATCATCGGCAGTAGAAAATAATTTGAACATAAATTTTTTTTGAATTTTTCTGAAATGAAATAACTATATACAAACATATTTACATGCATTTTTTTGTGAGTTTGTGTTAGAGGATCATATCAGTTTTTGACATATATCACTGGTACCGTTGATCTTGAAAACTTTAAGTTCAAAACAAATTCACTTAGATTGTTAGTATACTGATCCACTTAAACATCTACTTATTTTTCAATTGATCCGAGATATGTTAATTAGATGTCTTAGAACTTGACTTAACAGTGTTTCCCACGTCAGAATATACTCCTATATCAAGATTCCCTTGATTTCATTTTACAGGTGAGTATATCTAACTAATATCTGTATCTGGGTTGTGCGAGACCTTGAGAGCTCAGGTTAGTACCACCGTATAGATAAAGAGATGAAGGCTTGACTTAAAAGTGGTGTTCCATATTTGGAATCTTTTGTACTGCAATTGATAGATCTTTCGATAATTTCAATAAGCGAGCGGTTTTTGGGTTTAAAAGTAAAAGTATTCTACAAGTTCTAGGCCATTGCTGACGCAAAATCAGAAGAACTTGTATAATACCCCATATATCAATTATCTATAAAGACCTAGTATCTCAGAATCCGACAATCTTTCAAACGAAATTTCGGTATGTATCCAAGAGATGTTAACCCACTAATTAAGAAGTTTTTATTTATGTTTATATCTCAGAAACAATCTACTGAATGTGTGAAGCCTACTGGTACATCATTAGTGAGACCTGTTTAAACATTTTGACACTACATTTCTTTAGCATACTATGATAGTCCATTGATTTTACTATCATTTCCTCTTTTTACATGAAAACTCTTTTTGTCTTTTTCATGTTTTATGTTTTTGTACTTTTTAAATTTAATATGTTTTTTGTATTTTCTCAAAAAATTTCTTCCTCTAAAATAAAAAACTTATTCTTGTATTTTTTTTTTCTGTTTTTAAAGAAAGAAACATTAACCGACTGATGAGAATCACTTCAATTCTCCATCCATTACTGCTTCACATTTTCATTTTAAACTTCATGATGACAAAACCTTGACACTTTTGATTTTAAAAACGTTTACAACTCCGTTTTGTCAATCAGGTTTGTCTGTTCAACAGTAAGGGTTCTGTGAATTTTTAAACTTTTTAAAATTTTAACACATAGCCTGAGGAATTTGTCATTAAACATCCATGGCTTGTCGTCATGTGCCAAAGAATTTCACTCTTCATGATTTACTTTGATTTTTGGAAGTTCCTACACACAAAACACAAACAATTAGTTGAATAGAGATCAAGTCTTTTCAGTCTTGGGTGTAATTTCTTCGACTTTAATTTTCTCTACCCAAACATATTTATTTACAACTTTTTCAAGTTTTGGAAAATCTTCTAAACTTTCAATTTTCACTGTCTTTTCAGTTTTTTCAAAAATTTCTTTTTCTCTCTCCACCCATGTTTGATTTTTCTTTAAATACAATGTAGAATCTTTTTGTTCATTTCTTTTTGAAGACTGATCAGTTTCATAATTTGAAACTCTACTATTAACTTGTTTATCTTTATTTGTAGATTCTGTACATTGTTTCCAAACCTGAGTTGGTACAGATATCAGTGATGATTTTTGTTTCAAATCTTGAGAATTTTTCTTTACATTATGAACATGTTTAGGTTTTGTATGTGGACATCGTCTAGCAATGTGTCCAACTTTGTTGCTTCTAAAACACGTCCTAATGTCTGTTACAACAGAGGATTCTTCAACCTGTTTACGTTATTGTTGAGCAAAAAATTATTCATTAGAATGTTAATAAATATGACTTTCTTTTGTCCTTTCTGAACTTGCTGGCACAAAAATCATTTTCTGTACAAACTTTTTCTTTTCAAACTTGTTATTAATCCTCTTACCATACCCAACCCATTCCTACGATTATAATTTCTCTATTGTTGATTTGAGTAAGAAAATTATGGTTTGGAATAGTAAGATTTTTCACATTTAATGTTCAAAAATCGTTTTTCTTCTGTTAAATTTTCAATTTCAGAAATTTTGATTTCAACAAGTTTGAAGACCTTTTCTACTTTGTTCAAGTTCACATTCTGAATTGGAAATTCAGAATCAGAATGTAGTTGATCAGATCCACGCATTTTCTACATTATAACAATTGGATCATCATTTGAACTACTTTTTTATAATTTAAGAAAAGCATTATGAAAATTTTTGTCATTTTCAGGCTATAAGCTTGAACTTTCTTTTTCATATTTTGATTGAGCATTTTCAAAAACATTTTCAACCACTTTCTTCAGCACTTCTGATTTACACTCATCATCAGATTTGGTGTAAGTTACATGGGGTTTTCAGGCAACTCGTTTTTTTGTATAGTTTTCAATTTTAAATTGAGCGTCGTATCCACCCCGTCAGTTTTTTCTTTGAATAACTTTCCCACATCGGGGGTGGAACTCGATTATAACTCATTCCTTTGTTTTGAGAAACAATATCATTTTCTTCCTTTTTGATTTTTTCTGGTTGTTTAGGAAGAATATGATCAATCACATACGATGAAGTTGATAACTGATCAACCATTTGTTGAGTTTTTGTTTCAATTGTCACGGCCTCTAATTCATTTTTTATCTTAGCTATCGTGTTAAGGTGAATGTTTATGGCCATTTGTTTATCCATAACAGTTGCTTTTAGCATGATAGTGTAGCACCGTCTTCTAGGCTTGCTTGTTCAAACTATTTAATGCTTTTATTCAACTTATCATATGCTTCTTTTGTTTCTTTGTAATCACTTGACAATTTATTAGTGAGGTTTTAGTTCTTTATATCTGTTATCTTTTTCAGAACATTCCTTGCAAGGCTCTTAACATTTCATGCAAGTTTTTCAGTTTCGACTATCTTAACCTTACCTTCTTCTCTGGCCGTTTCATTTACCGTTTCTTGACCCTGTTCAGAAACTACCTCTTTTAAGTTTGCCATCATTGCTTTGTTTGTGATTCCCGTTAGGTTCTCGATGGTCATCTCTTGGTCACATCAATCAATTCTTCAACCTCTGTCTTAGTCTCTTCCTTATAGTGTACAACATAATTAGGTTCAAAGAAACCTGCAAAACTTTTATACATGTCAGGTGGTACCAAATTTTTAAATGCACTATGAAAGATATCTTCCTTAGGAGAATAGTATTATTCAATCGGAGCCTCAATGAAGGTTGCTTCAGAAACTTCTTCTTCAACTGATTCTGGCTCTTCTCTAATCTCTGCCAACAATGCAATGCCTTCTGGCTTCGAAATATATTTGTTCCAATTGAAGCTTTCATCCTCTTGAGAAACAACAAGAGCTTTGTCCTTTGAACTCGACAAACCATCCTATATTTGATTCATTCTTGTCGTATTCTGAGGTGGTGACCTTTTGTGATAGATTGCCTTCTTATAGTAGTCGTCAGCAAACAAATTTTGATTCATTGACTTCGTGATTCGGACACTCCCTCTTGAAATGTCCTTTCTCTTTACATTTAAAGCACGTGACTTTCGGCTTATCGAATCCAAGTTTTCCATCCAAACCTCCCAAACTGTTTTGTCCTGTGATCTCCATGAACCTTTGTGCTCTACGAACAATCGAAGCCATGCACCATTTGATATTGATCAATTCCAACTCTCCCGAATCAATTTGATCATAATCTTCTTTTCTCATGTTCGGATTTCCAATTTTTCCGGCAACCAAACTTTCATATGATTCAAGAATGGATGCAAGCAGTGCCATGTGTTGCTTACGGTAGTTTTTGGGAAATCTTGTGCATTTTCTAGATTCACGGCAATGTTGCACTGAAGAATTCCATGCTAGGATCCGACTAGCTCAGGTCTAATCTAGATAACCTAGTCTTAAACGTGCGGAATCCGTTTTAGATTAGGCGACATGTTTAACAAGATTACAATTTTTCATTAGTTGTTCAACGTGTACAAGTTCCTAAAAACACTTGGACAAAGCTTCGCCCTCCAGCCTACACAAACGTTCTTCTTAATACTAACTTCACACCCCTATATATAGATGTTGCACTTCGTGCGAAGCTAGTTTTACCTTCATACGAAGTAAACTTCACTTCATACGAAGTGGACCAATCTACCTTCGTACGAAGTAAACTTCACTTCGTACGAAGTGAACCAAATCACAACATAACTCTAACATTTCG
This sequence comes from Scalesia atractyloides, assembly GCA_947069175.1. NCBI lineage: Eukaryota > Viridiplantae > Streptophyta > Magnoliopsida > Asterales > Asteraceae > Scalesia > Scalesia atractyloides. The sequence continues at coordinate 67,344,713 of CAMTDV010000020.1, read as the reverse complement.
TTTCAATTACAGACTCGATGTTATTCGATGACGTAGGCGACAGACATATGCATCAACAGAGCCCGCTCTTGATGATAGTGTGTTAAACGGGCTTATGGATGAAGATACGCATTGGAGACTAAAACATGATCTCGTTAGCATCTAGTAAGTATAGATTTACCCCACTATTGGCGGAATCCGACGAAGAGTAGTAATTTTAGTTAGTTTAATCTAGTTTATTTTAAGTACTTTTTAATTAATGTTATGTTTTTATTTAATCTTTAATTTAATTTATTGTTTTTTTAATTTATTGTACTTTTATTTTGGTCAAAATATGTTTCATTTATTAATTAAGTAGTTTAAAGAAAAGGAAAAAAATTAGTCTACCCCATGGCAGGAGTGGTGACCACCCCTTATGTTTTTTGGGCAAGAGGGGAGTTAGAGAGGGAATTGACATGGCGCCTCATATTGGGTGGGTTGATAGTTAACCCCATCTCATGAGGGGTGGATCCCTTTCACCCTTAGACCGTTCGTAATTGCGCGGTATGTGCCGGAGAAAAGGTCCATCGCGCCCCATAGCGCCCGACCACACTTCTCGGGCCGACACTATGGGCTGGTTCTTTTGTTTCCTCGCGAAGAGCATAACGGGGAGAAACTTGTGGTTTTCAAAAAATATGACCGTTGAACGGTCATATGTAAAAAAAGATATTTTTTTCCTAAAAAATCGTTATATATATCCCTTAAATCCTCACATTTTACACTCAACCTAGCATCAAAACACCTACTTTCTTATAAAAATAATACTTCTAATCCCACTTTCTTTTAAAGAATAATGGGCTCACCATCAAAAGATTCGTTCACCGATATTTACCGAAGATTTTTTCACCCAAAGAAATTGAAGAAGAGGAAGAAGCAGTTATGAGTGCATCTGCCCTCGTGATTCAATCCATGCAACACACTTTTATCTTGCGAGACCGTGAAGCCGAAATGAGCGTTTGATGAAGTTTATTTGCACACGTTCAGGCCTGATGTTTTAGGCAGTGTTTAATACCAAGTTGTTTGCGCATTAATGATGATTTGGAAGCTAAGTATGACTACTTTAAGCAAAGAATGGATACGAGAGGATATCTAGGGTTCACCTCAATTCAAAAGGTAAATTACGCTTTACGTATACTCGCCTACAATAAGAATCAACGAAGAATATTTGAAGATGAGGGAGAAAATAACAGGCGATAGCGTGGAACATTTCTGCTTCGGTTATATATTTATATATTTTTAAAGTACAATACTAATAAAATACTGTTATATAAAAATTTCAATTTTTAGGTATATGCCAGCTTATGGAAAACGTTACTTGAGAAATCCCACTTGGAACGGCGTTAAACAAACATACGAGGTGCATTTAGAAAAACATGGAATACCTGACATGCTTGGTAGTTTGGATTGTCGTCAATGGCATTGGTATAATTGTCCCACCGCATGACGCAGTCAACGTACACGCGGTGACCAGAAAGGACCAACTTTGGATTTTACAAGCGGTTGCGTCCTATGACCTTTGGGTTTGGCTGGCTTTCTTTGGTGTAGCCGGGTGTATGAAAAGCATTAATACCATCAAGTGTTCACCATTGTTAGAGGGTTACATTTCTGGCATGATACCGAAAGCCAGTTTTCATGCAAACGGAATGACTACGAGCATCGATACTATTGGGGCGATGGTATATACCCGGAGTATTCGAATATTGTGAAAACTTTTTTTGAAACGCTCGATGTGAAAAGGCAATATTTTTAAAAACTACAGGAGTCTTCCTGAAAGGACATCGAGAGGTGTTTCGGGGTTCTTCAACAACGATGGAAATTTATTAGAAATCCTTGTTGTATGTGGAATAAGGATAGAATTCGAATGGTCATGTATGCTTGCATCATTATGCATAATATGATTATAGAAGACAATGGAAAAACAATATGCCAAAACTATTTTCCGGAAGATGTTGTTGAAGGAACGCAAGCAACAATGGAAGAAAAAATCTTAAATGCTCAACTATTGCGATCTAAGGAGATACATAACGCGTTAAAGACTGATTTGGTTGAGCATGATTGGGCGATTCGGCCAATTTAACACGATGGCGACATCGAACAAGCCTACGAGGAAGAAGTTGAAGAATTCGAAGTTAGGAATTTGCAGACGGAGGTTTGGATGATAGAGAAAACGAAGAGGAAGAAGGAGCGAACGACGATGAAGACGAAGATTAAAGGTATAGTTTTTTTATTGTAATGTTTTTTAAATATAATAAAAGCGTTTTTTCAATAAATTAGAGATTAAATGAAAAAATAGAAAATTAATGATTAAGTAATAATGGGTATGAGGCTTTATGACTACACGCTCTTGTGATATAAAGCCCATCTCTTACATTTTTTACCACTTGTCGCATAACATCCCACAAGGGGCTTTATGACTACACATGGCCTTGGGCCTTACGTAATGGGGCTTTATAGAGGCATGAAAGGTTTTGATAACACCTCTACACCATCACCTATGGGCATTATAGCGGCATGAAAGGGAGGGGCATTTATAGAATAATGCCCAATGATGAGGAAAAACAAGGAAACTAATAAATGAAAAGGCATTAAGAAACCTTAACCATTACATGGAGCATTATGATGTTGATGTGATGAAAAATGCCCCTTAAAAAGCATTAATCATTACCCATGCCCTTATTAGTTATATGTTGCAATGATTATCTCTATCGACATAAAAGTTGATATTAGTGAAAACAATCTCTTGGTTAAAAACAGAAAACGAAAAATAAATTATGTGATAGCTACACGCACGCTCTAAATCCTTGCCTTTTGGTGATATAATCCTTAAGTGTTCATAAAAAATACAAAATAAAAATTTTTAAAAGAGTAAATTGTGATTATCATTCTCATTTTCATCCAGAAAGTTTTTTTCTAGCATTTGTGTCTTTGTGGTTTTAAAATCTTGCCGTTTTCATCCATTTTATTAACCCGATCTAAATTTCTGTTAAGTTTTTTTCTCTACATTTTTAACCCAAACTAATAAGAAAGTGGGAACCCACTTCATATTTTTGTTTTGCACAACCATCAACAGTCTTTACTCTGTTCATCTTCATCATAAGAATTGATGTTTAGAATCTTTATACCTGAAGAGAAATAAAGCAAGATGTTAGGATCTAAGTTTGAAATTGATGTGATTGTTTTAGATGAAATCAATGAAAGAAGATAATAATCAATGAAACGGTGCAGCGGAAATGTGTAAAACTTTAAAATCACAACAATAGAAATTTTGTTTTCATTGACATGCTTTTGTAATATTAATCACGTATGCATGCAAATTACAAACTCCCCATCAGCCTAAGATCACTCTAATTTGTTCGTACAGAATGTGTAAAAGAAATGACCGATAAAACAGTACATGCATTGTTCTATTTATAGTACATTACAAAACACTTAGCATCTTTGGTGATGTCACTATAAAAGTAACATTTAACAACCTAACAAACTCTAACCTCTGCTAGACCTAAACATTGTTACATTAAAATACAATATAAACTCTGATGATAACAACTGTTGAGATATCATTTGTTGGGCTTTATCCTTTGTTAGTCTTCAGCAGACTTTACTTCAACAGACTTTATCTTCATCAGAGGTTCTCATCAATAGACCTTGGATTGCAGCAGACCTTAGCCGTTGGTCAGATATTGTGAACAGTCTTTAAGTCTCAACAGAGTTTGGATAGAAAATCTTTATTATAAAGGATCCGATGTTAGAGATTGTTTTGGCTTTTAAATCATCTGTTCTTTTGTAGGGTTCAATAGATCCAACAATCTCCCCCTAGAACAGATGATGCTAAAAGTCTTCTTTATTTATGATCTTTATTTATCAACAAAAATTCTCTAATTTGCCCTTTAAACAGTAGTTCAAAGTTCATAGAGAACATGTCTTTAAAAACCCTTTGTAATTCTAGGTTCAGTAGATCTTGGAGATCAACTGCATCTAGACCATATGCATCCTCCATTTTCAGCTTTAGAATCTTGCCATTTGATATAAGAAGAGTCAACTCATGGGTGTTTGGGGATGACTTCCATTCTAGAACTTTTGAATCATCTGGCTTTTGTGGGGGAAGACTTATTATTTAACTTGGTGGAAGTAATTCGCTTACAAGTTTGAAAATTGTTTCTTTTAGTTTGTCACTTGCAGCATCAGTGTGATAGAGTAATTGGTTTTTGATTCCCTCTTTTCTATGTTCTTTAAACCTCATCCATCTGCTTTTGCCTTTTTACTTGATGTAAGGCAATTGTGGGTAAGATAGAGGATAAGGGCTACTTTTTGAAGGTTTGGTTCTGATGAGGGATAACATCTGTTGAGTAGTCTGGCTTTCTTAAAACTGTAGGATCTTTCTTTCTAAGCTCTTCCAATTTTCTGTAGGTGTCTACAACCTTGGACTTAGACCATCTAGCAACTGACCTTGCACTACCATAATTTGCAGCAACCAGTTCTTGTTTCATCCTTTTAAGCATTAAAGCTTTATTCTGATCCATCTGCCTATTTTTCTTCCAATCAGGCGGTGTTGGCTTGTGTAGAGGATCTTTGAGCATTGCTTGTATTCTGTCAATTTCTTCTTTGAAATCATTTGATGACCAATCTTTGAACTGTGCTCTGGTAGCTTTGTAAGGTTTGTGGTGCTTAGTGTGATCAAGATAATCCTGTTTCAGTTCTTCATCAAGCTCAGCATTTACAGGCCTTTCTGACATAGACTTACTCATCTCTTTGGCAAAGTCTTCAATCTTTCTTACTTTGCTCAGTTCATAAGACAAAATGCCTTGAGTAGTCCTATCATCTTTCCCTTTGGCAATATTCTCAGCCTGTCTAGCCTTTCAACTTTAGATATTCATCTAAATTTCTTGGCTTTTTGTAACTTAAGAGAGATGAAAAGTCAAGTTTTGTATTATCCTCTGCTGTGAAGAACGACTGAATTTCTTTTTGCACAGCCATCAGTTCCAGAGGATATTTGGTAGCAAAAGTTATGATGGATGGTGGTTGATAAATGGTTGGAAGTGAAGTGGATTTAGGTGAAGATGATGAGGATGGTTATGAAGTGATAAGTTTTGATGACAATGGGACTGGTGATGGAATCCCTTCCTCATCATCTTCAACAACAAAAGTTTTTATTTTGCGTTGGAACTTGATTTGTGGTGAAGGTAGTCGTAGTGGAATTCTTGGTTTGTGGATAATGGTTGGGTTAAAGTGGGAAATGTGATCATAGCAGAGGTTTGATTAACATCTGTTGGAACATCTGATATTCTAGCATCTGCTGGCACATCAGTTGTACTAACATCTGTTGGTGAGGGTTTTTGTTTCTTTTGAGGAGGTGGTGTTGGTTTTGTTGGAGTAGAAGATACACTTGTTGTAGGCATGACAGTGGTTTTAGAAGAGGTGGTTATTAGCTATCTGACATTTCTTGTTGACTTTCTTCTTTTTGAAGTGCCAATGTCTTATTTTCCCATCTGCTTGGCCTTTTCTTCTTCAATTAGTTTAGAAGCTTTAACTTCCAGTGTATCTTACCTTTTCTTCTTTTCTGTGGCAATTTCTTCTGCTAGTTTGTTAAGGGTCTCATCAATCCCTTTTTGAACACCAGCATCTGATGACACAACAGAAATTTGATTTGCAGCAGTGGTTGTAACAGACCCTGGCTTTTGTTGCCCCTTTGAATCTGGCTGCAACTTTCTCAGTTTATCTTTATCCCTTTTTTTGGCATCATCGTCAGCTTCTTCTTGAAAGATTGTTGTGAGGGGCTGAGCCAGTGGTTTTTATCAAATGTTCTTTCATGGCCTTGATGTCTGCTTAAGCATCTTTAATCTAGCCTCAACCATGTTTTTGATTAGCTTCATGTGAGTTTCCTGGTGAATGTCAGCCAAATTCTTTTGAGCTATAATGATTGGTTGCACATATTTCCATAGCTCATTGGTAATTTGCTATGTTGATGGCTGGTTTGAGAATTTTGTAACATCTGCTTCATCATATCTTTCATTTCAGTGATTGAAGACTCCATTGATGTCAATCTCTCTGTCAATTCTTTGTATCTCAATTCATCACCTAATTTAATAGGATCATCTGAATTCCTACCAGAGATAGTTGTATTTGGATCATCAACAGGAGGAATCTCCATGTTATCAGACCCAAATGCCCCTTTTTCTTGGTACTGGGGACTTCCAACTGGAGTAGAGGTTACAATTGTAGCCCCGATAGTTGTTGCCTTTAAGGAAGTCTGATGGATGTAACCACTGTCCAATTGAAACACTGTTGTGTCATTAGTTGTAGTGGCTCCTTTACTTAAATTACCACAAGAGTTACTTATAACTCATGGGGTGCAACCTCCTCAGCTATTTCTGGGTTAGCAAAGATATTTAACTTAGACTCAGTCACATGTGGAGGTGAACTCTCATGAACAGGGGATTGAGAGGACCTGACTTGTGTCTGAGCTATCTCAATTGCATGAAACAGAGGTATGATAGTAAGTGGAATTGTGTCACACCCCGGATTTCCAACCCAAATCCATACACCGGTGGGGAGTATCGTGACGTCAATTGAAAAACATCATCGTCAATTAAACATGGCACAACGAAAGTCTTGGATTAAAATTACTATTACAAACCGAATGTTCGAAATGTAAAATAATATACAGGCTCGTAATAGAAGATCCACAGGCGGATCATAAAATGTACAAGGAAAGAATATAAAACAGACTTTAGGGCAGATCTAGGATTTGCAAGATCCTCTATCACTACCGAGCACTACCAGCCTATTTTCGTATTGTACCTGCAAGCTCAGCCTTTTGAAAATACGTCAGCTTTCGCTGGTAAATACACCCAGCTGGCTCATTTTGAAAACATTTCAACAATTTGTTTTAAGTGCGTATCAGCACAAAATCATTTTATAACTTGGGAAAGTTGACGTTGCAACCTTGTTAACAGCTTCACATGTTTGTCCATACATACATGGCCCAGTACAGAGACCGAGACATGATTAAATACACACCACTTAGAACTCACGAAGGAGTTATCCCCAACGTCTTGGTAATTTGCATTTGAGCGTCTGTCAGGTGTATGCCTACACCCCGCGCTAAGGTCGTGGCCATTAACTAATGTAATGAGCCGATGATATCCAGGACATTTAACCCCCGATGTTTAAGTTATCAAACAAAAATGATTAAAATGGAATATGCGGATTTACTAGCCACAATCCGCATTCGATTGATCCCATTCCGACCAGGCGGTAATAATTTACCGTAACCCAAGCCCGTATAGTGAAAATAAGTCGAGAGTATTTACCTGAGCTAGTGTTCTTTAAGTTTAATAACTCAGCCGTATTCAAAATGAGCTAAGTGCAGATAGCATTTACCAGAATGTCTCTAGTCTGGATTATGGCATAAGCTAACCAATTAAATACTAACGGTCTTATTTAAGTCACAGACTTAGACCGACTAGCGTACTTGATCAAATACGTATAACGCTAGATTAAACGATGATTGGATATAATGTAGTTTAATCCCAACAAGTACGTTGACTTGTGTAATATGGATAAACTTTAAACATTCAGGATTTTGAGATTTAAATGACAAGGTTAGACCCGTTTCGGTTAATTTTTGTAAACCTGTTACATATACTTAACCGTACGCATATCAGCGACATCAGGTAACCGGAAAAGTTACAGACAAGTTCTATATGCTATTATACTTTAAATAAGTTAAGATATCAGTTAGGATATCAACTTGTATGCCCGTTATGGTTTTAAAACGAACTATGCCTCATAAGGGCATTTCGGTAATTATAATCGTATAAAAGGAACCTTGAACATATTTTAAGTTTAGGATCATGAGTATTCTGGAAAATATTTTATTTATGATATAATATCAGTAGGATATCATTCATATGCGTATTTTATCTTTTATGACCAAACTATGCACCGAAGGGGCATTTTGGTCATTTTACACATAGTTTATAAATTATTTAAGTTTCTGAGTTTATAATATGTACCTACTGTAAATATGTTTAAAATAAGTTTAAAATCAGTAGGTATCAAGTCTTGGTCAATTAATATGGTTTAAAACCAGACTATGTACCGAATCGACGCTTTTGTCGTAAAATGACGTCTTTATGTGATGTTTATGAAAGCTGATGTTAAGGTCAGATTAAAATGTTTTAAATATGTTATTTAATATAACATATCAGTAGGTAAATGATTTACCTTGAAAAGATTTGATTAAAACTATTTTATGAGCCACAAGGGCTAAAACCGTCATTTATCGACATAGTTTAAGGACCTGCTTGAAAACTCAGTTTATAACTTGGTTTAATATCCCAAACAATCCTACTTATAATATTCCATCAGTAGGAACTCATTTCAAGTTCATTATCATTTAAAATCTTCTTTTAAGCAAAAAAGGGTAATTTAGTCAAAAATGGTATAATTGCGGAACTTGCGCATAAATTGGATGCTAATTATGATCATGTAATTAACCTCAGAGGGTTATGCTACATTATATTATGATCATAATTCAACTTTAGATCAGTAGGTAACTAATCTAATCGGGTCAGAATCGAAAGTCAAAGCAGAAGTCAAACTTCGCAACTTTCGGTTGTGAACCGACCCTAGAACTGAAATTGACGAGCCGAACATGTTCCTACATGTTCTAATAATTATTACCAACTTGTTTAAGTGTCAAAACATGTTTCATAACATATGTAAGATCAATTTATGATTTTTCCGAAAAATGGCCTGTTTGACTTTTTAATAACTTAACTTTGACCCGTCAATTGGTCTAGCAAACGTGATCTTCAGGAGGTGCCCTTTATAGGGACTAACACCTACCTTATTACGATCACTTAGCCATGTTCGTTTCAAACAACGGCTGGACCATAATGGTCTTAGCTGGAAGTCAAAGCGTTTTCCGTAAAACGCTTGACTTTTGGCTATAAAAGCCTATAAACGAAAATGCACAAGGAAGAAACACTTACCAGTGATTCCTAGGGTGCAAAAGAACTATGCTCCTTTTAGCTAGGAACTTCTAGAGGAGGGAGAAGAGTATGAATAAGAAAGGTGCAAGTTCAAATGGTGAACTTGATCACCTAATTATAGTTGGAGAACTCAAAGGAGGTGATGCCAGGTGTTTAGGGATGTAAGAGGGAGCTTACAAGTGTCCCAAAATGTGGCATAACTGATTGCAAGTCCATAGTTTCGATCAAATGGTTTTTTGGAGTTTTGTTTGGAGACCAAGCAAAACTTTTTGCAGCAGAGGGCTTCTTGTGCCTCGCGAGAGACCCAGGCCAGGTCTCTCGCTGCCCGCGACCGCCTCTTGGCCAGTTTCAAAGTTTGACACTTTAACCCCTTAACTTCATAAAGCTTTTAAAAACCTTTTTAAACACCTTTTTGCACTTTTAGCCCTCTACCCTGGATTATGCCCGGACATTTTCGAGCTCTTGGTTCGTAAAAAGGTCACTCAGAGGTATAAATTAACATGTTGACCATTTTAATCCCTCCATTATCCAATTTTCACATATTTACAAAATTGAACCCTCTCGTCCAACAATTGGCACGCATGAGATTTTGTACTCTGCAAAGGATCACTCAGAGGCTTGTTATAAGCATGTTGACTCCGATGTCACTCAGAGGCTGGGCATGTTGAGATATCAGTCACTCAGAGGCCAAATTTCAAGCATGTTGACATATCAGTCACTCAGAGGCTAATGATTTAAGCATGTTGACATATCAATCACTCAGAGGCTAATGATTTAAGCATGTTGACATATCAGTCACTCAGAGGCTAATGATTTAAGCATGTTGACATATCAGTCACTCGGAGGCTGTTATTTATACATGTTGACATCGAACCGTCACTCAGAGGCTCGGTTTGAGCATGTTGACGCCTTTAGTCAATATTAGTCTTTAACAGACTATATTTTAAAAAATACAACACGTGTCACTATATTATTGGACACAATTTTATAGGGTGTTACATCCTCACCCCCTTAAAAGAAATCTCGACCTCGAGATTTTATTCAAAAAGATGGTGGTACTTTTGTCGCATAGTGGACTCAATCTCCCATGTAAACTCGGGACCCCTAAAAGCGTCCCACTTAACCTTTAATACATGTATCATTTTTCTTCAGAGCTTCTTAACATGTCGATCCTCGATCGAAATTGGTTTCTCAATGAACCTCAGGTTTTCATCAATTTGCACATCTTTGTGTGACATTGCTAGCTACTCATCGGCTAGACATTTCTTAAGGTTACTGATGTGGAACACATCATGGATTCCACCTAGATCCTCTGGCAGTCTGAGCTTATAAGCTACAGTGCCGAACATTCAATTATCTTGAATGGTCCTATATATCTTGGGCTTAACTTGCCCTTCTTCCCAAAGCGCATCACACCTTTCCAGGGTGACACCTTTAACATGACTTTGTCCCCTACTTGGAACTTAAGAGGTTTACGCCTCTTGTCAGCTTAACTCTTCTGCCTATCCCTGGCAGTATTGAGACGATCACGGATTTGTACAATGTTTTCCGTTGTCTCCAGGACAATCTCTGGTCCTGATAGTTGGGTCTCCCCAACTTCTGCTAAGCACACGGGCGTTCGACATTTTCTCCCATATAAGGCCTCAAAAGGAGCAGCCTTAATGCTAATATGATAACTATTATTATAGGAGAATTCTATTAGGGTAAGTGGTCATCCCAACTTCCACCTAAATCAATCACACATGTCCTAAGCATGTCTTCCAGTGTCTGGATAGTACACTCACTTTGACCATCAGTCTGCGGATGGTAAGTCGTACTAAAGTTTAATCATGTGCCTAATGATTGTTGGAAACTTTTCCAAAAGTGAGATGTGTATCTAGTATCTCTGTCAGATACAATAGATACCGGCATACCGTGTAGGGACACAATCTTGTCCACATACAACTTAGCCAATTTATCTGAATTATATGTTTCTTTTATTGGCAAGAAATGTGCTGATTTAGTCAGCCTGTCCACAATGACCCAAATAGTGTCATTTCCACTTTTGGTCTTAGGTAACTTGGTAATCAAGTCCATAGTTACCATTTCACATTTCCATGTGGGAATTTCCAATTGTTGTAGAAGTCCTGACGGCTTCTGATGTTCGGCCTTAACTTACAAACATATCAGGCACTTAGCTACATAAGTGGCTATGGATTTCTTCAAACCCATCCACCAATAATTCTTCTTTAGATCTTGATACATCTTGTCACCACCTGGGTGAACAGAGTACCTTGAACTATGCGCTTCCTGGAGGATTAGATCTCTAAGTCCTCCAAATATTGGGACCCAGATTCTATCATTAAATCGAAGGATTTTGTCCTTTCCAGGTGTTAATTGATCAACAGTTCCTCCTAATCCCTCCTTAGGAGCATTAGTCTCTAATAGGGCTTGCTTCTACGCATCTAATAGCTTCTCATTTAAGCTATTTCCGAGCTCAATGCTCTTGGCATTAATCCTTATAGGTTTAACCCGTTCCTTGCACTTAAGGCATCAGCAACTACATTTGCTTTGCCTAGATGGTAGCGAATCTCACAATCATAACCATTAAGTGTTTCCATCCATCGACGTTGTCGCATGTTCAATTCCTTCTGATTGAACAGATGCTGGACACTTTTATGGTCTGTGTATATAATACACTTTGTGCCATACAAGTAATGTCTCCATAGTTTTAGTGCAAATACAACGGCACCCAATTCCGAAATCGTGGGTGGTGTAGTTCCTTTCGTGCACCTTTAACTGTCGTGATGCATAAGCAATTACCTTGCCTTTTTGCATTAGCACACAGCCCATGCCGGTGTGCAAAGCATCACAGTAGACTATAAATCTTCAACACCCTCTGGTAAGGATAACACAGAGCATTGCTTAACTTGTGTTTCAGAATCTCAAACGATTCTTGTTGTTTTGGACCCCAATTATACTTAACATTCTTTCGGGTTAGGGTAGTTAAAGGAGTGGCTATTCTTGAAAAGTTCTCAATGAAGCTCCTATAGTAACCAGCCAACCCTAGGAAGCTACGAATCTCTGATGGGGTCTTGGGTACTTCCCAATTCATTATGGCCTCAATTTTGGCGGGATCCACTTGGATACCACGCTCACTTACCATGTGTCCAAGAAATTGGACTTCTCTAAGCCAAAACTCACACTTAGAGAATTTAGCATAAAGCTTCTCTTGCCTTAGCAGTTCTAAGATGCACCGAAGATGTTTCTCGTGATCGGCTTGATTACGAGAGTAGATAAGTATGTCGTCTATAAAGACAATGACAAACTTATCCAGATATGGCTTGCAGACTCTATTCATGAGATCAATGAATGCTGCAGGTGCATTTGTGAGACCAAAAGACATCAATAAGAATTCAAAGTGACCGTATCGGGTCCTGAAGGCAGTCTTAGGAATATCTTCGCTCCTAACCTTCAGCTGGTGATATCCAGATCTTAAATCAATCTTGGAGAAATAACCAGCCCCTTGAAGTTGGTCGAATAAATCGTCGATCTTGGGCAGAGGATATCTATTCTTGATTGTTAACTCTTGGTAATCAATGCACATTCACATTGAACCGTCTTTCTTTTTAACGAAAAGGATAGGAGCTCCCCAAGGTGAGGAACTAGGCTGTATAAAGCCTTTCTCCAAGAGTTCGTCTAGCTGCGTCCTCAATTCCTTCATCTCCGTTGGTGCTAGCCTATATGTAGCTCTAGCCACTGGTGCTGATCCTGGTAGGATATCTATTCTAAACTCCACTTGCCTGTCTAGAGGTAGGCCTGGTAATTCTTCTAGGAACACATCGGGATACTATGAGATGACTGGTAGGTCCTCCATGTTTGGCTTAGGCTCATTAATGGTGACTTGTGCCATGTAAATGACACACCCTTTTCTCAAACACTTGGATGCCTTAAATAATGACACCTTGTCTGGCAATCCATACTGTGAATCTCCAAGGATGGTATTGATTCACCCGGGTTTTAATCTCGATGAATTTCATTGGCAGTAAAGAGATAGGATGGAATGATTTTTAATGGATATAGAACATCCATAAAGAATGGAAGATGCTATCTCTAATGTTCCGTCAACGAGTTCTATCTCATAAGTTTTATCTAGGGTTCTTATGGGTAAGTTTAATAGTTTACTAAACTTATGATCAACAAATGATTTATCCGCACCCGAATCGAAAAGAACTCTAGCATAAATATCAGTAATGAGGAATGTACCTTTTATGACATTATTGTCATTAACGGCTTCCCTAGCATTCATATGGAAAGCACGAGCATTCCCCTTCTTGGCTCTCCAGACTTTGTATCATTACTTTTGGGGTTCTTGGGGCAATTGAATTTAATATGCCCCCTTTCATTACAGATGTAGCAGAAGACATTCTTAAGGTCCTTACATTCTAAGGTTTTATGCCCTCTTTTCTTACAGATACCACATGGTCTAGTTTGTGGATCGATATTACACTGTCCCTAATGCTTACGGTTGCAATTTTTACATGTCGGTGTCACACCCGACTTTTCTTGGTTCCTTTTGACCCGAATATCCCTTTATTCTTCTTATTAAACCTTTGGGAGTTGTCGTCTTCCCTCTTCCTTTTCCAGTCAGTTTCAGTCTTAACTGACTTTAGTCTTACTAGATCAAGGGTGAGGGATATAGATAGGTCTACAGCGGACCTATAGTATTAGGCTGTGCAGCCTTTACCATGCCCTTTATCTCGGGCGCCAACCCATTGATAAAACGCACAATGCGTTTGGGTTACGGGTAATCAGATAGAAAACTAACCTAGATAGGGAGTTGAAATCGGAAACATATTTCCGACAATCTAGGTTTTTCATGGAAAGAGACAAAAAGCCTGTCTCTAATTTCTCCACTTCATGAAGTGGGCGGTATGTTTCCTTTACAAGGTCCACAAATTTGGACCATCCCAAATTATACAGGTGCACTTTACCTGTAGACTGAATCATGGCCTTCCACCAGGTTAGGGCATCGCCTTGAAGGATTGTGACACAAACTTAACCACATCCTTATCAGCACAGCCGCTGATATCTACAATCGTCTCCATCTCATCAAGCCATTTCAAGGCTTCCACAGCTCTTTTCTCCCCGTCAAAGACTCGGGACTTACAGGAGACAAAATACTTATAGGTACATCCGTCTTTAACAGAACGAGACCTTTCAACTAACTCTATTTTCTTTGGTTCACTCTTCGTATTGGAGGAGTGAACGGAGCTCTCCTTATGAGCTGAGGATGGGGTAACCGACAATGGTCTTGAGCGAGTAGCACTCGACTCTCGAAGCTTTTCTATGGCCTTTCCCATGGCCTTTTCGACGCCGCATTAATGTGAGCTTGAAAATCATCATTATCAATATCTTTGTTTTCAGCTTTGTTAGATTCGACATTTCGGTGGCTACTTTGTGCTTCGTTCGAGTTAGCCATCTTTAAGCCTTAGGTTCATTATATCAATAAAACCTCATTTAGCCATGGTATATCAACCATATTGGCTTTCAACATTGGATATAACAATCCATTGCCTATACTAGTGTGAATAATATCACAACTCTTAGGCTTAACATATCTATATTTGGCCTAGGTCTTAATAGGACGATCATAGGCAAATTACAATTTGGACGTAGTCCATATATTATTAGACAGTTGATCGCAATGTCAAAACTGTCATTGTCATATAGACAATTATATATATCTCATAGGCTTGTCACTAATGGACATAATAATTTGGCACGTTGGCCGGTCTCTTTGGTCATAATATATGGCATGTCAACTGGTCACTTAGGACATAAACATGTGCATTTCAGCCTACATCATAACAAATGTAAATTCATGGCATATCAACCTACATCAAAACAGATGTAAATTATGGCATATCAGCCTACATCATAACAGATGTAAATTTATGGCATATTAGTCTACATCATAATAGATGTAAATTTATGGCATATCAACCTACATCATAACATACGTAAATTTATGGCATATTAGCCTGTCTCGTTGGACATACATTCATGGCATATCAGCCTACATCATAACAGATGTAAATTTATGGCATATCAGCCTACATCATAACAGATGTAAATTTATGGCATATCAGCCTGTCTCGTTGGACGGTTAGTGTGGCTCCTCAAACCACACTACCAAGAGTATGAACATTCCTTAATGTTACATAAGAGTACCTTAATGATTGATTAATGGTCCCGGTCATGTTGGACCTTAACAACCTTGGAGGCTAGAACTTAATTCACCACCTCTGGATAGAAGGATAACTTCCCTTAACTATCCTGACAGAAGACCCTTTAGTCCTTAACTATCTTTTCTTGGCCAATGTGTGGTCTGTGCCACTTGGCATAATCAATCCATTAAGGTTTTTTGGAGTTATATCACAGAGCATAAATTTCGAGTAAAATCGAGACGCTCATTTGAAGAGGATGAAATACGTATATATAATTCCAAAAGTACTTCATTAAATTTCAATAGAAGTTACAATATTGAAATAAACTTGTCCATGCAAGGACTTAAAGAAAAAATGTCCGCGCAGGGACTAAAAGAAATAACAATGTCCTCGTAGGGACTACAAAGTTTTAGAAGAGACATCACTCGTCCTTCTTTCCCTTGACCAATTTGGAGAGTTTCCTGAAGAACTTGTTCGTCTTCTTCTCCGTTTTCTCCGCCTGTTGCTGCATTTCTTTCATTCTTTCTAAGGCCTCATTGTTGGCCTCAAGTGGTGGCAGAGGTTGTGGTTGTGGTTGTGGCATAACCGGATACTGGTACCCATAAGTTAGATATCCAGTCGGTGGATAAGTAGGTGGGAAAGGAGACGGGTAAAGTGCGTTGTGCATAACCGCCTGCATGTAGGGGTCTTGCGACCATGCTTGATAGTCTACCAGTGTAGCCGGGTTAAAAGGATCATATCCAGACGTGTCTGGATATGTGGGGATTGGGTTAGTATAACCCGATGGTGGTGGTTGAACAGCAGGTGTTTGTGTTGGTTCCGCTATAGGTGAAACATTAGAGGGTCCACCCATTTGTGGGTCCTCTTGAATTGTGGGGTAGGAGTTGGGTAAAGGTGGCAGCGATCCCGACCTTTGTCCGGTACGTACCGGCGTACGTGCTCCACGCTTCCTTCTTGGTGGTTCAGGTGGTGGTTGAGGTTGGTCCACCGGTTCCATTTTGGACATCTTCTTGAACAGGAGGTGGTTGAGAGTGATGGGAAGGTGTGTGGGTGAAGGTGAATTGGTTCCAATATTGGTCCCACTCATTAGGACCTTGATAGGGCGATCCACCGTAAGAGTTTGAATCGCTAGAGATTTCTATGGGATGCGTATTCGATCCCAACGGCGGTATCTCCGGGTCGGAGTCCTCGTCCATTGGGTCCAACTGATTTTGATCGGCTGGAGGCGTGTTAAAGTAATGGTTAGTGTTAAATTCTTCATGGTAAGAGTGTGAATGTGAATGATGAGAATGGTGAGAATGATAGGAGTGGTGAGAGTGGTAAGAATTTTGGGAATGTGGGGGCGAATGTCTATGAGAGACAGAGTGTCTCGCTGGTTGCAAGGAGACGAATCTCCTGATTCTTGGTAGGCATCTGAGTTGTGAGGTTGAGGGGGAATGCGCCCCGATGGTCCTCCCCTCATTAGACCTTTTCCTCTTCCACTTTGTCCTCGTACACGTGGCGGCATTTTCCTGTTAAAAATCAATTCAAAAACAATACTAATATCTTAATAATGAAATGAGTAATCCTAGGTCAATGCCTACACTCGGAAGTCTAAGGAATGTGCTCATGTAAGTTTGAGATTAAACACCAAAGGCTAGTGTTTAATTCTCTCAAACTTTGGCTCTGATACCAACCTGTCACACCCTGGATTTTTAACCCAAATCCATACACCGGTGGGCCCAGTGGGGAGTATCTTGACATTAGTTGATAACATCATTGTCAATTAAACATGGCACAGCAGAAGTCTTGGATTAAAATTACTATTACAAACCGAATGTTTCGAAATGTAAAATAATATACAGGCTCGTAATAGAAGATCCACAGGCGGATCATAAAATGTACAAGGAAAGAATATAAAACAGACTTTAGGGCAGATCTAGGATTTGCAAGATCCTCTATCACTACCGAGCACTACCAGCCTATTTTCGTATTGTACCTGCAAGCTCAGCCTTTTGAAAATACGTCAGCTTTCGCTGGTAAATACACCCAGCTGGCTCATTTTGAAAACATTTCAACAATTTGTTTAAGTGCGTATCAGCACAAAATCATTTTATAACTTGGGAAAGTTGACGTTGCAACCTTGTTAACAGCTTCACATGTTTGTCCATACATACATGGCCCAGTACAGAGACCAAGACATGATTAAATACACACCACTTAGAACTCACGAAGGAGTTATCCCCAACGTCTTAGGTAATTTGCATTTGAGCGTCTGTTAGGTGTATGCCTACACCCCGCGCTAAGGTCGTGGCCATTAACTAATGTAATGAGCCGAGGATATCCAGGACACGATAATTTAACCCCCGATGTTTAAGTTATCAAACAAATCTGATTAAAACAGAATATGCGGATTTACTAGCCACAATCCGGCATTCGATTGATCCCATTTCCGACCAGGTGGTAATAATTTACCGTAACCCAAGCCCGTATAGGGAAAATAAGTCGAGAGTATTTACCTGAGCTAGTCTTCTTTAATTTTAATAACTCAGCCGTATTCAAAATGAGCTAAGTGCAGATAGCATTTACTGGAATGTCTCTAGTCTGGATTATGGCATAAGCTAACCAATTAAATACTAACGGTCTTATTTAAGTCATAGACTTAAACCGACTAGCTACTTGATCAAATACGTATAACGCTAGATTAAACGATGATTGGATAGAATGTAGTTTAATCCCAACAAGTACGTTGACTTGTATAATATGGATAAACTATAAACATTCAGGATTTTGAGATTTAAATGACAAGGTTAAACCCGTTTCGGTTAATTTTCGTAAACCTGTTACATATACTTAACCGTACGCATATCAGCGACATCGGGTAACCGAAAAGTTATGGACAAGTTCTATATGCCATTATACTTTAAATAAGTTCAGATATCAGTAGGATATCAACTTGTATGCCCGTTATGGTTTTAAAACGAAACTATGCCTCATAAGGGTATTTCGGTAATTATATATCGTATAAAAGGAACTTGAACATATTTTAAGTTTAGGATCATGAGTATTCTAGAAAATAGTTTATTTATGATATAATATCAGTAGGATATCATTCATATGTGTATTTTATCTTTTATGACCAAACTATGCACCGAAGGGGCATTTTGGTCATTTTACACATAGTTTATAAATTATTTGGGATTTTGAGTTTATAATATGTGCCTACTGTAATTTGTTTAAAATAAGTTTTAAAATCAGTAGGTATCAAGTCTTGGTCAATTAATATGGTTTAAAACCATACTATGCGCCGAATCGGCGCTTTTGTCGTAAAATGACGTCTTTATGTGATGTTTATGAAAACTGATGTTAAGGTCAGATTAAAATGTTTTAAATATGTTATTTAATATAAAATATCAGTAGGTAAATGATTTACCTTGAAAATATTTGATTAAAACTATTTTATGAGCCACAAGGGCTAAAACCGTCAATATCAGTAGGTAAATGATTTACCTTGAAAATATTTGATTAAAACTATTTTATGAGCCACAAGGGCTAAAACCGTCATTTATCAACATAGTTTAAGGACCTGCTTGAAAACTCAGTTTATAACTTGGTTTAACATCCTAAACAATTCTACTTATAATATTCCATAAGTAGGAACTCATTTTCAAGTTCATTATCATTTAAAATCTTGTTTTAAGCAAAAAAGGACATTTTAGTCAAAAATGGCAAAATTACGGAACTTGCGCATAAACTTGGATTCTGATTTTGATCTTGTAATATAACCTCAGAGGGTTATGCTACATTATATTATGATCATAATGCAACTGTAGATCAGTAGGTAACTAATCTAAAATCGGGTCAGAATCAAAAGTCAAAGCAGAAGTCAAACTTCGCGACTTTCAGTTGCGAACCGACCCTAGAACTGAAATTGACGAGCTGAACATGTTCCTACATGTTCTAATAATTATTACCAACTTGTTTAAGTGTCAAAACAGGTTTCATAACATATATAAGATCAATTTATGATTTTTCCGAAAAATGGCCTGTTTGACTTTTTAATAACTTAACTTTGACCTGTCAATTGGTCTAGCAAACGTGATCTTCAGGAGGTGCCCTTTATAGGGACTAACACCTACCTTATTACGATCACTTAGTCCATGTTCGTTTCAAACAACGGCTGGACCATAATGGTCTTAACCGGAAGTCAAAGCGTTTTCCGTAAAACGCTTGACTTTTGGCTATAAAAGCCTATAAACGAAAATGCACAAGGAATGAACACTTACCAGTGATTCCTAGGGTGCAAAAGAACTATGTTGGATGCTCCTTTTAGCTAGGAACTTCTAGAGGAGGGAGAAGAGTATGAATAAGAAAGGTGCAAGTTCAAATGGTGAACTTGATCACCTATTTATAGGTGGAGAACTCAAAGGAGGTGATGCTAGGTGTTTAGGGGTGTAAGAGGGAGCTTACAAGTGTCCTAAAACATGGCATGGCTGATTGCATGTCCATTGTTTCGATCAAATGGTTTTTTGGAGTTTTGTTTGGAGACCAAGCAAAACTTTCTGCAGCAGAGGGCTTCTCATGCCCCGCGAGAGACCCAGGCCAGGTCTCTCGCTGCCCGCGACCGCCCCTTGGCCAGTTTCAAAGTTTGAAACTTTAACCCCTTAACTTTATAAAGCTTCTAAAACAATTTTAAACACCTTTTTGGCACTTTTAGCCCTCCGTAGCCAATACTTGGCATACCCCGGATTATGCCCGGACATTGTCGAGCTCTTGGTTCGTAAAAAGGTCACTCAGAGGTATAAATTAACATGTTGACACTTTTAATCCCTCCATTATCCAATTTTCATATATTTACAAAATTGAACCCTCTCGTCCAACAACTGGCACGTATGAGAGTTAGGACTCTGCGAAAGGATCACTCAGAGGCATATTATAAGCATGTTGACTCCGTTGTCACTCAGAGGCTGGGCATGTTGACATATCAGTCACTTAGAGGCCAAATTTCAAGCATGTTGACATATCACTCATTCAGAGGTTAATGATTTAATCATGTTGACATATTAGTCACTCAGAGGCTAATGATTTAAGCATGTTGACATATTAGTCACTCAAAGGTTGTTATTTGTGCATGTTGACATCGGACCGTCACTCAGAGGCTCGATTTGAGCATGTTGACACCTTTAGTCATTATTAGTCTTTAATAGACTATATTTTAAAAATACAACACGTGTCACTATATTATTGGACACGATTTTACAGGGTGTTACAAATTGAGGGTGATGGTTGTGGAGTAGAAAGAGAATTTGCCCTTGTTGGAAATTGAACCTACAAAGAACAGATGATAGAAAGCCAAAATATTCTAGACGCTCTGATCCTTATAATAATTGAACATCTGCTAAAGCCAAGCATTGTTAAACACAAAGGTCAAATATCTACCCTAGCAAAGATCTGTTGAAGACTAAAGCTAAAGGTCTGCCAAGGCAAAGCTCTGCTGAAGACTAAAGCTAATGGTCTGCCAAGGTAAACCTCTATTGAAGACTAAAGCTAAGGGTCTGCCAAGGCAAAGCTCTTCTGAACACTAAATCTAAAGGTCTATCAAGGCAAAGCTCTACTGAAGCCACAGAGGATGTCTCGTCAGTGTTTTCTATCAGACTTTGTGTTATATAGTTTATAGAGTGTTTAGCTTAGCAGATGTTAGAGTTTGTTTTAGTTTGTTACATGTCACTTTCAATGTGACGTCAATATAAGATGCTCAGGAGTTTGCTCTGTATTATAAATAGAACAGTGCGTGTACTGTTCTATTCGTTACTATCACTTCATCTTGACATTTTGCGTACGAGCAAATTAGAGTGATCTTAGGCTGGGGGGAGTTTGTGATCTTTCATGAACATAAACAATTGATTTATAAAAGCGTGTTAGTGAAAGCAATCTTCCTATTGTTGTGAATACAAAGTTTACTAATTCTGCTGCACTATTCATACATGTTTATCCACTTCCATTGATTTCATCTTAAACATTCACAACAATATCAAACTCAAATCCTAACAATTGGTATCAGAGCTTGGTCAATCGAATTTGATTGAACAATCAATTTGATTTGAACAGATTAGCTCTCACTGCTAATTCGTTTGCTTGTAGGATTGAAAACAGAGTAAAAGTTTATTTACGTTCAAAGTAGTCTAAACAAAAACCTGTTTTACAAACAATCGAAAATATCTCAAAGTTTACAAGATCCTCACAACACCGGCAACATGTTTAAACCACCGATTCTCATCAGATCAGAGTATAATATCTAGCAGAGACGGATGAGTCATGTTCTTGCTCAACAAAACATCGGTTGCTGGAAGTCGGTAATCTTTGGACCTCATGTTCCAATGATACCGAGTACTGAGGACCCTAAAGTCCAAGTACCAAAGAATCCTGAAAATTACTTCGAGCAAGATTTTCAAAAGATCGAGCTAGATGCAAAGGCATTTAGCATCGTGGCCTCTTTATTTCCAAACGATATCTATGCTGGCTTGTTGCATTGCAACAGTGCAAAGGAGTTATAGGATGCTTTAAAAGAGCAATTCGGTGGGACTGAGGAAGTAATTGAAACAACATAGAGGTTTTGAATCAACAATATGAAACATTTTGTCATGTGAAAGGAGAGTCATTAACCCAACAGTTTGAAAGATTTAGCTGTCTCATTAGTGAGCTTAATCTGGTTAATGTTGAGTTTGCAAATTCGACTTTAAATAGTCGTTTTCTTAGATCATTACCAGACAAGTGAGACACTATAGCTTTTGTAACTAGAAATTCGGCTGGGTGCAAAGAGACGAGTCTAACTTAGCTTCATGGTAGGCTCCTCACTTATGAGAGAGAGAGTTGAACCAGAAAAAGAAGCTACAAGAGTCTGGAAAGGTGGCTGATGACTATGCAATCGGTAGTATAACACTTTTTGGCCAAGTAGAAGCCTCTAGAAGTTGTAAGGATCAGAGTTATGATCATTTCATTGACATAACCTCTGGTGGTAGTTTCAGCTCTGATTCTTACACACCCAAGTATGCTTTTACTGCTAATGGGGAAAGCCAAACTTCTGATTACTTATCCCTTGAATTGAATGACCTTCAACATTTTGACCCTACAGATTTGGAATAGATGGATATTTTGCATCAGCTTGCTTTGTTGAGTGTTAGGGCTAGCAAGTATTACAAGAGAACTGGTAGAAGTTTCAAGGTTGCATGGGCGGTTAAAAGTTGGGCTGGATAAGTCAAAGATTAAATGTTACAAGTGTAATAGGCTAGGTCACTTTGCTAGAGAGTGTAGGTCTCAAACATCTGGATCAATTATCACACATCTAGACCAATTATCACACATCCTAGCCCTAGACCTCAAAACACGTAAAACACTATCCATTATTCCCAATATACCCCTGCTCCTCATATGCAAAACATTGCTCATTTTGCACCCTTGTTACCACTGTTCCTGTGAATATGTTCAAACCACTTTTCCTCAAATTCAATATGTTCAAGCCCCAGATCCTTAGGTTCAAATGCAACCTACACAACAAGTTACTCAAACCACTGCTCCGGCAGAGGTTAATCAATATAGCTTCTTTACTCAGGGCTTTATTGATTAGAGTATCTTGCCTGAGGATCTGACTGATGAAAACTTTGCTCTAGTTGCTGACACTGAAAAGAAACAAAATGATTTTTGCTTTATGGCACTAGAGTCTATAGCTAAGGGTGTTGAATTTGAGGAAGTGGAGTCTAAATCTGTTGTGTTTAATGTTTATGATGAAATAGTTGCTACAAAAGAAAATGTTGATGAAGAACTGAAATCTCTGTCTGACCCATGGGATGCCAGTGTTTGTGAAGGTGAACGTGATTGTGCCATGATGGCTGCTACTAAGGTATCTCCTCGGGTCTTAAAAGATCCATGTTACAAATAAATGCATCATAGCTTTTGCTAATATAAAATAGGTGAATGAAAACCTTAGGAATAAGATTTTGGATGATGAATTGCAGTTTGAAAAGCTTTCAAAAGAGCTAAAAACTAAACTGTTTGAAAAAGATTCTAAAATCAGCAGCTTAAAACATGAAGCCAGCATAACCAAGGACCAACTCCAAACTATGATAAAAAAAATATCAAGTTTGCAAAAAGGAGTTGGAATCCACCCAAGTCACTTGTGAAAAATGGGTGGAATCAGTAAGGCTATGAGATTTTGCTAGAAAACCAGGTCAAAAGTAACATTAAATTTGCATAGGATTCAAGAAAAATGACCAAGTTTCTGAAAATGTTACTGGAAATGTTTCTGGTATGGTTGAAATTGTTCTAACAAATCTATCTGGTCAAGAAATCAAGGTCACTGAAAAAAAATGGAAACAAAATTGTATTAGAAAGACATGAGGGATACTCAACTTTTCGAGGAAATTGAGAAATATCAATTTAAACCCACATGGTTTGATGAATATGACATCCTTGAGAATTTCAAACCAATGGATTCTTCCACCATTGAAGGTGTCAAAGCACCAAGGGCAAGAATCATTCCCATAACAGATTTACCAGGAGATGTTACAACATATGCTGACAGAAAGTCTAAAAAAGGGAAAAAGAAAGAAAAGATCAAAAAATGTTTTGTGATTTTTGTAAAAAGAAGAACCATGTTACTAAAAACTGTTTTCTTCTAAAAGCTTATGACATTAACAAAATAAGTGTGATCATTGATTCTCCAAACTCCACAATTTGTGATAAAACAAATTATAAAACTCAAGAGTGTGTTTATCTCAGCAACTTTGATGTGAAAAAGAATGAGTTCAAATCCAAAACACTGGAGAGTTCAAAGACTAGTACTTCAAAAGGAAAGTCTAAATAGACCTTTGTGTAGGTAACAGATGCACCACCTGCCAACAAGTACCCAAGAGGATATGACCAATCAATTTACCAAAAGGTACCTCTTAGTTATGAGGGTTAGAAAAGGCCCTCAAAACCAAGAGTAAATAGGTATCCCCATGGTTACTATCATCTTATAGGAGATGGGTCTCAACAGATGTTACAAAGATTTGTTCAAACCACTGTGCATTCTTCTGAATTTGAGACTGACATGTCTGTGACCCCTTCCAAAGTCATTTTGGATTTGGAAACCCACCTAAACTAATTAATTACCACTGTGTAGGGAGCTTCTACTCGCCTTGATAGTTTATGGTATGTAGATAGTGGAGACTCCAGGCACATGACAGGATGTAGAAGCCTTCTCAAAGACTTCATGGCTCATGGAAGGGTGATATATCTTTTGGTAATAATTCAAAGGGGAAGGTGCTTGGGCCAGGGATTGATCAGGCTGGGAAACTCAAATTTGAAAATGTCAATTTTATTGATAATCTGAAATATAATCTTCTTAGTATTTCATAAATGAGTGACAAGGGCTATGGGTCATTTTTTACCAAGAAAACCTGTCAGATTGTTAGGCCAGAAGTGGTTAAAAAGATTGATCAAATCATAGCTGAGAGCAAAGCACAACTTGTTGCTCATAGGAGTGGCAATGTGTATGTGGTTGATATGTTGAAAGATAACCCAATGACTGATGCCTGTTTGTTTTCAGCTGCCTCTAATAAAGAGACGGAACTATGGCACAAAAGACTTGGGCAAACAAATCTGACAACTATCACCACACTCTCTAAACAAGGCCTTGTAAAAGGCAAACAACATAAAAGTTCATACAGGCCCATTGGTGAGTACAAAACAAGTCAATGCTTTTGGTGAGTACAAAACAAGTCAATGCTTACAATTGTTGCATATGGACTTGTTTGGCCCTGTAAGAATCATGAGCCTTAAACAAAAAAGGTATTGCCTTGTTATTGTTGTTGATTTTTCTAGGTTTGTATGGACTTACTTTTTGCACTCCAAGGATGAGACTGCAGGGATTTGTGAAACAAGTTGAAAAGCAATTTAACATGCCAGTAAAATTCTTTAGGAGTGACAATGGCACGGAGTTTAGAAATAAAGAGTTGGATGATTTCTATGTGTCAAAAGGAATTGTAAGGCAGTACAACATTCCAAGAACACTAGAACAAAATGGGGTGGTTGAAAGGACAAACAAAACTTGATTGAAGCTGCCAGAACAATGTTTGCAGACTCAGGTTTACCCTTAACCTTTTGGGCAGAGCCTGTCAACACCGCTTGCTATGTGCAGATCCGAATCTTGATAAACCCCAGGCATCAAACAACTGCTTATGAAATTCTGTATAAGATCAAACCACTGATCTCATACTTCAAAATCTTTGGCTGCCCATGTTTTATTTTGAACTTAAAAAATTCAATTTCAAAATTTGCAGCCAAAGTAGATTATGGTTATTTTCTAGGATACTCAACTACTGCTAAAGCCTATAGAGTCTTTAATTCAAGGACTATGTGTGTGGAAGAGACCTTGAATGTAAAGTTCAATGAACTTTCTTCATTAAAAGTCCCAGCAAACCCTTTAGAATTGTTTGATCTAGATGAATTTACATTTGATGATATGTCTATCAAGACTAACCATGAAGGTACACCATAATCTTCACCACAAGACTATGGATATGACATTGTGATTCCACAATATAAAGTCAATTCCACAATCAGAGGAACATATGTTACTAACAACTGTGAAAACTCTGTTAATGCTAGATCATCCACTGTTGATCCTCAATCCTCTGCCAGCTCATCAAATTTAACCTCTGTTGACAAAAGTCCAACCTCTGTGGATAAAAGTCAACATGTTTCCACACCTCTCCCACCAATACCTACACCTCCATTTCAAACAGATGTTAGCTCAGATGATTCCCATTTGATCCTTCATCTCAAAATGCCATTATTCATATAAGGGAGATCTAATCTACCTTAAAAGTCATCCATCTGATCAAATCATTGGCAACATCGATGAAGGGGTGCTCACTAGAAGTCAATCGCAAAACATTTGTCTTTTTCCTGGTTTCCTATCTCTCACACAACCTGTCAAGTACCAAGAGGCACTAAAAGACAACAGTTGGGTAGAAGCCATGCAAGATGAGCTCCTTCAATTCAAAAGACAACAAGTATGGGAACTTGTACCATTGCCAAATGATGTATGTCCAATTGGCACAAAATGGGTCTTTAAAAACAAAACTGATGAAAGGGGTATTGTTGTCAAGAATAAAGCTAGGCTTGTGGTTCAAGGTTACAAATAGGAAGAAGGCATTGACTATGATGAAACATTTGCTCATGTAGCAAGATTAGAAGCCATCAGACTGTTCTTAGCCTTTGCTGCCAACCACATCATCAAGGTGTTTCAAATGGATATCAAACGTGTATTCTTGTATGGTAAGATCAAAGAAGAGGTATATGTTTGTCAACCTCCTGGTTTTGAAGATGCATTTTATCCTGATCATGTCTACAAGCTTAATAAAGTTTTGTATGGCTTGAAACATCACCAAGAGCCTAGTATGAAACTCTTTTCACCTTTCTCTTATCCATTGGTTTTACAAGGGGTAAAATTGACAAAACTTTATTTTTGAAATGGAGAGAAAAGGATTTGATGCTTGTCCAAATTTATGTGGATGACATCATTTTTGGATCCACATGCACTACCATGTGTGAAGAGTTCAGACAACTCATGGCAGCAGAGTTTGAAATGAGTGTTATGGGTGAGCTCCAATACTTTCTTGGTCTTCAAGTAAAGTAATTGGAAAATGGTACTTTCATTCACCAAGGTAAGTATGTCAAAGAACTACTTACAAAGTAATTGTAAACCATGTAGCATACCCATGGCAACCACAAAGCTTGTCACTGTTGATGACAAATATGACTTGGTTGATCAAACTCTTTATAGAAGCATGATAGGTTCTTTATTGTACCTAACTGCATCAAGGCCAGACATCATGTTTGCAATATCTGTTTGTGCCAGATCCCAGTTATCACCTAGGAAGTCCAATCTCATTGCTGTAAAAAGGATATTCAGATACATAAAAGGTGCTCCCACACTTGGTATCTGGTATCCAGCTAATGGAAATATTGAGCTTTCAGGTTATTAGACAGTGATTTTGCTGGATGCCACACCACAAGGAAGTCAACTTCAGGAGGCTGTCAATTCCTAGGAAATTGCTTAGTGTCTTGGCAAAACAAAAAACAAGCTGCATTATCAACATCCACAGTAGAGGCTGAGTATATTGCTGCTGCAAGCTGCACTGCTCAACTCCTATGGCTTCAAAATCAATTGCTGGATTTTGGTGTAACTGCTCTAAAGAATCCTCTCATGTTGGTAGTCAATCAGCTGAAAAACATCATAAAAAATCTAGTCTCTCATTCTACCACAAAACACATTAACATCATACATCACTTTGTAAGGGATTACTATGAAAAAGGTTTGATTTCTCTGCATCATGTTCCAACTAAAGATCAACTAGCAGATGTTCTAACAAAAGCATTAGATACATCTACCTTTGAAAGGCTAATCTCTAGGATTGGTATGGTAAACATGGAATAAAAACAAAATTTTGTTTTCCATGTGAAAATAGCATCAAAATGTTTTCAGATGATCAAAAATCCATCCTTAAAAATAGTTAAAATTGAAATTTTCAAAAAATCTCTAAAGTCTGCTCAGAACCACTGTTTCTCAAAACCTCTGTTTGGCTTGTAAATGTATCCGTTGTTAAAAGTGTATCCTCTGTTTTAATCTACTGCTGGTGAAACCACTGTTTTCCCAATCCACTGATAATCTATCCTCTGATAGTGTAAAATCACCATTGTTCATTCCACTGTTTAGAACCACTGCTGGTATCCAGCAGAGGTTTCCAAACAACTGTCTTCCATTATCCAACAGAGTTTACATGTGGACAGATGTAGCCATCCGATCTTTTGATCAACCACTGCCACATCAGCATTCACTTTTTCCTTTATAAAACCTGTTCCATCTAAACAGAGTTTTCTGCTGCCATATTGAATTAAAAAATTCTCCAAAGCGGTTATCTTCTTCACAAACCCTCATTCACTCTTCAATCATGACTCTGAACATCAAAAATCCCCACAACTACCTTCCTATTCTCGTGAAAACAGATAATAATGTTTGCTTATCATGCAATGATCGATGTTCTACAAACATAATCATACTAGGATATTCTACTGGCAAAGACTCCAATCTATGTGGACACACTTCGACAATTTTGGGCAAATGCTAAAGTTGAGATTAAAAACAAAAAGGCATTCGTTATTACGTCAAAGATTGGGCAGTCTCTTGTCCAAATTTCTCCATCCACCATTTCCACCACATTTGGTCTAAATGACCCCACTTCTTTCCCAAAGAAAGACTTACATGATGAATTCATTGAGCGTGGTTATGAAAGTCAAATGATAGGTATTACCATCTATAAACCTGAATTTCCTACTAACATGAAATTCTTTTTCCATACTTTACTATTATGAGATACCTTTAAACAATCAGTATCTGGGATATGCTATTTTAACAAAATTTAAGTTTAATTTTTCCCATGTTTTATTTTCTGACTTGGTTGCAAACTATAACAACATTTCAAAAATAAAGGTTTTCTTATACACCCTAGGCTATTGATTTTTTATCTTCAAAAACAAGTATCTGAAACCGATTTTCAACAAGGTATCATTTGTGAAATTGGCAGCCTTAAACATGAAACTTTTACAAGACTCTCAATCCAAAAGCCAATGGTTTTGAAAACACAAGAAACGGGGAATGAGCCAATTTTAGATGCTAACACATCCACTACTCAAACCTCTGTTGTTGAGCCCACTGCTCCTGGTGAACATGTCATTATAACTTGTGATGTACAACCCCTACAAGAAAAATCTAAAAAGAAACCAACAAAATCCAAAAAGTCCACCAAACAAACCAAAAAGGTAACTCTGGAAGATGAGATCCCAAAGGTTATACATGTGATAACATAAATGTCACTTGAAACCACTGCTGCTACTTCCTCCCAGCAGTTGGAACAAAGATCTCCACATAACCAAACTCCTCTTAGTTCCTCACAAAAGGAACAAGTTGTATCCATAGGGACACCACATTATGAAGCTCTTGATTCACTAAAATCAATCTTCCACAGCCCCTCTCCCAGGGCAATGTCTCTTTCTACACCACTGTAACGCCTCTTATTTCCGTATTTCTAATTTTAGAAAGTACGTATTCGCATTCTATTTTTAGAGAATTTACAATCGTACTCCATCTACATTATCACAATTTGAGGCGTTAATCATAAAGGACATTCATTTTATACACATACGTGTTACATTTCATATTGTGTTATATACGCAATCAATATTTAAATACGTGTTTATACACAAAACCGAGACTTAAAATACACTTTGGATACCTAAAAACAAGTTAAAATACAAGAAAACGGTATAACAAAACCTAGTTACAAACTAAAAGTGAGCAAAACCAAAAGCTTTTCCACCTCCTTTCTCCTCCAATCACCTTCCACTTTTCTTTAGCCAATCATGTTTCACTCTTTTCCACCTCCTTTATCCTCCAATCACCTTCCACCTTCATTAACTCCCAAACCCTAATCCCCACTTATAAATACAAGCCTCTATACACTCCTAAACACACTCCAAACACTCAAACCACTCTCAAATCTTCTTGATTACTCTCTAATTTCCAAGACTTAGCAGAAAGTTGCAACCATTCTAATTGAGCTTTTGCTCATTTTTCTTCTTATTTTTTATGTTTTCTTCTTTATTTATACTTGGATAATCTCTAGGAAGGTTTTCACAAGCTTGCTTTGGCAAACTAAGGTGAAACCTCACCACATTTGAGGTCCAAAGTAGGAGTAAATTACGCTTTCATTTATACTTTTGTATCTTGCTTATCTTGATTAAAACTTGTTTGAATCTTGTGCCTACTTGTTCTACAACCTATCTAAGATTATGGGACTTGTTAGGAATAGATCCTGATGAGTTTAAGAGGTGCAAACACCTCTAAACTTTCTGTTTTTGCAATGGTTTACGCAACCACCAAGTGACGAAACCATCCGAGCTTGCCATGAAGTTGATGGCAAGACTTGTGTTTTGGTATGGTGTGAATACTTGGAAGTCTTGGCTATCCTACCTTCACTCCACCACCTCACTTGATGTTTTACAATTGCTATCCCAAGTGGTTTGCTAGCTTGAAAGTGATGTAACCCCGTCAAGCCTCGGGCACTTAGTTAACTCTTTCTATGTTGGTGTCGGCTCACCCGGTTTAAAGGTTACTTGGCTACTTGGTATAGTAATTATGGTACATTTCCTTTTCATTCATGACCAACCAAATTATCCTTGTGATAATTTGTGTATTGGTGGATCTTACAATGAGGTTAAAGGATGGTTATTCTCCTACCTCCATGCATGACATATGACAATCTATGATATCCTTGATAAACTTAGCTTAGAATTATTATATAAACTATATGATAAATATATATACATAACCGAATGCTTGATGATGATCAAAGTGGTTACTTGTCATGGTAACAGGTTATATTATCTAAGTCTTGAACCTCTCGTTAACGATTCTAATGGGTATCTTGACCCATGAAATCACATCAACCCATACGAGATTTATAGTGTCAAAGACGAGTGTTTAAGACAAGATAATTACTTTGTGTATACATACTTTTATACTTTAAATTCCAATCCGAATCCTCCGTTAACATTCCGAATACTCACACGCCTTCACTCCCCTATTCACATCAACTCGCCAAAACACGGATAATTGGGAAGCTTTGCAAAATTGTGAGTATACTTGACCCTTTTTTAGTTTTTGAAACTTTTTGGGTGCAATACTTATTCCTTATTACAAACGCACATATACACTTACAAACATGGTAACAAATAAACAATTCGTCATAGATGCTTAATACGTTATGATAGAATTCATATATGCTAGAATCGTTACATGTGCTATGCTTTGTCATTAACTTGTTTCAAGCCTTCCTTAACATGTATAGCGCTGTAGGAGTAACACACCGCCCGTATTCGTGAGGTCATGTTAAGTAAACAAAACGGTCTAGTCATTGCTATGATTAGATTACGCTAGCGGTAAACTTTGGGTCGACACGTATAATTGCATGCTAGTATTGTATGATAATTTAAGTTAACTATTATGCCATATGAATTCGTTTAAACTTTTATACTCAGGCTAGTATTCAAACTTGTATGCTCGCCAATACTATTGTATTGAACTATACTTTAATACCTATTGTAGGAATTCTATGATGATGACGACGAATGGAACTTGATAGGAAGGACTAGAAACACACCAAACTTTAAATTCATGTTTATAGATTATCATGCAATATTTGTTGTATTTTTGTTTTCCAATTCATGTACTTGAACCATTAGCAATGAAATGAAATATTATTTATTAAATACTTGTCATATTTAGTGTTATGAAGTCTCAAGCAATCTAATTACGTCCGCCCTAATGATTCCGCCATCTGTTGGGGTGTGACAACCACAACCCACTCCCACTTCTCCAATACCACCCACATTTATACCTTTGCTTGATGCAATAGAGAAAACTCAGAAAGACATCAGTCCCTCTCACTCACCCATTAAAGAGAGTCAACTTCTACATTTGACTAAGTCTGAGATATCTCTATCTGCTAGCCCACAAGCAACTAAGGAGGTTACACCCCTTGAGTTACAAGTAACTCTTGGTGTTAGTTCAAGTGAAGCAGCCACTACAACTGATGACACAACAGTGTTTCAGTTGGATAGTGGTTACATAAGTAAGACTTCCTTGAAGGCAACAACTGTTGAGACTACAACAATAACCTCTATCCCAGTTGGAAGTCCCCAGTACCAAGACAAAGGGACATTTGGTTTTGAAAAATTGAGGTTCCTCATGTTGATGATCCAAATACAACTACCTCTGGTAGGAATTTAGATGATCCTGTTAACTTAGGTGGTAAATTAAAATACCAAGAATTGACAGAGAAGATGTCTTCCATGGAATCATCAATTGATGAACTCAAAATCATGATGAAACAAGTCCTACAAAACTCCCAAAGTCAACCATCACAACCACAAAGTCCCGATGAACTATGGAGAATTGTGCAACCAATAATCCTAGCTCAAAGGAACTTAGCAACATTCTGAAACACATATGAAGCTGATGAGGAACATGGTTGAGGCTAGATACAAAGACACTCAAGCTGCCATCAAAGCCATCAAAGACCATTAACTGAAAACAACTGGCTCTGCCCCGGCTACAATTCTTGTTGAAGAAAAAGAAGATGATGCCAAACAGATGGAAAAAGAAGATGTTGGTACTTCAAGAAAAAGAAAGTCTGTAAGAAAAGTTAGACAACCAACTGTCACCACTTCTAAAATCACTTTTGAGGCAAATCTTGTTGTATCCTCTGTCCAAACACCACAAAATAACCCAACAGATGTTAGGGCAGATGTTGTGACAGCAGATGCTGGAACAACAGATGTTCCAACATATGTTCCCCAAACCACTACTCTACTCACATTTCCCATTTTAACTCAACCATTATCCACACCACCAAGAAATCCTACAAATCCACCATCACCAAAGATCAAATTTCAATGTAAAAGAAAAACTTTTGTTGTTGATGAAGATGATGAAGAGATTCCATCATCTGTGTCATCACAACCTATTTCCACTCCACCCCATCATGTCCACATATAGACACTTCACTTCCACCCATACATCTGTCATCATCATTCCCTCCAATGGGTGCCTTATACCCTTTGGAACCTTATGTTGTGAAAGGTGAAATAGAGTCTTTCTATAAGATAGAGGATCTAAAACAAAGAGAATTTCCATTTCTTCCTTGGCATCAAAAGCCTAGAAATCTGGATGAATATCTGATGCGGAAGGCTAGAAAGGCTGAGACTATTGCAAAGGAGCTGTCAAAGGGTAAGGATGACAGGGCTCTACTAATATCTATGCAATATCAATTGAGCAAAGTGAGAAACATTGAAGATTTTGCTAATGATTTGAGTAAGTCCATGTTAGAAAATGCTACCAATGATGATCCTGATTTGAAGCAAGACTACCTTGATCATATAATGAAGCACAAGCCTTACAAAGCAACAAGAGCTCAATTCAAAGACTTGTTTGCAAATGAGCTCAAAGAATAAATTGACAGAATACAAGCCATGCTCAAAGACCCTTTGATAAAGTCTAGTCCACCTATTTAGAAAAAGGCTAGACTTGAAAATCAAGACCATGTCTTGAAAATCAAAAGGATGAAGGCTGAGCTTGTTACTGCACAATATGGAACAACAAGGCAAATTGCAAGGTGGTCTGAGGCAAAAGTTATTGATACCTACAGAAGGTTGGAAGGGCTTAGAAAGAAAGATCTCTCTCTTCCAAGAAAGCCAGGTTATTCACCAACAATCACTGCCCCTCAACATACCCATGCCTCTAAAAGACCATCTTCAACCTCTGTCTTACCCACAACTGCCTTGAATCAATCAAAAAAGCAAAAGTAGATGGAAGAAGAAGATCAATAGAGGTATGAAGAACAAAGAAAAGAGGGAAGTAAATGTCAACTTCTTTATCATACTGATGCTACAAGTGATAAGCTCAGAGAATCTATATCAAGACTTGTTAGCAGACCCTCTTCACCAAACTCATCACAAATAACTCTTCTCCCAAGAAAACCATCTGACTCAAAAATTCTAAAATGGTAGTTATCCACAGTCACCCATGAATTTACTTTGCTCATGTCAGATGGTAGAGCTCAAAAGATAAGAATGGAGGATGCATATGGTCTGGATGCAGCTGACCTCCAAGATCTAATGAATCTTGAGCTTGAAAGGGATATTGAAGACATGATCTCCCTGGACTTTGAACTTCAATTCAAAGAACAAATAA
Organism: Scalesia atractyloides; assembly: GCA_947069175.1. NCBI lineage: Eukaryota > Viridiplantae > Streptophyta > Magnoliopsida > Asterales > Asteraceae > Scalesia > Scalesia atractyloides. Next base: position 67,310,658 of record CAMTDV010000020.1, on the reverse strand, counting down.
GGGAATCATTGATGAGGAATAAAGATCAGGAATAAAGACAAGTTTTGGCATCATCTGTTCTAGGGAGAGATTGTTGGAAATTGAACCCTACAAAAGAACAGATGATAGAAAGCCAAAATATTCTAGAACCTTTGAACCTTATAATAATTAAACATCTGCTAAAGCAAGCTCTGTTGAAGACAAATGTCAAAGGTCTGCCCTAGCAAAACTCTGTTGAAGACTAAAGCCAAAGGTCTGCCAAGGCAAAGCTCTGCTGAAGACTAAAGCTAAAGGTCTGCCAAGGCAAACCTCTGTTGAAGACTAAAGCTAAAGTCTGCCAAGGCAAAGCTCTGCTGAAGACTAAAGCTAAAGGTCTGCCAAGGTAAAGCTCTGCTGAAGCCCAACAGAGGATGTCTCATCAGTGTTTTCTATCAGACTTTGTATTATATAGTTTATAGTAGTGTTTAGCTTAGCAGATGTTAGAGTTTGTTTTAGTTTGTCACATGTCACTTTTAACGTGACGTCAGCATAAGATGCTCAGCGGTTTGCTCTGTATTATAAATAGAACAGTGCGTGTACTGTTCTATTCATCACTATCACTTCATCTTGACATTTTGTGTACGAGCAAATTAGAGTGATCTTAGGCTGAGGGGAAGTTTGTAATCTTTAATGCACCAAAACAGTTGATTTATAAAAGCATGTTAGTGAAAGCAATTTTCCTATTGTTGTGAATACAAAGTTTACTATTTCCGCTGCACTATTTATACATGTTATCCACTTCCATTGATTTCATCTTATTCACAATAATATGAAACTCAGATCCTAATATCCCTGGGAGAGGGGCTTAGAAACAAAGATTCAATTGAATCATCTACTTCATAATGTGGGATCCATGTGCTTACAACCTGTTTCTTTTGTGAGGAAGCAGGAAGAGTTTGGCTTTGAGGTGGAGATCTTTCCAATTGTTGTGAGGATGTAGCAACAATGGTTGCAAGTAGCTTTTGTGCTACCACAAGGTTATCCTATGGAATCTCATCTTCCAGTGGTGCCTTTTTATGAATCGTGGTTTTGGTGGGCTTTTTGGATTTGGTTGGTTTTTTTTTAGATTTTTCTGGTGTAGGTTTCACAATACCGGTTGTGGTGTCATGATCACCAAGAGCAGTAGGCTCAGTAACAGAGGTTTGAGCTTGAGATATGGACTCATCTAAAATTTTCTCATCCCCCTTTGCTTTTGTTTTGGAAACCTTAGACTCCATATTTTTATTCTTGTAAAGGTTTTAGTAGTAAGACTCTTCATCTCAAAAACAACTCCTTGTTTAAAATCTTTTTTTCTAGAAGTTGCTTTTGTAGATAATAGCTTAAAAGCCTTGGATATAAAAGAAAAGCTTTACTTTTTGAAATTTTATTATAATTTTCCACCAAGTCCATAAACAATACCTGGGATAAATTAAAATCAGATTTTTTCAAAATAGCATATCCCAGAATTTGAATATTTTATGGAATTTCATTAAATGAGGTGATCTTTGCTGAAAGACAGGTATGGAAAAAATATATCATTTCAGCAGGAAAGTTTGGTTTAAAAATGGTAACACCAGATAATTGACCCTCATACCCACGTTCTATGAACTCAGCATGTAATTCCTGCTTGCCAAAAGAAGTGTTCCCATCTAGGTCATTGAGACCAAAAGTTGTGGAAATTGAGGATGGGGAAATTTGGACAAGGGTTTCTCCAACCTAAATGATAGCATATGGCTTCTTCTTTTGAGATTCAACTTTAGCATTTGCTATTGGTGCATAATATCTATTGCCTATGTCTAGGATATGTCAGTTGTGTAAATATGGGGTTAGAAAATGTCATTTTTATATATGTTATATATATCGCTCATACGAGTGAACCTATGTGTGGCTCGTACGAGTGACATCTTGTCACTAGTACGAGCAACCACTCGCACGAGCCAGCAACACTCACTCTTTGTGTCACTCGTACAAGGCACCACTCGCACGGGCCTACACACACTCACTCCTTGTGCAAGCCATGTTGGCCTATAAATAGTGGAGCTTGGGTGTTGTGTTTGGAATCTGTTGGTGTGTGACTACGTGAAGCCCTGTCCAGTTGTTTACTCGTCTGTACCTTTCACGTTTATTAATACAAATCAAAGGTGTTTAAGCAGCATACTTGATTGTTTGTTTGTCCAAGTAGCTAACAATGAATCCGCCTCTGTTAGCTGAGTCGAATCAGTCTGGTGCTCATAAGAGGAGAGACGATCCCCTCTCACAAGTGGTATCAGAGCCTTGAGGCCTGATTTGAGGACAAACATCAAGTTTCAGCATACAACCAACAAGTTTCTAGCAGTTGAAAATCCACATTCAACCATTGAAGATTTTCTATATCTACTCTTTCTTGATAAAATTTCAGATCTAGACGAATTCATGGACGAATTGGACTAGGATTTTAGTATATCACATTAAAATCAACTCTAAAAAAATCCCTGAAACTTATAGATCTAAAATCGACCAAAATCTTGAGGAAAATTGCAGAAAACATCTGTTTACTGACTTGAGCTACTCGTATGAGCAGAAGGACAGCTCGTACGAACGGCCATCCGTACAATTTAGCCACTAGTACGAACAAGAAAACAAGTTTTCTTAAAATTTTCAAGTTATAAAAAGGTCATTCGTACGAGCAAGTGTTTCGCACAAAGAGTCACTCGTACGAAGTAACTCTCACTCCTCATCGCACGAGTCATCTGACTCGCACGAGTATCCAGTCACTCGCACAAAGGACAGTTTGTGAATTCTTCTTAACTTTCGTGTTTTTGTCAATTTTTAATCTACTCAGTGTCGTCGAAAGTTTGTGTTTCTGATATATTGCAGATAAAAATGGAAGAATATGATGAAATTTTTGAAGAACTTGAGAATGCTTACGAATATGCTGAGGCATCTTTTGACGAAGCCCTGAAGAATACTACAACACGTCGTCAGAGGAAGAAGTAGAACTCTTAAATAGTGCATTTAAACATCTTTTGCCTTCTGACATTCTTAAAACTTTTGCAGGTTATTTTCACTCAAGCTATCAATCACCAGGTGCAGAAAAGAAAAGGCCTGAAGTTGAGGAAATGATTGATGTGTCCAAAGAGTTGACTTTGGAGAATCTGACTGACATAGCCGACAAAGCTCTAATGGCTAACACGAATGAGGTAGTTACTGAGGAAGCTAAAGAAGCTAGGGTCAAATCGGTAAATGTGTCAGTAAAAGAAAACACCTTGCATGAAGTGCTAAGAGCCATGCATCGAGTGTCTTGAAAAAGAAACGAGATACAAAGAGATGATATGTCATACAGATAATTTGTCATGTGACTATAATTCAACAAAACAAGCTTATGACAAATTAAGCAAAACAATTAAACAATTTGAACAATTGATCAGAGAAAATGACAGGACACTTTCGATGCTCAAGGCGACTGTAATAGACAAACAAATGGCCATCAATATTCATTTAAATACAATTACCGAGCTAAAAAGTGAACTTGAAAAAATGAAAATCGAACAGAAGGTTAACAAGTTGTTAATCAGTTATTCTACAAGTTCGTACATCATTGACCATATTCTTCCAAAAATTGAAAGCAAGGAAGATAATCAAATTGGCGAACACAAAGGTGTAAGTTACGATCGTGTTCCACCGCCCTTGTGGAATAGCTATACAAGTAAGAAACCATCAGGGGTGAAAAGGCGCTCAATTTAAAATTGAAAACTGAGAAGAAAGATGAAGCTGCCTGCGAACATGATATAACATACACCAAAATAGAAAGTGACTGTCAATCTGAAGTGGTAAAAACTGTGGTCGAAAATGTTCTGGGAATGAGTCTGACAAATCTGAATTGGATGTTGAATCATCAGAAAAGAGTTTAAACAATGATCCAAACGTAGTCGTATACAAAATGAATGGATCTGAAAAACTATATTCCGATGAGGATTTCCCAATTCAGAATGTTAATCTGGATGGGTTGATAAGTTGTTCGAGCTTGTTGAGGTCAGTCCTTCTGATTTGAAAAACGAGATGCATCATTTTACTCTAAATCAAAATGTGTCAACAAAAACCACCATCAGAGGGACAGAGACTATCCTGAAAACAAGAGAGCAGGTTTGGGTTTTCAAAAGCAAAGAAAGAACAACAAGTTTCAAAAGTTGAACGTTGCAAAGAAAATTGATTTTGTCTATGGGACAACCACTTAAAAAGAAAAAGAGATAATTGGTAAACAATTCAATGAAGATTTTTAAAAAGGAAAAGGAGAGTAGAAAACATAATTTGGATTCCTCTGTTAGAAATGACAGCAGGACGTGCTACAAATGTAACAATGTCGGGCATATTGCACGAAAATGTTCTCAAAGAAATCCAAAACCTGTTTCCAACTCAAATAGATCTACAAAAGATGTGAAGCAAAATGCACCCAAGTTTGTACCGAAACAAATTCTGAAAAGAAATAATGAATCCAATAAAAATGTGACATCAATGATTCAACTTAATTCTAAATTTGAGATTGGTGAAATCATCTACCAAGACTCGTCAAAAGGATTCAAAATTCTATTCTAAAAAGGCAATTCTGAAAACACAAATTTGGGTAGCAAAAGTCAAACCATCTTCAGTAGAAATGAAAACACTGTTACACCTAAAACAAAAATCAAACAAAATGTCAAGATCAAAGTTCCAAAGTTTAATATTCCAAACCCACCCAAGACCAAGCATGCTTAGGTTTCTCTAATTAAATAGTTTCTTCCACATGTGTGTAGGGGCTCCCGAGGTCAATCATGTCAAAATGGATTATGGACAGTGGAGCTTCCCGACACATGACAGGGATGCCTGCGTTGTTATACGACGTAAAAGCTATCTGGGAAAAAGTTGGTTAGAATTGAAAAAATCCACTTTGATGACCAAAAGGCAGATTTTTACACCAAAGCTTTTGATAGCTCAAGATTTAATTTTTTTTTAAAATTAAATGGTTTAAAAAATCTAACATCAGGGTTGGAAATGAGGTTGAATTTGAGGATGACGGGGACTTGAAGTGATTCTCATCAGTATGGCATATGTTTTTCTTTAAATATTTTTTCTTTCTTATTTAAAACCAAAAACCAAAAATATGTTTTTGATTTTAGGGGGAGAAAAGTTGTGATATATTACAAAAACATTAAAAAGGGATAAAAAGAGTTTTTGTGAAAAGAGGGAATCATATTTCATCAGCAGACTATAACAGTATGCGAAAGAAATGGAATGATTTAAACAGGTAATTAAACAGTTCTTACTGATGATGTACCAATAGGCTTCACATGTTTAGTAATTTATTCTTCAAGATATAAATCTAAAAGAAAAACTGAGTAATTTGTGGATCGACATCTCTTGGATATATGGACTTAGTACCCCGAAATTTCGTTTGAGAGAATGCCAGATTCTGTGATACTGTGTCTTTATATTTAATCGATATCTGGGGTTTATACGAATTCTTCTGATTTTGCATGGCAATGACCTAGAACTTGTATAATAATTTACGCATTATTCACCTTCAAAAGCTGCACAAAAAATGAGTATGTCACAAAAATTTACGACATCTGCAGTGAAAAGATTCCTAAAAGGAACACCACCTAAAGTTGAGCCTTAATCTCTTTCTCTGTATGGAAATACTAACCTGAGCTCTCAAGGTCTCGCAATCACCCTATTTACAGATATCAGTTAGATATATTCACCTGTGAGATGAAATTCTGGGAATCTCGATGCGGGAGTATATTCTGAGATGGGAAACACGGTTACTTCATGTTCCTTAAAATTAACTAACATATCATGAAACAATTGAGAAACGTGTAGAGGTTTAAGTGGATAAGTATATTTGCAATCTAGGTAAATCTGTTTAAGACCTTAAAGTTATTATCAAGATCAATGGTACTAGTGATTTGTCTAAATAACTGATGTGATCCTCTAATACAAAACTTACTAAAATATGTCTGTAAATACATCTTTATTTACTTTATCTTTCTTTTCAAAAAGACCAAAAAGATTTTCAGTTTATTTTTAGCAATCTATCTTAGATTTTAGTCTACTGTGATTAAAAATCGTTAGTCTAAGTCAAGGCGACAGTTGTTGAAGGATAGCTGAAAATCACGGGCTCGGAGCTAATCCAAGAAGATAATTCTGAAACGTCAAAAAGTTCATTAACTTGAAAATTTAAATTTTAAAATTAATTTGTTTTGGTCAAACAACGATCAACCAAGGTCATTAACTTGGACTCGGTCAACTGAGTGGGTAGTAAAAACATATAATTTCACAAAAATCAGAAAAATAAACAAGTGAAAGGAACTGGCTCGTACGAGCAAGCTTTTTAAATGTCAGATTATTATCATCACTCGTACGAGTGATCATTCATACGAGCTTGTCCTTAAATGTCATAAATCTCTTTGACTCGTATGATGCACCACTCGTACGAGCAAGTCTATTCAATTCCTAAAAAGCTGTTAAGTACTAATTATAAGGGTTTTGTTCAGACTTGAATCTATGTCTTTGTGATTATCTGACTCATACGAATGGTGAGTCGTACGAGTATGTAAGATTTGAAAATTTTGAACATTTTTCTAAGTGTTTGAAATGTTTGTGTTTGCAGATCAAGAAGTCTTCTTTCTCACCATTCCACAACGTATGTTGTTTATTAGATGAGAACATTCTAGAGATAGCAGCATATAGAGAAGTGTTAGATTTTCTTAGCCGATTGCTGATCATGAAGGCTCTTACAGACAGACATACAGCGTACCGATCACATGTCAAATATTTTTGAAAACTTTTGAAGAATTTTTTTGAATACAACCCAAGAATGCGGCAACATCCAGGGGGGTTTGTTGGTGCATAATGTCTATTGCCTACGTCTAGGATATGTGAGTTATGTAAATAGAGCTTAGAAAATGTCATATTTTATGTATTGTAGTGGCTCGTACGAGTGACTGTTGTGGCTCATACGACTGACAAGGGCTTAGAATGTCATTTTTATATATTTGGTATGACTCGTACAGGACACCACTCGCACGAGCCGACACACACTCACTCCTGTGCGAGCCATGTTGGCCTATAAATAGTGGAGCTTGAGTGTTGTGTTGGAATCTGTTGGTGTGTGACTACGGCAAAGCCCTGTCAAGTTGTTTATTCGTCTGTATCTTTCACGTTTATTAATACAAATAAAAGGCATTCAAGCAGCATAGTTGATTGTTTGTTTGTCCAACTCGCTAACAATGAATTCCGCCTCTGTTGGCTGAGTCGAATCGGGTCTGGTGCTCATAAGAGGATAGCCGATCCCCTCTCACATTTGCCCAGAACTGTCGGAGTGTATCCACATAGATTGGTGCGTTTGCAACCATGATGTATTTGTATTTTGATGATGTGAGAACACAACTATGATGGAATGAAGTATTAGTGTTGGTTTTCTCGAAAGTGGGGAGGTAGTTGTGTGGGAGTTTGATGTTGAGATCCATGATCGGAGATGGAAGTGAGGAGTAATGAAGAAGATGAGAGTAATGGAAACCACTTTAGAGAATTTTTAATTCGAGACGGCAAGTAAAAACTCTGTTTGGATAGAACAGTGATATATAAAGGGAAAAAGTGAATGCTGACGTGACAGCGGTTTCAAAGATCTGATGGCTAATCATCTGTCCACGTGTAACCTCTGATGGATAATGGATGACGATTGTTAGGAAACCGTTGCTGAGAACCAGCAGTGGTTGAGAATAGTGGTCATGAACAGTGGTGATTTTACTCTATCAGAGGATAGATATTAGTGGATAAGGCAAAACAGTGTTTTAGCCCAAACAGTGGATGGAACAGTGGACAGGATAACAGAGGTTACATTTAGCAGTGGATAGATATTTAAGCCAAACAAAGGTTTAGAAACAGTGGTTTAAAACAAACTTTTAGGATTATTGAAATTTTCATTTTAACTATTTTTCAGGATGGATTTTTTATTTTCCGAAAACATTTTAATGCTTTTTATTCATGGAAAACAAAATTTTTGCTTTTAATCCATGTTAAGCATGCCAATTATAGAGATCAAGCTTTCAAAAGTAGATGTATCTAAAGCCTTTGTTAGAACATCTGCTAGCTGATCCTTAGTTGAAACATGATGCAGAGAAATCAAACATTTTTCATGGCAATCCCTCACAAAGAGATATCTGATGTCAATGTGCTTGGTTGTTGAATGTGAAACTAGATTTTAATGATGTTTTTAGCTGCTTGACTATCCAACATGAGAGGAGTCTTTAGAGAAGTTACACCAAAATCCAGCAATTGATTTTGAAGCCATATGAGTTGAGAAGTGCAAGTTGCAGCAGCAATATACTCAGCCTCAGTTGTGGATGTTGAAACTGCAGCTGCTTTTTTACTTTGCTAAGAAACTAAGAAATTGCCTAGAAATTGACAACCTCCTAAAGTTGACTTCCTTGTGGCATGGGATCCAGCAAAATCATTATCTGAGCAACCTAAAAGCTCGATATTCTCATTAGAAGGATACCAGATACCAAGTGTGGGAACACCTTTTATGTATCTGAATATCCTTTTCTTAGCAATAAGATTTGACTTCCTAGGTGCTGACTAGGATCTGACATAGACACATGTAGCAAATATGATATCTAGCCGAGATGCAGTTAGGTACAGTAAAGACCCAATCATGCTTCTATAAGTTTGATCAACGAAGTCATATTTGTCATCAATAGTGACCAGCTTAGATGTAGCCATGGTTGTACTACATGGTTTACAATCGTTCATATCAAATTTGGTAAGTAGTTCTTTGACATACTTACTTTGATGAATGAAAGTACCATTTTGCAATTGCTTAACTTGAAGACTAAGAAAGCATTGGAGTTGACCCATAGCACTTATTTTAAACTCTACTGTCATGAGTTCTCTAAACTCTTCACACATACCATTGCATGTAGATCCAAAAATGATGTCATCCATATAAATTTGGACAATCATCAATTCCTTTCCTCTCCATTTTAAAAACAAAGTTTTATCAATTTTACCTCTTGTAAAGCCTATGGATAGGAGAAAGGTGGAAAGAGTTTCATACTAGGCTTTAGGTGCTTGTTTCAAGCCATGTAAAGCTTTTTTTAGCTTGCAAACATGATTTGGATAAAAAGTATCTTCAAAACCAGGGGGTTGCATACATATACCTCTTCCTTGATTTTGCCATATAAGAATGCACACTTGATATCCATTTGATACACCTTGATGTTGTGGTTGCCAGCAAAGATTAAAACAGTCTGATGACCTCCAGTCTTGTAACAAGAGAAAAAGTTTAATCATAATCATTGCCTTCTTCTTGTCTATAGACTTGAACCAAAAGCCTAACTTTATTTTTTACAACAATGCCCCTTTCATATGTTTTGTTCTTGAAGACCCATTTTGTGCCTATGGGACATACATCCTGAGGCAACGGTACAAGTTCCCATACATGTTGCCTTTTGAACTGTAGAAGCTCTTCTTGCATGGCCTCTACCCAACTGTTGTCTTTTAGCGCCTCTTGGTACTTGACAGGTTGTGTGAGTGATAGAAAACCAGCAAAAAGACAAATGTTTTGGGATTGACTTCTTGTGAGAACCCCTTCATTGATGTTGCCAATGATTTGCCCAGATTGATGGTTTTTAAGATAAATTAGATCTCCCTTATATGGAATGATGGCATTTTGAGGTGAAGGTTGTAGATGAGAATTATCTGAGCTAACATCTATTGGCAATTTTGAAGAGCCAACATCTGTTTGGAATGGTGGTGGAGGTATAGGTGGAATGGCGGTATGGATAGGTTGAATTTTGCTCACAGAAAATGGACTTTTGTCAACAGAGTTTTGATTAGATGAGCTGGCAGAGGTTTGCGGATCAACAACTGTTGATCCAGCAATGGCAGAGTTTTCACAGTTGTTAGTAACATCTGTTTCTCTGGTGGATGAAATGACTTTGTATTGTGGAATCACATTGTCATATCCATAATCTTGATGTGAAGACTGTGGTGTACCTGCATTGTTAGTCTTGATAGACACATATTCAAATGTAAATTTATCTAAATCAAATAGTTCAGCAGGATTTGCTGGGATTTTTAGTGAAGAAAGTTCATTGAAGTTTACATTCAAGGTCTCTTCCACACACTTAGTCCTTGAATTAAAGACTTTGTAGGGCTTTAGTAGTGGTTTAGTATCCTAGAAAATAACCACATTCTACTTTGGCTGCAAATTTTGAAATGGAATCTTTTAAGTTTAAAAGGAAACATGGGCAACCAAAGATTTTGAAATATGAGATCAGAGGTTTAATTTTGTATAGAATTTCATAGGCAGTCTTTTGATGCCTGGGTTAATCAAAACTCTGTTCTATATATAGCAAGCAGTGTTTACAGTCTCTGCCCAAAAAGACAAGGGTAAACCTGAGTCTGCAAGCATTATAGCAGCTTAAATCAAAGTTCTATTTTTCTTTTCAACCACCCTATTTTGTTCTGATGTCCTTGGGATGCTGTATTACCTAACAATCCCTTTTGACACACAAAAATCATCCAACTCCTTATTTTAAACTATGTCCCATTGTCACTCCTAAAGACTTTTACTAGCAGCTCAAATTGCTTTTCAACTTGTTTTACAAAATTTTGCAAAATACCTGCAGTCTCATCTTTGGAGTGCATGAAGTAGGTCTATGTAAACATTTAAAAATCATCAACTATGACAAGACGGTATCTCTTCTTTTTAAGACTCATGATTTTTACAGTGCCAAACAAGTCCATATGTAGCAATTGCAGACATTGACTTGTTTTAGACTCTTCAATTGATTTGCATACTTTTATGTTGTATACCTTTTAAACAGGAAACACAATGTTCATCACAGGTGAATTGTTTTGATGGAAGACCTTTTACAAGACCTTGTTTGGAGAGTGTATTGATATTTTTAAGATTTGTGTGACCAAGTCTTCTATGCCATAATTCTGTATCTTAGTTAGAAGCAACAGAGAACAGACATGAATTGGACATGGGATTATCTTTCAACATATCAACTACATACACATTGCCACTCCTGTGAGAAACAAGCTGTGCTTTGCTCTCAGCTATGATTTGATCAATCTTTTTAACCAATTCTGGCCCAACAATTTTATAAGTTTTCTTAGTGAAGAATGGCCCATGGCATTTATCACTCATTTGAGATACACTAATAAGATTAAATTTCAGATTCTCAATAAGATTGGCATGTTCAAACTTGAGTTTCCCAGCCTGGACAGTCCCTGACCCTAACACCTTCCCTTTTGAATTGTTACCAAAGGTATATCACCCCCTCCATGTGCCATGAAATCTTTGTGTAGGGCTCTACATCCGATCATGTGCCTAGAGCCTCCACTATCTACATACCATAAACTATCAAGGCAAGTACAAGCTCCCTGCACATTAGTAAACAATTAGTTTAGGTGAGTTTCCAAAGCCAGAATGACTTTGGATGGGGTCACAAACATTTCAGCCTCAAGTCCAGGAATATGGTCAGTGTTTTGAACAGATTTTGATAACATCTGTCGTGGACCATTTCCTATCAACTGATCATAACCATGAGGATGCATGTTAACTCTTGGTTTAGATGGTCTTTTGTAGACCGCATAGTCAAGTGGTACACTTGTAAGCAGGCTGGCCATATCCCCTTGGAAATTTATTAGATGGTGGTGCATCTGTTACCTGAACCTTTCTTGGAACAGAGTTATATTCAATTGTTTGGTAACAAATGTTTGAATTCTCAAGTGTTTTATATTTATACTCATTTCTTTTAACATCAAAATTTTTGAGATAAACACACTCTTGAGTTTTGTGGTTTGATCAGCCATAGATAATACAATTTGTTAAATCAATGATCACACTTGGTTTGTTTATATCATAAGCTTTTAGAAGAAAACAGTTATTAGTGCCATGATCCTTCTTTTCACAAAAATCACAAAACAACTTTGATATATTCTCTTTTTTCTTCCCTTTTTCTGCTTTTTGCCAGCAGATGTTGTAACATCTGGTGGAAGATCTTTTAAGGGAATGATCTTGACTTGTGGTGCCTTTACACCTTCAATGATTGAAAAATCCGTTGGCTTAAAGATGTCAAGAATGTCACACTCATTTGACCAGGTAGGTTTGAATTGATTCTTTTCAATTTCCTCAAAAGTTGAGAATCCTGCTGATCTTTCTAAAACAATCTTCTTACCATTTGATTCAGTGACTTTAATTTCTTGACCAACCAAATTTTTTGGAATAATTTCAACCAACTCACAATCATTTATAGCAGTGTTTTGACAAACTTGGTCATGTTTTCTAACCTCACCAAATTTTACATTGCTTTTGATTTGTGATTCTAACATAAGCTCATAACCTTTACAGGATTCTACCCACTTTTCACAAGTAATTTCGGTAGATTCAAGCTCCTTTTTACAACTTTGATATTTTCTATCATAGTTTGGAGTTGATCCTTGGTTATGTTGGACTCATGTTTGAGGCTACTGATTTAAGACTCTTTTTCAAACAGTTTAGCTTTTAACTCTTTTGCAAGTTTTTCAAACTGAATTTCATCATCTAAAATTTTGTTTCTAAGGTTTTCATTTACCTCTTTTATGTTAGCAAAAGCAATAATACATTTGTCTGAACATAGGTCTTTAAGAACTTTAGGTGATACCTTAGCAACAGCGATCATGGCATAGTCACATTCTCTTTCATAAACACTAGTTTCCCATGGGTATGACACAAACATCACAGTTTCTTCACCAACTTTCTCTTCTGAAACTTCTGCCACAACATTTTCACAAACATCAATTGAATTTAACACTACCTCCTCAGACTCATCCCCTTCAAGTATTGTGTCTAGTGCCATGAAACAAATATCATCATGTTTCTTTTCAGTATTAGCAACTAGAGCAAAATTTTCATCATCAGTTCCTCATGTAAGCTGCTCCAATCAACAAAAAAAACTTATGTAAAGAATCTCTGTTTACTGATCTTTGTAGAAGTAGAGGTTTGTGTAACTTGTGGTGCAGGTTGCACTTGAACCTGAGGACTTGGGGCTTGAACTACTGTATCTGAGGAACAGTGGCTTGGACATATTGAACTGGAACAGTGGTTACAGGGTGTGCAAAATGAGCAGTGTTTTGCATACGAGGAGCAGGGGTATATTGGAAATAATGGATAGTGTTTCGTGTGTTTTGAGGTCTATGACTTGGGTGTGAGATAATTAGACCATTTGTTTGACTCCTACACTCCCTAGCAAAATAACCTAACCTGTTACACTTGTAGCATTTAATCTTTGACTTATCTAACCAAACTTTTAACCCTCCATGCAAGCCTAGGAATTTTCTACCAGTTTTTTTATAGAACTTGCTGGTCCTAACACTCAGCAATGCTAGTTGGTGTAATATGTCCATTTCTTGTAAATCAGTTGTATCAAATATTGAAGATCATTAAGTTTAAAGGATAAGTTGTCAGGATCTTGGTTTTTTCCCAGTTGTTGCAAAAGCAAAGTTGGGTGAGCAAGAATCAGAGTTGAAATTCCCATCAGATGTTATGTCAATAAAATGATCATAACTCTGTTCTTTGCTACTACCAAAGGTTTCTTCTTGACCAGAAAGTGTTGTACTACCAAAAGAATAATCATCAGCCACTTTTCTTGACTCTTGTAGCTTCTTTTTCTAGTTAATATCTCTCTCTCATAAGTGAGAAGCCTACCATGAAGCTGAATCAAACTCATCTCTTTGAACCCAACAGCGGTTCTAGTTACAAAGGAAATAGTGTCCCAGTTTTCAGGAAGAGATCTTAGAAATCGACTTTTCAAAGTGTAATTTGGATATTCGACTTTTACTAGTTTTAACTCACTAATGAGACCACTAAACCTTTCAAATTGTTGAGTTAATCATTCTCCTTTCACATGACAAAATGTTTCGTACTGTTGGTTCAAAACTTCTCTGTTATTTTCAATAACCTCTTCAGTGCCACCAAATTGTTCTTTCAGAGCATCCTATAACTCCTTTGCACTGTTGTAGTACAGGCCAGTATAGATATCATTAGGCAAAGCAGTTACCACGATACTAAATGCCTTTGCATCTAGCTCAATTTTCTGAAATCTTGCTCGGAGTAATGTTAAGGACTCTTTGGAACTTGAACTTTTGGGTCTTCAGCACTCGGTACCATCGGAACATGTGGTCCGAAATAACCGATTTCCTGTTGTGCAAGTATGTAACCCATCCGTCGTTGCTAGATATTGTACTCTAATCTAACAAGTATTGGAGGTTTGTACATGGTGCCAGTGTTGTGTGGATCTTGTGGATTTTGAGACATTCTAACTGTTTACAAACAGGTTTTTGTTTAAAAACTTAGAACGTAAATAAACTTTTACTCTGTTTTCAATACAAACAAACAAACGAATTAGTAGTGAGAGCTGACCAGTTTATATCAAACTGATTGCTAAATCACATTTGAGCGACCAAGCTCGGATACCAATTGTTAGGATCTGAGTTTATTGATGTGATTGTTTTAGTTGAAATCAATGAAAGAAGATAATAATCAATGCAACAGTGCAGCGGAAATGTGTAAAACTTTGAATAACAACAATAGAAAGATTGTTTTCATTGACATGCTTTTGTAATATTAATCACGTATGCATGCACCCCTCAGCCAAAGATCACTCTAATTTGTTCGTACAGAATGTGTAGAAGAAGTGCTCGATAGAACTATACAGACACTGTTTTATTTATAGTACATTACAAAACACTGAGCATCTTTGGCTGACGTCACTATGAAAGTGACATTTAACAACCTAACAAACTCTAACCTTTCCTAGACCTAAACACTGTTACATTAAAATACAATATAAACTATGATGATAACAACTGTTGAGATATCATCTGTTGGACTTTATCCTTTGTTAGTCTTTACTTTACTTCAAGAGACTTTATCTTCATCAGAGGTTCTCATCAGTAGACTTTGGATTCCAGCAGATCTTAGCCGTTGATCAGATCTCATGAACAGTCTTTAAGTCTCATCATAGTTTGGAGTAGCAGTCTTTATTATAAAGGATCAGATGTTAGAGATTTGTTGGTGCATAATATCTATTGTCTACGTCTAGGATATGTTGATTTTGTTTATAGGGCTTAGAACGTCAGTTTATATATGTTAATGTTATGTTTTATTTTTTTTAGTAGATGACTCGTACGAGTGTGTCATATGACTCGTACGAGTGATACTTTGTCACTCGTACGAGTTAGCCACTCGCATGAGTCATACTCTATTACACACTCTCCTGTGCGAGTCATGTCAACTATAAATAGAGGAGTGTTGTGTCAGAGCTAGTTATCCTGTTGGTGTGGCGAAGCCCTGCTGAACTGTTTACTTGCTCTGTACTTGTTCACGTTTATCAATACAATCAAAGGCATTTACGCAGTAGATCTCACTTGTTTGTTTGTCAAGCTCACTAACAATAAATTCCGCCTCTGTTAGTTGAGTCAGATCGGTCTGGTGCTCATCGGAGGACTCGATCCCCCCTCACAAGTGGCATCAGAGCCTTGAGGCCTGATATCTGACAAACATCTAGATTCTGCAGACTACCAACAGTTTCAGATTCAGATTCACCATTGGAGTTCTCTACTTCTACACTTTCGCATACAGATCTCGGAATTGGACGAATTCATGACAAAATTGACTAGGATTTTAGGATATCACGTTAAAATCAATTCTAATCAATCCTTGACAATTTCAGATCTAAAATCGAACTTAATCATGTCAAATTTGGTAAAATTCATCCTTTGGTGACCTAAGTTGTTTCGTATGGGTAGAGAGACCACTCGTACGAATGACTGTCCGTACAATTTAAGTCATTCGTACGAACGAGTAAACAGAAGTTCTTAAAATTTACAAGTTAGAAAGTTGAAACTGTGATTCGCACGAGGAAGTCATTCATACGAGCAATTTACTCGTACGAAGCAATTATTTTTAGTCGCACGAACATCTTGTTCGCACGAGTATTCTCTTCGTACGAATCATCTCGTTCTCACGAATCTTTGTGTCATACGATCTAATCTTGGTCGCACGAACTGTTCTGTTATTCGCACGAAGAAATTTTTATCATTTTAATCAGTTTTCTGAAGTGTGTTTCTAAAATCTTTGCAGAGCAGAAGAGTTTTATAACGCATTTGCTACTTCAGCGGTCACAACTACCGCAGCTCAAAAGATGAACCTCGAGAATGAGACGGGTACGATGACGAAGCCGCCGAAGTTGATGAACCTTGAAGAATTTGACAGTTGGAGTGAACGTTTCATGAATTGGGTTCAGGTGCATCATTTTACCTACTGGTTTGCCATTGAATAAAAGTATCAATCTCCTGTTGGAGAAAACGGTCTCGAAAAGACATTGGCTCAACTCTTGGATTTTGAAAGAGAGAAGTTCATAAATGAGAAGAAAATGATGAACATTTTACAACAAGCCATTAAGGAAGACATATTGGCGCTGTTACAACATGATGATGACGAACAATCATTATGGAATGCTCTTCGATTGAATTACAGGGAAATGCACAGTTGTGAAAAGGGAAGAGGGCGTTGTTGAGTAAAGAATTTAACATCTTTACTTTGATTAAAGGAGAGATAGTAAAACAACTGATTGAAAGATACTGTCATCTGGTTGTGCAAATGAAGCGAATGGGAATCATAAAGACAATGAAGAATTTGTTGATAAACTCGCACATTCCTTACCACAAGGCGAATGGTCTACTTATTTGACCATTTTGAAGAATGGGACCGAATATGGTAACTTCTCATTACCACGATTCATTGAGAGATTGGAGGGACACGAACTTGAAATGCAGAAAATGGCGAAGAACAAAGGCGCCCAAATGCTACAAGACGTAAATTTGTATTTCAAAGGAAGTTCTGCTGCTTAGATACAGTCTCCAAAGATCCAAACTACCTTCAAAGCTTACAACACACGAGCCCACCGTCAAATCAACACAGTAGTTTTCAATCCTTTGCTACGGTCAATTCGAACACGTCTCAAAGCCCACAGTCATCACATAGTTCGAGCAATCCCCATATCAACTAGAACAATCAATCAAATTCTACTCAAAGGGTGCTACAGTGCAATATCGCTGTTGATTTCCAGAATGCACAAAACTTCAACGAAAACACTGCCAAGCAACATATGGCACTATTAACTTCGGTTCTCGAATCCTATGACAATCTTGCGGCAGGCAAAATTGGAAATTCAAAGATGACTAGAGAAGACTATGATCAGATTGATCCAGTCGAGATGGAGTTGATCGACATCAAATAGTGTAGGTCATCTATCGTTAGACGAGCACAACGCTTCATGGAAATCACCGGGAAAGAGAACTTAGGAGGATTGGATGGAAAAATTGGCTTTGACAAGTCAAAGGTCACATGTTTCAAGTGTCATGAAAAGGGGCATTTTAAACGTGAATATCCAAACAGAGAAGCTCAGGGTAATCAAAACTCATTTGCCGACAACTACTACAAGAAAGCCATCTATCATCGTCCTTAGCCAAGAACAAGAATGGTGCAAATTGAAGATAAACAGCCAGAATCCAAAGACAAAGCGCTTGTCGTAACTCAAGAAGACGAAGGCTTTAACTGGAACAAGTACATTTCAAAGAATGAGAGTTTAGCATTGGTCGCAGAAATAATCGAAGAACCTGAAGAAGATACAGAAGTATCTTTTGACGAAACTCCCGAAGACTACTATCACACGTCGTCAGAAGAAGAGGAGTTGTTAAACAGTGCTTTTAAACATATATTGCCTAATGATATTTTGAAAACTTTTGCAGGTTATTTTGAGCCAAGCCATAGATCATCTTGTGAAGAAAAGAAGAAGCCGGAAGTTGAAGCAAAGAGAGTTGATGAAGAGTTGGAAAAACTGACTGATGAGACCAACAAAGCTTGCATGGCAAATGTGAAAGAGGTAAATGTGTCAAAAGTGAGTCTGTGATAGAAAAACCATGTTTGAAATGTGTAGAGTCATGTAGTGAATGTGTTATAAAAGACACACTGATACAATGAGCTCAAATGTCTTACAGATAATTTGTCATGTGACTATAAAGCCACAAAAGAAGCTTATGACAAATTAAGCAAATATGTTAAACAATATGAAAAAGTGCTCAGAGAAAATGACGAAACACTTTCTATGCTTAAAGCGACTATGATGGACAAATAATGGCCATTAACATTCATTTAAACACAATCGCTGAGCTAAAAAGTGAACTTGAGAAAATAAAATAGAAATAGAATGGGTTAACAAATTGTTAATCAGATATTCTACAAGTTCATACGTCATTGATCACATTCTACCAAAGACTGAAAGCAAAGAAGAATCTAAAATGATGAAAACAAAAGTGCAAGTTACGATCGTGTTCCACCACCCATGTGGAATAGTTATGCTAAAAAACCAACGGGGTGGAAAAGGCGCTCAACTTAAAATTGAAAACTGAACAGTCAAACAAGCTGCCTACAAACATTGATGATATAGATATTGCCAATCAGGGTACAGATGACTCTCCAACTTTTAGCAAACTGTTCGAAGCTGAAAATGTTGATCTTCTGAAACGTAAAGTCAAAGAAACTGCCAAACAAGGTACGATTCTTCAACAGATGTATAGGGCTGAAATTGCAGAAATGAGGAAGAAATGGTTTAAAGAAACACCAGCAGAACGCAAGTTTAAATGTCCTCTAGCTTTCTTTACACGTAATGCGGATATTTCTCTAAGGGATATTATTAGTTGGGGCTGGATCAAGGAGCTTAACGTCTACGCTATTAAAAGGGAGTATGGGATTCAGTATTTCAGATACTTGAGCGATATCAAGACCCTGCCGTATTGGGATATTAAGGAGCTCGTGCAAACAAAGATGATAAATCTGAAGATGCGATTTCACGACCAATGGCTGTGGAAACCAATAAAGCTTGAGGCTGCACACGGTTTTACACACTGGAAGCCACATTTCCCTAAGCGAATCACTAAAGTCGATCCAGTAACACAAGAGAAAGACGTGACTCTAATCGTCAAGAGGCCGAAAGTGATGAAGAATATGCCTCTTATAAAGACGGAACAAGACTTCTATAAGATCTTCAAATGGTGGCACTACGATTCGAATACAGGAGAAGTTGTTATATGTGTGCACCCAGATGATGATCCTTGGAAGATCACAGAGGAGCTTACCGAAGCCATCATAGCACACAAACGTATCTACGAGCTGTGGCGTGGCATTCGAGTAGACCCGATATGGCTAGTCAACTGTTCTAAGAAAGATATTGAATGCTTGTTCTACAGCAAGATCAGTTTTGAAGAGAGAGATAAAGAACAAGCACTCCAGTTTCAGAAGATAGTTAATGTATGTTTTGCCAATGACGTTCATTCCGGCACAGCATGGAACACTTCATGGAGGAAATTGGAGGAGATTGAGCAAAGGAAGAAGGACAAGAAGGAAGAAAAAATTGCAGAGCGAGCTCGTATTGCGTCGCTAAGAAGTTTTCGGTTTGGCAATACAGTTAACTGACCTCCTCCTACAGATCAAACGCCAATAGCTTTTGAGGAGCGTCGCAAGCCGCTGAAGCATCTCTTTGGTTGATAAATGTCATATTTTTTGAAGATTTTTGAAGACTATCCAAGACTGCGGCAACATCCAAGGGGGAGTTTGTTGGTGCATAATATCTATTGCCTACGTCTAGGATATGTTGATTTTGTTTATAGGGCTTAGAATGTCAGTTTGTATATGTTAATGTTATGTTTTATTTGTTTAGTAGATACTGACGTGATCATAGACTCGTACGAGTGACACTTTGTCACTCATACGAGGCAGCCACTCGTACGAGTCACACTCTGTTACACACTCTCCTGTGCGAGTCATGCCTACCTATAAATAGAGGAGTGTTGTGTCAGAGCTAGTTATCCTATTGGGGTGGCGAAGCCCGCTGAACTGTTTACTTGCTCTGTACTTGTTCACGTTTATCAATACAATCAAAGGCATTTTAGCAGTTGATCTCACTTGTTTTTTTGTCAAGCTCACTAACAATTAATTTCGCATCTGTTAGTTGAGTCAAATCGGTCTGGTGCTCATCGGAGGAGTCAATCCCCCCTCACAAGATTGTTTTGGCTTTTCAATCATCTGTTTTTTTTATAGGGTTCAATAGATCCAACACAAGATAAAGAGGAAAAATGAAAGAACCTATGAATATTTATGAATTTTTGAAATAAAACAAGTTGAATTTTAGAACAAGCCTTTTTTTCCATTGCAACATTTATGCTTGGATGATGGGCTGCACAACAGATTAACAACTACACAATTAGCTCAAAAGAAGTCAAATGGTAATAGAAGTCTGGATGCACATATTCAGACCTTTGCAATCTGTTATATCAACTACATTTGTGTGCAGCAGTGGTGGAAGTAGTGTAGAAGCAGGGGTAACATGGGCCACCCCTTAACTCCGTCTACATAGTGTAAAACTTTTTTTCGGTTTTATACAAAGAATACCTCTGATCCAGAAAATAAATAAATTGGGATACCCCTAAATCTTTGGGCTAAATCCGTCACTGGTGTGTAGCCTCTTCATAGAGCTCAATTATAGGATAGTTGATGGCGACAACTCACTCTTTGTCTCTCACTCTAGCCCCAAATATGAAAATCATTTCACAGACCGGCTGTCGATAGCAGATCTAGTCCCAACTGGTAGCATCACCTTTAGTAGCTGGCTAGATCTTGCGAACATTGATCAATCAAGGAAGGGGGAGTAGGTTAAAACGCCGGTTCGCTAGAAACTGTAGGTCCCCTTGTCCATATGGATCTTCACAGAATCATCTATCTAATCTAGAGTGTGGAATCCCCTAGATCAGATTTCACAGAAACAAGAACAGGAACACGAACACATCCTTTCAAACTGTCTTCTATTGATTATCTAACACAAAGTGTTTACAATCAATTCAAGACTCTCTCTCTCTCTAAACCAGCAACTAAGCAACTAACTGAGCAACAGAACCAGCAACCTAAACCCTAATGCAAACCTCCCTTTATATAGAGACAGGTTATGCAACTGGGCTAGGGTTTCCTACATGGACTGCTAATGGGTTTAAAGCCCAATTCGCATACCATGTTCTATTTAGTGTCTAGTTCAGCCCAATCACTTCTAATTCACTAATACAAAACTAAATCCGCTAACCGTTTATCATTTTACTAATTACAAGATATCCAAAGACCAAATCTAAGTTGTTGTCACAAATATGCACCAACAAACTCTCCCTTGACAATAGCTTCATAAAATAAATTTGCCTTCAGACTTCTTGCAATCTTCAACATCTTTGAAAAATATTGGTCTTTGGATAGCTTCAGCTTTAATAGCTTCTGTCAGTAACAGACTCCCCCTAAGCTGATGTATCCAATCACCAAATCTTCTAAATCGTTAGTGTGTGAGTAAACTCTAGTTTAGTACTTGCATAGCAATCCTCAAAACTATTCAACTTTGTCTGCAATGTAGAATGGAGGTTCTACCATACATCCAAGCAGACTCCTCTTCACCAAACTTCTCAATAACACACTGCTACAATCTGTATACTATAAATCAAACATCTTGAGAAACCATAAGAATTTTCCAACACAAGTTAAACAAATTATTATTATTCAAGAGATAGTAAAACTGTATCACATATTAAGCACATCTCAACTCAAACCACATACTCAAAATTTTAAACTCCATGAACCTACAAGATCTGAAAATTTTGAACTCAGCTTCTAACATCGTCTCCCCTATCGGTAAGAACTCCTCCATGAACAACCATATTTCGTACATTAAGAATATTCAAGAAAATGAAATATTTTTGGATTTTTATATTTTCTGAAAGCAAATAAATAACGAAATAATAAACACTCTATTTTGTGAGTATCACCGTTAAGAAGATCATATCAGCAACATCAAATTGTTCTCACACTATTTGATACTTCTATATGTAATATTCATGAAAAACAGTTCAAGACAATTACCAGTATTGTTTATCCACTTAAACAAAATACACGAACATTTCAAGTACCATTACCTAGTGATATGTTTAGATAAATTATACTGATATACTAGTGTGTCCCACTTCAGGACATACCCCCGCGATCAAGGTATGCACAAAAATTCATTGTAGTAGCTGAGTATACAAAATTCATCCTTTTGAATTACAACGTTAGATAATTGGTGATCAGGTCAGTACTTCCGTACAACAAAGAGACCAACATCCAACGAGGGTTAGGGCAAATACCAAATTTTGGAAAGAATAATGCAATTTGTACATTTGAATGACTCTCTAAGAGCTTCTTCAATTTTTAGATTTGCCATTTTAGCTCTTTTAAGATATCCTGGTTGTGCCTAGGTCAGCATATATCTGGATGCAGCAGAAGGACAACCTTGATACCCCGGATGAAATAACGATATAAAGACCTAAAACCTCAGATTTTGGCAATCTAGCAACGCAAGATTTAAGGTTATAAAACCATACGTCACTGATATGTTACCCACTCATACACAGTTTATTATATTTGTATCACAAAGGTAAATTGATTATTTCATGCCTTTTGCCTATTGGTACATCCTATGATGAAGCTGCTATAACACTTAAGCAATTTTAATTTTAATTTCAATACGACAGTTGAACTTGCTGATTTACTATCATTTCTTCATTTTCACACAGTGAAAACTCATTTTAGATTTCCTATTTTTTGTTGTTTTTGATTTTTGAAAAGCAGTAAATTATTTACATACTATTTTATGGAAAAATGGTTATTCAGGATTCCTCATCCCGTTGAGTTCGACTAAATGTTCAAAACGAGCCCTGTCAAATGCTTTTGTGTAAAGATCCGCTAGGTTATCAAATGTGTCGACTCGGTGCAGTTCAATTAATTTCTTTTCAGCACAATCCCATATAAATGATGACGAATGTCAATATGTTTTGTGCAACTGTGTTTTACGGGATTGTTGGTGATTGAAATAGTGGCATTATTGTCTATCGTAATAGGAGTACGAGTGAAATTCAAACCGTAATCGCGCATCTGCTGTTGGATCCAGAGAACCTGAGAGCAAAAGCTACCCGCAGCAATATATTCAGCTTCACACGTCGAGGTAGACACGCAAGACTGCTTCTTGCATTGCCATGACACGAGCCTCCCTCCTAAGAACTGACAACCACCTGTGGTAGACTTCCTTGTAGATTTGCATCCTCCAAAGTCCGAATCAGTGAAAGCAACAAACTTCAAATCACTAGCAGCTGGATACCATAACCCAAGTTTAGGTTTCCCCTTCAAGTAACGAAGAATCCGCTTCACCGCTTTCATGTGGGACTCCTTTGGATTCGATTGATATCTGGCACAAAGACACAATGCGAACATGATGTCGGGTCTTGAAGCAATCAAGTACATCAGAGAACCAATCATTTCCCTGTATTGAGTTGGATCAACATCCTCTACACTCTCATGATCTGGACCAAGATTGTGATTCTCACACATAGGTGTATTAAAAGTTGCGCACTCCCATCCTTCATCTGATGTATAAACATCCCATCCTTCTTATGTTCAACTTGTAAACCCAGAAAGTAGGATAGTTCACCCATCGCACTCATCTCAAACTTGCTCTTCATTACTTCCTCGAAATCAAGACACATGTTCTCATCAGATGACCCAAAGATGATGTCATCTACGTATACCTGTACCAACAAAAAGTCTTCCTTCTTCCTTTTGATGAAAAGTGTATTGTCAATCTGACCTCTTTCGAAACCATGTTTTAACAGATGTGCTGACAGTGTCTCATACCACGCCCTAGGTGCCTGGTGGAATCCATACAATGCCTTATCAAGTCGATAGACTCGATCTGGATAATCTGGATCAGTAAACCCATCTGGTTGTGAGACATACACCACTTCTTGGACTTTCTCGTAAAGAAACGCACTCTTCACATCAAGTTGGTAAACTTTGATGCCCTTGAATGAAGCAAAAGCTAGGAACAAACGAATTGCTTCCAACCTTGCTACTGGTGCAAACACTTCATTGTAATCAATCCCCTCTTGCTAATTGAACCCTTTCACCACCAACCGAGCCTTATTCCTAATTACGATCCCTTGGTTGTCTTTCTTGTACTTAAACACCCACTTAGTGCTATTTCCTTCTCTCCTTCAGGCAAGTCAACTAGCTCCCAAACTTTCAACTTCTTGAACTGAGCTAGTTCCTCTTGCATAGCTTCTACCCAACAATTGTCTTTTAGAGCCATATGAACATTCTTTGGCTCCTCTTGTTCAATAAAACAGCTATACAAAAACTCATGAATCAACCCAGTCTTCTGAATCGAAGTAAACAAACAGGAACCTTCGAGCACACCTCTTCTTGTCTGAACACCTGCAGTAGCATCACCAATGATGTTTTCAACTGGATGATCTCTGTTTACACGTGTGGTAGCAATGGTGTCAACAACCAGATTATCTCCCAAATTAGATCCAACCTCCCCCTGAATGTTAGAATTAGCAAATGGATTAGTGAAATCCTCCCCCTGAATAGGTTCAGACTCACTATCACTGGAGTCCTCTAGAGCTGCATTAGAAGAAGTTTCTGGAGCATCTGTCATTGATACACTCGATCTAGGCATGAAGTCACACTCTCCATCTTCACTGATCACAGTATGGATCACTTGAGACTCATCTGCATTAGAAAAATCAGGAATATTAAATGATTTAAAGACACTGTCATAATCATATAATATAGGAGGACCACTCGTTGATTGTTGAGGTGAATAACTAGTGATTTCCATGTTAAACACAACCTCAATTTTACCAGTTTTTAGATTAAAAACCCTTTTATTCGGTGTTCCAGGCATATAGCCTAGAAAGTAACCCTTATCAGCTACCTCACCAAATTTTTGCTTATCTTTGTTTCGCACAATGGTGCAGGGTAATCCAAATGGTTCAAAGCCTTTTAAGTTTGGTTTTCGGTTAAACAATAGTTTGTGACATGTTTTGTTAAACCGTTTAACCGTCAACACTTTGTTCAGGACATAACAAGTTGTGTTCACAGCTTCTCCCTAGAAAAGAACTGGAAGCTTTGAATCAGATAGCATAGTCCTTGCGGCTTCAATCAACGTCCTATTTTTCCTCTCAGCGACTCCATTCTATTGAGGTGTATAAGGAGCAGAAAATTGATGTTCAATTCCTTTGCGAAGACAATAGAGATCCAGAATCTGATTCTTGAACTCCGTGCCATTATCACTCCTTATCCTCTTGATCCGTGCATCATGGACATTTTCCAATTTTGTAAAAAGATCTATCAGCATCTCCGATGTCTCATCTTTTGTACCTAAAAAGAAAACCCATGAATATCGTGAGTAATCATCTGTGACAACTAAACAATAGTACTTTCCACCTATGCTCCTTACGTTCATCGGACCGAATAGATCCATATGAAGTAATTCATAAGGGCATCTATGGAATTTACTGTTTTAGACTTGTGAGGTTTCTTATATTGTTTTCCCTTTTGACATGGAAGACATTTATCTTCCACGTGAACCTCTACACTGGCACCCCTTCCACTAAACCGTTCTTAATAATATAATTCATTTTTCGGTAGTGGATGTGGGCCAGGCGTCTGTGCCACAGCAATGACTCAGCCTCAGATGCTTTTGATAGTAAACACGCCACCACAGTGGAAGAATCCTTAGCACCCATGTCCATGACATAAGTGTCGTTTCTCCTTGGCGCTCTCATCACTATCTAGTCATCCGGTATCACCAAACCAGGTTTCAACACCAAAGCTTCAGACTTAGTAAAATGGACCGAGTGACCCTTGTCGCAGACTTGAGGCGCGCTCATCAGATTGTGCTTCAGCTGCTCAACATAGTTCACATTGTCCAGTGTGATCTTCCCGTTGGTTACTTTTCCTCGACCTATAATGTGCCCTCCTTTAGCACCTTCAAAATTCACATATCCACCATCTATATTCTCAAACTCAGTCAGCAACCTCGCATCCCCCGTCATGTGCCTGGAGCAGCCACTATCAACATACCACAAGTTGATAATCCTCCTTAGCAGCTCCTACACACCAACAAAATTAGTTAGATTAGGGGACCCAAGCCTTAATGGTCTTGGGTCTTCCAGATCCATCAACCACAGGGACATCCATCCAATATCCATCACTCCTAACAGGAGTCTTGGATCTTAGCCCTGTTGATGGAAATAGATTTTGATTTCCACTAAGTCTGTGGTCCTGAGGTTTCCTAACCATGTTTGGACTTTGCGACCTTTGTAAATTATGATTTTGTTTCCATGAATTTTGATGATGATAATTTCTAAAGCCATCGTTATAAAAATTTTGACTACAAACATTCTGGTATCGATTTTGATATTAACCTTGACTTCTGAAATTATTTGATGGACCATTAAAGTTATTTATTCTTGGTGAACTACTTCTAGGTCTATCATATCTTCCTGATGTAGATGCAGGCTGAAATCTTTGTTGATTTCTTTGAAAGCGAGGAACTTGATGAGTTCCTTTTTCATCCTTATCTACACCAACAGCAACACTCTGTTGCTTGGTAGCAGATATCTTTGGTGAGTTAACCTTCTTCTCACCATCACCACTTTTTGCTGGTGATTTTTCTCTCTGTTTCTTACTTACCTGTGCTTCACTCTTTTTGTTAGGACAGTAGCTAGCTACATGTCCCTTTTCATGACATTTGAAGCAAGATTTTCTAGCTGAAGACTTCTTTACTGAAGCCTCTTGCTTAGATTCATAAGGCGATGATGATGATGATGACGATGCCTTCGAAGGATCTTGTTCAGTTTGCTTAATTTCTGATTTTTCTTTGTTTTTGTTCTTAGCAAACTACACATTATACTCTTTTGTAATAACAGGGACCTCTTCTTTCATATCACTCCCTTTAACAAAATCAACCTTTTTAACAAAAATTTGTTTTTGATTCTTAGGGTGTGTATTCTTTGTTTTCAAACCAGTGTCTCTGTTATTATCCTTCTTGGCATTTTCAGTCACATCAACATCCTCTGATGTGGAACTACCAGGTGTAGTTGACACAAAATCTGTAAGCTCTTCTTTATCTGGCAAGAAAGAATAGTCGTGACCAAGAGGTGGTGGAACTTCATTTAAACCTTTGAAGCCCACACATGTCTTGTCATTACTCTTCTTCAAGCCATTCATCATGTGTTTCATGACAAAAGATGAATCTCTGAATTGATTTAATTTCTTTTCAAGTTCACAAATTTTAAGTTGTGCTTCCGACAACTCTTTGCATTTTTCAGAAACCTCTTTTGTTTTCTCACTTATCGTATCATGAGCTAAATCAATAACTTGAAGTTTTTCATTTAGCTTACAGGTTAGAATATTGATTTCTTCTTCATAACCTTTAATTTTCTTCAAGTACAATGACTCATTTCGTTTTACGAAAAAAGTTTGATTCTTTTAGGTTTGAGAGCTCATCTACCAGACTTTGGTTTTGATTGGTTAATGTGTCAACTTCACTTTGCAGTTCACGACATTTTAAGCAAACAGAACTACCAGAGTTAGAACATGCCTCGCCTGTTGATATGCTTAGATCAGCCATGAAAGCAGCAACATCAGCAGCCATCTTCTTCTCTGTAGCATTCTGTTCTCCATCAGCTTTTTTAGCTACCTTCTCTTGCTCTCCCTTAGCATCAGCTTTCACTTCTTCATCAACAACTAGGGCTATCTCAGCCATGAACGCCTGTGAGGCATTGTTATTACTCTCCAGATGAACACTCCAATCATAAGAACCCTCTCTGGCAGTAGAAATCAGGGCCTTTGATCCAGTGTTGTTTGATGCATTCCTGTTGCTTGAACCATGACTAGGAGAATCTTGAAAGGATGAACTAGAACGAGATTCAGACTTAGGTCTTTGACACTCTCTGGCGAAATGTCCATAGTTGTGACAATTGTAACACTTCACTTTCGACTTGTTAAAGCCTACACTCTTTCCAACGAACTTCCTGCCCGTTCTGTTCATGAACCTCTTCACCCTTCTAGAGATCATGTCCATCTGCCATTGCAAATCCATCTCCTCTAAGTCATCAGGGCCGATCTGATCATAATCTTCATCAAACGTAGTAGGATCAGATATTTTTCCCTGATGTAGTTCTTGTAGGAAGCAACAAAAGAAGCAAGCAATGCCAGATGATCTTCAGCACTTCTGACACTCAGATGCATAGACCTATTACTGCTGTTATTATTACTTGATTGTTGTCTCTTAGCCCCTGTCGAGCCTCCTGAAGCAGCAACAAAACATACTTCACCCTCAGCATTTGTCACGATCTGCTCATTCTCACATGAGAGAAATGCAGTTGCACTATCACTTGAAGCATTGTTGGAAGATGAAGGTGTAAGACCTTTATAAACCCCCGGATCTTGAACCTGATCATATCCAGTCTCCTTCTTCTTCATATTGAGCTCATAAGCTCTCAATTTCCCAACAACCTCTTCCAAGTCTTTCTTTTCATAATCAGCTTCACCTTTTATCATCAAAGTATAGATATCCCACTTTGCAGGTAAAGCATCCAGCAACTTGTCGTTTATCTCCACATCCGTGTATCCCTCTATGTCATAATTATCTATTTCTGACATCAGATGATAATATCTCATGATAATATCTTCAAGGGATTCATTCCTCATGCCTTTAAACACAGCAAACTGTTTCTTCAGCAGATCCACCTTGTTCTTCTTCACATCAATATTGCCCTCATACCTCTTTTCTAGGGCATCCCACATCTCCTTCGATGTAGTATAACGCTTGAATATATGTTTGATGTCATCAGGTAACGACATCTTTATAGCAGCTAAGGCTTTCTTCTCAGACTCATTCATTCTCTTTTCAGCTTCAGGCATGTTTACATAAGCAGTAATACGTTGTCTGCCCTCAAAATCATGCGTTGGGTTAGCATACCCATCTTGAATATAGATCCACATCCGTGTGTCCTGATATTCAATAAAGGATTGAAACCTATCCTTCCAAGTAAGATAGTTCTCTACCTTCAGCATCTTTGGAGGTTTGTTTGTGGTGCCCAGCCTCATGCTCCATTCTTAACAGTTCATTTAGGTTAGACATATTCGACATTTTTACCGAACCGGCTCGTTAAAAACGTTACAACTTGTCCGAAATGAGTGGTTACCAAATTATATTGTTAGACTCGTCTCGACGATACGATTCTAATGATGTATATTGTCCGATTATGATTTTAGGAATTTTCGTGCCTTTTTTGTCCTAAAAATCACACGAGCCTAACCGTGCAACCCGTTTGTCAAGAATGTTTATGGATCAAATTCTATGTTCGAAAATGTTTAACTTTGGTTACGTCAGTTGGTTAACTTTCCACCTTTTTGTGTATAACTCGGAACAGTGTCAAATCCGGAACAGTAACTCTGATTGATAATCTGAGATGAAAATCCAGAACAGTAATCCGAATTACTAATCTAAGATGGTGATTCGGAATTGCGATCCGAGATGAAATCCGGAATGCACTGTTCTGATCCGAAATGGAATCCGGAATAGATTACTTTGATTCGAGATGGCATCCGGAATAGTTCTGATCCGAGATGGAATCCGAAATAGCTTCTGATCTGAAATTCAATTCGAAATAGCTCCTGATCTGAAATTCAATCCGAAATGGGCTTCTCAGATCCGAATTGCAAGTTTTCAGGATCCGAATTGCAAGACTGTTGATCCGAAATGCAGATTTCTGATCCGAAATTCAAGTCTTCAATCCGAATTGCTTCACTTTTGATCCGAAATCCTGCTGTTAATTCGGAACAGTAACAGAAACCCTAATTCAGCCGCCACAAACTCCAAAACAGCCTCCAAAACATCCAAAAACCCAATTATTCTGCTGTTACGATTCTGAACCGAGCAAAATCAAGAGCCAAATGCTCTGATACCAATTGTAGGTCCCCTTGTCTGTATGGATCTTCACATAATCGTCTATCTAATCTAGAGTGTGGAATCCCCTAGATCAGATTTCACAGAAACAAGAACAGGAACACGAACACAATTCCTTTCAGACTGTGTTCTATTAATTATCTAACACAAAGTGTTTACAATCAATTCAAGACTCTCTCTCTCTCTCTAAACCAGCAACTGAGCAACTAACTGAGCAACATAACCAGCAACCTAAACCCTAATGCAAACCTCCATTTATATAGAGACAGGTTATGCAACTGGGCTAGGGTTTCCTACATGGACTGCTAATGGGTTTAAAGCCCCATTCGTCTACCATGTTCTATTTAGTGTCTAGTTCAGCCCAAGCACTTCTAATTCACTAATACAAAACTAAACCCGTTAACCATTTATCATTTTACTAATTACAAGATATCCAAAGACCAAATCTAAGCTGTTGTCACAAATATGCACCAACAGAAACCAAACCCAGCACTACAGTTGTTCATTAGGCTTCATAAAATCTCGTTTCATGATCGTTTAGGAACGCGTTTAAGGTGAGAAGATGAGAGGTGGGTGATTGATTTAGGTTTATTATATTTTTTAGTAAACTACCAAATTGGTTATGAGGTTTGGTCGTTTTGTCACTTTAATCCAAAACACAAACTTTTGAATCTGGGTCCATGTGGTTTCAATTTTGTTGCCATTTTCATCCAAAAGCAAAATCTAATTTTGACAGCTTACTCTATAATTTTTTTTAGTTTGAGTAAATTTTTAAAAGACAGAACAACCCCTAATGTAAGAAAAAGTTAACAGAATTTTTAGATGGAGTTAATTAAACGATAAAGCATTTCTATATGCTAATGGAGCAAGAAAACAAAAAAAGAATAAAGCAAGAAACAGTGGTAATAGACAAGCTAAATAAACTGTGGTAAAAGGTGTTTATAGGATTTAACATTACACATGTGGGAGTCTCCTCATCCTCCACTGCTCTCCATCACATTTTCTTTTAAAGTTTCAAGACACAGCATGGAGATAGAGATAGAGAGAGGAGTATAGAGACATTAGAGAGGTTGAGAGAATGGAGCGACGACCATGAAGGAACCTGTGCCAATCGCCGTCGAGTAAATTCACATAATTTCTAATTAAATTTGTTATTTTATTATTTAAATAGATAAAATGGGAAGAGCCTCTATTATTAACTTATATCAACTTTCCTTTACAGAAGTTCATAACATTTTATATGTTGTTATTATTTAAGGGGAAAGTAAATACAGTACTATTAGACATCTAAGTTTACACGAAAACATATCAAAATTACGTAGTTTTGATCAAGACTTTAGTTTTAATCAAGACTTTCCTAACAAGCTTAAGGAGCGATTCAACTTGATGAAATCTCATTGAACTGCAAATATATTTCAGTTGCTTCCATAATTTTTTTCTTCTTCTAGATATAGGATTGGAAGAACACTATCTTGAACACTATACGAGTCGTATAGAGTTATATGACTCGTATAAGTACGAGGCAGTACAATGTCTTTCAACAGTGACAGAAAACTGATGGATAATAATACGTCAGCCCTATACGACTCTCATAGAGCTATACGAGTCGTATAGAGCTTTGAAAAATGATTGATTTGAATTTGCATTGTTATATCTGAACGAGATAAACATCTACTTACTTATTTGAATTAGACGTTAGATTTACCGTCATCTTTTACTTGTTGATGTTTTTCAGTTTGTTGTGCTTAGCGGTGAATACGGTTACGATAATACAGGTTACAAACATGGATATGAGGCCTCGTACAGACAACAAAGCTACGACAGCAACGAAGACGGTGGTGAGCCTTCTTACGCGTAGTAGTCATTGGTTGACGAGCAACTCGCTTACCAAACTAAGCATAAAGCAGGTATGAATGTTATATATTTTAAAAAAATATATTATAAATGTTATATATTTCTTAAAATATATAAATTATATTGTTATATATTTTGTTATAATGTATTATAAATGTTATATATTTGTTAAAAACATATTATAAATGTTATATATTTTCTTACAATATTATTATAAATGTTATGTCTTTTTAGGATTTTATTTCTCGCGATGAGCTGGAAAATTGGTAAAAATGTATTATAAATGTTATATATTTCTCAATGTAGCTGTAGCGGTGAGCATGAGAGTACGGTCACAATTAGGAAAACCGGCAACAAAAAATATGGCTGCCCTTTGATGGTGATAGGGTTTCTCGAACAAGTAGATGCGACCCTCCCCGACACAGCTCTTATGTACCATCGCAAGACTCCCTAATACCAAGTACTGTGGTGAAGTCTCAAAAGTCCATAATGCAATGCAGTCGTTCAACGGCTTTTACAAAAAAGAGCTACGCGAGGACCATGGGTTTTTTTTGTTAATCTAAGGAGATGACGTCTATAAACTAGACCTTTTATGTCATGCATGCCTTTCTTTCAAATGAGTAGGAAGTATCGTAATGGGTCCTAGAGAGGATCAAGTCTATGTTGCAAAAGTGTATGGAGCCGCATTTAGAAAAAAAAGAGCTACGTGAGGACCATGGGTTTTTGTTAATTCAGGGGGTTGAATCGGTCGATATAAAGATAAAATTCCAAAAGTGTTGCCCTCAATTTCAAGAATAAAGGATGTCAAGCTTGATGGTCATTGTGGGTTTTGGGCGACAATTGAGGGTTTAGGGATGAGTCAACACCAGTGGAGTTTTATTCGGAGTGAACCCATAGCAGAGATGACGTGCAAAAACAAAGAAATGCGGCGATACATTTTTAATAGGGATTTACTGGGAGATTATGACGTGCAACTAAAAAGAATAAAGTTAATGGATTTGGATTTGTACCCTGTGATCATTGGATGGAGATGCCTCACGCGGGACTCCTGCTTGCTAATAGTTTTGATGTGATTGTTCACCTATTAAGCTTGGGAGGCTCTCAGGCTTTTTTCTCTTCTATCATCATGACTTAGTACGTTACCCTCATCAAGTGGTATCATTGGTATTTGTTGAAAATGGTCATTTCATCAATGTCACATTAGAAGGAGAATATCCAATGCCTTTACCAAACTATCTTACACACCAAGGCAAAGAAGCAGAACTATGGTATCACAACTACGCGCAAGGCATAGAGTGGTGTAGGTCGATAATGAATCCAAACTCAGACGCCACTGTGTACGAGATCATATAGTGTATTTTAAATGCATTTTGTTTGTATAATGTAATTTAATGTTTTTTGTTTGTATAATGACACAATACGACACGTAACCAACAAAATACACCGTAATATGACATCGTATAGAAATATACGCCACAATATGACACGTACAGAAAATATATGACAAAATACATCATAATATGCCATAATACGACACAGACATACAATCTACGACACATACGACACATATAGACAATAAACGTCACAATACTGAACATAACCCATACGACACGTATGGACAAGATATGCCACAATACGACACGTATAGACAAAATACGTCATAATACGACATTTAATGACAAAATACATCAATTAATGATACGGTACGACACGTATTGGTTCAATACGTCACGTAAGGATACAATTGGATTCAAAACAAAATGACATGTAATCATAGAATAGAATACGATACCGGGCGTAACGAACGTCGCCTATACAACGTATATATACAATATACTTCATAAAACATGTAATGACAAAATTAACCACAATACTTGGGGTGAAAACAAGCCGAGCGGCTCGAAACGAGCTGAGCCTTATCGAGCCCGAGTTCGAGCCTTGTATGTAAAGCTTGTTAGGCTCGTCAAGCCTTATCGAGCCTAAGTTTAATAGTAATCCTTTATTAATATTTTGTAAAGATTAGTAAATGAAGGATGAGGACGATGTGTGGTCATAAAAGTCGGGTAGTAACATACTAGATTCCTACGTCAAGCAAGTGAGGTCTGAAATTATCAAGTACTTCTAACACTGACATACAACCTGTCCTTTTTATATATAGGAAAACAGCGATTCCGAAGGTTAATTGTTTTGTGTGGGTTAACTAATAAAATTCCAATGGCGAAAGGTTTGTTGGCAAGAGAGATTATGGTGGAGGATGGCACGTGTCTGGGCTAGGGGATACATGCGGAGTCATCTGATCATCTTCTTGTATCTTACTTGGCGGCAAAATCGGTATGGTGGCAAATATGTGTATGGGTTAAAACCTCGATCCTATCTCAATTCGAGTCCGTGAATCAAATTTCAGTTCTTCCTCAAGTTGGAGATGCCCAAACAAAAGAAAGAAATCGTGTATGCAATATGTTTAATGATGATATGGAGGCTGTGGATCGGGAGGAATGATAAGATATTTAAAAGCGTCAATACAACAACGCAGAAATTGGTGGAGTATAACCCTTCAAAATTGGAGCAGTTTTACATGGAGCCTTTGGCTAGAAATGGCAGTGTTTATAGTTGATAGATGTTATAGATGTTTGGGTGAAACCTGTTATGATGGAATAGTTGGGTGTTGTACTTTGGTTGCATAAGTGATGCTGTTGTCTTTGTGATGATTTTTCGTATTCTCCATTGATTAGCAACCTGCTGAGCATGGATTAGGTGTTCTATTTGTGATGATTTTTTGTATTCTCCATCGAAATGTGACCAAACTTCGGGGTTTCGCTTCGTTGGAATAACACGAACCACCATGTCCGTAGTAGACTCGCCAACATTGACTGAATCATGAGCACTAGAGGTCGCCATAATTTCTTCTTTTTTGAGAAATATTGAACAAGAAAGTGAGCGTTTTTAAGAGTTTTTAGAGATTAGAGAGTTGTGTGATTGAACCTAAACACCCAATACTCTCTTATACTAGTTAGGGTGAATTTAGGAACCAAAAAACGCAAATAAAGGCTAGTTTTGAACCCCAACGGTAATATTACCGTTTCTGCAGCTGCTAACGATTTCCGGTTAAAAAACCGGGTTTTTTATAACGTTATCGAATAACCGGTCTTTTTTTAACCGGTTTCGCTAAACACAGATCGTAACCGGTTTGTAATTGTCGAATTCGATTAGTAACCATAACCGGTTAAAAAAACCGGGTTTTTTATCAACCGGTTATTTTTTTTACAGGTTTCGGTTTTAAAATCGATTTTTTTGTACATCTCTAAGTATAATACGCAAGAAACTATTGTTAATCACCGTGATCTAGACGTACCTTATTTTCTTAAAACTCAGTCCTATCACCGAAAAAAATTAAGACCCTGTAATTTGCATTAAATTAATTCATGATTTTGTTTTTGTAGATTTTAGTCACACACTTTGGTTTAATCTAGAATACATGTCCCTTGTCAAGTTATGTTTTATTCTATTTCAAATTGAAATGAAATACTTACAACATCTCTTTAATAAAGACAAACAATCAAATGAATCTTGTGGTGCGAAGTGAATGTGAAAAATAGAATGAATATATAATAAATAATTATTATTTTGAATGACTAGAAGAATGCTAATAAGGATTCCAAGTAAATATGGAAAAAGAGATTAGGAAGAAAATAATCAAATAATCCAACCTTAAGAAGGGCCCATAAACCAATTACACAAAAGCTAAAATAATTAATAAATTTTAATTTGCAATCATAATAAATATTTTATGATAATCTCATAAAAAATTGGTGAATTACACTAAAGCTAAAATAATAAATAAATTAATTATAATATTTATTACTTAAGTATTTAAATAAGTTTATTAAAAAGTTATAATTTCAGGGTGAAATTTATTTTAAAACAAATAAGTGAGTTTAATTTGTATTTTACCTATTAAAATAAAGTGTTAAAGAAAAGAAATCAAATCGGTTTAATTTGTATCGTTAACAAGGAAATTTTAGTAAAATCTGAATTACTTTTTCTTTTTGAATTTTTTTAACTATCATATGTATATTTAAGTTTATTTTATTAACGTTTATTCTATTTTGTTTTTATTAAATCCAAACAAATTCAAAATATTTTGATTTATTAAATTACGTGTACACACTGGCTCTAACCTTGTTATTAGAGTTAATTACGTCGTTAGTCTCTATGGTTTGTAAAAAGTAACAACCTACGGGTACTAATAGTTTAAAGTAACATTCTAAGGTATTAACCTTTTAACTTATAACAAACTAGGGTACTAACACTTAACCCGAGATTTTTAACAAAGTTTATGGGTAATTAGATCCTTTGGCATTCTCCAATGATTAAAACTAATAAAAACCCCGTAGACGAATGGGAATTCGTTTGTTTTCGATAACCCCGTTATGCTTCACATCAAAAAGATCACATGAAACTTAAGATAGAAAATTAAACCCAATATATTTTGAAAACCAACTATACCCATTACTATAGCCCTTATTTATAAAGTTAAAACCCAATGACTTAACGAACTATATCCAATTAGTTAATCACCCATTAGTGGGCCCAAAATAAAACCCATAGCCCAATACATGTGTAGAAGGGAGAGACGGAAATTTTTAGGGGCCCATTTTCTGTTCTTGCCCTGGGCCCACAAACTTTTTGACAATGGATACAAACAGACCTGTGAAAAAGGATAATTCTAGTTTCCACTATAATGGTGTAGACTAAAAAATTATATGACAATGGATTTTCTAGTAATTAAAATTGAAATAACAAAGCTGCCCCTTGAAAACTAATAAAATAACTAAGTGTGTGTTACTTGTGTTTTTGGAAGCTAAGTGAACAACTGGTAAAAGGTCAGATACATATACACCATATAGTCATGATTCAGGTTTAAAACCATTGTGTAAATGTAATGCATGTGTATATAGTTTGAATAACAAATAATTGTTATATAAAATCTCCCTTGCATAGAAAGTTTTCATGATCTGATTATAAAAGAGTATGATGTGTAACAACCTCTTTACCTTTGATAATCATCAAAAGCTAAAAGACGTTTTAGAAACCAGTACCAGAAGATAAACATATGTCTATTAAACGTATTGTACATTAAGTAAGTTAGTAAGTAGCAAAAGTAAGCTAATATGATAATGTTTTTAAAATTATTAAATAGCTAAGAGGCCAAAAATGATGACAAGGACCTCTATTTGGAGCACAATAGTTATTGCATCAACATGGATCTTTGTGTCTTATGGGTTGTTGGAGCATAATAAGACACAACGATCCATGCATGTATCTTTTGTGTCTTGTAAAAATTTGGGCCTTTAATACAAAACTAAAGGAGGAAGCACTAAGAATTACGTTGCTCATTGTTGATGCAAGTGATCAACTTCTAATATTTATTTTTCTTTTAGTCAAAAAGTTTGCTGTAAGATGGTTTTCTCCTTTCCATCCCAATCCCATCACGCCCTCTAGAGGCGTGTTTCATGTTGTTCACGCCTATAACCCATGCGACATGGAATGGGCGTTATTCCCTTACGAATATATACATTTTTACACACACTTACGCAGAATATCATACTATCCATCAAAATACATATGAAAGAAGTCTAAATTTAGGGTTCATAAATTCAGTACCAATTCACCCTAAAGACCCAAATCAAGTGTAAGATACAACAAACGACATATCGATAGGGCAAAATGCATAGTGAAATGAGAATGATCTTGCCCACCATCCTAGGGATGAGCATTCGTTACCGGGTACCGGTACTGAACCATACCAGGTATATTCGATATCGGTTCTCATTTTCTCTGTTTTTCGGTACCGATATCTACAAGTAAAACACCAATAAATACAGGTACCGAACAAATAAATTCAGTATCATGTTCGGTACCAAACAAATAATGTGCTTATCCCTGCACCACCACCCATAAAGAGTTAAATGCTTGGTTGGTCCCTGTTGTTTGCAAATATTGCAAACTTGGTCCCAGTGGTTCATTAATTACACACTTGGTCCGGTGGTTGTAATTTTTGCACTCGGGTGGTCCTTATCACTAACATATGTTAAATTTCTCAGTTAAGTGTGTAGAAATGACTAATTGCCCTTGACCAATTAAAAAAAAAGTTAAAGAAATATAAAGATAGATGGGGCCCACCATCATCTTCCTCATCCTTCATATCTATCTCTCTCTCTCTCTCTTAAAAACGTTAAAAAAATCAACAAAATTCTGATCTCACAACCACAAATTACATCAATATCACCACAATTTCAAGAGATTCAGTAGCAAATAGCAATAAGACAACTATAACAGATCAAACACAAAAAAAAAATCTATGAACATCTGCCATGGAAGATGAAGTCGGAAGCTTTCATCTTGAACCCTAAACATAACTCACTACAAGCTCTCAAAATCCTTGAAGCTCTGAAACAAGCTTCACACGAACTGCATCAGAACCCGATGTCAACAACCTTTAGATAACAAACCATTTTCCTGTTCATCTGCCATTAAAGCTCTTTTGGAGCTCGAACATGAATCAGATTCCTCTTCTCCATAACTACATTATCCACTGACTTAACCACTCGCAAAACTCTCATTCATAACTGTAGCCGGCCAGATTCCTTTTTTGTTTTTCCGGCGACCAGATTTGGGTTTAAGTGGTTGTGGTTGGGGTGGTGCGCTGAAGGTGACGGTTGTGGTGGTGGTAGAGGTTGTGGTGGTGGGTTGAAGGTGACGGTAAAGGTAATGGTGGTGGGTTGAAGGTGACGGTGGAGGTGGAAGTGGTGGTGGGTTGACGGTGGAACTGTAGGTGGAAGTGGTGGTTGGTTTAAGGTGGAGGTGGTTTTTAGAGAGAGAGAGAGAGTGGGAGAAAGGAAGAAGATGAGGGGCCCCACCCATCTTATATATTTTTTTTAACTGGTCAGGGTTAATTTGGTCATTTTGCACACACTTAACTGATAAATTTAACACATGTTAGCAATAAAGATCACCCGAGTGCAAAAATTACAACCACTAAGACCAAGCGTGTAATTAGTGAATCACTGAGACCAATTCTACAATATTTGTAAACCACTGGGACCAACAGGTATTTAAGTCACCCATAAACCAATTAAAACGTTTCCCACAACAACGCCACCTAAACCAATTAAAACGTTTTAGTCAGTATTCAGTCCGTTCATCTATCGTACATAATTATTTATTTGCATCCCGCTGGATTTTATACATATCACACTCTGTCTCCGCTATATATATACCTTCACACTCTGTGTAATCTTCCGCGCTTTCTTCTTCTTCTTCTTCTTCTTCAATATTCTCTGAATTTCTTCTTCACATTGTTTCTGATACGATACGAATTCGGATTCGGATCAAGTTCATGTAAGTTCGTATACCTCAAATCCTTCTAATTTATTACTTTCAATCGGAAATGCTTTGCTTTAGACCCAAAATTCAACGATTTCTATTTATTAATTTCATCATGTTAATCAGATCTGTTTACTTTAAGGTGTGTTTTAGCTTTAGATTTGCTGTTTAAGCTTGAAACTGAAGCATGTTATCAGTATAATGCCGGATTTCAGTTTGTTAAATTAGGTTAAATGTTTCAGATTTGGATGTTAGTTATTGTAATTGCTGCAGATCTAGTTGTAATTTTGTTTTGATTTTAGGGCATTATAGTGATTAAAAACTTATTATTTATGTTTGATTTGAAACTGATGTTAGGGATTAAGTATTTGTAGATGTTGAGTAACTTTGTTTATGTTAATTATGTTCAGATTGAGCCAGTATGACTTCTTATACGCCAAAAAACATCCTCATAACCGGGGCAGCTGGATTTATCGCGTCTCATGTCGCTAACCGCCTCGTTAGAACCTATCCGGATTACAAGATTGTAGTGCTTGACAAGCTTGATTACTGCTCAAATCTTAAAAACCTAAACCCCTCTAGATCCTCTCCCAATTTCAAATTCGTTAAAGGAGATATCGCGAGTGCAGATCTAGTCAACTACCTGTTGATAACCGAATCAATTGATACCAAATTGCACTTTGCAGCCCAAACTCATGTTGACAACTCGTTTGGAAACAGCTTTGAGTTCACTAAGAACAACATCTATGGCACCCGTACTTCTAGAAGCCTGCAAAGTCACTGGTCGGATCAAACGGTTCATCCACGTCAGCACTGATGAGGTGTATGGCGAAACGGAGGAATATGCGGTTGTGGGAAACCATGAGGCTTCACAGCTTCTTCCTACGAACCCGTATTCCGCCACAAAAGCTGGTGCAGAGATGCTTGTGATGGCTTATGGGAGGTCTTACGGCTTGCCTGTGATCACCACTAGAGGAAACAACGTTTATGGCCCGAATCAATATCCGGAGAAACTCATCCCTAAGTTCCTTCTGTTATCCATGAGAGGGAAGACCTTGACGATCCATGGTGACGGGTCGAATGTTAGAAGCTATCTTTATTGTGAAGATGTTGCAGAAGCTTTTGAAGTTATTTTACACAAAGGTGAAGTTGGTCATGTTTACAATATTGGAACCAAGAAAGAAAGGCGAGTTCTTTATGTTGCTAAAGATATATACAATCTTTTCAATCTGGATCATGAATCCAGCATCAAGTTTGTTGAAAACAGACCTTTTAATGATCAAAGATACTATCTTGATGATGAAAAGCTCAAGAGTTTGGGTTGGGCGGAAAGAACCACGTGGCAGGAGGGTTTGAAAAAGACTATGGAGTGGTACACCAGCAACCCTGATTGGTGGGGTGACGTGTCAGGTGCACTGGTTCCTCATCCATGTATGCTGATGACGCCAGGTGGTGTTGAGGGAGTGGTGGAAGTGTCTGAAAACGTCCAATCAGATTCACCTCATTCCGGGATCAACTCTTCCCAGTTTGGAAAAGCGGGTCCCATTTCGAAAACCGGTTCAAACCCGCCTAGTAAACCGGCCTTCAAGTTCTTGATCTATGGTAAAACCGGGTGGATCGGTGGGCTGCTTGGGAATATATGCGAAAAACAAGGGATTCAATACGAGTATGGAACAGGTCGGTTGGAGAACCGGGCCCAGATTATTTCTGATATCCAAAACATCAAACCGACCCACGTGTTCAATGCAGCCGGTGTCACGGGTCGACCTAATGTGGATTGGTGTGAATCTCACAAACCCGAAACGATTCGTACCAATGTCTCTGGAACCTTAAATCTAGCAGATGTCTGCCGCGAAAACGGGATCTTGATGATGAACTTTGCCACTGGATGCATATTTGAATATGATGCTAAACATCCTGAAGGATCCGGAATCGGGTTTAAAGAAGAAGACATCGCCCAATTTCACCGATTCATTCTATTCCAAAACCAAAGCAATGATAATCCACAATTATTCACTGATTATGAATTAATTTCATATAAAAAATGTAACATTTTGTTGCTTATAACTTTTATCTATAGGTTGAGGATCTTTTAAAAGAATATGACAACGTGTGCACACTTCGGGTCCGAATGCCGATATCTTCGGACCTGGACAACCCGCCCAATTTTATTACTAAAATCACACAATATGATAAGGTTGTGAATATTCCAAACTCGATGACCATATTGGACGAGCTTTTGCCCATTTCGGTTGAAATGGCAAAGCGTAACTTGAAGGGGATATGGAACTTTACAAACCCGGGACGTAACGAGGTTTTGGAGATGTATAAAGAGTATATAAACCCGGAATTTAAATGGAAGAATTTCACACTTGAAGAACAAAGTCGAGTGATTGTGGCACGAGAAGCAACAATGAGTTGGATGTGTCGAAGTTGAAGAAAGAGTTTCCTGAATTGCTGTCGATTAAAGAGTCATTGGTTAAATACGTATTTGCACCCAACAAAAAAATTTGATTTAGGCTTTTCTAAACTTGTTTGCTTATTACATTGTATCTTTAAACTCTCATGATTGTATGTTGCTACTTGTATTTATGAAAACGTGTGGTTTGAATACTGATACATAACCAAGTTTAGGCATACAATTACTATAATTGAATAAACACTTTTATTTATTTTCTTCCAATCTTATACACAAAATTGTTATATAACTTTATCTTTTTGATCTCTCGTCACTTTTATTTAGTATTTGTTTATGTATTAAACACCCTCTGAAAACGTGTACCTATGTAATTTTTTAATTATACAATATTACAACATTATTTCGATAGAGTTTGATATAAATAAAATTGCTAGATTCCTTAGAGATAGTTTTAGTTATTTCGATAGAGTTTGATATAAATAAAATTGTTAGATTCCTTAATACACTATGAGATAGTTTTAAATTATATTTGTAAAATAGAAAATTATTAATACGAGACTAGCCCTGCACATGTCTCTTTTAGAGGAAGGTTAAAATGTATGTGTGACATTTTCCCTTGAAAAAAATATTAGCATAAATCTCCTAATGATGTAGTTTAAATAGTATAGATTTGTGTGAGAATTTGAAGAAAATGAGGTGTTTTGTTTGCAAGAAGAATACTTAAAGATGACAGTTGTGAGCAGCGAGTTGGGTGGTCCACTAGATCACCGCCTCTATGATCCACCGACGTAGCTGGCTGGGTGTTTCCGTCTCTCACGCTCACCGTTTCTCCATCCATGCACATCTAAAATGCCGTATTTGTACGTAACGTGTGACACATATGAAAGACAATGGGGTAATTCATAATTCACATTTAATAATGGATAACTGACATTCAAATAATTATCAACAACGATTTAAAAGCCGGACTCCAACGCCTCTTAGCTAAAAGCTATTGAATTGATCATGCACCTGTGATTCAACTTATTTTAAGTGAAGGACACAACACGGATAAAACTTATATAACTCAAGTCATTCGTGAACTACTCAAGGTCGGCTAGCTAAATGTTTGAATCGAGCCGAATCCGAGCTTCATTTAGCGAGCGCAAGTAGGCTCACGAGTCTAAACGAGCTTTTGTATCATATGTTTTTTTAATATTAAATATATATATATATATATATATATTATATAGTGGAGAGTTCAAATGAGAAGAAATTTTTTTTAAGAATAAAAAGAATAACTTTTAAACCAATAGAAATTCTCCATTTACTTCATTTAATTGTGCATTTAATATTATGAAAAATGGCATATCTTTTACTGGATGAATGGTTGGACCGAGTAATCGTCAACTACCGGTTCAACGACCGAACCAGTTTACAAAACATTACCTACAACCATTTTGTGTTGGAATCCTTAATCAAACACCAGTCTTGCACACACATATGATGACAATAAAATAATATAAACTTTATACATACGAATCTATGTAACATGGACCGAAAAGTGCATCACCGATTTAGAGGCGGACACGCAAGCTACCGGCACAACAACTTATCACCCATGCTTGTCTATTCCATAATAGTCATGACAACGTGACATTCCCGTTCGATCAATCCCAAGAATCTCACCACTAATACATATCAATCATGAATCATGTGACCATTAAGTCTAATATTAATCCACCAACAAAACAATTTAGAATACAGGATTTGAGGACATGAAGAATAGCGTTATTTAACATGTGGACGCCATATTAGCATGCGTTAGAAAAATGGCGTGGTTAAAAAAAAAAAGAGAGGTGGGAAGGGCCATGGAAGAGGGGCTTATCCGACAAGTGACACATATTTTTTATTATTAATTTTATTTAATAATTACATAGTATCTATTAATTTTTTTTAAATAGCATTATTACTAATATAAATAATAAAAACACTTACAAAGTTTAAATAAAAAAAGATTATATTACTATCATTTTTCCGATAGAAATCTTGTCCCAAAGTTTGTGATAAAGCTCGTAATTCGGTTCCAAAAATCGTCACTATGATGGTTGATACCTATCAAAAAATTATACATTTTAAAAAAAATATGTTATCCGTTATAAATGTATTTTTACAATAAAAAAATTCAAAATATACCTATAACCGAATTCTCCAAAATCGAAAACCAAGCTTTCGTCAATACCAACTCTTTGTCGTTTGTCCACGGATATGCACGACAATCCTCTTTTGCTTTTTCCTTTTCGGACTCGGTTTTCTTTTATGGTTTCGTTTTCTTCGCATAGAGGATTCGGGTTGTGTAGGTTAAGTTTCCGGTACAAATTTGGGTGTAGGTGGAGTTTGTGATCGAGGAGTGAGCGGTTGTTGTGGAAACATAAAAGCTAGGTTGGCAAGAAGATGATTGTATGCTTCGCATCGTTAAAACGTAATTGGTTCGGTTGGGACCCTTGAGGCGGCGAAGCGGTGTTCGGTAGTTCGCCGAAACCATACGGGTTGTTCGGATTAAAATTGCAGTTGTGTGGATGCATTATTTTTTATAAAAAAGGTTGAAAGATTCTATAAAAATGAATGTTGGGTAGAAGAGAGTGAGGTAGAAGTGGTGAAAATGGTGAGTTTTTTTATATAGTTGGGGTGATCGATTTTTTAAAATAAAAAATCTTTTTCTTTTTTAAATATGTCGTTGGACTCCAACGG
Organism: Scalesia atractyloides; assembly: GCA_947069175.1. NCBI lineage: Eukaryota > Viridiplantae > Streptophyta > Magnoliopsida > Asterales > Asteraceae > Scalesia > Scalesia atractyloides. The sequence goes on along the minus strand of CAMTDV010000020.1, from coordinate 67,266,315 downwards.
CTACCTGCCACATCCAACCAATGCACGCCACGTCAACGAAGAATAAACACAACGCCGTAGAATTCTTCAAGGGCTTGAAACAACGCCGTTGACAATGCGAGGAACGATGTGACGTGTACAACGTGAAAAGACATAAAGGCCGCTCTTCCACACACAGTGTGTGGTCTACCAAGCAACAATTAACAAACTACAGAAATCTTTAATACTAAACCTATTGAATCACATGTTCGTATGCATTTTCGTGATGCTCTAGAGTGATCTCTCAGAAAACCGACCACATCATCAGACATAGGAAGGAGGTACTTGGCATTTGTGTGGTTTCGTCTAATCGTAATTGAAATATAATTATCTTTTTTTTAGGTTTGTTACATTTCATTTAATTTTATCATAAGAAGGTGATGAATGTCTCGCTTCCTAACAACACAGTAAAATGTAAATGTTATTGTATTTGTTGATGTTTTTTACTATCTCCTCTTAGAGTATTGTTAGCTAATTTTCAACAATGCCTCTTATTTGCCATTAGAAATTAAGTACTATTTAAACTCACCCATGCTTTTGACATTAAGCATGATCCATTCAAAATTAAAATATACAGATTAAAGTACAACTAGTACTAGGACACTCGCGTTGCGAAAGAGGCGTTACACAATGAAGAGTAACGTCATGTCGCAAACCTGTGAGTTAAAGGAGGCGTTGATATGTATGTGAATGTACTTGAATTTATGCTATCTGCATGCAGTGTAATCATTCATACACGTGTGAATTTAGTATAATTCGTTAATTTACACATATATATTCAATATAACATTTTGGTATATGTATTTATTATTACTTATTTTTTTTTTTTACACAAATGTACTCTATATTTATTAATGTTATTATTTTTAAGAATTTTGAAGTGTTTCATTCAAAAACTGTAAATTAAAGATTTCATGAAAAGTAATAAATATTAATTAATCTTAATTTATTTAAATAAAACACCTTTTTTTATAGGCAACCAAACAACTTCTGAAAAATTATCAATTAGGGGTGTTTGGGATTGTTTATTTTAGTTAATTTATAACTTATTAACTTTTTGAAAAGTTAAATGATGTTTGTGTTTGAAAGTGTATGTGAGGGAAAAAGTCAATAAGCCACTCCATTATGACTTGTTAACTTTTTCAAAAATCATAAGGAGTTTTAAAAAGCTAAGCCAAACACCCCTTTAGTAGACGAAGTATAAAAATGCAAGGGTAACACAAAGAATATTTTGAAGGTGTGACCCACTTGATAGAGAAAACGGCCACAAAAAGAAGGGATGAACATAAGAATTATTTATTCTGGGTTAATACCTTCATGCTGCGGACGGACTGCGGAGGCATTAAACACCATCCCTTTTATTTTGAAGGTGTGACCCAATAGATAGAGAAAAAGGCCACAGAATAAGGGGATGAGCATAACATCCATCTATTTTGAATTAATACCTTCATGCTGGGTAGGCATTAAACATCATCCCTTTTAGTTGTTAAAGGGTGCCGATGACGTCTTCCGTTAACTCAATAACAGGTGTTAACCCTTGAGAAATGGGTCCACCCAATTTTAATTATTTAACTACACCTAATTATTGGATATTTGGTTATTTTCAAATTTCTACGTGACTATAACATGATGATGATGTGGCAATGATATAGTTAAATGCAATCAATATTACACTCAGGATAATGTGTAACACTACTTGTACATAATGCAATAAAAATTGTAAATATTATATAGTGTTAAGAACAAGTAATTATGAAAGCGAGTAGTTCTATATTTTTTTATCATAATGCATACATACATACATATATACTTGAGGATGAAACATCATACAACTAAAACTCCTACATATTAGAAGTAATATCCTTCATGAAAAACCTTACTAAGAAAACTCAATAAAACAAAACTTAGTTAAAGGGAAAAAATACAATATGTATAATTCTCCCCCTGAATTTAACAAACATCTTTCAATCTACGAAGCTATATCTTGTGTGATAGTTGCTCGAAACTGTTCTAGGTAAAGATTTTGTGAATAGGTCAACTAAATTTTCAGTTGACTTGATCTGGTGAACATTTTTCCCCCACTTTCTGCAATTCATATGTTTGAGAAAAACTGTGGTGAGATGTGATTTGTTCGATCACCCTTGATGTAACCTTCCCTGATTGGAGCTATGTAAGCAACATTGTCTTTGTAAATAATTATTGGCTCCTTAATTTGGTCTAATCCACATGCTTCTTGTATGTGATTAATTATCGATCTCAACCACATGCATTCTCGACCGACATCATATAGTGCTATCAATTCGACATGATTTGATGACGTTGCTGTAAGTGTTTCTTAGTTGACTTCCAAAAAATTGTTGTGTCGCCATACGTGAATACATAACATGTTTGAGATTTTGCTTTATGTGGATCTGATAGATATACCCAATAAACTGGGCCTTTTGATCTTTTGAGTAGAAAAGACCTAGTCTTGTGTCTCGCAAATATACCTGAATATGTGTTTTATTCCATTCTAGTATCTACGTGTTGGATTCAAACTGTATCTTGCTAGTACATTACCAAAAATGCAATATCGGGTCTTGTGTTATTTGCAAGATACATAAGAGCAACGATCGCACTCAAGTACGGTACTTCTAGACCAACTAGTTCTTTGCCTTATTCTTGAGGGCGGTAAGGATCCCTATGTGGATCTAGCGGTCGGACAACCATGAGTATGCTAAATAGATGAGCTTTATCCCTAATAAACGTACTAATAACTTATGGATGTAGTTTGACTGATCAATGAATGTACTGTTACAAAGATGCTCGAACTGCAGGCCATGGCATAATTTTGTTGTATCGAGGTTTTTCATTTCAAATTCTCTCTTTAAAATATTAGCAGTTTTTTCTATCTCTTCAGGAGCTCCGATGATGTTTACATAAACTGCTATTACTTCAGGAGCTCCGATGATGTTTACATAAACTGCTATTATAGTAAATTTTGAGTGTGATCTTTTTATAAAGACATGTGGGCTGATTACATCCGACTTATAACCTTCTTTTTTTGAGATATTCACTGAGTCGATAGTACCACATACGACCACAAGACTCAGTTATTTTTCCTTGGGGTTCCGTTCCATATTTCATATAGATAGAAGTATTTTACTATTATTATATGTTAAATGAGACCAAAAAGACGAAATGGAAATAAAAATTCTAGATTTTAATAGAGGAGATAACGATGTGGAAAACAAGACAGGAATTCTCTACAATGACACTGTAGACCAATGGAAGGGATGTAGCGCAGCTTGGTAGCGCGTTTGTTTTGGGTACAAAATGTCACGGGTTCAAATCCTGTCATCCCTACTTCGATATTCCTTTTTATTTCTCATCAAACGAATGGCATCTTCTTCTGGAAATCCTAGCTATTCTTAGCATGATATTGGGGAATCTCATTGCTATTACTCAAACAAGCATGAAACGTATGCTTGCATATTCGTCCAGATTGTTTAAGACCATATAAAGACCTCTTTAGTTTTATAGAGCATATATCTCGGGGTACTGATTTTAGGGATTTTCATGTAGATGTACTTTTCAAGTGTCTCATACAAGTATGTAGTGACGACATCATAAGTCTAATTTGAAGTCCTTCTAAGATTGCAAGCCAATTAGAAATCTAAGGGTTATCGCATCCACTACAGGGGAATACGTTTCCTCATAATCAACTCCTTGGATTTGAAAACCCTTATGCTACAAGGCGTGCCTTATTGATGTGCTGAAGACGGTCTATAAAAACTAACCTAATCTAGACACCCTAGTTTTATATTTATAAACTAAGACTCTCTAAATGCTAGACCACTGACAGGCAAGTGTACCTATCGTATGAGTAAAGCCTAATGAAGTCCGAGTATCGAACCCACGAGACACTAGCGATGCTAACTAGAATCTGACCCAACTAGTGCTTAATTGGTTTTAAAGTTGTTTTGAGGATTTTAATTAACTAATATCCTAATATTAACTAAGATGAACTAGACTACCTAGACACAGGCTGAAGTCTATTATGGTGAAATCAAGGATGTGGAAGTACTACCCAGGTTTGGAATCCTATTTGTGACTCTCGGTTCTCGGTTTTCTCTTGGCAATGGTAACTGTGATGGAACCAGAATCCTATAATACGACCCTCTAAGTCTAAAGATAAGCTGAATCACCTCCCGGTCTCATCAACCTCTCCTAATCCTAAGGATCCTAAAGGTCAAATAAAACTCACTGGTATGGATTAGATCACCTCCCGGTCTCTCCAACAATACTAAAATACCTAGAGACTAAATCTCCTCCCGGTCTCACTAATCACAATACACCCTAGAGTGTACGGGGTAACCTAAAAACACTCGACAAGACTTAGGAAAGCAAATACTACTAGGGAATCTAGACAGATCTCCTCCCGGTCTCACTGCACCTAAATACCTAGTACCAAAGACAAACCTAACTATCTATCTTCTTCCGGTCTCAAGAATAGATAGAACACTAAACTCCTCTAAATGAACAAACAATGTTCCTATGGGATACGTGCACCATAAACCATAAACTAGTTACGAACACAAAGTAGGTAACCTAGCATGTATCTATACATGAAAGACATTCACAAAGAAACACAAGGAACAATTATAAGATAATAAATTAAAATAAAGTATGCACACACATCTAGTCAAATATTTTTAAAGTCCTTTTACTTTAATATTTAACCATCAATTAATTACCAAATACTAAGAAATTATCAATTTACACAAATAATCATCATAAACCCAAGTAGATAAACTAATTAACCAAGAAATATAAGAACGAAAACCAAATCCACATAAAATAACAAATCATAGTATCTAGTATGAAAAACACAAAGTCTAACAAAATCGATAACTAAAAGTTTGCGAACCGGACCCGATTCTTGATTCTTCAACTTGAAACTTGAACCAATAAACCTTCACCACCAAGAATCGCCCTCTGATCCCCCTGTTTGCGTATGTATTTTTTTTTCTCTATGCGTCGTAGAGTGGGAATAATATATTTTAGCCGCCTCATCTTTCTTTAATTCACCTCAAGATTCTTGTATTGCTATCCCCTTAATTCCCTTTGCGTTTGAAGTAACAACCCACCAATCAGCCCAATGATGTAATCACGTTAGTCCACAAAATATGATATTGTGGGCCTTTTAATTCTTTTATTATATAATATCTCGAGCCCATTAATTTTTTTTTTGACTTTGGTCTCCTTTAATACAATTCCTAGAATTAATAACAGTGAGTCAATTGATTATATTGCCATTTTGGTAATCAATTATTTGTACGTGCTCTTCTAGGGTTTTAGATATATAATCATTTTTATTGATTACATCCGTTCTAGAGTTTTAGATATATAATTATTTTCATTATTACATCCGTTGCTATAGCATGTACGAATATGTATCAACATGTGTTTTATTTTGGTACCACACTGTACTATTTTGTATATAATTAATAGAGATCTTATTTTTGTTTGGTACAATGTCTCTTCTGGAATTTCATTATCCAATGAAATTATATTAGTCTCTTTTGAGACATTTACCTCTTTTGGGTTTCATTTACTAAGTTTTCAACAACTGATTTATTCTATTTTTTTTATTTACGTGGGTTCTTATCTTTCGAACCTATTGGTCTCCCACGCTTTCTTTGTACGGTAATCGCTTATGGATTACTTTAATTCGAGAAGGTGCATTTGATGCTGGTATATGTGACTTTGTCACCCTATTTGTGTTTATGAATGCATCTAGTAATTCATTTTCGATTCTTTGAAAATGTATAATCTTTTGGACTTTAGATTCACATTGACCACTTCGGGGGTCGAGATTTGCTAACGATGATGCATTCCATGTTGACTCTTGTGCTACCAGTTTTTCTTTACTCTAATCTCCCACTAAGACTCAGAATACTGTCTCATTAAACTGGTAGTCAGCAAAACGTGCTGTAAACATGTCACCCGTTAATGGTTCTAAATATTTAATAATAGACTTAATGGTTCTAAATATTTAATAATAGACGGGGAGTTAAAACAATATAAATGCCCAGTCTTTGTTGTGGTCCCTTTATGGCATGTTGTGGTGGCAATATTGGTACATATACCGCACCCAAATATTCTGAGGTGCGACGGATTTGGTTCTTTTCTGGAGACAAGTTGTAATGGGTGAAGAAACACCGGTTGAACCTAGGGATATCCAGGGATATATTAGTTACAACCGAGGGATTTCTGCATAAAAGGGTTGTCTCTTCGCTCATTCTTCAGGGTGATCTCACTCAGGCTGATCTGCAAAACTAGTAGCCACCGTTAGTCTCCTCACGTGGAAAATGGTGGTTTTCTCCGTGACCACACTCCGACGTGAGAATAAGTATTTTGGTGATTGAAAGTAATAAGACAATAAGCTTAAAGTAGCAAGCAATAAGTTCGAGTATTTGTGAATGTGCTATCAGCCGAAAGTGGAGAAGGTGTAACAGTCACTAGCATAAGTATGGTTGGTGCACAGTCTGACGTCTGCATTACTGTTCATGCGACGCTTGTCAGACGCGACATGCCGAGTAACCATTGGTCACAGCTCTGCCACTCCGTACCCTTGAGTATGGTCAACACCTCTTAGTGCTTATCCCTTCTGCGAGGTTGTCAGTGCTTTCCGGCCAGCACAGAGTGGCAGGGATAAATCCTTTTGTCCACAAGACTATGAGGTGCTCTCGTATTTGTCTTGGCCTTGCAAGGTTGTAGGATTCGTGACTAGAGGGCTGTTTGTTCGCGCATAGTCAGGTAGCCTCCACGTTTAAGTCTAACTTGCCGTTGTGCCAAGTACACAAGGTTTGTTGTGTGACTTATATTGTTTGATCTAACTTGCCGTTGCGCTGAGTGCGCAAGGCTCGTTGTGTGACCTACATGGGTTGGTCTACTTTACTGTTGCGCTGAGTGCTGGTTCATTGTATGACCTATTGGTGTTGGTCTAATTTACCGTTGCGTTGAATGCGCAAGGTTCATTGTATGACCTGTTGGTTTCAAGGAAGGCACACCATTGCATATTGCGCGCAAGGTTATCCTTGTAGTTATGTTTTGAGGGTATAGTTCCTTGCGCAGGCGCAAGGTTTTTGGGACCATACCCCTCCAAGTCCCCCAGTTCAGTGCTGCTCCTATGCGCAAGTTGGTAAGTAGGAGGAGTGCTGGACTAAAAGAATTATTGTGTGCACGCTTATTTCAACGCTAAAAATTCAAAAAGGGTTGGAGTAAACGTTTGCGTGGAGGAAACGTTTGCGTGAAGGAAACGCTTTGTAATCATAATTTTGAAATTTGAATCTCTGCCATACTGACGTTGCAGGTGAGTTAGTGAGAAAAAAGGGGTCCTGGAAAGGACATTTGACAACTGTTGGGTGTTGTCAGCCGTATCGCCTCACATTTATTAATGAATTGGCAGAGCGAGTGACGGCCACAGCGCATGCTAATCGTCAGTGGCAACTTGCCTGCCACGTGTCTTGCACTGATTGGTTGCTATTTCCTCGCGTGCGTCACGATTCCCAAACGCATTAAATGCGATTAGTATAAATAGATGTAGTCGCTTAGGGTTTCTTCATTCCTTCAAATTCTCTCTTCAAATTCTCTGTGTTCTTGAGTTTTCTTGAGCGTTCTTGTTCTTTAAAACCTTTCATCTTCAAAACTTCTCTTTTCCTTTTCTCTTATTTTAGGTGTCCAGGGGTCTGGAGAGTGCTTCTGCCGCAGAGGCTTTGACCTCTTTGCCGGTATGCAAGATGAGCCGGACCACTTTTGACCGCATGGTCTCCGGCTACTGGTTCGCCAAGAGCTGGGATGCCCGGTTTCCGGCGGACGGTAAGACAGCCGTCAATGCTCCGGCCGGCTACCTCACCATTTTTCAAGATTTTTTCTCTGACGGTAACTTACGGTTACCGGTTATGAAATTATTTCTTGAAATTTTTCATTTTTACGGCTTCCATCTTTCCCAGTTGAATCCGATGAGGATGGTGAGGATTAAACACTTTGAGTTTTTGTGCCGGTTGACGGAATCTATCCCAACCGTCGACCGTTTTCGTATTTTTTTATCAACTCCATTGTTCAATGGGGTTTTATTCTTTTCAGCACCGTGTGCAGGCACGAAAATTTGCTCTCTCCCCTCAAGTCCTTCCATGATTGGAAGGCAAAATTTTTCTATGTGAAGTTTGCTGTCATTCCCCTCGAGATGCCTTTCCGGGGGGCGGAGGAGATTCCGGCGGAGACTCTCCCTATACCAGTGTTGGATCCCTTGTATACAAATTTGAAGGAGATCCAGGTAGTCCAACTGCCAGAGAGGATCTTGGTGGCGGCCGGGATGAGCTTGGTCTGGAAACAGGACCGGCGGTAGAAGCCGGTTTACATGGAGGGGGATAGGAATAAGTATTCTTAGTTGCTGTTTCATTTCTTGATTTTGCCTTGTGCAAGTTGACCATATGTTTCTCTTTTTGTAGGGGCGCCATTGTTTTTGGCCGCCTTCTAGAGGAAGGAAGGGCGGATTGAGCCCAGATGAGCCCACCTGGTATGCGCAGGTCCTGGAGAATTTTGCACTTCCTGGGAGTGCGGATCTAACTGCCCCCGGGCCTCCAACTGGTAAGTTTTCATGTTGTTGGGTGTTGGTATATTTGCAGGTTACTCATTTGTTATTGCGCCATGGTTCAGACGCTTTGAAAAACTTGGGCATTGGTCCAGATCATAAGAAGAAGCGACGCGCAGGGTCGGGCGCGGCGGTTGAGAAGGAGGTGAGTCAACCCGGGGTAGGCCCTCCCAAAGGTAAGCGCATTGTGTCTGACTGTCGGAAAGCTTATGTAGTAGTGTCAGACTCATGGAAGGGTCTTAATCCTGTAGGTGTGAAGAAGCTCGCGCCAAAGCCGGTGGTTATCCCGACCGCCAAACCTGCTGACCTGGTGGAGGTCGAGTCCAGCCCGGAGGTGCCCCTCAAGCGGAAGAGGCGTCCAAAGGAGGATTTCTCCGTGCAGCCCCCCAAAAAGGTTGCGCGGAAGGCAATAGGGAAAAGGGGAGTCTACAGACCCTCACCGCCAAGATTTGCCTAGGTAACTTTCTAACTTCCATTAATCGCACCACGTGTTTGTAAAAGCTTTAGCTCATCCTGTAGGTGGGGATGATCATGTTTTTGTGGAATCCATCACAACGGCCGCCCCCGAGGATACTCCAATGCCCTCGCATGTGGGTGAAGGCGCGGAAGCGTCCAGCGCACAGGGTGGGGATTCCGTTGCTGGGGTAGCGGAACATGAGGCGGTGGTGGAAGACCCTGAGGTGATGGTGGAATAACCTCAGGTGGTGGTGGAAAGTTCACAGGTGGAGACTAACGCGGGTTCCATCGTGGTGGAAGAACGCTGCAGGTGGAGACTAACGCGGGTTCCATGGTGGTGGTTGAACCTGCTATGGTGGTGGAAGATCCCGCACCGACTGGTGGTGGAAGAACCTGCACCAGCTGGTGGTGCGGGTGTTGTTGAAGAGACGGAGCCGGTGGTGACGGCTTCCGTCGAGGGTGCGCAAACTGATGCTCCACAAGGGGTGCATGTGGAGGAGCCGGCACCCGGGGGTGAAGCTGGGGGAACTGGTAGAAGCCCTTCCGCCGAAGGATCTCCAATCCGCTCGGACGAGACCCCAGGTGATTATTATTACTGGTCTTACTCCGCGGCTCTTGCTGAAGAGATCCATACCCCTGTGTGGAAATTGAAGAAGGTGATGACTTTTCTCACTGGTCGGCATGTCGTGAGTGGCTTTAAGGGAGCCTTCCCTCCAGCGGAGGTGCGTGCACTTGCTGAACATGAGCAAGAAACCACGTATCGCACGTACCTCCATGCAGCTGCAAGCTCCGCCTCGGTTACACACAAGATCGTTCGTGAATGGTGGGGTCTACTTAAAGAAAAGAAAGATTTTGAAGCTGCCTAAGCGGACCTGACCAAGGAGCAAGCCCAAGTGGCTGCGCGAGAAGCTGAGGTGGCGGCTAAGGAAACCGCCTATGCCGACTGCCAGCGGGTTGAAGAGTGGGCCGCGCTGGGGTGAAGAAGAGGGCCTAAACCTCCGATGCCCTACTTGGAAGGATCACAAGTTGTGGAAGGAAGCTTGTGAAAGGGACAACAATGAGAAAAAAATTGTTGAGGGATGAGTTGGCCTGGTTGCGCGTAGAGGTAGTGCGCGAGAAGAAGGATAAGGAAGCAGCAGCTGCTGCGGCCGTGAAGGCCAGGGCTGACCGCGAACGTAGGAGCAGAGAGGGGTAAAGACTTAACCCACTATTTTTCCTTTATTTGCATGAGTTACAGGATTATCATGCTATCCTTATGTATATGACCAGGTTGCTGCTCACGCCGCTTTGGAGATTGCGAAGAAGGAGTTTCATGGTACACAAAGAGATCTCCAGGGCGCTGATGTGCGTGAATTAAATATAATTTTATTTCTATAATTCCTTTCACACAAATTTAGTTTTAAAAATGGTTTTTACTTTAAAACTAACTACACACACAAAGGGCAAGTGTACCCGTCAGGTGGCAGTATAGTCAGTTTGTAAGAACCGGATATCAATCTGTGGACTCGGTGTCTCAGTACTAAACCTTTATTACTTTTAAGCCTTTTTTTTATAAATGGGTTGATTTCTTGTTTTAAAACTATCATGCAAAAATAACAATTAACTAACTAATTCAAGAAAGAACGATAATTAAGAAAGATTGCTTAAACTAAGTATCCACTAATAAACATATGACAACATTTGAGGAAAATTAGTGATGATGCAAGTTCTAAAGTCAACTAAGCTTCCATTCAAGGTTTCCTTGTTTTATAAATCTTGGGAAAATTATAACGAACAACATTTTAATCACCTAAGATTCATTCTTTTATTTCACTTGCTTAGTTGATGTTAATCTTTAATAATGAGTTATAGTTTGTCAAAACTCCTAACTCTACAAGCTAAGGAAAACTAATATGAACAACACACTAATCACTCTAACTTGGTTTCAAGTAAATGACATCTTCAACATGTTCTTGATATGCATCACAAACATGGTCATGCTAGATAACAATCTTGGCCTAAATCATTAACCCAATATAAACACAAACTATAGAATCCATATAAACATTCATATGATTTTTCCAAATCTAAATGCAATAATTCATACACATATTCAAATCACTATTCTAATCATATTAGCAATTACCATTCCTAGTTTCATGCTATGAATCATATCAACAAGTTAACAAGATTCAACAATCATAATCTCGACATGGGCTTTCCAACACAACATGTAAATACTTATGACCAAACATTCAAGAACAAGGACTTTAAACATGCATATGAACTCCAAGAACAAGATCAAATATCATCATGAAGATTAACAACTAACAATCACCACATCTATTTCCAGGTTATCAATTGTTCATTAGTTTCAACATTGTTTAAGCAACACAAAAGTTTAGCCTTTAAGGCTCATGACAACTAAATCAAATGCAAGATAATATAAATTGTTTATGACTAACAAGTGGAATACTAAAGTTTAAGACAAGATAAATGATAGATTGAGTTGATGATTAAGTGATACAACCTTCTTCAAGGCTCCTTCTTCACTCTTCAAGCTTCCTAGACCAGAATCTTGAGAGGAAAATTTACCAAAATGCTCCAACTCCCTTCTAAATGAGCTGAAATCACGTATATATGCTACTGGAGAGTTGGCACGACCGTGCCACCCTTTGGCACGGTCGTGCTTGGTAAATGACAGACACTTTCTGAGTTGTTGACCACGTTTGCTACCAAATCCGAAAAGATCCCGCTAAAATTTCCCCGAGGTGGCACGGTCATGCGAAAGGGTGGCACAATCGTGCTTATCAGCAACATACTCGGCAATCACTGATCTGATCTCGGAAATGAGCTGATTAGAAGCTGGGATGACACAAGTACGATCGTGCTTGGGGTTAGCATGACCATGCCAGTTGTTGGACTGGTCTGGTTTGCGCAGTTTGATGCTAGTGTGGTGACAGTGCTGGTGTCAGGAGGCTTGGCACGGTCGTGTCATATCTGGCAGTTAGGCTGATATGCTCCAATTTTGCTCTAAATTGCTCCAAAAGCCTTTGTTTCATCACCGGGCCGAAGCCCGAACCTGCATTTTCACAAACAACTCAAATGAGTATCAAGATCAATGAAAACACGACGAATTCTCGCGTAAATGGGAATATTTGACGTTTAAAAGATGTATAAATTCTTATACATCAAAAATCCCCACACTTGAACTTTGGTTGTCCTCAAACAAACTAAAATAAACAAAAACTCTCTCTCGGCAATCATCTTAACTAGCGTTATATAAGCGCAAATAAATAACTCGGGCTAAAACAAAACGGATTACTCGACATAAAAGGAAAACAAAAAGTAAGTAGAATATGATAATGAACAATGATTCATCTTTTGACATCCCTACAAGCTTACCTTACATCCTCACAATGTTCACACACACTCGGCTACAATTTAAGAGATCATACAATTCATGGAGTATGTTTAGAACACTTGATGCCAAGACAATGACTATGCGATATCATAAGCTTGTGTAAGGATCAAATCTAAACACTCGGCTAACACATAACACAAATCAAGAGGTCTTGCGTGGGTTGTAACTTGGCTAGGGTTAAGGGTGTGGAAATGGATTTATAAAAGTGGTTAAAAACGGTTAAAGACCGACGGCTCGACTAACTTGAAACAAAGAAACACAAAACTATACAACTTAACTTATTATTAACTAACCAAGAGCTAGCCAACCGGCTTAGACATTCATCTCCCCAAAATTGCTCTAATCTAGGCCATTTAACAAGGCTTTTTTTTTCACCACATGCTTTAGAGGGAACTAAGTACGTCTACTCAGATAAAAACTCTTAGCTATGAGGTTGTAACTTACTAAAACGATAAACTATACAAGAAGGCTAACAAGTTAGTCTTGACCGAATCGGGCTTCAAACCAAAATGTGGGTTCAAAAATAAAAGGCTAATTTGGCTAAGTGGCGATATTTAGTGGTTTAAAAGAAACGAAAGGGAAAGGCTCAAATTGGTTTACCTAGGGGTGATTTGGGTGTAGGAATAAATAAGAATGGTTAAAAATAAATAGTTTCCTAATGCCTCAATCATTTTTATGCTATGCGTTTGCTTTGTGCTCTCGAAATGTATACCTAACACAAGTTCTAAACCGCAAAAGTCATGCGGCGCACTCAATCTTTGCCCGCAAAAACATGAGGAAAAATAGTTCCAAAGCTAAAAGGCTCAAAAATAACTCACGAAAATGGACGTATTGGGTAAATATGCAAGGCAAACAAGTAGGTAGGTTGCTTGATTTCTCATGCTCACTTGTATGAAAAATTTTGATACTAGATGGTAACCTTTGTTCGAGCAATTCCTTTTTGCGTTTACCCTTGTATATATATATATCAAAAACTGAAGTGTTTTATATAAAACTGTGTTGATTTGATTATTCAAGAGAGTTTGTATTATTATTATAATTATTATTATTTTTATATCGGACAACCAGAAACAAGCTTTAAGCCTCCTCCCCACTCTTGAATTGTACATCGCCCTCGATGTACAACAAAAACGAGCATAATGAAATGCAATATAGTAAAAGTGGAGGAAGCGGGAACATGAAAACTCCCTGAATTGCAAAGGCTATAATGGAGCAAAAGAAGGTAATAAGTAACATTTCCAACGAACTTTCATGCCATCCAGCCACTAGCACATCATCAAACCAATACTGCATACTAGCAAACACAATCAAGCTCACAAGAAATTTCCCAAACTAGATTCCCTTGTCTTAGTTTATTAAGCAAACAACTAAAGTGAAATGTACGAATTTAAAGCAACAAAACGGAGGAGTGTACGGACAATGCAAAATGGCACACTCCTCAAACACAAAATGAAAATAAAAGTACAACATATGAGGCAAGATCAGGGTCTGCCGCCAGATCCCGAGGCACAGGCGTCATCCCACGGTCAAACCGGGATCTCTGCGTGAAGTGCGGCGGCGGCTGTGTGTAGGGGTGACCGAGCGAGCTTGCTAGGTGTTGTTGTGAACCAAATAGCCAATCAAAGCTATGCCTGCTCTGCTAATACATATCCTCTAAAAATTTCCCCTGTCTATGCTGTTCTGTGCGGATCAAGTCCACATCTGTCGTACAGTCTGCTGGTCCAAAGCCAAACTGTCCATGCGTCTCCAAAGATCAACTGATGACAGCTCATACAGGCCGTAAGCACCCTGCTCAAACACACCACCATAACCACTAAATATGTGCTCCCAGCTTGGGCTTCCAAAGCCCTGGCCTAAGTCACCTATCTGAATGTGAGGGTCTGCTCCCCCAGTAGCCTCACCTGGCCCGAATCCTAGAGCATCCTGCATGTTTGGACGTCGTCGTCACCACCACCAACATTGCCTTCCTCTTGATCACTATTCCCCTTAGGAAGTGGATCCCAAACCCTACCCAAGCGATCCACTAGCTTTGGGATACCGTTTACTTTTCGAATCATGTGCATGGCGATCAATTGCGCCACATCGAGAAGTCTATAATCACAAGCGACAGTTAGATCATCTAACCGTACCCTGTAGTACTTAGCTAACTTGGTGGCAAATGAACCACCACAGATTCTCGAAGTGGGGGTCGAACCAATACCCCTTTGGATTAACTCAGCAACACTAACCGCTACATTGCAATTGGATCCAGAGATGATGCAATAGAGGTGGAAGAGGTCGCGGGTGGTGATGTTTCCAGTACTATCACCCCGACCCCCGATTACATGAAAGGTGGCGCGCTCGATTATGCGGTGCAACGGGTCGAGAATCCATGTAGCTTTAGCCCGTCTTGGATCCATTCCCTACCCGGTACAGTGATTTCGGACCAAAAAGCGGCTTTATCCGCGTCAGCTTCCCACTCTTGCAAGACTACCGTGAAAGAGCTCAGAGTCTATCTCGTCATCAACATACAATCCAAGTATCTGTCCGAACCTGCTGATAGATTGGGTGCCATTTCCGTCCCAGACGGTAACTAACCCCAACCCTTTTCTCATAAATATCTGGGCATGGAAAGATAAATTGGAAGGAGGCGAAGAACTCGATGACAAGCTCTACGTATTGTGGTTCAGCTATTGCGAAGAGGCGAGTCCACGATGGAGTCATCAGATCCTCGAACCTTTGGTTTGACCAAGTAGTCGAGGTCAACAGTTTGAAGGGTCCGCATCGGCTCGATTAAATGCCTCCTAGCCTACAAACGCTCCGCCTTGGTAATGCAATGCCCTTCCCTGGCATTGTCTCTAAACCTGAGGAATGGATGATTCATCTGCAAGAGTGAAAGACACGATTAACAGTTAAAACGCGTAAACCGGACAAAATTTGGGTTCTTGATAGTTCTGCACGATCGTGCCATCCTAAGGCACGATCGTGCGTGCTTGAATATAGCAGATTTTATGAATATATCTGAATTATGAAGTTTTTTTGGGTTGGTTCTTCATGAAGCACAATCGTGCCAAACCAATTCTGGGTGCATTTTTTGGAAATCTAGAAATTTTTATGAAGGGCACGATCGTGCCAACCTAAGGCACGATTGTGCGTGTTGAATTTCTAGGCAGATCTTAGAATCATATAAAATTATGAAGAGCACGATTGTGCCATATTTGGCACGATCGTGCATGATGAATTTCTGGGAATTCTTAAGCAGTTCAGCCACAATTTATGAAGAGCACGATCGTGCCAGGGTTTGGCACGGTCGTGCGTGACGGAACCGAAACCTGCAACAGCCCCCAAAACTCACCCAAAACCCCGCTTTTTTTAACATTTTCACTTGGGGGTTTTGTAGATCGGTCAAGTGCGGTTGACGACAACATAAAAAACACAAAAAAAGGGCTTGGATCGGACGATTTAGACCAAACCCTAAAAACTTAGAAAAAACTAACCTTGAAGAACAAACCCCAAAATTACTCAAAAACTAAAAAGGAAAGAGAAAGATTCGTACCTGGATTGATGCTTGGGATGAAAGGAAAACAGATCTCTTGAAGGAAGGAAGGAAGTGTGGAGGATTCGTGAGTGGGTTGTGAGAATTCAAGTGAATGTGAAGGTTTTAAAAGAAAAGAAACAATGGGCCTTTATGAATTCTGCAAGTGGATTTGCACTAGCAGGTATGGCAGTGCAGAAAACCCTGTTGATAGTGCTGATTTTTCGGATTTTTGTTTTTTTTTAAGATTATTTATTTCCCCACTTAAGTTTATTTATTCACATTAATATAACCAAGGTAAAAATCACTTGAATTCGGACCACTCACGAAACACCTCCTATCAAGAAAAGAGCCGAACTAACATACCTGAAGATCGGCGACGCACTCCAACATCCCCCGCGTCCAGAATTAACCGAAACCTGAAAAATAAACTAAGCAAACAAAAGGAAAAACAACTAATAACCCCAAAAACATGCTAAGTTTATTTACGAGTCTTCGGCTAGACTCACCACCCCGAATTCATTTGTTCTTGGGGCAGAGGGTAACACGGGACCACCAAAATACGCCTTCAGCCTGTGCCCATTGACTTTAAACAATCGGCCATCCTCATGGTCTTCTCCACTATTACATAGGGGAACACTGATCGCACAGTGTAAGGACCGGACCATCGAGATTTAAGTTTGCCAGGAAACAACTTAAGACGTGAGTTTATAACAACACACGATCGCCCACTCGGAATGCTTTCTTGTCCTTCAAGCGGGATCATGGAACGTCTAAGTTCATTCCTTGTATAGCTTGGAGCTCTCATACGCATCATTCCGAGCTCCTCAATCTCGTGGATCTGCACAAACCTGTTTTCACCCGCAGCTGCCGTATCAAGGTTAACCGTTTTCAAAGCCTAATATGCCTTATGCTCGAGCTCCACAAGGAGATGACAAGACTTCCCATAGACCAACTTAAATGGTGTGGTGCCTATAGAGGTCTTGTAGGCCATTCGAAAGGCCCACAGTGCATCATCCAGTCGCTCAGACCAGTCTTTATGGCTCCCTAACCGTTTTCTCCAAGATACGCTTGATGTCGCGATGTTGCACACCATACCGGGACAGAGCCTTCTCCAGCTGAGCATTACAAAAATGTGTCCCTCGGTCACTAATCAACGCTTTAGGAGCAAAGCGAGCAAACATTTATTTCAAAAACCTAACCACCACCCTAGCATCATTGGTGGGTAAAGCTTGCGCCTCTACCCAATTGGATATATAATCGACTGCGACTAAGATGTAGCGGTTTCCGAAAGATGTCGGAAAGGGTCCCATAAAGTCTAAGCCCCACACATCAAAAACCTCACATACTTGAATACCGTTCTACGGCATCTCATTGCGTGCAGAGATATTGCTTGCCTTTGGAAGGCATCACATGATCTCACAAACTCATGGACGTCTCTAAAGATAGAAGGCCAGAAGAACCCAACATGGAACACCTTCTTTGCGGTGTTGTTCGCCCCATGATGACCTCCCATAGGTCCCTCGTGATAGTGGCGAAGAATGTCCCTCGCCTCGTCACCATGAACGCAGCGCCAGATCATCTGATCCGCGCCCACTCTAAACAAATATGGGTCATCCCAAAGATAGTACTTAACATCTGCAAAAAATTCCGCTTCTGTTGGTAGGTCATCCATTTGATCAGGATGCCGCTGGCTAGGTAATTTGCGATGTCAGCGAACCATGGGGATTCTTCGGTTGTCTCGTTCCGCATAAGAAACTCGTGGGGGAAATTGTCATTGATGTTGGGCCCACAAATTTCTTTTCCCTCGTAATGCTCAAGTCAGGACAAATGATCAGCTGCCAAGTTTTCGGCCCCTTTCTTATCACGGATTTCAATATCAAACTCTTGCAACAAAAGAATCCATCGTATCAATCTGGGTTTAGCATCTTGCTTGCCAAAAAGATATCCGAAGTGCTGCATGATCCGTGTACACAATAGTCTTGGAGAGGATGAGATAAGATCAAAACTTGTCGAAGGCAAAGACCACGCTAGGAGTTCTTTATCTGTCGTGGTATAATGCTCCTGAGCGTCGTTCAAGGTCTTACTCGCATAGTAGATCGGGTAAAAATGCTTATCTCTCCTCTGACCCAAAAGGCCCCAACTGCGAAGTCACGGGATATCGCACATCAGCTCAAATGGTAATTCCCAGTCAGGAGCTACCATGATTGGGGCATTCACTAATTTCTCCTTCAACAACTCGAATGTTTTCAGGCATTCATCGGAGAAAACAATCTAGGCATCTTTCTCGAGGAGCTGGGTCATTGGATGGGCGATTTTGGAAAAGTCCTTTATGAACCGCCGGTAAAAACCTGCATGACCAAGAAAGCTCCTAATAGATTTCACGGATGTGGGTGGTGGGAGCTTAGAAATAGTCTCAACCTTGGCTCGATCAATATCGAGTCCCACCTGTGAAATCTTGTGCCCAAGCACAATGCCCTCCTTCACCGTAAAGTGGTATTTCTCCCAGTTCAAAAAAAGGTTGGCTTCTTCACACCTAGCCAACATCCTCTTCAGATTCCCGAGACAATGATTGAAGGAACTCCCGAACACAGAAAAATCATCCTGAAGACCTCCATGGAGTCCTCGATCATGTCATGAAAAATACCACCATGCATCTTTGAAATGTGGCTGGAGCATTACACAATCCAAAGGGCATTCACCTGTAGGCAAATGTGCCATAGGGACATGTGAATGTCGTCTTCCCCGATCCTCAGGAGAATGGGAATCTGAAAGTAGCCAGAGAAACCGTCAAGGAAACAGTAAAACATCCTCCCTGACAGCCTCTCCAACATCTGATCAATGAAGGGGAGCGGAAAATGATCTTTCCTCGTGACATCATTGAGTTTGCGATAGTCAATGCAAACTCTCCACCTGGTGACAGTACGAGTGGAAATCAACTCGTTTTTCTCATTAGTCACCATAGTCATCCCTCCTTTCTTTGGAACTACCTGCACGGGACTAACCCAAGGCGAATTAGAGATCGGATATATCAGACCTGCATCAAGTAATTTGATGACCTCTTTCTTCACAACATCCTGCATGTTCGGATTTAAATGCCTCTGATGCAGCACTACAGGTTTAAAGTCCTCCTCCATCAAGATCTCATGGGTACAAAAGGATGGATTAATCCCTTTTATATCCATGATCTTCTAAGCAATCACCTTTTTATGTTGCTTTAACACTTCAAGCAATCGACCCTTCTCTTCTTTCGATAATCCAGCAGAAATGATGACATGCAGATGAGTTGCGTCCTCCAAGAAAGGATACTCCAAGTGATCTGGAAGTTCCTTAAGCTCACTGAAGGTGGATCCTTAACCGAAGGGCGTGCTTTAGGCTCAACAACGCGATCCACAACCTCAAAAACCTCAA
Source organism: Scalesia atractyloides (assembly GCA_947069175.1). Taxonomy (NCBI): domain Eukaryota; kingdom Viridiplantae; phylum Streptophyta; class Magnoliopsida; order Asterales; family Asteraceae; genus Scalesia; species Scalesia atractyloides. The sequence continues at coordinate 67,246,875 of CAMTDV010000020.1, read as the reverse complement.
TACGTTGGGGAGCCACATGACCTATCAGACAGGCCATCTCTTTGACTGACTGGACCATAGCAGGTGAACCAAAAGTCTATCCTCCAATTAGTTGTGTGTCCAAAACGTCCTACTCAAACGTGCTATGAAGATGGTCACTCACGTACGTGTCAATAGTCTCGATAATGAGAGTATTTCATTATGACTCTGTGGATGCTACATGGATTTCCCTATATCAAAGTGTAACACCCTGTAAAATCATGTCCAATAGTATAGTGACACGTTTTGTATTTTAAATATAGTCTATTAAAGACCAATAAGGGCTAAAGGCATCAACATGCTCAAACCGAGCCTCTAAGTGACGGTTTGATGTCAAAATGCATACATAACAGCCTCTGAGTGACTGAATGTCAACATGCTTAAATCATTGGCCTCTGGGTGACTGATATGTCAACATGTCCAGCCTCTGAGTGACATCGGAGTCAACATGCTTATAATAAGCCTCTGAGTGATCCTTTGCGAAGTTCTAACTCTCATACGTACCATTTGTTGGACGAGAGGGTTCAATTCTGTATTAATGTGAAAGTTGGATAATGAAGGGATTAAAAGTGTCAAGATGTTAATTTATACCTCTGAAGACCTTTTAACGAACCGAGAGCTCGACAATGTTCGGGCATAATCCCAGTTATGCCAAGTATTGGCTACGGAGGGCTAAATATTCCAAAAAGGTGCTTTAGAAGGTTTTTAGAAGCTTTATTAAGTTAAGGGGTTAAAATGTCAAAACTTGAAAATGGCCATAGGGCGGTCGCGGGCCGCGAAAGACCAGGCTAAATCTCTCACGCGACGCGAGAAGGCCACCGTTGCAGAAAGTTTGCTTGGCTGCCAAACAAAAATGCCAAAAACATGAATTCGAAATCATGGTCTTCCAAACAGCTATGCCACTTTTGGGACACTTGTAAGCTTCCTCTTACACCCCTAAACACCTGGCATCACCTCCTTTGAGTTCTCCAACTATAAATAGGCGTTCAAGTTCACCATTTCAACTTGCACCTTTCTCATTCATACACTCTTCTCCCTCCTCTGGAAGTTCCTAGCTTGAAAGGAGCATGCAACTTAGTTCTCTTGCATTCTAGGAACCTCTTGTAAGTGTTCCTTACTCTTGCATTTTTGTTTATAGGCTTTTATAGCCAAAAGTCAAGCGTTTTACGGAAAACGCTTTGACTTTCGGTTAAGACCATTATGGTCCAGCCTTTATTCGAATTGAACATGGCTAAGTGATCGTAATAAGGTAGGTGTTAATCCCTATAAAGGGCACCTCCTAAAGATGACATTTGCTAGACCAATTGACGGGTCAAAGTTATGATATTAAAAAGTTAAACAGGCCATTTTTCGAAAAATAATAAATTGATCTTATATGTTTTATGAAACCTGTTTTGATACTTAAAAAATTTGGTAATAAGTATTAGAACATGTAATAACATGTTCGGCTCGTCAATTTCAGTTCTAGGGTCGGTTCGCAACCGAAAGTCGCGAAGTTTGACTTCTACTTTGACTTTTGATTCTGACCCGATTTAGATTAGTTATCTACTGATCTAAAGTTACATTATGATCTTAATATAATGTAGCATGACCCTCTTAGATTATATTACATGATCATAATCAGAATCCAAGTTTATGCACAAGTTCCACAATAATGCCATTTTTGACTAAAATGCCATTTTTGCATAACACAAGGTTTTAAATGATAATGAACTTGAAAATGAGTTTCCTACTGATTAATATTATAAGTAGGTTTATTTGGGATGTTAAACCAAATTATAAACTGAGTTTACAAACAGGTCCTTAAACTATGACGATAAATGACGATTTTAGTCTTTGTGGCTCATAAAATGGTTTTAATCAAATCTTTTCAAGGTAAATCTTTTACCTACTGATATGTTATATTAAATAACATATCTAAGACATTTTAATCTAACCTTAACATCAGTTTTATCTAAACATCGCATAAGACGTCATTTTACGACATAAGCGCCGTTTCGGCGCATAGTATGGTTTTAACCATATAAATTGACCAAGACTTGTTACCTACTGATTTTAAAATTTATTTTACAGTATGTACATGTTGTAAACTTAGAATCCCAAATAATTTATAAACTATGTGTAAAAATGACCAAAATGCCCCTTTGGTGCATAGTTTGGTCATAAAAGATAAAATACACATATAATTGACATCTACTGATATTATACAAATTTTTTCCAGAATACTCATGATTATAAACTTAAATTATATTTAAGTTCCTTTTATATGGTATGAAATTACCAAAATGCCCTTATGAGGCATAGTTTCAATTTAAAACCATAACGGGCATAAAAGTTGATATCCTATTGATATTACAACTTATTTAAAATATAATGGCATATAGAACTTGTCCATGACTTATCCGGTTACCCGATATCGCTGACATGCGTACGGTTAAGTATATGTAACTAATTTATAGATATTAACCGAAACGGGTCTAACCTTGTCATTTAAATCTCAAAATCCAGAATGTTTATAGTTTATCCATATTACACAAGTCAACATATTGTTGGGATTAAACTACATTCTATCCAATCATATTTTAATCTAGCGTTATACGTATTTGATCAAGTACGCTAGTCGGTCTAAGTCTATGACTTAAATAAGACCGTTAGTATTTAATTGGTTAGCTTATGCCATAATCCAGACTAGAGACATTTTGGTAAATGCTATCTGCATTTAGCTCATTTTAAATACGGCTGGGTTATAATCTTGCATTTTAAACAAGGCTAATTCAGGTAAATACTCTCCACTTATTTTCCCTATATGGGCTTCGGTTACGGTAAATTATTACTGCTTGGTCGGAAATAGGATCAATCGAATGCCAGATTGTGGCTAGTAAATCAGTATATTCCGTTTTAATCAGTTTTGTTTGATAACTTAAACATCAGGGGTTATATTACCGTGTCTTGGATATCCTCGGCTCATTACATTAGTTAATGGCCACGACCTTAGCGCGGGGTGTAGGCATACACCTGACAGACGCTCAAATGCAAATTACCCAAGACGTTGGGGAGAATCTCCTTCGTGAGTTCTAAGTGGTGTGTATTTAATCATTCTCGGTTTCTGTACTGGGCCTGTATGTATGGACAAACATGTGAATCTGTTAACAAGGTTGCAACGTCAACTTTCCCAAGTTATAAAATGATTTTGTGCTGATACGCACTTAAAACAATTTTTGAGATGTTTTCAAAATGAGCCAGTTGGGTGTATTTACCAGCGAAAGTGACGTATTTTCAAAAGGCTGAGCTTGCAGGTACAATACGAAAATAGGCTGGAAGTGCTCGTAGTGATAGAGGATCTTGCAAATCCAAGATCTGCCCTAAAGTCTATTTTATATTCTTTCTTTGTACGTTTTATGATCCACCTGTGGATCTTTATTACGAGCCTGTATATTATTTTATTTCGAACATTTAGTTTGTTCTAGTAATTTTACTCCAAGACTTCCGCTGTGCCGTGTTTAATTGACAATATTATCAACTGACGACACAATACTCCCCACCGGACCCACCGGTGTATGGATTTGGGGTTTGGAAATCCGGGGTGTGACAGGTTGGTATCAGAGTCAACGTTTGAGAGAATTAAACACTATCCTTCTTGTGTCTAATCTCACACTTACACGAGCACATTCCTTAGACTTCCGAGTCTAGGCATTGACCTAGGATTATTCATTTCATTATTAAGTTATTAGTTTGTTTTTGAATTGATTTTAATAGGAAAATGTCGCCAAGAGTGAGAGGAGAGAGTGGAAGAGGAAAAGGTCCAATGAGGGGAGGACCATCGGGTTGCCTCCCTTCTCAACCTCACAACTCAGATTCATACCAAGAATCAGGAGATTCGTCTCCTTGGCAACCAGTGAGACATTCTCATAGACACTCGTCCCCAAATTCACAAGATTCTTACCACTCTCACACTCCTATGATTCACACCATTCTCATCATTCCCATTCATACTCTTATCATGAAGAATTTAACCCTAACCATTACTTTAACACGCCTCCAGCCGATCAAAATCAGTTGGACCAACCAAACCCTATGGGCGAGGACTCCGACCCAGAGATGCCGCCGTCAGGATCGAATACGCATCCCATTGAAATCTCAAGCGATTCGAACTCCTATGCCGGATCGCCTTACCAAGGTCCTAATGAGTGGGACCAATATTGGAACCAATTTACATTCGCCAACACACCTTCCCATCACTCCCAACCACCCCCAATACAAGAAGATGTCCACATGGAACCGGTGGACCAACCTCAACCACCACCTGAACCACCAAGGGGGAAGCGTGGAGCACGTATGTCGGTACATGGTGGACAAAGGTCGGGATCGCTACCACCTTTGCCTAATTCCTACCCCACAATTCAAGAGGATTCACAAATGGATGGACCCTCTAACACCTCACCTATGGTGGAACCAACACCAACACCTACAGTTCAACCACTACCATCGGGTTAGAGCAGCTGTCGAATCTGCGACGGGTGGCGGCGACTTGGGGGTTTTCTTGTCGAGATGGGTGCAAACAGGCGGCGAGGTAGGCAGTGGTGGTGGTCTGGTGTGGTTGTTACCAGCGGTAGTAGCGGCGGTTTTTTAGATCTTCGGTTCAGTTCAGTTTCGATTCAATCCAGTCAACAGATCGACTCGGGTTCGGTTCAGTTTATATGTTCCTGGTTTAGTTTGGGTCGAGGCTGTAAACAAGTGGCGACTCCGGTTCAACTCAGTTCCAAACCCCGTTCAGTCAAACTCGGTTTAGTTTTGGATCAACGCAGTTCATCTCCGTTTTAGATCAGTTGCGGCTCAGTCCATCTCCGGTTCAGGTTTCGGGTTCGACTCTGTTCGACCCGGTTCAAGTTCGAAACAGTTTCAATAATTCCGTTTCGTTTTGATTTGGTTCAGTTTGAATATTTAATTGTATGTTTCAGATTCGGTTCGGTTCGGTTCGGTGCGGTCAATAAAAGTCAACAGGTCAAACCCGGTCAACTGTCGGTCAATGAGTCAACCACGACTTGGTAAAAATTAATTACGACGCGAAAATTTAATATATTAGTTTACAATTATTATTAATATTTAATTATCACGAAACCGAGCTCGACCCGACCCGTTAACAATTCAACATCGCCAAAAAGTTTAAGAATAACAATTTAATCGACGTACGCTACTTGCGGATAATTGTTAGTTAAAAACGAACCGAAGTCATTATATATAAATCGGAATTATAATCGGCATTAAATATAAAACGGATTTGTATTCGACAAAAACCACGTTTCAATCACGATGAAAAACCAGATATATATTGTTTGTTTGTGAGATTGCAGGTTGTGTTTTGATAAATAAATCGACAAATAATATTGTCGGGATCGTCCAAAAACAGAGGAAACTCTGCCCGATTTTCGTAAAATCCGTGAAACGGAAAACACAACATATTTCAAAGGTTTAACGTCCGATTTCAAACGATTGTTATAAAATAAATATTAATATATATATTTATTTTAACGACGCCTACAAATCGACCCGATAACTTTTCAACACGCACGACTACAAGGCAACAAGTTTCGGCGATCCGTTACAATCGAAAATAATTATTTATGTTTAATTAAAACGCTGAATTCAGAAACTATATTTCAAATGCCGATAAATTATTCGAACGATGTATAAAAATAAGTATATTGATTATATTTATTTCAAAACGCCACTGTTTTCGAAAAGTTTTTACAAGACGAATATAAGGCGCTTAGTATTTCAAACGACAAATTCTGAAATCTTATTACAAGAATATTATATATATTCAAATGTCGTGGCGTTGAATACTTTTATAAAATAAATATAGTTATATTTATTTCTAACGTCAACGATGCGAACACGTACGAATACTTTCGAATGATATTATAACAATAGTATATTGTTTATATTTGATTCAAACGTCTAACGAAGTGTGGCACGATACGCCAGACTCTTGCGCAAATACGAAATGTATTATTTATACGGATATATAGACAAGTATATATACAACATGTCTTACGAAAACTACGAAGTAGTTATGATTTCATGAAATATAGTTATGTTTATACGTAAACATATATTTCAAGACGTTCGGAAACATAATCGTTTCTAAGAAAAACATAGGTTGGTTAACCGAGTTAAGTTAATAATAATTTCATAGAATCGTACGAGTAACGATTCAGTAGAGCTCGGTATCACGTAGTGTAGCTACGTCATTCTTAGAAACTTACAAGTTATTCCATTTTAGGAATACACCAGATTGCATGCTAGCAAGTCAAGTTGTGGAGACAACACTACGGAAATCACATTAAGCTAGCTTTGCACTGGATTATCCAGGTGAGTTCATAACCCCCACTTTTTACCGTTTTACATCTTTATAAATGTTTTCGGGGGTGGAAAGACATGCAAGTTTCGCAAAAGAACACAACGTTTCGATAAACGAAAATCATATATTTCTAAACCATGTTACAAATAGATTTCAAGAACACAAATGGTTTACGGAATGCTTATACTAAATTTACTGATTTTCACAGCTATACAAAGCTTTTCGAAACATGCATGAGTTTTATAACTAGTGACGGGATTATCATAGTCACACCTAGAGGGCGAGGCCCCAAAACTTTATTGAAAACATGGGCTAGGCCCAAGGACAAGAAAACATGGGCTAGGCCCAAGGACAAAATAACATGGGCTAGGCCCAAGACAAGAAAACATGAGCTAGGCCAATGACAAAATAACATGGGCGCGGCCCAATAACTCAGTTTTTCAACTATGGTATGCAGCTATGGGATTAGGTTATAACAGATCAATGTGCGTAAGTAGGATGATAACAATAGTAACCATTAATCACGTAGTGACCAAGGTGCAAAAGGTATAGATCTATCGAGTTTGAGACACGCTCCACTCCTGGTAAGTTAACCCGGGTTAGGAGTGCTTTTGTGATCCCAATGATGTCAAAGAAGTCTCGGTTTGGTTACTTACTTATGGCACATAGGCCAGTGTATTAGCTACACACTGACTGATCCTTAGATTCCATAGGCAAACTACATACTACGATTTCAATACCGGTTTACAAAGATAACAGAAAACATTTCAATACCGGTTTATTTACAGATACGATTGAAAACATTTTATCACCGGTTTATAAACATAACAGTTATATGCATAGATTTGCAAACAACATGGAAAACATTTCAATACTGTTATACAAATATGACATTTCAAATGCTTTGGGATATTATGGTCCCACAAACCGGTTTTTCAACTGCAAGACTTTCAAATGTTTTATGATTCATTTGAAACAAAAACAGACAAACTATGAACTCGCCAACTTTATGTTGACTTTTCCGCATGTTTCTTTCTCAGGTTATGATTACATGTATGGCACGGTTGGAATAGTGGAACCCATGGAAATTCGAGTAATTAGCGGGTGTTCACTTACTAGAAACCTTAGCCATCACGTCTGCTTCCGCTGTGCGATGAAGATGCCATTCAGTTCACGCCCCGGCTCTGATGGTCTTATGGGGGTGTGACAAAAAGTCTCCAGCATCTGTTCAATCAGAAGAAATTGAACATGCGACAACGCCGTTGGATAGAAACACTTAATGACTATGATTCCGAGATTCACTACCATCCAGGCAAGACAAATGTAGTTGCTGATGACTTAAGTCACAAGGAATGGGTTAAACCTATAAGAATTAATGCCAAGAGCATTGAGCTTAGAAATTGCTTAAATGAGAAGCTATTAGACGCGCAAAAGCAAGCCTTATTAGAGACTAATGCTCCTAAGGATGGATTAGGCGGAACTGTAGATCAGTTAGCGCCTGGAAAGGATGGAATCCTTAGATTCAATGGAAGAATCTGGGTTCCAATCTTTGGGGGACTTAGAGATCTAATCCTCCAAGAAGCACATAGTTTGAGATACTCAGTTCACTCCGGAGGTGACAAGATATATCAAGATCTGAAGAAGAATTATTGGTGGATGGGTTTGAAGAAATCCATAGCCACTTATGTAGCTAAGTGTCTGACATGTTCGCAAGTTAAGGCCGAACATCAGAAGCCGTCAGGACTTCTACAACAATTGGAAATTCCCACCTGTAAATGAGAAATGGTAACTATGAACTTGATTACCAAGTTACCTAAGACCAAAAGTGGAAATGACACTATTTGGGTCATTGTGGATAGGCTGACTAAGTCAGCACATTTCTTGCCAATAAAGGAAACATACAATTCAGACAAATTGGCTATGTTATATGTGGACAAAATTGTGGCCCTACACGGTGTGCGGTATCTATTGTATCTGATAGGGATACTAGATACACATCTCACTTTTGGAAAAGTTTCCAACAATCTTTAGGCACACGATTAAACTTTAGTACGACTTACCATCCGCAGACTGATGGTCAAAGTGAGCGTACTATCCAGACACTAGAAGACATGCTTAGGGCATGTGTGATTGATTTAGGTGGAAGTTGGGACGACCACTTACCCCTAATAGAATTCTCCTACAATAACAGTTATCATACTAGCATCAAGGCTGCTCCTTTTGAGGCCTTGTATGGGAGAAAATGTAGAACGCCCATGTGTTGGGCAGAAGTTGGGGAAGCCCAACTATCAGGACTAGAGATTGTCCTGGAGACCACAGAAAAGATTGTGCAAATCCGTGATCGTCTAAAAGCTACCATGGATAGGCAGAAGACCTATGCTGACAAGAGGCGCAAACCTCTTAAGTTTCAAGTAGGGGACAAAGTCATGTTAAAAGTATCACCCTGGAAAGGCGTGATGCGCTTCAAAAAAAGGGAAAGTTGAGCCCAAGATATATTGGACCATTCGAGATAGTCGAATGTGTCAGCACTGTAGCTTATAAGCTCAGATTGCTAGAGGAGCTAAGTGGAATCCATGATGTGTTCCACATCAGTAACCTTAAGAAATGTCTAGCCGATGAGTCGCTAGCAATGTCGCATAAGGATGTGCAAATTGATGAAAACCTAAGGTTCATTGAGAAACCAATTTCGATCGAGGATCGACAGGTTAAGAAGCTCCGAAGTACACATGGAGGTTGATTCCACTATGCGACAAAAGTACCCCCATCTTTTTGAATAAAATCTCGAGGTTGAGATTTCTTTTAAGGGGGTGAGGATGCAACACACTGTAAAATCATGTCCAATAGTATAGTGACATGTGTTGTATTTTAAATATAGTCTATTAAAGACCAATAAGGACTAAAGGCGTTAACATGCTCAAACTGAGCCTCTGAGTAACGGTCCGATGTCAACATGCATAAATAACAGCCTCTGAGTGACTGATATGTCAACATGCTTAATCCTTGGCCTCTGAGTGACTGATATGTCAACATGCCAGCCTCTGAGTGACATCAGAGTCAACATGCCAGCTTGAGTGACATCAGAGTCAACATGCTTATAATAAGCCTCTGAGTGATCCTTTGCGAAGTCCTAACTCTCATACGTACCATTTGTTGGACGAGAGGGTTCAATTCTGTATATATGTGAAAGTTGGATAATGGAGGGATTAAAAGTGTCAAGATGTTAATTTATACCTCTGAAGACCTTTTAACGAACCGAGAGCTCGACAATATTCGGGCATAATCCCAGTTATGCCAAGTATTGGCTACGGAGGGCTAAATATTCCAAAAAGGTGTTTAGAAGGTTTTTAGAAGCTTTATTAAGTTAAGGGGTTAAAATGTCAAAACTTGAAAATGGCCATAGGTCGGTCGCGGGCCACGAAAGACCAGGCTAAATTTCTCGCGCGACGCGAGAAGGCCTCCGTTGCAGAAAGTTTGCTTGGCTGCCAAACAAAAATGCCAAAAACCATGAATTCGAAACCATGGTCTTCCAAACAGCTATGCCACATTTTGGGACACTTGTAAGCTTCCTCTTACACCCCTAAACACCTAGCATCACCTCCTTTGAGTTCTCCAACTATAAATAGGCGTTCAAGTTCACCATTTCAACTTGCACCTTTCTCATTCATACACTCTTCTCCCTCCTCTGGAAGTTCCTAGCTGAAAGGAGCATGCAACTTAGTTCTCTTGCATTCTAGGAACCTCTTGTAAGTGTTCCTTACTCTTGCATTTTTGTTTATAGGCTTTTATAGCCAAAAGTCAAGCGTTTTACGGAAAACGCTTTGACTTTCGGTTAAGACCATTATGATCCAGCCATTGTTCGAAATGAACATGGATAAGTGATCGTAATAAGGTAGGTGTTAATCCCTATAAAGGGCACCTCCTGAAGATCACATTTGATAGACCAATTGACGGGTCAAAGTTATGATATTAAAAAGTAAAAGCAAGTCATTTTTCGGAAAAATCATAAATTGATCTTATATGTGTTATGAAACCTATTTTGACACTTAAACAAGTTGGTAATAGTTATTAGAACATGTAAGAACATGTTCGGCTCATCAATTTCAGTTATAGGGTCGGTTCGCAACCGAAAGTCGTGAAGTTTGACTTCTGCTTTGACTTTCGATTCTGACCCGATTTAGATTAGTTATCTACTGATCTAAACTTACATTATGATCTTAATATAATGTAGAATAACACTCTGAGGTTATATTACATGATCATAATCAGATTCCAAGTTTATGCGCAAGTTCCACAATTATGCCATTTTTGACTAAAATGCCCTTTTTGCATAAAACAAGGTTTTAAATGATAATGAACTTGAAAATGAGTTTCTACTGATGTAATATTATAAGAGGGATTATTTGGGATGTTAAACCAAATTATAAACTGAGTTTACAAGCAGATCCTTAAACTATGTCGATAAATGACGATTTTAGTCCTTGTGGCTCATAAAATGGTTTTAATCAAATCTTTTCAAGGTAAATCTTTTACCTACTGATATGTCATATTAAATAACATATCTAAGACATTTTAATCTAACCTTAACATCAGTTTTCTCTAAACATCGCATAAGACATCATTTTACGACATAAGCGCCGTTTCAGCGCATAGTATGGTTTTAAACCATATAAATTGACCAAGACTTGTTACCTACTGATTTTAAAGCTTATTTTAAACATATTTACAGTAAGAACATATTATAAACTCAGAATCCCAAATAATTTATAAACTATGTGTAAAAATGACCAAAATGCCCCTTCGGTGCATAGTTTGGTCATAAAAGATAAAATACACATATAATTGATATCCTACTGATATTATATAATAAATAAACTATTTTTCCAGAATAATCATGATTATAAACTTAAATTATATTCAAGTTCCTTTTATATGGTGTGAAATTACCAAAATGCCCTTATGAGGCATAGTTTCAATTTAAAACCATAACGGGCATAAAAGTTGATATCCTACTGATATTAACACCTATTTAAAATGTAATGCCATATAGAACTTATCCATGACTTATCCGGTTACCCGATATCACTGACATGCGTACGGTTAAGTATATGTAACTAGTTTATGGAAATTAACCGAAACGGGTCTAACCTTGTCATTTAAATCTCAAAATCCAGAATGTTTATAGTTTATCCATATTACACAAGTCAACGTACTTGTTGGGATTAAACTACATTCTATCCAATCATCATTTAATCTAGCGTTATACGTATTTGATCAAGTACGCTAGTCGGTCTAAGTCTATGACTTAAATAAGACCGTTAGTATTTAATTGGTTAACTTATGCCATAATCCAGACTAGAGACATTCCGGTAAATGCTATCTGCACTTACCTCATTTTGAATAGGACTGGGTTATAATCTTGCATTTTAAACAAGGTTAATTCAAGTAAATACTCTCGACTTATTTTCCCTATATGGGCTTGGGTTACGGTAAATTATTACCGCTTGGTCGGAAATGTGATCAATCGAATGTCCGATTGTGGCTAGTAAATCCGCATATTCCGTTTTAATCAGTTTTGCTTGATAACTTAAACATCGGGGGTTAAATTACCGTGTCATTCATTTTTTGTGGGATAGTGAAACGCCCCGGATCATTCATTTTTTGTGGTAGTTTGTTTTGAAGAACTGCTGAACACTCCTCATTCAAGGTCACATGCGAAAGCTCCTCAATTTTTTTTGTTAGATAAGATATCTTTTAGAAACTTGGCATCCTTAGGCATTTAAGCAAGTGCCTCGACAAATGGTAAATTTATGTGAAGTTGCTTAAAAAGCTCAAGGAATTTACCATAGTGTTCTTCCATCCTCTGCTTCTTCAACCTCCCAGATATGGAACGGGAGGGACATACTCTCTCACTGGCTCCTTGGGACGTGCTATACTTGTTGGGTCTCGCCTCAGTTGCACCTCTCCGGAGACTCAGTCTCAGTTTCCTCTACAATCTTGTCATCAATCGGCTTATTTGGAACAGCCAAAGTGATGGGCTCAGCAATCCTGCCGCTTCCAATGTGATGACCTTCGCAGTGGCCTTTGGATTTGGCTCTATATTACTTGGAAGACCCCTTTGTTGTCTCTCGGACAACATCTTAGCAATCTGACCAACTTGGTTTTCAATGGTCTGCATGGAAGCCTTTTGGCTTCTCAACTCACTCTCGTGCCTCGTGAAATGACCGTCATACTCCTTGAAACGCTTTTCATTTTCGACTCTTTGAGAATTTTGACCAGCTAAGATTTGACTAAACATATCCTGCACACTAGGTTCATTAGTGGAAGGCATCTGTTGAGGCCGAGGTGCACCGTACCCTCCAGGAGCTATGGGACGTGGAGCAAACCCGGGTGGATGCTGATTTGATGCTTCAGACTTCCAACTGAAATTTGGGTGATTCTTCCACCCCGGATTGTAAGTATTACTGTAGGGATTATGCTGAGGACGGTATTGGTTTCCCATAAAATCTACATGCTCTTGTGATACCTCTCCCGTCGGAAACTCACCTACATGATATGCTCCCTCGCTCGAGGAACTGCTCGAGTGGATCTCCGTCACTCGATCAAACTTTGAAGATAAGGCATCCATACGTGCTGTAATGGCGGTGAAATCGTTCACGTGATGAACTCCGTGTCGAGAACTCTTCCCCCTCGATGGCTGCTGTGTCCGATTCTTCAAGGCGCATTTCTCTAAAATCTCAAATGCCTTGTTGGCATTTTTCGTGCCAATGTCTCCGCCTGAATATGTATCGACCATCATTTGTCCTTGACCATCCAAACCATAGTAGAAGATCTGACATTGTTGCCATTTGGGCAACCCGTGGTGTGGGACCTTTCTCATGAGTTCTTTAAACCGCTCCCACACTTCATAAAGGGGCTCATCATCGTCCTGACGAAAGTTAAGAATCTTGGTTCTTAACCGGACAGTTTTCTCGGGAGGGAAATACTTCTGAAGGAACTTCTCAGCTAATTGATTCCATGTAGTGATAGACCCAACTGGAAGTGAAAGAAGCCACTCCTTAGCTCCATCACGTAAAGAAAATGGAAAGAACAGAAGGCGTATTGCATCCGATAATGCATCACGAATCGTGAATGTGGCACAAACCTCCAGAAAACACGCAATATGGACACTAGGATCCTCGTGATCCTTGCCATAAAACTGAACCGCATTCTGCAACATCGATATGGTACCAGATTTGATCTCGAAATTATTATGGTTTATTGTGGGTGCATTGATGCTCGCAGGTAAGCCCTCAAGTGAAGATTTTGCTATGTCGTTCAAGACCCCTCGTATCCTCTTCGTCTGCCATTTCTACGTGAACCTCGTGGAATGCGTCGTCTCCCAATGCGTCTACCGCGATTGTGGCGGCCACCACGCGGGACCGCTCTCGCAGTCTCCGATGAAGATTACGCTCTGGTTCCAATGAAGGCTCAACAACTTCAGCAACTGGGGTTGAGGACATGCACGACCTGTAAAGAAAAAGAAGGAACAGAATACACTGTATATACATAAGAATAAAAACAACTAACAATAAATTATCATTTTTTTTTCTTTTTTCAATTAATCAAACAAAATAAAAACAACTAGACAAACACTTTATACAATTTTTCACAATGGTTTAATAAGTAACTTAAATCATTCTCGAGAAGACCGAGTCCCCGGCAACGGCGCCAAAAATTGATGTGCGTGAATTAAATATAATTTTATTCCTATAATTCCTTTCACACAAATTTAGTTTTAAAAATGGTTTTTACTTTAAAACTAACTACACACACAAAGGGCAAGTGTACCCGTCAGGTGGCCATATAGTCAGTTGGTAAGAACCGGATATCAATCCGTGGACTCGGTGTCTCAGTACTAAACCGTTATTACTTTTAAGCCTTTTTTTATAAATGGGTTGATTTCTTGTTTTAAAACCATCATGCAAAAATAACAATTAACTAACTAATTCAAGAAAGAATGATAATTAAGAAAGGTTGCTTAAACTAAGTATCCACTAATAAACATATGACAACATTTGAGGAAATTTAGTGATGATGCAAGTTCTAAAGTCAACTAAGCTTCAATTCAAGGTTTCCTAGTTTTATAAATTTGGGAAAATTATAATGAACAACATTTTAATCACCTAAGATTCATTCTTTTAATTTCACTTGCTAAGTTGATGTTAATCTTTAATAATGAGTTATTGGTTTGTCAAAACTCCTAACTCTACAAGCTAAGGAAAACTAATATGAACAACACACTAATCACCCTAACTTGGTTTCAAGTAAATGAGATCTTCAACATGTTCTTGATATGCATCACAAGCATGGTCATGCTAGATAAAAATCTTTGCCTAAATCAATAACCCAACATAAACACAAACTATAGAATCCACATAAACATTCATGGATTTTTCCAAATCCAAATGCAAGAATTCATACACATATTCAAATCACTATTCTAATCATGTTAGCAATTACCATTCCTAGTTTCATGCTATGAATCATATCAACAAGTTAACAAGATTCAACAATCATAATCTCTACATGGGCTTTCCAACACAACATGTAAATACTTATGACCAAACATTCAAGAGCAAGGACTTTAAACATGCATATGCACTCCAAGAACAAAATCAAATATCATCATGAAGATTGACAACTAACAATCACCACATCTATTTCCACGTTATCAATTGTTCATTAGCTTCAACATTGTTTAAGCAACACAAAAGTTTAGCCTTCAAGGCTCATGACAACTAAATCAAATGCAAGATAATATAAATTGTTCATGACTAACAAGTGGAATACTAAAGTTTAAGACATGATAAATGATAGACTGAGTTGATGATCAAGGATACAACCTTCTTCAAGGCTCCTTCTTCACTCTTCAAGCTTCCTAGACTAGAATCTTGAGAGGAAAATTCACCAAAATGCTCCAACTCCCTTCTAAATGAGCTGAAAACACGTATATATGCGGCTGGAGAGTTGGCACGACCGTGCCACCCTTTGGCACGGTCGTGCTTGGTAAATGACAGGCACCTTTCTGAGTTGTTGATCACGTTTGCTACCAAATCCGGAAAGATCCCGCTAAAATTTCCCCGAGGTGGCATGGTCATGCCAAGAGGTGCCACGGTCGTGCTTATTGGCAACGTACTCGGCAATGACTGATCCGATCTCGGAAATGAGCTGATCAGAAGCTGGGATGACACGAGCACGGTTGTGCTTGGGGTTGGCACGACGTGCCAGTTGTTGGACTGGTCTGGTTTGCGCAGTTTGATGCTAGTGCTGGTGACGTGCCGGTGTCAGGAGGCTTGGCACGATCGTGCCATATCTGGCAGTTAGGCTGAAATGCTCCATTTTTGCTCCAAATTGCTCCAAAAGCCTTTGTTTCATCACCTGGTCGAAGCCCGGACTTGCGTTTTCACAAACAACTCAAATGAGTATCGAGATCAATGAAAACACGACGAGTTCTCGCATAAATGGAGAATATTTGACATTTAAAAGATGTATAAATTCTTATACATCAGGCGCGCAGAAGGATCTACAGGTGGCCTTGGTGGAAAAGGCTGAAATTCAGCGCAGGCACCTGGATGATAAGGAGTGGCTGTGATTGGCAGATGCCAAGGTGGACACGGGCGAGAAGAAGCTAGAAAATTCAGAAGATGCCCGCGCTATCTCTGAGTCGTTGGTGGAGTCGCTGACCAACAAAATGTTGTGGACGCAACAGTATGGAGTTGTCAATGTAAGTACTTGATTTGTGTTTTGATCATTTATGTGTAGACTGTTAACCCTTCTCTTGAAATTGCATATTGCAAACTCCATTTTAAACTCTGCGGAGCTGGACGGCACACTGGCCAAGTTGGTAGTCACTGTGCCATGATGGTATGCGCAGGGTTATGCTGAGTGTGCGCAACACGTCATTCATGCAATGGATATTCCCTGGGACACCAGCCGTGCTTCCACTCATGGTGCTGCTACTGGAGCCGCTTTCTCCCAGGCTTAGCAGGAGTACAACCGTCTCAACATCCTGACTATGGAGTTGGTGAGCGAGGTACTCACACATGACGACTTCGTGGATCGCTTGAAAGACTTATTTCTGGAAGAAGCCGAGGCTGCTGCGGATGAAGATTAGTGTAGGATCCTTATTGTAATATCTTTGTAGGGTCTATGAATGTACTGCGAATTGCGCAAGTTTGTAAATATTTTCAATCTTGAATGAAATGTTTCTTCTTGTTACAATATTTGCGTGAAAAGGGACCAACTTTATGTAGGTATAGCGAATAAAACTGGTAATGAACTCGTTTATGAACATCCGCTCCCATGCGCGTGCAATAGGTAATGAACTTTGATTCGAGTCATTGTATACTTAGGTGTTTTCGTGTAGACCCAAAGTGGCTTCGCACATTTGTAACGAAACATTAAGATAAAATAATTCATGCAACCCTTGTCTTTATTAATGAATAGGGCGTAGGAGCCATGTACAAGGTAGACGATAAGATAATGAACTTGCTAATTTATATGTAGCACCGTCTTAGCTGCTGCGCGTTCCATGTCCTAGGTATATTTGTACCGTCTAAGCGTTTAAAGGTGTAAGCGCCCTTCCCTAGGACTTCATGGATAATGTAAGGGCCTTCCCATTTAGGTGCGAGTTTTCCGAACGTTCAGTGTTGGATGCTTCATTGTCACGTAGAACAAAGTCACAAGGTAAGAAGGTACATATACGGACTCGCGCGTTGTAGTATATCTCAAGCTTGGACTTGTACTTTGCTTCGTTGATAGCGGCGTTTTCGCACCTTTCTTTCAATAAGTCCAAGTCAGGTCTGGGCTCGTCTTCATTGTTTTGGCTTTACGCAGCTAGCATGTGTGGTGATGGGAGGCCTGTCTCTGCAGGAATTACTGCCTTCGTCCCATACACAAGGCTGAAAGGGGTTTCGCTGTGCTGGTTTTTGGCGTGGTTCAATGAGCCCAAACCATGCTTGGCAACTCATCTACCCAGCCTCTTCGCGCCATACCCAATCTCATCTTGATCCCTTCGATGATGCTCTTGTTTATGCTCTCTACTTGGCCGTTTCCTTGGGGATGCGCGACCAAAGTGAAAACATGCTCGATATGCATTTACTTCATCCATTGTTGTAGTTCTTCAGCTGCAAAATTGGGGCCTTTGTCACTGACTATGCGCAGTGTAACCCAAAACGGCATATGATGTGCTCCCAGGTGAATTTTCAAACTACAGTTGCTGTGGTGGATGCAAGGGGCTTGGCTTCAACCCATTTGGTGAAATATTCAACCACAACGATTATGAATTTCACCACGTCTGGGGCATCTAGGAAAGGTCCCACCATATCGATTGCCTATTGCTGGAAGGGCCATGCTGTTGTCACAGGGATCAAGGGATTCTTGGGGCGCAATGTGTTCGGAGCATGGCACTGGCATGATGCGCACTTCTGTAGTGTATCGACCGCATCTAGGTGCATGTCAGGCCAATAATAACCGGCGTTCATGATCTTTGCTACGACCATGCGTGGACCGGCATGAATTCCGCATAGCCCTTCATGTATTTCGTGGATCAAATAATGCGCATCTTACGGATCAACGCAGTGGAGGAGCGGTCCAAGGTATGACTTCCAGCATAGGATACTGCCTGCCATTTCATAGTTGAGTGCCTTGTTCTTGACCTTCCTTGCTTCCGCTTTGTTTTCGGGGAGGACCCCGTGTTTCAAGAACATGATTATGGGGGACATCCAGGAGGGATTCCCCACTTCGATGATGTTGACTTGACGCAAAAGAACAGAAGGGTTCTGGAGTACCTCAAGGCGCACTTCACGCTCGAGGTGCTTGAAGCTTGTAGCGGCTAACTTGCTGAGCGCGTCGACATGTTTATTCTCGCTTCGGTTGACATGTTTATTTTGAAGTGTTGGAATTTGGTTATCAAGGCTTGCGCCTGTTCCAGGTAAAAAACCATCGTTTCGCCTTTTGTGTCATACAGGCCGTTGACCTGTCCTGCGACTAAAAGGGAGTCGACGTTTGCTTCCAAATTCTGTGCGCTCATTTGACTGCTAACTAAAGGCCTGCCAGGAAGGCTTCGTACTTAGCTTCATTATTGGTACTTTTGAAATCCAACCTGATGGCGTAGGTGAAGTCCTGATTGTCGGGGCTTATTAGGCGAAGACCTGCCCATGCGCCATCATTGTTGGATGCGCCATCTGTGTGAAGTATCAACGTGTGGTCATCTGTAACCGGCGTTGGGTTCTATACAGCTTCACACTCTTGCGCTTTATTTTGTGGTACTTCCGTAATGAAATCGGCTATATCTGGCCTTTTATTGCTAGGCATGGGTTGTACACGATGTTGTATTCACCAAGCTCAATAGCCAATTTTGCTAGACGGCCAGAGATGTCCGGTTTTGACAGAATTTGGCCTAAGTGATAGTTTGTGAGAACTGTTATCACATGGCCGGAAAAATACTGACGCAACCGACGGGATGCGTGGACCAAAGCTAGATCAACCTTTTCCATCATAGGATATCGTGTCTCTGGATCAGTCAGCATTTTGCTGACATAGTAGATCAGAGTTTGGACTCCTGCACACTCTACTAGAAAGACTGCTCCCAGGGCGATATCTGTTGCGGAAAGGTTTCTTTTGCGGTGCTGTGAGCGTTGGCAGTTGAATTAAGCATTCCTTCATTTGAGTGAAGGCTTTCTTCGCATCCGGAGTCCACTAAAACTTGTTTTGCTTTACACAGTTCCGCAAAGTGCTGATGAATGGGAAGGACCTCATTGCGTGGTTGCCCAAGAACCAGTTCAGCGCAGCAATCGCCCCGCTAATTGTTGCATTTCTTTGATAGTTGAGGGGAAGGCATACGCTGAATCGCTTCCACTTTATCGGGATTAACTATGAAATCATCGTGCGTGACGATCAATCCCAGAAATTTGCCTTCTTCCATTCCAAACGAGCACTTGCTGGGGTTCATGCAAAGGTCTTTTGAATGTTTGCCAGCATCTTCTCCTCATCTGAGCTCATGATGACGAGGTCATCAATGTACACCTCTACGGTTTCGCCAATGGCGTCCCCAAAGACATGATCCATTAAACGTTGATAGGTGGCTCCTGCGTTGCGCAATCCGAAAGGCATTTTTGTGTAACAAAATAATCCCCTTGTCGGTTCGGAAAGTGGTCTTGTCTTCATCCTCTTTCTTCATTTGGATTTGGTGGTAGCCTTTGTAGCAATCAAGGAAACACTACCACCTAAATGAAGCGAGGGAGTCCACCTTTTGTCGATTTCAGGTAAGGTGTAGTAGTCTTTGGGACATGCCTTGTTGAGAAATTGACGCACATGCGCCAACTGCCGTTGGACTTTTGGACCATGAGTGGGTTGGCTACCCATGTCTGATAGCGTACCTCTCGGATGATTCCTGCTTGGAGGAGCTCTGAAACTTGCTCGTTCAGTGCGCGGATCTTTTCAGGACCGAAGCTACGCTTCTTCTGAACGATGGGCTAAACTGAAGGGAATGTGTGCAGTGCGTGCTCAGCGTATCCCTTGGCACTCCAGTCATATCCGTCGGTGACCATAAAAAATATCTACATTGCAGAACAACAGTTGTTTTAACCAACCCTTGATTAAGGGAGTCATGGCGGGTCCTAGTAGTATTGTTTGATCCGGGTACTTGTTGTTTAGTACCCACTTTTCTGGTTCACCGTTGGATGATGACTTTGGTTGCTTCATTGGTGGTTCCTCTTTAACATACATGATTTCCTTCCTCTCGTACATAATGGCCACCTCGGTTTCTGTGGGAAAACTGCAAGCGGCATGGGGAGTGGAAGTGATCACGCTGAACTCCCGTTGAGCGCGCCGGCCAAGTAATACGTCATGGCACGAGGTTGTAGGCATGACCATGAAATTAACCGAGACCGTGCGAGAGTGTCGCCTATCGGAAAGAGTCACCGAAAAAGAAATTTGGCCCAGAGGGAAGACAACCTCGTTCCAGAAACCAGTGAGTGGGAAGTCCACCAGCTCTAGGCACGCCTTGTCCTCTCCGTCCAGCTACTCGAAGCACTGTTCATAGACGATGTCCATAGAGCTCCCATGGTCTATGAACATATAATTGGTGCGATAATGGCTGAAGATGGAGTTATCACGACCGGTCGGTCTTCTTGTGGACCCCCGGGAATTATGGGGAAGATGACATGCTACTCACGCTAGTGAGGTGTGGAACTTTTCTGGTGGTTGCGCTTGCGTGATGGGCCACCCTGGATCATATGAACAGACTTCATCTTTTTATTACTCAGGCCTTCGCCACCTCGAGTGATTTTTTCACCTCCTTGCGCACATTCTGAAGTAAGTGGGTGAGCTTCCCACTTTTGAGTGCTTTCTCGATCTCCATGCGCAAGGAGATGCAGTTATCTGTTGTGTGCCCCGTATCCTTGTGATAATCGCAGAAAAGGTAGGGGTCTTGACCTTTCTTATTGCACATCGGCAACGGCTGCTTGAACTGATGGACTTCAGAGCTGAGGACCTCCGCCGATGTTTTCGTCAGTGGGTCCACTAACGGTCACGATTATCTTGCTTAATTGCTCCCTGGGTAGCGAGTTTATTAATGGCCGCTCATGCGTCGACCTGTGAGTAGGGAGGGTTTTGGCCGTGCTCCCTCCAACTCTTATTCTTCTTCCCAAAACTTTTGCTTATGTCTTGGGGACGGTGGTGAGGTAGGGGAGGTCTACTATTATTAAGGTTACGCTCCGTCTGCGCATAGATCTTTGATGCTGCCATGAGCTTCTCCCAACTCTTTGGGAGGCCTGTAGTTCCTGACAAGACTTTGATCATCTCGTTGCAGCGTACATCGTATTTGAACTGTGCACGAATCAGTTCTTTGTGCACATCCCCTATCTCCAGCACCTCTTTATTATAGCGGGTGATGAAGTCTTCAAGACTTTCATCATCACACCACCAGATGTTCATTACGTCAAAAGAGTCTCTGACGTAAGGTCGCTGTTGACTGAAGTGCGTCAGGAACTTGTCAATCAAATTGTTCCATGACGCGAGCTTGCCTGTGAGCAAGTTGTCAAACCATAGGCGCGTAGTGCCTGTGAGAGTTTGGACAAACAGGTGACACCACATACGTAGCATCCAGCCTCCGATCAGTCCTGCGCCAGTGAAGAGGCGCTGGTGGTCATCTGGGTCTGTCACCCATTGTACTTCCCAACATTGGAGGGAAGTTTTGTGCGCTCCAGCGGTGCGAGCGCGATTTCTTTGATAAATTTTGAGTGTTCGGCTGCTTCAGCCGGCCTGTAGATCAAATTATATTTATACTCCGCCTCCGGGTTGTAACCAACTCGTGGCGCAGATCTATAAGCAGCATGATCCTTCGGCAGCCGGTGAAACACACTGGCGCTATCACCCTCGCCATATGTCTTGTCCTCCTCACATTGTGTGTACCACTCCCCAAGGGGACGCGGGCCCAACCGCAAGTGGACAGATGCTTGCCTCTGAGTATGGGACTCAGCTTTAGGTGACGATTGAGTGTACTCCGTCTCTTGGGTACGGAGTTCAGATGGTATGCTCGCCCCAACTGGTGAGTCGTAGCTCAGTATAATTGGTGCAGGAGAAGCATGCACCTGAGCAGTAGGCTGAACTGGGGCAGCAAAAGTGTTTTTTTTTGCGCACAAAATTGCGCGTAAACGACGTTTAGAGCCGTCTGAGACTTGATGTACCAGGATATTAGGGTCTCACCCAGGGTAAGACTGATGTGATTGGTATGAAAGGAGTCTCCATTTGAGCTCTGGGGGTAACCGGGATATTCACACGACTAGAGTCTGGTGAGTTCCGACATTCCCGGAAGAAGCTTCTTCCACTAGCTCGTTCGAGAGGCATGAACTGGGTTCTTGCCTTCAGCTCGAGGACCTCATGGAGTGTTGGATGGGAAATCAGCCATTTGGATGTTAGGTTTATGAAAAAACAAAATGAAGGAACTGATGAGAAAGAGAAAGTAAATAGCGGATGGCGCCAATGAAGAAACACCGGTTGAACCTAGGGATATCCGGGATCTATTAGTTACAACCGAGGGATTTCTACATAAAAGGGTTTTTCTCTTCGCTCATTCTTCAGGATGATTTCACTCAGGCTGATCTGCAAAACTAGCAGCACCGTTAGTCTCGTCACGGGGAAAAGGGTGGTTTTCTCCGTGACCACACTCCGGTATGAGAATAAGTATTTGGTGATTGCAAGTAATAAGCCAGTAAGCTTAAAGTAGCAAGCAATAAGTTTGAGTATTTGTGAATGTGGTTCTGGATGGTTTACCTGGTGATCCGATACTTATTTTATAGCCGAAAGTATGTGGGCTCGGGAGATGGGCTGATGGGCCTTGGGCCCGGCCCAGACGACCAGATACATCCGTCTCCGCCCTCTGCGTCAGACATTAAATGTTCCCAGCAGGAGAATTAATGTCCTCTGTTAGGAGGTGTGCTTTGTCGGATACTGAATGGTGCCACGTGTGAAGGCAGCTGTCTCTAGCGTCAGACCTGCTATCAGCCGAAAGTGGAGAAGGTATAACAGTCACTGGCATATGGTTGGTGCACAATCTGAATCTGCATTACTGTTCATGCGACGCTTGTCAGACGCAACCTGCCAAGCAACCATTGGTCACAGCTCTGCCACTCCGTACCCTTGAGTATGGTTAACACCTCTTAGTGCTTATCCATTCTGCGAGGCTGTCAGCGCTTTCCGGCCAGCGCAGAGTGGCAGGGATAAATCCTTTTGTCCACAAGACTATGAGGTGCTCTCATGTTTGTCTTGGCCTTGCAAGGTTTTAGGATTCGTGACTAGAGGGCCATTTGTTCCGTGCAGGGTCAGGTAGCTTGCGCGTTTAAGTCTAACTTGTCGTTGTGCCAAGTACACAAGGTTCGTTGTGTGACTTATATTGTTTAGTCAAACTTGCCGTTGCGCTGAGTGCGCAAGGCTCGTTGTGTGACCTATATGGGTTGGTCTAATTTACCGTTGCACTGAGTGCGCAAGGTTCTTTGTATGACCTATTGGTGTTGGTCTAATTTACCATTGCGCTGAATGCGCAAGTTTCATTGTATGACCTATTGGATTCAAGGAAGGCGCAACATTGCATATTGCGCGCAAGGTTATCCTTATAGTTATGCTGTTGAGGGTATGGTTCCTTGCGCAGGCACAGGGTTTTTGGGACCATACCCCTCCAATGGGGAGTATTCATGATTGGTAGTTGGTCTTTATCGGATTAGTTCAGCAACGTGTAGAATAGCATGCCCCCATGCAGTAGATGGCAATTTGCATCTTATCAGGAGAGGTCTAGCGATTATTTGTAGTCGTTTAATTAATAATTCAGCTAAACCATTTTGTGTGCGAACATGAGCTATGTGATGTTCAACATTTATCCCAATCGACATACATAGTCATTAAAAGCTTGGGATGTAAATTCTCCTGCATTATCCACCCTAATGTTTTTAATTTAATTTTCTAGGAAATCAGCTCTCAGTTGTATGATTTGAGCTAAAAGTCGGAAAAATGCTACATTTTGAATAGCTAAAAGACTCACATGTGACCATCGCGACGAGGCGTCAATTAAGACTAAGGAATAGAAAAATGGAGCACAAGGAGGATGTATAGGCCCACAAACGTCCCCCTATATTCTATCTAAAAGTAAGGAGTATTCTTGTGCCAACTTAGTTGATGAGGGCCGAGTAATGAGTTTGCTTAGAGAGCATGTCGCACATGATAAATCTTGTGATAGCAAGACTTTTAAACACTTAAGAGGGTGCCCATTTGAACGTTTAATTATCCGCCTCATCATTATGTTACAAGGATGACCTAGTTGGTCATGCAATATTGTGAATGCATCTTTATCTAGTAACTTCTATGATTCAATGGAGTAATATTAGTACAATATCATGCAAAGGATAAATCTTTTAGCTTTTCTACAATGGTATCTTGCTATTCTTGTTTGAAGTAATTTATAAGTATCAATATTGTTTTCAGATGTTGTTTTGAGGTGGTAACCAAATTGTCGAATACTTTTAAAACTAAGTAAGTTTCATTTTGATTACTGGAGTATAATGCATCATTAATAATTAGTTTGGTACCCGAAGATAAGATGATGCATGCTCTTCCGAGCCTTCAATAAGATCACATACACGAGAAATGGTACCAATAAGTGTCTTTGTAAGAGACAATCTATAGAAAAATTTATTATGTTTAAGAATAGTGTTGGTACTACCATTATCTACGACACATTCATCACCAACAGTAACTGTATTGGAGCTTGTGAAGATATTTCCTCTAGAAATAATAAAACAAATTTATATAATGAACTATTCGTTAGAGTATGATAAAAATATCACATAAATATGAATTAAACATCACAAGATTTTAAATAAAATCATTACAATAGTTTAGATAAAAATATCACAGGAGTTCAAACAAAGAAAAAAAAACACACAACGTGAAAAGAAAAAAATGAAACCATCAGATAATGCACCACTCTTAATATTTTGTAGTACGAACTTGTTTTGCTTTGCGACTTACAAACATGATAGTAGCTCAAAATACTTTGTAGATTTACGTTCCCTATACTACTACGACAGTAGCATGTTTGATGTATAGAACATTGAGAAAGTTTTTTCAAGCATGTCTTCTTCGGTTATTTTTTCACCGCATAATTTGAGCTTAGAGGTAATGTGAAACTGGGCAGAGTTATATTCACTAACTTTTTTATAATCTTGTAGCCTTAAATTTAGCAATTTATAGCGAGTTTTAGAGAGTAAGATCAACTTCAGGTGGTCAAATTGTTCTTGAATGTTTTTCCATGACTCGAGAGGGTCCTCGACAGTGAGGTATTCCCTATTAAGGTCTTCATGAAGATAATGACGAAAAAATGCCATAACTTTAGCTTTTTCTTGGAGGGATGTTTTACTCCCATTTGTGATTGTTTTCCTGGACTCTTTGTTGTCAGGTGAATTTTAGCATCAAGAGTCCATAGGAGGTATTGTTACTGAGATGTCAAGTGCTATGAATTCAAGCTTTGACAAGTTCAACATTTTATTTACAAATGAAAGAATCAAGCATTTAAAAACTATTCTATGTACACAATTTATACTTATAGAAGAACTTCGGGTCCTTTTTAATTAGAATTTGAAGGTTCTATACTTTAAAGCTGTTTTATATAATAGAAAAGGAATTTAAAAACTTGATTTTCGTATTTGTAAGGTAGCAATGTTGTACGAGATGTGAAACCTGTGGATGTGTTCAAGTAAGATGTACACTTGTACGCAAGCTTGTATTGGATTATGAGAATTTTCTTTATATCTTTATTTATCACTAAGAATTAAAATTAACCCTTTAGAATGTCACAATAAACAATTCTGAGAATAGTTGCAAACAATTTGGTTTAACGTTGCATACAAGAACTGATGTAATTACTTACTAAATAATAAATAATATAGTATATTTATATGTGGTAATTACTTTAACAGGAGTAATATTAAATACTAAATAATAGTATATTAATATGTTTATGATGGAGTACAATAGTAACCACATCAACTATTAATAACTAGTATTAATTCTCGTGAACTTTACGGGACAGAACAAAATTGACAAAAACATAACACGAAAAAATTGATTACAGCTTATAATTAACTTAAAACAATGAAATCGAGCGGTGTAATGTATTTAATTACCTACACCGACTATCAAAGTTGACTTATAAGGAAAGTATGTAAACAAATTAAAATATGTGTTATTTTTTTTTATTTTGAGTATTTAATTTTATATAGAACTATCTAACTACATTGTTATGTTATTAAAAGAGAGAAGCTAGCAATTGGTTTAAAAGCTAAAGACCTAAAGATTCGATTTTGTTACGGTATACAAAACCATGATTTTGCAGCCAAATGAGGATTAAATTAAAAAAAGTTTGCCAATAACTAATTGTCATAAATCAAACGTGAAAAGAAATTAGATAGTGGTTACTATATCAAAATAAAGATAATACTTTTATCTTTGAATAGCATGTATAATTGGGTTTTAATGTCAGAATAAAAAAGAACAAATTCACAAAATCAAATACTCACAATAGATTTGGATTTTGGAACATAAGCAAAAGAATTAGCCGTATAATTCGAATCTTCATCTTTGATAGTCATTTATACTCCAATACCCATCGATTAAACTAAAAAAGGAGTTTAGAATCGGCTGACAGCCTTGACGGTTGGATTCAACAATAGATACGTCCATTGTCGACATAATCATTGCTTCAGTTCACCGTTGCAGAGGACTAAACCCACACAGTTGACCTAATGTACCCTTTTAGTGGCATATAACTTAATTTACAGTAATCGTGTGTCCACGCTTACAACTTTCGGGCAGGCCGATAGGTTCTGAAAAGTCGGCTCACTAATTTGTTGAGATAATTCATCAACATGACCCAACAGTAAAATAATCAATTGGTTAACTTTGATATAAAAACCGAAAAATGTTATATGATTAAATACAAAAAACAAAACAAATCACACATGAAAAACCAATTTAAAAATAAACATGCCTACCTTTGGTGAGTGAGAGTTGTTTACCACCAGCGAAGCAAATCCAAGCACTTTGACTTTAAGCGCCTCTTCAAGGACTATTTAGCAAAACAAAAGTTCATTGATATCTTCACGTTACCAAAGCTGTACGCAAAGATGGCTAAATTTAGCATAAAGATAACAAATTAATTACACTATAGTTTTGTTACGTAGTCATGTATTAATTAATTGGTTCTACTTACCTTCGAAACCTTGTGAACCCTTGGTCTCATCTCATCCAAACTGAGGCAGTCTAAAGGTCAGTTATGGTCCAGATAACAAAGCAACCTGAATGACTTTGTTTGACCCTATAAAAAATCTGAAACACAAAAAGTAGACAATAAAACAAAAAGGTCAGTTATTGTCCAGATAACAAAATCCTGTTCAGGTTGAATTACTAAAACCAAGCAAATCCAATGCAAAAGAAAGAGAGAGATTTGAAGTGAAGAAAGGGTCATATCAACTAAATGAAAGTGGGTTATGATCAAAGTTCCCAAATCAACCAACCAATCAAATTAACAAAATCAACCAAATTGCATTGTTTGACTAGCTTACTTAGGCATATAATCACACTGAACAACCCTAACCCATTTTGAACAGTTGTCCAACCCACACATATATACATTCACATTTGTTAAGCTCCTCAAAAGAGATTTTTTTCCCTTTCAACTAAGGCATCGCCCCACTTGCACCGGTTGTATCCCATAATGTCACACCCTGGTTTTCTGATGGGCTCAGACTTATGGTTTATGCGTCACGGTTGGATAACAATATCACAATTGGCCGCGAAAGTAAAGGAATGATAAAAGTACAAGTTATGAAAAATTGAAATTATATTAAATAAAATATATAACAGCTTGTTTGGTACAAATATCCCACAAGGTAGGATCAAATTAAAAGATTTCAGACATCGTGAGTCTTTAGCCATGGAGTCGTCATAAATTCCAAAGCTTTATGGCAGAACCATATCTAGCCTACTATTGAGGTTCGTCACATGTGGTTAATCTTTAAAAATATGTGAGTTTACACTGGTAAATACTATTAACCGACTCTGTTTGAAAATCATTTTTCAAAAGCATTTGATATATATGGAAACCATACGGTAATCCATTTTATTTTTACAATGAAATATATTCTTGTTACAATTATATATACTTCTCAATATAATCGGGGACCGAAATCAAATGTCCAGTACATGGTTAATATACACACATCTCGTATGTTAGGTGTACGCCTACACCCCCGCTTATTTTATATGGTCATTATTGTTAATGAGTTGGGACGCCAGGAGACATTACTATAAACCCCCAAGTGTTTCATGCTATCAATCATAATAGATTAAATCGGGTTATTACATTTCTATGACATCATTCGCCCTGTTGTAATACCCGCTCCAACTGGCTAATGCCATACCCCAAGTTTTGTAAATAAAATACGCTAAAAGTATTTACCTTTGCTAGCTGTTAAAAAGCGTGTATTTGAATCTCATAGCAAAGCCGTATTAAAGTATATTAATTCTAGATGAGATTATCTGAAGGGCTCTATAGTTTGGAATGAACAAAATTATTATCTGTTAGAATGTTTACGGGTCATTGGTAAGTCTTTTAACTTTGACCCATTAACTTAGAATTACTCTCGGTTTTGCTAGATTAAGCGTTGACCGAATAGAATATGATTTATACCCTTCCAAGTGAGAAGTCTCGTGTCATACGGGTTATTTAACCAAGCACTCTGATTTGGAAAGGTTTTGAAGAGGTTTGACCCGATACAACTAGTTCATATGTTTTATGCAATTTTAACTAGTTGCGCGCATTCAAACGGGTTCGGGTGGTCGATGGCTCTATGACGAGTTCAACATGTTAAAATACATTTTATAGTGTTATACAAACTTGTTAGGATCTGAGTTTGATACTTGCGTTTTTTAAGCAAAAGTAAGAACAAACAATTTATAATTTATAAATTTAAAAAATAAGTGCAAACACACAAGCAGAAAGATATATTAGCCAATTGTTTTCCATTGAAATCAAATTATTACAATTACAATATGATGATTATACAATCTCCCCCTCAGCCTGATCACTCGTAGATCTGTTGGTACAAAAGAGAATGTGTGTGAGTTGATAAATAGATCTCTAACAAGTGAGATCTATTTATACGAAGTACAAAAGGTCTGTTTGCATTCAGCTGACATAACCCTGATAGTGACATCTAACATTTCTAACATAAATGATTTCACATATGTTTGCAAAAATATGTGGGAATCTAACATGTGATCCATCATATGAAAACTCTATTACAAGCAAATACTGTTACATAGATGAAATCGTTGTTGCTTCATATCAAACATATTTTTGAACATATTTTTGCTTTAACATCACTTTAGTCTTGATCAGCGCTTGGTTCTTTTTTAACAGTGGTTTTCAAGGCTTGAGCAGATGGTTAGCATGTCTTCAACAGATTTCTGATTAGTATTCAAGATTCACTATCTTTGGAAGGAGAATACTTTATCTATTGTTTATTTCTTGATCAGATAGGTCATGTTTTCACTTTTTAGTATCATATGTTCTTTTGTAGGTGCAACAAAACTGATTTGGTGTCAAAACTTTTGGTTAAAATACTTAAAAATCCATTTGCTGAAAAATGCATAAAGCTGTGTTTTGACTTTTATTAATACATATTGACTCGTCATTTAACCCACTTGAATGTGATAATCACGGGATATAATTGCAGGGAATTATACCGTATGATATAATGATCACATGGGATATTTAATCGGGTTTTGACTTAACCAAAATGGTTAGAACCAAAAGTTAAACCAAAAGTCAAACTACTTGAGTTTCGGATAAAATGTAACTACAGAACTGAAATTAACTTAGAAGAATGCTTACTAAGATTTGAAGGAACACTTAGACTCAGAGAAGAAGGCTTCCTAATGATCAGAAGCAAGCTCCAAACTGATTTCTAAAAGTGAAGTGAAGGTGTGAGTGAAATTTGTAAACTAGGTGTCTATTTATAGTAATCTTCAAGTGTTCTTATTTTTTAGCACATGTATGATTAGTGGTTTGAGATTGACTTTGGTCTACAGTGGTTTCAGTTGTTGTTAATTGAATGTTGTTCTGTGGAGGTGCGCAGTTGTCGGTTCGCCATAAACGTCGGAGGAAGGTGTTCGGGTCAGATTTTTGGTGCCAGGTGAGATGTTATATATATATATATATATTATATATATATATAATATATATATATATTATGGGAAGGTTCATTTGAGAAGAAAAAGAAGAAAGAGCATAATGGTAAAACATTAAATAGTTTATAACTCCTCTCATTAATTATGTTATCTCTCATTAATAAAGCAAAAACATTTTATCCTACACATTTCAAAATTTATCCTACGTATGTCTTACATTTACCGGAATTACCCCTACACACATGTAAATTTACCCTACACATTTCAAAATTTATCCTACACATACTAAAATTATCCTGCACATGTCGAAAATTGTCCTATACCATAAATTATTTTATCTTGAAAGAGTATATAAAAAAATGAGTTACAAGTTTAATTAATTAGTTAATTAATGACAATTATAGATTTACCTATATGCCCTTTTTCATAATATTAAATATACACATTAAATGAAGTAAATGGAAAATTTCTATTGGTTTAAAAGTTATTTTTTTTATTCTTACAAAATTTTTCTTCTCATTTGAACTCTCCAATATATATATATATATATATATATATATATATATATTACAGTTTTGTTTTTTTTTTCTTATTTGTGGCGACACTGACTGCATTTGGTAGAGGAAAATGTCAATTTTGGGTTCTTGTTTCAATAATGTAAGATCAAAACAAACCCTATATTTTGGTTCAAAATTCTAAATCTAAAGTGCAGAAAAATATAATCATGTCTTTAACTTTAGATAAAATAAACCTAATCTAGGTAGACTTATCCAGATCGAAAATCAAATATATATTGTTCTAACCGTGTGGAAGGACCTTGGTCATGGTGAAAGGTCCGGACCATCGAGACTTGAGTTTCACGGGAAAAGTCGTAGCCTTGAGTTAAAGAGGAGTACTTGATCCCCTTCTATGAATGTCTTAGGCCCGCTTATATATTTGTTGTGTAATCTTTTCTAGCGTTCCTTGTAGATTTTTGAGTTGGAGTATGCTTGATTCCGTAGTTCATCTAACTCATTTAACTGGTGCAGACGATCTTTTCCTGAAGTCTCTTGATCTAATTTTACATTCTTGAGTGCCCAGTATACCGTGTGTTCAATTTCTACTGGGTGATGGCATTTTTTTCCATAGACAAGCTTATATGGGGGTGGTGCCTATTGGCGTTTTATAGGCTATTCGAAATGCCCATGAAGCATCGTCTAGTTTGTCTACCCATTCCTTCCGGTTTTGACCCACAGTCTTTTCAAGGATCCTTTTTAAACCTCGATTGGTTACTTCGGCTTGACCATTGGTTTGAGTATGATAAGTAGTTGAGAGTCGGTGAGATACCCATATCGTGTTAGAGCCTTTTCCATTTGCATATTGCAGAAGTGGGTTCTTCTATCACTGATAAGGGCTTTTGGAGTGCCAAAACGAGAGAATAGTCTTTTTCAAAAATTTAACTACTACTCTTCCATCATTAGTAGGAAGAGCTTCAGCCTCGGCCCATTCAGAAACGTAATCTACAACCACAAGGATGTATTTGTTTCCTCTTGACGGTGGAAATGGTCCCATAAAATCAAAACCCCAAACATCAAAGATTTCACAAATGAGAATGCTATTTTGTGGCATTTCGTTTCTCGATGTGATGTTGCATGCCCATTGACATGCGTCGCATGCTTTGACCAAGGTATAGGCATCTTTGTGTATCGTAGGCCAATAGAATCCTAAATCATTAACCTTCCGTACTGTGTTGGTTGCTCCATGATGTCCTCCACATGGTCCTTCATCACAATGGCGGAGAATTTGTCTTGCTTCTCGACCATGGCGGAGAATGAGTTGGTCTGTACATATTTTAAATAGATATGGGTCTTCCAAAGTAGTGCTTAACATCAGCGAAGAATTTTTTTCGTTGATGATATGACCATCCTTTGACGAAAGTGTCACTAGCTAGATAGTTGGCATAAATGGCGTACCAAGGTTCTTCTCTATATTCCACCATTTCTAGGGATTCCGTGGGGAACTTCTCATTGATGAGTTCTTCTTGAGTCTTGTCCAAAGTAGGGTCTTCGAGACGAGATAATACAACGTTTTAAGCTCCTCTTTTATCTTTTATTTCAATGCTGAATTCTTGGAGGAGAAGAATCCACCTGATGAGATGCGGTTTAGCGTCTTGTTTCTTGAAGAGGTACCAGATGGCAGCATGGTCTCTGTAGACTATGGTTTTGGAAAGCACAAGATAGGAATGAAATTTATCAAATGCAAATACTACAACGAGCAACTCTTTTTGGTGGTTGCATAATTTTCTTGCGCATCATTAAGAGTTTTGCTTGCGTAGTATATGGGATGAAAATGCTTCTCCTTTCTTTTGTCTCAAGACTACTCCAACTTCAAAATCGCTAGCATCACACATGATTTCAAAAGGTAGTTTCCAATTGGGCCCTATCATGATTGGTGCCTAGACTAACATTTCTTTTTAGGAAAGAAATGTTGTCGTTCAATGCTTGTCAAAGATGAATGGGGCATCTTTTTCAAGTAGCTTGGTTTGAGGTCGAGAAATCTTTGATAAACCACCTATAGAATCTGGCGTGTCCTGTCACAACCCCGACCCGCAGCGGAAATAAGAGTCGGGGCATAATTGGGTTATCACCAAAGCACATGACATTTACTATTATGTTTCATAATTAATAAAGTCAAAGTTACATTTTCAAACATCCAAACATGTTCATTCAATACAAAGGAAATAACCAAACATAACAATCCCAATACTAAATCGTTTTATTCTTCTAATCCAGGTCCTATGTGTTCCTAGCTGCTGCTGGTTCACCTGTATCATGTGTAAAATGGGAGTTTTTTGGGTCAACATAAGTTGGCGAGTGAACCTTATTAGATAAACATTTGATAATGATTTTATGGTTAGTTTATCAATGAAATATTGTGCATAATCATAAAAGAGCAAATATAAATAATCAAGCATTGGCAAATAGCAGTTACAATTATAACATACAATAACACTTGATAGCATATATGAACATACCAATATCATATGATAACTAACATAAATGAACTGTGCGATCAAGGCTCAATCAAACGGAGCCGATCGTATTGCATGTACTGAAATGTAAAATGAACTGTGCGATCAAGGCTCAATCAAACGGAGCCGATCGTATTGCATGTTATGAAATGTAAAATGAACTGTGCGATCAAGGCTCAATCAAACGGAGCCGATCGTATTGCATGTACTGAAATGTAAAATGAATTGTGCGATCAAGGCTCAATCAAACGGAGCCGATCGTTGCGGGCACGCCAGGTTCAACCGCATAATAAAATGGGAACAGGCTCAAACCTCACGAATGGGGAGCGGCGGCCTCGGCAATTGCATGTGTTGAAATAATAATTTGCATCCAATAATAACTACTTAACAGCAACAAACTAAATACACATGTCATGATATGATGTATGCACAATAGTTTAGTTATAATATGTATATAAACAAAGACACATGATACACCCCAAAAACGTGATTAAAACGGGGAATTTGAAAGGTTCACTCACATTGGGTGCGTTGAATTTGAGATGGTGAGATGCGCACGATTTAGATGAGCGGATCGACGAGGAATACTAACCTAAATAATAATGGAAAAATATATTAGGTGGATGGATTTTATTAAGGATTTTAATGAAATTTTTAGATATATTTTTGTGAGTTTATGGCTATTTTCTATCTTTAAAAATGTTATTTTTAAGTATTTTTAATTGATTTTTAAATTAAACTAAATAAATAAAATATAAAAAAAATATTATTTTTTTGTAAGTGTTGACCGTTGACCGGTTCGGTCAGCGGATAATTTCTGCGCCGGGTGGGATTCGAACCGGCGACCTTCCGTTCGCGTGCACGTAGCTCTACCAACTGAGCTACGTGTCTAACCCGTTATAAACTCGTTTTTAATTATATTTATACACTTGTTTGAATTAACCGAAAATTCCTTCATTTGCAAAAACGTTTTAATTCAATTGGACCGGTGCTCGAGACGAGATTCGAACGCGCGACGTGAAGTTCATGATGCACACAGTCCACCGCTGGACTGTGTGTCTAACCCGGTTATATTCTTGGTTTTTATTATACTTAACAACTATCTGTTTTAACCCGGTTTAGTTCTTGATCAAAAAGGCAGGTTATTACACAAGGCGTGCATGCAGCAAGGATCGAACTCGGGACGTGTGTGTGAAATTTGCACACAGTCCACCGCTGGACTGTGTGTCTAACCCGTTTAAAATACCGTTTTTAATTATTCTTATGCTCTGTTATAACTTCATCTTCTTCGCCGATTTACACAGACAGCATAATTCGACTGGTTATGATTGATTTGTGATTTATAAAGTTCTCAGACATTAACAGTAAAGCAAAAGTAGAGAATGGAGAGAGTTTAAGGAACAGAATATACCGATTGATGTTATTCACTGAAATCCGGCGGAGGTTCGTCGGTACTGGAAATGAACTCCGACTGTTGAAACCAATTAACAGCGTTGATCGATTATTCATAAAGTTGAGTCACTTAAACAAGGTTTAAAAGAAGTTTTGGATATCATACCAGTTCACAGTGTGATTCCGGCAGTCTCAGAAACTTTCCGGCGAAGATAAGATTTTCGATAAACGTTGACTAGGATCGATTCTGATGATGGAGTTGTGTTAGAGACTGATTAATCACATGTTTTAAACTGAAAGAGTCGGAGGAATTACCGTGAGAATGTGAGTCCCGGTTTTCCGGTGACTTGCAGAAATTTTCCGGCGAACTGATTCAGAAAATCTTATGGTTCAAAAATGCGACGAAAATGAAATTGAGTATTGTTGTGATAGTTCTGAATCGTGCAAATGATCTGGAGCTCGAATTAAATCAGAACTTGATGAATTTTCGGTTTCAAAAGCCGAAAATGATAAGACTTAAAGTTTCAATCAATTTTAACTTGATTAGAAACCGTAATACATCGGTTATAACTGAAATTGTGAGGTAAACAATCGATTTGACGATTGGTTTGCCGATTACCGGTTTTCAGATGGTATCATCGGTTAAACTGAGTTTGTGTATAAGTTTCTTTTGTTTTCCTAGAGTTAACAGAAAACACATTGTGGCGGAGTGGTTTAGGGAATGGTTGTTAAGTTGTTTAAAGACTTGGCTGACCCGGGTTCGAGTCCCGGCAGCTTCAAATATTTTTTATTTGTTTTATTTTAACTTTTTATCAAATATAATTTTTATAGTTTAGTTTATTTATTAATTATGTAACGTTTTAACTCAAAATAATCATAAATAATTAACGCAACTTTTATAACTTGGTACAAGATTACAAAACGGAGCGGGTTTTGGAGACCCGATTTTTACAAATGTTACAGTATCCCCTACTTTTAGGAATTTCGTCCCGAAATTTAAATAGTTGAAGTAGTAGGAAAAAGATGCGGGTATTTTTCACGCATTGAGTCTTCACGTTCCCAAGTAAACTCAGGTCCCCGTTTCGACTCCCAGCGTACCCTAACAATTGGAATGCGACTTCGTTGAAGACGCTTTTCTCCGTAGTCCATGATCTCCACTGGTCTTTCAATAAAATGCATGGATTCATCAATCTGAATATCTTCCAGTGGAATATGGAGATTCTCATCAGCGAGGCACTTCTTCAAGTTCGACACGTGGAATGTGGGATGAATCCTGTCGAGTTCTTCCGGTAGGTCAAGCTTGTATGCTACAGGACCTACTCTTTCGAGTATCTTGAAAGGTCCTACATAACGTGGTGCTAGCTTTCCCTTTTGACCAAAACGAACTACTCCCTTCCACGATGATACTTTTAAAAGCACATGATCACCAATGTTAAACTCTAAGGGCTTCCGTCGTTTATCTGCGTAACTCTTTTGACGACTTTGAGCTGCTAGAAGATTGTTTCGGATTTGATGAATCTTGTCTGTGGTTTCTTGGATCAATTCTGGACCAGTAATTTGTGCTTCCCCAATTTCGTGCCAACAAACAGGAGATCGGCACTTTCGACCATATAAGGCTTCAAAAGGTGCCATGCCGATGCTCGAATGATAGCTGTTGTTGTACGAAAATTCAACTAACGGTAGGTGGGCGTCCCAATTTCCCTTGAAGTCTATGACACATGCTCTAAGCATATCCTCAAGAGTTTGAATGGTGCGCTCAGACTGTCCATCAGTTTGGGGATGATAGGCGGTACTGAGATCTAATCGAGTGCCCATAGCGGATTGTACTGCTTGCCATGTTCGTGAGGTGAAACGACCATCACGATCAGAAATAATACTTAATGGTACCCCATGTCAGCTTACGATTTCGTTGATATAAATACGAGCAAGCTTTTCGTTCTTGAAATCTTCTCGAATAGGAATAAAGTGAGCTGATTTTGTAAGTCGGTCTATAATCACCCATATAGTGTCATACCCACCAGAAGTGCGAGGTAACCCGGTAATGAAATCCATGGTTATATTTTCCCACTTCCATACAGGTATTTCCGGTTGGACTAGAAGTCCTGAGGGTCTTTGGTGTTTAGCCTTCACCTTTGAACATGTAAGACACTTGGAAACAAAAACGGCAATATCTTTCTTCATTCCAGGCCACCAATAGGTGTATCGTAGGTCTTGATACATCTTATCGGCTCCTGGGTGTATAGAATATCGCGTTTTGTGAGCTTCATTCATAAGAGTTTCACGAAGATTGTTGTGGTTAGGAATCCAGATACGATCTAGGTAATACAGAATACCGTCTGATTTAGTTTCAAATTTTAGCTCGGCTCCACAGGACATCTCTTTTCTTACATCTTCTTCTGTTATTGAAACGTGTTGAGCTTCTCGAATTTGATCTTTAATATCGGTTATAATTTGCGAACAAAGAAGATGAATGGAGTTCGCATAACCCTTTCGACTAAGTGCATCAGCCACCACATTTGCTTTTCCAGGGTGGTATCTAATTTCACAGTCGTAATCATTTAGGAGTTCGACCCATCTTCGTTGCCTCATATTTAACTCTTTTTGATTAAAGATATGTTGAAGACTCTTGTGGTCAGTGTATATTTCACACTTAGTACCATAGAGATAATGTCTCCATATCTTTAGAGCGAATACAACGGCTCCAAGTTCTAGGTCATGAGTGGTGTAGTTCTTTTCATGTGTCTTGAGTTGCCTCGAGGCATAAGCTATGACTTTTCCTCTTTGCATAAGAACGCAACCTAATCCTTGCCCTGACGCGTCGCAATAGACTACGAAATC
This sequence comes from Scalesia atractyloides, assembly GCA_947069175.1. NCBI lineage: Eukaryota > Viridiplantae > Streptophyta > Magnoliopsida > Asterales > Asteraceae > Scalesia > Scalesia atractyloides. The sequence continues at coordinate 67,209,475 of CAMTDV010000020.1, read as the reverse complement.
ATCACAACCTTCGGGAAGAGTGAGGATTGGTGCATCACAAAGTTTTTGTTTAAGCGTTTGAAAAGCTTCTTCTTGCTTGGGTCCCCATATGAATGGTTTTCCCTTATGGGTTAAAGCCGTGAGTGGCACAGCAATGCGAGAGAAGTTTGAAATGAACCGACGATAATAGCCAGCTAGTCCAAGAAAAGACCTTACTTCAGTTGGTGTGCGTGGAGCTTGCCATTCTTGAACTGCTTTGATCTTTGAAGGGTCAACATGTATTCCTTTATCATTGACTACATGCCCGAGAAATTGCACCTCTTTTAACCAGAATTCACATTTAGAGAACTTGGCATACAGCTTTTCCTTTTCTAGAAGTGCAAGAACGAGTCGAAGATGACGCTCGTGATCAGCTTTAGATTTTGAATAAATAAGAATATCGTCGATGAAAACTATAACAAATCGATCAAGATAAGGTTCGCAGACTCTGTTCATTAGGTCCATGAAGACCGCTGGTGCGTTGGTTAATCCAAACGGCATAACCATGAATTCATAGTGGCCATAACGAGTTCGAAAAGCAGTCTTAGGGACGTCTTCTTCATGCACTCTAAGCTGATGATAGCCAGATCGAAGATCGATTTTCGAAAAGCAGCTGGCACCTTGTAGTTGGTCAAGAAGATCATCTATGCGAGGTAAAGGATAGCGATTTTTGATGGTTAACTTGTTGAGCTCTCTGTAGTCGATGCACATACGAAAAGATCCATCTTTCTTCTTTACAAAAAGGACAGGTGCACCCCAAGGCGATGAGCTGGGTCATATGAATCCCTTGTCAGTCAACTCTTGCAATTGACTGGCTAGCTCTTGCATTTCGGAGGGGGCTAACCTATATGGAGATTTTGCAACTGGTGTAGCACCAGGTATAAGATCAATACGGAATTCGACATCTCTGATTGGAGGAAGTCCTGAAATGTTGTCAGGAAAAACTTGTGGAAAATCTTTTACTACAGGAATATCTTCAAGTTTCTTCTCTGCGGTCCCCTTCTTGATGATATAGGCTAAAAACGCGACATAATTCTTGCGAAGGTATTTTTGAGCTTGAAGACAAGACATTAAGTTGAGCCCTTTCGACGAGGTTTCTCCAATGATTCGAAGAGTCTGACCGTTTGAAAGAGGAATACGAATAAATTTTTCACGACATACAACTTCCGCATGATGTTGACTGAGCCAATCCATACCGATTATGATGTCGAAACTTCCCAGCTTCATAGGAATAAGGTCGACTGAGAAATCGTGGTCGTTTAAGGTGAGTGTGCAGTTGCGTAAAATAGAGTCTAATAAAACTGGTTCTCCGTCCGCAACTTCCACCGTTATGGGTTCCGCGAGCTTATCCCGATTTTTTCTTAAGATAGGTTCAAATTTTAATGACACGAAACTTCTATCCGCACAGTATCAAATAACATAGAGGCATATCTACCATTTATAAGAAACGTACCGTTGACCACATTGCCGTCAGCTCTGGCCTGGTTTACGTTAATATTGAAAGCTCTTCCTCTAGCAGGTGGAGGAGCTTGGTTCGCTTGATTCACAGGGTTGGCTTGGGCCTGAGCATGAATAATATTAACCAGCCTTGGACATGTGTTTCTGAAATGACTTGGGTCGCCGCAATTGAAACAAGCCCGCATAGGTTGGCCCATAGGGTAATTGGGTTGATAGTATGTTTGGGCTAAATGTTGGGTGGGTGGAAATGGTAGTTGTTGTTGTGCTTGACCCATTAACTGTTGGTGGGTTTGGGTTATAGGTTGGTGGCGGTTTGTTTGTTGAAGCTTGCGGCAGTTTTGAACAGTATGTCCTGCGCGGCCGCAGCCGGTGCAGTATTGGCAAGGAAGATCAGGGGAGTGGTGATACTGACAACGGTTACATTTTGGTAATGGGCCTGTGTAGGGTCTTTTGTATGGCGCGGGTGAAGGAGTGACTTGAGTGATGGGTGCAACAGGAATAGGGGTGTTGGTTTGGGTGACTGCAAAATTCCTGGTGTTACTCTTCCTCTTGTTAGCAAACTTAGAGGAAGGAATGGGGTGGTTTGAGGTTTGTCCCTCAACAGGGGCTTTCTTCTTCTCTTCTTTGAACTTCCCATTGCGAATTCGGTTTTCGGTCAGTTCAGTTGCCAACTCCATGGCAGCTTCGAGTGTTACCGGTGAAACGCTGAGAACCGAATCTTGAATTTTCGAGGGAAGTCCTCGAATATAATGTTCGATCAGACGATAGGTTGGAGTGAATAGGTTTGGAACCATTTGGTTCAACTCCAAGAACCTCTTGTTGTAAGTAGAGTGATCCCCCTCCTTTTGCTTTAAGGCATGAAATTCATCCTCCAACTTCTTAATTTCACTTCTAGGGCAGAAACGCCTAGTCATGATTTCCCTTAACTCCTCCCAGGTTAAGGCCATCGCATCTTCAGTCCCCCTCTTCCCTTTCTCAGTATTCCACCAAGTGAGAGCTACACCAAGTAGTCTCCCGGTGGCGTAACGAACCTTGCGATCCTCAGGACAATCGCAATTTAAGAAAACGTTTCCATCTCCTCGAACCAATGTAGGAGAGCAGTGACTCCCTCAGTCCCTTCGAATTTTGGAGGATCACAGGACTTAAAATGTTTGTAAGAGCATTGATGGTAGGAGGGTTGTCGATGTTCTGGTCCTGTTGTTGAGGAGGGTTAGTAGGATTTGCTGCAAGGGCTTGTTGTACTTGTACCACGATGTCAGGCAATATCGTGGCCATTTGTTGCGCGATATGTGTGGCCAAACGTTCCTGAGTCTTTCCCGATCTTTTACCCCTTCGATGCTGTCTAGACGACATCTACAGGATCATAAAATGAGAAGATTGTGAGTTTATGATGTCTTTTTAGGTGTCATGTGTCTTTAAGAAAATGAAAATAACATAAATATCCATAATGCAACTACATCCATAGGATGTCTTGGGTTCGCTCATGTTGGGCCTCAAATGTCCCCCATACCTTCACCTACATAGTCATGTGGGCCCCCATGGCTATTGGTTTGGTAGGATTCACATTAGTATTGGCAATTTAACACTCGCATCCCCCGAATGCAAACCACAAAATGTTCATGAGATGTTTGGTCGGAACGTGTCCAGGTGTAGACACAATGACAACTCAAAGTGGGATTTGCTCACACGACGTTTGGTATAGCATGCTTTGGCCTAATAGGTACTTCGTACTCTCATCGTTAGTCCCCAGGTAGGCAAACTGGTCCTTTATTTTGGATTTATACGAATGCCAGCCTAGACAGGACGTTCCGACTACCGGTGCTAGTACCCTTCCAGTTACTACATGCCCGTCATGAGAACTCACTTTGATGAGATTTGAAAACACGAAAATCATTGTAAAATCAATCATGATGTGGTGTGTGCTTTCATGGTTGTGATATGTTATGAGCATACGATTTCATGATAGGCATTATTTGATAATACATACTTATGAACATGCTTGCACAATATCAAATGTAACATTTAACATGAAAACATATAAACATCATGAAATTTGGCATATAACACACAAAATTCTTATAAGTTTCTAATCGACTATAGTATAGGCTCTAAGGGTCTAATAACCTATCTTTATCCCTATAGTCATGGCTCTGATACCAATCTGTCACACCCCGACCCGCAGCGGAAATAAGAGTCGGGGCATAATTGGGTTATCACCAAAGCACATGACATTTACTATTATGTTTCATAATTAATAAAGTCAAAGTTACATTTTCAAACATCCAAACATGTTCATTCAATACAAAGGAAATAACCAAACATAACAATCCCAATACTAAATCGTTTTATTCTTCTAATCCAGGTCCTATGTGTTCCTAGCTGCTGCTGGTTCACCTGTATCATGTGTAAAATGGGAGTTTTTGGGTCAACATAAGTTGGCGAGTGAACCTAATTAGATAAACATTTGATAATGATTTTATGGTTAGTTTATCAATGAAATATTGTGCATAATCATAAAAGAGCAAATGTAAATAATCAAGCATTGGCAAATAGCAGTTACAATTATAACATACAATAACACTTGATAGCATATATGAACATACCAATATCATATGATAACTAACATAAATGAACTATGCGATCAAGGCTCAATCAAACGGAGCCGATCGTATTGCATGTACTGAAATGTAAAATGAACTGTGCGATCAAGGCTCAATCAAACGGAGCCGATCGTATTGCATGTTATGAAATGTAAAATGAACTGTGCGATCAAGGCTCAATCAAACGGAGCCGATCGTATTGCATGTACTGAAATGTAAAATGAACTGTGCGATCAAGGCTCAATCAAACGGAGCCGATCGTTGCGGGCACGCCAGGTTCAACCGCATAATAAAATGGGAACAGGCTCAAACCTCACGAATGGGGAGCGGCGGCCTCGGCAATTGCATGTGTTGAAATAATAATTTGCATCCAATAATAACTACTTAACAGCAACAAACTAAATACACATGTCATGATATGATGTATGCACAATAGTTTAGTTATAATATGTATATAAACAAAGACACATGATACACCCCAAAAACGTGATTAAAACGGGGAATTTGAAAGGTTCACTCACATTGGGTGCGTTGAATTTGAGATGGTGAGATGCGCACGATTTAGATGAGCGGATCGACGAGGAATACTAACCTAAATAATAATGGAAAAATATATTAGGTGGATGGATTTTATTAAGGATTTTAATGAAATTTTTAGATATATTTTTGTGAGTTTATGGCTATTTTCTATCTTTAAAAATGTTATTTTTAAGTATTTTTAATTGATTTTTAAATTAAACTAAATAAATAAAATATAAAAAAAAATTATTTTTTTGTAAGTGTTGACCGTTGACCGTTGACCGGTTCGGTCAGCGGATAATTTCTGCGCCGGGTGGGATTCGAACCGGCGACCTTCCGTTCGCGCGCACGTAGCTCTACCAACTGAGCTACGTGTCTAACCCGTTATAAACTCGTTTTTAATTATATTTATACACTTGTTTGAATTAACCGAAAATTCCTTCATTTGCAAAAACGTTTTAATTCAATTGGACCGGTGCTCGAGACGAGATTCGAACGCGCGACGTGAAGTTCATGATGCACACAGTCCACCGCTGGACTGTGTGTCTAACCCGGTTATATTCTTGGTTTTTTATTATACTTAACAACTATCTGTTTTAACCCGGTTTAGTTCTTGATCAAAAAGGCAGGTTATTACACAAGGCGTGCATGCAGCAAGGATCGAACTCGGGACGTGTGTGTGAAATTTGCACACAGTCCACCGCTGGACTGTGTGTCTAACCCGTTTAAAATACCGTTTTTAATTATTCTTATGCTCTGTTATAACTTCATCTTCTTCGCCGATTTACACAGACAGCATAATTCGACTGGTTATGATTGATTTGTGATTTATAAAGTTCTCAGACATTAACAGTAAAGCAAAAGTAGAGAATGGAGAGAGTTTAAGGAACAGAATATACCGATTGATGTTATTCACTGAAATCCGGCGGAGGTTCGTCGGTACTGGAAATGAACTCCGACTGTTGAAACCAATTAACAGCGTTGATCGATTATTCATAAAGTTGAGTCACTTAAACAAGGTTTAAAAGAAGTTTTGGATATCATACCAGTTCACAGTGTGATTCCGGCAGTCTCAGAAACTTTCCGGCGAAGATAAGATTTTCGATAAACGTTGACTAGGATCGATTCTGATGATGGAGTTGTGTTAGAGACTGATTAATCACATGTTTTAAACTGAAAGAGTCGGAGGAATTACCGTGAGAATGTGAGTCCCGGTTTTCCGGTGACTTGCAGAAATTTTCCGGCGAACTGATTCAGAAAATCTTATGGTTCAAAAATGCGACGAAAATGAAATTGAGTATTGTTGTGATAGTTCTGAATCGTGCAAATGATCTGGAGCTCGAATTAAATCAGAACTTGATGAATTTTCGGTTTCAAAAGCCGAAAATGATAAGACTTAAAGTTTCAATCAATTTTAACTTGATTAGAAACCGTAATACATCGGTTATAACTGCAATTGTGAGGTAAACAATCGATTTGACGATTGGTTTGCCGATTACCGGTTTTCAGATGGTATCATCGGTTAAACTGAGTTTGTGTATAAGTTTCTTTTGTTTTCCTAGAGTTAACAGAAAACACATTGTGGCGGAGTGGTTTAGGGAATGGTTGTTAGGTTGTTTAAAGACTTGGCTGACCCGGGTTCGAGTCCCGGCAGCTTCAAATATTTTTTATTTGTTTTATTTTAACTTTTTATCAAATATAATTTTTATAGTTTAGTTTATTTATTAATTATGTAACGTTTTAACTCAAAATAATCATAAATAATTAACGCAACTTTTATAACTTGGTACAAGATTACAAAACGGAGCGGGTTTTGGAGACCCGATTTTACAAATGTTACATGTCCTTGGAAGCTTCGTATGGCTTGAACGGATAATGGAGAAGGTAGTCTGGAATAGTGTTGATTTTTGGGTGATCAACTTCCATGCCTGCGCTAGAAATTTTATGACCGAGCACTATTCCCTCCGTGACCATGAAATGACATTTCTCCCAGTTAAGGGCGAGGTTAGTCCTCCTTACATCTAAATAGCATTCATTCGAGATTATCGAGGCACATGGTCAAATGAATCACCGAATATTGAGAAGTCGTCCATGAAACTTCCATGGTTTTCTCTATCATATCATGAAACATGGACAACATGCATCGTTGGAACATTGCAGGGGCATAGCGTAGACCAAATGGCACGCGTCGATATGCGAAAGTTCCATAGGGACATGTGAAGGTGGTCTTATTTTGGCTTCCTAGTGCGATGGGAATTTGGAAGTATCCAGAGAATCCATCTAGAAAGCACTAGAATTTGTGATCGGATAATCGCTCCAACATTTGATCAATGAAGGGAAATGGGAAGTGGTCTTTTCTTATGGCTTCATTGAGTCTCCTATAGTCGATGCAAACTCTCCATCCGGTGACGGTTCTTGTTGGTATGAGTTCGTTCTTTTCGTTGGTCACAACCGTCATTGCTCCTTTCTTTGGAACTACTTGGATGGGGCTCACCCATGGACTATCGAAAATGGGGTAGATAAGTCCAGCATCTAGAAGTTTAATGAATTCTTTTTTCACCACTTCTTGCACGTTAGGATTCACCTGTCTTTGTGGTTAGATTATCACTTTGTAGTCGTCTTCCATCAAGATTTTGTGTGAGCACATGGAAGGACTAATGCCTTTGATGTCCATTAGCTTCCATGCGATTGCTATTTTATGTTTTTTTGAGTAAAGTGAGCAATTTTTCTTTTTCAAAAGGAGTGAGATATGAGGAGATGATGACGGGAAGCTTACCTTTGTTGTCTAGGAATGCGTACTCCAAGCCTTTGGGGAGTTCTTTGAGTTCAAGAGATGGAGGTCTTCAATAGATGGCTTGCTTTTTGGTTCGTCATCGCGGTTGATGGCCGAAAAGGTTTGTTCAGTAGTGTTTTGGTGAAAAATCTGATTAAGGATAATGTAACCAAACTTTGGTTGTGAGCTAGAGTGCTAATGTGTTGAACAAATGAATGATCAAATGTAAGATGTGAAGAGCAATGAACACGATGATTTAATTTATCTGCCATATTTCCGTTACTTCCGAACTAGCCGTAACTAGTGGTAACTAGCCGTTATAGTTGCTGATGTCACAGATGGAATAGGTCTGCAACCATCATTGCGATAAATAGGGGAAGGGATAGAGTCGAAAATCCCATTTAAGATCACAGATCTCTGATTTATAACCCACATCAGAGTTTTTACAGGTATTTTATCTTCTCTTTTTCCTTATCTCTGTAATCGTCTCCTTCTTTAGAAATCCATGACGAAAATGGCGATCTGATCCTCTCCAAATAAGGATCATGACCGTAACAGTCCAACCAAAAGCCAAAACCTACTGAAAAAACCCTTCCTCTGAGCTTTGTAGATTCACTGATCCTGAAGTTGATTAGTTACACAACTGTTTCCCGGGGGGAACCATCTTCAGGCCTTTTGATTCTTCGTTGAAGAGTGACTCTGAATTCTCCATTTGGGTCTGTTTTCCTGCTGCCCAATTTCAGATCGGATGCACTTACCCTTTCCCAGCTTCACCCAGAGCTTCTTCACCAGCACTGGTCTGTGCTACAGCTAGGCGATGCCAATGTTATGGAGGGTGTTGTATACCCTGGAGCAGATCATAAGCAATGAGGATAACTGATCTTATTTTGTTTACTTGTGCAGTGACCAGCTTTGCTTCTCTCAAAGATACTCCTTGAACCGCAGAGGGATAGCTGCATTTTGGGCACTAGATATAATAGTTAGAACATTTAGGCCAAAAGTAAAGGATTTAGAAGATACCATATCTATCTCATTCACAATGTTGAGTAAGTATTCATATATAATAATATATTTGTTAAATTAAATAAAATTAAAGGATCATGAATGCTTATCTTTATAATGTCTGAATAGGCGCTGCTAAGTCCTCATCCAAGTCTGCCTCAAAGTTTGGTCTTGGTGATCTCGACGGCATACTCTCCCCACGGTCAATCAAGATAGAGCTGGCCAAAGCCTAAAGCCATCCAGGGCCCAAGGTCATGACCACCCATGCTAAGGCTGGGTCCCAGAGCAAGAAGCCAAGTGATACTGATGAAGATAACTTCCAGATAGAACGGCAATTCCATGACTTTATCACTGAGGTAAGAATCCTTAATGCTTATAATTAATCTTGTCTTTTGCTAAGGATCACTGATCCTGACTTTTCTGAATTTCAATTTGCAGAAGTTCGTCCGTATCCAGGCTAACCAGGATAAGCGCCTAGCCGATGCTGAAGAGAACCTAGTGATGTGTGGTCGAAAACTGATGCTTCATCGTATTTAAATTTATGTTTTTACATGACTTTCGACTTCGAATGGCTTACTTTTGATTACAATTGTGTTTTGCAGGTCTAACAAGTTTAAGGAGCTTTTACGTGAGCTTTACGGTGCACCAGGGAGCGAACAGGATCAACCGGGAATTGGAAATGAAGAAAATGGGAACCAAGAGTTGGGCGTCGGCGATGCCAAGCACAACTCTTGGTTCCCGTTTTCTTCATTTCCAATTCCCAGTTGATCCCGTTCGCTCCCCGACGCACCGTAAAGCTCCCGTAAAAGCTCCTTAAGCTCTGTTCGACCTGTAAAACACAATTCTAATAAAAAGTAGGCCATTCGAAATCGAAAGTCATGTAAAAACATAAACTTAAATACGATTAAGCACAAGTTTTCGACCACTCATCACCTAGCTGACCTCCGTGCCATCGCCGCTACCAAAGACAAAAGGATCTCCCAGCTGGAGAAGGAGGTCAATGCTCTGGACCATCAGATCATGGTGGCTGAGATGGAGGCCAACAAAGCTGAAATGGAGGCTACTGATGAGGCCAAGAACAGTGCTGCTCGGATATCCTCAAGGCATGGGTCCAGCTAGACCAAGAGGCTATGGATCCTTCTTTTGATAGGTCCGCCTAGGATCTTGCAGGTTGGAAGCAGACTCTTGGAGCTTGGCAGTGAAGTAGAGCCTTAGCCGGTGCAGATGTTGGAGGCTGGGACCAGCAGGACAACGGAGGTGGCAGCTGGAGGTGATGGTGAAGGAGCAGGTGGTAGTGTAGCTGAAGGTGATGTTGCTGTGGTGGGCAATGAAGGATATTGATGCCTAGGCTTGAGCCTAGTTTTTAATGGTTTTTGTTGTTTTTGTTGATGGTGTTTTTATTTTGAACAATTACGGTTTGTAAGTATTTAAACAATAGTTTCTAGGGTAAGGATCCATGATCCTTAAGATAATAGGGGGTGGCAAGGGTGGATGGGTCCTTCTGTTTGTGGAAGATGAAGCCTTTGACGCCCTCATTTTTACTTTTCGACACTTAATAAACAATTAGTACGGACACCCTTTATCAACCCAAGTGGACGGGCCACGTTTTGCTGGTAGAAACTTGGGTTGATAATTTTGGCAACCTTTTAAAAAGGGTTTTAATAAAAATCTAACCTTTTTGGCTATACCTTGTGTTATGTTGTATTTTTATTTCTGAGATGTTATGTTGATATGTTTATGTGTATACTAGCTTTATTTAACAACTTAGAGAACTTTGATAGTAAAAAATATACCAGTTCCATGTTATATTAATTCCAAAAAGTGTAAGAATTTTATGATCAAGGATCATGTATTCTTAATCAAAAGGTCTAGGTTGTAAACAATAATATAAATAAATGAAGGATAAAACATACTATAAAATCCAAGTTATGATTCTATATCCTTAAGACTTACTATTACTAAACATACTAAAGAATTGGCTAAGGTTTAAGGATTCAGGATCCTTATTTGCAAACTTCACGAACCTGTAAAAAGAAACTTGGGACTAAGCCAAATATTCTGGGAACATATCCACTATAACTTGGGACATGCCCAAACGAACTGGGGACAAGCCAAATAAACTAGGGACAAGCCCAAATTTCTCGAGGTCTGGCCCAAACTGGGACAGGCCCAACGTGAGTGACATGAAAATGCCAAAACCTAAGCTAACGTGAAAACATTAGAAACGTTAGGATAACTGATGTATGGTACGTCTACCATTATACTTAGAATCCTACATATAGCCAACAACAATGAAATTGTCAGCCCCTAAAGCGGGTAGTAGTTCCATTTCCTCAAACTATACTTGGATAACGTGCGCTACTGGCAGGGTCTCAAAACCCAGTTCATGTGAAAGGCGAAAACTTTAAACCTTAGAAGAAATAAGATACCTTAAACGTGGGAGAGAGGTGGCCAACCCCTTAATCCTCTTTGAATAAATGTCAAAAACTCTTCAAAAGCTTAAAACTTGATAAAAATGGATATTAAATGTTTGATATTCCCTTCTTTGATTGATGAATAATAAATATAAAATGAAAGAGAGTAAAAGTGAGATGTCAAGTAAGGATCACATATCCTTTGAGGATCTTTGATCCTGGGTCAGATTATTGGAGTCCTAAAGATCCTTGATCCTTCTCACATGAAGTATTTATTTAGATGAACACCATTCCAAGCTCTTGGGAGAAGATCACCATCCATAGTCAGTAAGCGATATGCCCCCTTTCTAGCTTCAGCTTCTATCAATAGGGGCCTTCCCATTTTGGTGCTAATTTGCATCAGCCGAATTCGTAGTTTTCTGGAATGCTTTTCTTAGTACCAAATACCAACTTGAAATCTTCTAATCCTGACATTTTTGTTATATGCCCCAGCCATCCTTTATTGATAACTGGCCATCCTTTGTTGATAACTGGCCATCCTTATTCTTGCTAAGTCTCTCAGCTCTTCCACAGTATCCAGGTCTTGGGTCAGGTTTTCAGCATTTGCTTCAGGATCACAGATGCTTGTTCTGGCTGTAGGAACCACCATTTCTGTAGGAATCACTGCCTCAGCTCCAAAGACAACGGAGAATGGAGTTTGAGCCGTAGCATTCTTCGGAGTTGTTCTATCTGCCCACAAGACATACCGTAGTTCTTCTGCCCACTTTTGTTTCTTGGATCCAAGCTTCTTTTTCAAGTTGTTGATGATGATCTTATTGCTTGATTCTGCTTGACCATTGGCTTATGGGTGGACTGGTGTTGATGTTCTCATCCTAATCCCCCAGCTGTCACAAAAGTTAGTAGTTTTACTCCCAATAAATTGGGATCCTTATCACAAACAATTTAAGAGGGAATTCCAAATCTGGTAATAATATTTCTTTTTATGAAGGATATGACTTCCTTCTCTCTGAAATGAGCAAAGGCTTCTGCTTCTATCCACTTGGAGAAGTAGTCTGTCATGGCTAGCATAAATACTTTTCCTTCTGGTGCCTTTGGGAGTTTGCCTACTATATCCATCCCCTATCTCATGAATGGCCCAGGAGGAAGATATTGGATATAGAGGCTCTGCTGGTTGATGTAGGATGTTGCTATGTCTTTGATAAGCATCACATCTTTTTGCGTATTCCACATCATCCTTCTTCATTGTAGGCCAGTAATAGCCTGTTCTAAGGATCTTGGAGAATAATGCTCTGCCCCTAGTGTGATTTCCACAGTCTCCTTCATGGAAATCCTTCAAGACTTCTTGAATTTATGGATCCTTGATGCACCGCAAATATGGACCCGCAAGGGATCTCTTATATAACATATTGTTATAGTGAATTGAGATACCTTAATCTTGAAGGCTCTGGAACCCTCCCCTGTGGGAATTTCCCCACTCTGAATATACTTCAAACTGGAAGGGTCCAGGATCCTGAATTTGACTGCGCATCATCACTAGGTATTGCAGTATTCTCCACTATATCCATTGCTTCATTTTCCTCAACTGTAGGAGACGGAACATGGATGATAGGTATCCTCACATCCTCTGGCATCTTTAGGATGATCCAAGGTTAGCTAAAGCGTCTGCTTCTGCATTCTCCTCTCTAGGCACCTGTATTAAGCTGAAAAAAGTAAAAGAATCTGCCAGTTTCCTGACTATCTCTAAATATTTTATTAGCTTTTCTTCTTTGACAGTATATGAACCATTAAAATGATTAGTAATTAGTAACGAATCTACATACACTTGAAGATACATGATCCTCATTTGCTTAGCTAATTGCAAACCTGCTATTAAGGCCTCATATTCTGCCTCATTATTGGTAGTTTGGAATTCACATGCAATGGATTGGGGTATTATGTCCCCCTGTGGCGATTTAGTATTATGTCTTGTCCAGTTCCTTTGACATTTGAGGCTCCATCTGTGAAGAGTGTCCAAGGATCCTTTGTCTCCTTAAGTTGTTGAACCTCTAGTTCAGCTTCCCTTTGTAGATCACTATTGAAATCAGCTACAAAGTCTGCAAAGCTTGAGACTTGATGGTAGTCCTGGTTCATACTTAATGTCATATGCACTAAGCTTGACTGCCCACTTTTCCATTCTACCTGACATTTCAGGTTTCCTGAGAACATTCTTAATAGGAAAGTTAGTTTTCACAACAATGGTATGGGTTTCAAAATAATGTCTAAGTTTAGTGGAAACCAAATTAAAGATAGAATTAATTTCTCTAAATAAGAATACATGGCTTCAGCATCAAGAAGGCTTTTTCTTACATAATACACTGGATGTTGTTGGCCTACATGATCCTTATACTACTTTACCTGAAACAACTAAGTGCAAGGATAATGGCTCACCATCTTCGGGTTTCATCAAGGATGGTGCTGATGATAGATAATCCTTTAGGCTTTGAGTGTCGCTTCATGTTTCTCAGTCCACTCAAATTTCTTATTCTTCCTCATAATATCATAGAGATCCTTGCACTTATCTGAGGATTAAGATGAATATGTTTAAGGCCGCGATACTTCCGGTCAATCTCTGGACATCCCTGACATTGGTAGGGATTTTATATCCACAATCGCCTTGATTTGTTATGGACTTGCTTCAATCCCTATCTTGGTCACCATGTATCCTAGGAAATTTCTAGCTTTAACCCAGAAATGGCATTTTGAAGGATTTAGCTTCATGTTATACTGGTCGAGGATGTTAAATGCCATTTCGAGATCCTTTAAATGATCTTCTGCTTTCTTAGACTTGACCACCATGTCATCAATGTAAACCTCCATAGTGTGTCCAAGTTGTTCTTTGAACATCATATTCACCAACCTTTGGTATGTGGCACCTGCACTTCTCAATCCAAAGGGCATAACAATATAACAGTATATGCCAGTGGGAGTCATGAACGCTGTATCTTCTTGATCAGATGGCCCCATCTGAATTTGTTTAAATTCAGATGAAGCATCTATAAAAGTAAGCAATTCATGGCCCGCGTTTGCTTCCACCATAGAGTCAATGTGTGGAAGTGGGAAAGGATCCTTGAGATATGCTTTGTTTAGATCGGTAAAATCTACGCATACCCTCCACTTTCCATATTTCTTCTGAACAACCACACATTGGCTAACCATTTTGGATACTTGACTTCTCTAATCATGCCTGCCTTTAGTAGTTTGTCCACTTCTTCTTGGATAATGGCATTCCTCTCAACTGCAAACTTCCTTCTCTTTTGGTGGATTGGCCTAAAAGACTTATCAATGCCCAATTTATGAATAATAATATCTTTGGAGATACCTGTCATATCTTCATGCTTCCAAGCAAAAGTGGACTTCCTTCTCTTCAAGAAGGATACCAGATCCTGCTCTATATTATCCAGGATCTCGGATCCTATAAAAACTTTGGATTCAGGATCTTCAGGGTTAAGTAATATATCCTTGATGTCTTGCTCCTTTGCCTCCATGACATCCCTTGGAGGATACTTTAATTGTTATGCTTCCCTCGATTTCGAAGCCGGCTACATAGACAGTTCTGCATCTTGTTGATCACTTTTTATTTTCACCACTCCCCACGGGGTTGGTAGCTTCACACATTGATGGTATGTTAAGGGAACCGCCTTCATATCGTGTATCCAAGGCCTGACAAGAATAACATTGTAACAAGACAGACAATCAATAACACAAAATTTCTATATTGAGTTTACTCCCTCAATGTAGATTGGGAGTTTGATGTCCCCCAGCATGTTCTTTGTCTCGCCACTGAATCCTACAAGGACTGGCGATCTTCAAACTATTTCAGATTCAGGGATATTCATCCTTTTGAGGACATCAAGTTGAATAATGTTCACGGAGCTCCCTCCATCAATAAGGATCATGCGAACAAAGTGGTTAGATTTAAATAAAGTAATGACTAAACCATCATAATGAGGATCCTGTATATCAACATGGTCACCCTCATCAAAGGATATGATTTTCTACTGAGTTAGTGTGTAGGTTCGGATAGGCTTATCTCCATTTTCCAGCTTTGTCTCCTTAGCATGCCTCTTCACGCAGAGAATGAGGTTCCACATATATTAGAGCCTCCGGAAATGAAGTTGATGATTTGAGCGTTTGCAGGTGATGCATGAGCTCTTTCGGACACTTTTTCAGGATCCTGGATCCTTGATTTTTTTTCCTTCCCAACAGCTCTTTCAGGTAGCCTTTGCTGAGGAAGTAACCTATCTCCTTCCTAAGTGCAATGCATTCATCGGTAAGGTGGCCGAAGTCTTCGTGGTATGTACACCACTTCGATTTATCATTGTTAGATGTGGACTACTCATTCTTCTTGGGCCACCTAGCTTTCTCGCCTAGAGTCTGCAAATCAAGGATTAGTTCACCATTGTAAGCAGAAAAACAATATTCAGATATATGAGGATACTCCTCCTCATCCTCTTCCTGTTCAACTGAATGAAAATCCTGATTGTCTTGCTTAGAGTAGTGCTTGGGTCGATTGTTCCTGTAGAAGGATCCTTTCTTTTCCTGCTTAGATGATCCAGATAACCTGTCCTAGGATCCTTTTGTTATCCTCCAATCCAATGAACCTTAGAGCCCTGTTCCTTACTTCATCTAAGTTCCTGCAAGGTGTCATAACAAGATCATCATAGAAAGGAGAATCTTTTTGTAATCCCATTTTAAATGCTTCTATAGCAATAGCAATGTCTAAGTTTGGGATCTCCAATGATTCTCTATCAAATTTAGTAACATAAACTCCAAGTGATTCATCACGACCTTGAGTGATCCTATACAAATCACTAGTTAACCTTTCGAAAGTTCTACTACATGAAAATTGATTATTGAATAAGTTAACTAAATGAGAAAATGAAGTTATAGAATAGGGAGAAAACGAAGACTTAGCAGCCATTTAAGTGCTGATCCAGTGAGTGTGGATCTGAAGCCCTTACATAAGCAAGCTTCTTTTAATCTTTCAGGGATGGGTTGATCTCCATCCTTTCTCTATACTGAGCCACATGCTCTTCCGGATCACTGGTACCATCATATAACTTCATATTGGGGGTTTGAAAACGCTTTGGTATCCCAACATTGCATAGGGGAGGTGCAAAGCAGGATACTCTATGACTTCTATCTAGAATCTTAGGAATGGGTTTAACGATTCCTGGGATGCTGGATATCATGTCTTTGAGTTTCTACAACTCTCTGGCCATGACTTGGTTTATCCCTGCATCCTTCATGTAACCATAGTTAGTATCAAAACATGTATTATAATTGTTACCTCCTGATTGGTTCTTGATATCATGTCTTTGAGTTTCTGCAAATCTCTGGCCATGGCTTGGTTTATCCCTGCATCCTTCATGCAACCATAGTTAGTATCAAAACATGTATATAATTGTTACCTCCTGATTGGTTTGAAGTTGGTATCCTGGAAGTGTATCTAGGATAAGCATGTTCGGTACAATAGTAGGACCAGAAGAAGCAATGGTCTGCATAGGGATGACATCCGCTTCATGAACTTAAGAACTTCTGAGTTGTTGACTCCTTGAGGATCCTTGATCCTGAAAGATGTTGGATCCAGGATATGTTGGTGTTGAAGGCCTTGATGGATAATCCATGGATCTTTGAATTCGAGCTGAGGATCCTTGATGCTGAAAGTAGGATCCTTGGGGCTGGTACATTCCTAATTGATCCTCCAGGTTCGTAGAAGAATCCTTGAGGCTCAGTGGTCTCCAGTGATCCTCGCCAAAGGATAGAGGATCCTTGAGGTTGGAAGTAAGATCCTTGAGCCTGCATCATTGCTAGTGATCCTTGCTGAAGGTTGGAGGATCCTTGATTCTGGACACTGGATCCCCTAGAATGCTAGATTGTTGATGATGGAGTAGCAAAATCCAATGACCTGAGCACTAGTGGAGACTGATCCTCTGCCGGTCTCTTCTGCTTCTGGATTTCATCAATTATACGAAAGATCCTTTGGTTGGTTTTGTCTTGCTGCTCCATGTAGCCTTTCATCTCCAAAATCAAAGCAAAAAAAATCACTGTTAGTAGTTGTAGAGGAAGAAACAGCAGGAGCTTTTGATCCTGTGAAGACGGATGATGTCTTCTTGTGAGCATTCTCAGCATTCTTCTGGAATGCATGGGGAATAGGAGGCAATGATGCACTGGTTGGGGATGAGGAAATCGCTGGCATGGCACTAGAAGTAGATTTTCCCTGAGAAGCCATGTAGTTGATGGAAATGAATGAAAATGAATGGAATTTCTTAGATTCTAAGCACCACTTGCCCCACGGTGGGCGCCAAACTGTTTTGGTCAAAAATCTGATTAAGGATAATGTAACCAAACTTTGTTTGTGAGGTAGAGTCCTATTGTGTTGAACAATTGAATGATCAAATGTAAGATGTGAAGAGCAAAGAACACAATGATTTATATGAGGAAAAAGCCCTTGATTTTAGAATATCTCCGGCATAAAAAACCTCGGGTGATGGAAACAACCGGTCACCTATATTGAATAAAATAACCTAGAATTCAATACAACTTTGGAAGATAATGAGCTCAATATAATGGAATCTAGTGTTTGTGCAGAGAATAGTTTGAATGTTGCGAAAGAGAGAGTGTGTTTGTATTCGTTATCTTTTTTTTAAATGAGCTTCATTATCCCCTTATAAAATTGGAAATAACTAAATAACAAATAATCAAAAATGGTGCAAGTAGCCCACGTTCTCCATAACACCTACATGCTTCCAAGCTCGTGCAAATTAGAGAGCATATTCCCTGAGATTCAAGCTTGACTGAGTCTAATTCATCATGTACCTATGAATTAGAGAGCATATTCCTCAATCACTCCTGTAGCGTGTTTTGTTTTTCGATTAGCCAAGAGGATAGGAATTTTGATCAGATGGAAATCACCAATACCTAATCTTTCAAATACATAGCTAGGCATTATATTAACACAAAGATTTTTATCTATTGAAATGTTACTAATATACATGTTTTGAATAAAACATGGTACTGGTTTTATGTTTAATCCAATTTGTTCATCTTGTATTAGTGAATTTTGATCTTTAGTTAAAGTAATACTCACTATTTCTTTGATTTTAGGACTAGTGTTTAACTCTTTTAAAAACCTAGCATGATATGGAATAAAACTATGATTTTCAAAAGAAGGTTGTAGAATGTGTAGTTCTTGGAGGTCTTGTTGTTCCTTTTCGAAATTTACCTTTGCAGACTTACCTTCCTTATGGTTGGTTCGGGTTTTTCATCTTCATGTGTAAAGTTTTCTTCAAGTGATTTCTCTTTTTTCGGCTCTTGAGGTTTTACCTCTTCTATGATTACCTCCTTGGTGCAATAGTCTACTCGCTTGCACGAGTTTTCTTGATTAAGAGCTCTAAGTTCTTAAGACTTTGTTTGATGCTTTTGGCTTCGGGGATGATTGTAGGTGGTATCACATATGTTTCAAATGATGGAGTGTCCCGATCACATATGAGGTCGATAGTTGAAACAGGTAACAATTTTGTACCTAGTGAGATTCACCGCATATTGTACAATATGATTCCTCATAATCATCGTAATAGTAGTTGTCATAATCTCCCATGTAGTAATCCATTGTTTGGATAATACCAAGAATATTACGGTTCTCGGTTAAAGTTCTTCTAAAAATAGAAGGAAAGCATGGCCCCGTGTTAGACTTGGCATGACCCCGTGTTAGACTTGGCACGGCACCGTGTCTATGATTGTCACTTTTCTGATACTAGGCGTTCTGAGCACGAACCCCGTGTCAAACTAGGCACGACCCTATGTAAACCTTCTGTGTTGAAATTTTTGATGATTCTTATATACTATGTGTCAAACACGGCCCCGTGTCAGATGAGTCACGACCCCATGTGGCTCTTCTGTAATTGGAAAATTTAAGAAAAAGAAGAAGAGTTTGCAAAGAAAAACTGAAAAAGATTATTAGGTCGTCGATTTTAGACTTTCTTGAAATCATTTTGTCCCCGACAATGACGCCAAAAACTTGACTGGTGCGAGCGTGGTATAATGTGTAGTATATTTTTAGCACTTTTACTTGTTTATCAAGCTTTAAATTTGTAAAACACGATATAACACGATCACTCTCTACAACATGTTAGGGCAAGCGCACCCATCATTGGCGTAGTATATTGATTATAAGATACCGAGGACGTCCAAGGACATAAGAGGTTTTAATAAAAGAATATCGTCAACGTCTAATCTAACCAAATTTTTTGAAAAGAAAAATTTTAGTGAATAAAATTAAAAAGAAAATATTAAAAGAAATGACAGACAAGATAGAATCACTAAGATGATTTCGGTACTTTGGGCTTTTTAAGAGATTATCTTATTTATAGTGGCATGTCCCTTTTTTGGAGGCAACGTTACCCTCAACCATATGGTCTGAGTTAGCAGGGATACAGTCCCACAAGGCCGGATTATTGAAAGATAATTAAGTAAGTTATTAATGCAAAATGTAGCATGTCCCTCTTTTGGAGGCAATGCTACCCTCAGCCAATTGGTCTGAGTCAGCAGGGATACAGTCCGCAAGATCGGTTTAAAGTTTTAATAGCAGTTTATTTATAAGGGATTCAAGTCGTTCTTACTTCCCCTGATTTGATGCTATCTGCCTCAGGAGAAGTCCTAATTAGCTTGAATCAAGTCCTCGCAGGATCTATACATTGAACGAGGCAAGAACTTTACCAAAACCACCCATCTAACCCTATTCCAGGCAGTTAACGTGCTTTATATAGACCGTAAAGACACAAATGATTGAATCAACGAAACATGAAGAAATGATAGAGTAAAATTCACTTTCAATATAAAAATTAGTTATTAAAGTTAATAATACAAACCCAAATAAAAAGTTAACCAAAGCCTTGGAAATCAAAAGTAAATAATAAAAGATTTGTCTTCACCAATGATGTAAGAGATTAGCCAAGCATGTCCTTTGTTTGACAAGAACTCTTACGATCAATCTTGGACCCGAGACTACTACACACACTCTAAGCATAAGGATGTGGTGGATTGACGGTATTGGAGTGGTGGTGAAATGATGGCGAGTGGGAGAGAGGTTTCAAGGGATGAGTTGGTATTAAACCAAGCACCTCTATTTATAGCTGGGAGCAGACCCTTCACAGGCCCCACGTCTTTTCCTCTCTGTCTTCATTAATTGCCTAGTGATAGTCCATATGCTCACACGACCACGTGTATCAGAGGGCACGGCCCCGTGGTCTGTACATTTTACTTGTTGTATTTTGAGGGATTCTTCATATCTCGTAGTTGACTACAGCCTCGTGTCCATGTGACACGACCTCGTGTCTCTTGTATGCTCTATTTGTCTTGTTCTATATGGACACTGGGTGAGGCACGACCCCATGCTTGGCTTCTGATTTGTTGTTTTGGTCTTGGGGTGAAGCTTGGCGGGTCGGCATGGTGTGTCAACTTCTCTTCTTTGTATTTATGTTGGTTTTTGCCGTTAATTTGTTCTGAAAATCAAAAGTATACAAAGAAACGCACTTTTCGAAGGTACAGAAAAGGGTCGATTTTATGTCTTCTTTCATATAATTTATATGTTGCATTTTGCGCATATCAAATACCCCAACACTTAAATCTTTGCTTGTCCTCAAGCAAGACTCTTTAATATGGCTTACACACCCAAAATGGAAGAGGAAGAGAAGAAGTTTTGGTCTTGCTTTAGAGTGTTGGGTATCCAAGTTCTATTTAATCTTGTTTTTATTTTATTTACCCCCTATACGGCATGATATATTTAGAACACTTTTTAAGAAAAATAATTTTTAGGCATAACATGCTGCTTAAAATTCCATTAAGCTATATACAATTTCATACACCTCACAAGTGATCACTCAACACTTGGTCGATTTTAATCATAATCTTAATGGTTTCTATAAGTTTTTAATCACTTTGTCAACCATAACCTTAATGGTTTCTATAAGTTTTTTTATCATTTGATACACTAGATACACTTGCTTGGGTGATCTTATTGTTAAACTAGCAAGACTAAACAATGTTGTAATTACAATGAGTCGTAAACCAAAGCTTGACGTTATTTTTGTCCCTAACCCAGTGTTTACCACAAATACGATGTGGATATTATGAATTCACTTACCATTTTAGACAAGTCCGCGCTACTAACCGTGAAGGGATGTCAACCCAACGAAATCTATTCACAATATCCATGGCTATTCTAGTTCATGATTATACTAGATAGAGGACTTCAATGGTAACTGCTACATCTCATGTAAGTAATACAGTCGAGATCAAATTTCAGGATTATCACCCTACGGGTTTCTATTGATTAATGGGCACACATATGTACGAAAATCCATCCCTGATGCAATTAGCACATTTCATGTCATTGAATAGTTAATCATATCATGAGTTCATTTTATGTCATTTGAGATAACCATAAACTTAGTTTGTTTTATCTCCAATCATATGGATATCTTACGTGTTTCTATAACTAAACATGCATGTATGGGTATGGAAAATCATTTATGAAGAAATTAGCACGTTGCATGTCAATTATAACATTAGGCACAAACTAAGCACATTTCTGCTCCGAATTATACAAGTAAAAAAAGGGGCTGTGAACTCAAAGTATTCATGTTCCAGCTTCTACCCGAAGACGTCGGCTAAGCGTGTATGTACTTTCCGGTTTCTACAAAGCGAGAGGCACTAATATGACCTCAAGTCTAATCTAAAAGACACGTGACTGGAAATTCTACCCTAAAACTAGTGTATGTAGTGTTGATAAGGTTAAGAGTTGGTGTTCGTTTGTAAAACATAGCTCATTCACGTTTATTCTCAAAACTAGGGTTTAATTATGTTTTATACTTTTAAATTCCTAAGTATTCATGTCATTAAAAATTTCACACCTAATCAGTCTTCAGATGTAAATAGATGTCTTGTAAAAAGTGTGACAAGTTTGAAGGCTTGCGGTTATGTTCCTGACACTTGTCGGTTTTACTGTTTATTACTGTTTTTTTGGCTAAACTGGCTCCAAACTTTTGAATTCTTTTCAAAACTGTTTTGGAATATCAAAATATACCATTTTGAACTTAAAAATCAGTAGGGTTCCATTCCTATAATTTATAGATGCAGTTTTGAAATAAAAGTTGTTTTAAGTATCAAGAAAGACTTTGAGTTTTCTAAAAATACCTCCAATGCTCAAATAATTCTACAAAATTCTAGAAATAACTTTTGGCCTTATACGCTTCTGGAAAAATATATTTTTAATATTTTTTATTGTTTTCTTTAAGAAAACATAAATAAAAGTCTTTACAATATAAATTTAAGCCATTAATCAAAATCATAGCTCCCCAAGTTAGATTCACTTGATTTTCGGTTTATGAGCTTATTATAACTAATAAACATTAATATAACAAATTTATAAATTTCTGGGTAGTCTAGGTATTTTATTTATGTTTTATGGTTATTTATGCTCTTAAATTATTAAAAACATTTAAATACCTCAAATATTTTTGGTCGAAAACCTTCTTTTAACATCCTAAGTCTAATTTAGAAATTTTAGAATATTTCAAGATCTGTAGCTATGGTTTATACCCTTAGGGTTTCTTTTCGGTTTTTTGGTATTGATTTTTGTTTACTTAGTTCCGGCAGGTTTTTCCACAAAATTTTCCTCATCAAACCACTCTATTAACCTTGTTTAAGTACAAAATTCCTTTAAATCTGAATTGTGTTTGTATAGTTTATTTTTATTACATTGTTTACTATTTTTTTCCATCCCATAAAATATTGTCTATAAAAAATAGTTATTTTTATAGTCCATACAAATTATATAATCCATAGGTCATAGTAGAATTCGATAAAATTCAACGCGTTTGTCAAATTAGAGTGTTGTTGGTTCATAGTTTGTATGTTACCGTTGTTTGTTATTTTGGAACTTTTGTTGATTTATTAAATTGAATTAGCACTATTGTGTTCCTTGGCAGTGGTATTCTCTACTGAACATACTAAAATTGTGTCTAGTTATGTACGGTTTACACATTATATGACCTAGTTAACGTTAACCTAAGTCTATATGAATCACACAAATGATTGCACGTAATTTAATCGTATGGATAATAAAATGGCTAAACGAGGGTTGTTAATTTTATTGTCGAGAAATTGTTTAACAAGTTGGTTTAGAAACTCAAGGCCACCATCACTTTGACTTGGCATGAAAACTGAGTTTAAACAATTCACATAAAATTATATAATATAATATGAAACTCCAACTTTGCTTTTAATGGGTTTAATCATCTAAACCTGGAATAATCATCCACAAATATAGCATAGTAATGATAGAATCAATGGGCATACACAATGATGGTCCCAAAAAATCATAATGGACCATGTCTAAGGGTTTTGAGGCTCGGTTTTCATTAAGTTGAAAAGGCAAACAATGTTCCTTGGACATTTCACAAGATGAACATACGACTGCTTTAGGCAAGATAGAAGTGATTTTCAAACACCCATATTTATTTAAAAATAAAATCATGTCAAAGGATACATGACCCAACCGAAAATCCGAAGTTCAAAAGATGTTTTTGTAGGATTATTGGACACTACCACAAAAGCTTTAGGACCGATATGCAAAACATATAGCCCGTCTTCACAACATCCTTGGGCCACTGCTTGTTTTGTTGTGTAGTCTTGAATATAGAAGTTAGGTTAGGAAAACAAAACATCCATGTGATTATCAGTCATTAACATGCTTATGGATAAAAGATTTTTCATTAGATTACGCACCACCAAAATATCTTTTAAGCAAATGTTGTTTGTAAGTTTTTATTGTCCAATATGTGAAACAGGAAGAGAATTACCATTACCAAAGGTCATTTAGCATCACCCAAATACAAGGTGGACTTGTGTATGGTTGCCTAGGTGTTACCCATGTGGTCAATGCCTCCCGTATCAGCAGTCCAATAGGGGCTAACAAATGTAACATGACATCGTGAGAGAAAAGTATTAGCAAGGTCTGAATATGTAGAAATAGATTGTTTAGATAGAGTGGCAAGACTTGGACATATATTAGCATAATGACTCTTAACATGACACAACTGGAAATGAGGGGACCTACTTCCCCAATAGCCTGAACCATGATAAACCCTATTTCTGCAACCACGAGTATTGAGAATGTTCTGGTTGGCTAGACTATTGAAAGCAACTGCTGGAGAAGATAGGCCATGAAGGGAACGTTGAGATCGTGGGTTTGACCAACCGCCGCAAGTTGGTCACATTTGTGTTTAAATTTCCGTCCAAATTTTGGGACAAAAGAGGTTCCTTTGATGGTTTGGCGGGGTTGGTCTTTTAGGTTTCGGACCCTTTCAATCGAGTTGTTGCAAAAAGCACTTTCAAGTGCAAGCCATAAGGCCCGGGCATAAAAGAGACCAATAGTTTCAGCAATGGCTTCTTTAGAAAGAGAAGCATTTAATAACATAATAATTTTTGATCATCAAGAATCCATGAAGCATACTATGGGTTAGGAATAGTTTTATCACCTTGTGCAATTTCAGTGGCCTCTGCAGCAGACGTGCCATTGACATGTGAAAGCATGCTCTAGAGTGATAGAATAAAAATTATATGACTTCTCCATCAGAAATATTTGATGAGCACAACTTGATGGATAGCGTATGAAGTAAGGTATTCATTGAGAATGAGTTTTTAGAGGATCTGGAGGAAGATGCCATGTGGATCGACGATGAAGGGAGAAGGAAGAACATATCAGTAAGGTTGTAGAAGCGGAAGAGAAAGTTGAAGGGAGGGAGAAGGGCAGAAAGGGAGGGGATCGATTGTGGGCTTGATACCATGTATTGAATAAAGGATATGGTATATCACAAAAAGAATACAAGGAATATAAAGGAATACAACTTCAACCTAAGTACACCAAGAATAGATAAATTACATCCAAGTACAATAATAATGACCTAAGTGTGTTTAACAAAAGCTAACCCAAAAGCTTTATGGGTCAACATCATAAATGTTTTATTCATTGTAGCAAAAGATAAGTAGAATCCGTACATGTGAAGTGATCGATTTTAGGTGCTTGGAAAGTATTATCGAGGTTTGTGATGACCTAAAGGGCTCATGTTATACATGATGGGGGATGGTTAAATGTTCAATTGGCGATGGTAATCCAACATCTTTCTATGGAGATTCTTGGTTGGGAAATGATAGCTTAAAAGACAATTTTCCCAATATTTATTATTTAGAAGAATACAAAAGACGTAGAGTCCCAAATAGCTTAAATTCTAATGTGAAAGATGCAAAGCTAATTGGTGCATGGTCAGACCTTCCTCAGCCATTCCAGAACTAAAGTAATTGTATAGGTTATCGAACTCACTATTTCACTGCACTTTAAAGGAGTATAATGATCAATTGAGCTGATTTTGGGGACGCATCAAAATGCTATACAATACGTTATATGAAGTCACTAATTGAAAATGTAATTTTTGTTTAGATAACGTGTTGTTTGATTGGACAAAGTGGATTCTGAAAAAAGTCAACTTTTTGGATGGAGAGTGGGGTTGGTTAACTATAATTCAATCAGTACTTAGCAATCTCGAAATTTATTTATCATCATCAGAAAGTCCATTATAGGTTATACAGGCTCTTGAAGATGTTCACACCCGATTTCTTTGGGTGATTATGACAATTCAAAAAAGATTTAATAGGTGGCCTGAGAAGATCTTGCTTCCAAAGGATCATGGTGGTCTAGTTATTATGAGTATCAGGGATATGAATTTGGCTCTGATGGCCAAATGGATTTGTAGATATAAAACTAACCCAAAAGCTTTATGGGTTAACATCATAAACAATATTCATTGTAGCAGAAGATGGGTAGAATCCGTACATGTGAAATGATCATTTTCAGGTGTTTGGAAGACTATTATCAAGGTTTGTGATGATCTAAAGGGCTCAACTTATACATGATGGGTATGGTTACTTTCTAAATTGGTGAGGGGAATACAATATCTTTCTATGGAGATTCTTGGTTGGGAAATGATAACTTAAAAGACAATGTTCCCAACATTTATTCTTTAGAAGAAAACAAAAGATGTTGTGTGCCAAATACGTTAAATTCTACTGTGGAATATGCAAAGCTAATTGGAGCATGGTTTAGATGTCCCTCAACTAGTCTAGAACTTGAGGAATTGCACAGGTTATCGGACTCACTGTTTCATTGCACTTTAAAGGAGTGTAATGATCAATTTAGCTGAGTTGGGGACGCATCGGGATGCTATATAATATGTTCCTTGAAGTCATTAGTTGAAACGACATGTTGTTTGTGTACACAAAGTGGATTCCTAAAAGAGTCATCTTTTTGGATGGAGAGCGGGGTTGGATAGAGTTCTGAAAATGGTGGCACTGGCTAAAAGAAACGTGTTTGTAAAAGCCACAGTTTTCGGCATTTGAAACATTAGACCATTTGCTCATTCACTGTCAAATGGCCAAAGTAGGTTGGAAAATGGTTTAATATTGGCGCAATATAGATGTGGAAGCTAGAGACTCGATATTGGAAAATCTAAAATACAAAGATAGATTTCAAGGTAGCAAGGTGTACTAAAAGATGGGGCTTAATATTATTTTGGTAATTTGATGGTTCTTATGGAAGGTGAGGAACAATAGACTCTTTAACATCCCAAGGATGCTGAGGAAATCAAGGTGAATTTTTTTCTTTGAATATACAATAGGGTGATATTCAATTTATTATCTTGGGTTGATTGGTGTAAAATCTGTTGGGAATCTGTGTACTATTTTAATTTAATAAAATCCAATTTTATTCATCAGTTAATATCATATAATAATTGTGTGGCGGTAGCGACTATATGTTTTTAATTCTGATTAAAAATTCCCATTCGTGATCCGAATGTCATTCCTTGAAACAATTAATCCACACCCATAGCGTGTTTCAAATCACGCACCTTTTTTAAGAAACCACAAAAAACACATGATGGAAATGACAAATGTCACATTAGTTAACGCATTCACGAATACTTGGAGTACCAGAATCAACTCTTGAAACAAATTCCATAACCTAAATCATGTGAACCGAGGAACGTCACATGTTGAACCATTCAAAAACCAATGGTCGGATGAGGTTGCTGGAAAACCATGGGCTCAATTACTAATCTTCTTCAATCGTACTTCTCACCCAAGCGTGCTCGACCAAATCCGCCATTATAGCACTGTGTGCATCGTCACTAAGCATAAACGCGGCATTTGCATTACTTGTTCCACATTTGCTACCATTTTTTTATTTTTTTGCAAAAGAGACGAAACCCAAGAAAAAGCTTTATTAAAAACTCAAAAGAGAATACATACGCAGTGCATCCCCCTCAAGGGCATTTTAC
The DNA here is from genome assembly GCA_947069175.1 of Scalesia atractyloides. Lineage (NCBI taxonomy): Eukaryota > Viridiplantae > Streptophyta > Magnoliopsida > Asterales > Asteraceae > Scalesia > Scalesia atractyloides. Next base: position 67,182,258 of record CAMTDV010000020.1, on the reverse strand, counting down.
CTAAGAAGGGGAGACCACAAAAGAAAACAAAATACACATAGCATACTAGACTAAACAAATAATAAATTAAGTTAGATCGCTAGCCATGAATTAAGTTGTTGTGCCCGTCTCTAAGGCGATATCATTGGAATCCTCCTCATGAACTACCTCAGGTTTTACTACTACACTAGCCACCCTCCTTGCCTTGTCCAAACCATAGTATTAATCACATTGAGCTTTGAACCATATACTAATAATCTCATACACAGGTGGGACTCCAAATTCGTAGTACAACTCGACTTCTTCTTTCTCATAGTTCCGTAACTTAGTAGCACCGTCATAATATACATCGAGAGCATCATCCATATTTATATTTGAATCATCCAAAGCAAAAAATGAATTTGTATCGCAACTCTCGATTTGACCTGAGGTGGGCCACGTGAAACCATCCTATTCGGTCCTGGGCCTTTAGTCAATGGCGAGAAATCATGGTCATTCAGTATTGGGCCAGATTGCACCAATGGGCCAGCTTCACAAGATGACGGTTTCTCATTGAATTTGGGCCTAAAAGTAACACTTGGTTTGTGACCATCTTTCTTAGGCTGCCATTTTGGGTTTAAATTGTAATACAAGCTAGAGATGGGCAAAATCGGGTATTATTATACCCGGAACCGGTTCCAACCCGGAACCGGTTCTGCTTGGATGTCATTGGAACCGGGTATGGTGTGGAACCGGGTCCGGTTCCTACCCGGGTTCACAGCCAAGAATATGGAACCGTGTAGAACCGGGTACGGGTATTATGGAACCGGGTATGGTGTGGAACCGGGTATGGTGTGGAACCGGTTCCTGATAGTGTTCAGAACCGGTTCCTGACAGTAAAAATCTGACTTTTACTGTTCAGAACCGGTTCTGAACAGTAAAAACCTGACTTTACTGTGCAGAACCGGTTCCTGACAGTAAAATCTGACTTTACTGTTCAGAACCGGTTCCTGATAAAATGTTACCGGTGGAACCGGTTCCTGATTAAAAAATCGTTTTTTTTTTTATATAAACCCCTTCCTACTTACCGGTTCCTGATAAATGTTATTGTTGGTGTTTTAATAAAGTTTGTGTAACAATAATCGATTAAAATTAAAAACCCCTTCTATTGTGTTTTTTTACATCTATTTTTGGAACGCTACTATTGTGTTTTTTATGTTTGATTTTTATTATTAGTTACATTGATAAATAAAAATATTAACAATAATCGATTAAAATTAAAAAACAAATTAATCGGTTACAATATATAAAAAAAATTAACCGGTTACAAAAAAAAATAAAAAATTACTCAGAACCGGTTCTAGTAAGATTTTATTTCTTTGATCGTTTCTTTGATCATCAATTAAAGCTTCAACACCCGGTACGTTTAAAGCTGGATTTAAAGCAGCGGCACATAGAAAAACGGGTGGTAGTTCTAAAAAATATTTTTTAAATTTTTGAATCATTGGTCTCGTCATATTCCTTAACATGTCACTAGAATTTTCAAACCTTTTAAAATTAGTTGTTATCAAATACAATTGGTCCACAACTTTAGAACTAGTAGGATAATAAATACCGGAAATCAAAGTCGTTGTAGTTTTAAAAACTTGTAAAAAAGTACTTAGGTTATTAATATTTTCCCAAGCCGTGTCGGGAAAGGGGACGACAAGGTACTCATCACTTAAAGTTGTATGAAAAGATTTTAAAGTGCCCATTTGCTTTATAGCCATTTCAAACATATGACAAGTTGAATTCCAACGAGTCGGTATATCCCAATTCGGTCCAATAATTTTTTGGTTGACATCTTTACAAAGTTTTTTATATTCTTGATATCTTTCTTTTTCACTTTTGAAAACATCTTGGAGCATAGCTCTAAATGCTATAATAAAATCCGATACAAATTGATCTTTTAAACCGGTTTGCACTACTAAGTTAATAATATGTGCAACACATCGTGTGTGAAAAAAAACACCATCAAGTATTGGTTTGTACTTCAACTTTAATTTTTCAATCGCCGTTGTGTTGTTTGAAGCGTTATCAAAGGATATTGAAAAAATTTTATCTTCTAAACCATATTTAATTATTGTGCCATTTATAATTTTATAAATATTTCTCCAGTATGAGGAGAAGGAAACTCGTCAAACGCAATCGTACGCTTCATCATTTGCCATGTATCGGGATCAACCCAATGAGCGGTGACACATATGTACGATTCCGGTAAACCATGTGGAGCCGACCACACATCACTAGTTAGGTTTACACTAATTTTTAAATTCTTAAAAAAAACAATTAAATCTTTTTTTTGCATTTTCCCATAAACTTAAACAAAGACGTTTTAAAGTGCGACGACTTACATATTTATAGCGAGGTTGTAGCGTCTCCCGAATAAGATTTGTAAGATCGGGGTCGTCGAAGTGTCCAAACGGCAACGCTTTTTGTATCACCAACTTCGCCATCCGATCGCGAGCTAATTTTTGCTCATAACGAAAAATGGTACCATCTTTGGAAAGTGGAACTTGACCGGATGTCATTTCCTTTAAAACTTTGCAATACTTATTAATATGCTTCGTTAACGTTGAGTTTGATTCCTTGGCTAATAACGATCCACAATGTTTACATTGAGCTTTTTGCGAGCCGTCACTCATCTCGACCAACTCCCAATTGCTCCAAACTTCCTTACTGCGATTATGAGACAATGTTCCAACCACATATGGAACCGAATGTTCTTGAGAAACATTGTTAACGGATTGGGAATTTGCGTTTTTGGAACTCTTTGAGGCCATTTGTTGATTAAAATGTGAAAAAGAACAAGAAGGAAATGTAACAAGAAGGATAGATATGAGAAATTGTGTGTTAAACAATAGATTTCAAAAAAGAATATATAGAATCGGTTCTAACGGTCAGGAACCGGTTCCAACGGTCAGGAACCGGTTCCAACGGTAACTTTTTTAACGGCTATAACCGGTTCCAACGGTAACATTTTTAACGGATATAACCGGTTCCAACGGTAATATTACAACGGTCAGGAACCGGTTCCACGTAGGAACCGGGTACGGGTAGGAACCGGGTACGGTTAGGAACCGGTTCCTACCCGATTCAAATGGTAAAATTGTGGAACCGGGTTGGAACCAACGGGTATTTTGAACCCGGAACCGGTTCTACTTACTGTCGGGTAGGAACTGGAACCGGTTCCAGTTCGGTTCCACCGGTTCGGGTTCGGAACCGGTTTTTATGCCCATCTCTAATACAAGCCAGTTGCATTCGATTGGGCCTCCCCATGGGCCCCTGTTTCAATTTTGGGCCATGCCTTTTCCTGTTTCGGACTCTAATATAGTCATCCTCCATTGTTTTTTTACCTCCGTCATTAGACTCATTGTTGCCTGGAACATCAATCTTTGAAGATTCTTTAGATTTAGGTCCATCAACTACCACATTAGGCATCTAATTTTGGGTCGTGGGTGGGGGTTGAGCCATGGGGATCAGAACTGGTTTGGATGGGCATGAGTCATTGTTGTGACCAAAAACAGTTAATATAGTACATATAGGGGGTTTCTGGTTGTAGCATAAGTCAAGATAAATTGATTTTCCTGGTATCTGTTTCCTCGTTGGAAAAGTGACTCTGGTAATCTGTTAGAAGCCGTAGCAAACACTAGAACCCATGCAAATTAAGTGGACCCACTCAGTTTTACATCTAGAAAATGTGCTTGATCAAGCATAAGCGGTCTACCAATTCAATTGACAATCTGGCTAATATTAACTCTATTCCATAAACAAAGTTGCAAGTCCTATATGGCAACGCAAACCAGTCTAGATTTTGGATCCGGTTTACTCAAAAGCGAATCTGGTTCCCATAGTTGTAATACTAGAGGGACAATTTCAACTAACCACATGCTTCGTTCAAGAACTTAGAACAAACCCGCCTCCGTTTCAAACTTGAAAAAAAATCAACCCTTATTCCAGCTAATTGACTTTATCCCATACTTATGCCACATCTGAATTATGTTTTCATGAACAAAATAAATGGTAAGTTTGCTTAAAAGATATAAAACAAGAAAAACCGAGTGGATCGGGATTCGAACCTGGGAAACTCAACAACTATGTCTCAGTTCGTGATGATTTCCACCGCGTTTGGATTATAAGAAAACCTAGCTGATAAAAGAAAAAAGGGAAAGAAGGGCGGACATGGGAGCCGAACTCAGGTCCATCAACACAACAAACATTCACAGAACAAGATGAGATGTGCCTTCAACATAATAAAACTACATCATTTTAGTATATATAAACAACCCGAAACCGAACTGGCACATCTTCCTCTTCTCCCTCAGCGCAGATGGTTTTAATAACCACTACCATGCGTTTTTTCGTTGAAACTTATGAAATTAATACAATTACTCACCTTTAATGCTCGAAATGTTAATCCGAAATTTTTCATATAATCAATCGCGTTCTAATTGCTCGATTATTCGAGTTCTGGATTGTTTTGTTTCACCATTAACGCATATACACACGCATTTGGGTTTTCTTTTACACCCAAATCAAGACACAATCCATATACCATTCGAAATCCTTGATCAAACCAAGTTAAACTCTACAGGAAAATCCAAGTTTCATCAACCACACCTCGTGCATTAATCCGAGGAACTTTCTAGGGCTGGAAACCTCAATCTGCGATTCCTCTCTCAATTCAGTAGCTTTTCAGGTAATTCCAAAGCCCATTATGCTAAGTTTTTCATTCTCTACAAAAGACCTCTATCAAATTCAGTGATAGCGGGCATATGAGTCCGAATTTAGAAAAATGTGAAATGATGGTTCTTAGGCTTTTAATTTGGAGCTTTTGATAGGGTTTTGGTGAAATTGATCATATGTTACTAATATATATTAGGTTAGAATACTTTGTTTAATTTTTGGGAATATTTAGACTTTATTCTGATTTTTTATTAAATATACAAGATTGAATCATGTTAAAAATCAATTAAAAAAACAAAATAAATTGATTTATATAGTTGAAAAAAATTTATTGATATATCTAGAATATATGTATTTTCTAGAAGTTTTATAAAATAATTATGTAATTATTGGTACATATTTGCGATTAAATGGTTTTATAGAATTATGTAGTAAATAAATCCTTTTATAAATTTAATTCTTTTAAATATAAATTTGTGCTAAACATAACATCACATTTATAATCCCATTAAATAAATTTCTATTATTTATAATAATTTTGGTATTATGGGATAATTAGCATGTATATAATTATTTTTGGTAATTATTTACAATTAAATGGCTTATAAAATTATGTAATAAATAAAGTCTTTCATAAATACATTATGTAAATACATGTTAATAATAAAATCCGAATTTTAATTTCATTAAATGGATTTCTATTAATTTAGAATGATTTTGATACTTATTAGTTGATTAACATGTTAGAATTGTTTTTTATTGGAATTGTTTACAAATTTATTTGTCTAGAAATACAAATACTTATTTTAGGTATTTCTAATATTTAATTATAAATTTCAATTCCCTAAATAGAAGACGCCAATTTTGTATAATTATTGATTATTATTTATTTTATATATATTTAGGGTTTGTAATAATTTTTAGGGTTTTTGTCTCGTCGTTAATTCATATGAGTGCGGTGTCGTTTTAGTGGACCGAATCTTTGCAAACAATGAGTAAATTCTACTCCCCCTTTTACATTAATATTTTGGGGTGTATCATTGTGTCACCAAATTTCTTATTCTTTTTTAATCTATTCAGGCACGCAATAATCAATGTGTAGTTCATGTATTATTTGGTTATGTGTTTATTAGGTTATTGAAATTGAAGCAAGCAAGCATCTTGTGGATCCACAGCTGACCTTTTCTCATGGCTATGAGATGTTGCTATTGCCTCACACTTTCTTTCATGGGCTGACCTTTTCTCATAACTATTGGATGTTGCCATCGCTATCTCATTTAGTCACATCCTTGCGGGTGTGGGACACAAGCATTTGGTATTGATTTTGGTATTTGGTTTATTATATTCATGATTCACGGTTTTATTATGTGTTATACATGTGTACACATGAACTTGCATGTTTATTTTATTATATTAAAATGCAAAATTAATTTTTACCTAACTTAGATTTACTCACCAGCTCATTGTAGTTGACCAAAAACCTTTTTACACATAATACAGGTAGTGAGAACTCAATGTCGGACTAGATCAAGATCATATAGGAGCCTGTACCTTAGTAAATAAATAAAGACACAACTTATGTATTCTTTGGATTAGCAGGATGTCCACGCGATGCGGTGGGAGCGACTCATTGCATTGCGATACTCGATTTTGGTAGTTTTCATATTCATATAATATTTATTGTAGCATCATTTTGATAGTGAAGTAATCAAGTAATCCATTTCATTGTGTTGTGCATGGTTTTGTCGGTTCGGTTATTATCCTCAACCACAGTCAAAACCAAAGTCATCAGTTAGTCTATTTTATTAACTAATTGGTAGTTAACTACTTCAGTTTATTCAGTTAGATTGACGGTTTTTAGTTTACTTCTCTTAATTTCAGTTAACAGCAAACACTAAACTTGTGCAAAAAACTTTTGCTTAGAGATATATAAACTGAAGTATAAATATATGAAATGAAAGTATAATTATATGAAATGGCGATATAAAATATGAAATATATGAACCAGAGGTGTAAAAGCTAGAAATATATGAAAATACGAATGACTCGGTTCAGTCTAGCTAATTTTGATTAAACGAGAGTACAAAAAAATGATAACTGGTTTTTGATTAATTTCAGTTTTCAGTTAATTTTGTTTTTGTTTGATTTCAGTTCGGTTTCGTCACGATTTAGCTATTGCTCACTGATTAACGGTTTTGGTTAAATAACCAATAATAGCGCACGATGTGGCGGGAAACACAGACATTGCCACGGTGTGCATTGTTCAGTTGGTTAGATGATTACCCTTAACAGAAATTGAGGTCATCGATTAGTCTATATTATTAACCAATGCGTTTTCAGTTAATTGGTTTGGTTTATTCAGTTAGATTGACGGTTTTTAGTTTGATTCATTTAATTTCGGTTAATATTCAAAACCAAACTTGGGTTAAAACTTTTGATTAGAAATAAATGAAATTGTTAGGTAATAAGGAGGTATAAAATATAAAATAGGGTATAAATATGAAATACATGAACTGAAGGTATAAAAGTTAGAAATATATGAAAATCTGAATGGTTTTGTTTAGTTAATTTGGTTAAATGAGGGTACAAAGTATTGATAGCCGTTTTTGGTTAATTCAGGTTTCGGTTAATCAATTTTTAGTTGATTTCGGTTGGATTTCTTTTACACCCAAAATCAAGACAATGTTAATCATGTAACAAAATATTTTTTAATTAAAAAACTATAGTAATACTATACTCAAATTAACGAGAATAAAATACTCGTTTATATGGTGTAATTTAAAAAATAAATATTAGTGTATCATAAAGTTATGAGCGTTTAAAAATCGGGAGGGGGTTAGCTTTTTATAAGCGATTAAAGTGTAATCTAGATGAGAGGATTAAATTGACGATATTTAATCACTTGATATTTTTTATCTATTAAATATTCTGGGATAATTACTAAGTACGTTGGGCTTTAATCACTTGTACCATTTAATCCATACGTCAATATGACCAAGACAACTATCAAACTTCGACAAAAATGAATAGTCGTCACAGTACTTTTGGATTTTTTTAAAACATTATAGTTGATAAGATATGGAAAAAATACGTAAAAAATTATAAGTTTGTTGTGAGGGAGAAAAGTATAACTAATTACCTATAATTATGTCAAAACTTAGTGATTTAAGTGTAATAAGATGGAGGATTAAAATATAATTATTATTTAAAAGACCAACTTAACCTCATTTTAAGGGTGTATTTTTAACTTAAAAGGGAAAATTTTTCTTATTTTTTGGGTATCTTAAAATGTCTCTCACTCATGCATTATAATACAGTATAGATATTTGGTCTTATACGAAATGTGTGACATTTTAATTATAATTATGAAATTTTAATAGTGCCATAAGGTTTGGACAATCATCATGCCCCGTACTATTTCGCTGCGGGTCGGGGTGTGACAATCTTGTTTATTAATATGAGGCGTGGTATGAATCCACATAATCGGCTCTCTTACTTGGGGTTCAATAGGCCCATCCTTTGTCGAAACATTATTTTCCAAATCCACTTGGTCCACAACATTTGAGTTAGGCATGCTTTGTCTTATAACCTAATTGAATTTCTTATTAAACCCATCGGATTTCAGACTCATCATCAGTTGTTGCACTTCTAGAAACGACTAACGTGTTCCATAAACTAGACCGTGAGTTGTACCGCACTTATAATTGCACCAGCGATCTCATACGAAGTGTTATTGTCACTATCGAAGATTATGAATAATACTCCATAATTTTAAAATTATGAGAGTATGAGAAGGGTGGATTGTGTAGTCATGTTGGTTAAATGGTTTATATACACTAAAGGGAATAAAAGAAATATAATAAATGGGTTTTAATGAGTTTAACATCGGGTGGAGGGGTGTTTAAGGGCGTGATCCAGCGTAAATTGGGGATTCAATGCCCATGACGCATGGTTTACAAGACTTTTTTTTTATAATTATAGAACTAAAAGAAACCTAAAAAGTAACATAGCATGTGATAAAATAATTTCTTATTTATCTTGTCTCTTCATCTAGTATAGTTTCTTAATCCTTACTAATATATTTTTTATTCTTTTACATTCCTTAATCCTAAAATTTATGAACATAAATTCAAAAAACAAAAACAACAACTTTGAAATGAACTAGATCGTAAAAGAACATATGTCATATTAAAGTACTCTAAAAAACATAGAAAACATTTTTATTTGCAGAATATAACTTCACAAATATCTCCTTAAAAAGTATCCTAGTAAGTTTTTGAAGAAGTATGGTCCTAAATCGCATGTATACGTGTCAAGGAGACCACACCACTCAAGACTTGCGATGTCGCCATACTAAGAAATCTAGAAGGTTCTAGAAAGAAACACTTGGGACAGCAAGATGCTCCTAGCAGACGGTAAAGGACGACAGGTGGCACCAATTGTAAGGCGACAACACCCGTCGCAAGATCTTCATGGGACAGACTGATAGTAGGTACAAAAGGACGCTGAGCTGGAGCGAATAACCATACGCGACGTCACCTCCAGTACACGACCAAGCCTGGTTGTGTCAGAGGGGACAGAATGGATATTCCTCATGGTCGGACAGATAGCAAACAACCAGCTGGCTGTTCTTATCCCTTACAATTCTCCAGCTATAAATAGAAGGCTCAATCTTGGTTTAAGGATCCGTTTTCTCACTTTCTCACTTTATACACACACTTATCCTCAAAGCGATTACTGATTCTCACGTCGTAGGGTGGTTAAAGAGAGAACCCATGTCTTCTCCTCCTTGTAACGAGTCACCGGTGTTATTCGTTGTGAAGGAAGGAGATTGAACCAGCATACACGAGACGACCTAGTTTGATTGCCTAGTGCAATCTAGTGTTTCTTCATTGGCGCCCACCGAATTTTTTACCACCTTTTCTCATCTCTTTTCTTTCAAAAAAACTGTTCAATGGCTAATCCAAACTCTTCCTTTCTAATTGTCGGGGGACACTCTCCATTTGGCACGGCGGCAGACAACACTCATGTCCAAAGCCACCAAAGGGACGAGCAAGCTGATAGAGAGTTCACGAAGGTAGGAGTCACCAACGTCCTTGGTAGTGCCACTCGTGCAAACCAACAGACGACTCCTGGCATCCAAACTACAAGTACAACCAACATTGTTTTCCCTTCCCTTCTTGAGGGAGAAACACCAGCGTCATGGTATGCAAATTCGCAACCAGTCATGAATATGGCTTATATACAAATGTGATCACAAGCTCAATTCCCGGTACAAACACCAGTGCAACAAACACACATGTAACACGGGTCCCCACATCCAGGGCAACATGTTCAATAAATTCACCAAGACTTAAGTTACGATACTGAGTCACAACAGTAATGCGCCCTCACATGCAACAAAAAGACACATCGGTGAACAACAACATTTCCCCAAAGACAGTCATCAAAACATAAGTAGTATTCGTAACAAATACACCAGCATGGGAAATCCCAATGATACCTGCCACACGCGACCCAGAACGCGCATACCAGTATGCGACCGATTAGGTCCGCAAAGATGACAAATGAGTTTAAGGGAATATCAGACGAGTATGATCCATCGTACCAAGAAGGATATACCACAAGTGTATTCAGCAGACTCCCACCAGGTCATGAAGCATACAAGCCCATGCGAGGGGGGAGGGTACAATTCAGCAGCAGAGCATGATTTCAGCTTAAGTTACAGATCGACAGTCGTGGCTTAAAAATCAAAGTTTGTCAGGGAGATCGTAATGGCTCCACAAGAGAAAACCAAGTTACCACACAACGTTAGGAAGTATAATTGGCTTATCGACCTAGATGACCGGATACAGATATTCACAAGTTCAGAGTTGTTGGAGGATGGTCACTCCTAGTCTGGTGTCATTTGTTTGTTCAAACTCTTGTCGGTGCAGCACGTGCATGGTTTGACAGTTTACCAGCAGGAAAGATCAAGTCATGGATAGACTTTCAAGAAAAATTCTTAGCGCATTTCAGCCAACAGTGAAGATATACCAGAGACCCAGCAGATGTTTTAAACATTTGGCGTAAAGAAAACGAAGGTATAGAAGACTTCATCACAATATATAACAAAGAATGCCTAGAAATAAGCAATGTGGGTGATGAAATCATGCGCGCACACTTCATGAGAGTTGTCAAGTGTGACGATCTAATCCGAAAGGGTATCCGGAAGGTATGGTTGTCCGAAAGATTGGAGACATTTATTGCAGCTGCAAAGATCATTGCGCAAATAAAGAAATCTGACTGGCGACGAAGATCGTCAGTACAGTCATAACCAGCATGCCAATTACCAAGAGTCTAAAAGACGTAACAGAAAAGAGCGAAATCCACCATGGAAAGCGTCTTGTTACAGTGAAAGACCTCACTCTTTAGAAGATGCCCACACAACCATCAATCGGATCGATACAAGAAAGAGATCAAGTAAGAAAATAGAGAAAGACAATGGACACCCCTTACCAAAACCCCGTCAGAAGTATTATCCACTAAGAACCACCAGTCAAGACCACGCAATAGATAGGCAACAAAAAAGGGCAGGACCCAAACCTTTTTTGTGACTAAAGATTCCTGCTCGACGACTACATAAGCTTACGACAAGAAAACGAAAGGGCATTGAAAAGCGGGAAACTGACACACCTGATTAAGAATGTCCGAAAAGACACACGCCATATCAACCGTAGAGATGAAGGGCCAGGCACCAAAAACTATGATGTTTAGAGACACACATGGTGCAAGGGGGCCCGAAAAGAGGAAAAAAAGAACTACAACAAATGAATGCAAGACGACACATGGCGCGAACAACAAGTCATTTTCACGTCGTCAGGGGTGGCCCACAGAAAAATGCCCAGTTGTGATCTTAGGGGTGCTACGTCATTACCAAACAGACTATATTTTCATCAACCCTGGCAGCACCGCGGATATCATTTACGAACAATGCTTTAACCAATTCGATCCAGAAGACAAGGCGCGCTTAGAACCGGTGGGTTACCCTCTAACGGATTCTACATAGAAGTCGTCTTCCCTCTGGGTCAAATATCGTTTCCAGTTTTTTTATCTGATGGAATGAATTGAAGAACCGAGGATGTCACATTCATGGTGTTACCTGCTACTTCTCGCCATGATATCTAATGTCAGCGGAGTGTGTATGATTTTTAGATATATTTTAAGTACTTTTCTCTCGTTTAGTCAAGCTTTGAATTTATAAAGAACAATATGACACAATCACTCTCTACAACACGCTAGGGCAAGTGCACCCATCTTTGGTGTAGTATAGTGATGGTAAGATACCGAGATCGTCCAAGGACACAAGAGCTTTTAATATCGGGATATCGTCAATGTCTAATCTAATCAAATTTTTTTGAGAAAAGATTCTTAATAAGTAAAATAAAGAAATAAAGCAATAAAAGAAACAAATAGACAAGATAAAATCACTTGGTTCCGACCTGTTATTTATATATCCTTTGATGATTTCCGCACTTTGAGTTTATTAAGAGATTATCTTAGTTAAAGTGGCATATCCCTCTTTTGGAGGCAACACTACCCTCATCCATATTGGTCTGAGTCAGCATGGATACAGTCCCGCAATGCCAAAATATTTAAAGATAATTAAGCAAGTTATTAATGCAAAATATTTCATGTCCCTCTTTTGGAGGCAACGTTACCCTCGGCCATATTGGTCTGAGTCAGCAGGGATACAGTCCCGCAAGGCCGGTTGAAAGTTTTAATAGTAGTTTATTTATAAGGGATTCAAGTCGTTCTTACTTCCCCTGATTTGATGCTATCTGCCTCAAAGTAAGTCCTAATAAGCTTGAATCAAGTCCTCGCAGGCTCTATACACTGAACGAGGCAAGAACTTTACCCATAGCACCCTTCTAACCCCCCCCCCCCTTCTAGGCAGTTAACGCGCTTTATATAGACACGAATGAGTGAATCAACAAAACATGAAGAAACGATAGAATAAAGTTCACTTTCAATATAAAAAACTAGATATTAAAGTCACTAATACAAAGCCAATTTAAAAGTTAACCAAAGCTTCGAAATCAAAAGTAATACAAAAATAACTTGTCTTCACCAAGTGATGTAAGAGATTAGCCAAGCATGGCCTTTGTCTGACAAAAAATCTTACGATCAATCTTGGATCCGAGACTGCTACACACATTCTAAAGATGGATGAATGTGGTGGATGATGGTGATGTTATAGTGGTGGAGTGGTGGCAGGTGTGAGAGAAGTGGTTTTCCAAGGGATGAGTTGCAAGTGAACCAAGCACCCCTATTTATAGCTGAAACAGAAGCTTCACACGGCTCCGTGCCTCGTAGGCATGGCCCCGTGTCTTCCTTCTTCTCTGTCTTTATTTAATGAGCTTGTTAGTCCAGATGCTTACACGGCCCCGTGTGTAATGGCACGGTTTCGTGACCATTGTACTTGCTGTACTATCCAAGATTTGCATATCTGGAAGTTGACCACGGCCTGTGTCCTAGGGACACGACCATGTGTCTCTTGTCTCCTTCTGTTTCTCTTCTTCTTTCTGGAATCTTTAGTCGGGTACGGCCCCATGCTTGATATAATTTATATGTTGCATTTGGCGTATATCAATATCCTTCTCGGAAGGGAATCTCAAGGAGACTTTAGCATGATTTGCTCAGGTTCTCATTCCGCGGTTGGGTTCCCAACTGAGACAGGGTTGCAATTATTTATGCAAGCAAAGAATTTTGGTGATGAAAGAGGCGTGCTTAACAAAAGTTAGTAAACCTACACCACGCACCGAACTAGAGAAGTGGGTCCTCAACAGAAAATACCCAAGCCAAATGATCACTCTAGGACCAGCAATCTCAGAAAACATTCGCACCTTTTTGAAGCAATTATAGTTCAAAGACATGGATAACTTTGCTTAGCCCCTATCCGACATGGTGGGTGTCCTACGAGATACCGCTGAGCACCACTTACATGTCTCAAAAAATGTCAAACCGAACATTTAGACGAAGCATAATTTGGGCCCGGAAACGAACCGAGCAATGAAAGAGAAGTAATAGAGTTGGTGAATGCAGGCATCCTGCAGGAAGTGCGATACCAGACCTGGGTAGCAAACCCAGTGATGGTCCCTAAAAGCAAATGGCGGCTGGCGCATGTACGTCGAGTATAAGGACCTTAACAAAACATGTCAAAGAGATTGTTATTCACTACCCGAAATCGATGAAAAAAATTGACTCTTTGGCAGCATTTAGGTGGAAATGCTTCCTTCATTGTTACAAAGGTTATCACCAAGTTCAAGTGGCTCTAGAAGACAAGGACAAGACTGCATTTCGAATCGAAATGGAACTCTACTGTTACACCAAGATGCCTTTCGGACTGTGTTATGCAGGTGCTACATACTAGTGATTGATGAACAAGATGTTTGGTGATGACATCAGAAAACATGTCGAAGTTTACATGGACGACTTGGTGATCATGAGCAAATAAGAAGACTAGATGCTGCAAATATTGAGAAGACCTTCAACACCTTGCGCAAAGCCAACATGAAGCTCAATTCGAGCAAGTGTTCATTTGGCATGGAAGAAGGAAAATTTCTGGGATTCATAGTCACCAAGGAGGGATTCAAAGTTAAACCCAAAAAAACAAGTAATTGAATACATGCCATCCCCGTCCACAATAAAAGAGATGTAAACTCTAGCAGGATGACTGGCCGCGCTTAACCGCTTCCTCGCTAATCACGCTGCAAAATCATTCCTGTTCATCAAGACATTGCGCACTTGCGTTAAGAAAAACGAATTCCAATGGACACAAGAAGGAGAAGCTGTTTTCCAAGAAATGAAAGAATGCTTAATACAGCTGCCTACCCTAACTGCTCCAAGAGAAAAATAGCCATTAATAATGTACTTATTGGCTTCTGATAGAGCAGTAGGAGCAGTGCTTCTAGTTAATAGAGATGGCGTGCAAACTCCTATCTATTACATTAGCAGAACATTGAACGACCCAAAAACCCGATACTCATTGATGAAAAAGTTGGTTCTGGCTCTCGTTCATGCTTCTAGATGGTTGCGTAGATTTTTTTCGGGCCATGTTATCAATCTCCTCACTAACTATCACATTTGCCACATCTTAGCAAAGCCCAAACATCAAGCAGTCTGGCTAAATGGGCTATTGAGTTAGGCGGACATAACCTGGTTTACAAGCCGAGACCAACAATCAAAGGACAGGTGTTAGTAGATTTCAGAGGTTCTGAAGAGAAAGCTAAAGAATGTGAAGCAGTAGGAAAACATGAGCAAGTGGCCACAAATGAAGTCTAGTTGTTATACACTGATGGCGCATCCAACAACGATGGAGCAGGGGCAGGTCTGCGATTGGTAAGCCTAGACAAACATGAGTTTACCTACGCCATACGCCTCAAGTTCAAGAATACCAACACTGAGGCAGAATACAAAGCATTCTTGGCTGGCCTGCGTTTGGCGATCAAAATGGGAGTCAAGAATCTCGAGGCACACGTAGATTCCTTGTTAGTTGCGAGCAGATAAACGACCTATACGATGCGAAGGGAGAATCATGGCACCCTACCTAGAACAAGCTAAGTCTATGATCCAACTGTTTTAATCGTTCATAATCACTCACATCAATAGGAGTGATAACAAGCCAGCTGACGCACTAAGTAAGATTGCCTCGACAAGTTTTCAACACTTGGCCAAAGACATGCGCATTAAGGTATTGAAGAACCCATTTGTCCCGTTGAGACAAGTAAACATTATACAAATGGGTTCCTTATCATAGATGACACCAATCATCTTGTACCTGCAATCTGGGATATTACCGACAAACAAGGCAGAGGCGAGGAAAGTTCAGCACAAGGTGTTACATTACTAGATGTTTGATGGTATCTTGTACCAGCGATCATACTTGGGGCCTTATTCCGATGCGTAGACCTAGAAGATGCAAACTACCTCATCAGAGAGATTCACGAAGGCATCTGTGGAATCCATGCAGGCCTGCGCATGGTCGTGGCAAAAGTAATGAATACAGATTATTACTGGCAAGGAATGCATTTAGACGCGGTGAAAATTTTGAGAAAATGTGATGCATGTCAACGCCATGCCCAAAAACATTACGCCCCAAGAATGCCTTAGTTCTAGTCACGACTGCTTAGCCATTCCAACAGTGGGAGATTGATATGGTTGGCATTTCCCCGACGCCCCTGGCGAAGTTAAGTTCATAATAGTCACGATAGATTTTTTTTACCAAGTGGGTGGAAGCCAAGGCTCTAGATTCTACAACGATGATGGTAGTACGAAAGTTTATTTGGGAGCATATCATATGCAGATTCGGCCTACCCCTACACTAGTCACCGATAATGGTACCAACTTCGTAGCAGAAGACCAACAAGACTTGTTCAAAGAGCGGCATATAGAGCACGTCTTCTCGTCGATGGCACATCCACAAGGCAATGGTCAGGTCGAAAATGTCAACAAGAGCATCGTGGACGGAATTAAAGCTGGCTCAAGACACAAAGGAGAGGTTGGTAGACGAACTCCCTTGTATCTTATGGGCCCACAAAACCATGCCAAAAACTAGCCATGGAGAAACTCCTTTCAGTCTGGTATATGGATCGGAAGCAGTCATTCCAGCCGAAATTGGCTTTCCATCTCCATGAATGCTCTCCATCAACGCCATTGACAATGAAGAAGAGCGTCGTATAGACCTGGACCTCTTAGAAGAAAGGGAGAGATGGCGGCCATCAATGAGGCCAAGTACAAGACAAACTGGAAAAGTTCTATAACAGCAAGGTGAGCATATACACTTCAATCTGCGATTACGACTTCAGAGACAACGAGGCCTCCAACACAGAGCGCCCAGGAAGCTTGCCCCCAGGTGGGAAGGGCCCTATGTCGTCGACAAGGTCTTAGGAAAGGCACGTACCAGTTGCGTACCTTGAATGAAGGAAGTCCCAACAGTTAAGAAGGTGTTACATGTAACTCGCAACTATCTTTGTATGAACGGACCCATGCCCAACACATTATATTAATACAAGAAGTGCTGTTTACATTACTTCTTGCATTACTTTTATGAATTTTATTTACAAATGCATATACCTATTTGGGGGTATACACAGAAACATCCTTGGCATACAACGACGGTACAAGAGCTACGGACCTCAAGACTAGGCATGATCAAGTGCACAGCCGAGTCCACCTTATACACTTACCCGTCTTAGCCAATATATATTGTTACCTTTACAAAGCAGTTTACATATGCACGAATTGTAAAACAAGCAAATTTCAAATAAACGACCCAAGAATAATTAGATTAACTTCAAAAGCAGGTACGCAACCCCCATGCGGTTGTACCATCAGAAATTGTTTAAACAAGCATAAGTACAAATGATAACACATGTCCAAGAAAACATAAAACGTAAATAGTTTTAAGAATATTACACGGCCACATGGCCATTCCACGGCATGGAAGCCGGTTTGATTTCCAACGGTCGAGTTGCCCACTGGTACCTACACCATCACCAGCTGCGGCTTGCGTTTCCACCTCCTAACATAGAGCACAACACATCTACTGTCACACCCCAACCGATGGCGGAAACATCAGAGTGAGACGAAATAGATTGCTCATCACACATAACACTATTTGCGACATTAATTAGATAAACCAAATTTCATTTCACAATAAATTGTCAAGTACAACAGGAAATCAAATACAACAACAAAATTCTTAGTATTCTAAATGTGTTTCTAAGCCATCCCTACTAAGTCATCATGATCAACATCTCTAACCTGCAACATGTTAAAAGTATAGTTCAATACAAAACGTATTGGCGAGTACACAAGTTTGAAATATATAGCATAAGTATAAAAGAATGTACTCAATCCACATGGAAATTGTATACAAGGTAAGCTAGCATGCAATACTAATTGTCAAACCCAAGTATCCACAAGAATGAATGTGTCCCTCGTCACACGAAGTAACGAGACTAAAGTATGAATGTAACAAGAATGTATCAGCTTTGAGACTAACAATACCCCGACGGGCGGTGTGATACTCCTATAGCGCTATATATGTTAAGTTGGGGCTAGCTAAGTTAATGACAATAAGCATGTATGAATTTAGCATGTACCAAAGCATAACAATAAGCATGTATGAAAGATTGAGTGTATAAAGCATGTAGTATGTGTATTTGTGTATTGTTGTATGTTAACATGTTACAACCCAAATTGTGTAAAAGGAAAATGGGTCAAGTGTACTCACGGTTTTGCAAGCTTCCACTTGTTAGTCCATGAAGAGTTTGGACGATTGAAGGGGCACCGAGTTATCCTACAAGAGGAAAAATGGGTTGGTAAGTATTCGAATGATAACGGAGGATTAGGAATAAAATACAATAAAGTAGTTTATACGGAAAAATAATCATCTAGACTTAATACTCGTTTTTGACACTATAATACCCATTCGGGTTGATATGTTTTCATGGGTTAGGATAGCCATTAGAATCCTAACGAGAGATTAAGTACGTAGGTGATGTAACTTAGTACCATGACGGACAATCATTTGATTACCATCAAGAGTTCGGTTAGCGAATATATACATATATTATATAGCATACGTAATTAATAAATCATAAACATCATGTAATTTCATAGAAGTCATGCATGGAGGTAGGAGGATAACCTTCATTTTAAAACCTCTCTTGTATTGTTTACCAATGCACAAGTCGTCACAAGGATGACAAGGATGGTCATGAGTCAGTTAATACATAAAAGAAAAAGGCAAAAGTAAACGAAAACATCAAGTGAGGTGGTGGATCGAAGGTAGGATAGCCAAGGCTTCCAAGTGATCACACTCTACCAACTCAAGTCTTGTTTCGAGAACAAGCTTGAAGGGATACAACACTTGTGGGTAAAACCCTATTAAAACAAGAGAGTTCTTACACTTGGGACCTTAAGGTTGGGTGATATTCCTAGTTGGTTTTCCATGGAAAGCCTATGGAAGTATCCGCAAAGGTGTTTCAAGTGTGAAGTAGAAGGAAAGATCAAAGGAGAGAGGTGAGTTAGAACTCACTTTTTGGAGCCTTGATCTTTAGAGAAGAAGAGCTCTTAGAGCTTTTGAGAGAGAAGAGAATAGATGATTTGAGGTGTGAAATGAGAGGAGATGGAGTGGGGTATTTATAGGTAAAATTGGGAGGGTGTTAGTTAGGGGTAATAAATGCAGAAAACACAATCTTGACCAATCCATTTGCTTGAAACCAACATTTCTGGATTATGCCCCTCCCGCGGGCCGCGAGAGGGTGAAGGGATTTCGGTCGCGGTCCGCGAGGGGTCTGGCGGGCCGCGAGAGACTTCCAAGGATTCGGTCACGGGCCGCGAGGCAAGGTATTCCAGAAGATTCTTTAATTTTTATCAGTTTTAGTCCTTGGACTTTATTTAAGTTGCCGTTTTTTGCATGTTTTAAGTATATAACGCGTATAAGTGTCGAATTCATGAATCTTTTGCACGTATAACAAGTAATTTGCATGAATTTAACGAATGAATGTATGCTAAACAAGCATGTATCAAGTATAAATTTTATTATGATTCAAGTCTCGGATTACAATATTGGGAAAAGAAATACAAATACAAGTTTTCAAAAATAGAAATACAACAATCCATTCTAATTAAGGAAGGTATGAAAAGCGAGGCGTTACATCTACAACCATACATTTTCGCGATAGCTTGTCAATACCCCTCAGAACCCTAAATTCCAGAGTATCAAATTCCTTGCATTTGTTGCGGTAATGAGCGGCACGGTCGGCCTTGAACAATTCAAAATCGTTATCTAGTTTCCCTTCGAGGGTGAACGCTTTACCCTCAGCATAGCGGTTCTTCCATCCACTATCATAAGCCGTTCCACCGAGCTCGAGCATATACTTCGCTAATTCTTCAGATACCATCAAGGAGTCAGAAAGCTGCGAACGAAAAACCACAAAATATGAAAAACATGCATCAAAGGAAGGGGAGGAGACACCAAACCAAAGGACTCACCAACGATATCCCACAATTGATAAGCCATTTGCAATCCTCGCCCAACTCATGCGCCACCATCTCCGAAGCCTTGTCTTGAGCCTTGTGATTACCAACCGCTTCTTCTAGCTCAGCAATACGTGCTAGAGCTTCCTCGTGAGTTTTTTTAGCCACATTGGCTTGGGAATCCTTCTCCATTTCTAACTCCTTATTGCGCACTTGCAATGTGGCCAACTCCGCATCCCTCCCTTCACAATTGCAGAGAGGCGCATCACCTCTGAGACAGTCTTCTCATGTTCACCTTTCCACTTCAAAGCTTCATCACATGCAAGTTTCAACTCACAGTTGGATTTGTCACACGCTGCGATCCATTCTTGCAGACGGTCAACGTTACGTTTCTGCTCCTTAGCGAGCTATTCCTCCTCATCAAGCACTCGCCAACTCAAGTCTTTCTTCTCAGTATTAAACTTCTCCTTATGGACAACGAACTGCCTCTTCTCGGCTTCAACTCCAGAACTTGTTCACCGATCGACCTCCATTCATGTGTTATCTCCTAGGTAGTCGCAAAGTAATTCACCCCAAGATGAACATGGTCCTCCAGCAACCTGAAGCGATCCCTAGTCTTCTAATGTAAACGTTCAGCAGGGGGAAGAGGCATCGTAAACTCATGATAGTTATCCAAACTATCCATTTGGGATCCCTACACAAGAGACCAGAGAGGGGTATGGGGTAAGTTATCATAAGCAGGATTATGAGTCATCCTCGACTCACCTGCCTCCCTCCTGCAAGAATCACTTCCACATCGCCCTTAAGAGTGACCACGCCCTTCACCACAAGATGGCACGCGACATGTATACTTGCTGATTGGAGGAGCAGCTTCATTGGATTCCACATCCGTTTTTATACCTACTACTCTTTCTCGAATGACCACTCAATGGAGAGTGCATGGTTGAACATTCTCCACAAAAACAGATTCTACAACACCGCCCGGACCTTTCCCCTTAACATCTTTGGGATGGACACGGTCCCAAATAGGAGATTCACCAAACAAAGAAGCAGGCGGTGATTCAAGTCCGGGGATAGATGAAATATTAGGAATGATAGGCTTTGAGGAGTGGGTAGTCCACCGCTGAGACCTCGAACCAGTCAGCCCTGCACACCCTACAAACATAACTTTCATTTACATCCAAACAAACACCAAACACAGGAAGAGAAATCAAGCAACCTATTGAAAGAAGGTCAACACCTTTACGTCCTGCGGACTCGACATACAATTCTTCAAGAATATTGCAAGACTTTTTCTTAAAAACACTCAAATCAACCTCACTCTTAGATGGCGTTGGCCCCTCAGGTTGGCCCATCAATTTCCTCTTATTCTTAGACACATTTAGCACCGCTTCAGTGTCTAGCTTACACTTGGAATTAGATAAGCATTTTCTCTTCTTCTCCAAAATCTGTGTAATGGTAGCTTGGTCCTCCTCGACCTCACATGAGCCGATCTAACGCCTACGTCCAACCTAGACAAGGTGTCAGATACAACAACATATCCAAATACCAGAGACAAGACGAGTGTTTACCGGTCTGCAATCTCGGTTGAGTTTGCACTTCAGGTCTCTCCTGCACCGGTGCATCGGCAACAACCTTAGGGTTCACGTCACAGGCACCACATGACCGGTAGCTTTAAAAACATTTGTAGCCTCTACATTTAGACAAGTACGAGTTGCACGAGACCGATGAATGAGACCATCAGAAGAAGCGGTAGACTCCTCACTCGACAGGAGAATAGTCTCCCCCTGAGCAGGAGACTTCATGGCCTGAGGCTTCACAGAAACAAGGGGGTGCGCACCTGTGGGAGTAGCAACATGTGCACCCAAACTCTCCTTCGTGGGGTGATGAAAGTAATATTTTATTTGCTCCAACCATGGGAGCTCCCCCTCAGGGAGTAGCCTCGTAACCATCCCACCACCAACCTTCGGATCCAAAGCATCATCAGCCATACGCTGCAAAAATAACCTCTGATGAGTAAGCCAACATACAATCAAATAAGTGTAAAAGAAACAAATAGCAAGTTCATGTACCTCGGTTCCTGTACCCATAAACAGGAGCTCCCCTTGGGTTTGTAGGTACCCACAACGTGCTCATACCAGCAGCCACCAACGCCGCTCATCCAGTTGCAACATAAGGGTAGGGCGGCCACTTAAAGTTTTATACCACTGTTCCTCTATGTACGTTACCACCAGCAATTTGGGAATACCCTATCAGGGCGGTGATAGTACATATCAATGGGTATCACACCCTAGCAGATGTAAAACAACTTGTGCTTCTAATCATGCAGACTCTTCGATGGGTCTTTGTTGCAAGGCAAAACATTGGCGGTTCGGGAGTTTAAAGAATATAAACCACCAGTAGTAGAGACATAGTAAAAAACGTTAAACATATCAACCGATGGAATCAAACGTTGTGCCCGGCATATAAATTCAAAGTGAGTAATCTGGGGCATGCCGACTAGACTAATTTGTGAGATATGGAGACCATGTCGAGTAAGTACTTCTCAAGAAATTTACGGATGGGCAGACGAAGTTATCCTCCTTGAAGAAAGCACCATACAATGTGATATAGCTAGGGGGAGCATCAAGAGCCGTACTGCCCGGAGTAGGAAACTATGCACCCCAGTTAGCCAGAAACTGGAAATTTCGGCACATTTGTTGGAACTCATCTTCCCACCAATTAATGATGGCTTGATCTGCCCTCAAGGGTTCTTTCGGTTTAGATTTCTTTCCCTTCCGAGAACCTTCAGATTTCGTTGAAGTAGACATGACGAAAGATCAAAGAACTAAAATATAGGTAGTGAGATGCAATAAAGAAGATGAAGAAGAAGGAAATCGCCAAGGAGAAGTTGGAAAGATAGGGTTTCCTACGGTGGATCTCCGGATATTTATACCCATCGCATTTAATGCAATGGGGAATCTACTGACAAGTAGGGAACCCCAACGAATAGGAAGATGACACGTCAGGTAGGAGAAACTGAAACAGCGTCTTATAAGGGCACGTGGCTGCCACGTGCCTGACATCGCGGTAACAAGCAACTGTTACCCTGATGCATCCCTGCAAAAGTGACAACACCACTCCGATGCGACAACCCCCTCAACCAGCAGAGCTATAGTGACAGATGTCAGACGTCAATCTCATCAACCAACAACTTCCACCCTAATCCATGCGCCAATTTAGCTACTTCTGTACGCCATAATCCATCGCAATTTGGCTCACTTCTACACGCCAAAATCCACGTGCCAATTTGGCCCACTTTCTGTACGCCAAAATCCATGTGCCGATTTAGCTCACTTCTACACGCAAGAATCCATGCGTCATTTGGCTCACTTCTATACGCTAGAATCCATGCGTCTATTTGGCTCACTTCTATTCTATTTGGCTCACTCTATACGCTAGAATCCATGCGCCAATTTGGCTCACTTCTATACGCTAGAATCCATGCACCAATTTGGCCCACTTCTGCACACGCCGATTTGGCCCACTTCTACACGCCAAAATCCATACACCGATTTGGCCCATTTCTGCACGCCAAAATCCATGCGCTGATTTGGCCCACTTCTGCACGCCAAAATCCATGCGCCGATTGGCCCACTCATTCACGCCAAAATTCTGGGCCGATTTGGCTCACTTCTGCACTCCAAAATCCATGGGCCGATTTGGCTCACTTCTGTACGCAAAAATCCATTCGTCGATTTGGCTCACTTCTTCACGCCATTCATGCATGTTGATCCAACTCCCTTAAAGCACGTGTCTCTCAAACACAAGAATAATTTATGAGTCCAAAATCGCTCCCAGCTGATAATCTTACCTGAAAGCTACATTGGACTTAGGGGGACTTGAAGAGGTATGGTCCCAAACCGCATGTAAACACGTGTCAATGAGATTACACCACTCCAGACTTGCCATCTCGCCATAAAAAGAAATCTAGAAGGTTCTAGAAAGAACACTTTGCGAAAGTGAGATGTTCCTGGCAGACAGGAAAGGACAACAGGTACAAAAGGACGCTGAGCTGGAGCGAATAACCATACGCCACGTCATCTCCAGTAGACGACCAGGCTTGGTTGCGTCAGAGTGGACAGAATGGATATTCCTCCTGGTCGGACAGTTAGCAAACAACCAGTTGGTTGTTCTTATCGTTTACAAGTCTCTGACCATAAATAGAAGTCTTGTCCTCTAGGTTTAAGGATTTGTTTTCTCACTTTCTCACTTTATACACACACTTATCCTCTAAGCAATTACTAATTCTCACGCCGGAGGGTGGTTACTGGGAGAACCCCCATCTTCTCCTCCTTGTAACGATTCACCAGTGTTGTTCGTTTTGTAGGATCGCTAGGAAGAATCAGCCATTTGTCGAGTGAACGAAGAAGATTGAACCAACATACACGAGACGACCTAGTTAGATGGCCTAGTGCTATCTTGTGTTTCTTCAGGTTTATTATTTGATTTTAAGAAAAATAAAACAATGGAAGTCTTTACAAGATTAGAAGACCTAGGCCCCGCGATTAGTAGGAGTAAAATAAATTTCCAGGGACATTAAATTTTAGACGGGAAGTTTTTTAACGGCATATTTGGATTACTGACGCACCACTTGAGTATCATCGTGTCATCAGCGAAATCACCCGATCACATCTATCTCCACTAGGCAATAATGCTTATATCCCAATTTAGGAGAAAACCCAATAAATATGAGAAAATCTTCTTGTGAGAATCAAACCCAAAACCTTATGGTCCATAAGTCTTATCTCAGTCTGAAACCATCACTAAGCTATAACCATGAAAAATTATAGACTGGAAGTTCGGATCAGAACCAAAAAAGAAAAAAAAAAGTAAGACGGGTGCCGCTGTTTTGAAACTAAGGCAAAGTGCCAATGTGTGGGTTTGTGTTTGGAGACGTGAATAAGAAAAAGCATAGTCAAAACTTTTAATAAGTTGTTTTTTACTTAATATTGATACACACTTCTACTCTTATCTTTTCTATAGTTATATATACAGATGGAGTAAAAATTGATGTGAAAATAAAAATTTAAGGGTGTAGGAATAGTGAAATTTTTTTTCAGGTTAAATTTAGTACTCTGTGTGCTTAGCCTTCGGTATTAATATTCAAGATTTGCTTCAAATAAATTGATTCTGTATGGGTTTTTAAGTTTTTTTATTTGTTAACTCTTGTAAGTTGAATAATACAGTTCATGATTAAATAAAAAATTGATTTTGTCTGAACAGGATAAGAAGAATATTTCATTTTCTAAATCAATAGTTAAAATCAAAGTGTAGGAAAAATAGGTGTAAAGGTATTTTTGTAATAGTCTATTTGTTAACTTTCTCTGTTCACATGCAAGACAAATGCATATTCCTTATATTTTAAAAATGTTTATAACTTTTTTTCATACGACATTATGTTAAAAAAAATACACCATAAAATCGAGTATTTTTTTATTTTTAATTTGAGCACTATATTGCTATAAATATATGAGATCTAAAAAACCCAAAAAGGTGTCTTAGATTTTTATATTGTATAATATTTTTATGGTGAATTTTTTTGTACTATATTTATATGCTATATTTGTGTGTTGGTTATTTTGTGCTGACTTTTTTTTTGTGTAGGATGTTTTCTATGCTGGACTTTTTTTGTTATACACTTTTTTTATGCTGAATTTTTTGTGCCACATTCTTTTATACCATATTTTTTTGTGCTAAATGTTTTTGTACAAGATTTTTGTATTGTATTTTGAGAAATATAAGGGTGAAAGTTTGTGTTTTAGGACAAATACCCTTGCATCCCACCTATAAAGAGTGTCACATGTTATATCCACAATCCTTCATAGACAAATTTAGCAAAACTTATTTTTTAGTGGATCCTTCCTCGAATAACATATTCTGTCTGCTTAGCATTCGGTTGGCATATTCAAGATTTGCTTCAAAACAATGATTCTAAATGCCTTTTTATAGAGATTTTTGATGATTCTTGTTGGATCAGTGGGTGTTAAAAGGATTTATGTTTTAATTTTTGGTGTTCTTGGGGTTTTTATTAATCTTTGTTGGCCCAATTTCTCTTGCTACCAATACCGAGGATGGTATCACAACTTATTTTGATCAAGCATTGAATTTGTTGGATGAAATTATAAGTTTAATTGTCAATAACATTATCTTAAATTGTGCAATTGGGGATGTTTGGGAGTTAAAGATGAAGCGAGGTTTGCACTTTTAGTCCATGGGGCTATTAAGGATATTTCACCACTTCTGTAATGTTGTGGTAACAGTAGGGATTTGATTGATCTAAATTGACAACCACATGAACTTGATTGTTCAATTTTGACACTCAGAGACTGAAATACCATTGGATACTTACCATAGAGACTAAAATTGTAGTTTATTATTATTATTATTATTATTATTATTAAAATACAAACTTGAAAAACCCGCTTCTTGCCGTGTAATTCATTTTTGTACCTTGACTAGCCTTTTCTAGGAGATGGTGATTTTTTTATATAGTTTGGCAAAAAATACAAACTTGAGAAGGCCAAAAGATGAAAATTAAACTATTACCAAGTAACGTTCCCAAAAGAAAAAAAAGATCACTAAATAATAAAAGTATATATTTCATTTGAAGAACCAATAAAGAATGTAACATTCGTCGTTTTAAATGAAACAAGACCCCAATATATAAATTTCTCACTTCTTGTATTTATGGTATATCACTTTTTATTTTCTATATAAATCCAATAATTGAATTATGAATTGTCATTTTCCTGGAACATAAGGTTGTATAGCAAAACATTCCATGTATCTGGAACTCCTGCGAGACATCAGTGACTGCAATCCACTGTTGCTAGGCCGTAAGCCGACGGGTGGCCGTCTACCCGGAGCAGAGAAAGGTTAGTTACGTCAAGCAAAGTGACCGGTCTCTTGATAGTTTGGAGTGAGTTCTTGAGGACCGCCAATGCAGGTGGTGACGCTCCAGGATAGGTGGTGCTTAGAAGAGGAATTTTCTGACCGGAACAAGATCTTGCCTTTGGTTCTCCCCAATCGGTGCCACTGTAATTTAAAAGAAAAATTAATTATAAATTTGCTCAATTATAGGAGTTTCTTCTTAAATAGGTGTTGTGGAAAAAGCAATGTACTAAAATAGGTGATTAGAAAAGAATTGATCATCAAATAGAATTAGGACAAATAGAATTAGGAGTGAAAAAAAAAGTAACTTCTGAAAAAACAAAAATACTTTTGAATCACTCTTTTAGCAAAAAAATCTCCGGTTAATATTAGTTTATCGCTTTTTAAAAAGCTCGTGGCTTGAGGCTCGCTCGAAAAAGCTCGGCTCGAAGTTAGCTCGGTTTTAAACGAGTTGACATGGCTCGGCTCGGTTTGTAAACGAGCCGAGCCCGAGTCAAGGTAGGTCGGTTCGTGGCTCACTCATTAGTTAGCCCGTTGGCTCGCTCATTTGGCACGTTTAAATTAAACCCCAAATTATGTGTGTGAGTGTGTGTTAATATACATATATTCTAATATATCTAAGTAATGTTGTTTTATTAGTAAAATGGCTATTTTTATCGAAAAAATGGATGGTTAAGCTATAGTTTTTTATTATTAATATTGATTTAAAAGATATAGATTAAGGTAAGTAACAATACATCTTTTCTTGTTTGTTTTATAGTTCGCCCAAAATTACTGTTCTGTTTAAAAAGTCTGTGGCTCGAGGCTCGCTCGAAAAAAGTTTGAAAAAAACTTGGCACGAAGTCAGCTCGGTTTTAAACGAGCCAGTTCGGCTCGATTCGATTTTTAAACAAGCCAAGCCTAAGTCCACCCTGGTTCGGTTCGGCTCGGCTCATTTACAACCCTATATCGGTTTATAGACATCAAAGCACATCATTTTTTTATGATTGTTTTGAGATTGCTAATGTGACATCATAATTTTTATGAACCCTTTTATCTTTTATTTGTGGTGGTTGACCGCACCAAACATGTCACATTAGCACTTAACCCGTAAAAGCGGAAAAATATTGTTGATTGTTAGAATTTGGATTTATATTACAAGTTGGAAGCTTACTTGTAATGAGAGGGTGATATCCCTTGAAAAAACACTTTTGTTTTGTTAACAGAAAGATTAGTATCGACCCACCAACCCCATGTAACAACGGCCTTTCCAAAAGCAACTACACGATCCATGTCCTTGTATATACGACTCCCGTCTTGTATATAATCAAATCTGCATTCATGACCGATCTATGCGTTGATGAAAAAATCTGCTTAGGGGTGTAAGTTTATGCCTTCTAATGCAATCTAACACGAAATTAATGAATTTGGGTTTAGTATAAACAATCTCGAGTCAAACCCGTGAGCATGTTTAGCTAAACCATGTCATGTTCGGTTTGACCTGAAAAGTTTGCAGGTTGACCTGATATTATTTTTAAGTTTAAAAAAAAATATTTTCCGTTATAACTTAAATAAATTGGATAATTTATGCCAAAATTTAAGAGAGAAACAAGGATCATGGTTCAAAGTTGAAACAGAAATATTTTATGAACATTTCTAACTTTGTTAAAAACTGTAATTTGGAGAATTAATATGTTAAAATGAAATTAAAAATTGGGTTAAACAACATACGAAAGTGTATGTCCTGCGAGAATTCATTTGTCAGATTTGATTTTTAGATTCATGTCAAACTTTTTGGGTGTATGTCAGATTCAATATGTTAACATATCAAACCGTGAAAATGACATGTTTAACGCACTCTGTGTGCATTTTAAAACAGAAACTTACGATTGACTGGCTCCTCTTCGGTTCCACCAATGCCACGTGTTAAACACAAGGTAATCAATGTCCAACCATAGCTTCCCAGCTGTCAAAGAATCTAACTTCAACACTCCCAATCCTTTGCTTCACTATATCCACTAGGTACAAATTGTGATGGTATGCCACTTTCAACCCATAATCCTACAAGAAGATTTTAAATATATTTAAAAAAAGTGAAAAATCAAATAACAAAAATTCAAATATGTAGCCGAGAGGTGTACCGAGAAGGTGTATGTGGTTGTGTCTTGAATAACAGAGATATTGACAGCATAAGTTGCATTTGGCATAGACGAGTGGATCATGCATAGCATTGACAACCACTGGTTTCGACTAAGTGAATCTCCTACGAACATAACGGTTTTCCCTCTTAATTTTTTTCAAGAAGTTTGGGCCATCAAATCTATTACAAAAAGAAGAATGCATTATAAAATGGCAGGTGATTTCATTTATTATCGAATACACGAAAAAATACGCATAAATCTTATTAACATATATTTTTATCATCCAAAGGCTTGGTACACGTTTACGAAATATGCTTTGGAGTGTATTCCAAATGTTATAAAGTTTAAGCATATTAATTAGTTGTTGTAAAATATGTATCATGCTAGTTGTAAATGGACCCTTTACATTACATATCACATCATCACATGAAGTTGTTTCATAAATCACAATTAATTATATTTTAAAAGGCGATAAAGAAAGTGTATGATGTCAAATATGGAAGGCTACACCTTCAATTTTGGTATTAATTGCAATAATAATGGTTGGTACTTGGTGCCCATCTTATCAGTTATGTTAATGGAGAAACTTAGGATCAAAGATAACCATTCTTTGTGCCCAGACAACAAACTCTCTAGGAAGTTGCTTAAAATCAATTAGAATCCAACAAACTAATATATCTTTTTAATTTGTAATTAAATACTATATGTTTTAAAAGTTCATTAATTACAATATTTTAAAGATAACGTCTCATGCCCCAATTATTCTAGTCCCGTAAAAGAAACTATTATATGTGGTCGCTAGATAAGGTTTGGCACAATATGTAACCAAAATAAACTATGAGACTTTTAATTGAAGATCAAAGCGTTAAACAATAACTTACTAATAATCTAAGTTAACATTTGTAAGTAATAGGAAAATCCAAATCTATTTAGTGATAAATAACGAAAAAGAAAAGAAGAGGATCAAATTATTTATGAATGTATATCAAGGATAAACTATCACCATTTATATCACATTTATATAAGTGCGTAAGTTTTTGCAATCACTACACTTGTTCATATTTGGTTATTGTTTAGTTTACCTTATATGAAATTCGATAATATATATTATTAGTTACAAACCAAAATCAAATTTCTAAATATATCCTTTTAAGAATTTTAAGTTTTTAAGCAAGCCTAAAGGAACCTGTGTTTTTTTTTCAATTTTCTTTGTGGAGTTTGTGGAGGAAAGAGTAGAAAAAGTTGTACAACCTTTTTAATCATTACACCCTAAAGTTGATATTCAATCATTTTTTTACCGTAAATTTCTTTTTAATCATGTCGCTATCACCTTAGGATTTAAATCTAAGATGTTTCTTTCCAAAGTATTTAAATATCTTTTCTTTACTAATGATCACCATCCCATTAATTAATATTCAATCATTAATTGCTATTTTAATTGGGTGCATGAATAAGTAATATAAGGGTGAAAGAGGCACTCTTTTTAACGGAGAGTGATAAACTTTTTTCTTAATCAATAAAATCATATCATATCAATTTCCTCATTCACTACTCAATTTGCACTCAAACATTAAGAGTGCTCAAACACATGAAGAGTGGTAAACATTTAAAAACTAATAATAAATAAAAAATTTATGATTGGTTGAAAAAGAGGTGGGGCCCACCACTAACCCTCTCTCTCCTCTATATCTTCTCTTCTTGTTCGGTGAATACCCACCGATTTCAACACTTCATTTGATAATTACCAATCGCCGAAAAAGGGGTGGCGGCGGTGTCACCGATCAGTAAACCCACTCAAACACCCCACTCACCGTTACACCCCTACCACCCTAATATTCTAACATGTTCTAGTTAGAAACACAAAAATATATATATCAGTTAAAAAATTAAACTTATATTGTTTTATTATATATAACTAGTATTAAGCCTCTGCGTTGCAACGGTTGTCGTAAAACTGTGTCAAGTAGTACCAATGCTATACAATTGTCAACGACAACCAACACCGGAAAAGCTCTTAAAACAAAATAAATAAAAACGGAAAAAAATAACGTCGAGCAAAAAGCAGACGTAAAATCTATGAATTGAGCATGCTCGTTGCAGAGAAATTAAGTCGAAATGTAAAATATAGAAAAAAAATACTAAGTCAATAGGACCCGCGCGTTGCGACGAACTTGTTCGGAGAAAAATAGACGTGTTGCGACGGGCCAATCAAACGGGAAAAAATATACAAAAAAATGTTGAACCTCACACACACGTTGCGATGCATTAACTTACAAAATTTAGAAAGAAACGAAAAACCTGGAAAGATGAAAAGTATGGTGGATCAAAATTGTAAATAAAAAAGAGTTGAGGTTAAATTGCAAAAGATGAAAAATTTTAGGTTAAAAAAAAACAAAGGATTTAAAGTGCAAAAGAAGAAAAGTTTTAGGTTACAAATAAAAATTATTTATTAACTTAGATAAAGATAAGAATAAAGAAAAGTGATATCTATACATTAATTTTTAATATTAAAAGAAACATAAATAATATTTATTAGGTTGATAGAGAAAATGAAGGTGATATTATTTATGTTTTATTACAAATCATATTAGATTTATTTATTATTAATATTTCCTTGACTTCTAAATTAAACGCTTAAGAACACATGTTATTTTTGTTACAGAGTTAAATGCTAAAATGGTCCTTTAGGTTTGCTCACTTTTGCTACTTTAGTCCAAAATCCAAAATTTTTAAATCTTGGTCCCTTTGGTTTGAATTTTATTGCCATTTTAGTCCAAATTTCAAATTTGGTCAGATTCTCAACTTAAAACCTGATATTTTGTTTTTATCCTCAGGGATATTTTAGTCATTTTAGCATCAATATTAAAGTTAAATGCCAAACACCCCCAATTCAAATCTCTGCACACTCTCTCTTTTCTCTCTCCCCCTTTCTTTTTCTTCTCTCTCTCTCCACCCTTCTCACCACCGCCACCTCCTCCCCCCTCTATTAACACCACCACTGTACCACCACCATCCCCACCGGACCACCACCCCCACTTCTTCAACGTCAGGTTGATGAAATTACAGGTGGATTTATCGGGTTTCGCGTTTCATAACGCAGATTAGCGGTTTTACAGCTGGTGGAAACTCGCGCTGTGTGTGCGGAAGACACTTCGCGAAATCACTACCACGGAAAAAAAGAACCACCGCACACCTCCAGCACCGAGATCGGCGGCCACCTATTTGACTTCCTGTTCGCGTCACAAGACGCTTCAACTTCGTCACTACTCTGGGCGGTTACGTTGCTCGATTCACATCCGGAGGTTTTAGCTAGGGTTAGAGAAGAAGTCGCTGGAATCTGGTGGTGTCGGCGGCAGTGGGATGGTGGTGGTGGGGATGATGCGGTGGTGGGGGTGGTGGTGGTGTTAATGGAGGGGGGAGGAGGTGGCGGTGGTGAGAAAGGGGGAGAGAGAAAGTGGGAGAGAGAGAGAGAAAGAGAGAGAGTGTGTGCAAAGATCTGAATTGGGGGTGTTTGACATTTAATCTCTAATATTGATGCTAAAATGATTAAAATACCTATGAGGATAAAGACAAAATATCAGGATTTAAGTTGAGAATCTGACCAAATTTGAAATTTGGACTAAAATGGCAACAAAATGCAAACCACAAGACCTAGATTTAAAAATTTTGAATTTTGAACTAAAGTGGTAAAAATGAGCAAACCTCAGAGACCATTTTAGCATTTAACTCTTTTTTATATATTTTTATATTTTACAGACCAATCCCCTTGTTAAAAAGACTTGAAACAAGTGTAGAGGAAGACATCCTCCGTGACACCTTACCTCGTAGTTCAATACCTGACTGATTCAGCACTTAACCATTCAGAATTTGCAAAACAACCCTAACATGTATAAAATTTAGTATAGATGTTATATATAATTTAAAATAGTCATCTTTCTATATGTATCACATCTATATCGTCATCAAACTTTAAGTCATTTTTTTATGTATTACACCTATATCGTCACCAAACTTTGGCTAATAGTAAATACTCTTTTTGCATAATTTAAAAATTGAAAATATATGTTATTTATATTATTAGTTAATAAGATCATTTATACTCATCAATATTTTTTAATAAATGCTGGATATAATAATACTACAAAACTAGTATAATATATATATATATATATATATAAAATTAGTAATTAGTAACTAATAATAAATAACTTAACTATAGACTCGTGACCTTTTTAGTTTTTTTATGACGACTTTCTTGTGTTAAGCCATCGCAATCCTCAAATTGGAGAGCCTTATTGCTCCACTACAACCAGACTATGTTGTCTTAATCGGGTTTACGCTGACTTCAGAGTTTGGCTTAAATGTTTCCCGAAAAACCATACCACTAACTGTCACTTTACAGACATTACGCCAGCACAAGACAAAAGAAATGTCTTGCGATCCAGAGTTTCAATTTTTCTATCATTTACCCTTTTGTTTTATTATATTTCTCATAAAAATAGGTCGGTGGAAAATGTAAACCATCCGAAAATAATATATATGGCTAAAAAACCATGTTTTGGTGTCATCTCAAGTAATTTTCTAACATTATAAATACAATCTCATCTCTCACATAACTCTATCAAATAATATACTGTTTAATGTGGTATACTTGATAGAAACATATGTTTTTTTAAAGGTGAGATCTAAGTTCAAACCTAGACAAAAGAAATTAAGTTAGGATCTAAGGTCAAACTTAGACAAGAGAAATTAATTTAGAATACTGTCATAGCCCGTTTGATATCTTGAACTAATTTTAAGAGATGAGGGTGATATATCATAATTGGTTGGTAGGAAAGGTTAAAGTGATGAGTTATATGCTTGGTTAGTCCTTGTGGTTTGCAAAAATTGCAGACCTGGTCCTAGTGGTTTACTAATTACACGCGTGGTACCAAAACTTGTTAAAAATGAACTCGCTTGGTCCCCAGCCCTAACATCAGTTAAATATCTTTGTTAAAACACCCCATGTGCTTGGCACATGAGGGTAATTTGGTCCTTTCAGTCCAGCCACTATAAAAAAAATTAAATACCACCCCACCCCCTTCTTCTTCCCCAACCCACCAATCTCCTCCACCAAATACCCACCACCACTGCAAGATCGCCTCTAGCAATCATAACCCCCAAAGGATTTGGTAGCTTCATTGCCTCTAAAATCATGACAGCCAAGTTTTTAAGCCCATCTTTTGTTTCAATCTTCAAAACAATTGCAGAGGTTTAGCATCAAGTCCTTGAAACTAGTATTTTAGCATCAAGTCCACAAGATAAGTGTAGAGGTTTGTCACGTAACAGAGATGCTTCAGTTGGGTTAGTGCCCTGCATATATTGTCCCAAACAACAGGTGTGTTAATTGCCAAATAAAAAAGATGGGGAATCCTCCTCTGCACCGTCAACCGCAGCAGCAGCCGCCGCTATCACAGAGAAATTCCACCGGAAAAACGAACTACCACTCACCGGTTGATACGGGGTTAGCGGTGGTCGTTTCGATCAACGTCCAACTGGAACCGCCGGCAGTTCTGCACACTTGCAGATATGCAATATGTGATATCTCATGCATCTATTGATTCTAAAGAAAATGGCGGTGGTGAGTGGGAGTTCCGGCAGCAAATGGCGGCGATGGTGAGTGGGAGTTCTTTGACAACAACAATGGTGGAAATCAAGAATCTTGTAGGGATCTAAAGCAATCCATTGTATAATATTGAAGATTTGGTGATTTGTTGTTTGTTTGATGATGGAATGAGAGATTTGGTGGTGGGGGCGTGGTACCAAAAATTGCAGATGGTGGTGGTGGCTTGAGGAAGAAGAAGGGGGTGGGGTGGTATTTAACTCTTTTTTATAATGGGCTGGACTGAAAAGACCAAATTACCCTCATGTGCTAAGCGCATGGGGTGTTTTAATAGAGATATTTAACTGATGTTAGGGCAGGGGACCAAGCGAGTTCATTTTTGACAAGTTTTGGTACCACGCGTGTAATTAGTAAACCACTAGGACCAATCTGCAATTTTTGCAAACCACAGGGACCAACCAAGCATTTAACTCTTAAAGTGATGGAGTAGATGAGTCCCCCTAATGCCATTATACAATAAAATTAACCTCTATAAGCATATAATATAGATAAACATATTGCATGCATCATTTTGTGTTCCTTATAAATCAATAATATTTTGTAACGTAGAAATCTGATTCACTTTATAAAACATAAAATAGATACACGAGAACAAATACGTTGTACATAAAGCTAAAATCAGAATAAATAAAAATTTAAAGGTGTGAGATAGTAAATTTGAACTCAAGTATAATAATAAGAAGAGAACAAATGTAATCATATAAAGTTAAATAACTTCACGTATTTAATTACTACAAAGTATAGTTTTATACGTTATAATCACAAACAACGTTCACGTATTTAATTATTACTAATTTAATCAGTATAAATATATTAACTTCATCAGTTACGACTTAACATATATAAATTCCATCGACAATTTTTTTCAAAAACTATTT
Source organism: Scalesia atractyloides (assembly GCA_947069175.1). Classification (NCBI taxonomy): domain Eukaryota; kingdom Viridiplantae; phylum Streptophyta; class Magnoliopsida; order Asterales; family Asteraceae; genus Scalesia; species Scalesia atractyloides. Next base: position 67,146,955 of record CAMTDV010000020.1, on the reverse strand, counting down.
ATAATTTATATAATTATTATTAAAAGTCTTGAATAAAAGAAACACATTTCTCGTCACACAATTGACGCCCATAAATCCCCACCGCATTTCCACATGTAGGGAGGGGGGGACCCCCATTTTGGTGGAGGGAAAAAACTAACCAGCAGCCATAGATTGATTGAGATGAGACATTGAAATACAGAGAGGTGAGGTGGTACCTGGATAAGCTGCACCCGTGTGGTTGCCATCGAAATTTGAGATACATCAAGTCAGGACGGCCATTGTTAACACAGTTGAATTCCTTTTCGAGGAAGGGGCACGTGGATACGTTGTAGAGCGGGTATGATTCATCCACTATCCAATTTCCCTGGAACAGGTCACAGCCGATTGCGACAACCGATGGACGATAAAATGCTGCTAATGATGATAAGGAAGAACACACGCAAATTGGGGTTCATGTTCGACTTCATTTTCGAAATCTAGAAGCTGCAGAGAGATAAGGGGGAAGCAGAATGAAAAGCCCCTTTTTATTCCGTGAATGAGTGGTGGGAGAGTGGAATATATAGGGTGAGGTTTTAATTATGTGATTATATTTTTGTAATATATTTTATTGTTGTATATTAGAGTGGCGATCTTGACCCAACGCCTTCAAAATAGGTGTTTGGGTTGCTTTTAAAATTATATAGGTTGGTTTGAGTAAGATGTTTTAACTAAATGGATTCATGTGGGTTGTGTCTTAAAGAAACAGGACAGGTTTCGAATCAGAATGATCGGTTTTTTCGGTTTATTCAGTATCGTTTCTAATCGGTTTCGATCTTTTCAGTTTTTTTTCGTTTTGATCAGTTTCGTTTTGTTTTTTTTTGTTTCGTTTTGGTCAGTTTTTCGGTTTCGTTTTGGTTTCGATTTTTGTTTCATTTTGATCAGTTTTTTCGGTTTCAATCTTTTCAGAATTTTTGTATCTTTTTCGTTCAGTTTCGTTTCGGTTTTTTTTTCTTTTCATTTTTGTCGGTTTTTCGGTTTCTGTTCGGTTTCGACTTTTTCACTTTTTTTGTTTCGTTTTGGTCGATTTCGGCGGTTTTTTTCGTTTTGGTTGGTTTTTTCGGTTTTCTTTAGTTCGGTTTCAACTTTTTCGATTTTTTATGTATCGTTTTGGTTGGTTTTACTTCAGTTTTGATTTTTTCTTTGTTTCACTTTGGTTGGTTTTTTTTGTTTCTGTCCCGACGCGAACAAAAGGTATATTAATGATGAAATCATGTTTATAGAATTGGCAAAAAAAAAAACCATTACTAGTTTCAACCCGAAACCCATTCCCAACCGAATCCGATTTGATCCGAACCCGTTTGAACACAAAACCGTTCCAAGCCGGACCTGTTCTGACCCGACCCAAAACAACTCTTTTCTATTTGACTCATCTCGACCCTAGCCTCTTCTGGCCCATGACCCGTTTTGGCTAGACCCGACCAGTTTGGCAGTCCTATTGCAAATTAATTATTAAAGTTTTATTCTTATTATTATTATTTGAAAATATTATTTAAGTTCCATGGATGAATTGTATACGTAATAACTTCAAGTTGAGCTTATCTTGTCTTGACCCGTCTTTTCAAATAATAATCGAGTGATTTATTATATTTGTTTGGTGTTTGATATGTTATTGTAAGGTATTAAATAGTTGATTGACTTCTGTAAATATCATCCTAGACGAACTTCGTAGTGTTTCAATAAAGGCAAATATATTATCCTATATTTTAGTTTATAGGTTTGATCAATTTAACTCATTTAATTAAGCATGTTGTCTCATATGGCTCCAACTAGTTTTATTGTAGAGTTTGTCCCGCCATTTGTTTAGGATTGGTTAATTTAATACACATAAGTAAATGGGATGGAAGACCCACCTTATAAATATATGGATATAACGTTTTAAACGGAAGATTTTAACAAAAGATTACATGTTTTATAGTATTAAAACACATACTAACACGAAGTAGCGATAATTTGATTCAAAATACAAGTCCACATATCTTACGCTTCAAAACACTTAACAAAAAGCAGAAGCTATCGAGCAATCGGGAAGTGTTCGTTTCTTGACGTAGCTTGATCTTCAGCCGGGGCTTTAATTTAGAAGTTACCTATCATAAGATTTCATCCAAATGATTAGTTATTAAGTTATTCAAACAAAACTGTTCAAACCAAAAGACAAAAACAACTTTTCTGAAACTAGGTTCCTTTGCGCTAGGCGATGGACACACATGTCCCTTTGGGTGGCGCGAGGCAGCCTTTTTTCAAATTTTATAGAGCTGAAAGTTTTTCACTTTTAGCAGATTTTTTCCATTTTTCACCAAATTTGTACCCAAGTCGGTCCAAACCCATATTATGTCGCTAGGGGCTTTTCCTTAACATTTTTAATCCATAATCCATTACACATACTCGGGTTTTTAGAGTTTTCACTACTATCGTTCGGCTAGGCGTTTATTACCCAAACCAACCCATTAGGAGGCATCATGCATACTAGTTCGTGCCCCTTATTTCCTTGTCGAGGTTACCTCATTTTCTCCCAACAACGGAAATTGAAGTTGGTTTTTCTTAGACATATTCATAGTATCACATTACCATCTTTGATTTGGCGTTTCACCCAAATGACTCGTTATGAGACTTGTAACAATATAGCTGAAGTCTTCTACACTCTTTATCGAGGTTTCTCACTATATTCCAACCACAATCGAGATCACGGTTAGTAACTTGGAACAATACCTTGGCTTCTACGACCCCGCGGGTCGCTTATACCTTGGTTTTTCATGTCCGTTATTTAGTTTATGGCTCTATTGACCACAAACGTCTCGTTTTGGTTCATCGCTCATGGTTCTCATCAACCACAAGTGATAACCATCCTTTTATTAATTCTCATTATGGTTCATGACGGCGTTTATTTCTGTTATGCAACACCTCCGCTTCTATGACCCCATGGGTCATTTATACTTCAATTTTACATGCCATTGATACGGTTTACTTAAAACACTTTTCCACTTGACCCGAAAAGGGTCTTTTACTAAATGTCTAAAAGCCTAATACTTTAGCATCATCATCAATAAATTTACAATTAAATAAACGCAACAAAAGCTAGTTATGTACCTTAAAACTTTCCTTTGAGACGAGTGTCTTTTCTAGCTTAGCCTCCCGGAGTTTCACTTGAGTTACCTATAGTTTACAACCCGATTGATCATTAGGATGCGATCATTTAAAGTTGTTTTCTCAATACTTGCAAACAATCATTCATGGAGTTTTTACCAAGGTTGTTCATGAGTTATTAGTAACTAGTTTTCACTTACACATTTTATCAAACACTTGATAGACATTGTTTTTAGTTCTCATCCAGCAAGTCTAAATTTTAGAAATTTACCTTGTATCACTAGTAATCATATTTCTTAGTTATTCATCTACTTTCAATCACCACAATCTCATGCAAAGAAATGACTAACATCTACAATTTCACCAGAAGGACTCAAGTTCCATAATTACGTTATCCTCTATAAGGGTTTTAACCTATCTAAAACAATGACACATATAATTTCTGCATGTATACCCTTTCAAATCATGGTTTTAAACCAATTCTACACATTAATCATGTTATATCATCAATAACCTATCCAAGATTAGTGAAACCAAGATCATCATCATATTACACTATAAATTTCAACTTACCTTATGATTGTTAAGTTAGATTATCAATAATCAAGTTCCATGCACTAGATTCTTCCTTAATTCATCCTCCAAATTTGCTGATTTTTAACAATTTGGGGTTTGGGTGTGTTTTCTCTCTCCATCTCTCTTGGATCAACACACACATAAACACTTCTTTTTTTTAATCAACTAACTTTGAAACAAGTTCGTTTTCAGCCCTTGTACTCTGCTAGTTATTTTATTTGAATAAAGCTTTTCCAAAAAGCCTTCCTTAAAGCTTTCCTGTGAGATGAGTGTTTTTTCTAGATTGGCATCCCGGAGTATCACTAAGTTGCCTATAGTTTACAACCCCATTGATCATTAGGACACGATCATTTATAGTTGTTTCATCAATACTTGCAAACAATCATTCATGAAGATTTCACCAAGGTTGTTCATAAGATATTAGCAACTAGTTTTCACTTACTTATTTTATCAAACACTTGGTAGACATTGTTTTTAGTTCTTACCCAATAAGTCTAAATTTTAGAAATTTACCATGTATCATTAGTAATCACATTTCTTAGTCATTCATCTACATTCAATCATCACAATCTCATGCAAAGAAATGACTAACATCTACATTTTCATCAAAAGGACTCAAGTTCCATACGTATGTTAAAACCCACTTCTTCTATAAGGGTTTTAACCTAGCTAGAACAATATCACATATAATTTCTACATGTATATCCTTTCAAATCATGGTTATAAACCAATTCCATACATGAATCATGTTATATCATCAATAACCTATACAAGATTAGTGAAATCTAGATCCTCATCATACTACACTTTATCAAATACTAAATTTCAACTTATTATGATTGTCAAGTGTAAATGATCAATAATCAAATTCCATGCACTAGATTCTTCTGAATTCATCCTCCAATTTGCTTATATTTAAAAATTTGGAGTTTTCTCTCTCCCTCTCTCCTGGATTGACACACACATACACACTTCTTTTTTTAAATTAACAAACTTTGAAACACGTTCATTTTTAGCCCTTGTACTTTGCTAGTTATTTTAGTTGATTATAACCCACTTATTTTATTACTAGATAACACATATTTAACTAGGTTAAATATCCCTAGTTATATCTATTCATGTTAAAACATTTATAATAACATGATAATAAAATTTCTTATTTTGGGGTGTTACATGGGATGTGTTCACTTGTTTTTTTTGCTCGATTAATTAAGCATGTTAATGCGTCAGATGTCATTAGTTTATTTGTATAGTTTTTCTTGACAACCCGTTTAACCAACTTTACAACTAGTGAACCTGTTTACAACTTTAGCTCATTTAAATAAACAGGTTAATTGAGTCATGTCTTATTTACACATAATTTAAATGGTTCGGTTTATTATTTATATATTCGACAACGACTAAGTATGTGGATCTTGTTTGAGTTTAACTATTTACTTGCCAACCTTAACTAGAAACCTACCAGCCCATCTGGATTACCAGCCCATCAGGATTACCAGCATAGCTATGCACAATACGAAGAAAATCTAACGAGCTAAAAGCATATAAAGTGATTGATTGGTTTAATATTGAAAAATGTTAAATGAATAAAATTGGTAGGTGCAATAAAATGGGTAATATAACATAAGGGTACTCCGGGTACCCTCGGTTTGGATCCATCGGCTGAAAGATGGATGTCGGTTTGTAGTACCAGATTGTCTGAAGGAAAATAGAGATTGACCTCATCCGCTTTCACCACGAGTGTTGGGCATGTGCTTGAGGTAATTTTATAACTGAATATGCAACATGCGCAAAAGCTCGGTTACTTAATATTTGCTTCGAGTTATCTAATGATGCATTACATTTTGTTATCATGTTATCATTAATATAAAATATTCCTTTATGTTGTTTGATATGTAGTTATTTTTTTCTAGTGCTTTATTATTTTCTCACTTGAATTATCATTATACATTACATGTGTGTAAATTTTATAGCATTTCTTTTAGCAAGTATATATTGCTTTCTAACTTGTCGAGATGTTTATAGAAATATTAGTTATTTTAGGCCGGTTTTTAACACAAAAATCAAGCTTTAAATTTAGAAACAAGGTAAAATACAATCACTTCTACAACATGTTAGAGCAAAGACACCCAGTAAAGGTAAGATACCGAGATCGCCTGATGACAAAAGAGCTTTTAATACCAGAGTGATATCAACTCTAGTCAAACAAAAAAAAGTGAGTCTGTAGAAAAGTTTTAAATATAAAAACAAAGCAATTAAAATTAAACGAAAGTAACAATAAGAATAATCAATTGGATCCAACTCGCCAATAATGTCTAAATTAACTCTTTGGTTATTGACTTTTCAAGAGATCACTATACAAAAAATACGCCTCTTAGGGGTATTCTATGGAGTACTCTGCAAAAGAATACACCTAAAGTCGTTCTATGAAGAAAATGAATTTGTTTGTTGTTAATGCAAAAAAGTGGTAGGTCTCCTTGGTCGGGCAGATGTTACCCTCAACAATATTGGTCAGAAGCAGCATTCCACTAGTAAAAGTATTAAACAAGTTTTGATTATAAGGTATTAGACCCTTTATCTACTGTAACTCCTCGATTTTGTGCTACTTCCTCGAGAGTAGTAGGAACGAGAAAACCCAAGTCTTTGCACATTGAGTATCCACCTCTTCGTGCAAGGCAAGAACTTAACCCAAACCACACTTCTAATCCCCTTCCAAGTAGTTAACGTGTATTTATAAAGATGTAAAGACACGAATGCTTGAATCAACAAACAGAAAGTAATGGATGATTTAAAGCTTTCTTTTAATATAGCAAAATTATATTCAAAGTCAAGTCCAAAACTAAGAAATCAAAAAGACACTAAAAGTTTGTCTTCACCAAGTGATGCAAGAACTTTAGCCAAGGAGGGCCATAATGATGAACATCATCAAGCTTGTATGAATAAACATGTTAATCAACAAGGTTGAATTGTCATAAATATAAGTGATATGCGTCAAATGCAACACATAAATTGTACAAATACGGTATAAAATCAACCATTTTTAGTACTAATGTTGGGAAAAGTGCGTTTCTTTGTATACTTTTGATTTTCAGGATAAAAAGAGCTTAAATGTACAAAAGGAACAAATTAACGACAAAATCCAGCGTAAGTATAGAAGACGGGAAGACAACACACTATACCAGCCCTCCGAGCTTCACCCCAAAACTAAAAGCAACGAATTAGAAGTCTGGCACGGGGCCGTCCTTGTCGGCATGGGGCGTGCCCCTTCAAGATTCCAATCAGAAGAAAACAAACAGAAGCAGACAAGAGACAGGGGGCCGTGTCCTCTTGGAAAGTATCCCTGCTAACTCAGACCAATATGACTAAGGTACAGTTGCCTCCAAAAGAGGGACATGCCACTTTAACTAAGATAATCTCTTAAAAAACCCAAAGCATGGAAATCATCAAAGGATACGTAAATAATGAGTCAGCATAAAGTGATTTTATCTTGTCTATTTGTTTCTTTTATTACTTTAGTTATTTCTTTATTTATCAAATACCTTTCCTAAAAATTTGATTAGATTAGACGTCGACTATATTCCGATATTAAAAGCTCTTGTGTCCTTGGACGACCTCGGTATCTTACCATCACTATAGTACGCCAACTATGCTTGCACTTGCCCTAGAGTGTTGTAGAGAGTGATAGTTTCATATCGTGTTTTTTTATAAATTTAAAGCTTGAATAAACGAGTGAAAAGTACTTAAAATATATCTAAAAATCACTCACACTCACACACACGTCAATAAATTCTTACAATCTTGAATCTTAAGACACACCTATACAATATGGAAATGGTGGTGATAGTGATGAAAATGTGGTGAAAAGTGATGGATAGTGGTGGTGAGTGAGAGAGCATGGGTGCCAAAGGATGAAGAGAATGGCCACCCATGTTCTCTATTTAAAAGTTGAGCCTGAAAAGGGGACACAACCCCGTGGCTGGTATGGGATGACTTATTTGACTAGTCTGCTAAGCTTCTTTTGTCTTTTCTGACCAGCTTTATACATAGACACGCAACACCGGCTATTTGGCACGCCAACCATGCCATTGCGCGGGACTCAAAGTTTCAAAGGGCTCGAAAGGTTTTTATACGCTTATATATACATATAGGGGATGGATCATGAGAAAACTAAGTTTAAATAAGAAAACCAAAAAACTAATTAAAAAGGCCTAAAAAAACATATCAAATTTTTCTTTGAATTTTTTAATAAAATTCGCTATGCAATATATAAAAAAAAATTTTCAAAAAAAAAGTTTTACTGCACATGTGCATTAATATGAAAAAGCCTAAACCACCTAACCCACCCCTCACCGACACCCCAAAAAACCTAAACTCCCCACCCCTACCCTCAAAAATCTAAATCCACCCTCCCACCAAAAGCCTAACCCCCACCCCCACCCCCAAAAACCTAAACCCCCCAACCCCACTCCCCAAAAAAAACCAAAAATTAAATCCTAAACGTAAACCACGAAAAAACCTAAACCCCCCACCCGCACCCCTAAAAAACCCTAAACCTCCCACCCGCACCCCCCAAAAACCTAAACCCCCTTCCCCCACACCCAAAAACCTAATACTACTCCTAAATCCCCCAAAAACCCTAACCCTAAAATCTAAACTAAACTCAAAAGCTAAATCTAAGCATATAATGCACATGTGCAGCAATACATATAATGCGCATGTGTAGTACATACATAATGCACATGCGCAGTACAAGTTTTTTTTGAAACAAAGTTTATTATACATAAAAAGTAGCGATCTTTTACAAAAAAATTGTAAAAAAAATTGGTATGTTTTTTAGGCTTTTTTAGTTTTCTCCTTTATATGTAGTTTTCTCATGATCCTCTCCCTATATAAATATGTGTGTATATATATGGTTAGGTTCATTTGTGAACAACCCCCTTGATAATGAACTATGTGAACTAATCCTAGCCCTTATCAATACACAAGTGTAAATCAATGGCCAAGATTTGATGATTTAAATCAATGATCAGGATTTGTTCAATCATTCACAAATAGAACCCCACCCTATATATATATATATGTATTATAAATTATATATTTAGTATATGCTCCTTTTATTTTTGATAAAAATATTGGTAGTGAAGTGGAAAAAACCATCTCAATATAATGTATAGGTCTCAAGTTCTAGGCCTAGCTCCAACATCAAAATCTTATTTTTAATTCATTTCCCCTTAATTTTGGGCCCAGTTTTTTATGTTGCCCACAACCTACATTTTTTTATAGAGTTCTTGGTGACGACCCTGTGGACATACCCGTGTGAGATGGGGCGCGACCAGGTCAACTTTGTGGGTCCGATTGTCCTAAGTTTTCCAAATCTTCTAAAGATGTGACACGAGGCCATGCCAAGGAAGCATGACCCCATGTGTGTTTCCTATTTTGTCTTGATATGTTGAAGCTTGGCACGTTGGCATGCCAGAAGACATGACTCTTGGTCGATGGCCTATTTTGTCTTGTCTGCTACAAGGGTGACACGGGGGCGTGTTTGCTTAGGCATAACCCCATCTTAGAAGGCATCTTTTGCCATTTTTTGAGAGGATGAAGCATGGGGGCATGTGGTTGGAGCATGAGGCATGTGACTCTTCTGTCTTCTAGAAAAAATTTGTTTTTGTCCATGAATTCGCTACTCTTGTTGGTTTATCATTTTTATCTCTGAAAATCAAAAGTAAACAAATAAATGACGTTTTTCCAAACTCACTACAAGAAAACGGTAAAAACGCGCTTCATTTGATATAAATATATGTTGGATTTTACGTATATCATTTTTTGTGAATAAAAATTGATATAACAAATCTAAAAACATTTAATATTTAAAGATATAAAAACTTATATATATATATATAATTAATTTATATATATTAATTGTAATTTATGTAACAGTGATGTAAAATCAGTCTAGGCAGTAAGTACCCAGTACTTCGTAGGATGTCATGGCAATTTTTTTGACTAGGTCAACAATACTTAGAATCGGACAACATCGAAGCTAGTCGTCTAACTCGGAGGTAGATGGTCCAAGTCGGTTAAGTCTGATTTTTTTGTTATTTTCACATAGATACCAGAAAAAAGTATAAATGATACCATGTCTCTATAATATTATAGAAGAATAGATTTTGAAAACTTAGATTGAAATGTATATTGTATTATGACGAGGTTATCCCGTGACTACAGGCTGAGGAACATGTCATTAATGACAATGATAACACCATTAATATTTTAAATTGTAAAGCATATATAAACTAAATCGATATTTAACAAAATTATCATGAATATTATCGATCTCTAAAACTTCTTGTACACATATTAGATGTTTTATTAGTAATATTGTCCATCCTTAATTTATTTAAATCTTTAAACGCTGCTTTTAAACCATTGAACATAGTGACATGCAATTTGTCCATGATGAAGACTGGGTATTTGAAATACAAATCAACTTGGTTATAGACTTCCCTGTTTGTTTATTGTATTGCAAATCATTAACCGACAATTAAATTGTCGATGTTGTAATTGAAATGGAATTTTATGAACAATAGGTGTCAAATGATGCCTTGTATATATTACGGAGCCCAATATTTCCACCAGAAATAATTCAGCCTCAATAACTCGTTTGCCAAGATACGTAACTTGTAGTCTAGTACCATTACAAAGGTCATTTTGTTGATCGATGTTACAAAGTAACATTATAGGGACACCAACCTTTAATACCAAACTATGATTTGGCAATCCAGATATTTTAGACCATTAAGAACATTAGGAGAGTAAAGGTCTTGTTGTGTGCAATTACTAGGCTTCTCTATTTCACAAAAAACTGTCTACACTCAAATACTCTACTGAATCTACTAGGAACATTTGTTGCAATCTATCATTAATTTCATGAACTACCTTATTTGTAGGCGCAAGAATTGCTCTTTCACAGAGAAATCTTTACATTTATAACGAAGAATAATCGAATGATACATGAAATCAATTAAACTTTGTAGAGGAACCGATGATTCACGAATTATAAGATCTTCGTCAATGTCAATAGTTGCCTCACTATCGTTAATACCTCGAATATCCCCTTCACCGAAATCAATTAGCTAGTTTGTAAAAGGCTCGATCTCTTTAAGATTAGATACTTGATTGCCAATAGTCAATCTCATGTTTCTAGTTAATTTAAGTACTTTACACGTTCTCCAAATGTAAGAAGAACTGATGGACACATTCACAATATCTTGTCTACTACCATTAGTTACTACTGGTAGAATTTCCCTAAAATCACTACCCAAAACAATAACCTTACCTTCAAATAGCATTGCAAAATTCAAAGAAGTATCTGATTTGACGATGTCTTTCATGGCACGATCAAGTGCTTCGAATTCATGCTTATAAACCGCCGGAGCTTCATCCCATATAATTTATTTTGTTTCCTTGAGTAGATGAGCAATGTCACTACCAAGTTTAATAAAACACAGTTAATCTTCATTAAGATTTAAATGTATATGAAATCTTGAATGTGTCGTCCTACCACCAGATAACAACAAAGAAGCAATTCCACCAGATGCAACATTCAATACTATTTCCCTATTGATCTAATACATGCAGACAAGGTATTCCATAAAAACGTTTTACCAGTTCCACCATAACCGTAGACAAAAAAAAACCACCCTGTTTACGTTCAACAACATGCATGATTTCATCAAAAACCAATATTTGTGCATCTGTTAATGAGTTTAACTGAGTATCAAAATCTTATTGTAGAATTGATACGTCATAACATAGCTAATCAATTATTAAACGATTATTTATAGACTAATGACTCATTATTTGAAAAAGGCATACATACAAATCTTCGTAGGCTTGAATTATTACGAAGCAAGTACTTTTCTGTTAGGATCTGAGTTGATACTTGTAAACAAATACTGATAAAAGCAATATAATTCACAAGTATAGAGATATTATCAATAACTATTTTCATTGATTCAAATGTTTTAAAGAACGATTCTACAATCTCCCCCTCAGCCTGATCACTCACTAGAACTATTCGTACAAAAGAGAATGCGTGAAGTGATGAAATAGATCTCTAACATGTGAGATCTATTAATACTAAGTACTAAAGCTCTATTCGTGATAGGCTAACATCACCTTATAGTGAAATCTAACATTACCAACAGAAAAGATTCAACAGATGTTGCAAATTTAAAAACATCTATTCCAACTAAGAAAAACATTGATAAAACAAGTACTGTTACATTGGGAAACATCTGCTTGGACTATCCTTTATTCTTTTGATCTAAACATCTGTTTGGCCAGACAGATGTCTTGTCTTCTTTATTAGACTTTTGGCTTCAACAACTTTAGGCTTCAACAGATCTTGTTTCTTGTTGAACAGTGGTTCCAAGGCTTTGATCAGATGTTTGCTTGTCTTAAACAGATGCTCTGATTTAGGTGTTTAGGATTCACTATCTTTTGCGAGAGAATTCCTTGATCAACCGTTTATTTCTTGATTTTTGTGTTATGTCTTCGCTTTTGGATATCATCTGTTCTTTTTTAGGTCCAACGTTTTTAGTCTCAAATAATGTCAAGTTTTTAGTTGATAATCAGGAAATACTAATTTTTTTTCTGAAAAAAAACAATGTTACATTAATGAAAACATTTAGAACATTAAAAGAATTTAATTTTGTAAACAAATAATGTATCATATGAAACTAAAATATCTTACTTGGAAGACCTAATGTTTTTGTCTATTTCTGGTTAGTACAAGATGCCAAAATTTCTCATATCTTCTCCGAAACAAACTCAGGCTTGGACAAAGTACTATTAATTAATAGAGTAGAAAAAAGATTGAGAAGATAATAACTGAAACCTGTTACAATTGCTTCCCTAACAACTTCTGTATACTCCATATCATCGTCTAAAGGCCAAGAGCATAACATGCATCGCGAAAAGTGGGATACAAATGACCATTTACAGTTCTAATATCTTCAAAACATGTTAGACCTTTAACTTTGTTGAGTAAAATCTTTAGAAAATATGCCTCACCTAGGGAAGGACTAACCAAATGAATATGACCAATTGATATCTTATTCACTATACATGGTGCCCACATCCTATCTTCCAATTTCCATACATATCTTGTGGGGAATTCAATATATCTTAACTCACGGGAAACCGGATCTGATTCATTGGTTTTCATCCAAGATAAAAACCTTATTGAATTAACGGAACGCTTGTCTAGAACATCATCAATGTCTTACTTGGAAGACCTAACGTTTTTGTCTATTTCTAGTTTGTACCATATGCCAAAATTTCCCATGTCTTCTACCAATGTACTAAGACCGGGACAGAGTACTATTGAGTAATAGAGTAGAAAAAAGATTTAGAAGATAATAATTGAACCTGTTACATTTGCTTCCCTAATAGCCTCTGTATACTCCATACATCGTCTAAAACGCCAAGAGCATAGCATGCATCACGAAAATGGGAAACAAATGACCATTTACAGTTCTAATATCTTCAAAACATGTACGACCTTTAACTTTGTTGAGTAAGATCCTTAGAAAATAGCCTCACCCACATAAGGACTAACTAAATGAATATGACCAATTGATATCTTATTCACTATACATGGTGCCCACGTCATATCTTCCAATTTCCATAAATATCTTGTGGGGATTCAATATATGTTAACTCACATGAAAACAGATCTGATTCATTGGTTTTCATCAAAGATAAAAACATTATTGAATTAACGGAACACTTGTCTAGAACATCATCAATGTCTTACTTGGAATACCTAACGTTTTTGTCTATTTCTTGTAGTATCGTATGCCAAAATTTGCCTTGTCTTCTCCGAAATGTACTCAGGCCTGGACAAAGTACTATTGATTAATAGGGTAGAAAAAAGATATAGAAGATAATAACCGGAAACTGATACATTTGCTTCCCTAATAGCCTCTGTATACTCCAAATCATCGTCTAAAAGGCCAAGAACATAGCATGCATCATGAAAAATGGGAAACAAATGAGCATTTACAGTTCTAAATTCTTCAAAACATGTATGACTTTTAACTTTGTTGAGTAAAATCCTTAGAAAATATGCCCCACCCACAAAAGGACTAACCAAATGAATATGACCCACTGATATCTTATTTACTATATATGGTGTCCACATCCTATCGTCCAATTTCCATACATATCTTGTGGGGAATTCAATATAAGTCAACTCACGTGCAACCGGATCTGATTCATTGTTTTCATCCAAGATAAAAACATATTGAATTAACGAAATGCTTGTCTAGAAGTCTAGGAATTACAAAATCATAGCTTTGTATGATAACAAACTCGCCACAATTAGAAACATATAAAATTATCTCCTAGACTGGCGGCAGAAACGCGAACACACTGTACATGTCAGACTAGTCACAGTATGTCCGTGATAAATATTATACAGAAACATTAGTTGTAAATCAGAAAAATTCTATTAAAACACCAAATTGTCCATTCGCTGAAAAATACAGTAATTTTGCAGAGTGTACAACACCCCGCAGAATGAAACAGCAAATCTCTGAAATTCAAAAATAAATATTATTTATCATAAATAATATATAGGTATTAAAAACAACACAAAACCCTTATTTAAACTTTAGGTTTTAAAGCTACACGGTTAGTTCAGTAATTACCTGACAACATAGCCGGTACAAGAACTAAGTCCAAAATAACAAATTTATTAGTCCGGAGAGTTGGATTAATAAATTGGACAAAAAAATTTATACAAAGACAATTGTGTAGATAAAATTTTATAAGTAACACAAAATGTTAGTATTTAACCCGGTACGAGACCTGAACCGAATTTATCAATCGAACAACGAAACAATTAGTCTAGTGAGTTATTTTGACGTATTATAACATCACTTTAGAGTGTTGAGCCATTAAACTTTATAAAAAATAATATAATATATATATAAATTTTCATCCAAGATCATAAAGTTTACAAAATATATCAAGAATTAAAAAAAAATTAAAACCCAAACCACCCCCTTCTCACGGCAATGGTGGGTCCCCCACCTAGCCATTTTCCTTTCTTTAATGTGTTAGAACGAGGAAAGTATGATTAGTGTAGTTGAGTATAAGGAACAATAATCAAAACCAACAATCTTATACTCCACCATTCCTCATTTCCAACATCAACCAAAACTTTTCACCTCCTTCCTTCTCTCTCCCAAAAATCGGCCATACCAGGCATCCAACATCTTCATCTTTTCAAAATTCAAACTTAAGAATTACTAGCAAATATTGAGGTGCATGAATGATTAAAAAATTTTGCAAGACTTGAAGACCCACTTGGAGCATTTTCTCAAGACTTGAAGCTCTTGGATCATCATCTTTTCTTTATATTATCATCACTTTCATCTTGTTCTTCAAACTAGTAGTAAGCTTCATACTTTATTACTACATTCTTATATTATGATTTAATATAAAATGTACATGATCATCTTGAATCTTACATAAAAATCATTTAAAAACAATAACAAGAATAAACATACTAATATGATTATTTAACTTATTTGATGATCTTGAAGTTGTCTTTTTGTAGTAGAAGTAATCTTGCATTTTTATGGTTAAAAATGAAGATCTGAACATATGCATTTTTAGATCTAGCAAGACTTACTAACAAAAATTTTATGGACATGATTTTTGCACTTAAAATGGTCATATGTATTATACAAAATATAGATTATTATTTAAAACTCATGACCTGAAATTTTATTGAAAAATAGTAATAAAGTTTCCATTTTTGGAAAGGTCATGAACATTTACTCATTTTTTTGAAAGTGTTATGAACATATCTACACACTTAAAAAGATTCATGTATTACATAAATTATGGGGTTTTATACAAAATAAATAATCTAAATGTTTTGTTAAAAAGTGTTAATAAAGTTTCCATTATTGAAAGGTTTGAAGTTACTACAAGTTCATAACATTTCTTGTTAGAGATTTATGATCTAGAAGATTAGTCATTAATACTTGATTATTATTTGAGTTGAAAATAGTTTAAAATGTGTTTATTTAAACATGGGAAAGTCCACAGTTTAAGGGAAACCATGGCAAAAAATTTATAAAATTATTATGATTAAAGTATGATTAAACTAAAAATTTTGTGATTAAAAATGACTAAAGATTTTAATCATGATTAAACAAAATTTGGATGAAAAAGTTTAAATGAAATTTCAAGAGTTTTTCTCAAACTAATAATGGATAAATGTATATTTTTAGATGAAATATATATTTAGTTATGATCAAGTATGTATGTGTATTTTGTGTATAAATATTTTATATTTAGATCAAGTAGGAATAAATACAAAATACTATTAATTAATAGAGTAGAAAAAATTCCCCATGTCCTCTCCGAAACATACTCCTGGTTAGTACCATATGCCAGAATTTCCCATGTCTTCTCCAAAACATACTCAGGCCTGGACAAAGTACTATTAATTAATAAGTAGAAAAAAGATTAAGAAGATGATAACCGGAACCTGTTACAATTGCTTCCCAAATAGCCTCTGTATACTCCATACATCGTCTAAAAGGCCAAGAGCAAGCATGCATCGCAAAAAATGGGACACAACTGACCATTTACAGTTCTAATATCTTCAAAACATGTACGACCTTTAACTTTGTTGAGTAAAATCCTTAGAAAATATGCCTCACCCACGGAAGGACTAACCAAATGAATATGACCAATTGATATCTTATTCACCATATGTGGTGCCCACATCCTATCTTCCAATTTCCATACATATCTTATGGGGAGTTCAATAAAGTTAACTCACGTGCAACCTGATCTGATTCATTGGTTTTCATCAAAGATAAAAACATTATTGAATTAACGAAATGCTTGTCTAGAACATCATCAATGTCTTACTTGGAAGACCTAACATTTTTGTCTATTTCTAGATTGTACCTTATGCCAAAATTTCCCATGTCTTCTCCTAAATGTACTAAGGCTGGACAATGTACTATTGATTAATAGAGTAGAAAATATATTTAGAAGATAATAACCGGAACCTGTTACATTTGCTTCCCTAATAGCCTCTGTATACTCCATACATCGTTTAAAACACCAAGAGCATAGCATGCATCCCGAACAATGATAAACAAATAAACATTTACAATTCTAATATCTTCAAAACATGTATGACCTTTAACTTTGTTGAATAAAGTCCTTAGAAAATATGCCTCAGCCATAGAAGGACTAACCAAATGAATATGACCAATTGATATCTTATTCACTATACGTGGTGCCCACATCTTATCTTCCAATTTACATTACATATCTTGTGGGGAGTTAAATATATCTTAACTCATGTGCAAGCGGATATGATTCATTGGTTTTCATCCAAGATAAACAAATTATTGAATTAACAGAACGCTTTCTAGAACATCATCAATGTCTTATTTGGAAGACCTAACGTTTTTGTCTATTTCTAGTTTGTACCATATGCCAAAATTTCCCATATCTTCTACCAAATGTACTAAGACCGGACAAAGTACTATTCAGTAACAAAGTAGAAAACAGATTTAGAAGATAATAACCGGAACCTGTTACATTTGCTTCCCTAATAGCCTCTGTATACTCCGTACAACGTCTAAAACGCCAAGAACATAGCGTGCATCGTGAAAAATGAGAAACAAATGACCATTTACAGTTCTAATATCTTCAATACATGTATGACCTTTAACTTTGTTGAGTAAGATCCTTAGAAAATATGCTTCACCCACATAAGGATTAACTAAATGAATATGACCAATTGATATCTTATTCACTATACATGGTGCCCACATCTTATCTTCCAATTTCCATACATATCTTTTGGGAATTCAATATATGTTAACTCATGGGCAACTGGATCTGATTCATTGATTTCCATCGAAGATAAAAACATTATAGAATTAACAGAACGCTTGTCTAAAACATCGACAATGTATTACTTGGAAGACTTAACGTTTTTGTCGATTTCTGGTTAGTACCAGATGCCAAAATTTCTCATATCTTCCCTGAAGCAAACTCAGGCCTGGACAAAGTACTATTAATTAATAGAGTAGAAAAAAGATTGAGAAGATAATAACTGGAACGTGTTACAATTGCTTCCGTAATAGCCTTTGTATACTCCATATCATCGTCTATAAGGCCAAGAGCATAGCATGCAACGAGAAAAGTGGGATACAAATGACCATTTAAAGTTCTAATATCTTCAAAACAAGTTCGACCTTTAACTTTGTTGAGTAAATCCTTAGAAAACATGCCTCACCCATGGAAGGACTACCCAAATGCATATGACCAATTGATATCTTATTCACTATACGTGGTGCCCACATTCTATATTCCAATTTCCATACATATCTTGTGGGGAATTCAACATATGTTAACTCACGCGCAACTGGATTGGTTTTTATCCAAGATAAAAACATTATTGAATTAACGGACTGCTTGTCTAGAACATCATCAATGTCTTACACGAAAGACCTAACGTTTTTGTCTGTTTTTGTTAGTACCATATGCCAAAATTTCCCATGTCTTCTTCGAAATGTACTCAGGCTTGGACAAAGTACTATTGATTAATAGAGTAGCAAAAAGATTTTGAAGATAATAATGGAACCTGGTAAATTTGCTTCCCTAATAGCCTCTATATACTCCATATCATCGTCTAAAAGGCCAAGAGCATGGCATGCATCGCGAAAAATGGGACACAAATGACCATTTACAGTTCTAATATCTCCAAAACATGTACGACCTTTAACTTTGTTGAGTAAAATCCTTACAAAATATGCCTCACCCACGGAAGGACTAACCAAATGAATATGACCAATTGATATCTTATCCACCATATGTGGTGCCCACATCCTATCTTCCAGTTTCCATACATATCTTGTGGGGAATTCAATGTAAGTTAACTCACGTGCAACTGGATCTGATTCGTTGGTTTTCTACAAGATAAAAACATTATTGAATTAACGGAACGCTTTTCTAGAACATCATCAACGTCTTACTTGGAAGACCTAAGGTTTTTGTCTATTTCTAGTTTGTACCTTATGCCAAAATTTCCCATGTCTTCTCCGAAATGTACTAAGGTCTAGACAAAGTACTATTGATTAATAGAGTAGAAAAATATTTAGAAGAAAATAATCAGAACCTGTTACATTTGCTTCCCTAATAGCCTCTGCATACTCCATACATCGTCTAAAACACCAAGAGCATAACATGCATCGCGAAAAGTGGGATACAAATTGTAACATTCATGTAAAATGGGTTCCAAAACCCGCTCCGTTTAAATAATTCAAGTAGTTTATTTGAGATTTCATTATGTGTTTATTAATTGTTCAAGTTTGTATTGTTAATATTTGTGGTTAATAAATAAATTATATAATTAAAATATCAAATAAAAATAATACAAAGTTTAAAAAATAAGTAAATAAATGAAAAGGGGCAGCCGGGTTTCGAACCCGAGTCCCCATCAAACATACACACAACTTAGACCACTGCACTACACACACATTTGTGTATAATCTAAAAAAACTAAATATTATACTAAATAATCAGTCAAACCTGCAAATTCAAATGTTCAAATCAGTATCTGTTGAAAACAGAATCTTCGAAATCAACTCTATTATCATGTTCCTGTGGATTAAACGGGTATAACTGATAATCGAACATCAGTTACAATCTTAAAAATCGAAATCAATTTCAATGATTGACAATTGAAACCGAAAGAATCATTGAACTTGAAACCGAAATTCTTAATTATTGGGTGCACTATAAATACCACACCTTAACCTTCACCAGAACTCGTTGAAACACTCTCAAACTCCTTCTAAACTCTCTCTGAAGTTGTCTCCGTTAGTCGCCAGAATCCTCAGTTGTTCGCTGGGATTTTTCAAACCTGAAAATCGTAAAGGTTCTTCAATCGGTATAATCTTTAAACCTTTTTATATCTGTTATAAGTGATTAGTGGTTTTAACAGTTAATCAAAACTGATTAATCAAGATATAAGTTGGGTTGGTTTCCAGGTATGAATTATGAAGAAGATGAAGTATGTGGAGTGTATAAATATAATTAAAATCATAAGTTAAACCGGTTAGACACACAGTCCAGTGGTGGACTGTGTGCAATGCACTCAAAGATACCCGGGTTCGAGTCTCAGTTACGGTCCGAGTTTCCTTGCTTAAACCCATCCTTTTATTACTTATATATAACCGGGTTCAATAAGTGTATAAGTTTAATTAAAAATATATACTCAGCGGGTTAGACACACAGCCCAACTGGTTGGGTTGTGTGCACACAAATATTAGGTCACGGGTTCAATCCGACTTCTGAAAACGGTTTTTGCAATTGTTAAACCTTTTTAAATAAAACAAAATATAGTTAAGTTAACTAGTATATATATATATATATATATATATATATATATATATATATAATTAAAATGGAGAATATTTCAGGTTAGACACGTAGCTTAGTTGGTATTGCTGCGTGCACGTATACGGGAGGTCACGAGTTCGAACCTCACACGATGCCAAAAATATACGCGATCCAACCGGTTCAACCGGTCAGACCTGACAAGGTCTATTAATTTTTTAATACTTTTTTCTTTATTATTTTATTTAAAAAATCACTTAAAAATACTTATAAATATGACTTTTTAAATTTAAAAATTGTAGTAAGTATCACAAAATAGATCTAAAAATCTAATAAAGAGCATTAATTAGAAATATTAAGTTCCAATAAAAATTTTATATTTTCAAGTTATTACGTGGTTATTTAGGTTAGTTTTCCTCGTCGGTTGAATCTTAAATCATGCGCAATAGTCATCAATCCCAAGAAACGCACCCACTGTGAGTGAATCCTTACAAATTCCTCTTTTTATTCATGTTTTGGGGTGTATCATGTGTCGTTTACATATTTCGTTTATTCAAACACTTGTGCTACTACCATAATATGATCTAACGTGTTATGTAATGTTTGTTTGTTGTTATATGTGGTTACATTTTCTCATTTCAGTGCAATCATTCATATTAGGCCCATCAGTTCCTCGTTGGATACGAGTTGAGCTTTGCATGCCTCATTAGATCGGCTTCATTTGATTGAGCCTTGATCTCATAGTTCATCATTTGTCATGCTCATGTGTTCATTGCTTGGTGTTATATGGTTTGTGGATAGATTTACATATACGCATGCTCATATTTGGTTATGCACATTTTTATTAAATTAATCAATATAACTAATTCTTTCAAATGTTTAAATGAGATTCAGTCGCCAACTTTTGTTGACCCAAATCTTTATTTTACACATGATACAGGTAGACAGGCCGAGGAGAGGAACACTTAGGATTTGGCTTTAGAAGAATAATAAAACATTTCTTGTCTAGAACATTTTTCTTGTGTTTGTATGTTTTTATGTGTTTGTTGGGATATTCTCTTTTAAATTTGAATTAATAAATATGAAACTTAATTATAGTAAATGTCATGAGCTTTGATGAAAACCCAATCATGCCCCGATTTCTATTTCCACTGCGGGTCTGGGTGTGACAGATTGGTATCAGAGCTTTTGACTATAGGGATATAGGATAGGTTATTAGACCCTTAGAGCCTATACTATAGTTGATTAGATTTTAGTTGCTTATGTGTTATTTGGTTACATGCAAATTCATGATGTTATTTGTTTCATATTTATTTCACACACAAATGCATGCAAGACTTTCACTATTAAATGTTATTGAGTGATATTTATTGTGGTATATATATTATTAACATATCATGCCTACGTAAACACACATTACAATTTCACATATTTGAACATTTATCATGTTTTTCTCAAGAATTTTATGATGTTTTCATATTTTTCAATCTCATCAAAATGAGTTCTACGACAGGCATGTAGTAACTGGACGGGTACGACTACGAGTAGTCGGAACGTCCTGTCTAGGATTGGCATTCGTATAAATCCAATATAATGGACCAGTTTGCCTACCTGGGGACTAACAATGAGAGTACGAAAGACCTATTAGGCCAAAGCATGCCACACCAAACGTCGTGTGAACTAACCCCACTTTGAGTTGTCACCGTGTCTACACCTGGACACCCTCCGACCTTATATCTTGCAATCAAGTTTTACGATTTTCATTCAGGTGGTGCGAGTGTTAACAGGCCAACACCAATGTGAACCCTACAAAGCCCAGTAGTCATGGGGGCCCACATGACTACCTAGGCCAAAAGTATGGGAGACATATGGGGGCCAAACATGAGCAAAGCCCAAGACATCCTATGGATGTAGTAAACTCATTTTCTCATTTATTTTGTGAATGTTGATTTTATTTACGACACATGACACCTAAAATGTTAAACTCATAATCT
Source organism: Scalesia atractyloides (assembly GCA_947069175.1). Taxonomy (NCBI): domain Eukaryota; kingdom Viridiplantae; phylum Streptophyta; class Magnoliopsida; order Asterales; family Asteraceae; genus Scalesia; species Scalesia atractyloides. The sequence continues at coordinate 67,124,831 of CAMTDV010000020.1, read as the reverse complement.
TGTTACGTATTTCCTGTAGCTGTCTTCTAGGCACTCACGAGGAGGTAGAAGGTCAGGAAGATCTGGCGAGCACATGGCTGCTCAAATAGCCCAACAGATGCCACCGTACTTCTCGACATCGTAGTTCAAGTCCAACAAGCCCTTGCCGCTAATCCCATCAACCCAACAAATCAAGAAGGTCAAACTGTTGCCAATCCTCCCACCAACACCACCAAGTGCACCTATAAGCACTTCAACTCCTGCGACCCTCCAAAGTACGAGGGGACTGAAGGTGTCACTGCCCTCCTTCGTTGGTTTGAGGAGATGGAGATCACCTTTCTCAACTGCGATTGTCCTAATGATCGCAAGTTACGTTATGCTACAGGTCGTTTGTATGGGGTAGCACTTACGTGGTGGAACGTAGAGAAAGGTAAAGGAGGCGTTGAAGCCGCTGTGGCCCTAACTTCGGAAGATTTGAGGGAACTTATGACAAGACGTTACTGCCCAAGAAACGAAATCAAGAAATTAGAGTATGAACTTTATTTCTTGAAACAAAAGGAGGGAGACCACATAACCTACAATAAGAGGTTCCTTGAGTTGAACCAGATGGTCCCCAACTTGTTCACTCCACTCTACCGTTTAATTGAGCACTACGTTCGAGTCTTCCCTTGAAAATTCAAGATTCTGTGATGAGTACTACACCTGCAACCCTCGAGGCTACGATGGAGCTAGCCATTGATCTCATGGAAAATTGCATCAGAAATGGTGATTTTAAAGATGAAAATAAGAAAGACAAGACACCTGCTGGAACCCCAACCTAAATAGGATCATCTTCTAAGTTTGCTGGTAAAAGGAAACGTAATGGAAAGAATTTTGATGTTACCCAAACCAATCCCCCTATCACTGCCACCCCAATCACACAAGTTGCTCCTCCTGTCGCCCCATTCAATAAACCACACATAGGATCTCATCCAAAATGCAACCGAGTCCAATATCATCACCCTCCTGAGAACCCATGTCTTCACTGCACAAGTCGTGGCCGTGCAGATTGTACAATTCAACTTGTCATATCCTTCAAAGACCAAACCGCAATCAACCTCAAGCCCAACCCAACAACCAAGTGGTAGGCCAAGCCCAATACCAAAAACCTCTACTTTTACCACCTGCTCAACCCATGGCTCAACCCTACTACCAACCCAACTACCAACCCAACTACCCGATGATGTAACCAGTCAAAGCCTGTTTCAATTGCGGTGATCCAACCCATTTTCAAAACACTTGCCCATGATTGGTGAATATCATAAATTGCTCAAGCCCAAGCTAATCCAGTGAACCAAGCTAACCAAGTCAATTCACCCGCTAGAGGAGAGCTTTTAACATCAATGCTAACGGATAACAACGTGGTTAATGGTACGTTTCTCATTAACGTACTTATGCATCTATTCTATTTACACTGGTGTGGATAAGAGTTTCGGATCCTTAGAGTTCGAATCTATTCTTGATTTACCTCGCTTTAGTCTAGCTGAATCATTCACGATGGAAGTCGCTGATGGTGAACCTATTACGTTAGACTCAATTATTCGTGATTGCACTCTTACTTTCAATGATCATGCCTTTCCAACTGATCTCATCCCTATGAAGTTGGGGAGTTTCGACGTCATCATTGGTATGGATTTGACTTAGTCAGCATCACGGAAGTTGTTTGTTATGAGATGTTTATTCGAATTCCTCTCGCTGACGATCAAACTTTACGAATTATTGGTGAAACCCCCTCCAAAGGACTTAAATTGATGTCCTGCCTTCAAGCTCGAAGATACCTTCAAAAGACTATATCGCATTTTTAGCTCACATCGTCAAAAAGGAAGCAATGAAAAGAAGCTCGAAGACATTCTGATCGTTAAAGAATTTCCTCAATTTTTCCCGACGACGTTTCAGGACTTCCTCCTATGCGAGAAGTCGAATTCCGAATCGATCTTGTACCTGGTGCTACACCAGTTGCTAAATCTCCATATCGGTTAGCCCCCTCTGAAATGCAAGAGTTAGCTAGTCAGTTGCAAGAGTTAACCGATAAGGGATTTATACGTCCTAGCTCATCACCTTGGGGAGCGCCGGTTCTTTTCGTAAAGAAGAAAGATTGAACTTTTCGAATGTGTATCGACTATCGAGAGCTCAACAAGCTGACTATCAAGAACCACTATCCTTTACCTCGTATCGATGATCTTATAGATCAACTTCACGGTGCCACCTGTTTCTCAAAAATCGATCTTCGCTCTGGTTATCACCAACTTAGAGTACACGAAGAAGACATTCCAAAGACTGCTTTTCGAACTCGATATAGTCACTGTGAATTCATGGTTATGCCTTTTGGTTTGACCAATGCTCCTCCTGTTTTCATGGATTTGATGAATAGGGTGTGTAAACCCTACCTCGATCGTTTTGTCATAATCTTCATCGATGATATTTGATGTATTGAATAATACATCCATTTATCTTGTAGAGTTTGTATAATTTCAGCGCGTTTTCATTTCGATTTGTCAAGAATTTATCTACTTTTAATCCAAACACGTTTTGTAGGTCTTGGTTCGTGAAAACGGTTGGAAGGATGGAAAAAACGAGCGAAAATGGTGAAAAGAACCGAGCCGGGACGTGAGTGGATCGGAAACGAGAAAACAAAACGCAAAATTAGGAGATTTCAACCCGGTCACGGGGTGCGACCGGCACACATAGACTCTCTCACGGGGCGCGAGAGAGTGATAGTTATCTATCCGGACTCTACCTCGGTCGCAGGGCGCGACTGGCCTACCCAAACTCTCTTGCAGGGCGCGAGAGAGGCTTTTCTCCAGAAAGTTTCAAATCAGAGAAGGATTGGGGACTTGGTTGTTTAAAAAGACATATAATCATTATTAAACTCATATTGGGCAACCTTGAACGAACTAGGGAAGAATTGGAGCTACTTTCTGGAGATTTGAAGCTACAAGGAGCGGATTGAGCTGCAGGGATTGCGGTGGTGATCAAGGGAGTTCAAGGCGGGAGCTTGTCACGGTTTTATCATACCAATCCTCACTTTGATTTCCTCGATTTGATCAATCGTGCTACCTTGTTATCAACTTTGTTTTAATTACTTTTCAAACATGTTTTTAGGCTAGATCTTATTCAGTTACCTAGGTTTTGGATGATGGATTTATGAAACTTTGATTTGTTTTAATTTAATCATGGTTTGAATGTTTAATTGGTAAAGGTCACAACTTTAATGATCTAGTTTAGGGTATTTGCATGATTTTGTTTGTTTTATGATTGTTTGGTTGTTTTGCATGAACTTTGGTGGATGTCTTTCATAGAATAGGTTTATGTTACTTTTCGTGTTCTTAGGAATTCGTGAAGTTGTCGGTAAAATTGGTCATAAACCGGGGAAACAATTAAATTAACCATAAAATCAAACTTGTCATTATACCTAATTTGTTAATTGAGAAATTGCAATTAGTTGGCTGAATTAATGTGGTAAATTGTTAGGTTAGGGTTTTGAGAAATTCCCGAGTCTAATTTCCTTGTCATAATTGAATCAGTTAATATAAACTAGAAAATTAGAGTCTATCTAGGTTAATTATTGAGAGGAAATTAATAATTAGACACTTTACTAATTTGAAAAGATAACTGAAAAGGAATCTTTAGGACCGGTAAATGAATAAAAAAGATAGGTTATTGTAGGTGTCTTCCTGAGAAGGGTCGGGGGTCCTGTTTGATAAACCTAGACTTTGATATGTTAAGATCCCGGTAAAATATTCATATTAATTATTTAATTGAAGGAGTAGTAGTCTAATAATCTAACCTAGGTAACTAGTTCATCATCTCTTGATTAAAATCCAAAATTTCCTAGTTGTTCATAGTTTGGTCATCCCAATTTAGTAGTTTTAGTTAAATTGATAATCTAGATTTATTAGCAAAAAACCCCCCTTTAAAATATACATAGTGTGTAATCGAGTCTAAGTTAGTAGTCATAGCAATTAGAGAGTCTTTGTGGTTCGATAATCCAGACTTGCTTCATACTATTCTACAATTGATCAGTCCACTTGCCGTTAGTAGTTTAGTATAGTTCAAGAGTCTAGAGTATAATTTGAGTCTAGAATTAGGGTAATTTGTTTCGTTTTTAACTAACTACTTTTAGGACATCAATATTCTTATTTATTCTAAGACCAAATCTGATCATGAACGACATCTTCGACTCATCCTAACACTTTTGAGAACCGAAGAGCTTTATGCTAAGTTTCGAAATGTGAGTTATGGTTAAAAGAGGTACAATTTCTTGGTCATGTCGTCAACGACAAAGGGATTCATGTCCGACCCTGCAAAGATTAAAGCAGTGCAAGAATGGCAAGCGCCACGCACTCCTACCGAAGTTAGGTCATTTCTTGGTCTAGCTGGTTATTATCGATGTTTCATCGCAAACTTTTCTCGTATTGCCGTACCACTCACAACCTTGACTCATAAGGGCAAACCCTTCATTTGGGGCCCAAGCAAGAAGAGGCTTTCCAAACTTTGAAGCAAAAACTTTGTGATGTGCCTATCCTTACTCTTCCTGATGGTTGCGAAGACTTTGTGGTTTATTTGACGCGTCAGGAAAGGACTAGGTTATGTCTAAATGCAAAGAGGAAAGGTGATAGCCTATGCCTTAAGGCAACTCAAAGTACATGAAAAGAATTACACTCCTCACGACCTAGAACTTGGAGCAGTCGTGTTCGCTATGAAGATCTGGAGACACTATCTCTATGGTACCAAGTGTGAGACTGACCACAAGAGCCTCCAATATATCTTCAATCAAAAAGAGTTGAACATGAGGCAACGAAGATGGGTCGAACTTCTAAATGATTATGATTGTGAAATCCGTTATCATCCTGGCAAAGCCAATGTTGTGGCTGATGCTTTTAGTCGAAAAGAGTATGCAAACTCCATCCATCTTTTGGGTTCCCAAATTGTAATCGATCTTCAAAACCGAATTTGATTAGCTCAACATATCTCTGTTACAGAGAATGATGTATGCGATGAATTGTCTTGTGGAGCTTTAAACCAAGCTAGAATCCAAGTCCGATGGTATCCTCTATTATTTAATTCGTATTTGGGTACCTGATCATGACGATCTTCGTGCTTTTCTCATGAACAAGGCTCACAAAACACGATACTCTATACATCCAAGTGCTGATAAGATGTATCAAGACCTACGATACTCTTACTGGTGGCCTGCCATGAAGAAGGATATCGCCATTTTTGTTTCCAAGTGTCTCACCTGTTCTAAAGTAAAAGCCGAACATCAAAGACCTTCAGGATTACTTGTCCAACCTGAAATACCCGTTTGGAAGTGGGAAAACATAACCATGGACTTCATTACCGGGTTACCTCGCACCTCTAGTGGGTATGACACAATTTGGGTTATCATTGATCGTCTCACTAAATCAGCTCATTTCATTCCAATCCGCGAAGATTACAAGAACGAGAAGTTAGCTCATATCTATATTGATGAAATTGTAAGCCGTCATGGTGTGCCTTTAAGTATCACTTCGATCGAGACGACCGTTTTACTTCACGAACATGGCGAGCCGTACAATCAGCATTGGGTACACGTATAGATCTCAGCACTGGCTTTCACCCTCAAACTGATGGTCAATCTGAGCGCACCATACAAACTCTTAAAGACATGTTGCTAGCATGTGTCGTAGACTTCAAGGGCAATTGGGTACTCATCTACCGTTAGTTGAATTTTCGTACAACAATAGTTATCATTCAAGCATCGGCATGGCTCCTTTTGAAGCCTTCTATGGTCGTAAGTGCCGATCTCCAGTATGTTGGCACGAAATTGGGGAAGCCCAAATCATTGGACCTGAGTTGATTCAAGAAACGACTGATAAAATTCTTCAGATCTGCAATAATCTTCTAGCAGCTCGAAGTCGTCAAAAGAGTTACGCTGATAAACGACGAAAGCCACTTGAGTTTTCTGTTGGCGATCAAGTACTTTTGAAAGTATCACCGTTGAAGGGAGTGGTTCGTTTTGGTCAAAAAGGCAAGCTAGCACCACACTATGTGGGACCATTCAAAATTCTCGAAAGAGTTGGTCCTGTAGCATACAAGCTTGACTTACCAGAAGAACTCAACAGAATTCATCCCACATTCCATGTATCAAACTTGAAAAAGTGTCTTGCCGACGAAAATGTCCATATACCGTTAGAAGATATTCAGATCGATGAATCAGTGCATTTCGTTGAAGACTTGTAGAAATCATGGACTTCGGTGAAAAGCGTGTAAGACGAAGTCGTATTCCAATAGTTAGGGTACATTAGGAGTCAAAACAAGGACCTGAGTTTACTTGGGAACATGAAGATTCCTTGCGTGAAAAATACCCGCATCTTTTCCCAGTTACATCTACTACTTAAATTTCGGGACAAAATTTCTAAAAAGTAGGGGTACCGTAACATTCATGTACAACGGGTTCAATAGACCCGCTCCGTTTAAATAATTCAAGTAGTTTATTTGAGATTTCATTACGCGTTTATTAATTATTCAATTTCGTATTGTTAATATTTGTGGTTAATAAATAAACTACATAATTAAAACATTAAGTAAAAATAATACAAAGTTTAAAAAAATAAGAAAATAAATCAAAAGGGGCAGCCGAGTTTCGAACTCGGGTCCCCATTAAACACACACACAACTTACACCACTGCACTACACACACATTTGTGTATAATCTAAAAAAAATTAAGTATTATACTAAATAATCAGTCAAACCTGCAAATTCAAATGTTCAAATCCGTAACTGTTGAAAACAAAATCTTCAAAATCAACTCTATTATCACGTTCTGTGGATTAAACGTGTAGAACTGATAATCGAACATCAGTTACAATCTAAAAAATCAAAATCAATTTCAATGATTGACAATTGAAACCGAAAGAATCATTGAACTTGAAACCGAAATTCTCAATTATTGGGTGCACTATAAATACCACACCTTAACCTTCACCAGAACTTGTTGAAACACTCTCAAACTCCTTCTAAACTCTCTCTAAAGTTGTGTCTGTTAGTCGCCAGAATCCTCAGTTGTTCGACGGGATTTTTCAAACCTGAAAATCGTAAAGGTTCTTCAATCGGTATAACCTTTAAACCTTTTTATATCTGTTATAAGTGATTAGTGGTTTTAACAGTTAATCAAAACTGATTAATCAAGATATCAGTTGGGTTCGGTTTCCGGGTATGAATTATGAAGAAGATGAAATATGTGGAGTGTATAAATATCATTAAAATCATAAGTTAAACCGGGTTAGACACACAGTCTAGTGGTGGACTGTGTGCAATGCACTCAAAGATACCCGGGTTCGAGTCTCAGTTACGGTCTGATTTTCCTTGATTAAACCCATATTTTTATTACTTATATGTATAAATTTAATTAAAAACATATACTCAGCAGGTTAGACACACAGCCCAACTGGTTGGGCTGTGTGCACACGAATATTAGGTCACGGGTTCGACCCGGCTTCTGAAAATGGTTTTGGCAATTGTTAAACCTTTTTAAATAAAAACAAAATATAGTTAAGTTAACTTGTATATATATAAAATTAAAACAAAGAATATTTCGGGTTAGACACGTAGCTCAGTTGGTAGAGCTGCGTGCATGTATACGGGAGGTCACGAGTTCGAACCTCACACGATGCCAAAAATATACGCGATCCAACCGGTTCAACCAGTCAGACCTGACAAGGTCTATTAATTTTTTAATACTATTTTATTTATTAGTTTTAATTAAAAAATCACTTAAAAATACTTAAAAATATGACTTTTTAAGTTTAAAAATTTTAATAAATATCACAAAAATAGATCTAAAAATCTAATAAAGAGCATTTTTTAAAAATATTAATTTCAAATAAAATTTTTATATTTATCAAGTTATTACGTGGTTATTTAGGTTAGTTTTCCTCGTCGGTTGAATATTAAATCATGCGCAATCGTCATCAATCCCAAGAAACGCACCCACTGCAAGTGAATCCTTACAAATTTCTATTTTTATTCATGTTTTGGGGTGTATCATGTGTCGTTTACATATTTCGTTTATTCAAACACTTGTGCTACTACCATAATATGATCTAACGTGTTATGTAATGTTTGTTTGTTGTTATATGTGGTTACATTTTCTCATTTCAGTGCAATCATTCATATTAGGCCCATCAGTTCCTCGTTGGATACGAGTTGAGCTTCGCGTGCCTCATTACATCGACTCCGTTTGATTGAGCATTGATCTGACAGTTCATCATTTGTCATGCTCATGTGTTCATTGCTTGGTGTTATGTGGTTTGTGGATAGATTTACATATACGCATGTTCATATTTGGTTATGCACATTTTTAATAAATTAATCAATATAACTAATTCTTTCAAATGTTTAAATGAGATTCACTCACCAACTTTTGTTGACCCAAATCTTTATTTTACATATGATACAGGTGGATAGGCTAAGGAGAGGAACACTTAGGATTTGGCTTTAGAAGAAGAATAAAACATTTCTTGTCTTGAACATTTTTCTTGTGTTTGTATGTTTTTATGTGTTTGTTGGGATATTCTCTTTAAAATTTGAATTAATAAATATGAAACTTAATTATAGTAAATGTCATGAGCTTTAATGAAAACCCAATCATGCCACGACTTCTATTTCCATTATGGGTCAGGGTGTGACACAAATGACTATTTACAATTCTAATATGTTCAAAACATTTTGACGTTTAAATTTGTAGAGTAAAATCCTTAGAAAATATGCCTCACCCATGGTAGGACTAACCGAATTAATATGACCAAATGATATCTTATTTACTGTACGTGGTGCCCACATCCTATCTTCCAACTTCCATATATATCTTGTGGGAATTCAATATATCTTAACTCATGGGCAACCGGATCTGATTCATTGGTTTTCATCTAAGATAAAAACATTATTGAATTAACGGAACGCTTGTCTAGAACATCATCAATGACTTACTCGGAAGACCTAACGTTTTGTCTATTTCTAGTTTGTACCATATGCCAAAATTTCCCATGTCTTCTCCCAAATGTACTAAGGCCTGGTCAAAAACTATTGATTAATAAAGTAGAAAAAAGATTTAGAAGATTATAACCGAAACCTGTTACATTTGCTTCCCTAATAGCCTCTGTATACTCCATACATCCTCTAAAACGCCAAGAGCATAGCATGCATCGCGAAAAATGGGAAAAAATGACAATTTACAGTTCTAATATCTTCAAAACATGTACGACCTTTAACTTTGTTGAGTAAGATCCTTAGAAAATATGCCTCACCCACGGAAGGACTAACCAAATGAATAAGACCTATTGATATCTTATTCACCATACGTGGTGCCCACATCCTATTTTCCAATTTCCATACATATCTTGTGGGGAATTCAATATAAGTTAACTCACGTGCAACCGGATCTGATTCATTGGTTTTCATCTAAGATAAAAATATTTTTGTATTAACGGAATGCTTGTCTAGAACATCATCAATGTCTTACTTGGAAGACCTAATGTTTTTGTCTATTTCTGGTTAGTACCATATGCCAAAATTTCTGATGTCTTCTTCGAAACTTACTCAGACCTGGACAAAGTACTTTTAATTAATAGAGTAGAAAAAAGACTGAGAAGATAATAACAGGAACCTGTTACAATTGCTTTCGTAATAGGCTTTGTTGTGAATGGGGGATCGGCTCTGCTCTGATGAGCACCAGACCGATCTGACTCAACTAACAGAGGCGGAATTCATTGTTAGTGAGGTTGACAAACAAACAAGTGAGATCTACTGCTTAAATGCGTTGAATGTATTGATATAAGTGAACAAGTATAGTGCAAGTAAACAGTTCTACAGGGCTTCGCCACACCAACAGGAAACTCTACTAGCTCTGACACAACACTCCTCTATTTATAGGTCGACATGACTCGCACTGGAGAGTGTGTAACAGATTATGACTCGTGCGAGTGGTTGCCTCGTACGAGTGACAGAGTGTCACTCGTACGAGTCATAAGACTCACTCATACGAGTCAGTTTCTAGACAAATAAAACATATATTAACATATAAAAACTGACGTTCTAAGCCCTATATACAAAATCAACATATCCTAGACGTGGTCAATAGACATTATGCACCAACAAACTCCCCCTTTGATGTTGCCGTAGTCTTGGATAGTCTTTAAAAGGTCTGACATTTATCGACCAAAGAAACGCTTCGGTGGCTTGCGACGCTCCTCAAAAGCTATTGGCGTTTGATCGGTAGGAGGAGGTCGGTTAACTGTATTGCCAAACCGAAAACTTCTTAGCGACGCAATACGTGCTCGCTCCACAATTCTTTCTTCCTTCTTTTGCTCAATCTCCTCTAGTTTCCTCCATGAAGTGTTCCATGCCGTGCCGGATTGAACATTGTTGGCAAAACAGACACTAACTATCTTCTGAAACTGGAGTGCTTGTTCTTTATCTTTCTCTTCAAAGCTGATCTTGCTATAAAACAAGCATTCAATATCTTTCTTCACACAGTTTACTAGCCACATCGAGTCTAGTACTCGAATGCCACGCCACAACCCGTATATATGTTTGTATGCTATGACGGCTTCGGTAAGCTCCTCTGTGATCTTCCAAGAATCGTCATCTGGGTGCACACATATAACAGCTTCTCCTATATTCGAATCATAGTACCACCATTTGAAGATCTTATAGAAGTCTTGTTCCATCTTTATAAGAGGCATATTCTTCAACACTTTTGGCCTCTTGACGATTAAAGTCACGTCTCTCTCTTGAGCTACTAGATCGACTTTAGTAATATGTTTAGGGAAATACAGCTTCCAGTGTGTAAAACCGTGTGCAGCCTCAAGCTTTATTAGTTTCCACAGCCGTTGATCGTGAAATCGCATCTTCAGATTTATCATCTTCATTTGCATGAACTCCTTAATATTCACCATACGTGGTGCCCACATCCTATCTTCCAATTTCCATACATATTTTGTGGGGAATTCAATATAAGTTAACTCACGTGCAACCGGATCTGATTCATTGGTTTTCATCCAAGATAAAAATATTTTTGTATTAACGGAATGCTTTTCTAGAACATCATCAATGTCTTACTTGGAAGACCTAATGTTTTTGTCTATTTCTGGTTAGTACCATATGCCAAAATTTCTGATGTCTTCTTCGAAACTTACTCAGACCTGGACAAAGTACTTTTAATTAATAGAGTAGAAAAAAGACTGAGAAGATAATAACAGGAACCTATTACAATTGCTTTCGTAATAGGCTTTGTTGGGAATGGGGGATCGGCTCTCCTCCGATGAGCACCAGACCGATCTGACTCAACTTAAAGAGGCGGAATTCATTGTTAGTGAGGTTGACAAACAAACAAGTGAGATCTACTGCTTAAATGCCTTGAATGTATTGATATATGTGAACAAGTATAGTGCAAGTAAACAGTTCTACAGGGCCTCGCCACACCAACAGGAAACTCTACTAGCTCTAACACAACACTCCTCTATTTATAGGTCGACATGACTCGCACCGGAGAGTGTGTAACAGATTATGACTCGTGCGAGTGGTTGCCTCGTACGAGTGAGAGAGTGTCACTCGTACGAGTCCTAGGACTCACTCATACGAGTCAGTTTCTAAACAAATAAAACATATATTAACATATAAAAACTGACGTTCTAAGCCCTATATACAAAATCAACATATCCTAGACGTGGTCAATAGACATTATGCACCAACAAACTCCCCCTTTGATGTTGCCGCAGTCTTGGATAGTCTTTAAAAGGTCTGTCATTTATCGACCAAAGAAACGCTTCGGTGGCTTGCGACGCTCCTCAAAAGCTATTGGCGTTTGATCGGTAGGAGGAGGTCGGTTAACTGTATTGCCAAACCGAAAAATTCTTAGCGACGCAATACGTGCTCGCTCCACAATTCTTTCTTCCTTCTTTTGCTCAATCTCCTCTAGTTTCCTCCATGAAGTGTTCCATGCCGTGCCGGATTGAACATTGTTGGCAAAACAGGCACTAACTATCTTCTGAAACTGGAGTGCTTGTTCTTTATCTTTCTCTTCAAAGCTGATCTTGCTATAAAACAAGCATTCAATATCTTTCTTCGAACAGTTTACTAGCCACATCGAGTCTAGTACTCGAATGCCACGCCACAACCCGTATATATGTTTGTATGCTATGACGGCTTCGGTAAGCTCCTCTGTGATCTTCCAAGAATCGTCATCTGGGTGCACACATATAACAGCTTCTCCTATATTCGAATCATAGTACCACCATTTGAAGATCTTATAGAAGTCTTGTTCCATCTTTATAAGAGGCATATTCTTCAACACTTTTGGCCTCTTGACGATTAAAGTCACGTCTCTCTCTTGAGCTACTAGATCGACTTTAGTAATATGTTTAGGGAAATACAGCTTCCAGTGTGTAAAACCGTGTGCAGCCTCAAGCTTTATTAGTTTCCACAGCCGTTGATCGTGAAATCGCATCTTCAGATTTATCATCTTCATTTGCATGAACTCCTTAATATTAACCATACGTGGTGCCCACATCCTATCTTCCAATTTCCATATATATCTTGTGGGGAATTCAATATAAGTTAACTCACGTGCAACCGGATCTGATTCATTGGTTTTCATCCAAGATAAAAATATTTTTGTATTAACGGAATGCTTGTTCTAGAACATCATCAATGTCTTACTTGGAAGACCTAATGTTTTTGTCTATTTCTGGTTAGTACCATATGCCAAAATTTCTGATGTCTTCTTCGAAACTTACTCAGACCTGGACAAAGTACTTTTAATTAATAGAGTAGAAAAAAGACTGAGAAGATAATATCAGGAACCTGTTACAATTGCTTTCGTAATAGGCTTTGTTGGGAATGGGGGATCGGCTCTCCTCCGATGAGCACCAGACCGATCTGACTCAACTAACAGAGGCGGAATTCATTGTTAGTGAGGTTGACAAAAAACAAGTGAGATCTACTGCTTAAATGCCTTGAATGTATTGATATATGTGAACAAGTATAGTGCAAGTAAACAGTTCTACAGGGCTTCGCCACACCAACAGGAAACTCTACTAGCTCTAACAAAACACTCCTCTATTTATAGGTCGACATGACTCGCACTGGAGAGTGTGTAACAGATTATGACTCGTGCGAGTGGTTGCCTCGAGTCCTAGGACTCACTCATACGAGTCAGTTTCTAAACAAATAAAACATATATTAACATATAAAAACTGACGTTCTAAGCCCTATATACAAAATCAACATATCCTAGACGTGGTCAATAGACATTATGCACCAACAAACTCCCCCTTTGATGTTGCCGCAGTCTTGGATAGTCTTTAAAAGGTCTGTCATTTATCGACCAAAGAAACGCTTCGGTGGCTTGCGACGCTCCTCAAAAGCTATTGGCGTTTGATCGGTAGGAGGAGGTCGGTTAACTGTATTGCCAAACCGAAAAATTCTTAGCGACGCAATACGTGCTCGCTCCACAATTCTTTCTTCCTTCTTTTGCTCAATCTCCTCTAGTTTCCTCCATGAAGTGTTCCATGCCGTGCCGGATTGAACATTGTTGGCAAAACAGGCACTAACTATCTTCTGAAACTGGAGTGCTTGTTCTTTATCTTTCTCTTCAAAGCTGATCTTGCTATAAAACAAGCATTCAATATCTTTCTTCGAACAGTTTACTAGCCACATCGAGTCTAGTACTCGAATGCCACGCCACAACCCGTATATATGTTTGTATGCTATGACGGCTTCGGTAAGCTCCTCTGTGATCTTCCAAGAATCGTCATCTGGGTGCACACATATAACAGCTTCTCCTATATTCGAATCATAGTACCACCATTTGAAGATCTTATAGAAGTCTTGTTCCATCTTTATAAGAGGCATATTCTTCAACACTTTTGGCCTCTTGACGATTAAAGTCACGTCTCTCTCTTGAGCTACTAGATCGACTTTAGTAATATGTTTAGGGAAATACAGCTTCCAGTGTGTAAAACCGTGTGCAGCCTCAAGCTTTATTAGTTTCCACAGCCGTTGATCGTGAAATCGCATCTTCAGATTTATCATCTTCATTTGCATGAACTCCTTAATATTAACCATACGTGGTGCCCACATCCTATCTTCCAATTTCCATATATATCTTGTGGGGAATTCAATATAAGTTAACTCACGTGCAACCGGATCTGATTCATTGGTTTTCATCCAAGATAAAAATATTTTTGTATTAACGGAATGCTTGTCTAGAACATCATCAATGTCTTACTTGGAAGACCTAATGTTTTTGTCTATTTCTGGTTAGTACCATATGCCAAAATTTCTGATGTCTTCTTCGAAACTTACTCAGACCTGGACAAAGTACTTTTAATTAATAGAGTAGAAAAAAGACTGAGAAGATAATATCAGGAACCTGTTACAATTGCTTTCGTAATAGGCTTTGTTGGGAATGGGGGATCGGCTCTCCTCCGATGAGCACCAGACCGATCTGACTCAACTAACAGAGGCGGAATTCATTGTTAGTGAGGTTGACAAACAAACAAGTGAGATCTACTGCTTAAATGCCTTGAATGTATTGATATATGTGAACAAGTATAGTGCAAGTAAACAGTTCTACAGGGCTTCGCCACACCAACAGGAAACTCTACTAGCTCTAACAAAACACTCCTCTATTTATAGGTCGACATGACTCGCACTGGAGAGTGTGTAACAGATTATGACTCGTGCGAGTGGTTGCCTCGAGTCCTAGGACTCACTCATACGAGTCAGTTTCTAAACAAATAAAACATATATTAACATATAAAAACTGACGTTCTAAGCCCTATATACAAAATCAACATATCCTAGACGTGGTCAATAGACATTATGCACCAACAAACTCCCCCTTTGATGTTGCCGCAGTCTTGGATAGTCTTTAAAAGGTCTGTCATTTATCGACCAAAGAAACGCTTCGGTGGCTTGCGACGCTCCTCAAAAGCTATTGGCGTTTGATCGGTAGGAGGAGGTCGGTTAACTGTATTGCCAAACCGAAAAATTCTTAGCGACGCAATACGTGCTCGCTCCACAATTCTTTCTTCCTTCTTTTGCTCAATCTCCTCTAGTTTCCTCCATGAAGTGTTCCATGCCGTGCCGGATTGAACATTGTTGGCAAAACAGGCACTAACTATCTTCTGAAACTGGAGTGCTTGTTCTTTATCTTTCTCTTCAAAGCTGATCTTGCTATAAAACAAGCATTCAATATCTTTCTTCGAACAGTTTACTAGCCACATCGAGTCTAGTACTCGAATGCCACGCCACAACCCGTATATATGTTTGTATGCTATGACGGCTTCGGTAAGCTCCTCTGTGATCTTCCAAGAATCGTCATCTGGGTGCACACATATAACAGCTTCTCCTATATTCGAATCATAGTACCACCATTTGAAGATCTTATAGAAGTCTTGTTCCATCTTTATAAGAGGCATATTCTTCAACACTTTTGGCCTCTTGACGATTAAAGTCACGTCTCTCTCTTGAGCTACTAGATCGACTTTAGTAATATGTTTAGGGAAATACAGCTTCCAGTGTGTAAAACCGTGTGCAGCCTCAAGCTTTATTAGTTTCCACAGCCGTTGATCGTGAAATCGCATCTTCAGATTTATCATCTTCATTTGCATGAACTCCTTAATATTAACCATACGTGGTGCCCACATCCTATCTTCCAATTTCCATATATATCTTGTGGGGAATTCAATATAAGTTAACTCACGTGCAACCGGATCTGATTCATTGGTTTTCATCCAAGATAAAAATATTTTTGTATTAACGGAATGCTTGTCTAGAACATCATCAATGTCTTACTTGGAAGACCTAATGTTTTTGTCTATTTCTGGTTAGTACCATATGCCAAAATTTCTGATGTCTTCTTCGAAACTTACTCAGACCTGGACAAAGTACTTTTAATTAATAGAGTAGAAAAAAGACTGAGAAGATAATATCAGGAACCTGTTACAATTGCTTTCGTAATAGGCTTTGTTGGGAATGGGGGATCGGCTCTCCTCCGATGAGCACCAGACCGATCTGACTCAACTAACAGAGGCGGAATTCATTGTTAGTGAGGTTGACAAACAAACAAGTGAGATCTACTGCTTAAATGCCTTGAATGTATTGATATATGTGAACAAGTATAGTGCAAGTAAACAGTTCTACAGGGCTTCGCCACACCAACAGGAAACTCTACTAGCTCTAACAAAACACTCCTCTATTTATAGGTCGACATGACTCGCACTGGAGAGTGTGTAACAGATTATGACTCGTGCGAGTGGTTGCCTCGAGTCCTAGGACTCACTCATACGAGTCAGTTTCTAAACAAATAAAACATATATTAACATATAAAAACTGACGTTCTAAGCCCTATATACAAAATCAACATATCCTAGACGTGGTCAATAGACATTATGCACCAACAAACTCCCCCTTTGATGTTGCCGCAGTCTTGGATAGTCTTTAAAAGGTCTGTCATTTATCGACCAAAGAAACGCTTCGGTGGCTTGCGACGCTCCTCAAAAGCTATTGGCGTTTGATCGGTAGGAGGAGGTCGGTTAACTGTATTGCCAAACCGAAAAATTCTTAGCGACGCAATACGTGCTCGCTCCACAATTCTTTCTTCCTTCTTTTGCTCAATCTCCTCTAGTTTCCTCCATGAAGTGTTCCATGCCGTGCCGGATTGAACATTGTTGGCAAAACAGGCACTAACTATCTTCTGAAACTGGAGTGCTTGTTCTTTATCTTTCTCTTCAAAGCTGATCTTGCTTAAAACAAGCATTCAATATCTTTCTTCGAACAGTTTACTAGCCACATCGAGTCTAGTACTCGAATGCCACGCCACAACCCGTATATATGTTTGTATGCTATGACGGCTTCGGTAAGCTCCTCTGTGATCTTCCAAGAATCGTCATCTGGGTGCACACATATAACAGCTTCTCCTATATTCGAATCATAGTACCACCATTTGAAGATCTTATAGAAGTCTTGTTCCATCTTTATAAGAGGCATATTCTTCAACACTTTTGGCCTCTTGACGATTAAAGTCACGTCTCTCTCTTGAGCTACTAGATCGACTTTAGTAATATGTTTAGGGAAATACAGCTTCCAGTGTGTAAAACCGTGTGCAGCCTCAAGCTTTATTAGTTTCCACAGCCGTTGATCGTGAAATCGCATCTTCAGATTTATCATCTTCATTTGCATGAACTCCTTAATATTAACCATACGTGGTGCCCACATCCTATCTTCCAATTTCCATATATATCTTGTGGGGAATTCAATATAAGTTAACTCACGTGCAACCGGATCTGATTCATTGGTTTTCATCCAAGATAAAAATATTTTTGTATTAACGGAATGCTTGTCTAGAACATCATCAATGTCTTACTTGGAAGACCTAATGTTTTTGTCTATTTCTGGTTAGTACCATATGCCAAAATTTCTGATGTCTTCTTCGAAACTTACTCAGACCTGGACAAAGTACTTTTAATTAATAGAGTAGAAAAAAGACTGAGAAGATAATATCAGGAACCTGTTACAATTGCTTTCGTAATAGGCTTTGTTGGGAATGGGGGATCGGCTCTCCTCCGATGAGCACCAGACCGATCTGACTCAACTAACAGAGGCGGAATTCATTGTTAGTGAGGTTGACAAACAAACAAGTGAGATCTACTGCTTAAATGCCTTGAATGTATTGATATATGTGAACAAGTATAGTGCAAGTAAACAGTTCTACAGGGCTTCGCCACACCAACAGGAAACTCTACTAGCTCTAACAAACACTCCTCTATTTATAGGTCGACATGACTCGCACTGGAGAGTGTGTAACAGATTATGACTCGTGCGAGTGGTTGCCTCGAGTCCTAGGACTCACTCATACGAGTCAGTTTCTAAACAAATAAAACATATATTAACATATAAAAACTGACGTTCTAAGCCCTATATACAAAATCAACATATCCTAGACGTGGTCAATAGACATTATGCACCAACAAACTCCCCCTTTGATGTTGCCGCAGTCTTGGATAGTCTTTAAAAGGTCTGTCATTTATCGACCAAAGAAACGCTTCGGTGGCTTGCGACGCTCCTCAAAAGCTATTGGCGTTTGATCGGTAGGAGGAGGTCGGTTAACTGTATTGCCAAACCGAAAAATTCTTAGCGACGCAATACGTGCTCGCTCCACAATTCTTTCTTCCTTCTTTTGCTCAATCTCCTCTAGTTTCCTCCATGAAGTGTTCCATGCCGTGCCGGATTGAACATTGTTGGCAAAACAGCACTAACTATCTTCTGAAACTGGAGTGCTTGTTCTTTATCTTTCTCTTCAAAGCTGATCTTGCTATAAAACAAGCATTCAATATCTTTCTTCGAACAGTTTACTAGCCACATCGAGTCTAGTACTCGAATGCCACGCCACAACCCGTATATATGTTTGTATGCTATGACGGCTTCGGTAAGCTCCTCTGTGATCTTCCAAGAATCGTCATCTGGGTGCACACATATAACAGCTTCTCCTATATTCGAATCATAGTACCACCATTTGAAGATCTTATAGAAGTCTTGTTCCATCTTTATAAGAGGCATATTCTTCAACACTTTTGGCCTCTTGACGATTAAAGTCACGTCTCTCTCTTGAGCTACTAGATCGACTTTAGTAATATGTTTAGGGAAATACAGCTTCCAGTGTGTAAAACCGTGTGCAGCCTCAAGCTTTATTAGTTTCCACAGCCGTTGATCGTGAAATCGCATCTTCAGATTTATCATCTTCATTTGCATGGCTCCTTAATATCCTAATATGACAGGGTCTTGATATCGCTTAAGTATCTGAAATACTGAATCCCATACTCCCTTTTAACAACATAGACGTTAAGCTCCTCGATCCAGCCCGACTAATAATATCCCCCAGAGAAATATCCACATTACGCGTAAAGAAAGCTAGAGGACGTTTAATCTTTCGCTCCGCTAGTGTTTCTTTAAACCATTTCTTCCTCATTTCTGTAATTTCAGCTCTAAACATCTGTTGAGGAATCGTACCTTGTTTGGCAGCTTCTTTGACTTTACGTTTCAGAAGATCAACATTTTCAGCTGCAAATAGTTTGCTAAAAGTTGGAGAGTCATCTGTACCCTGATTAGCAATATATGTATCATCTTCATCAGAATCATCCTCTGCGACAACTTGATCATAATCATGTGCACCAGACATATGTTCGAAGACGTAATCAGCTGGCTCGAAAGTACTAATATCATTCAGCTCTTCTTTGAAATCAAACTCAAATTCTTCTTCGTTCATTTCTAGTATTTCAGCTATCTCTTCTTTAGTGTAGCTGTGAACGAACTCTCCTTCATCAACATCGTGATCAAGATATAAAATCTTTTGCTTTGTCACGACGAGAACGGTAGATATATCGGTTACCGTGAGAATTCCTGCCTGCTGAGCACCTTTAGATCCTTCTGATCTTCCCTGATCTCTATCTTAACTTACCTGATTCGCTGAATCATCCAAGTAAGCAGAATAATCAATATCATCAGTCTCATCAGTTTCTATTACCCGAACACCAGATCCTCCCATATCATCATCACCTCCATCATTATCATCATCATCGGACTTGTCTGAAAATAGATCATCAAAAGCATCTAAGTCCTGTTTCTCTTTTTCAGCATCCTCGTCAAACTAATCAACCCCGGCGTCAATCTCTTTCTCTAACTTCTTCTTGATTAGCCATTCACGATGTCTTGCTGAAAGATTGGACACATCGATATCAACATCTTTTGGCTTACCTACTAGTACAAACTTCTTCGTCATCGAATACACCATAATATCAGTAATAACTGGCACAGTTTCAGCTTCTGGCTCAGTTGTAACATTCACAGGATCCTCACCGACTATCGCTTTGCCTTTGCCTTACGCGTCAAATAATTCTTTAGCAAGACGCTCACGCTCTGCAACCCGTTCTCATGCTTCAGCTAGCTCAATCTATTCAATTTCCGCAGCGATATCAATTCCAAGCGTCATAGTAAGTATCTTCTCAAATAAGTTCATCTTTCTTTGGCTCCTGGACGTTCTTCTTCGTATTTAGCCATGCGAATCCTTAAAAGCTAATTTTCAGACACAATACTAGCTATCATTGCTTCAAGCTGCTATTTTTCTTCAGTTAGCCCATTGAGCTGTTCCTAGATTTCTGCAATTCTGACATTGTTTAACACAACTTGTTTCTCTAACTCTTCAACACTTGCGTCATTAAACATGTCAGCAGAAAAACTTCACTCCCTGGTATGTCACCAAAGTCAAAGTCAAAATCAAAATAGGGTTGAGATTGTGAGGGTTGTGGTGTTGGCTGCGATGGTGATTGTGGTGCTTGCTGTCGCGGTGGAGATGGTGGTGCTGTGATGTTTGTTGACGAGCCGGTGATGGTGTTGTTAGTGGAATCGGCTCAGCATGCACTTCTTCTACAGTCTGTTTCTGCACTTTTTCCTTTGATTTGTGTTTAGGAGAATCTGTGCTTCTCACTATCGATCTTTTGATACGTCGAGATTTCTTCTTAGCTGGTTGGCGCACAAGAGTATCATAGTCAGAACCTGAAGGTATATATATCGAATCATCCTCTCTTGTCGCTTTTCGTCTCTTTTGTTTGGCCTTTCTCTGTAGTTCGGCTAAACGTTCTTTCTCTATCTCTTTAGCTCTTTCTTTTTCAACAGCAATCCTGTCTTCCGAATCAGTATTGGAAGAGGACGCTTCTTCAACCACTTTCTTTTTTACTCCAAACACCTGTCTTTCAATATCAGCAGCCATAGCTTCAATATTCTCCTCTTACTCTGATTCGTCAATCAGTCTCGAGCTTTCTGATGGTTTTTGTTTCTTCTGAGGGATAGAAGAGGGAGATGTTGACGTTAGCTTTCTATTGGTTCCCTTACCTCCTTCTTTTATAAACCAAGCGCTTCGCTTCGCAATAAAACCATCAAGCGCTGTAAGCTCTTCATTCTCGTCACCACTATCTTCTTTTCTCCACTTTCCTAGTGCTGGAGCAATATAATATTTGTCAATAATTGCTCTAAACACTGGTTTTGCATTAGGAAATGTCTTGAGATGTAAATTCATTTTCTTTGGTGTCGAGACATCCATATGCTCTAATTTCAGTACATCATCCTTCTTTTTCTTCAGGTTGGGGTGCAAATGGTCTAGCAGCATTTGGATAAACCGTGGGTACTACAAAAACTTCTCTCGCTGTGTGTTCTGGACCATCTGAGAAAATATTACCTTCAAAAAGTTTACGGTAGGTTTAGAACGAGTGCGGGGATCATACACATCTGGTAATATACTAAATCATCAAATCCTCCTTTCCGAAGACTAAGTGCATGTATGACACAATGAGCGATATATCTGAATGGCGCACTTAGGTTAGCCTTCTTAAGTGGAGAAGCAATTACGAACCCGGCATAACCCATACGGTAAAAACATCCCTTCACCATATATTCAGAAAATCCTGTAGGATCATCTCCATGGTCGTTGAATTCCAGCACTTTTCTGATCAAGTCTTCGGTGATTTTAACTTGTATATCTTCATCTTTAATCTTTACAGTCGATACAATCGCATTCTCCTCTGCATCATATTCTGCCCATTCCATAAATACTCGATATGTGAGCGATAAGCTACATGACGACCCGTAAGAGCTTTTGTAATCGAAATTCTACCCAAAAAATCTAGAACTCCTGATAAACAACAATTTCTGGAATAGACTCATCTAGAAGACATCATATATTATGGATGGAGAAAAAGAAGATTTCTTGACCTGCAAGAATAAACATTTCATCACTTATAAATTTTCTCAAAAAAATTCCAACTTAGATCGACTCGTACAAAGCACCATTTGTACGTGTCATACACTTATACAAATTTCAAGTTTGAATCAAAACATCACTCGTACGAGTCATTACTTCGTATGAATGACCAAAATACTTAGAAAATTTTCAAGAATTTTGACCAAACTGCTTCGTATGAACGATTTTTCGTGCGAATCATCGACATTTAACAATTAAGGATCCTACTCGTACGAATACTCACTCGTACGAGTGAAACAGATACTAACATTTTGAAAACTTGTTCGTACGAATGAATACTCGTACAAATTATGAATCGTACCAAATAATACCTAGTTAAACCGAACTTATAACATGTTGATTCTAACAAATTGAGGGTTGATTTATAGGTTAACAGGGCTGATTTTAACGTTTTTAAGTTCAATTTTATGTTTCACCGGTCCAATTTCCTAAATCTATGTTTTATGTCCATTTGGTTCAAATTCGGCATTATAACGGCTTAAAACGAGCATTAGTTTTCCCATTGCAAGAGGTGTGCGAATCAAACTCCCCAAGGTATCAGTATGTATCGTAGATCAATAAAATGAAGTAAAAGAACTGGTTCGCACAAAAGTTTCTCTCAACCGCGCAGAGATAATAGTTTGACTCGTGCGAATGAGTGACCCTTTTATACTCATTCAGTAGTCGCTCATACGAGCAATAGCTCGTGCGAATGAATACTTATGTCACTCGTACGAGTCAGTGTCACTCGTACGAGTCAGTTCTGACACTTTGTTATCTTTTTGATATTTTATGAAATTTTTATCTGTTTAATAACCCACTCAGTTAACCAAGTCCATGTTAATGACCCTGGTTATCTGATTTGCCTACCAAGTCCAAGTTAATGACCTTGGTTGACCATTGTTTGACCAAAACAACTTTATTTAAAGATGCAAAGTTTCAAACTAATGAACTTTGTTGACGTTCAGGTAATCTCTTCTCATGATTAGCTCCCAACCCGTGGACTTCAACTTTCCTCCGGCAATAGTCGCTTTTACTTGAACTAACAATGTTTTCATCATCAGTAGACTTAAAATCTAAGATAAATTGCTAAAAACTAAAAATCTTTTTGGGATTTTTACTAAAAAGAAATAACAAGCAAAGATGTATATACATACATATTTTTTGTGAGTTTTGTGTTTTTGGAGGATCATATCAGATATTTAGATAAATCACAAGTACCGTTGATCTTGGTAGTAATTGTAAGTTTTTAAACAAATGTACTTAGATTGCCAATATACTTATCCACTTACACTTCTACTCGTTTCTCAACTGTTTCAAGATATGTTAGATAATATTAAGGAACATGAAATAACTGTGTTTCCCATCTCAGAATTTACTCCTGTATCGAGATTCCCAGAATATCATTTCACAGGTGAATATATCCAATTGATATTTGTAAATGGGGTGAATGCGAGATCTTGAGAGCTCAGGTTAGTATTTTCGTACAGACAAAGAGATGAAGGCTCGTCTGTAGGTGGTGTCCATAAAGGAATCTTTTGAACTGCAGATGTCACAAAGTTTATGACATAATCATTTTTTATGCAGCTTTTGTGGGCGAATAATACGTAAAGTATTATACAAGTTCTAGGCTATTGCTGACGCAAAATCAGAAGAACTCAGATAATACCCTAGATATCAATTAAATATAAAGTCCTAGTATCGCACAATCTAGCATTCTCTCAAACGAAATTTCGGAGTACTAAGTCCATATATCCGAGAGATGGTAACCCACAAGTTACTCAGTTTTTCTTTTAGGTTTATATCTTGAAAAACAATTTACTGAACGAGTGAAGCCTATTGGCACATCCTTAGTAAGAACTGTTTAATACTTGTATAAATATTCCATATCTTTAGCATACTGTGATTGTCATATTGTTGTAATATGATCTCTTTTTTTCACAAAAACTCTTTTTTGTCTTTTATAAGGTTTTTGTATTTTCCCAAACATTCTCTCCCTAAAATCAAAAAGATATCTTTGCATTTTTAGAATTTTTAAGAAAGTATGTACAGAAAAAATGTCATACCGATGAGAATCATGTCAAGACTTCGTCATCTTCAAACTCAACCTCATGAATATCCCCTGATGCAAGATTTTTTAAAACATTTAATATTAGAAGATTTTAAATCTTGAACGGTCAAATGCTTTGGTAGAAAAATATGCTTTTCGGTCATCAGTGTGGATTTTTTCAATTCTAACAAACTTTTTCTCGTAGCAGTCATGGATAAAGTGGTGTCGAATCTCAATATGTTTAGTACGTG
Organism: Scalesia atractyloides; assembly: GCA_947069175.1. Taxonomy (NCBI): domain Eukaryota; kingdom Viridiplantae; phylum Streptophyta; class Magnoliopsida; order Asterales; family Asteraceae; genus Scalesia; species Scalesia atractyloides. The sequence goes on along the minus strand of CAMTDV010000020.1, from coordinate 67,100,676 downwards.
AGTGTTGACATGAGTTTTTAGTGATATCAATAGCAGCCTGATTATCTACATATATGGGCATGTCAAGAAATTGCAGTCTGAAGTCTCTCATCTGCTGTTGTATCCAGAGTATCTGGGAACAACAGCTGGATGCTGAAATGTATTCAGCTTCACACGTAGAGAGAGCAACCGCGGTCTGTTTCTTGCATTGCCACGTTACCAAACGGGTTCCAAAGAACTGGCAACCAGCCATCGTAGACTTGGCATTAAGTTTGCAGCAACCGAAATCAGAATCCGAGTAACCAGCAAGATTGAAGTCGTCGTGTCGAGGATTCCACAAGCCGATGCTTGGACATCCTTTCAAATATCTCATGATACGTTTGACGGCTAGCGAATGCGAATCTCTTGGACTGGACTGAAAACGGGCGCACTAGCAAGTAGGATACATGATATCAGGTCGGGAAGCTATTAGATACATCAAGGATTCGATCATGGAGCGATATAATGTTTCATCAACTTTGACTCCATGAACGTCTGCACAAATGCCGTGATTGGAGCTAACGGGGTAGATGCTGGTTTAGTTCCTGTCATATCAAATTTCTCCAATATGTCATGAACATACTTCGTCTGATGGATGAAGGTACCTTCACGCAGTTGATCAACCTGAAGTCCTAAAAAGAACTTCATCTCCCCCATCGTACTCATTCAAATTTGCGCTTCATGACTTCTTCGAAGTCTTTACATAGCTTATCATTTGTCGATCCGAAGATGATATCATCCACATATATTTGCACCATAGTCAAATGTCCATCCACTTCCTTAGTAAAGAGGGTAGAATCTGCAGTTCCTCTGAGAATGCCGTTGTCTAGAAGATGTCGTGACAATGTTTCATACCAAGCTCTTGGGGCTTGGTGTAGACCATATAAGGCTTTATTCAGAAGGTAGACTTTATCTTTGTGTATGGGATCGACAAACCCTGGTGGTTGGCCGACATACTTTGCCGTACAAGAAAGCAGATTTGACATCCAACTGGTACACCTTGAACCCTTTCCAAGAGGCAAAGGCCAAGAATATGCGGATTGCTTTGAGACGAGCGACTGGGGCGTAGACTTCAGTGTAGTCTATCCCTTCTTGCTGATGAAAGCCTTGTACGACGAGTCAAGCTTTGTTTCGCACTACGATCCCTCTGTCATCATGTTTGCACTTATAGACCCATCTAGTGTTTATCTTTTTGTGATGATCTGGTAGGTCAACAAGCTTCTAGACTCCTAGCTTCTGGAATTGAAGCAATTCCTCCTGCATTTCCTCCACCCAACTTTCTTCTTTTAACGCGTCTCTCCAATTCCCAGGTTCAACCTGTGAAACAAAACAACTGTAAGAAGTTCGGGTTTGTAATGGAGCAATACGGGTATAAAAAAAGCTTAGATCCTTATTGATCTGATTGCGAGTTTGCACTCCTGTTTGTAAGCTGCCTATGATATTCTCTGAAGGATGATAGGAAAGTGTCCTCGGCATTACTTCACTAGAAACATCCACTTAAGTCTGCAAATTCGTGATCACTTCATCAACAACCGGAGCAGAAGATATAGCTTCATTCTTGACGTTTGATTGATCAGCTTGAGCATTCAAGAAGCTTTCAATTGATGTTCAGATCCTTCATCGGAACTAGATCCTCCATCATCAAAAGTCGGTTCATGATCAGAGTCGGCATTAGGCGGTTGTTGGGCAGATGATTCAGCAGTGTTCAAGATTGGTACAAATACAGATTCTTGAAGAGTAGTGCCGGACCTACATCAGAAGTGTTGACATGAAGTGACGGGGAAATCACCAACGGTCTGGCAACTTGCTCTTGATTAAAGATTTGATGGTGTTGAAAGAGCATAACAAGTTCTTCTTCAGATGGCACATTTGGTAGGTCAAAAGAATTCCACAAGCCTTCGTAGTTGAACAACCACGGATCCCAAGGTTTCTGCGTAGGCGTAGTATAACATTGACAATCAACATGCTGAGCAAGAGTAACCTAGTTCAGACTTGGCAAGAAGACACGTTTTTGTGGAGTAGCGTAACCGACGAAAAATCCTTTCAAGGATTTGGCTCCAAATTTACCACCCCAGTCCAATACAGTACACGGTGATCCAAAAGGCTCCAGAAATGCAAGGTTAGGCTTCCGTTGATTTAGTAACTCAAAACAAGTCTTGTTGTGAGGCTTGACTATTAACACACGATTGAGGGTGTAACACGCTGAGGCGACTGCTTCGCTCCAGAAACTAATTGACAATTTCGAATCGATGAGCATGGTTCTGCAGTCTTGATCAATGTGCGATTCTTACGTTCAGCAACTCCATTTTGTTGAGGAGTATAGGGGCGCTGAATTCATGAAGAATCCCTTTTTCATTGCAGAATTCAAGCATCCTTTTGTTCTTGAACTCCATACCATTTTCGTTGCGGATTCTCTTGATTGGTAGATGATACAAGTTTTCAAGCTTCCTGAAGAGAATCATTAGACTTTTAAACGTTTCATCTTTGCTCTCCAGAAAGAGAACCCCTGAGAATCTTGAGAAATCATCTGTCACGACTAGGCAATAAAGATCTCCAGAAATGCTTTTGATGTTTACTGGCCCAAAAAGATCCATATGAAGCCTCTCTAGTGGTAGCGTTGATAGAATTTAGAAGCTTTCTTGGGTGTGATTTCTTGTGCTGTTTCCCCTTCTTACAGCTCAGACAATCTTCAGATAATTGAAAGTTCTTAAGATTAACACCCACCACTAGGTCGTTATGCACCAATTAATTCATTTTTCTCAGATGAATGTGCCCCATCTTCCTAATGCCATAGAATAGACTCCTTCTGGTTGCTTTAGGAACAAAGCACTGAACCTTCTTTGATGTTGTAGATGCGACACTCATATCAAGGACATAATTCTCTCTCGGAGCATGCATAAGAATCCATTCTTCAGGAATCTTGAATCCCGGCTTTAGAATCAAGCATTCTTTGTCGTTGAAGTGAGTTGTGAACTTTTTGTTACAAATTTACGAAATACTCAGCAGATTGTACTTTAGTTCCGCAATGTAGTTCACTTTGTCAAACGAAACCACTCCATCCGTGAGAATACCTTCTCCAATGATTCTTCCACCTTGTGTTCCAGCGAAACCTATGCAACCTCCTCGGATAGCTTTGACGTCATGCAATAACGCAAGCATCCCATTCATGTGTCGAGAAGCCCACTATCCATAATCCATTTAGACATGATCGATCACGGGAGCCCCTGCACACATGAGGAAAAAAACTATTTAAACAAAGAAGCCCAAGTCCGCTTGGTCTTGGGTGGGTTCGGAATATCAAATTTCGGACCAACTTTGTTTTTGTCATTCTGTTTAGGCTCAGTTTTTGTTGGAACTTGTGGTTTCAGATCTACTTTAGGTGATTTGACTTTTGCAACCCAAGTTTGTGTTTTCAATTTTTGCCCTTTTTGAGTAAAACTTTGGGAATCCTTTTACTTTGACAATTCTTGGTGGAAGTTCCACCAATTTCAAATTTCGAATTAAGTTGAATAGTTAATTTAACATTTTTGTTGGATTCATTGTTTCTTTTCAAAATTTGTTTCGGTATAACCATGGATGACTTTTGTTTCACATCTTTAGTAGATCTGTTGGAGTTAGAAACAGGCTTTAGATATTTTTGTGAGCAATATCGTGCAATATGCCTAACATTTTTACATTTGTAGCACGTCCTACTTTCCTTTCGAACAGAGGAATCAAAAACTTGTTTTCTACTCTCTTTTTCCTTTTTAAACTGATCATTGGATTGTTACCAATGATCTCTTTTTCTTTTTCTGTTGTCATCCAAAAACATTCTTTGTAAAATTTAGCTTTTGGGACTTGTTGTTCATTCTTCGCTTTTGAAAACCCAACCCAGCCCTCCTATTCTCAAGATAATCTCTATTTCTTTGATGGTAGGGTTTGTTAACACATTTTGATTCAGAGTAAAATGATACATCGTGTTTTTCTAAATCAGAATGGCTTACCTCAACAAGCTTGAACAACTTATCGGCACGATCCAGATTGACATTCGGATTGGGAAATCTTCATCAGAATATAGTTTATCAGATCCATGCATTTTATAGACAATAACATTTGGATCAGTGTTTAAACTATTTTCCGATGTTTCAACATCCGATTCAGATTTCTCAGATTCACTCTTCAAAACACTTTCAACCACTGTTTGAACCACCTCAGAATCACATTCATTTTTAGATTTTGTGTAAGTTCCATCAATGTTCGTAGGCAGCTTGTTTGACTGTTCAGTTTTCAATTTTAAGTTGAGCGTCTTTTTCCACCCCGTTGGTTTTTTAGCATAACTATTCCATATGGGTGGTGAAACACGATCGTAACTTACACTTTTGTTTTCAACATTTTTAGATTCTTCTTTACTTTCGATCTTGGGTAGAATGTGATCAATGGCATATGAACTTGTAGAATAACTGATTAACAATTTGTTAACCGTTCGGTTTCTATCATCATTTTCTCAAGTTCACTTTTTAGCTTAGCGATTGTGTTTAAATGCCATCTGTTTGTCCATCACAGTCGCTTTAAGCATGGAAAGTGTTCCGTCATTTTCTCTGAGCATTTTTTCATATTGTTTAACAAATTTTCTTAATTTGTCATAAGCTCCTTTATGGCTTTATAGTCACATGACAAATTATCTATTAAACATTTGCGCTCATTGTATCATGTGTCTTTTACAACAAATTCACTGCATGGTTCTGCACATTTCAAACATGGTTTTTCTATCATAGACTCACTTTTTGACATATTTATCTCTTTCACATTTGCCATGCAAGCTTTGTTGGTCTCATCATTTTGGTTTTCCAACTCTTCATCAACTCTCTTTTCTTCAACTTCCGGCTTCTTCTTTTCTTCACAAGATGATCGATGGCTTGGCTCAAAGTAACCTGCAAAAGTTTTCAAAATATCATTAGACAAGAGATGTTTAAAAGCACTGTTTAACAAATCCTCTTCTTCTGACGATGTGTGATAATAATCTTCGGGAGACTCGTCAAAAGATGCCTCTGAATAATCTTTAGGTTCTTCGATAATTTCTGTGACCAACGCCAAACTCTCATTCTTAGAGATGTACTTGTTCCAGTTAAAGCCTTCGTCTTCTTAAGTTATGACAAGAGCTTTGTCTTTAGATTCTGGCTGTTTATCTTCAATTTACACCATTCGTTTTCTTGGCTGAGGACGATGATAGATGACTTTCTCGTAGTAGTCGTCGAAAAACGGGTTTTGATTACCCTGAGCTTCTCTGTTTGGACATTCACGTTTGTAATGCCCTTTTCACGACACTTGAAACATGTGACCTTTGATTTGTCAAAGCCAAGTTTACCATCCAATCCTCCCAAATTCTCTTTCCTGGTGATTTCCATGAAGCGTTGTGCCCGTCTAACGATAGATGCCATACACCATTTGATGTCGATCAACTCCATCTCGACCGGATCAATCTGATCATATTCTTCTCTGGTCATCTCTGAATTTCCAATTTTTCCTGCTACAAGACTGTCATAAGATTCGAGAACCGAATCAAATAGTGAATATGTTGCTTGGTAGTGTTCTCGTTGAAGTTTTGTGCATTCTGGAAATCAACAGCGATATTGCACTGTAGCACCCTTTGAGTAGAATTTGATTGATTGTTCTGGTTGATTTGGGGATTGCTCGAACCATGTGATGACTGTGGGCTTTAAGGCGTGTTCGGATTGACCGTAGCAAAGGATTGAAAACTAAAGTGTTGATTTCACGGTAGGCTTGGTGTGTCGTAAGGGCTAAAGGCAGTTTGGATCTTTGGAGACTGTATCTGAGCGGCATAACTTCCTTTGTAATACAGATTAACGTCTTGTTGCATTTGGGCATCTTTATTCTTTGCCATTTTCTACATTTCAAGTTCGTGTCCCTCCAATCTCTCAATGAATCGTGGTAATGAGAAATTACCATATTCGGTTCCATTCTTCAAAATGGTCAGGTAGGTAGACCATTTGCCTTGTGGTAAGGAATCTGTGAGTTTATCAACTAATTCTTCATTCGTATTTATGATTCCCATTCACTTCATTTGCACAAACTGATGACAGTATCTTTCAATCAGTTGTTTCACTGTCTCTCCTTTGATCAAAGTAAAGATATCAAATTCTTTACTCAACAACTCCTCCTTCCCTTTACGCAACCGTGCGCTTCCTTGGAATTTCAATCGAAGAGCATTCCATAATGATTGTGCGTCATCATCCTGTTGTAACAGTGCCAGTATGTCTTCCTTGATGGCTTGTTGTAAAACGTTCATCATTTTCTTCTCATTTATGAACTTCTCTCTTTCAAAATCCAAGAGTTGAGCCAATGTCTTTTCGAGACCGTTTTCTCCAACAGGAGATTGATATTTTTCTTCGATGGCAAACCAGCAGGTAAAATGATTTGCCTGAACCCAATTAATAAAACGTTCGCTCCAACTGTCAAAGTCTTCAAGGTTCATCATTTTTGGCGACTTCATCAACGTACCCATTTCATTTTTCATTTTTGGGGTTCATGTTTTGAGCTGCGGTAGTTGTGACCGCTGATGTAGCAAATGCGTTATAAAACTCTTCTGCCATTTTTCTTCAAAGATTTTAAAAACACACTTTCGGAAAACTGATTAGAATGATAAAAATTTCTTCGTGGGGATAACAGAACAGTTCGTGCGACCAAGATTAGTTCGTACGACTCAGAGATTTGTCCGAACGAGATGATTTGTATAAAGTATATACTCGTGCGAACAAGATGTTTGTACGAGTGAAAATGTTTGCTTCGTACGAGTGAGTTGCTCGTACGAATGATTTCCTTGTGTAGATCAAAGTTTCAACTTTCTAACTTGTAAATTTTAAGAACTTCTGTTTACTCGTTCGTACGGATGACTTAAGTTGTACGGACAATCGTTCGTGCGAGTGGTCTCTCTGCCCATACGAAACAACTTAGGTCACCAAACGGATAAATTTTACCAAATTTAACATGATTAAGTTTGATTTAGATCTGAAATTGTCCAGGATTTATTAAAATTGATTATAACGTGATACCCTTGAATTCTAGTCAATTTTGTCCATGAATTCGTCAATTCCAAGATCAGTATCGGAAAGTGTAGAAGTAGAGAACTCCAATGGTGAATCTGAATCGAAAACTGTTGGTAGTATGCAGAAACTTGATGTTTGTCAATAGAACAGGCCTCAAGGCTCTGATACCACTTGTGAATGGGGGATCAGCTCTCCTCCGATGAGCACCAGACCAATCTAACTCAACTAACAAAGGTGGAATTCATTGTTAGTGAGGTTGACAAACAAACAAGTGAGATCTACTGCTTAAATGCCTTGAATGTATTGATATACGTGAATAAGTACAGTACAAATAAACAGTTCAGCAGGGCTTCGCCACACCAACAGGAAACTCTACTAGCTCTGACCAACACTCCTCTATTTATAGGTCGACATGACTCGCACAGGAGAGTGTGTAGCAGTTTATGACTCGTGCGAGTGGTTGCCTCGTACGAGTGACAGAGTGTCACTCGTACGAGTCATATGACTCACTCGTACGAGTAAGTTTCTAAACAAATTAAAACATATATTAACATATACAAACTGACGTTCTAAGCCCTATATACAAAATCAACATATCCTACACATAGGCAATAGACATTATGCACCAACATTTGTATACTCCATATCATCGTCTAGAAGGCCAAGAGCATAGCATGCAACGCGAAAAGTGCGATACAAATGACCATTTCAAGTTTAATATCTTCAAAACATGTTCGACCTGTAACTTTGTTGAGTAAAATCCTTAGAAAACATGCCTCACCCATCGAAGGACTACCCAAATGCATATGACCAATTGATATCTTATTCACTCTACATGGTGTCCACATTCTATATTTCAATTTCCATACATATATTGTGTGGAATTCAATATATGTTAACTCACGTGCAATTGGAACTGATTCATTGGTTTTTATCCAAGATAAAAACATTATTGACTTAACGGAACGATTGTCTAGAACATCATCAATGTCTTACATGAAAGACCTAACGTTTTTGTCTATTTATGGTTAGTACCATATGCCAAAATTTCCCATGTCTTCTCCGAAATGTACTCCGGCCTAGACAAAGTACTATTGATAATAGAGTAGCAAAATGATTTAGAAGATATTAACCAGAACCTGTTAAATTTACTTCCCTAATAGCCTCTGTATACTCCATATCATCGTCTAAAAGGCCAAGAGCAAAGCATGCATCACGAAAAAGGGACACAAATGACCATTTAAAGTTCTAATATCTTCAAAACATGTACGACCTTTAACTTTGCTCAGTAAAATCATTAGAAAACATGCCTCACCCACAAAAGGACTAACCAAATAAATATGACCAATTGATATCTTATTCACTATAAGTGGTGCCCACATCCTGTCTTCGAATTTCCATACATATCTTGTGGGGAGTTCAATATATGTTAACTCACGTGCAACCGCATCTGATTCATTACTTTTGATCTAAGATAAAACGTTGTGAATTATCCGAAGATTTGTCTGGAACATCATCAATGTCTTACTTAGAAGATGATATGCGCAAAATGCAACATATAAATTACATCAAACAAGGCATAAAATCAACCTTTTTTTGGTACTAATGTTGGAAAAAGCATGTTTATCTGTTTACTTTTAAATTACATGATCCAAAGAGCTTAAATGAATAAAAGGAACAAATTAACAGTAGAAACCAACACAAATACAAAGAAGAAGGATTGACACGACTTGCCGAACCCCCATCCACATCCAAAACAACAAGAATAACAAGAACAGAATCTTAGGCACGGGGTCATGCCCACTAGGCATGGGGCCGTGCCAAGTCAAGATTCTCTACAGATAAATACAACAACAACAGACAAACCAACACGGGGTCGTGCTAACCCAACACGGGCCATGGTTAACTCTAAGATCCGTAGATTGGTGATAGTACAACAAGTACACTGACCATGGGGCCGTGTCGTGACACCACGGGGTGTGTTAGTATAAGACCAAACATCTGGAGTTAATGAAAGGAGAGAAAAAGATGATCATGGGGCCGTGCTAGGAGGGCACGGGGCCGCGTCTACCCTATGTGTCCAACTATAAATAGAGGTGCTTTGTTCATGAGAAAACCGACACTTTTTACCTTCTTCACCATTTTACCCAAAAACACCTGTCCCTATCCAAAACCTACCTTTTTAAAAGACCTTTAATATCTACAATGGATTTAACATCAAAAAGGAGAAGGTTTGATTATTTATCAAGCCTATAGTAGGCATAAGTTCCACATCGGGTCTAAGCGTTTTCACTTAAACATCTTCGACCGATTGTTGAGTGACCACTTGTGAGGTGTGTAAATTTGTATATAACTGAACAGAATTTTAGACATGCATGTTATGACCAAAACAAATATTTTTTCTTAAAATGTGTTTTAAAAAATCATGACGAATAAGATTGTAAAAAAATAAAAACAAAATAGATTTAGAACTTGGATTCCAGACACTCCAAAGATAAACCCAAAACTTCTCTTCTACCAATTCCATTTGGGTGTGTAAGCCACATGATAGAGTTTTGCTTGAGGACAAGCAAAGATTCAAGTGTGGGGGTATTTGATGTGCACAAAATGCAACATATGAATTACATCAAACAAGGCATAAAATCAACCATTTTTCAGTACTAATGTTGGAAAAAGCATTTTTCTTTGTTTATTTTGAAATTATAGGATCAAAAGAGCTTAAACAATAAAAGGAACAAATTAACAGAAGAAACCAACACAAACAAAAAGAAGAAGGATTGACACGACCTGCCGAACCCCATCCACATCCAAAACAACAAAAATAACAAGAACAGAAGCTTAGGCACGGGGCCTGTGCCCAGTCAATATTCTCTATGGATAAAGACAATAACAACAAACAAACCAACATGGGGCCATACTAACCCAACATGGGCCATGGTCAACTCTAAGATTCGTAGAATCTGTGATAGTACAGAAAGTACACTGACGACGGGGCCGTGCCATGACACCACGGGGCATGGTAGTACAAGACCTGACATCTACAGTTAATGAAGGGAGAGAAAAAGAAGACCATGAGGCCGTGCTAGGTGGGCACGAGGCACGTCTGCCCTCTATTTCTAGTTATACATAGAGGTGTTTGGTTCATGAGAAAGGCATCCTGTGGCAAACCACTTCTCTCACTCTTGCCATCAGTCCACCACCACTACAACACCAACACCCACCACCAATACCACCACCATCATCCATATTTTATTTTTAGAGTGCTTAGTAGTCTCGGGATCCAAGATTGATTGTAAGAGTTCTTGTCAAACAAAGGCCATGCTTGGCTAAATCCCTTACATCACTTGGTGAAGACATATCTTTTATGTATTACTTTCGATTTCCAATCTTTGGCAACTTTTTAATGGGGTATGCATTAATGACTTTAATAACTAGTTTTTTATGTTGAAAGTCAACTTTGTTTAGACATTTCTTCATGTTTCGTGTCTTTACAGTCTATATAAAGCCATTAACTACCTGAAAAGGGGGTTAGAAGGGTGTTTGGGTAAATTTCTTGCCTCGTTCAGTGTACAGATCCTGCAAGGACTTGGTTCAAGCTTATTAAAACTTCCCTGAGGCATATAGCATTAAATCGGGGAAGTAAGAATAACTTGAACCCCTTATAAATAAACTACTATTAAAAGGTTATCTAGCCTTGCGGGACTGTATCACTGTTGACTTCAAACCAATATGGCCGAGGGTAACGTCGCCTTCACAAGAGGGGCTACCACTTTTCGCATTAATAACTTATTTAATTATCTTTCAATATTCCGGTCTTGCGCGACTGTATCCTTGCTGACTCAGACCAATAAGGCCGAGGGCAACGTTGCCTTCATAAGAGGGGCCTACCACTATAACTAAGATAATCTCTTAAAAAGCCCAAAGTGCGGAAGTTATCAAAGGATACATAAAAGAGGAGTTGGAACCAAGTGATTCTTTCATGTCTATTTATTTTTATTTATTTCTTTACATTTAGTTTTCATTTTTTAAAACTTTCAAAACTTTTATCAAAATTTGGTTAGATTAGATGTTAATGATAAGCTAGTATTAAAAGCTCTTGTGTCCTTGGACGACCTCGGTATCTTACCATCACTGTACTACGTTTACGATGGGTGGAATTGCCCTAACGTGTGTAGAGTGCTAGTATTGTATCGTTTTTAAAAATTTAAAGCTTGATCACGAGTAAAAAGTGTTTAAAATATAACAAAAATTATAACCACGCTGAACCACGTCAAGTTTTTGGCGCCGTTGCGGTGACACAAGGATTTTAAGACAGCTTAAAATTAGTGCCTAAGCAAATTCTGTACATATTTTCAAAACTGCGCACCCGTTTTCAAAACTTTTTAATTTTACAGTAGGTCTGCCATGAGGCCGTGCCACTTGGCCACGCCCCCTTGTTGTAGATATTTTGAATTATTAGCTAAAACCATTTTCAACATCAAACAAACGCCAGATACACAGTGTAGTTTGTCCCACGACGGGTGTTTGTGCGAGTGCAGCACGGGGTTGTGGTCATTCTTGTTAATTTTTTTTTCTGTTTTCTGATCCCGAGGCTTGTTAATCTTCTGAGTGCCTTCCAATGGATTATTACTCAGATGGTTATAACCACTACTACATTGAGGATGACTACGAGGAACCATATTGTACCATTTGCAGTGAATCTCATCCGGTGCAACATTGTTACCTCTTTCAAACATCACCCTCATACACTACGTATGAAAAACCTAGGTTTGAGCTCCCAAAGCCAAGCTTTGATTGGGACACCAACCCGTTTGAAGCATACGACAGCCACCAACAATCGTTCCCGAAGCCGAACGCCTTATACAAAGTCTAAAAAATTTAGAACTCTTACTCAAGAGAGCTCGCGAAAAAGAGGAGACCGTTTGTACTAAAGAGGTAATAATCGAAGAGGTAAAAATAGAGGAACCACAAAACGAAAAACTCAAGCATGAACCAAACCACGGAGAAGGTAATTCTAAAAATGAAAATTTCGAAACAAAATAAAACTTTCAGGAAATTAACATTTTACAACTTTCTTTTGAAAATCATTTTTTGGTATCTTCTTATGCCAAGTTTTTAAAAGTGTTAAACACTACTACTAAAATCGAAGACATAGTTAGCATTAATTTAACAAATGATCAAACTTCACAATGCAAGATAAACACCATGAATTAAACATAAAACCGGTACCGTGTTTTTTCAAAATATCTTCGTTAGTAACGTGTTAATTGATAAAGATCCTTGTGTTAACATAATGCCAAACTAAATTTTTGAAAAATTGGGTACTAGTGATCTTTTTCCTCTTAATATCCTATTTTTCTCTCTAACCGAAAAATGATAAAAGCCAAGGGGATGATAGAGGAAATCTTAATTCAAACAAATCAAATGGTGGTACCAACTGACATTATCATCTTAGATGTGCTCAGCTCGTGTTTGGACAACCATTCATAAAAACCCATCAAAGCTTAGTCAAACGGAAGCAAAACAACCTACCAATTCAATTAGGGACTGACAAATGGTACGTCAATCTTGACCAATCAATGAAATATCCAATTGGCAATGACGACCCTCTAATTGAAGATGAAGTAGAGCCACCCGATAAGAAACAGAAGAGCAACTCGTCGAGAGGAGGATGCCATCGAACAAACCTTTTCGACCATCGACCTTAATAAAGAAGAAAATAAGCGGTATCTTGAAGACTCACCATCGTTTGAACTCAAGGAACTACCAAAGGTCTAGAATACGCATTCTTAGACGATCATGATAAGCTCCCCGTCATCTTTTGTTCAAAACTAACCCTTTTTGAAAAAGAAAAATTAATAAAACTTTTGAAAAACATAAAAAAGCAATCGCATGGAAACTTATGGACATCAAAGGCATCAGTCCATCCATGTGCACACATAAAATTTGTCACACCCCGACCCGCAGCGGAAATAAGAGTCGGGGCATAATTGGGTTATCACCAAAGCACATGACATTTACTATTATGTTTCATAATTAAATGAAGTCAAAGTTACATTTCTCAAACATTCAAACACGTTCATTCATTACAAAGGAAAATAACCAAACATAATAATCCAAATACTAAATCGTTTTATTTCTTCTAATCCAGATCCTACGTGTTCCTAGCTGCTGCTGGTTCACCTGTATCATGTGTAAAATGGGAGGTTTTTGGGTCAACATAAGTTGGCGAGTGAACCTTATAGATAAACATTTAATAATGATTTTTCTGGTTAGTTTATCAATAAATATTGTGCATAATCATAAAAGAGCATATGTATGAAATCAAGCAATGGCAACATCAGTTACAATTATAACATACATTAACAATCGATAGCATACATGAACATACCAACATCATATGATAATTAACATAAATGAACTTTGAGATCAAGGCTCAATCAAACGGAGCCGATCGTATTGCATGAACTAAAAATGTAAATTGAACTGTGCGCTCAAGGCTCAATCAAACGGAGCCGAGCGTATTGCATGTATTGAAATGTAAATAAAATGATCGATCAAGGCTCAATCAAACGGAGCCGATCGTGCGGGCACGCCCTGATCAACCGCATAATAAAATGGGGATCAAACTCAACCTCGAGGGATGGGGAGCTACGGCCTCAGCAATTGCATGTACTGAAATAATAATTTGTAAACAATAATAACTACTTATCAGCAACAACTAACACACATGTCATGATATGATATATGCACAATAACTTAGTTATAATAAGTAAATGAACAAGACACATGATACACCCCAAAGATGTGATTAAAACGGGGAATTTGAAGGGTTCACTCACATTGGGTGCGTTGGATTTGAGTTGGTGAGATGCGCACGATTTAGACGAAGCGAGTCAACGAGGAATCACTGACCTAAATAATAATGGGAAAAATATATTAAATGGATGGATTTTATTAAAGATTTTAATGGGATTTTTAGATATATTTTTGTGAGTTTATGGCTATTTTCTATCCTTAAAAATGTTATTTTTAAGTATTTTTAATTGATTTTTAATTTAAATTAAACAAATAAATATTTAAAAAAAAAAAAATATTTTTTTCTACTGTTTGACCGTTGACCGTTGACCGGTTCGGTCAGCGGTAATACTTGCGCCGTGCGGGATTCGAACCGGTGACCTTCCGTTCACGCGCACGTAGCTCTACCAACTGAGCTACGTGACTAACCCGTTAGAAATCCAGTTCTTATTATATTTATACACTTATTCGAATTTACCGAAAATTCCTTTATTTTGCAAAACGTTTTAATCTCATTGAACAGGTGTTTGGGACGGGACTCGATCGCGCGACGTGTAGTTTGTTTTGCACACAGTCCACCGCTGGACTGTGTGTCTAACCCGGTTATATTCTTGATTTATATTATACTTAACAACTACTCGTTTCAACCCGGTTAGTTTATGAATAAAAAGGAATGTTTATTACGCAGAGTGTGTGTAGTAAGGATCGAACTCGCGACGTGATTATAAAATGTGCACACAGTCCACCGCTGGACTGTGTGTCTAACCCGTTTATAAACCGAATTTTAATTACTCTTATGTTCTGAAATAAGTTCATCTTCTTCGTCGTATAAACTGTCAGCGCATTCCAACTGGTTAAGATTGGATTTTGCGACTTAAACACTATCAGTAATTCAATATTAAGGAATGGAAAAAGTTTAAAGAACAGGATTTACCGATTGGAGATAAACACAGGAATCCGGCGAGAGTTTTGTCGGTGCAGAAATTGAGCTCCGACTGTTGGAACAATTAACGGTGTGGGTCGATTAATTATAGAGTTAAATCATCTAAACAAGGTTTAAATGAAGTGTAGGATGTCTTACCCTTTCACAGCGAAACTCCGGCAATTTCAGGAACTTTCCGGCGAAAATGGGATTTCCGATAAGTGTTGGCTAAGATTGGTTCTGATGATGGAATTGTGTTAGAGATTGACTAATCACATGATTTAAACAAAAAGAGTCGAAGAATTTACCGTGAAAATGCAAGTCCCGGTTTTCCGGTGAGTTGCAGAAAATTTCCGGCGATCGATTTTAGAAGGTTTTACGGCTCAGAGTCTTGACGAAAATGAAATTGAGTGTTGATGTGGTAGTTATGAAACGCGCAAATGATCAGGACTTGGATTAAATCAGAGATTGGTACATTTTCAGTTACAAATACCGAAAGTGATGAGAACTTTAAGTTCAATCAATTAGGACTTAATTGGAAACCGATATTCATCGGTTATGAGCTAGACAAACGAAGTCGAAAAGATTCAGCGTTCAATTTGCCGATTTCCGTTATTCAGCTATCACTATCCGTTAATTCGTGTTTGCGTATAAAACTCAATTGTTTTCCTAATATCAACAGAAAACAATTAGTGGCGGAGTGGTTTGGAGACGGAAGATAAGTTGTTGTATGCAGTTGACCCGGGTTCGAGTCCGGTCAGCTCCAAATATTTTTTATTTATTTTATTTTAACTTTTTATCAAATATAATTTTTATAGTTTAGTTTATATATTAATTATGTAACGTTTAAACTCAAAATACTCATAAATACTTAATGTCATTTCATAACTTGGTATTTGATTACAAAACGGAGCGGGTTTTGGAGACCCGATTTATACAAATGTTACAGTATCCCCTACTTTTAGGAATTTCGTCCCGAAATTCAAACAGTTGAAGTAGTAGGGAAAAGATGAGGGTATTTTTCACGCATTGAGTCTTCACGTTCCCAAGTAAACTCAGGTCCCCGTTTCGACTCCCAGCGTACCCTAACAATAGGAATTCGACTTCGACGTAGACGCTTTTCTCCATAGTCCATAATCTCTACTGGCCTTTCAATAAAATGCATGGATTCATCAATCTGAATATCCTCCAGTGGAATATGAAGATTCTCATCAGCGAGGCACTTCTTCAAGTTCGACACGTGGAATGTGGGATGAATTCTGTCGAGTTCTTCCGGTAGGTCAAGCTTGTAAGCTACAGGACCTACTCTTTCGAGTATCTTGAAAGGTCCTACGTAACGTGGTGCTAGCTTTCCCTTTTGACCAAAACGAACTACTCCCTTCCACGGTGACACTTTTAAAAGCACATGATCACCAACGCTAAACTCCAAGGGCTTCCGTCGTTTATATGCGTAGCTCTTTTGACGACTTTGAGCCGCTAGAAGATTGTTTCGGATTTGATGAATCTTATCTGTTGTTTCTTGGATCAATTCCGGACCAGTAATTTGGGCTTCCCCAATTTCGTGCCAACAAACAGGAGATCGACACTTTCGACCATATAAAGCTTCAAAAGGTGCCATGCCGATGCTAGAATGATAACTGTTGTTGTACGAAAATTCGACTAACGGTAGGTGGGCGTCCCAATTTCCCTTGAAGTCTATGATACATGCTCTAAGCATGTCCTCAAGGGTTTGAATGGTGCGCTCAGACTGTCCATCAGTTTGAGGATGATAAGCGGTACTGAGATCTAGTCGAGTGCCCATAGCGGATTGTACTGCCTGCCATGTTCGTGAGGTGAAGCGACCATCACGATCAGAAATAATACTTAACGGAACTCCATGACGGCTGACGATTTCGTTGATATAAATACGAGCAAGCTTTTCGTTCTTGAAATCTTCTCGAATAGGGATAAAGTGAGCTGATTTTGTGAGTCGGTCTATAATCACCCATATAGTGTCATACCCACTAGAAGTGCGAGGTAACCCGGTAATGAAATCCATGGTTATATTTTCCCACTTCCAGACAGGTATTTCTGGTTGGACCAGAAGTCCTGAGGGTCTTTGGTGTTCAGCCTTTACTTTGGAACAAGTGAGACACTTGGAAACAAAAACGGCAATATCTTTCTTCATTCCAGGCCACCAATAGGTGTACCGTAGGTCTTGATACATCTTATCGGCTCCTGGGTGTATAGAATATCGCGACTTATGGGCTTCATGCATGAGTGTTTCACGAAGATTGATGTGGTTAGGAATCCATATACGATCTAGGTAATACAAAATACCATCAGATTTAGTTTCCAGCTTTAGCTCGGCTCCACAGGACATCTCTTTTTGTACATCTTCCTCTGTTATTGAAACGTGTTGTGCTTCTCGAATTTGATCCTTAATATTGGTTATAATTTGCGAACATAGAAGATGAATGGAGTTCGCATAACCCTTTCGACTAAGTGCATCAGCCACCACATTCGCTTTACCAGGGTGGTATCTGATTTCACAGTCGTAATCATTTAGGAGTTCGACCCATCTTCGTTGCCTCATATTTAACTCTTTCTGATTGAAGATATGTTGAAGACTCTTGTGGTCAGTGTATATTTCACACTTCGTACCATAAAGATAATGTCTCCATATCTTAAGAGCGAATACAACGGCTCCAAGTTCAAGGTCATGAGTGGTGTAGTTCTTTTCGTGTGTCTTGAGTTGCCTTGAGGCATAAGCTATGACTTTTCCTCTTTGCATGAGAACACATCCTAATCCTTGCCCTGACGCGTCGCAATAGACTACAAAATCATCACAACCTTCAGGAAGAGTGAGGATTGGTTCATCACAAAGTTTTTGCTTGAGAGTTTGAAAAGCTTCTTCTTGCTTGGGCCCCCATACAAATGGTTTCCCTTTATGGGTTAAAGCCGTGAGTGGCACCGCAATGCGAGAGAAGTTTGAAATGAATCGACGATAGTAACCAACAAGTCCAAGAAAAGACCTTACTTCGGTTGGCGTACGTGGAGCTTGCCATTCTTGAACTGCTTTGATCTTTGATGGGTCCACATGTATTCCTTTGTCATTGACCACATGCCCAAGAAATTGCACCTCTTTTAACCAGAATTCACATTTAGAGAACTTGGCATAAAGCTTTTCCTTTTCTAGAAGTGCAAGAACAAGTCGCAGATGACGCTCATGATCAGCTTTGGATTTTGAATAGATAAGAATATCGTCAATGAACACAATAACAAATCGATCAAGGTAAGGTTTGCAGACTCTATTCATTAGGTCCATGAAAACAGCTGGTGCGTTGGTTAATCCAAACGGCATAACCATGAATTCATAGTGACCATGTCGAGTTCGAAAAGCAGTTTTAGGGACGTCTTCTTCATGCACCCTAAGCTGATGATAGCCCGATCGAAGGTCGATTTTCGAAAAGCAACTGACACCTTGTAGTTGGTCAAGAAGGTCATCTATACGAGGTAAAGGATATCGATTTTTGATAGTTAACTTGTTGAGCTCTCTGTAATCGATGCACATGCGAAAAGATCCATCCTTCTTCTTTACAAAAAGTACAGGTGCACCCCAAGGCGATGAGCTGGGGCGTATAAATCCCTTGTCAGTCAACTCTTGCAATTGACTGGCTAGCTCTTGCATTTCAGAGGGGGCTAACCTATATGGAGATTTTGCCACTGGTGTAGCACCAGGTATAAGATCGATACGAAATTCGACATCTCTGATTGGAGGAAGTCCTGAAATGTTGTCAGGAAAAACTTGTGGAAAATCTTTTACAACAGGAATATCTTCAAGTTTCTTTTCTGCGGTCCCCTTCTTGATGATATGGGCTAAAAACGCGACATAATTCTTGCGAAGGTATTTCTGAGCTTGAAGACAAGACATTAAGTTGAGTCCTTTCGCCGAGGTTTCTCCAATAATTCGAAGAGTCTGACCGTTTGAAAGAGGAATACGAATAAATTTCTCACGACATACAACCTCCGCATTATGCTGACTGAGCCAATCCATTCCGATTATGATGTCGAAACTTCCCAGCTTCATAGGAATAAGATCGACTGAGAAATCGTGGTCGTTTAGGGTGAGCGTACAGTTACGTAAAATAGAGTCTAACGAAACTGGTTTCCCATCTGCAACTTCCACCGTTATGGATTCCGCGAGCTTATCTCGATTTTTACTTAAGATAGGTTCAAATTCTAATGACACGAAACTTCTATCCGCACCAGTATCAAATAACATAGAGGCATATCTACCATTTATAAGAAACGTACCGTTGACTACATTGCCGTCATCCTGGCCTGGTTTGCGTTAATATTGAAAGCCCTTCCTCTAGCAGGTGGAGGAGCTTGGTTTGCTTGGTTCACAGGTTTGGCTTGGGCCTGAGCATGAATAATATTGACCAGTCTTGGACATGAGTTCCTGAAATGACTTGGATCCCCACAATTGAAACATGCCCGCATAGGTTGGCCCATAGGGTAGCTGGGTTGATAGTATGTTTGGGCTAAATGTTGAGTGGGTGGAAATGGTTGTTGTTGTTGGGCTTGACCCATAAATTGTTGGTGGGTTTGGGTTATAGGTTGGTGGCGGTTTGTTCGTTGAGGTGCGCGGCAGTGTTGTACAATGTGTCCAGCGCGACCGCAGCTGGTACAGTATTGGCAAGGATAGTCAGGGGAGTGGTGATACTGACAACGGTTACATTTTGGTAGTGGTCCTGTGTATGGTCTTTTGTATGGCGCGGGTGGAGGAGTGGCTTGAGTGATGGGTGCAGCAGGAACAGGGGTGTTGGTGTGGGTGACTGCAAAGTTCCTGTTGTTACGCTTCCTCTTGTTAGCAAATTTAGAGGAAGGAGTGTGGTGGTTTGAGGTTTGTCCCTCAGCAGGGGTTTTCTTCTTTTCTTCCTTGAACTTCCCATTGCGAATTCGGTTTTCGGTCAGTTCTGTTGCCAACTCCATGGCAGCTTCGAGTGTTACCGGTGAAACGCTGAGGACCGAATCTTGGATTTTCGAGGGAAGTCCTCGAATGTAATGTTCGATCAGACGGTAGGTTGGAGTGAATAAGTTTGGTACCATCTGGTTCAACTCCAAGAACCGTTTGTTGTAAGTAGAGTGATCACCATCTTTTTGCTTCAGGGCATGAAATTCATCTTCCAATTTCTTAATCTCACTCCTAGGACAGAATCGCCTAGTCATGATTTCCCTTAACTCCTCCCAAGTTAAGGCCATCGCATCTTCCGTTCCCCTCTTTCCCTTCTCGGTATTCCACCAAGTGAGAGCTACACCAAGTAGTCTCCCGGTGGCATAACGAACTTTGCGATCCTCAGGACAATCGCAGTTTAAGAAAACGTTTTCCATCTCCTCGAACCAACGCAGGAGAGCAGTGACTCCCTCAGTCCCTTCGAATTTTGGGGGATCGCAGGACTTAAAATGTTTGTAGGTGCATTTGCTGGTAGGAGGGTTGTTGATGATCTGGTCCCGTTGTTGAGGAGGGTTAGTAGGATTTGCAGCAAGGGCTTGTTGTACTTGTACTACGATGTCAGGTAATATCGTGGCCATTTGATTCGCGATATGAGTGGCCAAACGTTCCCGAGAATTTTCTGATTTCCTACTCCTTCGATGCGATCTAGACGACATCTACAGGATCATAAAATGAGAAGATTGTGAGTTTATGGTATCTTTTAGGTGTCATGTGTCTTAAAAAAAAATGAAAATAACATAAATATCAATAATGCAACTACATCCGAAGGATGTCTTGGGTTCGCTCATGTTGGGCCTCAAATGTCCCCCATACCTTCACCTATATAGTCATGTGGGCCCCCATGGCTATTGGCTTGGTAGGATTCACATTAGTATTGGCAATTTAACACTCGCATCCCCCGAATGCTAACCACAAAATATGCTCATGAGATGTTTGGTCGGAACGTGCCCAGGTGTAGACACAATGACAACTCAAAGTGGGATTAGCTCTCACGACGTTTGGTATAGCATGCTTTGGCCTAATAGGTATTTCGTACTCTCATCGTTAGTCCCCAGGTAGGCAAACTGGTCCTTTATTTTGGATTTATACGAATGCCAGCCTAGACAGGACGTTCCGACTACCGGTACTAGTACCCTTCCAGTTACTACATGCCCGTCATGAGAACTCACTTTGATGAGATTTGAAAACACGAAAATCATTGTAAAATCAATCATGATGTGGTGTGTGCTTGCATGGATGTGATATGTTATGATCATACGATTTCATGATAGGCATTATCTGATAATACATACTTATGAACATGCTTGAACAATATCAAATGTAACATTTTAACATAAACATATAAACATCATGAAATTTGGCATATAACACACAAAATTCTTATAAGTTTCTAATCGACTATAGTATAGGCTCTAAGGGTCTAATAACCTATCCTATATCCCTATAGTCATGGCTCTGATACCAATCTGTCACACCCCGACCCGCAGCGGAAATAAGAGTCGGGGCATAATTGGGTTATCACCAAAGCACATGACATTTACTATTATGTTTCATAATTAAATGAAGTCAAAGTTACATTTCTCAAACATTCAAACATGTTCATTCATTACAAAGGAAAATAACCAAACATAATAATCCAAATACTAAATCGTTTTATTTCTTCTAATCCAGGTCCTACGTGTTCCTAGCTGCTGCTGGTTCACCTGTATCATGTGTAAAATGGGAGGTTTTTGGGTCAACATAAGTTGGCGAGTGAACCTTATAGATAAACATTTAATAATGATTTTTCTGGTTAGTTTATCAATAAAATATTGTGCATAATCATAAAAGAGCATATGTATGAAATCAAGCAATGGCAACATCAGTTACAATTATAACATACATTAACAATCGATAGCATACATGAACATACCAACATCATATGATAATTAACATAAATGAACTTTGAGATCAAGGCTCAATCAAACGGAGCCGATCGTATTGCATGAACTAAAAATGTAAATTGAACTGTGCGCTCAAGGCTCAATCAAACGGAGCCGAGCGTATTGCATGTATTGAAATGTAAATAAAATGATCGATCAAGGCTCAATCAAACGGAGCCGATCGTGCGGGCACGCCCTGATCAACCGCATAATAAAATGGGGATCAAACTCAACCTCGAGGGATGGGGAGCTACGGCCTCAGCAATTGCATGTACTGAAATAATAATTTGTAAACAATAATAACTACTTATCAGCAACAACTAACACACATGTCATGATATGATATATGCACAATAACTTAGTTATAATAAGTAAATGAACAAGACACATGATACACCCCAAAGATGTGATTAAAACGGGGAATTTGAAGGGTTCACTCACATTGGGTGCGTTGGATTTGAGTTGGTGAGATGCGCACGATTTAGACGAAGCGAGTCAACGAGGAATCACTGACCTAAATAATAATGGGAAAAATATATTAAATGGATGGATTTTATTAAAGATTTTAATGGGATTTTTAGATATATTTTTGTGAGTTTATGGCTATTTTCTATCCTTAAAAATGTTATTTTTAAGTATTTTTAATTGATTTTTAATTTAAATTAAACAAATAAATATTTAAAAAAAAAAAAAAAAATTTTTTCTACTGTTTGACCGTTGACCGGTTCGGTCAGCGGTAATACTTGCGCCGTGCGGGATTCGAACCGGTGACCTTCCGTTCACGCGCACGTAGCTCTACCAACTGAGCTACGTGACTAACCCGTTAGAAATCCAGTTCTTATTATATTTATACACTTATTCGAATTTACCGAAAATTCCTTTATTTTGCAAAACGTTTTAATCTCATTGAACAGGTGTTTGGGACGGGACTCGATCGCGCGACGTGTAGTTTGTTTTGCACACAGTCCACCGCTGGACTGTGTGTCTAACCCGGTTATATTCTTGATTTATATTATACTTAACAACTACTCGTTTCAACCCGGTTAGTTTATGAATAAAAAGGAATGTTTATTACGCAGAGTGTGTGTAGTAAGGATCGAACTCGCGACGTGATTATAAAATGTGCACACAGTCCACCGCTGGACTGTGTGTCTAACCCGTTTATAAACCGAATTTTAATTACTCTTATGTTCTGAAATAAGTTCATCTTCTTCGTCGTATAAACTGTCAGCGCATTCCAACTGGTTAAGATTGGATTTTGCGACTTAAACACTATCAGTAATTCAATATTAAGGAATGGAAAAAGTTTAAAGAACAGGATTTACCGATTGGAGATAAACACAGGAATCCGGCGAGAGTTTTGTCGGTGCAGAAATTGAGCTCCGACTGTTGGAACAATTAACGGTGTGGGTCGATTAATTATAGAGTTAAATCATCTAAACAAGGTTTAAATGAAGTGTAGGATGTCTTACCCTTTCACAGCGAAACTCCGGCAATTTCAGGAACTTTCCGGCGAAAATGGGATTTCCGATAAGTGTTGGCTAAGATTGGTTCTGATGATGGAATTGTGTTAGAGATTGACTAATCACATGATTTAAACAAAAAGAGTCGAAGAATTTACCGTGAAAATGCAAGTCCCGGTTTTCCGGTGAGTTGCAGAAAATTTCCGGCGATCGATTTTAGAAGGTTTTACGGCTCAGAGTCTTGACGAAAATGAAATTGAGTGTTGATGTGGTAGTTATGAAACGCGCAATTGATCAGGACTTGGATTAAATCAGAGATTGGTACATTTTCAGTTACAAATACCGAAAGTGATGAGAACTTTAAGTTCAATCAATTAGGACTTAATTGGAAACCGATATTCATCGGTTATGAGCTAGACAAACGAAGTCGAAAAGATTCAGCGTTCAATTTGCCGATTTCCGTTATTCAGCTATCACTATCCGTTAATTCGTGTTTGCGTATAAAACTCAATTGTTTTCCTAATATCAACAGAAAACAATTAGTGGCGGAGTGGTTTGGAGACGGAAGATAAGTTGTTGTATGCAGTTGACCCGGGTTCGAGTCCGGTCAGCTCCAAATATTTTTATTTATTTTATTTTAACTTTTTATCAAATATAATTTTTATAGTTTAGTTTATATATTAATTATGTAACGTTTAAACTCAAAATACTCATAAATACTTAATGTCATTTCATAACTTGGTATTTGATTACAAAACGGAGCGGGTTTTGGAGACCCGATTTATACAAATGTTACAAAATTTTAATGAAAGATAACTATAAAACGGTAATACAACCCCAAAGAAGAGTAAATCCAAACATGCAAGAAGTGGTTAAAAATGAAGTCATCAAGCTACTAGACGCCGGACTCATCTACCCTATCTTCGATAGCCCTTGGGTAAGTCCCGTCCAAGTAGTACCAAAAAAAGGAGGTATGACGGTTATAACTAATGAAAAAATGAACTCACACCAACAAGAACCGTCACTAGATGGAGGGTTTGTATTGACTATCGCAAATTAAACGAGGCAACAAGGAAATATCCCTCTCCTTTGCCATTTATCGACCAAATGCTAGAAATACTATCCGGTCATAAATTTTATTGTTTTTTAGATGGTTTCTCTGGATATTTTCAAATTCCCATAGCAACGGAGGACCAAGAAAAAACAACTTTTACATGTCCCTATGGAACTTTTGCTTATCGACGCATGCCTTTTGGTCTACGCAATGCCCCCGCAACATTTCAACGTTGCATGGTGGCCATATTCCATGACAAGATAAAAAAACCATGGAAGTTTTCATGGTTGATTTTTCTATCTTTGGAGATACATTTAACTAAGGCCTCGATAATCTTGAACGAATGCTATCCCGATGTGAGGAAACTAACCTGGCCCTAAATTGGGAAAAAATCAATTTCATGGTAACTGTTGGGCTTATACAATAAAGGTTTACACATTAGTGCTAATTTGGGCTTTTGGAGGGTTTTGGGCTTCCTACTGCCTTATGGGCCTAGGGTTGTAACTGTTGGGCTTGGTGATTAGTATAAATATATGTATTAGGTCATTGTTTATGGGTTAGAGAGTTGTAACTGAAAAACTTGTATCAGACACTATTCTGGTGTATGCAAGTTGATTTTGATTCAAGAGATTGTTCTTCTTCCTAATCTTTATTTCCTCAATTGATTAGGTTTACGATACCTGTTAGGTCCGATTTCGGGACTTACAATTGTTATCAGAGCCTGCTGTACAATACAGGTTCCGGGTATCGCAGATTGAAGAGCTGATCGGAAGTGGAGTTGTTGCTGTTCAACCCGGATTACTGTTCAGAATCAAAGAATTGTTGTGTTTGATCGGAATTGCTACTGTTCTGAAAAACACGAAGAAGCTCTGATGATTTCAGATTTGATACTGTTGCAGATTCCGAAGAACTCGAAGAAGCTTCACGGATTTCGAATTTGCTACTGTTGAAGATCCCAAAGAACACGAAGGAGATCATCCATCTCGGATTGATCCCGGACTACTGTTCAATTGCTACTATTTCGGATCTGAAACACTGTTGGTGGTTAACTGTTGCTGGGAATTCGGACTACTGTTACAGGAAATTCGGACTACTATTGCATTTGGATAAGGACTAGATTCCGGACTGATTTCATTCCGGATTCTTCCTGATTCCGGATTCATTTCAAACCAGCTTTCATTCCGGATTTTCTTCCATTCCGGACCAACATCATTCCGGATTTCTTATTTCAGATACACACTGCTCTCTGGATTATCATTTCGGATTTTTCTATTTCGGATTGTTTTCGGATCTGGCCATCTCTGATTTGACCATCTCGGATTCAACCATTTCGGATTTGCCTATCTCGGAGTTGTCTGTTCCGGACTCATTTCGGACACTATTTGGGATATATTCTGATCACTGTTCATTATAAAATTTAGAATTAACTTAAATTTAAATTTACTTGGCAATTTTAATAAAGTTAACCATGATGAACAATTACATGACAACTCAAGATTTGACCAATGCCACTTTGGCTGCACTGCAATCACAGACTCTGGCCCTCCATCAGGAATTATATCATGTGATTGGCACTTCAACTAAAGTGCCCTGTCTGTTGTATGGAGATGAGTATTATGAACGGAAGTTCAGATTCGAGCAATATTGCAAGGCCAAAGAACCTGGGGTGTGGAGGTGCATTATGAATGGTCCTCGAACGATTGTATACAGTACATAATAAGATCCGGATACAAAGATTCCAAAGCCCAGTCACTGGTGGACTCCAGAAGATGTGAAAATCATTGATGAAGATGAAAAGGCTTCAGATGTATTGACAATGGCACTTGGACCTGACATTTCAATTGCGGTCAAAAATTGCAAGACCGCTAAAGAAGTGTGGAGTCAATTGCAAAATCTTTATGAGGGAAATGCGGATATGAAGGCCAGCAGAGTAAATCAGCTGAATCAACAATTCAGCTCATTTAATCACATTTACGGGGAAACCATTGAGAACCAGATCCGGAGATATGTAAAACTCGTTTCCCAGATGATATCAACTAAGATTACTCTTACCAATAGTGCTATGAACAAACAGCTGTTAAATTCATTACCGAAGAAAATGTTGCAATGATCAAGAAGCCGAAGAATCTGAATGATGTCACTCTCACAAAAATGATAGCTACTATTAAATCGTGTGAGATCAATAATAAGCAGAGAGACATCAATCATCAGAGTAGTTTGATGGCCGCCGGTATTACAGGGCAAAATGCAGCATTAATTTCACAAAATCTGGTTTAAAGCCCTCTACAAGGAAGTTCTCACACACCGGGTAGCTCAAACGTGGTTTACAGTCCTCTTGCCACACCACAGAAGACTCAGTATGTCTATGGTCGTCAGTCTCAGACTCCTACTGTGATTTCTGCTGCCCAAGTTCAGACACAGTACCATGCGCAGTATCCTAACATGGTGTTCAGTCCTGCCATTCCAGCTGCAGCTCAACAAGGCGGCATTCCTTAATCTGCTGCTCCAGCACCGGCTCTTGCTCAAGCTGTGTCCAATTCTGCTTTTCTTACTAAGGAAAATGAAGAGAAATTGGCCATAGCTGCTTCAATGATCAACAGCTTGAATGCCTTTTTAGAAGGTGACCTGACTCCCCCATATATTCTTCCAACTGAAGTAGATCAAATAATGGAAGAGGATCTGGACGAGATTGATGTGTCCTGGAATCTTGCAATGGCTGCCTTCTGTGTCAAAAAGTTTCAAAAGAAGTATGGGCTGCAACCATTGTCAAATCTTGAGACTGGACTCACAAAAGATAAACTCAGGTGTTACAGATGTCATGAGCCAGGACATTTTGCAAGGGAGTGCAAGAAGCCGCCATATGGATATGTGTCATCCAGAGTGGCAGACATACAGAGCAGTGACAGACAGCTGGTGCCAGTCTCTCCCTCAAAGTCTACTACAAGTCCCTCAAGCAGCTCTGGCGGGAAATCAACAGCGTTGGTGGCACATCAGCACGAAGGATTCAACTGGGAAGATGCTGCAGCTCAGATGGAGACTTTGAATCTTTCTAAGAACAGTAACCACTGCATGATGGCGCAGACAACTGAGACACCAGATAACGGTAAATCGAATTGTCTTTTCTGATAGTTATCATTTTAAATAATCACAAATGCGCGCCCATAATTCAACTCTTGTAGCTGAATACCAGCAAGCTGCATCACAGAACATCGTCCTTAAACATAAGAACAAGCTTCTTATGGAAAAGGTCGAAGCTCAAAAACAAGATATAGCTCAGCTAAAGCTTGACTTGAACCAACAACAATGTTGGGTATACGACTATAAGCTAAAATTAGCTGTAAAGGACGTAAAACTTCAAGCAGCCTTAGCCAAGCTAAATTCCTTGACAGGGAAGTTTCACGAAAATGAAATAAATGCAAAAAAAATTGAAACTTCCAGCAAGCTGGTCAAGGACTTGTGTGATCTACAGCTTAATTACCAGAAAAATTACACAAAAGGTCTTGGGTACAATAGGGCTCCTCCACCATATAATCATAACTACACAAGAATGCCTGAATCTGAGGCTGATCTAGAAAATGCAGAAAATATGATGTATGGTAAACCTTCAGATTATCTTTCTAAACCGTGGAAGCCCTATTACCCAAAGTTCTCCAAGCCAACTGAACTCCAGAGGGATGATGTTTTCGTTACTTCCGCACCACTTTCACATGAATCTGGTGACCATCCATCTTGTAGTTCAAATGATTTAGAGAAAGTGACGCCTAAGGAAGAGGCAACTACATCATCCACAGAATCTAAAGGAGAAAATTCTTCTTAAACTGAAACTGACTTAGTGAACGATACTAACGTTTCTACCTCATGTGCAGAAGAAATATTAGTTGAGGATGTTACAGATGGTGATCAAGAAGAATGTCTGAATGCAAATTCAGACAATTCAGCTGCTGATTATGAATTTTATAGACCTGCTTTTGACATTTTGAATCAATTTCTTGCGGAACAATTTAAATTCTCAGACAGTGTTGGTTGTGTTGATAAGACAGGCGGTTTTAATTCTAGTTTTTCATCTAATGCTGATGTTTTGAATGCGACTAATAACTTTGATAACTCTCGTGATGAAAACATGAATTTTGCTACAGGTACAACATTGATAGATGATTCGATTTCCTCAGTTCCTACTGAAGAGACTAGAAGTTCTTCTCCAGAGGTTCCGTCTGTTGATGCTAATCCCAGGGTTGACAGTGAGAAATTCAACCAACCAACTGACCATGTGAAGAATGACGTTGGCATAGTTCTAGAAGAAACGGGCAAGTCAGCTTCTTCAAACAAAGAACAATGGATTAATTTTGAAATGACAGAAGATGAGCATTCTCTTTCTGCTGATTCAGATAAAAATCTTGAAAATGAATCTGAATCGGACTCTCAAACTTTTCAAAATTTAGAGATTCATTCTACTTGTAATGTTTCAAGCTCATCTCCTGGAAGTTCAGAAAAGGATGTCCCTGCTGAGCCACCTGTCTCCTCTGCAGAATCTGTCATATAAAGTGATTTGAAAACTAAAAATAAGAAGCGATGAACACGTCGATCCAAAAAGAAGAAAAACAAACAGGCGTCTTAAACAAATGTAAAGGCAACTGCGGAGTCACTTCTTCACTCTGAGAAATTGACTCACTAGCCCCAAACTGAATCTGTTAAGCAACCAGCTGAACAGAAATCAGTTAAATTTACGCCTAAGTCTACACACTCCGAATTGTCTAATTCAAATCACAAAACTAACAAGTGTGCTGATGGTTGTGCGCAGGCAACAGCCAAGATCAACACTGTGCATCAGCGGTCAGTACCCGCAAGCAAGAAACTGACTGAAAAATTACCTAGAATTTCCCAAGCTGAACGGACTGTTTTCTTCCAAAAGAGGCAAACCTGTTTCAACTGTGGATTTCCCAGGCATATTGCGCGAAATAGTCAAAAGGCTTTTACACCTTTTAAAGCATTATACTCAAAATATCAGAAAGCTATGCCTAATCCCCTAAATCAGGCTCGATTTACTATGGCTAAGCCCTCGGATCAAGACTGGAACATGGCCAAGAAACAAACTCACATATCTCCAACCCCCTTCAGGTTTTATGAATTCTTCTAGCACTCCAAGGATTGTGCAGAAGTCTGACTCGCTAACCTGGAGGCCTAAACTCTTGACCAAGATTCAGTCTTCTGCCCCCATATCCAACAAATCAAAAGCATCATCGACCTCATCCTCAACTAATTTAACTTTCCGTGAGGTTATTTATGTTGATGCAAATGTCATGCCCAGATCTTCAATGGCCTAGGTCGTAGCCTCTAACTAAAACCTGTTGAAATGTGCAGGAACAGCTCGGGCGAACTCTCTTCAGACTCTGGTATATTGACAGTGGCTGTTCCAGGCACATGACTAGGGACATCTCGCAGTTGAATGATTCAGTTTTTGATGGCGGGTTTGTCTCCTTCGCAGGTGGTGAGACCGGAAAGATCACTATGAGAGGAACGGTATGCAACGGAGCTCTCAGCTTTAAGAACGTGAACTACGTACAAGATTTGAAGCATAGTCTTTTGAGTGTGTCTCAGCTCTGTGACAATCATTTGGATGTTCTCTTTACCAAGATAGGGTGTTATGTACTGAAACCAGGACTTATTATTCCGGATGATAGGATTCTTCTATAAGCCGTTTGAAAAGGAAATGCGTATGTCATCGAAATGAACAAGGCTCCCTCTGACAAGCTCACTTGCTTATTCTCGTCGACAGCTGAGCACGATGCAATGCTATGGCATAGTCGACTAGGACACATCAACATGAAGAACTTAAATCGACTTACAAAAGGTGGTTTAGTTAGAGATCTACCAGTTTGCGATTTATGTAGGTTGAAAAGTGTGAATTATGTGCACGTGGGAAAAAACATCGACAACCGCACAAATCTAAAACCGCCCCTTCCACGTCTCAAGTCTTAGAATTGCTTCATATGGATCTTTTTGGTCCGATAGATATTCTGACCATTGGCGGGAACGCATACTGTCTGGTCATTATTGATGACTACTCACGATTCACCTTGGTTTTCTTTTTGGCACATAAAAGTGAAACCGCTGAGTTAGTTAAACAGTTCGTCACATTTATGGAGAACCAGACAGACACCGTGAAGGCTATTCGTTGTGATAATGGAATAGAGTTTAAGAATGTTAACTTAAATTCTTTCTTCTCCTCCAAGAGTATTGACCGACAATTTAGTGCAGCCAGAACTCCACAACAAAATGGGGTTGCAGAACGGAGAAATCGAACATTAATTGAAGCTGCACGTACTATGTTGGTTAAATCCGAGCTACCTCTCATTTTTGGGTAGAAGCAATCAATACCGCCCGTTATATTCAGAATCATGCCCTGATCAACAAAAGACACATGAAGACTCCGTATGAAGTGGTTGAAGGTCGCAAACCTTCGGTCAAGCATTTCCGCAAGTTTGGATGCCCTTGTGTTCTCCTGCTCATGGATGCTAAAGGGAAATTTGAATCACGTGGGGATCCATGCATCTTCATTGGATATTCCAAAAACACTTCATATCGTGTCAATAATAACATCAAGAAAATGGTAGTTGAAACCTACAATGTGGGTTGGCTGGAGGAAAATCCCAAGGACACACGCATTGGTCCTGACTTGCTGTATGATTATTCCACCTTGTTTAACCATGTTGATGTCCCTTCTAATGTGTCTGCAGGTACAAGCAAAAATTCTGAACTTCCAACGATGCCCATCTCACCCGAAGACGATGCCGATGCTGCACAGCTGCATGAGACTTCAAAGAAGCTGTGTGTGGATCCACCTGGATTTAATGAAGCTATATCTACTCCTTCACCAGTATCGCAACATCAAGAAACGGCATCTGATTAGACTCCTCAGGATGATTCCCTTGAAGTTGACGCTCCAAACACAGAGCCTCCTACGACAAATGAAGGGTATGCTCCTCCTGATGTCTTGGGTTCATCTCTGTTTCCTGAGCCTACACCGCCAGACTATTCTGTTGATTCATCAGTCAACACTCCTACCGGTGTAACAAATGAGGGGGAGTCATCTGGAGTTGCTTCAGCGAGTGTTACCAACCTGTAAACGGATCTTCTTGTCCCTGCTACGCCAATACCGCAGCATCTACAGCGCGATCATCCAATTGAAAATGTTATTGGTCATGTTACTGCTGCTGTTTGAACCCGCAGTCAATCAGGGGATATTAATACTTATCTTTACTCTTGCTTTCACAAACTGAACCTAAAAGCATTGATATCGCCTTGCATGAACCAGGCTAGGTTGATGCTATGTATGAAGAACTCAATCAATTTGATAAGCATGGTGTATAAGGAAAACGTGCTCTTGGAACTCGCTGGGTATTTCGCAATAAACAGGATGACACTGGAGTCATTGTTCGGAATAAAGCTCGACTGGTGGTTCTGGGTTTTCGTTAGATTGAAGGATTAGACTACGATGAGGTTTATGCACCGTTCACTCGATTGGAGGCTATTTGCATTTTCTTGGCATATGCATCTTACATGGATTTCACTGTCTATCAAATAGACGTCAAGACTGCTTTTCTCTACGGCATGGTGAAAGAGGAAATATACGTGGCACAACCACCGGGTTTTACTGTTCCTGACAAGCCAGATTATGCATATAAATTGGACAAAGCTTTGTATGGGTTGCATCAAGCGCCTCGCGCATGGTACGCAACTCTAACAGAGCATTTGCTTGCTCATAGATATACTCGGGGAACCATTGATCAAACTTTATTCATCAAACGTGTTGACAAGGATATTATTCTTGTTCAAATTTATGTTGATGATATTATTTTTGGTTCTACGAATGATGGTTTGTGTCAGGAATTTGAAGAAATCATGAAGAAAAATTTGAGATGAGCTCACTGGGGGAGATGACTATGTTTTTGGGACTTCAAGTTCGTCAGAGCCCGCAAGGAATCTTGATTCATCAAGGTAAAAATGTCAATGACGTTCTTGCGAAATTCAAGCTTACAGACTCAAAGCCTACGGCTTCACCTATTGAAGAACGGCCTTTGTTAAATGAAGACGCTGAAGGAACGCTTGTTAATCAAACCATGTATCGATCTATGATTGGTGCACTCATGTGTCTCACTACAAGTCGGCCAGATATCATGTTTTCTATTTGCCAGTGTGCTCGCTATCAGGCTACTCCTAAACTCTCTCATTTACATGTTGTTAAAAGAATTTTTAGGTACCTCAGAGGGGCACCATCACTGGGCCTCTGGTATCCAAAAAATTATGAATTTGAACTGTATGCTTTCTCTGACAGTAATCTTGGAGGTACAGATAGGGATACGCGCTCAACTTCAGCTGGATGTCAAGTCTTGGGAGACCGCTTAATCTCATGGCAATGCAAGAAGCAGCAGACGATCTCGCTCTCTACTGCGGAAGCAGAATATGTCGCAGCATCTGCTTGCTTCTCCCAGGTTTTATGGATGTAACACCAGCTTGCGGATTACGATTTGACTTATCTAAACACAACAATTTATTGTGATAATGATGTTGTTATCCAAATCGTTAAAAACCCTATTTTTCACTCCAAAACCAAGCATATAAATATCAAAGTTCATTTTATCCGTGATTGCTATGAAAAGGGTCTCGTTAAACTTGAGCAAATCCACACAGATGCAAACGTGGCAGATTTGTTCATGAAACCCGTTAGCAACACGCATTTTCAAGTGCTTGTGGATCTTCTCAAAATGCTGCATTTTTCTAACTAAGCATCCCCTGTCCTTTCTATTTCGTTTATTGTTTTTCATTCATTTTTGTTTGCTTCATAAATTTGTTCATATATATGCACAAATTTAGGGGGAGAAATAATCAAAAAATGTTTGTTTTAACAGCTTATGCAATGATTGGGAAATGAAATATTTTTTCATGATAAAGTGTCTGACTAACACATGTAAGGTGTTGAAGCGGGAAAAGACTTGGATTGAATGTGATATGCTGATAGGTCTAAATCTCAATCGGATAGCTAAATGATATAAACATAAAGAACTATGTATTCAGTGGGTCACATACTATAGGCATATGATTTCATGGTCTTAAATCCTGTGTTGACAGATAGCCAACGTCTGAGGTTTTGGTCTTTATGCTGTTGAGTCATCCGGGGATATCTTGGCTGCCCTTCTGTTGCATCCAAATTATATGCAGACCTAGGCACAGTCAGGATATTTTTTTAAAAAGAGCCAAAATAGAAGGGCCAAAACCTGAAAGAACGAAAATCTCTTCATGAGAATATTCCATAAGTTCCTACGTACCACATAAGGTATTTGCCTAACCCTCGTCAGATACTATTGGACACTCTGTTGTACGAAAGTACTAACCTGTTCACCAATAGACTGACGTTGTAAAAGATAAAGGATGATCTCAGTATCCTCACCTGCTATGATGAATCATTGTGCTTAGCTTGATCGAAGGGGTATGTTATGTGTGGGACACACGGGTATCATAGTATAATACTACCTTAAGCGTCTTATGAAGCTAGAACTGGAGGGTTGAGTTTTAGATTTAGATGGACAAGTATATTGGCAATTGCTTAGACTAGTCTGACCCAGCTCATACTGAAAAGTGTTCCTTTGTTGACTTTTGAAACGATTTGATCCCTTAGCAAGGCTGTGTTTGGTGTTTGTGCTTAAATGTCTTATTTTTGTAGTTAGTAAAAGGTGGTGGATGCTTGGTTAGTCAAATTGCTGATTTTTGGTTCGATGGTTTCTGTCAAGGGATATTGGACTGGTCTGCTAAGTTTCGAAGTTGGGCCAATACAATAGAATTTCTGAAAGTCATAAAAATTGAACATTTAGGGTTCACAAGTTACTGTTCTGGATTGGGCTTTCAAGCATCTTCCGGATAGGCCCACTTAGTTGTCACTATTCCGGATTGGGCCTGACAAATGCGTAATCCGGGTCCTTTGGGAATTAATATTTCGGATTGTGTTGGGCCCAAGCCCATTCCGGAAAAGTACTTAAGTGAATTAGAGATGCATTTCGGATTATTTACAAATTTTCCGAAACCTCTGATATTCTCTGATCATCTCTGGTTTCTCACTGTTCATTCATTTTGGGTTCTTATCTAATGATAATCTTCAAGTTTCATGCATTTCGGACAGCATTTCGGATTGGCCTTCAAAGAAACTTATATTTCGGATCTCATTCCGGATGGATATTCAACCGAGTTGATGAACTCGGATTTCATCTCGGATAACCTTAATTCGGATTAATGATTTATCCGAAATACTGTTGATTTGCTTGCTAATCCGGATTGATGATTCATCCAAATCTCTATTGACCTCTTTGCTAATCCGGATTCATGAAAGGTTCATCCGGATTACTATTGACCTGTTAGTGAATCTGGATTCTAGGGTTTGAACCTTTGAGCTCTTTCGAACCTTTCCAAATGATTGAACCCTGAAACTAATTTGAACTTTTAATAAGTGAACCTTTGAAATCTGCTTGAACCATCCAATTCGTGTTGACCTTTTATCCTAATGAACTCCTTTAACTTCTGTTAGTTGCGTTCAAATTGAGTTAACCTGGTTATTGTTTTGACAGAAATGGTAGAAGAGGCTTTTGATGCAGTTATGTTGGTGGAGGAACAGTTCCATAA
Source organism: Scalesia atractyloides (assembly GCA_947069175.1). Taxonomy (NCBI): domain Eukaryota; kingdom Viridiplantae; phylum Streptophyta; class Magnoliopsida; order Asterales; family Asteraceae; genus Scalesia; species Scalesia atractyloides. The sequence goes on along the minus strand of CAMTDV010000020.1, from coordinate 67,065,789 downwards.
TCAAGCAGGATACCTGTCGGATCCACCATCTGAATTTTACCAAGAGTTCCGATCGATGATGGCTGGTCTAAATGCGTGCAAGATAGCGTATGCACTTCGTGCCAACTTGGTTATATATAGAGATCTGGTGCACTCGTTTTGGAAGAGAGCTCGATTCCACCTAAGAGGAGCTGGTGGGAGACCGTATATTAGGTCTCAGATACAGGGTAAGGAGACCTAGTAATTGCAGCCTGCGTTCGAGAGGTTTTACAGTTTGCTGACGCTACAAGTGACCCGACTGTGTACGCAAAGGAGAAAGTGTTGCCTATACTTGCAGAGATGAGTTATGAGGGTTCATATCCGACGTTGCTCAAGAAAATGTTTCCTGCTTATTGGAGATTGCTGGTAGACATGTTCATGCAGTGCATTTCTGAGAACAAGGGAGGCTTAGATCAACCGAATCAAACCCAAACCTCCGCGATCGTGGCTCTTATTATGGACTGGAAATATAACTTTTCAGGTTATATTTTCGAAAATATGAAGAAGATTTAGAGCAGTCCAAGAAGAGGATGTTTCTGTTATATCCACGCTTCGTACAGCTGATTTTGGATGCTAGATATCCCGACTTAGCCAAGGATGCTTCTGATGCAAATCTGCTAAATATGAAGCCAATGGGACCGACTATCTTTAGCACAATGAAGAAAAATCGTTCCGTCGAGACTGTGTTTGTTAATCGTTTTCCGTTAAAGAAGTTTGGAAAGTTTGCTGAGATAATCGGATAGGATGTTCCAGCTCCTACACCAGTCAATGCTATTGTTGCTGAAGAGCATGATGTGTCTGCGAAAGAGAAAGAGGTTGAGATTGAAGATCTAGTCACAGATGCGGATACAGACGAGGAACAAGCTTTCTTAGACGATCTTACTGAGTTTAATGCTAATCTAACTCCAGTCTTGCCAGAACTTTCTTTGGAGAACATAGAAGCACTGATTGCACATCTGAAAGAAATTCAAGAACGACAAGGTGATCCTCCTTTGGTAATCCCCTCTGTTGATGTTCCAGTAGGTGTGGTTGAGGCTGATGAAAAGGATGAAGTACCTTTGATAAAGAGACGGAGGACGGAGCCTATTATTCAACCAAGTCATTCAGAAGCTCACGTCATTAGTATTGCTGAAGAATCTACACCAGTGACATCTACTCCTGTTTTATCTTCAGTTGCTGTATCTATGACAGATATTCAGATAGTTGATCCTTCTATTTCGTCTGAACCGACAACTACTCACATTGCTACACATTCCACAGTCGTATCTATTCCAGCAGACTTTGTATTACGAATGATGGATTTTGCGGAGGATCAGTGGGTGCTGAAGGATCTAGAGCGGGTGGAAGTGGTACAGGTGGTGCTGAGGATGATGCTGCGGAATACTCGTGAAGATTTGAAAAACGTGCGTTTGAGTTTAGTGGTCTGGACAATGATGATGAAGATGTAGAAGTTGATGTTGTGGATTTGAAGAAGCGAGTGATAGTATTAGAACAGGAGGTCATACTTAAGGATGCTCAGATTGCATCATTGCAGATAGTTTAGATGTGAGAGACCAAACGATCGATCGACTGCAAGGGGACATCACTATACTAATGACTTTAGTGTTGGATTTGAAGGCTAAATTGGAGAACAAGTTTGGGCGAGAATTTTCTGAGCCTACTGATGATCCAATGAACAGAGAACACCGACATAGAGCAGCAAAGCAACGAGCAGCAGAGGAAAGTGAAGCGGACAGGTTAGCTACAGAACAGTTGGCTTCCGATCAACAAGCTGGGTTGGATGACTATTTGCATGATCCGAGAAAGAAATATACTGCCAGTCAAAGGCATCCAATGACACAAAAAGAAGAAACAGATGGTGTTAATGAAGAACGTTGACGTTAATCCGCTTGATGAGAATTTTCAATTGAAAGATCCTTCAAACCAGTCTGAACGGTATGTCATGGAACTTGGCTCAAGTTACTATAATAAGGTTGGAAACAAATCAAAGGTGTTGAGTTGGATGTACGACCATGTAAAGAAGATGTGGTTATTGTTAGACAGGACGGGACTCTGGAATATTATTCTAAGGAGTCTCAGTTTGAAACGTGGACGAAGATTGCTTTGACTGATTTGTTACGAGCTCCGTACTCTGACGATGATACTACCAAACGAGGCCCAGGCTGGAGGTTTTTCAAGAGATTGGAACAGGAGGCGAAGATTGTGTTCAAGACAATGAACACAACTGAACCGTATTTGCGAGCTGCGAAGGGAGTGCGTGATGCGAGGACAGGGACGAGGTTTAAATCGGTGATGTGGCTATTGACGGATAAGGTTCTTGTTATACCAGTCGCTCCAACCTTTCCGAGAGGAATTTTGCAGAATTTCAATTTCTGGCTGTATGATCCCAAAGTTGGAAGTGTGACTATTGTGACAAAGGAGAAGCTGTTTAGGGTTAATGATGTGGTTGACTTGGTGAGCTTTCACGATGAAGATCTGCAGGTTCTTGCTTCACACCAGATTTGAACAACGGAGCTATATGAGGCATGCACTAAAGATTGGACAGCTGATGTGGCTGGAATTATTGCTGGAAGATTGGGAGTGGACGCGCAACCTAAAGATTAGAAGGCCTAATGTTGTAAACCTAGGGGGAGATTGTTGGGCTTATACTAATAAAGGTTTACACATTAGTGCTACATTTGGGCTTTTGGAGGGTTTTGGGCTTCCTAGTGCCTTATGGGCCTAGGATTGTAACTGTTGGGCTTGGTTTATAAATATATGTATTAGGTCAATGTTTAGAGGTTAGAGAGTTGTAACTGAAAAACTTGTATCAGACACTATTCTGGTGTATGCAAGTTGATTTTGATTCAAGAGATTGTTCTTCTTCCTAATCTTTATTTTCGCAATTGATTAGGTTTACGATACCTGTTAGATCCGATTTTGGGACTTACAGTAACTGAAGGAATAGTACTCGGTCATAAAATCTCAAGCGAAGGAATGGAAGTTGATCGGGAAAAAATAGACACTATTTCTCGATTACCTCCACCATCCTCCGTACGAGCCATACGAAGTTTCCTAGGACATGCCGGATTTTACAGGCGATTTATCAAAGACTTTTCAAAATCTCTAGACCGCTAACAAAATTACTTGAAAAAGATGCCCTATTCATCTTCGACAAGGATTGCAATATAGCTTTTCTTACACTAAAAGAAATGCTAGTCAACGCACCAATCATGATGACACCCGATTGGAAATTAGCTTTTAAAATCATGTGCGATGCAAGCGACTTTGCAGTTGGAGCCGTCTTGGGACAACGAAAAGAAAAACATTTTCACCCAATATACTATGCAAGTAAAACTCTTAAACATTCCCAAGAAATTATACAACTACCGAAAAAGAGTTATTGGCTGTAGTATTTGCTTTTGATAAATTGCATTCCTATCTTGTGCTTTCTAAAGCAATAGTCTATATGGACCATGCCACCATTCAATACCTTTTCAAAAAACAAGATGCCAAACCACATTTGATCCCGTGGATTCTTCTCCTCTAAGAATTAGATATTGTAATAAAAGATAAACGAGGAGCTGAAAACACCGTCGCTGATCACTTATCTCGTTTAGAAAATCCCGCTTTGGAGATAAATCGACAAGAGCTTATCAATGAAAAATTCCCCACCGAATCCTTAGAAATGGTTGAATATCGAGAAGAACCATGGCACGCCGACTATGCTAACTATCTAGCTAGTGGCATTTTAATCAAAGGATGACCAATTCATCAAAGAAAAAAAATTATTTGCCGATGTCAAACACTATTTTTGGGAAGATCCATATTTTTTTAAAATATGTGCCGGCCAACTTATCCAAAGGTGCTTCCATGGTCAAGAAGCAAGAAAGATTCTTCGCCATTATTACGAAGGACCATATGAAGGACATAATGAAGCAGCAAGCACCACACGTAAGGTATTCGATTTAGGATTTTATTGGCCACCCATCCATAAGGATGCACACAATTTAATCAAAACATGTGACGCATGCCAAAGAATAGGTAATCTCATCCAAAAGTAAAATACCTCAAAATGGCATCCTTATTTGTGAAATATTTGATGTTTGGGGTTTTGATTTTATGGACCTTTCCCACCATCAAAAGGGAACAAATACATTCTTGTGGCAGTCGATTACATGTCCAAATGGGCCGAAGCCGAAGCTCTTCCAACAATTGATGGAAGAGTTGTGGTAAAATTCCTGAAACGATTATTCTCTCGTTTCGGTGATAGAGGCACTCATTTTTGTAATTACCAATTAAAGAAAATTCTAACAGAATATGGGCTTTATCACCGTGTTTCAACCGCCTACTATCCTCAAACCAACAGTCAAGCCGACGTAACCAATCGGGGTTTCAAAAGAATTTTAGAGAAAACCGTAGGCAAAAATAGAAAGGATTGGGTGGATAAATTAGACGATGCTTTATGGGCATGCCCAACAGCTTATAAAAAACCAATAAGCACTACCCCATATAAGCTCCCCTGTGGAAAAAATTACCACCTCCAGTAGAGATTAACACAAAACATACTTGGCATTAAAATACGTAAACATAGACCTAGAAACTTACGATAAAAATCGATTCTATTAGTTAAATGGATTTGAAGAAATTAGAAATCTAGCATACTGCAACTTCGAAATTTATAAGGAACACACGAAAAACTTACACAATAAAATAAGCAAACTTAAAGAATTTCAAGAGGGGGATCAAGTGTTCTTGTTTAACAAAAGACTTCGGTTGTTTGACGAAAAACTCAAGTCTAGGTGGTTAGGACCTTTATAAAATTACCTAAATCTTTTCACATGGCGCCATAGAAATTAAGCCTCCAAACGGTGAACCTTTCAAAGTCAACGGACAAATGCTTAAGCTCTATAGAGGTTTCCTTGAGGATGAGAAAGTTGAAATAACATTCCAAGAAGCAGATAAATGATTAGGTAACAACCAAACGTTAATTGTAAATATTTATATTTTCTTTTATTTTAAATATCTTGTAGGTACATTTGGGGAGCAACAAAAGAATGGAATCGAAACAGGTAAGTACCAAAAAGGGAACCCTGAGAGAAATGGTCACACGAAAAAAAAGTTTGATCCCCGGGCTCGTGCCCACCAGGCACGGGCCATGGAAAATCTGTAGATGGGTTTATAACCCCCTTTTCTTCACTTTTTCAACACAAAACCATGACCCGTTTCTCTGGAGCAACCAGTTCCTGGCCTTCTTTCGCCATTTTTTTACGATTCTCTACCCAAATCCATCAACAAGGTATGATTCTAACATCATGTTTAGTTAGGTTAGCAATTTGCATGTAGTTTAGCATAAAAAAATTCAGAAAAATCTAGGGTTCTTGAACTAAACCCATGCCAATCCCAAATGTTTTCTTAGATATTGTTACTAGTAGTAAGCAAAAGTGTTTTGAGAAGTAAATAACCAAACTTTGTTAGAAAAATCAGTTTGTTCAAGAAGTTTTCCACAAACCCTCATTAATAACCGAAAAAATTAAAATCGAAGGGGTAAATGAGTAGTTTGTGCAAAACTGACAATTGGTATTTGATTTTCAAAGTAAACCGTACATGATGAACAAAAAATTTTGAATTTTTTGAAGCCGACTCAAAAACCTTAATATTGGGATAACAGAAGGTTTGCCACGGGACTGTGACCACTGACCACGGGGCCGTGGGCGTCCCAGTCTGGAGACATGGGATCATGCCTTGGAGGCATGAGGCTGTGTCTAGACACCCTGATTCAATTTTTGCATAATTTTCGACACGCCAATCGTCTTATTGGTTTTTTCTTGCAGGAATGGCACCTCCTAAGTTCTTGCGGTTCAAAAGTTCTGAGCTTGAGTATAAAAACTGCTTTGAAGTACTTCAAGCAAGGCACGAAGAACCACCAAGACACGTGTGTTATACTACACTTGAAACTGTGGGCAAAGGGAGAGATACGACGCTCTGACCACTGGTCCGCTGCGTACCTTTCTAGAGACCCGGCTCAGATCAGTACACGAATATAATATGGAATTCTTAAGCATGCTTATTTTCGACAAGAATGAGCATGATCTGTTTGAGTCAAATGCAGTTCAGTTCAGGTGTGGGGGAGAATGGTATAGCATTTCTGTGGCTCAGTTTGGCGTGAATATTGGGCTATATACTTAAGACACAGCCGAGCCAGACTTCATCGAAGGGGTATGTGAACTCCCAGATAACGTGAGACAAGCTGCATGGGCACAAATTGGGGATGTCCATTATGACTCGAGCAGTATAAAGAGCAAAAAAATTAGGGACCCTCTAATCTAATACATTCATCGGGTCCTTAGTGGCTCTCTGTGCCAAAGGAAGGATAGTTGTGGGGTGGTGAACCTTCGGGAACTGACTTGCCTATATTGCATCCTGAACCACCAACCCATTGATGTCACCCACATGTTGTTGAGGAACATGGCCTCAAATGTCACCGCCAACACCTGAACACCCATATTCTTTGGAGGATGGATCGCCAAGCTATTCAAGAACTTCATTAGGCGCACTCCGAGTGGGTTCCACAAAGGAGTGGGTGTGATAAGGGCCGATCTAGCCTTTCCGAAGCTTGGGTCTTATCATTGATTGCAACAATGGCCTCATGCGCTTTAAGGATCCACGTCGTTGTGTGTGGAACCCAAACAACTCGGATGAGGTCCTTGCAATCGAAGACAACCTTGACCATCCTCGATACCCCGTATACGCCCCGGGCTCCTCCTCTCAAGGAGGAGGTGAGTTTCCTAACTTCTGGAATTTGTACAATGTTATATAGGAGACACTCCAAGTGTCTAAGAATGCCTATACCTTGGGACAAAGCTCAAACAACCGGATTGGAAGCATGGAGCGCAATATGGTTACCATGCAAAACGACATTACATTCATCCGGGAGCATATGGCGTACCAAGACGAGGAGGAGGAGGAAGACGAGGACATGGATTAGGATTAGGCGTTGATGGTGGTGGGTGACGGATCTACCCTTCAGGTTACCTCTTTATCCCTTGAACAATTTCGTAATTTCCGCGCTACGTCCCGTTGGACAATATGCTTCTTAATTCATTTACTTTCTTGCATTTTCTTTTATTTCTTATCTTGGTGGTTGAACAAGTAAACACTCTTAATTTAGGAACGCTTGTTATTTTGTGTTGGATTATTGTATTATGGTAGTATTTATAGTTCACAGGTACTTTGGGAGGCTTGGACACACTAAGCATAATGGTCCCCAAGCCAAGAAATTAGAAGCCAAGCGATGAAACACAATTCCCTAACTGTCACAAACATCTGCCACGGGGCCGTGCCCATAGCCCGCCCACGCCCCGTGCCCAACCTGCTGTAAGATGTTCAAAATTTTGTTACTTGCACTTTGACCATGGTGTCGTGTCCACCAGGCATGCACCCATGCCTAGTGACTAGTAACCTTAAAATTTGTTGTGTTACCCCACTTTTTGCACATTTAATCTAAATAAATCCTAATAGGGACACATTAAGGAAAATGTGTAATTTAAGTGTGGGGGATGTTAAAAACCTTGAATCTTTTGTCCTAAAAACAAACATTACACAAAACCCGCCTTGGAAAATCGCTAATCACCCCAAATATTTTTCAAAAATTTTCATTTTTAATTATCTTGGTTTAGTTTGGGAGAAATAAGTTCTAAAGAAATTATGGTTTTACTAATTTACACTTGATAACGTCGTGATAAAAAGAACCAATTAAGGAAATTATAAAAACGGACATAACAAATCTTTGTAAAATTTGATTGTATATACACTTTTACACTATACCCATTTCCCACAAAAAAGTGAGTTTTGAGCCTTTACCGAGCATACAAATACATATCTATACTAATTGCTCAATTTTTCCTTTCTTTTGTGAATAGTCCGTTTGTTTTTTACAAATCTAGAACTTGCCAAAGAAATACGTTCCTAATCTTTACCGACACAAATCCAAGTAAGTAAATGATGTAGGCGTTAGGACTATAACCCATTTTTCATTCTAAACCTTTATTTTCCTTTTCATATCTCCCTAGTTAAACCCCTTTGATCCTTAACCCTTTTTGTTTCTAAACCCGCAAAAATATAAACTTTTGCAAAAACAACAACCCACATCCACAAAACTTTTTATTTTACACCGTTTATTTTAGTAAAAGTTCGGTTATAAATAACAAGTATGGCTTAGTTTAAACTTTGGCTATAAAAAAACATTGGTTAAAGTATTTGTTTCTAAGCCACAAAAATTGTTCAAGAAAACCGACACATTTTACCTTTTCACCATTTTACCTAAAAACACCTACCCCTGTCCAAAACCTACCCTTTTAAAAGACCTCTTAATATCTACAAGGATTTAACGTCAAAAAGGAGAAGGTTTGATTGTTTATCAAGCCTATTGTAGGCATAAGTTCCATATCGGGTCCAAACGTTTTCATTTAAACATCTTCGGCTTAGTGTTGAGTGACCACTTGTGAGGTGTGTAAATTTGTATATAACTGAACAGAATTTCAGAAATGCATGTTATGCCCAAAACAAATAATTTTCTTAAAATGTGTTTTAAATAAATAATGACGAATAAGATTGTAAAAAAATAAAAACAAAATAGATTTAGAACTTGGATTCCAGACACTCCAAAGATAAACCCAAAACTTCTCTTCTACCAATTCCATTTGGGTGTGTGAGCCACATGATAGAGTTTTGCTTGAGGACAAGCAAAGATTCAAGTGTGGGGGGTATTTGATGTGCACAAAATGCAACATATAAATTACATCAAACAAGGCATAAAATCAACCCTTTTCGGTACTAATGTTGGAAAAAGCATTTTTCTTTGTATACTTTTAAATTATTGAATCAAAACAGCTTAAACGAATAAAAGGAACAAATTAACAGAAGAAACCAACACAAACAAAAGAAGAAGGATTGACACGACCTGCCAAACCCCCATCCACATCCAAAACAACAAAAGTAACAAGAACAGAAGCTTAGGCACGGGGCCGTGCCCACAAGGCATGGGGTCGTGCCCAGTCAATATTCTCTATGGATAAAGACAACAACAACAACAACAACAGACAAACAAACATGGGGCCATGCTAACCCAACACGGGCCATGGTCAACTCTAGATTCGTAGAATCTGTGATAGTACAGTAAGTACACTGACCACGAGGCCGTGCCATGACACCACGGGGCATGTTAGTACAAGACCTGACATCTACAGTTAATGAAGGGAGATAAAAATATGACCATGAGGCCGTGCCAGGTGTGCACGGGGCCGTGTTTGCCCTCTATTTCCAGCTATATATAGAGGTGTTTGGTTCATGAGAAAGGCATCCCTTGGCAAACCACTTCTCTTACACTTGCCATCAGTCCACCACCACTACAACACCAACACCCACCACGATCATCCATATTTCATCTTTTAGAGTGCTTAGTAGTCTCGGGATCCAAGATTGATTGTAAGAGTTCTTGTCAAACAAAGGCCATGCTTGGCTAAATCTCTTACATCACTTGGTGAAGACAAATCTTTTATGTATTACTTTTGATTTCTAATCTTTTGCAACTTTTTAATTAGGTATGTATTAATGACTTTAATAACTAGTTTTTATATTTAAAGTGAACTTTGTTTAAACATTTCTTCATGTTTCGTTGATTCACTCATTCGTATCTTTACGGTCTATATAAAGCGTGTGAACTACCTAAACGGGGGTTAGAAGGGTGTTTGGGTAAATTTCTTGCCTCGTTCAGTGTACAGATCCTGCAAGGACTTGGTTCAAGCTTATTAAAACTTCCCTTGAGACATATAGCATCACATCGGGGAAAGTAAGAATGACTTGAACCCCTTTTAAATAAACTACTATTAAAACTTTATCCAGTCTAGCGGGACTGTATCCCTGCTGACTGAGACCAATATCACTGAGGGTAACGTCGCCTTCATAAGAGAGGCCTACCACTTTTCGCATTAATAACTTATTTAATTATCTTTCAATATTGCGGCCTTTCGGGACTGTATCCCTGCTGACTCATACCAATATGACCGAGGGACCTATCATTATAACTAAGATAATCTCCTAAAAAGCGCTAAGTGCGGAAATTATCAAAGAATACATAAAAGAGGAGTTGGAACCAAGTGATTCTTTCTTGCCTATTTTTTTTATTTATTTATTTACATTTAGTTTTTATTTTTTTAAAACTTTCAATTTTTTTATGAAAATTTGGTTAGATTAGACGTTAACGATAAGCCGGTAATAAAAGCTCTTGTTGGTGTATAATGTCTATTGCCTACGTCTAGGATATGTCTGTAATGTTTATAGAGTTTACACGTCAATGATTATTTGTTAAAAAGTAATTTTTATATGTTTTGATTCTATGTTTCGTACAAAGTAGACACATGTTTCGTACGAATGTCTTACTCGTACGAAACATAAGTTCGTACGAAATATAGTTAGTTGTTTAGCACGTACTTCGGTACAAGTCATGTCTACTTGTAAATAGGGAAGTGTTGTGTTAGAACTAGGAAGTGATTTGTCAATTGGTACGGTGAAGCTCTGCCAGTTTGTTTACTCGCATCTGTATTTGAACGTCATTAATACACAGAAGCAGTTAAACAGTAAGTACTATCTTGTTTGTCTTGTCTACCTCTCTAGCAATGAATTCCACCTCTACTAGTTGAGCGAGATCAGGTCGATTGCTCATTTCGGGAGCTCGATCCCCGTTCACAAGTGGTATCACAGCCATGAGATCTGATCTACAGACAGACAACAAGTAGTTACAGGATACTAGGTGTTCAGACTTGGATATATCTTCATCTTCATCATTTTTCTAACCTATACTGGATTTTGGACGAATTTTGAACGCATTCATGGACAAAATGGACTAAGATTTTAGTAATTCAAGTTAATCTTCAATCTAATCAATCCATATAATAATTCGGACTTAAAATCGAACTAAATCATGTTGAAATCGATAAAATTTTTCAGTTTGGAGACTGAGTTATTCCGTACGAGTTTCGCATGAAAAATTGACTTAACTTTTTGTACGAATTAATTCAAAAGTTCATACGAACGAGTGCTAAAAGTTAACATAATTTTACAATTTTTCAGATTTTCAAAGAAATTCGTACCAACTTTAAATTCATACGAGTATCTTACTTGTACAAAATGCTTTGATTCGCACGAAATATTGTTTGTGAGTAAAATCTAATTGTTTTTTAAAACTTGTTTCATATGAACAATTTATCCACACAAAGAATTTTACGATCTGATCAGTTTTTTTCGAGAAGTGTGTTCTTAATTTTTTACAGGAAAAATCTCTGACGAATTCTACAATGCTTTCGCCACATCAGTTGTTACCACTACAGCAGCCTAAAATATCAATCTAGAGAATGAGATGGGAACAATGACGAAACCGCCAAAGCTTATGAATCTAGAGGACTTTGATAGTTGGAGTGAAAGATTTATGAACTGGGTTCAAGCTAACCACTTTACTTGCTGGTTTGCAATCGAAGCAAAATATATCGCACCAGTTGGTGAAAATGGTCTTGAAAAGACCCTTGCTCAATTCTCTTATGTTGAACATGAAAGGTTTATCAACGAAAAGAAAATGATGAATATCTTCAACAATCGATTAAAGAAGACATCTTGGCTTTATTGCAACTAAAGTTTCTGGGTAGTGCTCAACTTCGCAAAAGCAAAAGGGAGTTATTAAGCAAAGAGTTCGATGTATTCACACTGATTAAAATAGAAACGGGAAAGCAGCTAATTGAGCGATATTGTCATCTGGTGGTTCATATGAAGAGAATGGGAATTGTAAAGACAAATAAAGAGCTTGTTGACAAACTAGCTGATTCTTTATGACAAGGTGAATGGTCGACTTACTTAACCCTACTAAAGAATGGAATTGAGTACAACAATTTCTCGCTGCCTCGTTTCATTGAAAGGTTGGAGGGTCATGAATTAGAGATGCAAAAGATGGCAAAAAACAAGACTGTACAAGTTCAACAAGATGTTAATCTTTATTTCAAAAATAGTTCTGCTGCTCAAATCCAAGCGCCAAAGATTCAGACCGCTTTCAGTGCATATAGTTCACCAAGCACACCACCAATTCAGACAAGTGGCTTCAAATCATTTCCATCAATTGATCCAAATACACCTTCAAGCCAACAATCTTCTTTCGGATCAAACCAACCTCAGAACAATCAAACTAATTCATCATCTAATGCGAATCAAAGAGTTTTGCAATGCAACATTGCCGTTGACTTTCAAAATGCGCAAAATTTGGATGAAAAGATAGCAAAGCAACACATGTCTCTCTTGCTTCAGTTCTTGAGTTGTATGATAGCCTTGTTGCTGGGAAGATCGGGAATTCTGAAATGACACGTGAAGATTATGATCAAATTGATCTAGTTGAAATGGAGTTGATAGATATAAAATGGTGTATGGCTTCGATCGTTCGACGTGCACAGAGATTAATGGAAATCACTGGTAAAGAAAATTTGGGAGGTTTGGATGGAAACTTGGATTTGATAAATCCAAAGTTACTTGTTTCAAGTGTCGGGAGAAAGGTCACTTCAAAAGAGAAGTCTTAAACCGAGAGGTTCAAGGAAATCATAATCCTTTGCCGATGACTATTACAAAAGAGCGATTTACCACCGACCTCAACCAAGAACAAGAATCGTGCCGATTGAAGATAAGCAACCTGAAACTAAAGATAAGGCATTGGTTGTTACACAAGAAGACGAAGGGTTTAATTGGAACAAGTTTATTTCGAAAGGAGAAAGTTTGGCATTGGTGCCTGAAATTATTGAGGAACCGGAAGAAGAATCGAGGGCATCTTTTGATGAAGGACCTTATGATGACGATTATTACTATCATACTTCATCAGAGGAGGAGGAGCTTTTAAATGGTCCATTCAAACATCTTTTGCCTAACGATATTTTAAAAACTTTTGCAGGATATTTCGCACCTAGCCAACATTCAACAGATGAAGAGCAAAAGAAACCGGTTGAAGATGTCAAAGCTGATGAGAAAAAAGGAAATGTTGAAAGAAGACATCATTAAAGCTTGCATGGCAAATGGCAATGAGGTAAACAAGTCAACATCTGTGAGTGTGATTGAAAAACCTTGTTTAAAGTGTGCAGAGCTGTGTGGTGAGTGTCTTGTAAAAGACAAAAGATTTGCTGAATTGCAAAGTTTAACCGACAATTTGTCAAGCGATTACAAATCCACAAAGGAAGCTTATGATAAATTGAGTGCGTCTGATAAACAATATAATAAAGCACTCAGAGAAAATGACGCAACACTTATGATGCTTAAAGCAACAGTGATGGATAAACAAATGGCTATTAATATTCATCTAAACACTATTGATGAGCTCAAAAGTGAGCTTGAAAAATGATAATTGAAACTGAACGGGTTAACAAATTGTTAATCAGTTACTCCACAAGCTCATACGTCATAGATCACATTTTACCGAGAATCAAAAATACTGAAGAATCTAAAAATGGAGAAACAAAAAGTGCTAGTTATGATCGAGTTCCACCACCCATGTGGAACAGTTATGCATGCAAAAATCCATCTGGGGTGGGAAAGGCGCTAAATCTTAAATTGGAAACTGAACAGCTGCCTTCGGATATCGATGTAACTTACACTAAAAATGATGGTGAATGTGATTCTGAAGTGGTAAATAATGTGGTTGAAAAGTGTTAAAAAATGAATCTGAAGTGTCTGAGTCTGAACAATCTGAGAAGTCAAAGTCTGATGATATATCAGAGAATAGTTTAAATGTTGTTCCCAATGTCATAGTTTACAAAATGAAAGGGTCTGATAAACTATTTTCGGATAAGGACTTTCCGATCAAGAATGTGAAAAAGGATTGTATAGATAAAATGTTCAAGCTTATGGAGGTAAGTCATGATGATTTAGATAAACATGATGCATCTTTCTATTCTAAATAAAAAACTGACAACCGACCCTACCATCGTAAAAATGGTAATTATCCGGAAAACAAACGAGCAGGGTTGGGTTTCCAGAAGCAACATAATAACAAAAGGTCTCAAAAATTGAACTTTCAATTTTGTTTTTGGCACAACAACAGAGAAAGAAAAGGAGGTCATCAGAACACAATTAAATGATGATTTTCTTAAAGAAAAAGAGAAACAAAAAGAGAAACAAGTTTTCGATACCTCTGTTCATAAGGATAGCAGGACATGCTTTAAATGCAAGCAAGTTGGGCATATCGCACGATATTGCTCACAAGAAAGTTCAAAACCAGTTTCTTATCCGAAAAAGTTCACCAAGGATGAAAAACAAAAAGCACCCATGTTCATGCCGAAACAAATTCTTAAAAGAAATAATGAATCTCATCAAAATGTTAAACCAACTATTCAACCTCAATCTAAATTTGAAATTGGTGAAACATCACACAAAATTCAACAAGTAGATTCAAAATTTTATGTTAAAAGGGATAAACCACAAACACAGAAATGGGTTGCTAAAGTTGTCAAAATCAAATCATCCAAGGTTGAATAAAAACCTTCTGTTCCAAACAAAACTGAGCTTAGATTGATAAAAACAAAGTGGGTCCAAAATTCGACATTCCAAACCCACCCAAGACCAAACAGGCTTGGGTTTCTTTGTTTAAATAAGTTTTGTTAATCATGTCTGCAGGGGCTCCAATGTTCGATATTGTCAAAATGGATCATGGATGGTGGAGCGTCTCGCCACATGACAGGAATGCTTGCGTTGCTCAACGACGTTAAAGCTATTCGTGGAGGTTATGTAGGATTTGCAGGAACGCAGGGAGGTAGAATTGTCGGAGAAGGGATTCTCTCGAACGGAGTTGTATCGTTTGATAAAGTGAACTATATTGCTAAACTTGAGAACAATCTACTTAGTATCTCGCAAATTTGTGACAAGAAGTTCACGACACATTTCAATGATAAAGAATGTCTAATCTTAAAACCCGGTTTCAGGATTCTAGAAGAATGGATTTTGATGTGAGCTCCGAGAGAAAATGCTTTATATGTTCTTGACATGAGCATTGCTTCTACCACATCAAAGAAAGTTCAATGCTTTGTTTCCAAAGCTACCGAGAAAGAGTCAATTTTATGGCATCAAAAAATGGGGCACAATCATCTCCGAAAGATGAATTTTCTTGTGCATAACGACTTAGTGGAGGGTGTTAATCTGAAAAGTTTTTATCTATTTGATGATTGTCTTAGCTGCAAAAAGGGGAAGCAACATAAGAAATCACACCCGAGAAAGCTGTTGAATTCGATAAAGCTACCACTAGAAAGGCTACACATGGATCTCTTTGGGCCAGTCAATGTCAAAAGTATTTCTGGAGATCTATACTGCCTTGTTGTTACAGATGATTATTCTCGATTTATATGGGTGTTCTTTCTGGAGAGTAAGGATGAAACGTTTGAAACTCTTATGATCCTCTTCAGAAAACTCGAAAATTTATATCATTTGCCCATTAAAAGAATTTGAAGTGATAATGGAACGGAGTTTAAGAACAAGAAGATGAAAGAGTTCTTCAATGAAAAGGGGATTCTTCATGAATTCAGCCCCCCTATACTCCGCAACAAAATGGAGTAGCTGAACGAAAGAATCGCACACTGATAGAAACTGCAAGAACAATATTAGCTGATTCGAAATTACCGATCAGTTTTAGGAGTGAAGCAGTAGCATCACCTTGCTATACCCTAAATCGTGTGTTGACAGTTAAGCCTCACAAAAGACCTGTTTCGAGTTATTGAATCAACGAAAGCCCAACTTAGCATTTTTGGAACCTTTTGGATCACCGTGTACCGTCTTGGACCCGGCTGGTAAATTTGGAGCCAAATCCTTGGAAGGATTTTTTGTTGGTAACGCTACTCCTCAAAAACGTGTTTTCTTGCTGAGTCTGAACCAGGTAGTTCTAGCGCAGCATGTAGATTGTCAAAGATATACAACACCTACGCAGAAACCTGGGGATCCATGGCTGTTTAACTACGATGGATTGTGGGATTGTTTGATCTACCAGATGTGCCAACAAAAGAAGAACTTGTTATATTATTTCAACAACATCAGTTATCTAATCAAGAACAAGTTCCTAGACCATTGGTTATTTCAACATCATTACCGGTCAATACGTCTGATGTCGGTCAAAGTTCTTCTGTTCAAGTTCCTCTTCTTGCCCAAATGTCAATACTGCTGAATCATCTGCCCAGCCAAATGTTGATGCTGACTCTAATCTGGAACCAACTTTTAACGATGGAGGATCCAGTTCTAATGAAGGCTAAACAGATTGAAAGCTTTTGAAACAACAGGCTGATCAGTCTAATGCTAGGAATAAAGATTCTTCATCTGTACTGGTTGTCGATGAAATTCTAACAAATTTGCAACCACGAGTAGATGTTCCAACTGAAGTGATACCAAGAACACTTTCATATCATCTGTCAGAAAACATCATAGGCAGCTTACAAACTGGAGTGCAAAATCGCAATCAGATCAATAAAGATCTAAGCTGTTTGTATACTAGTATTGCTCCACTTCAAGCTCGATTTTCTCATAGTTGTTTTGTTTCTCAGGTTGAACTGGGAAGCTTGAAAGCTGCGTTAAAAGAAGAAAGTTGGGTGGATGCAATGCAGGAGGAGTTACTTCAATTCCAGAAACTTGGAGTCTAGAAGCTTGTTGACCTGCCAGATCATCACAAAAAGATTAACACAAGATGGGTCTTCAAGTGCAAAAGAGACGATCGAGGAGTTGTGGTTCACAACAAAGCTCGACTTGTGGTTCAAGGTTTTCATCAGCAAGAAGGGATAGATTATACCGAAGTCTATGCCCCAGTTGCTCGTCTTGAAGCGATTCGCATATCCTTTGCCTCATGGAAAGGGTTCAAGGTGTACCAATCAGATGTTAAATCTGCTTTCTTATACGGAAAAGTGAAAGAGGAGGTGTACGTCGGCCAACCACCGGGGTTCATTGATCCAGTGCACAAAGATAAAGTCTACCTTCTGAATAAAGCCTTATATGGTCTTCATCAAGCCCCGAGAGCTTGGTATGAAACGTTATCGAGTCATCTTCTAGACAATGCTTTATCAGGGAACAGTAGATTCTACCCTCTTCACAAAGGAAGTAGATGGGTAACTAATCATCGTACAAATATATGTGGATGATAATATCTTCGGATCGACAAATGATAACCTGTGTAAAGACTTTGAGGAAGTCATGAAGCGCAAATTTGAAATGAGCGCAATGGGGGAGATGAAGTTCTTTCTAGGGCTTCTTGTCGATCAGTTGCCTGATGGTATTTTTATTCATCAAACGAAATATGTTCATGATATATTGGAGAAATTCAATATGAAAGGAGCTAAACCAGCATCTACCCCGTTAGCTCCAAATCACGACATTTGTCCAGATCTTATTGGAGAAAGAGTTGATGAAACTTTATATTGCTCCATGATCGGATCCTTGATGTATCTTACCGCTTCTCGACCAGATATCATGTATCCAACGTGCCTGTGCTCCCATTATCAGTCTAATCCAAAAGAGTCACACCTGTTTGCTGTCAAACGCATAATGAGATATCTGAAAGGTTTTCCAAGCACCGACTTGTGGTACCCTAGACATGATGATTTTAATCTCGCAGGATACTCGGATTCTGATTTTGGATGCTGCAAACTGAATACAAAGTCTAAAACGGTCGGTTGCCAAGTTCTTCGAAACCCGCTTGGTAACGTGGCAGTGCAAGAAACAAACTGCGGTTGCTCTCTCTACTTGTGAGGCTAAATATGTTTCTGCATCCAGTTGTTGTGCTCAGATTCTCTGGATACAGCATAAATGAGGGATTTCGGTTTGCAATTTCTTGATACGCCTATATATGTAGATAATCAGGCCGCGATCGATATCACTAAAAATTCATGCCAACACTCACGCACTAAACATATCGAGATTTGGCACCACTTTATCTGTGATTGCTACGAGAAAAGTTGGTGCGAATTGAGAAAATCTACACTGATGACCAAAAGGCAGATTTTTATACCAAATCCTTTGATAAAACAAAGTTTAATAATTTGTTAAACCTAAATGGTTTAAAAAATATGATCTCAGGGGATATATTTGAGGTTGAGTTTGAGGATGATGACGACCTAATGTGAATTTGTCATCGGTTAAACGTTTTTCTATATATTCTTTCTTATAATTTCTTAAAAAAATCCAAAAATATGTTTTTGATTTTAGGGGGAGAATGTTTGAAGAAAATACAAAAACAATTTAAAAAGACAAAAAGAGTTTTGTGTAAAACATTGATCATAGTAAATAAAAAATGATAGTCACAGTATGCTAAAGAAATGTAGTGTTTAAAAGTGATTAAGCAAGTCTTTCTATGGATATGCCAATAGACTTCACTCGTTCAGTAAATTGTATTCAAGATATAAACTTAAAAGTAAAACTGAATAACTTGTGGGTTAACATCTCTCGGATATATGGACTTAGTACTCCGAAATTTCGTTTGAGAGAATGTCAGATTCTGCGAAACTAGGTCTTTATATTTGATTGATATTTGGGGTATTATTCGAGTTCTTATGATTTTGCGGAAGCAATGGCCTAGAACTCCTATAATATTTGCGCATTATTTCCCCAAAAGCTGCATAAAATATGGTTATGTCTTAAGCAATTATGACATTTGCAGTTCAAAAGATTCCTTAATGGAACACCACCTAAAGACGAGCCTTCATCTCTCTGTATGTATGGAAGTACTAACCTGAGCTCTCAAGGTCTCGCATTCACCCTATATAAAGATATCAATTCGGTATATTCACCTGCAAAATGACATTCTGGGAATCTCGATACGAGAGTATATTCTGAGATGGGAAACACAGTTACTTCATGTTTCTAATATTACATTAACATATCTTGGAACAGTTGAAAAACAAGAAGAGGTTTAAATGGACAAATATATTGGCAATCTAGGTATTTGCTTAAAAGCTTAAAGGGTGTTTCTAGATCAACGGTACTGATGACTTGTTTATATGCTTGAAATGGTCCTCTAAAAACGCAAAATTCACAAAAATATGTTATTGCTTTAAAAAAACTATTTCAAAACTCAAAAAGATTTTTAGTTTTTTTAGCTTGATAGTCTTATTTTTAGTTTACCGATGATAAAGACACTGACGGTTGGATTCATAGCAACTTGCTGAGAAAATCTGAAATCATGGGTTGGGAGCTAATTTTTATCGAAAAGATTTCATGAATGTCAATAAAGTTCATTAATCTGAAACTTTACATGTTAAAATAAATCTGTTTGGTCAAACATGGTCAACCAAGGTCATTAACTTGGACTTGGTAGACAAGTTGGATAACTAGGGGTCATTAACTTGGACTTGGTTAATCAAGTGGGTTTTAAAAACAGGTAAAAATAATTAAAAATGAAAAATACAAAAAATAAAATCGAAAAGTTTAAAGATTTTCAGTATTGATTCGTATGAAACAAAATTTCATACGAAGCTCATCATTTCGGTGTGAAACAGGGTTAATTTTGTGCGATTCAATTGATTCGTATGGAACAAGTCTCTAGTATAAGTACCCTTCGCTTCTGCACAGAAAAAAGGTTACCAGTTCAAGTTTACTGTTGAGCGATTCAGAGAGTTTTGTGCAAACTGATACTAAAATCTTCATTTCTTAGTTGTTTCTTCTTTCGATTCACATTGTTGAGGTTGATTTGCACACCTCTATCAATGGGAAAGGTAGTTTTGACAAAATCATGCTGTTATAATGCCAAAATTTGTATAAATCAGACACAAACTTAGATCTAGTGAAATTGGCCCGGTAAAAGTTAAATTTGACTACAAAATCATTAAAATCGGCTCTAATAACCTGAAAATCGACTATCAATTTTTAAAATCAACAAGTTTTGAGTCCAGATTATACTTGGACATTTTGGGACGACGATGAGATTTGTACGAGGGAATTGATTTGTATGAAAAAAAATTTCATGTTACTTGAAGTTTATATCGTATGAAACAATCAATTCATACGAAGAAATTTTAAAAGCTGATTTATAAAATTAAATTGTGTGATTAACTCGTAGAAAAAACAGGTTAGTATGAAGTAAAGTTTGAAAAACAAAAATGTTTAACTTTCAAAGTAGTTTGTACGAGGAAGATGATCCGTATGAATGAAATTTTTCAAACTTAAATTTTAGTTAAGTGTTTGATTCGTACAAACATATGGTTCATATGAATAATTGAGAAAAATTCTTAAATGTTTAATCTTTTTCTAGCAATTGTTTGTTATTTTTATGTACAGGCCAAGAAATCTA
The DNA here is from genome assembly GCA_947069175.1 of Scalesia atractyloides. Taxonomy (NCBI): domain Eukaryota; kingdom Viridiplantae; phylum Streptophyta; class Magnoliopsida; order Asterales; family Asteraceae; genus Scalesia; species Scalesia atractyloides. The sequence continues at coordinate 67,045,460 of CAMTDV010000020.1, read as the reverse complement.
CGTTCTCTCCATTCCATAATATTTGTTGTGTCACAGATGCATCGATTCCGGAGATTGCAGCATATAGAGATATACTTGATTTTCTAACACGGATCCGAGTGACCAAAGCCTTAACAGATAGACACACAACATATCGATCTCATGTAGAATATTTTTGGAATGCAGCAGAATACAGTATTGAAGATAACATTATTATGTCAGCTGTGAAGACTGATGACGTTGATATTCCGGTGAAAATTACTGAGGATCTAATTCGGAAGGTTTTGGATTTTAAAGACAATAGAAACAAACTGACGGGGTTTTCTGACTACATGGTAAAGGGATGTTTTTATCGAACGGGATGTACGGGATTCGTTAATGCTGCACCGTTCAAGAAGGGAAACCTGAGCGCACCATTTAGATATCTCGCACATGTCATAGCTCATGGTTTAAGTCATCGGAAGGGTGGTTTTGACGATTTAGTTGATTATCAAATGTGCATGATTACATCATTAGTTTTGAACCTTCCGTATAATTTCTCAAAAGTCATATTCACGCAGATGGTTCAAAACATTCAGAAGGAAAATTTTCTGCAGTATCCGAGATTTATTCAGATGTTGTTAGATTTTTTAATCCTGATCTGGAGAAATTATCGAATAATATTCTAAGGCTCGAACATATGGATGTCTCAACATTGCGTAAGATGAATGTGCATTTAAAGACTGCTCCATGGCAAAACCGATGTTTGGTGCAATTATCAACAAAGATTATATATCGCCAGCACCAGGTAAGTGGAGGAAAGATGAAAGCAGTGATGATGAAGAAGAAGTCAAAGCATTGTCTTGTTTGTTGCGAAAAGGAGCCCATGGTTTGTGAAAGACGGTGGAAAAGGAGTGAAACTCAAAGCTACATATTCATCAGCTCCTAAAGTTCAAAAGAGAAAAGCTACTTCTGCAGCTGAAAGTTCGGTCTAAGAGACGAACCAGATGTTGAAGAAACTGTTGAAGATATGGCTGAGGAGATCGAGCGTCAAGCTTTTGGTTCTGACAAAGTAGCTGAAGAAGTTCTATCGTCGAGTACTGATTCAGAAGATAGACGAGCTGGTGAGAAGAAAAGAGCAGAAAAGTTAGAAAAGAAACAACAGGCTGAGCTTAAGCGTAAAGCAGAGGAACGTAAACAAAAAGCAACAGGTGAGGATGATACGACGTATGTTCCATCTGAGTCTGACACTGAAGATGTTTTTCGTACTCCAATCAAGAAGAAACAGAGAAGACTGAAGCGATCTGCTGCTAGGTATCGCCAAATGTTATTCTGAAAGAAACTGCTGCTGAGCCTATTGTTGAAGAAAATGTGGATGAATCATTATAGCATATTCCATCTCCACCACAACCTGTTCAGCCAGAACCAGCTCCTCAACAACAACCAGTTCCTCAACCAGAGCAACTCAACAACAACCAGTTCCTCAACCAGAGCTAGCTCAACAACAATCAGTTCCTCAACCAGAGCCAGATCAACAACAACCGCAACAACAATCACAGTCATCTCATCCGCAACAACCTCATCCAACACAGCAGCCATATGAGTCACAATCTTTTTTTGATGATGTTGGTCTAGATGATTTACCTGGAGATGATGAATTTCGATTTGATGATCCAAGGGTAGATGATTTGCAAAAACAGGTTATGATGAATATTGTAAGGATAGCTGAATTACAAGAGCAAATCAATGAGCTAACTGCTGAAAAGCTCGAATGTTGGAACTGATTGGAGGGTTGATTGTTGATAAGCAGCAGTTAGAAGCAATGTTGGCAAGTATTGTATCTGAGAATGAAAGGTTGCGATTACGGATGGCAGAATACGAAGAAGAGCGTTTGAGGAATAATAGAAGAATGGATCTGTTTGAGAAGATTTTGGAAAAGAAATTGGGTTTGAATATTTCTGCCGAGATAGATGTGATAGAACGAGCAGAAGCAAGAGAGCGTGTTGCTGAAAAGGAACGTTTATCTAAGAAACAATCTGACGCTCAGGGGAAGGGAAAATAATAGATAGTGGAGGAACCTATGATTGACAAAAAACTGTTCCTGAAGCTGAGTCTGTGCCAGTAACATGTTGGGATATCGTGGTTTATGAAGAGCCGAGAAAGTTTATCTTGATAGGACGGCCAACAGATGTCGATATTGCGTCGCTTGATATTACTCAAAGGTATCGGGATTGGCTGTTAAAGAAAAAGATGGCGAAAGAAAGTGAAGAAACTGTTGAAGAGATTGAAAAAGATACAGAATTAGAGGATGCTGATGTTGATATTGATGATTCTAGTAGTTCGGATGATGATGATAATGATGATAGTGTTGGTGGATCTAGAATTCATGTAACTGATACAAATATTAATGAAGCAGTAGATCTTTCTGAGTATCTTGATGATTTCTGCGAATCAAACCACTGTAGAAGAAAAGACGAACAAAGCCAATGAGTCTGTTGATGCTCAGCAGGCAAGAAGTTTAACAAATAATGTTATATCTTCTGTTCTTGTCGTGCCAAAGCCGTTTATGTTATATCTTGAGCATGACGTAGAGGAGGGAGAGTTTGTTCACAGTTACTCAAAGGAAGAAATAGCAGCAATGTTTGGCATTAGTGAAGAGAAGTTTGATTTTGATTTCGAAGACGAACTAAATGAGATAGATGTTTTTGAACCAAATGCATATGTCTTCGAAGACGTGGAAGATGCAAATATGTACGATAACGTTGTCATGGAAAGTGATTCTGATGACGATACTAATGTTGCCAATCAGGGTACAGATGATTTCCCAACGTTTACTGATTTATTCACAACAGAAAGTTCAAAGATGTTACAGAGAAAAGTATCTGAAGCTGCTAAAGAAGGAACCACTCCTCAGCAAATGTCTAAAGCTAAAATTGCTGAACAAAAGAAGAAATGGTTTCAGTGAATCCCGCTGAGCATAAATTTAAAAGACCCCTAGCATTCTTTACCAAAGATGCTGATATTTCTCTGTGGGATATTCTGAGCTAGGGATGGATTGAGAACTTAATGTGTATGCGATAAAGAGGGAGTATGGTATCCAATACTTCAGATATTTGAGCGACATCAAAACATTGCCATATTGGGATATAAAGGAGCTTGTTCAAACAAAGATGATAAATCTAAATATGAAGTTTCATGACCAAAGGATTTGGAGATTGATTAAGTTTGAAGCTATGCACGGTTTTACACATTGGAAACCTCACTATCCTCGTCGTATTATTAAAGTTGATCCATAACGAACGAGAAAGATGTTACATTGATTGCGAAGAAGCCGTGTGTGATGAAGAACATGCCTCTTATTAAAATGGAACAAGATTTCTTCAAGATATTCAAATGGTGGCACTATAATTCGAGTACAGGTGAAGCTGTTATTTGTGTACATCCAGATGATGACTCTTGGAAAATCACTGAGGAATTAACCGAAGCCGTCATAGCGCACAAACAAATATATGGTCTATGGCGTGGCATTCGAGTACTAGACCCGATGTGGCTAGTTAACTGTTCAAAGAAGGATATAGAATGTTTATTCTACAGTAAGATAAGTTTTGAAGAGAAGGATAAAGAACAAGCGCTCCAATTTCAGAAGATCGTTAATGTGTGTTTTGCAAATGATATACATTCTGGTTCGGATTGGAAAACAACTTGGAGGAAGCTTGAAAAGAAAGAGACAAAGAAAAAGGAGGAAAATGAAGCTCGAATTGTAGAACGTGCAAGAATAGCATCTCTAAGGAGCTTTCAGTTTGTAAACTGACCTCCTCCGACTGATCAAACACCAATTGCTTTGGAGGAGCATCGCAAGCCAGTAAAGAGATTTTTTGGACGTTAGAGTCAAATCTAATTGAATATTTTTGAAGACTATCCAGACTGCGGAAACATCCAAGGGGGAGTTTGTTGGTGCATAATATCTATTGCCTACGTCTAGGATATGTCTGTAATGTTTATAGAGTTTACACGTCAATGATTATTTGTTAAAAAGTAATTTTTATATGTTTTGATTCTATGTTTCGTACAAAGTAGATACATGTTTCGTACGAATGTCTTACTCGTACGAAACACAAGTTCGTACGAAATATAGTTAGTTGTTTAGCATGCACTTCGGTACGAGTCATGTCGACCTATAAATAGGGAAGTGTTGTGTTAGAACTAGGAAGTGATTTGTCAATTGGTACGGCGAAGTTCTGCCAATTTGTTTACTCGCTTTTGTATTTGAACGTATGATTACAACAGAAGCAGTTAAACAGTAAGTATTATCTTGTTTGTCTTGTCTCCCTCTCTAGCAATGAATTCCACCTCTGCTAGTTGAGCGAGATCAGGTCAATTGCTCATTTCGGGAGCTCGATCCCCGTTCACAACTCTTCTTTCCTTGGACGATCTCGGTATCTTACCATCACTATACTACGTCTATGATGGGTGCACTTGCCCTAATGTGTGTAGACTGGTAGTATTGTATCATGTTTTGTAAATTTCGAGCTTGATCCATGAGTAAAAATTGCTTACAATATAACAAAATTTATAATCACGCTCACTCACATTAGAAGCCCTAACATTTTTGTCTATTTCTGGTAGTACCATATGCTAAAATTTCCCATGTCTTCTCTGAAACATACTCAGGTGTAGACAAAGTATTATTGATTAGTAGAGTAGAAAAAAGATTTAGAAGATAATAACCAGATGCTGTTACATTTGCTTCCCTAATAGCCTTTGTATAGTCCATATCATCGTCTAAAAGGCCAAGAGCATAGCGTGCATCGCGAAAAGTGGGATACAAATGACCATTTACAGTTCTAATATCTTCAAAACATGTTCGACCTTTAACTTTTTTTAGTAAAATCCTTTGAAAATATGCCTCACCCATGGAAGGACTAACCAAATGATATGACCAATTAATATCTTATTCACTATATGTGGTGCCCACATTCTATATTCCAATTTCCATACAAATCTTGTGGGGAATTCAATATATGTTAACTCACGTGCAACCGAATCTGATTCATTGGTTTTTTATCAAAGAAAAAAACATTGTTGAATTAACGGAACGTTTGTCAAGGACATCATCAATGTCATCATCAAGACCATATATCACATTTTGTTGACTAGAGGATGGAATGGAAGTTTAATATGTGCCAAATACCTATAATGAACATTGAAAGAATATATCCTCCATGAGGCTTTAGACGCTGAAATGTAACGACACTTATAATGAACTTACTGATCTGGACTACCATCTTCTAAACACTAACTTTAGTTATATCAGGGCATTTGTTGGTGTATCTAAAAAGATATTTAATTGATGCAGCCGATTACACCCTTTAATATTTATGTGTGATTGATAACGTTCCAATAGTGTAGGATCATAAGGAATTGGACTCCGATTATTTAGTTTAACATGATTTTTTTCAACAAAAAATCCAGAATCACACCTTCTATACATCGGGCGTCTTATTGAATGTATAGTTGTATGAGTGGATATTTTTTGGAGGATTTTTTTGTTAGTACACTTAATGTCTGATGCCTGCGTCTTTTGTATGTGTCAATGTTTATAGGTAGCACTGCCGTTTAAGTTGTTGATTTTGAATGTAAAAGGGCTCATACAAGCGTAGGACTCCTATGCACGCATGAGTGCATATGAAACGCATGAGTCCTGCGTATGGATGACCTGAGCCTATAGATAGGTTAGTCCGTGTGCATGACCTCATAACTTTGGATTTTTGGAGCATGTGACGGAGATCTCATTGTAACGAAGTGCTTCCAAAATTTATTCAATAAGTCATATGAAGTATCTGAGCACAACACTTATAATTGAATTACGTGCTTTTACAAATGTCATAGATATTCGTTTACACCATTTCCATGTCTAATCATATCAAGTTAGAAGAAATTGTACCTACAAGTGGAATTTGAGCTATAGAGAGGATATCTACTTGTGATCTTGCTTAGAAGTGAAGATTTTGGTAAAAAACTTGATTTTTCATCATTTGAAGAGTTTCCACGGTTGAAAATCTCCAAATTTTTTCTCAGACCTTTTTTTCATTTTTTAACTTTATATATGAAAATCACACCAAAATTCATCCAAAAACACGTCCAAATCATAAAAATTCATGCCAAAATGTTGCTAAGCGCACAAGTTGTATGCGCATAGGACTAGAAGCGCACGAGTTCTACGCTTTCATTCAAATGTTAACCAACTTTGATCATACACGTTGACTTAATCCTACACTTGGATAGTCATACGCTTGAAGTAGTCCTTCGTGTTAAGAGTCTTACGCTTGGTTTGGAAAATTTTTGAAAATTGTTAACTATATGTGTTGGACCTAAAAATGAACAAATGATATTCAAAATATAAAACGTGACATCTTGATCAAGAAATAAACAGATAATGAAGGACTTTCCTCCCCAAGATAGTGAATCTTGAACATTAATCAGAACATCTGTTGAAGACATGGAAACATCATTCACGCCTTAGAACCACTATTGAAGAAGAACCTAGCATTGATCAAGGCCAAAGCCTTGTTGAAGCAAAGCTCTATTTAAGAAGACCATACATTGTTCAGACCAAACAGATGTTTGGACAAAGCAACAGTGGTTGAAGATTAGAGGTTTCATCAATACAATAGTACTTGCTTTGTAACAGACTATTCATGTAATAGATCAGATGTTAGATCTCCGCAGATGTTTGCTAACATTTGTGGAATCTTTTCTATTAGGAACATTAGATGTCACTATCAGAGTTATGTCAGCTGATTGCAGCTAGACCTTTTGTACTTTGTATCAATAGATCTCACCTTTTAGAGATCTATTCATCACTTCACACGCATTCTCTTTTGTACAAACAAATTTGTGAGTGATCAAGCTGAGGGGGAGATTGTAAAATCATTAGACTATAATTGTAATTAGTGGATTCAATACAAAGCAGTTTTGATATATCTTCCTACTTGTGTGTGTTGCATTATTTGTCTTTCAATTCATAAATTGTTTGTTCTTGTTTTGCATAAAAACCACAAGCACAATAGAATCAGATCCTACAATTGGTATCAGAGCTTGGTCACATTAAACTTGATTTCACAATTAGTTTAATGTTCAAAGATTAGCTCACAAAGATCCTATCTGTTTGTAACTCAGAGTTGTAGAGTGTTGAATTCAAAAGCATTTCACAATACTCTGTTTTTTCTTCAAAAGAACAAAAGAGATGGCACAAAAGTATCCCCATAACACCGGCTTTAGTAGCAATCCCCCATATGCTTGTCAGATCTGAGTATAATATCTGGCAACGTAGGATGGCTCACATTCTTGCTCAATAGAATACCGGGTGTTGGAAGTCCATTATATTCGGACCTCATATCCCAATGGTAGCTAGTGCCGAAAATGTAACACCCTGTAAAAGCGTGTCCAATAATATAGTGACACATGTTGTATTTTTAATATAGTCAATTAAAGGCTAATATGGACTAAAAGTGACAACATACTCAAACAGAGCCTCTGAATGACTTTCTGATGTCAACATGCATAAACCTAGCCTCTGAACAACCATAAGTGTCGACATGCATAAAACGTAGCCTCTGACCGACCATTATTGTCATTATGCTTAAACTCGGCCTCTGAGTGACCATTGTGTCAACATGCCTAGCCTCTGAGTGACATCGGAGTCAACATGCTTATACTGAGCCTCTAAGTGATCCCTTACGTAGTCCTAACTCTCATATGTCATGTTCGTTAGATGAGAGTGATTAAATCCATTATTATATGAAAGTTGGATAATAGAGGGATTAAAAGTGTCAACATGTTAATTTATACCTCTGAGTGACCTTTTAACGAACCGAGAGCTCGACAATGTCCGGGCATAATCCCGGGTATGCCAAGTATTGGCTACGGAGGGCTAAATATGCCAAAAAGGTGTTTTATAAGTTTTTTAGAAGCTTTAATAAGTTAAGGGTTAAAAGTGTCAAAGTTTGAAAGTGGCTAAGGGGTGGTCGCGGGCCACGATAGACTTGGTCTATGTCTCTCGCGGGGCGCGAGAGAGCCTCTTCTGCAGAAAGTTTTGCTTGGTCTCCAAACAAAACTCCAAAACCATTTGATCGAATCTATGGACTTGTAATCAGCTATGCCACGTTTTGGGACACTTGTAAGCTTCCTCTTACACCCCTAAACACCTGGCTTCACCTCCTTTGAGTTCTCCAACAAATAGGTGCTTAAGTTCACATTCCAACTTGCACCTTTCTCTTTATTCACTTTTCTCCCCTCCTCTAGAAGTTCCTAGCTAAAAGGAGCATCCAACATAGTTCTTTTTCACCTTAGGAATCACTGGTAAGTGTTCCTTCTTTGTGCATTTTTCGTTTATAGACTTTTATAGCCAAACGTCAAGCATTTTTTTGGAAAACGCTTTGACTTTCGGTTAAGACCATTATGGTCCAGCCATTGTTTGAAATGAACATGGCTAAGTGATCATAATAAGGTAGGTGTTAGTCCCTATAAAGGGCACCTCCTGAAGATCACGTTTGCTAAACCAATTGACGGGTCAAAGTTAAGTTATTAAAAAGTCAAACAGTCCATTTTTCGGAAAAATCATAAATTGATCTTATGTATGTTATGAAACCTATTTTAACACTTAGACAAGTTGGTAATAATTATTAGAACATGTAAGAACATGTTCGGCTCGTCAATTTCAGTTCTAGGGTCGGTTCGCAACCGAAAGTCGCAAAGTTTGACTTCTGCTTTGACTTTCCATTCTGACCCGATTTAGACTAATTATCTACTGATATAAAGTTGCATTATGATCATAATATAATGTAGCATAACCCTCTGAGTTTATATTACATGATCATAATCAAAATCTGAGTTTATGCGCAAGTTCCATAATTATGTCATCTTTCACCAAAATGTCCTTTTTGCATAAAACAAGGTTTTAAATAATAATGAACTTGAAAATGACTTTCCTATTGATGTAATATTATAAGTAGTATTATTTAGGATATTAACCCAAGTTATAAACTGAGTTTTTGAACAGGTCCTTAAACTATGTCGATAAATGACATTTTTAGCCCCTATGGCTTATAAAATGGTTTTAATCAAATCTCTTCAAGGTAAATCAATTACCTAATGATATGTTATATTAAGTAACATATTTTAAACATTTTAATATGATCTTAACTTCAGTTTTCATAAACACGCTTAAAGACGTCATTTTACGACATAAGCGCCGTTTCGGCGCATAGTATGGTTTTAAACAATATTATTGACCAAGACTTGATACCTACTGATTTTAAAACTTTTTTTAAACATATTTACAGTAGGTACATGTTATAAACTTAGAATCCTAAACAATTTATAATACATGTATAAATGACCAAAATGCCCATTCGGTGCATAGTTTGGTCATAAAAGATAAATTACACACATAATTGATATCCTATTGATACTATATCATAAATAAAATATTTTTCCAGAACACTTATGATTATAAACTTAAAATATATTCAAGTTACTTTTATACGGTATATAATTACCGAAATGCCCTTATGAGGCTGAGTTTCGTTTTAAAACCTTAACGGGCATATAAGTTGATATCCTACTGATATTTTAACTTGTTTAAAATATAATGGCATATAGGACTTATCCATGACTTATCCGGTCACCCAGTATCGCTTATAAGCATACGGTTCATTATACGTAACTAGTTTACGGAATTTAACCGAAACGGGTTTAACCTTGTCATTTAAGTTTCAAAATCCAGAATTGTCACACCCTCAATTTCCACTTGCGGAGTTTTACCGCGAGGCGTGTGAACAAACCAGAATCTGAGACACTAGTACGTCGAACGACTCTATATGATTTGATAATACGTTTTCCAAAATCATTTGTTTCACCATTCATTGTAGATTTTATATTGTCTTAGTTAGTTTCCAATGTTTAGCGGAAGCATTAGTTTTTATGGTTGAGCGGAAGCATGAAAATAAAGTAGATGAACGGGCGCCAAAACAAATGAAAAACCCAAAACAATGTTTGTAAATGAGACTCGATAAAAGGTGTCTTGAGCAATGCAAGTGAGTGCACCTAGAGCTCCTAGCGTCCTGAGAAACATGTAAAGAAACAAGTGTCAACATTAAAGAAGAGTGAGTTCACAGGTTTTCATAAATTCGTTTGTTCGGTTATAAGTTTGTTTCCCCCGTTATCCCTAACCCGGGATAACGGTTTAGTTCCATTATTCCCAACCCGGAATAATACTGATAGTTCCATTATTCCCAACCCGGAATAATACTGATAGTTCCATTATTCCTTACCCGGAATAATAATGATGTCCCATTATTCCTAACCTGGAATAATAACGTTGTTGGTTCCATTATCCCTAACCCGGGATAATATTGTTGATTCGTAATTAAGTTCAATGTTAATATATATAGGTAGCTAGCCTAAAGTTATGTCACGTAAGTGTTCGCGATCGAAGCTGACTGTTGTGCCTCCGTGTTGCCAGGCCTATCACTGACCATGGCGAAGTTAGGCCAAATTATTCACCCGTTGACCATACCCGGTCGGCTAGCGCGACTAGCTCGGATGGGGCTTGTCGGGCCCAGTAGTACTACTTATAATTTCCCCGCTATTTAAACCCAATACTAACGATCAGAGAGATTGTCGAGGACTTGTGTGATATAGCTGCTTAGTGACCATAACGTACATTAACATTAACTTAGTTACCGAATAGTTAAGTGACGTTAATTTCGTATAACGTAAAGAGATAGAGTTGTAGAGTGTATACATGTTTCTCCCCCTGTTGTTTAAAACCGGATAAAATTAGGGGCCGTGAACTCACCTTTAGTTGCTCGGTTAGTGTAAGACAGAAGTTGCAAATGATGGGACCGCTAATTGCGTCCTAACAAGTCAATTGGTTTCAATTTAGTGTGTGAACACACCAATACAAATCCTACACATAATTAACGCACAAGCGGTACACACAATCACAATTCCTAGCACTCAAACATGCATGCAAGTATCCTCATATGAACATAGTGATCAAAACAATTTATCATGAACACAATCCAATCCGTGCAACACTTTGGTGCACACATTCGCAAGTTATCAAGTTTCAGCTTATATACTCATAATTCGGCTGTTTTTGAGGATTTTTATAAAATAGTTCCAACGTTCCAAAAATTCTAATTATTTTACAGAAGGTGACAACTATACTGTAGAATTTTATATAAATTTTTCAAGTCTTAACACTTTACCAATTATTCGTAAATATTAATATGCTAGGCTGCAGTCAGATTCGTCGCTTTCTGACTGCAGTCCACGGAAGAATTTATTTAAAAATCACCTTTCGTCCAATTAACAAAATTCCAGTGGGAGTTTCCCGGAAATTTCCATATCTAGTTGCTGTACAAATTTCATGATTCGACTCCCTACAGATTATTAGATCCGACTTGATAAACAACTAACAAATTTTCAGGATTTTCACAGCTTTAGTTACTGAACTTAATTGACCACTTAAAAATATCAAACGACTTCAGAAAAATATGAATCCAGTTTCATTAGAATCGTTTTTCAAAACTCTACGTTTTAGACTTCAGAAAATCCGTTTTTTGATAAATAATAACCAAGTTACAGCCAGTTGAAGTTGGCTGTAACCACCATTCAGCATTCTGATTCAGCACTTTATCACGATCTAACCCGCTTAAACCATCGATACTTTGAACATATGCGACCAAAAACAGAATTTCCAATCATATACTATCATATATATCATACCCATGCAAACCCTAATTATAACCTATAGTTTTTATCAAACAAAACGCAGCCTAATGTTTTTAGATTTGCTAATCATCTTAACCACAATTAGTATAAATAAATCGGCTAACCTAACACTACATTCAACATATAAATCCGAATATGATCTTGCAAACAAAGATAAATCCTAACCTTTAATAACAAGATCAATGAGCCGAGACTTGGACAAGAGCCGAGAACTAGATAGGACTGATTCGGATGTTGGCGAGACTTGCGACCGAGAAGGAGAATGGTGAGGGGAGGGCTGCCGTGATTCTAGAGGAGTGTAACAAGGCTGTCTTGCGATCGAGAAGATGAATGAGGGCTGCCGTCGGCTGATTTCTCAACTAGGGTTTTTGTGTTTTGTTTTTGTGAAGCAAAGCATGCATGTGTGTGTATATATAGCGCAAGAGACAAGGGAAAGGGAAGGGTTTACGGTTTGGGTTGCTCGCGGCCGCAAGGGACTCGGGTGGGTTGGTTTGGGTCTAGCACTTGGTCTCCAAGTCTTGGTTAACTCCTAGAGTCACAAGGAAACGAGGTCGGCTCGTGTCGCGGCTCGATTCAATTCATCTATATATTTATTATATATATTTCATAACTAAAACAAATCACGAAATCGAACATCACATAATACTTCACCAACTTATAAACGTTTAATACACATAGCACGTAATTCATTTGACAAGTTCACGAATTTATCGTAATTATTTCGAGCGTGCAATTTAAGTCTCCGAATCAATTTAACGTAGGAACGAATAACCGTGAAGTAGTGCGTTTAAGATATCTGGAAAACCGGGATGTCACATTATCCCCATGTTGAAAGAATTTTCGTCCCGAAAATTGAGTAAACGCGGTTTAGAATGCAGCGTACATGTTTAGAGTGCCACGCACAAAGATTTAGTTCGTTAACAATGGTACGCAAAATTACAAGAGATTCCCAAGTGCCATGCACAAAGATACCCAAGTGCCATGCACAAGGATTTAGTTAACAATGGTACGCGAAATTATGAGAAATTCCCAGGTTGTCACATCATCCCCATGTTGAAAGAATTTTCGTCCCGAAAATTTAGTTGCTAGTATCGTTAGTTTGCTGCTCAGCTGCAAAGAGGTGTGGGTATTTGCTTTTCATTTGGTCCTCTCTTTCCAACGTGAACTCCGGTCCACGCTTAGAGTCCCAACGAACCTTAACGATCGGAATCTTACTGTGCCTTCGAGTCTTAATCTCACGATCCATGATCTCGATAGGTTGTTCCACAAAGTGCAGTTGTTCATCCACTTGGATCTCATCCAATGGAATGACTAAGGTTTCATCTGATAGACACTTCTTCAGATTTGACACGTGAAAAACGTTGTGAACTCCACTGAGTTCGGCAGGAAGGTCTAATTGATAAGCTACGAGTCCAATACGTTTCAAGATCACAAACGGACCTACGTACCGTGGGTTTAGTTTGCCTCGTTTTCCAAAGCGGATTACACCCTTCCAGGGTGACACCTTCAGTAGGACGCGGTCGCCTACTTGAAATTCGAGCGGTTTGCGTCGTTGATCAGCGTAGCTTTTCTGTCGATCTCGTGCCGCCGCCATGCGGTTTCTGATTTGTACAATCTTTTCAGTAGCCTCAAGTATCAACTCAGGGCCTGTGAGTTGACTGTCACCAACTTCTGCCCAACAGACCGGTGATCTACATTTACGACCGTATAATGCCTCAAACGGTGCTGCCGATATACTCGTATGGTAACTGTTGTTATACGAGAATTCCACTAAAGGCAGGTGGATTTCCCAACTATTTCCGAAGTCTACTATGCATGCCCTAAGCATGTCTTCCAAGGTCTGTATGGTCCTTTCGCTTTGACCATCAGTCTGAGGGTGATAAGCGATGCTCATATCTAAGCGTGTGCCCAACGCTTTCTGATGTGACTGCCAAAAGTTGGACGTGAAGCGAGCAACTCTGTCTGAGATGATGGACGTTGGCACTCCGTGCCGAGAAACTACTTCCTTAATGTAGATGCGAGTCAACTTCTCCATCTTATCTGTTTCTTTAATAGCTAGGAAGTGTGCGGACTTAGTTAAACGATCCACGATTACCCAGATGGTATCGCAACCACCCAAAGTTCGCGGGAGTTTAATGATGAAATCCATCGAGATCTGATCCCATTTCCACACTGGGATCTCAGGTTGTTGGAGTAGCCCAGATGGCTTTTGATACTCTACCTTGACTTTTGCACAAGTCAAACACTTACTCACGTAGGTGGCTATATCAGCTTTCATGTTGGGCCACCAATACGTAGCTTTAAGGTCTTGATACATCTTATCCGAACCAGGATGGACAGAGTATCGGGATTTGTGAGCTTCGTCCATGACTAGCTCTCTGAGGTTTCCGTAGAGAGGTAGCCATATGCGATTCATGAAATACCGGGCTCCATTGGGTTTTACTTCCCAATCGCGTTCCATTTTTCCCACCGATTCGGCCTTGATGTTTTCTTCCTTAACCGCTTCTAACCGCGCGTCGCGTATCTGTTCGGGTAACCCCGAATGAATGGTGAGCTGTAATGCTCGTACCCAACGCGGTTTCAAGTGTTCCTTCCTACTGAGGGCATCAGCTACCACGTTAGCTTTACCCGGGTGATACCGAATGGCACATTCATAATCGTTCAAGAGTTCGACCCAGCGACGCTGTCGCATGTTCAACTCCTTCTGATCAAAGATGTGTTGGAGGCTCTTGTGGTCTGTAAATATTGTGCACTTCATTCCATAGACGTAGTGTCTCCAAATCTTAAGTGCAAACACTACTGCTCCCAATTCCAGGTCATGCGTTGTGTAGTTTTTCTCGTGAACCTTCAATTGTCGGGACGCATACGCGATGACCTTATCGCGTTGCATCAGTACGCATCCCAATCCCTGAATGGAAGCATCACAATATACTACAAAATCATCTGTCCCTTCCGGTAAGGACAGAATGGGTGCACTGCAAAGTTTCTGTTTGAGCAATTGAAAATGCCGCTTCCTGCTTGTCACCCCAAGCATACTTGATGCCTTTCTGGGTGAGGGTAGTAAGCGGTTGCGCGATCTTTGAAAATCCCTCGATGAAACGTCTGTAGTAACCAGCCAAACCCAAAAATTGGCGGATCTCCGTCGGTGTCCTGGGTGCTTCCCAGTTTTTGATAGCTTCAATCTTGGCAGGGTCGACGTGGATACCCTTTTCATTTACGATATGCCCGAGGAACTGAACTTCCCGAATCCAGAAATCACACTTTGAAAGCTTGGCATATAGTTTCTCCTGTTGAAGTAATCCCAGCAGTAATCGTAGATGTTCAGCATGTTCTTCTTCACCTTTAGAGTAGATGAGTATGTCATCGATGAACACAATGACAAACTTGTCGAGGTATGGTTTACACACACGGTTCATGAGGTCCATGAACACCGCGGGTGCGTTGGTGAGACCGAAGGGCATGACCAAGAACTCATAATGGCCATACTGAGTACGAAATGCCGTCTTAGCGATATCCTCCTCCCTGACGCGTAGCTGGTGGTAACCGGACCGTAGATCAATCTTGGAGTAGTAGCTTGACCCTTGCAGTTGGTCGAAGAGATCGTCGATGGGAGGTAACAGGTATCGGTTCTTGACAGTAACCTTGTTGAGTTCCCTGTAGTCGATGCACATGCGGAAGGTCCCGTCCTTCTTCTTGACAAAAAGGACTGGAGCTCCCCATGGCGAAGCGCTTGGTCGGATAAATCCCTTTTCTAACAGCTCCTGAAGTTGGGTAGACAGCTCCTGCAGCTCGGCTGGAGCTAGGCGGTATGGGGCCTTGGCGATAGGAGTTGCATGGTTCGCCAATTCAATTTCAAACTCCAATTGTCGATGGGGTGGGAGACCAGGTAACTCCTCTGGGAATACATCAGAAAAATCACGGACGACGGGGATGTCTTCTATACGTTTCTCGTCCTTAGGCTGTTCGGTAACCAGTGCGAGTAAAGCGAAAGAGTTCTTCCTCCGAAGATACTTCTGCGCTTGCATGTAAGAGATGATGTTTGTGACGGCGCCTGCCTTCTTGCCTTGCACCGTCAAGATTTCATCGTTAGAGAGCGGGATACGGATAGATTTTTCAAAACAGAGAACTTCAGCTCGGACGTCGGATAGCCAGTCCATTCCGACTACCACGTCAAAACTTCCCAGAGTAGTTGTCATCAGATCAATGGTAAAGGTGTGACCCGCGAGTTTGAGTTGACAGCCGGATACTATACGGGTCACGTCTACAGATTTACCATCGGCTAGTTCTATGATATAAGGGGTCTCTAAGGGTTTAGGCGTGACTCAGATATAAAACTCCTATCCGCACTCGTATCAAAAAGCACAGTAGCAAAATGTTCATTAAGGGGAAACTTACCGGTGACCACGTTCGAGTCGTTTCTGGCCTCTCCGCGGCCCAACGTAAATGCGCGACCTTTGGCACCTCCTGTGCCACCATTTCCATTATTGTTGTTGTTATTGTTGTTGTGGTTATTGTGGTTGTGGTTGTTCCCACCATTGTTGTTGTTGTTGTTACGGAGCTGTGGGCAGTATCTTTTGAAGTGGGCAGTGCTACCACACTGATAGCATCCCGGTTAACACCCTGTTGCTGGCCCTGGGGTTGATTTTGGTTTTGTCGGGACATGATTTCCCCGCGACAATCCTTTGCCGCATGTCCCACTTTGCCACATCGTTGGCAGCGATTCCCGGCACAAGGGCCGTGATGATGAAGATTACAGCGACTGCACTGCGGCTTTCGACCTACATAGCCGCTTGCGTTCTGGTTGTTGTTGGCGGGCTGATTTTGGTGACCCCGGTGGCTGTTGTAATTATTGAACCGTTTCTGGTTCCCCTGTTGTGGCTGGGATGACAAAGACTGTCGAACAGACGAGTCTTCAAACTTTCTTTTATTATCAGGGGCAACTTCAGTTGTACCCCGAGCTGGCAACTTCTTTTGTTCCACCGCCTTATCTGTGAGTTTGTGCGCCAACCTGATTGCTTGATGTTCAGTTGCAGGGTTGCTAGCCATCACCATACCCTGAATCTCCGGGACCAGACCCCCAAGGTAGAACTCGAGTCGTTTCTCCACAGTGTTGGCCAGATCGGGACACAGAAATACCAAGTCGTGATGTTTCGCTGTATATGCTTCGATTTCAGATCCCACCATCTTGTGGTTCCATAATGTCTGCTCCAATTGTTGAACTCTGTCTCGCTGACAGTACTCTTCTTTAATTAGGGCCTTAAACTCGGCCCAGGCCATTGCATTTGCAGCAATAAGTCCACGCGTTTGGACTTGCGCATTCCACCAAGTTAGTGCCCCATCTTCCAGTGTTGAGGCTGCATACTTGACCTTGTTGGCCTCCAGACAGTTGCACATTTCAAATACTGATTCAGATTTTTCGATCCAGCGCACCAATCCTATGGGTCCTTCTGCCCTCGTGAATTTGCTTGGCTTCGCGTCGAGGAACATCTTGTAGGGGTTAAGACCCCCTCCTGCTGACAGAGGACAGGTAGTCAGCGAGGAATTCTACTAGCCCAACTATTAGATTTTCCCATGAAAATTTAATAATGGTTACCTACCGGTTGGTTCTGAACACCCGCTAGAGCTGCGTTCACGTGCCCTCGGATCATTGCAGCTAATTCTTCGGGCGTCATGTTAAGGTTTCCGTGACGTCCAGTTGCCATTTGGATCTTCGTAAGACAACATAAACACACACCGATAAGTCTATATATCCAATATAGTTATCCTATTCCGTACTTAAATAATTCTTCAAGTTAAGTCAACTCAAATAAATTAAATAGTCAAAAGAAATACTTGATTAAATAAAGTTTCAACGTCTTACAAAGTGCCAACTAAACATATGAGTTTACTATAAAGTCACAAGTTTAAACGCAAGTGGGAAAATAAATAGACTGAAGGAAAGTAAATAAAATAAGCGAGACGTGTCAGTCTTCTACGTCTCCATCTCCCAAATCGCTATCGTTGCCGTCATCCTGCGCGGCATTTCCAGCTTCTACAGCTGGGTCCTCCTCCGGATCCTCCTCTGGATCCTCCTCTGGATCCTCTTCCGGATCCTCTTCCGGATCCTCTTCTGGATCCTCCTCTACCGGCATTGGAGGGGCCGGTGCTGGGGCAGGTACTGGTGCAGGTGCCTGATTTTGTTCCAGTTCTTGAATTCTCCAGCTAGACTCAAGAACTCTGTCTTCTAGCCAGTCAGCCCTTAGCTGCTCAGCACGAAGATCTCTGGCTAAGGTGTTACGAGCTATCTTACTCGTATGTTGCTCTTCCTCGAGCGATCCAGTTTTACCTGTCAGTTGTCATATCATCCATCCCTGAGCTAGGATGGTTTCATGCATTCTTTCTATTTGTTCTTGTTGTTTCCGTATCATATCTCTAAGTAGGTCTTTTCCTACTTCTACAGAGTTACCCGGTTTGACCGGCACAGCGATGGTTGGGCGTGATGACGACTCCTCCCCTAGAGCGAGCCTTTTCCTCGCAGCTGAGCGTGTCTCCACGCCATAAGATGGTAAAGGTTCCACCATAGGTGCCTTTCCTGGCGCCCTTGGTTGCGTAAGTTTGTCGGATGATGATGAGGATGATGATGACATTGCCTGTTAGGTTGTGTAGTTAGTTACGAGTTGCATTCATTTCTTACTATGCATTCATATTCTTCATAACACAGTTGTGGTACATCACATAACAAGATATAACAGTTCGGTGCCAAACTACGTCTAGTGTCGTGTATTCAGCTATAGTTTAGGTCTACTTTTAATGCAAACCTGGTTCTCTATAGCTAGTGGCTCTGATACCAATCTGTCACACCCTCAATTTCCACTTGCGGAGTTTTACCGCGAGGCGTGTGAACAAACCAGAATCTGAGACACTAGTACGTCGAACGACTCTATATGATTTGATAATACGTTTTCCAAAATCATTTGTTTAACCATTCATTGTAGATTTTATATTGTCTTAGTTAGTTTCCAATGTTTAGCGGAAGCATTAGTTTTTATGGTTGAGCGGAAGCATGAAAATAAAGTAGATGAACGGGCGCCAACACAAACGCCAAAACAAATGAAAAACCCAAAACAATGTTTGTAAATGAGACTCGATAAAAGGTGTCTTGATCAATGCAAGTGAGTGCACCTAGAGCTCCTAGCGTCCTGAGAAACATGTAAAGAAACAAGTGTCAACATTAAAGAAGAGTGAGTTCACAGGTTTTCATAAATTCGTTTGTTCGGTTATAAGTTTGTTTCCCCCGTTATCCCTAACCCGGGATAACGGTTTAGTTCCATTATTCCCAACCCGGAATAATATTGATAGTTCCATTATTCCCAACCCGGAATAATACTGATAGTTCCATTATTCCTTACCCGGAATAATAATGATGTCCCATTATTCCTAACCTGGAATAATAACGTTGTTGGTTCCATTATCCCTAACCCGGGATAATATTGTTGATTCGTAATTAAGTTCAATGTTAATATATATAGGTAGCTAGCCTAAAGTTATGTCACGTAAGTGTTCGCGATCGAAGCTGACTGTTGTGCCTCCGTGTTGCCAGGCCTATCACTGACCATGGCGAAGTTAGGCCAAATTATTCACCCGTTGACCATACCCGGTCGGCTAGCGCGACTAGCTCGGATGGGGCTTGTCGGGCCCAGTAGTACTACTTATAATTTCCCCGCTATTTAAACCCAATACTAACGATCAGAGAGATTGTCGAGGACTTGTGTGATATAGCTGCTTAGTGACCATAACGTACATTAACATTAACTTAGTTACCGAATAGTTAAGTGACGTTAATTTCGTATAACGTAAAGAGATAGAGTTGTAGAGTGTATACATGTTTCTCCCCCTGTTGTTTAAAACCGGATAAAATTAGGGGCCGTGAACTCACCTTTAGTTGCTCGGTTAGTGTAAGACAGAAGTTGCAAATGATGGGACCGCTAATTGCGTCCTAACAAGTCAATTGGTTTCAATTTAGTGTGTGAACACACCAATACAAATCCTACACATAATTAACGCACAAGCGGTACACACAATCACAATTCCTAGCACTCAAACATGCATGCAAGTATCCTCATATGAACATAGTGATCAAAACAATTTATCATGAACACAATCCAATCCGTGCAACACTTTGGTGCACACATTCGCAAGTTATCAAGTTTCAGCTTATATACTCATAATTCGGCTGTTTTTGAGGATTTTTATAAAATAGTTCCAACGTTCCAAAAATTCTAATTATTTTACAGAAGGTGACAACTATACTGTAGAATTTTATATAAATTTTTCAAGTCTTAACACTTTACCAATTATTCGTAAATATTAATATGCTAGGCTGCAGTCAGATTCGTCGCTTTCTGACTGCAGTCCACGGAAGAATTTATTTAAAAATCACCATTCGTCCAATTAACAAAATTCCAGTGGGAGTTTCCCGGAAATTTCCATATCTAGTTGCTGTACAAATTTCATGATTCGACTCCCTACAGATTATTAGATCCGACTTGATAAACAACTAACAAATTTTCAGGATTTTCACAGCTTTAGTTACTGAACTTAATTGACCACTCAAAAATATCAAACGACTTCATAAAAATATGAATCCAGTGCCATTAGAATCGTTTTTCAAAACTCTACGTTTTAGACTTCAGAAAATCCGTTTTTTGATAAATAATAACCAAGTTACAGCCAGTTGAAGTTGGCTGTAACCACCATTCAGCATTCTGATTCAGCACTTTATCACGATCTAACCCGCTTAAACCATCGATACTTTGAACATATGCGACCAAAAACAGAATTTCCAATCATATACTATCATATATATCATACCCATGCAAACCCTAATTATAACCTATAGTTTTTATCAAACAAAACGCAGCCTAATGTTTTTAAATTTGCTAATCATCTTAACCACAATTAGTATAAATAAATCGGCTAACATAACACTACATTCAACATATAAATCCGAATATGATCTTGCAAACAAAGATAAATCCTAACCTTTAATAACAAGATCAATGAGCCGAGACTTGGACAAGAGCCGAGAACTAGATGGGACTGATTCGGATGTTGGCGAGACTTGCGACCGAGAAGGAGAATGGTGAGGGGAGGGCTGCCGCGATTCTAGAGGAGTGTAACAAGGCTGTCTTGCGATCGAGAAGATGAATGAGGGCTGCCGTCGGCTGATTTCTCAACTAGGGTTTTTGTGTTTTGTTTTTGTGAAGCAAAGCATGCATGTGTGTGTATATATAGCGCAAGAGACAAGGGAAAGGGAAGGGTTTACGGTTTGGGTTGCTCGCGGCCGCAAGGGACTCGGGTGGGTTGGTTTGGGTCTAGCACTTGGTCTCCAAGTCTTGGTTAACTCCTAGAGTCACAAGGAAACGAGGTCGGCTCGTGTCGCGGCTCGATTCAATTCATCTATATATTTATTATATATATTTCATAACTAAAACAAATCACGAAATCGAACATCACATAATACTTCACCAACTTATAAACGTTTAATACACATAGCACGTAATTCAATTGACAAGTTCACGAATTTATCGTAATTATTTCGAGCGTGCAATTTAAGTCTCCGAATCAATTTAACGTAGGAACGAATAACCGTGAAGTAGTGCGTTTAAGATATCTGGAAAACCGGGATGTCACAAGAATGTTTATAGTTTACCCTATTATACAAGTCAAGTACTTGTCGGAATTAAACTAAATTCTATCCGATCATCGTTTAATCAAGCGTTATACGTAATGATCATGTACATTATTAGGTTTATAAGACCGTTAGTATTTTATTGGCTAGCTTATGCCATAATCCAGACTAGAGCCTTGCCGGTAAATGCTATCTGCACTTGGTACTTTTGTATACGGCTGAGTTATTTAAAAATAAAAGAAGAAGACTAGCTCAGGTAAATACTCTCGACTTATTTTCCCTATACTGGCTTGGGATACGGTAAATTATTACCGCTTGGTCCAAAATGGGGTCAATTGAATGCCCGTTTGTGGCTAGTAAACCCCATATTTCGTTTTTATCAGTTTTATTTGATAACTTAAACATCGGGGGTTAAATTACCGTGTCCTGGATATCCCCGGCTCAATACATTAGTTATTGGCCACGACCTTAGCACGGGGTGTAGGCATACACCTGTCAGATGCTCATATGCAAATTACCCAAGACGTTGGGGATAACTCCTTCATGAGTTCGTAAGTGGTGTGTATTTAATCATGTCTCAGTTTCTGTCCCGGGCCCTGTATGTATTGACAAACATGTGCATCTGATACAAGGTTGCAAGGTCAACTTTCCCAAGTTAATAAAAGATTTTGTGCCGTTTTGCACTTAAAAATCATTATTAAAGTTTTCAAAATGAGTCAGTTGGGTGTATTTACCAGCGAAAGCTAATGTATCCTCCAAAGATTAATCTGCAGGTACAATACAAAATAGGCCGGAAGCTGCTAGGTAGTGATAGAGGATCTTGCAAATCCTAAATCTGCCTAAAGTCTATTTTATATTCTTTCTTGTACATTTTATGATCCGCCTGTGGATCTTCTATTACGAGCCTGTATATTATTTTGTATTTTTGAACATTCGGTTTGTAGTAGTAATTTTACTCCAGGACTTTCGCTGTGTCATGTTTAATTGACTATGATGATTATCAACTGACGTATCGATACTCCCCACCCGGGCCCACCGGTGTATGGATTTGGGTTGGAAATCCGGGGTGTAACAGGGTTGGTATCAGATTCATCGTTTGAGAGAATTAAACACTATCCTTCTTGTGTTTAATCTCAAACTCACACGAGCACATTCCTTAGACTTCCGAGTCTAGGCATTGACCTAGGATTACTCATTTAATTATTAAGTTATTAGTATGTTTTTGAATTGATTTTTAACAGGAAAATGCCGCCACGTGTACGAGGACAAAGTGGGAGAGGAAAAGGTCCAATGAGGGGAGGACCATCAGGGCGTATTCCCCTCAACCTCATAACTTAGATACATACCAAGAATCAGGAGATTCGTCTCCTTGCAACCAGTGAGACGTGTCTCTAATAGACACTCGCCCTCACATTCCCAAACTTCTTACCACTCTCACCACTCCTATCATTCACACCATACCCATCATTCCCATTCACATTCTTACCATGTAGAATTTAACCCTAACCATTACTTAAATACGCCTCCAGCCGATCAAAATCAGTTGGACCAGCCAAACCCTATGGATGAGGACTCCGACTTGGAGATGCCGCCGTCGGGATCGAACGTGTATCCCATTGAAATTTCAAGCGATTCGAACTCTTATGTCGGATCACCCAACCAATGTCCTAATGAGTGGGACCAATATTGGAACCAATTCACCTTCATCCCCTCACCTTCCCATCACTCTCAACCACCTCCTGTTCAAGAAGATATCCACATGGAACTGGTGGACCAACCTCAACCACCACTTGAACCACCAAGAAGGAAACGTGGAGCATGTATGTCGGTACGTGCCGGAAAAAGGTCGGGATCGCTGACACCTTTGCCCAACTCCTACCCCACAATTCAAGAGGACCCACAAATGGGTGGACCCTCTACTGTTTCACCTATAGTGGAACCAACACCAACACCTGCTGTTCAACCACCACCATCGGGTTCTACTAACCTAATCCCCACATATCTTGACACGTCTGGATATATCCATTTAACCCATCTACACTGGCAGATTATCAAGCATGGTCACAAGACCTCTACATGCAGGCGGTTATGCACAACGCACTTTACCCGTCTCCTTTCCCACCGACTGGATATCCAACTTATGGGTACTAGTATCCGGTTATGCAACAACCACAACCACAACCTCCGCCACCAATTGAGGCCATTAATGAGGCCTTAGAACGAATGAAAGAGATGCAGCAACAAGCAAAGAAGACGGAGAAGAAGACAAACAAGTTCTTCAAGAAACTCTCCAAGTTGGTCAAAGGAAAGAAGGACGAGTGAAGTCTCTTCTAATTATAAGTAGTCCCTGCGAGGACATTTATATTTCTTTAGTCCTTGCGTGGACATGTTTATTTCTTTAAAGTCCTTGCATGGACAATTTATTTCATTTTCTAGTATTGTTATTTCTAATTTGAAATTTAATGAAGTATTTTAGAATTATATATATATATGTTTCATCCTCTTCAAGCGATCGTCTCGATTTTACTTGAATTTTTGATCAGCTATATAATTCCAAAAAGATCTTAATGGTTTTGATTTAGCCGAGTGGCACAGACCACACATTCAGCAAAAATTTATATAAATGATAGTTAAGAACGGAAGGGTCTTCTATCATGATAGTTAAGGGAAGTTATCCTTCTATCTAGAGGTGGTGGACTAAGTTCAAGCCTCCAAGTCATTAAGGTCAATGCGACGGTACTAATAATCAACCATTAAGGTCCTCTTATGTTAACATTCAAGTAATGTGCATACTCATGGTTGTGTGACTTGAGGAATCACACTAACCTTCAAGGTAATGGACTATGTCCTAACCTTATATAGCCCTTGTGATCAATATGATCCCGGCTAATAACACCAGTGCGGTGATAGAAACATCCATTAGTGATGTATTGCCCTTGTGGCTATGATTTATTTTATACAGCCTATGTGATCTATTTGATCCCGGCTAAATATCACCAGTGCGGTGATGAATAAAACATCCATTAGTAATGCATTATCCTTTCTGGTTATGATTTATTTTATATAGCCTATATGATCTATTTGATCCCGGCTAAATATCACCAGTGCGGTGATGAATAAAACATCCATTAGTGATGTATTACCCTTTCGGGTTATGATTATTTTATATAGCCTATGTGGTCTATTTGATCCCGGCTAAATATCACCAGTGCGATGATAAATAAAACATCCATTAGTAATGTATTACCCTTTCGGGTTTATGATTTAATTTTATATAGCCTATGTGATCTATTTGATCCCGACTAAATAACACCAGTGCGGTGATAAAAAAAACATCCATTAGTGATGTAGTGCCTATGTGCCATATTTTATGTCCCTTAGAGACAGTCCTATGTGCCATATTATATGTTCGTTAGTGATGCAGGCTTATGTGCCATATTTTATGACCATTAATGACAGGCCTATGTGCCATAATCTTATGTCCATTTGTGACAGGCCTATGTGCTATAATTTTACAGGCCTATGTGCCATATTTTAAATGTCCCTTGTAACAAACCGATGTGCTATACAATTGTCAAATATGACAATGGCAGTTGTGACATTACGATCCACTGTCTAGTAATATATGGACCTTGTCCAGATTGTAAATTGCCTATAATGGTCCTATTAAGACCTAGGCCAAATATAGATACTTTAAGCCTAAGAGTTGTGATGTTATTCACACTAGCTTGATTAGGCGATGGATTGTTATATCCAATGTTTAAAGCTGAAATGGTTGGTATACCATGGCTAAGGCAAATTTTATTTGGCATATAGAACGAAAGATTTGAAGAATGGCTAATTCTAATGAGGCACAAAATAGCCAGCGGGACGTTGAACCCAGCAATGCCGAAAATAGAAATATTGATGATAATGATTTCCAAGCTCGCATTGATGCGGCTGTGGAAAGGGCCATGGGTAAGAGCCATAAAAAAGCTAAGAGTGTCGATTGCTATGCTGATAGGTCTCGTTCTTCTAAGGACGGATGCACCTACAAGTACTTTCTCCTGTAAACCTGAGACTTTAATAGGGAAAAAGGAGTTGTAGAAGCCCTAAAGTGGCTGGACGAGATGGAGACCATCGTAGACATCAGCGGCTGTGCTGAAAAGGATGTGGTCAAGTATGTATCACAATCCGTCAAGGGTGATGCCCTAACTTGGTGGAAAGCCATGATTCAGTCCACAGGTAAAGTATACCTGTATAATTTGGGATGGTCTAAGTTTATGGACCTTATTAAGGAAACCTACTGCCCACCCCATGAGGTGGAGAAAATAGAGACAGACTTCTTGTCTCTTTCAATGAAAAACCTAGACTGTCGGAAGTATGTTTTTGACTTCAATTCCCTATCTAGGTTAGTATCCTACCTAATCACCACTGAATCCAAACGCATTGTGCGTTTTATCAATGGATTAGCGCCCGAGATTAAGGGCATGGTAAAGGCTGCTCAGCCTAATACCTATAGGTCTACTGTAGACCTATCTCTCTCTCTTACCCTTGATCTTTTAAGGCAAAAGTCAGCTAAGCCAGAAACTGACGGGAAAAGGAAGAGAGATGAAGACAACTCCCAAAGATTTAATAAGAAAAATAAAGGGAGATTCGGGTTCAAAGGGAACAAAGGCAAGTTGGTTGTGATGCCATTTTGCAAGACTTGCAACCGCAGACACTGGGACAGTGTAATTCTGATTCACAAGCTAGACCTTGTGGTATTTGTAAAAGGAGAGGGCATAAGACCCTAGATTGTAAAGATCTTAAGGATGTTGTATGTTATATCTGCAATGAAAAAGGGCACATTGCAAATAACTTCCCTAAGAATTCAAAGAATAATAATCCAAAGCCTGGAGAGGCCAAGAAGGGGAACGCACGCGCTTTTCGACTAACTGCTAAGGAAGCTGTTAATGGCAATAACGTCATAACAGGTACTTTCCCTGTTAATGATATTTATGCTAGAGTTCTTTTCGATTCAGGTGCGGACAAGTCATTTTTTGATTAGTAAACTATTAAATTTACCCATAAGAACTCTAGATAAAATTTATGTGATAGAACTTGCCGATAGAACCTTAGAAACCACAACTTCCATTCTTGATGGATGCTCTATATCCATTAAGGATCATTCCATCCCTATGTCTCTTCTGCCAATGAGATTGGTGGGGTTCGATGTTGTCTTAGGCATGTATTAGTTATCTTATAACCAAGCTCGTATTGCCTGCGATAAAAAGCTCATCGAAATTAAAACCCTATCTGGTAAAATGATCACCATCCCCGGAGACTCACACTATAGACTGCCAGACAAGGTGTCGTTATTTAAGGCATCCAAGTGTTTGAGAAAAGGCTGTGTCATTTACATGGCACAAGTTACCATAAATGAGCCTAATCCAAACATGGAGGACCAACCAGTTATCTCGGAGTATCTCGATGTTTTCCCTGAAGAATTACTAGGCCTACCTCCGGATAGGCAAGTGGAGTTCAGAATTGACATCATACCAGGATCAGCACCCGTAGTTAGAGTTCCATACAGACTAGCTCCAACCAAAATGAATGAGTTAAGAGTTCAATTGGATGAACTCTTGGAGAAAGGATTTGTTCAACCTAGTTCCTCGCCTTAGGGAGCTCCAATCCTCTTCGTTTAGAAGAAAGACAGATCAAGCGGATGTGCATCGACTATCGGGAGCTGAACAAGCTAACAATTAAGAATAGATATCATCTGCCCAGGATCGATGATTTATTCGACCAACTTCAAGGGGCTAGTTACTTTTCTAAGATAGATTTGAGATCAGGATGTCATAAACTGAAGGTTAGAAGTGAAGATGTTCCTAAGACAGCCTTCAGGACCTGCTATGGTCATTTTGAGTTCTTGGTGATGCCTTTTGGGCTCACAAATGCACCAGCAGCATTCATGGACCTCATGAACAGAGTCTGCAAACCGTATTTGGATAAGTTAGTCATTGTCTTCATAGACGACGTACTTATCTATTCTCGTAATCAAGCTGATCACGAGAACCATCTTTGGTGCATTCTAGAATTGTTAAGGCAAGAGAAACTTTATGCAAAGTTCTCTAAATGCGAATTTTGGCTTAGAGAAGTCCAATTCCTTGGACATGTTGTAAGTGAGCGTGGTATCCAAGTGAATCCCGCCAAAATTGAGGCCATCATGAATTGGGAAGTACCCAAAACTCCATATGAAATTCGTAGTTTCTTAGGACTGGCTGGTTACTATAGGAGGTTCATTGTGAACTTTTCAAGAATAGCCACTCCTCTAACTACCTTAACCCGAAAGAATGTTAAGTATATTTGGGGTCTAAAGCAACAAGAATCTTTTGAGATTCTGAAACACAAGTTGAGCAATGCTCATGTGTTATCTTTACCTGAGTGTAATGAGAATTTTGTTATTTATTGTGATGCTTCGCACACCGGCATGGGTTGTCTGATAATGCAAAACGGGAAGGTAATTGCCTATGCATCACGACAACTAAAAGTGCATGAAAGAAATTACACCACCCATGACTTGGAGTTGGGTGCCATTGTATTTGCACTAAAACTGTAGAGACATTACTTGTATGGCACAAAGTGTATTATATACACTTACCATAAAAGTCTCCGGCACCTGTTCAATCAGATGGAACTGAACATACGACAGCGTCGATGGATGGAAACGCTTAATGATTATGACTGCGAGATTCGCTACCATCCGGGCAAGGCAAATGTAGTTACTGATGCCTTAAGTCGCAAAGAACGGGTTAAACCTATAAGCATTAACGCCAAGATCATTGAGCTCAGAAATAGTTTAAATGAGAAGCTATTAGATGCACAAAAATAAGCCCTATTATAGGCTAATATCCCTAATGAGGGATTAGGCGGAACTGTGGATCAGTTAGCGCTTAGAAAGGATGGAATCTTGGAGTTGGGTGCCATTGTATTTGCACTAAAACTGTAGAGACATTACTTGTATGGCACAAAGTGTATTATATACACTTACCATAAAAGTCTCCGGCACCTGTTCAATCAGATGGAACTGAACATACGACAGCGTCGATGGATGGAAACGCTTAATGATTATGACTGCGAGATTCGCTACCATCCGGGCAAGGCAAATGTAGTTGCTGATGCCTTAAGTCGCAAAGAATGGGTTAAACCTATAAGGATTAACGCCAAGATCATTGAGCTCAGAAATAGTTTAAATGAGAAGCTATTAGATGCACAAAAATAAGCCCTATTATAGGCTAATATCCCTAATGAGGGATTAGGCGGAACTGTGGATCAGTTAGCGCTTGGAAAGGATGGAATCCTTGGATTCAATGGAAGAATCTGGGTTCCAATCTTTGGAGGACTTAAAAATTTAATCCTCCAAGAAGCGCACAATTCAAGATACTCGGTTCACCCGGGAGGTGACAAGATGTATCAAGACTTGAAGAAAAATTATTGGTGGATGGGTTTGAAGAAATCCATAGCCACTTATGTCGCTAAGTGTCTGACGTGTTCGCAAGTTAAGGCCGAACATCAAAAGCCATCAAGACTTCTACAACAGCTTGAACTTCCCACTTAGAAATGGGAAATGGTAACTATGGACTTGATTACCAGTTACCTAAAACCAAAACTAGAAATGACATAATTTGGGTCATAGTGGATAGGCTGACTAAGTCAGCACATTTCTTGCCAATTAAAGAGATTATAGTTCTGATAAATTGGCTAAGTTGTATGTGGACAAAATTGTGTCCCTACACGGTGTGCCGATATCTATTGTATCTGACAGAGATACTAGATACACATCTCAGTTTTGGAAAAGTTTCCAACAATCTTTAGGCACACGATTAAACTTTAGTACGGCTTACCATCCACAGACTGATGGTCAATGTGAGCGTACTATTTAGACTTGGAAGACATGCTTAGGGCATGTGTGATTGATTTAGGTGGAAGTTGGGATGACCACTTACCCCTAATAGAATTCTCCTACAATAAAAGCTATCATACTAGCATTAAGGCTGCTCCTTTTGAGGCCCTATATGGAAGAAAGTGTCGAATGCCCGTATGCTGGGTAGAAGTTGGGGAAGCCCAACTATCAGGACCAGAGATTGTCCTGGAGACCACGGAAAAGATTGTGCAAATCCGTGACCGTCTCAAAGCTGCTAGAGATAGGCAGAAGCACTATGCTGGTAAGAGGCGTAAACCTCTTTAGTTCCAAGTAGGGGACAAAGTCATGCTGCAAGTATCACCCTGGAAAGGTGTGATGCGTTTTGGAAAGAAGGGCAAGTTAAGCCCTTGATATATAGGACCCTTCGAGATAATCGAACGTGTCGGCACTGTAGCTTATAAGCTCAGGTTGCCAGAGGAGCTTAGTGGAATTCATGATGTATTCCACATATCAAATCTTAAGAAATGTCTAGCCGATGAGTCGCTAGCAATATCGCACAAGGATGTGCAAATTGATGAAAACCTGAGGTTCGTTGAGAAACCAATTTCGATCGAGGATCGACAGGTTAAGAAGCTCCGAAGAAAAATGATACCTACAGTAAAGGTTAAGTGGGACGCTTTTAGAGGTCCCGAGTATACATGGGAGGTTGAGTCCACTATGCGACAAAAGTACCCCCATCTTTTGAATAAAATCTTGAGGTCGAGATTTCTTTTAAGGGGTGAGGATGTAACACCCTGTAAAATCATGTCCAATAATATAGTGACACGTGTTGTATTTTTAATATAGTGAATTAAAGACTAATATGGATTAAAAGTGACAACATGCTCAAACTGTTCCTCTAAATGACTTTCTGATGTCAACATGCATAAACCTAGCCTCTAAACGACCATTAGTGTCATCATGCATAAAAACGTAGCCTCTGAACGACCATCAGTGTCGTTATCCATAAAATGTAGCCTCTGAACGATCATTAGTGTCGTTATGCTTAAACTCGGCCTCTGAGTGACCATTGTGTCAATACGCCTAGCCTCTGAGTGACATCGGAGTCAACATGCTTATACCGAGCCTCTGAGTGATCCCTTACGTAGTCCTAACTCTCATATGTCATGTTCGTTGGACGAGAGTGATTAAATCCATTATTATATGAAAGTTGGATAATGGAGGGATTAAAAGTGTCAACATGTTAATTTATACCTCTGAGTGACCTTTTAACGAACCGAGAGCTCGAAAATGACCGGGCATAATCCCGGATATGCCAAGTATTGGCTACTGATGTGCATGAATTAAATATAATTTTATTATTATAATTTTTGTCACACAGATTAGGTTTTAAAATAGTTTTTACTTAAACCAACTACACACACATAGGGCAAGTGTACCCGTCAGGTGGTAGTATAGTTCACTGGTAAGAACCGGATATCAATCCGTGAACTCGGTGTCTCAGTACTAAATTTTCGTTACTTTTAAAGCTTTCCAACTGATGAGTTGGTTTTGTTCCTAATTTATCATGCAAAAAATTAAACTACTACTAAACTAGAGAATGACAATATCTAAGAAAGGGTTGCCCAAACTAAGTATCCACAAACAAACATGTGACAACTAAGTGGAGGATCAATGGTGATGCAAGCTCTAAGTTAACTAAGTCTCCAATCAAGGTTTCCTAGTTTAATGAACCTTATGAAAACTAAAATGAATAATCAGTCTAATCACCTAAAAATTATTATTTGAAGCTTTAAACAAGAGTTATTTGTTTGTCAAAACTCCTAACTCTACAAGTTTGGGAAAATTACCATGAACAACATAACAATCACCCTAACTTGCTTTCAAGTAAGTAGCACTATCATCATGTTCTTGACAAAAAACTACAAGCATGGTCATGCTAGATAACAATCTTGGCCAAAAATCATCAATCTAACACAAACACAACTATGAATCCAAGTAAACATTATTATGATTTTTCCAAATCTAAATGCAAGAATTCCTACACATGTTCAAATCATCATTCAAGTCATGTTAACAATTACCATTCCTAGTTTCATGTTATGAATTATGCTAACAAGTTACTAAGATTCAATAATCATAATCTTTACATGGGCTTTCCAACACAACATGCAAATACTTATGACCAAACATTCAAGAACAAGGACTTTAAGCATGTATAAGAACTCCAAGAACAAGATTCAAGCACTACTATGAAGATTAACAAAAACAATCACCACATAACTTCCATGACTATCACATATTCATAAGCTTCAAACTAGTTTAGACAACACCAAATGTTTAGCCTACAAGGCTCATGATAACTAAGACAAACATAAAGTAATATGGATTGTGCATGAATAACAAGTGAAATACTAGTGTTTAAGACAAGGTAATTAGCTAAATGAGTTGGATTATCAAGTGATACAACCTCCTAAAGGCTCCTTCTTCAATCTCCAAGCTTCCAAGATCAGCTTCTTGAGAGAGAAATCCACCCAAATGCTACAACTCCCTTTCAAATGAGCTGAATTCACGTATTTAAGCTACTGGGCATTTGGCACGACCGTGCCACCATTTGGCACGTCGTGCTTGGTAAGTGTCAGGTGCCTTTCTGAGTTGTTGACCAAGTTTGATGCCAAATCCGGAAAGATCCCGCAAAATTTCCCCGAGGTGGCACGACGTGCCACCATTTGGCATGGTCGTGCTTATCGATATCGCACTCGGAAATAACTAAGTTGAACTCGGAAACTAGCTGATCAGAGCCTGTGATTGCACGCGCACGGTCTGCTTGGAGTTGGCACGGTCGTGCCAAGTGTTGATTTGGCTCGGATTGTGTAGTCTTATGATAGTGCTTGTGATAGTGCCACTTCTTGATGCTTGGCACGATCGTGCCAATGGTTGCCACGGTCGTGCCATATCTGGAAATTTGGCAGAAATGTTCCATTTTTGCTCCAATTTGCTCCAAAAGCCTTTGTTTCTTTACCAGGCCGAAGGACCGGACCTGCATTTTCAGAAATAACTCAAATGAGTATCTAAATCAATGAAAAACGACAAGTTCTCTTGTAAACAGGGTCTATTTGACGTTTTTTAGATGTATAAATTCTTATACATCAGCTACAGGAGGGCTAAATATGCCAAAAAGGTGTTTTTATAAGTTTTTAGAAACTTTAATAAGTTAAGGGGTTAAAAGTGTCAAAGTTTGAAACTGGCTAAGGGGTGGTTGCGGGACACGAGAGACTTGGTCTCTGTCTCTCGCGGGGCGCGAGAGAGCCTCTGCTGCAGAAAGTTTTGCTTGGTCGCCAAACAAAACTCCAAAGACCATTTGATCGAATCTATGGACTTGTAATAAGCTATGCCACATTTTGGGACACTTGTAAGCTTCCTCTTTCACCCCTAAACACCTGGCTTCACCTCCTTTAAGTTCTCCAACTATAAATAGGTGCTTAAGTTCACATTCCAACTTGCACCTTTCTCTTTTATTCACTCTTCTCCCTCCTCTGGAAGTTCCTAACTAAAAGGAGCATCCAACATAGTTTTTTTGCACCTTAGGAATCACTGGTAAGTGTTCCTTCTTTGTGCATATTTGTTTATAGGCTTTTATAGCCAAAAGTCAAGGTTTTTTTGGAAAACGCTTTGACTTTCGGCTAAGACCATTATGGTCCAGCCATTGTTCGAAATGAACATGGCTAAGTGATCGTAATAAGGTAGGTGTTAGTCCCTATAAAGGGCACCTCTAAAGATCACGTTTGCTAGACCAATTGACAGGTCAAAGTTAAGTTATTAAAAGTCAAACAGTCCATTTTTTGGAAAAAAACATAAATTGATCTTATATATGTTATGAAACTTGTTTTGACACTTAGACAAGTTGGTAAGAATTATTAGAACATAAGTTCGGCTCGTCAATTTCAGTTCTAGGGTCGGTTCGCAACCGAAAGTCGCAAAGTTTGACTTCTCTTTGACTTCAATTCTGACCCGATTTAGACTAATTATCTACTGATCTAAAGTTGCATCATGATCATAATATAATGTAGCATAACCCTATGAGTTTATATTTACATGATCATAATCAAAATCTAAGTTTATGCGCAAGTTCCATAATTATGCCATCTTTAACCAAAATGCCCTTTTTGCATAAAACAAGGTTTTAACTAATAATGAACTTGAAAATGAGTTTCCTATTGATGAAATATTATAAGTAGGATTATTTGGGATATTAACCCAAGTTATAAACTGAGTTTTCGAACAGGTCCTTAAACAATGTCGATAAATGACAATTTTAGCCCCTGTGGCTTATAAAATGGTTTTAATCAAATCTTTTCAAGGTAAATCAATTACCTACTGATATGTTATATTAATAACATATTTTAAACATTTTATTTGACCTTAACATCAGTTTTCGTAAACATCGCTTAAAGACGTCATTTTACGACATAAGCGCCGTTTCGGCGCATAGTATGGTTTTAAACAATATTATTGACCAAGACTTGATATCTATTGATTTTAAAACTTATTTTAAACATATTTATAGTAGGTACATGTTATAAACTCTAAATCCCATTCGGTGCGTAGTTTGGTTATAAAAGATAAAATACACACATAATTGATATCCTATTGATACTATATCGTAAAAAAAATATTTTTCCAGAACACTTATGATTATAAATTAAAATATATTCAAGTTCCTTTTATAGGTATATAATTACCGAAATGCCCTTATGAGGCATAGTTTCGTTTTAAAACCTTAACGGGCATATTAGTTGATATCCTACTGATATTTTAACTTGTTTAAAATATAATGGCATATAGGACTGCCCAAGACTTATCCGGTTACCCATTATCGCTTTATAAGCATACGGTTGATTATACGTAACTAGTTTACGGAATTTAACCGAAACGGGTTTAACCTTGTCATTTAAGTTTCAAAATCCAGAATGTTTATAGTTTACCCATATTATACAAGTCAAGTACTTGTCGGGATTAAACTAATTTCTATCCGATCATCGTTTAATCAAGAGTTATACGTAATGATCATGTACACTATTCGGTTTATAAGACCGTTAGTATTTAATTGGCTAGCTTATGCCATAATCCAGACTAGAGCCTTGCCGGTAAATGCTATCTGCACTTGGTACTTCTGTATACGGCTGAGTTATTTAAAAATAAAAGAAGAAGACTAGCTCAGGTAAATACTCTCGACTTATTTTCCCTATACGGGCTTGGGAAACGGTAAATTATTACCGCTTGGTCCAAAATGAGGTCAGTGGAATGCCCGTTTGTGGCTAGTAAACCCCATATTTCATTTTAATCAGTTTTGTTTGATAACTTAAACATCTGGGGTTAAATTACCGTGTCCTGGATATCCCCGGCTCAATACATTAGTTATTGGCCACGACCTTAGCACGGGGTGTAGGCATACACCTGTTAGAGCTCATATGCAAATTACCCAAGACGTTGGGGATAACTCCTTCGTGAGTTCGTAAGTGGTGTGTAATTAATCATATCTCGATTTCTGTCCGGGCCCTCCGGGCCCTGTATGTATTGACAAACATGTGAATCTGATACAAGGTTGCAAGGTCAACTTTCCCAAGTTAATAAAAGATTTTGTGCCGGTTTGCACTTAAAAATCATTTTTAAAGATTTCAAAATGAGTCAGTCGGGTGTATTTACCAGTGAAAGCTAACGTATCGTACAAAGACTAATCTGCAGGTACAATACGAAATATGCCGGAAGCTGCTCGGTAGTGATAGAGGATCTTGGAAATTCTAAATATGCCTAAAGTCTGTTTTATATTCTTTCTTGTACATTTTATGATCCGCCTGTGGATCTTCTATTACGAGCCTGTATATTATTTTGTATTTTCGAACATTCGGTTTGTAATAGTAATTTTACTCCAAGACTTTCGTTGTGGCGTTTTTTAATTAACTATGATAATTATCAACTGACGTCACGATACTCCCCACCCGGGCTTACCGGTGTATGGATTTGGGTTGGAAATTCGGGGTGTCACAAAAACCCAAGTGTTCAAGAGCCAAAGAAGCCGGAAAACTGTTTAGAGCAAGATTTCCAAAAAATTGAGCTAGATGCAAAGGCCTTGAGCATTGTAACCATGGCTCTGCCAAATGAAATCTATGCCAACTGTTACATTGCAACAGTGCTAAAGAGTTATAGGATGCATTGAAAGAGCAGTCTAGTGGAACAGAGGATGTGATCGAGAACACTTGAGAAATCCTTAACCAACAATACGAGACTTTCACACACGTCAAGGAAGAAACCTTTACACAACATTTTGAGAAGTTTCATGTTTAATAATTGAACTAAAGTTATAAACAAGGAATTTCCTAAATCAACTTGAAGTAACTGATTTATAAGATCACCTCTTGAGAAGTGGGACACACTAGCTATAGTGATGAGAACAACCCCTGACTTCAAGGACCTTACCCTAACTCAATTCATGGAAAGCTCTTACATTTGAGAGAGCTCTTGTCCAGGAAAGAAGCTCCAGGAAACTGGAAAAGTGACTATTGACGTGGTGTG
Source organism: Scalesia atractyloides (assembly GCA_947069175.1). Classification (NCBI taxonomy): domain Eukaryota; kingdom Viridiplantae; phylum Streptophyta; class Magnoliopsida; order Asterales; family Asteraceae; genus Scalesia; species Scalesia atractyloides. The sequence goes on along the minus strand of CAMTDV010000020.1, from coordinate 67,009,572 downwards.
AGGGTGGTATAATATTTAGTATATTTTTAACACTCTTACTCGTTTATCAAGCTTTAAATTTATAAAACATGATATAACACGATCACTGCCTACAACAGGTTAGGGCAAGTGCACCCATCGTTGGCATAGTATAGTGATGATAAGATACCGCAGTTGTCCAACGACGCAAGAACCTTTAATATCAGAATATCCTCAACGTGTAATCTAACCAAAATTTTGAGAAAAGATGTTAGTAAATAAAATTAAAAGAAACAATAAACAAGATAGAATCACTTGGTTCCAACTCCTCTTTTACATATCCTTTGATGATTTCTGCACTTTGGGCTTTTTAAGAGATTAACTTAGTTATAGTGGCATGTTCCTCTTTTGTAGGCAACACTACCCACAACCATATTGGTCTGAGTCAGCAGGGTTACAGTCCCACAAGGCCGGATTATTAAAGATAATTAAGCGAGTTATAAAGCAAAATGTGGTATGTGCCTCTTTTGGAGGCAACGCTACCCTCAGCCATATTGGTCATGGTCTGAGTCAGCAGAGAAATAGTCTCGCAAGGCTGGTTTAAAGTTTTAATAGTAGTAGATTTATACGAATTTAAGTCGTTCTTACGTCCCCCAATTTGGTGCTATCTGTCTCAAGAGAAGTCATAATAAACTTGAATGAAGTCTCGCATGATCTATACACTGAACGAGGCAAGGACTTTATCTAAATAACCCTTTTAACTCCCTTCAGGCAGTTAACGTGCTTTATATAAACCGTAAAGACACGAATGAGTGAATAAAACAAAAAAGAAAAGATTAGTTATTAAAGTCACTAATACAAACCCAAATAAAAAGTTAGCCAAAGCTTGGTGTAGGTCCACCTGCGGATGGTGTTAAACCAGTTCCTTGTTCAAATGACATACACACAAGTGCGGAATCCAAGTGTGCATGCAACCAAAGCAAAGTAAAGAACACGGGGTAACCAAAGATTCACTATCTTGATTAATGATTGAGAACAAGTACAAACATATACACACAATGCTCATATGACTCAAACAAACTTGTTGTGTTCTTGTGTCTTCGTCTTCACCAGAAATGCTAACCTAGATATCCCACACAAAGGATCAGTTTGCTAGCTTGTTCTATTAACTTCTGGACCAAAGGGCTCTTCAGCTAAACCTCACTAAGAGGTGCATGTCTGCTTATATAGTGTCCAAGCTGGTCACTCGTACGAAAACAAGTTGCCAGACATACGGAACACACTATTACACACGAGACACAACTCCAGGATTTGGTACGAGTCACTGTTTCGTACGAAATGCTTGTGTTTCGTACGAAATCTCCTTGATTCGTACGAAACCTGTGTTTCGTACGAAATCTCTTGATTCGCACAGAATCCTTCTTCTTGGAGAACGTGTGTAGACTTGACATTTGCAAGACCTATCAATATGCACATATGCAACTGATTAACACAGACAAGCTAAGATGTCATACTAGATCAAGACAGAAGGATATCTCGATCTATTCGACATGACCAAACGTATACAGACACTTGAGCAAAGACTGTACAATTACAACTGTAATTAACAACAAGCGACAGACACAAAACTGTATCAACAAACTCCCCCTTGGATGTTGCTTGGTCTTCGGTCTTCGGTCTTTGGTCTTCAGATGTTGGTCTTCACATGAATGGTTTGGAGTATCAACAAACTCCCCTGAAGATCTGCTATCCAATGATTAGAGCATCAGATCTTCGAACTTCTAGAAACTTCAAATCTTTCTTGTTTCCTCTTCTGACTTGTCAGATTTCTTCGTTGCTGGTCTTTGTTTATGTTCTTTTGTATCAATCTGTACTCAATAGACAAATATATAATTAGAACACAACTTTCTCAGGGAATACACACGAAACTTATCATAAATTCTTCGTATGATTGTATTCCCTGAACGAGATACACACACTCGTATGAATTCCAGCAGCAGATTTGAGAAAAACAAGTGACTAAGTCAAATCAAATGACTAGGTTCATTCGTATGAGATACACACACTCAAACGAATTTCAGATTTTGGATTTCTTTGATGGATTACTTGTTGCAAGATATTACTTTATGAAGTTGCGATATCAAACAGATGGTTTTCGGGCGTATCTTGGTAGAAAACTTTCGAGTATCAACTTTGGCTAACTTCCAAAAAAATAATTACATAAGCAACTAAGTAAACTAGACTTAAAAACAAAATACACAGATAAACTACAATCTTTTTCGAGTTTCAAGGTAAAGGAATCATACCAGCTTATTAATCTTTGTCAAAAACGATATTTGGTTTAAACTTCAAAATTAAATAGATAAGTATTCAACTATGATTATCAGTATTGTTGTCCACATAAGCTCAGACTTATCAGATGTAATCATGATTAGGAGATATGATTAAGGTATGAATTTATACTTACTAGCCGGTGTTCAACCACATCACGACACATTCCCGTATCAAGATATGCACGAGAGAAAATCTTACCGGTGAGTATACTGCTTTATCATCTGTTTTGACGTATATGAATGATGTGAGATACTCACTTATTTTTTATTGAAAACAAGCCCTTTGTGATTTAATCACTTATTGATGAGGAACTTGATTTTCATATGTATGCAGGGCATCGGAGTCCGTGAACAGGTTAGTACCATCGTACCGACAAAGAGACGAACTTAGCTCCTGCATAAAGCTGTGATATTTTATCACTTATTTTGGGGACGTGATATTTTTATCACTTATTTGGTGGTCGAATGTGGTATGTACACGTATGTATGGTATCATGGAAGTTCTAGACTTGCACCACCGTTATTTTTCAGCAAAAGATTCAACCATGATACCCAGATGATAAGCCAGCATAAAGACCAGATATCTCAGATCCTCGGCACTCTATCAAACGAAATTTCGGTACCAAGACCATATGCCAATGAATGGTTCCCACTTGCCGTTCTGTCTGTTAGGTTTATATCAACATGCACATTTTAGTCTGATTGTGAGCCTACCGATACATCATAAGTAAAGCTACTTATCAATCTTCTTTCTATGCTTTTAACCATATCTGACAGATTTACCGGTGAATTTCATCATCTTTAACTTATCCAAGAAACTCATTTTTGATTTTTCTAATGTTTTTGTATTTTTCTGAATTTTCTCCCCCTTAAACAAAGAAGGTTAATAAAAGACATATTTTTGTATTTTCTTGAAATTTACTCCCCCTAAAATATAAATCTGAAAATCTTTTTGTAGTATTAGATTTTTAGAAAAGTATATACAAAAATAGTTAGCCATGGTTGAGTTACTCGGGCTTCACCTTGATGCCATTGACCAAAAGCAGATAATCAAAACGTGATTTATCAAAGGCTTTGGTAAAAAGGTCGGCACGTTGGTGATCAGTGTGGATTTTAACAACATCGATAAGTCTCTTTTCATAACAATCTCATATGAAACGATACTTAATCTCAATGTGTTTTGTTTTTGAATGCTGTACAGGATTCCGAGTGATCTGTAAAGCAGCTTCATTATCAACAAGAATAAGAGTAGTAAGAAATTCAAAACCATAGTCGTGCATTTGCTGTTGAATCCATAGAACTTGAGAGCAGCAACTAGAAGCTGAAATATACTCAGCCTCACATGTTGATGTAGCTACACAAGTCTGCTTTTTGCATTGCCACGTAACTAGGCGATTTCCCAAGAACTGACATCCTGCTGTTGTTGATTTTGCATCGATTTTGCAGCCGCCATGATCAGAATCACTGAATGCTGTCAGATCAAAGTTATCATCCTTAGGGTACCATAGACCATTTCAGGACGACCCTTTAGATAGCGAAAGATCCTTTTCACAGCCATCAAGTGAGAAACCTTCGGACTAGACTGATAGCGCGCCAGAAGGCATGTTGGGTACATTATGTCGGGTCTTGAAGCAGTAAGATACATGAGAGAGCCGATCATAGCATGGTAGAGAGAGGGTTCTACATGTTCACCCATTCCGTGTGGAGTAATCCCATGATTTTGAGCTAATGGAGTTCCCAAAGGTTTTCAGTCATCCATCTGAAATCGCTTGAGAATATCTCCGACGTACTTGGTTTGATGGATAAAAATCCCTTCCTTTGATTGCTGAACCTGAAACCTAAAAAGAAAGTCATTTCTCCCATAGCACTCATCTCAAACTTCTCCTGCATAACCTGTGTAACATCCGTCAAAAACGGATTTTACCAAACCCGCTCCGTTTATTAACCGAACAGTCAGTTAAAATTTTCGTTACAAATTTAATGCTCAAAATAATTTTAAACGATACATAATCAATTATTATACGAGAATATATAATTAGTTTTTGAAAAACTGTTAAAAATCGCAAAATAAAAATGTTTTGTTCCTGCCGGGTTTCGAACCCGGGTCAGTAACCGGTTCACAAACAACTTAGCACTCAACACACAAACCATTGCGCCACTGATGTTACTTGTTAATTATTAAGATCATTTAATTCATATCATAACATTCCGAATTCAAAACCGGCGCCCATTGTTGCAGTCGTCGGAAATCCCGGTAATCTCGCGAAACTTAACGTTTCTTTCAATTATAACGTAAATCATAAACGCCATATCGGTTATAACCGATGTTTGAGTCCGCGACCAAAGTCATAACCACCGGAGAAATTCAAACCAATGAATCCAGTTGGAAATCGGGCCAAATACATCTCGGTTTCTCCCTATAAATTCATCCACAACCCACCGCAAGCTTTTTCGCTCAAAACCACACCTTTACCAGACGTAATTCCACTCGCCGGAATATCTCTGCTCATCGCTGGAAAACCGGTTTCCCCATTTCTGAGGCTTACTAAACCCTTTGAACGTATACCGAAGTCACCCATACCTTTTTCAAACTTTCTGAAGACTCGCTGCTGCAAGACCCACGTCGCCGGAAGGGATTGCTGTCGCCGGAGTTTCGCCGGAGAAACAGAGGAATTCAATCGGTATACCTCACGCTTAATTTCTTCATTCTTTTTATGTAATCTCACTTGTAATTAACCCTCTGTCACTAAAGAACATGTTTTAATCATCGAACCAGTCGATTTCCGATTCTGGTTAAAACCAGTGAAGAAGACGATGTTCGGTAATGTTTAAGTATAATTAAAAGCAAGATATTACTCGGGTTAGACACACAGTCCAGCGGTGGACTGTGTGCACAATAAACACTAACGTCTCGAGTTCGAATCCTGTTCCACACACGCGGCCTTAATAAAAATGATTTTTTTGATTAACCGAACCGGAGTCATACTGATATATGTTAAGTATATTAATAACCGGAAAGATAACCAAGTTAGACACACAGTCCAGTGGTGGACTGTGTGTATGTTTAATCAAAGCACGCGAGTTCGAGTCCAGTCTGCTGCATCGACCCGGACAATTATTTACCTTTTTATATAAGTCAGAAATGAGAATAATGAAATTGTGTTTAAGTATAATAAAAATTAGTTAAGTTAACAAGTTGTACACACAGTCCAGCGGTGGACTGTGTGTTATCAAAACCCACAGGTCCCGGGTTCGAGACCTGTGGAGCGCACCGTCCGAATCAATTAAAATCGTTTTTAAAAATAAAGGATTTTCTGTTTAACATAATTAATATATATATATAATTAAAAACATATATATAACGGGTTAGACACGTAGCTCAGTTGGTAGAGCTGCGTGCACGCGTATGGGAGGTCTCGGGTTCGAGCCTCACCCAGCGCACTTATATTCGATTCAAACCGGTCAACGGTCAGTCAACGGTCAAAGTCAAAGTCAACGGTCAGAAAAAGTCAAATTTTTTTATTATTTTTATTTGATTATTTTAATTAAAAATCAATTAAAAATACTTAAAAATAACATTTTTAAGGTTAGAAAATAGCCTTAAACTCACAAAAATGCACCCAACAATCCTACTAAAATAGATTAATAAAATCCGTTTATTTACCGAACCATAATGCTATTTATCTAGGTTAATTTTACTCGTGGTTAAAACCACTTCGCGTGCATTCAACATCATCAACCGAACGCACCCAATGTGAGTGAATTCTTACAAATTCCCCTTTTGGGTGTATCATGTGTCGCTTAAACTAATTCTCTTATGCAAACTCATGCTATACCATTATATGATTTAAACTAGAATGTAAATATTGTTGGTTGTGATGTATTACATATTGTCAAGTTGTATGCAAATTATTTTGGCCCATCAGTTCCTCGTGGGAGACGAGTTGAACAACGCGTGCCTTAAAACTCATTCATTAGGCCCATCAGTTCGTAGAACAACGCGTGCCTCAAAACTCATTCATTAGGCCCATCAGTTCCTCGTGGGAGACGAGTTGAACAACGCGTGCCTTAAAACTCATTCATTAGGCCCATCAGTTCGTAGAACAACGCGTGCCTCAAAACTCATCATTAGGCCCATCAGTTCCTCGTGGGAGACAAGTCGAACAACGCGTGCCTCAAAACAATCATTTGATGTATGTGTGTGCAATTTTTAATATTATGTGTTGTGTGAATAAATTTACATCTACATTTACTCATATGTGGTTATGCACATTATTTATAATCAATTGGATAAACTTGTTCAAATGCTTTCCATAGGATTCACTCGCCAACTTTATGTTGATCCAAAAACCCTTTTACACATGATACAGGTGAACAGGTTGAAGCGAGGAAAACATAGGAAATGCCTTAGAAGAGAACAAAGAAGCTTAGATTGATAGTTAGAACATGTTGTAATCTTCATTGTAAATTTCCATTAAACTGTATTTAATGAATATGAAACGCATAATAAATGTCATGAGCTTTGATGATAACCCAATCATGCCCCGATCACCTTTTCCGCTGCGGGTCGGGGTGTGACAACCTGTTCGAATTCTTTGCACATTCGAGTGTTAGTAGACCCAAATATAATATCATCAACATAAACCTGTACTAGTAGAAAATCCTTGTCCTGTTCCTTGATGAAGAGAGTACAGTCGATCAGGCCTCGTCGAAAACCATTCTTCCAAAGATAGGTAGACAACGTTTCATACCAAGCCCTCAGAGCTTGATGAAGACCATATAACGCCTTGTTGAGAAGCCAAACCTTGTCAGGATGGAGAGGATCTTCAAACCTGGCGGTTGCTCAACATATACTTCCTCTTCTACCACACCATGAAGAAATGCACTCTTCACATACATCTGTTAAACGGTGAACTTCTTGAAGGACGCATAAGCCAAAAAGATTCTTATGGCCTCAAGTCGTGCAACCGGTGTATAAACTTCATTGTAATCGATCCCTTCAACCTGATTAAAACCTTGAACAACCAATCGCGCTTTGTTTCTCACAACAACACCTCCGTCATCCTTCTTGCACTTGTACACCCATCATGTACCAATCTTCTTGTAACCGTCGGGCCTGTCAACCAATTTCAAGACGCCTAACTTCTGAAATTGCTGAAGTTCTTCCTGCATGGCTTCCACCCAGGAGTCTTCTTTCATTGCCTCCTTCCAAGATTTTGGTTCTACTTGGCACACTTAGTAGGCAAAAGACCAATCATTCAGACCACCAGATTCCCTGATTTCCTAAAACAATCCAGCATTCTGGTTGTTTCGAAGCTAATTACGAGTCTGTACACCACTCTGGACATCTCCAATAATATTCTGCTGAGGATGGATATTATGAATTCGAGTTTCTGGCACATCAGGAACTCGAGAGTTTATATCCAAATTGTTGATATTCAGATCAACAGTTAAATCGATAGCTGGATTTGATGACGTTGTAGATGCTTGACCTTCAGTCGTTCCTTGAGGTTGAATATTTGACGTATCATTTGAAAATCCAGGAACTGCACCAGAGGCAACTTCATTTGCATCATGAAACTCATCATCTTCTGATGAAACATTATAATTCGCAGCGTCTTCGAATTCCTCATTTTGAACAAGATTGTTAACCGAAGTCGACACTTGAGGGTTAACAATAATTGGTCGAACTAATGATGAGTCTACTGCATATCACTTTCCAATAACATCTAAGCAGCAGATGTTGCATCATCAAAAGTTGGCAGATTAAAGGAGTCAAACAGCCCATCGTAGTCAAACATCCAAGGAGCACCCGGAGCTCTTGTAGCTTCTGTATATCTCTGAACCTTGACTTCACCCCATTCTTCAATCTTCTTCGAAGACAAATTCCACACCCGGAAATTAGGAGTAGCATATCCAAGAAAGAAACCTTCGATAGCCTTGGGACCAAATTTTCCATGTGGATCGATCATAGTGCATGGAGCTCCAAAAGGTTCTAAGAAAGAAATATCTGGTTTCCTTTTATGTAACAACTCAAAGCATGTCTTCCCATGTCTCTTCACCGTCAGAACTCTATTCATCGTGTAGCATGCACTAGCAACAGCTTCTCCCCAAAATTGAACAGGAAGTTCTGATTCTACTAACATGGTTCTTGCAGTTTCAATAAGAGTTCTATTCTTCCTCTCAGTGACACCATTTTGTTTTGGAGTGTATCGAGAACTGTACTCATGCAGAATACCCTTTGAGGAACAGTACTCATCCATAACTTGATTCTTAAATTTCGTGCCATTGTTGCTTCTGATTCTCCTTACTTTCAGATGGTACAAATTTTCTAACAGAGTCAAGAGATTCTTGAGGATAGTATGAACTTCACTCTTGTGTGCCAACATGTTTACCCATGAAAATCTAGAATAGTCATTAGTAACTACCAGACAATAAGAATCACCAAAGGTTGTCTTGTGTTTCATAGGTCTAAAAAGGTCCATATGAAGACGTTCCAGTGGCATATTCACAGTGTTGATCTTCTTCACGGGATAGGACTTTCTTGCTTGCTTCCCTCTCTGGCATGACACACAAACGTCTTGAAGATGAAAGTTCTTCACTGGTACACCATTCACTAGATTGTTCTTCACCAAATAGTTCATTTTCCTCAGGTGAATGTGTCCCATACGTCTGTGCCAGGAGATTGATTCCTTCTCGGTGGCTTTAGAGACAAAACATGTGACTTGTGTAGATGTTGTAATAGCTTGGCTCATATCAAGAATATACAAATCATTAATTCTTGGAGCCGACAGGAGAATCCATTCCTTGGGGATCTTGAATCCAGGCTTCAGCACATAACATCCGTCATCATCAAGATGTACCGTGAACTTCTTGTCGCATATTTGAGAAAGCTAAGAAGATTGTGATCAATTTGCCGCACATAATTGATCTTGTCGAAGCTCACAACACCATTGGAGACCATTCTTTCTCTAGTGATGTATCCACCTTTGTCACCAACAAAAGCAACATAACCACCCCTTATTCTTTTTACATCATATAGGAGCCGCAAGTCGCCCTCATGTGCCTTGATGCTCCATTGTCAACAATCCAATCACTGTTTACAGTTCCTCCTGGAACACCCTGCACATTGCACAAACAAGATTAGTTTGAGATGGGGACCCAAGCCTTACTGGTCTTGGGTCGTCCCTTATCATCGAGAAATGTAATCTCAATTTCTTGATGATTAACAAACTGAGAAACTCCTTTTGAACCATTACCGGCCTTCTGTTTCCAAGATCCTTGTTTATTACCAGATTTACTATTATTTACAGTTTTAACAGTGTCTGGTTTTGTTGACTTTGAATATCTTTGATCCTTATTTGAAGAATCTGATTTTAAAGTTTTCTCAATTTCTTTTACTTGTTTACGTCTTTGTTTCTCTTTTTGATCTTAATAACTCATTTATCTTGTGTCGGAGAAACAGATTTACGTTTGCAAGTTGGTTCATGAGGGGTTTTCTCTATACATCTTGATTTGGCTGGATTTTGACAATCCTTTATAATGTGGCCAAATTCTCCACATTTGAAACATGTTCTCCTTTCAACAAAACTAGGAGATCGTGTTTCTCGGCTTGATGTTGAATTTGTGGATCCTGAGGTATTGGGTTCATTTTCATTACATCCATCAGTGTTTGGGTGTAATTGTTTTGACTATTTCTTTTCAAAATCTTAACTTTCTTTACAAAATCAAAATTAGATTTTCCTTGAAAAGTTTCGACTTTATCGGTACCTTTGGAACTCACAAATTTAACAGTTTTGGCCTGTTTCTGGTGGCGAGTGCCTTTTGATTCAACCTTTGGTTGAGAAACTGTAGACTTTTCAACTCGCTTCCATTGTTTTTCTTTTGAAACTGATAGTGGTCGTGATTTGGTGGGCTTTTTCTTCTCTAAAGGTTTGGTTTTTGACTTTTCAAACACCTGATCTATAGAGATTGGATTTACATTTTTAATTGGAAAATCTTTGTTTGAATAGATTTTCTTATCTCCAACCAAAGTATACAACATATTATCTACTTCATCTGTCGACACTTGTGTTTTAACAGATTTCTTAGGAAGGTCTCTTGATTCTCAACAGATTGAGTACTAGGAGTAGTAGAAATTCTACTCTTTTCCTTTCATTAAGAGGCTGATCCTGATCATCATTTCTTGATTCATCATCTGATGTATCATCCTCTTCTTCATCAGATGATGAACTTTCTGGCTTGCTTGGTTCTTGAGATGAATTGCCTAGTTTGAACCCTAACCATGCTGCGAATTCTCGGATTCAAAGGTACAGAGGGTTCAAAACGAGGCATCTCCTCTTCATCAGGCATTTTGGTATAGTTGTGTTTCATTGGGGGTGGACACGACTTATACCCTATGCATTGAGCATCTTCCTTTAGTTTTTGAACTTCAATAATATGATCAAGCACATATTGGGAGTTAGAATAACTTTCCAATTTGCGTTTGATCGAATCATATTCGCATTTGGCGATGGCTAACTCTTTCTTTGTTTCTTCTAGGAGATTAATGTAGTTATTAATTCCTGTCTGTTTATTCAAAACTGTCTTTGTCAATTCAGAAACATTTTCTTAAGGGTTTCTATTACAGATTTAAATTCTTTTTCATTTCTAGTTAGTGCCAAGTTCGCCTCTTTGCATTTTGATAGTTCAAGAACTAAATTTTGATTATGACTGTTGATGGTTTCATACTTTAATTTCAACTCAACACAATCATTGCAAACAGTAGGAGGGTCAGAATTTATCTGTTTTGAGGAACCTTCAACATTTGCCATAAAGGCAGTGTGATGAGGAAAAGCTGCACCATCTATAGAGAGTGTCTCTGTCTCTTTTTCTGCAGCTTCTGCATTCCTCGTCATGCCTACCTTTTCACATTTCAACATCTCAGCTTCACTCAGCAATTCTTCAACCTCAGCATCACTTCCTTTCTTTACATCAGAATCAGATCCATAACCATCTGAATTGAACATTCTTCATCAGAACTACCAGCATCCCCAGATGTATCATTGTTATTTGGAGTGTTGATGCTGTGATCATGCTTGATTTGATCCACGATCTTCGCGTAGCATGCAGTTCTTCTGTTGTTCAAAGTTCCCAACTGTACTGACCAATTGCATCCTTCATCAGACTGAACTACCAAAGCTCTGTGCGTGTTTGAAGGAACTGATTGATTGGTATTGTTAGAGTTTGCCAACAAGTACTATTCTTCTTTCGTTGTTGTACTTTGCTGTGTTGGATGGTTGAGACTGATTTCGAAAAGGGTTGTGATTTCCTTCCTTACTGGGTCTTGTGCATTCCCGCTTAAAGTGACCTCTTTCTCCGTAGTTGAAGCAAGTGACAGCGGTTTTGTCAAAGCCGTATTTTGTATCCTTCTTGCTTTCCAAACTAGTTCTACCCGTTCTTCTCATATAATCCTTCGCTCTTCTCAAAGCACTTGCAAATGCCCACTTAATGTCCATCAGCTCCATTTCATCTCGGTCAATTTGTTCATAGTCTTCGTTTGTCAAATTGATGTTCCCTATTTGACCTGCAACTAAACCACAATACGCACTGACCATGGTATTTAGAAGTTCCGCATGTTCCTGTGCAACTTTACGTTGATTTTGGAGAGATCTGACGTGTCAAGTTTGACAGTGTTTGGATTTGCAGATTGACTGTTGCTTCCATAGAAAGCTTGTTGAGGAGCTTGTTGTGGAGCTTTATGCGCTAAATCCCTTGGCTCTGGAAGGAATGCTTTCGGATCAAAAGCTTGTCCATAGGTTTGATTGCTCGAACCTGTAGACTGACTTGTTTGAACTAGTTAGGGTAGAAAAGGGTTCATGTTTGACACAAACGCGGTCTGCAGCTTCGGTTGCTGACTTGAGCTTGTACCTGCATTAATACCTCCAAAATACATTTCTGGGTTTTGTGGAGCAGAGACTCGTTGTGCCTTTCAGAGTTCTTCTTCATTCGTGTTCTCCAGTTTCTGCACAAATTCATAAATACTAATTGAGTCCAAAACACCTGTATGTTTTAAAAGATCAATAAATTGACCCCATTTCGGTGGTAAAGCATCAGCAAATCACATCACAATTTCTTGTGGTGCTGCTAACACTTTATACGAGTACATTTCACTGAGAAGATGATAAAACCGAGTGGTCATATCATTCAAGGCTTCGTTCTCCATGAACATGAAACCTTCAAACTCTTTCTTGAGCAGATCATGCCGAATATTCCTGGTAGCAGCGTTACCTTCACCTCTTGCTTCCAAAGTGTCCCACAAATTTTTCGTTGTAGTACAATACACAAACTGATGATAAATGTCTTTATGCCGAGCTTGTGTGAGGATAGCAAATGCCTTTTTCTCTAGATCGTAAGCTTTCTTGTCACTTTCGACTAGTTGGCCAATGTGGTTGGATTTGATCCAGCTTCTTCAAGTGCTTCATTGTAGGGGGTAGTGAAACACGTCCACAATTCCATGTTTTGACCGAGAACATACGTATGAAAACGACTTTTCCTTGAAGGATAATCGTTCATGTGATTTAACTTCCGCGGTCGGTTATTACTCCCTGTTTCACTTTCACTCATTAGCAGAGTTTGGATGCTTTGATTCTGATTCGCAACACACGCCCATTGATTTGCAGAGATCATTGTTGTATGTTGAGGCATCAAAGATTTTACCCATGATGTTGCGGAGCTTTGCAAAGACTCCTGATTTGAGCTTGAACAACTCCAATCCCACGGGTTAGAACTCATTATATTTTCTTGTTTTATGAAAATTTAAAGGTTTTAAAGTTTCACAATTATAATTACCTTCTAAAAATTCACAGATCTGAAAATATGACAAATTCTTAAAATCACAAAGCTTTGAAAAACACGAAAAGCAAACAACAACTGTTTCATGCAAGACAGTTGTTTCGTGCGGTTCAGATGATTCACACGGAATTTTTCAGTCGCACAAATTGTTTTGGTTCAGTGTTTTTCAGAGGCATCTTTTCAGAAATGGTTTGGTGAGAGATTTCCTTTCTTCTGTAGACCTGCCTTTTTCAAAAATACATGTTGTCTTACCTACTTTTAGTTAGAACACAGATTTTAACAGTCCACAGTCCAAGTCCAGATCCAAGTCATAAAATGTCAACCCTACCAAACTAATCAGATTCAAATTTTTGCAGATTTTTTCTTCAAGGGTGTTCTTCAGAAAAATTTTACCATAAAATTTTCTGCATGCAACAGATTTTAACCAAGTTTTAAGTTAGTTAACTATCCAAAACTTATGTTTTCTGCTGGAGATTCAAGAACACTTCAGAAATCTTCAAACTAGCTCAAACACAACTAAGCCCGATTTTGAACAAGGAAAGAGCCAAAGCTCTGATACCACTTGTAGGTCCACCTGCGGATGGTGTTAAACCAGTTCCTTGTTCAAATGACATACACACAAGTGCGGAATCCAAGTGTGCATGCAACCAAAACAAAGTAAAGAACACGGGTAACCAAAGATTCACTATCTTGATTAATGATTGAGAACAAGTACAAACATATACACACAATGCTCATATGACTCAAACAAACTTGCTGTGTTCTTGTGTCTTCGTCTTCACCAGAAATGCTAACCTAGATATCCCACACAAAGGATCAGTTTGCTAGCTTGTTCTATTAACTTCTGGACAAAAGGGCTCTTCAGCTAAACCTCACTGAGAGGTGCATGTCTGCTTATATAGTGTCCAAGCTGGTCACCGTACGAAAACAAGTTGCCAGACATACGGAACACACTATTACACACGAGACACAACTCCAGGATTTGGTACGAGTCACTGTTTCGTACGAAATGCTTGTGTTTCGTACGAAATCTCCTTGATTCGTACGAAACCTGTGTTTCGTACGAAATCTCTTGATTCGCACAGAATCCTTCTTCTTGGAGAACATGTGTAGACTTGACATTTGCAAGACCTATCAGTATGCACATATGCAACTGATTAACACAGATAAGCTAAGATGTCATACTAGATCAAGACAGAAGGATATCTCGATCTATTCGACACGACCAAACCTATACAGACACTTGAGCAAAGACCGTACAATTACAACTGTAATTAAGAACAAGCAACAGACACAAAACTGTATCAACACTTGGAAATCAGAAGTAATACATAAAAGATTTGTCTTCACCAAGTGATGTAAGAGATTAGCCAAGCATGGCCTTTGTTTGACAAGAACTCTTATGATCAATTTTGGATCCCGAGACTACTACACACACTCAATATGGATGATGGAGGAATGTGGTGGATGATGGTGTTGTAGTGGTGGTGGAATGGTGGCAAGTGGGACAGAAGCGGTTTGCTAAGTGATAAGTTGGTATTGAACCAATCACCTTGATTTATAGCTGGAAACAGACCTTTCAACACGGCCCCATGCCCAGGGGTACGGCCCCTTGCCCTTTCTTCTTTGTCTTCATTAATTGCCTAGTGTCAGTCTGTATGCACACAAGACCCCGTGTGTCAGAGGGCATGGCCCCGTGGTCTGTACTTGGTTGTCCTTTGAGAGATTCTGCGTATCTGGGGTTGACCACGGCACATGGCCCCATGTCTCTTGTCTGCTCGTGCTTGTCTTTTGATTTATTGTTTTGGCCTTAGGGTGAAACTTGGAGGGTAAGCATGGTGTGTCAACTCCTCTTTCTTGTGTTTATGTTAGTTTTTGCCATTAATTCTGCTCCTTTTGTACATTTAAGCTCATTTAGTCCTGAAAATCAAAAGTATACAAAGAAACACACTCTTTCCAACATTAGTACATAAAAGGGTTGATTTTATTACTTATTTGATGTAGCTTATATTTTGCATTTTGCGCATATCAGTTATGTTTTTGGAAACACGGCACTTCAGAGTCAGGAATACAAAATGATTAGAGTTTTGATCACTACATTGATACATCAACTGGAATCAATTCTGACCAATATTCCTCAAACTGTGCATTAACAACAAAAGATGATAGTCATGGTCTTGATAGTTTGTCATTTGTCCTTGATGATCTAAAACATACGAATTGCACAGACTAAGAGGAAATGGATATTCTACACCAAGTGGCCCTACCGAGTCTTAGGGGAAACAACTTTTATAAAAGAACTGGTATGAGATATCTAGGACTTAATGGGAGGTCAAGGGTACGGTTTGATAAATCCAAGATAAAGTGTTATAAGCGTAATATGTTAGGTCATTTTGGTAGGGATGTAGAAATCAAACAAGGACTTCTGCATAGTTATAACATATCCCAATTAAAGACCTCAATCAACAGTCAACAACACTTTTATCAAAACACCCAAAATACCCCTACACCAAATGTTCAAAACACTACCCATTTTGCACAAAGCATTAGTCCACTCCCTGTGTAGTATATCCAAACACCAGTTCCTTAAGTCCAGTAGTCCAAATGCATGTCTCACATGTTCAAGCACCTCTTACCACTCCTACTCCTTTATCTACAAAAGCCAATCAACAAATTATTTTCACTCAAGGCTTTGTTGACTAGAGTAGTTTACCAGAGAATCTAACTAACGAAAATTTTTCTCTTATAGCAAAGAGTAATGAAAAAGATGAGAATTGTTATTTTATGGCATTTGAATGTGTCTTAGGAGAAGTTTACCAAGAAAAAGAAAAGACTATTCGTTAACTTGTTGTGAACCTAGAACAAACATCTGTTTGTGGAGAAGGCCCTTTAGATTGGATTGGAGAACATCATCCCAAAAGTTCCACTAAATGCATCAATGTTGATCTTGTGCAAACTGCTACTTCCAAATTATCACCTCACATTCTAAACGAATTGTGTTTAGATAAATGCATAATAGGATTCGTAAACATCAAAGAAGTAAACGAAAACCTAGGGAGAAGGTTTAAGTAAGTAAACTATTCTTGAAAAATTAAAAAGAGATTTTAAAACAAGACTAAGTGAAAAAGACCAAGAAATCAGTAGCCTTAAACATGAAACAACCATAATCAAGGACCAACTCCAAGTATGATAGAAAAATGTCAAAGTTGCAAAAGGAGTTGGAATCCAACCAACTTAAGTGGGGAAGTAATTAAGATCACAGAACCAAATGGTAAAAAGATCACTCTTGAAAAGAAAATTATGAATTCAAACCAACATGGTCTGATGAATGTGATGTGCTTGAAAACTTCAAACCCATTGACTTCACAAACCCAGATGGGCTCAAAGCACCAAAGATAAAAATAATTCCTATCACCAGCTCTCAAACAGATGGTAAATCATCTGTATCTGAAAAAAGAGATAATGGTGATAAGAAAGATAAAACCAAAAATTTGTTTTGTGACTTTTTTGAAAGGACAAATCATATGACAAAAGATTGTTTTCAATTAAAAGCATATGATGTAAATAGAGAAAACAATATTTGTGAGTCAAAATCGGAGTGCACCAACTGTGGTAAAAATAACCATGTGACTCAACGTGTTTATTCCTAAAACCTTATAACATTAACAAAATTAGGTAAAAATGGAATCCAGTCTTATCATAAGGGAACCATAACCATTTCCTAAAAGTTTGAGTCTATTCAAACACCAATCACATAGGATTAAACCAAATCCATGTTTAAAGGGATGTTCAAAACACTGTTGTCCCATCATCAAACACATATCCCAAAGGCTATGGGCAACCACCATGTCACATAGTACCTTATAGGTATAACGAATCTGTGCACAGGCCCCAAAGGCCTAGGATAGACAGGCATCCTCATGGATATGATCAGCGCATTGGAAATGGTCAACGACTGTTGACCCACGTGTAAAAGCACTTGTAGAGGGTCAACAACAATTGTTTGAGAAAGTTCAAAAACTACTCATTACAAAAGACCATTGCCAAAGGGATAATACAATGGAAACATGTACCAAATCCAAAGCAGACAAAGCTTTGGATTCACTGCAAAATTGACCCACTTCAACTGTTTGCATGAAACATCTGTTGACAATCTAAAAATGCAAACAGAGGTTTCCCTAGCACATTTCACCACATAAAAATCTAATTCTTTTTTTTAAATTCACCAAAAAAATATCTTTTCTCAACAAAACATTAATCTGTCAATTTGAAAATTTCTTTTAATTTCTGAAAAGACTACTTAAAAATCACCAAAAACAAAACTTTGTTCAAAAGGGTGAAACATCTGTGTCAGTGGTTCAAAACTCTGTATGACTATAGTCAACCACTGTTTACTACACAGAATCACTGATTCATTATCCACTGTTTGAATAAAAAGGTCAAACTTAACCAGTATAATTGCAAAAGAAACCATCGTTTTCTCTACATAACTCTGTTTTTAACCCAAAAGTGGTTTCAAACACCTGCTTCCATCCATCTGTTGACCACAGCCAGCAGATGTACCAATCATTGTTTTACATTCTAACATATGTTGATAACAACCAGAGTTTTCATAATCTAAAACACACCTTTGCAAACAAAGCTTACATTCCTCTATCAAATGGCTTCTAAATGGGACCCAACTTCTATGATAAACAACGCTTTGCTTTATTTCGAACAAATAGAGGCCTGCCACTTGACTCAAAAAGTGACAATTGGCCACGTCAGCATCCCTGTTCACAAAACCTATATAAACCCTTACCAAACAGAGTTTACATCTACCTTTGAAACTTTCTCAAAATCAAAGCATTTCACAAAGAGGTAAACTCCGAGATTGCAAGCAACAATCATTGTTTTCAATCAAAATATCAACTATTCAAAAGAATTTTCAAAAGATTCACTCATAACCTTCATTCATGGCTCTCAATTTCAAATCACCCCATAATTACCTACTGTATCTTGTAAGACATGACAAGAATACAGAGTTCCATTCCATCATCGACATTCTTCCATCGTCAAATACCATAGCATTCTCACTGCCAACGCACCAGTTTACCTAGCTACACTTCTTGAATTCTGGGTAAATACAGAATTTTTGCTCAAATACAAAAAGGCCCTTCACAATGACATCAACTATCAAAGGAGAAGACATTCAGATAACTCCACAATCCATCTCCATAGTGCTCAACCTGAATAACATGACAGGTTTGGAAAACTATCTTTAGAAATGACTTACAAAATAAGTTCATAGAGAGGGGATATGATGCTTAACAGGTGAGAGGAACAATTTTCAAACCACACTTCCCACCATAAATGAAATTATTTTTCCATATACTTTTGGTTTGCTTGTCTGTCTAGACCACTTCTTTTAATGAAATACCCCTGAAAACTCAGTATTTGGGATATGTTGTTCTGTCAAATACAAATTACAAGTTATGCCAAAAACTATTTATGGATATGGTGGCAAACATGAAAGCAATCAAAAGGTAAACTCACAAACCCTTCATTCTATATCCAAGGATAATAAGTTTTTCCCTACAAAAGGCTTTAAAACAAGAAAATTTTGAACATGGTGAAGCCCTTGAAATAGCTTTTCAAACGAAACCTTTACACTAGTGTTGCAAAAGTCGCTAGGTGGTCCCTATTCGGCTAACTAGGAGTTGGGAGTAATCAGAGAGTACTCAAGGAGAACGCAGAAATGGTAAATATAAAGAAAATTAATTACAATTATATATATATATTATATATATTCATGTCAAAATGAGTATAATTTAAATTAAACATGTTTAAAGTTTAAACCTCACCGAGTACAAGGCCGAATACTCCGAGTATAAGGCCAAGTAGGCCGAGTACAAGTCTGAGTAGGCCGAGTACAAGTCCGACTAGTCTGAGTACAAGGCCGAGTAGGCCGACTTTTACAACACTACTTTACACGCATGATGACCTCAAAAGGTCAAGAAAATGCTCCTGAAGAAAAATTTTAGAAAACCAAGCAACAGATGTTACAACATCTATTGTTGAGCCCACAGCTCCTGATATCCATAATGATTAATCCACCACTGTGGTACCTATATCAAAAATTTCCACACAAACCTATTCCCATCCCCAAAAAGAAATCCCAAAAAGAAGATCACTCTAGAAGATGAGATGCCAGTTGAACCTGCTGTAACATAAAAGCAGCGAAGATTTGTTGTTACATCCTCACAACAGATGCAAACATCTCCACCTAGACAAACTACTAACGTATCCCCACAAAAGGAGCGTGTTGTAAGCACATGGAACCGAGTTAAGAGGGAGATGATCATTTGATCATTTATTCTCAAGCTGCTCTCACCGGGCTACTTCTCTTTTCAGTCCACCACCCACAAAAACAATACCTCCCACATTCTTATCATTGCTTGATGCAATTGACAAAACTGACTTGTGCATACCTAATTCCTCTCCACAACATATCACTGAGAGTATGACAAAACAAGTGACTAGGGCAAGCTTAGAAGTCATTGCTAGCCCACCAGCATAGGAGGCTACACTTCCTGTGTCCCAAGGGACACTTGAAGTGTTTTTCAAGTGAGGCAGCCACTACAACTATAAAGACAACAATCTAACAGTTGGATAGTGGTTACATTGCTAAGAGCTCCTTTAAGGAAAAAATTGTTAAGTCTACAATAGTACACTCTATAACAGTTGGAAGTCCCATGTACCAAGAAAAATGGACACTTGGTTCCAAACCAAGTACAACCACCTTTGGTGGGATGTCAGATGATCCTATTAACTTAGGTGATTGGTTAAGATACCAGGATTTCACGGAGAGAGTAACCAAGATAGAGTCTTATGTTGATGAAATCAAAGATATGTTGAAGACCTTGGTACAAAACTCTAGAACTCCACCAACCAGTGCAGAAATTGCAAAAGAAATGTGGATCATGTACGAATGTATCTTCATATTCAAAAACAATCTACAAAAGGAACATACAACATGCAAATGGAGCTGATAAGAAACATGGTGGATGCTAGGTATAAAGTTACCCAAGCAGAGATTAAGGCCATTAAAGACCATCTTCTTCGAACCACTAGTACAACTCCCGTTTTCCCTAATTACATAGATGATGTCAAAAAAGGGGGAGAGTGATAGCATGAGAAAGCTCCACCTCTAGTCAAGACAACTCAAAAGAGGCCTGATACTTCTAAAGCCAAAAAGGCCAAACAAGAAGATACTGAAAAAGTAAAGAGGAAAGACACAAGAGAAGCAAAGCAGATGTTGACAATGCAAGAGATCATTGAAAGAAATATAATTCAAGATAATCAAGGCTCCTCAACAGAGGTTTGTAAAAGCGTTGTTTCATAAAACCAACACCAACCACCCAAACCACTGCTTCCACTACCTAAACATCTGTTGTCACTACAAAAGTGACAATAGATGTTACATCTACACTTCCACCAACACAAAAGACTCTTAAAGTCTTCTCATCAAAAGAAAACTACCTACAAAATCCCATTACCATCAACAAAAACACCCACACCTTAAACCAGATCTAGAAGAGCCAAATTCATATCCAAGATGATGATGAAGAAATACCAAATTCATTGTCCAAGATGATGATGAAGAAACACTTTACTCATCACCCATCAAAACCACTACTACCACAACATCCTTCACAACCACCACATCCATTTTATCAACCACCATAGCCATAGACATAACCATAACCATCTATTCACACAATGTGAAATTAGAAAATGTATCACAAAGATACAGTCTTTCTATTCCATAAAAGATCCAAATTACCTTCCCTTCTTTGCATGATCTCCCAAAGCCTACTAATGTCAAACAATATTTAGAAAAAAATATTAAATAGACAAAAATGATTGCAATAAAAAGAAGCAAAGTGAAAGGTGATAAGGAGGCTCAACAAATTCTATCTGAAGTGTTCACTAAAGTGAATGGATTAGAGGATTTTGTCAAAGATGTTAGTAAAAAGGATTCACAAGGCCCTGTAAGTGACCCTAATCTCAAAAGAGCATTAAGGGGAAATTATATGAAATATATAATGAAGAACAAGCCCAATAATGTAACAAGAGCCCAATTCTCTGGATGGTCTACAGAAGCCTTCTAGAAGAAATTCTAAGGATTGAGAAGGTGAAACTTAATCCCGATATTAAACCGACTCTTCCCAACTAGAGAGCAGGAAAAAAAGCCTATTGGCCAAAAGGCACTTCAAATAAAAATAATGGAGTAGATGGTAGAAGCCAAATTTGGCTCTATGTAGTCAATAGCCAGATGGGATGAAGCCAACAATCAAAGAAAACTACTAGAAACTTAAAGCTTTAAGAGAAAAAGATCTCCTCAGTCCCTAAAAGGACAAACTATGAAGACATAGACTTACCAATCAGATCTTTGGTTGATATCTCAGAGCTTCCCATTGCAAAGAATATCTCTTTAGCTGTCAGAAGCTACCTTAAAAGGCAAAACGAGATGTCTATAGAAAACTTGAAGAAATATGAAAATGAAACAAGAAAAGAAGAGATTAAGAATGAATTGATATATTGGCATTAGATGCAAAACCAGAAGATTTGCTTGGCCAGGTCTTCGGAAAACAATTTCCCTTAACTCATCAAATACATCTACTCTAGGAAATCCATCTAGCTTAAAAATTCTAAAATGAGTGGCGAATAATATAACAAGCAATGAATTGACATTAATTAGAGCTAATGGAGAAGTGAAAAAGATCTCAATGAACAGTGCCTTTGGGCTAAATGATGCAGATCCGCAAGACCTAATCAATCTTCCACTCGAAAGGGATCCAGATGACTCTCTCTACAAAATTTGAGCATCAATGGGTTTAAAAATAGGAGTTTTTGGGTTCAAGTATCATAGACAATGAGGTTTAAAAGGACTGGGTGTTAATATTAATTTTTAAGAAAAAAAATTCCACATTTAAAAGGAATTAAGAATAAAAATGTGATTTACTTGATAAAAAGATGGAACAAATGACATTCCAAATGGAATAATCCAGCAATTCCCATGTAGTAAATATATAATCTTTTCATTCCGTCATATGTTGCAGCATTCACTTTTTTTCTTTTATTCCCACGTACCAACTACTAGTTACAATCTGAATTCAAGAAACAATTGTTTCGTATAAATTAAAACCCCTCAAAGTAATTGAAATTGTTTCGTATAAATTCAAGAAACAATTGTTTCGCATTGGATTTAATATTGAAACCGTGGAAGAATTATGTGTCCTTTTTGCAAAGATTTTAGGAAATGGTCGAGCATCTATTTTGCTGTGTGTTCAGTGGTTGATTGGGTGTGGTCAGTGTTTAGCACTTGGTGCAAAATTCCACCGATATATATATGTTCGATTTCAAAGACATTTTGGATATCCAATTTTTTTTTTCAAAAAAGATCATTCATGGATTGGTGATTATTTCGTGTTGGTGCATTTGGAAAGAAATGAACGAGTTGGTTTTCAATCAGATTAGAAGAAGCTCGCAAGATATTATAGGGGAGATAAAATCGAGAGGTTCGTTTGGGTTAAGGGTTAAAAATAGATCGTCCTGTAATTTTATTAGATGAGCGGATTGGTGTAAAACCCATTGTATATGTTGTAATTGTTTGCCTTTTACTCTTTTAGGTCGGGGTGGTTTTTTTCTTTGGTCTTTTGCCTGTTTGGGTCGGAGGTGTGTTTTAATAAAGTTTACTTAAAAAAGATGAATTAAATTTTGTGATGCGTTTGATTAATAAAACAATTATCTAATACTAGAAATCTATGGTCACTGATACCAACTACAAATATCGGTCATCTACGTGGGCGTACCTGGCCACGGGGCAATGGTACGTTGTTGTCGTCATAAAAGAGGTGGTGGAGGCGACAATGACAAGGAAGTCAAATGTTTCATTTAATTTAGTTGAATTTCTTCACAATTTAGAGAAAAAAAAAACGTTGATTACTTTTGTTTACAAGAATTTGGATGAATTTAGTCCAATTCCCTTCGTTTCTCAACTAAGCGTATTGTCTCTATTTGGCTTCCAAATCAAATAAATCCAACTAGTTAAGCATGTTAAAAAATATAATTCAATAATTCAAGTAAACAAACCCAATGTAAAGTTATAACATTCAGATTTTTATCTTTTTGGTTATTTGGATGTGATAATATTTGTAAGGCCACATAATATTTTTTGGTAAACTGAGTTGCGCCGTGTGCGTGGTTATTATCAATGGTTTAAGAAAAAATAAAATTGATAGGTAAGAATGTAAGATGAGTTGCATAAGAAATTAATATTAATAATATTTATTATAGTGTCGACATGAACACACAATAAATAATAATTATAACGATGTCGGTTTTTATTTAATATATTTTGTCTTATTTTTGTTATATTGTTTTCTCTTAAATAAATGATGTCATAATTTAAAATTTTCTTTTTCTCATTTTTATGTTGCATACACACACTAGTTTTTATTTCATTTTCTTTTGAAATTGTGGTTTTCACCTCCTTAGTTCATAACCAACATACCTACTTAAGTATTGACAAAAATCCGTTCCTCAACCATATATTAATTGTCCATTTTTAATTATTTATTTTCCAAATGAATTTGTCATAAAGATATAAATACGGAAAGTTAAATTATCAAGATATATATTTTAGTAGGGGTGTACATATTTTTTATCGTTAATCATAATCATACTAGCTAGTTGTAGTAATAAAATTTCTTTAACTATAATCATAATTGAACTCTAGTTACAGTTAATCAGTCATGAAGTCGGTTATGGACTGATTTTAATTAATTTGGTTAATCATTCAAGCAAGGTTTGAAGTAAATAGGGGTGTGCATTAGGGGCGTGCAGGGTTTGGCCTTAGCAGGCCTTTTTATAAGATAATAAATACTATAATATCTGGTTAAGCTATGAATGTGAGATTCATTTTAATAAGGTAATTTTCAACCAAAAAATTACGATCATAGGACCTCAATATTTCGTCAAAACAAAGGGCATCTATATCAAGATTATTTTATAACTAACGTATTTTATCTTAGTAGTCTTTATGTGGTTAATCGTAAAACATAAATCCAATATATAGACTCAACATTATAAGGTCGGTTCGGTGTTGGTTATATTGGTTAACAAAAACTTCATAATCGTAAGCATAATCGATTAGTCGGTTAAACAAAGTTCATAACAACAGTCATCGGTTTTATCAGTTATTGGTTAATGACGGTCCAGTTATTTCGGTTATAATTCAATTATCAGTTATAACGGTTAATGTGTTCACCCCATTATTTTAGAACACAGAGTTCCTAACATGAAGTATCTTATTTTTTTTACCTCCTTAAAGTTATTACGTTTGAAGTTCTTAAAAAAGGTAAAACAATCAGAATAACTTAAAGTGTTAAAATATAAGATGGATTTGGGATACTGACATGTTGTTGTGAAAAGCGAAGGTGATTCAGGAGGTAGTGCATCTCATTCACTTCTACAATTTTTATGTGGATCCATTTTAGTTCGGGTCATCCGGTACCCGTGTTTTCGGATCTATATAAAAGCCACAACCTCAATTATTGTGACAACCCTCTCCTATTATCTCTGTAAACCTAATCGACAACTTTATCATTGCTTTCATTCTTCGTCATGGCAATCAGAAGTAACCAGGTTTCTTCTGAGATTTAGTGATTATTACTAATGCTCATGATTGTAGGCATTAATTTTGTTTCTCCTTCTTTCATCTCATGTTCTTTGTCTTCTATACGAAACCCTAAAATAGCAACCAGCCTTTGAAGAAACACTGGACCAAACTATATCAGGAGATTTCTATGTTCTGGCATAAGGTCTCTGCATATAAAGGTTATCTCTCGTTTGCTCGTCGATATGATCTTGGTTCAAACCTCACTACAAAACTGAAAACACCGTTAATCTCGCCACGGGAGAAACCGGGGGGGGGGGGGGTTTCTCCGTGACCACACTCTGGCGTGAGAATAAGTATCTCGGTTTGTAAAGGATAATGCAAGTAATAAGTGAGCAAGAATCAGCGTGTTTTACCTCTAGGTGCAATACTTTCTTTATAACCAGAGAGATGCATGCTAGAGATGGGCTGACGGGCCTTGGGCTTAGAACCGACAACCAGGAATATCCATTCTATCTCTTATGCTACGACCGTTAGTGGTCCTCGGCAGGAAAAGCGCTTGGTGCACGGTGGGTGGGGCCATGTGTCTTGGCAGTTGTCCTGGTTGTCTGGTCTGTCATCAACCGTTAGTGGAGATCGTGTGATAGCCCGCTGGCGTGAGCCAAGTGTACGTCCTTGCGTACTTTTTGTCCTCTGCACGACTGCTCATCATGCAACCTGGTCTGGTACAACCTGCCGAGAGGTTATTGGGTCACAGCTCTGCCTTTTTACCCATGTACTTGATCCATGCCTCTTTGTGCTTCTCATTACTGCGTGGCCTTATCAGTGCTTTTTGGCCAACGTGAACTTGTAGGGATCAAGTTCTTTTATTTTCAAGACTGAGTTGCTCTCATCTTAGTCCTAGTCTTGTGCAACTCCCAAAAAGATTGGGGAGTCAGCGCAAGGTTTTAGGAAGTCGCAACTAGAAGCTTGTTTAATTAGCGCAGGGTCTGGGGCCTGCGCTTTCATGTTTAACTTGCCGTTGCTCAAGGTGCGCAAGGTTTGTTAAGCAACCTGCTATCTTCAGGGTTGGCATACCGTTGCGCGTAGCGCGCAACGTTACTCAAGTGACCTGTTATCATTATGAGGGTATGGTATCTTGCGCAAGCGCAGGGTTTTTGGGACCCTACCCTTCCAAGTCCCCCTAGTCCATTGGTGCTTCTATGCGCAACTTAGCAAGTAGGTGGAGTGCTGGACTATAAAAACTCATGTATGCGCGCTTATTTCAATGACTACAAATCATTAAGGACTCTGCGAGGAAATGATTAAAGAAAAACCCTTGGGTGGAGGAAACCCTTGCTCAAGATAAGATCTTTGAAATTTGATTTTTTGTAAAGCTAACAGGTTGCGAGAGTGACCTCTGAAGGCTGTAGCGGGCTGTCAACAGTGCAACTGCTTTTTCATTAATGAATTGTAGAGAAAGTACCAACCACGGCGTGTAGCACTTGTCAGCTTCCCACTTGCCCTACACATGTCTCCTGTGGATTCGCTACTGGGTCTGTGGAGGCATCAGGCTTCCCCAATGCATTAAATGCGATGGGTATAAATAGGTGATCCTCCTAGGTTAGAATTCATTCATCTCTTCATATCTCTTGTTGTTTCTCCTCTCCAAACCTTTCTGATCCCTGTTTCTTCCGACACTAAAGATGTTAACTGGAGAAAAGCCTGAGAGTGCCACCGCCGCAGACGCCCCTCCTGGCTTCATCAAACTTTTCTTTGATTACTTTGCCGACGACAATTTTCGGCTACGATGACAAAAGTTTTTCTTGGACATCCTGGACCACTACCGCTTCCATATTTCTCAGCTGAATCCGATGGGAATGGTCCGGATTAAGCATTTTGAATTCATGTGCCGCTCTATGGGCGTCCACCCAACCGTCAACCGGTTTTGGGTGTTTTACCAACTTCACTGCTCGTTGGATTTCTACTCCTTCCATCACCGTATACAGGCGAAGAAGATCCTGCACACTCCTCCGAAGTCATATCATGCTTGGAAGCAGAAGTTTTTCTTCAATAAAGCTAGGGTTATCCCTCTGCAGATGCATTTCTACGGGGCCGAAGATATCCCGATGGAGAAGATGTTGATACCTGACCAAGAGCCATGGTATCAAGATATGAAGGAAATTCTGGTCGTTCAGTTGCCGGAGAGGGCGTTCGTTGTTGCTGGCATGAGCTTATTATGGAAGTTTGATCGCCGTGAAAAACCGGTGTACATGGAGGATGACAAGAGTAAGCTTCATTATTATGTTATTTCTCCTTGTGCGTTGTGACTAACATGCACGTTTTTGCTGAGGTTGCGTTGTACATAGCGGCTTTTCATAGGGAGAATGGCGGATGCAGAACATTCCGCTTAATCCGGGGGAGCCAACGTGGTGTTCCCAGATTCTTGGGAAGTTTAAGTTTCCTCGAAGTGCGGATTTGCAGCCCCTCCGCCTGGAAGTGGTAAGCGTTTATTGTTTGTCACTTGCATCCTTTCGGATTACTTAGTATGTTACGCCATGATGCAGGTGCGCTGAAGAATTTATGTGTTCGCGCAGATTCAAAAAAAAAAGAGAGCGTGCAGGGGCCAGTGTTGGGGCAACCTGGAAGCCGGCTCAACCCAGGGCAGACCCACCCCAAGGTTCGTGCTCTGTGCTTGACACTTGGGATGACTATGTGGTGGTTTCTGATTCAATGGAGGGTCTTGCGCCTGTAGGTTTGAAGAAACCCAAGGTTGAGCCTCAAGATACCGCGGAGATACCGGCTGTGAATCCGGATGAGCCGATAGATCTAGAGTCAATCCCGGAACCGCTCAAGAGGAAAACTGAGAAGAGGGCCCTTCCCAAGGGCGATACGGTTGCGTAACCTCCAAAGAAGGTTGCGCGGAGGAAAATCATTAGCAAGCGTGGGAATCTCGATGCGCTCGCAGCCAAATTTTCCCCAGGTAAAAAATTTATCTTGTGCTTAATTTTTTATTCTTCCTGTTTGACCGTTTTGGCGCCTTCATTATACAGGGAATATGAGACGCCATTTTTTCCTCCGTTTGCTCCAACCGTGCCTGTCGAGAGCCACCACCTGTTTATGAAGCTTCGCAAGCACCAAGTGTTAAAGGTGGTGAGTCAAGTGCTGGAGTAGCGGAGGCAAGCGTGAATATGGACGCAGTTATGCCTGAAGAGGAAGTTGTGGTTGAAGTGGGTAGAGAAAAGGTTGTTAGGGATGCACCTCAAGAGACTTCTCTTCCGGGGGCTCTGTCAGGGGAGCAAGTACCCATGGGTGATGTCGGGGAATTTGGGGAGCACCCCTATGTCGAAGGGTCCCCAATTCGTCCAGACGAAACCCTGGGTGACTACTATTACTGGTCATATTCAGAGAGCCGAGCTGCTGAGATCCACACCCCTGTCTAGAAGTTGAAGCAGGGTGAGAAGTTCAGCCACTAGAAGGTGTGCCAGGAGTGTGTTCAAGGGGCGCGAGGGGAGCAAAGTTAAGAACAAACGTACCGTGTATACCTACAGTTAGCCGCCAGCTCCGTTTCCAACACTCACAAGATTAATAGGGAATGGTGCAGCATGCACCGAGACCAAGAAAGATTTGAGTCTTTGAAGAGGGAGATGGTCCTTTAGCGGGGCCAAATGGCCGCACAAAAACAAGATCTGGAGGCTGAGAAAGCAAGTTTGTTGAAGCTCAAAGGACCGAGGAGTGGTTTGTGCTGGGGTGGAGAAGAAAGCCAGGGCGCCCCCGCCACGCTTGCTGAGGAGCGTAAGCTGGGGAAGGAGGCTTGTGAAAGGGATAACAATGAAAAAATATTATTGAGGAATGAGATGGTGGGCTGCGCGCTGAGGTTGAGCGCCTCAAGAAGGAGTAGGAGAAGGCTGCAGGTGCCGTTGAAGAGGCGGGTCTCATCGGGAACGTAGCAAGCAAAAAGTGGTAGAAACTTCCACCCTTCTTATTTACGAGATCAAGAGATTGCCAAACTTACATCATTATTGCGTAATCGGGCGGAGAGTAGGGCAACTCTTGAAGGCGCGAAGAAAGATCTCCAAGCTGCCAGGGTTGAAAAGGCAGAACTACAGCGTAGGCACTTGGAGGATCAAGAAAAGTTACGCCGGTCTGATACGAAGGTGAGCGCGGGTGAGAAGCGTGCCGAACTTGCAGAGCAGAAATTAGAAGATTCAAAGGCGGCCCGCAGAGAGTGTGATTGAGCTTTAACGAACAACATGCTTGGATGCAGCAGCACGGAGTCGATAAATGTAAGTATGCTGTTATTATTTTGATAACCATTTATCTTGAATCTCATTTTACTTTCATTTGTGCAGATTGCCAACTCAATCCTCAACTCGGTGGAGCTGGACAGTTCTGTGGCCAAGCTGATGGTCACAGCACGCCATGACGGATATGCGCAGGGCTATCCAGAGTGCGCCCATCACGTAATTCGTGCTTTGGATCTATCCTGGGATACCAGCCGCGCCTCTACCCATGGGTCAATAAAATGCTGCTTTTCCAAGGCGAAGCAAGAGTATGACCATCTGCAGCTACCATGATGGATTTGGTGAGCGAAGCACTTCAACACGATGATTTGTTGATCGTTTAAAGGACATTTTCCATGATGCGGCTGAAATTGAGGAGTCAGAAGAATAGGGTGCGAGTGCTTTCCGCGTGTAATGTTTAGGATGACTGTTAGGAATCTTGATTGTATATCGTGTAACTGGCCAACATGTGTTTGTTTAATGACTTGTACTGTACTTTTGATCCGCTGTGGGCAAGTTGAAATGATAACTGATGTGTATGTTTGAAGTTACAATATTTGCGTGAAAATAACTACTTTGTATAGGTAGAGCGAATAAAACTAGTAATGAGCTCATGTATGGACGTCACACCCCATGCGCGTACAACAGTTGATTGCTGAAATTGAGGTGAATTATGCTCATGAGTCATGTTATACCATGATGTTTTCGTGTACACCCAAAGTGGTTTCGCGCATTTGTAACAAAATGTCTAAATAATGAATGCTATGCATCGATTTTGTTCTTTGTATTAATGATAAGGCGCAAGAGCCGTGTACAAAATCGATAAGATTGGGCCATAGGTTCACTAGTCTTTTACGCAAACACTGAGAAAGCGTAAGGCCTTGGTGTTTGAAAATGCTCGGATTACATATAACATCTCCTTAATTGTTGTGCATTCTAGGTCCTAGGAATGTTTGTGACGTCTAAACATTTGAGGGTGTAAGCACTCTTTTCTAAGACTTCATGGATTACGTAAGGGCCTTGCCACTTAGGTGCAAGCTTCTTGGACTCTCAGCGTTGGACGCTTCATTATCTCTCAAAATGAAATCACCAGGCAGGAAGGTACAAATGCGGACTCGTGCATTGTTTTCGAGCTTTAACGTGTATTTGGCTTCATTGATTGCGGCGTTTTCACACCTCTCTACCAAGAGGTCTAGGTCGAGCATGCGCTCATTATCATTATTCTGGGTTTGCATGGCGACCATGCATGGTGATGGGAGACCATCTCAGCTGGGATTACTGCTCAGTCCTATAAATAGGCTAAATGGTGTCTCACCGGTGCTGGTTTTCGGCATGGTCCGGTGAGCCCAAAGGATACTTGGCAACTCATCCACCCAACCTCTCGGCGTCGTCCCCAGTCTTGTCTTGATGCCTTTACTATACTTTTGTTTATCCTTTCAACTTGGCCATTCCTTGGGGGTGCGCGATCGAAGGAACACGTGCTCGATATGCATCTCAGTCATCCATCATTGTAGATCTTCAGAAGCAAAATTAGGGCCGTTATCCTAACAATGCGCAAAGGTAGACCGAAACGGCAAATGATGTGCTCCCAAATGAGTTTTCAAAACTTCAGTTGTCGTGGTGGATGTAAGTGGCTTGGCTTACACCCACTTGGTAAAGTAATCGACAGCTACGATTATGAATTTACGGCACCTGGAGCATCAGGAAAGGGTCCCAGTATATCGATTGCCCACTGCTGAAAAAGCCATGCTATTGTCAATAGGATCAAGGGGTTTTTGGGACGCAATGTCTTAGGCGCGTGTCGCTGACATGATGTGCATTTTCGCAATGTTACGATTGCATCTAAGTGTAAGCTGGGCCAATAGTATCCAACATTCATGATCTTTGCGGCTACCATCATGGACCGGCATGAATTCCGCACAACCCCTCATGTATTTTGCGGACCAAGTATTGTGCATCTTGCAATCTATGCAGTGTAGGAGTGGTCCAAGGTATGACTTACGGTAAAGTATTCCGTCTACATTTCTTAATTCAGCGTCTTGTTTTGGACTTTCCTTGCCTCGCCTTGTCTTCTGGGAGTATCCCAGACTGCAAGAACATGATGATGGGAGACATCCAAGAAGGGTTTCCCATCTCTATGACATTCACTTGGCGTAGCAGAACAGAAGGGTTTTTTAGCACCTCGATGCCACTTCCCGCGCGAGGTGTTTGAAGCTCGTTGCCTCTAGTTTACTGAGCGCATCTGCATGCTTGTTCTCACTTCGATTGATGTGGGTCACTTTGAAATTATGGAATTTGCTAATCAAAGACTGCGCATGTTCGAGGTGCAGGGCCATCATCTCGTCTTTTGCGTCATACAGGCCATTGATTTGCCCTGCAACCAAAAGAGAGTCGATGTTCGCTTCCAAATTCCTAGCGCCCATTTTGATGGCTAACCGAAGGCTTGCCAGAAATGCTTCATATTTGGCTTCATTGTTGGTGCTTTTGAAGTCCAGCCTGGTGGCGTAAGTAAACTCCTGCTTATCAGGCTTATTAAACGAAGACCAGCCCCTGCGCCATCAGTGTGGAGGATCCATGCGCGGTTGTACGTGATAGGCGCTGGATTTTGGACAGCCTCACATTCTTGCACTTTGTTACTCGGGACTTTCGTGATGAAATCGGATAATATCTGGCCTTTAATAGCTGGACGTGGTTTGTACACAATGTTGTGTCCTCCCAATTCGATTGCCCATTTTGCTAAGCGACCTGATATGTTAGGTTTGGACAAAACCTGGCACAGGTGATAGTTCGTAGAACTGTTATCACGTGGCCAGAAAAATACCTATGCAACCGACGAGATGCGTGAACGAATGTTAAAGCAAGGTTTTTCTATCATCGGGTATCTTGTCTCTGGGTCGGTTAACATCTTGCTGACATAGTAAATCGGAGTTTGGACTCCTGCGCGTTCGACCAGCAAGACTGTGCCAACAACGATATCCGACGGGAGAGGTATAGAATCAATGGTTCATTCTTTTGTGGGGCGGTGAGAGTAGGTAGTTGAATCAAACATTCCTTCATCTGTTGAAAAGCTTTCTCCGCCTCAGGAGTCCATTGGAACTTGTTCTGTTTCACATAATTTCTCAAAGTGCTGATGAATGGGAAGAATTTCATCGCGTGATTTGCTAAGAATCAGTTTGGCGCAGCAGTCGCCCAGTCAACCGTTGCATTTCCTTGATGGATGAGGGTGAAGGCATACCTGAATTTCCTTGATGTTTTCGGGGTTGACCTTAAAGCCATCGTGTGTGACAACAAACCCTAAGAATTTCCCTTCCTCCATCCCGAACAAACATTTTCCAGGATTCAACTTCATGTTGACCTTGCGTAGGGGTGCGAAAGTTTTTTGAATGTTAGTCAACATCATTTCCACGTCCGGACTCATGATGACCAAGTCATCGATGTACATTCCACAGTCACACCTATGTCGTCTCCGAAGACATGATCCATTAAGCACTGATAGGTGGCTCTCGCATTGCGCAACCCAAAGGGCATCTTTATGTAGCAAAAGATCCCCTTGTCTGTGCGGAAGGCTGTTTTGTCTTCATCATCTTTCTTCATATGGATTTGGTGGTAGCCTTTATAACAATCAAGGAAGAATTTTCACCGGAAAGAAGCGAGGGAGTCCACCTTTTTATCGATTTCTGGCAAAGAGTATCAGTTTTTCGGGCATGCTTTGTTCAAGTCTTTGAAATCGATGCCATAAGCCAACCGCCATTGTGCTTCTGGACCATAACCGGATTGGCCACCATGTTTGGTAGCGCACTTCACGGAGAATGCCAGCCTTGAGGAGCTCCGAAACTTGATCATTCATGGCGCGAGTTTTCTCTGCTCCAAAATTGTGCTTTTTTGTATGATCGGCTTGACCGATGGAAATGTCTGTAGCGCGTGCTCTGCGATCTCCTTGGGTACCCCCATCATATCTGCCGGTGACCACGCAAAAATATCCATATTGCGGAACAAGAGTTGTTTAAGTCGCGCCTTGACTGTAGGGGTCATAGTGGGACCTAGCAACACCGTTTGTTCTAGGTACCTGTTGCTGAGTACCCATTCTTATGGTTCACCGTCTAAGGATGACTTCGCTACCTTCATCGGCGGTTCTTCCTCTATGGACATGACGTCTTTCTTGGAATACATGATTGCCACGCCGGTTTCTGTTGGAAAACTACATGCGGCTTGAGGAGTTGGTGTAATCATGTTGAAATTCCCTTGCGCGCGACGACCGAGTAACACATCATAGCGAGATGTTGCTAGCATCACCATAAAGTTAACAGGAACCGTGCACGAATGTCGTTGTCTGAAAGAGTTACTGGGAAGGAGGTCTGCCCAAGGGGAAAAATAGCTTCGTTGTAGAAACCAGTCAATGGGAAATCAACCGCTCTAAGCGCGCTTTGTCCTCTGAGTCTAGATGTTAAAAACATTGTTTATAGATGATATCCATAGAGATTCCCGAGTCAATGAACGTGTTAATCAGTGCGATAATGGCAAAAAATGCCAGTTATCACGAACGGTCATTCCTCCTGGGGCCACCGGGAACTATGGGAAAATAACTTATTGTTTGCGCCAATGTGGCGTACAACTCTTCTGATGGCAACGCTTGCGCACAGGACCAACTTGTATCATATGAACGAAAGCTTGCTTCATTTTCTTGTTACTCGGGCCTTCTTCGCCGCGAGTAATTTGACGTACTTCCTTGTGCACGTTCTGAAGCAGATGGGTGAGTTCCCACTCTTCAATGCCTTCTCTATTTCCGTGCACAGACTGATGCAGTTTTCGGTGGAATGCCAAGTGTCCTTGTGATAATCGCAAAAAAAGGTTAGAATCTTGACTTTTTATTTTTCATTGGTGGTGGCTGCTTGAACTGATGATTCTCCGTGCTGAGTACTTCCGCCGGGGTCTTCGTTAATGGCGTCCACTGCCTGTCCGATTATCTTGTTTTATTGCTCTTTAAGTAACAATCTTGTTGATTGTTGCGCGTACATCGATTGGCGAGTAAGAAGGGTTCTGTTTGGACTCTTTCCAATTTTTCTTGTTTTTCTTCCCAAAACTCCTGCTCATATCTTGCGGGCGATACTGAGGTATAGGAGGTCGGTTGGAGTTCAGGTTGTGCTCCGTTTGCGCGTAAACCTTGGCTGCCACCATGAGTTTCTCCCAACTTTTTTGGAGGCCAGCGGTTCCTGACAAGACTTTTATCATCTCATCGCACCGGACAACATATTTGAACTGTGCACGAATCAGGTCTTCGTGTACATCACCGGTCTCCAAAACTTCTTTGTTGTAGTGCGTGATGAAATCTCCAAACTTTCATCATCCCTCCGCCAAATATTCATAACGTCTGAAGAATCTCTGACGTATCACCGCTGCTAGCTAAAGTGGGTCAGGAACTTATCCTTGAGATCATTCCAAGAAGTGAGCTTACCCGTTGGAAAGTTGTCAAACCATAGGCGTGCGGCTCCTATAAGGGTTTGGACAAACATATGACACCACATAGGCAGCGTCCAACCTTCGATGAGCCCTGCGCCAGTGAACAAGCGCATGTGGTCATCTGGGTCTGTCAACCCATTAAACTTTCCTATATTGGAAGGTAATTTTGCGTGTTCAAGTGGGGCTAGCGCAATCTCCTTCACGAACTTAGAATGCTCCGCTGCTTTGGCTGGCCTGTAGATCCAGTTGTAATTATATTCAGCCTCCGGATTGTACACAACTCTTGGCGTAGGCTTATATACAGCGTGATCTTTGGCAATCGGTGGAACACGTTAGCGTTGTCACCTTCGCCATACGTTCTATCAATTTCTTCACGCTGGGTGTCCCGCCCCTCTAATGGGCGTGGGCCCATGCGGGAATGAATTGACGCTTGCCTTTAAGTGTTTGACTCATATCTTGGTATAGACTGAGAATGTTTTGTTTCTCTGGTATGGAAATGTGATGGTACATTCTCTCCGGCCGGCGAATTGTAACTTAATACTCGCGGTGCAGGGGAGGCATGCACGTGAGCTGTAGGCGGTTGCGCTGGCGCAACACTGCGTGGGTTTACACACAGAGTTGTGCATAAATTACATTTAAAGACGTTTAAGACTTAATGTACCATGACATTGGAGTTTCTCCGGAGGTAATATTGATGTAATTGGTACAAAAGGAGTTTCAGCCTGGATTCCGGGAGTCACTGGGATATTCATACGATCTGAATCATGGTGAACACCAGCGTCTTCTAAAATGCTTCTTCCACTTGTCCGTCGGTCTGAGGAACATGAACTGGTTTCTTGCCCTCGGTTCGAGGACCTCGTGGTACACTCGATGGACCGTCAGCCATTGAAAATGGAATTTGGAAAAACAAACCAGAGACAAAGGTGTAAGAAGAGAGAAAATCAGATGGTGCTAATGAAAAAACACTAGACCAAATTATATCCGGAGATATCTAGGTTTTGGCACAAGGTCTCTGCGTATAAGGGTTATCTCTTGTTTGCTCTCGATATGATCTTGGTTCAAGCTCGTCGATACACCGTTAGTCTCGCCAAGGGAGAAAGGGGGGGGGAAGTTTCTCCGTGACCACACTGCGGCATGAGAATAAGTATCTCGGTTTGTAAAGGATAATACAAGTAATTAGTGAGCAAGAATCAGCGTGTTTTACCTCTAGGTGTGATCCTTTCTTTATAGCCGGAGAGATACGTGCAGGAGATGGGCTGATGGACCTTGGGCCTAGAACCAACAACTAGGAATATCCATTTCTGTCTTTTCTGCTACGATCGTTAGTGGTCCACGGCAGGAAAATCTCTTGGTGCACGAGGATGGGGCCACGTGTCCTGGCAGTTGTCCTTGTTGTCTAGTTTGTCATTAGCCGTTAGTGGAGATCGTGTGACAGTCGCTGGCGTGAGCTGGTTGGTGCCACACGTACGTCCTTGCGTACTTTTTTGTCCTCTGCACTGACTGCTCTCATGCAACGTGGTCTGGCACAAGCTGCCGAGTGGTTATTGGGTCACAGCTCAGCCCTTTGTACCTTTGTACTTGATCAATGCCTCTTTGCGCTTCTCCTTACCGCGTGACCTTATCGGTGCTTTTTCGCCAGCGTGAACTTGTAGGGATCAAGTTCTTTTATTTTTAGTACTGAGTTGCTCTCGTCTTAGTCCTGGCCTTGTGCAACTCCCAAAAGGTTATGGGGAGTCGGCAAGGTTTTAGGAAGTCGCAGCTAGAAACTTGTTTAATTAGCGCAGGGTCTGGGAACTACGCTTTCAGGTTTAACATGCCGTTACGCAAGGTGCGGAAGGTTTGTTAAGCAACCTGCTGTCTTCAGGGTTGGCGTACTGTTGCGCGTAGCGCGCAAGGTTACTCAAGTGACCTTTTATCATTAGGAGGGTATGGTATCTTACGCAAGCGCGGGGTTCTTGGGACCCATACCCCTCCAGCCTTCTTTGTTTATCGATTTCAAAAAGGATGGTTTTTATACTTTTCATTTCAAGCGAAGAATCACCATCGTTGAGCCATCTGGTCCTTCCGACGTCATCTTTTTTATCCGTTAACCTCCAACTCACCAATGAACAACATGCTCTTAAGTTCATACAGGTATATCATCCATAACGTTTTGTAGGTTAAATTTCATTACTTGTGTGTTTATTTTGTGTAAGATATTGTTTTATTTATTAATTGCTTATTCAAATTTTTGATACCAAACATTATAAATAAACCTATTGAGTTCAGATTTGGATTAATCATTTATGTCTCAGTTAGGTTCTGTTGTAGTTATGCTTTTGTTTGTGTCATTCTGATGTGTGTTTTATAAATGTTAAAAGTAATTTGCGTGTAAGGAGGATGAGAGGATCATTGATTTCATTGTTGCACCTTTTGGCCGTGATTCCGGCTGCATTTGGCACTCTTCCGATTTCAGGGACTTTCGCCTCATCTGTTTCAGATCAACTTCAGCTTCCTCCGCCAAACCTTGCCATGATCACCTCCACACCATAAGTTTTTTTAAATATTATTTGATTCAATTTGAAGGAATTTCAAATCATTGGATTAGGGTTTTTGTTGTTGCAGATTGTTAGGGCTCAAATTAGACCTGAGATGGTTTTTTTTATTGATAGATCATTAAGTAGAACTAAACACATGTTTTCAAAGTGAGAATTATGATCTTAAGTAGATATTATAGGTGCAAGTAGTGTCTTGGTTGAACACCTTTGTTGTGATGTGATATCACTTCTGAAAAACGAACGTCTCTCATGAGACCTTATAGAACTGTTAATTATTTTATTTATGATTTAGTTAATAGTTAATATTTGCCATAAGCTTTATCAATTTATATTGTGTGGTGTTTACTTATTTTATAATGTTATTATTCACCTCTGTTGATTATATCATTATTACATAGGTAAAACACAAACCCTAATTATGTAAATTCAATTATGTAAATAAGACGTGTGTACCTGATAAGCCAGCAACCACACCAAAGAGGGAAGTAGACTTCATGTTCGTCAGATTGGTCGAGTGCCCCTTTTGGGTGTATAGTTCTGATAGGTTTAAGTGTTCTTGATTAACACGGTTATGAGAGAGAGAGGACACGAATTGATAGTGATGATGTTATTATTATATTTATCTAACATAAACTCTCTCTAATAATCTTTATATATATACACCTAAGGGGAAACCCTATGTTTATCTACTAAAGGTAAATACGTCCATCAAATATTTACCAATAAATGATATAGGGGTAATTAGGTCAATGACCAATATTAGATAAATGATAATAATGGCCATTTAATATATTAAATATAAAAAATATTGTTACATTCTCCCACTTGGCTGAGTTATCATTTATTATGAGTACTAGATAAGCCTGATTAGAAGTTAATACTCATTTTAGCTTTAAACAAAAACTGTAGCAGAGAAATACAGTCGTTGAGTCAATATTCAAACTAGGACCCCATTAATCATATTACAGTCCCAATTTAAAACCTAAGCAATTAGGATCAATTGACAAATAAGCCCTTAACGTTGATTTGTATAATAATTGTCTATATGTCATTTAGGCTAGCATGAACATATATTTAGAGACAGACAAATCTAAACGGATGAGGAAAATTAATAATTAGTCATTCATAGTACGATATGCAGTTGTACATGATCATTAGTAAAACCCGTTATTATTATAAGCGATTATATAATATTTTTGGGTGATTGACCTTTCGTTATTGGATCCATAAGCATATCATGAATGTATTCGATACAAAGATTTAGTTTCCTCAATTCGTTCATTAACGAATAATTAATTACGTATCGAAATTTAATACAACACCTCTCGAACTGTTACTGTTCAAGGAGACATGGTAGCTAACTTTATCACAATAAATCTTCAGTATATTATTTATATGGAGTTAATAAACGTATGAGTCCATTGATAAATTTTCAACAACATTTAGTGACTACTGCTTTGTGATTAGCAACATATTGTGTCACTATAACTTAGGTTGTGGTTATCAATTCATTATGACTCCTCCATGAGAACAGTTTTGTCTGCTGACATAAGGATATACCCAGAAATTACATTTAGTTATCTTTGAATATAAAACAGTTAAAGTAATCAACCGGTTTGAGTTCGCACTTCTTCTTTAAATTATAGTCTCTCGTTTTCTTTTAAAGATATTGTTGTACTCTGTTAGGTGCATCACAATTATCTGGACATATCTAGTGTGTTGCAAAGTGAGTAATATCTAAATGAGTATAGACTTGAGCTTACATAAGAGTTTCTAATTCATGAAGCATAAGGAAATGATTTCATTGATCCTAATATTCTCTAAAGGAGAGCAGTATTGTTTGTTACATATGTAAAGACCCGTTTAAGATTAAACTTATGAAACGAAACTGAAGTCTCATTAAGTCTATCTCAGTATGTTATGATATCTATCACTTAAAAGATATCTCTAAGTTCTATTATATCAAAGTATGTATGAACAATGCTTTGACTTATATAATATATACTTATCAAAATAATATCATTTATATAAGGACAAGTTTGGTTTAGTTGCTCCCACTTATCTTGAGGTAGGTACATCAATCCACTTGATTCTTTATGAACATAATTGAATTAAGATTTCATCACATTTTAATGTTTGCATTAACCCACACATGGATTTTATTGGCTTACAGATTAAGTGTTCTTGACCTTTATTTTAGAACTTTCAGGTTGTTTTATGAACATATAAATATGTAAGCCAGTTGTTAGGGAAAAATTGTCTTAATGTTCATCTAATGTAGCTCTAAACTTTCATAAGCTACTAGAACAGTGATGATCCTCAAAGAAATCTTTTGTAAGATAAGTAAGAAAGATTTTTTGATAATTATCTCTTCTTGAGTATTACCTTTGACAATTAATTATGATTTTTTTGTGTGTCTTAACATCTAAATAGGATTTGGTTTGGTTATGAACACTCTTAGGTAGTTCAATCAAATCCCAAACGTTATGCGAACATATAAAATTAGTTTTACTAGGAAACAATTTTATTCTATTAAGAAGATTGATTGATGCTAATGGCTTAATTAGAAGAGGTAGGATCAGTAAACTTTACCAAAATCCATTTCAGCTATAGTTGGGAGGTTACATAATCATCACGGTTAGGTTTTTAAACCTAGATGATATCCTGAAATGATTTTTGAGTTTATTAGAAGTTTTAGTTTTATGGATTAGCTCTTAATTAGGCTGCTATCACTTTCAGATATGTTAGATTCTAAGTACGTAAGAGTTGGTGCAGTATGGTGTACAAGAGGTGTAATTGGAGTTAAATTTGGAGTGAAATTTAATGACTCTTTTCCCCCGCCTCTTGTATTCCTTGCAAGTCATGAGAAACACTTTTACTGCTCCCACTGACCTTAGATTTCTTTAGGAAACCAGCATGCTAGGATCAATATTTAACGACCAACAGATTCTAATAGAGAAAACAAATTAATGACGTTAGTCGTTGTAGTTTCTCTTGTTGAGGATTATATTAGTTTAGGTAAGAAATCTAAGTGTGCCCACAATTAAGCAACAACGAAACTTTTGTAATAGTAGCATCAGATTTTAAGGAGACAAATTTTGATGGAACAGTGTCGAGATGGTGCAGTGTCTTGTACAAGAGGTTTAAATTGAAGTAATCTGAAGTTTTCACTCCCACCTCTTGCAACTATTGCAAGTTATTATTTACGAAGACATTTAATGTTCCTATTAATCTTTTTTATCTCTATAAATGCTACAAGAAAAGTTTCAACGAGGTACGTGACGTGGGAACCTATCATACATATGTTAGACTTTATTTGATTTCCTTAATGTCCAGATGTCATAAGAAGCTTAGGGACATATTTAATAGAAATCCATATTAAGTATATATATATATATATATGAATAAATTTTTTTAAGACAGTGGACCATAGAAGACAAGTTTAGATACAAGTAGATAGTTTATAGTTGATAAATGAATTATGTCTGAATATTCCATTTGGAACAAGTTCCACGAATGTCAATGAAATATAACTTATGGTGGACTCATACTTATTCCTTAAGCCAAGTAATGATTTAGGGCCTTCAAGCACATGATTTAAAATCACCGAGAATGAGATTAGATAAAAATTGATCCTCATCAACCTTGTCATGATTTCTCATGAGATTTGGTTACAATGGATTAATTTTATAAGTCTCATTTGTCCTCTTGTTAAATTCTCATTTGCATAATAACAAAAGTTGTGAAATGTATAGTATCATCTAGTTTCATCTTATTAATGTTTCTATCATAACAAATTATATGAGAGTTTAAGGTAAGTGTGACTTTGTGTTGGCTATGCAAACCTCACAACCTTCATAACATAGCTTAAGTATTAATACTATATTCTGATTAATCTCCAGAATATGTAAGGTATCGAAAAGCATTGTTAGAAGACAACTTATTATGGTTCTTATAGCCTCAACATTTAGTTTTGTCACTAAATCTCATATTAGTTATTTGTTGACTTCTGATAAGGAAGCATATAGAACTAGACTCAACATATCATGTGTAAAATGGAATATTATAGATTGTCAGACTTAAAGATCATTAATAGGTGACTACCTATTTTATCCAACTGTTCTTTTGAATTATGGATAGTCTTGTTGCTTATGCCTAGTCTAATGACATAATTATGCAATGAGATTCTCCCTTTAAGAACCTTAGAGTTGGAATTTTGTACTTGTATTTTGACTATGGACCTTAGGACTATCCTCTCTTTAAGGTTTTAGTGGTTATAAGGTGAATAACATCTTAGTTTCCAGTTTTAAACATTTCTTTCTTTGTACATATGTTGCTTATCAACACACTCCATTTCCTTTGGTACTTTTGAGTGTTATAGTTGATTTTTAAGGCATCAAATTGTATAAGTGAAAATTTTAGTATGTACGTACTGGAAAAATGTACTTATTTCCATGTAAGCCCTTTTATTTTATAGGTCATGGTATTGTACATTATGATGTATTCATTGAAGTCATTTAACCTTATAGTTTAAAATTTGAAATGAAGGCATGCATCTTAGGAGTCATTTTGATTATTCCATAAAATTAGATTAGTGTTATAAAAAACTTAATCTGGAATAACTTTAATGATAGCATTTATGTTATATGAGTTTTGATTATCATAAGAGACATCATGTTCGACTTGTCCAATTTATCATGCTCTACTTTTCTTCTGTAGTACTTTTACTAGAAGAGAGCAGTATGATTATCGTGTCTTATTAGATAATCAAGTATTTGGTTTAAGAGCTAATCTTATAAAAACTTTAAGTAAAGCAAAACATATTAGGTTTATAAATTATAGTAGATGAGATACTAATTTATTGAAGAAAGTTATAGCGAGTAATGTTATGGAGTATTAAAGTAAGGTAGACAAAAAAAATGATCTTAGGATTAATGAAGGATTATTAATGTGAGGATCATTATTTGAAGAGGTTGTGATATGTCTATTACTAACATCAAAATAATAGACTAATTCAAAAAATTTTACTTAAACAAAGACAAATCACCTTTGGGCAGAAGTGAAATCATTTAAGCATGTCTGCAAAGTAATTGTGACAAATCAGTTTTGTCCAGAAATAAGACAATTACCTTAGTTATACACTTGTTAAGTATACTAGACATGAATGAATTAAATCAGCTTTGGCCAGAAATGAAACATTCACGTTTGTAAGGCATAATTAACATAGCTTATTATTATACTTGAACAATAAGATATATGCATCAAATTACCTTTGGGCAGAAGTGATGCATCAAAAGCTCATTCAAGTTAAGCTATTTGGTTTTGTAAAAATATTTAATTTTTTTATAAAACTATTAAGATAATAGCAAACCACCAGTTAATGCGAACCGGGAATAATAGTTCACAAGAAT
This sequence comes from Scalesia atractyloides, assembly GCA_947069175.1. Taxonomy (NCBI): domain Eukaryota; kingdom Viridiplantae; phylum Streptophyta; class Magnoliopsida; order Asterales; family Asteraceae; genus Scalesia; species Scalesia atractyloides. The sequence goes on along the minus strand of CAMTDV010000020.1, from coordinate 66,967,119 downwards.
AATGAGTTTTCTAGAAAGTTGAGTTCTAGAGAAATTATGAGTTCTCTAGTTTTTTGAGTTCTCTAATTATTCGAATTCTCTTGTTTTCGAGTTCTCTAATTATTCGAATTCTCATGTTAAGTATAATAAAAACTGGGTTATTAACCAGGTTAGACACACAGTCCAGCGGTGGACTGTGTGCACGTTAACTCATAGGTCCCGGGTTCGAGACTTGTGGACAGCACCGGTTCGATACATTTAAAATCCTTTTTAAAAATAAATGATTTTCGGATTAAATTAAATAGTATATAAGTATAATTAAAAACAGAATTATTTCGGGTTAGACACGTAGCTCAGTTGGTAGAGCTGCGTGCATGCGTACGGGAGGTCACCGGTTCGAACCTCACTCAATGCAACAATATAACCGACCGAACCGGTCAACGGTCAACAGTCATGGTCAACGGTCAACGGTCAAAGTCAAAAAGTCAACATTTTTTATTATTTTATATATTATTTAATTTAAAAATCAATTAAAAATACTTAAAAATAACGTTTTTAAAGTTAGAAAGTAGCCTTAAACTCACAAAAATATATCCAAAAAATCCTATTAAAATAGTTAATAAAAAAATCCACATACTTACCATACCTTTTCGTTATTTATTAGGTTAGTTATCACTCGTCGATCAATCCTCTAAACTCGTGCGCATTCAACACCTTTAAACAAACGCACCCAAGGTAAGTGAATCTCTACCAATTCCCCATTTTAATCACATTTTGGGGTGTATCATGTGTCGCCATTTATTTATTTTAATTAAACACTTGTGCATCCATCATATTCACGATCATGTGTATTCAATATGTATCCGTTGTTTGTGTGGTTGAAGTTTAGATTTAATTTATCATTTCAGTACATACATTTCATAGGCCGCCGCTCCCCATTACCTATGAGCGTGAGCTGTTCCCCATTACCTATGAGCGTGAACCAGGCGTTGCCAACATAAGATCGGCTCCGTTTGATTGAGCCTTGATCTCACATACATTAGCATAGGCCGTCCGTTCCCCATTACCTATGAGCGTGAACGGGACGTTGCCAACATATACATTGTCATTCTTATTTCATGCTTAAGCAAGGTGGTTTGTGATTGTAATGTTTACATACATTTGTTCATATATGATTATTGCACAATTTTCCTAAATTAATTACAATAATGAATCAATAACAAATGTTTTTAACAAGGTTCACTCGCCAACTTTTGTTGACCCAAAATTTCCCATTTTTACACATGATACATGTGATCAAGTTGAAGCAAGAAACATATAGGGCGGCTTAGAAGAATAAACCAGTTTAGATTATGGATTTGTTTTAGTTAATTTTTCCTTTCCTTGTATTGTATGAATTTGACTTGGAACTTTGAAATGTAATTTGGATTTAATAAATATGAAACATATTAGTAAACATCATGAGCTTTGGTGATAACCCAATTATGCCCCGACTCTTATTCCGCTGCGGGTCGGGGTGTGACAGATTGGTATCAGAGCCATGACTATAGAGATATAGGATAGGTTATTAGATCCTTAGAGCCTATACTATAGTTGATTAGAAATTTTTAAGATTTTTGTGTGTTACATGCCAAATTTCATGATGTTTATATGTTTTATGTTAAATGTTACATTCAATGTTATGCAAGCATGTTCATACGTATATATTATCATATAATGCCTATCATGAATCATATTCTCATAACATATCATATCCATGAAAGCACACACACACATCATTTTCATGATTGCTTTTACGATGATTTTTGTATTTTCGAATCTCATCAAAGTGAGTTCTCATGACGGGCATGTAGTAACTGGAAGGGTACAAGTACCGGTAGTCGGAACGTCCTGTCTAGGCTTGGCATTCGTAAAATCCAAAATAAAGGACCAGTTTGCCTACCTGGGGACTAACGATGAGAGTACGAAGTACCTATTAGGCCAAAGCACGCTATACCAAACGTCGTGTGAGCTAACCCCACTTTGAGTTGTCATTGTGTGCACACCTGGACACAATCCGACCATAAATCTCGTAAACATATTTTGTGGTTTTCATTCGGGTCATGCGAGTGTTAAATCGCCGATACTAATGTGAATCCTACCAAGCCAATAGTCATGGGGGCCCACATGACTATACAGGTGAAGGTATGGAGGACATTTGAGGCCCAACATGAGCAAACCCAAGACATCCTATGGATGTAGTTGCATTATTGATATTTATGTTATTTTCATTTTCTTTAAGGCACATGACACCTAAAAAGACTCCATAAACTCACAATCTTCCTATGTATGTTCCTGTAGATGTCGGCCAGGCAGCTACGTGGAGGACGAAAGTCAGGAAGGTCAAACGAACGTTTGGCCACTCAGATTGCGAAACAAATGGCCGCGGTACTTCCTGATATTGTAATTCAAGTCCAGCAAGCTCTCACCGCGAATCCTGTCAACCCACCCAATCAAGAGGATCAAAACATCGACAACCCTTCCTCCAAGAAGTGTTCCTACAAGCACTTCAAGTCTTGCGATCCCCCAAAGTTCGAAGGGACCGAAGGTGTCACTGCTCTCCTCCACTGGTTTGAGGGAAATGGAAAACACCTTCCTAAATTGCGATTGTCCCGAGGATCGCAAGGTACGTTACGCAACCGGGAGATTATTTGGAGTAGCCCTGACCTGGTGGAACACCGAGAAGGGTAAGAGAGGAGTTGAAGACGCGATGGCCTTAACCTAGGAAGAGTTAAGGGAAATGATGACAAAATGCTTCTGCCCAAGAAGCGAACTCAAGAAGTTGGAAGATGAATTCCACTCGCTGAAGCAAAAGGAAGGGGACCATACTTCCTACAACAAAAGATTTCTGGAGCTGAACCAGATGGTTCCTAACTTGTTCACCCAATATACCGTTTGGTTGAACACTATATTCGGGGCCTCCCCTGGAAAAGATTCAAGACTCAGTCCTCAGCACTTCGCCTGCAACTCTCGAAGCTACTATGGAATTAGCCACCGAACTTACCGAGAACCGTATCAGAAACGGTAAATTTAAAGAGGACAAAAAAGAAAGCCCCTGTTGAGGGCCAAACTTCCAACCATTCCACCTTCTCCTCAAAATTTTCAAACAAGAGGAAACGAAATACCAGAAATTTTGCTGTCACCCAAACAAATTTCCCTATCCCTGCTGCACCCATCACACAAGTTACTCCTTCACCCGCACCATACAAGAGGCAATACTCTGGCCCTTACCCAAAGTGCACCCGTTGTCAATACCATCACTCCCCCGAATACCCCTGTCAATATTGCACCGGCTGTGGCCGTGCAGGTCACACCATCCAAGCCTGCCGCTCACTACATCGAATGAACCGCCACCAACCCACAACTCAAACCCACCATCAAATAATGGGTCAAGCCCAACAACCCCCACTACCACCACCTACACAACATACAGCCCAAACCTACTACCAACCCAACTACCCCATGATGCCACCCATGCGGGCTTGCTACAATTGTGGAGACCCAAACCACTTTAGAAACACTTGTCCACGCTTGGTAAACATCATACATGCTCCAGCTCAAGCAAATCCAGTGAACCAAGCTAACCAAGCTCCTCCACCTGCTAGAGGAAGAGCATTTAACATCAACGCCAGCCAAGCAAGGGCCGACAACAACGTAGTTAACGGTACGTTTCTCATCAATGGTAGTTATGCATCCGTGTTATTTGATACTAGCGCGGATAAGAGTTTCGTGTCCTTAGAATTTGAACCCATCCTCCACCAAACTCGTGATAAACTTATGGAATCCATAACGGTAGAAGTTGCTGACGGAAAACCGGTCTCATTAAACTCCGTCATCCGAAACTGTACTATTACTCTAAACGATCACGATTTTCCTATTGACCTCATTCCCATGAAGTTGGGAAGTTTTGACATTATAATCGGCATGGACTGGCTAAGCCAACATCATGCTGAAGTGGTATGTCGTGAAAAATTCATTCGCATTCCTCTTACAGACGGTCAAATCCTACGAATCTTTGGAGAAACCCCTTCGAAAGGACTCAAACTGATGTCCTGTCTTCAAGCCCGAAAATATCTCCGCAAGAATTATGTAGCATTTCTAACCCACGTTGTCAATAAGGGAAGTAAGGAGAAGAAACTCGAAGACATACCTGTAGTGAAAGAATTCCCGCAAGTCTTCCCCGATGACATCTCAGGACTTCCTCCCAAGAGAGAAGTCGAATTCCGCATTGATCTTATACCGGGCGCTACACCCGTCGCGAAAACTCCCTATAGGTTAGCCCCATCCGAAATGCAAGAGCTAGCCAGCCAATTACAAGAATTGACCGACAAAGGATTCATACGCCCTAGCTCATCGCCTTGGGGTGCACCTGTTCTATTTGTGAAGAAGAAAGACGGAACGTTTCGCATGTGTATCGATTACAGAGAACTCAATAAATTAACGGTCAAGAACCGCTATCCATTACCTCGTATCGATGATCTTCTAGACCAACTCCAGGGTGCCACTTGTTTTTCAAAGATCGACCTTCGTTCTAGCTATCATCAACTCAGAGTACATGAAGAAGACGTCCAAAAGACCGCCTTCCGAACTCGTTATGGTCACTATGAATTCATGGTCATGCCCTTTGGTCTAACCAACGCTCTAGCCGTCTTCATGGATCTAATGAACAGAGTTTGCAAACCCTATCTCGATCGCTTTGTTATAGTCTTCATCGACGATATTCTCATCTACTCAAAGTCTAAGACTGATCATGAACGACACCTTCGACTCATCCTCACGCTCTTAAGAACCGAAAAGCTCTACGCTAAGTTCTCTAAATGCGAATTCTGGTTAAAGGAAGTACAATTCCTTGGTCATGTCGTCAATGACAAGGGAATACATGTCGACCCCTCAAAGATCAAAGCAGTGCAAGAATGGCAAGTGCCACGTACCCCAACCAAAGTAAGATCTTTCCTGGGTTTGGCTGGTTACTATCGTCGTTTCATATCAAATTTCTCTCGTATCGCTGTACCACTCACGACTTTGACACATAAAGGAAAACCCTTCGCATGGGGACCTAAACAAGAAGAAGCCTTCCAAACCCTTAAGCAAAAGCTTTATGACGCACCTATCCTCACACTCCCCGAAGGTTGCGATGACTTTGTAGTTTATTGCAACGCATCAGGGCAGGGACTAGGCTGTGTTTTAATGCAATGGGGAAAAGTGATAGCCTATGCTTCTAGCCAGCTCAAAACTCATGAGAAGAATTACACTACTCACGACCTAGAACTTGGAGCCGTTGTATTCGCTCTTAAGATATGGAGACATTACCTCTATGGTACCAAGTGTGAAATTTACACTGACCACAAGAGCCTCCAGCAATCTTTAACCAAAAGGAGCTGAATATGAGGCAACGAAGATGGGTCGAACTTCTTAATGACTACGACTGTGAAATTCGGTATCATCCCGGCAAAGCAAATGTGGTGGCCGATGCACTCAGTCGAAAGGGTTATGCGAACTCCATTCGTCTTCTATGTTCGCAAATCAGGACCAACATCAAAGACCAAATCCGAGAAGCCCAACATGTTTCCATAACAGAATACAACATACGCAATGAGTTATCTTGTGGAGCAGAACTCAAACTCGAAACAAAATATGACGGCATTCTGTATTATCTAGATCGCATATGGATTCCCGATCACAACGACCTTCGCGATACCCTTATGAAAGAGGCGCACAAAACACGATACTCTGTACACCCAGGAGCCGACAAGATGTATCAGGACCTTCGATACACCTACTGGTGGCCTGGCATGAAGAAGGATATTGCTGTTTTTGTTTCCAAGTGCCTTACCTGTTCTAAAGTGAAAACTGAACACCAAAGACCCTCAGGACTTCTGGTCCAACCTGAAATACCTGTATGGAAGTGGGAAAACATAACCATGGACTTCATTACCGGGTTACCTCGCACTTCTGGTGGGTACGACACTATATGGGTAATCATTGATCGTCTTACAAAATCAGCTCACTTCATTCCGATTCGCGAAGACTTTAAGAATGAGAAACTAGCTCGTATCTACATCAACGAAATCGTTAGCCGTCATGGTGTACCGTTAAGCATTATATCAGATCGTGATGGTCGTTTCACTTCACGAACATGGCAAGCTGTACAAGCCGCTTTGGGTACACGGTTAGATCTCAGTACCGCTTATCATCCCCAAACTGATGGTCAATCTGAACGCACCATTCAAACTCTTGAAGACATGCTTCGAGCATGTGTTATAGACTTCAAAGGGAATTGGGACGCTCACCTACCATTAGTTGAATTTTCGTACAACAACAGCTAACATTCAAGTATCGGCATGGCACCTTTCGAAGCGTTATATGGTCGTAAGTGCCGATCACCAGTATGTTGGCACGAAATTGGAGAAGCTCAAATCACCGGTCCAGAATTAATTCAAGAAACAACCGACAAGATTCATCAAATCCGAAGCAACCTTCTAGCGGCACAAAGTCGTCAAAAGAGCTATGCTGACAAGCGACAAAAGCCCTTGGAGTTTAACGTTGGCGACCAAGTACTTTTAAAAGTATCGCCGTGGAAGGGAGTAGTTCGTTTTGGCCAAAAAGGCAAGCTAGCACCACGTTACGTAGGTCCTTTCAAGATACTCGAAAGAGTAGGACCTGTAGCCTACAAGCTTGACCTACCGGAGGAACTCAACAGAATTCATCCCACATTCCACGTATCAAACTTGAAGAAGTGCCTCGCCGATGAGAATCTCCATATTCCTCTAGAAGACATTCAAGTCGATGAATCTATGCATTTCATTGAAGGACCAGTAGAAATTATGGACTTCGGGAAAAACGTTTAAAAAGAAGCCGCATCCCAATTGTCAGGGTACGCTGGGAGTCGAAACGAGGACCTGAGTTTACTTGGGAACGTGAAGACTCAATGCGCGAGAAATGCCCACACCTATTTCCTGTAATTACCACTACTTAAATTTCGGGACGAAATTTCTAAAAGTAGGGTATACTGTAACATCCGTCGAAAAACGGGTTTTCAAAACCTGCTTCGTTTATTAACCGAACAATCAGTTTTAAACTTTTGTTGTTTATTTATGACTTATTTTAATTTTAAACAATACATAATTAACAAACAAATTAGAAGATATAAATTTTAATTGTTAAAAAGTAAAAGAAAATTAATTAAAAAGAAAAACCGGCTGCCGGGAGTCGAACCCGGGTCAGCCGGAAAATCCTCAAGTCTTAATATTCACTTATCCAACCACTCCGCCACTTTGGGTTTTTGTTAAGATACCAAAACAATTAATTGAAATAATGAATCTCGGAAATCAAATCCAGTCAAGTAGCGCCCATTTTTGCAGTCGTCGGAAATCCAGACGATTACGTCGATAATTGACGGTTTCTTCCAATTTAACCGAAGAATTAACCTTAACGACGGTTATAACCGACGTCTGAACCCGCGACACCAGTCGTAACCGCCGGAGAACGGCTGACTTCGAATCAAGACTGAAATCCGACCCCATGCGTCTCGATTCTTCCCTATAAATCCACCCAAAACTCACTGGTAGCCCTTTCGCTCAAAATCGCACAAATTCTCGACGTAATTTCACTCGCCGGAAAATATCTGCAAGTCGCCGGAAAACCGAGACTCACATCCACACGGTAATTCCTTCGACTTTTTCTGTTTCAATAAATTGATTAGACTATTACTAACACAAATCCACCATCAGAATCCATCCCAGGCGACGTAGCCGGAATATTCAACCCTCGCCGGAAAATCTCTGAAATTTCTGATATCGCACTGAGAATCGGTATAACCCTTCAAACTCCTGTCAATCTTTGTTTAAGTACCTCAATTTCATAATTAATCGAGCAGAACTGTTGATTGATCCTAACAGCCGAAGTTCACTAACAGAGCCGACGACCTTGCCGGACTTCTGAAGAAAGACGAACAGTTCAGTACAATCAACCCTCAAACCTTTTTCTGTTCATTACTTTACGATGGCTCATAATGTTCGTTAAGTTAATTTAACAAATAACAGTCAGTTGATCGATGTCTGTGTTCTGAACGAAGAAGATGAAGTTGTGTATAATATAAGATTAATTAAAATCGGTTTAATGAACGGGTTAGACACACAGTCCAGTGGTGGATTGTGTGCAAACATTTTCATATACGTCGCGCGTTCGATTCTTGTCCCAGCCTTACTCTCTTGATATAAAAATGCCTTTTTAACTGAACCGGGTTAACTCTCAAAATCATGTTAAGTATAATAAAAACCGGGTTATTAACCAGGTTAGACACACAGTCCAGCGGTGGACTGTGTGCACGTTAACTCACAGGTCCCGGGTTCGAGACTTGTGGACAGCACCGGTTCGATACATTTAAAATCCTTTTTAAAAATAAATGATTTTCGGATTAAATTAAATAGTATATAAGTATAATTAAAAACAGAATTATTTCGGGTTAGACACGTAGCTCAGTTGGTAGAGCTGCGTGCACGCGTACGGGAGGTCACCGGTTCGAACCTCACTCAGTGCAACAATATAACCGACCGAACCGGTCAACAGTCAACAGTCATGGTCAACGGTCAAAGTCAAAAAGTCAACATTTTTTTTATTAGTTTATATATTTATTTAATTTAAAAATCAATTAAAAATACTTAAAAATAACTTTTTTAAAGTTAGAAAGTAGCCTTAAACTAACAAAAATATATCCAAAAATCCTATTAAAATAGTTAATAAAATCCACATACTTACCGTACCTTTTCGTTATTTATTAGGTTAGTTATCTCTCGTCGATCAATCCTCTAAACTCGTGCGCATTCAACACCTTCAAACAAACGCACCCAAGGTGAGTGAATCTCTACCAATTCACCGTTTTAATCACATTTTGGGGTGTATCATGTGTCGCCATTTATTTATTTTAATTAAACACTTGTGCATCCATCATATTCACGATCATGTGTATTCAATATGTATCCGTTGTTTGTGTGGTTGAAGTTTAGATTTAATTTATCATTTCAGTACATACATTTCATAGGCCGCCGCTCCCCATTACCTATGAGCGTGAGCTGTTCCCCGTTACCTATGAGCGTGAACCAGGCGTTGCCAACATAAGATCGGCTCCGTTTGATTGAGCCTTGATCTCACATACATTAGCATAGGCCGTCCGTTCCCCATTACCTATGAGCGTGAACGGGACGTTGCCAACATATACATTGTCATTCTTATTTCATGCTTAAGCAAGGTGGTTTGTGATTGTAATGTTTACATACATTTGTTCATATATGATTATTGCACAATTTTCCTAAATTAATTACAATAATAAATCAATAACAAATGTTTTTAACAAGGTTCACTCGCCAACTTTTGTTGAACCAAAATTTCCCATTTTTACACATGATACAGGTGATCAAGTTGAAGCAAGAAACATATAGGGCGGCTTAGAAGAATAAACCTGTTTAGATTATGGATTTGTTTTAGTTAATTTTTCCTTTCCTTGTATTGTATGAATTTGACTTGGAACTTTGAAATGTAATTTGGATTTAATAAATATGAAACATATTAGTAAAATCATGAGCTTTGGTGATAACCCAATTATGCCCCAACTCTTATTCCGCTGCGGGTCGGGGTGTGACAGATTGGTATCAGAGCCATGACTATAGAGATATAGGATAGGTTATTAGATCCTTAGAGCCTATACTATAGTTGATTAGAAATTTTTAAGATTTTTGTGTGTTACATGCCAAATTTCATGATGTTTATATGTTTTATGTTAAATGTTACATTCAATGTTATGCAAGCATGTTCATACGTATATATTATCATATAATGCCTATCATGAATCATATTCTCATAACATATCATATCCATGAAAGCACACACCACATCATTTTCATGATTGCTTTTACGATGATTTTTGTATTTTCGAATCTCATCAAAGTGAGTTCCCATGACGGGCATGTTGTAACTGGAAGGGTACAAGTACCGGTAGTCGGAACGTCCTGTCTAGGCTTGGCATTCGTATAAATCCAAAATAAAGGTACACGTGCGTGCCCTTTTTTTTCTTTTGCTTTGAGTTCTTTTCATTGTATTAAAGAATGAAACTATGGAAACAAAGTTGTGAAGTAAATCTGAACCAAATGGCAAAACCGAAATCCAAAACATTTGGGACTGGCATTGGAATGGGTATTTGGCCATGTGATTGGTTTTAAATTTTTTCACAGGTATGGGACATGTCTGAAATCAGGCGATATCCGAACTAGTACCTGAAAACAAGTACCTGTTTACCTGAACCATACACCCAAAAATCTACATGAACGTATCTACTCATTGGCTTTGTTACAACCAAATGTCGTCTACAACCAAATGTTGACTGAATCGCAAATAGTTGTCAGTTTTTATACAAATTCGATGTAGATGTATGTGTATTGATTGGAAGATTCGTTGGATTTGAGTTCTTAATCACTCATTTAAGACTACAACGATTGTTGTTATGGATACAATTGGAGGTGAAGCATATACCATCGACTAGAAAATAGCAGAGCCCATTTGAGATGAACCATAAACCATCGACTGAAAAGGAGCAGAGCCCAGATGATACGGTAAATTATGTTTCTTTTTAGTGATATGATTGCTTGATTATGTGGGAAAATGTTATAGTAAAATGATAAATTTCAAGTTCTAAGTTTATTTCTAACACAGTCTGGAATAATCTTTGTGTTCATGTTTATGTATGCCCTATTGTGAATTTTAGAAAATTAAACACTAATGTTTTATATAGCAGATCTTGGATTATGATGGGCAAAGATGGGAAATTGTAATTGAGATAAATAATGAGATATGGTGTGTGTGTGTGTATTGCAAAATGGACGGGTCAGGAGGCTGGGGCCATACGCCATACTAAATGGCACCAATGGGTCAGCTTTATAAAACGGGTCGAGAAGGCAAACTTTTTTAAATAGGGAGAATGATCATTTTACTCTTAACGGGTCGAATGAGTTTGTTCTACTAAAGGGTCAAACAAGATAGATTTCTTACTTGTTTAACGAGTTTTTTTTAAGTATGTGTTTTTAGCTTATGCACTGAACTTAGTTGAGAAATCTAAAACAAACTAACAAAGCCTAAAAGACATGCCAATAACATCCACAGGACTGCAGTTAGAGAATGTAGCATACAAGCAGCTAATGAGCTGATTTGTATTAAATTAGAAATATAGAAAACAGTAGTCCTTGATGAGAAATTTAGGCAACGGCCAAATCTACATGAGAAGGATAATTTTTTCAAAATTATAGAAATCAATTTCTGTTTGAGAAAGATAATTTTTCTAAATTATAGATAATCAATTTCTTTTTATGTGTTACATAAATAATTCTTTGCACATGTGTCAGTTGACATGGGAGGTGGTTCCATCCTTGCCTACTTCAGCTCCACCACAACAGGAGGTGTTGCCAATCGTGCAACTTTGTTGGACCTACCAAAGAACAAATGATATTTAAAATCCAAGATATGACATATCTGATCACGAAATAAACAGCTGATGAAACATTCTCCTCCCAAAGATAGTGAACCTTTGAACACTAATTAGAACATTTGTTGAAGACATGCTAACATCTGTTCAAGCGTTGGAAACCACTATTGAAGAAGAACCAAGCATTGAGCAAGACCAAAGAGCTGTTGAAGCAAGGATCTGTTCAAGAAAACCAAACATTTGTTCAGGCCAAGAAGATGTTTGATATGTAACAATAGCGGTTTGAAGATCAGTGTTTCATCTATGTAAAACTATTTAGCTTGTAAAAGAGTTTTTGTATATTAGATCAGATGTTAGATTCCCACGGATGTTTGCAAACATATGTGGAATCTTTTCTGTTAGGAATGTTAGATGTCACTATCAGGGTGATGTCAGCTGATTGTATGCAGACCTTTTGTACTTAGTATAAATAAATCTAACCTGTTAGAGATCTATTCATCACTTCACGCACATTCTCTTTTGTAGGAACAAATCTGTGAGTGATCAGTAGGATTTGAAGACACATTCCATCCTGATTATGTCTACAAGCTAAACAAAGCTTTGTATGGACTAAACAAGCACCAAGAGCCTGGTATGATATTCTATCCACTTTTCTTCTATCCAATGAATTCAAAAGAGGTAAAACTGATAAAACTTTGTTTCTAAAATGGAAAGGGAAAGATTCGTTAACAGTACAAGTTTATGTGGATTATATCATTTTTGTATCCACATGTGATAAAATATGTGAAAAATTCAGAAAATTGAACACAACTCAATTTGAAATGAGTGCCATTATAGTATTTTCTTGATCTTCAAACAAAACTTGATAATGGAACTTTCATTCATCAAACAAATATGTTAAAACACTTTTAATATTTTTTAACATGAATGATTGTAAACCATGTGGCACTCCCATGAGTACAAGCAAACCATTCAATCTTGATGAAAAGGATGACTTGACAATCAGACACTTATTGGGTCACTTATCTACTTAACTGTATCAAGACCTGATATCATGTTTACAACATGTGTCTGGGCAAGATATCAAGCATCCCCTAGAAAGTCTCATTCAGTAGCAGTAAAAAGAATATTCAGATATCTCAAAGGTGCTCATACACTTGGTATCTGGTATCCTACTAATGAAAATATTGAGCTTTCAGGTTATTCAAATAGTGATTTTGCTGGTTGCCACACAACAAGGAAGTCCACATTGGAGGTTGCCAATTCGTTAGGAATGCCTTGGTCTCATGGCAAACCAAAAAAACAAACAAAGTCTATAATTCTATAGCATAAGCAGAGTACATAGTTGCTGCAAGTTGCACAACACAACTCATGTGGCTACAAAATTAATTACTTGATTTTGGTATAACTTGTAAGTCCCTCTGATTCAGATCTGAACACGGTATCACAGCAACTAATCGATTGCGGAAAGAAAGATTAGATGAACATAACAAGAACAATCTCCGATTAATCAACTTGCATACACCGAATGGTGTCTGATACAAGATATCGCCCTAGCTTTAGCGTGAATAACAAATTAACAAGCAAACTAAACCCTAACCCCAACACATGTATTTATACTAATCTCAAAACCCGCTAATTACAACCCTAGGCCCATAAGGCTCTAGGAAGCCCATTCCTACACCCTTAGCTCAAATTTCAACTCTAATGTGTAAACCTTTTAGCTAGCGGCCCAACATCTCCCCCTAGGTTTACAACATTAGGCTACTAATCCTTCGGTAGCGCATCAACTCCCATCCTGCCTGCTATGATCCCTGCAATCGCCGCACTCCAATTCTTAGCACACGACTCGTAGAACTCTGCTGTTGGATCTGAGTCGGTGCTAGAACCTGCAGGTCTTCATCATGAAAGCCTATTAAATCAACCACATCGTTCACACGGAAGGCTTTCTCCTTAGTCACAATCGCTACATTCCCGACCTTTGGATCATACATCCAAAGTTAAAATTCTTCAAAATGCATTTGGGAAATGTTGGAAGCGATTGCACAACTAGTTCCTTATCAGTCGGAGGCCACATCACAGACTTAAACCTTCTGCAGTTCTCGCATCCCTAACACCTTTAGCTACCCATAGATACGGTTCAGCTGTCTTCATCGTTTTGAAACCATTCTTCATCTTTTGCTCCAGCTTCTTAAAAAATTTCCATCCTTGTCCACGCTCAGTCATGTCAGTATCGGTATACGAGCCTTGAGAAGATCAGTCAAAGCGACTTTGTCCATGTCTCAAACTTGGACTCCTTGGAGTAATATTCGCGTGTACCGTCCTGTCGAATAATCATCCACATCTTCTTAACATGATCATAAGTCCAGCTCAGCACGCTAGACTTATTCCCAACCTTACTGTAATAGCTTGATCCAAGTTCCATGACAAACCTATCAGACTGATTAGTAGGATCCTTCAACTGAAAGTTCTGTCCAGGGATTTACATCGACGTTCTTCATCAAAACCATTTGTTTCTTATTTGGAGCAGTTTGGCTTCTCTGACTCGTACCAGTAAACTTCCTTTTTGGAGCGCTCATATAATCTTCTAAACCAGTCTAACGTTCGGCTGCGAGCTGTTCAACTGCTATTCTGTCTGCTTCTCTCTTTTCTGCAGCTTGATGATGATGTTCAACATTTATAGAATCATCAATCGGATCAGAAAACTCACGCCCAAACTTATTCTCCAACTTCGCCTTCAGATCATAAACCATAGTCATCAATAACAAAATGTCACCCTGAAGTTGGGGTATCGTCTGATCACGAGCGTCTAACTAAGTCTGTAGAGAAGTTATATGTGCATCCTTAAGAATAACCTCCTGCTCGAGTACTACCACCCTCTTCTTCAGATCAACTATATCAACATCTTCCTCATCACTATCAATCCCACTGAATTCGAATGCTCTCTTTTCATATCAACTATATGTGCAGTAAGAGCCGCTAATTTCTCTGTAGTAATCTCTTGTAGTTCTGGAATCGGATGAACTTCAAATTCTGTAATAAATTCCAAAAGAGCTTCTTCATCATCAGTATCCTCATCAGTAACTAAATCTTCAACCTCAATCTCTTTCTCTACCACCGGTATGTCATGCTCTTCAGCCACCATAGCATTTATCGACATAGGTGCTGAATATCTGACCAATCACCTCAGAAAACTTCCTAAACTTCTTCAACGGTATACGTCTAACAAAAACTGTCTTTGATGTCGACCTGTTCATCTTCATCGTGCTAAAAATAGTCGGACCCATGGGCTTCATATTCAGCAAGTACTTATCGGAAGCATCCTTAGCTAAATCAGAATATCGGACATCCAGAATTAGCTGCACGAATCGAGGATACAACAAAAAACATCTTCTTCTTCTTCGATTGCTCAAGAATCTTCTTCATATTCTCGAAAATATAACCAGAATAATTATATTTCCAATCCATCACCAAAGATATGATCGCTGAAGTCTGCGTCAGGTTCGGCTGATCTAACCCGCCCTTGTTCTCCGATACGCATTGCATGACTATGTGAATTAACAATCTCCAGTATGCCGGGAACATCTTCTTCAACAACGGTGGATATGTTCCCACATAACTCATCTTCGTCAACACCGGCATCAACTTCTCCTTATCATCTAACGTCGGATCGCTTGCCACTCTGTAAAACTCAACACTTCCCGAATACATGCTTCGTTCATGATAATCTCCTTCCCCTGAATAGATGAACTAATATAAGGCTTCCCGTTAGCACCCCTCGAATGAAATCTTGCCCACTTCCAAAACGTGTGCACTAAATTACGATAGATAACAGGATTCACTCGGAGTGCATACGTGATCCGACAGTCATTCAGATCCACCATCATAGACTTGAATTATTGGAAAAAAAATCCGCTGGTGGATCCGACAGATAACCCGCCTGGTTATGGAACTGCTCTTCGACTAATAAAACAACATCAAAACCCGCTTCAGCCATTTCTGTCAGAAGAACAATAGATTAAACCATACTCAGCAAAACATTTACTAATCAAATCAGATATCCAAGTTAACATAAGTTAAGTGGCCAATTTTAAACTATGAGATCAAAAGCCCATTAGTTCAAAACTGATTGGCAGATCAATAAGCAGGTCAAATACAAAGGGTCCAATAAACAAGTCCAATAACAATTCAATCACAAGAAAAGGTCATTGGTGAATTTGACAGGTTTCAAGGTTCAATAGAAGGTTCATTTTAAAGGTAGTTTTAAGGTTCAGATAAAGTTCAACACAAAATCCGGAAGGGTCAAAGGTAATCCGGAATGTTCAAAACAAGGTTCAGAAACTATCCAGAAGGTTCAAAAACCATTTCAGAGAGTCCAAACACTGAGATCCGGAATAAAAAAGATTCAAACAGGAATTCGGATGAACCCCTTATCATCTCAGTTGAATGCGATCCGAAATGGAATCCAAGTTCATCTATTTCTGTTGAATACTCATCCGAGATGGCATCCGAGATGCTTAATTACATGAAGATTTGATATTAACATTTAATAACGATGATTAATGAGCATTTTATACCTAATTCTGATGTAATTCAGATGAATTGAAGATAATCTAATTCGGATGATGATCATAGTGTTTTGGAGGAAAACTTTTATTGAATGATCCGAAATGCAGCAATGATAATCTGATATACTATTCCAGAATGGGCTTGGGCCTGAGAATTTGGGCCCAAAATCCGGATCCGACTGAACATCATCAGGTTTCCAATTCGGATACAATCCGGAATGGGCTTGGTCAAATTGATTTGGGCCCAATCCAGACAGATTTCAAGAGGTCCAATTCCAAACTAGAAAGCCCACTCTGAATAGTAGCCAGTCCGAAATAGTCAAAGGATGAGGGGCCCACTTCGGTCAATGGGCTGATCCATAATGGGTCAAAAGGCCCATCCGAAACTGTACCATAATGGGCCCAATACTGTTCAATTTCAAAATTTTCAAAAATTCTATTGGATTAGCCCAATTCCAAAACTCAGTAGGCCAGTCCAATACCCCTTGACATAAATCATCTAACTCAAGAATCAACAGTTTAACTAACCGAGCAACCAAATAGACTTTACCAAATATGCAGAAATAAGCAAAGCATTTAAACAAAATCAATACAGCATATACACAATTTTGCTATGGGATCAAATTGTTTTCAGGCAGACTAAGGAACACTTTTTAGTGTGAGCTTGGTAAGACTGGTCTAAGCGATTGCCAATATATTTGTCCATTTAAACCTAGCGCGCAACTTTCTACTTTTTGCTTTATAATAGGCTTAAGGTAATGTTATACTATGATACATGTGTGTCCTACTCCACGACATACCTCCGCGATCAAGGTAGGCACAACAGTTTATGACGTTTTGGTAAGTTATACTGGAATCATCCTAGCTTTACAACGTTAAACCATTGATCACAAGTATGCACTATTGTAAAGTAAATTTTTCAATGTTTTGTGTCAAACGAGGGTGAGACATACACCTTTTGGTGCGAATTTTGCTTTTAGGAGCAATTAAGGTTTTTGTCCAAATTTGGATCTTTTAAGATATCTGGGTTGTGTCTAGGTCTGCATATAATCTGGATGCAACAGAATGACAACCAAGATATCCCCGGATGACTCAACAATATAAACACCTAACACCTTAAATATTGGCCAACCATCAACACAGGATTTAAGATCATAAAATCATATGCTGATGGTGGTGACCCACTAGATATACAGTTCTTTATGTTTATATCATTTATCTTATAATATCCATTTCAGCTCTAAGCCTATCAACATATCGCTTTCAGTCCAAGTCGTTCCAGCTACAACACCTTACATGTGTTAGCCAAAACCTTTATCACGAGAAATCATTTAAATTTCCCAATAGTGCAAAACTATTTGAAACTATTTTTGTCATTTTCTGAATTTTTTAATGTTTTTGTGTTTTTCTAATTTTTCAAATGTTTTTGAATTTTTGTGATTTTTCTCCCCCTAAATTTGTGCATATATATGAACAAATTTACGAGGCAAACAAAAAAAATAAAAGAAAAGAAAATGAAAACAAACGAAAAAGAAAGGACGAAGGAGGCTCAGTTAGAAAACCGGATCATTTTGAGACGATCCACAAGCACTTGAAAACACGTGTTGCTAACGGGTTTCGTTAAAAAATCCACAACATTTGCATCGGTGTGGATTTGCTCAAGTTTAACAAGACCCTTTTAATAGCAATCACGAATAAAATGAACTTTGATGTTTATGTGCTTGGTTTTGGAGTGAAAAACAGGGTTTTTGACAATTTGGATAGCGGCATCATTATCACAATAAATTGTTGTGTTTAGAAAAGTCAAACCGTAATCTGCAAGCTGGTGTTGCATCCATAAAACCTGGGAGCCAGCAAGCTGATGCTGTGACAGATTCTGCTTCCGTTGTAGAAAGCCGAGACCATCTGCTGCTTCTTGCATTGCCAAGAGATCAATCTATCTCCCAAGAATTGGCATCCAGCTAAAGGTGATCACATGTCCCTGTCTATACCTCCAAGATTACTGTCAGAGAAAGCATACAGTTCAAATTCAGAATTTTTAGGATACCAGAGCCCCAGTGACGGTGCCCCTTTTAGGTACCTAAAAATTCTTTTAACAGCATGTAAATGAGAGAGCTTAGGAGTACCCTGGTATCGAGCACAGTAGCAAACGGCAAACATGATGTCTGGCCGACTTGCCGTGAGATACATGAGTGAACCGATCATAGACCGGTACATGGTTGGATTGACATCGTTCCTTCTGCGTCTTCATTCAACAGGGGCCGTTCAGCGATAGGCGAAGCCATAGGCAATGAAGCTGTA
The DNA here is from genome assembly GCA_947069175.1 of Scalesia atractyloides. NCBI lineage: Eukaryota > Viridiplantae > Streptophyta > Magnoliopsida > Asterales > Asteraceae > Scalesia > Scalesia atractyloides. Next base: position 66,948,762 of record CAMTDV010000020.1, on the reverse strand, counting down.
AGCTTGAATTTGGCAAGAACGTCATTGACATATTTTCCTTGATGGATCAAGATTCCTTGTGAGCTCTAACGAACTTGAAGACCCAAAAACATAGTCATCTCCCCAATGAACTCATCTTGAATTTCTTCTTCATGACCTCTTCAAATTCGTGACACAACCCATCATTCGTAGAACCAAAAATAATATCATCTACGTAAATTTGAACAAGAATGATGTATTTGTCAACACGTTTGATGGACAAAGTCTGATCAATGGCTCCCCGTGTATATCCGTGAGCAAGTAGATGCTCTATTAGGGTTACGTACCACGCACGAGGCGCTTGATGCAACCCATACAAAGCTTTGTCCAACTTGTATGCATAGTCTGGCTTCTCAGGATCAGTGAAACCTGGTGGTTGCGCCACGTATATCTCCTCTTTCACTGTGCCGTAAAGAAACGCAGTCATGACATCCATTTGATAGATTGTGAAGTCCATGTATGATGCATATCCAAGAAAATGCGAATGGCTTCCAATCTAGCCACCGGTGCATAAACTTCATCGTAATCCAACCCCTCGATCTGGCGAAAACCCTGAACAACCAATCAAGCTTTTTCCTCACAATCACACCAGTATCATCCTGTTTGTTGAAAAATACCCAATGAGTTCCAAGAGCACGTTTTCCCCGAGGAAGCTTCACCAATTGCCATACCCCAAATTTCTCAAACTGATTGAGTTCTTCATGCATAACGTCAACCCAACCTGTTTCCTGCAAGGCGACATCAATGCTTTTAGGTTCAATTTATGAGAGAAAACAAGAGTAAAGACATGTATTGATATCTCCTGATTGACTGCGAGTCTGAACTCTAGCAGTAACAAGACTAATAACATTTTCATTCGGATGATCGCGTTGTAGACGTTGTGGTATAGGCGTAGTAGGAACATGGATATCTGATTGCAAATTTGTAAAGCTCTGCGAGCGACTCCAGATGGCTCCCCTCATTAGTTGCACCAGTGGGAATGTTGACTGATGGATCAACAGAATAGTCTTGTGGTGTAGGCTTAGGAAACAGAGATAATCCTAAGACATCAAAAGTTGTAGCTCCTTCATTTGCCACAGGAGTTTCTGTGTTTGGAGCATCAACTTCAGGACCCCGTCTGAGGAATCTGTTCAAAAACAGTTTCCTGATTCTGCGATGCTGGTGGAGTGTGTAGACATAGCTTCTTTGAATCCAGGTGGATGCACACTCAGCTGCTTGAAAGATTCTTGCAGCTGTTCAGCATCTTCATCATCCTCAGTCAAGATAGGCATCGTTGGGGGTTCAGAACTTGTGCGTATACCTGCATTCATATCAGAAGAGACATAAATGGATTTAAACAAAGAGGAATAATCATAGAGCCAGTCGGGACCAATTTGTGCGTCCTTGGGATTCTCCTCCAGCCAACCCACATTGTAGGTTTCAACTACCATTTTCTTGATCTTGTGGTAGACACGATAAGTAGTGTTGTTACAGTAGCCGACGAAGATGCATGGATCTCCGCGTGATTCAAAATTTCCCTTAGCATTCACGAGTAGGAGAACACAGGGGCATCTGAATTTGTGGACATGCTTGACCGAAGGTTTGTGACCTTCAACCACTTCATATCGCGTTTTCATGTGCCTTTTATTGATCAGGGCATGATTCTGAATGTAGCAAGCAGTATTGACTGCTTCTGCCCAGAAAATAAGAGGTAGTTCCGATTCAACCAACATAGTACATGTTGCTTCAATGAGTGTGCGGTTTCTGCGTTCTGCAACCCCATTCTGTTGAGGAGTTCTAGCTGCACCGAACTGTCGATCAATTCCCTTGGAGGAGTAAAAAGAATTCATAGTGGTGTTCTTCAACTCTGTTCCGTTATAACATCGAATAGCCTTCACTGTGGTGTCTGCCTGGTTTTCCATTAGGGTGATAAACTGTTTGACTAACCCAACTGTGTTAGGTCCTATAAGTGTGAGACTGACGCATCAAATATTCACAATGGTCTATGGTAGTTAACAGGGGTTAACTGGGTTAGTTTGTATTAGGTTTGGACCTTTATAGGTCATTTGGGCATGCCATAGGTCATGTGGGCCAGGCAAGGTCATAGGCAAGCCCATGAGGGGCATGCCCTTACCCTAGGTATATAAGCTAAGCTTATGTCATTTCTAGGGTTAGACTTTTGGAATTTCTCTAGAGAGCCTTCATCTTGTACAAGACGGTTTTGCTTGTTCAAGTAATAGAATTGTGTGCAAGGTGTTAAACTTGATTCGTATTGTTCTTCCATGTTTTCGGTTTACTTGAATATCACCAAGTTTGGATTCTGCCCATCCTTGGTGATTGTGTGATATCGTTGTTAGATCCGGATTTCTGGGACTTACAATTGGTATCAGAACCTGTTTGAAACTATTTCTAGGCTCAAATCTGATATCACACAGTGTTTCTAGTCATCTTGGATTAGAGTTTGAAGATCTCGGATCATCTCAGATTGATCGCTTGAAGGTTTCAGACCATCTCGGACTGATGAACATGCATCTTGAATCCATCTCGGATCATTAGAGAAGCATCTCGGATCATTAGAGAAGCATCTCGGATCAGAAAGCTTGCATTTCGGATCATCAGAGTTGTATTTCGGATCAGAATAGTTGTATCTCGGATCAGAACAGTGCATCTCGGATAGCACCTCGGATCCTAGGTGTTCATCTCGGATTGCATCTCGGATTGCATCTCGGATCGCATCTCGAATTTGGGAAGCATCTCGGATAAATAAGGAAGCATCTTCGATTGAAAACAGTGCATCTCGGACACCATCTCAGATCACTGTTCCGAATCACCATCTCGGATTAGCATCTCGAATCACTGTTTCGAGATTCCATCTTGGATTGTTAATCAGAGTTACTGTTTCGAGTTGTACCCACAAAGGTGGAAGGTTAACCAGCTGACGTAACCAGAGTTAAACGTTTTCGTATGCAGAATTTGATCCATAGACAATCTTGACAAACTGTTGCACGGTTAGACTCGTGAGATTTTTAGGACAAAAAAGGCACGGAAATTCTGAAATAGGTCTTTGACATTATATATCATTGGATTCATATCGTCGAGACAAGTCTAACGTACATTTTGGTAAAAACAGTTTTCGGACATTTTTTATCATTTTTACAGGTATGGTTTCGTTTATCCGAAGATGTTTACAGCCCAAGCTCAGCACTCGAACATAGTTTTCAGCCCATCACAAAATCAAAACCAAACCTGCGGATCAAGTGAAGGAAAAGCTAAATGAGTTTTTTGGAAACTACAATGTTGATCAGGTTGCTGACTATGTGATGCGTTTGCTTGAAGGTGGGAGGCGAAAAGAGGAAGTAAGAGATGAGATGAATAGCGTTTTGGGTGATGACAAAGACTCCTTTGTATCTTTGTTGTGGGATCATTTATAATCAAACCAAGATCTCCAAAATCTATACGCTAAATCAACAGGGTCTAATCCTGAAGAAGTGTCCGAACAGAAACCTCAAGCCCAGCAAGCAACAATCAACAACCCAGCACCTCACCTCAAGCCCAAACTCACACTAACAAACCAAGATCGCTCATTGACACAGCCAACTACCTTTTGTGCGCTGAACCTTGCAGGAATGGGTTGCTCAACTCAGGGCACTTAATTCCAAAATGGTTGATCATTACAACAATGCAATGGCTCAGTGCACCAGCCTTTGAGAAAGTAACAAGTTACTCACATCAAAGGTTGAAGCACAAAAGAAAGACATAGTGCAGCTCCACCTGGACGTAAATCAATAGAAATGTTGGGTCCATGATTACAAAACCAGATTAGATTCAAAAACCATGGAATGAGACTTGGTAAGAGTTAAGCTGGGACTTCTTACTGGAAAATATCAACAAAACAAAGTTAATATAAAGAAGTTTGATAGATCCAACAAGCTCGTTCAAGACGTGTGCAATGAGCAGCTGGCATATAAGGAGAATAAAGGGAAGGGTTTGGGATTCAATCAAGTTGCCCCACCGTATAATCATAACTACATAAAAATGCCTGAAACCGACGAAGATATTGAGAAAGCACAGTATATGGTGTGCGGCAAACCCAGTGATTATACATCAGACACACGGGAACCATCTGGTGTTGTTGACTCTTCTAATGATTCAGCTGGAGTGTCTGGTCTTTCATCAAATAAACCAGGACTCTCCGTCTTTATAAAAGCTAATGAAGAGAGAGCTGACGTGAACAAGGCTCCAAGTGCGCAAACTGAACGATCTGAACCTTCTGCTTGTGATGAAAAGGTTCAGAGCAAGCTAAAAGAGTAGAAACAAGCAAATCGGAGACGAAGAAAGCAGAAGTCCAAACATCAAGGACAGTCACGCTCTCCAAAATCATCAGTGGGTAGAAATAGCCCTCAAAAGGCTAGTCTTGTGAAAAATGCTTTTGTTAAGCCGGTCTTTAATGGAAAATATGAAAAATATGCTTTTAACCGTGCTAGCAAAGCTTTTGGAAAGGTTGGGGAGATTTCTGAACAAGACTTGTAGTCTAAACAAAACAAGAAGAATCAAAAGAAATCTCCACAATAGAAGAAGACCCTTGTAAACGACAAGTACAAACATCCAAATTCATCTTCGTCTGCAAGGAAATCAGCACAGAAGGGATCAGTTCATCCTTCTAGGCCTGCAAGAGCAAATCAAGCTGATCAGAATACTTTATATGTGAAGAGACAAACGTGCTTCAATTGGGCATTCCTTGTCACATTGCTCGAAACTGCACACATAGTCCCCATGTTCCGTATCATGTTCAAAATCAAAAGGTTACTCCTAAGGATAACTACCATTCGAAGCCGATGAAGGTATCATCACCTAAGGCAATGAAGAATGTGAATCCCAAGGTTAAACCATCTGATGGAGATTGGAATGTTGCCAAAAAAAACGCAAGGCTGTTCAGAAACAAAAATCTGTTTCTAAAACTACTAAACCTGAAACAACCAAAGTTGCTCAATCAAAGGCAACAACCGCGTTTGTTAAAATGAAACATATTTGGAAACCCAAATCTAAAGCGGCAACAACATCACCAATCCTCGAAACAAAAGGGGACTTGTATCTGAAAGAAGTGTCTTATTTTGATGCTTCAGGGAAACCCAGGACCACGATGGCCTGGGTCCCACTGTCTTACTAATCTCCTTATTTTTTGGGAACAACCAAGGAAGAGCTGTTGACAATCTCTGGAGTGGTGATAGCGGTTGTTCTAGGGACATATCGGAAAACATCTCACTGTTGCAATAAGTTCAAATTTTTTACAAGTGCGATGTTTCCTTTGGAGGAGATGAGGTAAGAAAAGATCAGCAAAAAGGTACAAATTTAAATTTCATGTTTTAATTTTGAAATTGATTAGTCTTTAATCTAGTGACGGAATGATTAAACAAAAACAACAAAAAATTTTCCTTTTCTTTCATTTAAAACTTAGTACATTAGATAATTTTGTGCATAAAGTATGATGCACAAATTTAGGGGGGAAGAGGGAGATAGATGCATTGTTTGAGGGGGAGAAAATCAGGAAAATGCAAAAACATTTGAAAAACAGAAAAATACAAAAAGAAAGTGTTTTTGCATCAAAAGGGAAATGAAATAAATATTCGTGATAAAGGGCGTGACTGACACATGTAAGGTGTCAGAGCTGAAAAGACTAGGGTCTAATGTGATATGTCGGTAGGCTTAACGCTTAAAGTGATTAAAAGTTATTAAGTGATATAAACATAACGAACCATGTATCTTGTGGGTAACATACCACCGTCGTATAATTTCATGGTCTTAAATCCTGCGTTGATGGATAGCCAACGTCTGAAGTTTTGGGTCTTTATGCTGATGAGTTATCCGGGATATCAGGGCTGCCCTTCTGTTGCATCCAGATATATGTAGACCTAGGAACAGTCAGGATATCCTTAAAAGAGCCAAAATAGAAGGGCCAAAAACTTAAAAGAAAGGAAATCTCATCACGAGAAAATTCTATGTGCTTGAAAAGTCAAACATACCATATAAGGTTTTTGCCTAATCCTCGTCAGATATTATTGGTTACTCTACTGTACGAAAGTAGTGACCTATTCACCAAAAGTCTGACATTGTAAAAGATAAAGGATGATCTCAATATACTCACCGTCTACAATGAATTGTTGTGCTTACCTTGATCGCGGGGGTATGTCATGGCATGGGAAGCACGGGTATTATAGTATAATACTACCTTAAGCGTATCACAAAGTTGAAAAACTAAAGTTGAGCGTTAAAGTTTAAGTGGACAAACATATTGGCAATCACTTAGACCAGTCTGAATATGTTCATACTGAAAAGTGTTCCTTGGTCCGCTTGAAAACGATTTTGATCCCATTGCAATTATATAGCTGTAACTACTGAGTTAGTTTTTTCGTTTATTTGTGTTTATGTTTATATTCTTATATTCTAAAATTAAAAAAATGGAAAATTCAAATTCCAAAAATAGAGTGCTTTCGTTGTTTTATTAAAAATTATTAACCGTTTTTGAAGATTTGACTAATCATCAAATGATGAAAGAAATTTGAATTTTGATTTGAGTACAAGTACTTGGATGTACTAAGTGTTCATGCGGTACTCTTCCTGTTGCATAAGAATGTTTGCTTATAAATATCTGAGCATTCTGCATATCTTGATTTAGATCAAGAAACAGGGGTTGCTGAAATTGAGATGCCGTTAGTTACCGACAAAGCATGAATCATCACAACAGCAAAGTGTACCTAAGTCAGAAGAACCAGATGCCAGTCATCGTCTGATTGTGATAGTACATTGGAGAAGTACTTGTGAACCTGCTTGCTTGAAAGAAAAAGATTGAAGAAGGAAAGAGCTGCTGAGATTCCTCCTCTCGCATTCTTTTTAACAAAGAGATTTCAAGCAAAGCTGATTAAGATCCTGATATGAAACTAACCACAAGAGCAGATGAAAGAGACCCGGTGCCGAGAGTTCGTTGAAGTGTGAGGTCCTAGAAGTTTGAGACTGACTTCCACAACACTTACATCATAGCGACAACCATAGACTCTGTTGAAGACGTTGCTGAATTTATGCTATGAAGACAATTTAATGCATCAGTCTAGGAGGAGATTGTTAGGTCCTATAAGTGTGACACATCAAATATTCACAACAGTCTATGGTAGTTAACAGGGATTAACTGGGTTAGTTTGTATTAGGTTTAGACCTTTATAGGTCATTTGGGCATGCCACAGGTCATGTGGGCCAGGCAAGCCCATGAGGGGCATGCCCTTACCCTAGGTATATAAGCTAAGCTTATGTCAATTCTAGGGTTAGTCTGTTGGAATTTCTCTAGAGAGCCTCCATCTTGTACCAGACGGTTTTGCTTGTCCAAGTAATAGAATCGTGTGCAAGTTGTTAAAGTTAATTCGTATTGTTCTTCCATCTTTTCGGTTTTCTTGAATATCACCAAGTTTGGATTCCGCCCATCCTTCGTGATTGTGTGATATTGTTGTTAGATCCGGATTTCCAGGACTTACAAGCTGTTTCACTCTTTTGTGCCAGAAAGAATACCCAAGTGAAACGGGAGTAGTCATCAATGATAACCAGACAGTATGCCTTCTCACCAATGCTCAGAATATCGGTCGGACCAAAAAGATCCATAGGAAGCAATTCCAAGACTTTTGACGTGGAGGGTGCGGGTTTCGACTTGTGTTGCTTTTGATGTTGTTTCCTATGAGCACATGATTCACACTTTTCAATGTAACATTTGTATAAATCGGGTCTCCAAGACCCGCTCCGTTTTGTAATCAAATACCAAGTTACGAAATTTCATTAAGTATTTATGAGTATTTTGAGTTTAAACGTTACATAATTAATATATAAACTAAACTATAAAAATTATATTTGATAAAAAGTTAAAATAAAATAAATAAGAAACATCTGTAGCTGACCGGACTCAAACCCGGGTCAACTGCCTTCAGCAACTTATCTTTCCGTCTTCAAACCACTCAGCCACCAATTGTTTTATGTTGACATTAGGAAAACAATTGAGTTTTATACGCAAACACGAATTAACGGTTAGTGATATCTGAATAACGGAAACCGGCAAACTGAACGTTAAATCTTTTCGATTTCTTTTGACTAACTTATAACCGATGAATATCGGTTTCTAATTGAGTCCTAATTGAATGAACTTAAAGATTTCATCACTTTCGGTATTTGTAACCGAAAATGTACCAATCTCTGATTTAATCCGAGTCCTGATCATTTGCGCGAATCATAACTATCACAACAACACTCAATTTCATTTTCGTAAAGATTCGGAACCGTAAAACCCTCTGAATTCGATCGCCGGAAATTTTCTGCAACTCACCGGAAAACCGGGACTTGCATTTTCACGGTAAATTCTTCGACTCTTTTTGTTTAAATCATGTGATTAGTCAATCTCTAACACAATTCCATCATCAGAATCAATCTTAGCCAACATTTATCGGAAATCCCATCTTCGCCGGAAAGTTCCTGAAATTGCCGGAGTTTCACTGTGAAAGGGTAAGACATCCTACACTTCATTTAAACCTTGTTTAGATGATTTAATTCTATAAATAATCGACCCACACTGTTAATTGTTTCAACAGTCGGAGCTCAATTTCTGTACCGACAAAACTTTCGCCGAATTTCTGTGTTTATCTCCAATCGGTAAATCCTGTTCTTTAAACTCTTTCCATTCCTTACTATTGAATTACTGATAGTGTTTAAAGTCTTTGAAAGTCGCAAAATCAATCTTAACCGGTTGGAATACGCTGACAGTTTATCCGACGAAGAAGATGAACCTATTTCAGAACATAAGAGTAATTAAAATTCGGTTTATAAACGGGTTAGACACACAGTCCAGCGGTGGACTGTGTGCACATTTTATAATCACGTCGCGAGTTCGATCCTTACTACACACTGCGTAATAACATTCCTTTTTATTCATAAAACTAACCGGGTTAGATCGAGTAGTTGTTAAGTATAATATAATTCAAGAATATAACCGGGTTAGACACACAGTCCAGCGGTGGACTGTGTGCAAAACAAACTGCACGTCGCGCGATCGAGTCCCGTCACAAACACCGGTTCAATGAGATTAAGACGTTTTGCAAAATAAATGAATTTTCGGTAAATTCGAATAAGTGTATAAATATAATTAAAACTGGATTTCTAACGGGTTAGTCACGTAGCTCAGTTGGTAGAGCTACGTGCGCGTGAACGGAAGGTCACCGGTTCGAATCCCGCTCGGCGCAAGTATTACCGCTGACCGAACCGGTCAACGGTCAACGGTCAACGGTCAAACAGTAAAAAAATATTATTTTTTTTAAATATTTATTTGTTTAATTTAAATTAAAAATCAATTAAAAATACTTAAAAATAACATTTTTAAGGATAGAAAATAGCCATAAACTCACAAAAATATATCTAAAAATCCCATTAAAATCTTTAATAAAATCCATCCATTTAATATATTTTTCCCATTATTATTTAGGTTAGTGATTCCTCGTTGACTCGCTTCGTCTAAATCGTGCGCATCTCACCAACTCAAATCCAACGCACCCAATGTGAGTGAACCCTTCAAATTCTCCGTTTTAATCACGTTTTTGGGGTGTATCATGTGTCTTGTTCATTTACATATTATAACCAAGTTATTGTGCATATATCATATCATGACATGTGTATTAATTGTTGCTGTTAAGTAGTTATTATTGTTTGCAAATTATCATTTCAATACATGCAATTGCCGAGGCCGTAGCTCCCCATCCATCGAGGTTGAGTTTGATCCCCATTTTATTATGAGGTTGATCAGGGCGTGCCCGCACGATCGGCTCCGTTTGATTGAGCCTTGATCGGTCATTTCATTTTACATTTCAATACATGCAATATGCTCGGCTCCGTTTGATTGAGCCTTGAGTGCACAGTTCAATTTACATTTCCAGTTCATGCAATACGTTCGGCTCCGTTTGATTGAGCCTTGAGCGCACAGTTCAATTTACATTTCTAGTTCATGCAATTCGATCGGCTCCGTTTGATCGAGCCTTGATCGCACAGTTCATTTATGTTAATTATCATATGATGTTGGTATGTTCATGTATGCTATCGCTTGTTAATGTATGTTATAATTGTAACTGATGTTGCCATTGCTTGATTTCATACTTATGCTCTTTTATGATTATGCACAATATTTTATTGATAAACTAACCAGAAAATCATTATCAAATGTTTATCTATAAGGTTCACTCGCCAACTTATGTTGACCCAAAAACCTCCCATTTTACACATGATACAGGTGAACCAGCAGCAGCTAGGAACACGTAGGATCTGGATTAGAAGAAATAAAACGATTTAGTATTTGGATTATTATGTTTGGTTATTTTCCTTTGTAATGAATGAACATGTTTGAATGTTTGAGAAATGTAACCTTGACTTCATTTAATTATGAAACATAATAGTAAATGTCATGTGCTTTGGTGATAACCCAATTATGCCCCGACTCTTATTTTCGCTGCGGGTCGGGGTGTGACATTCAATCTGCATAAAATCCCGAACAGGCAGATCTCTGAATAAACCACCTTTTGCAAGTCTGTTGGTTGTGCCACAACATTGCATCGTGCTCAGCGGTCGACGAGAACAAACAGGTAAGATTGTCAGTGGTGGCCTTGTTCATGTCGATGACGTATGCATTTCCTTGCGTTCAGCTTTGAGAAGAATCCATTCATCAGGAATAATGAGGCCTGGTTTCAACACATAGCATCCTTTCTTTGTAAAGTGCACATCTAAATGATTATCACAGAGCTGAGACACACTCAAGAGACTGTGCTTCAACTCTGGGACATAGTTCACGTTCTTGAAGTTGAGAGCTCCATTGCACACCGTTCCTCTCATCGTTATCTTTCCCGTTTCACTACCTGTGAAGGAGACAAACCCGCCATCGAAAAACTGAATGTCATTCAACTGCGAGATGTCTCCTATCATGTGCCTGGAATGGCCACTGTCGACATACCAAAGTCTGACGAGAGTCCTCCAAAGCTGTTCCTCCATATTTCAACAGGTTTAGTTAGAAGCTACAACCCAGGCTATTGACGATATGGGTGTTCCATTTTCATCAAAATTAGTTGAGGATGAGGTCGGCGATGCTTTTGATTTGTCCGCTTTTGGGACAGAAGACTGGGTCTTGGTCAAGATCTTAGGCCTCCAGGCTGGCGAGTCAGACTTCTTCACAACTTTCGGAGTGCTAGAAGTATTCAGAGAACCTGAAGGTCTTAGAGATTTTTGATTTTGTCTCTTGGCCATGTTCTAGTCTTGATCAGAGGGCTTAGCCGAAGCAAATCGAGCCTGATGTAGGCGATTAGGCATAGCTCTCTGATTTTTCGAAGATAGGGCGAAAGGCATAAATGCATTTTGACAGTTTCCTGCAATATGCTCGGGAAATCTGCAGTTGAAAAAGGCTGCCTCTTCTGGAAGAAAACAGTTTGTTCAGCCTGGGAAATTCTAGGCAACTTATCTGTCAGTTTCTTGCTTGCTGGTACTGATGGCTGGCGCAAGGTCTTAGTCTTGGTGTAACCTGCTCACAACCATCAGCACACTTGTAAGTTTAATATGAATTAGATAGTTTGGAGTTGGTAGATTTAGGCAAAATTTTAACTGATTCCTGTCAGCTGGTGGCTTAACAGATTCAGTTTGGGGCTGCTAAGTCAATTTCTCAGAATGAGGAACTGAATCAGCAGCATCCTTTTCAGTAGGCTGCGATGCCTGTTTGGTTTTCTTCTTTTTGGATCTACGTGTTCTCCATTTCTTTTTATTAGATCTCAAATCATTTTGCTTGGCAGATTCTTCAGAGGAAACGGGTGATTCAACAGGGACATCCTTTTCTGAACTGTCAGAAGATGAGCTTTGATCGTTAGTAGCAAAACAAATCTCTATATTTTGAAAAGTTTGAGATTCCGATTCAGATTCATTTTCAAAAGTTTTATCATAATCAGCATAAGGAGGTTGCTCATTGTTTATCATTTTAGAATCAGTCAACCTTCGTTCGAAGAATCTGATTCGCCCGATTCTTCTGGTACTTTGCCAATGTCACTCATCATAGAGTCGGTTGGTTGGTTGATTTCCTCATTCTCGACCCTAGGAATAGCATCAACAGGCGGTTCTTCGTCAGAAGAACTTTCGGTCTCTTCAGTGGGAACTAAGGAAACCGAATCATCTGTCGATGTTGTACCTGTAGCAAAAGTTATTTTTTCATCACAAGAGTTATCACATGGATTATCAGAATTCATAACATCAGCATCCAATGAAAAACTAGAATTAAAAACATCTAAGTTATCCACACAACCAACATTGTCCGAGAATTTAGATTGTTCAGCAAGAAAAAGATTCAAAATGTCAAAATCAGGTTTATAAAAATCATAATCAGCAGCTGAATTGTCCGAATTTGAATTCAGACATTTTTCTTTATCACCACCTGTAATATCCTCAACTAATTTTTCTTCTGCACATGAAGTAGAAGCGCTAGTAGTGTTCACTGTGTCAGTTTCATGAGGATTTTCTTGCTTTGATTCCTTAAGTGGTGTCGCTGCCTCTTCTTTAGGCGTCATTTTCTCAAAACCATCTGAATTACAAGAGGGGGGTGTCACCAGATTCTTGCAAACTGGTGTGGAAGGGACAAAACCAGCGTCCTTCTTGAGTTCAGTTGGCTTAGAAAACTTTGGGTAGCAGGGCTTCCACGGTTTTGAAAAGTAATCCAAGGGTTTACCAAACATCATATTTTTTCATTTTATAGTTCTACCTCAGAATCAGGCATTCATGTGTAGTTATGATTATATGGTGGAGGAGCCCTATTATACCCAATGCCTTTTGTTTTGTTTTTCTGATATTCAAGCTGTAGATCGCACAAGTCCTTGACCAGCTTGCTGGAAGTTTCAAATTTTTTAATATTTAATTCATTTTCTTTAAACTTTCCTGTCAATGAATTTAGCTTGGCTAAAGCTGCTTGAAGTTCTACGTCCTTTTCAGCTAAATTTAGCTTATAATCGTATACCCAACATTGCTGTTGGTTCAAGTCAAGCTTTAGCTGAAGCTATATCTTGTTTTTGTGCTTCGACCTTTTCCATAAGATGCTTGTTCTTATGTTTAAGGGCGATGTTTTGCGATGCAGCTTGATTATATTCAGCTACATGAGTCGAATTATGGGCGCGCATTTGTGATAATTTAAAACGACAGCTATCTGAACAGAGAATGCGATTTACCGTTTCTGAGAGATCAGATGTCTCAGCTGTCTGTGCCATCATGCAATGATTGCTGTTCTTGTAGAGATTCTTCATTTGAGCTGCAACATCTGCCCAGTTGAACTTTCGTGCTTCTGTGCCACAAAGGTTGTTGATTTCCCGCTAGAGCTGCTTGAGGGACTTGAAGAAGATTTGAAGGAGAGACGGGCACGAGCTATCTGTCACTGTTCTGAATATCTGCCACTTTGGATGAGACATATCAAGATGGCGTCTTCTTGCATTCCCATGGGAAGTGCCCTGGCTCATGACATCTATAACACCTGAGCTTATCTTTCATTAGCCAGTCTTCATATTCGTCAACAGTTGCCTTCTGTAGTTCTTTTGAAATTTGTTGACACGGAAAGCAGCCATCACAAGATTCTAGGACACGTCATTCTCGTCCAAATCCTCCTCCATGATCTGATCTACATCAGTTGGGAGAACAGATGGAGGGGTCAAGTCACCATCTAAGAAAGTGTTTAAACTGTTAATCATTGAAGCAACTATGGCCAATTTCTCCTCATTCTCTTTTGTGAGAAAAGCAGAATTGGACACAGCTGGAGAAGGAGCTGGTGCCGGAACAGCAGATTGAGGAATGCCGCCTTGTTGAGCTGTCGCAGGAATTGCAGGACTACAAACCATGTTAGGATACTGGGCATGATATTGTGTCTAAACCTGTGCCGCAGAGATCATCGTAGGAGTCTGAGATTGAAGACCATAAACATACTGGGTCTTCTGTGCAGAGGTGAGAGGACTGTACACCAAGTTAGAGCTACCCTGTGTGTGCGAGCTTCCTTGCCGAGGGCTGTAAACAAGATTCTGAGACATTAATGCCGCGTTCTGCCCTGTAATACCAGCTGCCATCAGACTGCTTTGATGATTGATGTCCCTCTGCTTATTATCTATCTCACATGACTTGATAGTTGCAATCATTTCCGTGAGGGTGACATCGTTCAGATTTTCCGTCTTCTTGATCATGCCACATCAGCATCCAAGCTCTTGGGCAAAGAGTTCAACAACTGTCTATTCATAGCACTGTTCGTAAGAGAGATTTCAGCTGAAATCATCTGGGAGACAAGCTTCACATATCTTCGAATTTGATTCTCAATGGTTTCTCCATATATGTGGTTAAATGAGTTGAACTGTTGATTCAGCTGATTAACCCGGCTTGCGTTCATATCAGTGTTTCCCTCATACAGATTCTATAGTTCGCCCCACACCTCCTTAGTCGTCTTGCAATTTCTATTATGGAGATGTCGGGCCCGAGTGCCATTGTTAGAACAGCCGATGCTTTCTCATCTTCTTCGATTATCTTCTCGTCTTCGGAGTCCACAAATGACTAGGTTTGGGGATCTTTGTGTCTGGATCATCATCAATGCTATAGACTATGGTTCGAGGACCATTCATGATTCATCTCCAAACCCCCGGCTCTTTAGCCTTGCAGTATTGCTCAAACATGAACTTGTATTCATAATATTCGTCACCATATAGAAGATGGGGCACCTTTGTAGAAGTGCCAATGACTTAGCCTAGCTCTTGGTGAAGAGCCAGCGTCTGCGACTGCAAAGCTGCCAGGGTGGCAATTGTCAGATCCCGAGCTGTCATGTAACTGCTCATCATTTTTTAAATTTTACCAGATAAAATTAAAGTTAATTTTAATTTCTGATTATGAACAGTCCTTAATGAGTCTGAGATAGTGGTCCGAAATGAGAATCCAAAACAGTAATCCGGAATGCTATCAGAGACATAACAACAGTAACTCGGATGGATCTGAAATACTTTCTTGATCCGAGATGAAAAGTCTATCCGGAATGGAGATCTGAAATGTTGTCTTGATCCGAGATGAAAAGTCAATCTGGAATGGAGATGAAATCTGAAATAGAGAATGATCTGAATTGCAAGAGATCCGAGATGAATTCCAGTCTGAGATGAGAGGTGATCCGCAATAGGAAAACCGATCTGGAATTGAAGCCTGATCCGGAATAAGAGCCTTATCTGAAATAAGAGCCTAATTTGAAATAAGAGCCTAATTCGAAATAAGAGCCTGATCCGACATAACAGATCCTTATCCGAATTGAGAACCCTTATCCGAAATCAACAGTGTTCCAAAATTCCTGACACAAGTTAATTTAAACAAAGATCCTTATCCGGAATGCGAGTAATCCGATAAGGTTGTTGAGAAGGCCGATGAATAGTTTTTCGGGATCAATCTGAGATGGATGATCTCCTTCGTGTTCTTGGGGATCTTCAACGATTCCGGATCCGAATTGCTTGAATCTCCTTAGGTTTTCTTGGAACAGTAGCAGGCCGAGATGAGAAAGCAACAACAATCTTCAATAGTTCTTCAACAGTGATGTTACGAGATGACTAACATCAACAGTTCTTCGAGATCTGAACAGTTCTTCTTCAGTCCGTGACACCGAGAGCCTGTATCGAACAGAAGGCTCTGATACCAATTTTAAGTCCCTCTGATTCGGATCTGAACATGGTATCACAGCAACTAATCGATTGCGGAAAGAAAGATTGGATGAACGGAACAAGAACAAAATCCGATTAATCAACTTGCATGCACCAAATGGTGTCTGATACAAGATATCGCCCTAGCTTTAGCGTGAATACAAATTAACAAGCAACCTAAACCCTAACCCAACACATGTATTTATACTAATCTCAAAACCCACTAATTACAACCCTAGGCCCATAAGGCTCTAGGAAGCCCACTCCTACACCCTTAGCCTGGAATGCAACTCTAATGTGTAAACCTTTTAGCTAGGGGCCCAACATAACTGCTCTAAAGACACCACTAAATTTGTACAGTCAAGCAGCTAAAAACATTTTTAAGAATCCAATGTCACAAACAAAATTGACATTCGTCATCACTTTGTAAAATATTGTTACGAAAGGGTCTGGTTTCTCTTCATCATGTTTCCACTGAAGATCAATTAAAAGATGTGTTCACAAAGCATTGGACACATCTGCTTTTGAAAATTTGATCTCTAGAATTGGGATGCTAAACATGGACTAAAAGAAAATTCTTGGTCCTTTTAATAAAAACATTAAAATGTTGTTTTGAAAATCAATTTTATTTAAAACGATAAAAGATTGGACAAAAATCACAAAAAACATAAACTCTGTTCAAAGGAGTAAAACATATGTTTCAGTGGATCAAAACTCTATTTAATCTTTGTTTATTTAACAGAACAATGGATCCCTCATACATTGTTTGACTAAAAAGGTCAAACATAATCACTGATTTTGCAAAAGTAACCATTGTTGTCTTCAAAACTCTGTTTTTAACCCAAAAATGGTTTCAAACATATGTTTCCATCTGTCTTTTGACCAAAGTCAAACATATGTAACAACCACTATTATATCCATCCAAAAGTCTATTGATAACAAACAGAGGTTTCAAAACAGACCTTAATTACTTCACCAAAGGGTTTTCTAAGTGGGACCCAGTCCATGTTAAAATAGAGCTTTGTCTTAACAAATAAAGGGTTGCTACTCACTCAAAAGTAATCATTGGCCACATCATCACCACTTTTACAAAACGACCCTATAAAAACCCTAGCCAAACAGAGCTTACTTTTAAAGAGCAATAAACTTAGAAATTACAATCTAAAATCCTCATAAACAACAAAAAAGATCATCTACTCAAAAGATTTTCTGAAAGGTTTATCAATATCCATCTTTTTGTTAATCTAAAAGGATTATATGCTCAAAGGATAATTCTGAAAGGATTCCATATTTCTTACAAGGCTCTCAATTTAAAACCAGCCCACAACTACCTTCCATATATAATGAGAATTGACGCCAACATAGAATTTCATACGATCATTAATCTTCTCACTTTTTCGAAATACCACACCTTCCTCAGCGCTTATGCACCTATACACCTGGACATTCTTTGTGAATTTTGGGCAAATTCAGAATTCTTGCTTTGCAACAAAAAGCCCTTTATCATCACTTCAAACGTCAAAAACATTGATGTCCAGATCACACCAAAGTTAATCTCAACAACCTTTGCCCTTAATGATGAGACAAGTACAGAATCATTCTCTACAACTGAGCTCCAGTTGAATTCATAGAGAGGGGCATGACGCTCAAATGGTGGGGGCAACAATTTTTAAACCAAATTGTGCACCTCTAATGAAATTTTTCTTCCATACCCTACTCATATGTTTGTCAGCAAAAACTACATCATACAATGAAATCCCATTAAACACACAATACTTGGAATATGCTATTTTAACAAATACAGATTATAAGCTATCCAAAACTTTATTTCTAGACATGGTTGCGAATGTAAAAGCCAAGAAGGGAGGGAAAGCTAAAGCTTTTCTCTTGTACCCTAGACTTTTAAGCTACATTTTACCAAGGGTCTAGGCACAAAATTTTTTTGCACAGGGTGAAACCTACAAATTAAAAGTCTTCCAATGAAACATTCACCGCATGATGACCAAGAGTCAAGAAAGTGCGGATGAAGAAAATGTTTTAGAAAATCAAGCAACAGATGTTACAACATCTGTTGTTGAGCCCACTACTCCTAGTGACTTCAGCGCCCAACCAAACACTGTGGAACACACACCGGCTATCCCCACAAAGACCACTTCCATCCAAAAGCCCAAATCCAAAAGAAAAACCACAAAAAGGTCACTCTGTAGGTTGAGATAGTAGAGGAACCTACTATAACACAAAAGCAGCAAACATCTATTGTTATTTCCTCAGAACAGGTACAAACATCTCCACCTAGCTAAACTACTCACTAATCCTCACAAAAGGATAGTGTTGTAAGCACAGGAGAACCAAATCGAGAGGGAGATGATTCATTTGAACATTTTTTTCTCAAGCCCCTCTCCCAGAGCTGCTTCTCTTATCACCCCTCCACCCACACAACTTGTCTTATCCACTATCCAACCATTGTTTGATGCAATAGACCAAAGTGATTTGGACAGATCCAGTTCCTCTCATTTACCTATCACTAGGGGCAAACCACTACAAGTGACTAGGCCAAGTCATGTCTTTGCTAACCCACAAACAGAGGAGGTTACACCCTATGTGTCATAAGTGACACTTGGTGGTTATTAAATGGAGGCAGCTACTATATCTGTTGAGACAAAAGTCTCACAGTTTGACAGTAGTTACATAGCTAAGACCTCATTGAATGCAACACCTTTTAAATCAACAATAGTTCATTCAATATCAACTGGAAGTCCCCAGTACCAATAAAAAAAGGACACTTGGTTCAAAACCAAGTACATCCACCACTTGTGGGAATTCAGATGATCCTATTCATTTAGGTGATAAATTAAAATATAAAGATTTGAAAGACAGAGTAACCAAATTGAATCCTCAATTGATCAAATCAAAGATATGGTAGCGAAGCTGCCACAAAACTCTAAGCCTCCACCAACTAATGCAAAACTTGCAGAAAAGATCTGGTGTCATGCCCAATCCGATCTCCAAGTTCAAAAGTAGTATGCAGATGCCACTCACAACTTGCGCATGGAAATGGTGAGGAAAATGATTAAAGCAAGATACGATGATACTCAAGTAGAGATCAAAGCCATCAAAGATCATCTTCTTCAAGAAACATGCACCACTCCAAAACCTAGGTATCCTATAGATGATGCCAAAAATGGGGAGAGTGATAGCTTAAGAAAACATCCTCCGTAAAAATTCAACACACCTGTAGCCAGAAAGGCCAAACCAATCCAAACAACTAATCATTCACACCAAACATGTGTTGACATTTCAAAAGTGTCAACAAATGTTTTATCTACATATCAGCTTCCACACCATCACCCATAACCTAACCCATCAAAGTTACTTCTTCACTTCCATCTACAAACCTTCCAAGGCCGTCATGTGTCAAAGAATATTTGGAGCTTAAAACGAAGCAGGCTAAGAGGATGGTTCTCGAATGAAACCAAGGGAATGATGATAAACAACTACAACAAATCTTATATGAAGAATACATAAGAGTAGATGCCTTAAAATGTTATGCTACAATGATTTGCAGAAATCTTTCCATGATCTAATAACATATCCAAATTGTAAAAAGTTGTTAAGGGAAGATTACATAAACCACATCATGGAAAAGAAGCCTATGATGCAAACAAAGATCAATTCATGGGATGGACAACTCAATCCTTGCTAGATGAAATAGTAAGGATTGAAAAGTTGAAGCTCTAACCTGATATCAATTATACTCCGCCTGACTGGAAAACTAGTAAAAAACCCAATGATAAAAGGGCACCGAAGTTGAGAAAGATGAAGGAAGAAATGGTTGCTGCTAACATGGGCACCATTAAATCGATGGCAAAATGAGATGAGCCAACAACCATTCTAAACTACAAGAGACTTGAAATCTTAAGAAAAAATGATCCCTCAGTACCTGAAAAGCTAGAGTATGATCAATTAGACTTCCCTATAAAGACTTTAGTTGAACCTTCAAAGTTTGCATCAACAAGAAATATCTCAATAGCTGCAAGAAACTATCTTAAAAGACATATTGGATGACAAGAGAGAAGGATGAATTCATAAAAGAAGATCTAATAGACACAATCATTGGAAGACCTGTATCCCCAAACTCATCTACAAGAACTCTGGTGCCAGCAAACCCCCTAGCCTCAAAATTCTAAAATGGAAAGCCATGAATTAACTTTGTTCAGGGCTAGTGGGGATGTGCAAAAGATTTCAATGAATAGTGTCTTAGGACTGAAAATTGAAGATCTGCAAGACTTAATAAGTCTTCCACTAGAAATGGACCTAGAAGACACTGTCTTTCTGAATTTAAATTACAATTCAAGAGACAAATAAGAGAGAAGTTGATGACGAATAAAAGTTGATCCAATAAACATATGTTTTGACATCATCTGTTCTAGGGGATGATTGTTGAACCTACTAAAGAACAGATGATAGTCAAAAGCCAAAACTTGACCTACCTGATCAAGAAATAAATACTAGATGACGCATTTTCCTCCCAAGGATAGTGAATCTAGAACAATAATCAGAACATCAGTTGAAGACATGCTAACATCTATTTAAGCCTTGGAAACCACTGTTGAAGAAGAACTAAGCACTGATCAAGACCAGAGAGCTATTGAAGCAAAGATCTATTCAAGAAGACCAAACATCTATTTAGTCCAAACAGATGTTTAATATGAAGCTGAGGGGGAGATTGTATAATTGTCAGATTTAATTGTAATCATTTGATTCAATGGAAAACAATTGCTAATATATCTTCCTGCTTGTACATTTGCATTTATTTGTCTTTCAATTGATAAAATTGTTTGTTCTTATTTTTGCTTAAAAACCACAAATATTAAACTCAGATCCTAACAAATTTTTAACTTTTTTCATAGAATCACTTGGGGATTCCATTTTCCCCTCTCATTAATGCCTTTGAGCTTCTCTTGGTTGGTGACACACTAAATATGGCACTATCAACAACAATGGTAAATCACCTATCTATTTTTATTCTTTAGTTCATTGATTTTATCGTAAATAGCAATAAACCGCCAAAACTAAACCGTGAACTGAACTAATAAATCTCAGATTGGCTACTTTTAAGTCTTGTTGATTATATGTTTTGGCAGGTAGTGGTTTCTAGATTCTTGTGATTATGATATTTGGGATGGATTTGTTTGAATTAAGTTGTGGACCTATGGTTTCTGAAGATGCGGAGGTGGAGTGTAGATAGTATAGTCCTTCATGTCTGCTTTTAAAGGTGTGAAGGTCAACAGATTTACTTTCCATGTTTGACAAAAATTTTACTTCCAATGCGTTGTAAATTTTTTTTACTTCATGTATGCCTATATATATATATATAGGTAGAGGTTCATGTAAGAAAATTTAAAAGTGTGACAAGGATAAGAAAGATTATGGAGGTGACATGTGTCCCTTTTTATTTTGGTAGTTTAAGGGTATAAGTGTAATTTAACTAATAAAATCTAATTATGGAATGAATATATGCAACCGATTTTTGGCAGTTATTATAGGGATTTTCGAATTTGAAATAACACCCTAACTCATAAAAACACCACATCATGTATATTGAAAGCATACATCTTATAAAGAACAGAAATATAACTCATAAAAACACTCTAACTCATAAAAACACAACAACATGTATATTGAAGGCATACATCTTATAAAGAACAGAAATATAACAAAAATAACACCATAACTCATAAAAATACCACAACAGTTATATTAAAGGCACACATCTTATAAAGAACACCCTAACATTGAATATAACATAAATAACGCCCTAATATAACACCAGTCAACACTTTAATCATAATCAAAACAGAAATAATACCCTGAATATATAAAATAGAAATAACACCCTAACTCTTTGAAGGCAACAGAAACCTACTGAAAACACCAGAAACCACAGCAATGCAAGGACCTTTGTCCTCACATTAAATATAACAGGAATAACACCATAACTCATAAAAACACCATATCATGTATATTGAAGGCATACATCTTACGAAGAACAAAAATTATAACAGAAATAACACCCTACAATTAAAACACTATTGTATAAACATAGAAAAAAACCATGGACTAAAACATCCAAACGAGACGTAATTTTTTTCTCTACATAAGTATATCAATATGGTACTCATATTAAAGAAAAAAACACTCGTTATTATGGTATAATTTTTCTTTTAAAAAAGAGTTACGTATAAAAAGTTATTGATGTTTAAAAAGGAAGAGGGGGGGGGGGGGGGGGACTTTGCATGTCTATTAATGTTAGTTTCTTAATTTAAAAATATTAAATTTACCTTTATATACTTAATCTAGAAAATTAGTTAGTTTAATATTCAACATTATTTACAGAATTGCCACTATGATCTCAACCATTAGATTAAATATCTAATGGTTTATATTTTTTCTTATCCTTTTTACACTTTTAAATTTTCTCACAATAACTTACCATATACTTATATATTTATATATATATATATATATATATTAGGAGGGTTATTTGAGAACGCTATATATTGCGATAACCGTGAGAACGAATGAAAAAAACCAATCAAAACCATTTTTTAATACAATCATCATTTTAATTAAAATACAACATAAAAAAATTACAATATCAAATAATTCATTTCTTCTCTCAAAATCACTCTTATTAGATTTCTTTACACATGTGTAAATATAACAAATTTACACATGGGTAAATGGCAAACTTAAGCATGTGTAAATGGCAAAATTACACATGTGTAAATTTTCTTTATTTCCGAATTCATGTAAATTTAAATGTGTAAATTAAATTTCTAGAATTGTATTTAAAAAGAAATTTTGAATTTCACTTGCTTTTAACCAAGTTCTAGTGGTTTTTTCATTCGTTTTCACTGTTCTTGCGATATTTAGCGTTCTCATTTAAACCCTCCCCTATAAATATACATATATATATGGTGGGGGTTCTAAAGTGAACACTAGTGTATTTGCGAACTGAGTGAACAAATCCGTGCCATTGATTTACACACGTGTATGGTCAGGATTAGTTCGCTCAGTTCTTAATACACTAGTGTTCACTTTTGAACCTAATCCAATATATATAGGTAGAGGTTCATGTGATAAAATTTAGAAGTGTGAGAAGGATAAGAAAGATTATGGAGGTGACATGTGTCCCTTTTTATTTTGGTAGTTTAAGAGTATAAGTGTAATTTAACTAATAAAATCTAATTATAGAATGAATATATGCAACCGATTTTTGGCTGTTATTGTAGGGATTTTTGAATTTGAAATAACACCATAACTCATAAAAACACCACAACATGTATATTGAAAGCATACATCTTATAAAGAACAGAAATATAACTCATAAAAATACCTTAACTCATAAAAACACTACAACATGTATATTGAAGGCATACATCTTATAAAGAACATAAATATAACAAAATAACACCATAACTCATAAAAACACCACAACAGTTATATTGAAGGCATACATCTTATAAGGAACACCCTAATATTGAATATAACATAAATAACACCCTAATATAACACCAGTCAACACTTTAATCAGAATCCAAACAGAACTAACACCCTAAATATATAAAAACATAAATAACACCCTAACTCTTTGAAGGCAACAGAAACCTACTGAAGACACCAGAAACCACAACAATGCAAGGACCTTTGTCCTCACATTAAATATAACAGGAATAATACCATAACTCATAAAAACACCACAGCATGTATATTGAAGGCTTACATCTTATGAAGAACAAAAATATAACATAATTAAGACTCTACATTTAAAACACTATTGTATGTACATAGAAAAAACACCATGGACTAAAACATCCAAGCGAGATGTAATTTTTTTCTCTACATAAGTATATCAATATGGTACTCATATTAAAGATAAAAAAACACTCGTTATTATCGTGTAATTTAAAAAAAGAGTTACGTATAAAAAGTTATTGATGTTTAAAAAAGAAGGGGAGAACTTTGCATGTGTGTTAATGTTAATTTCTTAATTTAAAAATATTAAATTTACCTTTATATCCTTAATCTAGAAAATTAGTTAGTTTAATAGTCAACATTATTTACAGAATTGTCACTATGATCTCAACCATTGGATTAAATATCTAAAGGTTAATATTCTTTCTTATCCTTCTCACACTTTTAAATTTTCTAACAATAACCTTACCCTTTATATATATATATATATATATTTATATGGCATATGCTTTTGAATATAATACCTTATGTTAATAGAATTTGTTTCAAGTACTTAAAAATTTTATTAACTAATAAACCACAGTGGGCTTTTTATCAAACTTACATGAACAAGTCTTGGATGGAGTTTCAAGACTATCTACTAAGAAAGGGGAAGGTAACCATTTTCACCAGTTGCTTAAAGCAATCATATACATAACCCCTTAAAATTTAGTGTTATTGATTATCAAATGGTGAATGATAGATTTAACTGTATTATTTTGTAAAATTTTCATTTTCCAACTCCATGTACAATATATAATATAAGCTTTTAACAAGTTATCCTTATTTTACTTATTTGAATTTTCTAAGCTAACGTGCGTTCGTTAGCTTTTTTTTTAATAACTGAGGGTGTGTAATGTTCTTCTTCTCGACATTCCAATATAAAATACGTTAAAGACGTAGTTGTATTCGATATAAAGTGTTTTTTGTTGGTTTCGTAGGCTATATTGAGTGAGCGTTGTTACCGTACCGTTACTACGACAAATGAAATTGATACCGAACGGAAATCAGTATCGGTACTATCTGAACCAGTATTGGTGTTGAGAGACCATATTTGTTGATCAACTTTAGCTTTGGTAATGTTTTTCAACAGTTGTGCTATAGATTTGTATAATTATATATAATACATGTGTTTGACCCATACTGAAAGTTCCTGTTTGGTTTGACCGTTGTGATATCTATACACTAATGATTAATATAAACTTAGTTTTGTAATTCATTAAGTTTATGGGTGATAACCTTATTCGTTAGCATTATTCATTCTAAAAATATATTTACAATTGCGATTAATAAAATTCAAATATCTGAATTCATAAGTATTCACGGGTGATAACCTAGTTTTATAATATATATATATATATTATATATATATATATAAAGGTAAGGGTTAAATAGAAAACCCTATGTTATTAAGAAAACCTAGCAAACCAAACCATGACCATAGATCAACAAGATCTAATGGTTGACAATATTATACAATATTATATGCATTTTGATTTTTATTTAATACATTCTTATTGTTGATAAAGTGGCTGAGGGGTGTTTTAGACATTGTGTATAGAGAGAGAAGTACACTTCACTAGTACATGTCACTTTATGTCTTTTCTGCTTTTGTTTTCACTCAACATATACCATTAAACCATGCTTTTGTTTTCACTCATTTAAATTGTTCTTGCGGTCTCACATTAAAAAAAACACATGCCTGAAATTAGAGAGTTGCAAATTCCACAACTTACGAAGGTTAAACGGAATCAATAGGAAGGTGAGCTAAGCCTAGGGGTCATCATTCGGTTATGGTCCTGACGACTGGTAACTTGGGTGTGACTGCCTAGGGGGGCATGGTTAGACATTGTTCTTGGCTTGTTTTGGTTGTTATCACTATTTAGGGCTTTTCTTCTAACATTTTACTCTATTTCATTTTAAACTTACTAACTCCTTTTTCTAAAAATTTTTGTTAGATTAGACATTGAGAATATTCCGTTAATAAAAATTCTTGTGTCCTTGTACGACCTCGGTATCTTACCATCACTATACTACGCCAACGATGGGTGCACTTGCCCTAAAGTATTGTAGAGAGTGATTGTGTTATATCGTGTTTATAAATTTAAATCTTTATAAACGATAAAAGTGCTGAAAATATCTTTAAAGCTATACCACGATCCACTCACATCAAGTTTTTGGCGCCGTTGGCGGGGACACAAGAATTTTAAGAAAGTTTAAAATCGATAGCCTAATCATTTTTATTTTTTTATATTTTTTCTTTAGGTTTTTCTTCTTTTTTCTGCTTTTCTCCACTTTCTGCATGTTCAGCATGGTTTGTGCCTGATCGAACACGTGGTCGTGCCTAACTTCCAGAAGGCTCACACGGGGCCGTGTCTATCATACAGTACTGAAAGAATCTGTTTTCTGTGTTATTGGAATAAAGCACGGGGCCGTGCCTAAGTGACATACTTTTAGTACCTGGGAACCAGAAAATAGAAGCTTTATCTCGATTGCATGGGGTCGTGCTTTGATAACTGATCAACACTTTTTCTGTTTTTGTTCGCAAAAATCTACACCATTCCATATAATCCGCAGAAAATACGACCTGGTGCATGACCTTCACCTCTGACAAAGACATAAAAGTGTCACTAGAAGAACCTAAAAGCTTTTTAAGAAAAAGACTCCAAGCTAAAAACTGACAAAAAGCCTCGCCCAAAACCTTACCATGGCAGATCAACGTACTCTCATGGATTACCAACGGCCTATGGTCGGTAATCTTGGAGCCGCTATTAATCCACCTAATGTCGATGCTAACAACTTTGAACTTCGACCACACTTAATCCAAATGCTCCAAAACTCCGCCACCTATTCATGGCCTACCCGATGAAGACCCCATTTACATATTACCAATTTCTTGGAAATATGTGATACTTTTCGAATCAACGGAGCCTCCATTGACGTTATTCGACTCCATATGTTCCCATTTTGGCTCAACACCCTCCCAAATGGGTCCATACACACTTGGGATGAACTTGCCCAAAAATTTCTCTACAAATATTTCCCTACCACTAACTGCTAAACTCATGACGAAATTAACTTATACTCTCAAGAGTACGAGGAATCTTTGTATGAGACTTAGGAAAAGTTCAAGGAGTTATTAAGGAAATGCCCGTATCATGGCCTAGAGCTTTGGCAACAAATGTCCATTACTACAATGGACTTTTAGCACACACAAGGCAAATCCTTGATTCAAACTCCAGGGGACTCCTTGGAGATCGAGGACCTGTCGAAATCTACAACCAAATTGAAGAAATTGCTCAAAATAGTTTTCAATGGCATACTCCTAGGGGCCCAAAAGCCATAGACTCAGGGGCCCACAAAGTGTAGGAAACCACTTCTTTGCAAGCCCAAATCAAAGCTTTTACTACAAAAATAAAGAATCTTGAGTTAACAAAAACGGCTTTGGTTATGGCGTTGTGAAGGGTGTGACGAACCAGATGAAACTAGACTTGGGCGATACGACGTGTAGGCATTGTGCAGAAAGAGAACAGTATGAAAACCATGTATTTGTTTCATGCTATATTGCCTCTGCGATTTGGCATAAGATCAATAACTGTGCAAGATCCCAAATTTTTTCGCCTTTGAGGTTAAAGATGTATTTTGTATCAGTAAACAATTGCAACCATTGTTAGAGTGAAAGAAGATAACATTACATGGTGTTATTTTGGCAGCCTGCTGGGTCATCTGGAAGGGACAACCGAGTTGATATTTAATGGGAAAAGGCTGCATATTGATGCAGTTTTTGGAGAAATCCAGGCTCTGACTTTTCTGCTGTATAAAACAGAACAAACTGTCATGATTTAGAGTGGAAAAGTAGGCGACATTTAGTGTTCTAGAAGAATAACTTTGATGTAATTTTGTTTCATTTGGGTGTGTAATCTCTGATGTAAGTGTAAAGTCTATGCTAGCATCTTGATAGTTGACACTGAGATGTAAAACATTGGGTGATGAATAAAGTAACTTGTCATTCAAAAAATGAAAGATGGGGGAAACCAAACGGAAATAGTGAACTACCTCAACAACCATCCGTCAACACCGGGAGCTATGAGCAACACCTACAACCCCGAATGGCGAAATCACCTTAACTTTAGTTCGAGGGAGTCGGGAGGTGGCAACCAACAAAATCAAAACCAACGGCCCAACTTTCAATAGCAACCCCGAAACGAGCAACAAGGCTACCCACATCTACAACAAGGAGGAAGAGAAATACTTGAGCAACAAGGCAACCCTTGGCAAACAATTTCTCTCTCACCTACCACCACTTCAACCACACAACACCATCATCACCACATTCCTCCATCATCCACCTTTAGACTGTGTGTAGTAGTCTCGCGATCCAACATTGATCGTAAGAGTTCTTGTCAAATAAAGGCCATGCTTGGCTAAATCTCTTACATCACTTGGTGAGACAAATCTTTTATGTATTACTTTCGATATCCAAGCTTTGGCTACTTCTATTTATGTATGTATTAATGACTTTAAGAAATAGTTTCTTATATTTGAAGTGAACTTTACTCTATCATTTCTTCATGTTTTGTTGATTCACTTATTCGTGTCTTTACAGTCTATAAAAAGCACGTTAACTGCCTAGAAGGGTGTTTGAGGGGTTTTGGTAAAGTTCTTGTCTCGTTAGGTGTATAGATCCTGCAAGGACTTGATTCAAGCTTATTTGGACTTCTCTTGAGGCAGGTAGCATCAAATCGGGAGAAGTAAGAACGGCTTAACTCCCTTATAAATGAACTACTATTAAAACTTTATACCGGCCTTGCGAGACTGTATACCTACTGACTCAGACCAATATGGCGAGGTAGCGTTGTTCCAAAAGAGGGACATGCTACATTTTGCATTAATAACTTACTTAATTATCTTTTAATAATCCGGCCTTGTGGGACTATATCCCTGCTAACTCAGACCAATATGAATGAGGATAATTTTGCCTCTAAATAGGGTTGTTCAAGAAACTTGTAACTCACGGCTCACTCGAAGTTCGCTCAAAAAAAGTTTGAAAAAAGTCCGGTTCGAAATTGGCTCAGTTTAAATGAGCCGTCTCAGTCGACTCAATTTGTAAACGAGTCGAGCCCGAACCAAGGTAGGTTCGGTTCGTGACTCGCACATTAGGTGTCTTGTTCGCTCGCTTATTGAGCTCGTTATAATTAGGGCTTAGTATATATGTTTGTGTATATATTTCAGGTTATCTTTATAGTAAAAAGAAAACAAAAAAACAAACTTGCATATCCATAGATGTCCCACAAATAAATATGTAGGTTTTGTGAAGCAATTGGTTAAAAAAAAGTTCCACGTCAGATTTAAACTATTATATGAAAAGGTTGGATAAGTTGTAGAATAAAAGGGATGATTGGGGTGAATGTCCCACGTCGCTGCTTGAACAAAAAGTATGGGGGAACCCCCTCAGTTATAAGTTATTAGTCCAATATACCCTTTAGCGATATGAACTGTCTATACTTATGGGTCATTTGAGTTGAGTGGTCAATTTGTTTTAACAAAAGGTAAAAAATTCACACAATTTTGCGAGCTAGCTTTACGAGTTTCCAGCTGGCTCGAGATTTCTTCGGATCGAGCTTGACCCATACATTCAGCTTGTTAGAAGCTCGTCTCATTTTTCTTCGAGCCCAAGCTCGATGCTAGCTTGGCTCGGCTCGGTTCGACTCGTTTACACCCCTACCTCTAAAATAGGGACATGCCACAATTTCTAAGATAATCTTTTAAAAAGCACAAAGTACGAAAATCATCAAAGCATACGTAAAAGAGGAGTCTAAACCAAGTGATTCTATCTTGTTTATTACTTTTCTTCTAACATTTTACTTTTATTTCGTTTTAAACTTACTAACTCCTTTTCTCAAAATTTTGGTTAGATTAGACATTGACGATATTCTAGTATTAAAAGGTCATGTGTCCTTGGACGATCTCGGTATCTTACCATCACTATACTACACCAACGATGGGTGCACTTTCCCTAACGTGTGGTAGAGAGTGTGTGACAACCGGCAAAATAATGGTAAATTCCGTACAACTTAACAACTTGATTATACAATTTATTGCATTCGTTACGATTTAATTAATGCATGATTAGGTCATGTAAAGTCTAGCAATCATAGGATATGGTTAATTATGCCAAACAACATCGTTACATTCTTCACGTTGTGAGAAAACAACAAACTATGTCCAAATATGTTGGCAAAATGCTGAAAACACTATTCACTGGAACACACTATTCAAACCAGCAAGTTCTAAAAAATGTCGGAACGAGCAACGAATGGCACGAAAACACTTTAACTTTCCGGAAAACACGTGTCGTTAAAATTCGTCCGAATCGCGTTAGAATATAACAAAGTAAATTGTCCGAAACGGCAAACTCAACACTTTAAGGGACATAGGACTCGTATATAATGTTATACACCCTAAATAAGCTTGGGGATATCAATAGTGTATCCTAAACATAAGCTTCCGACGATACACCATAACGGATACAACTTGTCTGATGCCAGTCTGACGAACTAGTAGGAAGCATCCTTACCATCCTAACAGCTAAACGGATCATCCAGTGAACTAGTTAAGAGTATTTCATGTCCGAAACAACATTGGTGGTGTCATATACTAAGCCGAGATGATGTTTCCGGTACAAAAGCACACTTTCCATGTATTGTCCGAAAGTGATCCGACGACCAATCTAATAATATTTTTACCACCTAAAAGTAACACTAACTAGTCAAGGGAATTAATTTATACTAATTAACATCTAAAAACACTAATTACTCCCTAATGATGTAAGACCAATCACTAATCAATATACTTAACTAAATTACCTAAATATCTAATGTTTATACACATATTAAAAAAGTTACATTTAACCCCCCCCCCTTCAAGATTTCGGTCAACAAGTGGGCCCCACCCACTTGTTTCTTGGTTGAATAAAATGAGTAACTTAGGCATGGTAGGAAGATTTAGAGTAGATCATGAGACATGCCATCATATAATTATATATCACCACCATTTCCTATCATTCACCAACTTACCAAAAATCACCTAAACACTCTCCTTCCTCCCTCTTATTTTCGGCAGCCATAGCACCCCAAAACCCTTCCTTTTTGATCCACAAAACCCACCAAAATAAGCTTATAACCCACCTCAAGACCCCTAAAGGAAGGTGCAATCATGGAGGACATTTAGAGCTTCATTTGGAGCTTAATCTCTTCTTAATCTTCATTATAATCATTGCAAAGTTGTAAGACTGTATTTCACTAAATCTAAGTTTGTTATTATGTGTAGTTAACAATATACATGTTGATCATCTTGAACCTCAAAGAAAATAAAAGCTTAAAACCGTAACCCCACCTTAAAAGTTCACTAAAAATAATGTATAATGTAATGATTATGTTACTATGTGCTCGATGATACTTTTACATTTGTTGATCTTGTCCAAGTAGGTTGTTTAAGTATATGATCTTGTATGATTAAGAACAAAAATGATGATTTAAACATATTAATGTTTAAATCAAGACAAGATCATCCATCCCATGATCCATGAACTTTACTACAACTTAAAAATGAGCTATAACTTAAATGTGATTTTTAAAGAGATTAAAGCCATAATTTTCACTAAGAGCGTCCTAAAAAGTGGTTTAAACAAGTTGTTAGATGAAAGAATAAGATTGAAGTTCATAAGAAATAAGTTGGTTTTATTGATTTTGATAACTAATATAAAGGTGTCATCATATATATCTTAAAAGTGTAACTAGAAAAATACATAAAGTTCATGGAGCATATTCATGTGCAACTTTATGCATGCAAAATTGATAGATTGAAACTTGAATTGAGTTGATTGTGATTAAGAAATTTAAACATGCTTAAAATACATTTTAAAAACGTGGAAAACGCTATAGTTTAGGGGAAATTAGGGCAAAATTTTTCTAAAATCTAATCGCGATTAAAGTATAATTAACAGGGTGATTAATGAGACTAAACGCGATTAGTGACCTTAATAGGTAATTAAGCAAGTTTAATGAAAAGGGTTAAGCCCTAATCTTACAAGAACTTCTATAAACACTTATATATAATTATAAGTTAACGTGAGTTATAAAAAGTGAAATGGAAATTTTATAAGTATAAATATATTCTTAAATAAAAATATATACATGTTTAAAATACACCAACTAATGTGTATAAATACTTGTGTACAAGTGTGTATATATATTTGCAGTTAGGAAGAATACTAACTAAAATACAAACACACTACACAAACAATCTCCAAATACGCAACGGCATACGAGTAAGAAAATACATAAGGAACTAAATACATGCACAAAGTCATATTACACTTTGACACGAAACGCGGATGACGAACAACCGAACATCCGCCAAATCGTTATATAACCTTATATTACTGGCAATATATATATATATATTTATAATGTATATATTTATATAGTATATACTATACATATATATATACTATTATATATAAATATATAGTATATGATTATATGTTATATATGATATACTATATAAACAATAATATCGACCTTTTGAAATTATCAAATAAACGACCCAACGAAGTAAATGTGTAGCCATCCGCAACGGTCGCCACATCATCACAAACGGGGTGAATACCTATCACGAAAAATGCTTGGGCGTTCCAACCAGAAAATATATAGCAACAAGTTCTACGACAAACTCTAAAAATAATATACGTTGGTTAAAAATCTATATATTTCAACACTTAAAATTTTGGAAAGTATAAAACAAAGAGTCACTAATAAAACCCATGTAAAAGCATATACGTATAAAATACGCTCGAAATACGCTTATGGTAAATACAAGAATACTTGGATTTGTAATGGGCTAGTAAAAGCCGATTAATATATATAATAAGTTGGGCTAGGCCTACTAAGATATAAAATGGGCTAAGGACCATTTTAAAACATAACATTGGGCTAGGCCCATTAACACGTCGAATGGGCTAAGCCCAACATCATATAATACGTTGGTCTAGGCCCATTTACATAACTTTATTGGGATGGGCCCATTCATACACAATTCATTTGGGTTGGGCCCATGTACACAATGACACCAAATAATACGGTATGCAAATACGTATAAATACAGTATAAATACCAAATAATACGGTATCAAATACGTATAAATACAGTATAAATACCAAATAATAGGTATACAAATACGTATAAATACAATATAAATACCAAATAATACGGTATACAAATACATATAAATACAGTATAAATACCCAATAATACGGTATACTAATACGTATAAATACAATATAATTACCCAATAGTATAGTATAAAAATACGTATAAATACAGTATAAAATACTTATAAATATCAATGGAACGGACAAAACGGAAAAAATATGTGAGTACATAGTGATGTACTCATATACACTGGTTAAAGTATACTCACACAAAGAATAGCGTACAAATGCATCAACGTATTTACTGATGTTAAAAATAAATATTTTTAACACTTATACTCATACAACATGAAGAACAAATACTCATACTTATACCGAACATGTCGTTACTTGTGAACGAGGTTCACTAGATTCAAGATGTATATATTTTGAGAACTTATAATATATATATATATATATATACACACTTAACGAACGTAACCCGTGCGTGGCACGGAGACTCAAATAGGCTAGGCCCATTCTCACTTGTGCGAGGCACAAAGATTTTTATGGGCTAGGCCCACTTATACTCGTGCGAGGCATGAAGACTCACGAAGGGCAAAGCCCGTTCGTACACTTGATGGATACGATATATATATATATATAAATAGAAGAAGTGTACATATATATATTAAGACAAAAAATACGAAACAAATGCCAACATATTTAAAATACGTAAGGGATCCAAATACTTACTTATAAAATAACGTTCAAGATGAACAACGTGTACACATTTAACCTTAACTCAAGTGTCTAATGAGTTAGAGCACTTGTAGGTTGTTACACTGCTCTGGGATACCGGAACTGCTAACATATATATACAGACGCAAATCAATGAGTTCATGTCCCCCTTTTCTCTTAAATGTTTTCGGTTTATAACTCTCGGGGGGGAATACATGTTTTTGATGGTATGGTTTAGCTATGGAATGAAATATTAGATCATGTGCGAATATGGTGTCTCTTAAATGCCAATAATCTTTTTTAAGAAAGAGGAACAAGAATGGTAGATCTATCGGGTGTAGCGAGCCTCACTCATGGGTCCTTGTGTGGTCGCATGTAGTGCTTTTGTTGTCCTAGCCGGTAGACCGAAAGAAATCGTCTAGGGTTGAGTACATCCTATGTCGTCACACATATTAATATCCTTGCAAAACATTAATGATCATAAGTTCATTGATGCTTTACATACCACATATTTTCATATACGAACTCTCAAATGTTTTAAAGATTCATTTGGCGTGCGCACAAAACGCATGAACTCGCCAACTTTTGTTGATATTTCTAAACTTACATGTATTTCAGGAAATTGAAGTGGATCTTGGCGCAGTCGTTTACGAAGTTTTCAAGGTTACTAGTAGTCGATGTGTTATACAGTTTTGTGTCTGTCGCTTGTTCTTAATTACAGTTGTAATTGTACGGTCTTTGCTCAAGTGTCTGTATAGGTTTGGTCGTGTCGAATAGATTGAGATATCCTTCTATCTTGATCTAGTATGACATCTTAGCTTGTCTGTGTTAATCAGTTGCATGTGTGCGTACTGATAAGTCTTGTAAATCAAGTCTACACACGTTCTCTAGAAAAAGGGATTTTATGTGAGTCAGAGTTTTCGTACGAATCAGGTGATTCGTACGAAATAATATGAGTAACAAGTGTGTTACTTGTTTCGTAGGAAATAAGTATTTCGTATGAAACAGTGTCTTGTACAAAATCCTAGAGTTGTGACTCGTGTGAAATAGTGTGTTTAGTATGTCTAGACTCGTATTTCGTACGAAACTAGACAGACACTATATAAGCAGACATGTACCTCTTAATTGTGTGTTGCTGATAGCTAGTTGGTCAGCCCAGAGAGCTTGTTACCCTTTGAGTTGGTTCTCTCTGAAGACGAAGACACAAGTACACATCAAGTTTGTTTGAGTCATACGAGCATTGTGTGTATATGTTTGTATTTGTTCTCAATCATTAATCAAGATAGTGAATCTTTGGTTACCCCGTGTTCTTTACTTTGCTTTGGTTGCATGCACACTTGGATTCCGCACTTGTGTATGTGTCATATGAACAAGGAACTGGTTTAACACCATCCGCAGGTAGACCTACAAGTGGTATCAGAGCTCTGGCTCTTTCCTTGTTCAAAACGTGGCTTAGTTGTGTCTGAGCTAGTTTGAAGATTTTTGAAGTGTTCTTGAGCCTCCAGTAGAAAACTTAAGTTTTGGATAGATAACTAACTTAAAACTTGGTTAAAATCTGTTGTATGCAGAAAATTTTATGGTAAAATTTTTCTGAAGAACACCCTTGAAGAAGAAATCCGCAAAAATTTGAATCTGATTAGTTTTGGTAGGGTTGACATTTTCTGACTTGGATCTGGACTTGGACTGTCGACTGTTAAAAATATGTGTTTTAACTAAAAGTGGGTAAGACAACAGGTAATTTCGAAAAAGCAGATCTACACAAGAAAGGAAATTTCTCACCAAACCATTTCTGAAAAGATTCCTCTGAAAAACACTGAACAAAACAGTTTGTGCGATTGAAAAGTTTAGTGCGAAACATCTGATTCTCACGAAAACACCTTGTCTCACACAAAACAACTGTTTCACACGAAACTGTGTGGTTCGTACGAAATAGGGTGTTATCCGCACGAAATTAGTTTCGTACGAATAACTTTGGTTTTTGTTGTTTTTCGTGTTTTTCAAAGCTTTGTGATTTTAAGAATTTGTCATATTTGTAGAACCTGTGAATTTTTAAACGGTAATTATAATTTTGAAATTTTAAAACCTTTAAATTTTCATTAAACAAGAAAATATAATGAGTTCTAACCCATGGGATTGGAGTTGTTCAAGCTCAAATCAGGAGTCTTCGCAAAGCTCCGCAACATCATGGGTAAAATCTTTGATGTCTCAACATACAGCAATGATCTCTGCAAATCAATGGGCGTGTGTTGCGAATCAAAATCAAAGTATCCAAACTCTATTAATGAGCGAAAGTGAAACAGGGAGTAATAACCGACCGCTGAAGTTAAATCACATGAACGATTATCCTGCATGGAAAAGTCGTTTTCATACGTATGCTCTCGGTCAAAACACGGAATTGTGGACGTGTTTCACTACCCCCTACAATGAAGCACTTGAAGAAGCTGGATCAAATCCAACCACATTGGCTAATCTAGTCGAAAGTGACAAGAAAGCTTACGATCTAGAGAAAAAGGCATTTGCTATCCTCACACAAGCTCTGCATAATGACATTTATCATCAGTTTGTGTATTGTACTACAACGAAAAATTTCTGGGACACTTGGAAGCAAGAGGTGAAGGTAACGCTGCTACCAGGAAGATTCGGCATGATCTGCTCAAGAAAGAGTTTGAAGGTTTCATGTTCATGGAGAACGAAACCTTGATTGATATGAACACTCGGTTTTATCATCTTCTCAGCGAGTTGTACTCATATAAAGTGTTAGCAGCACCACAAGAAATTGTGATGCGATTTGCTGATGCTTTACCACCAAAATGGGGTCAATTTATTGATCTTTTAAAACATACAGGTGTTTTGGACTCAATAAGTATTTATGAATTTGTGAAAAAATAGAGAACAAGAATGAAGAAGAACTTCGGAAGGCACAAAGAGTCTCTGCTCCATAAAACCCTAAAATGTATTTTGGCGGTATAAATGGATGTACAAGCTCAAGCCAGCAACGAAAGCTGCAGACCGCGTTTGTGTCAAACGTGAACCCTTTCCTACCCCAGCCTGTCCAATCAAGTCAATCTACAAGTTCGAGTAATCAAGCCTATGGACAAGCTTTTGATCCGAAAGCCTTCATTCCACAGCCAAGGGATCTAGCGCATAAAGCTCCGCAGCAAGCTTCTCAACAAGCTTTCTATGGAAGCAACAGTCAATCGGCAAATCCCAACACTGTCAAACTTGACACGTCAAATCTCTCCAAAATCAACATAGAATTGCCTAGGAACATGCAGAACTTCTAAATACCATGGTTAGTGCATATTGTGGTTTAGTTGCAGGTCAAATAGGGAACATCAATTTGACGAACGAAGACTACGAGGAAATTGACCGAGATGAAATGGAGCTGATTGACATCAAGTGGGCATTTGCAAGTGCGATGAGAAGAGAGAAGGATTATATGAGAAGAACGGGTAGAACCAGTTTAGAAAGCAAGAAGGATACAAAATACAACTTGCTTCAACTGTGGAGAAAGAGGTCACTTCAAGCGGGAATGCACCAGACCCAGCAAGGAAGGAAATCACAATCCCTTTCGCAATCAGTCTCAACCATCCAACACAGCACAGTACAACAATGAAAGAAGAATAGTAGCTGTTGGCAACTCTAACAACACCAATCAATCAGGACCTTCAAACACGCACAGAGCTATAGTAGTTCAGTCTGATGAAGGATGTGATTGGTCAGTACAGTTGGGAACTGAGAACAACGAAAGAACTGCATGCTATGCGAAGATCGCGGATCAAATCAAGCATGATCATAGCAACAACACTCCAAATAATGATGATACATATGGGGATGCTGGTAGTTCTAATGAAGAATGTTCAAGTTCAGATGGTTATGGATCTGATTCTGATGTGAAGAAAGGAAGTGATGCTGAGGTTGAAGAGTTGCTGAGTGAAGCTGAGATGTTGAAATCTGAAAAGGTAGGCATGACAAGGAATGCAGAAGTTGCCGAAAAAGCGACAGAGACACTCTCTACAGATGGTGCAGCTTTTCCTCATCATACTGCCTTTATGGCAAATGTTGAAGGTTCTTCAAAACAGGTAAATTCTGACCCTCCTACTGTTTGCAATGACTGTTGTCACACCCCGACCCGCAGCGGAATAAGAGTCGGGGCATAATTGGGTTATAACCAAATCTAATGATATTTACTAATATGTTTCATATTTATTAAATTCAAAATTACATCCTCAATATTCCAAACATGTTCATACAATTACAAAGAAAGATAATCAACTAAACAATCCAAAGTCTAAACCGGTTAATTCTTCTAAGCCATCCTATATGTTTCTTGCTGCAGCTGGATCGCCTGTATCATGTGTAAAAATGGGGGTTTTTGGGTCAACATAAGTTGGCGAGTGAACCTTGTTAGAAAAACATTTATTATTGATTTCTTGTTATATTTATTATGGAAAATTGTGCAATAATCATATGCGAGCAAACGTAAATAATCATACACTAACAATAACAACAACAAACAATATTATGACATGAATGATGCTGTATATGTTGGCAACGTCACGTTCACGCTAATAGGTAATGGGGAACGGACGGCCTATGATAAATGTCTGTGCGATCAAGGCTCAATCAAACGGAGCCGATCGTATGTTGGCAATGCCTAGGTCACGCTCATATGTAATGGGGAACAGCTCAACGCTCATATGTAATGGGGAGCGGCGGCCTATGATAATGTATGTACTAAAAATGATAAATTTAATCTAAACAATAACCATACAAACAGTTGATACATGTTGAATACACATTTGTTCATGGATATGATGGATGCACAAGTGTTTAAATGTAATAAATAATAAGACACATGATACACCCCAAAAACGTGATTAAAACGGGGAATTTGTAGAGATTCACTCACATTGGGTGCGTTCGGTTGAATATGTTGAAATGCGCACGAGTTTAGAGGATTGATCGACGAGAATTAACTAACCTAAATAATAACAAAAAGGTATGGTAAATGAGTGGATTTTATTAATAATTTTAATAAGATTTTTAGATATATTTTTGTGAGTTTAAGGCTATTTTCTAACTTTAAAAAACATTATTTTTAAGTATTTTTAATTGATTTTTAAATTAAATAAATAAATAAAAATATAAAAAAAGTTGACTTTTGAGTTGACCATTGACCGTTGACTGTTTGACCGGTTCGCTAGTGTGCAAGTATGCGCCGGGTAAGGCTCGAACCCGAGACCTCCCGTACGCATGCACGCAGCTCTACCAACTGAGCTACGTGTCTAACCCGAAATATTTCTGTTTTTAATTATATTTATATACTATTTTAATTTGTTCAAAATTCATTTATTTTTAAAAAGGATTTTAATCATCGAACCGGCGTGCGTAACAGGTCTCGAACCCGGGACCTGTGGTTTAGTGTTGCACACAGTCCACTGCTGGACTGTGTGTCTAACCTGGTTAATATACTAATTTTTATTATACTTAACATCTTCAGTGAGTTAACCCGGTTCGGTTCTTAAAAAAAACATTTTTATTTCCGAGAATAGGGTCGTGATAGGGATCGAACTCGAGACGTATGTTTATTGTTTACACACAGTCCACCACTGGACTGTGTGTCTAACCCGTTTATTATACTGATTTTAATTAATCTTATAATCATAATCAACTTCGTCTTCTTCGCTCAAGAACACGGATAACGATTAATCAACTGCTTCTTGCTTAATTCGATTAACAGGCGTATGAATGATTAAAATGTAACGGATAGGAAAGGTTTTGGGAATGAACATACCGGAATGACGATCTTTCTCAGAACTCCGGCGAAGTCGTCGGCTCTGTTTTTATGAACTTCGTCTGAGCGGACCAATTAACAGTTTTGATAAGCTAGTTGTAAAATTTATTGACTAAGCAAGAGTTATCAGAAAGTTTAAAAGACTATACCGTTTCACAGCGAAATCTGGGAATTTTCAGAAGTTTTCCAGCGAGAGTTGATTATCCAATATCGTCGCCTGAAAGTGATTCTGATTGAAGGGTTTGAGTTAGCAGAAGCCTAACAACTGATAGAAGGTGAAAGAATTGAGAAACTTACCGTTTTGATGAAAGACACGGTTTTCCGGCGAAATTCCGGCGAGTTCAAAAAGCAATTCCGACGATCAGAAATTAGAGTAAACGTGAAATTAGAAGTTCTGGGAATGTAATTGAGTCGCGAGATGAGGATTTTGTTGAATTAATTCAAGAAGTGAATGTTTTCGGTTATAAAAACCGAACATCACATGAATTCAAGTTCATTAACGACTGAATTGATTAAGAATGTCGGTTTATCGGTTATTTTCAGGAATCCGCGATCACTCAAACGTCTTGGACGGTTGGAAGCCGATATCGGTTTCAGTTTGGCGTAACAGGTTGATTTACGGTTGTACATATGTTTTAATTGTTTCCTAGAACTCACAAAGACATCAAGTGGCGGAGTGGTTATATGTGCGCGAGTTAAAACTTTGAGGCTCACCCGGCTGACCCGGGTTCGAATCCCGGCAGCCGGTTTTCTTTTTTATTTATTTTATTTTCACTTTTTATCAATTATAGTTTTTAAATTTTAATTTGTTTATTAATTATGCATCGTTTAAAATTAAAATAATCATAAATACGCAACGAAAAATTTATAACTTGATATTCGATTTACAAACGAAGCGGGTTTGGAAACCCGTTTTTTGACGAATGTTACAGCATCCCCTACTTTTAGAAATTTCGTCCCGAAATTTAAGTAGTAGTGGTAACAGGAAAAAGATGCGGGTATTTTTCGCGCATTGAGTCTTCACGTTCCCAAGTAAACTCAGGTCCCCGTTTCGACTCCCAGCGTACCCTAACTATTGGAATACGACTCCGTCTTAAACGTTTTTCTCCGAAGTCCATGATCTCTACTGGTCTTTCAATGAAATGCATAGATTCATCGATCTGAATATCTTCCAGGGGAATATGGAGGTTTTCATCGGCGAGGCACTTCTTCAAGTTTGATACGTGGAATGTGGGGTGAATTCTGTTGAGTTCTTCTGGTAGATCAAGCTTGTATGCTACAGGTCCTACTCTTTCGAGTATCTTGAAAGGTCCTACGTAGCGTGGTGCTAGCTTGCCCTTCTGGCCAAAACGAACTACTCCCTTCCACGATGATACTTTTAGAAGTACATGATCACCAATGTTAAACTCCAAAGGCTTTCGTCGTTTATCTGCATAACTCTTTTGACGACTTTGAGCCGCTAGAAGAATGTTTCGAATTTGATGGATCTTGTCTGTGGTTTCTTGAATCAATTCTGGACCGGTGATTTGAGCTTCCCCAATTTCGTGCCAACATACTGGATATCGGCACTTACGACCATATAAGGCTTCGAAAGGTGCCATGCCAATACTTGAATGATAGCTGTTGTTGTATGAAAATTCAACTAATGGTAGATGAGCGTCCCAATTTCCCTTGAAGTCTATGACACATGCTCGAAGCATATCTTCAAGAGTTTGAATGGTGCGTTCAGATTGCCCATCAGTTTGAGGATGATAAGCGGTACTGAGCTCTAATCGTGTACCCAAAGCAGCTTGTACGGCTTGCCATGTTCGTGAAGTGAAACGACCATCATGATCTGAAATAATGCTTAACGGTACACCATGACGGCTTACGATTTCGCTGATGTAGATACGAGCTAACTTCTCATTCTTGAAATCTTCGCGGATCGGAATGAAGTGAGCTGATTTTGTAAGACGATCAATGATTACCCATATAGTGTCATATCCACCAGAAGTGCGAGGTAACTCGGTGATGAAGTCCATGGTTATGTTTTCCCACTTCCATACAGGTATTTCAGGTTGGACCCAAAGTCCTGAGGGTCTTTGATGTTCAGCTTTTACTTTGGAACATGTAAGACACTTGGAAACAAAAACAGCAATATCCTTTTTCATTCCAGGCCACCAGTAGGTGTATCGAAGGTCTTGATACATCTTGTCGGCTCCTGGGTGTATAGAGTATCGTGTTTTGTGTGCCTCATTCATAAGGAATTCACGAAGGTTGTTGTGGTAAGGAATCCATATGCGATCTAGATAGTACTGAATACCGTCGGATTTAGTTTCAAATTTAAGTTCAGCTCCACAGGACAGCTCCTTTCGTACGTCGTCTTCCGTTACTGAAACAAGTTGGGCTTCTCGAATTTGATCTTTGATGTCGGTTATGATTTGCGAACATAGAAGACGAATGGAGTTCGCATAACCCTTTCGACTGAGTGCATCGGCCACCACATTTGCCATGCCAGGATGATACCGAATTTCATAGTCGTAGTCATTAAGAAGTTCAACCCATCTTCGTTGCCTCATGTTTAACTCCTTTTGGTTGAAGATATGTTGAAGACTCTTGTGGTCAGTGTATATTTCACACTTAGTACCGTAGAGATAATGTCTCCATATCTTAAGAGCGAACACAACGGCTCCAAGTTCTAGGTCGTGGGTCGTGTAGTTCTTCTCATGAGTTTTGAGTTGTCTAGAAGCATAAGCTATCACCTTTCCTCTTTGCATTAGAACACAACCTAGTCCTTGCCCTGACGCGTCGCAATAAACCACGAAGTCATCACAACCTTCGGGAAGAGTGAGAATAGGTGCGTCACAGAGTTTTTGTTTAAGGGTTTGGAAGGCTTCTTCTTGTTTGGGTCCCCATATGAAGGGTTTTCCTTTATGAGTTAAAGCCGTGAGTGGTACAGCAATACGAGAGAAACTTGCAACGAAACGGCGATAATAACCAGCCAAACCAAGAAATGATCTTACTTCGGTAGGTGTACGTGGTGCTTGCCATTCTTGTACTGCTTTGATCTTTGAGGGGTCGGCATGTATTCCCTTGTCATCGACGACATGTCCAAGGAATTGTACCTCTTTTAACCAGAATTCGCATTTGGAGAATTTAGCGTAGAGCTTCTCATTCCCTAAGGGTGTAAGGATGAGTCGAAGGTGTCGTTCATGATCAGACTTAGACTTTGAGTAGATGAGGATGTCGTCGATGAAGACTATAACAAAACGATCGAGATAGGGTTTGCAGACTCTGTTCATTAGATCCATGAAGACAGCTGGAGCGTTGGTTAGACCAAATGGCATGACCATGAATTCATAATGACCATAACGAGTTCGGAAGGCGGTCTTTGGGACGTCTTCTTCATGTACTCTGAGTTGATGATAACCAGAACGAAGGTCGATTTTTGAAAAACAGCTGGCGCCTTGAAGTTGGTCAAGAAGATCATCAATGCGAGGTAAAGGGTAGCGGTTCTTGACCGTTAACTTGTTGAGTTCTCTGTAGTCGATGCACATGCGAAACGTTCCATCTTTCTTCTTCACAAAAAGGACAGGTGCACCCCAAGGCGAGGAGCTAGGACGTATAAATCCTTTGTCAGTCAGCTCTTGCAATTGACTGGCTAGCTCTTGCATTTCGGATGGGGCTAACCTATAAGGAGATTTTGCAACTGGTGTAGCTCCAGGTATAAGATCAATGCGGAATTCGACTTCTCTCACAGGAGGAAGTCCTGAAATGTCGTCAGGAAAAACTTGCGGAAAATCTTTTACTACTGGGATGTCTTCAAGTTTCTTCTCCTTGGTTCCCTTTTTGACGACATGAGTTAGAAATGCAACATAATTCTTGCGGAGATATTTTCGGGCTTGAAGACAGGACATTAATTTGAGCCCTTTGGATGGGGTTTCTCCAAAGATTCGTAGAGTCTGACCGTTTGTAAGAGGAATGCGTATAAACTTTTCACGGCATACAACTTCAGCATGATGTTGGCTGAGCCAGTCCATACCAATTATAATGTCAAAGCTTCCCAACTTCATAGGAATGAGGTCAACTGGAAAATCGTGATCGTTTAAGGTGAGAGTACAATTGCGTATAATAGAGTTTAATGAGACCGGTTTTTCGTCAGCAACTTCTACTGTTATGGATTCCATGAGTTTATCACGAGTTTGGTTGAGGATGGGTTCAAATTCTAAGGACACAAAACTTTTATCTGCGCCAGTATCAAATAACATGGATGCATATCTACCATTGATGAGAAACGTACCGTTAACCACATTGTTGTCAGCCCTAGCTTAGTTAGCGTTGATGTTGAAAGCTCTTCCTCTGGCAGGTGGAGGAGCTTGGTTAGCTTGATTCACCGGATTTGCTTGAGCTTGAGCATGTATAATGTTCACCAAGCGTGGACAAGTGTTTCTAAAGTGGTTTGTGTCTCCACAATTGTAACAAGCCCGCATGGGTTGCACCATGGGATAGTTGGGTTGGTAGTAGGATTGGGCTACATGTTGGGTAGGTGGTAGTAGTAGAGGTTGTTGGGCTTGACCCACTATCTGATGGTGGGTTTGGGTTGAGGGCTGGTGGCGGTTCGTTCGCTAAGGTATGCGACAAGTTTGAATGGTGTGACCCGCGCGACCACAGCCGGTACAATGTTGGCAGGGATGATCAGGAAAGTGATGGTATTGGAAACGGTTGCATTTTGGGTATGGGCCGGAGTATGGCCTTTTATATGGTGCAGGTGAGGGGGCAACTTGGGTAATGGGTGCAGCAGGGATAGGGAAATTTGTTTGTGTGACAGCAAAGTTTCTGGTGTTTCGTTTCCTCTTGTTAGTAAACTTTGAGGAGGAGGTGGAATGGTTTGAAGTTTGGCCCTCAACAGGGGCTTTCTTCTTCTCATCTTTAAATTTACCGTTGCGAATTCGATTCTCGGTAAGCTCAGTAGCTAGTTCCATAGCAGCTTCAAGTGTTGCAGGCGAAGTGCTGAGAACTGAGTCTTGAATTTTCGAGGGGAGACCTCAAATATAGTGTTCGACTAAGCGGTAAACTGGGGTGAACAAGTTAGGGACCATTTGGTTCAACTCTAAAACCTCTTGTTGTAGGAAGTATGATCTCCCTCCTTTTGCTTCAACGAATGAAATTCATCCTCTAACTTTTTGATCTTGCTTCTAGGACAGAAGCGTCTCGTCATGATTTCCCTTAACTCCTCCCACGTTAAGGCCATTGCATCTTCGATTCCTCTCTTACCCTTTTCAGTATTCCACCAGGTAAGAGCTACCCCAAATAGCCTCCCGGTTGCGTAACGTACCTTG
Source organism: Scalesia atractyloides (assembly GCA_947069175.1). NCBI lineage: Eukaryota > Viridiplantae > Streptophyta > Magnoliopsida > Asterales > Asteraceae > Scalesia > Scalesia atractyloides. The sequence continues at coordinate 66,904,188 of CAMTDV010000020.1, read as the reverse complement.
CGATCCTCGGGACAATCGCAGTTGAGGAAGGTGTTTTCCATTTCCTCAAACCAGTGGAGGAGAGCAGTGACACCTTCGGTCCCTTCAAATTTCGGAGGATCGCAAGACTTGAAATGTTTATATGAGCACTTTTTGGAAGGAGGGTTGCCGATGTTCTGGTCTTCTTGCTGGGGAGGATTGTTGGGATTTGCGGCGAGAGCTTGTTGGACTTGAACTACAATATCATGAAGCACCGCGGCCATTTGTTTTGCGATTTGGGTGGCCAAGCGTTCGTTTGACCTTCCTGATCTTCTACCCCCTCGTTGTTGCCTAGCCGACATCTATAGGAATATTCATAAGAAGATTGTGAGTTTATGGAGTCTTTTTAGGTGTCATGTGTCTTAAAAAAATAAAAATAACATAAACATCAATAATGCAACTACATCCATAGAATGTCTTGGGTTTGCTCATGTTGGGCCTCAAATGTCCCCCATACCTTCACCTGTATAGTCATGTGGGCCCCCATGGCTATTGGCTTAGTAGGATTCACATTGGTATTGGCGGTTTAACACTCGCATCACCCGAATGAAAACCATGAAATATGTTTACGAGATATATGGTCGGAATGTGTCCAGGTGTAGACACAATGACAACTCAAAGTGGGGTTAGCTCACACGACGTTTGGTATAGCATGCTTTGGCCTAATAGGTCCTTCGTACTCTCATCGTTAGTCCCCAGGTAGGCTAACTGGTCCTTTATTTTGGATTTATATGAATGCCAAGCCTAGACAGGACGTTCCGACTACCGGTACTTGTACCCTTCCAGTTACTACATGCCCGTCATGAGAACTCACTTTGATGTGATTTGAAAATACAAAAATCATTGCAAAAAAAAAATCATGGAAATGATGTGGTGTGTGCTCTCATGGATATGATATGTTATGAGAATATGATTCATGATAGGCATTATATAATAATATGTACTTATGAACATGCTTGCATAATATTGAATGTAACATTAAACATAAAACATATGAACATCATGAATTTTACATGTAACACACAAAAATTTTTTAAAAATTCTAATCAACTATAGTATAGGCTCTAAGGGTCTAATTACCTATCCTATATCCCTATAGTCATGGGTCTGATACCAATCTGTCACACCCCGACCCGTAGCGGAATAAGAGTCGGGGCATAATTGTATTATCACCAAAGCTCATGATATTTACTAATATGTTTCATATTTATTAAATTCAAAATTACATCCTCAATATTCCAAACATGTTCATACAATTACAAAGAAAGATAATCAACTAAACAATCCAAAGTCTAAACCGGTTTATTCTTCTAAGCCATTCTATATGTTTCTTTCTGCAGCTGGATCACCTGTATCATGTGTAAAAATGGGGGTTTTTGGGTCAACATAAGTTGGCGAGTGAACCTTGTTAGAAAAACATTTATTATTGATTTCTTGTTATATTTATTATGGAAAATTGTGCAGTAATCATATGCGAGCAAACGTAAATAATCATACACTAACAATAACAACAACAAACAATAACATACAATAACAAACCAACTTGCATGAATGTATAACATGAATGATGCTGTATATGTTGGCAACGTCACGTTCACGCTCATAGGTAATGGGGAACGGACGGCCTATGATAAATGTCTGTGCGATCAAGGCTCAATCAAATGGAGCCGATCGTATGTTGGCAACGCCTAGTTCACGCTCATATGTAATGGGGAACAGCTCAACGCTCATATGTAATGGGGAGCGGCGGCCTATGATAATGAATGTACTGAAAATGATAAATTTAATCTAAACAATAACCACACAAACAGTTGATATATGTTGAATACACATTTGTTCATGGATATGATGGATGCACAAGTGTTTAAATGTAATAAATAATAAGACACATGATACACCCCAAAAACATGATTAAAACGGGGAATTTGTAGAGATTCACTCACATTGGGTGCGTTCGGTTGAAGATGTTGAAATGCGCACGAGTTTAGAGGATTGATCGACGAAAATTAACTAACCTAAATAATAACGAAAAGGTATGGTAAATGAGTGGATTTTATTAATAATTTTAATAAGATTTTTAGATATATTTTTGTGAGTTTAAGGCTATTTTCTAACTTTAAAAAACATTATTTTTAAGTATTTTTAATTGATTTTTAAATTAAATAAATAAATAAAAATATAAAAAAAAGTTGACTTTTGAGTTGACCATTGACCGTTGACCGTGACTGTTGACTGTTTGACCGGTTCGCTAGTGTGCAAGTATGCGCCGGGTAAGGCTCGAACCCGAGACCTCCCGTACGCGTGCACGCAGCTCTACCAACTGAGCTACGTGTCTAACCCGAAATATTTCTGTTTTTAATTATATTTATATACTATTTTAATTTATTCAAAATTCATTTATTTTTAAAAAGGATTTTAATCATCGAACCGGCGTGCGTAACAGGTTTCGAACCCGGGACCTGTGGTTTAGTGTTGCACACAGTCCACCGCTGGACTGTGTGTCTAACCTGGTTAATATACTAATTTTTATTATACTTAACATCTTAAGTGAGTTAACCCGGTTCGGTTCTTAAAAAAAACATTTTTATTTCCGAGAATAGGGTCGTGATAGGGATCGAACTCGAGACGTATGTTTATTGTTTGCACACAGTCCACCGCTGGACTGTGTGTCTAACCCATTTATTATACTGATTTTAATTAATCTTATAATCATAATCAACTTCGTCTTCTTCGCTCAAGAACACGGATAACGATTAATCAACTGCTTCTTGCTTAATTCGATTAACAGGCGTATGAATGATTAAAATGTAGCGGATAGGAAAGGTTTTGGGAATGAACATACCGGAATGACGATCTTTCTCAGAACTCCGGCGAAGTCGTCGGCTCTGTTTTTATGAACTTCGTCTTAGCGGACCAATTAACAGTTTGGATTAGCTAGTTGTAAAATTGATTGACTAAGCAAGAGTTATCAGAAAGTTTAAAAGACTATAACGTTTCACAGCGAAATCTGGGAATTTTCAGAAGTTTTCCGGCGAGAGTTGATTATCCGATATCGTCGCCTGAAACTGATTCTGATTGAAGGGTTTGAGTTAGCAGAAGCCTAACAACTGGTAGAAGGTGAAAGAATTGAGAAACTTACCGTTTTGATGAAAGACACGGTTTTCCGGCGAAAGTCCGGCGAGTTCAAAAAGCAATTCCGACGATCAGAAATTAACGTGAAATTAGAAGTTCTGGGAATGTAATTGAGTCGCGAGATGAGGATTTTGTTGAAGTAATTCAAGAAGTGAATGTTTTCGGTTATAAAAACCGAACATCACATGAATTCAAGTTCATTAACGACTGAATTGATTAAGAATGTCGGTTTATCGGTTATTTTCAGGAATCCGCGATCACTCAAACGTCTTGGACGGTTGGAAGCCGATATCGGTTTCAATTTGGCGCAACAGGTTGATTTACGGTTGTACATATGTTTTAATTGTTTCCTAGAACTCACAAAGACATCAAGTGGCGGAGTGGTTATATGTGCGCGAGTTAAAACTTTGAGGCTCACCCGGCTGACCCGGGTTCGAATCCCAGCAGCCGGTTTTCTTTTTTATTTATTTTATTTTCACTTTTTATCAATTATAGTTTTTAAATTTTAATTTGTTTATTAATTATGCATCGTTTAAAATTAAAATAATCATAAATACGCAACGAAAAATTTATAACTTGATATTCGATTTACAAATGAAGCGGGTTTGGAAACCCGTTTTTTGACGAATGTTACAACTCTGTTGAGTTGAATATAAAGTATGAAACCGTCAACAGTCATAATCACAATTTAGTTGTTGAACTATCAAAATGCAAAGAGGCAAAGTTGGCGCTAACTAGAAATGAAAAAGAATTCAGATCTGTAATAGAAACCCTTAAGAAAAGTGTTTCTGAATTGACAAAAACAATTTTGAATAAACAGACAGGAATTAATAACTACATTAATCTCCTAGAAGAAACAAAAAAGAGTTAGCCATCGCCAAATGCGAATATGATTCGATCAAACGCAAATTGGAAAGTTATTCTAACTCCCAATATGTGCTTGATCATATCATTGAAGTTCAAAAACTAAAGGGAGATGCTCATGCATAGGGTATAATTCATGTCCACCCCCAATGAAACACAACTATACCAAAATGCCTGATGAAGAGGAGATGCCTTGTTTTTAACCCTCTGTACCTTTGAATCCTGAGGAATTCCTAGCAGGGCTAGGGTTCAAAGTAGGCAATTCCTCTTAAGAACCATGCAATCCAGAAAGTTCATCGTCTGTTGAGGAGGAGGATGATACATCAGATGATGAATCAAGAAATGATGATTAGGATCAGCCTCTTGATGAAAAGAAAAGAGTAGAATTGTCTGCTACTCCTAGTACTCAATCTGTTGAGAATCAAGAGACTGTTCCTAAGAAATCTTTGAAGACAAGTGTGTCTACACAAGAAGTAGATAATGTGTTATATACTTTGGTTGGAGATAAGAAAATCTATTCAAACAAAGATTTTCCAATTAAAAACGTAAATCCAATCTCTATAGATCAGGTTTTTGAAAAGTCAACAACCAAACCTTTAGAGAAGAAAAATTCAACCAAATCACAACCATTATCCGCTTCAAAAGGAAAAGAATGGAAGCAAGTTGAAAAGCCCACAACTTTCAACCGAAGGTTGAAGCAAAAGGCTCTCTTACCAAAAAAAGGCTAAAACTGTTAAATTTGTGAGTTCTAAAGGTACCGATAAAGTCGAAACTTTTCAAGGAAAATCTAATGTTATTTTGTAAAGAAAGTTAAGATTTTGAAAAGAAATAGTCAAAACAATTACACCCAACACAATGATGGATGTAATGAAAATGAACCCAGTACCTCAGGATCCACAAATTCAACATCAAGCCGAGAACACGATCTCCTAGTTTTGTTGAAAGGAGAACTTGTTTCAAATGTGGAGAATTTGGCCACATTATAAAGGATTGTCAAAATCCAGCCAAATCAAGATGTATAGAGAAAACCCCTCATGAACCAACTTACAAACGTAAATCTGTTTCTCCGACACAAGATAAACGAATTATTAAAATCAAAAAGAGAAACAAAAACTTAAACAAGTAAAAGCAGTTGAGAAAGCTTTAAAATTGGATTCTTTGAAAAAGGATCAAAGATCTTCAAAGTCAATAAAACCAGACACTGTTAAAAATGTAAATAATAGTAAATCTGGTAATAAACAAGGATCTTTGAAACAGAAGACTGAAATGGTTCAAAAGGAGTTTCTCAGTTTGTTGATCATCAAGAAATTGAGATTACATTTCTCGATGATAAGGGTCGACCCAAGACCACTAAGGCTTGGGTCCCCATCTCAAACTAATATTGTTTGTGCAATGTGCAGGGTGTTCCAGGAGGAATTGTAAATAGTCATTGGATTGTTGACAGCAGAGCATCAAGGCAAATGACGGGCGACTTGCGGCTCCTATATGATGTGAAAAGTATTAGGGGTGGTTATGTTGCTTTTCCTGGTGACAAAGGTGGATATATAACTGGAGAAGGAATGGTCTCCAATGGTGTTGTGAGCTTTGACAAGATCAATTATGTGCGGCAAATTGATCACAATCTTCTTAGCGTTTCTCAAATCTGCGACAAGAAGTTCACGGTACATTTCGATGATGCCGGATGTTATGTGCTGAAGCATGGATTCAAGATCCCGAAGGAATGGATTCTCCTGTCGGCTCCAAGAATTAATGATTTGTATATTCTTGATATGAGCCAAGCTATTACGACATCTACACAAGTCACATGTTTTGTCTCTAAAGCCACCGAGAAGGAATCAATCTCCTGGCACAGACGTATGGGACACATTCACCTGAGGAAAATGAACTATTTGGTGAAGAACAGTCTAGTGAATGGTGTACCAATGAAGAACTTTCATCTTCAAGACGTTTGTGTATCATGCTAGAAAGGGAAGCAAGCGAGAAAATCCCATCCCATGAAGAAGATCAACATTGTGAATATGCCACTGGAACGTCTTCATATGGACCTCTTTGGACCTATGAAACACAAGACAACCTTTGGTGAATCTTATTGTTGGTAGGTACTGATGACTATTCCAGATTCTCATGGGTAAACATGCTGGCACACAAGAGTGAAGTTCCTACTATCCTCAAGAATCTCCTGACTCTGTTGGAAAATTTGTACAATCTGAAGGTAAGGAGAATCAGAAGCGACAATGGCATGGAATTTAAGAATCAAGTTATGGATGAGTACTGTTCCTCAAAGGGTATTTGCATGAGTACAGTTCTCGATATACTCTACAACAAAATGGCGTCGTTGAGAGGAAAAATAAACTCTTATTGAAACTACAAGAACCATGCTAGTAGAATCAGAACTTCCCGTTCAATTTTGGGGAGAAGCTGTTGCTACTGCGTGTTATACGATGAATAGAGTTCTAACGGTGAAGAGACATGGGAAGACATGCTTTGAGTTGTTTCATAAAAGGAAACCGATGTTTCTTTTTAGAACCTTTTGGAGCTCCATGCACTATGATCGACCCACGTGGAAAGTTTGGTCCCAAGGCTATCGAAGGTTTCTTTCTTGGATATGCTACTCCAAATTTCCGGGTGTGGAATTTGTCTTCGAAGAAGATTGAAGAATGGGGTGAAGTCAAGGTTCAGAGGTATACAGAAGCTACAAGAGCTCCGGGTGCTCCTTGGATGTTCGACTACGATGGGCTGTTTGACTCCTTTATTCTGCCAACTTTTGATGATGCAACAGCTGCTGCACAGATGTTATTGGAAAGTGATACTGCAGTAGACTCGTCACTAGTTCAACCAATTATTGTTAACCCTCAAGTGTCGACTTCGGTTAACAATCTTGTTCAAAATGAGGAATTCGAAGACGCTGCGGATTATAATGTTTCATCAGAAGACGATGAGTTTCACGATGCTAATGAAGCTACCTCTGGTGCGGTTCCTGTATTTTCAAATGATACGTCAAATATTCAACCTCAAGGAACGACTGAAGGTCAGGCATCTACAACGTCATCAAATCCAGCTCTCGATTTAACTGTTGATCTGAATATCAACAATTTGGGTATAAATTCTCGAGTTCCTGATGTGCCAGAAACTCGAATTCATAATATCCATCCTCAGCATAATATTATTGGAGATGTCCAGAGTGGTGTGCAGACTCGTAATCAGCTTCGAAACTAGAATGCTGGATTGTATTCGGAAATCAGGGAATCTGGTGGTCTAAATAATTGGTCTTTTGCCTGCTATGTGTGCCAAGTTGAACCAAAATCTTGAAGGAGGCAATGAAAGAAGACTCTTGGGCTGAACCATGCAGGAAGAACTTTAGTAGTTTCAGAAGTTAGGCATCTGGAAATTGGTTGACAGGCCTGACAACTACAAGAAGATTGGTACACGATGGGAAGTATATGTTGAGCAACCGCCAGGTTTTGAAGATCCACTCCATCCTGACAAGGTTTGGCTTCCAAAAAGGCGTTATATGGTCTTCATCAAGCTTCGAGGGCTTGGTATGAAACGTTGTCTACCTATCTGTTGAAGAATGGTTTTCGACGAGGCCTGATCGACTGTACTCTCTTCATCAAGGAACGGGACGAGGACTTGCTGCTAGTACAGGTTTATGTTGATGATATTATATTTGGGTCGACTAACACTCGAATGTGCAAAGAATTCGAACAGGTTATGCAAGAGAAGTTCGAGATGAGCGCATGGGAGAAATGACTTTCTTTTTATGTTTGCAGGTTCAGCAATCAAAAGAAGGGATTTTTATCCATCAAACCAAGTACGTTGGAGATATTCTCAAGCGATTTCAGATGGATGACTCAAGCCTTTGGGAACTCCATTAGCTCAAAATCATGGGATTACTCCAGACGGAATGGGTGAACATGTAGAACCATCTCTCTATCGTGCTATGATCGGATCTCTCATGTATCTTACTGCATCAAGACCCGACATAATGTACCCATCATGCCTTCTGGTACGCTATCAGTCTAGTCGAAGGTTTCTCATTTGATGGCTGTGAAAAGGATCTTTCGTTATCTAAAGGGTCGTCCTGACACTGGTCTTGGTACCCTAAGGATGATAACTTTGATCTGACAGCATTCAGTGATTCTGATCATGGCGGATGCAAAATCGATGCAAAGTCAACAACAGCGGATGTCAGTTCTTAGGAAATCGTCTAGTCACGTGGCAATGAAAAAAGGAGGCTTGTGTAGCTACATCAACATGTGAGACTGAGTATATTTCAGCTTCTAGTTGCTGCTCTCAAGTTCTATGGATTCAACAGCAAATGCGCGACTACAATTTTGAATTTCTTACTACTCCTATTTTTGTTGACATGAAGCTGCATTGCAGATCACTCGGAATCCTGTACAGCATTCAAAAACAAAAGACATTGAATTAAGTATCATTTCATACGTGATTGTTATGAAAAGAGACTTATCGATGTTGTTAAAATCCACACAGATCACCAACGTGCTGACCTTTTTACCAAAGCCTTTGATAAATTACGTTTTGATTATCTACTTTTGGTCAATGACATCAAGGTGAAACCCAAGTAACTCAACCATGGCTAACTATTTTTGTATATACTTTTCTAAAAATCTAAAACTAAAAAAGATTTTCAGTTTTATATTTTAGGGGGAGTAAATTTCAAGAAAATACAAAAACATGTCTTTTATTTCCAATTTCAGAAAAATACAAAAACATTAGAAAAATCAAAAATGAGTTTCTTGGATAAGCTGAAGATGATGAAAATTCTCCGGTAAATCTGTCAAAAATGGTTTAAAGCATAGAAAGAAGATTGATAAGTAGCTTTACTTATGATGTATCGGTAGGCTTATAATTAGATTAAAATGTGTAGGTTGATATAAACTTAACAGACAGAACGCCAGGTGGGAACCATTCATCGGCATGTGGTCCTGGTACCGAAATTTCGTTTGATAGAGTGTCGAGGTTCTGAGATATACGGACTTTATTGCTGGTTATCATCTGGGTATCATGGTTGTATCTTTTGTCGAAAAATAACGGTGGCGCAAGTCTAGAACTTCTATGATATCATACATACGTGTACATACTGCATTCGACCATCAAATAAGTGATAAAAATATCACATCCCCAAAATAAGTGATAAAATATCACAGTTTTATGCGGGAGCTAAGTTCGTCTCTTTATCGGTATGATGGTACTAACATGTTCACAGGACTTACTCGTGTGCCCTGCATTCATATGAAAATCAAGTTCCTCATCAATAAGTGATTAAATCACAAAGGGCTTGTTTTCAATCAAAAATAAGTGAGTATCTCACATCATTCATATACGTCAAAACAGATGATAAAGCAATATACTCACCGGTAAGATTTTCTCTGGTGCATATCTTGATACGGGAATGTGTCATGATGTGGTTGAACACCGGCTAGTAAGTATAAATCCATATCTTAATCATATCTCCTAATCATGATTACATCTGATAAGTCTGAGCTTACGTGGACAACAATATCGATAATCATAGTTGAATACTTATCTGTTTAATTTTGAAAACCTAATACCGTCTTTGACAAAGATTAAATTGCTGGTATGATTCTTTTACCTTGAAACTCAAAAAAGATTGTTCAATAAATATATAGTTTATCTGTATATTTTTATTTTATGTCTAGTTTACTTAGTTGCTTATGTAATTACTTTTTGAAAGTTAGCCAAAGTTATATTCGAAAGTTTTCTACCAAGATACGCTAGGAAACCATCTGTTTGATATCGCAACTTCATAAAGTAATATCTTGCAACAAGTAATCCATCAAAGAAATCAAAAATCTGAAATTTGTTTGAGTGTGTGTATCTCATCGAATGAACCTAGTCATTTGTTTGACTTAGTCACTTGTTTTTCTCAAATCTGCTGCTGGAATTCATACGAGTGTGTGTATATCGTTCAGGGAATACAATCATACGAAGATTTTATGATAAGTTTTTCGCGTGTATTCCCTGAGAAAGTTGTGTTCTAATTATATTTGTCTATTGAGTACAGATTGATACAAAAGAACATAAACAAAGACCAGCAACGAAGAAATCTGACAAGTCAGAAGACGAAGCAAGAAAGATTTGAAATTTCTTAGAAGTTCGAAGACCTGATGCTCTAATCATTGGATAACAGATCTTCAGGGGGAGTTTGTTGATACTCCAAACCATTCTATGTGAAGACCAAAGCTGAAGACCAAGACCGAAGACCGAAGACCAAGCAACATCCAAGGGGGAGTTTGTTGATCAGGTTTGTGTTTGTCGCTTGTTCTTAATTACAGTTGTAATTGTACGGTCTTTGCTCAAGTGTCTGTATAGGTTTGGTCGTGTCGAATAGATCGAGATATCCTTCTATCTTGATCTAGTATGGCATCTTAGCTTGTTTGTGTTAATCAATTGCATGTGTGCATACTGATAAGTCTTGTAAACGTCAAGTCTACATACGTTCTCCAGAAAAAAAAGATTTTATGCGAGTTAGAGTTTTCGTACAATCAGGTGATTCGTACGAAATAGTATCTCGAAATAAGTATTTCGTACAAAACAGTGTCTCGTACAAAATCCTGGAGTTGTGACTCATGTGAAATAGTGTGTTCAGTATGTCTAGACTGTATTTCGTATGAAACTAGACAGACACTATATAAGCAGACATGTACCTCTTAGTTGTGTGTTGCTGATAGCTAGTTGGTCAGCCAGAGAGCTTGTTACCCTTTGAGTTGGTTCTCTCTGAAGATGAAGACACAAGAACATAGCAAGTTTGTTTGAGTCATACGAGCATTGTGTGTATATGTTTGTATTTGTTCTCAATCATTAATCAAGATAGTGAATCTTTCGTTACCCTGTGTTCTTTACTTTGCTTTGGTTGCATGCACACTTGGATTCCGCACTTGTGTGTGTGTCATATGAACAAGGAACTGGTTTAACACTATCCGCAGGTGGAGCTACACGATGTCATTCGTATTTTGGAGGGTTTGGTCTATATATTCCGTCTTTGAACGGAATATAGGATGCAAAGCCTTAATGTTTTAAAGTTATTTTGAACAAGCCTATTGTAAACTGTAATCACCTATGATGTCTTTATCTCCAAACAACTTGTGGCTTGTAATGTTTATATATGGTTAAAGGATGAACATCGTACATGCTTTTGTTTCATATAGTTGTTTACTTATATCATATGCGATGAAAACTAATCAAGTTCACACCGTGCTTCACGCCTATGAATTGGTGTGACAGAGTGATTGTGTTATATCGTGTTTTATAAATTTAAAGCTTGATAAACGAGTAAAAGTGCTAAAAATATCTTAAAAATTATACTGCGCTCCACTCACGTCAGTGTTATAGACGGTTCACAAAGTTTAGTATATGGAATATAGACGGGTTATGATAAGTTAATCTACTTGAAAAAGCAAGTCAACTCTCAAGGATCTTTTTGTGTTTCATACACACACACACACTGTTGTACGGATTAATTTTGCCAAGAACGTGATTTCTTAGCCTTCGATCCTATTGTAATTGTGACTCGGATGACACGCATATTGACATCGCGTCTATCAATGAGCTTATGATGGGCGCGGATCCTAAGTGAGACCTTGAGCTTGATTCCATAAGAAACGGTTGCTTTCTCTTGGATGCAAGATGCCCAACTTCAGTAGTGACGACAAAGTGGAGGTGGTAGCCTTTAACGACATTTCTATTAGTGAGTTTGAGGTCCCTATGGTTCATGTTAATCATAAGTGGTGACATTTATATCAAGGACTATGAAGATGGTGTACTCATCTTGAAGGTGCCTCTCCAGTTACTCTTAATATGGATTCAGTTTACACTTGTTTCATACGATACCATGCCATCCAACAAGTTGGAGGCCACTGGTGTTAGCTCATGGACCATCACAAAGGTGCTTTCTATGTTAAAATTAGGTGGGTGGTCGTGTCCCCTTTCATCCTAACCGTTTGGTTTAGAACGGGAGAACGCTTGGATGATCATGCAACGCAATTTATTATTACGAGTGCACATGTAATCATAACCTGGCTTCATGAGAATCTCGTTGGACTCTGTGGGTCAAGCTCGTGATCAGTGTCTGTTCGAAATTCTTAAGATTGTTACTTGGGATTCAAGTTCTCCATTTGGTAGAATGGTAACTAGGGTGGCTGCTATAACACCCTACAAAGTGGGAAACCTGTTGTTGTTTATTTCCTGCCAAGCCTTTCTATTTACAATTTGGGTCAGTTGAGACTCGGTACCTAAGCAAAAGAAATAGATTAACCACCCAGGGAGGATTTTTCCTCAACACTTTGGGATTCTGGTACTTGGGTTAGTACCTCGGTGACCATAATAGCTTATCTTATTTATTGGAGTTTTGACGATAAACTTCGTCATTTGACATTCATCTATTCTCAAGGGATAGAATAGCACAAGCCATGTTGAACTTATTTATGGCATGTTATTCGACATCAATGGAGATTCTGATAATCTTGTGGGAGCTAGTGGAGCTGGAGCATTATGAATGTATTCGTCGGTTAGAGCATCGAAGGATTTTCCTTATTTTAACGATCAAAGTCCACGAAGTATGGGATGCATGATATGGGAGAAATGGTGACCACATGGTTCCCTCCCTCCTTGGTGGATCGTTGTTTGATTTAAGTGTACGGACGGTACACGCAAGGGGTACTATTTATTATGGTTATGGTTATTTCGGTTATGAATAGTCATTGTGATTTTGGGATTCCTACGACCGATTATATCCTTAATTCTTATGCGCCTAGTAGATTATACTTGTCCAAAACATGTCAACATTCTTTTGATATTGTGTATTAAAAAGTACATGGCGTCGGAAAAAAGGTCTAACATAAAGGATTAGTTAATTATCTCCTTACTACTAAAATCGAACTAGAGTTTCTTATGGAACAATGTATGCTGTGACAATTGCACAACATGAGCTAATCGAGTCGACCCTAGTGGGGGTACCGGTAGTTCAAGTGGTAGGTCCCGATGTTCGGGAACGGGTGGCGGTGCCACATTTGGAGATACAATCACACAGGGTTGCAATTATAAGGCTTTTCAAGACCATAAGCCATGAAACCTCTCTGGTACAAAGGGGTGCGGTAGGTTTTGTCTGTTGAAGAGAAAAGATGGAGTTGTTAGTAGTATCAGTAAGAGTACTCTCGAGCAAACGGATATATAGGCGAAGTGTCTCCTGCTGGATGAAGCATTTACTTGGTGGAATTTCCAAGTACAAACTTTAGGGAGTGGTACTATGTACCGGTGGTCATGGGAAGAACATGAGGAGCCTATGCAAGAGAAATGTTGCCCGCAAGCTGAAATTAAAAAGTTGGAAACAGAGTTCTAGAATTGAATCATGGTTGGTGCTGAGGTCGCGGATCATACGCATTGATTTCATAACCTCAAGGATCATTCATTACTTGGTCAAGCCAAGCTAAAAGGGATTGAATGACACATTTGGGGTTTAGCATCTCAAATTCGTAATACAGTACCTCATCCCACCCCACTTAAGTCTGCGAGACGGGAATCTTGTGGTTAGTCTAACCAAAAAAGTGTACGTATAGGGGCATTGTCTAAGAAGGTTGGCAATAAAAATGATTAGGTTGAGAAATCCATGGAATATGGGAAAATAGACTGTCTAAGTTCAAAAGGGGCAGTAAGTAAGAAATAAGAAGGATGCTTCAAGTTGGCATAGAGGGCCACTTTACGCGTTAATGCCTTACGTTGAATCAAGCATGGGACGAGTGTTTATGATTAGAGCTAAGGATACTCAACAAGATCAGAATGTTGTCATGATTACGTTTATACTCCACCTTCATTATATATCAATTCTTTTTGATATCGTTGTCGAGCTTAGATTCGTGTCTTTAAGTTTTAAGCACATGTTGGTTTAAAGTCTAATAAGGTAGATATACATTATTCTATAGAGTTAGCTAATGGAAAATTTGTTGTGTCATGTGAAGTTATTAGGAGTTGTACAATATATAGACCCCATACGAGTTCAATAGGGTTTTTCGACGTCATAGTGGAAATGCATTCGTTGTTAAACAACCATGCCAAGGTTGTTTGTCACGAGATGTTGGTTTGTATTTGCAAAACTCTCTCGGTTCATGGAGTGAACCATGTGACTCTGTTACGAATTATTACTTGTATGAGGACCTAGAAGTGCTCACGGAGGGGTTACGTTGCGTTTCAAGTGCATATATCGTGGATAAGAAAGCCGAGGAGCCTAAACTTAAAAATATTCCCATTGTGAAGGAATTCCCCAAAGCCTTTCCTGTAGACTTACTGGGATTACCCCCACAACGACAAGTGAAATTCCACATCGACTTAGTCCCCGGAACCACACCCGTGGAAAAGTCTCCGTATCGATTAGCTCTATCGGGATGCAAGAATTGTCCACTCAACTTCAGTAATTATTAGACAAAGGTTTCATTATGCCAAGATTCTCGCCTTAGGAGCTCTGGTATTATTTGTAAAGGAGAAAGGTGGAATTTTCGGATGTGTATCGACTATTGCGAGTTAAACAAGCTCACCCTTAAGAATCAGTATCCTTTACCAAGTATCAATGACTTGTTCGAACAATTACAAGGTTCTAGTTTTTATTCTAAGACTGACTTAAGACCTACTACCATAAATTAAGGATTAGGGGGGGGGAAGCATTCCGAATATGGCGTTTCGAACTCGTTATGAGCATTACAAGTTTCTTCTTATGCCTTTCGGCTTAACAATGCACCGGCGGTAATTATGGACTTGCTGAACCGCATATGCAAGCCATATTTGACAAGTTCATGATCGTCCCAATTGACAGATATATTAATATATTCGCGAAATAAAGGGCAGCATGAACAAAATTTAAGGACAATTCTTGAATTATTCAAAAGGAGAAGTTATATGAAAATTTTTCAAAGTGCGAATTTTGGATTCGCGAAGTACAGTTTCTTGGACACGTGGTGAACCAGAAGAGCATTCAAGTCGACTCGCGAAAAATCGAGGCGATCAAAAGTCGGGAATCGCCAAAAACCCCGACTAGAATACGACAAGTTTTGGTCTTAGGAGGTTAATATAGAAGATTCATTGAAAATTTTTCAAAGATAGCTCAACCCCTAACCTTACTAACTCAAAAAGATAAAAACTTCAGACTGGGGAGACAAACAAGAAGCGACATTCCAACTAGGATAAATTGTGTGAAGCGCCGATCTTAACACTTCCCAATGGTACTGAAGACTTTGTAGTTTATTGTGATGCATTACATCAAGGGCTAAATTGTGTCTTGATGCAATGAGAGAAAGTCATCATATACGTGTCACGCCGATTAAAATTTCATGAAATGAATTATGCCACCCATGACTTGGAATTAGGCGAGGTGGTATTTGCACTAAAAATTTGGTGTCATTATCTTTATGGTACCCAATGTACCATATTCATGGATCACAAGAGTCTTCAAGATATATTTAATCAAAGAGAATTAAATATACGCCAACGACGATGGGTGGAATTGTTAGAAGACTACGACTATGGAGTGAAGTACCACCCTGGCAAGGCGAATGTCGTTGTGGACGCCTTGAGCTGGAAGGAACGAGTCAAGCCATTACACGTGCGGGTATTGGAATTAACAATACAGATGAACCTCACCACTCAGATTCATGACACCCAACAAGAAGCCCTTAAATCCGAACATATTCGAGTGGAATCGTTACATGGAATGGAGCAACAAATGGAATCAAAAGAAGATGGAACTTTATATTTTATGGGTCGTATATAGGTTCCACTATTTGGCGGCTTATGAGATTTAGTACTAGACGAAGCTCACAAGTCTAGGTACTCGATATATCCGGGAGAAGAAAATTTTCAAAGAACTTTATTGGTGGCCTAACCTTAAGGGTGATATCGCGACATATGTTGGGAAATGCTTAACATACATGAATGTTAAGCCTGAATACCAATAGTCGTCTGGCTTATTGCAACAACCAGAAATCCCCGTGTGGAAATGGGAACAAATATCAACGGACTTCATCACAAAGTTACCCGTGACCTTTAGGGGAAACAATATGATTTGGGTAATGGTTGATCGTTTAACAAAGTCCGCTCACTTCTTACTAATTTGTGAGAAAGATAACAAAGAGAAGTTAGCATAAATATATCTTAGAAAAATAGTGGCACAACATGGAGTGCCTATATCAATTATCTCGGACAGAGACAACTGATTCGTTTCTAGGATATGGCAGTCATTTCAAAAGGCTTTTGGATCTCGGTTGGATCTAAGCATGGTCTTTCACCCACAAACCGATGGCCAAAGTGAACGCATTATCCAAACATTGGAAGACATGCTCTATGCTTGTGTGATGGATTTAGGCGGTAATTGGGATACTCATACCATTGGTAGAGTTCTTATACAATAATAGTTATCACACTAGCATTAAAGTCACACCATTCGATGCTTTACATGGACGAAAGTGCCGATCACCTCTATGTTGAGCGGACGTCGGTGATAAACAATTGATTGTTCCAGAACTATATAGGAAACTACAGATAAGATATTCCAAATCTGAGACCGTATCAAGGCGGCTGGGGACGACAGAAAAGCTATGAGGATAAATGGCGTAAGTCCTTATCCTTCAAGGTCGAAGACAAGGTCTTGTTGAAGTCTCGCCTTGGAAGGGCATAACGAGATTTAGGAAGCGTGGTAAGCAAAACCTAAGATACATAAGACCATTTGAAATTCTAGCAAAGGTTGGTACCATTGCATACAAGCTGAAGTTGCCAGAGGAACTTAGTAGTATGCACAACACATTTCATGTGTTGAATCTCACAAAGTGTTTGTCGGATGAAACACTTATTATTCCGTTGAAGTTATGGACTGGAAGGTCCAAAAGTCAAGTAGAAGTCATATCAAACTAGTCAAAGTTTGTTGGAACTTGAAGCGTGGACCTGAGTTTACATGGGAACGCGAAGATCATATGAAAGCAAAGTACCTCCACCTTTTTGAGAAGATTCCTGTGTAGGATAACTTGACTTGAATTACGTCCCAGGACGAAATTCTTTTTAACATGGGGAATATGTGACAACAACAAATTATCAGGTAATTTCGTACAATGTAATCACTGTTAATAATACCAGTACATGCATTTACTTAATTACATTATAATTGAGTCCCATAAGTCTAGCAATATCTAGTTAATGCATTACATTTTCACTTTACATGTTCATATTCGCCATGTCGCGATACGATGAAAATAATTTCAGAGACCGTTAGTAGATTATCTGGTTACACTATTCATGTCAGGACGGTTCTGGTACACCCGAAACGTAATACAAAAAACATTAAATTTTGTCCAATAGAAAACATGGACAAAACCCTAAGGGTAAACAAGTATAGGTATTCTAAATTTCTAGAAAATACATAAAAATATAATTGTCTGATCCGAGCTATAAAAATCAGAATTTCCAAACAATCAGTTACAATTACATGGTTAATGGGAACAAATCATAACCACTAAGTACTATCAAGGGTTATCTTATATCCAAAGAGCGTTTAAATTGTAAATATCGGTTAATATCATTTAATTAAACACTAATTAACTTAAAGGCTTGTTGATCCCAGATAACAATGCTCTTTTAACTTAACATGGCAGTGATTTCAACCAGTGTGAGAATAATGTGTAGAAATAGAAATCGAACTTTCAAGAAACACAACTTGCAGAATTTTCAAGTTTATATCACTTTGAAACAAAATGGTTTACAAGATGATTGTGAGGTGATTGACTATTACAAATGAATACTTTAATAATTCTGTAATGAAAGATAATGGAGTTTTTGCTGTATGTATTGAATGCTTGGCTTAACTCATTATCCTTCGATGATTACTTCTCTAGTTATAGAGAGTATTCAGCATGAAAAAACATTTTTTTATTCATACACTTACCCTGCATAAAGTAGCTTTTTGGCATATTCATTGAATCTCTCAAGGTCAACTTGCTACTTTATAAAATATGGCAGAGCCTTATCTTCTAGACAAGTTGTCTTACCAGAATTCTCATAATCAACCTATTAGAAAATCTATTGAACAGATCAGAGTTTACCAGATTCTGATGATATTCATCAGAAATATCATCAGATCCATCAGAATGGTCGTTTGGAATCGTCTTCTTATACTTGTGACCAATTTCTGATGAGTGTTGAAGATGTAATTTTCCTTCTTCTTTTGTCTTGATTGCCTTGTGTCTTCTTTCTGTTTGATCTTCTTAACTTTATCTTCAGCATATGATCAGATTGATCATATTTTTCTTCAATACTTACAAAAGGTTTCCTAACAATTTCCCCCTAAGTATTGTAAGAAAAAATAACAACTCATAACAAAGAACATACTTAAAAACTTTAAAACATCAGAATTCAAATTGCAGACATAAACATCATTTCAAAAGTGACAAAGTAATAGAACTAAATTGTCTTTAAGCACTTTCAGATTAACTCCGTAGAGATCATCATTCTACAGTAACTTCTTGTGGTCAATCATCTTGTAGCATACTTTGAAGATATCTTTGTACCTTGCAATCTTTGATATATTTGAGAGTTTGGTTTGAGTACCTGCATATTTCATCAACTCTGAACAGAGCCTTCTTCTTATCAAGATCCCTGAAAACAACAGACAATTCGGGTTGCTCAAAGATGACACATGTACTGGCTTCTTGTTCAAGTTCAGCTAGGAAGGATGTATAAGGAAGGGTATTTTTAATTGATTGCTCATCACATAGTCAAAGTTTATATAAAGGTCACAGCCTGCTAATGTTGCCCTCGTGAACAACTTCTTTCCTGCGTTTGTCGGGCTATGTAGAGTCCTTCTGATGACCCTTATATTTCCCTATTCTTGATGAAAAATATGTTTCAGCTTCATTATGTCCAAAGGATGAAGCTCATCTTCCAGATCCTTATCCACAACTGTTGTTTCACTGTTATCTAGTCTGATTAGTGTATACTTGTTCTGTTCATGGACTCCTACTATTTTGTCTGGTATAAACAGGGTGTCCACCTTGAGCACTCTTACTACTGGTTTGGAAGGGCTTTGTGAAGGCTGCTTTTTCCTCTCTTAAGTATTTCTTCTTTCCATTACCAGCTTAAACGCCTGAGGGGTCTGTCAAGTTTATCTTCATCTGTCTGGTAGAATTCTTTGAGATGGTATTCTGGAAACATCATGACATTTTTATTAATTTCTTGCACCAAATATTCCTTCTCCTTTCCTTCAGAATCCTTTCTTTTCACAACTTTTGGCCTTTTTTATGAAGTTGCAGAGTCATGCCATTTTCTTTTCTCTGACTGGTTCAAGTGTTCACTGAAAGTTGTTTCTCTAGATGAGGTTCTTTTTAGTTGTTCCTATTGTTTACCTCTTGAAGAAGCATTGCTTAAGTTGGTGATTGAAGGAGGAGTGGCTTCAAGTCTTCTAATCATTTTAGATCTTGGCACTGATGGTGGGGGCACCATTGGTGTAGGCCCTGATTGACTAAGTGGTGTTGCTGCTCTTTGCTGTGTTGGTTTGATGATCTTTGGCACTTCCAAATGTGAAGCTTCTTCTGGAATGGATTTCCTCATCTTTTGGACGTCTATATTTGCCATCCTGGCAACATTGTAGTGCATCCTTTTCATGAATGTTTATACATCAGTCACCAGCTTAGGATTTTGCTTTTCTTCGTCATGCACCTTCTGAAATTCACTTCTATTCAGTTTGTTTTGTGTTTGCCCATTCCTTCACCAGCTTTTCAAGAGCTTCTGTTAGACTGTTATTGCTTGCTCTTAAATTGAATATTTCTTCAAGAATTGTACCTGTTGACTCTCTTGTTTCAACAACTTGCTTCACTTGACACTTGATGTTCTCCATTTCTTCAAACAGTCTTTTGAAGTCTGTTGTGTATTTGTTGTTTTCTGGTGCACTTCCTGAAGGCTGCAGCCTGGTTTTCAAGGCTTCAGTGTTTTTCTTTGTTTGATTTCTGATGGCCTCCACTGATTATTGTTGGGTCCTAGAAGTGTGAGACTGAAGCATCAAATATACGCAACGGTCTATGGTGGTTAACTGGGGTTAACTGGGTTAGTTTGTATTAGGTTTGGACCTTTATAGGTCATTTGCGCATCCCATAGGTCATGTGGGCCAGGCAAGCCAATAGGCAATCCCATGAGGGGCATGCCCTTACCCTAAGTATATAAGCTAAGCTTATTCATTTCTAGGGTTAAGACTTTTGGGATTTCTCTAGAGAGAGCCTCCATCTTGTACTAGACGGTTTTACTTGTTCAAGTAATAGAGTGCAAGGTGTTAAAGTTTTTTCCATCTTCTCGGTTTTCTTGAACATCAGCAAGTTTGGATTCCGCCCATCCTTGGTGATTATGTGATATCGTTGTCAGATCCGGATTATCGGGACTTACAATTGGTATCAGAGCCTGTTGAACCTATTTCCAGGCTCATATCTGATATCACACTGATTCTGTTCGGTTTCTGCTGAAAAACGAGCATTTCGGATCAACATTCAAGGATTTCAGATCTTCTGGTTACATTTTGGACAGATTTTGGATCATTCTGCTGCATTTCAGATAAATCCTTTAGATTTCGGATTAATCTGTTGAATATCGGATTCAAAATAGTTGAAGATCCCGAAGAACACGAAGAAGATCATCCATCTCGGATTGATTCTGGACAACTGTTCATCAGCCTTCTCAACAACCTTATCCGGATTACTCGCATTCCGGATAAGGATCTGTTATTTCGGATCAGGCTCTTATTTCGGATCATAGGTGTTCATCTCGGATCGCATCTCAGATTGCTTCTCGGATTGCATCTTGGATTGAAACAGTGCAACTCAGATACCATCTCGGATCACTGTTTTGAATCACCATCTCAGATTAGTATCTAGGATCACTGTTTCGAGATTCCATCTCGGATTGCTAATCCGAGAAACTGTTTCAAATTCGATACTGTTCCGAATTATACCCACAAAGATGGAAAGTTAACCAACTGACGTAACTTGAGTTAAACGTTTTCGCACACAGAACTTGATCCATAGACAATCTAGACAAACCGGTTGCACAGTTAGACTCGTGTGATTTTTAGGACAAAAGAAAAGGCACGGAAATTCCTAAAATCACTATCGGATAGTATACATCATTGGATTTGTATCGGCGAGACGAGTCTAACGGTACATTTTGGTAAAATCAGTTTTTAGACATTTTTATCGTGTTTACCGGTACGGTTTTGATTATCCGAAGATGTTTACAGCCCAAGCTCATCACTCGAACATAGTTTTTAGTCCAGCACAAAATCAAACCCGAACCTGCGAGGTGAAGTGAAGGAAAAGCTGAATGAGTTTATCGGAAACTACAATGTTGATCTGGTTGCTGACTATGTGATGCGTTTGCTTGAACGTGGGAGGCGAAAAGAGGAAGCAAGAGATGAGATGAATAGTGTTTTGGATGATGACAAAGACTCCTTTCTATCTTGGTTGTGGGATCATTTACAATCAAACCAAGATCTCCAAAATCTATATGCTAAATCAACAGGGTCTAATCCTGAAGAAGTGTCCGAACAAAAACCTCAAGCCCAGCAAGCAGCAATCAACAATCCAGCACCCCAAACTCTACCTCAAGCCCAAACTCACACTGACAAACCAAGCTCGCTCATTGACACAGCCAACTACCTTTTGTGCGCTGAACCTTGCAGGAATATGGTTGCTCAACTCAGGGCACTTAATTCCAAAATGGCTGATGATTACAACAATGCAATGGCTCAGTGCATCGGCCTTCGAGAAAGTAACAAGTTACTCACAGAAAAGGGTGAAGCACAAAAGAAAGACATAGCTCAGCTCCACCTGGTCGTAAATCAACAGAAATGTTGGGTCCATGATTACAAAACCAGATTAGATTCAAAAACCATGGAATGCGACTTGGTAAGAGTTGAGCTGGGACTTCTAACTTGAATATATCAACAAAATGAAGCTAATATAAAGAAGGTTGATACATCCAGCAAGCTCGTTCAAGACGTGTGCAATGTGCAGTTGGCATATAAGGCGAACAATGGGAAGGGTTTGGGATTCAATCGGGTTGGCACACCGCATAATCACAACTACATGACAATGCCTAAAACCGACGAAGATATTGAGAGAGCACAGAATGTGGTGTACGGCAAACCTAGTGATTATACGTCAGACGCACAGGAACCAGGACTCTCCGACTTTATCAAAGCTGATGAAGAGAGAGCTGAGTGAACAAGGCTCCAAGTGCGTAAACTGAACAATCTGAACCTTCTGCTTCTGATGAAAAGGTTCAGAGCAAGCTAAAAGAGCAGAAACGAGCAAATCGGAGACGGAGAAAGCAGAAGTCGAAACGTCAAGGACAGTCATGCTCTCTAAAATCATCAGTGGGTAGCAATAGCCCTCAAAAGGCTGGTGTTGTGAAAAATGCTTTTGTTAAGCTAGTCTTTAATGTTAAATGTGAAAAATATGCTTTTGACCGTGCTAGCAAAGCTTTTGGAAAGGTTGGGGAGATTTCTGAACAAGACTTGCAGTCTAAATAAAACAAGAAGAATCCAAAGAAATCTCCACAATAGAAGAAGGCCCTTGCAAACATTCAAATTCATCTTCGTCTGCAAGAAACGTGCAAGGAAATCAAGCACAGAAGGGATCAGTTCATCCTTCAGGGCCTGCAAGAGCAAATCAAGCTGATCAGAATGCTTTACATGTGAAGAGACAAACGTGCTTCAATTGCGGTATTCCTGGTCACATCGCTGAAACTGCACACATAGTCCCCATGTTCCATATCATGTTCAAATTCAGAAGGTTACACCTAAGGATAACAATCATTCGAAGCCGATGAAAGTATCATCACCTAAGGCAATGAAAAATGTGAATCCCAAGGTTAAACCATCTGATGGGGATTGAAATGTTGCCAAAAACAAATGCAAGGGTGTTCAGAAACAAAAATCACTTTCTAAAACGACTAAACCTGAAACAGCCAAAGTTGCTCAATCAAAGGCAACAACCGCGTTTGTTAAAAAGAAACAGATTTGGAAACCCGAATCCAAAGCGGTAGCACATCACCAATCCTTGAAACAAAAGGGGATTTGTGTCTGAAAGAAGTGTCTTATTTTGATGCTTCAAGGAAACCAAGGACCACGATGGCCTGGGTCCCACTGTCTTACTAATCTTCTTATTTTTCAGGAATAACCAAGGAGGAGTTGTTGACAATCTATGGAGTGTTGATAGCGGTTGTTCTAGGGATATATCGGATAACATCTCACTGTTGCAAAAAGTTCAAAAAAATTTTTACAAGTGCGATGTTTTCTTTAGAGGAGATGAGGTAAGAAAAGATCAGCGAAAAGGTACAAATTTAAATTTCAAACTTTAATTTTGAAATTGATGAGTCTTTATTATAATGACGGAACGGTTAAGCAACAACAACAAAAATATTTTCTTTTTCTTCCATTTAAAACTTTGTACATACGTTTTCTTTATTATGTAAATTTGTGCATAAAGTATGATGCACAAATTTAGGGGGGAAGAGGGCGCTATATGTATATATGCATTGTTTGAAGGGGAGAAAATCAAAAAATACAAAAACATTTGAAAAACTAAAAAAATACAAAAACATTTGAAAAACTGAAAAATCTAAAAGGTTTTTTTATCAAATGGGAAATGAAATAAATATTCGTGATAAAGGGCGTAACTAACACATGTAAGGTGTCGCAGCTAAAAAGACTAGGATCTAATGTGATATGTCGGTAGGCTTAACGCTCAAAGTGATTACAAGATACTATGTAATATAAACATAACGAACTATGTATCTTGTGGGTAACACACTATCGGCATATGATTTTATGGTCTTAAATCCTGTGTTGATAGATAGCAAACGTCTGAGGTTTCGGGTCTTTATGCTGTTGAGTCATCCGGGGATATCTTCGCTGCCCTTCTGTTGCATCCAGACTATATGCACCCTAGGCACAGTCAGGATATCCTTAAAAGAGCCAAAATAGAAGGGCCAAAACTTTAAAAGAAAGGAAATCTCATCGTGAAAAAATTCCATGAATTCAAACATACCACATAAGGTATTTGCCTAACCCTCATCAGACACTATTGGTCACTCTGTTGTACGAAAGTACTGACTTGTTCACCAATAGCCTGACGTTGTAAAAGATAGAGGAAGATCTCAGTATACTCACCTGCTACGATGAATCGTTGTGCTTACCTTGAAGGTGGGGATATGTCATGGTATGGGACGCACGGGTATTATAGTATAATACTACCTCAAGCATATCACGAAGTTGAAAAGTGAAAGTTGAGCGTTAAAGTTTAAGTGGACAAACATGTTGGCAATCACTTAGACCAGTCTGAATAAGTTCGCACTAAAAAGTGTTCTTTGGTCCGCCTGAAAACGATTTTGATCCCATTGTAATTTTGTAGTTATTGAGTTAGTTTCTTTGTTTATTTGTGTTTCTGTTTATATTCTTATATTCTAAAATTAAGAACTAGAAAATTCAAAAAATCCAAAAATAGAGTGCTTTCTTTGTTTTATTAAAAATTATTACCATTCTTGAAGATTTGACTAATCATCTAAACATGAAAGAAATTTGAATTCTGATCCGAGTACAACTACTTGGATGTACCAAGTGTTCATGTGGTACTCTCCCTGAGAATGTTTGCTTATAAATTTCTGAGAACGTGCAGATCTTGATTTATATCAAGAAACAAGGGTTGCTGAAATTGAGATGATGTTAGATGCTGACAAAGTATGAAGCATCACAACAGCAAAGTGTACCTGAGTCAGAAGAACCAGATGCGAGTCATCTTCTGACAATGATAGTACATTTGAAGAAGTACTTGTGAACCTGCTTGCTTGGAAACGTACGATTGAAGAAGGAAAGAGCTGCTGAGTACCTGTGATCCTGATATGAAGCTAACCACAGGAGCAGAAGAAAGATAACTGGTGCTGAGAATTCGTTGCAATGTGAGGTCCTAGAAGTTTGAGACGGACTTCCACAATACTTAAAGCATAGCGACAACCATAGTCTATGTTGAAGACGTTGCTGAATTTATGCTATCAAGACATTTTGATGCATCAGTCTAGGGGAGATTGTTAGGTCCTAGAAGTGTGAGACTGAAGCATCAAATATACACAACAGTCTATGGTGGTTAACTAGGTTAGTTTATATTAGGTTTGGACCTTTATAGGTCATTTGGGCATGCAATAGGCCATGTGGGCCAGGCAAGCCCATGAGGGGCATGCCCTTACCCTAGGTATAGAAGCTAAGCTTATTCATTTCTAGGGTTAAGACTTTTGGGATTTCTCTAGAGAGAGCCCCCATCTTGTACTAGACGGTTTTGCTTGTTCAAGTAATAGAATTCGTGTGCAAGGTGTTAAAGTTGATTCGTGTTGTTCTTCCGTCTTTTCGGTTTTCTTGAACATCATCAAGTTTGGATTCTGCCCATCATTGGTGATTGTGTGATATCGTTGTCAGACAGATTATCGGGACTTACAATTCTAATAGAACTTTCAAGTCAGATTTATGACTCCTTATTTCTTCCAGCATCATTTCCAACTTTGCTTCAACTGGTGACTTTGTATCTTTATTTGCACAGACTCTGATAACCTTGTTCAGAACATTTTCGAGTTGTTCTTTAGAAATGACAGGTACTTTAGTGGGTGAGGGTGGTGGAACAACAGATTTTCCTACTATCAAACCAGCAGAAGCCAAACTTGTTGATGTTGTTAAAGGGTTAAATTGGTCAAAAGGCCAATCTTGTACACCTTTACTAGATTTGTGAAACATGTTCATGTCTATAATTTCCTCACATCCTTGAATCATTCTGGAGAATGATCCTCTATGAGTTGTTGAGAAAAGCTTGTTTTTCTCTTCCAAGTTTCCTTAATCATCAAGCTGATCTCTACTTATTGCTATCTCAACCTCCTCCTCATTAATTGATTTGGATTTAAGATTCAAAGAACTAGTTATTTCCTCATTTGTCGCAATATTTTGTCTGGATACAAACTTATAACTACCTTGAATAGATTCTTCAGAATCAGAATCCATTGAATTCTTTGCATAAAGTAATGAGGGATTAACCTGAGCACCTGTTTCTTCTATGTGTGATTCTACTGCATGATGTTCTTCTGTTTCTAGGTTCTGCTGCACTTGAACATCAACCTCCATTAGTTCTGGTGAAAATCTGATGTTTTAGTGTTGTCCCTCCCCTGCTTCATTTACTTGTGGTGCTATGGATCCTTGATTATCATTTTCTGGTGAAGAGCTGCTATAATATACCTCAGTGTGTTCTATTTTTTTATTCAGAATCTCTTCATGCAATATCCGGTAAGGTGAATTTTCTACTATCAGACTTGTTGATGCAGAATGTCTATAGCCTATGTCTTAGGGTCATTTTGAGTATGTAGTAGGGCTTTGATGTTAGATTTTGTGATTTAAATGTATGTAATAGGCCACTTCGTATGAGTGTTGTACACCTCGTATGAAGTGTACAACTCGTACGAAGTGGCAAGGCCAACTCACACGAAGTGTGTCTTGTCTATAAATAGGAGAGTTGTGTCTTGTCTAAAATTGGCGAGTTTTGTCTTGAGTCGTTAGTTGTTTTGTTGACTGTGAAGGTGAAACCCTGTCCAATTTGTCTCAGATTTGTAACACGTTGACCAATATTAATGAAACTGAGCATTTAAACAATAACGATCATATTTCACTAGATAATCATGAATTCCGCACATATTGACTAGATTTCAAGTTAGTTCCTATGCTTATTCGGATGAAACGATCCTACAAGTGGAATCAGAGCTTTCTTCATTGTTACCCTCGACAGTCTCTTTCTCAACTTCAGCCGCAATCTTTTCAACATTCACCTCTCGATCATCATTTGATGTAGTAGAGAAAACTTCCTCATGAACATTCACATTCTCAGCAACCGGTTCATTAACTGGTGTCACTTCCTCAAACTGTTCATCACGAAGCATAGTCTAGACAGTTGCACGTTGTCGAGCTTAGGTAGGCTTCTTTTTCAGAGTCGCCCATTTCCTTTTCTTTTCCTCCTTCTCGTACCAATTACTTCACCTTGGAATTAGATCCTCAAGACAATGTGCTTCATCCTTTTCAGACCCACTAGTATCTTTTCTCCACTTGCCTTTTGGAAGTGCAACATTATTGTATCTTTAATCGCTTCGAACACTAGCTTTGCAATAGGCTCTGAGTGTTACTTCAGATATAAATTTAGTCTGATCAAAGTTTCTTTATCGATATGATTCAATTTCAGCTCATCATCTTTTTTCTTCTCCAAGTTAGGAAATAAATCATCTAACATCATTTGCACAAACCTTGGGTACTGAATAAACTTCTCCCTTGTAGTGTTTGATGCTATCGGATCAAAGATTAACTTTGTGAAGTTATATGGCAGATTCAATGTTTGTGCAGCAACCATACACATCTGGTAATCAAGAATATCATCATAACTGCATTTCCTATGACTGAAAGCATGAATGATCGAGTGTACAACGAATTATTAGCATTCTTGAAGTTAAAGAATTCACATGGCCCTTATATCTCATTCTATAAAAGCATCCCTTAACGATTCTCTCAAGGTAACTAGTGGGATCATCATCCTTATCCTTCAAGTATAAAACCCTTCTACTCAACTCTTCCGTGATTTTAACCTCGAATTCTTTATCTTCAGTCTTGACCAAAAAATGGATTGCACATGGTTCAGCAACTAATCTTACAGCATTCCAGGATTGTGCGACATGGGATCGGTAGACCTTGTGTTGATGAGTTAAAGCCTTTGTCACCGATAAACGACCCATAAATTCAAGTATATCTTTAAAAGGCGCTATCTCTAGAATAGTATCATCTAAAACACAACATGTGTTGTGCGTCTTTTCAAACAACGATTTCTTTTCATGCGAAAACAATCAACAAACACTTAGAATTCAAACACTTAGAAAGAATTTGTCGAAAAATATCCTAACACGTGATGTGAAGAGCCTTAGGTGCGAAGTGATCCTTTTCACTTCGTGAAAAGTGTGCACAAATAATAACATTTCCTGATCAACACACTTCGTGCGAAGTGGTGTTTAAAAATTACCAATATTCACTTCGTGCGAAGTCTCACTTCGTCCGAAGACTATTATGAACACCAAACTTGAAACTTGTTGTTTTTATAAAATTGATGGTTCTAATATGATTTAAAGTGCCGATAAGCCTTAATATATGTTCAATTTTAGATTTAGCCAACTAGAATCTCCTATATCTATGTTTTTAACTCCGGTTTACCGAAATTGTCCAATAAACATTCAATGCAAGATCCTATACCTTCACCATTGTAAGAGGTGTGTAAATCAACCTCCCCAATGCTAATTTTGGCAGCACTTCATTTCAAAATGCACAAAATCTCCAAATTGCACAAACAGTCACTCAGATCGCACAATCAGGTAATGGACACTTCGTACAATCTGAAGTCTTTAAATAACACGGGTCCACTTCGTACGAAGTGATCTCTTCGTGTGAGTTGGATCCCTCTTCGTGCAAAGTGGGGTACATATTTTTCAAATTTTAACATTTTCAAACATTTTATCAGTTTTAATAACCCACTCAGTTGACCAAGTCCTTAATGAGCCTGGTTAATTGATTTGTCTGCCAAACTGACGTTTCCAGGCAGTGTTAAGTTTCAAATTAATGAACTTTTGATCATTTCAAAACATTTTCTCATTTTAGATAAGCTCCCAACCCCTTGTCCTCCAGATTTTCCTCAACATACAACATCTTTGGACTTTAAAGATCAGCTTTCCATCATCGGCAATTGAAACTAAGATAGAAATAAAAGCTTTTTTATTTTTCTGAAGTTTATGCTAAAACCACTGAAAATCATTTTGATTTTTCTATAATGAAATGCAATAACTATGTACAAACATATTTATAGACATATTTTGTGAGTTTTTGTTAGAGGATCATATCAGTTTTTGAGACAAATCACCAGTACTATTGATCTTGAAAACTTTATGTTTTAAACAACTTCACTTAGATTGTCAGTATACTTGTCCATTTAAACCTCTACACGTTTCTCAATTTCTCCAAGATATGTTAGGTAATTTTAGGAATTTGACTTAATTGTGTTTCACACATCAGAATATACTCCCGTATCAAGATTCTCTGGATTTCATCTTACAGGTGAATATATCTAACTGATATCTGTATCTGGGTTGTGCGAGACCTTGAGAGCTCAGGTTAGTACCACTGTACAAACAAAGAGATGAAGGCTCGACTTAAAAGTGATATTCCAAATTGGAATCTTTTGATTGCAATTGTTAGATCTTTTGATTCTTTCAATTAAAGCAGTATTCGGGTTTAAAGCAAAAGTATTCTACTAGTTTTAGGCCATTGCTGACGCAAAATCAGAAGAACTTGTATAATACCCAAGATATCAATTATCTATAAAGACCTAGTATCTTAGAATCTAGCAATCTCTCAAATGAATTTCGTTGTACTAAGACCATATATCCGAGAGATGATAACCCACTAATTAAGAACTTCTTCATTTGTTTATATCTCAGAAACAATCTACTGAATGTGCGAAGCCTATTAGCACATCATCAGTGAGACCTGCTTTAACATTTTGACACTTCATTTTTAGCATATGTGATAGTCCACTGATTTACTATCATTTCCTATTTTTACACAAAAAGTCTTTTTGTCTTTTTCATGTTTTTGTACATTTTTAAATTTTATATGTTTTTGTATTTTCTACAAAATTTCTCCCCCTAATATCAAAAACATATTTTTGGATTTTTGTTTTTAAAGAAAGAAATTTTAAACACTAAAAACATGATTAAACCGATATGGATCACGTCAACTCGCCGTCCCCTCTTAATTCAACATCCTTTAAAATTCCCTGATGTATAAGAATTTATACATCTTTAAAACGTCAAATAGATTCCGTTTACGCAAGAAATTGTCGTATTTTCATTGATTTAGATACTCATTTGAGTTATTTGTGAAAATGCAGGTCCGGGCTTCGGCCCGGTAAAGAAACCAAGGCTTTTGGAGCAAATTGGAGCAAAAACGGAGTTTTCCAGCAAACTGCCAGATATTGCACGACCGTGCCAACCACTGGCACGACCGTGCCAGGCCAACCCTGATCGGCACTCTCATCAGCATGCTCAGATTCTAGGCGAACCAGGAAGATTTGATGACTGGCAAGACCGTGCCAAAGCTTGGCATGACCGTGCCAAGCCAAACCACGCTGAGATCAGCTTATTCCCGGGATCATTTCAGCCATTTTCGAATACTATACCGGGAAGCACGACCATGCCAATGGTTGGCACAATCTTGCCAACTCAGAAACGTTGAGCGGGATTTTTCCCAAAATGGCTAGCAAACAAGTCAACACTCAAAAAAGGCACCTCACACTTACCAAGCACGCCTGTGCCAAATGCCCAGTAGCTTAAATACGTGAATTCAGCTCATTTGAAAGGGGGTGGGAGCATTTGGGTGGATTTCTCTCTCAAGAAGCTGATCTTGGAAGCTTGGAGATTGAAGAAGGAGCCTTTAGGAGGTTGTATCACTTGATAATCCAACTCATTTAGCTAATTACATTGTCTTAAACACTAGTATTTCACTTGTTATTCATGCACAATCCATATTACTTTATGTTTGTCTTAGTTATCATGAGCCTTGTAGGCTAAACATTTGGTGTTGTCTAAACTAGCTTATGAATATGTGATAATCATGGAAGTTGATGTGGTGATTGTTTTTGTTAATCTTCATAGTAGTGCTTGAATCTTGTTCTTGGAGTTCTTATACATGCTTAAAGTCCTTGTTCTTCAATGTTTGGTCATAAGTATTTACATGTTGTGTTGGAAAGCCCATGTAAAGATTATGATTATTGAATCTTAGTAACTTGTTAGCATGATTCATAACATGAAACTAGGAATGGTAATTGTTAACATGACTTGAATGATGATTTGAACATGTGTAGAAATTCTTGCATTTAGCTTTGGAAAAATCATAATAATGTTTACTTGGATTCTATAGTTGTGTTTGTGTTAGATTGATGATTTTTGGCCAAGATTGTTATCTAGCATGACCATGCTTGTGGTTTTTTGTCAAGAACATGATGATAGTGCTACTTACTTGAAAGCAAGTTAGGGTGATTGTTATGTTGTTCATGGTAATTTTCCCAAACTTGTAGAGTTAGGAGTTTTGACAAACAAATAACTCTTGTTTAAAGGTTAACATTAACTAAGCAAGTGAGCTTCAAATAATAATTTTTAGGTGATTAGAGTGATTATTTCATTTTAGTTTTCCTAAGGTTTATTAAACTAGGAAACCTTGATTGGAGACTTAGTTAACTTAGAGCTTGCATCACCATTGATCCTCCACTTAGTTGTCACATGTTTGTTTGTGGATACTTAGTTTAAGCAACCCTTTCTTAGATATTGTCATTCTCTAGTTTAGTAGTAGTTTATTATTTTGCATGATAAATTAGGAACAAAACCAACTCATCAATTGGAAAGGTTTAAAAGTAACAAAAATTTAGTACTGAGACACCGAGTCCACGGATTGATATCCGGTTCTTACCAGTGAACTATACTACCACCTGACGGGTACACTTGCCCTATGTGTGTGTAGTTGGTTTTAAGTAAAAACTATTTTAAAACCTAATATGTGTGAACAAAAATTATAATAATAAAAAAATATATTTAATTCACGCACATCAAGTTTTTGGCGCCGTTGCCGGGGACTCGGTCTTCTCAAGAATGGTTGGAGTTACTTGTTAAATCATTGTGAAAAGTGTACAAAATTTTGTCTAGTTGTTTTTATTTGTCTCACATGATTAATTGAAAAAAATTATGTTAAGTCATGAGGATGGCTAGTTGTTTAAGTCATGAGCATAGGTTAAAGGCTTATGTTGGAGGGCCCGTTGATCAGAGTGAGGAGGTTGTTACCCTCCACCCTAGGAACAAATGAATGCGGGGTGGTGAGTCTAGCTGAAGACTCGTATATAAAATTAGCCCGTTTTGGTATATATATTGTGTCAGTTGTTTGTTTTTCTTTTTCAGGTTGCGGTTCGTTCTGGTCGCGAGGGATGTTAGTCTTGTTGCCGGCTCTCAGGTATGTTAGTTCAGCTATTTTCTTGGTAGGAGATGCTTCGTGAGTGTCCCGGGTTCAAGGAGTCCGTTTAATTCTCATTTTTATTTCCACCCTTTAGTTTCTAAATTAATTTTTGTACAAACTATGTTTCTCAAAATAAAAAAAAAATATATTTGAAAATCGAGCACTATCAACCGAAAAATCTGGCATTACCAGACCTGCTAGTGTCAGCCCCTTTGTAGAACCAATAATAGCACCCACCAATAATCCATTCAACCACTTTCCTTTAATCTCTCCTTTTTACTCTCTTGAACCCATTCAAAGCACTCACGAATCCCTTGCATTTCCTAGCTTCCTCCAAGATTACTAATTTCTTTCATCCCAACAATCATTTCAGGTACGAATCCTTCTCCTTCTTTGTTAAGTTCTTAAGTATTAGGGTTTGTTCTTCATGGTAGTTTATGTTTTGTTTTTAGGGCTTGGTCTAAATCACCCGATTCAAGCCCGTTTTTAGTGTTTTTTGTGTTGTTATTGACCATAAGTGACCGATTTACAAAACCCTAAGCAAAAAGATGAAAAAAATCGGGTTTTTGGGTGCGTTTTGAGCGATTTCGGGAATCTGGGTTACGTCACGCATGACCGTGCCAAGGGTTGGCACCATCGTGCCGTTCATAATTTTGTGACTGTCTTCATAATTGGCCCAGAAAATCGGTCAAGCACGATCGTGCCAAGGCCTGGCACGATCGTGCCCTTCATAAGAAATTCCAGATCTTCAACACTCGCCCAGAAATCGGTCAGAACCAGGTCAAGCACGATCGTGCCAAACCCAGGCACGACCATGCCACTTGAAGAATAAACCCAGAACTTCATATTTTTTCTAGAAACTTCATAAAATCTGTTGTTGTTCATCCACGCACGACCGTGCCAAACCCAGGCACGACCGTGCCAACTGTCCAGAGGTCCGTTTTTGTTTTAATTTTGTTGCTGAATAATTGCTGATTTTGTTCTATTCTTGCAGATGAATCACCCATTTCTTCGTTTCAGCGACAATGCCAGGGAAGGGCATTGTATTGCGAAGGTTGAAACGCTGTGGGCTTGTAGGCACTTAATCGAGCCTATGAGGACGCCGCAAACGTTCGACCTCGACCTACTCGGTCAGACTGAAAGTTTTGAGGAGCTCATGACCCCTCCTTGCTCTCCCTTTTCGCAATGGCGGAGCCCCAATATGTCGAGTTAGTTATCGAGTTTTTTGCCTCGTTCAGGTTTATCTTCCCTTGCCTTGATGTTTATGAGAAAAGAGTTGGTGTTAGTTACCGTCTGGGACGAAAGTGGCATTATCAATCGATCAGCAGGTTTGGTCAGATACTTGGATTATATGAGGAGGATGAGATCGAATCCGAGTTATTTCACGGCAGTCTGCAAGAATGGGAGGCTGATACGGATAAAGCAGCATTCTGGGATCAGATCATTGTACCGGGCCGGGCCTGGGATCTACGCCAAGCCAAAGCCACATGGATTCTTGACCCGTTGCACCGCATCATAGAGCAAGCCATCTTCCACGTAATCGGCGGTCGGGGTGATAGCACTGGAAATATCACCACCCGCGACCTTTTCCACCTCTATTGCATCATATCGGGGTCCACTGCAATGTCGCAGTTAGTGTTTCCAAAGGGGTATTGGGTCGACCCCCACATCGAGGATCTATGGTGGTGCATTCACCACCAAGTTAGCTAGGCACTACAGGGTGCGGTTGGATGATCTTACCGTAGCTTGTGATTATGGATTACTTGATGTGGCGCAGCTGACTACCATGCATATGATTCGCAAGGTTAATGGCATCCCAAAGTTGGTGGATCGATTGGGTAGGATTTGGGACTCACTCCCTGAGGGAGAAAGTGATCCAGAAGAGGGCGATGTTGGTGGAGCCGAGGACGTCCACATGCAAGATGCTCCAGGATTCGGGCCAGGTGAGGCTGCTGGGGGAGCAGACCCTCATCTTCAGATGGGTGAAATAGGCCAGGGTTTTGGAAGCCCAAGTTGGGAGCACTTGTTTGGTGGTTTTGGTGGTGGTTACAAGCAGCGTGCGTATGGTCCGCATGAACCGTCTAAAGTGGATCTTGGAGAAGAATGGATGAGCTAGCATTGGAGTAGCAAGCTGTACGACACGGCGTGGACTTGATCTGCGCTGAGCAGCATCGTCAGGGTAATTTTATGGAAGATATGTACGAGCAAAGTAGGCGTAGCTTCGACTGGTTATTTGGGTCTCAGCAACATCTAGCAAGCTCGCTCGGTCATCCGTACACACAGCCGCCGCCGCACTTCACTAGAAGATCCCGGTTTGACCACCGAGACGATACCGGTCCTTCAAGATCTGGCGGCCGACCCTAATCTTACAACTCCTGTCGTACTTTCATTTGCTATTTCGTGTTTGAGGGGTGTGCCATTTTGCACCGTCCGTACACCCCTCCGTTGTGATCTTTTATTTCTTTTTATTATGATTAGTGGTTTAAATAAACAAGGCAAGGGTACATGGGTTGGGTAATCTTTTGTGTATTTGATCTTGTTTACTAGTGTGTAGTTGCTTGGTTGAGAGGTTGGTTTGTTGGTTGCTTGGCGGTTCGTTGCGGTTGCTCCTTACTTGTCACATCGCTCCATTCATGCCATTTCATTTCAGGGGAGTTTTCGTGTTCCCATTTTCCTCCACTTTCATTATATATGTTTTCATATATTTGTTTTTGTGTACATCGAGGGCGATGTACATTTCAAGTGTGGGGAGGTGGTTTAGTGCTTGAGCTTTGTTGTCATGTTAAAAAAAATAAAAAAAAAATAAAAATAAAAAATAATAAAAATAAAAAATATAAAATAAAATAAAGCTCTCTTGAATGATTTTTTGTGGATTAATAATCAACCCAACATAATTTTTTATAAGAGCACTATTTTTTTGACAAATATATAAATGGTGAACGCAAAAAGGGCTCGCTCGCGTGAGGAATACCACAAAAAAAATTGTATACACTTGAGCATGAGAAATCAAGCGATTGACCTACTTGTTTGCCTTGCATATTTACCCAATACGCCCGTTTCCGTGAGTTATTTTTGAGCCTTTGTAGCTTTAGAATTATTTTTGCTCATGTTTTTTCGGGCAAAGATTGAGTGAGCCGGATGACTTTTGTGATTTAGAACTTGTGTTAGGTATACATTTCGAGGCCGCAAGGCGAATATATAGCATGAAAATGATTGAGGCACTAGGAAACCTTTTGTTTTTAACCAATTTTTATGTATTCCCTCACCCAAATCATTCCCTTAGTTAAACCAATTTGAGTCTTCCCCTTTCATTTCTTTTAAACCACTAAATAATAGCCACTTAGCCAAATTAGCCTTTTATATTTTAACCCATTTTTGTTTGGAAGCCTGGTTTGGTTAGCGATTAACTTATTACTTTTGTATAGTATCTTAGTTTATAGTTGCAACATCATGGGGTAGAGTTTTTATCTAAGTAGACGTACTTAGTTTCCCTCTCAAGCATGTGCAAAAAAAACGATTATAGTTAAAAAAAATAAAAAAAAGCCTTACCAAGTGGCTTCATTAGAGAAATTTTGGAGTGGAAAAGCTAAATCCGTTGATTAGCTCTCAGTTAAATAATATTAAATTGTATAATTCTTATTTTCTTTTGTTTCAAGTTAGTCGAACCGCCGGGTTACAAAAGTTTTAGCCACTTTAAATATTCACTTCCATACCCTTGACCCTAGCCAAGTTACAACCCGAATAAGACCTCGTGATTCATGTTATGTTTTTGTCGAGTGATTAAATTTGATCCTTTCACAAGCTTATGATATCACATAGTCATCATCGTGGCATCGAGTGTTTAACACATACTCCATAAATCGTATGTGCACCATATATTAGCCGAGTGTGTGTGAACATTGTGAGGATGTGAGGTAGACTTGTAGGGATTTCCAAGATGGACCATTGCTCAAAAACTTATCTTATATACCTTTTTGTTTTTTTTTCCATCATGTCGAGTAGTCCTTGATTGTTATAGCCCGAGTAATTTGTTTGTGCGTATAAAACGCTAGTTGAGGTTATTGCCATTTAGAGAGTTTTAGTTTGTTTTAGTTTGC
This sequence comes from Scalesia atractyloides, assembly GCA_947069175.1. Classification (NCBI taxonomy): domain Eukaryota; kingdom Viridiplantae; phylum Streptophyta; class Magnoliopsida; order Asterales; family Asteraceae; genus Scalesia; species Scalesia atractyloides. Next base: position 66,867,906 of record CAMTDV010000020.1, on the reverse strand, counting down.
TTGAGGACAAGCAAAGTTCAAGTGTGGAGATGTTTGATGTATAAGAATTTATACATCTTTAAAACGTCATATAGATCCCGTTTACGCAAGAACTTGTCGTATTTTCATTGATTTAGATACTCATTTGAGTTATTTGTGAAAATGCAGGTCCGGGCTTCGGCCCGGTAAAGAAACCAAGGCTTTTGGAGAAAATTGGAGCAAAAACGGAGTTTTCCAGCAAGCTGCCAGATATTGCACGACGGTGCCAAGCCAACCCTGATCGGCACTCTCATCAGCATGCTCAGATTCTAGGCGAACCAGGAAGATTTGATGACTGGCACGACCGTGCCAAAGCTTGGCATGACCGTGCCAAGCCAAACCACTCTGAGATCAGCTTATTCCGGGATCATTTCAGCCATTTTCGAATACTTTACCGGGAAGCACGACCATGCCAATGGTTGGCACAATCGTGCCAACTCAGAAACGTTGAGCGGGATTTTTCCCAAAATGGCTAGCAAACAAGTCAACACTTAAAAAAGGCACCTCACACTTACAAAGCACGCCCGTGCCAAATGCCCAGTAGCTTAAATACGTGAATTCAGCTCATTTGAAAGGGGGTGGGAGCATTTGGGTGGATTTCTCTCTCAAGAAGCTGATCTTGGAAGCTTGGAGATTGAAGAAGGAGCCTTTAGGAGGTTGTATCACTTGATAATCCAACTCATTTAGCTAATTACCTTGTCTTAAACACTAGTATTTCACTTGTTATTCATGCACAATCCATATTACTTTATGTTTGTCTTAGTTATCATGAGCCTTGTAGGCTAAACATTTGGTGTTGTCTAAACTAGCTTATGAATATGTGATAATCATGGAAGTTGATGTGGTGATTGTTTTTGTTAATCTTCATAGTAGTGCTTGAATCATGTCTTGGAGTTCTTATACATGCTTAAAGTCCTTGTTCTTGAATGTTTGGTCATAAGTATTTACATGTTGTGTTGGAAAGCCCATGTAAAGATTATGATTATTGAATCTTAGTAACTTGTTAGCATGATTCATAACATGAAACTAGGAATGGTAATTATTAACATGAGTTGAATGATGATTTGAACATGTGTAGAAATTCTTGCATTTAGCTTTGGAAAAATCATAATAATGTTTACTTGGATTCTATAGTTGTGTTTGTGTTAGATTGATGATTTTTGGCCAAGATTGTTATCTAGCATGACCATGCTTGTGGTTTTTTGTCAAGAACATGATGATAGTGCTACTTACTTGAAAGCAAGTTAGGGTGATTGTTATGTTGTTCATGGTAATTTTCCCAAACTTGTAGAGTTAGGAGTTTTGACAAACAAATAACTCTTGTTTAAAGGTTAACATTAACTAAGCAAGTGAGCTTCAAATAATAATTTTTAGGTGATTAGAGTGATTATTTCATTTTAGTTTTCCTAAGGTTTATTAAACTAGGAAACCTTGATTGGAGACTTAGTTAACTTAGAGCTTGCATCACCATTGATCCTCCACTTAGTTGTCACATGTTTGTTTGTGGATACTTAGTTTAGGCAACCCTTTCTTAGATATTGTCATTCTCTAGTTTAGTAGTAGTTTATTATTTTGCATGATAAATTAGGAACAAAACCAACTCATCAATTGAAAGGTTTAAAAGTAACAAAAATTTAGTACTGAGACACCGAGTCCAAGGATTGATATCCGGTTCTTACCAGTGAACTATACTACCACCTGACGGGTACACTTGCCCTATGTGTGTGTAGTTGGTTTTAAGTAAAAACTATTTTAAAACCTAATCTGTGTGAACAAAAATTATAATAATAAAAAAATATATTTAATTCACGCACATCATTCCCCCTGATGTCAGATTTTTCAACCCATTAAGTTTCAAAAGATATATGAATGTAGCTTTATTAAAAGCCTTGGTATAAAAATCTGCCTTTTGTTCATCAGTGTGGATCTTTTCGATTCTAACCAGCTTTCTCTCATGGCAATCACAGATAAAGTGATGGGGAATTTCAATATGTTTAGTTTTAGAGTGTTGAACCGGGTTTTTAGTTATATCAATGACCGCCTTGTTATCTACATATTAGGCGTGTCAAGAAACTGCAATCCATAGTCTCTCATATGTTGTTGTTTGCACAAGATTTAGGAACAAAAACTGGAAGCTGAAACGTATTCTACTTCGCAAATAGAGAGAGTGACTGTGGTTTTCTTCTTGCATTACCACGTTACTAATCGTGTTCCGAAGAACTAGCAACCGGTCGTTGTAGATTTAGCATTTAATTTGCAGCATCCGAAATCAGAATCAGAATATCCAGCGAGGTTGAAATCATCTTTTCGCGGATATCACAAGCCAGTGCTTGGGTAACCCTTCAAGAATCTGAAAATCCGCTTGATGATCTCCAAGTGTGGCACTCGTGGATTTGATTGATATCGGGTGCAAAGGCATGTTGGATACATGATATCCGGCCTTGATACTTTGAGATACATTAATGATCCAATCATCGATCTGTATAAGGTCTCATCGATCTTCACTCCTTGTATATCAGGTTCTATGCCATGATTAAGTACCAAGGGAGTAGATATTACTGACGATCCCGTCATATTGAATTTCTCCAAAACATCGTGAACGTACTTCGTCTGTGGATAAAGATACCATTAGGCAACTGATCGACCTGAAGTCCCAAGAAGAACTTCATTCCCTCATTGAACTCATTTCAAATTTCTTTTTCATAACCTCTTCAAATTGTTTGCACAACTCGTCATTTGTAGAACCTCATCCACATAGATTCGTACAATCAGCAAATGTCCGTTCACTTCTCGTGTGAAGAGAGTGCTATCAACAGTGCCTCTGATAAAACTCTTGCTTAACAGGTGTTGAGAGAGTGTCTCATACCAGGCTCTCGGGTTTTGGTGTAGACCATACAATGCCTTATCAAGTAAATAAACTATTCTTTAACATTAAGATGGTACACCTTAAAACCTTTTCATGACGCAAAAGCCAAGAATATACGGATGGCTTCTAGTCGAGCTAAAGCAGCATAAACCTCTGTGTAATCAATACCCTCCTGCTGATGAAAACCTTGGACAACCAGTTGAGCTTTATTGCATACTATGACTCCTCTATCGTCTATCTTACATATGAAGATCCACCTAGTACTAGTTGAATGTGATTATCAGGTAGATCTACAAGCTTCCAGACTCCAAGTTTTCTCAAATTGTTGCAGCTCTTCCTATATTGCGTTTACCCAGCTTTCTTCGGTAAGCGCTTATTTGTACGTTTAGGCTCAACCTGTGAAATAAAACAATTATATAAGATTTTTTCTTTAATAGGTGCAGTTATAGTATAAAAACAACTTATATCCTTATTGTCTGATTTCTCTTTTTACTCCAGCTTGCAACTCGTCAATAATATTCTCTTAAGGGTGATAAGACATCGATCCTCGGCATCACCTCATTAGAGACACTCACTTCATTCTCCAGATTCGTAATGTTCTGTTCAGCACCTGATTACTCATTAAAGCTTCATTCTGAATGCTAGGACCTGCAGATTTATTAAGTAAACTTGTAATCTACTCTGAACCTTCATCGGAACTAGATCCTCCATTATCATATGTTGGCTAACTATCAAAATCAGAATCATCTGTTTGATCAAAAGATGGTGTTGTGTTGTTTACATCTGGTTCGACTACGGCTTCTTATTGAGTGTTACTTGGACATGTTTCAAGATCATTTGTGCCAACTTGTGATTGTGAAATCACTATTGGTCTTAGAATTTGTTCCTGAGCAGATGATTGTTGTTGCTGATATAACAACACAAGCTCATTTTCAGTAGGTTCTTCTGGTAGTTCGAAATAATTCCAGAAACTCTCATAGTTAAACAACCAAGGATCACCAGGCTTCTATGTAGGAGACGTATATCTCTAGCAATCAACATGTTGAGCTAGAATAGCCCGGTTTATGATAGGTAAAAATACTGTTCTCAAAGGACTAGCATATCCCACAAAAAAATCCTCTAGAGACTTAACTCCAAATTTACCATGTCACACCCTAACCGATGGTGGAAACATCGGAGTGAGGCGAACGAGATTTGTCGAGACTTCATGACACTATTTTGACAATATTCAATTCAAAACCAATTTCATTCATTAATAGAAATTTTCAAGTAAATCACAAGAAATCAAAGTACAGCATCTGAAATTTCAAAGCACAACACAATTTAATAACAATACAATAACAAAATCTAGTATTTCTAGATGCTTTTCTAAGTCTTCCCTACTATTTTTGTCTATATCAACATCATCAACCTGCAACATGTTTAAAAGTATAGTTCAACACAAAAGCATTGGTGAGTACACAAGTTTAATATACCCTAGTATGTAAAAGGTTTAAACGAATCCGTATGGAAAAAATAGTTAACTAGATTAATGTAACATGGCATGCAATTTTACCAGTCAACCTCTTATTACCCATGAAATAAAGACTTGACATGACCACAAGACTACGGGCGTGCGTTACTCCTATAGTGCTATACATGTTTAGGGGAGGCTCGTACGAAATTAATGACAAGCGAATCACATAAGAATGTTCCAAGAATACAAATCAAGTATCACGTATTTAAGCATGCATGTATGGATTGTTTGTGTTTGAATAAAGAATTGTTGTGATTGTGTATTTTGATATGTTAAAAATATTTAACCCAAAAGCGTAAAGCGTAAAAATGGGATCGAGTGTACTCACGGTTTTGCAAAGCTTTCTTTGGTAATCCCGTGAAGAGTTGGAGATTTTGAAGGATGGAACACCGAGTTATCCTACATGAGGAAACGTAACGGAGGATTTCATCAGATATAGAATTAAAGTATGTAAAAGTATGTATTCAAGAAAGTAATTATCTAGCCTTAACACTCGATTTTGATACTATGTATCCCGTAGGGGTTGTTGTGATTTCATGGGTTAAGTGCCCATTAGAATCGTAACAAGAGGTTTAAGTCTTAGATAATATAACCTATTACCATGACAAGTAATCATGTCTATTATCATCAAGGATTTGGTTACGTACGTATATTTATATTATATAGTTTATAACTAATTCTAAGCTAAGTCCATCAAGAGTATTCATAAATTTTCATGTAAGTCAAGCATGGAGGTAGGAGGATAACCATCCTTTAACCTCTGTGTAGGATTCACCAATACACAAATCATTACAACGATGATTCGGATGGTCATGAATGAAAAAGGAAAGTACTTAACTAAAATTATGAGCAACCAAGTAAGCAAGCTAGGTGTGTGCATCCTGAACATGGAAACATTTGAGGACGTATCGTAGCCTTGCTACTCAAATGAAAGTTAAACAGTTTTAGTTGCTTAAATATAGAAAACATCAAGTGAGTTGGTGGAATGAGATTAGGATAGCCATAGCTTCCAAGTATTCACACCTTTACCAACACAAGTTTTGCCATAAACTTCATGGCTAGCTCGGATGGTTTCATCACTTGTGTGTGTATAACCCTATCCAAAACAAGAAGTTTAGAGGTGTTTACACCTCTTAAGCTTATAAAAGTCTGTCCCCAGCAAGTCCCATGACCTTAGATAGGTCTAAAAACGAGTAGGAATAAGATTAAGTTAAAAAAACATGATTTATAAAAGTTTATCAGAAGTTCTTCGAAAACATAAAGTTTGGACCTCAACATGGTGATGTTCCACATTAGTTTGTCATGGCAAACCTGTGGAAACTCTCGTAGAGGTGTTCCAAGCTTTGTAGAGGAAGAAGAAGTGAAGAGAATGGAAAGAAAAGTGAGCTTGAACTCACTTTTGTACTTAGAATGTTTCTGCCTTGCACTTGAATTTCTAGATATTGAGAGTATTTTGGAGTTTAGAGTATTTTGGAAGTGAAAAATGGTTGTGTGGAGGCTTTCTTTTATAATGGTTAAGTAGGGTTTTGGGGTTTAACGGAGGTTCAAGTTGATTAGGTGTGAAGAGAGGTGATGAAGAGAGGGAATTAACCCGCTGTGGATTCAGGCCCGTCGCATTACGCGACAGTGGAAAAGGGAGGGTGTCGCGTGGCGCGACGCCTCCTATTTTCGGCTGAAGTTTTTTATTTCACACTTTGACCCCTAGACTTCCTATAAAGCATCATTATATGCATAAACCCTAGTATTTAACATATTTTCAAGTATATAAAACGTGTATAAGTATAATTCGAGTATCAAGAATGTACGTACAAATGTTTGCAAGTATAATAAGTATCATTTTGCATATAAATGTCTAAATTGTAAGTATAACAAGCATGTATAAAGTATGAATTTTATTGCGATCAAAGTCTCAGATTATAGAGTTGGATTTGAAATATGAATAAGACACGAATACAAGTTTCCCAAACTAGAAATACGATTACACTTTCTATATAAGGAAAGTACAATAAGCGAGGCGTTACAATCTCCCCTACTTTAGGAAATTTCGTCCCGAAATTTATTCAAGAAGGAAGGTGTATCGAATAAGTGGGGGTACTTAGTCTTCATATCACCTTCGAGTTCCCAAGTAAACTCAGTGCCACGTTTTCCTTCCCATCGAACCTTGACTACGGGAATTTGACTGTGTCTCAATTACTTAATGCCTCGATCCATGATCTCGACATGTTTCTCCACGAAGTGTAGAGTCTCGTTGATTTGAAGATCTTCGAGTGAGACTTGAAGTCCTTCTTCAGCTAGAAACTTTTTTAAGATTTGAAACATGAAACGTTGGGTGAACGTTGTTGAGTTCTTGAGGTAGGTCCAGTCGATAAGCCACCTTGCCAATCCTTTCTAGAATTTTGAAAGGACCCACATAGCGAGGAACGAGTTTTCCATTCTTACCAAAACAAACTAAACCCTTCCAAGGAGATACCTTGAGAAGTACAAAGACACCAACGTTGAATTCCAAAGGTTTGCGTCACTTGTCATCGTAACTCTTTTGTCGGCTTCTGGCTTTGAGCAAGTTGTCTCGAGTCTGTAAGATCTTGTCCGTCGTCTCTTATATAAGCTCGGGACTGGTGATTTGAGCTTCTCTGATCTCGTGCCAACAAATAGGCGAACGACATTTACGACCATACAATGCCTCGAAAGGTGCCATTTGAATACTCGCATGGTAACTATTGTTGTATGAGAATTCGATCAAAGGCAAGTACATATCCCAGTTGCCACCAAAATCGATTACGCAAGAACAAACATATCCTCTAGAGTTTGGATAGTACGCTCGGTTTGACCGTCGGACTGAGGGTGGAAAGCGATACTAAGATTGAGATGAGTACCAATAGCGGATTGAAACGTTTGCCAAAGACGGGAGGTGAATCAACCATCATAGTCCTAGATGATGTCAATGGGAATGCCATGATAACAAATGACTTCATCTGTGTAGATATGAGCCAATTTCCCGACTTTGTAATCTTCACAAATAGGGAGGAAGTGAGTGGATTTGGTTAAACGGTCAATGATGACCCAGATGCTATCATGACTAGAAGAAGTATGAGGAAGTTTAGTGATGAAATCCATAGTTATACTCTCCCATTTTCAAACAAGGATTTCTGGTTGTTCGAGTAAGCCAGAGAGATGTTGATGTTCGACCTTTACCTTGGAGCATGTAAGGCATTTCGAAATGTAGGAGGTGATATCTTTCTTCATACCATGCCACCAGTAAGACGTACGAAGGTCTTGGTACATCTTATTATCGCCAGGATGTATAGAATAGCGGGATTTGTGAGCTTCTTGCATCAAGAGGTCACGAAGGTTGTCACGGTTTAGAATCTAGGCACGATTGAGATAGTAAAGGATACCATTAGGTTTGGATACGAGTTGATCTTTAGTACCACACTTCATCTCATTGTACATGTTATTCTCGTTACAGGTGAGTATTGTGCTTCATGAATGCGTTCACAAAGGCTATTTAAAATTTGAAAACAACGAATACTCTTCACGTGAGTTTGATGACTAAGAGCATCGGCCACGACATTCGCTTTACCAGGATGGTAGCGAATCTCACAATCGTAGTCGTTGAGCAAGTCTACCCATCGATGTTGACGCATGTTGAGTTCTTTTTGGTCAAAGATGTGTTGAAGGCTCTTATAGTCGGTGAAGACCACACACTTGGTACCATAAAGGTAGTGTCGCCATATCTTCATTCAAAAACAATTGTACCAAGTTATTGTGTGTAGTGTATTTTTTTCTCATGAATCTTGAGTTGTCTTGACGCGTAAGCGATAACCTTGTCCCGTTGCATAAGAACGCAACCAAGACCTTGGTTTGAAGCATCACAATACACGACGAAATCATCATTTCTGTTGGGAAGAGCGAGGATAAGAGCATTAAAAGCACGTCCCTGAGTGTTTGAAAAGACTCCTCTTGTTCGGAACCCCAAACAAAAGGTTTATCCTTTTGAGTCAAGGAGGTGAGAGGGACAACGATCTTGGAGAAGTTCGAAATGAAGTGACGATAGTAACCAGCTAAACCAAGAAAGGAACGAATTTCGGACGGAGACTTAGGAGTAATCCAACTCTTCACAGCTTCGATTTTGAAGGGTCGATGTGAATACCGAGTTCGTGACCACGTGACAAATGAATTGAACCTCTTTTAGCCAAAATTCACACTCGAGAATTTGCATAAAGATGCCCTATGCGCAAGAGTTGGAGGACAAGATACAAGTGTCGCTCGTGCTCTTCTTGTGTCTTGGAGTAGATAAGGATATCGTCAATGAAGACGATCACAAAACGATCGAGATAAGGTTTGCACACACGGTTCATCAAGTCCATGAAAACCGCAGGTGCGTTGGTCAAACCAAAAGGCATGACCACAAATTCGTAGTGCCCATAACGTGTACGGAATGCTGTTTTGGGTATATCTTCTTCTAGAACTCGAAGTTGATGATAACTTGAATGGAGAACAATCTTGGAAAAGCACGTTTCGCCTTGTAATTGATAGAAGAGATCATCAATGCGAGGAAGTGGATACCGATTTTTAACTGTAAGCTTGTTGAGCTCATGATAGTCAATGCACATCCGAAAGGATCCATCTTTCTTCTTGACGAACAGAACGGGAGTGCCCAAAGATAAGTACTAAGGCGTACAAAGCCTTTATCAAGAAGCTCTTGAAGTTGGCTGGATAACTCTTGCATTTCCAAGGGTGCTAGACGGTATGGAGGCTTTGCAACAGGTGTTGTGTCAGGAATGAGATCGAAACGAAAATCAACAGAATGAGGAGGAGTAAGTCCAGGTAGATCCTCAGGGAAGACGTCAGGAAAATCGCAAACTACAGGAACATCACTCACGCTTGGACCCTTATCTTTCTTTTCCACAACGTGGGCAAGGAAGGCGAAGTACTCTTTATGAAGTATTTGTTTGCTTGAATACCTGACATTAGCTTAAGACCTTTCGAAGGTTTCTCGCCATAGACACGTAAAGAATCATCATTAGGAAGGGGAAGACGAATAAACTTTTCAGAACAAACGACCTCAGCACGAACTCGCCTAAGCCAATCCATGACTATAATGATGTTGAAGCTACCCAATTGCATAGGTATGAGGTCGATTGAAAACGTATGGTCGTTAAGATTCAAGGAACACTTATAAAGGACATAATCGATAATGACAGACTTACCGTTGGCGACTTCAACTACGAATGGTTTGGGCAACTTAGAACATCTACACTTTAATAAAGGTTCGAATTCAATGGATACAAAACTTTATTCATGCCAGTATCAAATAAACACGATGCATAGACATTGTTAATAAGAAACGTACCATTGATGACGTCGTTGGCATTCTGAGCCTGAGCTGCAGTGATGATGAAGGCTTTACCACCCACTTGTTGTTGTTGCTGCTGGTTGTTGTTGTTGCGTTGGGGGCAGACGTTAGCGACATTATTAGGATCACCACACTTGAAGCAGGCTCGACCAGTGGTTGCTTGATGTTGGGCTTCGTTTGGTGCGGGGTTTTTGGTTATTACAACAGTTTGGTTTTGGTGTGCTAGTGGCTTTGGGCATTACGGTAGTGGGTGGCAAAATGTCCAAACCTATTGCAATTCGTGCATAGGCGGCATGGTGCATGAGCAGGGTGATGGTATTGGCATGTTCTATACTAGGGATGAGTCCCAGTGTATGCCCTTTTGGTAGGCTCAGGGTTGGTTGGTGCAATTTGTTGGATGGGTTGAGGGTTTGGCGGAGTGACTATTGCACAGTTTTGGCTTGAAACCTTACGCTTCTTGCCTTTGTTGTTGTTCCTTACGGTTTGGATGGTGTGGGTTCATTGATGGTATCGGTGGTGGATTGGTGAGCATTCTTTGATGAAACCTTGTCGGAGGTTCCATGAAGAACGCAGTTGTTGTTGAGTTTGGCGGCCAGGTGGTAGGTATCCTCGAGGTTTTAGGTGAGGCAGATTTAACAAGGTTCATGATTGAAGGGGGAAGGCATCGAGTACTTTGCGATAGCCTTGTCAATGGTGTCGACTTGCTAGTGCAAATCGTACTTAGTTGCTTAAACCAGGCTGTGAGGCCAGCGTTGTCATTCCCTACTTGCTTCAGATTCTAGAACTCATTCTCGAGCTTCTGATGCTCGTAGGGGGCAAAACTTGTCTTCCATCAATTTTTTGAGGTCGGCACAGGGGAGGGCATGAACGACTTCGTTCCCACGAGTGTTACACTCGGAGGTCCACCAACCAAGGGCTCTTGATCGGAAAACTCTTGTTACGTTGATGATTCGAAGGTGATCAGGATAACCACTTTGAAGGAATGTTACTTCAATGGCGTCAAACCGTCGAAGAAATTTAGTGGCATCCTCTTCGCTATTGAAGAGTAGGGGTTGCAAGAACAAAACTGCTTAAAAGTAAACACCAACTTAAGTGTTTCCACCTTGGAGTCAACAGATGAATGGGGTGAGTCGGTGTTTAGTGGGGGTTTTAAATTTTGCTGACGATGTCAGGGATGACTTTAGCCATTTGTTTCGCCATAAACCTTATGACTTCTTTCTTGGACATCGACTCATCATTGTTGGAACCCTTTTTGGAGCCTGAAGTTGACTTGAACTTCTTGTTTATGGTGCTAGAGTGTCATTGAGAAGACATCCAGAGAATCAAAAATAGCGGGGAAAGGATGAGACTTGATTATATTGTTGTTTATAAAAATCACGTTTTTGCATGTATACGCATGTAGGTATCACATAACACGTAAGGTTTCACATAGATGGCAATAGCATAATAAGTATTCAAAAGCATAAACATGTATGAATACGTAATGGAGTATAATTTTAGTTTGTTCACGAGAATTATTAATCTTTTTGGTTGCGAGAGACGTGCGAATTGTGCATCGGTTATGAAACAAACGAGGTAACAAGCATTAAAACACATAGAAATTGAGATAACATAAAAAGAGGCTTGATAAATATTGGAGTGTTTCGGGTTTAGAACTCCAACTATTCCAAAGTGAATGTAAGTCTTTCAAATTAGGGAGACATGTTTTGTCCTAATAGATAAAATACTCTCACCGAGGAGCGGTTAAGTATTTACCTTCAAGTTACTACATGTCCTTACTTGATTAGAATTCAAAACTTGGTGAATTGAAAATCGAGAATGGGACTAGTTAACAAGGTGCGGGTTTCACCCCTTACTTGCTAACATCGCACCTAAATGTGGTTGTTACTTACTAAACGAGGAGAAAATTTCGACTCGTTAGTAAGGTCACTAGACCAAAAAATGAAAATTTTCCATCAACATATGGATATCACTCCTAACTTGATGGCGTAATTTCGTGAAATCGTTTTACGCGGAATGAGGGATTTCCCCAAGAACTGTGGGCCATTGGGCCTATCTTGTGCAAATCGCCTCGTTGATAAAGTATGAGGTCTCAGTCTTCAAGCGTGTATTGTGGTTGCCTTAGGAAAGGCATGTATATTTTAAGACAAAATTAATAGTTGAGAAGCAATAAGAAGAATTAACATATTAAACAAGAATCAAGAATGGTAAAGGTTGGTACTTACTATAGACTATTCGAACATGGCAATTTTACGTAATTACTTATAGTTATGGCTCTGATACCATCTGTCACACCCGAACCGATAGCAGAACATCAGAGTAAAATGAAGAAATTGCTCGAGACTTCATAACACTATTGTCACAATATTTAATTCAAAACTGATTTCATTCATTATAGAAATTGTCAAGTACTGTCACACCTGGTCGTAGAGAAGCGCAAGTGTGTGACTATTAGGTAATCATTGCATCCAATATAGTAAACATATAAATTAACAACGATGCATGCCATTCATAAGTTTTGTTTCATATTTCAATCATCAAAAGTAAAGTCATATTGTTATCAGTTTCAGATCACCGTACAAACATGTGTTAAAAGACATTTCCAAAATAGGATAGTGTTTTCATCCAATTTCATGTTGAGGCTTTGACTCTATATACCCAAATGAAGTTGGGATATAAAAGGCAAACCCTCCAAAAGATAATACATCGTTGTCTTGACAGTTCCAAACCCGGATCCATCACCAGCTCAAGTCCTTCGCCTGAAACACATGTAATTTTAAAAGTCAAACATAAAGTTGGCGAGTTCATGTAGTTTAATGTTTTCATATCCAAATGTCATCTTTGAAAACCTGTATTGAAATCCAAGTTGTTATTAGCATCAATGAGTTAATTTAGGATCATCAGGTGTCGCGAGCACCTTGACATACTAGTGCCATAAGTAAGTAACCAAACCGAGACTTCTTGACATGTTGGATGCACAAAGCACTCCATGAGTATCCCAACCAGGAGTGAGCGGGTCCAAACTCAATAGATCTACCTCTTTTGCACCTTGTCACTAAGTGATTAATGGTTATACTGTTATTCCTACTTACGCACAGTGATCTGTTACTGCTAACTCATAGCTAACATACTGTTTTGACATGACATGTATTTCCCTCGATAGTTTAAAACAGAACTTAAGTAAGTAAAGGAGGACATGACTCAAAGTTTTTGCGTTCCTTTTAAGTCGTACAGTCTAACTTCGGTGTCCGCAACGTATGTAACCTACATGCGTAACTGGTTCATTAGATACCTAGGTCTTAATGGACCTTGTACACGTTGTTCATCTTGAATTCTTGTTATTTATTTACTTGTTATGATTGAACAACTTAGAATGTTATTATAGTGTTGGTAGTTTGTTTCTTCGATGAATATTGTTATATATATTTCTTATATATATATGTTACCGGGCCAGCCCATGTAATTTTAACTTTGGGCCTAGCCAGTTTTTTGTCATTGGGCCTAGCCATGTCTTTTTGCCTTTGGGCCTAGCCACGTCTTTTGGTCCTTGGGCTAGCCATGTCTTTTTGTCCTTGGGCCTACCCATGTCTTTTTTTGTTGTCTTTGGGCCTAAACCATGTCTTTTTGTCTTTGGCCTAGCCCAAGTTTTTTTTCTTTGGGCCTAGCCATGTCTTTTTATATCCTTGGGCCTAGCCCATGTATGTTTTTTATCCTTGGGCTAGCCATGTATTTTCTTGTATCCTTAGGCCTAGCCATGTATTTTTATATTGTTTTGGTCTTTATTAATTTTTGGGCCATCTCCATAAATGCTTATGGAATTTGGGCCTACACATTATTTTCACAATTTTGGTCTAGCCCAAATGTATATTATGTAAGCCCATTTTTATTATAAGTGTTTACTTATAATTTTTCTAACATTTTTATATACTTAACTTTCCGATTTTTCATCTCGATAATATAAAACAGGTTAAACGTCTAAATATATATTTAGACTCGTGTCGGCATTGTTTATTACATGTTTGTTTCGTCGAGAATCGTTCGTTGTCATCGACGTGAAGGTGTAATCTTATATGTCCGACTATTATTTGCCTTGTTCAATTGTCGATTTATTGTTTCGACGCTTTATGAGGATGTATTATTATGACACCAATGCTTAGTATATTGATTAAGTGTTTGTTTTTGTATAGATTGGGTATTTATTGTAAATACCTAGTTTCTAATACATACAGATACAATACACACATGTATACACATTATTTATTAGCACAATTATGCATACAACACTTTGTATTATTTTCCTTACAAGAATATATTTTTGTAAAAGTATTTATTTTTCTTGTAAATATATATGTGTGACTTTATTTAAACAATTGGTTATTTAGGAATAACCTTTGTTATTAGAGTCCACTTAATGACGTTTTAAGTTACTAATCACGTTTAGCCCCACTAATCACTCCACTAATCATGCTTTAATCGTGATTAGATTTTTAGAAAATTTTGCCATACTTTCCCCTAAACTATGGTGTTTTCCAGGTTTTAAAAACGTATTTAAAACCTGTTTAAACTCATCATCATCCTCAACAAACCATCTAATATTTATTTAACATAATCTACATATCATCATCCATGAATTTTGTTGTTAAAAACCCTAGTAAATCAAGAGGGTTTTTAGTGTTTATTATTCTTTTCAAAACAATACTTTAGTATGTTATTTAAACAAGTTCATGCATGTAACTCTTTGATTACTACACATTTTAATGTGATTACAACTTAAATACATATGTTTATTTCTTATAAAAATCATTCTTATGTATAAAAATTAGATTCAAGTTGTAGTATTTTACATGGATGATGTAAGTGATGATCTTGTTTAGATTTAAACCTTATCATTTTTAAATCCTTATTTTATACTAAATCACAAAAGATCGTCTTACTTTTATCTCATAATATCAACATAAATAACTTGAATATACAATCTAACCATCATATAAGCATGTATACAACACAAAATAATCAATATTTATTGTTATTAATATGTTATATTTTAGGGTTTTTGATGTATCTTTTCTTGATTTTCAAGATGATCAACTTGTACACTAATAATCTAAGCATAAAAATAAGTAAGATTATGGAGGAGATTAGCTCACAATGGGTGCACAAGCTTCTTGAAGATTTAGAAGAAAAGTAAGCTCTTTAGAAGGCCCTAATGAGCTCCCTCCATGCAAGCTTCCTTGAGGGTCTTGATTAAGCTTCAAATGGTGTGGAATGTGGTGTTCTAAGGTGGCTTAATGGTGGCTTAGGGTGGAGGTGGTGTAGCCGTGACCAAGAGGGGAAAAGGGAGAAGAAAGTGTTGTGAATTTTGTGAATGAAATGATAAGTAACCTTAGGAAATTGTTATATAAATCACATCATATCTTCAAGTCCATTAAGATCTAACAAACCATGCTTAACATCACCATTTTCAACCAAAATCAAGTGGGTGGGACCCACTTTGTGACCGTGTATATGAGGGGCGGGGGTGAAATGTAACTTTTATTTTCACCACATGTTAAAAAAGATAGATATTTTGGTGTTTAAATTAATTATGGTGATTAGGGTTAATCTTCTAGCATCTTAAGCATAAGACATGTGTTTAGGGTGTAGTAATATGGCATTTAATCCATATGATCCTCCAAAATAAGTTTCGGATGACGGATATGTCGCTAGATCGTTCATCGTCGAAGTATTCGCTAATAAACGGAACTATATATTTATTACCGGAAGCGTTTTATTTCGATTACCACAACTAATATGGTGTCAAATTAGTGCATTTCCGGTCCAAAAATATTCACGAGTAGTTCGCTAGATGAATACACGATGAATTAGGGTTGCCGATATGTCTTCACGTTCGACCGTTCGATCGATATCGGAACTTTTCTGAAAGTTGTGTTTCCGTGACCTCATGTTAGTTGAATGGATTCCGAGTTCCAAATAATGCTTAACTAGTTCATTAGACGCTTGGATGAGGCTATCGGCCACTAAAATATTCGTCGTTTCGACGATCGGCCGCTTTCCGGTCGAGTTGTGCGCTGTTTGACGAATGACCGGAAACGATGTGTTTTGTGCATTTTTGCTATTCTCACATTATTTTAGGATGTTTAATATTGTTTTATTCTTATCTTGACATCCGAAATCCTCCAAATCGGTCTTGCGGACAAATCGCCATTTGTCGCCTTTTTGGTCGAAACGGACAATTTTGAAATTTAGGTGATATGCCGGAAAGTTATGTGTTATTATAATAGTTGTTATCAAATATGTGTTTTCATTTGTATATGGACTCAGGTATGGCATTAACATGCCGTCATTTCTTGTTCGAATTCGTTTCAACGGGTTTTCCGACACGGTTAGTGTCACTGCATTTAGTGCATTCAGCACTTTCTACCAACACTTTTAGGGCATTGTTTTGGTCTGTTTCTCGTCGTAACGGAAACCAGTGTATGTTATGATCAGATTTACTTGCCCTAATAACGTACGACTCAGTTTTGAAATTAAATTACGATAATCATGCATGAGATTATAATACGAAATTAGTGATTACATTGTACGGAATTTCCAGTTATTTGCCAGTTGTCACATACTCCCCCTGTTAAAAAGAATTTCGTCCCGAAATTCAGCTTGAGGCACCCACTGAAGGAGTCTTCTCGAACAGGTGAGGGTATTTTGACTTGATTTGATCTTCACACTCCCACATATACTCGGGACCGTGACGCGAGTTCCAGCGTACCTTCACCAGTTTGATTTGACTTCTTCTTGTCCTTTGGACCTTCCAGTCCAAGACTTCAACTGGTTCTTTGGTGAATTGTAATTTGTCATCAACATGAATTTCATCTGCTGGAATGATAACGGTGTCATTTATTGGACTTTTCTTCAGATTGGACACATGAAAAGTGTGATGCACATTATTGAGTTCCTCTGGCAGTTTTAGCTTGTAGTCTACTGTACCAATCTTTGCCAGAATTTCAAAAGGTCCAATATATCTCGGGTTGAGCTTTCCGCGCTTCCCGAACCTAGCTACGCCTTTCCAGGGTGAGACCTTTAACAATACTTTGTCTCCCACCTCGAAGGATAATGGTTTGCGTCTTTGATCCGCGTAGCTCTTTTGTCTATCTCGGGCTGCTTTAATACGCTCACGTATCTTAAATATCTTGTCTGTGGTCTCTTGTACTAGTTCGGGACCAATAAGTTGTATGTCACCGACTTCCGCCCAACATAGCGGTGATCGGCACATTCGTCCATATAGTGCTTCGAATGGCGTGGCCTTGATACTGGTGTGATAACTGTTATTGTAGGAAAACTCTACCAACGGTAAATGAGTATCCCAATTTCCACCTAAATCCATCACACAGGCCCGAAGCATGTCTTCTAATGTTTGAATGGTTCGCTCGCTTTGACCATCGGTCTGCGGGTGAAAGGTTGTGCTTAAATCCAAGCGAGAACCAAATGAATTTTGAAATGATTGCCAGATACGCGATACAAAGCGACCATCTCTATCAGAGATTATCGAGATTGGCACACCATGACGTGCCACAATCTCCTTCAGGTACAGTTCCGCTAGTTTCTCCGTACTGTCTTTCTCTCGGATGGGTAGGAAGTGAGTTGATTTGGTTAGCCGGTCGATGATAACCCAGATCATGTCATGACCTCGAGAGGTCCGTGGTAGCTTTGTAATGAAATCCATTGATATCTGCTCCCACTTCCAAACCGGGATCTCTGGTTGTTGTAATAACCCAGATGGCTTTTGGTATTCGGCCTTGACCTTTGCACAAGTTTGGCATTTCCCAACATAGGTCGCAACATCTCTCTTGAGATTAGGCCACCAATAATATTCTCTCAGATCCTGGTACATTTTGTCCGATCCTGGGTGTATTGAGTACTTGGACTTGTGCGCTTTGTCTAGCACCAAATCTCACAACTCACCATAATAGGGAATCCAGATCCTCCCCATGAAATATAGAGTTCCATCCTTGTTCGGTTCCAATTGGTTTTCCATTCCGTTTAATGATTCAGCTGGAATGTTTTCCGGTTTCAATGCTTCTTGATGTGCTTCACGCACTCGTGTTGTGAAGTTCGTCTGGATTGTCATCTCCAATGCTCGCACCTGTAATGTTTTGACTCGTTCCTTTCTACTCAAAGCATCTGCTACAACATTTGCTTTGCCCGTGTGATACTTGATCTCACAGTAATAATCATTCAAAAGTTCCACCCAACGTCGTTGGCGCATATTCAGTTCTTTTTGGTTGAATATATGTTGAAGACTTTTATGATCAATGAATATGGTACACTTAGTGCCATATAGATAATGACGCAAGATCTTCAAGGCAAATACCACGGCACCTAACTCCAGGTCATGCGTGGTATAATTCCTTTCATGAACTTTCAACTATCGTGATGCGTACGCGATGACTTGTTCTCGTTGCATCAACACGCAACCTAAACCTTGATGTGATGCATCACAGTACACCACAAAGTCATCGATACCGTCCGGGAGGGATAGTATTGGTGCCTTGCATAGCTTCTCTTCTGATACTTGGAACGTCGATTCTTGCTTCTCTCCCCAATCAAACTTTTTATCCTTCTGGGTTAGCGAGGGTAGCGGTTGTGCAACCTTGGAGAAGTTTTCAATAAATCTCCTATAATATCCCGCTAATCCTAGGAATTGTCATATTTCTGTGGGAGTTCTTGGCGTGGTCCAATTCTTTATTGCCTCGATCTTCGAAGGGTCAACATGTATTCCGTTCTCGTTCACCACATGGCCAAGAAATTGCACCTCGCGAATCCAAAATTCGCATTTCGAGAACTTGACGTATAACTATTCTTTCTTCAGCAATTCCAAAATAAGTTCTCAGGTGTAGTTCGTGCTCTTTCTCGGTGCGTGAGTATATCAGTATATCATTTATGAAAACGATCACAAATTTGTCGAGGTATGGCTTACAAACTCGGTTCATCAAATCCATGAATACTGCAGGGGCGTTCGTTAGGCCAAAAGGCATAACAAGGAACTCGTAATGACCATAGCGAGTCCGAAACGTTGTCTTAGGAATGCTTTCCTCCTGGATTCTCAACTGATGATATCCGGATCTTAAATCAATCTTCGAGTAAAAACTCGATCCCTGTAACTGATCGAACAATCATCGGTTTGTGGTAATGGGTAGGTGTTCTTGATAGTTAACTTGTTTAACTCCCGGTAGTCGATACACATACGAAAGGTTCCGTTTTTCTTCTTTACGAACAACACTGGAGCTCCCCAAGGAGAGAAACTTGGTTGTATGAAACCTTTGTTGAGCAGCTCTTGCAACTGTGTAGATAATTCTTGCATTTCCGAGGGCGCTAGACGGTATGGAGCTTTTGCCACAAGTGCAGCTCCTGGCACTAGATCAATACGGAACTCGACTTGTCTCTAAGGGGGTAGTCCTGGAAAGTCTTCTGGAAAGACCTCGGGATATTCCCTCACTACAGGTATTTCTTCAATCGTGCGCTCCTCGGCCTTCTTATCCACCACGTGGGCAAGAAAAGCGATGCATCATTTCCTTAAATTTATGCGCCTTCATGCAATTTATGATTCGCAGAGGGGTGTCAAGCTTCTCACCATGAATCATCAAGTGTTCTCCGTTGGGTAAGGGGATGCGAATGATTTTCTCATGACATATAACCTCGGCTTGATTATTGGATAGCCAATCCATCCCGATAACATCAAAACTACCTAGTTGGACTGGTAATAGATCTATATCAAACCTTCGTTCACCCAACTCTAACGTACATTTCTTTATTATTTCTTTCGACTCTACTAATATTCCGTTAGCTAGCTCAATCGAGTAGGGAACATCTAGTTTACTTGACTTTACCCCAAGCATATCTCTAAACTCTTTTGAAATAAAACAGAAATCTGTCCCGGTATCAAAAAGAATAGATGCAAAGTGATCATTGATAGGGAACACGTTTGGATCCTGACGAGCATCCTTAGCTCCAATTACAAACGCTCTTCCCCATGCTTGATTCGCTTTAGGACAGTCTTTCTTGAAATGTCCTTTGTCTCAGCAACTGTAGCAAACTTGATCTTCAGTGTTGGCTCGGCACACATTGGTGCGATGTCCAATTTTTCCACATTTTCCACACTTGGGGCCTCGATATTCCCCGTGGTGGTGGAAAGGACATTTGGGACATTTCGGTGCGTCCCTAGTATAAGCTTTCTTAACCGTAGTGTTCGTGGTTGTGGTAACATATGCTTTGGTTTCCTTAACTTCCCTCGTGGCTTGTCTCTTGTTGTTGTTGTGGTTACCACGAGATCCTTTCTTGAAATGAGAAAATTTCCGTTTGTTGGAATAAGTGGTCTCCTCAGAAGGTTCTTTCTTGTTTCCACTATTCTTAGGCAACTTTCCCTGACGTACAACCTCTTCGATCAGACTGAAAGCTAGCTCAATAGCTTCCCCAATCTCTGTGGGTTTCAAATAGGTAACCAAACTCAGAATTTCAGGGGCAACTCCCCAAGTGTACCTCTCAATACGTTTAAATTCTGGTTCCACTAGATATGGCACCGCTCGGGATAAATCATGGAATCGCTGTGTATACCTAGAAACGTCTGAACCGACTATTTTTAGATTCTAGAATTCTGTCTCCAACTTTTGAATTTCTGATCTGGAACAACATTTATTCCTCATCATCTCCTTTATTTCCTCCCAGGTCAGGGCATATGCACCATCATCGCCCTTGGTTTGGACATGAAGGTTCCACCATGATAGAGCTCCATCCTCAAAGAGTCTGGTAACATAAGTGACTCTTAATTCAGCCGAGCACTTACTCATTCGGATGACTGAGTCTATCTTCTCAGTCCAGCGTACGAAGGCTACAGCGCCTCCGGTACCATCGAAGTTCAGAGGTTTACAGTCAAGAAACTGCTTATATGTGCAACCTGAAATCATTGGATACACCATTTAAGCATGAGTAAGTAGCACGAATAAGATGGATGAGAGTGTATCGATGTTTTATGAGAAACCGTGTATTACCAGTGGGATGATTTACTCCTGTTGAACCTCCTGTACCGCCGCTATGTTCAGAGCGGTTCGCCTCGTATTGTGCAATGGCTTGGGAGATACGTTCGTTCAGCTCCCTTATGTGGTGGGTAGGGTGTTATTGTTTGAACTTCTTCTGCGGGGAGACATTGTCTTCTAACACAATATTTCGCTCAATTAGCCGAATAATACTTGCATGTTATTATTACAATTTATTTATTTATTTATTATTTATTTATGTTTTTTATATGCAACAGCACATCGAAACATGATAAATAAATAAATGAATATATGCTAACGCCATACGCACATCCATCGTCATCATACACATAGCTCGCCACATCATAAAGTATAAATCATAATATCACCACGGTGTAATGCATCAATCATATAATCACCACATCATGACTTAATCAACCATAACATAAAAGAAATACAATGTAACATAAAGAAAATACACTTTTATACAATGACTATTTGTTACAATTTGTTACAGTTTGTTCGCGAAGAGCCAAAAAGGACTTAGGGGTACAGAACCCTAGTCAATACAAGTCTTTACATTACAAAAGTACCATTTTCTACTACATTGCTTCTTCACGTCAATAAGTTGTCTTCCAAAAGCTGGGATCTTCAAGGCTGAGTCTTCATGAGTTAAAACAACAAAAGTACAGCTGAACCCCAAAAGATATCTACAAACCTGCTACTGGGGTGGAGGGGGTGGTGGAAATGGTGACCGTGGGAACATGCTGTGATAGTAGGCCATCTCCTCCTCGAGGCTAGAAATGCGCCTAGTAGCATCCGTCTGAAATTGCTCTAGCTCCTGCACTCGTGCCTCGGACGGGCATGACGAGTGATGGAATGGGCAGTAAAAAGGTGGAGTCGGTGGTGGTGACAGGGGTAGTGGTGGTGATGATGGAGGTGGGTATGATGGTGGGGGTGGTATCGGTGATGACAGTGGTGGGGTTGGTGGGGGTGTCACTCTAGTAGTGGCGTGAGCAGTACGCTGCGACTCTAACTCCCAAATCCTACGAAAGATCAGAGAGAGCTGTAGGTCGTGTGAAGTCACCCTTTCCTCCACAGGAATCGGAGGAAAGTGTGAGGGATGATAAGGATCTGAAGGGCTCATGCCTGGTGGAGCTTTCGGGGTAAACATACCTGCTGGAAGTGGTGTGGGTCGTGGGTCATACATGGGGGGCACTCTATCAGAGAATGAAGGTCCTTGCATGTGAGAAGGCCCGGCTGTAGATGGGTTGAAAATAGGGTGGTACGTGGACCTCTCAGAAAAGTAGGCTGGTGGCTGCTCGGGGGCACGTGGAGTGCCGCTCAAAGAGTAGTAACGGGCAAGTCCTGTATAATGAATGGGTCCAGGGGTCGGGACTTTAACAGGGAAAAGATTGACGTGAGCTGGTGAGGCCACAGGGGGTGAATACATGGATGCAAGGGTGCCTGGGACGGCAGATGAAGCATCGCCCGCCTCATGCTCACTTGGAGCAGCATCAGTAGATGACAAGATGTCCACGACTGGAATACCTAGGGGTGGAATCTCGAGTATAGAGATATCGTCGAAGACCTTGCCATCTCTCAGGTCGTCCTCCATGTGCTCCACATGGAACACTGGTATCTCGTCGTCGTCATCATCCAAATCAATCACGGGAGGGACCACAGCAAGGGGCACGACCAGATGTACAATAGCGTGTTCACCCTTAGGGTGACCATGCACTATGATGTCTGCAGGGGTTTGAGGGACGGCCAATACGTCGTCTGCTGGAGGTGCATCTACCTCCATAGGATCGATCGGTGCTAGTGGTTGGAAGTCCCTATCGTCTCCATCTTCGGCTCCATCCCCTAAAGGTTGGGCCTCGGCAGCAGGATCATATCCATCATCGGATATATACTTCTCTGGGTCTTCCTCATAACTCGATGCTGAAGATATAATCCTGGCAAATAATTCGTACAATACATATATATACATGTTAGTAATTTATGATATATTTTAAATTAATCACCATTTCTCATGAAAAGCTTGTTCTCTTTTGTATTCCATGCAATCTTACTGTTTTGTGTCTATCCATTATTGACTACTCATGTATTGACTCTGCTCATTACTTATAGTTGAGTTCGTGTGATAGATCCTTGTGTTATAGTGACACAATGAAAACCTTTTTGTTATTTTGTTTTAATTCCAAAACATTTCTATCATCTTTTAAACCTTTGTTTTCATGTGTGAGCCCCTGGTGATTGTAACCAACTTTTAGTAAAAAGTTTTTCCTCGGTTCACTACAATCGGAGCACTGATACCAGCCTGTCACACCCGGGTCATAGCGGAAGCGCAAGTGTGTGACTATTAGGTAATCATTGCATCCAATAAGTAAATATAAATTAACAACGATGCATGCATTCATAAGTTTTCGTTTCATATTTACAATCATCAAAAGTAAAGTGATATTGTTATCAGTTTCAGATCACCCGTACAAACATAGTTTAAAAGACATTTTTCCAAAATAGGATAGTGTTTTCATCACAATTTCATGCTGAGCTTTGACCTCAATATACCCAAACGAAGTTGGGATATAAAAGGCAAACCCTCCAAAAGATAATACATCGTTTGTCTTGACAGTTCCCAAACCCAGATCCCATCACCAGCTCAAGTCCTGCGTCCTGAAACACATGTAATTTTAAAAAGTCAACATAAAGTTGGCGAGTTCATGTAGTTTAATGTTTTCGTATCCAAATGCCATCTTTGAAAACCTGTATTGAAATCCAAGTATGTTATTAGCATCAATAAGTTAATTTAGGATCTATCAGTGTGTCGCGAGCACCTGACATACTAGTTCCATAAGTAAGTAACCAAACCGAGACTTCTTTGACATGTTGGGATCACAAAAGCACTCCAATGGTATATCAACCAGGAGTGGAGCGGATCTCAAACTCAATAGATCTACCTCTTTTGCACCTTGGTCACTAAGTGATTAATGGTTACTACTGTTATTTCCTACTTACGCACAGTGATCTGTTATCTGCTAACTCATAGCTAACATACTGTTTTGACATGACATGTATTTCCCCTCGATAGTTTAAAACAAACTTAAAGTAAGTGAAAAAGGGACATAAACTACAGTTTTTGCGTTCCTTTTAAGTCGTACAGTACTAACTTTCGTTGTCCGCAACGTATGTAACCTACATGCGTATTGGTTTCATTAGACACCTAGGTCTTAGTGGACCTTGTACACATTGTTCATCTTGAATTCTTGTTATTTATTTACTTGTTATGATTGAAAAACTTAGAATGTTATTATAGTGTTGGTAGTTTGTTTCTTCGATGAATATTGTTATATATATTACTTAAATATATATATATATATATATATAATATATTATTGTTTTCAAACAATGTGTGAACTGGGCCTTGCCCTTCACATGTCATTGGGCCTAGCCCATGCCTTCTTGTTACCGGGCCTAGCCTATGTAATTTTTTACTTTGGGCCTAGCCCATGTTTTCTTGTCATTGGGTCTAGCCATGTCTTTTTGCCTTTGGGCCTAGCCCAGGTCTTTTTGTCCTTGGGCGTAGCCCATGTCTTTTTGTCTTTGGGCCTAGCCAGTGTCTTTTTGTCCTTGGGCCTAGCCGATGTCTTTTTTTTTGTCTTTGGGCCTAGCCATGTCTTTTTGTCTTGTGGCGGCTAGCCCATGTCTTTTTATATCCTTGGGCCTAGACCATGTATTTTTTTATCCTTGGGCCTAGCCCATGTATTTTTATATAGTTTTGGGCCTTTATTAGATTTTTGGGCCATCTCGATAAATGCTTATGGAATTTGGGCCTAACACATTATTTTCACAATTTTGGGCTTAGCCCAAATGTATATATATGTAAGCCCATTTTTATTATAAGTGTTTACTTATAATTTTTCTAACTTTTTATATACTTAACTTTCCGGATTTTTCATTTTGATAATATATAAACTAGTTAAACGTCTAAATATATATTTAGACTCGTTGTCGGCATTGTTTATTGCATGTTTGTTTTCGTCGAGAATCGTTCGTTGTCGTCGACGTGAAGGCGTAATCTTGAATGTCCGCCTATTGTTTGCCTTGTCTCAATTGTCTGATTTATTGTTTTGACGCTTTATGAGGATGTATTTATTATGACACCAATGCTTAGTATATTGATTAAGTGTTTGTTTTTGTATAAGATTGGGTATTTTATTGTGAATACCCTAGTTTCTAATACATACATATACAATACACACATGTATACATATTATTTATTAGCACAATTATGCATACAACACTTTGTATTATTTTCCTTACAAGATTATATTTTTGTAAAAGTATTTATTTTTCTTGTAAATATATATGTGTGACTTTATTTTAAACACTTGGTTATTTAGGAATAACCTTTGTTATTAGAGTCCACTTAATGACGTTTTAAGTTACTAATCACGTTTAGTCCCACTAATCATCTTTAATCGCAATTAGATTTTTAGAAAATTTCGCCATAGTTTTCCACGTTTTAAAAACGTATTTAAAACCTGTTTAAACTCATAATCATCCTCAACAAACCATCTAATATTTATTTAACATAATCTACATATCATCATCCATGAATTTTGTTGTTAAAAACCCTAGTAAATCAAGAGGGTTTTTAGTGTTGATTATTCTTTTCAAAACAATACTTTAGTATGTTATTTAAACAAGTTCATTTATGTAACTCTTGATTACTACACATTTAAATGTGATTAAAACTTAAATACATATGTTTTATTTCTTATAAAAATCATTCTTATGTATAAAAATTATATTTAAGTTGTAGTATTTTACATGGATGATGTAAGTGATGATCTTGTTTAGATTTAAACCTTATCATGTTTAAATCCTTATTTTTATATAAATCACACAAGATCATCTTACTTTTATCTCATACTATCAACATAAATAACTTCAATATACAATCTAACCATCATATAAGCATGTAATCAACAAATCAAAATTATATCAATATTTATTAATTATTATTATTATTATTATGTTGTATTTTAGGGTTTTTGATGTATCTTTTCTTGATTTTCAAGATGATCAACTTGTACACTAATAATCTAAGCATAAAAATAAGCTAGATTATGGAGGAGATTAGCTCACAATGGATGCACAAGCTTCTTGAAGATTTAGAAGAAAAGTAAGCTCCTTAGAAGGCCCTAATGAGCTCCCTCCATGCAAGCTTCCTTGAGGGTCTTGATTAAGCTTCAAATGGTTGGAATGTGGTGTTCTAAGGTGGCTTAATGGTGGCTTAGGGTGGAGGTGGTGTAGCCGTGACCAAGAGGGGGAAAAGGGAGAAGAAAGTGCTGTGTATTTTGTGAATGAAATGATAAGTAACCTTAGGGAATTATTATATATAATCACATCATATCTTCAAGTCCATCAAGATCTAACAAGCCATGCTTAACATCACCATTTTCAACCAAAATCAAGTGGGTGGGACCCACTTTGTGACCGTGTATATGAGGGGCGGGGGGTGAAATGTAACTTCTATTTTCACCACATGTTAAAAAAGATAGATATTTTGGTGTTTAAATTAATATGGTGATTAGGGTTAATCTTCTAGCATCCTTAAGCATAAGACATGTGTTTAGGGTGTAGTTAAATGGCATTTAATCCATATGATCCTCCAAAATAAGTTTCGGATGACGGATATGTCGATAGATCGTTCATCGTCGAAGTAATGGAACTATATATTTATTACCGGAAGCATTTGATTTCGATTACCACAACTAATATGGTGTCAAATTAGTGCATTTTCGGTCCAAAAATATTCACGACTAGTTCGTAGATGAATACACGATGAATTAGGGTTGCCGATATGTCTTCCGTTCGATGGATATCGGCATTTTTATGATCCGCCGTCGAACTTTCTGAAAGTTGTGTTTCTGTTACTTCATGTTAGTTGAATGGATTCCATGTTCCAAATAATGCTTAACTAGTTCACTAGATGCTCGGATGAGGCTATCGGCCACTAAAATATTCGTCGTTTCGACGATCGGCCGCTTTCCGGTCGAGTTGTGCGCTGTTTGACGAATGACCGGAAACGATGTGTTTTGTGCATTTTTGCTACTCTCACATTATTTAGGATGTTTAATATTGTTTTATTCTTATCTTGACATCCGGAATCCTCCAAATCGGTCTTGAGGACAAATCGTCATTTGTCGCCTTTTTGGTCGAAACGGACAATTTTGAAATTTAGGTGATATACCGGAAAGTTATGTATTATTATAATAGTTGTTCTCAAATATGTGTTTTCATTTGTATATGGACTCAGGTATGGCATTAACATGCCGTCATTTCTTGTTCGGATTCGTTTCAACAGGTTTCCGACACGGTTAGTGTCACCACATTTAGTGCATTCAGCACTTTCTACCAACACTTTTAGGGCATTGTTTTGGTCTGTTCTCGTCGTAACGGAAACCAGTATATCTTATGATCAGATTTACTTGCCCTAATAACGTACGACTCAGTTTTGAATTTAAATTACAATAATCATGAATGAGGTTATAATACGAATTTAGTGATTACATTGTACGGAATTTCCAGTTATTTGCCAGTTGTCACAAGTACATCACAAGAAATCAAAGTACAACATCTGAAATTTTAAAGTACAACATAATTTAGTAACAATACAATAACAAAATCTAGTATTTCTAGATGCGTTTCTAAGTCATCCCTGCTATATTTCCTCAATATCAACATCATCAACTTGCAACATGTTTAAAAGTATAGTTTGACACAAAAGCATTGGTGAGTACACAAGTTTAATATAGCATAAGTATGTAAAAGGTTTAAAGGAATCTGCATGGCAAAAATAGTTAACTAGAATTGTATTATAGAATGCAATTTTACCAGTCAACCCTCTGATTATCGCATGAAATAAAGACTTAACGTGACCACAAGACTACAAGCGGTGTGTTACTCCTATAGCTCTATACATGTTTAGGGGAGGCTCGTACGAAGTTAATGACAACCGAATCACCTAAGAATGTTTCAAGAATACATATCAAATATCACGTATTTTAAGCATGCATGTATGGATCGTTTGTGTTTGCATAAAGAATTGTTGTAATTTTGTATTTTGATATGTTAAAAATATTTAACCCAAAAGGTAAAGCGTAAAAATGGGATCGAGTGTACTCACGGTTTTCCAAAGCTTCCTTTGGTAATCCTGTGAAGAGTTGGAGATTTTGAAGGATGGAACACCGAGTTATCCTACATGAGGAAATGTACGTGTGTGAGTATTTGGATGTTAACGGAGGATTCAATCTAGAATTAAAGTATAAAAGTATGTATTCAAGAAAGTAATTATCTAGCCTTAACACTCGTTTTTGATACTATATATCCCATAGGGGTTGTTATGATTTCATGTGTTAAGTGCCCATTAGAATCGTAACGAGAGGTTTAAGTCTTAATAATATAACCTATTACCATGACAAGTAATCATGTCTATTATCATCAAGGATTTGGTTACGTATGTATATTTATATTCTATAGTTTATATACTAATTCTAAGCTAAGTCCATCAAGAGTATTCATAGATTGTCATGTAAGTTAAGCATGGAGGTAGAAGGATAACCGTCCTTTAACCTCTTTGCAAGATTCACCAATACACAAATCATTACAAGGATGATTCGGATGGTCATGAATGAAAAAGGAAAGTACTTAACTAAAATTATGAGCAACCAAGTAAGCAAGCTAAGTGCGTGCATCCCGAACATGGCAACGTTTGGGGACGTGTCGTAGTCTTGTTAATCAAATGAAAGTTGAACAAGTTTTAGTTGCTTAAATATAGAAAAAATCAAGTGAGTTGGTGGAATGAGATTAGGACAGTCATAGCTTCCAAGTATTCACACCTTTACCAAAATACAATTCTTGCCATAAACTTCATGGCTAGCTCAGATGGTTTCATCACTTGTGTGTGTATAACCCTATCCAAAACAGAAAGTTTAGAGGTGTTTGCACCTCTTAAGCTTATAAAAGTCTATCCCCAAAAAAGTCCCATGACCTTAGATAAGTCTAAGAACGAGTAGGAACAAGAGTAAGTTAAGAAAACATGATTTATAAAAGTTTATCAGAATTTCTTCCAAAACAGAAAGTTTGGACCTCAACATGGTGATGTTCCTCCTTGGTTTGCCATGGCAAACCTGTGGAAACTCTCCTAGAGGTGTTCCAAGATTTGTAGAGGAAGAAGAAGTTAAGAGAATGGAAAGAAAAGTGAGCTGAACTCACTTTTGTACTTAGAATGTTTCTGCCTTGCACTAGAATTTCTAGATGAGAGTATTTTGGAGGTTTAGATGAGTTTAGAAAGTCAAAATGGTTTTGTGGAGGCTTGCTTTTATTATGGTTAAGTAGAGTTTTGGGGTTTAATGGAGGTTCAAGTTGATTGGGTGCGAAGATAGGTGATAAAGATGGCCAATCTGCAGCTGGGAATTAAACAACAGAGGATTCAGGCCCGTCGCATTACGCGACAGTGGAAAGGGAGGGCGTCGCGTGGCGCGACGCCTACTATTTTCGGTTGAAGTTTTTTTATTTCACACTTTAACCCCTAGACTTCCTATAATTCATCATTATATGCATAAACCCTAGTATTTAACATATTTTCAAGTATATAAAACGTGTATAAGTATAACTCGAGTATCGAGAATGTACGTACAAATGTTTGCAAGTATAATAAGTATCATTTTGCATATAAATGTCTAAATTGTAAGTATAACAAGCATGTATAAAGTATGAACTTTATTACGATCAAAGTCTCAGGTTACAAAGTTGGATTTGAAATATCAATAAGACACGAATACAAGTTTCCAAAAATAGAAATACAATTACACTTTCTAAATAAGGAAAGTACAAAAAGCGAGGCGTTACAACCATTCGGGTCAATTACTATGCACGTAGATCCAAACGATTCTAAAAACTCCAAATTTGGTTTTCGCTAATTAAGCAACTGAAGTGTGTATTCTTATGAGCCTTGACTGTTAGCACTCGATTAAGCATGTAAAAACCAGTGGCAACCGCTTCCTTCCAAAAACTAACAGGTAGTTTAGAATCTGCGAGCAGTGTTGCATAGTATAGGGCGCGCTAAATTCATGAAGAATTCCTTTGTCGTTGCAAAACTCTTCCATTCTTTTGTTTTTGAATTCAGTACCATTGTCGCTACGAATTCTTCTTATCGGTAGATGGTACAAATTCTCCAACTTTCTGAAAAGGATCATCAGATTTTCAAATGTCTCGTATTTGGTTTCTAGAAATAGAACCCATGAAAATCTTGAGTAGTCATCAGTCACAACAAGACAATGTAGATCACTAGATATACTTTTCATGTTTATTGGCCCAAACAAATCCATACGTAACCTCTCTAGTGGCAGCTTGATAGGTTCGGGAGTTTTCTATGGTGAGATTTCTTGTGCTGCTTGCCCTTTTTACAACTGATACAATCATCACTCAAGTGGAAACTCTTAAGATTCACACCCTCCACTAGATTGTTGTGCAGCAGATAATTCATCTTCCGTAAACGTATATTCCCCATCTTTCGATGCCATAAGATAGATTCCTTTTTGTTGCCTTTGATACAAAACATTGAGCCGATTTAGTAGTAGTGGATGTGACGCTCATGTCAAGGACATAGAGATCATTTTCTCGTGGAGCGCGCATGAGGATCCACTCCTCAGAAATTTTGAATCCCGACTTCAGAATTAGTCATTCTTTATCCTTAAAGTGAGTTGTAAACTTCTTATCACAAATCTGTGAAATGCTTAGCAAGTTATTCTCTAATTCGACGATGTTGTTGACTTTATCAAAAGATACCACACCATTCGTGAGTATTCCCTCTCCAACTATTCGTCCTCCTTGAGTACCCACAAACCTTACATAGCCTCCAGTATTGATTTCACATCGTAAAGTGAGGCTAGCATTCCTGTCATGTGTCGAGAAGCTCCACTGTCCATTATCCACTTTGAAATGATTGACCTCGGGACCCCCTGCACATGTAATTAAGCAATTATTTAAATAGTGAAACCCAATCCTTCTCGGTCTTGGGTGGGTTTGGGATATCAAACTTTGGTCCACTAAGTGTTTCATCTTTGACTTCAACATCTGTCCAACCTTTGTCTCAGGTTTAACTTCTGATTTTGTTGGAACAGATGTTGTTTTCACTTTTGCAGAAGATGGTTTAGATTTCACCACCCAAGTTTGTGTTTTCAAAAACGCCTTTTGGAGTAGAATTTTGAATCCTTTTGTCCGTTCTTAGTTGATGATTCACCAACTTCAAAGTCTGAAGCTTTTAAAATTGTTGGTTTCACATCCTTGTTGGATTTCGTTATTTTTTTAAGATATGTGTAGGTACTTTCACACCCTGGTCGTAGCAGAAGCGCAAGTGTGTGACTATTAGGTAATCATTGCATCCAATATAGTAAACATTATAAATTAACAACGATGCATGCCATTCATAAGTTTCATTCTGATATTACAGTCATCAAAAGGTGAAATCACATTGTCATTTGTTCCATTTTTCCACTTACAAACATAGTTTTTGAAACACACGTTCCAAATAGGATATTGTTTTCATCACAAATTCATGTTGAGGCTTTGACCTCTATATACCCAAACGAGGTTGGGATATAAAAGGCAAACCCTCCAAAAGATAGTACACCGTTGTCTTGAAAATCCCATACCCGGATCCCATCACCAGCTCAAGTCCTGCGTCCTGAAATATATGTAATTTTAAAAAGTCAACATAAAGTTGGCGAGTTCATGTAGTTTAATGTTTTCATATAAAAATGTCATCCTTGAAAACTTGTATTGAAATCCAAGTATGTTATTAGCATCAATGAGCTAATTAAGGATCTATCAGTGTGTCGCGAGCACCCTGTAATACTTGTGCCATAAGTAAGTAACCAAACCGAGACTACTTTGACATCATTGGGATCACAAAAGCACTCCGAAGGGTATACCAACCAGGAGTGGAGCGGGTCTCAAACTCAATAGATCTACTTCTTTTGTACCTTGGTCACTAAGTAATTAATGGTTACTATTGTTATCATCCTACTTACGCACAATGATCTGTTATCTGCTAACATAGCTAACATACTGTTTTAACATGACATGTATTTCCCCTTGATAGTTTAAAACAAAACTTGAAATGAGTGAAGGAGGGACATGAACTCACAGTTTTTGCGTTCCATTAATTCGTACTATTTATCGATCGGTGTCTGCAACGTATGTAACCTACATGCGTATTGGGTTCATTCGACACCTAGGCCTCAATGGACCTAGTACTCGTTGTTCATCTTGAATTCTTGTTATGTATCTTTTCGTTATGATAGAACAACTTGAAATGTTATCATAATGTTGGTAGTTTGTTCGTTTGATTAATATTGTTATATAATTCTTAAAATTTATATATATATTATATATATAATATATATATATATATATATTATTGTTTTCAAATCATGTGTGAACTGGGCCTTGCCTTTCACATGTCATTGGGCCTAGCCCATGTTTTCTTGTCATTGGGCCTAGCCCATGTCATCTATGCCTTTGGGCCTAGCCCATGTTTTCTTGTCATTGGGCCTAGCCCATGTAATTTATGTCTTTGGGCCTAGCCCTCTAATCCTAGGAATTGTCGTATTTCTTTGGGGGTTCTTGGCGTGGTCCAGTTCTTTATGGCCTCGATTTCTCGAAGGGTCTACATGTATTCCGTTCTCGTTCACCACGTGTCTGAGAAATTGTACTTCACGAATCCAAAATTCGCATTTTGAGAACTTAGCATATAATTAATCCATCTTTAGCAATTCAAATATAGTTCTCATGTGTTATTCGTGTCCTTCCTCGGTTCGTGGGTATATCAATATGTCATCTATAAAGAAAAACGATCACGAACTTGTCGAGGTATGGCATACATACCCGGTTCATCAAACCCATAACTATTGCAGGGGCGTTTGTTAGACCAAAAGGCATAACAGGGAACTCATAATGCGTGTAGCGAGTCCTAAACGCCGTCTTAGGAATACTTTCCTCTTGGATTCTCAACTGATGATACCCGGATCTTAAAACGATCTCTGGATAAAAACTCGACCGTTGTAAGTGATCGAATAGATCATCAATCCTTGGTAATGGGTACGGTTTCTTGATGGTTAACTTGTTTAGTTCTCGGTAGCCTATGCACATTCGGAAGGTTCCATCCTTCTCCTCGACGAAAGGCACCGGAGCTCCCCATGGCAAAGAATTCGGTCTTATGAATCCTTTGTCTAACAACTTTTGAAGTCGTGTTGATAGCCTTTGCATTTATGACAGAGCTAATCGGTATGGAGGCTTCGCTACTGATGCGGCTCCTTGCACCAAATCAATGCGAAATTGGCGTATCGTTGCGGAGGTAATCTAGACAAGTCTACACAAAGACTTTGAGGGAATTCCTTCACAACGGTTATTTCCTCCAATTTTGGCTCCTCAGTTTTCTTGTCGACTACATGAGTTAGAAAGGCTATGCAACCTTTCTGTAGGCACTTCTGGCCTTCATGTAATTAATGATTCGAAAGGGCGTATCGTGCTTCTCTCCGTGTACTACCAATGTTTCTTCGTCTGGCAAGGGGATGCTAATAGTTTTCTCAGGACAACCTACTTCCGCTCGGTTATACGTCAACAAGTCTATGCCAGAAGCTATGTCTGTACAACCCAGATAAATGGGTAAAAGATTTTGATATTAAATTATTATCCTCCAAGTTCCAAAGTACATCCTTCTATAACTTCTCCTGACATTGACCAAATTTACCATTGGCAAATTTATAGATTGAGGGAACGTCTATCTCACTTGTCTCTAGGTCAAGTATATTTTGGAGTCTATGGAGATGAACTAGAATTAGCACAGGTATCCAACAAGATGGATGCGAGACGTTTGTTGATAGGAATCATGTTAGTGACCTTTTAATGATTTCCCATGACTCAGGGATCAAAACAGTGTATTTCGGATCTTTGGTAATTGCTTTCGGACCATCTTGGACTATTGTATTCGAATTGGGTACTGTTCCGAGTTGAACTCGAAAAAGGTGGGAAGTTATCCATAACAATTTTACAAACGATTGCATGGTTAGAATCGTGTGATTTTTAGAAAAAAAAATTACATTATATATCATTGGATTCGTATCAACGAGACGAGTCTAACGCTAATTCTCCATTAGCTAACTTGATAACGTGTCTAACTTACAAGACTCTAATTCGTGTATAAGCTTAACATCTAAAGACACTAGCTAAGCTCGATGTTGGTATCAAAAGAATTGACACGTAAAGAATGTAGAGTAGAACGTACGCATGACGACATCAGGATCTTGTGGGGTATCCATAGTTTCTGCTCACCCACACTTTAATTCACTTGCCTGATTCATTCTTGAGACATTCATGCTTGAAGTGGCCTTCATGCCACACTTAACATCCTTGTTCTTGGTTGAGTCTTACTAACTTATTGATTTTTGTTATGTCATTCACCACAGTTCTACTCTTGGCACTTTTGCAAGTGCCCTCTTGAGGAAGTTTTCACTTATCACTTTTAGGATTTCAGCAAGTTATTAGCACATTTCTTGGTGCTAGCATCAATTATGGCAGCCATTGCCTTCGTTTCTTTCATCACGGGAGTTATTTTTCGCTTCCCGTGCTAGTAGATTTCACATGCATTTCCTTGATAATTTCCCATTCTCACCGCATCCTTGGTGAGATTAACTGCGCGAGTTACTGTTTGGGTGATGAAGGTAGGGTGGGATGATGTGGTCATGTTTTGGTTCTTAAAGGCTAAACCCCAAATGTAGTGCTCAATGCGTTTGATATCAGGTGTTCCCCAGGTATGGAACAACCCTTGAGAGATCGTGAAAGCATCGAGTGTAACCAACAACGTTGGTTGTAATCATGATCTAGTCCTAGGATCTCGTTTCTACCCTTGGAATTCCAATTAGCGAGCAATACTCTTCTCGCATAAAATTTCTGAGTTCTCCCCATGATGACCTCTTCGTAGTATCACTCCTCAAAGTTTCTACTTGAGGATTTCACCAAGTTAATGCTGCATTTAGCAGGAGACTCTTTGTTTACCTAATTGTTTTCTAAGGAGTGCATTTACTCGCACTGCTAGCCGACTTCGTTGTCTTTATTTTGCGGACATAACCTAGCGCACCTCTCGCACTAGTGAGGTCTCGCGGCTTACATTCTAGAAAAGCCTTAGAATTTAAAACCTTGTTTGATTGCATCTTCAGGAGTAGCACTGCCACTCGTTCCCAATCTATTGGGATCCGAACCATTTGAACTACCGGTACCACCAGTTTCGTCACTAGTGTCGACTAAGTTACCCTCGTGTTGTGCGATTTTCACAATGTATGTCCTTCCATAAGAACTCTAGTTCGGCTTACCTAGTAAGTCATGGAGTAACTAACCCCTTTTGGGTGTAGGCCTTCCTTTTGGCGCCATGTTTCTTCTTAATACCCAAGATCCAAAGAAGCTAGACATATATTTGAATAAATATAGTCTACCATGCACCTAAGAATAAAGGATGCCATCGTTCATGGGAACCTCAAGATTCATTGTTCATACATGTTTGAAACAATGATAACGTGAACAAAACAATCCAAAATTCCTAGTACCTCTTGCGTGTATCAGCCATATGTCTAGGTGGAAAGAAAAATAACTCTTTAAGGTGGAGAAACCAAACGGTCATCTCCAACCCTATAGTATGTATTCCATACTTCATGGACCTTGATCGTCCAAAGTAGGAAAAAGAAAATCCTTCGCCACACCAACCCGTGTGACGATTACCTTGATATCCCTTGAGCTCCGTGAGCTCCAGCTAGATTGTCATAATTCCATAAACATCGGATATAAGGCAATGAGGGTGTTAAAACATGGCTCGTGCCATACCATCCCTTGGGATAAGACAAATGTCAAACGAAGGTATTTAGTGTAATCTTTTTCCAATAAATAAGAGGAGGTACCATAGACACCATAGAACCAACCCATGTACAAGGACTCTAGATCATTGAGGAAATATCCTCCTTAGGTGGCCAACCAGTTTTTGTTTGTTTAGATGACTAGTCTTAATTGACTCGATATAGATCTAATGTTAGATGCGAACAAATACGTGTGGTGTTTCTGTATCGTAGGGTGTTATAGCAACCACCCTCGTTAGTATCCCACTAGATAGAAACTCGAACAACTTAACAATTTCGAATGGGTAGTGATCATTAGCTTGACCCGCATAGCCCACCAGAATTCTCATCCACTGCAAGTTATTATTACGTGGGCCCCCGAAATAATAAATTGCCTTGCACGGTCTGTAACATTTGTCAAAAACGGGTTTCCAAAACCCGCTCCGTTTTGTAATCGAATATCAAGTTATAAATGTCACGTTATGTATTTATGATTATTGGATTTTTAATGATACATAATTAATAAACAAACTAAACTATAAAAATTAAAATTATTTTTGATAAAAAGTGAAAACAAAATAAATAAAAATAAAATGTTGCTGCCGGGACTCGAACCCGGGTCAGCCGGAATCTAAATCCAAAGACTTAACACACACCCGCATAACCACTCCGCCACTTGTTGTCTTCTGTCATCTCTAGGAAACAAATAACTCTTATACACAAACCTAGTTAAACCGGTTGCGCCAATTGAGAAACCGAAATCGGCAATTCAACCGTCTAATCGTTTGATTAATCGCACAATTCGCACAATTCAGGTTTATAACCGATGCACCGACGATTTTAATCAATTCGGATTTGAATGAACTTCAATTTTGATCATCATCGGTTTTTATAACCGAAAATAATCAAAGTCCAAATTACTTCAATCAAGACCCCTCTCGCGACTCAGAAACATCATACCAACTTTCCATTTCATTTTCGTCACACATTCGGTCCA
Organism: Scalesia atractyloides; assembly: GCA_947069175.1. NCBI lineage: Eukaryota > Viridiplantae > Streptophyta > Magnoliopsida > Asterales > Asteraceae > Scalesia > Scalesia atractyloides. The sequence continues at coordinate 66,831,172 of CAMTDV010000020.1, read as the reverse complement.
TCAGAACGCTTAAATCAACTCGCCGAAATTTCTGCAAGTTCGCCGGAAAACCGTATTCATCATCAAAACGGTAACTCTTTCAATACCGTCGTAGTCTAACAATTGTTAAGCTATTTCTAACTTAAACCTTTCAATTGAAATCGAATTCAGACACCGTTATCAGATAATTCCAGTTCGCCGGAAAATCTCTGGAAATCTTTATTTCCGTCTGTGAAACGGTAAGGACCTTCAATCACACTGTTAACGTTTGTTTATCACTTCAACTCCACGATTGGCTAATCAAAACGGTTAATTGTTTTGTTCAGTTGAAGTGCACAAAAACAGAGCCGACGCATTGCTGGAAACTCGTGATAAATCATTCCTACGGTATGTTTACTTCCAACACCGTCTCTGCTATTTCATTTCAGTCTTATGAATGATTGATAATCGTAAAAGCAAGAAACGGATTAGTAACACAGTCGACTGTAATTTGAGTGAAGAAGACGAAGATAGTTAAGTTATAAGTATAATTAAAATTGGTATTTTAAACGGGTTAGACACACAGTCCAGCAGTGGACTGTGTGCAAATAATACGCGCATGTCACGAGTTCGATTCCTGATACACGCATCCTTTATGTAATAAAATGCCTTTTTGATTAAAACTGAACCGGGTTAATCTTTGTTAGTTGTTAAGTATAATAAAAACCGAAATATTAACCAGGTTAGACACACAGTCCAGCGGTGGACTGTGTGCAACACTAACTCGCACGTCACGCGTTCGAGTCTGGTTAACAGCACCGATTCAATGATTTAAAATCTTTTTAAAGCAAATGAATTTTGAATAAATCGAATTAGTATATAAATATAATTAAAAACAAGATTATTTCGGGTTAGACGCGTAGCTCAGTTGGTAGAGCTGCGTGCACGTGTACGGGAGGTCTCGGGTTCGAGTCTCACCCAGCGCATACATGCACACTGACCGAACCGGTCAACAGGTCAACAAGTCAACGGTCAACGCAAAAATAAACAATTTTTTTATATTTTTATTTATATAATTTAATTTAAAAATCAATTAAAAATACTTAAAAATAATATTTTTAAAGATACAAAATAGCCTTAAACTCACAAAAATATATCTAAAAATTCCATTAAAATCCTTAATAAAATCCACTCATTTACTATATTTTTCCGTCATTATTTAGGTAAGTAATTCTCGTTGTTCAACTCTCCCGACTCGTGCGCATCTCATCATCTCCATTCAAACGCACCCAATGTGAGTGAATCTTTACAAATTCCCCGTTTTAATCACGTTTTGGGTTGTATCATGTGTCTTGCTATATATTATATTTAAATCATTGTGCATACATCATATCATGAACATGTGTATTCAGTTTGTTTCAACTGTTGTGTGGTTATCGTTAGATGCAATTTATTATTTTCAGTACATGCAATTTCATAGGCCGCCGCTCCCCATTACATTATGAGCGTTGAGCATGTTCCCCATTACATTATGAGCGTGAACCGGCGTGCCCACATACGATCGGCTCCGTTTGATTGAGCCTTGATCGCACAGACATTTTTCATTTTCAGTACATGCAATACGATCGGCTCCGTTTGATTGAGCCTTGATCGCACAGTTTCATTCATGTTATTTATCGTATGATGTTGGTATGTTAATGTATGCTATCATGTGTTATTGTATGTTATAGTTGTGATTGCTATTGCTACTGCTTGGTTATTTACATTTGCTCATTTATGATTATGCACAATTTTTCATTGATAAACTAATAAGTAAATCAATAATAAATGTTTATCTAACAAGGTTCACTCGCCAACTTATGTTGACCCAAAAACCCCCATTTTTACACATGATACAGGTGAACCAGCTGCAGCAAGAAACACCTAGGATTGGACTAGAAGAATAAAATGATTTAGAGTTTGGGATTGTTTTGCTTGGTTTATTTTCTTTGTATTGTATGGACATGTTTGGATATTTGGGAATGTAATTTTGACTTTAATAAATATGAAACATATTAGTAAATATCATGAGCTTTGGTGATAACCCAATTATGCCCCGACTCTTATTCCGTTGCGGGTCGGGTGTGACAGATTGGTATCAGAGCCATGACTATAGGGATATAGGATAGGTTATTAGACCCTTAGAGCCTATACTATAGTTGATTAGAAACTTATAAGATTTTTTGTGTTACATGCAAATTCATGATGTTTAATTTTATGTTAATGTACATTCAATGTTATGCAAGCATGTTCATAAGTATATATTATCATATAATGCCTATCATGAATCATATACTCATAACATATCACATCCATGAAAGCACACACCACATCATGATTGCTTTTACAATGATTTTTGTGTTTTCAAATCTCATCAAAGTGAGTTCTCATGACGGGCATGTAGTAACTGGAAGGGTACCAGTACCGGTAGTCGGAACGTCCTGTCTAGGCTGGCATTCGTATAAATCCAAAATAAAGGACCAGTTTGCCTACCTGGGGACTAACGATGAGAGTACGAAGTACCTTATTAGGCCAAAGCATGCTATACCAAACGTCGTGTGAGCTAACACCCACTTTGAGTTGTCATTGTGTCTACACCTGGACACATTCCGACCATACATCTCGTAAACATATTTTGTGGTTTGCATTCGGGTGATGCAAGTGTTAAATCGCCAATACTAATGTGAATCCTACCAAGCCAATAGCCATGGGGGCCCACATGACTATATAGGTGAAGGTATGGGGGACATTTGAGGCCCAACATGAGCAAACCCAAGACATCCTATGGATGTAGTTGCATTATTGATATTTATGTTATTTTCATTTTTCATAAAGACACATGACACCTAAAAAGACTCCATAAACTCACAATCTTCTTACGTATGTTCCTGTAGATGTCGTCCAGACAACAACGAAGGGGTAAAAGATCAGGAAGGTCTCAGGAACGCTTGGCCACACACATCGCGAAACAAATGGCCACGATACTGCCTGACATTGTGGTTCAAGTACAACAAGCTCTCGCCACAAATCCTACTAATCCTCCCCAACAGAATGACCAGAACATCGGCAACCCTCCTACCAGCAAGTGCACATACAAACATTTCAAATCTTGTGATCCTCCTAAATTGAAGGGACCGAAGGTGTCACTGCTCTCCTCCATTGGTTTGAGGAGATGGAAAACACTTTCCTCAACTGCGATTGTCCTGAGGATCGCAAGGTTCGATACGCCACCGGGAGACTATTTGGGGTAGCTCTCACTTGGTGGATACTGAAAAGGGAAGAGGGGTATTGATGATGCAATGGCTTTAACTTGGGAGGAGTTAAGGGAAATCATGACCAGGCGTTTCTGTCCTAGGAGTGAAATTAAAAAGTTGGAGGACGAATTTCATTCTTTAAAGCAGAAGGAGGGTGATCACACCACCTATAACAAGAGGTTCTTAGAGTTGAACCAAATGGTTCCAAATTTATTTACCCCAACTTATCGTTTGATCGAACATTATATTCGAGGACTTCCCTCGAAAATTCAAGATTCAGTTCTCAGCATTTCACCGGTAACACTTGAAGCTGCTATGGAGCTAGCAACTGAACTGACCGAGAACCGAATTCGCAACGGGAAGTTTAAAGAAGAGAAAAAGAAAGCCCCTGTTGAGGGTCAAACTTCAAACCATTCCATCTCCTCCTCTAAGTTTGCTAACAAGAGGAAGCGCAACACCAGAAACTTCGCCGTTACACAAACCAACTCCCCTGTTCCTGCTGCACCCATTACCCAAGTCGCCCCTTCACCTGCACCATACAAAAGACCCTACTCTGGCCCGTTACCAAAATGTAACCGTTGCCAATATCACCATTCTCCTGATTACCCTTGCCAGCATTGCACCGGTTGTGGTCGCGCGGGTCATACTGTTCAAACCTCCGCATGCCCCAGCGAACGAACCGCCACCAGCCTTCAACCCAAACCCACCAACAATTAATGGGTCAAGCCCAACAACCCCTACAATATCACCCCGCTCAACATTTAGCCCAAACATATTACCAACCCAACTATCCTATGGGTCAACCTATGCGGGCTTGCTACAATTGCGGAGACCCAAGCCATTTCAGAAACACTTGTCCAAGGTTGGTAAACATTATTCATGCTCAGGCCCAAGCCAACCCGGTGAATCAAGCGAACCAAGCTCCTTTCCCCCTGCAAGAGGAAGAGCTTTCAATATCAACGCTAATCAGGCTAGAGCTGACGGCAACGTGGTTAACGGTACGTTCCTTATAAATGGTAGATATGCCTCTATGTTATTTGATACTGGTGCGGATAGAAGTTTTGTGTCCTTAGAATTTGAACCTATCTTAAACCAAAATCGGGATAAGCACATGGAATCCATAACGGTAGAAGTTGCTGACGGGAAACCAGTTTCATTAAACTCTATTATACGCAACTGTACACTCACCTTAAACGACCACGATTTCTCAGTCGACCTTATTCCTATGAAGCTGGGAAGTTTTGATATCATAATTGGTTTGGATTGGCTCAGTCAACATCAGGCAGAAGTTGTATGTCGCGAAAAATTTATACGTATTCCTCTTTCAAACAGGTCAGACTCTTCGAATCCTTGGAGAAACCTCGTCGAAGGGGCTTAGCTTAATGTCATGTCTTCAAGCCCAAAAATATCTTCGCAAAAATTATGTCGCGTTTTTAGCTCATATCATCAACAAGGGAACCATGGAGAAGAAACTTGAAGACATCCCAGTAGTAAAAGATTTCCTGCAAGTTTTTCCTGATGACATTTCAGGACTTCCTCCAGTTAGAGAAGTCGAATTTCGTATTGATCTTATACCTGGTGCTACACCAGTTGCAAAGTCTCCTTATAGGTTAGCCCCCTCTGAAATGCAAGAGCTAGCCAGTCAATTACAAGAGTTACTGACAAGGGATTCATACGTCCTAGCTCCTCGCCTTGGGGTGCACCTGTCCTTTTTGTAAAGAAGAAAGATGGATCTTTTCGTATGTGCATCGCACTACAGAGAGCTCAACAAATTAACAATCAAGAATCGCTATCCTTTACCTCGCATTGATGATCTTCTTGACCAACTCCAAGGTGCCAGCTACTTTTCCAAAATCGACCTTCGATCTGGTTATCATCAACTTAGGGTACATGAAGAAGACGTCCCAAAGACCGCATTCCGAACTCGTTATGGTCATTATGAATTCATGGTCATGCCATTTGGTTTAACCAACGCTCTAGCAGTCTTCATGGACCTAATGAACAGAGTCTGCAAACCTTATCTTGATCGATTTGTTATAGTTTTCATCGACAACATTCTTATTTATTCAAGTCTAAGTCTGATCATGAGCGTCATCTTCGACTCATCCTTACACTTATAGAGAATGAAAAGCTTTACGCCAAATTCTCCAAATGCGAATTCTGGTTAAAAGAGGTGCAATTCCTCGGACATGTAGTCAATGACAAGGGAATACATGTCGACCCCTCAAAGATCAAAGCGGTACAAGAATGGCAAGCGCCACGTACACCAACCGAAGTAAGATCTTTTCTTGGTTTGGCTGGTTATTATCGTCGATTCATTTCAAACTTCTCTCGCATTGCTGTACCACTCACGGCTTTAACTCATAAGGGAAAAACCTTTCATATGGGGACCCAAGCAAGAAGAAGCCTTCCAAACTCTTAAACAAAAACTTTGTGATGCACCAATCCTCACTCTTCCTGAAGGTTGTGATGATTTTGTGGTCTATTGCGACCGTCAGGGCAAGGATTAGGCTGTGTTCTAATGCAAAGAGGAAAAGTTATAGCTTATGCCTCGAGACAACTCAAGACGCATGAGAAGAACTACACCACCCATGACCTAGAACTTGGAGCCTTGTGTTCGCTCTTAAGATATGGAGACATTATCTCTATGGTACTAAGTGTGAAATATACACCAACCACAAGATCTTCAACATATCTTCAATCAAAGGAGTTAAACATGAGGCAACGAAGATGGGTCGAACTTCTAAATGACTACGACTGTGAAATTCGATACCACCCTGGCAAAGCAAATGTGGTGGCTGATGCACTTAGTCGAAAGGGTTATGCGAACTCCATTCGTCTTCTATGTTCGCAAATCATAACTGACATTAAAGATCAAATTCGAGAAGCCCAACATGTTTCAGTAACGGAAGATGATGTACGAAAGGAGATGTCCTTGGAGCTGAACTTAAAATTGAAACTAAATCTGACGGTATTCTGTACTACCTAGATCGTATTGGATTCCTAACCACAACAATCTCGTGAAATTCTTATGAAGGAAGCTCACAAAACGCGATACTCTATACACCCAGGAGCCGATAAGATGTATCAAGACCTACGATATACCTATTGGTGGCCTGGAATGAAAAAGGATATTGGTGTTTTTGTTTCCAAGTGCCTTACATGTTCCAAGGTGAAAGCTGAACACCAAAGACCCTCAGGACTTCTGGTCCAACCTGAAATACCTGTATGGAAGTGGGAAAATATAACCATGGACTTCATTACCGGGTTACCTCGCACTTCTGGTGGGTATGACACTATATGGGTAATAATTGACCGACTTACAGAATAGCTCACTTTATTCCTATCCGCAAATATTTCAAGAAAAGAAAAGCTAGCTCGTATTTATATCAGCGAAACCGTAAGCCGACATGGGGTTCCGTTAAGCATTATTTCTGATCGTGATGGTCGTTTCACCTCACGAACATGGCAAGCAGTACAAGCCGCTATGGTACGCGATTAGATCTCAGTACCGCCTATCATCCTCAAACTGATGGTCAATCTGAACGCACCATTCAAACTCTTGAAGATATGCTACAGCATGTGTTATAGACTTCAAGGGAAATTGGGACGCTCATCTACCATTAGTTGAATTTTAGTACAACAACAGCTATCATTCAAGTATCGGCATGGCACCTTTTGAAGCCTTATATGGTGTAAGTGCCGATCTCCAGTATGTTGGCACGAAATTGGGAGCTCAAATCACTGGTCCAGAATTGATCCAAGAAACCACAGACAAGAACCATCAAATCCGAAACAATCTTCTAGCGGCTCAAAGTCGTCAAAAGAGTTATGCAGATAAACGACGGAAGCCTTTAGAGTTTAACATTGGTGATCATGTACTTCTAAAAGTATGGAAGGGAGTAGTTCGTTTTGGTCAAAAAGGCAAGCTAGCACCACGCTACGTAGGACCTTTCAAGATACTCGAAAGAGTAGGACCTGTAGCATACAAGCTTGACCTACCAGAAGATCTCAACAGGATTCATCCCACATCCCACGTATCAAACTTGAAGAAGTGCCTCCTGATGAAAACCTCCACATTCCTCTGGAAGATATTCAGATTTATGAATCTATGCATTTTATTGAAAGACCAGTAGAGATCGTGGACTTCGGAGAGAAACGTCTACGACGAAGTCGCATTCCAATTGTTAGGGTACGCTGGGAGTCGAAACGGGGACCTGAGTTTACTTGGGAACGTGAAGACTCAATGCGTGAAAAATACCCGCATCTTTTTCCTACTACTTCTACTACTTAAATTTCGGGACGAAATTCCTAAAAGTAGGGGATACTGTAACATTTGTCAAAAACGGGTTTCCAAAACCCGCTCCGTTTTGTAATCGAATATCAAGTTATAAATGTCACTTATGTATTTATGATTATTTTGATTTTTAATGATACATAATTAATAAACAAACTAAACTATAAAAATTATTTTTGATAAAAAGTGAAAACAAAATAAATAAAAATAAAATGTTGCTGCCGGGACTCGAACCCGGGTCAGCAGGAATCTAAATCCAAAGACTTAACACACACCGCATAACCACTCCGCCACTTGTTGTTTTCTGTCATCTCTAGGAAACAAATAACTCTTATACACAAACCTAGTTAAACCGGTTGCCCCAACTGAGAAACCGAAATCGGCAATTCAACCGTCTAATCGTTTGATTAATCGCACAATTCAGGTTTATAACCGATGCACCGACGATTTTAATCAATTCGGATTTGAATGAACTTCAATTTTGATCATCATCGGTTTTTATAACCGAAAATAATCAAAGTCCAAATTACTTCAATCAAGACCCCTCTCGCGACTCAGAAACATCATACCAACTTTCCATGTCATTTTCGTCACACATTCGGTCCATCAGAACGCTTAAATCAACTCGCCGGAAATTTCTGCAAGTTCGCCGGAAAACCGTATTCATCATCAAAACGGTAATTCTTTCAATACCGTCGTAGTCTAACAATTGTTAAGCTATTTCTAACTTAAACCTTTCAATTGAAATCGAATTCAGACACTGTTATCAGATAATTCCAGTTCGCCGGAAAATCTCTGGAAATCTTTATTTCCGTCTGTGAAACGGTAAGGACCTTCAATCACACTGTTAACGTTTGTTTATCACTTCAATTCCACGATTGGCTAATCAAAACGGTTAATTGTTTTGTTCAGTTGAAGTGCACAAAAACATAGCCGACGCATTGCCGGAAACTCTGTGATAAATCATTCCTACGGTATGTTTACTTCCAACACCGTCTCTGCTATTTCATTTCAGTCTATGAATGATTGATAATCGTAAAAGCAAGAAACGGATTAGTAACACAATCGATGTAATTTGAGTGAAGAAGACGAAGATAGTTAAGTTATAAGTATAATTAAAATTGGTATTTTAAACGGGTTAGACACACAGTCTAGTGGTGGACTGTGTGCAAATAATACGCGCATGTCACGAGTTCGATTCCTGATACACGCATCCTTTATGTAATAAAATGCCTTTTTGATTAAAACTGAACCGGGTTAATCTTTGTTAGTTGTTAAGTATAATAAAAACCGAAATATTAACCAGGTTAGACACACAGTCCAGCGGTGGACTGTATGCAACACTAACTCGCACGTCACGCGTTCGAGTCTGGTTAACAGCACCGGTTCGATGATTTAAAATCTTTTTAAAGCAAATGAATTTTGAATAAATCGAATTAGTATATAAATATAATTAAAAACAAGATTATTTCGGGTTAGACCGTAGCTCAGTTGGTAGAGCTGCGTGCACGCGTACGGGAGGTCTCGGGTTCGAGTCTCACCCAGGGCATACATGCACACTGACCGAACCGGTCAACAGGTCAACAAGTCAACGGTCAACGGTCAACGCAAAAATAAACAATTTTTTTATATTTTTATTTATATAATTTAATTTAAAAATAAATTAAAAATACTTAAAAATAATATTTTTAAAGATAGAAAATAGCCTTAAACTCACAAAAATATATCTAAAAATTCCATTAAAATCCTTAATAAAATCCACTCATTTACTATATTTTTCCGTCATTATTTAGGTTAGTAATTCTCGTTGTTCAACTCTCCCGACTCGTGCGCATCTCATCATCTCCATTCAAACCACCCAATGTGAGTGAATCTTTACAAATTCCCCGTTTTAATCACGTTTTGGGGTGTATCATGTGTCTTGCTATATATTATATTTAAATCATTGTGCATACATCATATCATGAACATGTGTATTCAGTTTGTTTCAACTGTTGTGTGGTTATCGTTAGATGCAATTTATTATTTTCAGTACATGCAATTTCATAGGCCGCCGCTCCCCATTACATTATGAGCGTTGAGCATGTTCCCCATTACATTATGAGCGTGAACCTGGCGTGCCCACATACGATCGGCTCCGTTTGATTGAGCCTTGATCGCACAGACATTTTTCATTTTCAGTACATGCAATACGATCGGCTCCGTTGATTGAGCCTTGATCGCACAGTTTCATTCATGTTATTTATCGTATGATGCTTGGTATGTTAATGTATGCTATCATGTGTTATTGTATGTTATAGTTGTGATTGCTATTGCTACTGCTTGGTTATTTACATTTGCTCATTTATGATTATGCAAATTTTTCATTGATAAACTAATAAGTAAATCAATAATAAATGTTTATCTAACAAGGTTCACTCGCCAACTTATGTTGACCCAAAAACCCCCATTTTTACACATGATACAGGTGAACCAGCTGCAGCAAGAAACACCTAGTATTGGACTAGAAGAATAAAATGATTTAGAGTTTGGGATTGTTTTGCTTGGTTTATTTTCTTTGTATTGTATGGACATGTTTGGATATTTGGGAATGTAATTTTGACTTTAAAAATATGAAACATTTAGTAAATATCATGAGCTTTGGTGATAACCCAATTATGCCCCGACTCTTATTCCGTTGCGGGTCGGGGTGTGACACGGTCACCCTAGTTGTTCTACCGTTCAAAGACGACGATCAGTCAAGAGAGGACGCTATTGTCTACATACATTCAACATGAAGAGACCTTCATGATGGTCCACGTGTTATCGTCCATTGACATTACTCACAAAAGGACACGTCGTTAGACAAATTTAGAAATAGAGAGAATTAGAAACAATTGCAACCGGAGGGGTACCTTCAAGAAGAGTACTTCACCTTCCTTGTCTGGACAAGAGTGTCATCATTCATGATTAATATGGGTCACAGGGACTTCGTCTCGCTAATAGAGTTGTCGTCCAAGGCTACCACCTCCGCCTCTTCGTCACTACCAAAGCTAAGCATCTCCGCATCTGTGGGAAAAGCAACTACCTTATGTGGAATCGAACCTAAGGTCTCACTTAGGAACCACGTTCGCCATAAGCTCCGCAATAGACGCAAGGTCGATATTCTCATTGTGCGAGCCAAGGATAATAATAATACCCATACTCAAAGGTATTTTGTTCTTGGTAAATATTCCGTACAACACATATATAAATAAATTATATATATAAAATCACATAAATCCTATCTAGCTTGGATTTCTATCTTTTGTAATGTGTCCACGACACATAGTCTTATTATGTAATGTGTCTATTTCTCATAGACTAATTATGTATTGATCCTGCTCATTACTTATAGTTGAGCTTGTGTGATAGATCCTTCTATTATCGTGACACAATGAAAACCTTTTTGTTATCTTGTTATAATTCCAAAACATTTCTATTATGTTTTGAACTTTGTTTTCATGTGTGAGCCCCTGGTGATTGTAGACCAACTTTTAATAAAAAGTTTTCCCCGGTTCACTACAATCGGAGCTCTGATACCAACCTGTCACACCCTGGTCGTAGCGGAAGCGCAAGTGTGTGACTATTAGGTAATCATTGCATCCAATATAGTAAACATTATAAATTAACAATGATGCATGCCATTCATAAGTTTTGTTCTGATATTACAGTCATCAAAAGGTGAAATCACATTGTCATTTGTTTCATTTTTCCACTTACAAACATAGTTTTTGAAACACACGTTCCAAAATAGGATATTGTTTTCATCACAAATTCATGTTGAGGCTTTGACCTCTATATACCCAAACGAGGTTGGGATATAAAAGGCAAACCCTCCAAAAGATAGTACATCGTTGTCTTGACAAATCCCATACCCGGATCCCATCACCAGCTCAAGTCCTGCGTCCTGAAATACATGTAATTCTAAAAAGTCAACATAAAGTTGGCGAGTTCATGTAAATGTTTTCGTATCAAAATGTCATCCTTGAAAACCTGTATTGAAATCCAAGTATGTTACTAGCATCAATAAGTTAATTAAGGATCTATCAGTGCGTCGCGAGCACCCTGACATACTTGTGCCATAAGTAAGTAACCAAACCGAGACTACTTTGACATCATTGGGATCACAAAAGCACTCGGAAGGGTATACCAACCAGGAGTGGAACGGGTCTCAAACTCAATAGATCTACTTCTTTTGCACCTTGGTCACTAAGTGATTAATGGTTACTATTGTTATCATCCTCCTTACGCACAGTGATCTGTTATCTGCTAACTCATAGCTAACATACTGTTTTAACATGACATGTATTTCCCCACGATAGTTTAAAACAAAACTTGAAATGAGTGAAAGTAGGGACATGAACTCACAGGTTTTGCGTTCCGTTAATTCATACTATTTATCGATCGGTGTCCGCAACGTATGTAACCTACATGCGTATTGGGTTCATTAGACACCTAGGCCTCAATGGACCTAGTACTTGTTGTTCATCTTGAATTCTTGTTATGTATCTTTTCGTTATGATCGAACAACTTGAAATGTTATCATAGTGTTGGTAGTTTGTTCGTTCGATTAATATTCTTATATATATTTCTTAAAATATATATATATATTATATATATATTATTGTTTTCAAATCATATGTGAACTGGGTCTTGCCCTTCACATATCATTGGGCCTAGCCCATGTTTTCTTGTCATTGGGCCTAGCCCATGTCATCTATGCATTTAGGCCTAGCCATTGTTTTCTTGTCCTTGGGCCTAGCCCATGTTTTCTTGTCATTGGGCATAGCCCATGTAATTTATGTCTTTGGGCCTAGCCCATGTATTTTATATCTTTGGGCCTAGCCCACGTATTCTTATATGTTTTTGGGCTTTTATTAGTTTTTGGGCCTCATCCATAAATATTATGGAATTTGGGCCTAGTATATGATTTTTACAATTTGGGTCTAGCCCAAATGTATATATATATATATAAGCTCATTTTTATTATAAGTATTTACTTATAATTTTTCAGACTTTTAATATACTTATCTTTCTGGATTTTTGGTTTCGATAACATATATTTACTTATAATTTTTCAGACTTTTAATATACTTATCTTTCTGGATTTTTGGTTTCGATAACATATATATATATATATATGTTGAACGTTTAAATATATTTTTAGACTCGTCGTCGGCGTCGTTTATTACGTGTTTGCTTTCTCGAGAATCGCCCGTTACCGTAACGACCTTTCGTGCCGGTGATTCACCCGTTGGTCGTCGATGTGATGGTGAAATCTTGAATGTTCGCCTATTGTTCGCATTGCTTTAATTGTCCGATTTATTGTTTCGACGCATTGTGAGAATATATTTATTTTGCTACCAATACTTGGTGTATTGTTCAAGTGTTTGTATTTTGTATAAGATTGGGTATCTTATTGTGAATACCCTAAGTTTCTAATACATACACATACAATACATATGTGTACACATACAATTTTATTTGCAACAATCGTATAAATCTATATACTTGTATTATTTCCAAGTAACAATATATATTTATAAAAGCATTTATTTTTACTTATAAATATATATTTGTAGCTTTGTTTAAACACTTGGTTATTTAGAGATAACCTTTTTCATTAAAGTCCACTTAATGATGATTTAAGTCACCATCCATGACTTTTTATGGTTTAAAATCTTGGTAAATCAAGTGGGTTTTTAATATTTATTAGCCTTTTCAAATCAATACTTTAGCATGTTGTTTAAACAAGTTCATGCATGTAACCCTTGATTTCTACACATTTTAATATGATTACAACTTAAATACATATGGTTACTTCTTATAAAATCATTCATATGTATAAAAATTATCTTTAAGTTGTAGTATTTTAAATGGATGATGTGTTGATGATCTTGTTTAGATTTAAACCTTATCATGTTTAAATCTTTATTTTTACACTAAATCACACAAGATCATGCAACTTTTAACATAAACAACTTCAACATGAACTCTAACAATCATATAAGCATATAATCAACACAAAATAAACAATATTTGTGTTATTATTATGTTGTGTTTTAGGGTTTTGATATATCTTTTCTTGATTTTCAAGATGATCAACTTGTACACTAATAATCTAAGCATAAAAATAAGCTAGATTATGGGGGAGTGTAGCTCACAATGGGTGCACAAGTTTCTTGAAGATTATGGAAGAAAAAAGCTCCTTAAGTATCCCTAATGATCATCATCCATGCAAGCTTCTTTAGAGGTCTTGATTAGGCTTTAAATGGTATAAAATGTGGTGTTTTGTGGTGGCTAAATGGTGGCTTATGGTGGTGATATGTAGCCGTGTATAAGGGGGAAGAACAAGGGAGGAAAGTTGCAAATTTTTGTTGTGAAGAAAATGATAAGAATTAGTTAAATCATGATATATATTTCCAATCTTTCAAGTCTTCCATCAACATCTAACACCCATACTTAAGATCACCATTTTTCAACAAAATCAATTTGGTGGAGCCCACATGGGGGGTTAAGTGTAAATATTTATTATAACATGTGTTTTTTATTAGATATTTAGTAATTAATTTAAGTATGGTGATTGGGGGTTGATCTTGTATCATTAGCAAATAACTAGGGTTTAGAGTGTTATTATATGCCAATTAATCCACTTGATCCCCTAATATAAGTTTCGGATGACGGAAATGTCGTTAGATCGTTAATCGACGCAATATTCGCTAATAAACGAACTTAATTATTTAGTACCGGAAGCTTTTGTTTTCGACCACCACAATTGTTATGGTGTCTACTTAGTGCACTTTCGACCTAAAAATATGTCTAACTAGTTTGCTAGACGAATATACGATGAGCTAGGATGCCGAAATGTCTTTCGCTCGATCGTCGATCGATATCGGCACTATTATATTCCGCCGTCGAACTTTTTGAAAGTTGTGTTTCCGTGACCTCATATTAGTTTAATGGATTCCGAGTTCCAAATAGGCTTAACTAGTTCACTAGATGCCCAGATGAGGCTATCGGCGACTAAAATATTCGTCGTTTCGACGATCGGCCGCTTTTCGGTCGAGTTGTGCACTGTTTGCCGAATGATCGGAAACGATGTGTTTTTGTGCTTTCTTGCTATTCTCACATTATTTAAGGATGTTTAACATTGTTATATTCTTATCTTGACATCCGGAATCCTCCAAATTAGTCTTGCGGACAAATCGCCATTTGTCGCCTTTTTGGTCAAAACGGATAATTTTGCAATTTAGGCGTTATACTGGAAAGTTATGTATTATTGTAATAGTTGTTCTCAAATATGCATTTTCATTTGTATAGGAACTCAGGTATGGCATTAACATGTCGTTATTCCTTGTTCTGATTCGTTTTAGCGGTTTACCGACAAAGTTAGTGTCACCGTAATTAGTGCGTCCAGCACTTTCTACCAACACTTTTTACTGCATTGTTTTTGTCTCTTTCTCGTCGTAACGGAAACCTGTATATGTTATGATCAGATTTACTTGCCCTAATGACGTACGACTAAGTTTTGAAATTAAATTATGCTAACTATGCATGATAGTATACTATGAAATCAGTGATTAAATTGTATGGAATTACCGGTTATTTGCCATTTGTCACAGGTACAAACTTAGGGGTTTTTTGTTTCACATCTTCTGTAGACTTCTTCACACTATAAGCAGGTTTTGGGTTGTTTTGAGTACATCCTTGTACAATGTGCCCGACTTTGTGGCATTTGTAGCATGTCTTGTTATCATTTTCATCATATGAATCCAAAGCCTATTCACAGGGTTTCTTTTCTACATAAAATTCATCATTTGATTGATCTTTAGTCAGACTTTCTTTCTCATTAACCGTACTTGTTCCGAAAACAAATTCAATTTTCTTTTTGTAATCTGGTTTTCAAAACCTGTAGTTATTTTTCTTCTTGTCAAAACCCAAACCATTCCTTTTGTTCTCAGGATAATCTCTTCCCTTTCAATGGTAATTAATATAAACTTTCTTTGGTTTTGAATAGTAAGCTACACTTTGCTTTTCAAGAACAGAAAGACTAACTTCGACTAATTTGAACAATTTATGAACTCTATCAAAATTTACGTTATGAATTGGAAATTCCTCATCAAAATACAGTTTGTGTGATCCATTCATTTTGTAAATTACCACATTAGGATCATCATTCAGACTATTTTCTGAAGTTGAAATGTAATTTTTATGAAAACTTTCTTCATTTTGAGAACGAGAACTTGATTCAGATCTTTCCAAATTTGACTCAGCACTTTCAAAATCAGTTTTATCAAATTCATTTCCTAAAACATTTTCGACAACTTTTTTCACAACATCTTACTAACATTCATAAGTCACGTTAATGTTTTCAGGTAGCTCATCTTCTTGTTGTTTAGTTTTTAGCTTTAAATTGAGCACCTTTCCACCCATCTTGATACTTTTTAGCATAATTGTTCCACATTGGGGGTGGAAACTTATTATAACCCAGACCTTTGTTTTGTTTTTCAAATTCATTTTCTTCCTATTTAGTTTTCTATATTTATTGTGGAAGAATATGATCAATCCATATGAGGACGTTGAGTAATTAATCAACAATTTGTTGACTCGTTCAGACTCAATCTTTATGGCTTCAAGTTCAATTTTAAGCTTAGCAATGGTGTCTATGTGGATATTAATTGCCATTTGTTTATCTATTACTGTAGCTTTTAGCATTGATTTTATTGCCATGACCTCTTTACTGACTTGTTGAAATTGTTTGATTGATTTACTCAGTTTATCATAAGCAACTTGGTGTCTCTTAAGTCACTTGACAAGTTATCGGTCTGTTTTTTTAGTTCTTTAAATTTTAAATCCTTTTCTGAGCATTCCTTGCATGGCTCCAAGCATTTCATGCATGGTTTCTCAACTTCTTTGATTACAACCTTAACCTCTTCTTTAATCAACTCAATGACCGACTCTTTCACTTCATGACTCTCCTCAGGAACTACCTATTGTAACTGAGCCATCATGGCTTTATCAACGATTTCCTTCAGATTTTCATTGTTCATCTCCTTTGTGACATCAATAATTTCTTCTACTGGCTTCTTGGATTCTTTTGTCTTTGGCATGCATTGGCATTGGCTTGAAGCTCCAAAGAAACCTACAAAAGAATTATAAACATTAGGAGGAATCATGGATCTAAAAGCATGATGCAATATGTCTTCCTCAGCCCAATGTTCATAGTAAATCGCTTCAGCACACTCTTCAGCACTAGTGTCAGGTGTTTCATCAAACACAACCTCACATTCTTCATTCGAACTTTACTCAATAACCTCATCAAACACTGCTTTTTTTATTATCTCAGCAAGTAATGCCAAACTCTCATTCTTAGGAATATAGTTATTCCAGTTAAACCCCTTGTCCTCTTGAGTCCCCATGAGTGCCTTGTTTAATTTTGCCAAACCGTCCTTAATGGCGATAAGCTTTGAGGAGGAGAAGTCTTATGATAGATTGCTTTCTTGTAGTAATCATCAGCAAACGATTATGATTACCCTAGACTTCTCGGTTCGGGCACTCTCGCTTAAAGTGACCCTTTTCCCGGCATTTAAAAATGTCACCTTCACTTTATCAAATCCCAGTTTACCATATGGTCCTCCCAAACTGTTACGCCCTGGAATTTCCATGAAGCGCTGGGCTCTTCTAACTATACTAGCCATACACCATTTAATGTCTATTAGTTCAAGTTCTTCAGAGTCGCTTTGATCGTAATCCTCTTTTGTCATGTTAGGATTCCCGATCTTACCGACTACAATTCTCTTATAAGATTCAAGCAAAATTTGGTTAGTTGTATTTTTCAGTGAGGTCTTGTGCATTTTCCAAATTAACAGCTATGTTGCACTGAAGAACACTCTGATTTTGATTTGGTTGGTTGTTCTGGCAAGTGTTGTAGTTGTTAGAGCTCTAAGATGATTGTGGAGTACTAGGAGTATTCGGATCATAACTCGGGAATGAAGTAAACCCGGTACTACTACTTGAATTGTTTGACGAGTTGTTAGCACTGAAAGCTGTTTGAATCTTCGGCCTTTGGTTATTGGCACTGGCACTTCCTTTAAAGTACATATTAACGTCTTGTTGTGCATGTACACTTCTGGATTTTGCTATCTTTTGTAGATCCAATTTGTGACCTTCAAGCTTCTCAATAAATTTTGCGAGACTCAACGTGTTGTTGTAGTCAGGACTGTTCTTTAGTTTCATAAGATAAGTTGACCATTTGCCCTCTAGTGCATCAGCTAACTTATCTACCAGTTCTTCGTTATCATTGTTAACCCCCAACCATTTCATTTTGACAATGAGGTGACAATACCTCTTGATCATCTGTTTCATCAACTCGCCCTTCAATGAATGAAAGATATCGAATTCTTTCTTCAACAGTGCTTGCTTGCTCTTAATCTCTGTGCACTTCCTTGAAACTTGACCTTGAGCGCATTCCAGATGGATTGAGTGTAATCTTCATGTTGTAATAGCGTGAAAATATCTTCCTTAATTGCCTGTTGTAAGATATTTATCATCTTCTTTTCACGAGAGAATAACACCTTTTCTTGTTCATTATATTGCATTATTCCTTTCTCTAAACCATTTTCTCCCGTCGGAATCTTGTACCCTTCCTCTATCGTATACCAACAGTCGAGATAGTTGGCTTGAACCCAATTTGTAAATCTTTCATGCCATCCCTTATAATCTTCAAGATACATCAATTTCGGTGGCTTAGTCATAGTGCCCATTTCATTATCTAAGTTCAAGGTTTGGTCGGTTACGGTTAAAACAGCGGATGAAGCAAATGCGTTAAAGAATTCGTTCTCCATTTCTACGAAAAAATTAAACAAATATAAGTTTTGTGCGAAGTGGTTTAGTGCGGAGTGACACTTCGTGCAAATTGAACTGAAATGTTTAAAAAAATAGGTTTTAATCACTTCGTATGATCTGGTACTCACTTCGTGCGAAGTGGTAAAGCAATGTCACTTTGTGCGAAGTGTGGGTTCAACTCGTGCGAAGGGTACTTAAAATTTCACTTTTTTGCAATTTTCGACATGATTTCAATTGTTTTTAGCTCTTGTTTTTCAAGGGTTTATCTAAACTGGTTTTTACATATTATACTGAAAAATCAGTCAAATTGTCATGAATTCGTTTCAAAAAGTGAAAAATAAGAAGAATGAGTAGAATAAGAAGTCTTCAAAGGTTGAATCTTGATCAATTGTCTTCAAATCAGGCCTCCATGGCTCTAATACCACTTGCAGCGGCAAAAGCATGAGAAAAACAGTGAATACAGCAATGTAAACGTAAAGAAGTTGGTGATGATGGTGTTTCATATGTTCCTTCAGATACTGATGAGGTGATTGAGAAGCCAGTTAGGAGAACAATACGTGTTAAGAGTAAGTCAAATATTCAGAAGAAAACAACTGGGTCTCCTGCGACAAAGAAAGCACATAGAAAGTTTTTAAAAGTCAGGAAGACACCTGAAGTGGAAGCTGCTACAAATGTTGAATCTGTTATTCCACCTTCACCACAACATGTACAACAAGCACCAATTACACCACCATTTATTACAATACCAATACGTCAACCACCAACATCACCACAACATGTTATACCACCATCACAGCCAGCTTCAACACCAAAACAACCAACACCTCCTGTGAATGAACGATTTCCTGATGATTTTGGTGAAATTCCTTTTAAAGGTGGATTTGATGCAGATCTTTTCAATGACAAAAGAGTAGCTGAGCTTGAAATCTGAATCAAAGCATACAAAGATAGGATTAAACAGCTTGAAACTAAGAATATGGAGCTAGTGGCTTTGCTTACAAGTGTTACTGCTGAAAAAGAAAAAGTACACAGAGTTGTCAAAGACCTTGAGGTTGAGAAGATGGAGAATGCAGAAAAATTTGATATGTTATTCAAAGTGTTGGAAAAGAAATTCAGCATGAATTCTATCTCTGAATATGACGATATAAAGACTGAAGAGGCTATGGCTAAATCTGCTGAGCGTGCGCGTAAAGCAGAAGCTGCAGCAATGCGAAAGGGAAAAAACAAAATTGATGAAATCCCAGTTATTGTTCAAACAAAGCCTGAATTAGTAGTTGTTGAGACTGAAGCTGAGGTGGTTATACTGATAGGGCCTGAAAAAGAAGTTAAAGCTGAAATTGAACCTAAACCGGTCAACTATGTAATGATTGGTGAACCTATTTATGTTCCTGAGGTTTCTGCAAAGCAAAAGTACTTAGAAAGAAAGAAGTTGGAAGCTGATAAAGAGGTTGAAGAGCTGGAAAAAGAGATTGATGATTTTGATGAGAATGATGATGCAGATGTTGACAATGATGGTAAAAAGGACGATGATGACAAGGGTGATGACGATGACAACACCCAGGGTGGAACAGGTGTGAAAGTGGTGGATGCTAAAGTGAATGAATCATTTGATTATGATACTTTTTTGTTGGATAATGTGAATGAAGAGCGATAAGCTGATAGATAGGAGGAGACGAAGGAACTTGTACATGATACTGAGCAATACGGAATCCTCACAGTTGCATCTTTAATAGTTGTTCCGGGTGTGCCAAAACCAAAGATTTTCTATTTAGAGCATGATTTTGAAGAAGGTGAATTCGTACATAACTACACAAAGGAAGAGATTGCCAAAATGCTAGGTGTGGACGAAGAATCTTTCGAGCTTGATTTTAAAGAGGAACTAAACAGTATAAGTGCTTCTAAGCCTGAAGATTATGTATACAAGTATGTAGTTGAAGTTGATAACTATAACAAGGTTGTCGTGAAGGATGATTTTGATGACGAACCTGAAAAATATACCGGTGAAGGTACAAATGACTTCCCAACCTTCCAGGAGTTGTTTAATGAAGCTATGGATGATCTGTTGTAGTGTGGAGTTGAAGAGATGGTAAAAGAAGGCTGTATTCCTAAAAGATTATCTAAAGAAGAAATTCTGAAGCGAAAAAGTCGTGGTTTAAAGAATTACCCAAAAAAGGAAGTTCAGACGTCCACTGGCTTTCTTTACTCGTGATCAAGATAAATCCTTGGGGGATATTCTCAGTTGGGATGGATTGAAGATTTGTACGTATATACGATCACGAGAGAGTTTGGTGTACAGTATTTTAGATACTTATCTGATATCAAGACGTTACTATTCTGGGATGTAGAAGAATTGGTAGAAACAATGATGATCAATTACGAGATGAAGCTACATGATCAACGATTGTGAAAACTGATCAAGTACGAAGCTGCTCACGGTTTCAATCACTAGAAACCGCATATACCAAAGAAGAGATCAAAGTTAATCCGGTGAGAAAAGAGAAAGATGTGACGTTGATTGTTAAACGCCACACGCCATGAAGAATACGCCCTTAAAGAAAATTGATCAAGATCTATAAATTCTTTAAGTGGTGGCAGTGTGATATTGAAATAGGTGAGGCGGTGATAGTGTTGAAGTTTGAAAGTTTATGGAGAGCTATATGGATTCTAGACCCGATGTGGCTAGTTAACACTTCTGAGCAAGATGTAGAATGTTTGTTCTTTAACAAGATATGTTATGAAGTTAGAGAAAAAGTTCAAGTGATGCAGTATCAGGGAGTGATCAACATTTGTTATGCTCATGGAATTAATTCTAGAAGAATGTGGCAATCAAAGTGAAGAGAGCTGGAACGTAAATAATTTATGAAACAGATCGGAAAAGAAGAAATGATTGATGCAATTACAAAGAAGGCTTCAATCAGGAGGTTTCAGTTTATTAAATGGGCATCGGCTACTGATCAAACACCAATACCATCTGAAGAACGTAGAAAGCCAAGGAAGAATTTCTTTGGATGCTGAATCTTAAAGTTATAAAGATTTTGAAGACTGACCAAGACTGCGGCAATATCCAAGGGGGAGTTTGTTGATGTAGAATGTCTATAGCCTACGTCTTAGGGTCATGTCGAGTATATAATAGGGCTTCAATGTTAGATTTTGTGATTTAAATGTATGTAATAGGCCACTTCGTACGACGTGTTGCACACCTCATATGAAGTAAAGCTCACTTCGTATGAAGTGGCAAGGCCAACTTGCACGAAGTGTGTCTTGTCTATAAATAGGCGAGTTGTGTCTTGAGTGGTTAATCAATAAAAGGCGAACCCTGTCCAGTTTGTCTCAGATTTGTAACATGTTAATCAATATTAATGAAACTAACCATTTAAATAGTAATGATCATATTGTCAGTAGTTAATCATGAATTCCGCACATATTGACTAGATTTCAAGTTAGGTCCTATGCTTATTCGGATGAGACTATTCTACAAGACTCATCATGCTTTCTTGTGAGATAGGCACATCTTTGTTGGATTTACAGCCTTCTGTTGCACACCAAGGCTTCATAACAGGTGATTTCAAGATATTTTCTAAAGCAGGAAAATCCACATTCCTCTCTTCAAATGTTTCAGCAATGATGATTGACTAGAATTTGGGGTAGGGTAGATGAGAAGCAATTCTATCAGATTTGGTCAAAACAGATCTTTTCATCAGATTAAAAATCTTTGTTCCATAATCAATGTTGTACCCAGTAATGAGTCCATACATGATTGATTAAACAGTTTGGTTTATCTAATCAGTGCCTCCTATTTTGAAGTTAAGCACTCAGTTAGGCTTTCCATCATGACTTGCCAGAAGGCACGTAGCTCATTCCTCTTGAATTCTCCAATCTTCGAAATCCTTTTCTTGTATGCAAGTGCTATAAATTCCTCCATCAGATCCTCCTTCTTAGGTGCTTCAATGTAGTTCCCATTGGAAGTTCCATACATTCCTTGATTTTCCGTAGGGTGATTGTAACTGAGATGCTTCCCCAAAGATGAGATGTGACTTACCAGTTTCTTAAGTGTATTGACAAGTTGTTGCAGAATACTCTCCGGCACCTCTTTGGTCTTTGTCATAGCTTGAGCAATTTTGACACTTCAGCAGGAATTCGACCAAAATTTGACATTTTTCATCGTATTCTATCTGGTTAGTGTTCATCATCATGTTTTTTTCTTTCATTGGTAGGAATTCATCATCCCTGATGAATGGGATTTAATGTTCAATAGCTGGGATGTTAAGGTTCACGAGATTTGGTGCGGCCATGGTGAGTTCTGGGAAGAATTTTTCTTTTCAAAAACCAAAAGGAGTTTTTAGGGCTTTGTTGGTTTTGAGGTTGTAGGTCTTGTCCTTTTGAATTGGGTATTTATAGAATTTGTGGGACAAAGATCATGGGTTGGTTAGTATTTAAGATGGTTAATGATAAGTTAATGGTGTTTTAACTTTATCCGAACCGTTTTAACTTTTGATATATCTCCAATTTCTTTTGATATATCTTTTTTAAATTTTAAAGATATGAATTTTGATTGGTGAATACTAATGGTCATGTTGTACCTTTTACCTCTAGTGGGACCCTTTTTCAGCGGGAAGGTCTAGTAATATGTTTTTTTAGAAACTGACATTCTTCCCCCTTTTTCTAAAGCAAAATTCCTTTTGATGACATCATCAAAAAGTGTGTTCAATTTTCTACTGAAGAGTGATTTGTATCTTTGGTCAAAAAATTTTACCAGAAGATCATCAGAAATGGAAGTTCCCCCTGGATAGAATGGTTTTTTTTATAGATGAGAAGGAATAAGTTTGGCATCAAAAAGATACTTACAGTTTTGTCCTATGAAGCTCCTTGCTTTTCTTTAAGATATTCTAAATTTGTTTTGTTTTAGAAAAGAAGATTTTGATTTTCATCAGAAAATAATCTTTGGAAACCATTGTTAATTAAGAATATGTCTTATATTAAAAAGGGGCCAATCGAAAAGTTTCATCAGAATTATAAAGTTTTTATCAGATCTTCATCAGAAATAACACATTTTCACAAGTTTTTATTTTTGTGGTCCTTAGTTTCAACAGATCTGATGGTATTATTTCCCCTTTTGATTACCCATTTTTATTTTCCCATCTTGTTTCCCTCCTTTTTAATATATATATATATATATATATATATATATATAGAATATTTACACATCTTAAAAAAAGGAAAACTTACGGAAAAGAAAAAGAAAAATAAACTAATCTAGTTAAAGATAAGTTCAGCAAAAATCACAAAAAGTCCACAAATCTGGAATGGTTAGAAGTTAGCACGAGTGTAGAATTGTGAATGTTTTCTTGAAGGATAACCTCGGCTCAAGGGTACCAGTTGGGAACCCCTCTGAAGTCTAGTTGATGAGTGATTACCCTCATTAAGAAACAAGGATAGATCAGAAACAGTCTGCGAGAGTGCAAGTTGGTCACATAATCTCTCATTAGATACTAAGAGAAGTTGTATGAGACTTCTTGCACTATTGCATGCACAATCTCCATCAAATTGTATGAAACTTCATGAAAGGTCGCAAACTTTCTAGAAAAACATACTCCAAGTTGAGTGACCAAGAACTGCAATGGTTGGATGAATCCAGACTTGCTGATTCCTCTTGCATGGTTCTCCGAGTGATATCCCATCTAGGCTAGGGTATTGTCTAGTACTTGGCAAGTGAAGGTTGTGACGTTGTTGTCATCATCAAGGTGTGGAACCTCTCTGATGATTTCTTGCTTAGGACAATGTCCCTTCCCATCACTTGACTCTTAATGCCGACATTTCTTCCATGGAAGATGATGTGAGCATTTAACCAAAACTCTTGCAATATAGCTGGGTGGATCCAGATATATGCTGAGAAATCATATGCCAAGGGACTGTTCGGCAGCATGGTAAGAAGGACACCACAACCTTGCCATGTTGGTCCGTTAAAGTTCCTACGAATCCTCATGTTGTGAGTTTGGTGGAGTGGAAGTGGGAAAAGTGAGATATCAAGGCGAGTCATTGTTAGGGTTTGGAAGGTTAAAAGGTTTTAGGGTTTCTGACCAAAAGGAAGAAGATGAAAATGACAGATGAGATGAAGTTGATCTCTAAGTGGTAGTTATTTTTTAAGTGAAAGTGATTATTTTTCCATAAATGGCTTCTACCAACTTAGATTTTTATCCCCATTATCCTTTATTGCTTAAGATCCTTTGTTAGAGGAAAAAAAGAATATTGTGAGATAGAAAATTTCTCAACAT
The DNA here is from genome assembly GCA_947069175.1 of Scalesia atractyloides. Classification (NCBI taxonomy): domain Eukaryota; kingdom Viridiplantae; phylum Streptophyta; class Magnoliopsida; order Asterales; family Asteraceae; genus Scalesia; species Scalesia atractyloides. Next base: position 66,806,486 of record CAMTDV010000020.1, on the reverse strand, counting down.
TTATTATCTAGGCGGCTATTTTTGAGAAATTACTATCATTATCTGTCCAGGTGTCCCTTCTTTGAAGGTTATGAGAGAGTATGTGTGTGCATTGAATTTTTCTTCAGAAATATTACTTTGTGATGCAACCATCCCTAAGCCTAAGAGATTTTATTGGATTTTTGAATTTTGTAATGAAAGAGAAAGTACAATAATGGAAGAAAAAGATTTTGAAAGAAGAAGAATGTACTAATGTTGCACTGTTGGTGTGCATGTATGGAGCTAGTTAGAAATAGAGAGCAAAAGTAATGAAACACATTAGATTTTCTCTTGATTTTGATAAATCTGATAAATCACTAGAATTTCTAGTGAATTTATGCAGTTTCTAATGGAGCATTTTGATCGTCTTCTGATGTTTCACATTTTTCTTCTCTTTGTGAAAGGGTGTTTTCTGTATCTTCTTCATTTCTCATATTGACCATCCGTAGTTTACTGACTAGACAATTATGTCTCATTTCATCAAGAGGTTTAGTAAAAATGTGAACAATTTTGGACTTTGTTGGAATAAAATACATTTCAATATTACCTTTCTTCACAAGGTCTTTGATGAAGTGATATCTGACATCAATGTGTTTTGTTCTTAAGTGGTGCACTGGATTTTCTATTATGGCAAATGCATTCTTTGAATCACATAAGATGGGAATCTTTGTCAGATTTACTCCATAGTCTCTCAGCTAAATTTGCATCCATATCACTTTTGAGCAACAACTTGCTACTGCCACATATTCTGATTCGGCTGTAGATGTGGATACACAGTTCTGTTTCTTGCTTGCCCAACAGACCAATTTATCTCCCAACATTTGACAGGTACCAGATGTGCTTTTTCTGTCAATCTTGCATCCTACATGATCTACATCTGTGTATGCTATTAGTTCTAAATTTATATCTTTAGGATACCACAAACCAAGATCTAATGTGCCATTTAGATATTTAAAAACTCTTTTTACAAATTTTAAGTGAGACTCTTTAGGATTACACTGATATCTTGCTAGAAAACATGTTGAAAACATTATGTCTGGTCTACTTGTTGTTAAGTGCAACAGTGATCCTATAATTCCCCTATAGGTTTTTATATCAACATTTTTTCCATCTAGATCAGAATCTAGTTTATTTCCTATGGCCATTGGAGTTTTTGAGGTAGAGCAATTTTCAAGTGAATATTTTTTCAAAATTGTTTTGACATACTTTGATTGACTCAAAATATGCCATCATTTCTTTATTTAACTTGTAAACCCAAGAAAAATGTTAATTCACCTATCATACTCATCTCAAAATGGCTGGTCATTAACTTTTCAAACTTTTTGCAAAATTTTTCATTGGTTGATCCAAAAATAATGTCATCTACATAAATTTGAACCAAAAAGTGTGACCCTTGTGAGTTTTAAGAAATACAGTTGTGTCAATTGTACCTTTTTGTGAAGCCAGATTTATTAAGAAGTTTGAAAGAGTTTCATACCATGCTCTAGGAGCTTGCTTCAATCCATACAATGCTTTGTTTAATTTGTAAACATGTTTTGGAAATTTAGGATTAACAAAGCCTTCTAGTTTATGCACATATACTTCTTCCTCAATTTTACCATTCAGAAATGTTGATAGTACATCCATCTGATAAACTTTGAAATATTTTATGCAGCATAAGCAAGGAATATTCTTACTACTTCTAACCTGGCCACTGGTGCATAGGTTTCATCATAATCTATGCCTTCTTGTTGATAATAAACTTTCACCACTAGCCTTGCTTTGTTCCTTGTTATGATACCCTATTTACCCGATTTGTTTCTAAATACCCATATTGATCAAATGACAAATTTGTCAGTTGGTCTAAGTACCAGATTCCATACTTGACTCTTTTCAAATTGATCAATATCTTCTTGCATTGATTGTACTAAATCTGAGTTATTGAGTTTTCTTTGACCGTTTTTTGGTTCTAGCATGCTTAGAAACCCAACATATAGACACTCATGAGTTGTGGTTGATCTTGTCTTAACACCTTCTTTTGGGTTCCCTAGTATGTTTGATTGAGAGTGTCCCTTTATCCATCTGTAATTGTTGTGTGAAGTTGTTTGTTCTGATGGTTCTGAAGCTTCCCCCTGATCAGTTGCTTCTGTTGTATTGTGAGAATCAGAATTCTGATTATTTATCAGATTTTCTAATGAATCCTCCACATGTCCTGTCGGCTTAGTACATGATTGACTTTTGAGTATTTCTTTGTTTAGACAATCATATTCAAGAAGTTCTTCTGTTAATTGATTTAGAAGATGTTCAGAATTCTATTGAAAGTTTTGAGAGTGTATTTCTTTTAAAATTTCACCAGAAACTTCAGTTTCTAATAAATCATCAAATGATAGATATAAACTTTCCCTTATTGTTAATGTATTTAAAATGAACACATGATAAGCTTTTGAGAACAATGAGTAACCTAGAAAAATTCCTTTTTCAGCTTTTCTGTTAAATTTTTCAAGACTTTCAAAATCATTAAACACAAGCACCTACAACCAAAGGTGTGTAAAAGTTTTATGTTTGGCACCCTTCCATTGATGATGTTATAAGGTGTTTTCTGATGTCTTTTGTTTATAATGATCTGTTCTATGTAAAACAAGCATTGGCAATTGCTTCTGTCCAAAAATAAGTGGGCAGTTTGGCATATATAAGCATGGTTCTTGCAGCCTTAACTAAGGTTCTATTCCTTCTTTCAACAACTCCACTTTGTTGTGGAACTCTTGGAGTAGAAAAATCATGAGTGATTCCTTTTCTTGTAAGGAAGGTCTCAAGTTTTGAATTTTTAAATTTTGTTCCATTGTCATATCTAATCCTTCTAACGAGTATTTTTAAAAGATTTTCGATTTTTCAAATGAAATTTATGATCAGATCTGGTGTTTCACTTTTCTTTCTCAAAAATTCAACCTAAGTATATCTGGAATAGTCATCCACGATGACCAAGATGTATTTCTTACCAAAAAAACTTGCAGTGCTCACAGGTCCACAAAGGTCCATCTGCAAAAGTTCTAAATTTTGAGTGATTGAAGATTTAGAAATTGTTTTATGTGAGCCTCTCCTTGATTTTCCCAGTTCACAAGCTTCACATATTTTATCCTTTTTGGAGGGTATAAAAGGTAGACCTTTTACCAAACCTTGCTTGCTTTTTGGTTTAGATTTTGAAATTTAAGTGGGCTAACATTTTGTGCCACAACCAACTATTACTTCTGTTGTCTTTTGAAAATTGGCATAATTAAGGGTGCTCAATCTCTTCTTTAAAATCAAAGTAATAGATGGATTTTCTTATTCTTTTTCCACTTCAATATATTTTGTTATCATCTAGACCAATTAATAAGCATTTTTCTGGTAAAAGAGTTACCTGAAAGCCTTTGTTACAAAATTGCCTACAACTTAGTAGATTGCATTTTTAACCTTCTACATAAGCTACTTTCTCAATAGTAAAAGATCCATACTTAATGCGACCATAACCCAACGTTCTCCCCTTTATTCCATTTCCAAAATTTACCAATTTACCCAGCTTAGAACAAAACTGCTAAGTAAGCTCTTGTCCTCAGTCATGTGCTTTGAGCTTCCTAAATCGTAATACCAGATCTGCTGCACATGATGGTCCTGTAATGGTAAAGTTAGAGATTTTTTGGTACCCAGAATTGCTTGGGTACTTTATCTGATGAAAGTCTGTTTGAGTTTTCTTCTTCGGATGAGTAATTTTTACTAGAATTTCTGTTAAATGCTGAGCCATCAACATATTGTTTGTTCTTTAAGAGATGTTATTGAATTAGTTTCAATATGTCAACACACATGCAATCTATCTTATCATAATTTTTTGGCAAGATTGATTGTGATGGAAGATCAGTTGATTTTTGGAATTATGGATGAATTCTTTTTGAATTTCCAATAAAAGTTTGTTTCAGTTCATGCCTTTTTCCTCCTAAGTTGTGTTTAGATGTTGAGGAAAAACAGTTAGAACTCATTGATTTGCATGACTCAGCATCAGATTCTAATTTGATCAGTTGCTTTTACAAAGATTGTGGGAATTCTAATGTTAGTTTTCACATATCCTAGTCCTTCACCTCTGTTTTTTGGTGTTGTTTCAATAAAGTTTATAAAATCTTTTGCTTGCTGAATATCTTTTACATTGATTTCTTTGTCATGAATGCTTTTATGTAGATCTTTTCTCTCATTTTCATAGAATTCAATTTAGCTTCCTTGTTTAAATTTTCTTCAATGAGTAATTGATTTCCAATTATTATTTTATTCAACATTCTCTACAAATCATTAGATTTTTTGTTTTCTAAGTTTTATTTTTCTTGTAGATTCACAAAATCTATCATAAGCTTGTTTAATTGTTGTTCAATATTATTTGAGCTTACCTTTTGTTCTGAAGTTTCAGATTCTACATCAGAATGTTTTGCCATGAGACAGAAATTAGCCATCTCTTCTTCTTCATCATCAGAAAAATCATCAGTTAGCTAAGTATCAGTCCCTTCAATTAGACTAACTTGTTGTTGCTTTTTGGCTTTCTCAAGCTTTTTCTCATAGTAAGCAACATCTTTTAGTTTTTTGTTTTTGTAATCTGACACGTAATGTCCTTTTTGCTTACATTTGTAACACACAACTTCTGCTTTCGCTTTGTCTCTAGATTTCCCTTCCATCCTCCCTTTATCACTTTTCTGGTACTTATGACTTCCACCTCTATCCTCTACTCAAAATTCTGGTGAGCAGTGCAATTGCCAGAACAAATGCGGAAAAATCTGATGTAGTATCAGAATTTTCTGTATTTTGGCAATTTGAGGTTTGTGGATCAGAAAGAGCCGATCTTTGTGAGTTTGATATAAGAGCAACAAGTCCTCATCTTTGTTTGAGTTTTCATATATTTCTTCTTCCCTTGGAACAAGAATACTATAGAGATCATGTAAATTCATGTTTCCTAGCTCTAGGATGGAAGCTAAAGTCATTGTTAGACTTCTCCATTCCCTTGGTAGAGCATCTAGAAATTTTACATTTCTCTAATCGTTGGATTTCTCAATAACAATTTTTTAAGATCATTCTACAATTTGGCAAATCTGCTATATGTTTCAGAAAGACTCTCATTTGAAAGACTTTTAAATCTTTTATAGGAAGAGACACAGTTTGTACTTTGTCTCTTTTCACTCTCTCTCCTCCTTCATAAAGATTTTCCAACTGATCATATATCTCTTTAGCAGAAGCACATGGATCTACTTGAGAAATATTTCGTTTGGAAGTGCTATCATCAAAGGTGATTTGGCCCTTTTATCGGCTTCCACCTTTAACTTGTCTTCTTGGCCCTCAAGAGTTTTCTTTTTTTTTTTGGAGCCCAAGAAGCAGGTATTTCAGGGGTAAGCTCAGTTGCTGGAATAGCTGGTATTTCAACCATGGGTATATGTGGTCCATTCTCAATGGATTGAAACAGATCTCAATCATGTCCATTTAGGAAATTAATCATCCTGATTTTCCATTGAGGATACTCCTCTCTACCAAGGTCAGAGGTTTTGACACAGACCCAATGTTGAAAGCATTTTCCATGTTTAAAAGTTTGCAATATTTAGATAAAAGGAAGTTTAAAAAATGAGCAATTGATCGTTTGAAAATGATTTATTCAATCTGCTCTGATACCAGTTGTTGATCCCAGATAACAATGCTCTTTTAACTTAATACGGCAAGTGATTTCAACAAGTGTGAAAATAATGTGCGGAAATAGAAATCGAACTTTCAAGAAACACAACTTACAGAATTTTCAAGTTTATATCGCTTTGAAACAATATGGTTTACAAGGTGATTGTGAGGTTATTGAATATTATAAACGAATACTTTAATAATTTTGTAATGAAGGGTAATGGAGTTTTTGTTGTATGTATTGAATGTTTGGCTTAACTCATTATCTTCGATGATTACTTCTCTATTTATAGAGAGTCTTCAGCATGAATAAACAGAATTATGATAATCAACCATCAGAAACTCTGAAACTCTGTTGAACAGATCATCAGAATTTCTAATGATCGGAGTTTACCAGATTATGATGATATTCATCAGAAATATCATCAATCCATCAGACTAGTCGTTTCTGGTCGTCTTCTTATACTTGTGATCAATTTCTAATGAGTGTTAAAGATGTAATTTCCCTTCTTCTTTTGTCCTGATTGTCTTGTGTCTTCTTTCTGTTTGATCTTGACTTTATCTTCAACATATGGTCAGATTGATCATATTTTTCTTCAATACTTACAAAACATTTCCTAACAAAGCTAAACTAAGTGTCTGATTTATCATCTAATCATCAACTAAGCATTGTCTAGCAAGCTAGTTAGTGTTAACTAGTATCCTAATACTACGATTACATTCTAATTATCCTAATTAAACCTAATCAAGCCCTAACAACATGAATATCTTCTACCTATATTCACCACATGTTGTAATCCATTTAACAAATCAAAACAACCACCCCCCCCCCCCTCAAGTGGGCCCCACACAACCAATTTGTGGTAATTTTTCAAGACATGGAAGCACGGACTACTTTGGCTAAAGTGGTATGCTATGTGTGGATAAAGATCACCAAGATGACACATTCATACACTTCACCATACCACACACATCATACTCTCTCCCTCTCTCATTACCTACGGCCACCACAACCACTCCCCATTCTTTCACTTTTTAGTCCAAAACATAGAGATCTATGGTGTTCCAAGGCATACTAAGGTTCTCTAAGGTGTTACCAAGCTTGGAGATTATTCGAGGGACTTATTCTTGCAAGAATTAGGTGTTTATCTTTCTACTTTCTTCAAAGAGATCATCCCTAGCCTTGAGCTACTAGTAAGCACCTAATTCTCTAATTTTGTTCCTAATTTAATGTAGATCATGGAAGTACAAGTTATCACCAAAGAAACCCTTGTTAAAACACTTGAAATTTCAAAGAAATAAGTTATAATATAAGAAATATTGGTAATTTTGTTTTGACAGTGGATGATGAAAGTACACATGATAAACTTATAAGTTGGTAATAATAGTGGTCTAGTATAAAGTCTAAGTAATGTGGTGTGGTGAAACTTGTTAAAAAGTAGATGATCTTGAGAGTTGTTCTTAAAGTATTTTTTTAAGGTTTATATAAACTTATATAAACTTCATGTTCATAGATTTTGATTTAAAAAGATGTAGGAAAAAGTTGTTAGTATAAACTTGTTTTTTTAAAATGGATGAACATGAAAAGTATTTTTTGTTAAGATCTAGAGTTTGTATAATTTTCATGATTATAGGGTTTTTGTTGAAAATTACAAACAAGTTGCTAATGATGATGATGCTTATATTAGAAATATTAATTTGAAAAGATTGATTATGATGATGGTGATGTGATGGTGATGAGGATGAGGATGACTGATGATGGTGATGGTGGTGATGAAGTGGTGGTGATAATGACGATGTTAATGAAGACGACGACGATGATAAAAATGGAATTAATGATAATTTAGGGGACACCATGCCAAAATTTACAAAAATATAAGTTATGCTTAAAACATGATTAACTAGGGATTTACAAAGTTTACAATGGATTAGTATAACTAAGAATGATTATATGTGATTTTGGTGAAAAGTATAAGCTAAGTAACATTATGATGAACTAGAGTTTTCAAGACATGTAAGTGAATATAGATATATATTTAGGTTATAAATATATATGTTAAGAAAAATAGGAAGTATGACATATATGTACATGAACTTGGTAACATGTTAAAATATACAATACTAAGTATTATATGTATATACACTTGGGTTAAAAACATGACAAAATATATATACATATCCACATTGGACATAGGATATATGGATAAGAATACAAATACATTAACATGACAAAACCGGATACGGTGATGATATGGACAATCGGACAAATTATATATATATATGTTAAGGATCCTAAGAAAAGTCCGCCATATTTGAGAAACTTGAGAAGCATTCTGGATCACACATTTCTCTAAGCTTTTCGTAATATACACATATGTATAATTTAAAATTTGACTACATACATATATGTATATTGTCAATCTTTAGTTATACACATATGTATATAGTCAATTTTAAACTATCATATGTGTATATTACAATAAGCTTAGGTAAAACGTGTGGTCCAGAATACTTCTCAAGTTTCTCAATTAGCCTAGTGCTTCTGACATGGTCCTAACCATATATATATTTTATATATATAATATATATATATGTGGATGGAGAATATAAATTAACAAGGCTCAGTAAAAAAATGTATATAATTTCAGACAAATGATAAAAAAATATATAATTTCGACGTCGTATAAGAAATATATATTTTACAACTGATCCTAAAAATATATATTATTTTTAAGGAATCTTAAAGATATATTTCCTAAGAATATATTTCGGAAAAAAACCGACAAAAGACTAAGTGTAAGTAAATCAAGAAACAAAGGTAAATGTACATATGCATATACGTACATATATGTGTCTACGTATATCTTAACACTTAGTGAAAATACGAGATTATAAGAAGTATACATGTATATATGTATACGTATAAATACGACACATGTACCTACTTAAAAAGTATATAAGTAAGTATATATACGTGGGTCCACTTATACGTGCGAATACACGAGAACTACATGAATAGAAAGTATACAAACAAGTTTAAATATACATGTATACATATACAAGGACGATGTTAGAAGTAATATTTTTAAACAAAGTATAGAATTTGGTAAAATAATTTTTATATTTAAGGATAAATCTATTTCGATTAACAATTCATTTAGTGGAACAAGAGTACGGGACAAAAGAATACATTTTTGGATATAAAGATATTTTTTAATTAACGAAACAATCGTGTGGGACACGAGGATATACAAGGGGCTAGGCCCCAGACATTACACAAAAACGGACAAAACAATCGTGTGGGACACGAGGTTATACAAGGGGCTAGGCCCAAGACATTACACAAACAAGGATACAAATATATGTAGATAAAATACATATGGTCATTCGATAATCAACCACCAATGCGTCTAAACAAACAAGAGTTTTCAAACAAACAAAACAAGGTCAAGTCTTAACAAGGTTTTGGTGAAAGTCTTGTACATGAACAAACAACAATTAGACCTAAGTGCCTTAAAGAAATTAGGGACTTGTAGGTCTAATACAAAACATGGAAAACATGATTGATTGCTAGCATATTACACAGACGCAAGCTTGTGAGTTTCACGGTCCCTCCTTTAAATAGTTTTACTTTTAAATATTCGACGGGAGATACATGTTACACAATGGTATGATAGTTATGAAGTGAAATCAACTAGATCAATGCGCATAAGCTTATGCATAGTAGTAGCCATTAGTCACAATATATACCGTGGAACAATTGGATAGATCTATCGAGTCTAGGCATGCTCTACTCCTGGCCCGTGAGACCCTGGGGATGTTTTCGTGTCCAACAAGTCACGTGGCAATATGGATTTAGTGGCCCGGTACGACGGATAACATTGTCGAGGTTTGGTTACTACTTTTGGCGACACATATGTTAATGTCCTTTAAACATTAATGATCAACGAATTTCATTAACACTATGCATACTAGTTTTTATACAAAGTTTATCAAATGTTTTCAGAATTTATTTGTGGCAAAACAAAACACGTGAACTCACCGACATTATTGTTGACTTTTTACTTGACATGTATTTCAGGAAATAAAAGACTTGCATGGTATGGACGTCAAGAATAAGGATAACATGGAACATGCCTTTTGGAGGGCTTGTCCCATGTATTCTGCCCTCGTGCAGAATATAGGGTCAAAGCCTTATTTCAAAAGTCTATATATTGTTTAAGTCTTTTGGGAAAAGTTGACGTTCATGCTTCATGTATGAGAAACAAAACACTTTGGTTTGTATTATTATTGCAAATATTATATACAATTCGCAACGTTGTTTATTTTAATTCGTGTAGATTTTTACACTATCAAATGCTATGAAAATCTTTCATAATTACACCTCTTGTTTCCGCTACGACCGGGTGTGACACAATTTAGGATTTTACAACCTTCAAGGGTTGAACCCTAACTAGACAGCAGCTTCCAAGTCTTCTTTCCACAAATCCAAGCACAGAGTTGTCAAGATTCACAACTATTCACCGGATCTAGAGTCAGCAAACGTTGAGTCTACCAAGACTCAGGCAGATCCCTTCTGGACAACACAAATCAGGCCAAATCTTGTTAGATCTACAAAGATCTACCACTAAGAACACTAAAAAATGGAACACCCCCCCCCCCCCCCCCCCAAAATGAATTGAGACAACACAATCCACTACAATCAATGGAAGCAAACACCCCAATAGTTTCTAGAGATCTGATACCATGTCAAATTTATGGTATCAAAAGTGCAAGAACTGAAAAATACCCAAACCAAATCTTTTTAACCCTAGAATGAATATTCTTAACAACATACACAAATGAACTGGATACACAGATCTCTCTAACTCTCAGAAGACCATCAACATGATGATCTTTAACAAACGAACAACTAGAATCACAAGAATGTGATTGGAGTGATTCACAGCTTCAAACCCTAATTCGCCACAAGAGAGAGAAAAGAGAACAACAAAAAACATCTCAAATAAGTCCAAATGAGCCTTAGCATATGAATGTATAGAGGATCCTACAAACATGACCCACACCGACTTGAACCCGAGCGTCTCTTGTCTTCAACTCTAAGTCCACGAACTAACGCTAGCCCACTAAGCTACATACAAGCCCAGTATGATGTCCAGCTTTAAACTTAGCAACTCCAGCCCATATGTACATGTTTACAGAAACAATAAACAATAAGAAATATAAAAACAAAACTAAAAAGGAAATGGAATTGAAGATGTTATATGTTATTTGATGTTATATTTTAACACATAACAGTATACTACTAGCAATCATCAAATATGCAGAAATGAATTATCAAATATTCAACTTTTACATTTAACTTTCAAGAATCAAGTTTCCATCCAATATTCAACAAATTAAGCATGCTACTAGCATATAAACGTTCAAAAAGTAATTTCAAGTCCCTACGTTCAACAGGTAATTTTGTAATTTCAAACGTAAAAATTAAAGAAAATACAAACCTAGCAGATACGAGCAGGCGATCGATGGTTAGATGAAACACTAATTGTAGCAGAGCACAGGCCAGGTTGATTCACCGAGCACTAAGTAGGGGTAGTTGATAGTCGATAGTGAGCAATGACCAATTTAGCTTTAGGAATTACTGATTGAACGCATTTAGGGGAACTGGTTAACACTCGGGGTAATTTAATTAATTGGGGTTGTTTAATTTTGACATATTAAAATAATACGTAAATTTGGCTTGTAATTTGAAATTTTTGCATCTCACTATTTAACTTCTAGCTAGCAAGGTCACAAATTTTTGATAGGAGTCATTGTTTGAAAACTAAGAAGTTCCAGTTAGATAACTATTAATTACCCCACACGCGTTGCGGCACGTGTACATTGAAATTTTCAAAGTTGAGAAGGTGTAAAAAGTTGATAATAGCGCAACTTCGCAAGGAGTAAAAATACCAAGTCTAAAACTTGAGGGGGTGGTCACGATAAAAATGAATAATGCAACGGGTAAAAAGATAAATTTTAAAAATTGAGAGGGTAACATTGCAAGGGATAGAAGAAACAACAGATAAAGCCTAAAGACTAATACCGTGAATTACAAAAGGAGTTGGTATTTAAGAAACAACACACAAAACATAAAGGTCAAAACCATAAATTTCCAAAAAAAGAAAAAATTCAAAAGTTAAAGGGGTGATGGCGGAATTATCATGGACATACCCCTTTCAATATAGTATTCAATATAGAGAACAGGTGTGGTGTTACTTGGTACCCAAAGGGTGGGTGTATATAGGATTGTAAACGAATCAAACGAACACGAACAAGACTTTGTTCATGTTCGTTCGTTAAGAAATAATTGTGTTGATGAACATTTACCGAACGAGATTTTATGTCCGAGTTCGTTAAGGAAATGAATGTGTTCACAAACGGTTCACGAACACAAACAAACGCAAATAACTTCGGCGAAGGCGATGAAGGCTAAAGTTGGATGGCGGAAAGAGCAACACTAGAACTTGAAGCCCTAATCATGAAATGAAGGTCGATAGCATTTTTCGATGTGAATAATAAGAAAATAAATAGGAACGACGCATAAAAAAGGTAGAATAGAGTTTCCTAGTTTAATTATTAGGGTAATAAAATAACTAATAGTTAACGAATACAAAAAGTTAAATAAAATATATAAAAGTATAAAAATCTTTAAATAACAACACAAACAAACGAACATAAATGAACGAATGTTCAAGTTACCGAACGTTCACGAACACAATTGAACAAACGAGACCTTTGTTCATGTTCGTTCATATAACTAACTGAACGAAATTTCTTGTTCATGTTCGTTCGTTTATTAAAAGAAGAACGTAAACGAACTTCCCGCCAAACGGTTCACAAACAGTTCGCTGAACATTCGGTTCGTTTTCAGTCCTAGGTACACATGTTGGCACCGTTTTTTAATCAAGCTTGAATCCGCAAGTTTAATCTCAAAGTTTAGTTAGCTAACTTCTTCAAATTAGTTGCCCTCCATCAACCTGCCTTGTGTTTGAAGACTCTTAAGAAAAAGTATATCGAAGTGCGTTCTTTGTCAATGGCATGCTGCCATGGGTTTTATATTAGGCTTTGGTAAACAACATTTTCTAAATGAAATATCAAAAGCTTATATGCAAAACATCATTTTAAACAGACTTTATACAACCTTCAAGCATAGAAGATTCATTTTTTATACAAAAAGGAGAGTATGGAAAACTTCGATCTATTATTATATCAATATGTATACTTGTCATCCAAGCTTTTGGATTATAAGATATAAACTTGTAACATACGCACTAATGAAACCAAATAACAAATAATTGAATTTTACTTTATTTTAAATATTAAAAGTTTTTATATAGAAATAAAAAAAAACTTATATTCGTGGACATAAAGGGCTTTTTGGGTTAAAAGACAATAATTGTGTTATTTGAAAGAACATTAATCAATATCATCAAGGCGAAGCACATGCTTACTTCATGACCATATATGAGGTTGTAATACTAGGATTAGGTTCAAGAGTAAACATTAGTGTATTTGTAAACTACGTGAACTCATCTTGGCTATACACGTGTGTAAGTCAATAGCAAGGATTTGATGATGAAATACACTAGTGTATTTTACGATTTGATGATGAAATCATAGCCATACTCGTGTGTAAATCAATGGCCAGGATTTGTTCATTCAGTTCGCAAATATACTAGTATTTACTCTAGAACCCCGCCCCGCAATACTATATTACAACAAAACATTAATTAACCGCCTTAGTTTTATGTTGTCTAGATACAAACCTGAAGTATAAAACTAGTTGTATAAATATTCTTGTATTTCATAAATCTTGTTTGGCAAATATAAACACTTGGTCAGGGGCGGCTCTTGGGTGGGCGGGGAGAACCATCGGCAGGGCTTTATATTTTGAAGCATACGTTATTCTAAAAAAACTCGATATGTATATGTAAAAAAAATAGGGTATACCCTGAGCAAGTGCAAGGTGGGCCTAACATAGGGACGAAATTTTTTAAAGGTTTTTTTTATATATATAGGCCTGTGTTATAACTTATGAGTGTGCTGCATTATCCCAATACTAGTAGGCCCAATAGCGAATCTGATTATGTGTCTAATTATCACTAACAGGCCAGGACCCATTATCCTAATAAACTAACGTGTTTCAAAATTATAACCTGGTGGTCGCTGGTGCCTGGACGCTGGAAGTCAGGACGTCATCACGCAAGGCAGTCGCTGGGTTCATCTTCATTCTTCATAATCGCCTCATAGGAAGTGCCGAAGTGGATTGTTAGGTCGAAATCGAATGAACTCAGCAAGGATATCATCGACGCAGGAGGGGATTCAAAGGGCGATTCCAGGGTTTTTTTGGGTAGATAATCTTGAGATTAAGGTATAAAATTCTTGAGATTCTTTTCTTGTTTTAGAACCTTTATTCTTATGTTTATGGGCCCTAAACGCTAATGTAGTAATGTTAGTAAGTTTCGTTTAGTTGATGTGGAAAATCCTTTTGAAACTTTGTTTGACGTTTAATATTTAGTTTAATGCTTTAAATGTATTATGTATGTTTGGAGTTCATGTGATTGAATGAATGTTTTTATTTAATGTTTAGAAATTAGGCTCCTGTTTCAAAATACAAACACTTATCCGGCCATAAAAAACGTAAGAAGAGGAAGCTAGAGGAGGAAAAAAGAAAGGCTGACAAAGTAAAAAAAACCGCTACACAAGTTTTTATATATTTGATTGAATGATTGATGGGTTTATGTTAAATTAAGATTCGGAATAGGGCCCAAATTTCTATCTCGCACGGGGCCAAAAGTTTTTATGGATTTTCAGAGACGGCCATGAGTATACCCATACAAACACCAACGTACACCAACTTACAAAACTATTCTTATTGTTTAGATTAGTTATTAGCCTATTGGCATTAGGTTTAGACCTTTAATGATGAACTCAATACCCAATTTCGTTAAGATCTAAGGGTACATTTTTTCTAGCTCGAACAGGGTATACGAATTCTTAGGCTGGCCCTGCACTTAGTTAGCATCGCATGTAAGATATATAAATATCTCTTGTGTTTCACTTGGTTTTTTTTAAATATTAATAAAATTTTCAAGGAAATTCTTGTGTTTTCACTTGTTCTCACTGTCGTAATTTATTTTTTATCATCTTGTTTTTTTTTTCTTTTTTCTATATACAGACTTGCACAGAGAATGATATCAGTAAAGCAAAAACAAGAATACAAAAAACGTAAAAGAAATTAAAAAAGAAGAAAAAAGATTTGATGTTCATGTTTTACATGATTGCTTCATTTATCTAATCCATTGTAATGTCGGGGCGATTAAAACATGCCGAAATTCCATTCAAGTAGAATAAATTTTTTTTTGAGGAGAGAAGTTCTTCGCTTATGTGGTTTTTGTTTACGTGTCTTCTCAATGTACTACGAATGCAGCTTATACCTTATTGTATAATAATGTTGTCAATAGCTTTGAAAATGGAATGTAATCAAACCATTTTTTACAAGTTCTTCCCTTATAAATCAAATAGATATATATCTGATAGCCTTTCTCGGAAGTCGATGACTATTCATCGTGATTACCTTGACACCAAAGAAGAGTTCGACCCAGTGCTTTGTTTCTTTCCTAGTTGATCTTCATTGGGCGTTAGAAGTATCTTGATTTTTTCTCAGTAACCAAGTACTCTTGTCTGTAAATATAAATCGATTTGCCTTTAACTTTGTAAATGTTATTTTGACCCCCCCTCCCCCTTAACTTTCTAAAGTTTTGATTTTACCCTAAAACTATTTCTTATATTTTTATATAGGTATCATTGAGTTTGTCTACACTTTAAAGTAATTTTTGTTTGGAAATGAGTCGGGTCAGTTTTAAAATGATTTATTTTATGTACGTTTTGAGTTGGACTACATTTTAACGTAAATTTTGTTTCAAAACAAATCGGGTCAAATATAATACGTTTTATTCGATGGTATAAACTTGAGTTACTATATATTTCGACGTAAATTTAGTTGAGAACCGAGTCAGGTCGATTGTAGTCTATACTTTATCAAGCCGCATATGATGCCACTACACGTGTTTAATTTATGTACGTTTTGAGTTGGTCTACGTTTTCGACATAAATTTTATTTCAAAACTAAATTAACGTTTAGTAACGGTCTGTTTTACAACGACGAAGCTTACCTTCTTTTTAAGAGTTTAAGTCACGTCAATTTCACCGTCCTAACCTGGTTCACTACAATGTTTTGAAGTTTGTTACGAGGTTTGTGAATGCGCCTTTTACCACGTCAGTGTTATCGTACGGTTCCCTAGTATAACAGATACTTGTAAAAACATACATCTAATCTACCAAGAAATTTGAAATATATGAATAAAAAGTAGTATATCTTATATATAAAACGGAATTGACTGAACTCAATGTGTATATTAAACCTTTAAATGGTGATAGTAAATCATTACAAGCACTGAGTTCTTTATCAAAGGTGTAAATCAGATTAACCCTACGTTTCAACGTAAATTTGATTCATAAACAAGTCAGGTTGACTGTAGTCTATAATTTATCATTCATGTACGACGATGTCGTAATGCGCAGCCAGTAGAAAAACTAGTATCTTTTTATAAAGAAAGGTCGGTGACATTAAACCCCTATACTTTCAAAATACTCATTTTCACCTTGCATTTTGTACAAATTTTATAAATTTTCATTTTCACCCCCTTGAGTTCTAATTTTTAAAATTTATCTCACGTATTTCCATTATTTAGCTAAAAAGAAAAAAAACTTGTTTTCTCACGTGGTTACTTTTATGTGCGTGTCGGTATAAAATTATGTTTCGACAATTTCGAAAACAAGTGGGGTGGTCATATAACACATGTTTTAATGCTTATTTTTATTTATGTTTTCAGCTATTATACTCTTTGTTGTAACTTTAAAAAACATTATTTTCCCATGTGCTTATTTTAATATACATGTCGGTATAATTCACGTTTCAACGAAAACGATATAAATTCACGTTTCAACATTTTATTTTGGAAACAAGTCTGGTCAAATATAATACGTTTCCGTCTTTATTTTTGCGTACATTTTTTGTTGGTCTATGTTTTGACGTAAACTGTGTTCGGAAGCGAGCCAGGTCAAATATAATACGTTTTCATTTGACGGTATAAATTCGAGTTACCGTACGTTTTGACGTCGCTTAGTGTTAGGTCTTAGAAGTGTGAGACTGGTAGCATCAAATATACGCAACGGTCTATGGTAGCTAACTGGGATTAACTAGGTTAGTTTGTATTAGGTTTGGACCTTTTTAGGTCACTTGGGCATGCCATAGGCCATGTGGGTCAGGCAAGCCCAAAGGAAGCCCATGAGGTGCATAGGCAAACTCTAGGTATATAAGGAACATTATGTCAAAATTAGGGTTAAGCTTTGAGAGAGAACTTTGGTAGCCTCCACCATTCTAGAGAGAGAGAACGAGAGGTGTGAAGAACTTGTATCAGACGGTTTTGCTATTCATAATAATAGAATCGTATGCAAGTTTGAAAGGGATTTGCATGTTATTCTCGTTCATCTCGTTTCTCTTATTTTTGTTTTCTTGAATATCATCAAGTTTTGACTCCGCCCATCCTTCGTGATTGTTTGATATCATTGTTGGATCCGGATTATTCGAGACTTACAATTGGTATCAGAGCCATCAGAACTTGTTTTCAGGCTCGGATTTGATATCAACATTCAAGAAAATTGCTGTTTCGGTGTTGCTTCAAGTTTCCGCTCGTGTTTCGGACCTTTTACTTGTATTTCGGACTGAATTTCGGATAATCCTTTGCATCTCTGATAGATTTTGGATAAGAAGTGTTGAATTTCGGATGATGTTTATGCATCTCGGATAGAATTCGGACCATTTCGGATCATATCAGCTTGCATTTCAGACCATCTCGGATTAACTTCTTGCATCTCGATCATCTCGAATTATCTCGGATCAACATCATAGTATCTCGAATAATCTTCAAAAACATCTCGAATCATCTCGGATCATAGTTGTTGAAGATTGCTTCTATCTCGGATCATCATCAAGGCATCTTGGATTGTATCTCGAATCGAGTTACTGTTCCGAGTTCGAGATACTATTCTAATTCTAGTTACTACCGAATTGTTGAGGTGGAATTTTGAGTAGCTGACGTACTTGGTAGTAAACGTTTTCATGCATATAAAATTATCCGTAAAGTATCTTTGAAAATAGGCTACAAAAAAGGCACAAAAATTCCTAAAAAGGTATTTGACATTATATATCATTGGATTCGTAATTTCGAGACAAGTCTAACGGTCTATTTTGGTAAAAACAGTTTTTGGACATTTTTAACGTTTTTACCGGTATGGTTTCGATTATCCGAAGATGTTTACAGTCCAAGCTCAGCACTCAAACATAGTTTTCAGCCCAGTGTGTAATCCAAAACCGAATGCAAATCTGAACATTGTCTTTAGCCCACTAATCAAATCATCCGTTAACAATACTTCACCCCAGACACAAAATCAAAACCGAACTTGCGGGATCAAGTGAAGGAAAAGCTGAATGAGTTTATTGTAAACTATGATGTTTGATCTTGTCATGGAATATGTGATACGCTTGCTTGAACGTAGGAGGCAAAAGAGGAAGTAAGGAATGAGATGAAGTCCTTTTGGGTGATGACAAAGATTCCTTTGTATCTTGGTTGTGGGAACATTTACACTCAAACCAAGAGTTATACGCACAATCAAAGGAATCTCATCCTGAAGAAGTGGGCGAACAGAAACCTCAAGCCCAGCAAGTAGCAATCAGCAGCCAGCACCCCAAAATCTACCTCAAGCCCAAACTCAAGCTGACAAACCAAGATTGCTCATTGACACAGTCAACTACCTTTTGTGCGTTGAACCTTGCAAGAATAGGGTTGCTCAACTCAGGGCACTTAATTCCAAAATGGCTAGTGATTACAACAATGCAATGGCTCAGTGCATCGGCTTCGACAAAGTAACAAGTTACTCACAGAAAAGGTTGAAGCACAAAAGAAAGACATAGCTCAGCTCCACCTGGACGTAAATCAACAGAAATGTTGGGTCCATGATTACAAAAACAGATTACATTTAAAAAACCATGGAATGCGACTTGGTAAGAGTTGAATTGGGACTTCTTGCTAGAAAATATCAACAAAACGAAATTTAATATAAAGAAGTTATCATGCAAGCTCGTTCAAGACGTGTGCAATGTGCAGCTGACATATAAGGAGAACAAGGGGAAAGGTTTGGGATTCAATCAGGTTGCCCACCGTATAATCACAACTACACGACAATGCCTGAAACCGATGAAGAAATTGAGAGAGCACAGCATATGGTGTACGGCAAACCCAATGATTATACGTCAGACACACAGGAACCAATTGGTGTTGTTGACTCTTCTAATGATTCAGCTGGAGTGTCTGGTCTTTCATCTGATAAACCAGGACTCTCCGATTCTATCAAATTTGATGAAGAGAGAGCTGACGTGAACAAGGCTCCAAGTGCGCAAACTGAACAATCTAACCTTCTGCTTATGATGAAAAGGTGCAGATCATGCAACAAGAGCCGAAACGAGCAGATCAGAGACGAGGAAAGAAAAGGTCTAAACATTGAAGACAATCTCGCTATCCGGGATCATCAACCGGGCAACAATTGTCCTAAAAAGGCTCGTGATGTAAAGAATATCTTTTCTAAGCCAGTCAATAATGGAAAATGTGAGAAATATGCATTTGACTGTGCTAACAAAGCTTTTGGAAAGTCTGGTGAGATTTCTGAACAAGACTTGCAGTCTAAGCCAAACAAGAAGAATCAAAAGAAATCTCCACCACGGAAGGCCTTGCAAACGACAAGTACAAACATCCAAATTCATCTTCATATGCAAGAAATGTGCAAGGAAATCAAGCACAAAAGGGATGAGTTCATCCTTCAGGGCCTGCAAGAGCTACACATGACTGATCAGAATGCCTTATACGTGAAGAGACAAACATGCTTCAATTGCGGCATTCCTAGTCACATTGCTCGGAACTGCACACTAGTCCCTGTGTACCCTATTATGCTCAAAATCAGAAAGTTACACCTGAGGATAACAATCATTCCAAGCCGATGAATGTATCATCACCTAAGGCAGTGAAGAATGTGAATCCCAAGGTTAAACCATTTGATGGGGATTGGACATTGCCAAAAACAAACTCAAGGTTGTTCAGAAACAAAATCTGTTTCTAAAACGAATAAACCTGAAACAACAAAAGTTGCTCAATTGAAGGCAACAAATGCGTTTGTTAAAATGAAACAGATTTGGAAACCCAAATCCAAAGCGGTACAACATCACCAATCCTCGAAACAAAAGGGGATTTGTGTCTGAAAGAAGTGCTTATTTTGATGCTTCAGGGAAACCGAGGACCACGATGGCCTGAGTCCCACTGTCTTACTAATCTCCTTATTTTTTAGGAACAACCAAGGAGGAGCTGTTGACAATCTCTGGAATGTTGATAGCGGTTGTTCCAGGACATATATATAAATCTCACTTCACAAAAAAGTTCAATTTCTTTTACGAGTGCGGTGTTTCCTTTGGAGGAGATGAGGTAAGAAAAGATCAGTGGAAATGTACAAATTTAAACTTCGTGTTTTAATTTTGAAATTGATTAGTCTTTAATCTAATGACGGAACGATTAAGCAAAAACAACAAAAATAGTTTCCTTTTCTTTGTTTAAAACTTTGTACATACGTTTTCTTTATCAGGTAAATTTGTGCATAGAGTGTGATGCACAAATTTAGGGGGAAAAGGGAGATATATGTATATATGCATCGTTTGAAGGGGAGAAAATGAGAAAAATACAAATACATTTGAAAAACAGAAAAATACAAAATCATTTGAAAAACAAAAAAAATTAAAAAGACATTTTGCATCAAATGGGAAATCATTTCCAAACTATGTATCTTGTGGGTAACATACCATCGGCGTATGATTCATGGTCTTAAATCTGCGTTGATAGATAACCAACGTCTGAAGTTTCGGGTCTTTATGCTGATGAGTCATCCGGGATAGCAGAAGTGCCCTTCTGTTGCGTCTAGATATATGCAAGCCTAGGCACAGTCGGGATATCCTCAAAAGAGGCAAAAAGAAGGGCCAAAACCTTAAAGAAAAGAAATCTCTTCACGAGAAAATTCCATATGCATGAAAAGTCAAACATACCATATAAGGTATTTGCTAACCCTCGTCAGATATTATTGGTCACTCTATTGTACGAATTACTAATCTGTTCACCAATAGTCTGACGTTGTAAAAGATAAAGGATGATCTCGGTATACTCACCTACTACATGAATCGTTGTTCTTACCTTGATCGCGGGGGTATGTCATGGTATGGGTGCACGGTATTATAGTATATTACTACCTTAAGTATATCACGAATTTGAAAAATGAAAGTTGAGAGTTAAAGTATAAGTGGACAAACATATTGGCAATCACTTAGACTAGACTGAATAAGTTCGCACTGAAAAGTGTTCCTTGGTCCGCGTGAAAACGATCTGATCCCATTGCAATTGTATAGTTGTAACTAGTGAGTTAGTTTCTTTGTTTATATGTGTTTCTGTTTATATTCTTATGTTTAAAAACTAAAAAAATAGAAAATTCAAAAATCCAAAAATAGTGTGTTGTTTTTACTAAATCAAAAAATTCAAATAATAATAATAATGATATTATTAATAATAATAATAATAATAATAATAATAATAATAAATAGAGTGCTTTCTTGCTTTATTATAACCGTTCTTGAAGATTGACTAATCATCAAAAGATGAAAGAAATTTGAATTTTGATCTGAGTACAAGTACTTTGATGTACCAAGTGTTCATGCGGTACTCTCCCTGTCGCATAAGAATGTTTGCTTATAAATTTATGAGAATTGTGCAGACTGGATTTAGATCAAGAAACAGGGGTTGCTGAAAATTGAGATGCTGTTAGTTGCCGACAAAGCATGAAGCATCACAACATCAAAGTATACCTGAGTCAGAAGAACCAGATACCAGTCGTTGTCTGACACTGAGTATATTTGAAGAAACACTAGTGAAACTGTTTGCTTGAAAGAGAAAGATTGAAGAAGAAAAGAGCTGCTAAGATTCCTCCTTTTGCATTCTTTTTGACAAAGATGTTTCAAGCAAAGCTGATCAAGATCCTGATATGAAGTTAACCACAAGAGCAGAAGAAAGAGTCCCGGTGCTGAGAGTTCGTTGAAGTGTGAGGTCCTAGAAGTGTGAGACATACTTCCACAACATTTATAGCATAGGGCAACCATAGACTCTGTTGAAGACGTTGTTGAATTTATACTATGAAGACAATTTGATGCATCGGTCTAGGGGAGATTGTTAGGTCCTAGAAGTGGGAGACTGACCCATCAAATATACGCAACGGTCTATGGTTGCTAACTGGGATTAACTGGGTTAATTTGTATTATGTTTGGACCATTTTAGGTCACTTGGGCATGCCATAGGTCATGTGGGCCAGGCAAGCCTAAAGGAAGCCCATGGGGGGCATAGGCAAATCCTAAGTATATAAGGAACATTATGTCATAATTAGGGTTAAGCTTTGAGAAGAGAGAGAGAGAGAACTTTGGTAGCCTCCACCAGTCTAGAGAGAGAGACCGAGAGGTGTGAAGAACTTGTATCAGACGGTTTTGTTATTCGTAATGTATGCAAGTTTGAAAGTGATTCGCTGTTATTCTCGTTCATCTCATTTCTCTTTTTTCGGTTTTCTTAAATATCATCAAGTTTGGATTCCGCCCATCCTTGGGGAATGTTTGATATCGTTGTTGGATCCGAATTATTTGGGACTTACACTTAGTCTTATACAAAGGTAAGGGTGGATTAGTGGTTAGGGGGAACCCTCACTAACTAACCAACCGAGTTCACATCCATTTCTTTTGTAACCGCAATGCTTATATAGGCTATTGTAAGTCCCAAAAATCCGGATCTGACAATGATATCACACGATCACCAAGGATGGGCGGAATCTAAACTTGATGATATTCAAGAAAATCAAAAAGATGAAAGAACAATACAAATCAACTTTAACACCTTTCACACGATTCTATTATTTGAACAAGCAAAACCGTCTGTACAAGATGGAGGCTCTCTAGAGAAATCCCAAAAGTCTAACCCTAGAAATGACATAAGCTTAGCTTATATACCTAAGATAAGGGCATGCCGCTCATAGGCTTGCCTGGCCCACACGGCCTATGGCATGCCCAAATGACCTATAAAGGTCCAAACCTAATACAAACAAACCCAATTAATCCCAGTTGGCTACCATAGACTGTTGTGTTTACTTGATGCGTTAGTATCACACTTCTAGGACCTAACAATCTCCCCCTATACTGATGCATCAAATTGTCTTCATAGCATAAATTCAACAACGTCGTCAACGGAGTCTATTGTTGTCGCTATGGTATAAGTGTTGTGGAAGTCAGTCCCACACTTCTAGGACCTCACACTTCGACGAACTCTCAGCATCGGGTCTCTTTCTTCTGCTCTTGTGGTTAGTTTCATATCAGGATCTTGATTAGCTTTGCTTGAAACATCTTTATCAAAAAGAATGTGAAAGGAGGAATCTCAGCAGCTCTTTTCTTCTTCAATCTTTCTCTTTCAAGCAAGCAGGTTCACAGGTACTTCTTCAAATGTACTATCACTGTCAGACAATGACTGGCATCTGGTTCTTCTGGCTGTTGTGATGCTTCATGCTTTGTCGGCAACTAACAGCATCTCAATTTCAGCAAACCCTGTTCTTGATCTAAATCAAGATCTGCACAATTCTCAGAAATTTATAAGCAAACATTCTTATTCAACATGGAGAATACCGCATGAACACTTGGTACATCCAAGTAGTTTACTCGGATCAAAATTCAAATTTCTTTTATCTTCTGAGGATTAGTCAAATCTTCAAGAACACTTAATATTTTTTAATAAAGCAAGAAAGCACTCTATTTTTTTAATTTAGAAGAAAAAAACAAATCACTATTTTTGGTTTTTTTTTTATTTTCTATATTATTTTTTATAAATATAAGAATATAAACAGAAAAGAAAATAAACGGAGAAACTACCTTAGTAGTTACAACTATACAATTGCAATGGGATCAAAATCGTTTCATGCGGACCAAGGAACATTTTCAGTGTGAACTTATTCAGACTGATCTGAGTGATTGCCAATATATTTGTCCACTTAAACTTTACCGCTCAACTTTCATTTTTCAACTTCGTGATATGCTTAAGGTAGTATTGTACTAGAATACTAGTGCGTCACATACCATGACATACCCTCGCGATCAAGGTAAGCACAACGATTCATCATAGCAGGTGATTATACTAAGATCATCCTTTATCTTTTACAACGTCAGACTATTGGTGAACAGGTCAGTACATTCGTACATCAGAGTGACCAATATTATCTGACGAGGGTTAGGCAAATACCTTATATGGTATGTTTGACTTTTCAAGCACATGGAATTTTCTCGTGATGAGATTTCCTTTTCTAAGGTTTTGGCCCTTCTATTTTGGCCTCTTTTAAGGATATCCCAACTATGCCTAGGCCTGCATATATCCAGATGTAACAGAAGGGCAGCCCTGATATCCCGGATGACTCATCAGCATAAAGACCGAAACTTCATGCGTTGGTTATCTATCAACGCAGGATTTAAGACCATGAAATCATATGCCAATGGTATGTTACCCACAAGATACATAGTTCGTTATGTTTATATTACTTAGTATCTTTTAATCACTTTGAGTGTTAAGCCTACCGACATATCACATTAGATCCTAATCTTTTCAGCTACGACACCTTACATGTGTCAGTCACGCCCTTTACCACGAATATTCCTTTCATTTCCCATTTAATGCAAAAAGACTTTTTGGATTTTTCAGTTTTTCAAAAGTTTTTGTATTTTTATGTTTTTCAAATGTTTTTGTATTTTTCTGATTTTCTCCACCTCATCCCTCTTCCTCCCTAAATTTATGCATCACACTTTATGCATAAATTTACCTAATAAAGAAAACGGATGTACAAAGTTTTAAACGAAAGAAAAGGAATTTTTTTGTTGTTTTTGCTTAAACGTCCCGTTATTAGATTAAAGAATAATCTATTCAAAATTAAAGCACGAAATTTAAATTTGTACCTTTTTGCTGATCTTTTCTTACTCATCTCCTCCAAAGGAAACAACGCACTCGTAAAAAACATTTGAACTTTTTGCAACAGTGAGATGTTATCCGATATGTCCCTAGAACAACCGTTATCAATATTCCAGAGATTATCAACAGCCCCTCCTTGGTTGTTCCTGAAAAATAAGAAGATTAGTAAGACAGTGGGACCTAGGCCATCGTGGTCCTCGGTTTCCCTGAAGCATCAAAATAAGATACTTCTTTCAGACACAAGTCCCCTTTTGTTTCGAGGATTGGTGATGTTGCTGTCCGCTTTGGATTTGGGTTTCCAAATCTGTTTCATTTTAACAAATGCATTTGTTGCCTTCGATTGAGCAACTTTTGTTGTTTCAGGTTTATTCGTTTTAGAAACATATTTTTGTTTCTGAACAACCTTGCGTTTGTTTTTGGCAATGTTCCAATCCCCATCAGATGGTTTAACCTAGGGATTCACATTCTTCACTACCTTAGGTGAGGATACCTTCATCGGCTTGGAATGATTGTTATCCTTAGGTGTAACCTTCTGATTTTGAGCATAATAGGGTACACAGGGACTATGTGTGTAGTTCCGAGCAATGTGACCAGGAATGCCGCAATTGAAGCACGTTTGTCTCTTCACGTATAAAGCATCCCGATCAGCTTGATTTGCTCTTCTAAGCCTTGAAGGATGAACTGATTCTTTCTATGTTTGATTTCCTTTCACATTTCTTGCAGACGAAGATGAATTTGGATGTCTATACTTTTTGTTTGCAAGGGACTTCTTCTGTTGTGGAGATTTCTTTTGATTCTTCTTCTTTTGTTTAGACTTCAAGTCTTTTCAGAAATCTCCACAAGCTTTCCAAAAGCTTTACATGCACGGTCAAACGCATATTTTTCACATTTGCCATTACTGACCGACTTAACAAAAGCATTTTTCACATCACTAGCCTTTTGAGGGCTATTACTGCCCATTGAGGATTTTGGAGAGCGTGACTGTCCTTGACGTTGGACTTCTGCTTTCTCCGTCTCTGATTTGCTCGTTTATGCTCCTTTAGCTTGCTCTGAACCTTTTCATCACAAGCAGAAGGTTCCGATTGTTCAGTTTGTGCACTTGGAGCCTTGTTCACATCAGCTCTTTCTTCATCAGCTTTGATACAATTTGAGAGTGCTGGTTTATCAGATGAAAGACCAGACACTCTAGCTGAATCATTAGAAGAGTCAACAAAACACCAATTGGTTCCCTGTGTGTCTGACGTATAATCACTGGGTTTGCCGTACACCATATGCTGTGCTCTCTCAATTTCATCGGTTTCAGGAATTGCCGTGTAGTTGTGATTATACGCTGGGCAACCTGATTGAATCCCAAACCTTTCCCCTTGTTCTCCTTATATGCCAGCTGCACATTGCACACGTCTTGAACGAGATTGCTGGATATATCAATCTTCTTTATATTTACTTCATTTTGTTGATATTTTCCAGCAAGAAGTCCCAGCTCAACTCTTACCAAATCACATTCCATGATTTTTTACTGTAATGGTCTTGTAATCATGGACCCAACATTTCTGTTGATTTACGTCCAGGTGGAGCTGAGCTATGTCTTTCTTTTGTGCTTCAACCTTTTCTGTTAGTAACTTGTTACTTTCTCGAAGGTCGATGCACTGAGCCATTGCATTGTTGTAATCATTAGCCATTTTGGAACCCTATTTCTGCAAGGTTCAGTGCACAAAAGGTAGTTGACCGTGTCAATGAGCGATCTTGGTTTATCAGCGTGAGTTTGGGCTTGAGGTAGAGTTTGGGGTGCTGGGCTGCTGATTGCTGCTTGCTGGGCTTGAGGTTTCCGTTCGGACACTTCTTCAGGATAAGACTTTGTTTATTTTGCGTATAGATCTTGGAGATCTTGGTTTGATTGTAAATGATCGCACAACCAAGATAAAAGGAGTCTTTGTCATCACCCAAAAAGCTATTCATCTCATTCCTTAATTCCTCTTTTCGCCTCCCACGTTCAAGCAAGCACATCACATAATCCACGACAGGATCAACATTATAGTCTCCAATAAACTTATTCAGTTTTTCCTTCACTTGATCCCGCAAGTTTGGGTTTTGATTTTGTGCCTGAGGTGAAGTGATGTTGGATGCATGGATCAGTGCGCTAAAGACAATGTTCGGATTTGCATTTGGGTTGGAATTGCAGACTGGGCTGAAGACTATGTTTGAGTACTGAGCTTGGGCTGTAAACATCTTCGAATAATCGAAACCGTACGGTAAAAACAATAAAAAAGTTTTTCGAAAACTGTTTTTACCAACTTGTACTATTAGACTCGTATCGATGATACGAACCCACTGATATACAATTTCAAAGAGCTTTTTCGGAATATTCGTGCCTTTTTTGGCCTGTTTTTCAAATGGTATCTCGGAACAGTATCTTATCCGAGATGGTGATGATGATCCGAGATGGTAATGATCCGAGATAGTTCTGATGATCCGAGATGGCTTGAAGATGGAGACAAACTTCAACACTAATGATCCGAGATAGATTCGAGATGCATGTTGATCATTCGAGTCTTCAAGAGTTCTACCCGATATGCAGTTCGAGATGGTTCGAGATGCAAGCCTTTGATCCGAGATAATTCGAGTCTTCAAGATATTCAATCCGAGATGGTCGAGATCTTCAGAAGCCAGTCTGAGATGGTCAAGTCGAGATGGTCAACCAAAAACCAAAACAGAAGCAGATGTGATCAAAAATCTGTGTGATATCAGATCTGAGCCTAGAAACAGGTTCAAACAGGCTCTGATACCAATTGTAAGTCCCAAAAATCCAGATCTGACAATTCACACGATCACCAAGGATGGGCGGAATCCAAACTTGATGATATTCAAGAAAACCAAAAAGATGAAAGAACAATACGAATCAACTTTAACACCTTTTACACGATTCTATTACTTGAACAAGCAAAACCGTCTGGTACAAGATGGAGGCTCTCTAGAGAAATACCAAAAGTCTAACCCTAGAAATGACATAAGCTTAGCTTATATACCTAAGATAAGGGCATGCCCCTCATGGGCTTGCGCTTGCCTGCCCACATGGCCTATGGCATGCCCAAATGACCTATAAAGGTCCAAACCTAATACAAACAAACCCAATCAATCCCAGTTGGCTACCATAGACTGTTGCGTATATTTGATGCGTCAGTCTCACATTTCTAGGACCTAACAGCTACACTAAGTTGGACTGGATATGTCGAAACACACGTTTTCATATGGTTAACGCATCACATAATGTGTCGTCAATTATATATAAAAAAATAAGGCGTCATCACCGCAACGCGCAAGCTATGACAACAATGTAGTTTATAACATGAAAGAAATCTTCTAAGTTAACCATCTAATGAGATATGATTTGCAAACTTAATCACATCGCTCATGATTTTACCGCTACACAATAAATTTCAAACAATTTCAAAATCGTAATAGAATCATTTTGGAATTTTCAATCTCACTTTAAGAATCTGTGTCTATAAATTTTTATTTTTTATTTTAAAAGTAAACTTCATTAACCAAACGCATCGCCAACCTCAAATCGAGGCGACCACAAGACAGAAACTTATATATTTACAAACATACACCAATCTACCCCTAGAGATGTTACTTATTTTTAGATCTACATTTATACCATAGGAAACCCATCGATTTTATCTTGCTAATTATATCTTCCATCCTGATAGCTTTATTGTTGAACTTGGCTCCATTCCATGCCTGCCATATGCTCCAACAACGGATCCTAATAATCCCTTTTAGCGCTTGGAGGGGTATTGTCCCAAAAACTCTTCGTCCCCACAAGGAAGCATACCCTCATAATGACAAACATACCACAAGAATAACCTTGCGCACAATGCGCAACGGTGCGCCATTTTTGAAACTAGCAGGTTGCCTAACAAACCTTGCACGCAATGCGCAACGGTACTGCAACCTTGATACTAGCAGGTTGCACAAAAAAACTTGCACACAATGCGCAACGGTAAGTTAGACTGGAAGCGCAGGTCCTTGACCCTGCGCGGATCGAACAATCCTCTAGCCGGGAAGTCCTAAAACCTTGCACAAGGCCCAGACCAACATGAGAACAACTCATAGTCTTGAGAAAAAGATTTAATTCCTACAACTCCATGCTGGACAGAAAGCACTGATAAAGCCACGCGGAAGGGAGAAGCGCAAAGAGGCGTTGACCAAATACAAGGGTACAAAGTGGCAGAGTTGTGACCCAATAACCGCTCGGCAGGTTGTGTCAGACTGCATCGCATGATGAACAGTCTTGCAGTGGGCATACTATATGCAAGGACATACACGTGGCACCAACACAAACTCATGCCAGCGACTGTCACACAATCTCCACTATCGGCTGATGACAGGTCCGACACCAAGGACAACTGCCATAACACGTGGCTCCACTCACCATGCGCCAAGCGCACCTCCTGCCAAAGACCATTAATGGTCGATGCAGAGGAGACATAATGGATAATCCTGGTCGTCGTGGCCCAGGCCCAAGCCCTATCAGCCCATCTCCTATGCACCTCTCTTCAGCTATAAAATAGGGATCACACCACAAGGTAACACACATGTTCTCGAGCTTACTTACTAATTACTTGTTACTTGGTTATTACCTGGAAATCCTAAATACTTATTCTAACGCCGGAGTATGGTCACGGAGAAAACCCTCCATCTTTCTAGTTTTTCTTAAACCTCACTTTCAAATGGCTGATTTTCCATCAAACACACACGAGGTCCTTAGGGCTGAGGGCAAGAACCCAGTTCATGCCCCTCGACCCGACGAACAAGTAGAAGAAGGTTCTTCCGGAAATGTCGGTGTTCACCATGACCCA
Source organism: Scalesia atractyloides (assembly GCA_947069175.1). Lineage (NCBI taxonomy): Eukaryota > Viridiplantae > Streptophyta > Magnoliopsida > Asterales > Asteraceae > Scalesia > Scalesia atractyloides. Next base: position 66,776,719 of record CAMTDV010000020.1, on the reverse strand, counting down.
GGTCGTGTGAACATCCCGGTAACTCCCGGAGTTCAAGTAGAAACTCCCTTTGTACCAATCATATCTATTTTACCTCTGGGTGAAACTCCGATGTCTTGGTACATCAAATATCAAACAGCCCTGAATGCCATGTATGCGCAACTCTGTGCGCAAATGAACGCATCCGCTGCGCTGGCGCAGCCGCCCACTACTTACGTGCATGCCTTGCCTGCACTACGAGTACTAAGCTACGACTCGCCAGCCGGAGCGAGTGTTCCCTCACACCTCCGTACTAGGGAAACGAAGTATTCCCAGTTGCTGCCAAAATATGAGTCCAACACTCATAGGCGAGCATCTATCCATTCACGGCTGGGCCCGCACCCATTAGAGAGGCGGCACACCCAGCTTGAAGTAGATAAAACATATGGCGAGGGTGACAGCGCCAATGTGTTTCACCGGCTACCCAAAGATCATGCTGCTTACAAGTCTACGCCACAGGCTGTATACAACCCGGAGGCGGAGTACAAACCCTACCACTGATCTACAGGCCGGCTGAAGCATCCGAACACTCAAAGTTTGTGAAGGAGATGGCACTCGCTCCACTTGAACGTGCGAAGCTACCTTCTAATGTTGGTAAGTTTAATGGGTTGACAGACCCAGACGACCACATGTGCCTGTTCACGGGCGCAAGTCTAATCAGAGGCTGGACTTTGCCCATGTGGTATCACCTTTTTGTTCAAACTCTTACAGGCGTTGTGCGCCTATGGTTTGACAATTTACCCACGAGTAAGCTTACGTCATGGAACGGCCAACAACGGCGGTATGTCAGAGATTCCTCTGACATCATGGAAATCTGGAGGCGGGATGATGAAAGTCTTGAAGATTCCATCACCCGCTACAATAAAGAGGTGTTGGAAATTGGATATGTGCACGAAGACTTGATTCGCGCATAATTCAAATACGATGTCCGCTGCTTCTGGCCTCCCAAAAAGCTAGGAGAAACTAATGGCGGTAGCCAAGGTGTACGCCCAGTCGGAGCGTATCCTAAACTCCAACAAACCTCCTCTGCCTCAATACCATCCGCAAGACATGAGTAGAGTTTTACGAAGATGAATAAGAAGAGTTGGAGGGAGTCCAACCAAAATCCTTCCTACTCACCAAGCGACGCACGCACGATGATAAATAAGATTGCTACTAAAAGATCAATCAAGCAAGATAATCGTGTTCGTCAGTCGACGCCACTAACGAAGATCCCAGCGGAGGTGCTCAGCACAGAAGATCACCTGTTCAAACAGCCACCGCCGATGCGCAACAAAAAAGGTCAAGACCCTAACCTTTTTTGCGATTATAACAAAGATACAGGGCACACAACCGACAAATTCATCTCCTTGCGCACGGAGATCTAAAAGGCGCTGAAAAATGGGAAGCTCACCCACTTACTTCAAAACATGCGCAAGGAGGTGCGCCAGATTGCTCGTGGGGAAGAAGGCCCGAGTAACAAGAAGATGAAACAAGCATTTGTTCATATGATCTAAGGTGGCCCATCGCGCAAGCGCGGCCATCAGAAGAGTTGTACACCACACTGGCGTGAACAACAGGTCATTTTCCCCATAATTCCCGGGGGCCCGCAAGAGGAACGTCCGGCCGTGATAACTGGCATATTTGGCCATTATCGCACCGACTACATGTTCATAGACCCAGGAAGCTCTATGGAAATCATATATGAACAATGCTACCAACAGTTGGACCCGGAGGATAAGGCGCGCTTGGAGTCGGTCGACTTCCCATTGACTGGTTTCTGCAACGAAGCCGTCTTTCCGCTGGGTCAGATCTCGTTCCCGGTAACTCTTTCCGATGGGCGATGACAGGTGGTCTTTTGGACAACCCGCAAGTGCGATAAAATGACAAATATTCCACGCTTTAAACGTTTAATTGTTACGATTGATGTCACGGTGCGTATGCCTTTGCAGGTAATGAAGATCATAACGAGGGAACTTTAACGTGCTTTTTCGGGAATTGCAGTGGCTAATTGGGCTTTGGACTTGAGAGATTGACCATAAGCTACAGTGGCCACCGTAGCTTACGATGGAGTCCACCCTAAAAGCCACCGTAAGACAGTGGCTTGCCACCGTAAGGAAATCTTGTCCACCGTAAGCTACGGTGGGCACCGTAGCTTACGGTGGTGAGCTACGGGAAAGTTGTAACTGCTCCATTTAAGTCGAATGATAGAGCCTTTTCACATATCTAATCACTGGTGACGATCTGCAGAGCGAAAAGGGGCGAAATTGAGTGTTTTCATTGATTCTAAACAAGTTCTAAACATTATTTTGGTGTTATCGATTCGTATGAACAAAATATTGGAAGTATGTTTCATTGCGAGAACATGAGAGGCTAGAATTCTTGGTGATCATCTTGTGTGGAAGGTTCGGTAAACAATTGTGTTTCAATTTATATTTTCTAGAATAATTACTATGTTATGGTGGTTATGGTGTTGATTGATTGTTTGTAATTGTTGGTTGATATTTTGCTCATTGCTTATTTTGTACGTTCTTGGTGTCGCTGACAATCAAGATATCACGGAAGGTTTACGGGTTGGGTATTAATCAATTGGTCATCGGGTAACGACTTCGCATTTTAGTCCGAGTACTTTGTTCCCTTTTATCACAAATAGCTAATCAAACATGAGTCATGTCTATGTGATTCTTTCTAGTAAAATTGAAACACATGCGTTTTGAACTGGAAACCCAAGATGATCATTCCCTTATTAATCTGTTAACAAACCAATTTTTGAATTGTTAAGTAGTTAAAGTCTAAATCCATCAATCAAAATCTGAAATTAAATTATTGCAAATTAGGTAATTAGTTATAGTAGCACAACCTTTTTGATAGCACTAGTTCCACAATTCCTTGTGTTCGATACTCACTTACGCTAGCTAGTAGCAGTATTGGAATTAAATTTGCGTGAGACAAAGACATCACGTCAAATTTTGGCGCCGTTGCTAGGGAGTTGTGCACAACGTGTGTTATTTTGTGTTAGTATAGCTTGTTATTTTTCCGGGTTTACGCTAGTTGTGTTAGTGTGCAGGTTCTTACAGGTGTATGCATACTAGAGGATCTAATCGGCTATCACCATTGGCAGTTGACCCGGAGATTGAGCGAACTCTACGTCGCAATCGGGTTTTGTTAAGAGAGAATAAGATTAGTGCCCCAACAACAACATCCACACCTATTTCACCACTCAATACCATGGAACAATTGCCTACCACCACAAACCAAACCTCACCATCTACACCTCCACCAAATTCCACCACTCACCCAACTTCGACACATGAAGTTGACCAATCTAACGACGCATCACTAGTACCACCATTCTCATCTTTCTTTCCCACATCCGGTCAATCCTCATCCACCCAATACCTTTTACCAAATCAACCTTTACCTTGCTCCACCATTATCCATACTTCATCTACATTTCAACCACCAAACCAACCGGGTTCCCATAATCTTTCTTCACAGTTTGTGTAAAGCATCTGGTGTAGGAGGAGACGGGTATGATGATGGTTATGAAGAAGAATTCGGAGGCTATGAAGATAAAGGTTACTATTATGGGGGTGATGGAGGTAACTTGGGATCGCAAGGGGGAATGGGTTACCCACAAAGGAAACCTACGGGGGTGCAACAAGTTCGTCCTCAAGGGCCACCGTTCCAACAACCAATGCCTCTACAACAAGTCCAAGTTCAACATCAACAACCACAATTTCAAAGACCGATGCATCAACCTCAACAACACTTTGTACCTCAAGGGTTAAGATAAGGTCCAGTGGGTCGACCAAGAGTACCATTGGGTGCCCCGCGTCGACATCATCGAGAGGTAGTGCGGGGGGTTGAAGTGCATTTTCGTCCGGTTATTACTAATAATCCTTCTCCGTAGTGATACCTCAACGCCTGGACGGGAGGACATTTGAGGTTAGGACGACTGCATTGCAAAGCTTGCCAAAGTACAAGGGTCTAGCGACGGAGGAACCGTACTTCCATTTAGAGACTTATGATTCCATTTGCAACACTATTGGGGGGAAATGATTCTCGTCGGATGATGTTAAATTGGTTTGTTTCAATTCTCGTTGGAAGACAAAGTGAAGAGGTGGTTTCATACTTTACCGTCCGCATCTATCTATGCTTGGGCCGATATGCAACAAAGATTTCTCGAAGAATTTTTTTCGGCTCAAAAGACAAATGAAGCAAGGCGGAGTATAAGGAGTTTCTAACAACAGCCAAGTGAGATGTTTCATGAGACATTTGAAAGATTAAACATGATGTTGAAGAATTGTCCTCATCATGGTATAGCATTGTGGGAGTTGTTGAATGTGTTTCATGAAGGTTTGAGCTTGGAGGACGCTCAGGATTTAATGTCTATCACAAATGGTACATTTGGAACAAACTATGAGCAAGAGGATTGGGCATTTCTAGAACAAATGGAGGTCACATCAAAAAGGAAAGCACAATCGTCAAGGCGAGCTAGACATGTAATTACAAGGCCTCAAGTGTATGCGGTGGAAGATGGAGAAGCACAAGCATCAAACCAGGTATATAATGTTTGTACTAACTGTAATGAACTTGGTCATGCAGCGGAGGTATGCTTGGTGGGAGTAAGTGCAAATCAAGTCGAGGAGGTGAATGCAATTGGAGGGGGTGGTCGAAACTTCAACATGAATTCGAACACATATCACCCTAGGCTACGTAATCATCCAAATTTCTGTTATGGGAACCCGGCTAATCAGGCTAACCCTAATTTCCAAGGAGCTCAACGGAGTTTTGCTCCTCGCCCACAATATAACCAAGGGAACTTTAGGGGCGAAAATGGTCAAGGGTATCAAGGTCAAAGTCAACAAGGGGGTGACCAAAGTGAAAATATGGGTCAAAATTCATCAAGCGGTAATGAAGTGATGGATACACTCCACATGATGCAAAAAGACATGCAACAGAGAAATCAACTCGAGGAAGCTCGTTTGCAAAAGAATGAAGTCTGTGACAAAAGCATCCAAGCACTCACCACACAAATAGGTCAACTCGCATATGAGGTAGCGGAGCTTAAAAGGGTAAGGGTCAACTTCCGAGTGACACAAAGGTGAATCCCTCTCATAATACTTCACGTAATATTAACATTACCCTTGTAAGTGTTTTACGAAGAGGTAAAGAATTTAAAGCAAATTTGGAACCGGTTTTGGTTGAAGGGATGGTTGAGGATATTACGGGTAACGAGAGTGATGAGGATGAGGTCTCATCACCAAATGTGTTAAGGGACCCTATTGTTGAAAATGTAACTAATAAACCGGGGTTGGGTGAATTATTAAACGAACCAAAGGAGGAAGGGGGACCGAGTCAAGTCCCGTTTCCTTCCGCTTTAGTTTACCCCGGAAAGAAAAATTTTATTTCAACAAGGGGTCCTAAAAAGGAAGAACTCTAGATGTGTTTAAATAAGTGAAAGTGAACCTTCCATTGCTTGATGCTATAAAGCAAGTACCCGCTTATGCAAAATTCTTAAAAGAATTATGCACTCAAAAGAGACAACAAAAAAAGAAGTTGCCTAAGTGGGTAGATCTGACCGGACAGGTTAGTGCGATGCTTAAAGGAATTCTTCCTCCTAAGCTCCAAGATCCGGGAACGCCGTTAATAAATATTCAAGTTGGAAATTTTCCAATGTCTAAAGCGTTGCTAGATCTTGGAGCCGGGGTAAGTATATTACCGGGTGGGTTATATGACCAATATGATTTTGGTCCATTGGCTCGGGTAGAGACAACGGTGGTTTTGGCCGATTTGTCTCACAAGTTACCCCGAGGGATGGTCCAAGATGTAATTGTGAAGGTTGATGAATTTTATACCTGGTAGACTTTTTAGTACTTGACTATTTGTCCGCTGACCCAAAACAACAAAATGTTATTTTGGGTCGGCCATTCTTAAGCACCGCTCACGCCGTAATTGATTGTCGACTTGGTATGGTTGACATGACATTCGGTAACAGAAAAATGCGGTTAAATGTTTTTACTAACACATCTAATTTGTTGGTGTTGACGAGTGTTTCATAGCAGATTTAGTGGATGGGTGTGACCCACATGAATATGCGGAAGAGGACGTTTATGTTTGTGTTTGTGATATGTTTGAGCAGGTACATGCTAGTGATTTGCGAGTGGAGGAAGAAAAACAGGATGTGATGGCAATGAAAGAGGGGCAACCGCCGTGGACTCATCAATTTGAGAGTTTACCGGCGGAAATTAGTTCGGGTACGAAACCATCTTTGGAGGAGCCCCCAATCTTAGAGTTGAAGGAATTGCCGAGCCATTTGAAATACGCATTTCTAGGGGATAATTACACATTGCCTGTCATTATTGCCTCTAATTTAGAGGCGGCTCAAGAGCACAAATTGCTAGGGTGCTCAAGGCGAATCGGGCGGCCATAGGATGGACAATTGCTGATTTGAAGAGAATCAACCCACCTATTGTTATGCACAAGATAATTACAAATGATGAGGCCAAGTCGTCGAGGGAAGCACAAAGAAGGTTGAATCCGAATCTGCGCGAGGTAGTGAAAAAGGAAGTAATCAAATGGTTGGATGCAGGTATTATCTACCCTATTTCTAATAGTGCTTAGGTAAGTCCTACCCAAGTGGTGCCTTAAAAGACCAGTATTCAAGTTATTAAGGACGAAAATGGTGAACAAATTGCCACCCGACAGGTCACCGGGTGGCATGTTTGTATTGGTTATAGAAAATTGAATACCGCAACCTCTAAGGACCATTTTCCATTACCCTTCATTGACCAAATAATTGAAAAACTTTCGGGTAAAAAATACTACTATTTTTTGGATGGGTACTCAGGATACAATCAAATTGCTATTCATCCCGATGACCAACACAAAACCATCTTTACATGTCCTTATGGTACTTTCGCCTTTAAGCGAATGCCATTTGGCTTGTGCAAGCGCTCCATCAACTTTTCAACGATGTATGATGAGTATTTTCTCGGACATGGTTGGGAGTCGCTTGAAGTGTTCATGGATGACTTCTCTATTTTTGGCACAAGCTTTGAGTCGTGTCTCGACGAGTTAGAAAAATTTTTAAAAAGATGTGTCGAGAAGAACTTAGTGCTGAGCTGGGAAAAAAGTCATTTCATGGTTCAGGAAGGTATTGTGTTGGGCCATGTTATGTCCGAAAAGGAGATGGAGGTAGACAAAGCAAAAATTCATGTAATTTCATCGCTACCTCCTCCTAAAAATGTTAAGGTCATTCTTGGGACACGCTAGTTTTTATAGAAGATTTATTAAGGATTTAGTGTTATTACTAAACCCTTATGTAATTTTTTACGGAAAGATGTTCCATTTGATTTTACTGATGAATGTTTGCAAGCCTTTAATGTTTTGAAGGAAAAGCTGGTGAAGGCCCCTATCTTGCAGCCACTGGATTCGGCAAGTCGTTTGAAATTATGTGCGACGCTAGCGATACAACTATTGGAGCGGTTTTGGGGCAAAGGGTTATAAGAAGCCGGTGGAGATCTATTATGCAAGTAAAACTCTGTCCGAGGGTAACTGAATTACACCACAACCGAGAAAGAATTATTAGCGGTGGTGTATGCCTTGGACAAGTTTTGGTCATAGATTTGGGGAAGCAAAGTGGTGGTTTATTTTGATCATAGCGCGGTGCGTATTTAATGGAGAAGAAGGATGCTAAACCTCGGTTGATTCGATGGGTACTTTTGCTGCAAGAATTCGATTTGGAATTTCGAGACAAAAAGGGAAGTGAAAATGTGGTGGCGGACCACTTGTCTCGGATTCCAATTGAAGGGGCTGATGATTTAAGTGAGATTAATGAACGATTTCCTGATGAACAGTTGCTCGCTGTCTCTACTTCTACGGCTCCGTGGTACGCATATTACGTAAACTATTTGGCCACGGGTGCTATTCCCGGACATTGGACAAAGAGAAGACGATAACAAGTTCATGGTACAAGTTAAACAGTACATTTGGACAAACCAGACTTGTTCAAAATTGGGCCCGATCAAGTAATTAGAAGGTGTGTTCCGAAACGGAAGGGGCCGAAATCTTAAACCATGCTCACTCCTCCGCTTGTGGGGGACACTTTAGCGGTTATAAGATGTGTCCCGGGTGCTCACGTGCGGGTTCTATTGGCCCACAATTTTTAAAGACGCATGTGAGTTTCCCGGAATTGTCTGAATTGCCAGAAGATGGGGAGTATTTCAAAGAGGAACGAAATGCCCATGCAACTTATCTTGGTGGTGGAAATCTTTGATGTGTGGGTAATAGACTTCATGGGGCCGTTTCCAAGTTCAAATGAGTTTTTGTATATATTGGTGGCCGTGGACTATGTTTCGAAGTGGATTGAAGCCATACCGACGCGGACTAACGATCATTCGGTTGTATGCAAGTTTGTGTAATCGAATATCTTTGCTCGTTTTGGAATTCCACGTGTTATAATCAGTGATGGGTTCACATTTCATGAATTTTAATTTTGGGAAATTATTGAAGAGATACAATGTGAACCACCGAGTTGCCACACCATGTCATCACAAACCAGTGGACAGGTCGAACTGTCTAACCGTCAGATTAAAGAAAAATGAAAATGGTGCGAACAGACAGAAAGGATTGGTCAAGTAAATTGGATGATGCGTTGTGGGCATACCAAACGGCCTACAAGACTCCTATTGGTACAACTCCTTATCGGATGGTGTTTGGAAAGGGGTGCCATTTACCAATGGAGTTGGCGCATAGGGCGCATTAGGCCATCAAGACGGTAAACGCCAATTATGAGGAAGCGGGGAAGATCCGGAAACTTCAATTGAGTGAGATCGAAGAGATTCGAGATGAATCATATGAGTGTGCAGCTGCATACAAGGATAAACTCAAGAAGGTTCACGATGCAAAGATTCGGATGCGAATTTTTGAAACGGGTCAAAAGGTATGGTTGTTCAATTCAAGGTTAAAGATGTTCGCGGGCAAATTAAAAAGCAAATGGATGGGCCCATATGTTATTACACGTGTGGGAAGGTTTGGAGATGTTGATATCGTGGATGAACGGACCAACAAGAAGCAAACGGTGAATGGGCATCGGCTCAAACCGTACTTGGAGGGGAATGATATTAAGCATCTTGAACTTGATAAAGTGGGCTACATCTTACGGCCCTTGGATGAGAATTAAATGCAAATGGCCCAGGTTTGGTAATGTAAAATACTTTGTTGTTCTTTATGTGTTCAGTTTGTTTCGAGTCTTTATCCGTACTTGTTGATTTGTGTTTGAAACAAGTGTGGGGAAGTTTTTCGAAACTTCTCATACACGGTGTTGAGGACAACACGGATTTTTCAAGGGGGTGGTAGATTAAAATAGGTAAATTGTGCTTTGTTAGTTTTTTACAAAAAAAAAAAAAAAAGCAATTTTGAAAATGCTCAGTACCCACCGTAGCTTACGGTGACCACCGTAAGCTACGGCGGGTCCAAAATCCATTACGGTGCCAAGGATCTGTCTTACTATCCCTTTTTAAAACCATGGCTACCATAGCTTACGGTGACCACCGTAGCTTACGGTGGCCTCTGGGCGTAAAGGGGTTCGCAAAACAGGGTTTTAACACGGGAATTCTTCTAAACCAACCATTTTCTGCACAATTTTCAGCCACCACTTTCTTTCTTCTTCTCCTTCATTAACTTCAAGAACACCCAAACTTTCAAGAACACCCACTTTCACCCGCACAAACCCTTCAATTTCTAACCAAATCAAGTGATTTTTGGGTCTATTTTGTCTAAAATTTCGCAAGGATTTTGATTGTGTGCTTGCATTTGGTCAAATCCATCGTTTGGGAAATCAAAGTGGAACTTTTTGATCCGAAACTTTTAGGGTTATTGTGGGTTTGTGCTAATCTTCAAGTTTTTAGGATTCTTCCTTTTCTTCAAGCCAAGGCATGTCATTTCTTACATTATTATCATTGTTTTGTAGGATTGTAAGTACTAGATTAACATGAACCCATGCTTGCTTATAGTTGATTATTTTGAGAAGAACTTGATTGGGTTTTGAATGATTATGGTTATGGGAGCTAGTTTTGTGATGAAAATATGATTTGGGCAAAATTTTACTACTGTTGGGAGAAGGTTGTTCAAATTTTTGCATATGACGGTAGTGTTTCTTACCCAACACCGCCGATGCATCATTCTCAGTGTGTGGACCCTCGGTATGGGTAGCAGCAGCAGCAGAGCTCCGGGCAACAACAAGAAGAAGGAGGAAGTGGCGCATTTGCATTCAACGAATTTTCAGAGATGATGACTTCCATCTTCGGACCTCCTCAGCCATGCTACTATTGATCAGGTTCTGTTCTTCCTTTGTACAATAGTGTAGCTTTATTTTGTTGCATTTTGTTTATGGTTGGGAAGGTCGGGGGTGTAACATGGTTGATCGTTGTGTTGGGTATGTGGTTTGTGGTTGAGTTTTGATAAATAAAAAAAATATTGGGATTTGAAGTTTTTAACCGAATAGGTGATTTTGGAAATAACTTGAGTGATCCTTCCCTCAAAGCCATACATTGGGGACAATGTATCCCAAGTGTGGTGATGGGGGAAATTTTTGGGATTTTGAAAATTTTGAATGTACTGCCATATTATGCATGACACATCAGTGTCCAATTCTATTCCTTTCTTTCTTGGTGAGGATTGAGCCACATAGATGTAATTGAGAAATTTAATGTTTTTCGTTTGATTGAGTGGTGGTGTGTATATTGTGTTAATAGAACTTGAATAATAGATGCTTGTCAAAACCTAAGTTTACATGCTTGTGAATATGATGAGGGCATTTAGGTAGGCTCATCTGGATGTGTGTTGAGTGTGGGTTTGGGGGGTTGGACCTCATAAGTTACATATATGAGCTTGGTAGTGAGCGGGACGGGGGTTTGGACATTAATAGCCCAATTTGAGCTTTTAACCATTCAATTGTCTCCCCAGCCTATTTCCTACAAAATTCTACCTTTTAATCGACCCGGTTTAGATTGTTTGATATTGTTATGATTGTATTTGTCTTTCAATCGTGGTAATGTGATAGTGTTATCTTGATGCAATATTGTATTGTGTTTGTTAAAAAAAAGAGAAAAAAAAAGAAAAAAAAGATGAAGATGAAGTTAGTTGTAAAGTTAGGTTAGTTATTTATGTTGATTGTAATAATAAATCGGGTCGATTAAACGAGCTACATGAATATTTCCCACCAATTCTCACCCTTACACATAGCCTTGTTACAATCCAAAAGTCCATCTGATTCATAAGCATGTTATACAATTTGTAGGTAAAGATTTGATTTTATCCAAGCTTATTGTTGCACATTTACACATTTGCATTGAGTGATCTAGCACAATCTTGCTAGTGCTATTTTTTCACCGAGAGGAGAGTATAGTGAGGGGTGTGTTATGTAATATGAAGGTAAAGTTGATAAGGGGGCAATTTGTTGGTGTTTGGTTTACATGATGATCACTTGTTAGTTTGAAACTTTTGTGAAAGGGTTGCTTGGGGCAAGCAACGTTTAAGTGTGGAGATGTGACGGATCGTCTTTTGGACAACCCGCAAGTGCAATAAAATGACAAATATTCCATGCTTTAAACGTTTAATTGTTACGATTTGATGTCTACGGTGCGTATGCCTTTGCAGGTAATGAAGAGCATAACGAGGGAACTTTAACGTGCTTTTTCGGGGAATTGCAATTGGCTAATTGAGGCTTTGGACTTGAGAGATTGAAGAAGGGCAAAATGGGAATATTCTGCTGACCACCTAAGCTACAGTGGCCACCGTAGCTTACAGTGGAGTCCACCCTTAAACGCCACCGTAAGACAGTGGCTTGCCACCGTAAGGAAATCTTGTCCACCGTAAGCTACGGTAGGCACCGTAGCTTACGGTGGTGAGCTACGGGAAAGTTATAACTGCTCCATTTAAGTCGAATGATGGATCCTTTTAACATATCCAATCACTGGTGACGATCTGCAGAGCAAAAAGGGGCGAAATTGAGTGTTTTCATTGATCTAAACAAGTTCTAAACATTATTTTGGTGTTATCGATTCGTATGAACAAAACATTGGAAGTTGTTTGATTCCGAGAACATGAGAGGCTAGAATTCTTGGTGATCATCTTGTGTGGAAGGTTTGGTAAACAATTGTGTTTCAATTTATATTTTCTAGAATAATTGCTATGTTATGGTGGTTATGGTGTTGATTGATTGTTTGTAATTGTTGGTTGATATTTTGCTCATTGCTTATTTTGTACGTTCTTGGTGTCGCTGACAATCAAGATATCACGGGAAGGTTTACGGGTTGGGTATTAATCAATTGGTCATCGGGTAACGACTTTGCATTTTAGTCCGAGTACTTTGTTCCCTTTTATCACAAATAGCTCAAACATGAGTCATGTCTATGTGATTCTTTCTAGTAAAATTGAAACACATGCGTTTTGAATTGGAAACCCAAGATGATCATTCTCTTATTAATCTGTTAACAAACCAATTTTTTAATTGTTAAGTAGTTAAAAGTCTAAATCCATCAATCAAAATCTGAAATTAAATTATTGCAAATTAGGTAATTAGTTATAGTAGCACAACCTTTTTGATAGCACTAGTTCCATAATTCCTTGTGTTCGATACTCACTTACCGCTAGCTAGTAGCAGTAATGGGATTAAATTTGCGTGAGACAACAGACATCACGTCAGGCGACACTCGCACACAGTCTCCGTCAACTTGATGGTCATGCCAGCAACATCGCGCCATGACTGTTGCTAGGCCATCGCGCCCAACGAGAGTTCAACATGATCACCTCCACTCCTCACACTGCCTGCGGGTTTCCAACAGAAACCGGGGTGGCCATCATGTACTCGAGGAAGGAGATCATGTCCATCGAAGAGAAACCACTGGTGAAGGTACCGAAGTCATCATCCAATGGCGAACCGGAGAAATGGGTACTCAACAACAAATACCCGGAACAAACTGTGTTGTTAGGACCCGCCATGACCCCTGCAGTCAAGGCGCGACTAAAACAACTCTTGTTCCGCAACTAGACATCTTCGCTTGGTCACCAACGGATATGATAGGGCTACCAAGGGAAATTGCAGAGCACGCGCTCACACAATCCCTTCAGTTGAGCCGATCGTTCAGAAAAAGCGCAGTTTTGGGAAAAAACTCGCGTAATGAATGAGCAAGTTTCAGAGCTCCTCCAAGCCGGCATCATCAGAGAAGTACGCTATCAAACATGGGTAGCCAATCTAGTCATGGTCCAGAAGCACAACGGCAGTTGGTGCATGTGCGTCGATTTCAAAGATCTATACAAAGCATGTCTAAAAGACTACTACTCTTTGCCCGAAATCGACAAAAAAGGTGGACTCCCTCACTTCATTCAGGTGGAAATGTTTTCTTGACTATTACAAAGGCAACCATCATATTCAAATGAAGAAGGAAGACGAAGACAAAATCGCATTCCGCACTAACAAGGGAATCTTTTGCTACACAAAGATGCCCTTCGGATTGCGCAACGCAGGAGCCACCTACCAGCGTTTAATGGACCATGTCTTCGGACACGACATTGGCGAAGCCACATGCTCGTGAATCTCAAGTAAGTCTCTAAAAGAGAAAATACGTAAATTCGGAATCTTGCACCAAGAACTAATGAGAGACCGGAGAATTGTGGCAATGAAACATGAACAAAATAAGTTTTCCACTGTTTCATCTTCATCGCCACACTTAACACAGATAGATAGAATCATACACAATAATATTTCTTTTTTAACGCCTCTAATGTAGCGATCTTGTTCATCTTAGCCCGCCAAATGAACACATTACATTTAACAGGAATCCACTTGCATCATTCTGGGACGTAAAAAGTCAATTTTGTCATGTTTTTATAAAGCAGCTTTTTAACCGCACTCATGCTAAACCACATTTGCTACCCCGATCCATTCCCATGTGTCTCTGTTGTCTTTCAACTCAAAACCAATCAAAACAATGCTTAAATTCAGCAACCCGTCCACCTCCATACCTGCCAGTAAAGGTCTTTTCCACTTCCAGAAAAAAAAAACCCCGACCATTAACCGGAGGCTTCACCCATCACTTACTCTACACCTTCTATCCATCTCTAACTTGTAAAGCTCAGGAGTCTTGTCTTTCAATGGTTTATTACATATCCAGGGATCTAACCAAAATGTCGTATCCAAACCATTACCTACCGCGCTTTATTATAAGTTCTCATAATTAGCTCCATTTTATATACATCTTAATTTATTATAAGTTCTCATAAAGATAACGCAGCCATACAAAAAAAATCTTTTGATCAGCAAACAATTAACTTCATTCATCACCAAACAAATGTACAAATGATTGACAGTTAGTATTTACAAAGATACTAAGCCCAACCCTATTACACTTTCACCCATTCTTACAATCCCAAAACAACACATAAGACAATACAGACGTTGTTTTATGTGGACTTCAAAACACTCACCCACTTATTCCAGTGCATTGTATTATTCTTCACCCTGTTTTTAACCCAAATGAAGGTCGAAGCTTGCACATCCCCAAAGATTTTATCGATGTTCACACCTATCCCGTTAAATGTCACTTCATTCCTTGCTTCATGCCACCAAAATGATAGTTTGTATGAACCTTTTTTATGGGTTGAAACCGTTATAGTTTTGTGTAGTTCAAACAAATCTTTCATGGAAAAGCGTAAATTGGTGGGATTTTACACCTAAGCTAACCTTTTGCTATACTCTCATTGCGATAATACAACCAGTGAACAAGTGATCCGCATTATCTTCTCCATCGCCACATGGCTTGCACTCCGTTAAGTTGTGATGCATCCCTCTTTTCTTCAGCCCTTTTAGTGTTGCTAGTCTATCTTACACACCACGCCATCAAAAAATATACACTTTCTTTGGGACATACCTGGCCCATTCGAGTGGGTAATACATGGCAACCTAATTGGATAACATGTTGCGATAGGATGTCGTCTGAGCCCGGAATCCACCTCCACCGGCCCGCCCTATCTGCCTGCTTCACACCCCTGACCAACACAGAAATTCTGTTAAACAGTCAAATTCTTCCGCTGTGCTCGGCAGAATTCTCTAATCCCACCCCTCAAGGCAAATAGCTATTGATACATCTTCCTTATTTCCAAACTAAACAGGTTTGGGAATAGATCTTTGAGAGGTTTAATCCTCGACCCATATATCTAGCCAAAATTGAAAGTTATTCCCATTACCCACCTCCCCTTTATTAAGTTACCCGTATGTACAGTCAAGGAGTCTAATTCTCTTTGCAGTTTAAAGATTCCATTCCAAGTTCCATCTATGCCCTATTTGATTGGTAGGTATAAGACGTTTGATTATGAGCGTGTATGGTCGTAATAGATCTCCACCATAGGCTAGCTGTCCTTTTTCTAGTTTATACCTCCACCACCATTTGAGTAGAGGGCTCACATTCATATCACGTAAAGACCCGACTTGAGTCCCCCTTTTTCAAGAGCCCGATAACTTTTTCCCAACACACCCAAGCGGTCTTTGATTTTTCGTCATCACCTCCACTAAAAAAAATCGTCTTTGAAGTGCTTCTAAAGTATCCAAGACTCCTTTCGGGGCCTTGAAAAGTGAGAGAAAAATACAATGTAAGCTATCCAATACGTACTTCAATGATATCAAGTTCATTTATGTAACATTTGTCGTAAAACGGGTCTAAAACCCGCTTTGTTTTGTAATACAAGTATACATTATGATGTTCGTTGCGTGTTTATGTTAAATGTTTAAAAGTTTGATATATTATTTGCATTGAATAATAAATAAAGTAATAAAGTAAAATAATAAATGTTAATAAATAAAATATAATAAATAAAAAATAAAATAACAAAAAGTGAAGACCGCGTGTATCGAACCGGGTCTCCACCCAACTAACACACACAACACACCACTACACTACACTACACACACATATCTGAAATAAACTCAAATTATATAAGTTTTATATTGAAGCAACCCCTGAAACCAATTTCAAAATAACCGTCTGTAACGGCTGTAACTTTAATCCAACTTCAAATATTCGTTTCTTTTGCATATTAAACCGAGAAACGTTTCTAAATTGTGTGATTAAACGTTATCATTGGGTCAGCTTGGTTCCAAAATCATTCGATAATAAATTTCTTGACCGAAACCGATAAAGACTGAAAATCAACATGAACCCAACCTTCAACTATAAATAGTGAACCTTAGACTCATTTAGAACTCACTCTCACAAATCCCTCTAAACTCTTTGAAGAATTCCCTGTTTTTAAATCACTTCGCCGGAAACTCTGTTTGTCGCCGGAACTTAACCGGAGAACACACCTGTTTGGTACAACATCCTTGAATCCTTTTCTGTTTGATTATGTTCACTATCAGTAGTAATAGATAAACTAATTCATTAAGAGTTATTGATTAAACAGTCGAGTTGTTGTTCTGGGTTTTTAAATGGAAGAAGATGAAGTCACAGATGTGTTTAAATGAATTTAAAACCGGTAAATACACCGGGTTAGACACACAGTCCAGTGGTGGACTGTGTGCAAATTTAAAACATGGTCGCGGGTTCGAGTCTTAACCGCTGCCGATTTCCTATAAATTTCCAAATCCTTTTATAACTAATATATAAGTTAACTCAGTTAGTGTATAAAGTTAATATAACTCCTAAATATTCCGGGTTAGTCACACAACCCAGTTGGTAGGGCTGTGTGCAACACGAAGCAAGGGTGCGGGTTCGAGTTCAGTCGGTTACATGTTTATGAAATTATCAAACCTTTTTAATAAAATCAGAATATGGCTTGACTTAGTAAGTATATATAACTAATTAAATTCCAGAATATTTCAGGCTAGACAGTTGGTAGAGCTGCGTGCACGTAAACGAGAAGTCACGAGTTCGATTCCCACACGATGCCAAAATCACTCGATCCGACCGGTTCGACCCCTAAAAGGGGTATATTTTTTTAATTAACCTTTTCCTTTATTTTTCCCAAAATCCATAAAAATATATAATAAAATAGGACTTTTTAAACATAAAAATTAGTAATAAATACTATAAAATTGTCTAAAAAGCCTAATAAAATTCATTAAATAAAAATGCTAATTTTAAATAAAAGAAATATATTTACCGAATTATTACGTGAATATTTAGGTTAGTTTTCGCGACATTTGGAATCTTTAAATCGTGCGCGCTCGTTATCAAATCAAAAGCACACACTGTGAGTGAATTCCTACAAACTTCCCCTTTTTATTCATATTTTTGGGTGTATGATCTGTCGTTTATTTATATTTTTATTCAAACACTTGTGCTACTACCATTATATCAACTAACGTGCTATATGATATTTGGATTTATTGTTATTTGTGGTTATACTTTCTTATCTCAGTCAAGCTTTCACATTAGGCCCATCAGTTCCCTGTTCATACGGGTAGAGCATCGCGTTGCCTTATTAGATCGGCTCCATTTGATTGAGCCTTGATCTCACAACTCATCATTATCATGCTCAGTGTACATTACTAGATGTTTATGTGGTTTGTGGATAATTTACATATACGTTTGCTCATATTTGGTTTAAACACCTTTTTATTAAATTAATCAACATATCATTTCTTTCAAATGTTTAAAGGGATTCACTCGCCAACTTTTGTTGACTAAATCTCTATTTTTACATATGATACAGGTGATCAGGTTGAAGCAAGGAACACATATGATTGGGCCTTAGAAGAAGAATAAAACGTTACTTGAATGTCTTGTTTAGAACATTTGGTGTTTGTATGGTTTGTGTGTAGATTGGAATATTTCTTTTTAATTTGAAATAATAAATATGAAACTTTTATATTAGTAAATGTCATGAGTTTTGATGAAAACTCATTCATGCCCCGACTACCATATCCGCTACGGGTCAGAATGTGACAATTTAGACTTCCATTTAGACAAGCGAGCTTTAAAGCAATCTATTACACACTTCCAATGTCTAGCTTGGTTCAAGTTTGACTAATACCCCCAAGGTATTTGCAAGGAGTAGGGTATATCTGAAACTCATTTACTCTCAATTCTAACTTGTTTATTCCGCGTTGGATTCTGTCATGTTGAATTATCACCCCTAAACTTTATTAGCTTTCATATGGTTTAATTCAGTTAATCCTTATTTCTAGCATGTGCTTTAAGGTTGCATGTAATTCACATGTGGATTGGTAAAATATAATACACATCAATCTTTTTTCTTAACCGATTCATTTTTTTTTCAAAATATAACAAACGTTGTGCTTTTATTATCCATTTATTTACTCATAAATGCTGCCTAATCAACCTACACTTGTAAAGATTTGAATCCAATGACGAACCTAGATGAGTGGCATGGAGGTCACCCCACGTTAAAATCTAAATTGGCCCCATAAAATTTTCACACCAACCCCCTTAAGTTTTGTCAGACCCCTAAGAAAAACCAAATTAGAAATCTATACATTTACAAGTATAAATCTAATATAAAAAATAAGTCCAATTAAACACTAATATAATTATATAAATATTCAATCTTTATATTTAAGCCCACAGTTGTAACATTAATAGCTAAATGGTTTAAGTCCAATTGTCCAAAAGTTAAATTATATAAGGCTTTAAGCCCATTTGAATTGTTTAACTCTTTATTGGTTTAAAATCTTAACCTGAATGAAATGATTAAATAAAAAAGTAGCAATTGGAGCATGCCCTATGCCTCTAGCTGGCCGCTGCCCTTATCCACCCTCTCTCTTTTTAGGTAAATTCTAATTTCCTATTATGCAATACTTAACCAAGTATTCAAGTTCCAAGTTCCTTCTTGTTGATTGTTTTCTTTATTAATACCTTTGAATATTTGATTTGTTTTAGTCTGCTTGATTAGGGTTTTAATTATGTGGATCTGAACCGGTCCATTTTTTTATATACACAATGATGTTGCTATAAACAACCGACCTAAAAAGTTCTTGATCCCATAAAAAAATTATAAATTTATCACTGTTGAAACACACTACACGTACAGGTGACAATCACCAATCCACAGACCACAAGGCCATATGCAACAAAATTCGTGCTTAAGTTCTCTATTTTCCTTTTGTTTATTTGTGATAACAAAATACTGTAGGACATGGGTCACAATAATAATAAACATTATATAAATAAATATAAAAATAGTTAAGATACTCTCTTTACATATTTAGTGAATTGTAGTAAACGTACCGTGTATAAATCCGAATGAAAGAACTTGCAATACAACATATGTAAGTAAATTGATTCAAACTATGGTCTTTAACAAGAGCTTTAACCGCGCCTTCTTATATGGTTCGTTGGGTTTTCAGTCCTAGTGTAGCTTCAATGAGGTCTCGAACCACGTCTTTTGTACAATAATTTCCTACAAAAAGAACAAACAAGTGTTGACGGTTGTGGCTGAGGCACGTGTTCAACACGCTTCCTTAAAACAGATTTTGCGCCTCTACTAAACGTCTGTCTCCCAAGGTATAACAGCCGAAGCAGTTTGTAACGCCGGAAATGGCCACACGTGTCACACCCTGACCCGCAGGGGAAATGATAGTCGGGGCATGATTGAGTTTTTATCAAAGCTCATGACATTTACTATAATAAAGTTTCATATTATTAATCCAAATTAAAAGGAGAAAATTCAAATCAAACACATAAACCATACAAGCACAAGATTGTTCTAAACACAACATTCATGAAATCTTTATTTTTCTCCTAAGGTCCTTAAAAATATATATAAAATAAGACCTTTTTAAGTTTAAAATTTGTAATAAATACTATAAAAATAGACTTAAAAGTCTATAATAGGCATTAAATAAAAATACTAGTTTCAAACAAAAGAAATATATTTACCGAATTATTATGTGATTATTTAGGTTAGTTTTCTCATCGGTTGGAATCTATAATCGTGGCGTTCGTTATCAATTCAAAAACGCACCCACTGTGAGTGAATTTTTACAAACTTCCCCTTTTTATTCATGTTTTGGGGTGTATCATGTGTCGTTTATTTATATTGTTTATTCAAACACTTGTGCTACTACCAGTATATGATCTAACGTGTTATGTAATATTTGGTTTATTGTTATATGTGGTTACATTTTCTCATTTCAGTCAAGCATTCAATTAGGCCCATCAGTTCCTTGTTGGATACGAGTAGAGCATCCCGTTGCCTAATTAGATCGGCTCCGTTTGATTGAGCTTTGATCTCATATCACATCATTTATCATGCTTTGTGTACATTGCTAGATGTTTATGTGGTTTGTGGATAGTTTACATATACGTTTGCTCATACTGGTCATGCACATTTTTATTAAATTAATCAACATAATTATTTCTTTCAAATGATTAAATGGGATTCACTCGCCAACTTTTGTTGACCCAAAACTCTATTTTTACACAAGATACAGGTGGCCAGGTTGAAGCAACGAACACATAGGAATTGGCCTTAGGAGAAAACTAAAGAGTTCATGAATGTGGTGTTTAGAACCATCTTGTGCTTGTATGGTTTATGTGTTTGATGGAATTTTCTCCATTTTAATTTGGATTAATAAATATGAAACTTTATTATAGTAAATGTCATGAGCTTTGATGAAAACCAAATCATGCCCCGACTACCATTTCTGCTGTGGGTCAGGGTGTGACAGATTGGTATCAGAGCTCTTGACTATAGGGATATAAGATAGGTTTATTAGACCTTTAGAGCCTATACTATAGTTGATTAGATTTTAATTGGTTATGTGTTAGTTGGTTACATGCAAACTCATGATATTTATTTGTTTCATATTTATCTCACACACAAATGCATGCAAGCATGCACGTCGCAATTTCCACATATTTGAAGATTTTTTTTCATGCGTTCTTTCTCAAAATTTTGTGATGTTTTCATTTTATTTCAATCTCATCAAAGTGAGTTCTACGACGGGCATGTAGTAACTGGAAGGGTACGAGTACCGGTAGTCGAAACGTCCTGTCTAGGATTGGAATTCGTATAAATCCAATATAACAGACCAGTTTGCCTACCTGGGGACTAACAATGAGAGTAAGAAGGACCTATTAAGCCAAAGCATGCCACACCGAACGTCGTGTGAACTAACCCCAATTTGAGATGTCACTATGTCTACACCTGGACACCCTCCGACTTTATACCTTGCAATCATATTTTACGATTTTCATTCGGGTGATGCAAAGTGTTAACAGGCCAACACCAATGTGAACTCTACAAAGCCCAGTAGTCATGGGGGCCCACATGACTACCTAGGCCAAGTATGGGGGACATATGGGAGCCCAAACATGAGCAAGGCCCAAGACATCCAATGGATCTAGTGAATTTATTTTTCTCAATCATTTTGTGAATGTAATTTACAAATACGACACATGACACCAAAAACGTCCAACTCATAATCTCATTACGTATTTCCTGTAGAAGTCTGCTAGGCACTCTCGAGGAGGTAGGAGATCAGGAAGATCCGGCGAGCGCATGGCTGCTCAAATAGCCCAACAAATGGCCGCCATAATTCCCGATATTGTGATTCAAGTCCAACAGGCCCTCGCCGATAATCCTGTCAATCCAGCCAACCAAGAGGTTCAAAATGCTTTCAACCCTCCCTCAAACGCCACCAAGTACACCTACAAGCACTTCAACTCATGTGACCCTCCAAAGTACGAGGGGATTGAAGAGGTCACTGCTCTCCTTCATTGGTTTGAGGAGATGGAGAGTACTTTCCTCAGTTGTGATTGTCCCAACGACCGCAAGGTGCGTTATGCTACTGGTCGTCTGTATAGGGTGGCACTCACATGGTGGAATGCGGAGAAAGGCAGACGAGGCATCGAAGCCGCTGTAGCCCTAACTTGGGAAGAATTAAGAGAACTCATGACCAGTCGCTTCTATCCAAGAAGTGAAATCAAGAAGTTAGAAGATGAGTTTTATTTCTTGAAACAAAAAGAGGGAGACCATATAACCTACAACAAGAGGTTTCTCAAGTTGAATCAAATGGTTCCCAACTTGTTCACTCCTCTATACCGTTTGATTGAGCACTATATTCGGGTCTCCCCTCGAAAATTCAAGACTCTGTGATAGTATCATGCCTGCAACTTTGGAGGCAGCAATGGAGCTAGCTACTTAGCTCACTGAAAATCGCATCAGGAACGGGGATTTCAAAGATGAGAAGAAGAAAGACAAGACACATGCTGAAACCCCTACCTCAACCCAAACTTGATCCTCTTCTTGATTCGCTGGCAAGAGAAAGTGAAACGGGAAGAACTTTACCATCACCAATCAGCCAACTCAAACCAATCAACCCATTGCCGTCGCCCCAATCACACAAGTTGCACCTCCTACCGCACCATTCAAGAAATAGTATACAGGACCTCACCCAAAATGCAACCGATGCCAATATCACCACCCTCCCGAGAACCCATGTCTTCATTGCACAAGTTGTGGCCGTGCAGGTCATACAATCCAAACCTGCCGCGTTCTTCAAAGACCACCCCGCGACCAACCTCAAGCCCAACCAAACAACCAAGTGGTAGGCCAAGCTCCCTATCAACAACCTCTACTACTACCACCTGCTCAACCAATGGCTCAACCTTTCTACCAACCCAACTACCCTATGATGCCGCCCGTCAGAGCTTGTTTCAATTGCGGTGACCCAACCCATTTCCGCAACACCTGTCCGCGTTTGGTAAACATCATAAATGCGCAAGCCCAAGCTAACCCTGTGAACCAAGCTAACCAAGTCTATCCGCCAGCTAGAGGAAGAGCTTTTAACATCAACGCCAACCAGGCTAGAGCGGATAATAACGTGGTTAACGGTGCGTTTCTCATTAACGGCAGTTATGCATCTATACTTTTTGACACTGGCGTAGATAAGAGTTTTGTGTCTTTAGAGTTTGAAGCTATTCTTGGTTTACCTCGCGTTAGTCTAGCTGAATCATTTACAGTGGAAGTAGCAGACGACGAACCTATTACGTTAGACTCCATCATTCGTGATTGCACTCTTACTCTCAATGATCACGATTTTCCAATCGATCTTATTCCTATGAAGTTGGGTAGTTTCGACATCATCATTGGTATGGACTGGCTTAGTCAGTATCACGCTGAAGTCGTTTATTATGAAAAATTATTCGAATTCCTCTCTCCGACGGTCAAACTGTTCGTATTTTTGGCGAAACCCCATCCAAAGGACTTAAGTTGATGTCATGCCTTCAAGCTCGAAGATACCTTCGCAAAGACTACATAGCATTCTTAGCACACATTATCAAGAAAGTGGGCAAAGAGAACAAACTCGAAGACATTTCGATTGTTAAAGAATTTCCTCAAGTTTTTCCCGATGACATTTTAGGACTTCCTCCTGTGCGAGAAGTCGAATTTTGAATCGATCTTGTATCTGGTGCTACACCAGTTGCAAAATCTCCATATCGGTTAGCCCCATCTGAAATGCAAGAGTTAGCTAGTCAGCTGCTAGAGCTGACTGACAAGGGATTCATACGTCCTAGCTCGTCAACTTGGGGTGCGCCGGTTCTTTTCGTCAAGAAGAAAGATGGAACTTTTCGAATGTGTATTGATTATTAAGAGCTCAACAAGCTGACCATCAAAAACCGCTATCCTTTACCTCGCATCGATGACCTTCTAGATCAACTTCAGTGTGCCACCTGTTTCTCAAAAATCGATCTTTGTTCTCGTTATCACCAGCTTAGAGTACGTGAAGAAGACATTCCGAAGACTGCCTTTTGAACTCGCTACGGTCACTACGAATTCATGGTCATGCCTTTTGGTTTGACCAATGCTCCCGCCGTTTTCATGGATCATGAATAGGGTGTGCAAACCTTACCTCGATCGTTTCGTTATTGTCTTCATCGATGATATTATTATTTATTCCAAGACCAAATCCGATCATGAGCGACACCTTGACTTATCCTAACACTTTTAAGAAACGAAAAGCTCTACGCTAAATTCTCGAAATGTGAATTCGGGTTAAAAGAAGTTCAATTTCTTGTTCATGTCGTCAACGACAAAGGAATTCATGTCGACCTCGCCAAGATTAAAGGAGTACAAGAATGGAAAGCTCCACGCACTCCCACCGAAGTTAGATCATTCCTCGGTTTAGCTTGTTATTATCGATGTTTCATCGCAAATTTCTCTCGTATTGCCTTACCACTCACAGCCTTGACTCATAAGGGCAAGCCCTTCATTTGGGGGCCCAAGCATGAAGATGCTTTTCAAACCTTGAAACAAAAGCTTTGTGATACACCTATCCTCACTCTCCCTAATGGTTGTGAAGACTTCATGGTCTATTGTGACGCATCAGGGCAGGGACTAGGGTGTATCTTAATGCAAAGAAGAAAGGTGATAGCCTACGCCTCAAGGCAACTTAAAGTTCACGAGAAGAATTACACCATCACGACCTAGAACTCGGAGCAGTCGTGTTCGCTCTAAAGATATAGAGACATTATCTCTATGGTACAAAGTGAAAATTACACTGACCACAAGAGCCTTCAACATATCTTCAATAAAAAAGAGTTAAAAATGAGGCAACGACGATAGGTTTGAATGATTACAATTGTGAAATCCATTATCATCCTAGTAAAGCTAATGTCGTAGCAAATGCTCTTAGCCGAAAAGAGTATGCTAACTCCATTCATCTTTTGTGTTCTCAAATCGTGACTGATCTTCAAAACTGCATTTGCGCAGCTCAACATACTTCTGTCACGGAAAATGGTGTACGAGATGAATTGTCTTGTGGATTTGAAACCAAGTTAGAATCCAAGTCGATGGTATCCTTTACTACCTAAACCGCATTTGGATACCTGATCGCGAACGAGGCTCACAAAACACGATACTCTATACGTCCGGGTGCTGATAAGATGTATCAAGATCTTCAATACTCTTACGGGTGGCCTGGAATGAAGAAGGATATCGCCATTTTTGTCTCCAAGTGCCTCACATGTTCTAAGGTTAAAGTTGAACATCAAAGACCTTCAGGATTACTCGTTCAACCCGAAATACCCGTTTGGAAGTGGGAAAACATAACCATGGACATTATTACTGGGTTACCTCGCACTTCCAGTGGGCATGATACGATTTGGGTTATTGTTGATCGTCTTACCAAATCAGCTCATTTCATTCCAATCCACGAAGACTATAAGAACGAGAAGTTAGCTTGTATCTATATTGATGAAATCGTAAGTCGACACGGTGTGCTTTTAAGTATCATTTCGGATCGAGATGGACGTTTTACTTCACGAACATGGCAAGCCGTGCAATCAGCATTAGGCACACGCTTAGATCTCAACACTGCCTTTCACCCTTAAACTGATGGTCAATCTGAGCGGACCATACTCTTGAAGACATGTTGCGAGCATGCGTCATCGACTTCAAGGGGCAATTGGGATACTCATCTTCCATTAGATGAATTTTCGTACAACAATAGATATCATTCGAGCATTGGTATGGCTCCTTTTGAAGCATTATATGGTCGTAAGTGCCTATCTCCTGTATGTTGGCACGAAATCGGGGAAGCACAAATCACTGGACCTAAATTAATCCAAGAAACAACCGATAAGATCCTTTAAATCCGCAATAATCTTCTTGCAGCCCAGAGTCGTCAAAAGAATTACGCTGATAAACGACGAAAGCCAGTTGAATTTTGTATTGGCAATCAAGTACTTTTGAAAGTATCACCATGGAAGGGAGTGGTTCGTTTTGGACAAAAAGGCAAACTAGCATCACGCTACGTGGGACCATTCAAAATACTTGAGAGAGTTGGTCCTGTAGCCTACAAGCTTGACCTACCAGAAGAACTCAACAGGATTCATCCCATGTTCCATGTATCAAACTTGAAAAAGTGCCTTGCCGACGAAAATCTCCACATACCGTTAGAAGATATTCAGATTGATGAATCAATGCATTTTGTTGAACGACCTGTAGAAATCATGGACTTCGGTGAGAAGCATTTAAGACGAAGTAGAATTCCGATAGTTAGAGTGCGTTGGGAGTCAAAATGAGGACCTGAGTTTACTTGGGAACGCGAAGACTCAATGCGTGAAAAATACCCGCATCTCTTTCAAGTTACACCTACTACTACCTAAATTTCGGGACGAAATTTCTAAAAGTAGGGGATACTGTAACATTCGTTGTAAAATGGGTTCTAAAACCCACTCTGTTTAATAATTCAAATATATGAGATGAAGTTTCGTTACGTATTTATGATAACAGTTTAAATTTGATATTTTGCGTTCATTAAATAATTAATAAATCAAAAGGGTAAAATTAATAAAGTTAATAAATAAAAATAATGACAATACTAAAAAATAAAACTAAAAGAATAAAAAAAACAAACACATACGGTGACCCCGGTTTCAAACCCGGGTCTCCATTGAACTAACACACACAACACACCACTGAGCTACACACACATATATGAACTAAACTCAAATTAAATAAATTTTATATTTAATCAACTTCTCGAAACCCATTTCAAACATTTGATTATAACGGCTGTAACCACCAAATCTCATCATCAATCTCCGTTTTCTTTGTGAAATTAAACCCAGAAAACGTTTCTAAATCGTGATTAAATGTAATCATTAGGTCAAGCCCAGTTACAAATCATTCGGTCATAAAAGTTCTTGATCGAAACCAATAGAGATTGTAAAACAACTCAAATCAGACATTACCTATAAATAGCGGTCCAAACCTATTCTAAAACTCGCTCACACACTCTCGAACCCTCTCAAAATTCTTAGAAGATCTGTTGTGTTTAAAATACACTTCGCCGGAGTTTTTATTTGTCACCGGAATTCAACCGGAGAAATCATATCATCGTTTCATTCCGGTACAAACATTTAAATCCTCTTATTTTCATGTTTAGTTATAATAAATCAGTTAATCCAATATGTATAATTGGATTAACAGTCGAGTGGATTTTATGGTTTTCTTAAAGGAAGAAGACAAAGTCGCAGTAGTATATAAGTATAATTAAATTTGATGTTTATATCGGGTTAGACACACAGTCCGGTGTGGAATGTGTGCAAACATAGAGTAAAGGCGCGGGTTCGAATCCGGTTGTGTGCAGCGGTTTGATAACATAACAAATCTTTTTAATTAAATGATATAACTAATTAAACTAGTAAGTAAATATGTGTAATTAAAATCTAGTTTATTCGGGGTTAGCCACACAGCCCAGTTGGCAGGGTTGTGTGCAACACGAATAAGAGGTCGTGAGTTCGAGCCGGGTCGATGCAATGTCATACGCTTTCTGAAATAAATCAACTTTTTTTAAAATAAAATCAAAATATAGTTTGGTTTAGTTAGTGTATATATATTTTTAAAATCCAGATTATTTCGGGTTAGACACGTAGCTCAGTTGGTAGAGCTGCGTGCACATATACGGGAGATCACGAGTTCGATTCTTACACACTGCCAAAAATTGCTTTATAAGACCGGTTTAACCCCTGAAAAGGGTATATTTTTTAAACAAACTTTTCTTTATTTTTCTCCAAAAATCCTTAAAAATATATATAAAAATAAGACCTTTTTAACTTTAAATTTGTAATAAATACTATAAAGATAGACTTAAAAGTCTAATATTAGGCATTAAATAAAAATATTAATTTATAAAAAAGAAATATATTTACCGAATTATTACGTGATTGTTTAGGTTAGTTTTCTCGTCGGTTGGAATCTATAATCGTGCGCGTTCGTTATCAATTCAAGAAACGCACCCATTGTGAGTGAATTCTTACAAACTTCCCCTTTTTATTCATGTTTTGGGTTGTATCATGTGTCGTTTATATATATTGGTTATTCAAACACTTGTGCTACTACCATTATATGATCTAACGTGTCATGTAATATTTAGTTCATTGTTATATGTGGTTACATTTTCTTATTTCATCAAGCATTCACATTAGGCCCATCAGTTCCTCGTTGGATACGAGTAAGAGTATGGCGTTGCCTAATTAGATCGGCTCCGTTTGATTGAGCCTTGATGTCATATCACATCATTTATCATGCTTATTTGTACATTGCTAGATGTTTATGTGGTTTGTGGATAGATTACATATACGTTTGCTTATACTTGGTCATGCACATTTTTATTAAATTAATCAACATAATTATTTCTTTCAAATGATTAAACAGAATTCACTCGCCAACTTTTGTTGACCCAAAACTCTACTTTTACACATGATACAGGTGGACAGGTTAAAGCAAGGAACACATAGGAATTGGCCTTAGAAGAAAAATAAAGAGTTCATGAATGTTGTGTTTAGAACAATCTTGTGCCTGTATGGTTTATATGTTTGATTGAATTTTCTCCTTTTAATTTGGATTAATAAATATGAAACTTTATTATAGTAAATGTCATGAGCTTTGATGAAAACCCAGTCGTGCTCCGACTACCATTTCCGCTGTGGGTTAGGGTGTGACAATACGCTCGAGGTTACACTGGGTAAATTACTTATGGAACGAATAAGAATGTGATGATGGTAGAAAATGAGTCGAGAGTACTTTTATCTCTAGTTGGTCTTCAAGTGTTCATACTTCTCCAAGTATTCTTCATGTATTATGCTACATAATTTCCTTGTAGTAACAAAAGTGAAGCACATAGCCTACTAATTGTATAAGAGTTAAGGATTGATGAAATGTTTCACTTAATTAGTCACTTAATTAGAGTTTATCTAATAAAACTAATAAATGTTATCAAGAAGCTCTACTCAAAAGTTTCTATTTTATTCACCATATGAAGAATCTAACTAATATTTATAATTTCACTAAGTTATAAAATTATTAAATATTCATTCATCAAATTTTCAACAAAAATTAAGATTTGAATTTCGGTCGTGAGAGAAGTTATTGTGCAGAAACATTTTTCTGTAATCGTTAATGTGATTTGTAATCCTTTATTAGGCTTTTGATGGTCAATTACAAGTTATTTTTTTCATGTTTGAATTACTTTAAAAAATCAAGTTATTACATTTGGTAATATGTACCCAATGAGTGTTCAATAAAAAGATAGTTTAAGAAAAGATACCAACTTACTTTTTGAGTAAAGTGTAATTTTGCAGGCGGGATGAAGTTAATACATTATTTTAAAAATAGATCAACTTTACACCCCTAATGTTTCTAAATTTATCAATGTTCATCCCTTTTCAATCTTATCTAAGAACATTTTCATAATCCTACCCATAGTTGTACACCCTTTGTTATACCTTCGCTGACATATTTACCCCATGTTTTCTTAAACTTTAAACTTCCGGTGATATTCCGACCACCGGAGAAGACGACCGGAGCAAAACCTGTAACTCGTCTTCTCCGGTAACCACATACTGCTACCATTCCCACCAAATCATTCCACTCCAAATACCGTTAAACACTGTAACATAACCAAGATTCATCTATTTTTAAGAAATTATATAAAAACAACCGAACCTCAATTAAAATTTAAAATCTCAGCCCACTAATTAATCTTATTTGTATTTGCAATTAAGTCCACTGTTGGATTCATTTGTTTCCTTCTCGATTGAGCCGTGGCAGCTTAAATTCAATAATCACAATATCAAACTAACTCAATTAACTCCCATATATATTTCTTACTATATATATAACACTTTTGTTGGGTTAGGCTACTCGGTGTCGGTGACAGGCCTCTCTCCAGGACGACCCGCCACGTCAGCAAACGCGTCAGAGAGCTTGGAGGACGCCCCTCCTGGGATGGAAGCTTGGAAATGGGTGACGACCCGGCCCCACCTAGTTTTTTTTTATATTTCTTTATTAATTAAACTAGTTTTTTAACATTTACTTATATAAATAAAATCATTTTATATTAAAAAACACACATTACATAACCTAAAAACACATATACATTACATATAGGTGAATCAATCTGCAAATATTATGACTCATTAGCAATATAAACATACCATCAACAATAAATTCATATACATACTCAATCGGCAGAACTTTCTCCAAATCATTCAAACCGTTGAGCGAACCGTCATCGCTGCTCTGAACTTCACCGTCACCGTCATCGGAACCGGAATCGGCGTCACTGTTGTTGCCGATGGAGGAAGAAGCGGGGGAATCTTCTTCTTCTTTAACGGCAGGGAGGCTGCTGCTCCAGGGACTACCGGCGGCGAATCAAGAAGATTCCGACAGGTTGTAGATCCACATAGCACCGTGAGAAAACTCAGTAGTGGCTTCGAAAGCAACAGACATCGGATGAGTGTTCAGGATCGAAGGTGAATCAATTTATACAGATTGTGTTATTAAAAAACACACGCTCCGTCTCACACGTCCTCCAGAAGACACCAGCGACGACGACGGGCCACCCGGCGTGGTGTTGGGGGCGTCGTCGCCCCGCGATCGGCTGCGACGGCCCCCACACCGAGTGGCCTTAGAGTAAACCATCACCACCGGACGCCAAAGCCACTACCGTCTACCCGTTGTTTTGGTTAAAAATCTGATTAAGGATAATGTAACCAAATCTGATTTGTGTGATAGTGTTCTTGAATGTTGAACACCAATGTAATCGAATATGAAACGAAAATACGTAAAGAACACGATAATTTATACGAGGAAAAGTCCTTGATCACTAATAGATCGCCGACATAAAAACCTCAGATAGTCAAAACTATCACTATCAACTATATTGCACAAAAAAGGTTACAACTTTGGATGTTGATCAAGTGTGGTACAATCGAATGCTAAGTGTATTGTGAGATCTCTCGTTTGCAATGTATGCGAATGTGTGTGTAATCGTAATTGTTCTATCTAACACTTGATCAACTCCTTTTGAATTAAGCTAACAACTAAGTTCGAAATTCAAGGATGACCACGTTAAAGCTCCATGACCATTAGTGGAATTCAACATGTGCAACATCTTGAACGAATTATTCTCGAGATTCCAGCTGAGACTTAGTCCACGTCGTCCATAAGCCTGCATACTATCATAAGAAAACATAGAGAACAATTGTTAGAAAACATAAGTAATGTTACGGATCCTTGATCCTCTGGGTCCCTACACCATCCGCTAAGGATGACTGATCCATGCGACGCCTTAGGATACCTGATCTACAATTAATAAAACCCATGCCCTAATACCCGCCATCGTCGTTTCATCACCAAACATCACTATTGAAACCCCGCTCCTTTACCATCATCAACATCTCCATCCTTACCAGCATTTGTTACCCTCATCACCTCCAAGCATTAGCCATCGCCAATCCGATCACTGCCATCATAAGACCAACCCACTACCAGTGGCAGACCGGATTTTTTTTTCTATAGGGGCGCGAAATATCTTTAAAGATTTTAGGACCCTATGTATAACAAAAATCGGTTCATATCGGGTCGGGTCATGTAAAACAAAAGAACATCAAACTAAAATTTATATAACCATAAAAAACACGTCAAACGTTTACGAGCATGTTTAAAATTGTGCCCTACGGGTTTTGGGGGCGGTTAGTGGGCATGGTTGGGCCTTTTTTTAGGGAAAAACGCCAACCCCTCCCCCCACTAC
Organism: Scalesia atractyloides; assembly: GCA_947069175.1. Lineage (NCBI taxonomy): Eukaryota > Viridiplantae > Streptophyta > Magnoliopsida > Asterales > Asteraceae > Scalesia > Scalesia atractyloides. Next base: position 66,745,155 of record CAMTDV010000020.1, on the reverse strand, counting down.
GGGTGGTCTAAAGTATAGAACAACAAAAAAATACATCAAAACAACAAAATCAAGCTATTCATGGTTGTAAAACAAGGTTTCCAAGTCCGACTACTCTTCGAGTAATCCTCCAAGGTAGGCTGCCGATGCGACTTTCTTCCTCTCCACCTAATTACTCGAATCGATCTAGTAGGTCTGTTGATACATATGTCTGCTTCCTACGTGTACGAGTCATGTCTGAGGCTGTAATATGTCAAAATGTTAGTTTTCAGTATGTATGTATGCTCCTTCGTACGAAGGTATGTATGTCTAGTTCGTACGAAGGTAGTTAGTATTACTTCATACGGAGATAAGTTTGTTAGTCCGTACGAAGGTGTTAAGGCTTAGTCCGCATTAAGGAGAATGTCTTATAAATATGTGTGTGTGGTCATTAAGTCTGTATTGTTTTTGCGGATGAGATGGCAAAACCCCTGTCTAATTGTTTTCCAGCTTGTAAGCATTTACAATATTATTGATATAGTGATTCAAAAGTAATCTTGTTATATTTGTCACCTAATCTAAAATAGTTTCCGCACGTTATGACTAGGTTAAACAGATTAGACCTAAGCTTATTGTTGGATAGCAGATCGTCACAAGTGATATCAGAGCCTGGGGGCCTAATCTGAAGACAAACAACAAGATTCAACAATCTCATACTTCTCTTCTACTCGTTTCTTCTCAATCAGCATCATGATAAAATCAACAAAAACGAGAAAACATGAAAACATGAAAACTCATCTTCGCACGAAGTAGTACGCTCGTACGAACTAATACCTTCCTGTGAACTAATACCTTCATACAAACTTAACTTTTTCAAAATCAAAACTTTACCTTCGTATGAAGAGAGATTTCAGAAAAGTGGTTGTTACCTTCGTACGAACTTAACTAAAAATTGTGTTTTTCTTGTTTTAGTTTGCACGAAGCTAACTTCGCACAAAAGTTAGCTTCGCACAAAGATTTCTTCGTTCAAAATTTCTGACAAAATAGAGAACGAGTTCTACAATGCTTTCACTACAGCTATAATGTTAGTCGTTCAAAATTTAAGTCTTGATAATGAAATGGGGACGTTGACGAAGCCACCTAAACTGATGAATCTAGAAGATTATAAAGGTTGACATGAATGTTTCAAAAATTGGGTTCAGGCGAATTATCTAGAGTGTGGTATACAATCGAAGAAGGATATACTGCTCCCACGGGAGGGAATGGACTCGAGAAAGGTATCATGCAATTCACTCAACTAGAAAAGGAAAAGTTTACATGAGAAAAGAAGATGTTAAACATTTTGCAACAAGCAATAAAAGAAGACATTTTCACGCTGTTACAATATCAAGGAGATGTGCAAATGATATAGAACGCGTTGAAATTGAAATTCCAAGGTAGTACATAAATGATTAAAAGTAAAAGAGCCTTGATCAAAAAGGAAATTGACATTTTCACTACACTAAAAGGAGAATCAATGAAGCAACTCATTGAAAGATACTGCCTTTTGGTTGTAGAAATGAAGATGTTGAGTATTACAAAAGAAAATGAAGAGTTGATTGATAAATTAGCCGACGCATTACTAGATGGCGAATGGTCAACTTATTTGATATTTTTGAAAAATAGTAATGAATATAGTAGATGGAGTCTAGCAAAGTTTATTGAAAAACTTGAAGGGCATGAGTTAGAACTCTAGAAAATGGCTAAGATGAGAAATGCACATACCCAACAAGATGTGAATCTATACTTCAAAGGAAGTATTGTTGCCAACACTCAGAGCCCAAAGATTCAGACTGTGTTCAGTGCTGATAACTCAATTAGATCATTCTCAAACAGCTAGTACAGTGGTTGTGGGTTTTCACCCTTCCCAATTTTGATCCAAATACCCAACACAGACACCTCAATCATCTCAGAGCTCGAATAGTTATAATAGCCAAAAGAGCCAAACCAACCAAAACAACTCCAATCAATGAATCATGCAGTGCACATAGCAGTGAACCTTGAAAATGCTCAAGACTTTATCGAGACAACGGCTAAAAAACACATGGCCTTACTAGCTTCAGTCTTGGAGTAGTACAAGAGCTTATTTACAGGAAAGATCGGTAATCCAAACATGACAAAAGAGGATTACGATCAAATTGACCTAGAAGAGTTAGAGCTTATTGATATTAACTTAGAGCTTTTGAATCTTGTTGTTTGTCTTCAGACTAAATTGACCTAGAGGAGTTAGAGCTTGTTGAATTAAGTGGTATCAAATTGACCTAGAGGAGTTAGAGCTAATTGATATTAAGTTAGAGATTGTTGAATCTTGTTGTTTGTCTTCAGATTAAATTGACCCAGAGGAGTTAGAGCTTGTTGATATTAATTGGTATCAAATTGACCCAAAGGAGTTAGAGCTTATTGATATTAAGTTTGACGGTAATCCAAACATGACAAAAGATTGATACGATCGCTAAATTAAAATGAAAGCTAAAAACCATCAGGATCGAATCGGAAAGGGTTAATAAGAAACTGGTCAGTTATTCAATAGCATCTTACATGTTGGATCACATGCTCGCTAAACCAACGGGAAAAGTTCAAATAGGAAAGGATGTGTCTGGTTATCAGAATAAGGGTCTAGGTTATCATCGAGTTCTACCCCCGATGTCGAACAGTTATACCAGGAAAAAGCCTGACGAGGTGGAATAGGCGCTTAATTTGAAATTAAAAACTGAAAAGAAAGAAGAGCTGCCTGAAACTGTGAGCGCCAAAACAGTCTTAGATCACAGTGATGGTGATTGACAAACACCCAAACACCTATAGATTAGGTGTTTGAATGATACTAGTAAGAAAAACAAGAAGTACTAAGATGAAGGTGAAGAATCTTGTCCAAGACAGAATCCCATAATGATGATAACATTCAAAGATCCTGGATATCGATTAAGAACATGTAAATCTGAGACACAAAGATGATAGCAAAATAACCTTGTTCTAAGAAACTTGGAGCCAAAGGAAGACTAGCTTAATATATATATATATATATATATATAATCTGACCATCCAGTGTAATTACTAATTACGCTGCGAGATTAATTACACCATCACTGATGTGAAAACTTACAAAAAGTTCATTTTCAGCCCGTGAAGTCTAACTAACTATTACAAAACATCTCTAAACTATAAAACTAAAATACCAACTAGTCTCAAAACATTCTAACAATATCCCCTAGAGCGTTGCATACTTTGAGTGTCTTCATTCCTTGTCTTGAGCTTTAGGCTAGCAGTTGCTTCTTGATCGTCTGATGGAGGTGCAGTTTGAGTAGACATAGCTTCACTTGTTTTGGGGTCCTCCGTAGAGACTTCATATGTGGATGAATTCGAGGTGGTGGTATGACTTGAACATCGGATTTTGATGAGGGATCTTTGGTTTGAGACGAGGATGGATGTGGTTCAACAGGTTTTTCAGCAGCTTTCTTCTTTTGGTTTCATCCTGCTCTTTGTACTCTTCAATTCTTAACAGATTTTCCATCATCTCTTTCTTTCTTTCCCTGGCTCTCTTGACTTCTCGTTGAAAGAACATACCTTCTTCCACGTATTCATTTCCATCACCGAAGTGTATCTTATGCCCATACAGAATGTTCAGGTCAGACAGGCAACACATAAACACGTCCATTGGATCAAGAATCCTGATATCTTCATTGTTGTTTGATTTGATCACTACCTCGCCAGTTTTTCCATCATAGAACCACTTCTTGAAATTGGTAAGCATCACTTGATGTTCCAGAGGAATCTTCACACTCGTAACCACCTTAGCTGGATTAATTACTCATGTAACTTTTCCTTTTCCAGTTATCGGGTCTTTGGTGGTTTTTGAGACGCGTCTTCTTGGTCATTGAGGCTTGAACACGGTGAATCCACACACGCATTCTCGAAGGATAAGTCTTTCAAGGTCTCCTCCACTGCTGCTATTTGTAGGGTTTATCATATCAAGTTTGCTCAGCTCCTAAACATCGCAAGTTGGTAGACTTTGCATGTCATTCCCCATTCTGAAGTGTTGGATAACACCGCCTCTTCGCTTTACTATAAACAACCCTGTCAAATTGCAGTACTTCCAGCTGATGATTCTATAGGTCACTTCAGTTTTCTCGATCCCACAACCTGATAGAAGTCTAGAAGCTTAGCTCGCTCTTTCTTGAACCATTCAAGGTGTTGCGGAGCCATTTCCTCTCCTCCGTCAGTTTTGTACACCACATCATCCTCTAAACCCCATTCAATAAACTTGACAGGCATCTCAAATCCGTCTACCTCTTCTTCTCACTATATCCATCGATGTTCACATCAACTGCCGATTGAAGTCGTTTCTTTTTCTTTTCAACTATCGTGGATTTATATTTTTCTTCCTCTTCTCTGAATTTTTCAAAGTTAAAATGATTTTCGCCAGTGTATTTCGGTTCTCAATTGGCTGTGGCATATAGATCTTGGAGCATTTCATGCATTTTGACCATTCCCTCATGCTGAAACTTTAGAAACTTTGTTTGATTTGACACAAATTTGTGTAGCTCTTTGTTCTTCTTGCGTTGTTCCTACAGTTTCTCTCTAAGAACATTGGTGTCGTTGACTTGGTTCTTTAACAAGCAGATCTCTTTGGCAAGAAACGACTCAATTTCTCTTGATAGTCGATCATACAGTTCTTGAAATGGACGAGATCTTCTTTGAGCTTGTTGAGGAGGTGCCTGAGTCGTTGAGGTTGGCTTAGGTGGAACATCTTTTGAGGATCCTCTCCTGTTTTTCTCTTTTTGTGAGCAGGGAACTTGCTTGGAGTTGTTTCTTGAGGATCAGCAAGGGAACCTTAAACGAACTGATCCAACTGTTCTTGTTCCGTTGTAACAATAACCGGTATCTCCGACTCTGTCATCTCTCTGTTTTTCAATCTTCATTCTCTTTTCTCAGCTTCTCTTACGACATGCAAAGCTTGCATCCGTTCAATCTCTTCTGAATTGACCCCGCACGAATGTTGTCACCATAATTCTTTATGGGTTGGATGTGTCTTTCTTGCTTTTCTTCGACCCCCTCATCTATTGCTTTCATCGACTTCTGCTTCTTGTTCTTCAGCTGCTTTTTTCTTGCCATTCTCTGGCTTCTTGTATACCTTCTCGGTATTTCTTATATGCTTCTAAAACCAACAGTAGTCTTTCCTCTCTGTACATCCAATAGTGAAGCATTACCCATTGATTAGCCTTCAATTCAGTGAATTGTCTTCCCTTAGGCAGCTGGAACTTGTATAGATTTCCATCGTGGGAAGCTTCTCATGCTGATCGTTGATAAGTAGTTGAACAAATATTGGATACATGGCCTAGGTCACTTTGTTGGCATTGTCAACCATGCTATAGAAAATCAAAACAGATATGTTGAAGGGCTGGTTTGTACACAGATTTAGCATTGCAGCCGACCACTCCAAGTTCAACTCATCATACCCGCCTTTCCGGTGAACAAGACTTAAGGCAAACATATGCAAAATAAACCTCCAGTTTTAGTTAACCCATTCTTCTTTATCTCATTTTTCCCTCTGAAGTCCCCAACGTAGTTCATCCCCTGAATCCTTCCAGGGTATCTTCTTTTGACAACTTCATTGGATCCCTGGGATCATCACCGAGACACAGAACCTTTCGGACCTTTTCTTCAGTCACAGTCACTTGCTTGTTTCGAACTATTGCTGTGATTGTCTTTACTCTGTCAATGGTTTTAACTTTAGCAGTTCTCCAAAACTCTTCTATGCATATGCAGTAGATTGTTGGATTTGTTGGAACTGCATAACTTATCTTGCTCCTCGATAACCAATCTATTACATCTTCGAAGTGGGTTTTGATGGAGCTAGAGTAATAGGCTGGTTGTGCTTTCTCATTCCGTCCCATGTTATTTGTTTTACCATTTCTGAAAAACATGGAAACGAGCCAAGTGAGATCTGGGTCCCGAAACGTAACTACTTAGGTTAATTTATATTCACAAAATAACATTCAATAAAATTAAAAAAATAAAAAGAAAACTAATTACGCAACTAAAAGCGTTATTTAGTCATTAATTACGCCGGTTTTAAAGAAATATTAACGCCGACCAAAAAAATAGTGATATTTATCCTGTGTAATGCCGGTTATTTACGTTGTGCAACAGGTCGCATAAAAGAGTTGGATTACAACTGTTAGTCAGCGTAGACACTTATCTACGCTGATTCTCTGGTGTAATAGTCAATTACGCCCGTTGCTCGAACTCGCGTGCGAGACTTAATTGCATGACCCGTTGATTCTGTTTAATTACACTATATTCATCACAAATACGTCGGCTTCAAATTTTTCTTGATAAACCCTTTCGAAAACCCAAAGCTAACCCAATCTCTCAAAACGTGTGATTCAAATGCCGATCAGGACTTGTATGATACGTTCATCAAAAGCAAGTTAAAATCGGATTTCATTGTACCTTATCGATTTTGTGCAAAGATCAAGTCAAGACAGAATTCGGTTCTTGTGTTTAGAAATGCTAAATGGGGTTGATGAAGATGATGATGTGCATATGTTCGAAAATTTCAAAAAAAAAACTGATATATATACAACACACACACAATATAAAATACCGTCCAGCGTAATTATTAATTACACTGGAACGTAAATACGCCGCCCCTTATATGTTGGAAGGATTCTTCAAGTCTAAGAAACCAAACAAAATATGCTCGAAAATTTTAAACTTTCTCGAAAAACGTGCCCATTTTGCTAAAAATTCATGCAGCAATAGAAAACAGCGTTGAGACAACTAAAATTTTGGCAATTTGGACACCGAAATATGTTTTTCAAACCGAGGGTTTTTCTTTTTCGCAATTTTCTTTTGTTTAAAGCTCGTTGACTATCTTGTAAAGATCATACCGACAAGACTTGTTAGTTTATTATTTTAATTTTGAATTATCGAGGCACAAGAAAAACTATCAGTATGTTTGTCCCCTTAAATCCATGCATCCTTCTTTCAACATGCTTTCAGTGAGCATTTTATCATGTTGTAGTAATATTGACAAAAATTGCAATGGCCCCCACTCGAGCTAGACGAATTAAAATTTTGTGCCTGTGAGTCCCACGTCAGGACATACCCACGCGATCAAGGTATGCACAAAGCTTCCTCATAACAGGTGAGTATATTGATTTCATTCGTTTGAGAGATACAAGGTCAGCGCATTGGTGAACAGGTATGCACATTCGTACAGTCAAATCAATTAATGTTCTCCTACCAGGGTTAGGCAGATACCTCAATGTGGTACGATTTCTTTTGATTGACTCGTTTAGTTGAGCTTTTTTAATTTTAGGGTTTTTGGCCTCTTTAGCTCTTTTGAAAAGATATCATAATCGTGTCTAGGTCTGCATATATCTGGATGCAACAGAAGAGCGACTATGATATCCTCAAATGAAAAACAATATAAAGACCCGAAATCTCGGATTTTGCAATTTATCAACACAAGATTTAAGACCATTAAGCCATATTTCGCAACGTGTTACCCGAAAGATACACAATATTGTGGGTATCAAGAATTTTTGTGTAAGCTTTATCTTTTGTCGCATATTCACAGTTTACTCGATGGTGTTGTTGAATCTACTGACACATCGTTGCTTGGCACCCTGATTCTCCTTGCTTTTTCTGTTTCAAGAATGAAAGAAGTGTTATACTATTTCTTAAATCGGTGTCAAACGGAGGTCAAAATTTATTTTCTGGATATCTTCCCCCTTAAAATTTGACTTTCGTATGTCCATTGCCTGAAAATAAAATTTTAATATACAAAAAATCTTTTTGATGGACACTATTTTACAATACTCATTTATCTTGGAAAGCGGTTTTTTAATAGAGTATGTGCAGACGGTTATCACATCAAAGTTCATTTCCACTCAAGAAAATTGATCATTTCCAACCAGGTTACCAACTTGTTGAAATGAGTTTTATCGAAGGCTTTCGTGAAGATGTCGGCTTTCTGTTGCATAGTATCCACTAGCACCACTTGAATGTATCCTTTTTCATACAATCCAATCGATGAATGGAATTTGGTATTTTAGTTCTCGAGTATAAATTGATTCTTCACATTTTGACACGCCTCGTTGTCGATGAATATCGGAGTCTTCATAATGTTGATTCCGTAATCCAGCAACTGATTTTGTATCCAAAGAACTTGTGAACAACAACTGTAGGCCGCCGTATATTCAGCATGAGCAGTAAAGGTGGAAACTGTTGTCTATTTTTTGCTTTGCCACAATATGAGTGATTCCCTAGGCACTGACAACCTCCTCAAAACTGATTTTCTATCTACCTTACAACCTGCATGATCACTGTCAGAATAAGCAATAAGATCAAAATTACTATACTTAGGATACCAAAGTCCAAGCTTGGGTGTTCCTTTCAGATAGCGATAGATACGTTTAACCGCAGTTTTAGGAAATTCTTTGGGATTCATCTGAAAACGAGCGAAGATACAGACAGCCCACATAATGTCAGCCCTACTAGCGGTTACATAAATTAGCAAGCCTATCATTGAGCGATAGAAACATTTGTTCACTGGTTTTCCTTGACCGATCTGCAGTGAGTTCAGTTTGAGATGCGAACGGAGAGCTTGCAGTTAAAGTCATCCATACTGTATTTAGCAAGAATGTCCCTAATGTATTTTACCCGATGAATGATGATTCCTTCTTCTCGTTGCTTCACCTCCAACCCCAAGAAAAATGTCAGCTCCCCCATCATGCTCATTTTGAACTTTGCTTTCATAACCTTCTTGAATTCCTTGGACAACGCTTCATCAGTTGACCCAAAGATGATATCGTCTACATAAATCTGAACCAGAATCACATTTTCTCTGATCCTTTTTGTGAAGAGAGTCATGTTTATTCTACCTCTTGTATATCCACATTCTAGAAGATATGTTGACAAAGTCTCATACCAGGCTCGAGGGGCTTGATGAAGACCATAGAGAGCTTTGTCAAGCTTGTAGTATCGTTTGGGGATATGCGGATCTTCAAACCCGCAGGCTGACAAAAATAAACTTTTTCTTTCACCTTACCATACAAAAACGCACTTTTCACATCTATCTGAAACAATTTGAAGGTTTGTACGATGTATAGCTTAAAAAATTCGAATGGCTTCCAAACGTGCCACCGGAGCAAAAACTTCTTCATAATCAATCCCTTCCTTCTATCAAAAACCCTGAACTACGAATCTTGCCTTGTTCTTAATAACCACACCACGATTGTCCATTTTGTTATAGAACACCCATTTTATCCCAATTGGAAACTTTCCATCTGGTATATCAACTAGTTCCCATACTTTGAGCTTCCGAAATTGAAACAGTTCTTCCTGCATTGCCTGCACCACTGATCTTGAATGGCTTATTTGATGTCACTTGGTACAGATTGCGAAAGAAAAGCAGTGTACAATCCTTGGTTGATAACATATGTCTGTCCACGAGTTCGCACACCGTCTTCCATAGGACCAATGACATTTTCAATGGGATGATTCTGATTCGTCTTATTCCCTGCATTGGTATGGGTTTCAATTTGTTGAGGTAGATTGGTGAAGTGTTCATCGACATATATTATTGGAGGTCCATATTGAATTGATTCATCCACATTCGTCTGTGAAGAAGAAGCATCATTTGCGGATGCATTCTCAGCCAAAGTGTCACCATTTGTTTCATCAACGGGAAGGAATGGATTGGCTGAAGTGGGAGTGAAACGAATGGTGAAAGGGGTGAAACCAATGTCAGACGAGGTCAAACAATGGTTCAGCTTGAGTGGTTTAAGCAGGTTCAGTTTCAGAAATGGGTTCGGGAATGTCAAAGGTATTGAATTAACATCTAATCGAAAAACCAATCAGGGAACTTCCAGTTTTAGTGTAGTTTCCTTCTTGAAAATCGACATAGTATGATTCAAGCACCATCTTGGTTTGTTTGTTGTAGAATCTGTACGCCTTTTGAGTAGATGAATATCCCATGAAATAACACACATCTCCTACTGCTTCAAACTTGATTAGATTGTCTTCAATGTTGAGAAGAGTGCATGAGAATCTAAACAGTTTGATTTTTGAATTCAGAATCCGTTATCACTTCTGATTGACTTGACCTTCAGTTTGATGACATTTTCGATCATGGGAATGAAGGTCTGAAGAATGGATGTAGTCTCGCTTTTAGTTCAAGAAAGTAAACCCATGAGAATTGAGAAAAATCATCTATAACTACCAAGCAATAGGATCTTTTAGCTAAACTTTTAACACTATTGGGATCAAAAAGATCCATATGCAACAATTGTAGAGGAGCAGTTATCGTATTCACTGTTTTGGCCTTGTGAAGCTTCTTGTGTTGTTTACCTTGGGCGCATGCAATACATTTTTCTGTAAAAGGAAATTCTTTTATAGGTAAACCTCTTACTAAATTTAATTTAGAAAGTTTATTCACATTTTTATATTGACATTTTCGCCTGTGCCAAATCAGTGATTCCGATTTTGATGCTTTAGAAATTAAGCATGTTATTTCTTCAGCAGAATTGGCAGTTTTCATGTTTAGCACATAAGTATTGTTTTGACGTGGAGCTGTAAGCATAATCATTTCGGGAGGAACAAAGTAGCCATGCTTGAGAAATATGCATACTACGTCTTGAAGAGCACTGATATTCCTTTGTCATAGACTTGTGATACACTCATGAGATTGTAGCACAATTCTAGTACATAGTTAACGTCTTCCAAAGTTATAGCATCTAAGACAACATCCCCAAGTCCAACTATTTTCCTTCCTTTCTCATCTCCGGCGAATGAGACAAAGTCGCCGTCAATGAATCTGAAGTTCTTCAAAAGTTCCTTCAATCCCGTCATATGCCTAGAGCATCCACTGTTAACGTGCCAAATGTACTCCATTAGCATTCGAAGCCATTTTTGAATTTTATTTTGTTATACAATAACAAACAAGAAATATATACAAGTTAAATAGCTTTCGAAACCCATACTTGCTTAATCTTTAATTTATCATGATCTTCTTTGATGATTTCGTCTTTCTTTTTCCAAAAACACTTTGTTTCAACAAAGTTGGTGTCTGATTTCTTAAATTTATCAAATTGATTGGTGAAATTTTTAGCAAAATTTTGGTCTGGCTTCAAACATTTCTTGCTTTTGCAATGTTTCGTAGTGTGTCCTAAATGATCACAACGAAAACACTTAATGCAATAAGTCTTTTTCCTCTTAGAGGTTGATGCGTTGGAAGATGATGTATGTGATGAGTGTCTTGAAGTGCATGAAGCGATGTCTGATGATGATGCAGTGGAGCTTGAGCTTCTTATTTTCTCCATTTTCTTGTCAATGCGACTTTCATCGTTTAAGCTATCTTCATCAATCTTAAAGCTGTTAAAGAAGCTAACTCTTGATTTTATTTTGAAGCATCTGATCATTGATCTTCACTGGAGCTTTCTTCACCACTTCCTGAAGTTGTTGTGTTTTGAGTCTTCATTGCTACTATCTTGGTTTGGTTCTTTATCAGATTCTGACATACTTGTACAAGATGGAACAAACTCGAGAATTTCCTCTATAAGGAACTTTCTGAATCTCTTTTGTTTCAATTCTGAAACAAATACAGGGTTTAAGCATAACATTCTTATCACAAAAAGCAGATTGCAAGTCAACGCATTCAACCACTACATTTTCATGGTTGAGGGTCATATGTTTAGTGTCACACCCGAATCGATGGCGGAAACATCAGGGTGGGACGAACGAGATTGATCGAGACTTCATAATGCTAAAATATGAAAGTAATTTAAATAACCAGATTTCATTTCATGATTTAATAACAAGTACATAGTTTCAAATTTGAAGTACAATCATCATGAAAAACAAAATTCAAATACAACCACTTTTCTAATGCATTCTAGGTGAGTATCTAAGTCGTCCTACTTGATTCCATGTGTCTCATCATCAGAATCCACCTACAATACATGTTAAAGTACATTCAATACACAAGGCATTGCGAGCATACAAGTTTAAATAAATAACATAGTATAAAGTTTTAAACGAAACCTTATGCATCAATGTCTATTCTCGATGCTAACATGTAATATACGGCATGTGAATATACTAGCCAACCCAAAGTTCCCGCTAGCGTAATCTAATCATAGCAATGAAAAGACCGTATGTGTTTAACTTAACATGACCTCAAGTTTACGGGCGATGCGTTACTTGTGACCCCGGCGACGGCGGTTCCAGACGGAAGTTTCGACGTATGATAGTTTCGATTCGGTAGAATGTTATAAGAAAGGGAATAGAAACAGAATCAGCGGAAGCATTCTTTCATTCATACCGAAATAGTATATATCTTGTCTGGCTGGCGGAATTCCTGGAGAGAATCCGCTAGCGTTTCCCCTCAGGAAACTTCTAAAACTTACAAAAATGAACACACAACACCTATATATAGACATGACAGCTAGTGGAATGGTTGCTCGTACAAGTGACAAAATGTCACTCGTACGAACCACAAAAGCTCACTCGTACGAGTGAGATGTTTATCACTCGTACGAGGCTCATTGTCACTCGTACGAGACACACTGTCACTCGTATGAGCCAGTTCTCGTTCGCACTTGGGTCATGTGTTCGTATCTAATCTATACAATATTCAATACACACTCTTTCTAGCCTATTCTCATAGTGACAGACATAAGTGCATCAAAATTAGTCCTATAGTGCTATACATGTTAAGGGAGGCTTGATCAAAGTTAATGACTGAGTATGAGAATTCAAGTATAAGTATGTGTGATTTCAAGTTTAGCACAATGAGCATGTATAAAGATTGTTTTGTGATTTATGAATAAGTATGTTTGTGTGAGTTGATATAGTACATGTATTGCACCCAAATGTGTAAAAGTAAAATGGGGTTGAATGTATTCACAATTTTCGAGCTTCCTAGTATTCTGTGCGTAGAGTGTTCAAGTGATGCAACCCGAAGTTACCCTGCATGGGTAAACAGTTGGGCATGAGTATAGTGAGTCGAACGATAGATCTAGATTCTGAAGCAAAAAGTACAGAAAGAAAATGGGAAAAATGCCACTTCGTATGAAGTGTAATGACAGTCCACCTCGTGCGAAGTGACTGATCACTTCGTGCAAAGGGTCTGTTTTTGTAACTTTTTAGCTCATTTTGCACCTGTTTCGACATTTATTTTCGTGAACAAGGTATTGGCAATGAGGCTGAACAGTCTATGACCATACTACTTAATTAGAAAGCGATTAAGATTCTGTCCCGACTAGTTTATTAAGAAAATATGAAAATTATGTATAGTTGAAGTATATATAGATATTCAAGTTGGTCATAGATGTTAAGCATGGAGATGTCAAATCTCGTTATATGATTCATTAAAGCACAAGGTTGCAATAACCCGGTTGGTCATGAGCGTATAGAAAGTAAATGCAAAATGTTCAGGTGAGGTGTGGAACTTAATTCGGGTAGCTACAGCTCCCAACGTTCTCACTTGCTTACAACACCAATTCAATTCTATGAGGATGATGAACTAGCTTAGCTTACAACACTTGGTACAAAGAAAGTAGTAAAAGAAGAAGTTCATATAACTGCAAAATGTTAGTGAGTTAAACTCACTTGAAGAAGTTAGTTCTGTCGAGGATCAAGAAATTGAGACTGAGAGTGAACGGAAGGTTGGATGTGGTGAAGTGCGTCTGTTTTTATAGGAAAAACGGCTGCCAACTCCGCTTCGTGTGAAGTGTGCTCCACTTCTTGCGAAGTGTGCACACTTCGTGGGAGGCATGTTCAACTTCGTACGAAAAGGTCAGTTGAGGCTGGTTTTTACGTGTTTTAGTCGGTTTTAAGTTTTTTAGCATGCATGGATGGTGTGATAAGTGTAATCATATATAAAACTGAGTGTTTGAATATTCTAAGTATGAACCTCTTGCATATAATCACGTATTCAAGATTGTAATGTATAGTTTAAGTATGTAACATGTGTAAGCATCAAATAAGTTTCCATTATGATCATAATCTCAGTAGTACAACGGCTGAAAATGAAAGATACGATTACGATACAAGTTTCCAAAAATAGAATTTCAGCAATACTTTCTAAATATGGAAAGTACAAGAATACGAGGCGTTACATTTAGGCACATTCCTATTACAGTCATCCTGAATATTAGACTAGGTTTAATACAGTCATTCGTCATAGTTAAATTATATTACATTCATCCCGAATAAAAGTCTTGTTTATTTTACCACAGTTCCAGGCGAACTAGTTTACCGTAGTATAACTATCGCCTAATACCTTATTCATATTTTTGTGCCTTCACATTCCTCATCGCACACATCCTCCTCACGCTCAATTGAATCTAAAATGTTTATAGAAACATTAGTACTTTTGTCATTTTCATAATCGACACTTTGAGCAATTAAATCATTTTTATTAATTAAATCATTTTCTGGATGAGAAGTTGGCATGGGTACATAGTTTTTGCTATGAGGAGGTGGAAATATTTTTCTTTCATTCCATTGCTTATCTTCGTACCCAATGCCATCTTTAACGTATGTCGGCGTTGGCAGTTTTTAATGTCAACCAGTGCCTTCTTGCTTACATTCATTTGTCGATAGTGAGTTGCAATTTAGTGTTTTCAACTTCAAAATTTTCAAGTTTATAAGTTAAATCATTTATAATGAATTCTTTTCTAAAAACAAATTCTTTTAAATTTTGCATTTCAGCTAAAGTTGGTTCAACTTTCTCTGATATGCAACTTTGTTATGTTTTAGTTCTTTGTTAAATTGCAAAACTCTTTCCTTTTCTTTGATAAGGTCACGGTTGAGGGATTTATAATGAGCCACGACGTTGACACACGGTTGTGAGCATAATTTGACTTTAAATTTGTAGAGAATGCTATTTACTAAGTCTTTCTCCTCTTTCTCTTTGGTAGACTCGGCTTTCATTGCTGCTGCAGGAACTGATATTTCTCCTTCTTGGTACTGCTACCTTACTTCTTTTGACTCAGAGATTTTAGCCACTTTCTTTCCTTGGTCATCTTCAGACTTGGTCGGGTTGACTATGCGCTTTAGTCCTTTGTCAGCAGACATATCTTCCTTGGGAAACCTGCATTTTTGTTACTAAGAAAGTTTGAAGGACGTGGAACCGATTTAGAGGATATCTTTTCCATTAGAGATTTGTTAACTTCTTCCTTTGTCTCAGCAATTTCCACCCAATCATAATCTTCCACCACCAACACCTTTGGAGTGTTATCAGCAGCATTCTCGTTTCCTTCAATAGCGATTGCCCTTCTAGCTGGAGTCGTATTAACTTTTTCATTCTTTAGCAACGGACAATCTCTTTTGAAGTGCCCCAAATTCTTGCAGTTGTAGCATCTCAGCTTGCACTTGTTGAAACCGGCTTTTCCTAGTGCCAATCTCTTTACCGTTTTGTCTTGAAACTTCTTCAGCCGCAAGGTTATCATTGCCATTTGCCATTTCAAATACATTTCCTCCATATCATGTGGATCTACTTGATAAATAGTAAGAAAATCTCATTTCAGCTCACCCGACATAAGAGCCTCATAACTGCTGAAGAAAGTGTTAAACAATGCAACATGTTCAGTAGATATCTTGAGAGCTTGAGCATCACCGACCCCAGTTGCCTTTTCATTGTACTGTGGAGCCTTTGTAGAGTTTGTGGAAGCATTAAAGTAAGATGCATTAGCACTATGAGAACCTAAACCACTGGAGGTTATGGGGGCAAGAAATGCCATGTTCTTGGGAGCAGCAATAGCAGTGGATTGGACAGATTTCTGTGAGTATCCTGTTTGATTCATCTCTCTCTTGAGCACATTCATTTCAAAGACCTTTAGTGTGTTGATAAGATCCAAAAGAGTGACTGGAGTTGTACTACTCAAGAAGGTTCTATTGATCATCATGCACTGTAAGCTCCATTCTTTTGGAAGAGAGTCCAAAATCTTCTTGATTGAAGCATAGTTGGAAACAGGATTACCAACTTTCTTCATTTTTGTTAACATATTCAGAAAACGGCTTATATGATCTGACAACTTTCACCACAAACACTTCCAAACATATCATGTTCTTTCTGAACTATATCTCTCTTGTTCTCCATCAGTTCTAGGTTGCCTTCATAGTGATCGATCAACACCAACCATAATTCATGAGCAGTGGTGTACTCTTCAAACTAGTTGTTGTCATCTTTTGATAGAGCCATTGTTAGAGCAGTGTGAGCCCGGTGGTCATGTTGAATTAATGTCCTATCTTCGTAAGTGTAAGTCGATGGATCATCGTTGATTATACAAACATCATCACGAATCACCATAGGAGCGTGGGGGTCCGACGGTGATAGACATCCATTGAGTATAGTCCATATACACAAAGAACGACTTGATTCTGTTCTTCCAGCTACTAGAATCTTCAGATCCTTTTAGCTTTGGTGGTCTAGTTGTAGTTCCAGTTTCAAGCTCGGCTTAAGCAACAAGATTTAGTTGATTAAGTGACATGTTGATTCAATTTTAGGTTCAAATTGTTCACTGATGGTTAAATTTGTTGTATTTAATGGTACTGGGCACAAATACGCTGAAATATGTGTTAATGGGCTTAATTACAATAAAGTCCTTAAATACGCTATCAGATCAGGTCACAGATCAGAAGTAATTACGCTCATTATCACGCTTAAATAAGAAAAGTTTCTTGGACCAGCGGCAAACAAATACGCAGACATGTTACACTGACAAACCAAAACCGCACACAGATTTGGCTAAAAATCGGCAAACACTATGATAAAATTGCTAGGATTTATATCAATGACCCTGAAGTCGCCTTCGGATAAAAACACTGACACTAGTACTTGGGTAATAGACAATTACGCCGACTTAAACAAGATCTACGCTATCTTCAAGATTATCTACGCTATCTTCAACACAAATACGCCCAGAAGTGTTTTAGTACGAACAAAAACTCTCTAATCACACAAAAACATACCAAAAACATACCAAAAACCATGGTATCTTGCATTAAAATGACCTAAATGATACTCTAAACACTGATTAACAACAACCCAATCATTAAACACACCAAATCAAGCCACTTGAACCCAACAACTTTTAAAAACTTTGAAAACTTTGAAAAACCTTTAAAACATGAAAATCTTAACAAATATCAGTCAATCAAGAGCACAAAGTCTCTGATACCAAATTGTGAGTCCCAAAACAGTCTTGGATCATAGTGATGGTGATTGACACCCAAACACCTATGGATTAGGTGTTTGAATGATACTAGTAAGAATAACAAGAAGAACTAAGATGAAGGTGAAGAATCTTGTCCAAGATACAATCCCATAATGATGATAACATTCAAAGATCCTAGATATCGATTAAAACATGTAAATCAGAGACACAAAGATGATAGCAAAATAACCTTGGTCCAAGAAACTTGGAGCCAAAGGAAGACTAGCTCGATATATATATATAATATGATCACCCAGCGTAATTATTAATTACGTTGGGAGATTAATTATGCCGCCACTGATGTGACAACTTACAAAAAGTTCATTTTCAGTCCCGAAGTCTAACTAATTATTACAAGACAACTCTAAACTATAAAACTCAAATACCAACGGTCTCAAAATGTTTTAACAAAAACCTTGATATAACCTACACCAAAACTGAAATAGGGTGTGAGTCAGAGGTTGTTAAAAATGTCATTGAAAAGGTTTTGGAAAACGATAGTGAAAGTAATGAATTTGAAAGTGCTCAATCTAATCTTGAGAAAACAAGTTCAAGCTCGCGTCCTGAAAATGATGATAGTTTATATGAATTATATTCTAAAATCAGAAAATGGTTTGAATGAAGATCCAAATATTGTTATGTACAAAATGAACGATTCTGACAAACTATACTCTGATGATGAATTCCGAATTCAGAACATGAACCTGGACAAAGTTGACAAAGTGTTTAAGTTGGTAGAAGTTTAGATTTCTCTGCTTGGAAACATGACAAAAAAACAAAGATTTTCAAACTTAAAACGTGATAAATCTTACTATTCCAAACCTAAAGGCTCCTATTTTAATAATCAAAAGAGAAATAACTATTACGGGAGACAGGGTTCGGGATATGGTAAGAGAAACAACAAAAAGTTTGGAAATTCAAAATTCACAAAGAAAATGGTTTTTGTTTAAGGCACAAGCTCAGAGAGTTTGTCAAGCAAACAATCAAACTAATTTTTTGCAAAAAAAAAACAATGTGAACAGGTTTAGAGATCACTGTTGTAACAGACTGTCAGAAGTGCTTTAAATGCAACCAAGTTGGACATATTGTAAGAAGTTGTTCACAAAATATCTCTAAACCTGTCTACGATGTCAAGAAAACTTCAAAGGATGTAAAACAAAAATCCCAAATGTTTGTTCCTACTCAGATTCTTAAACAAAATAATGAATCTAAAAACGAATTGAAATTGGCAAACCTTAATATTTCAACTAAAACGGCTGATGGATCTTCAATCAAAATGGAACAAAAAGATCCAAAATATTATTCCAAAAATGAAATTGAAACAATCAAACTTGGGTAATTAAATCAAAAGCATCTTTTGAAGAAACTAAAACATTTGTTCCAACTGTGATTGATGAGAAAGTTGAACATATTGTTGAAACCAAGAGTGAAAGTGTATGTGAATCAAACTGTAAAAACCCATCCAAGACCATCAAGGATTGGGTCTCGCTATTCAAATAATTGTTTAAGTGAATGTGCAGGGCTCCCAAAGATCCATCATTTCCAAGTGGATCATGGATAGCGGAGCGTCCGACACATGACAGGGATGTTGGCTCTCTTATAGACGTTAAATTTATTCGAGGGGTAACGTCGGGTTTGTCGGTAATCAGGTAGGGAGAATTGTAGATGAAGGAATTTTAACTAATGATGTGGTGTCATTCGCAAGGTCAACTACATAGTAGAGTTAGAAAACAACTGTCAACGCACTTCACTGATCGAGAATGCCTTATTCTAAATCCAGGATTCCAGATACCAAAGGAGTGGATTATGATGCGTGCTCCCCGAGAAAATGACTTGTATGTCTTAGACATGAGCATTGCTACTACAACGATAAAAACCGCGCAGTGTTTTGTGTCAAAAGCAATAAAGAAATAATCAATCATGTGGTATAGGAAAATGGGACACATTCATCCCCGAAAGATGAATTTCTTGGTACACAACGATCTAGGAAGGTGTTAATCTGAAAAGTTTTCACTTGATTGATGACTGCATAAGTTGCAAAAAGGGCAAACAGCACAAAAGTTCGCATCCAAGGAAGCTCGTGAACTCAATAAAGCTCTCGCTAGAAAGATTACACATGGATCTCTTTGGACTAGTAAATGTTCGAAGTATCTCAGGAGATCTATATTGTCTCGTTGTTAGTGATGACCACTCAAGGTTCTCGTGGGTGATGCTCTTGGAAAACAAGGATGAAACATTGAGTCTGATGATCTTGTTCCGAAAATTAGAAAATCTGTACCACTCCACAATTCAACGCATTAGAAGAGACAATGGTACAGAATTTAAAAACAATCGGACTTTAGAGTTTTGCAATGCGAAGGGAATTCTGCATGAATTCAGTGCACTGTACACCCCACAGCAAGACGGTGTAGCTGAACACAAGAACAAAACACTTACAAAGATAGCAAGAACCATGCTCGCTGATTCAAAATTGCTAGTTAGCTTTTGGAGCAAAGTTGTGGCCTCTGCATGTTATACATTGAATAGAGTATTGACAGTCAAGCCACACAAGAATACGTGTTTCGAGCTACTTAACCAATGAAAGCCAAACCTGTAGTATTTATAACCTTCTAAGTCACCATGCACAGTAATCGATGCAAATGGCAAATTTGGGGCTAAATCGATGGAGGGTTCTTCCTGGGATATGCTAGTCCACTTATGAGAGTTTATCTTCGTACATAAACCAGGTTATTGAAGCTCAAAACGTAGATTGCCAACATTATACATCTCCGACACAGAAACCAGGAGATCCTTGGCTGTTCAATATGAATCTCTGGAATACCTTCGAGTTGCTTGTCGAACCGACAGAAAAGGAACTTGTGATGCTTTATTAGCAACAACAATCTTTATCACAAGATCAAGTTCCTAGACCAATTGTTGTACCTCAGACACCTGTTGGTACTCATGATGCTGAAGCAGGCACTAGTTCTCAACATCTAGAATCATATACTACTGGAACAAGTGATCCCACAGCTGAACAAGAGATGAATGATACAAATCCCTTGTTTGGTCAATCTGATGATTCTTAATTTGATGTTGAACCGACATATGACGACAATGGATATAATTCCGATGATGGTGAAGATCAGATTGAAAGTTTACTCAACAATCAAGCTGAGGGAACAAGTGCTTAGAATGAAGCATTTGCAGTTAATCAGAAAAATGCTCAAAATATTACAAATCTGGAACATGAAGTGAGCGTTTCTAATGAAGTTATGCCGAGGAACTATCATACCACCCACCCGAGTATATTATTGGAGAGTTGCAGACTGGTGCTAAAACGTGAAATCAGATCAATCAGGATCTTAGTTGTTTTTTATACTAATATAGCACCTTTACCAAACACGGTCTCATATAGATGTTTTATTTCACAGATAGAGCCGAAAACGTATAAGGAAGCTCTCAAGAAGAAAGTTGGGTGAACGCCATGCAGGAGGAGCTCTTGCAGTTTGAAAAACTTGGTGTGTGAAAACTTGTTGATCTGCTAGAAGACCACAAGAAGATAAATACTAAATGGGTCTTTAAGTGCAAAAGAGATGACAGAGGAGTAATTGTGGGTAACAAAGCTCAACTCTTTGTTCAAGAATTTCATCAGCAAGAGGGAATAGACTACATTAAAGTCTATGCTCATGTGGCAAGATTGGAAGCAATCTGCATCTTCCTCGCATTTGCGTCATGGAAATGATTCAAAGCGTATCAATTAGATGTAAATCCACGTTCCTATACGGAAAGGTGAAAGAGGAGGTGTACGTTGGCCAACCACCAGGATTCTTCGATCTGAATACACAAAGACAAGGTTTATCTACTAGATAAAGCGTTATACGGCTTACGTGAGGCCCCGAGAGCTTGGTATGAGACGCTTTCTCAGCACATTCTGGACAACGGTTTTACCAAAGGAATAGTAGACAGTCCCTCTTCACACAGGAAGCAGCAGGACACATCTTAATTGTACAAATTTATGTAGATGACATCATATTTGGTTCGATAAATGACGTATTGTGCAAAGATTTTGAAATAGCCATGAAAAAGAAATTTGAGATGAGTTCTATGTGGGAAATGAAGTTCTTTCTGGGACTTCAGGTCGACCACTTTCCTGATGGAATCTTTATACATCAGACGAAGTATGTGTACAACGTTTAGAGAAATTTAGATGCCGAATCATCACCAACCCATTAGCTCTAAATCACGGCATCGGACCAGATTCAACTTGAGTAAATATAGATGAAACTCTATATCGTTGGATGATCGGCTCTTTAATGTATCTGACAGCATCACGGCCAGATATCATGTATCCAACATGTCTCTGCGCATGCTACCAATCAAGTCCCAGAGTGTCGCATTTGTTGATCATCAAAAGGATCCTTTGATACCTGAAAGGTTGCCCAACCACTGGCTTCCGGTATCCCCGTGCCGATGACTTCAATCCCGTAGGATACTCTAATTCTGACTTTGGGTGTTGCAAAATAAATGCCAAATCTACAACTGTCGGTTGCCAGTTCTTTGGCACACGCTTAGAAATGTGGCAACAAGAAGCAAACCAAAGTCGCTCTTTCTACTTGCGAAGCAGAATACGTTTTAGCTTCCAGTTGTTGTTCCCAAATCTTGTAGATACAACAACAGATGAGAGACTATGGATTGCAGTTTCTTGATACGCCTATATATGTATATATAAGATAACGAGGATACAATTAACATAACCAAAATCGTTCAACACTCTAAAACAAAGAACATTGAAATACGACATCACTTTATCCGTGATTGCTATGAGAAAAAGTTGATTCGTATTGAAATGATCCGCACTGATGAACAAAAAGCAGACTTTTATACAAAACCGTTTTACAGAGCAAAATCCAAATAACTTTTGAAATTAAACAGGTTAAAAGATCTGACATCAAGGGGGCAAACAGGTTGAAGTTGAGATGGATGACAATTTGACATAATCCTCATCGATTAGTCAGATTTTTATTTTCAAATTTCTTTCGTAAAAACAAAAAATTCAAAAAACATATGTTTCTGATTTTAGGGGGAGAAATGTGTTGTGAAAAATACAAAAATATAAAAACTTTTGAAAATGTACAAAAACATGAAAAAGACAAAAACAGTTTTCATGTAAAAAAAGAGAAAATGATAGTACATCAGTGGGCTATCACAGTTTACTAAAGAAATATAGTGTCAAAACTGGTTGAACCGGTCTCACTAATAATGTGTCAGTAGGCTTCGCACATTCAGTAAATTGTTTTCGAGATATAAACGTTAAGAAAAACTTCTTAATTAGTGGCTTAACATCTTTCGGATGTATGGTCTAAGTACAACCGGAATTTCGTTTGAGAGTATTCTTGGATTCTGAGATACTATGTCTTTATCGATAATTGATATACGGGGTATTATACAAGTTGTTTTGATTTTGCATAAGCAATGGCCTAGAACTTGTAGAATACTTTTGCTTTAAAACCTTAAAACTGCATCCAATCGAAAGTATCGAAAGATCTGACAATTGCAGTAAAAAGATTTCAAAATATGAAACACCACTTTTAAATCGAGCTTTCATCTATTTGTCTGTACGGTGGTACTAACCTTAGTTCTCAAGGTCTCGCATAACCCAGTTACAGATATCAGTTAGATATATTCACTTGTAAGATGAAATCCAGGAAATTTTGATACGAGAGTATATTCTGAGGTGGAAACACTATTAAGTAAAGTTCTAAGACATAATTACCGTATCTTGAAACAATTTAAAAATGTGTATAGGTTTATGTGGACAGTATACTGATAATCTAAGTGAATCTTTTAGAACTTAAAGTTTAATCAAGATCAACGAAACCAGTAATACGTCTATACTGATATGATTCTCTTAACGAACTCACAAAAGTGTCTGTAAATATGTTTGTACATAGTTATTTTATTTTAGAAAACCCAAAAAGATTTTCTATGAGTTTTAGCATAAACATTGGAAAAATCAAAAAGATTTTTAATTCATCTGATTTTTTACTACCGATGATGGAAAACTAATTTTAAAAGTTCGAAGTTGCTGAATACTAAATAAAATCTGGAGAACAACGGGTTGGGAGCTTGTCTGAAATAAGAAAATGTTTTGAAATGATCAAAAGTTCATTAATTTGAAACTTAAAATTGACAGAAAACATCAGTTTGTTCATAAAATGTTCAACCAAGGTCATTAACTTGGACTTGGTAGACAAATCAGCTAATGAGGGTCATTAACTTGGACTTGGTTAACTGAGTGGGTTGTTAATACTGGTAAAATGTACAAGAAATTGAAAAGTTGAAAAAAAATAAGGAGTACCTTCGTACGAAGGAACACCCTCGTACAAAGGTAAACATTGTTCCTTCGCACGAAGATAAACGTGTTTACCCTCGCACGAAGGTAATTCTTGAAACCTATTTAAAGGTTCCTTCATGCAAAGATATAATTCACTATTTTCTTCATTACTCCGCACGAACTAACCACTTGAGAAATTTTGTATTTTAAACGACGAAGTATTGCCCAAATTTACTCATAAATGTAGTTCTAGAAAGATTAGACCAATGAAACATAAAATTGAACACATAAAATTGATAATTGCCGTTGTAAGATGGTATTATGCTTTCAATTTCATTAAAAACATCAAAAATTCAAGTTTGGATCTTAACAGTCTTTTTACGAAGGAAAGTATGCTCGTTCGAAGGTAAATTAATACCCTCGTATGATGGTGATCATAGTTCAAAGTTGTAAATACCCTCGTACGAAGGTAATTCAACCCTCGCATGAAGGTAATTCATTACCCTCGCACAAAGGTAATTGTTTCAGTGTTAAAATACCCTCGCACGAAGTAGATCTAGTTTTGGTAAAATATGTTTTGATCCTATCTTCGTACGAAGGTAACAATTATACCTTCGTACATAAACACCTCCGCACTAAACTTTGGTAGTTTTTTGAAATTCGACTAAGTGTTGTTTGTATATGTTTATGCAGAAAAAATCTACGAGCTTCGAGCCGATGTGCTTAACAAGTCGTTAAAAAAAGTGAAGCCATTCGAGAAAATTCTGGATTTCATGAATCGTCTTCCGATTAAAAAGGCGACGATAGATCAGGATAAGGCATATAGATCGTACATTCAACGCTTTTGGGATCATGCGAAGTTTATACCAAATCAGCCTGCTATATGGAAATTGTGAGGATCAGAAATGAGGAAAAGGAAGTATCTATTACTGAATCATTAATCAAGAGGGTATTAGACTTTAAAGACAAAGGCAGTGATCCGACGGGTTATTCTGAAAGGATGGTGAAGGGTTGTTTTTATAGGATTTGATATACGGGTTACGTGAATGAAACAAATTTCAACAAAGCTTATTTGGCAAGGCCCTACAAATTCTTTGTGCATTCAGTGATTCATGCCTTGGGGCATCGTAAAGGAGGTTTTGATGTGTTACTTGATTATCAGATGTGCATGATAGCGGCGTTGAGTTTGAATCTGCCATACAACTTCACTAGAGTTATCTTTGAGTAGATGAACACAAACATAAAAAAGAACAGTTTTGGCAATCTCCATGCTTTGTACAGATGATGTTAGATGATCAATTCCCAAATTTGTTAAAAGAAGAAGATGATGAGTTAGTTCTTGAACACATGACGAATATGTCTTTGGATCGTCTGAATCAGTATCTTATCAAAATATGATTTCTATAGGCAAGAAGTTTTTTGAGTTTATTAAGGATGAAAACTACAAACTGCCACCAGCTAATAAGTGCTGAAAATATGAGAGTAATTCTGAAAATGTGAAGAAGAACGCCTAGTAGAATATGTATTGAAAAGAAGTAAAGGTACAAGAAGGATGATTACAAGAAAAGGAATAAGTAAAACAAAAGAGGAAAAGAGCACAAAACAAAGATGCGACTATGTTGGTGGATGAAAGTTCTGATGAATAGGTACATGTTGAAAAGAGTACAACTGATACAACAAAGATTGTGGGGGACATTGAGAAGCAAGCTTTTGATGGTGGAAGTGAATCTGATTCTGAGGAAACCCTGGTTGCTAGTGATAAAGATGTTGCTTCAAAGGTCACACCAAGAACATTCGATCTGAGAGTAGAAGCTGATAAAAGAGCTGCAAAGCGAAAGAAAAAGGCAACTGCTGATAATGATGAACCATATGTGCCTTCTAAGAATTGAAACAAAAAAAAAATCAACAAAAAGAGTGAAGAGCAAAGCTTCTGATGTAAGCAAGAAAAGAACAGGATCTCCATCAGCAAAGAAAACGTAAAGAAGAAAGTATTTGAAAGTACCAAAGAAAACAATTGTTGAAGCTTAATCTGTAGTTCAAGAAAAGGAGACTCCAACTGTTGAAGTAGTAGAGAATGTTATTCCAATTCAAACCCCGCCATCACCACAAATGCAAACAACCACCATCACCACCAAAATATTCATCACCACCAAAACAACCAACACCACCAAGACAACAACAATCAACACCACAATCTTCACAAAGAAGACAATCTTTTCCAACGGTCCTACCAGGGATGCTGAGCATATCTTTGATGATGATTTTTAATTTCCAAAATTTTCAACAATGGGTGCTATAGATCTTGATTTTCTAAACAATCAGAATGATAAAAAGATAAAAGACTTTGAAAACAGAGTGAAATTTTTCGAAGATGATCGTAAACATATGGAGACAGTTATTGCAAGTCTTGTTTCTGATAATGAAAGACTACGAAGATTGACATATGAGTTAGAAGCTGAAAGGATGAGAAAAGATAGAAAGCTTGATATGTTTCCTAAGGTGTTGCAAAAGAAGCTGGGAATAGATTTTTAAGTTGAACATAATCAGATTGAAGTCGATGAAGCTAGGGAAAGAGCTGTTGAAAGGACACGAAGGGCTGAAGCTGAAGCTACAAAAGAAGGCAAAGGTAAAGAGAAGGTTGATGCAATTACAGAGATAATCACACAACCTGAGCCTGAACCTGAAGTTGAAAGTCTTCTAAACAGAAATAGAGATTGAAGTTGAAATGATTTATATTAACAAATATGTGTTGATTGGTCCTATTAAAGATGTGTTGTATCATTACTGTTGATACAGTTTTGTGTCTGTCGCTTGTTCTTAGTTACAGTTGTAATTGTACGGTCTTTGCTCAAGTGTTTGTATAGGTTTGGTCATGTCGAATAGATCGAGATATCTTTCTATCTTGATCTAGTATGACATCTTAGCTTGTCTGTGTTAATCAGTTTCGTGTGTGCATACTGATAAGTCTTGTGTACGTCAAGTCTACACACGTTCTCCAGGAATAAGGATTCTGCGCGAACCAAGAGATTTCGTACGAAACACAGGTTTCGTACGAATCAAGTAGTATTTCGTACGAATCAAGCATTTCGTACGAAATAATGACTCGAACCAAATTCCGGAGTTGTGTCTCGTGTAGTGTGTTCCATATTTCTGGATTCGTGTTTCGTACGAACTCTAGATGGACGTTATATAAGCAGACATGCACTTCTCAGTCAAGTGTACTCGCGTGTGAGAGTTGGTTGGACCAGAGAATTTGTTATCCTTTCAGTTGGATATCTCTGAAGATGAAGACACAAGAACACAACAAGTTTGTTTGAGTCATACGAGCATTGTGTGTATATGTTTGTACTTGTTCTCAATCATTAATAAAGATAGTGAATCTTTGGTTACCCCGTGTTCTTTACTTTACTTTGGTTGCATGCACACTTGGATTCCGCACTTGTGTGTATGTTATATGAACAAGGAACTAGTTTAACTTGATCCTCAGGTGGACCTACAAGTGGTATCAGAGCTTTGGCTCTTTCCTTGTTCAAAACCGGGATTAGTTGTGTCTGAGCTAGTTTGAAGATTTCTGATGTGTTCTTAAGCCTCCAGCAGAAAACTTAAGTTTTGGATAGATAACTAACTTAAAACTTGGTTAAAATCTGTTGCATGTAGAAAATTTATGGTAAAATTTTTCTGAAGAACACCCTTGAAGAAGAAATCTGTAAAAATTTGAATCTGATTAGTTTGGTAGGGTTGACATTTTCTGACTTGGATCTGGACTTGGACTGTGGACTGTTAAAATCTGTGTTTTAACTAAAAGTGGGTAAGACAACAGGTATTTTCGAAAAGGCAGGTCTACACAAGAAAGGAAATCTCTCACCAAACCAATTCTGAAAAGATTCCTCTGAAAAACACTGAACCAAAACAGTTTGTGCGACTGAAAAATTTCGTGCGAATCATCTGACCCGCACGAAACATCCTGTCTCGCATGAAACATCCTGTCTCGCACGAAACATCCTGTCTCGCACGAAACAGTTGTTTGTTTTTCGTGTTTTTCAAAGCTTTGTGATTTTAAGAATTTGTCATATTTTCATATCTATGAATTTTTAAAAGGTAATTATAATTGTGAAACTTTAAAACCTTTACATAAAACAAGAAAATATAATGAGTTCTAACCTGTGGGATTGGAGTTGTTCAAGCTCAAATCAGGAGTCTTCGCAAAGCTCCGCAACATCATGGGTAAAATCTTTGATGCCTCAACATACAGCAATGATCTCTGTAAATCAGTGGGCATGTGTTGCAAAACATGGACGATTATCCTTCATGGAAAAGTCGTTTTCATACGTATGTTCTCGGTCAAAACATGGAATTTTGGACGTGTTTCACTACCCCTTACGATGAACCAATTGAAGAAGTTGAATCAAATCCAACCCCATTGGCGAATCTAGTCGAAAGTGACAAGAAAGCTTACGATCTAGAGAAAAATGCATTTGCTATCCTCACACAAGCTCTGCATAAAGACATTTATCATCAGTTTGTGTATTGTACTACAACGAAAAATTTATGGGGTACTTTGGAAGCAAGAGGTGAAGGTAACGCTGCTACCAGGAAGATTCAGCATGATCTGCTCAAGAAAGAGTTTAAAGGTTTCATGTTCATGGAGAACGAAACCTTGAATGATATGACCACTCGGTTTTATCATCTTAGCGAAATGTACTCGTATAAAGTGTTAGCAGCACCACAAGAAATTGTGATGCGGTTTGCAGATGCTTTACCACCGAAATGGGGTCAATTTATTGATCTTTTAAAACATACAGGTGTTTTGGACTCAATTAGTATTTATGAATTTGTGCAGAAACTGGAGAACAAGAATGAAGAAGAACTCCGGAAGGCACAACGAGTCTCTGCTCCACAAAACCCTGAGATGTGTTTTGGAGGTATAAATGCAGGTATAAGCTCAAGTCAGCAACCGAAGCTGCAGACCGCGTTTGTGTCAAACGTGAACCCTTTTCTACCCCAACCAGTTCAAACAAGTCAGTCTACAGGTTCGAGCAATCAAACCTATGGACAGGCTTTTGATCCGAAAGCATTCCTTCCACAACCAAGGGATTTAGTGTAACATCCGTCAAAAAACGGATTTACCAAACCCGCTCCGTTTATCAACCGAACAGTCAGTTAAAATTTTCGTTGCGAAATTAAATGCCCAAAATAATTTTAAACGATACATAATCAATTATTATACGGGAATATATAATTAGTTTTTGAAAAACTGTTAAAAATCGCAAAATAAAAATACTTTGTTTCTGCCGGGTTTCGAACCCGGGTCAGTACCGATCCAGCAAACAAACTTAACACACACACACAAACCACTGCGCCACTTGTATTGTTTGTTAAATATTGGAATCATTTAATTCATAAAGTGACTTTCTGAATTCAAAACCGGCGCCAAAAAGTTAAGTCGTCGGAAATCCCGGTAATCTCGCGAAACTTAACGTTTCTTTCAGTAATAACGTAAATCATAAACGCCATATCGGTTATAACCGATGTTTGAGTCCGCGACCAAAGTCATAACCGCCGGAGAAATTCAACCAATGAATCCAGTTGGAAATCGGGCCAAGTACATCGACGATTTGCCCTATAAAAACCACCTCGAACTTCTGCAAACCTTTTCGCTCAAAACCGCACCCTTTCTCGGCGAAAACTCACTCGCCGGAATATCTCTGCTCATCACCGGAAAACCGGGTTCTTCATTTCTGAACCTTACTGAACCCCCTGAGCTCATACCGGAGATACCCACACCCTTTGTAAGCTTTCCGGAGACTCGCTGCTGTAAGACACCTGACGCCGGAGCCTATTGCTGTCGCCGGAGTTCTGCCGGAAAACAGAGGAATTCAATCGGTATACCTCACGCTTAATTTCTTCATTCTTTTTATGTAATCTCACTTGTAATTAACCCTCTGTCACTAAAGAACATGTTTTAATCATCGAACCAGTCGATTTCCGATTCTGATTAAAACCAGTGAAGAAGACGATGTTCGGTAATGTTTAAGTATAATTAAAAGCAAGATATTACTCGGGTTAGACACACAGTCCAGCGGTGGACTGTGTGCACAATAAACACTAACCTGTCGAGTTCGAATCCTGTTCCACACACGCGGCCTTAATAAAAATGATTTTTTTGATTAACCGAACCGGAGTCATACTGATATATGTTAAGTATATTAATAACCGGAAAGATAACCAAGTTAGACACACAGTCCAGTGGTGGACTGTGTGTATGCTTAATCAAAGTGCACGAGTTCGAGTCCGGTCTTCTACATCGACCCGGACAATTATTAAGCTTTTTAAATAAGTCAGAAATGAAAATAATTAATTTGTGTTTAAGTATAATAAAAATCAGTTAAGTTAACAAGTTGTACACACAGTCCAGCGGTGGACTGTGTGTTATCATAACCCACAGGTTCCGGGTTCGAGACCTGTGGAGCGCACCGTCCGAATCAATTAAATCGTTTTTAAAATAAAAGGATTTTCTGTTTTAACTTAATTAATATATAAATATAATTAAAAACGGATATATGACGGGTTAGACACGTAGCTCAGTTGGTAGAGCTGCGTGCACGCGTACGGGAGGTCTCGGGTTCGAGCCTCACTCAGCGCACAACAATACGCATACGAACCGGTCAACAGTTAGTCAAAGTCAACGGTCAATGGTCAAAAAAAGTCAACTTTTTTTATAATTTTTATTTATTTATTTTAATTAAAAATCAATTAAAAATACTTAGAAATAACATTTTTAAGGTTAGAAAATAGCCTTAAACTCACAAAAATACACCCAACAATTCTACTAAAATAGATTAATAAAATCCGTTTACTTACCAAACCATAATGCGATTTATCTAGGTTAATCTCACTCGTGGTTAAAACCACTTCGCGTGCATTCAACATCATCAACCGAACGCACCCACTGTGAGTGAATCTTACAACTCCCCCTTTTAATTACACGTTTTGGGGTGTGTCATGTGTCTCAAATAATTAACTCGTTTATTTAAATTTGTGCCATACCATATCATGACCTAAACTTAGATTGTTTATATTGTTGTGATTACTTAGTTCATTTTGTCAAATTATATGAAATTCATTCATTAAGCCCATCAGTTCCTCGTGGGAGACGAGTTGAACAACGCGTGCCTCAAAACCAATCAATTATTGTTCATGTGTGTATCATTGAGTTTATATTGTTTGTAGTTGTGTCATTCATATTATCATGTTTATGCAATTCATTCATTAGGCCCATCAGTTCCTCGTGAGAGACGAGTTGAGCAACGCGTGCCTCTAAATGTTCCATTATTGTTCATGTGTGCTTTACTTAATATCTTATGATTGTTGAATAAGTTTACATCTATTTTTACTCATGTTTGGTTGTGCACATATTTCATAATCAATTTAAATAAACTTATTCAAATGTTTTCCATAGGATTCACTCGCCAACTTTATGTTGATCCAAAACCTTTTTACACATGATACAGGTGAACAGGTTGAAGCAAAGAAAACATAGGAAATGCCTTAGAAGAGAACAAAGATGCTTAGATTGATAGCTAGAACATGTTGTAACATTTATTGTAAATTTCCATTAAATTGTATTTAATGAATATGAAACGCATAATAAATGTCATGAGCTTTGATGATAACCCAATCATGCCCCGATCACCTTTTCCGCTGCGGGTCGGGGTGTGACAGATTGGTATCAGAGCCATGACTATAGGGATATAGGATAGGTTATTAGACCCTTAGAGCCTATACTATAGTCTGCCTAAATTTTAATTGATTAGGTGGTTACATACAAACTTGTGATATTTATTTGTTTCATATTTGTTTACATTTACAGTCAAACATACATGCTTATATACATATTCAATATACATATATCGATGTTCATGTATTCAATTTATTTTCATACTCTCATTATCCAAAGATTTTGTGCAATTTTCAAATCTCATCAAAGTAAGTTCTGCGACGGGCATGTAGTAACTGGAAGGGTACAAGTACCGGTAGTCGGAACGTCCTGTCTAGGTTGGCATTCGTATAAATCCAATATAACAGACCAGTTTGCCTACCTGGGGACCAACGATGAGAGTACGAAGGACCTATTAGGCCAAAGCATGCCACACCAAACGCCGTTCGAACTAACCCCACTTTGAGGTGTCACCGTGTCTACACCTGGACACATTCCGAATATCACACGTTGTATACATATTTCTCGATTTTCTCCGGGTTTTTGTGTACGCAACCTGGCAAACCCATGCGAACCATACGAAAAACCGGTATTCATGGGGGCCCACATGATTACACAGGTAAAGTATGGCGGCATGTAGGGCCTAACGGCGAGCAAAGCCCAAGACATCCTATGGATGTAGTAGATTTATTTTTCTATAATTATTTTATGAATGTTCATTCCTAATGCGACCCATGATCCCAAATCGTTCAACATATGGCTGCCGTAATACCCAACATTGTAATCCAAGTACAACAAGCACTCACCGCTAATCCTGTCAATCAAGAAAACCAAAACATTATTAACTCTCCCTCAAATACCGCTAAATGCACCTACAAGCTTTTCAAACCATGCGACCCTCCGAAATACAAAGGGACTGAAGGCGTCACCGCCCTCCTCCATTGGTTTGAAGAAATGGAGAACACTTTTCTAAATTGCGATTGCCCTGACGATCGCAAAGTGCGTTATGCTACCGGCCGATTATATGGGATAGCACTTACTTGGTGGAATACAGAGAAGGCCAAACGAGGCGTCGACGATGCTATGACTTTAACTTGGAACGAATTGAAGGAAATCATGACCTGACGATTTTGCCCAAGGAGCGAAATCAAGAAATTAGAAGATGAATTTTATTCGTTGAAGCAAAAGGAAGGAGACCACACCACATACAACAAAAGATTCCTCGAGTTACATCAAATGGTTCCCAACATGTTCACTCCTCGCTCCCGTTTGATCGAGCACTACATTCGTGGTCTTCCGTCAAAGATTCAAGACCCTGTAATAAGTACCTCGCCTGCAACTTTGGAAGCAGCAATGAAGTTAGCAACAGAGCTCACCGAGAACCGAATCCGGAACAAAGACTTCAAGGAGGAGAAGAAGAAGGATAAAGAACCGACTGAAACCTCCGACTCCACCCAAATCGAATCCTTTTCTCAACCCAATCCTAAGAGAAGAAGAGACGGGCAACTTTTCGCTGCTATCCAACGAAACCAACCTATTTCACACGCCATACCCATCCAAGCTATCCCAATCACCCAAGTGGCACTCAACTAAACTTACCCAAATAAGAAACCATATCTTGGACATCACCCTCGATGCAACAACTGTTTTATCATCATCCCCTTACCTTACCTTGTCGGCTATGTACAACTTGTGGACGCTATGGTCATTTGAGCAAGGTTTGTCGCACCTTTCAAAACCAAACCTCTTCCCCTACTCAAAACATGGCCCAAACCTATCAACAACCCCAATACCCCATGTTCCCATATGTTCGAGCTTGTTTCAATTATGGCGACCCTACCCACTTTAGAAACACATGCCCTCCATTGGTTAACGTCATCAACACTCAAGCCCAATCAAACCCAGTTAACCAAGTAAACCAAGAAAACCCAACCGCTAGGCCACCAGCAAGAGGAAGAGTCTTCAATATCAACGCCAATCCTGTCGAAGATAATGACGGCCCAAACGAAGATACTCAACTAGTCCTTTTCACCGAAGATCCAGATTCAACTCCTATCGTTTAATTTTATGTTTTATTTATCACATCGAACCAAACATGACTTAAGGATAAAGCCAATGAAACTTTGACGAGAATACGGTGGATACGCCGCTGGTACTTCCTATATATAAGTATTCTTGTCAAAGGATCAAAAGCGTTATCTGGCAGTTATGAGAGGTTCCATGTGTAGACTGTTAGAGTAATTATTATTTATTATTTTCAGTATATGCATTTGCCGAGGCCGCAGCCCCCCCATTTATGAGGTTGAGCTTGTTCCCCATTTTATTATGCGATTGAACTGTGGCGTGCCCGCACGATCGGCTCCGTTTGATTGAGCCTTGATCGGTCATTTCATTTTACATTTCAATACATGCAATACGATCGGCTCCGTTTGATTGAGCCTTGATCGCACAGTTCAATTTACATTTCCAGTTCATGCAATACGTTCGGCTCCGTTTGATTGAGCCTTGAGCGCACATACATTTTCATTATCAGTATCTTGTGGTTGTGGTGTTTGTTGTAGAGTCGCATAGAACTAACCATAACTTGCGGATAAAGTCAATGAAAATTTGACAAGAATATGGTGGATACGCCGCTGGTACTTCCTATATATAAGTATTCTTGTCAAATGATCGGAGGCATTATCAGGCGGTTATGAGAGGTTCCATGCATAGGCTGTTTGTGTGATTGTTGTTTAGATTAAGTTGTTCATTTTCAGTACATGCAATACGTTCGGCTCCGTTTGATTGAGCCTTGAGCGCACATACAATTTCATTTTCAGTAAATGCAATACGTTCGGCTCCGTTTGATTGAGCCTTGAGCGCACAGACAATTTCATTATCAGTATCTTGTGGTTGTTGTGTTTGTTGTAGAGTCGCATAGAACTAATCATAACTTGCGGATAAAGTCAATGAGAAGTTGACAAGAATATGGTGGATACGCCGCTGGTACTTCCTATATATAAGTATTCTTGTCAAATGATCGGAGGCATTATCAGGCGGTTATGAGAGGTTCCATGCATAGGCTGTTTGTGTGATTAAGTTATTCATTTTCAGTACATGCAATACGCTCGGCTCCGTTTGATTGAGCCTTGAGCACACAGACAATTTCATTCTCAGTACATTCAATACGTTCGGCTCCGTTTGATTGAGCCTTGAGCGCACAGATATTTCATTTTCAGTACATGCAATACGATCGGCTCCGTTTGATTGAGCCTTGATCGCACAGATATATTTCATTTCAGTATTTTATGTTTGTTGTATTGGTTGTAGAGTTATAGGACTAATCATAATTCACTGATAAAACCAATGAAAATTTGACAAGAATATGGTGGATATGCCGCTGGTACTTCCTATATATAAGTATTTTTGTCAAAGGATCAGAGGCATTGTCGGACGGTTATGAGAAGTTCTATGTAGGATTTATTAGTTTCTTGGTAACTAATCATAACTTGTGGATAAAACCAATGAAAATTTGGCAAGAATATGGTGGATACGCCGCTGGTACTTCCTATATATAAAGTATTCTTGCCAAAGGATCAGAGGCATTATCAGGCGGTTATGAGAAGTTCCATGTAGGATTTAGTATTGCCTTGGTTGGAAATTGTGTTACATTTATATCATCTTACTATTTAAAGAGATTGGATTGTGTTCCATTTCTACATAAACTAACCTCTCCATCATAACAAACGAGAGAGGAACTTCCACCATTCAAACATATATGCTATCAGAATGTGGATTCAAATAATTGCTGTTGTGTTTATTTGTGTTCAAATATCAGCTGTTGTGTTATGTATGTTCCATGTAGGTTGTAGTATTAGAAGTTTTGCCTTAGGATATAACATTACCTTTCCAAACATATCCAACCTCTTATGCATGATATCATAGTTAGCGAATCAAATCTGACTATCAATACTTTTACAGTAGGCAACAAAAAGCGATTCCTATAATAGGGTACTTAACCCTTACAAGGAACGTTACCGCCTCAAACAAAAACTTTAACCCTTATTTTTTTCTAAGCAAGTAACAGTCAAACTAAACACCATCATTCTTTTAGTCAAATATATCACTATTTAAATTTCGGGACGAAATTTCTAAAAAGCAGGGGATACTGTAACATCCGTCAAAAAACGGATTTACCAAACCCGCTCTGTTTATCAACAGAACAGTCAGTTAAAATTTTCGTTGCGAATTAAATGCCCAAAATAATTTTAAACGATACATAATCAATTATTATACGGGAATATATAATTAGTTTTTGAAAAACTGTTAAAATCGCAAAATATAAATACTTTGTTTCTGCCGGGTTTCGAACCCGGGTCAGTACCGATCCAGCAAACAAACTTAACACACACACACAAACCACTGCGCCACTTGTATTGTTTGTTAAATATTGGAATCATTTAATTCATAAAGTGACTTTCTGAATTCAAAACCGGCGCCCAAAAGTTAAGTCGTCGGAAATCCCGGTAATCTCGCGAAACTTAACGTTTCTTTCAGTTATAACGTAAATCATAAACGCCATATCGGTTATAACCGATGTTTGAGTCCGCGACCAAAGTCATAACCGCCGAAGAAATTCAAACCAATGAATCCAGTTGGAAATCAGGCCAAGTACATCGACGATTTGCCCTATAAAAACTACCTCGAACTTCTGCAAACCTTTTCGCTCAAAACCGAACCCTTCTCTCGGCGAAAACTCACTCGCCGGAATATCTCTGCTCATCACCGGAAAACCGGGTTCTTCATTTCTGAACCTTACTGAACCCCCTGAGCTCATACCGGAGATACCCACACCCTTTGTAAGCTTTCCGGAGACTCGCTGCTGCAAGACACCTGACGCCGGAGCCTATTGCTGTCGCCGGAGTTCTGCCGGAAAACAGAGGAATTCAATCGGTATACCTAACGCTTAATTTCTTCATTCTTTTTATGTAATCTCACTTGTAATTAACCCTCTGTCACTAAAGAACATGTTTTAATCATCGAACCAGTCGATTTCCGATTCTGATTAAAACCAGTGAAGAAGACGATGTTCGGTAATGTTTAAGTATAATTAAAAGCAAGATATTACTCGGGTTAGACACACAGTCCAGCGGTGGACTGTGTGCACAATAAACACTAACGTCTCGAGTTCGAATCCTGTTCCACACACGAGGCCTTAATAAAAATGATTTTTTTGATTAACCGAACCGGAGTCATACTGATATATGTTAAGTATATTAATAACCGGAAAGATAACCAAGTTAAACACACAGTCCAGTGGTGGATTGTGTGTATGTTTAAACAAAGTGCACGAGTTCGAGTCCGGTCTTCTGCATCGACCCGGACAATTATTAAGCTTTTTAAATAAGTCAGAAATGAAAATAATTAATTTGTGTTTAAGTACAATAAAAATCAGTTAAGTTAACAAGTTGTACACACAGTTCAGCGGTGGACTGTGTGTTATCATAACCCACAGGTCCCGGGTTCGAGACCTGTGGAGCGCACCGTCCGAATCAATTAAATCGTTTTTAAAATAAAAGGATTTTCTGTTTAACTTAATTAATATATAAATATAATTAAAAACGGATATATGACGGGTTAGACACGTAGCTCAGTTGGTAGAGCTGCGTGCACGCGTACGGGAGGTCTCGGGTTCGAGCCTCACTCAGCGCACAACAATACGCATACGAACCGGTCAACAGTCAGTTAAAGTCAACGGTCAAAGTCAACGGTCAATGGTCAAAAAAAGTCAACTTTTTTTATAATTTTTATTTATTTATTTTAATTAAAAATCAATTAAAAATACTTAGAAATAACATTTTTAAGGTTAGAAAATAGCCTTAAACTCACAAAAATGCACCCAACAATTCTACTAAAATAGATTAATAAAATCCGTTTACTTACCAAGCCATAATGCGATTTATCTAGGTTAATCTCACTCGTGGTTAAAACCACTTCGCGTGCATTCAACATTATCAACCGAACGCACCCACTGTGAGTGAATCTTACAACTCCCCCTTTTAATTACACGTTTTGGGGTGTGTCATGTGTCTCAAATAATTAACTCGTTTATTTAAATTTGTGCCATACCATATCATGACCTAAACTTAGATTGTTTATATTGTTGTGATTACTTAGTTCATTTTGTCAAATTATATGAAATTCATTCATTAAGCCCATCAGTTCCTCGTGGGAGACGAGTTGAACAACGCGTGCCTCAAAACCAATCCATTATTGTTCATGTGTGTATCATTGAGTTTATATTGTTTGTAGTTGTGTCATTCATATTATCATGTTTATGCAATTCATTCATTAGACCCATCAGTTCCTCGTGAGAGACGAGTTGAGCAACGCGTGCCTCTAAATGTTCCATTATTGTTCATGTGTGCTTTATTTAATATCTTATGATTGTTGAATAAGTTTACATCTATTTTTACTCATGTTTGGTTGTGCACATATTTCATAATCAATTTAAATAAACTTATTCAAATGTTTTCCATAGGATTCACTCGCCAACTTTATGTTGATCCAAAACCTTTTTACACATGATACAGGTGAACAGGTTGAAGCAAAGAAAACATAGGAAATGCCTTAGAAGAGAACAAAGATGCTTAGATTGATAGCTAGAACATGTTGTAACATTTATTGTAAATTTCCATTAAATTGTATTTAATGAATATGAAACGCATAATAAATGTCATGAGCTTTGATGATAACCCAATCATGCCCCGATCACCTTTTCCGCTGCGGGTCGGGGTGTGACATTTAGCGCATAAAGCTCCACAGTAAACTCCTCAAGAAGCTTTCTATGGAAGCAACAGTCAATCTGGAAATCCCAACACTGTCAAACTTGACACATCAAATCTCTCCAAAATCAACGTAGAAGTTGCACGGGAACATGCGGAACTTCTAAATACCATGGTCAGTGCGTATTGTGGTTTAGTTGCAAGTCAAATAGGGAACATCAATTTGACAAACGAAGACTATGAACAAATTGACCGAGATGAAATGGAGCTGATGGACATCAAATGGGCATTTGCAAGCGCTATGAGAAGAGCAAAGGGTTATATGAGAAGAACGGGGAGAACCACTTTGGAAAGCAAGAAGGATACAAAATACGGCTTTGACAAAACCACCGTTACTTGCTTCAACTGTGGAGAAAGAGGTCACTTCAAGCGGGAATGCACAAGACCCAGCAAGGAAGGAAATCACAACCCCTTTCGTAATCATTCTCAACCATCCAACACAGCACAGTACAACAATAAAAGAAGAATAGTAGTTGTTGGCAACTCTAACACCACCAGCCAATCAGGACCTTCAAACACGCATAGAGCTTTGGTAGTTCAATCTGATGAAGGATGCGATTGGTCAGTACAGTTGGGAACTGAGAACAACGGAAGAACTGCATGCTATGCGAGGATCGTGGATCAAATCAAGCATGATCACAGCATCAACACTCCAAATAACGATGATACATCTGGGGATGCTGGCAGTTCTGATGAAGAATGTTCAAGTTCAGATGGTGATGGATCTGATTCTGATGTGAAGAAAGGAAGTGATGCTGAGGTTTAAGAGTTGCTGAGTGAAGCTGAGATGTTGAAATCTGAAAAGGTAGGCATGATGAGGAATGCAGAAGCTGCCGAAAAAGAGACAGAGACACTCTCTACAGATGGTGCAGCTTTTCCTCATCACACTGCCTTTATGGCAAATGTTGAAGGTTCTTCAAAACAGGTAAATTATGACCATCCTACTGTTTGCAATGACTGTGTTGAGTTGAAAATAAAGTATGAAACCGTCAACAATCATAATCAAAATTTAGTTGTTGAACTATCAAAATGCAAAGAGGCGAAGTTGGCGCTAACTAGAAATGAAAAAGAATTCAGATCTGTAATAGAAACCCTTAAGAAAAGTGTTTCTGAATTGACAAAAACAGTTTTGAATAAACAGACATGAATTAATAACTACATTAATTTCCTAGAAGAAACAAAAAAAGAGTTAGCCATCACCAAATGCGAATATGATTCGATCAAACGCAAATTGGAAAGTTATTCTAACTCCCAATATGTGCTTGATCGTATCATTGAAGTTCAAAAACTAAAGGGAGATGCTCAGTGCATAGGGTATAATTCATGTCCACCCCCAATGAAACACAACTATACCAAAATGCCTGATGAAGAGGAGATACCTCGTTTTGAACCCTCTGTACCTTTGAATCCTGAGGAATTCGTAGCAGGGTTAGGGTTCAAACTAGGCAATTCCTCTCAAGAACCATGCAAGCCAGAAAGTTCATCGTCTGTTGAGGAGGAGGATGATACATAAGATGAATCAATAAATGATGAACAGGATCAGCCTCTTGATGAAAGGAAAAGAGTAGAATCTTCTGCTACTCCTAGTACACAATCTGTTGAGAATCAAGAGACCATTCCTAAGAAATCTGTCAAGAAACAAGTGTCGACAGATGAAGCAAATAATGTGTTGTATACTTTAGTTGGAGATAAGAAAATCTATTCAAACAAAGATTTTCCAATTAAAAATGTAAATCCAATCTCTATAGATCAGGTGTTTGAAAAGTCAAAAACCAAACCTTTAGAGAAGAAAAAGTCCACCAAATCACATCCATTATCCGCTTCAAAAGAAAAACAATGGATGTGAGTTGATAAGTCTACAGTTTCTCAACCGAAGGTTGAAGCAAAAGGCTCTCGTTACTAGA
This sequence comes from Scalesia atractyloides, assembly GCA_947069175.1. Classification (NCBI taxonomy): domain Eukaryota; kingdom Viridiplantae; phylum Streptophyta; class Magnoliopsida; order Asterales; family Asteraceae; genus Scalesia; species Scalesia atractyloides. Next base: position 66,705,169 of record CAMTDV010000020.1, on the reverse strand, counting down.
AAAAGGCTAAAACTGTTAAATTTGTGAGTTCTAAAGGTACCGATAAAGTCGAAACTTTTCAAGGAAAATCTAATGTTGATTTTGTAAGAAAGTTAAGATTTTGAAAAGAAATAGTCAAAATAATTACACCCAACACACTGATTGATGTAATGAACCTAGTACCTCAAGACCCACAAGTTCAACATCAAGCCGAGAAACACGATCTCCTAGTTTTGTTGAAAGGAGAACATGTTTCAAATGTGGAGAATTTGGCCACATTATAAAGGATTGTCAAAATCCAGCCAAATCAAGATGTATAGAGAAAACCCCTCATGAGCCAACTTGCAAACATAAATCTGTTTCTCCGACTCAAGATAAACGAATCATTAAGGATCAAAAAGAGAAACAAAAACGGAAACAAGTAAAAGTAGTTGAGAAAGCTTTAAAATCGGATTCTTTGAAAAAGGATCAAAGATCTTCAAAGTCAACAAAACCAGACACTGTAAAAACTGTAAATAATAGTAAATCTAGTAATAAACAAGGATCTTGGACACAGAAGACCGGTAATGGTTCAAAAGAAGTTCCTCAGTTTGTTAATCATCAAGAAATTGAGATTACATTTCTCGATGATAAGGGATGACCCAAGACCACTAAGGCTTGGGTCCCCATCTCAAACTAATCTTGTTTGTGCAATGTGCAGGGTGTTCCAGAAGGAACTGTAAACAGTCATTGGATTGTTGACAGTGGAGCATCAAGGCACATGACGGGCGACTTGCGGCTCCTATATGATGTGAAAAGCATAAGGGGTGGTTATGTTGCTTTTGCTGGTGACAAAGGTGGATACATCACTTGAGAAGGAATGGTCTCCAATGGTGTTGTGAGCTTCGATAAGATCAATTATGTGTGGCAAATTGATCACAATCTTCTTAGCGTTTCTCAAATCTGCGACAAGAAGTTCATGGTACATTTTGATGATGCCGGATGTTATGTGCTGAAGCCTGAATTCAAGATCTCCAAGGAATGGATTCTCCTGTCGGCTCCAAGAGTTAATGATTTGTATAATCTTGATATGAGCCAAGCTATTACAACATCTGCACAAGTCACATGTTTTATCTCCAAAGCCACCGAGAAGGAATCAACCTCTTGGCACAGACGTATGGGACACATTCACCTGAGAAAACGAACTATTTGGTGAAGAACAATCTAGTGAATGGTGTACCAGTGAAGAACTTTCATCTTCAAGATGTTTGTGTATCATTCCAGAAAGGGAAGCAAGCAAGAAAATCCCATCCTGTGAAGAAGATCAACACAGTAAATATGCCACTGGAACGTCTTCATATGGGCCTCTTTGGACCTATGAAACAAAAGACAACCTTTGGTGATTCTTATTGTCTGGTAGTTACTGATGACTATTCCAGATTTTCATGGGTAAATATGTTGACACACAAGAGTGAAGTTCCTACTATCCTCAGAATCTCCTGACTCTGTTGGAAAATTTGTACAATCTGAAGGTAAGGAGAATCAGAAACGACAATGGCACGGAATTCAAGAATCAAGTTTTGGATCAGTACTGTTCCTCAAAGGGTATTATGCATGAGTACAGTTCTCGATACACTCCACAACAAAATGGTGTCGCTGAGAGGAAGAATAGAACTCTTATTGAAACTGCAAGAACCATGTTAGTAGAATCAGAACTTCCTGTTCAATTTTGGGGAGAAGCTGTTGCTACTGTGTGCTACACAATGAATAGAGTTCTAATGGTGAAGAGACATGGGAAGACATGCTTTGAGTTGTTACATAAAAGGAAACCGGATATTTCTTTCTTAGAACCTTTTGGAGCTCCATGCACTATGATCGACCCACATGGAAAGTTTGGTCCCAAGGCTATCGAAGGTTTCTTTCTTGGATATGCTACTCCTAACTTCCGGGTGTGGAATTTATCTTAGAAGAAGATTGAAGAATGGGGTGAAGTCAAGGTTCAGAGATATACAAAAGCGGTTAGAGCTCCGGGTGCTCCTTGGATGTTCGACTACAATGGCTGTTTGACTCCTTTAATCTACCAACTTTTGATGATGCAACAGCTGCTGCTCAGATGTTATTGGAAAGTGATACTGCAGTAGACTTATCATTAGTTCGACCAATTATTGTTAACCCTCAAGTATCGACTTTGGTTAACAATCTTGTTCAAAATGAGGAATTCGAAGACGCTGCGGATTATAATGTTTCATCAAAAGATGATGAGTTTCATGATGCAAATGAAGCTACCTCTGGTACGGCTCCTGGATTTTCGGATGGTATGTCAAATATTTAACCTCAAGGAACGACTGAAGGTCAGGCATCTACAACATCATCAAATCCAGCTCTCGATGTAACTGTTGATCTGAATATCAACAATTTTGGTATAAATTCTCGAGTTCCTGGTGTGCTAGAAACTCAAATTCATAATATCCATCCTCAGCAGAATATTATTGGAGATGTCCAGAGTGGTGTGGAGACTCGTAATCAGCTTCGGAACAACCAGAATGCTGGATTATATTCGGAAATCAGGGAATCTGGTGGTCTGGATGATTGGTCTTTTGCCTGCTATGTGTGCCAAGTAGAACCAAAATCTTGGAAGGAGGCAATGAAAGAAGACTCGTGGGTTGAAGCCATGCAAGAAGAACTTCAGCAGTTTCAGAAGTTAGGTGTCTGGAAATTGGTTGACAGGCCTGACGGCTACAAGAAGATTGGTACACGATGGGTGTACAAGTGCAAGAAGGATGACCGAGGTGTTGTTGTGAGAAACAAAGCGTGATTGGTTGTTCAAGGTTTTAATCAGGTCGAAGGGATCGATTACAATGAAGTTTATGCACCGGTTGCACGACTTGAGGCCATAAGAATCTTTTTGGCTTATGCGTCCTTCAGGAAGTTCACCGTTTATCAGATGGATGTGAAGAGTGCATTTCTTCATGGTGTGGTAGAAGAGGAAGTATATGTTGAGGAATTGCCAGGTTTTGAAGATCCTCTCCATCCTGACAAGGTTTGGCTTCTCAACAAGGCATTATATGGTCTTCATCAAGCTCCGAGGGCTTGGTATGAAACGTTGTATACCTATCTGTTAAAGAATGGTTTTCGACGAGGCCTGATCGACTTACTCTCTTCATCAAGGAACGGGACGAGGATTTGCTGCTAGTATAGGTTTATGTTGATGATATTATATTTGGGTCTACTAACACTCGAATGTGCAAAGAATTCGAACAGGTTATGCAGGAGCAGTTCGAGATGAGCGCAATGGGAGAAATGACTTTCTTTTTAGGTTTGCAGGTTTAGCAATCAAAGGAAGGGATTTTTATCCATCAAACCAAGTACGTCGGAGATATTCTCAAGAGATTTTAGATGGATGATCAAAACCTTTGGGGACTCCATTAGCTCAAAATCATGGGATTACTCAATAAGTGATTAAATCACAAAGGGATTGTTTTCAATCAAAAATAAGTGAGTATCTCACATCATTCATATACGTCAAAACAGATGATAAAGCAGTATACTCACCGGTAAGATTTTCTCTCGTGCATATCTTGATACAGGAATGTGTCGTGATGTGGTTGAACACCGGCTAGTAAGTATAAATCCATACCTTAATCATATCTCCTAATCATGATTACATCTGATAAGTCTGAGCTTACGTGGATAACAATACCAATAATCAAAGTTAAATACTTATCTGTTTAATTTTGAAAACCAAATACGTTTTTGACAAAGATTAAAATGCTGGTATGATTCCTTTACCTTGAAACTCCAAAAAGATTGTAGTTTATCTGTATATTTAGTTTTTAAGTCTAGTTTACTTAGTTGCCTATGTAATTACTTTTTGAAAGTTAGCCAAAGTTGATACTCGAAAGTTTTCTACCAAGATACACTAAAGAACCTTTTGTTTGATATCGCAACTTCATAAAGTAATATCTTGCAACAAGTAACTCATCAAAAGAAATCCAAAATCTAAAATTCATTTGAGTGTGTGTATCTCAGACGAATGAACCTAGTCATTTGATTTGACCTGGTCACTTGTTTTTCTCAAATCTGCTGCTGGAATTCATACGAGTGTGTGTACCTCGTTCAGGGAATACAATCATATGAAGAATTTATGATAAGTCTTTAGTGTGTATTCTCTGAGAAAGTTATGTTCTAATTATATTTGTCTATTGAGTACAATTGATATAAAAGAACATCAACAAAGACCAACAACGAAGAAATCTGACAAGTCAGAAAAGGAAACAAGAAAGATTTGAAGTTTATTAGAAATTCGAAGACCTGGTGCTCTAATCATTGGATAGCAAATCTATCAATGAATAGCAGATCTTCAGGGGGAGTTTGTGATACTACAAACCATTCTATGTGAAGGCCAAAGTCTGAAGACCAAAGACCGAAGACCACAAGCAACATCCAAGGGGGAGTTTGTTGATACAGTTTTGTGTCTGTCGCTTGTTCTTAGTTACAGTTGTAATTGTACTGTCTTTGCTCAAGTGTCTGTATAGGTACGGTCTTTGCTCAAGTATCTGTATAGGTTTACATGTGTGCATACTGATAAGTCTTGTGTACGTCAAGTCTACACACGTTCTCCAGGAATAAGGATCTGTGCGAACCAAGAGATTTCGTACGAAACACAGGTTTCGTACGAATCAAGTAGTATTTCATACGAATCAAGCATTTCGTACGAAATAGTGACTCGTACCAAATTCTGGAGTTATGTCTCGTGTGAAATAGTGTGTTCCATATGTCTGGATTCGTGTTTCGTACTAACTCTAGACGGACACTATATAAGCAGACATGCACTTCTCAGTCAAGTGTACTCGCGTGTGAGAGTTGGTTGGACCAGAGAATTTGTTATCCTTTCAGTTGGATATCTCTAAAGACGAAGACACAAGAACACAGCAAGTTTGTTTGAGTCATACGAGCATTGTGTGTATATGTTTGTACTTGTTCTCAATCATTAATCAAGATAGTGAATCTTTGGTTACCCGTGTTCTTTACTTTGCTTTGGTTGCATGCACACTTGGATTCTGCACTTGTGTGTATGCTATATGAACAAGGAACTGGTTTAACTTGATCCTCAGGTGGACCTACAATTACCAAAAGAAGAAGGATTCTGCAAAGGAAAAAAAGAATGAGGCTAACGATAAAGAGGATGATGAAGATGTGGATTTTAATGATGATAAACATGAGGATGATGATGACAAAGGTAATGACGACGATTACACACAGGGTGGTAGTGGATTGGTGGTTTATGAAGCAAGATAAGTTAATCGTTTGACGATGATGATTTTCTGAACGATAATGCAAACCAAGAAGATGATTCTAAGAGAAAGGGGGAGACAATGGATTCTGTTCACGAAGAAGAGTATTCAGTAATCTTCACAGATTTTACCCCACTAATGGATGTTCCTAGAATAAACATAAGAGGGAGAGTTTGTTCACAGCTACTCCAAAGAAGAAATCGCTAAGATGATGGGTATAGATGAAAGCTCGTTCAGTTTGATTTTGAGGAAGAGCTGAATAGCAACAACATAGCATAGCCTAATGACTATGTATACAGATATGTTGAAGATGCTAATAATTTTGATGATGTCGTCGTGGAAGATGATTCTGACGATGAAACGGTTAAATATTCTGGTGACGGAACAGATGACTTCCAAACATTTCAAGAACTGTTTACTGGAAATACAAATGATTTGTTGAAATGAAAGATAGAGGAAATGGTGAAAGATGGTAAGTTTCGAAGACGTCTCAGTAAAGAAGAAATTATGGAAGCTTGGAAGACTTGGTTTAAAGAATTACCAAAAGAAAGGAAGTTCCGACTACCGTTGGCTTTCTTCACACCTAATCAAGATAAATCTCTGGGAAATATTCTAGCTGGGGATGGTTGCCAGAATTGGACATGTTTGCGGTTAAAAGAGAGTTTGGAGTTTAATATTTCAGATACCTATTGGATATAAAAACTCTGCTGCGGTGGGACGTGCTAGGAGTTATGCCAAACAAAGTGTATTAATTTTCAGATGAAACTGGGGGTTAGAAATTATGGAGAATTATTAGATGTGAATCAAGACACGATTTTACTAACTAGAAGCCACATTACCCGAAAAAGATTATCAAGATCGACCCAGTAACACAAGAAAAAATGTGACTTTGATGGTGAAAAGGCCACGAGCTATGAAGAACATGCCACTAATGAAAGTTGAACAAAATTTCAGTGAACATTTTAAGTGGTGGCAGTATAATTCAGAAAAGGTGAAGCGGTGATAGTGTTAAAAGAAGATCGTTTATGGAGGGCAATTCGAATTCTACATCCTATGTGGTTGGTGAGTTTTGCTAAGAAGGATATCGAATGTATGTTCTACAACAAAATTTGTTATCAAGAGAAGGAGAAGGTACAGGCAATGCAGTATCAAGGTGTAATCAATGTTTGTTATGCACATGATATAAATTCTGGAAAGATGTGGAAATCAAGGTGGAGGAGTGTTGGAAAGAAAAGAATTTATGAAACAAGTTAGAAAGGAAGAAAAGATAGATGTTTTTAGAAGAAAGCATCTATTAGAAGATTCAGTTCGAGAAATGGGCGCCAAAGACAGATCAAACACCAATACCCAGTGAAGAGTGACGGGAGCTAAGAAAGAACTTCTTTGGGCATTAAAGTTTAAAGTTATAAAGATTTTGAAAACTGAAAATCAATCGAGACTACGGCAACATCCATGGGGGAGTTTGTTGATACATATGTCTGCTGCCTACGTCTACGAGTCATGTCTGAGTCTGTAATAGGTCAAAATGTTAGTTTCTAGTATGTATGTATGCTTCTTCGTACGAAGGTTTGTATGTCTAGTTCATACGAAGGTAGTCAGTATTACTTCGTACGAAGAAAGTTTGTTAGTCTGTACGAAGGTGTTAAGGCTTAGTCGGCACAAAGGAGAATGTCCTATAAATAGGGGTGTTTGTGGTCATTGAGTCTGTATTGGTTTTGTGGACGAGACGGCAAAGCCCTGTCCAATTGTTTCCAGCTTGTAAACATTTACAATATTGATGATAGTGATTCAAAAATAATCTTGTTATATGTCACCTAATCTAAAATGGATTCCGCACGTTATAGACTAGGTTAAACAAATTAAACCTAAGCTTATCGTTGGATAGCAGATTCTCACAAGGTCAACTCAAGCCAACTTTGACTTAAAAAAACATAATTTTTATGCCTATCGTATTAAAGAATGAATATCATTTTCACGTATTTTGTTATAACTATTAGAAAATCTATGTTATTTGACATATATTTAATTTCCGGACACTAATTTCTTTATAATTTAGCATGTCCAAGTACTCACCGAGTACTCTTCACCTAGACCGAATACTTAACTCCTCGCTTGACCAATTAGGGAGCGCCAGTGACTTTTGCAACCATAATGCTATTAAATTCTTAAAAAGCAAAAAAAAAGTACATCAAAACACATAAAATTTCAAACTCTTTAACAGCTCTATAACTTTATTTCTCCTAAAAACCACATAAAACAACAACAAAAACATTAAAAAATGAAGGTACCACGTTAAATTTTGGATTCCGGGTGGTGGGGTGGCCGGAATTAAGTTTTTCCGGTGAAAATCAGTAGCTGCCGTCGAGCCTATTGACTCTTTCATGCTCCGTCATTGCGCGATCAATGGAGAGCAAAGGGGAAAGAATTGGAAGGTGCAGTTGGGTTGGGTTATTTTTTTTAACTTAAATTGAATTGGATTGTGTTAATTGAGCTTGGGTTACGACGGAATGTTTATTGGGCTAATGGCTAAATTGTTAAGTGAAAGTTATTGTGTTGGGCTTAGATTGCTAAAGGTTTACTCATTATGGGTTATTTTGGGCTTTGGTATATATTGTGGGCTTCCTAATGCCTTATGGGCCTAGGGTTGTAATAGTGGGCTTGCTAGTGCTTATAAATAGAGATGCTAGGTTATTGAGAAGGGTTAGAGAGTTGTAATCAAAAACTTGTATCATACATCTTTTGGTGTATGCAAGTTGAAGTTATTCAAAGTTGTTCTTCTTCCTAATCATTATTTCCGCTTTTGATTAGGTTAGTGATACCTGTTTAATCTGTTTACGGGACTTACAATTGGTATCAGAGCCTGCTGTTCTAATACAGGCTCCGAGTATTGTTGATTGAAGAAGCTTTTCGAAGTGCGTTGCTGCTGTTCGGATTGGTTTCTGTTCCAGATCACTGTTCATCGTCGGAAGGGTTACTGTTTCGAAGAACTCGAAGAAGTTTTGAAGAATTCAGATCTGGTACTGTTCCATATTACGAAGAACACGAAGAAGGTTCTCACATCTCGGATCAACAACTGTTCCGGATTCCGAATAACACGAAGGAGATCATCCATCTCGGATTGATCCCGGACTGTTGCTCAATCCGGATTGCAATCCGAGTTACTGTTGCGGTTATCGTTTCCTTGGATTTCAGAATACTGTTGCAGGAAAGGCGGGTTACTGTTACAGATAAGGACAAGTATTCTGGACAAGCATTCCGGACTTTTCATTCTGGATTTGTCATTCAGAATTCTCATTTCGGATTTGCAATTCGGACTTCTCATTTTGGATCCATCAGCTTCCGGGTTCTGCATTTCGGGTTTTCAAGTCGGATTCTCCATTTTGGAATCATCAATGCGGATTCATCAATTCGGATTATCATCAATTCGGATACTGTTTCCAGATTTGACCATCATTGACTTCAGGGTTGACCATTTCGTATTAAATTCGGATTTTGGATTTGACCATCATTGACTTCAGAGTTGACCATTCCGAACCAATTTCGGATTTCATATTGTTCATCTTAGAAACTTAAAATTAATTAAATTTAAATTGGTTTGGTAAATTGTAATTAATTTAATAATGATGGCTGGATACATGACAGCACAAGATCTGACGAATGCCACTCTGGCTGCCCTGCAATCGCAAACACTAGCCCTCTATCAAGAGCTGGATCAAGTAATTGGCACTTCCACCAAAGTGCCATGTTTACTGTATGGGGATGAATACTATGAATGGAAGTTCCGCTTTGAACAGTATTGCAAGGCTAAAGATCCTGGTGTGTGGAGATTCATCATGAATGGTCCAAGAACCATAGTTTATAGTACAGAGCAAGATCCAGACATGAAAATTCCTAAGCCCATGCACCTATGGACTCCAGAGGACATCAAGATAATAGAGGAAGATGAGAAGGCCTCGGCAACTCTGACCATGGCCCTTGGACCTGATATTTCTATCGCAGTTAGAAACTGTAAGACCGCATAGGAGGTTTGGAGTGAGCTGCAAAATCTTTACGAGGGAAATGTAGACATGAAAGCAAGCAGGGTGAATCAGCTAAATCAACAATTCAGCTCATTCAATCACATCTATGGGGAAACTATTGAAAACCAGATCCGTTGCTATGTCAAGCTCGTTTCCCAGATGATTTTAGCTAAGATTACCCTTACCAACAGTGCCATGAACAGACAGTTATTAAACTCATTGCCCAAGAGTTGGGATGCAGATGTGGGCATGATCAAAAAGACCAAGAACTTGAATGATGTCACTCTCACTGAGATGATAGCTACTATCAAATCATGTGAGATTGACAACAAGCAGAGGGAAATCAATCATAAAAGCAGTTTGATGGCCGCAGAGATGACAGGGCAGAATGTGGCTTTAATGTCACAGAATCTTATTTATAGTCCTCTGCAAGGAAATTCACAAGCACCGGGTGGATCAAACGTGGTTTATAGTCCTATAGCCACGCCTCAGAACACTCAGTACGCGTATGGTTTTCAATCTCAGAATCCCACGATGGTTTCAGCTGCACAAGTTCACACACAGTACCATGCTCAGTATCCTAACATGGTGTTCAGCCCTGCAATTCCTCAAACAATGCAACAAGGCAACACTCCTCAAACTGTTGCACCAGCGCCTGCACCTGCTCAACCTGCGTCCAACTTTGCGTTTCTCACTAAAGAAAACGAAGAGAAACTGGCAATTGCAGCTTCAATGATTAAAAGCTTAAACGCCTTCCTGGCAAGTGATCTGACTCCTCCATCCATTCTTCCAACCGAAGTTGATCAGATCATGGAGGAGGACCTGGATGAGATCGATGTTTCTTGGAATCTAGCAATGGCTACTTTTCGGGTTAACAAGTTTCATAAGAAGTATGGAAGGCAACCCTTGTCAAATTTGAAGACTGGTCTCACCAAGAACAAACTTAGATGTTACTGATGTCACGAACTAGGGCACTTCGCCAGGGAATGCAAGAAGCCACCATTCGGGTATGTATCATCCAGGGTCGCTGATATACAGAGCAGTGACAGACAGCTGGTTCCTGTCTCTCCTTCCAAGTCCACTACTAATCCATCAAGCAGCTCGGGGGGGGAGTCAATAGCATTGGTGGCCCAACAGCATGAACGTTTCAACTGGGCAGATGCTGTAGCTCAAATGGAATCAATGAATCTCTCCAAGAACAGCAACCACTGCATGATGGCGCAGACAACTAAGACGCCCGATCTTTCGGAAATGGTAATTCTTTATTCTGATAGTTGTCGTTTTAAATTATACAAAATGCACGCCCATAATTCAACTCTAGTGGCTGAATATCAACAAGCTGCGTCACAGAACATCGCCCTTAAACATAAGAACAAGCTTCTTATGGAGAAGGTCGAAGCTCAGAAACAAGATGTAGCTCAGTTAAAGCTAGACTTGATCCAACAACAATGTTGGGTCTACGACTATAAGCTAAAACTAGCTGAAAAGGACGTAGAACTTCAAGCAGCCTTAGCCAAGCTGAATTCCTTGACAGGGAAGCTTCACCAAAATGAAATAAACATTAAAAAATTTGCAACTTCCAGTAAACTTGTCAAGGACTTATGTGACCTACAGCTTAACTATCAAAAGAATTTTACCAAAGGCCTTGGGTATAATAGGGCGCCTCCACCATATAATTATAATTATACCAGAATGCCTGAATCTGAGGATGATGTAGAAAATGCAGAAAAAATGATTTATGGTAAACCTTCAGATTATTTATCCAAACCATGGACGCCCTATTACCCAAAGTTCTCCAAACCCACTGAACTCAAGAGGGATGATGTCTTTGTGGCCTCTACACCACTTTCACATGAAACTGGTAATCATCCTTCTGTAAGTACAGATGGCTTGGAGAAAGTAGTGCCTGAGGCAGCAAGATCCACATCCTCCACAGAATCTAACAGAAAAGAATCTTCTGATACTCAAATTGAATTCATGAATGATACTAGTGTGTCTAACTCATGTGCAGAAGAAATTTTAGTTGAGGATATCATAGAGGGTGATCAAGAGGAATGTCTGAATGCAAATCAGACAATTTGGCTGTTGATTATGCGTTTTATAAGCCTGCTTTTGACATTTTAAATCAATTTCTTGTTGAACAATTTACATGCTCAAACAGTGTTGGTTGTGTTGGGAATTTAGACAGTTTCAATTCTAGTTTTTCATCAAATACTAATGTTTTGAATGATGCTAATAACTGTAATAACTCGTGTGATGACAAAATGAATTTAGATGCAGGTTCTGCATCAACAGATGATTCGGTTTCATCAGTTTCAGATGTGGATACCGAAAGTTCTTCACCAGAGGTTGCGTCTGTTGATGCATCTCCTAGGGTTGACAGTGTGAAAGTAGACCAACCAACCGATTCTGTAAACGTTGATAGTGACATAATTCTAGAAGACTCGGGCGCCTCAACACAAGGGAATGATTCTGAAATGACAAAAGATGAACACTCTTTTCCTCATGATTGAAATGAAAATCTTAAAACTGATTCCGGATCGGAGTCTCAAACTTTTCAAAACTGCGAGATTCCACATTCATCTTCTGAAATCTCAAGACAGGATGTCCTTGTAGAGCCACTTGTGTCCTCTATAGAATCTGTCACGAAATGTGATTTGAAGAGTAAGACTAAGAAGCAGAGAACACACCGATCTAAAAAGAAGAAAACAAAACAGGTGTCTTCGAAAACTGAAATGGCAACTGCTGGGTCTCCTCATCAAACTGAGAAATCAACTCAGCAGTCGCAAACTGAATCTGTTAAGCAACCATCTGAACAGATATCGATTAAAATTTTGGCAAAATATCCATGTTCAAAAACCTTAAATTCAAATCACAAAACTAACAAGTGTGCTGATGGTTGTGCGCAGGACACCGTGAAGACCAAGACCGTGCATCAGTCGTCAGAACCCGTCAGCAAGAAACTGACAGACAAATTGCCCAGAATTTCCCAAGCTGAACGGACTGTTTTCTTCTAGAAGAGGCAGACCTGTTTCAATAGTGGATCTCCCAGGCACATTGCTCGCAATTGTCAAAAGACCTTTACCTCATTCAAAACTTTGTATTCCAGACATCAGAAGACTATGCCTAATCGCCAACCTAAGGCTCGATTCGTGGCTAAGTCTTCTGATTGAGACTGGAAATTAGCCAAGAAACAATTTTTCAAACCCTTGAGACCTTTTGTTTCCCAGAATCCCTTTAGCACTCCAAATGCGTAGAGGTCTGAGTCGGTAACCTGGAGACCTAAGTTAGTGGCCAAGACTCAGTCTTCTAATCCCATTTCCAATAAATCAAAAGAATCATGAACCTCATCCTCAACTAATTTAATCTTTCGTGAGGTTACTTACGTTGATGCTAATGGCAACCCCAGATCTTCAACGGCCTGGGTTCCAGTCTCTAACTAAAACCTATTGAAATGTGCAGGAACAGCTCTGGCGCGCTCTTGTTAGACTATGGTACATTGACAGTGGTTGTTCCAGGCACATGACCGGAGACATCTCGCAGTTGAATGACATTCAGTTATTCGATGGCGGGTTTGTTTCCTTCGCAGGTGGAGAGACAGGGAAAATTACCATGAGAGGAACTCTTTACAATAGAGCCTCAGCTTTAGAATGTTAATTACGTACCAGAATTGAAGCACAGTCTTTTGAGTGTGTCTCAACTCTGCGACAATCATCTGGATGTTCTCTTCACCAAGAAAGGATGTTATGTGCTCAAACCTAGTTTAATTATTCCAGATGATTAGATTCTTCTTAAAGCTGCACGTAAAGGAAATGCGTATGTTATTGATATTTACCAGGCTCCTTCTAACTAGCTCACTTGCCTCTTCTCTTCGACAACCGAACATGACGCCATGTTATGGCATTGCAGACTGGGACACATTAACATGAAGAATTTAAATCATCTTGCAAAAGGTGGTTTAGTCAGAGATCTACCATTTCGTGACTTCATGCAGATCGAAAAGTGTGAATCATGTGCGCATGGGAAACAACATCGACAGCCGCACAAATCTAAAGCCGTTCCCTCCATGTCTCAAGTCTTAGAACTGCTACATATGGATCTCTTTGGTCCAACAGACATACGCAACATTGGCGGGAAGGCTTACTGTTTAGTTATTATTGATGGCTATTCTCGATTCACCTGGGTTTTCTTTCTCACACATAAAAGTGAAACCGCTGAGTTAGTCAAACAATTTGTCACGCTTACGGAAAACCAGACAGATTCTGCAGTGAAGGTTATTCGGTGTGATAAAGGGACAGAGTTTAAGAATATTACCTTAAACTCTTTCTGCTCTTCCAAGGGATTGACCAACAGTTTAGTGTGGCCAGAACCCCACAACAAAATAGGGTTGCAGAACGAAGAAATCGCACACTCATTGAAGCTGCACACACTATGCTGGTTGAATCCGAGCTACCTCTTATCTTCTGGGAAGAAGCAAATCAATATGCATGCTATATTCAGAATCATGCCCTGATCAATAAACGCCATATGAACACTCCATACGAAGTGGTTGAAGGTCACAAGCCTTCGGTCAAGCATTTCCGCAAGTTCAATGCCTCTTGTGTTCTCCTGCTCATGGACGTTAAAGGAAAGTTTGAATCATGCGGGGATCCTTGCATCTTCGTTAGCTATTCTAAAAATACGTCATACCGTGTGTATAACAAGATCAAGAAGATGGTAGTTGAAACCTACAATGTGGGTTGGTTGGAAGAAAATCCCAAGGACACACACATTGGTCCTGACTGGTTGTATGACTATTCCAAATTATTTAATCATATTGATGTGTATTCCAATGTGCATGCAGGTAACAGCTCAATTTCAGCCCTTCCAACGGTGCCCTTTTCATCTGAAGACGATGCTAACGCTGCAGAGCTACATGAGACTTTAAAGCAGCTGAGTGTGGATCCTCCTGGATTTACTGACGCTGTCTTGCCTCCCTCCACCGTTTCACATTCTCAAGAACCGGCTATCAATTCACCTGCTCAGACCGATCCTCCTGAAGTTGTGGTCTCTGATCTAGAGCCTCCTACGACACATGAAGGACCTACTCCCGATGTTTTGGGCTCTTCTTTGTTCCCCGAGCCTACTCCACTCGATTGTTCGGGTGATTCCTCAGCAGATACTTCTACTGATGCATCTGTTGAGGGGGAGTCATCTGGAGTAGCTTCAGCTAGTGTTACCAACTTGCAAACAGATGTTCTCGTTCCCGCTACACCATTACTGCAATGTTTACAGCGTGATCACCCCATTGAAAATATTATTGGTCCTGTCAATGCTGTTATTCGAACCCGCAGCCAATCTGGGGATATCAATACCTGTCTCTACTCTTGTTTCATTTCACAAATTGAACCTAAAAGCATTTATGTTGCCATGCAGGAACCAGGCTAGGTGGATGCCATGCACGAGGAACTCAATCAATTTGAGAAGCTTGGTGTCTGGCAATTGGTGAAGTTGCCTCAAGGAAAACGTGCTCTCGGAACTTGCTGGGTTTTCCATAACAAGTGGGATGACACTGGAGTTATCGTTCGAAATAAAGCTCGACTGGTGGTTCAGGTATTTCGACAGATTGAAGGATTAGATTATGATGAGGTCTATGCACCTGTCGCGCGTTTGGAGGCTATACGCATTTTCTTGGCATATGCATCTTACATGGATTTCACTGTATATCAAATGGATGTCAAGACTGCGTTTCTATACGAAAAGGTGAAAGAGGAAATCTACGTGGCACAACCACCGGGCTTTACTGATCCTGACAAGCCAGATTATGCTTACAAACTAGACAAAGCTTTGTATGGGTTGCATCAAGCGCCTCGCGCATGGTACGCTACTCTTACAGAGCATCTGCTTGCTCATGAATACACACGGGGAACCATTGATCAAACCATGTTCATCAAACGCGTTGATAAGGACATTATTCTCGTCCAAATCTACGTTGATGATATTATATTTGGTTCCACCAATGATGGTTTGTGCCGCGAATTCGAGGAAATCATGAAGAAGAAATTTGAGATGAGCTCATTGGGGGAGATGACCATGTTTTTGGGACTTCAAGTTCGTCAGAGCCCACAAGGGTATCCTAATTCACAATAAAAATATGTCATGACGTTCTTGCCAAAATCAAGCTTACAGATTCAAAGCCTATGGCTTCACCTATCGCAGAACGGCCTCTACTAAATGAAGATGCTGAAGTAACGCCTGTTAATCTGACTATGTATCGCTCCATGATTGGATCACTCATTATCTCACTGCAAGCCAGCCAGATATCATATTTGCCGTCTGCCAGTGTGCTCGTTATCAGGCTACTCCTAAACTTTCTCATTTACATGCTGTTAAACGAATTTTTAGGTACCTCAAAGGGGCTCCACACTGGGCCTCTGGTATCCTAAAAATTCTGAATTTGAACTGTTTGCTTTCTCTAACAGTAATCTTGGAGGTACAGATAGGGACATGCGCTCAACTTCGGCTGGTTGCCAATTTCTGTGAGATCGCTTAATCTCGTGGCAATGCAAGAAGCAACAGACGGTTTTGCTCTCTACCGCAGAAGCAGAATATGTCCAGCCTCGGTGTGCTGCTCCTAGCTTTATGGATGCAACATCAGCTTGCGGATTACGGTTTGACTTATCTAAACACAACAATTTATTGTGATAATGATGCCGCTATCCAAATAGTTAAAAACCCTATTTTTCACTCCAAAACCAAGCACATAAATATTAAAGTTCATTTTATCCGTGATTGCTATGAAAAGGGTCGCGTAAAGCTTGAGTAAATCCACACTAATGCAAATGTGACGGATTTGTTCACGAAACCCGTTAGCAACGCTGTTTTCAAGTGCTTGTGGATCTTCTCAAAATGATCGGTTTTCTACATAGGCATCCTCTGTCTTTGTGTTTTGTGTACTGTTCTTATTTTCTTTTTATTGCTTCATAAATTTGTTCATGTGTATGCACAAATTAGGGGGAGAAATCTTAAAAAAAGGCTTTTTGCAAGGATAGGGAAATGAAATACTTTTTCGTGATAAAATGTTTGACTAACACATGTAAGGTGTTGAAGCGGAAAAAGATTTGGATCGAATGTGATGCGTCGGTAGGTCTAAAACTCAACCGGATGGGGAAAGTCAAATGATATAAACACAACGAACTATGTACTCAGTGGGTCACTTACTATAGGCTTATGATTTCATGGTCTTAGATCTTACGTTGATAGATAACAAACATCTGAGGTTTCGGGTCATTATGCTGTTGAGTCATCCGGGGATATCTTGGCTGCCCTTCTGTTGCATCCAGACTATATGCAGACCTAGGCACAGTAAGGATATCTTTGTAAAAGAGCCAAAGTGGAAATGCCAAAACCTAAGAGAACAGAAGTTTCTTCAAAGTTCTTACGTACCACATAAGGTATTTGCCTAACCCTCATCAGTCACTATTGGTCTCTCTGCTGTACAGAAGTACTGACATGTTCACCAATAGCCTGATGTTATAAAATAAAAGGATGGCGACAGTATACTCACCTACTACGATGAATTGTTGTGCTTACCTTGATCGGGGGGGTATGTCATGGTATGGGACACACGAGTATCATAGTATAATACTACCTTAAGTGTATCATAATGCCTGAACTAAGTTTTAGATTTAAATGGACAGGTATATTGACAATCGCTTAGACCAATTGACTCTGCTCATACTAAAAAATGTTCCTTAGTTAACCTTTGAAACGATTTGATCCATTAGCAAAGCTGTGTTAATATTTATGTGTGTGTTAAATAGTTTTTCTTTGTAAAATATTAAAAGGTGGTTGGATGCTTGGTTAGCTTACTTGGTGAATTTTGGTTAGATGGTTTCTGTCAAGAGATATTGGACTGGCCCAGTGTGCTTTGGGATTTGAGCCAGTCTAACAAAATTGATTAAAAGTCTTAAAATTGGAAATCCAGATTACTATTCCGAATTAGGCTTCTTTGGGCTGAAAACGTTACTGTTCCGGATTGGCTTTTCCGGAAAGGCCCATTTGGACTTTTCCGGATAAGCCCACTTTGTTACTGTTCCGGATTGGGCCTGTCACAAGCCCAATCCGGATTCAGAATTTTAGGCCCAATCCCATTTCGGAAGTATATAGGTATCTCTGATATCTGATTTTCAGATTATCCACATATTCCGAAATCAAGATTCTTCTCTGATTCTCTCTATTCGAACTATGCATCTCGGATATTCATCCGGATTAGGTTATAACTTGCTTAAATATATGAATTCCTTATGAAGATATTAATATTTAATGCATTCTAGATTGTATCTCGGATATATCTTCAAGGTCTTAGGCATTTTGGATTTCATTCCGGATTGGTATTCATCCGAATTGATGAACTCGGATTTCATCTCGGATTGGATCTTCATCCGGAATGATAATTCATCCGAGATACTATGGGTAATCCGGATTGCACTTTTTTCCGAACTGTATTTGACCTCCTTCTAATCCGGATTGATGAAAGGGTTCATATAGATTATACTTGAACTGTCAGTAATCCGGATTTGAGGTTTTTGAACCTTTCATTCGGTTTGAACCTTTTCAACTTTTGAACCCTATAATTAACTTGAACTCTTGTTAATTTGAACCTAGACATCTGATTGACCTATCCAGTTAGTTTTAACTGCCATACTGGTAAACTCAGTTAACTTCTGTTAGTTGGGATTTAACTTGGTTGATGTCTTGACAAATATGGTTGAAAAAGCGTTTGATGCCGTGATGTTGGTTGAGGACCAATTCCACAATAAGCTGGTTATCTTTCAGACCCTCTAGCAGAGTTCTTTTCGGAGTTCCAATCTATGATTGTGGGGCTAAACGCGTGTAAGATTGCATATGCCCTTCGAGCTAATCTGGTTATCTACAGAGATATAGTACATTCGTTCTTGAAAAGATCATGATTTCAACCAAGAGGTGAAGATGGAAGACCGTTTATCCGTTCGCAGATACAGGGTAAAGAGATAGTGGTAAAAGAAGCATGTGTGAGAGAGGTGTTGCAGATTGCTGATACGTTTAGCGATCCAACCATCTATGCCAAAGAGAAGGTGCTTCCTATGTTGATGGAAATGGGATATGAGGGATCGTATCCACCACTACTGAAGAAGATGTTTCCAGCTTATTGGCGGTTGCTTGTTCGCATGTTTATGCAGTGTGTATGGGAGAACAAAGGCGGTCTGGACCAGCCGAATCAAGCCTAGACATCTGCTATATTTTCGTTGGTTATGGACTGGAAGTATAACTATTCTGGTTATATCTTCAACACACGAAGAAAATCCTAGAACAGTCCAAGAAGAGAATGTTTCTTTTGTATCCGCATTTCGTCCAGCTAATTCTTGATGCCCGCTACCCTGACTTACCAAAGGATGCGTCAGATGCCAACTTGCTTAACATGAAGCCGATGGGGCCTACTATTTTTTGTACAATGAAAATGAACCGCTCTACGTCTAAGACAGTGTTTGTGGGTCGATTGCTCTGAAGAAATTCGGGAAGTTCGCTGAAGTTGTTGGTTTGGATATTCCACCACCTCCTCCTCCTCCAGTCAATGCTATAGTGGCCGAAGAACACGATATACCTGCCAAAGAGAAAGAGATAGAGATAGAGGACTTAGTTACTGATGATGAAGCCGAAGTTGGGCAAGCTTTTCTTGACGATCTAGCAGAATTCAACGCCACTTTGACTCCCGTTTTACTAGAGTTATCATTGGAGAATTTAGAAGCTTTGATTGCTCATTTGAAGGATATTCAGGAGAAACAAGGTGATCCTCCACTTGATATTCCACCTATCGTTGCACCGACTGCTCTGGTTGAGGAAGATGACGAAGATGAAGAAGATAAGGTGCCATTGATCAAAAGGAGAAGAACCGAGCCAAGTATTCCATCAAGTGAACCTGAAGCTCCTGTTGTTGTCACTGTTGCTGAATCTGAGTTGGTCACTTCTACGTTGCTAAGTCTACAGTTGCTTAATCTATTTTTGATACTTTGATACTTGACACACCTGTTTTATCTGCACAGCCAACCGCTCATATTATTACACAGTCTACTGTTGTGTCTATTCCTGCTGACACGGTTCTTCAAATGATGGAGTTTGGGTGAAGCTCATCAGGTGCTGGCGGTTCTGAAGCAGGTGGTAGTAGAGTTGGTCGTTCTGATGATGTTGATGAAGATTATATGTGTCGATCAGAAAAACGGGCATTTGAATTTGGGGGAATGGATGGTGACGATGATGATGCGCAAGTTGATGTAGTGGATTTAAAGAAAAGGGTGGTTGTCTTGGAACAAGAAGTTATTCTGAAGGATGCACAAATTGCCTCTCTGCAGACTCGGCTGGACGTCAGAGATCAGACTATTGATCAGTTGCAGGGAGATGTAACCATGCTTATGACTCTGGTTTTTTATTTGAAGGCCAAG
This sequence comes from Scalesia atractyloides, assembly GCA_947069175.1. NCBI lineage: Eukaryota > Viridiplantae > Streptophyta > Magnoliopsida > Asterales > Asteraceae > Scalesia > Scalesia atractyloides. Next base: position 66,685,441 of record CAMTDV010000020.1, on the reverse strand, counting down.
CTAGAAAACAAATTCGGAAGGGAATTCAGCGATCCAATAGACGACCCGATGAACATTCGAGAATAGGATCGTGCAGTGCAATAAGAATGGCTGAGGAAACCAAAGAACAGAGATTGGCAGCTGAACAGTTGGCTGCTGAACGACAAGCTGGTCTAGATGATTATCTAAGCGACCCACGCAAGAAGTTTACTACTAGTAAAAAACGTGCCGCTGATCAGAAGAAGAAACAAATGGTTTTAATGAAGAATGTCAATGTGAATCCGCTTGATGAGAACTTTCAGCTTAAAGATCCAACGAATCAGTCGGAGAGATATGTGATGGAGTTAGGGTCGAGCTACTACAGTAAAGTGGGAAACAAGTCCAGTTTGCTCAGCTGGATGTACGATCACGTTAAAAATATGTGGATTATTGTGCGTCAGATGGAACACGTGAATATTATTCCAAGGAATCACAATTCGAGACGTGGGCTAAGGTTGCTTTGACTGATCTATTGAGAGCTCCGTATACTGATGATGATACTACAGAGCGTGGACCCGGATGGAGATTCTTCAAAAAGCTTGAACGTGAGGTTAAAAGTGGCTTCAAGACTATGAAGACTGCTGAACATATCTGAGAGCGGCGAAAGGAGTTCGTGATGCACACACTGGCAAGAGATTCAAATCAGTAATGTGGCCGCCGGCCGACAAAGAATTGGTTATCCCTGTTGCTCCTACCTTTCCTCTGGGGATTCTCAAGAATTTCATTTTTTGGCTATACGACCCTAAGGTTGGGAGCGTTGCCATCGTGAAAAGGAGACAGCGTTCAAAGTTAATGATGTGGTAGATTTAGTGAGCTTTCATGACGAAGATTTGCAGGTTCTTGCGTCACATCAAATTCGAACTGCGGAGCTGTATGAGGTTTGCGCGAAAGATTGGACTACAGCGGTAGCTAGGATTATAGCTGGCAGGCTCGGTGTGGATGCTCAACCGAAAGACTAATGTAGTAAACCTAAGGGGGAGATTGTTGGGCTTAGATTGCTAAAGGTTTACTCAGTAGGGGTTATTTTGGGCTTTGGTATTATTGTGGGCTTCCTAGTGCCTTATGGGCCTAGGGTTGTAATAGTGGGCTTGCTAGTGCTTATAAATAGAGATGTTAGGTTATTGAGAAGGGGTTAGAGAGTTGTAATCAAAGAACTTGTATCAGACATCTTTTGGTGTATGCAAGTTGAAGTTATTCAAAGTTGTTCTTCTTCCTAATCATTATTTCCGCTTTTGATTAGGTTAGTGATACCTGTTTGATCCATTTACGGGACTTACATATTGGGTTAAATTGTTAAGTGAAAGTTTAGGTTAGTTGTTAAGTGAAATTATTGGGTTAAATTGTTAAGTAAAGTGGTTAAAGAATAATTATATAAAACTAGGTTATATTTTAATAAAAATAGTGTTTACAGTTTTTTATATAAATTCATAAGATTTTTTTAAATCGGGTACGGTTGAAAATTTCCAAGGGGTGCAATCGGGATTTTACGCGAAATTTAATCCTAAACTATTTTTTTCAAGGGGTGCGGCCGCCCACCCATGCTAGTTGGTAGATACGCCCCTGCCCACTACCACCGGAGAAGGACGAGTTGGAAAACAAAGTGTAAACGTGTCAGCGAGGTCAACCATAGAGTGTAAACGTGAAGTTTACTCTAATTAATTTTTATTATCAGAGGCATAACACAGAGGAGTGAAAATTGATGAATTTTAGAGACATCAGGATGTAAATTTGATCGATTTTTTAAATAAGGTGTAAACTTGATCCGCCTGCAAACCACTTACTATTTTTTATAATATGGACTAGATGAATCCCACGTTTCGTATTTGGTGGAAATGTTGGTAATTTTTACAAACAAATGAAAGCGTGACAATTTAATTTTGGTTGTAATTAATAACAAACAAAGAAATTAATGTGGAAGGTGTTAAAGGTCCAATGGGACAGTGGGTAAACACCAAACGTGGTCCAAAGTGGGTCGATGGTTTAGTATCCTGTCATTTCATACCTCACCCTTGTGGGTCTTGTCTTTATAGTTTCCGACTTTCACCCCTACTTTTACAATTCTATCACCACAAGAGATCCCACATTTCACAAATAGAAATGACAAATATTCACGTAATGCCCACATGAACCATATTTTCACGTACAGGGGGTCCGACCATGAGAACTTCTGTATGATGTGGAGAGGAATATGAAAGAAGCCTGTGAGGATGAAGGGGGGGGGGGGGGGGGAGGAGCGAGATATGAGGAGGGGAGAAGTTGGGTAGGCCAATGGTGCGGGCAGTCAGTGGCTTCTGTCTAGGGATGGTTTTTTATAGGTAACCCGAAACCAACCTGAATAAAATTAACCTGAATTTGATTATGATGTTACTCGATTAACATGAACTCGAACAAGATGAACCCCAAAGTAAAATTCGGTTCGGTAATTAGTTAAAAAATGTTAAGCGGGTTACATATTACATATATAATCAACATAAAGGACTAAATTTCCTCCCATATATATATATATATATATATATATATATATAGATGAGGGTTTATGGGGAACGAAGAACCATGAATTTAACAATTTAAAAATTCACTGAATATGTTAAAATTATTTTTTTAGTTTTTTCTGGCGCTTTTTCTTACAATTACATGTATAAGTCTTTATAATAAAAAAAATCAAAAACTAAAAATATAAAAAAAAGTTCCAAAAACAGTTAAAAGATTTTTGCAAAAATGGGTTTTTAATTGGAATAGCTTCACATGTATTTATAAGAAAAAATGCTGAAAAAAATTAAAAAATAAACTTGATTTTTAACATAATAGGTTGAACTTTTCAGATAAATTTAACATGTTATGGGGAAGGGGAGAAGTTGGGTAGGCCAATGGTGCGGGCAGTCAGTGGCTTCTGTCTAGGGATGGTTTTTTATCGGTAACCCGAAACCAACCTAATAAAATTAACCTGAATTTGATTATGATGTTACTCGATTAACATGAACTCGAACAAGATGAACCCCAAAGTAAAATTCGGTTCGGTAATTATTAAAAAAAGTTAAGCGGGTAACATATTACATATATAATCAACATAAAGGACTAAATTTCCTCCATATATATATATATATATATATATATATATATAGATGAGGGTTTATTGGGGAACGAAGATCCATGATTTAACAATTTAAAAATTCAATGAATATGTTAAAAATTATTTTTTTTGTTTTTTCTAGCGCTTTTTATTACAATTACATGTAGAAGCCATTATAATAAAAAATTCAAAAACTAAAAATATAAAAAAAAGTTCCAAAAACAGTTAAAAATTTTTGCAAAAAATGGTTTTTTAATTGGAATAGCTTCAACATGTATTTATAAGAAAAAATGCTGAAAAAAATTAAAAAATAAACTTGATTTTTAACATAATAGGTTGAACTTTTCAGATATATTAACATGTTATGAGGAGGGGAGAAGTTGGGTAGGCGAATGGTGCGGGCATCAGTGGCTTCTGTCTAGGGATGGTTTTTTATCGGTAACCCGAAACCAACCTGAATAATTCTGAATTGATTATGATGTTACTCGATTAACATGAACTCGAACAAGATGAACCCGAAAGTAAAATTCGGTTCGGTAATTAGTTAAAAAAACGTTAAGCGGGTTACATATTACATATATAATAACATAAAGACTAAATTTCTCATATATATATATATATATATATATATATATATATATATTAGAGAGAGAGAGATGAGGGTTTATTGGGAACGAAGAACCATGAATTTAACAATTTAAAAATTCAACTGAATATGTTAAAAATTATTTTTTAGTTTTTTCTAGCGCTTTTTCTTGCAATTACATGTAGAACCTTTATAATAAAAATTTCAAAAACTAAAAATATAAAAAAAAGTTCCAAAACAGTTTAAAATTTTTACAAAAATGGTTTTTTAATTGGAATAGCTTCAACATGTATTTATAAGAAAAAATGCTGAAAAAATTAAAAAATAAACTTGATTTTTAACATAATAGGTTGAACTTTTCAGATATATTTAACATGTTAAATGCATTTTTCCTGGTTCCTCACTTTTTTGGTGTTCCCTCAAATGATATCATACATATATATATATATATATATATATATATATTGTGAACGTGATGTTTTGTTTCATTGGTTATGTGACGTTTTAGTAATATATGTATTTAATAGGTGGGTTTGAACGAAGTATCATGTTGAGAGTGTTTTTGTTTGACATTTTGTGTTTTTTTTTAATAATAATCATGTTAAGTAAATTGTAAAGCATTCGAGTTAAATACCTGGTTGGTCCCTATGGTTTGCAAATATTGCAGACTTGGTCTCAGTGGTTCACTAATTACACATTTGGTCCATGTGGTTGTAATTTTTGCACTCGGGTGATCCTTATCACTAACATGTGTTAAATTTATCAGTTAAGTATGTGCAAAATGACCAATTAACCTTAACCAGCTAAAAAAATAAAAGAATATAAAGATGGGTGGGGGCCCTCATCTTCTTCCTCTCTCCCACTCTCCCTCTCTCTAAAAACCAACTCCACCTTAAACCAACCACCACTTCCACCTACAGTTCCACCGTCAACCAACCACCACTTCCACTTCCACTGTCACCTTCAACCCATCACCACTACCTTTCACCGTCACCTTCAACCCACCACCACAACCTCTACCACCACCACCACCGTCACCTTCAGCTCACCACCCCAACCACAACCACTCAAACCCAAATCTGGCCGCCGGAAAAACGAAAAAGGAATCTGCCCGGCTATAGTTATGAATGAGAGTTTTGCGAGTGGTTAAGTCAGTGGATAATGTAGTTATGGAGAAGAGGAATCTGATTCATGTTCGAGCTCCAAAAGAGCTTTAATGGCAGATGAGCAGGAAAATGGTTTGTTATCTAAAGGTTGTTAACATCGGGTTCTGATGCAGTTCGTGTGAAGCTTGTTTCAGAGCTTCAAGGATTTTGAGAGCTTGTAGTGAGTTATGTTTAGGGTTCAAGATGAAAGCTTCAGCTTCATCTTCCATGGCGGATGTTTATAGATTTTTTTTGGTGTTTGATCTGTTATAGTTGTCTTATTGTTATTTGCTATTGAATCTCTTGAAATTGTGGTGGATATTGATGTAATTTGTGGTGTGAGATCAGAATTTTGTGATTTTTTAACATTTTTAAGAGAGAGAGATATGAAGGATGAGGAAGATGATGGTGGGTCCCATCTATCTTTATATTTCTTTAACTTTTTTTTAATTGGTCAAGGGCAATCTAGTCATTTCGTACACACTTAACTGAGAAATTTAACACATGTTAGTGATAAGACCACCCGAGTGCAAAAATACAACATGGAGTGTGTAATTAATGAACCACTGGGACCAAGTTTGCTAATATTTGCAAACAACAGGACCAACAAGCATTTAAACTCAAAGCATTCATTGCAACTTGTATTTAGAAACATGTATACCGAGTCCAACCCGAATAAACCAAACATCAACTAACCTAAATCATATAAGTCAGGTTTCGGGTTGGATTCCTATAAAAAAAATCAAATAACTTGATTAAGAAACCCAAACACGTCTACTTTCGTCTCCCCTCACGTTAGAGACGGTCTGATTGATAGTTGCATGAGAATTTGAATTTTGTAAAATAGTATACATGAACCAATATTATTATGAATGGTTCGATGCATGTTTATTGTATCTCTAATCAGAGTGAGACAAGTGTGTAAAATTAAAAAACTAGCTACACATAAAACATGATGAGTTGGTGGAATGGTCAAAAGGTGAACAAAGTGTATTTTTAATGCGTAAAACCTTATGAATTATTGAAATATACGTTACAAGGCTGAAGGATTGTCTACAGGAATCATTAAACTTTTGAACATAAAGTGTTACGATCCACTAGCTTAACCCAACGACAAGACCATTTCCAACCTCTTTTCCTTAGACAACCAGGGCTAATTGGAATAGAGTGACGGTTACAGAGAACCTGGTGAGGAGAGAAATGGTGAGAAATATAACTCTACGAGCGAGGGCATGCAGGAATTATAATCAGGGGAGAAAAGTGAGGCCAAATCTGGAGTGGAGGGGAGGGGAGAGAAATGGGGCAGGCGAGCATGGAGGTCAGGCAGTCCCCCTCCTCCCTCGCGTAAGAGGAGACCTATAAAATAAATTACATTTAATTTCTTAGGCCCCTTGTAACCAATTATCTAACCCACTGTCAAACATTATATAAACTTAGTACAAACCACTCAAACATATGTGTATAGCTCACACAAGATATTATTAGGGTCTGTTTGGTATGGGTAATGAAATGGACGAGTGCATGGAATGGACGAGAGAATGGAATTGATCATTACTATTCATGTCTTGTTTGGTTACCATGTGATAATGGAATAAATTATTACCGTGTATTGTTTGGTAGGAAAGAAAAGACAAAAGCAATAAAACAGGTTGTGAGTGGGCTGGTGGGTGGTAGTCAGTGGCAGTGATTGTGGTGGTGATAGGTGGCGTGGGTGGTTGGCGGCGGCGGATGGTGGTGGCGGCTGCGATGGGTGGCAGCGGCGGATGGGGCGCTGCGATGGTGGCAGCGGCAGCGATGGGGCCGTCGGTGGTGGTTGGTGGTGGCGGATGCGACGGTGGGTGACAACGACGACAGGTTAAGTGGTGGTTGGTCGCGGTGGTGGCGGGTTGCGGGTGGCGACAAGCTGGTGGGTGACGGCGTTAGTGGGTGTTGGTGGTGGCGACAGTGGTGGGTGGCGGGCAACGAATGGCGTGGGTGGCGGCGACGGTGGTAGGCGGTGGTGGCGGCGGTGGGTGGGTAGCAACACTGGTGGGTGGCGGCACGACGATGGCGGTGGCCATCAGGGTGGCGGCGGAGGCGGCAGCGTGTTGTAGGTGGCGGCATCTGGTGGTGTGGCAGCGGCAGTTAGCGTCAGCTGTGGGTTGTGGTTTTGTTAATGAATCAATGCAAGAGGGGATAAAATAACATGGGGTGAATGGAATATTTTTTAGGGAATGGAATAATTTATGTAATGGGTGTTTCTTACATTGACCAACCAAATACCTTTTTCTTCATTCTCTCGTAATAACCTATTCCATTCCGTCTTTTATTCTTGCATACTAAACACTACCTTTTTTGTAAGCTTATATGACAAATCTAATCGCCAAAGAGGATAAAGAAGGAACGGAAATATTTTATTAAAGATCCTCTAATCATTCTACTTAAAACATTATGCAAAGCCTAACAATCACGACTCGTCCATATTGATTATTTTGGGTAGAAAAAATATACCCGCATAAGTTACACAAATGGGTCACTTTGATTCACGAGTTATGTCACTTTTAAAATATTTTCAACTTAAAATGGTCCAAATGCATATGCAACACACGACCATTGTTTGTTGTTACCACCTATTAGTCACTGCCTCCTCCACCACCTAAGGTCATCGTCACCACTACAACTACCATTGCCGACAACACTTTCAGTACTGAAACAATTGCCACCACCAACGCAACTATCGTTGTTGCCAGCGAAAACCACCAACATTGCCGCAACCACAAACACCATTGTCAGCGCCACAATCGTCTTCGTCGATACCGCCACTGCGATCTCTATAACCTTCACTGCCACCAATACTCATCTAGTTGCCATAAAATAAATATAACGGGTGAACCCATTTTGATTTTTTTTCTTTCTATAATGGCTCATTTCAGCCAAAGTTGGTTTTAGTCTGAATCCGTTTTAACCTAAACCAAAGGGATACTTTTAGAAAACCGCTAGTTTTCACCTGAATCAAAGTTGTTAGTTTATTATACTGATTTATTCCGAACACATTTTTATTCTAGCCAATTAAGTTAGCATCCAACCCAACGCCTCCCTTATACTAGTTTAATTATCCGTAAATAATTACACTACTTAAAATAACATCTGAAACTAACTATTTATAAGCAACTAGTTTAAGAACCCGTGAATTTCACAGGTTGGTAAAATATAATATTTCGTTATCACCTTTGACATAAATATTATGATTTTATACACGTTAAAACACAAACGAATATATTAGTGTACAACGATAAATTGAAATACATTAATACGATCACAATTCATTGAAAATCTCTTTATAAACCACATTAGTTGTTTTATCTGTAAGTTTGCCATTATTGTCAAGTATTAGTAGTTTGACTCCATCACGTGTTTCTACCCTTAATAAGGCAACATACAATTGACTATGAGAAAAGATAGGTTGTTTCAAATACAAACCAACTCTAAAAAGTGACTGTCCTTGAACTTTTGTTGATTGTTATTACGAAACATATGCTTGGTTGGTCCCTGTGGTTTGCGAAAATTGCAGATTTGGTCCCAATGGTTCATTAATTACACACTTGTCCCAGTGGTTGCAATTTTTGCACTCGGGTAGTCTTAGACTAACCCATGTTAACTTTCTCAGTTAAGTCTATGTAAAATTACCACATTACCCTTACTATTAAAAAACAAAAATAAATAAACACCTTCTTCTTCTTCACCCTGATCTCTCTCTCAATTTCCTTTTCTCTCTCTAAAACCACAAGACCACCGTCTCCCACCTCCACCACCGCCTCCAACACCGCCGCCTCCACCACCGCCTCCACCGAGACCCCAAATTCGCTAGTGACGAAATCAAATGATCTCCAAACCAAAAAACTGAAACTGAAAAGTACCTCATGGGAAGTTATTTTTTTTCTTGTTTGAGTTCAAGCCTCTTTCAGCACAACCATCAAAGATCATCAAGTTTTCAAGAAGTTTTTCTTGTAACACTTGAACTGAAGTGATATAAAACCTAAGTGGAAATTAGCAACACAAATAGACAATTTTGGCAAGAATCATGAAATAAGGTAAACACATTGAAAGAGCCCCAAATCAAATAACATCACTACCGGCAGATAAAGCACCAGCCGGAACTAAACCCAAACATCGACCGAAAACTCGAATACAAAAACAAAACTGAAAGATCTTACCTCTTCGCCGGAAAACCGGCTCGTAGCTTTCATTGTAAACCCAATCATCCCGTCTATCTTCACCTCAACTGCATCGGTTCCGGGGATTTCTTTATGACCGGTGGTTACCAACATAACCCATCTTAACCATCATTCAACGACAACGTTGATGACGAACCCGGCGTAGGTGCTTTTGGTGTCGAATGACCACTATACATGGCATCGGTAATGGCGGATTCGTGGGGAGGGCGGCAGAAACGACCAGCAGTAGTGGTGACCTTACTTGGAGAGAATGCTTGGAGATAGGGGAGACGCATGGTAGTTTTATGAAAGAAGGGTTTTATTTTGTGGTGGGAAAGAGGGTAAATGTGTGGAGAAGCAGAACCACGGTGGAGGTGGTGGTGATGGGTTGAAGGAGGCGGTGGGGTGGTGGTGGTGAATGGCGCTGAGGGTGGGAGGTGAGGTGGGGTGGTGGGTTTTAGAGAGAGAGATGGAAAAGGATGAAGAAGATAAAGGGGTAGGTTCAGTTCTTTTTCTTTTTTTTCTTATTTGTTTAGGGGCAAGTTAGTAATTTTGCATGTATTTAACTGAAAAACTTAACATAGGTTAGTGGTAAGGACCACCCGAGTGCAAAAATTACAACTATTAGGACCAAGCGTGTAATTAGTGAACTACTGGGATCAAGTCTGCAATATTTACAAACCACAGAGACTAACCAAACATTTAACTCCAATGAAAATTGCCTTCTTTGAAAAGCAAAAGGGATCTTAAAGCTCACGAACCGGGTCCCCAACTAACCGCATGCCATCAGCATGCCTATCAAATTCTGGAAGTCGGTTTGCTTTTCACTATTTCCTTCTTTGTCTCTCCTCGTCTCTTTCTTTTTTGCTCTACTATTCTCTGTAAATACTGAAAAGTTAGGTTGACTGTTCCATTTTCTAGTCAATATATTATTTCTCAAACTTGATTAACATGGAGTTATTAGAATAGTTAACATCGATGTTTACCAACATTTTATTATCTTGTATACTTTTTGATGTAGCAATACCATTTCATTACCAAAAAACAATTGAAACAACTTCCATTCACTAATTTCTACTTAGAAGTTCAAAATGTGTTATTGGACCATAAAAGTCAAACTTTTAGTCCAGTAGTATGTAAACCGTAAACAAATAAGAACATAGTAGAAATCATCACCTTAAGCAACAATAAGTTTACTTGCAAAATCAAGATGCCATTGCAATACCGAGCATCATAACCATAAATTGAAGATATTGTATATCTGAAGATGGCTGCCCAGAACACCTGTATTCCATAATGAGATAGAACATATTACAAATATATCTGAGCTTATTTTAATATGACATTTAATAAGAAGTGTGAATCGCTATCATAACACATTATCATATGGATCAATTAGTTTTTCTCTTCAGTTCTTTGAAAAACTTATACATTAATTAAAAAAACACCAGCCGACTTCTTTTGCAAAGTTATCACCTCACGCAAAAACAATGTGATATAATTGTGTACGTTTGACTACACTTTTAAGTATTAACAACTTTCTCACAAAGGGGCTTATCTATGAAGAAAAGAGAGCATGCATCGAATTACAAGTGGTAGGAAAAACACATTGAGGTCGTAGTTGTATCTTCATCATCTAAAGATGAATCATAACCCTACTTATTAAAGTACCAAATTAAAAAAAAATAAAGTGTATTCATATTTAACATATTAACTACTTATTTTAGTACCAAATTAAAAAAAAATATTGACGAGTCAAGTTAGTTGACTCGCCTTTTTAACCCGTATCCAAACTACCCGTTTCACCATTATATTTTTCTTTAAACTACCCATTTGACCCGAACTAATTTTGCTCCAAACCCTGAACTTAATTAATAAAAAAGGTTAAGGATATTTTATTCTTCCCAGTCGTCAAAATGAATATATTCTCTATCTTCCATTAGTTAATCCTTGAGTCACATACGAACAAAAAATGTTGTCAAATCTACCTTCACAAAACCCTTAGCAAACTTGACAGCAGCATGACCTAGCTCATCGAGCCCGACTACACCGACCTTCACAAAAGTTTGTCTGATCCAAAGTGTCGCTGTAGGTTGTTATACCAGCACATAGCAATGGTGCATCAGACTCAAGTGGCAAATTCTCTATACAACTCAGGACGAAATGCTTATAAGCAACCATGTGGTCTGAGTACCTGCAGTAAGTGTGTGCCATCATTGTCAATGACACCATAAGTTAGAATATGTTTCAGGCAGTACTATTCAATATCATTAGCACAACTTTCACACAAGTTACATGATCTAGATAGAACATATTTTGTTCTTAGTTACAATTTAGTGATAATTTTTTTTCCAATTTGACTTAGATTAAATAATTATGAAAGCTGACTGTTATTTAGAAAGAAGAAAAAAAATCTTTACTATAGTATCCACTTCAGGTAAAATTAATTTAAAAGAATAATCACTAAACCTATCTTGATGTTAATTCCTTTTCAACAATATATATATATATCAAATTTGGTTCCACCACATGAGATAAAAACTTCTACTAGATAAAATATATATAAAAAAGCATTTAAAGAAAATTTAAAACAACACATTTGTAGCTTTTTGGCATGAGAGGTTACAAAATGGGTGGTTGGGCAATGGGCTAAAATAAGATAACTTTGGTGTGGGCCGGGTTGACCCTAATTCAGCAAATGGTTTAAAGATTCTATAATAACTCTCACATTATTGCCGAAGAAAGCCACGAAAGCATTTCAAATAATTCAAATTATCATTACCTTATATTGTAAGCTACAATACAATATCACCTGAAAGAGCATCTAGCTGAAGATAATTTCCTTAGCAGATTATTAGCAATGGAGATGGAGAGCGTTCATATGACTACAAAATCTCCAAAATTGGCCAAAAAGATGACTTGTTACTTGTTGAACTGGTCACTCACTGCTACATCAGTAACAAAATGCAACTTGTTTGCTAAATTCACTCTTAAATGCAACTTATTCAGTCTCTAATTAAAAGTAGAGAAAAGTTAAAAATCAAAATATCAAAAGTTGGGAAATTAAATAAAAGCATAATTAGTCAAACTCATTGTTGGATGCATTGTAAACTTGATCCAAAATACGGGTCTTATGGGTCACAACCTCACTTCCCATAAGTAGTTACTGGTGTCCAAACTCAAAGCCCACCACTTGACATTCACCACCACCAACTCTAACCGTTGGAGTTGGAGTTGGTGGTGGTAATGTCAAGTGGCGGTATGGATTAGCAAATGGTACCGGGTACCGGTTCGGACCCGATATCAATACAGAATTTCACGAACTGGTACCGATTCGGTACCAACATTTAGCATTCGGTATTGAACCGTACCGCGTATATTTAGTACGTTTTTTAGGATATTCGGTACCGGTTGGTACCGAGCTCATCCCTACTCTAACCCTCCTAACGGTCTATTTGTTAGAATCTTGGTATCGGGTGTTAAGAAAGATAAAAGCTATGACGAAATTGTAGGTAGAGTTATAAACAAACCACCACTAAAGTTGTTGTTGCCTCATTGAGTTGTGCGAGTGATAATACACTTCTGCGTCTAATTGGGAAGGCGATTCCGGAATGCTCTGCATGAGTTTCTGGCTTTTTTACCTGGTCAGCTTCTGAATCTACAGGAGACTATAAAAGCCAAATTTTAATATATGCAAGCTTGTCAAGGGTACCTTCGTTAACTTCCGTAAGTACTTAAACTTTCCTCACCAATGTCTCCCACCATATGTTCTGAAATCTTTGTGGTTGTATCCGTGAGTCCTGTCGAAGATGTAAATATTACCAGCATTAGTTCGTTGAACTATATAAAAAATATGATAACATAAATTTTAAAAAAACAATGAAAAAACTTATCAATAAAAGCACGGTCATACATCTAATGTTCCTTTATTTCAATGTACTATATCTTTAGACTCTATAACTGGTATCTCGCATTTAAAACAAAACGATCCGGTTTTTAAATTTGTTTCTATTTATTTTACAGCATTCTTTAGAAACAAATAGCTTTTTTTGACAATTTGTGGTTAAATCTCTCACAGTTTGCTGTTATTAAATATGGTCAGTTTTTTTAATCAACATGTTTAGAGCCGAACTTATATTGAACCGGACCCATTTTGACCCGAACCTTTTTTTACCCGAACCAAATTGAAACAATTATTAGTTAGCCTATTATGATAGGAACCCATTTTGACCCGTTACTCAACCCAACCTGCCAACATCAAAAGAATTATAATAGAGAAAAAAAATGCTTCCATAAGGATATCTAAGAATGTGGAAAGATGACATTCGTAGAGAAACATATATACCATATACATTTACTAAAAAGACTATCCTTAGAATTTATCTTCAAACATATACGCACATTGAGATGATATCTGATTTCCTAAGACTTAAAACGGGAAAAATATGAACACTTAAAACGGGAAAAAAAATCAAGACATCAAAAAACCTATAACGTAAACAAAAAGATTTTTAGACAATTTGTAATAAAATCCTTGACAGCTTGTTGTTTTTAAATATGATCAGCTATGGTTTTTTTAATCAACCGGTTTAGAAAGGAATCTGTTTAAACCGAACCTAAAATTGAAACAATAATTAGTTAGCCTATTCTGATCCGAACCCATTTGATCCGTTACCCAACAAAACCCACCAACATCAAAAGAATTATCATACAAAAATTAAAAAATACTTTAGCATATAAGTCAGAGATGCATAAAAATACATATTGATGTTATAAAGAATATATTAAACTACCACAAGTCTAATTGAAGAAACACCGGTTAACCACAAGGAATATCCGGGCATGTCGGGTATAGCTCAATATTTCTGCATTAAAGTTTGTCTCTCATTTGCTCTTCTGGGTGATCTCACTTCAGACTACTGCAAAACTAGCAACGCCGTTAGCCTCGTCACGAGAGAAAGGGGAGGGTTTTCTCCGTGACCACACTCCGGTGTGAGAAATAAGTATTTTGGTATTGCAAGTAGTAAGAAAGTAAGCTCAAAGTATCATGCAATAGTATTGTGATTGTGGATGTAGATGAAGATGGTTTTACCTCGTGGTATGATCCTTATTTTATAGCCGAAGATAGGTGTGTTTAGGAGATGGGCTGATGGGCCTTGGGCCCAGCCCAGATGATCAGGGATATCCGTTCTGTCTCCTCTACATCGATCATTAATGATCTCTGACAGGAGGTGTGCTTTGTCGGATGTTGAATGGAACCACGTGTCATGGCAGTTGTCCTTGGTGTCAGTCATGTCATCAGCGAAAGTGGAGAATGTGTGACAGTCGCTGGCGTGAGTTTGCTTGGTGTACAGTCTGTCCTCTGCATTACTGTTCATGCGAAGAAGTCTGACACAACCTGCCGAGCGGCCATTGGGTCACAGCTCTGCCACTTTGTACCCTTGTATGTAGTCAACATCTCTTTGCGCTTTTCCCTTTCGCGTGGCTTTCAGTGCTTTCTGGCCAACGCAGAGTTGTAGGGCTCATGTTTGTCTTGTCCTTGTGCAAGGTTTTAGGACCGCGGCTAGAGGGTTGTTTGATCCGCGCAGGGTCAAGGGGACCTGCGCTTCTAGGTCTAACTTGCCATTGCGCCAAGTACGCAAGGTTCATTATGTAACCTTCTAGTATTAAAGTTGTAGCATCGTTGCGCGTTGCGCACAAGGTTTGTCAATAAGCACAGGGTCAAGGGACCCGTGCTTCCAGGTCTAACTAACCGTTGCGCAGAAAGCGCAAGGTTCATTGTATGACCTGCTAGTTTCAAGAATGGCGCACCGTTGCGCATTGCGCGCAAGGTTATTCTTGTGATTTGTTCATTATGAGGGTATGGTCCCTTGCGCATGCACAGAGTTTTTGGGACCATACCCCGTCAAGTCCCCCCAGTCCAGTGGTTCTCCTATGCGCATGTTGGCAAGTAGGTAGACTGCCGGACAATAAAAATTCATGTATCGCGCTTATTTCAACGACAGGAATTTAATAAGGGATGAGGAAACCTTTGTGTGAGGGAAAACTTTGCTCATGATGATGTCTTTAAAATTTGAATCTTCATCATGTTGATGTTGCAGGTGAGTTTGTGAGAAAAAGGGTGCCCTGGAGGTGACATTTGACAGTTGTGGCATGCTGTCCACAGTGCAGCCTCTCTTTCATTAATAAATTGGCAGAGAAAGTACCAGCCACGCACGCGTGACAATTGTCAGTTCCACTTGCCTGCCACGCGTCCTGCGCGGATTGGTTGTTGATTATGCGCGTGCTTCATGCTTCCCCATCGCATTAAATGCGATGGGTATAAATAGGGGAAAACGTCTAGGGTTTCATTCACACTTTCAAAACTTCTTCTTTGAAATCTCTGAATTCTTGTGTTCTTGTTTTCTTCTCTCAAATCTTCTTTTCTTCTGTGATTTCTATGGCGACCAGGGGTCCCGAAAGTGTTTCTACAGTGGAGGCGTCAACATCTGTGCCAGCGGTGAAGTGGTTTGCCGCGAGTTTCCAACGCTTGGTCTCCGGCTTCCGGTTTCCTACAGACTGGGATGCCCGGTTTCCGTCTGAGGGAGAGACTGTCGCTGATGCTCCGGCCAGCTATATTACTTTATTCTTTGATTTTTTTGCTAACAGTAACTTCCGGTTACCGGCCACTAAATTTTTTCTTGAGATTTTGGACTTCTACCGATTCCACATTTCCCAACTCAATCCGATGGAGATGTTGAAAATCAAACATTTTGAGTTTTTATGCCGGTCGATGGGTGTTACCCCAACCGTTGACCGGTTTAGGATTTTTTTATCAACTGCTTTGTTCCCTAGGATTCTACTCTTTCTAACATAGAATCCACGCGAAAAAGATTTTGCCCACACCCCCCAAGTCTTACCATGACTGGAAGACAAATATTTTTTAAATAAAGGCGAGTGTTATACCCCTCCGGATGCACTCCGAGGGGTGGAGGACATTGCTGTCGAGACCTCTCCTATACAAGTGGCGGAGCCCTGGTATAAGGACCTCAAGGAGATCCCAGCGGTCCAGTTGCCGGAGAGGACGCTGGTGGCGGCGGGCATGAGTTTGGTGTGGAAGCCCAACCGTCGGGAGAAGCACGTTTATATGGAGGAGGAGAAAAGTAAGTACCTTTCACTTTTTTCATTATTTCTTGATTCCTCCTTGTGCGCTAACTAACTGTATGCGCTTTTTTACAGGGGTGGTGTTGGATGTGGTGGCATTCCAAAGGGAACAGGGCGGATAGAGAACATCGCCCTTGTCCTAGAGTAGCCCACGTGGTATGTGCAAATCCTTAGGAATTTCGAACTCCCAAGAAATGAGGATTTGGCGGTCCCCGCGCCTTAGACTTGTAAGCCTTCATATTTTTAAGTGTTTACATCTTTCCGGATCACTTATTGTGTTGCTCCATTGTGTAGGCGCTTTAAAGAACTTGGGCATTGGCCCAGATCCTAAAAAGAGGAGGCGCGGGGGGCGGGGCCAAGCACGGTGGCGGAGAGGAAAATGGCTCAGCCTAGGGCAGACCCGGCCAAAGGTATGTGTTCTGTGCTAGACACATGGAATGACTATGTAGTAGTCTCTGATTCCTTGGAGGGTCTTGCACCTGTAGGTGTGAAGAAGCCTAAGCCGGAGCCTCTAGAGATTCCGATTACTAACCCGGACGACCCGGTGGAGATAGAATCTAGCCCGGAGCCCCTCAAGAGGAAGAGGGCTCTCAAGAGTGATATCTCTGCATAGCCCTCCAAAAGGCTACGCGGAAGATTGTAGGGAAGCGTGGGAGTTTGGATGCACTCGCCGCTAAACTTTCCTTGGGTAAACAACTTTTGACTTGTTGTTTACACCACTTTTCTTCTTGATGTACTTGTCTAACTGTTTGTCATATTGCAAGGGGAAGTGAAACAGTTTTTGTTGCTCCTACCACTCCGGCCGCGCCCGTTGATATTCCAATGCCCCCACATGTGGCTGAAACGGCGCAAGCGTCAAGCGTACAGGGTGGGAGGTCAACTGCCGGGGCGGCGGAGGTGCAGGTGGAGGTTGAGGCCGCAGAGCCTAAAGTGATGGAGGGTGGTGAGGTGATGGTGGAACTGGTTGAGGAGGTTGTTGAGGATGCTCCACAGGGGGCTTATACAGCAGAGCCGGCACCCGGGGGTGCGGTCGAAGGATCTGGGGAGAGCCCTTCTGCCGAAGGGTCCCCAATCCGCCCGGACAAAATGTCACACCCCGGATTTCCAGCCAAACCTCGGTGGGCCCGAGTGGGGAGTAATGTGACGTAAGTTGATGATATCATAGTCAATTGACACAGCACAACGGAAGTCTTGGAGTTTAAAATACTATTACAAACCAAAATGTCCAATGTACGAAAATAATACACAGACGACTTGTAATGAAAGATCCACAGGCGAATCATAAAATATACAAAAATGTGTAACAGACTTTAGGACAGATCTAAGGATTTACAAGATCCTCTTATATCACTACCAAGCAGCTTCCAGCCTATTTCGTATTGTACCTGCAACTTAGTCTTTTGAAAATACGTCAGCTTTCGCTGGTAAATACAATTAACTGACTCATTTAGAAAACATTTCAAAAATAGATTTAAGTGCGCAGGTCACGAAAAATCTTTTATAACTTCGGAAAGTTATACTTATAACCTTGTTAACAGATTCACATGCTTGTCAATACATATGGGGCCTAGTACAGAGACCGAGACATGATTAACTGACACACCACTTATGAACCCATGTAGGAGTTATCCCCAACTTGTGGGTAAAAATATTTTAGCATTCGCATCTGTCGGGTGTATGCCTACACCCCATGCTTTGGTCGTGGCCATTAGTAACTTAAATGAGCCGAGGATATCCAGGTTACGGTCGTTAACCCCCAATGTTTACGTTATCAAACAAAACTAATCAAAACGGAATATGCGGATTTACTAGCCACAATCCGGCATTCGATTGATCCCTTTTCTGACCAAGCGGTAATAATTTACCGTAACCCAAGCCCGTATAGGGAAAATAAGTCAAGAGTATTTACCTGAGTTAGCACTTGATTTAAATGCAAGTTTATATTAACTCAGCCGTTTAATCAATTAGATAAGTGCAGATAGCATTTACTGGAAGGCTTTAGTCTGGAATAATGGCATAAGCTAACCAATTATAATGTTAACGGTCTTATTTAAGTCATGGACTTAGACCGATTAGGTTTAAAGGATCAAAACGGTACAATGCGCTAGATTAAGCGATGACCGGATAGAATGCAGTTTAAACCTAACAAGTATTTAGACTTGTATAACATGGGTAAACAATCATCATTCTGGAATTTGAGATTAAAATGATAGGGTTAAACCCGTTTCGAAACTTGTTACATATACTTAACTGTACGCATATAAGCGATATTGGGTAACCGGGTGAGTCATGAACAAGTTCTATATGTCACTATACTTTAAATAATTTGTAATATCAGTAGGATATCAACTTATATGCCCGTTGAGGTATTAAAACGAAACTACGCCTTATAAGGCGTTTTGACCATTATATGTCGTATAAAAGGCTCTTGCATGTATTCTAATGCTATGATCATAAACATTTTGGAAAAATACTTAATTTGTGATATATTATCAGTAAGAAGTCACACATAAGTGTAGTTTATGGTTTAGGACCAACTATGCACCAAAAGGGCATTTTGGTCTTTTAAAAGTATATTTTACGATATTACAATAAAACTTAGTTTATGATCAAAATATTAACATCATAATATGTTAATTATATTAACATATCAGTAGGTAATTCATTTGCAAGTTTGTTGTTGATTAAAACCTTGTTTTATGTAAAAATGGCATTTTAGTCAAATATTGACATTTAGCGGAACTTGTGCATAAACTCAGATTATGATTATGATTATGATCATGTAATATAACCTCAAAGGGTTATGCTACATTGTATTACGATCATAATATGACCATAATTCAGTAGTAAACCCTAATCTAAATCGGGTCAGAATCGAAAGTCAAAGCAGAAGTCAAACTTCGTGACTTTCGGTTGTGAACCGACCCTAGGACTAAAATAACGGATCGAACATGTTCCCACATGTTCTAATAATTATTTCCAACTTGTTTAAGTGTCAAAAACATATTTATAACACATATAAACTCATATTATAATATTTATAAAATCTGACCCGTTTGACTTTTTAAAACATCAACTTTGACCCGTCAATTGACCTAGTAAACGTGATCCTTAGGAGATGCCCTTTTAGGGATTAATACCTTTCTAATTACGATCACTTAGCCATGTTCATTTCGAACAATGGCTGGACCATAATGGTCTTAACCGAAAGTCAAGGTATTTGTCGAAAATGCTTGACTTTTTTGGGTATTAAAAGCCTATAAAAAGAAAAGAGCAGAGATGGAACACTTACAAGTGATCCAATTGAAACTTAGAACTCAAAGAGAAGCTCCTAAATGGTCAGGAACTTCCAAGAGTGTAATAGAGAGGAGAATAGTGAATGATTAAGGAATGAGTATACTTAGTGGGCTACTTATAGCGCAAGAAGATGTGTGAAGATGAAGCCAGGTGTTAGAGGTGTTGTAGGATCTTCACAGGTGTCAAGAGCTGCAAAGGTGTGGAAATTTGTAGGCTAGGTGGCAGCTTGACATAAAATTGGGGTTTTGACACATTTTAGTCCCTCAAAATAGTTTTATGAAATGTCATGAATTGTCCCTTGACTTTTATTCCATGACATAATGACACAACTAGTTCTTTTCGTTCAACACAAGATGTATTGAAGAAGAGTATGAATAACCGAACATTAACGGGGGTAACACTAGGTGTTTTTACGACTTATAAGTTTTTACTAGCTTAACACGTATTAGATACGAATAATTATGGTTTCATGGGTTAAATTACCCAAATTAGTAAGTTAAAGGTTGAGTGAAGGAGCGGAATGCTCAAGGATGGTAAATCAAAAGATATCGTCTCAACCGAGAGACGTTCGGGTCTAAAGGTGGCTTGATTAAACAAGTAATATGAAAATATCAAAGTCTAGGGGCCTTTGAGTCATTTACTGAAAGTTAAAATGCCGAAAAATAGAAGGTTCAGGGGTTCGCCGTAGGCTACGGTCGTCCGACCGTAGCTTACGGTCAGTTATAATTATTTTCAGCATCTTAGACCGTAGCCTATGGTCCTAGACAGTAGGTTACGGTTAGGTATAAAAAAAATTGTGAATTTTTGACTTGTTTTAGGTTATTGAGTGGTTAACTCATTTGAGGTATTGTCCAAGGGCGTGTACACGTGTCAGTATATTACCGGACGCGAATTTTACGAGGTGTTACACGAAACTCCGGGTGATTATTATTATATGTCTTATACTGAAGGTCGTTCTGATGAGATCCACACCCCTATGTGGAAGCTGAAGAAGGGAGATGACTTCTCTCACTGGCCGGCACGCCGTGAGTGGTTTAAAGGTGTGTTCCCCAATCAAAGGTGCGCGCGTGTGCTGAGCAGAGTCATGAACAAACTTACCACGAGTACCTCCAGGTAGCAGCTAGCTCCGCCTCCAATACACAAAATTATCAGGGAGTGGCGGAGCATGCATAAAGAACAAGAAGCATTTGAAGCTGCCAAAGTGGATCTGGTCCAGGAGCGAGCCCAAGTGGTTATGCAAAAATCAGAGCTAGAGGCGGAGAAGGCTAAATTTGCCGGAGCTCAACGGACTGAAGAATGGCCCGTGCTAGGGTTTGGAGGAAGAAGGTCGAAAGCTCCGCTGCCATGCTGGCGGAGGAGCACAAACTATGTAGGGAGGCTTGTGAAAGTAATAATAATGAGAAAAAATCTTTAAGGGATGAGGTGGTCCAGATTCACGGAGAGGTAGAGCGCATGAAGAAGGAGAAGGAGGCAGCTTCTGCTGCGGCCGCGGAGGCCAGGACGCACCGCGAGCACAGTGAGCAGCAGGAGGTAAAAATTTACCATGTATTTATTTTGTATTGATCCATAGGTTGTCAGGCTAACCTTTTGTACGTAACCAGGTGGAGGCTTGCGCCACTCTGGAGGGTGCGAAGAAGGATCTCCAGGTGGCCTTGGTGGAAAAAAGCTGAACTGCAACGCAGGCACCTGGAGGATAAGGAGAGGCTACGATTGGCAGAGGCTAAGGTAGGTGCGGGCGAGAAAAAACTAGAAGATTCTGAAGCCGCCCGCGCCATCTCTTCAAGTCTGGTGGAGTCGCTGACCAACAAAATGTTGTGGATGCAACAGCATGGAGTTGTCAATGTAAGTTCTCCGTTGTTAATTGATCGCTTGGTCTTGATTCTCATCGTGTTGTTCTTGTATTGCAGATTGCGAACTCTATCCTTAATTCGGTAGAGTTGGACGGTTCAGTGGCCAAGCTGATGGTCACTGCGCGCTATGATGGCTACGCGCAGGGCTACGCTGAGTGTGCACACCATGTCACTCATGCGCTGGACATTCAATGAGATACTAGCCGCGCTACCACTCATGGAGTCGATACCGAAGCTGCCTTCTCCAGGCCAAGCGTGAGTATGACCGTCTTCAACTCCCGGTTATGGATTTGGTGAGCGAGGTGCTCCAACATGACGACTACATCGATCGCCTAAAAGATATATTTCCGGAAGTAGCCGAGGCCGAAGGGAGTGAAGAGTAGGGTAGGATGCTGATTGTAATATCTTCAATGTAACTGCGCATTTCACATTGATGTATATATTTTTATTTCAATGATTGATGTTTTTCTTTCAAGTTACAATATTTGCGTGAAGATAACGACTTTGTGTAGGTAGAGCGAATAAAACTGGTAATGAACTCGTGTATGAACATCCCCTCCCATGCCATGTTGTATCCTGGTGTTTTCGCATAGACCCAAAGTGGTTTCACGCATTTGTAACAAAACATCTTGATAAAGAAATTCATGTATCCATTGTCTTTATTAACAAAAAGACATAAGATCCATGTACATAGTAGACAATAAGATGATAGGTTTGCTAATTTACATGTAGCACCTCCTTAGCTGTTGCGCATTCCAGGTCCTAGGAATGTTTGTGCCATCCAAACATTTGAGGGTGTACGCACTCTTTCCTAGGACTTCATGGATAATGTAAGGGCCTTCCCACTTGGGTGCAAGTTTTCCAGGACTTTCAGCGTTGGACGCTTCATTGCCGCGTAGAACGAAATCGCTAGGTAGGAAGGTATATATGCGGACTCGCGCGTTGTAGTATTTCTCGAGCTTGGACTTGTACTTTGCTTCGTTGATTGCGGCATTTTCAAGCCTTTCTTCAAGGAGGTCCAAGTCAAGTCTGCGCTCGTCTTCATTATTCTGGTTTTGCACAGCTAGCATGCGTGGTGATGGGAGGCCTATTTCCGCGGGAATCACTGCCTCCGTACCATACACCAGGCTAAATGGAGTTTCGCTGGTGCTGGTTTTTGGCATGGTTTGCTGAGGCTAAAGGATACTTGGCAACTCATCTACCCAGCCTCTCCACGCCATCCCCAATCTCGTCTTGATCCCTTCAACGATACTCTTGTTTATGCTTTCCATTTGGCCATTCCCTTGGGGATGCGTGATCGAAGTGAACACATGTCCGATATGCATTTCTTCCATCCACCGTTGTAGTTCTTCAGCGGAAAAGTTGAGGCCTTTATCACTGACAATGCGTAGGGGTAGCCCAAAACGGCAGATGATATGCTCCCAAATGAATTTACGCTCTACGGTTGATGTGGTGGATGCAAGGGGCTTTGCTTCTACCCACTTGGTGAAGTAATCAACGGTTACGGTTATGAACTTCACCGCGCCTGGGGCATCTGGGAAAGGTCCCCACCATATCGATTGCCCATTGTTGGAAGGGCCATGCTGTAGTCACTGGGATCAAGGGATTCTTGGGGTGCAATGTCTTTGGCGCATGGCGCTGGCATGATGCGTATTTCCGCAGCGTTTCGATTGCATCTAAGTGCATGTCATGCCAATAGTAGTCGGCGTTCATGATCTTTGCAACGACCATGCGCGGACCGGTGTTAATTCCGCATAACCCTTCATGTATTTCACGGATCAAGTATTGTGCGTATTGCGGGTCAACGCAGCAGAGAAATGGTCTAAGGTATGACTTCCGGTAAAGGATACTGTCCGCCATTTCGTAGTTGAGTGCCTTGTTCTGGACCTTTCTTACTTCCGCCTTGTTTTCGGGAGGGTCCCGTATTGCAAGAACATGATTATGGGAAACATCCAGGAAGGAGCCCCCATTTCGATGATGTTTACTTAACACAAAGGAACTGAAGAGTTCTTGAGCACCTCAATGCGCACTACACGCGCAAGGTGCTTGAAGCTTGTAGCAGCCAATTTGTTGAGCGCGTCGGCATATTTATTCTCGCTTCGGTTGACATGGGTTATTTTGAAACTTTGGAATTTGGTTATTAAGGCTTGCGCCTGTTCAAGATACAGGATCATCATTTCGCCCTTTGCATCATACGATACTTCACACAGATGGCCGGTTTGGACAAAATTTGGCAAGTGATAGTTCGTGAGAACTGTTATCACATGGCCGGATAAATATCAACGCAACCTGCGGGATGCGTGGACTAAAGCTAGAGAAAACTTTTCCATCATAGGATATCTTGTCTCCGGATCAGTTAGCATTTTGTTGACGTAGTAGATTGGAGTTTGAACTCTACTCGCTCTCCTAACAAGACTGCGCCCAGAGCGGTATCTGATGCGGAAAGTTAAAAAATCAGTGGCTCGTTCTTTTGCGGTGCTATGAGCGTAGGTAGCTGAATCAAGCACTCTTTCATTTATGTGAAGGCTTTCTCCGAATCGGAGTCCACTAAAACTTATTATGCTTTACACAATTCCACAAAGTGCTATTGAATGGGAAGGACTTCTGTCACACCCTGACCCACAGCGGAAATGGTAGTCGGGGCATGATTGAGTTTTTATCAAAGCTCGTGACATTTACTATAATAAAGTTTCATATTTATTATTTCCAATTTAAAGGAAAAATTACAACAATCATACAAGCACAACAATATTCATGATCTCTTTATATTTCTTTTAAGGCAATTTCCTATGTGTTCCTTGCTTTAACCTGTCCACCTATATCATGTGTAAAAAAATAGGTTTTTGGGTCAACAAAAGTTAGCGAGTGAATCTTATTTAAACATTTGAAGGAATTAGTTATTTTGGTTATTTAAATAAAAATGTGCATAAACCAAATATGAGCAAACGCATATGTAAATCTAACCACAAACCACATATTATCAATCAATGCACACACAAGCATGACAAATGATGAAACAATGAGATCAAGGCTCAATCAAACGGAGCCGATCTAATGAGCCACCTGATGCTCAACTCGTCTCCAACAAGGAACTGATGGGCCTAATGAATGAATTGCACGCAACTGACAAAAATGTAAACAACGAACAACATTCACATCACACGTTAGATCATACAATGGTAATAGCACAAGTGTTTCGAATAAAACGAAATATATGGAACGACACATGATACACCCCAAAATATGAATAAAAAGGGGAATTTGTAAGGATTCACTCACAGTGAGTGCGTTTCCTTGATCGAAGACGAACGCGAATTTGGGATTAAACAGGTGAAGGAAAACTAACCTAAAATAATAACGCAATAAATAGATAAATTCTAATAAAATTAATATTTTTAATTTATGCTTTTTATTAGATTTTTAGGTTAATGGGGTAATTGATACAAATTTTTAAAAGCTTAAAAACCTTATTTTGAGGTATTTTTAACTAATTTTCAAAGAAAATAAAAAGGATTTTAATTAAAAAAATTACCCTTTTTCTAAGGGTTGACTGGTCAACGGCCGGTTCAACCGGTTTAATTATTGGGAGCGTGCGAGGTTCGAACTCGTGACCTCTCGTATACGTGCACGCAACTCTACCAACTAAGCTACGTGTCTAACCCGAAATAAACCCCTATTTTAATTACATATATATACTAATTAGTCTTAGCTTTATTTTGGTTTTATTTTAAAAAGGTTTTTTATTTCAAAATGCTTACAACCGCTGCTTAGACCTGGCTCGAACTCGCGACCTCAGACATGCGTTGCACACAGCCCTACCAACTGGGCCGTGTGACTAACCCGGCATAGACCAGATATTTATTTTATTTATATACTTACTCGGTTAAAGCATGTTTTATTTAATAAAAAGATTTGTTATAAGAACGGATCGTTGTACGTAATGAGACTCGAACCCGGGTATCTCTGCTCGTGTTGCACACAGTTCACCACCGAACTGTTGTCTAACCCGGTAATTCTTAGGATTTTTATTATATTAATATACGTTTAAAACTTCATCTTCTTCACAAGAAGAAGCACAGAACCTGACTGTTATGTAAAACCATTTGATTTTCTTTGATTTGATCAGCATACATAAATTAAATTTGCAAAAGAATAGATTTATACCGAACAGGAGAGGGTTCTGACTGAAGATTCCAGCGATACTCCGGCGGTTACCTAAAATTTTCCGGCGACTTGCGGCGAGGTTTCAGAGAGAGTTTGGGAGAAACAGAGAGTAGTGAGCGAGTTTCTGAATAGGTTGGGACTGCTATTTATAGGCGAATGGGAGTTTAATTTTGGATTTCAGTTACAACAGTTTTTGGTCAACAATTTGATTACCACATTGATTTATAACTGAAATGTGTTATGATTGAGTCATAATGTGTGATTTGAAAACGGTTTCAGTGGTTTAATTCACGATTGAAACAGATTGAATGAGATTTGAGAGTTACAGTCGCTGATTTTTGGGCGGCTGTTCTTGATTTGATTTAAATGATTTGTTTTAGTATAAGATTTATTTGTTGCCACCTAAATTCACAAGGGTGCGTGTAATCTAGTGGTGTAGAGTGTTTTGTGTGGGTGAGGACCCTGGTTCGAAACCCGTAGTCCACACCCCCTTTTTTGTTATTTTATTATTATTATTTTTTTAAACTTTTATTTATTGGTTTTATTTTTTATTCCTTTATTTATTTAATATATTAATTACCTAGTTTATTTATCAACCATAAAAATTAACTAACACAATTTATAGAATGAATAATGCGAAGCGAAACATTTAATAGATTCTTGAATTTAAACGGAGCGGGTTTTTGGAACTCGTTTTATGATGAATGTTACAGTATCCCCTACTTTTAGAAATTTCGTCCCGAAATTTAAGTAGTAGGTGTAACTAGAGATAGATGTGGGTATTTTTCACATATTGAGTCTTCGCGTTCTCAAGTACACTCAGGTCCTCGTTTTGTACTCCTAAGGTAATCTAATTATCCGAAAGATTTCGTCTTAAACATTTCTTACTGAAGTCTATGATTTCTACAGGTTATCCTTCGAGATGCGTCGATCCAGAAATATAAGTATCTTTTAACAGAAAAAAGGGAGGTGTGATGTTTGGATTTTGATTGAGGCGGTAACGTTCCTAGTAAGGGTTGAATACCCTGCTACAGGAATCGCTTTTTGATGTCTAAGATGAGAAACGTTGATACACAGAGTTGATTGACTGGATATGATCTCATGCATAAGAGTTTTGAGAGAATTGATGCGTTGAAAAGATAAAGTTATATCACAAGACAAGAACTTCGACCATGACGATATTAAAATCTACACGGAACTTCTCGTAACCGCCTGACAATGCTTTTGATCCTTTGACGAGAATACTTATATATAGGAAGTACCAGCAGCATATCCACCATATTCTTGTCAAATTTTCATTAGCTTTGTCAGTAAGTTATGATTAGTTCTATGTGACTCTAAAATCTACAAAACATAAACAAACACAACAGCCAAAGCTTGGGTCTCAAATCTGAAAGAATACATGACTGAATGACGATGGTACCTCTCTCGTTTGTTATGATGAAGGGGTCAGTCTATGAAAAAGTGAGACACGACTCAACTTCCTTTAATGATGAGGCGAGGTACGTCGTGATGTTATGACATGAAATTTTTAATCAATGAATGAAATAAAATAATGATATCAATTAACATTAAAATTCTTGAATACATAAATTCCCAAATTAAAACAGGAATACACAAAGATTAAGATTTATAGATAACATTAAAAACTAAACGGTTGGAGCTGAGTCTTGACTCTTGGTGATGGAAGGCTAGTTAGGTTGCTCGTTTGCAGCGTTATTATCTTCTACTGGATTAGCGTTGATGTTGTAAACTCTTCCTCTCACTGATGGTGGTGCTGGGTTTGCTTGATTTACTTGGTTATCAGGGTTTGCTTGAGCTTGGGCGTTTATGATGTTAACCAATCTAGGGCACACAGTTCACCACTGGAGTGTATGTCTAACCCGGTAATTCTTAGCATTTTTATTATATTAATATACGTTTAATACTTCATCTTCTTCACAAGAAGAACCCAGAACCTGACTGTTATGTAAAACCATTTGATTTTCTTTGATTTGATCATCATACATAAATTAAATTTGCAAAAGAATAGATTTATAGCAAACAGGATAGGGTTATTATTCTGACTGAAGATTCCGGCGATACTCCGGCGGTTACCCAAAATTTTCCGGTGACTGGCGGCGAGGTTTCAGAGAGAGTTTGGGAGAAATAGAGAGTAGTGAGCGAGTTTCTGAATAGGTTGGGACTGCTATTTATAGGCGAATGGGAGTTTAATTTCGGATTTCAGTTACAACCGTTTTTGGTCAACAATTTGATTACTACATTGATTTATAACTGAAATGTGTTATGATTAAGTCATAATGTGTGATTTGAAAATGGTTTCAATGGTTTAATTCATGGTTGCGAGATTGAATGAGATTTGAGAGTTACAGTCACTCATTTTTGGGCGGCTGTTCTTGATTTGATTTAAATGATTTGTTTTAGTATAAGATTTATTTGTTTCCACCTAAATTCACAAGGGTGTGTGTAGTCTAGTGGTGTAGAGTATGTTTTGTGTGGGTAAGGACCCGTGTTCGAAATCCGTAGTCCACACCCCCTTTTTGTTATTTTATTATTATTATTTTTTAAAAAAACTTTTACTTATTGGTTTTATTTTTATTCCTTTATTTATTTAATATGTTAACTACCTAGTTTATTTATCAACCATAAAAATTAACTAACATAATTTATAGAATGAATAATGCGAAAGCAAAACATTTAATAGATTCTTGAATTTTAAACGGAGTGGGTTTTTGGAACTCGTTTTACGACGAATGTTACAACTTCATCGCGTGGTTGGCCAAGAACCTGTTCAGCGCAGCCAATCGCCCTGCCAACTGTTGCATTTCTTTGATGGTTGAGGGGGAAGACATAGGCTGAATCGCTTCCACTTTCTCGGGATTGACTTTGAAACCTTCACGCGTGACGATGAATCCAAAAATTTGCCTTCTTCCATTCCAAACGAGCACTTACTGGGTTCAGCTTCAGATTTGCTTTGCGCAAGGATGCAAACGTTTTCTGAACGTTCGTCAACATCTTCTCCTCATCCGAGCTCATGATGACCTGGTCATCAATGTACACTTCTACGGTTTCGCCAATGTCGTCTCGAAGACATGGTCCATTAAACACTGATATGTGGCTCCCGCGTTGCGCAATTCAAAGGGCATCTTTGTGTAGCAAAAGATTCCCTTGTCAGTGCGGAATGCAGTTTTGTTTTCGTCCTCTTTCTTCATTTGTATCTAGTGGTAGCCTTTATAGTAATCAAGAAAGCATTTCCACCTGAATGAAGGGAGGGAGTCCACCTTAGGACATTGTCACACCCCGGATTTCCAACCCAAATCCCTACACCGGTGGCCCCGGGTGGGGAGTATCGTGACATCAGTTGATAGCATCGTAGTTAATTAAACACGGCACAGCGGAAGTCTTGGAGTAATATTACTATTACAAACCAAATGTTCGAAATACAAATAACATACAAGCTCATAATAGAAGATCCACAGGCGAATCATAAATATACAAAGAAAGAATATAAAACAGACTTTAGGGCAGATCTAAGGATTTGTAAGATCCTCTTATTCACTACCGAGCAGCTTCCGGCCTATTTCGTATTGTACATACAAGCTTAATCTTTTTGAAATACGTCAGCTTTCGATGGTAAATACACCCGACTAACTCATTTTGAAAACATTTTTAAAATTAGATTTAAGTGCACAGGGAACAAATCTATTATAACTTGGGAAAGTTACTTTGTAACCTAGTTAACAGATTCACATGTTTGTCCATACATACAGGGCCCAGTACAGAGACCAAGACATGATTAAATACACACCACTTAGAACTCACAGAGGAGTTATCCCTAAGGTCTTGGGTAATTTGCATTTGAGCGTCTGTCAGGTGTATGCCTACACCCCGCGCTAAGGTCATGGCCATTATCTAATGTAATGAGCCGAGGATATCCAAGACATGGTAATTTAACTCCCGATGTTTAAGTTATCAAACAAAACTGATTAAAACAGAATATGCGGATTTACTAGCCACAATATGGCATTCGATTGATCACATTTCTGACCAAGCAGTAAGAATTTACCGTATCCCAAGCCCGTATAGGAAAAATAAGTCAAGAGTATTTACCTGAGCTAGTCTAGATTTAGAAATGCATGATTTCATATCTCAGCCGTATCCAGATTGAATTAAGTGCAGATAGAATTTACCGAAAGGCTCTAGTCTGCATTATGGCATAAGCTAACCAATTAAATACTAACGGTCTTATTTAAGTCATAGACTTAGACCGAGTAGTGTACATGATCAAAACGTATAACGCTTGATTAAACGATGATCGGATAGAATGTACTTTAAACCCAACAAGTACCTTGACTTATATTTTATGGGTAAACAATTAATATTCTGGATTTTGAGTTTAAAATGATAAGGTTAAACCCGTTTCGGTTAATTTCCGTAAAATGGTTACATATACTTAAACATACACATAAGCGATATCGGGTAACCGGATAAGTCATGGACAAGTTCTATATGCAATTAAATCAGATGTAATATCAGTAGGATATCAACTTTTATGCCCGTTATGGTTTTAAATTGAAACTATGCCTCATAAGGGCGTTTTGGTAATATCATACCATATCAAAGGAACTTGAATATAATTTAATGTTATAATTATAAGTATTCTGAAAAGAAAATAACTTATTTATGATATAATGTCAGTAGGAGTTTAATTACATGTGTAATTTATCTTTTGTGACCAAACTATGCACCAAATGGGCATTTTGGTTATTTTACACATAGTTTATAAATTATTTGGGATTCTGAGTTTATAACATGTACCCCACTGTAAAAATGTTTAAAATAAGTTTTTAAATCAGTAGGTAACAAGTCTTGGTCAATTAATATGGTTTAAAACCATACTACGCGCCGAAACGGCGCTTATGTCGTAAAATGGCGTTTTATGCGATGATTTATGAAAACTGATGTTAGGGTCATATTAAATGTTTTAGATATGTTATTTAATATAACATATCAGTAGGTAAAATATTTACCTTGGAAAGAATTGATTAAACCATTTTATGAGCCAGAAGGGCTAAATCGTCATTTATCGACATAATTCAAGGACCTGCTTGTAAACTCAGTTTATAATCTGATTTACCATCCCAAATAATCATACTTATAATATTACATCAGTAGGAAACTCATTTTCAAGTTCATTATCATTTAAAACCTTATTTTATGCAAAAAGAGCATTTTAGTAAAAAATGGCATATTGCGGAACTTGCGCATAAACTTGGATTCTGATTATGATCATGTAATATAACCTCATAGGGTTATGCTACATTATATTATGATCATAATGCAACTTTAGATCAGTAGCTAACTAATCTAAATCGGGTCAGAATCGAAAGTCAAAGCAGAAGTCAAACTTCGCGACTTTCGGTTGCGAACCGACCCTAGAACTGAAATTGACGAGCCGAACATGTTCTTACATATTCTAATAACTATTACCAACTTTTTTAAGTGTCAAAACAGATTTTATAACATATATAAGATCAATTTATGATTTTAACTTTGACCCGTCAATTGGTCTAGTAAACCTGATCTTCAGGAGGTGCCCTTTATAGGGATTAACACCTACCTTACTACGATCACTTAGCCATGTTCGTTATGAACAATGGCTGGACCATAATGGTCTTGACCGAAAGTCAAAGCGTTTTCCGCAAAACGCTTGACTTTTGGCTATAAAAGCATATAAACGAAAATGCAAGAGCAAGGAACACTTACAAGAGGTTCCTAGAATGCAAGAGAACTAAGTTGGATGATCCTTTCAGTTAGGAACATCCAGAGGAGGGAGAAGAGTTATGAATAAGAAAGGTGCAAGTTCAAATGGTGGACTTGGAACCTAATTATAGTTGGAGAACTCAAAGGAGGTGGTGTCAGGTGTTTAGGGTGTAAGAGGAAGCTTACAAGTGTCCCAAAACGTGGCATAGCTGTTTGGGAAGCCATGGTTTCAAGAAAGTCGTTTTTTTTGGCACTTATGTATGGAGGCCAAGCAAACTTTCTGCAGACACAGGCCTCTCGCACCCCGCGAGAGGCCAGGCCTTAGCCTCTCGCGCCCCGCGAGCACCCCATGATAGATTTCAAATTTTGTCACATTTAGCCCCTCAACTTATTAAACCCCCTTTTAACCTTCTAAAACACCTTTTTGGTATATTTAGCCCTCCGTAGCCAATATTTGGCATATCCGGGATTATGCCCGGACATTGTCGAGCTCTCGGTTCGTTAAAAGGTCACTCAGAGGTATAAATTAACATGTTGACACTTTTAGTCCCTCCATTATCCAACTTTCACATATTTACATAATTGAACCCTCTCATCCAACAAATGGCACATATGAGAGTTAGGACTTCGTAAAAGATCACTCAGAGGCTTATTATAAGCATATTGATTCCGATGTCACTCAGAGGTTGGGCATATTGACATATCAGTCACTCAGAGGCCAAGTTTTAAGCATGTTGACATATCAGTCACTCAGAGGCTAATGATCTAAGCATGTTGACATATCACTCACTCAGAAGCTGTTTCAGACCGTCACTCAGAGGCTCAGTTTGAGCATGTTGGCGCCTTTAGTCCTTATTGGTCTTTAATAGACTATATTTAAAATACAACACGTGTCACTATATTATTGGACACGATTTTACAGGGTGTTATAGACATGCCTTGTTCAGATCTTTAAAAATCGACGCACATGCGCTTGTGTTTCTGGACCATGACTGGGTTGGCTACCCATGTCTAATAGCGTACTTCTCTGATGATGCCGACTTGGAGGAGCTCTGAAACTTGCTCGTTCAGTGTGCGAGTTTTTCAGGACCAAAATTGCGCTTCTTCTGAACGATAGGCTGAACTGAAGGGAATGTGTGTAGTGTGTGCTCAACAATTTCCCTCGGTACCCCTGTATATCCGCTGGCGACAGCGAATCTACATTGCGACAAGTAGTTTTACGGATCTTGACTGCGGGTCATGGCGGTCCTACAGCACTGTTTGTTCTGGGTACTTGTTGTTTAGTACCCATTTCTTTGGCTCGCCATTGGATGATGACTTCGTAGCTTCGTCGGGGTTCCTCTTCGAAGGACATGATCTCCTTCCTCGCATACATGATGGCCACCCCGGTTTCTGTTGGAAAACCGTAGGCAGCATGAGGAGTGGAAGTGATGATGCTGAACTCTCTTTGGGCGCGCGCCATCAACACGTCATGGCGTGATGTAGCGGGCATGACCATGAAGTTGACCAAGACCGTGCGCGAGTGTCGGCCATTGAAAAGAGTTACCGGAAATGAGATTTCACCTAGTGGAAAGACGGCTTCATTGTAGAAATCGTCAGTGGGAAGTCGACCGGCTCCAAGCGCGCCTTGTCTACTAGGTCCAACTGTTGGAAGCACTGTTCATATATGATGTCCATAGAGCTTCCCGGGTCTATGAACATGTAATCGGTGTGATAATGGCCGAAGATGCCAGTAATCACGAACGGACGGTCCTCTTGCAGGCCCCCGGGGACTACGGGAAGATGACATAGTTACTCGCGCCAGTGAGGCGTACAACTCTATTGATGACAGCGCTTGCGCGACGGGCCACCTTGGATCATATGAACAGATGCCTTCATCTTCTTGTTACTCGGGCCTTCTTCGCCTCGAGTAATTTGGCGCACCTCCTTGCGCACGTTTTGAAGTAAGTGGTGAGCTTCCCACTTTTCAGCGCCTTCTCGATATCCACGCGCAAGGACATGCAGCTGTTGGTTGTATGATCCGTATCTTTGTCATAATCACAAAAAAGGTTGGGGTCTTGACCTTTTTTGTTGCGCATCGGTGGTGGTTGTTTGAATTGGTGATCTTCCGTGCTGAGCACCTCCGCCGGTGTTTTCGTCAGTGGTGTCCACTGACGATCACGATTATCCTGCTTGATTGCTCTTTAAGTAGCAATCATATTTATGGTCGCGCGCGGGCGTCGACCGGTGAGTAGGATGGATTTTAGTTGGACTCCCTCCAATTCTTCTTATTCTTCTTCGGTGAGTAGGATGGATTTTAGTCATGAACATCTGGCTTGCGGACGATATTGGGGGAGGGGAGGTCTGCTGGAGTTTAGGTTGTGCTCCGTCTACGCGTAAACCTCTGCTGCCGCCATCAGTTTCTCCCAACTCTTTGGGAGGCTAGTAGTTCTCGACAAGACTTTGATCATCTCGTCGCAGCGGACAGCGTATTTAAATTGTGCATGAATCAGGTCTTCGTGCACGTCTCCAATCTCCAGCACTTCTTTATTGTAGCGGGTGATGAAGTCTTCAAGGATTTCATCGTCACGCCGCCAGATGTTC
Source organism: Scalesia atractyloides (assembly GCA_947069175.1). NCBI lineage: Eukaryota > Viridiplantae > Streptophyta > Magnoliopsida > Asterales > Asteraceae > Scalesia > Scalesia atractyloides. The sequence goes on along the minus strand of CAMTDV010000020.1, from coordinate 66,651,629 downwards.
ATGACGTCAGAGGAATCTTTGACGTACCGCCGTTTTTGGCTGAAGTGGGTCAAGAACTTGTCTTTGAGGTCGTTCCATGATGTGAGCTTACCCACGGGTAACGTTGTTAAACCATAGGCGCGTAGCGCCTGTAAGGGTTTGAACAAACAAGTGAACCACATGGGCTGCGTCCAGCCTCCGATTAGACCTGCGCCTATGAATAGGCACATGTGGTCATCTGGGTCTGTCAACCCATTGTACTTTCACACGTTGGAGGGAAATTTTGCGCGCTCCAGTGGTGCGAGCGCGATCTCCTTGATGAACTTTGAGTATTTGGCTGCTTCAGCCGGCCTGTAGATCAGGTTATAATTGACTCCGCCTCCGGGTTGTAGACAAGCCGTGGCGCAGACTTGTAAGCAGCATAATCTTTGGGTAGTCGATGAAATACACTGGTGCTATCACCCTCGCCATATGTTCGATCCTCCTCACGCTGGGTGTCCCGCCCCTCTATAGGACGCGGGCCCAGCCGTGAGTGGATGGACGCTCACCTATGAGTGTGAAACTCATGTTTAGGCAGCGAGTGAGAATACTCCGTCTCCCTGGTACGAGGGCGTGATGGGACACTCGTCCGGCCGGCGAGTCACAACTGAGTACTCGTGGTGCAGGCGAAGCGTGCACATGAGTAGTTGGTGGCTGCGCCGGCGCAGCGGATGCATTTGTTTGTTCGCAGAGTTGCGCGTAGACGACATTCAGGGCCGCTTGAGATTTGATGTACCAAGACATCAGAGTCCCACCCGGGGGTAAGACTGATGTGAGTGGTACGCAGGGGGTCTCCATTGGAACTCCGGGAGTCACTGGGATGTTCACACGACCTGAGTCGTGATGAAAACCAGCATTTCCAGAAGGACTTTCTTCACTTGTCCGTCGGGTCGAAGGGCATGAACTGGGTCCTTGCTCTCAGCCCGAGGACCTCGTGGTGTGTTTGATGGAAAATCATCCATTTGGAAGTGAGGTTTGTGAAAAAACGAACGAGAAAACGGATGTAAGAGTGAGTAAAAAGCGGATGGCGCCAATGAAGAAACACCGGTTAACCACAAGGAATACCCTGGAATATTTGGGTTAAGCTCAATATTTTTGCATGAAAGGTTGTCTCTCGTTTGCTCTTCTGGGTGGTCTCACTTCAGGCTATCTACAAAGTTAGCAACAACGTTAGCCTCATCATGGGAGAAAGGGGGAGGTTTTCTCTGTGACCACACTCCGGCGTGAGAATAAGTATTTGGTATTGCAAGTAGTAAGCAAGTAAGCTCAAAGTAGCATGCAATAGTATTGTGATTATGGATGTAGATGTAGAGGGTTTTACCTCGTGGTATGGTCCTTGTTTTATAGCCGAAGATAGGTGTGTTTAGGAGATTGGCTGATGGGCCTTGGGCCCGGCCCAGACAGGGATATCCATTCTGTCTCCTCTTCATTGATCATTAATGATCTCTAGCAGGAGGTGTGCTTTGTCGGATGTTGAATGGAGGCACGTGTCATGGCAGTTGTCCCTGGTGTCAGAACTGTCATCAACCGAAGTGAAGAATGTGTGACAGTCGCTGGCGTGAGTTTGGTTGTTGTACAGTCTGTCCTCTACATTACTGTTCATGCGACGCAGTCTGACATAACCCGGCCATTGGGTCATAGCTCTGCCACTTTGTACCCTTGTATGTAGTCAACGCCTCTTTGCGCTTTTCCCTTCCATGTGGCTTTCAGTGCTTTCTGGCCACCGCAGAGTTGTAGGGATAAGTCCTTTTGTTGCTCAAGACTATGAGTTGCTCTCATATTTGTCTTGTCCTTGTGCAAGGTTTTAGGACCGCGGCTAGAGGGTTGTTTGATCCGCGCATGGTCAAGGGACCTGCGCTTCTAGGTCTAACCGCCAAGTACGCAAGGTTCGTTGTGTAACCTACTAGTATTAAAGTTGAAGCACCCTTGTGCGTTGCGCGCAAGGTTTGTCTATCAGCACAGGGTCAAGGGACCTGCGCTTCCAGGTCTAACTTACCATTGCGCAGAAAGCGCAAAGTTCGTTGTGTGACCTGCTAGTTTCAAGAATGGCGCACCATTGCGCATTGCGCGCAAGGTTATTCTTGTGATCTGTTCATTATGAGGGTATGGCCCCTTGAGCAGGTGAAGAGTTTTTGGGACCATACCCACCACTAATTCAATTACACAACACACAAATGAACATGAATTTCTCAACAATTTCTTACGAAAAAAACATGCTTTGAATCATAACTTTAATGCAATGGAACTCCGATTTCACAATTCTAAATTAGAGTCATAAAAAATATTTGTATCAAATCAAAATCTGAATACGAATATCAAAGATATGAAACACACCTGTTTCGATTAATGATTGATTCAAATTAAGATTATACAGATCTAAAACAATAATTATAAAAAATCATACATTGATGCAATTAGAGATCGAAGAACCTTGTAGCAGAGAAGACGCTGAATGCTCATAGTTGTTAACATTCAGAACTAATCGCCATAGTTAAACCACGGTGCAGTCCCTAATCAGTCAACTGAACCCTAGAACTTGGGTAACAATCAATAAAGAATTAGCTTCTATCAAGTCAAGAACCAAAATACTTAAAACTCCAAAAAGGTGAAATCGTGAAGATCGATTATTGCAAAACACCAACAAATTCGGGAATGTAAAGCGAAATAAACAAAGGAATCTCGGATTGAAAGATCAAGTAAAGATACCTCGGAATATCGCTGGTGGACATGAGTAACATCTCTTGTTCTTGGATTTGTAAGACTGAACCGCCGACTTGCTGGGAAGAACTTGTTGTAGTATTAGGGTTTGTGAATGTGGCTGATGAAAGAAAAAGGGAAGCGTATGCTAGAAGAAATAGGGTCGCGTGAAAGAAAAGAGAAGAAAATTATTCCCGCTCAAACTTCTATTATCTTGCATAACACATCAACTAATTGAAGGCTTAAAAATATTACATGTGGCTAAGATAAGTATAGTAGATGCATTATATTTATCCAAATATTAATTATCAAATTCTGCTTGTCTCACAACTTTGCTATTCAATATAACGTACAATGATCAGGCGACTTCTAAGCTCTTAGATACAGATTTGTACCAGTTTTTCTCTCTCACACACAAATACCCAAATGCTTCTCTCTACACCGACCAATACACCCTTCCATCTCAGGCCATCACCGCAACGTATCTCTGGCCATCTGCCATCTGTTTTCGCATACAAAATGGTATTTTTATGTCAACCTAATATGTTTCATCCCATACCAATAAGGAAATAATTGTATATTTGATATGTTAGCTAACCGACTAACCTATCTAATCCCGTATTTTGCCACCTCTTCTCAAAGGTTTTGTAATAAACTTCATCCATACAAGAAAGATTAACAAACAAAAGGCCAATTGTTATCAAACAAAGGATGAGCGAGCCTTTTAATTACGGAATATTCATACGCTTCAATGAGTTTCCTTGGGCAACAATCATACAGTTTCATAATATGTGGGTGGTTTCATTTGATGTGGGTTCTGTAAGAAGATCTCATGCGCAATCCACTCTAGAACTCCCTATTTATTTGCTTAATATGGAGTATCCAATTTAGGTTTTTTATTATCTCAAATAAGTCAAGTAAAAAGAGTAGAAAATAAAAGGACTGGTTGAACAGGTGTATGGGGCAATATTTACAACATCGAGAAGGATTTTTTTATTAATGGGGACTAGATATTATGGGTCTTTTCGGAGGAAAGTTGGGAAATGGGAACATATTGTTATTTTCGGGAGATAATTGGACCGGGTTGGGAATGCTTAGTCATGTGTTGCCGAACTTGTTCAAGATGGTATATAAATACAGGGTTAACTTTATTTACGTCCCTTTAATTTTTAAAATTGTACCATTTTCCTTTCCAAACGTAACGCCAAGTCAAAAACTAAACAAACCTATGTTTAATGAAATGCAAAATGTTATTTTACAATTTTCTTTAATATCCATTTTTTTTAAAACCTGTATTATACCTACCCCTTTCAATCACCATTTCCCTCCATTCTTGAAGACGCTAACGGACAGCCAACCTCTATCAATCCTCAATCACTATTTCCTCCATTCTTGAACACGCTAACGGGTTGTGCAGGTGGGTTGTGTGATGGCTGGAGGTGAATCTGTTGCGACGGAGATAGTTGGAGATAGGTAGTTCGACGACGGAGGTGGATCTGTTGCGGCGGGTTAGCGTGAAGAAGATGGTCAAGGTTTTGTCAAGTGGAGGTGGATCTGGTGCGGCGAAGATAGGTTGTTCGATGATGAGGGAAGATTATGGTGTTCACCACCTGATTTGGCGAGAGATCTAGAACTGAAATGGTTGAGTACCGGAGTGGAGGTGGTCAGGTTAGGGTATGTTGTGTGGGTTGTGGGTTACAGGTTGCGAGTGGGTGACTGATGATGGTACCGGTGGTGACGGGTTACAGGTGGGAGGATAGAAAGGAGTTTTTTCAGGTAGAACCGCCGCCTACAACGGTGTAATGTTTGTATATGGTGGCCTAGGGTCTCCGATCACCAAATGTCGCAAAGCAGGCAACAGTGACGATGATTTCCGGTGACCAGATGTGGTGGTATCTGGTGGATTGTGATAAATTAATGATGCAGGTGGTTTTGGTGAACTAAGGTTGAAGAAGAAGAATAATGGGTGAATATATGAGTGTAAATAATAATAATAATAATAATAATAATAATAATAATAATAATAATAATAATAATAATAATAGTAGAAGAAGGTAAATAAATAATATTATTTTAAATTCAGAAAACTTGCTAAGTTACATCAAAACAGAAGGTAGCCGGGCAACAAGCTGCGCCGCCAATCCTTTCTGAATTGCAAACCCTAACATTCCAAATACAAACCCTTGCCCCCTTGGGTTGACTATTTTGCTCCTAAACAAACTGACTTTTTTAACTAGGGTTTGTTTTTTGGGACTAAAATGGCACGTTTCAAGAACGTCATTAAGGAAAATAGTACATTTTTTTAAATTTGGACTGAAATAGCAAAAGTGGACAAAGCACAGGGAGGTAAATGACACTGAACTCTAATAAAAAAGTGAAAGTAATCGATTATTGTGAGATAAGAGGACTGAAACTGTTAGGAAGTTTAGATGGAAAACAAAACCAAACGACATGGCGCAAGAGGATGAATACGCTCAGTTGGTGAATCCCACAAACCTGTTGAAGAAAAGCGAGGTTGGAAAGACGAATCAAACTCTGAATTTTCTGTTAAAGCCATTAGGGAGACCATAATTCAAGGTAAAGACATCAGGTTCAAGAACTCATCCTTCGAATGGTTACACCCGGTTCCACCAAAGGTAAACCATTTCATCTAGAGAGCAGGGGGATAGCTAGTAAGGATGCATTGGCAAGGAGAGGCTTGCCCGTACCCAGTGACGGATCCAGGATTTTTTTTCAGTGTGTTCACTGAAAAAAAATTAAAACAGTTTTAACCCTAGGAGGAGTTGAACTCATGACTTCAAGTATAAAACTACATGACTTAACCACTCCATCATTCCATAAATTTGATTACTAGGTTCATCCCAGATGTTTTTTATGGGTTCATGCCAAATTTTGTATTACATTTCTACTAAAAATTTGAAACCGAGTAGGTTCGTGTGAACCTGTGGTTCTCAACGTAGATCCGCCCCTGCCCGTACCAAACCTGAATTGCTCCTTATGTCACAGTTTCACAGAAAACGCAGATAAAATTTTAGTCTTATGCCCATTCGCAAAAGTAATCTGGCCCGAGATAATGAGGTGGTTGGCTTAGCTCCAAGTCGACGCATAGAAGATGTGGATTCCCTATTAAAGTGCATAAATGATGGGTCACGGAAAAGGGAAAACAAAAGGTAGTAAGAACAATAATGTACGCCTCGATGTGGTGCATTTAGTTAAACCGGAATGACATCTTCAACAGTTAAAATTCACTCGCTTACAAAATACTTGGGGACATAAAGGAGACGGCATTGTTGCGGCTGAAAAATAGATCGAATATTTCAGGATTGGAATGGAGATAGTGGGTAGTTCTTTAGCTACCGAATAGACTTATGTTTGGTTTTGAGTTCCGGGTGTTTTGTTCCACTTTTTGTTACCTAAAATGTACTGATATGCTTGTTAAATCATCCCTCGTATCAACACTTTTATATCTTTACTAGGGGTGAGCATAAAAACGAAGAAATCGAAACCAAAATCGAATAACCGAACCCAAAAACCAAAGCGAATCTATAACTGATGGTTCGGTTATTGGTTTTTGAATAACCAAACTTTCGGTTTCGGTTAATTATATATCTAAAACGAAAATAACTGAACTGATTAGCCAAACATATATATATTTATCAAACTCTCTTAATATAATATTATTTATAAGTTCATGATCTACTAGATTTTTTTAACATTTTAGTCAAATTAAGGGTCCATTAGTGTTGTGTTATTATGTACATAGAACCCATTACCAATATGCATGTGGTATCTAAATAAATTTTCAAGTTTTATATTGATGAGTTTATATTTTACAAGTTTTATATTCATGAGTTTATATTTTACAAGTTTTATATACATCGGATAATTAACCGAAATTAACCGAAACCAATTCATAACCAATGGTTAACCGACTATCGGTTATGGTTATGATTATGGTTAATACTTTTCAATTAACCGAACCCTCGATTAACGGACCATCAGCTAACCGAACCCACGGTTAACCGACTTTGCACACCCCTAACCTGTACTACTTATTCTAAAGTCCTTAAATTGCATCACTAAACTAGTGCTAGTTTTAGTTGTATTATAATAGTAACTAGTAAATTTCCCCGTGCGATGCGGCGGGTCCAAATGTAAAGTAACTCGGATTTGTGCAGTAAAGATTTGAACTGTTTCTGAACTAAAGTTACGTTAAAACGTAGATAAACCGAAGATGTACATATAACTAAGCATAAAAATGTACTATACATGGCTCGACTTTTTTGCGAAAGAAATTTACATCGAACACCAACCTAAACTTATACCGACACATATAAAAAAATATAAAATTATGTTTTTAAGTTAAAAAGGCACCGCTCGTTGCGGTGGAACCTAAACGTAAAGTAAGCTGAATTTATAAAGTTTAATGAAAACATATCTTATTTGATCCTACTTGTTTTAAAAACAAAATTTATGCGGAAACGTATATCAAGTAAAACATTAAAACAAAAAAAAAATCAAAAAGACGTATTGAAGAAACACTGGCTGAACCGAGAGGTATCCGGAGATATCTTAGTTATAGCTCAACGTCTCTACATAAAAGGTTATCTCTCGTTTGCTCTTTGGGATGATCTCGCTTCAAGCTCTCTGCAAAACTAGAAATGCCGTTAGCCTCGTCACGGGAGAAAGGGGGAGGGATTTCTCCGTGACCACACACCGGCGTGAGAATAAGTATTGGGGATTGCATGTAATAAGCAAGTAAGCTCAAAGTACCATGCAATTGTATTGTGATCTTGATAGTAGTGGTTTACCTTGTGGTATGATCTTTATTTATAGCCGAAGAGAGGTGTGTAGGAGATGGGCGCCTTGGGCCTAGGCCCGATGACCAGGAATATCCATTCTGTCTCCTCTGCATCGACCATTAATGGTCTTTGGCAGGAGGTGCGCTTGGCGCATGGTGAGTGGAGCCACGTGTCATCGCAGTTATCCTTGGTGTCGGACCTGTCATCAGCCGATAGTGGAGATCGTGTGACAGTCACTGGCGTGAGTTTAGTTGGTGCCACGTGTACGTCCTTGCATACAATCTACCCTCTGCATGACTGTTCATCATGCGACGTGTTCTGACACAACCTGCCGAGCGGTTCTGGGGTCACAGCTCTGCCACCCTGTACCCTTGTACTAGGTCAACGCCTCTTTGCGCTTCTCCCTTCTGCGTGGCTTTATCAGTGCTTTCTAGCCAGCTCGGAGTTGTAGGGATTAAGTCCTTTTCTCAAGCCTATGAGTTGCTCTCATGTTGGTCTTGGCCTTGTGCAAGGTTTTAGGACTTCACGGCTAGAGGATTGTTTGATCCGTGAAGGGTCAGGGACCTGCACTTCCAGGTCTAACTTGTCGTCGCACAGTGTGCGCAAGGTTTATTGTGCAACCTGCTAGTATCAAGGTTGCAATACCGTTGCGCATTGCATGCAAGGTTTGTTAGGTAACCTGCTGGTTTCAAGAATGGCGCACCATTGCGCATTGCGCGCAAGGTTATCATTGTGATGTCATTACGAGGGTATGGTTCCTTGCACTGGCGTAGAGTTTTTGGGACCATACCCCTCCAAGTCCCCTAGTCCAGTGGTGCTCCTATGCACATGTTGGCAAGTAGGTGGAGTGCTGGACTATAAGAATTCATGTATGCGCGGTTATTTCAACGGCAAGCATTCAATAAGGGATGAAAAAAACCTTTGTGTGAGGGAAATCTTTGCTCATGATGAGGTCTTTAAATTTAAATCTTCGTCATGTTGATGTTGCAGGCGAGTTTGTGAGAATAAAAGTGAAGCGGAATTGACTTTTGACAGCTGTAGCATGCTGTCAACAGTGCAGCCTCTTTCATTAATGAATGGTAGAGAAAGTACTGGCCATGTGCACGTGGCGACCGTCAGTTACCACTTGCCCTCCACGCGTCATGTGCGGATTGGCTGTTGGGTCTGCGGGTGCGTCACGTTTCCCCATCGCATTAAATGCGATGGGTATAAATAGGCGATTCCATTAGGGTTACAAGAACGCTTTCAAAACTTCTTGCTTTCTCTCTAAATTCTTCTGAGTTCTTATTCTTTTCTCTCTACAATCTTCTTTTCTCCGGCGATTCCAAATAGCGACTCGTGGACCAGAGAGTACTTCTGCTAGTGAGGCTTCCACATCATTGTCAGCGCTGAAGTGCACTCTGACCAGTTTCTAGAGGCTAGCCTCCGAGTTCCGGTTCCCGAAGGACTGGGATGCCCGGTATCCGTTTGAGGGTGATAGCGCGCCGATGCTCCGGCGGTTATATCACCCTATTTTTTGATTTTTCGCTGATGGTAACTCCTGTTTGCCGGCGACCAAAGTTTTTCTTGATGTGCTGGACCACTACTGATTCCACATCTCTCAACTCAATCTGTTGGGGATGGTGCAAATCAAACATTTTGAATTTTTGTGTAGATCTATGGGTATTCACCCTAGCCGGTTACAGGGTGTTTTACCAGTTGCATTGTTCCCTTGGCTTCTACTGCTTCCAACATCAGATGCAGACGAAGAAGATTTTGCACTTGCCACCGAAGTCCTACCACGATTGGAAGCAGAATTTTTTATTTGAATGCCGGCGTGATTCCGTTGAGGATGCACTTCCGTGGAGCGGAAGATATCGCGGTTGAGACATCTCCTATACCGGCGGAGGAGCCCTGGTATCTGGAGATGAAGGAGATCCCAGCAGTTCAGTTGCCAGAGAGGGCCCTGGTGGCGGCGGGCATGAGCCTTGTGTGGAAGCCCAACCGCCGGGGAAGCCGATCTACATGGAGAGGGATAAGAGTAATTACCCATAGTTCATTATTTCATTATCTTCTTGTGCGCAGACTAATAATATGCGCGCTTTTGCAGGGGTAGCGTTGTATGTGGTGGCCTTCCAGCGCGAGAATGGGCGGATGGAGAATATCTCCCTCGGCCCAGAGGAGCCAACCTGGTATGCGCAGATCCTTGGCAATTTTGAGCTACCAAGGAGTGCGGATCTGGCGGCCCCATGCCTGAGAGTGGTAAGCCTTCATAGTTTGATTACATCCTTTTCAGATTGCTCACTGTGTTACGCCATGATGTAGACGCATTGAAGAACTTAGGCATTGGCCCAGATTCCAAGAAAAAGAAGCGCACGGGGCCAAGCGCGGTGGTAGTGAAGAAACTGGCACAGCCCAGGGCAGACTCGCCCAAAGGTACATCTTCTGCGCCAGACACTTGGAATGACTATGTAGTAGTCTCTGATTCCTTGGAGGGTCTTGCGCCTGTAGGTCTGAAGAAGCCGAAGCCGGAGCCACAAGAGGTGGCGGAGATTCCGGTTGCTGATCTAGAGGACCCCATTGACGTGGAGTCAAGCCCGGAGCCTCTGAAGAGGAAAAGGGCTCCTAAGAGCGATATTGCCGCACAGCCTCCGAAAAAGGCTGCGCGGAAGAAAGTAATTGGGAAGCGCGGGAACGTGGATGCGCTTACCGCTAAACTTTCCCAAGGTAACCACTTACTTTGTACTTCATTTTCTTCATGTTTCACTTGTTTAACTTTTTATCATCATGCAGGGGAGGGTGAGACAGTTTTGTTGCCCCGATTGCTCTGGCCGCGCCCGTTGAGATTCCAATGCCCCACCCGTGTTTGAGACGCCGCAAGCGTCAAGTGTAAAGGGTGGGGAGACTAGTGCCGGGGCGGCGGAGATTCAGGCGGACGTGGATGCCGTGGAGTCTGAAGAGGAGGTGGTGGAGGAAGTTGTGGTTGAAGGTGGTGGACTGGTTGAGGAAGTGGTGGTGGGAATGAACCGGTTGATGTAACACCTTGTAAAATTCGCGTCCAGTAATATACCGACACATGTACATGTCCTCGGATAATACCCCAAATGAGTTAGCCACTCAACTAGCCCAAACATGTCGAAATTCACAAAAACAATTATATACCTAACCGTAACTTACGGTCTAGGACCATAAGCTACGGTCCATAGTTGCTGAATTACATTTTCACTAACCGTAAGCTATGCTTTGGCGACCGTAGCGTACGACAAGGTCTGGAAACCTTTATTTCTCATTTTTAACTTTCAAAGAATGACCTGGAGGCCACTAGACTTTATTATTTTCATATTTCTTGCTTAACTAAGTCACCTCTCGACCTGAATGTCTCTCGGTTGATACGATGTCTCTTGAATTACCATCTTTGAGTGTTCCACACTATCATTGAACCTTTAACTTTACTAATTTAGGTAATTTAACACATAAAACCATAAGAATTCGCATTCATTGTATTCTAAGCTAGTAACTACATATAAGTCACAAAAGTACCTAATGTGACACTCATTAACGTTCGGTTATTCACACTCTTCTTCAACACATCAGGTGTTGAACAAAAAGAATGAAATTATGTCATTATGTCATTGAACATAAGTCAAGGGACAATTCATGACAATTCATAAAACTATTTTGAGGGACTAAATGTGCCAAAACTCTAAGTTTCTTTCAAGATTCCACCTATCCTGCAAATTGCCACACTCTTGCAGTTCTTGACACCTTTCTAGACAATTGTATTGATCCTACAACACCTCTAACACCTGGATTCATCCACACACACCCTCTTGCACTATAAATAGACCAGCAAACTCACCTTATTCTTTGCTCATCCAGTTTTCTTCACTCTATTACACTCTTGGAAGTTGCTGGTCATCTAGGAGCATCCCTTTGAGTTATAAACTTCCTCTTGGATCCTTTGTAAGTGTTCCATATATGCTCTTTTCTTCTTATAGGCTTTTAGTAGCCAAAAGTCAAGCATTTTTTACAAATGCTTTGACTTTCGGCTAAGACCATAATGGTCTAGCCATGGTTCAAAATGAACATGGCTAAGTGATCTAATTAAGTAGGTATTAATCCCTTAAAAGGACACCCCCTAAGAATCACGTTTACTAACTCAATTGACGGGTCAAAGTTTGTGTTTTTAAAAGTCAAACGGGTCAGATTTTATAAATATTATAATCTGAGTTTATATATGTTATAAATATATTTTTGACACTTAAATAAGTTGGTAATAATTATTAGAACATGTAAGAACATGTTCGGCTCGTCAATTCCAGTCCTAGGGTCGGTTCGCAACCGAAAGTCAGGAAGTTTTACATTGCTTTAACTTTCGATTCTGACCCGACTTAGATTAGTTTACTACTAGTTTATGGTTGAATTATGATCATAATATAGTATAGCATAATCCTCTAAGGTTATATTACTTGATCATAATCATAATCTGAGTTTATGCACAAGTTCCGCTAAAATGTCAAACTTTGACTAAAATGCCTTTTTTACATAAAACAAGGTCTTTATCAACAATGAACTTACAAATGAATCACCTACTGATATGTTAATATAACTGATATATTATGATGTTATTATTCTGATCATAAACTAATTTCAATATAATATCATAAATTATATTTTTAAAAAGACCAAAATGCCCTTTCGATGCATAATTTGGTCCTAACCCATAAATCACACTTATGTTGCTATCTTACTGATCATATCTCACAAATTAAGTATTTTTCCAAAATGTTTATGATCATAACATCAGAATATATGCAAGTTCCCTTTTTACGTCATATAAATGGTCAAAACGCCTTATAAGGAGTAGTTTCATTTTAAAACCTCAACGTGCATATAAGTTGATATCCTACTGATATTACAACTTATTTAAAGTATAATGACATATAGAACTTGTTCATAACTCATCCGGTTACCCGATATCGTTTATATGCGTACACTTAAGTATATGTAACTAGTTTACGAAATTTAACCAAAATGGGTTTAACCTTATCATTTTAATCTCAAATTCCAGAATATTAATTATTTACCCATGACATACAAGTCTTAGTACTTGTTGGGTTTACACTACATTCTATCCGGTCAGCGCTTAATCTATTGAGTCGTACCGTTTTGATCCTTTAAGCTAGTCGGTCTAAGTCTATGACTTAAATAGGACCGTTAGCATTCTAATTGGTTAGCTTATGCCATTATTCCGGACTAAAGCCTTCCAGTAAATGCAATCTACACTTATTTAATTAATTAAAGGGTTTAGTTAATATAAACTTTGCTTTTAAAGTCAAGTACAAGCTCAGGTAAATACTCTTAACTTATTTTCCCTGTGCGGGCGGGGTTACGGTAAATTATTACCGCTTGGTCAGAAATGGGATCAATCGAATGCCAGATTGTGGCTAGTAAATTCGCATATTCTGTTTTGATCAGTTTTGTTTGATAACTTAAACATTGGGGGTTAACGACTGTGTCCTGGATATCCTCGGCTCGTTTAAGTTACTAATGGCCACGACCAAAGCACGGGGTGTAGGCATACACCTGGTAGATGCAAATGCCAAAATATTTTTACCCACAAGTTGGGGATAACTCCTTCATGGGTTATAAGTGGTGTGTCAGTTTATCATGTCTCTGTTTCTATACTAGGCCCCATATGTATTGATAAACATGTGAACCTGTATACAAGGTTAAAAGCTTAACTTTCCTAAGTTATAAAAGACTTTTATGTGCCTTGTGCACTTAAATCATTTTTGAAATATTTTCAAAATGAGTCATTTAATTGTATATACCAGCGAAAGCTGGCGTATTTTCAAAAGACTAAGTTGCAGGTACAATAAGAAATAGGCTGGAAGCTGCTTGTTAGAGATGTAAGAGGATCTTGCAAATCCTTATATCTGCTTAAAGTCTGATGTATATCTTTTGTGTATTTTATGATACGCCTATGGATCTTAGTTGCAAACCTTCTGTATATTACTTTCGAACTTTGGACATTTTGGTTTGTAATAGTATCTTAAACTCCATGACTTCCACTGTTCTGTGTTAATTGACTATGATGATATCAACTTACGTGATGATATTCCCCACTCGGACCCACCGAGGTTTGGTTGGAAATTCGGGGTGTGATGGTTGGTATCAGAGCCAACGTTTGAGAGAATTAAACACTAGCCTTTTGTGTTTAATCTCAAACTTACACAAATAGCACATTACTTAGACTTCCGAGTCTAGGCATTGACCTAGGATTACTCATCTTATTATTAAGTTATTATTATTGTTTTTTTACTTGATTTTAGTAGGAAAATGCCACCAAGATTCAGAGGACAAAGTGGAAGAGGAAAAGGTCCAATGAAGGGAGGACCATAGGGGAACATCCCTTCACAACCTCACAACTCAAATTCTTAACAAGATTCAGGTGATTCATCTCCTTGGCAACCAGCGAGACATTCTATCTCTCATAAATATTCACCCACACACTCCCAAAACTCTTACCATTCATACCACACTCACCACTCCCATCATTCACACCACTCTCACCATTCCCATCATTCCCACTCACATTCATACCATGAAGAATTTAACCCAATCTTTATTTAAACCCACCTCCAGCTGATCCGAATTAATTGGATCAACCAAATCCCATGGACGAAGACTCCGACCCGGAGATGCCACCATCAGGATCACACGGACACCCCATCGAAATTTCTAGTGGTTCTAACTCTTATGTAGGATCACCTTACCAAGGTCCTAATGAATGGGACCAATTTGGAGTTAATTCACTTTTATTAACACTCCTTCGTACCACTCTCCAACACTGCCTCCTACACAAGAAGACGTCAAATGGAACCAGTGGAGCAACCTCAGCCACCACCTGAGCCACCAAGGAGGAAACGTGGAGCACGTATGTCGGTACGTGTAGGATAACGGGCGGGTTCGCTACCACCATTGCCCAAAACCTACCCTACCATTCCTAAGGACCCACAAATGGGTGGACCCTCAAATACTTCACCTATGGTGGAACCAACACCACACCTATGGTTCAACCACCACCATTGGGTTTTAATAACCCTATCCCTACATACCCAGATACGTTTGAGTATAATCCTTTTAACCCAACTACGCCGACGAACTTAAACTGCTAGGCGCTATCACATGACCCTTATATGCAAGCAGTCATGCATAATGCACTTTACCCATCTCCTTTCCCACCTACTAGATACCTAAGTTATGGATACCAGTATCCTGTTGTGCCTCAACCACAACCACAACCTCCGCCACCTCTTGAAGCCATTAATGAGGATTTGGAACGGATGAAGGAAATGCAACAACAGGCTGAGAAGATGGAGAAGAAGTCAAATAAGTTATTCAAGAAACTTTCCAAGTTAGTCAAAGGAAAGAAAGACGAATGAAGTTTCTTCTATTTTAGTTTTGTAATTTCCCTTTAGTCCCTACGTGGACATTGTTATTTCTTTAGTCCCTACATGAACATGTTATTTCTTTTAGTCCTTACAAGGACAATCAGTTTAATTTATTTCAAATATTGTAATTTTCTATTGTTATTTAATGAATATTATTTAATGTAAGTTATGTAACTACATCCTCTTCAAGCTAACGTCTCAATTTTAACTCGAATTTATGATCCGCTATATAATTCCAAAAGATCTTTTTAATGGTTTTGATTAGCCAAATGGCAAAGTCCATACTGATTGGCCAATTATAAAAGCTAGTTAAAGATGAATAGCCTTCTATCATGATAGTTAAGGAAGATTATTTCTTCTATCCAGAGGTGGCGAACTATGTTCAAGCCTCCAAGTTATTAAGGTCAAATGCGACCATGACTATTATTAATCAACCATTAAGATAATTCTGTGTTAACATTCAAGCAATGTTAATACTCCTGGCAGTGTGACTTGAGGAACCACACTAACCGTCTAGGTGATGGACTACGTCCTGACCTTATAGCCTATGTGATCAAATTTGATCCCGGCTAATATCATCAATGTGATGATAATGATTAAATATCCATTAGTGATGAAGTGCCTACGTGCTATGATTAAACATCCATTAGTGATGAAGTGCCTACGGGCTATAATTAAACATCCATTAGTGATGAAATGTTTTAGGGCTATGATTAAACATCCGTTAGTGATGAAGTGCCTACGGGCTATGATTAAACATCCATTAGTGATGAAGTGCCTACAGGCTATAATTAAACATCCATTAGTGATAAAGTGCCTACGAGCTATAATTAAACATCCATTAGTGATAAAGTGCCTACGGGCTATAATTTAACATCCATTAGTGATGATTTGCCTACGAGCAATACTATATTGTCAAGTAAGACAATGATAGTTGTAACCTTATGGTTCCCTATCCAAGGTGGTGAGTTATACTCAAGCCTCATAGTCAATATGATCAATGATATCATGACTAATATCATCACTACGGTGATTATCTATCTTAACATCTTAGATAATGTTAATTGATTTACTTACAAGCCATTTTATATTGTCAATTATGACAATGACATTTGTGACTTTATGATCCACTGTCCAATTATATATGGACTACGTCCAAATTTAAAAAGCCTTTTTGATTGTCCCTTTGAGACCTAGGCCAATTATACCTAAAATATCTATTTAAAATATTAAGCCTGACAGTTGTGATTCTATGCACACTAATACAAATAGGCGATGGATTTATATATCTAAACTTTACAGCCTATATGGTTATTAATGCCATGGCTAATACATATTTAATTTGGTATTTAGTACCAAAACATCAGAGATGTCTAATTCACATGAGACACAAAGTAGTCGCCGTGATAATAATACTGACCAATGCTGAAAACATAGCCATCAATGCTGATGATTTCCAAGCTCGCATTGATGCAGCTGTTGGAAAGGCTATGGAAAAATTTAATGAATCGAGCACTACTTGCTCCAAACCTTTGTCTATTCCATCATCATCAGCTCGAAAGGAGAGCTCTGTTCACTCATCAAATGCGAAGAGTGAACCAAAGAAACTAGAGTTTCATAATAGGTCTCGTTCTTCTAAAGACGGATGTACCTATAAATACTTTGTCTCCTGCAAGCCCCGAGACTTTAACCGAGAAAAAAGGGTTATAGAAGCCTTAAGATGGCTCGATGAAATGGAAACTATTGTAGATATCAGCGGTTGTGCTGATAAGGATGTGGTGAAATTTGTATCCCAATCTTTTAAGGGCGATGCCTTAATATGGTGGAAGGCTATGGTCTAGTCAACAGGAAAAGTACACTTGTATAACTTCGGATGGACCAAGTTTGCGGATCTTGTTAAGGAAACATACTGCCCTTCTCATGAGGTGGAGAAGATAGAGTCAAATTTTCTGACTCTTATAAAGAAAATCTGGATTGTCGGAAGTATGTTACCGACTTTAATTCCTTATCCAGATTAGTATCATATCTGATTTCACCTGAACCCAAACGTATTGTGTGTTTCATATGGGTTAGCGCCTGAGATTAAAGGCATGGAAAAGGCTGCTCAGCCTACTACTTATAGGTCTGCTGTTGACCTATCTCTCTCTCTCACCTTAGATTTGGTGAGACAAAAGTCAGTCAAGACTGAGACTGACGGGAAGAGGAGGAGAGAGGATGGTAACTCCCAAAGATTTAACGAGAAGAATAAGGGAGGATTTGGTTCGGAAGGAACCAAGATAGGTCGAGCGAGAAGCCAACATGCAAGACCTACAACCACAGGCACTGGGGACAGTGTAATTCTGATCCACAGGCTAAACCTTGTGGTATCTGAAAGAAAAGGGGGCATAAGACCCTAGAATACAAGGATCTTAAGGATCTAGTCTGCTACGGATGTAATGAAAAAGGGCATATTAAGACTATCTGCCCTAAGAATCCTAAGGGTAATAATGTGAAGCCTGGAGAGGCCAAGAAAGGAAATGCACGTGCCTTTCAGATGAATGCTAGAAAGGTTGTTAATGACAACAACGTCATAACAGGTACATACCTCATCAATGATATATATGCTAGAGTTCTCTTTTATTCGGGTGCAGATAAGTCATTTGTTAACCATAAGTTTAGCAAACTATTAAACTTACCCATAAGAACTTTAGACATAACTTATGAGGTAGAACTTGCTGACGGAACCATAGAAACAACATCTTCCATTCTTGATGGATGATTTATATCCATTAAGAATATTTCTATTCCTATATCTCTTCTGCCAATGAAATTGGCGGGGTTCGTTATAGTCTTAGACATGGATTGGTATCCCATAACTAAGCCCGCATTGCCTGTGATAAGAAACTCATGGAATTTAGAACCCCGTCTAGTGAAATACTCACCATTCTTGGAGATTCACACTATGGATTGCCAGACAAAGTGTCATTGCTTAAGGCATCCAAGTGTCTAAGGAAAGGTTGTGTCATTTACATGGCACAAGTAACTATTGACGAGCCAAAGCCAAAGATTAAAGATCGTTCAGTCATCTCAGAATATCCCGATATTTTCCCTGAAGAATAACCGGGTCTACCTCCAGATAGGCAAGTGGATTTAGGATTGATATCCTACCAGGAGCAGCACCTGTTGCAAGAGCTCCGTATCGGCTGGCACCGACAGAAATGAAGGAATTGAGAATACAATTAGACGAACTTTTAGAGAGAAAGGTTTCATTAAGCCTAGTTCCTCACATTGGGGAGCTCCTATCCTTTTTGTTATGGGATGGTTCAATGCGAATGTGCATTGATTATCGCAAACTAAACAAAATAATAATCAAGAATCATTATCCTCTGCCCAGGATCGATGACTTGTTTGATCAACTCCAAGGGGCTAGTTACTTCTCTAAGATCGATTTGAGATCAGGATATCATCAACTGAAGGTTAGAAATGAGGATGTCCCCAAGACTGCCTTCAGGACCCGTTATGGTCATTATGGATTTCTGGTGATGCCTTTTGGGCTCACAAATGTACCTGCAACATTCATGGATCTCATGAATAGGGTCTGCAAAGCGTATTTAGATAAGTTTATCATTATCTTCATAGACGACATACTTATCTACTCTCGTAATCAAGTTGATCACGAGAAATATCTTCGGTGCATCCTAGAATTGCTAAGACAAGAGAAACTTTATGCTAAGTTCTCTAAGTGTGAGTTTTGGCTTAGAGAAGTCCAGTTTCTTGGACATGTTGTAAGTGAGCGTGGTATCCAAGTGGATCTCGCCAAGATTGAACCTATAGTGAATTGGGAAGTACCCAAAACTCCTTCGGAGATTCGTAGTTTCTTAGGATTAGCCGGTTATTATAGGAGGTTCATTGAGAACTTCTCGAGGATAGCCACTTCTTTAACTATCTTGACCCGTAAGAATGTCAAGTTTGACTGGGGTCCAAAACAACAAGAATCTTTTGAAATTCTAAAACATAAGTTGAGTAATACTCCTGTGTTATCTCTACCTAAGGGTATTGAGGATTTTGTCATTTACTGTGATGCCTCGCACACTGGCATGGGTTGTGCGCTAATGCAAAAAGGCAAAGTGATTGCTTATGCATCACGACAATTAAAGGTGCACGAAAGGAATTACACCACCCATGATTTGGAATTGGCTGCTGTTATATTTGCACTTAAGTTGTGGAAACATTACTTATATAGCACAAAATGTATTATACACACTGACCATAAGAGTCTCCAACATATGTTCAATCAAAAGGATTTGAACATGCAACAGCGCCGTTGTATGGAAACGCTTAATGATTATGATTGCGAAATTCGCTATCATCCCAACAAGGCAGATGTCGTTGCCGACGCCTTAAGTCGCAAGGAAAGAATTAAGCCTATTAGGATCAGTGCCAAGAGCATTGAGCTCAGAAATAGCTTGAATGAGAAGTTATTAAATACACAAAAACAAGCCTGTTAGAGGCTAATATTTCCAATGAAGGATTAGGTGGAACTATTGATCAGTTAGTGCCTGGAAAATATGGAATCCTTAGATATAATGACAGAATCTGGGTTCCAATCTTTAGGGAACTTAGGGATCTAATCCTTCAGGAAGCGCATATTCAAGATACTCAGTTCACCCGGGTGGTTACAAGATGTATCAAGACTTGAAAAAGAATAATTGGTGGATGGGTTTGAAGAAATCCATAGCCACTTACATAGCTAAGTGTTTGACGTGTTCGCAAGTTAAAGACGAACATCAGAAACCACCAGGATTTCTACAATAGCTTGAGATTCCCACTTGGAAATGGGAAATGGTAACTATGGATTTGATTACCAAGTTACCTAAGACCAAACATGGTAATGACAGGATTTAGGTCATTGTGGACAGGCTGACTGAGTCAGCACATTTCTTGCCAATTAAAGAAACTTATAGTTCTGACAAGTTAGCTAAGATATATGTGGACGAGATTGTGTCCCTACATGGTGTGCCAGTATCTATTGTATCTGATAGAGATACTAGATATACATCTCACTTTTGGAAAAGTTTCCAACAATCATTAGGCACAAGATTAAACTTTAGTACGGCTTACCATCCACAGACTGATGGACAGAGTGAGCATACTATCAAGACTTTGTAAGACATGCTTAGAGCATGTGTGATTGATTTAGGTGGAAGTTGGGACGACCACTTACCCCTAATAGAATTCTCCTATCATACAAGCATCAAGGCTACTCCTTTTGAAGCCTTGTATGGGAGAAAATGTAGAACGCCTGTCTGTTGGGCTAAAGTTGGGGAAGCCCAACTGTCTAGACCTGAGATTGTCCTAGAGACCACGGATAAGATAATACAAATCCGTGTTCGTCTCAAAGCTGCCCGAGATAGGCAGAAAAGTTGTGCAGACAAGAGGCGAAAACCTCTTCAGTTCCAAATAGGGGATAAAGTATTATTGAAAGTATCACGCTGGAAAGGTGTGATGCGCTTTGGAAAGAACGACAAATTGAGCCCGAGATATATTGGACCAGTCGAGGTAATCGAGTGTGTCAGTTCTGTACCTTATAAGCTTAAGCTGCCTGAGGAGCTTAGTGGAATTTCATGATGTGTTCCACATATCTAATCTAAAGAATGTCTAGCCGATGAGTCGCTAGAAATGTCACACCAAGATATGCAAATTGATAAAAACCTGAGGTTCATTGATAAACTAATTTTAATCGAGGATCAACAGGTTAAAAAGCTCCGTAGGAAGCTTATACCTATTGTAAAGGTTAAGTGGGATGCCCTTCGTGGCCCCGAGTATACATGGGAGGTTGAGTCCACTATGCGACAAAAGTACCCCCATCTTTTTGAATAAAATATCGAGGTCGGGATTTCTTTTAAGTGGGTGAGGATCTAACACCTCGTAAAATTCGCATCCAGTAATATACCGACACGTGTACATGCCCTCGGATATTACCCCAAATGAGTTAGCCACTCAACTAGCCCAAACATGTCCAAATTCACAAAAAAATATATATATACCTGACTGTAACTTAAGGTCTAGGACCGTAATACGGTCCATAGTTGCTGAATTACATTTTCATTAACCGTAAGCTATGGTCTGGCGACCATAGCCTACGACGAGGCCTGAAAACCTTTATTTCTCATTTTTAACTTTCAAAGAATGACCCGGAGGCCCCTAGATTTTATTAGTTTCATATGTCTTGCTTAACTAAGTCACCTCTCGACCCAAATGTCTCTCGGTTGAGACGATATCTCTTGAATTACCATCTTTGAGTGTTCCACACTATCACCGAACCTTTAACTTTACTAATTTAGGTAATTTAACCCACAAAACCATAAGAATTCGCATTCATTGTATTCTAAGCTAGTAACTACGTATAAGTCACAAAAGCACCTAATGTGACACTCGTTAACGTTCGGTTATTCACACTCTTCTTCAACACATCACGTGTTGAAAGAAAAGAACTAAATTATGTCATTATGTCATTGAATATAAGTCAAGGGACAATTCATGACAATTCATAAAAATATTTTGAGGGACAAAATGTGCCAAAACTCTAAATTTCTGTCAAGATGCTACCTATCCTGCAAATTGCCACACTCTTGCAGCTTTGACACCTCTCTAGACACTTGTACTGATCCTACAATACCTCTAACACCTGGCTTCATCCACACACACCCTCTTGCACTATAAATAGATCACCAAACTCACCTTATTCTTTGCTCGTCCACTTTTCTTCCCTCTATTACACTCTTGGAAGTTGCTGGTCATCTAGGAGCATCCCATTGAGTTATAAACTTCCTCTTGGATCCCTTGTAAGTTTTCCATATTTGCTCTTTCTTTTTATAGGCTTTTAATAGTCAAAGTCAAGCATTTTTGACAAATGCTTGGACTTTCGGCTAAGACCATAATGGTCTAGCCATGGCTCAAAATGAACATGGCTAAGTGATCGTAATTAGGTAGGTTTTAATCTCTTAAAAGGACACCCCTTAAAAATCACGTTTACTAGCTCAATTGACGGGTCAAAGTTTGTGTTTTTAAAAGTCAAACGGGTTAGATTTTATAAATATTATAATCTGAGTTTATATATGTTATAAATATATTTTTGACACTTAAATAAGTTGGTAATATTTATTAGAACATGTAAGAACATGTTCGGCTCGTCAATTTCAGTCCTAGGGTCGGTTCGCAACCGAAAGTCACGAAGTTTGACTTCTACTTTGACTTTCGATTCGGACCCGACTTAGATTAGTTTACTACTGGTTTATAGTTGAATTATAATCATAATATAGTATAGCATATCCCTTTGAGGTTATATTACTTTATCATAATCATAATCTGAGTTTATGCACAAGTTCCGCTAAAATGTCAAACTTTGACTAAAATGCCTTTTTTTACATAAAACAAGGTTTTTATCAACAATGAACTTGCCAATGAATCACCTACTGATATGTTAATATAATTAACATATTATGATGTTATTATTTTGATCATGAACTAATTTTTAATATAATATCATACATTATATTTTTAAAAAGACCAAAATGCCCTTTTGGTGCATATTTGGTCCTAACCCATAAATCACACTTATGTGTGCTATCTTACTGATCATATATCACAAATTAAGTATTCTTCCAAGGTGTTTATGATCATAACATCAGAATATATGCAAGTTCCCTTTTTACGTCGTATAATGGTCAAAACGCCTTATAAGGCATAGTTTCGTTTTAAAACCTCAACGGGCATATAAGTTAATATCCTACTGATATTACAACTTATTTAAAGTATAATGACATATAGAAGTTATTCATAACTCATCCGGTTACCCGATATCGCTTATATGCGTACGGTTAAGTATATGTAACTAGTTTACGAAAATTACCCGAAACGGGTTTAACCTTATCATTATAATCGCAAACTCCAGAATATTAATTGTTTAGCCAGGACATACAAGTCTTAGTAATTGTTGGGTTTAAACTACATTCTATCCGGTCACCGCTTAATCCAGCGAGTCGTACCGTTTTGATCCTTTAAGCTAGTCAGTATAAGTCTATGACTTAAATAGGAAAATTAGCATTCTGATTGGTTAGCTTATGCCATTATTCCAGACTAAAGCCTTCCAGTAAATGCTATTTGCACTTATCTAATTGATTAAATGACTGATTTAATATAAACTTTGCTTTTAAAGTCAACTACAAGCTCAGGCAAATACTCTTAACTTATTTTCCCTATACCGGCTTGGGTTACGGTAAATTATTACCGCTTGGTCGGAAATGGGATCAATCGAATGCCGGATTGTGGTTAGTAAATTCGCATATTCCGTTTTGATCAGTTTTGTTTGATAACTTAAACATTGGGGGTTAACGACCGTGTCCTAGATATCCTCGGCTCGTTTAAGTTACTAATGGCCACGGCCAAAGCACGGGGTGTAGGCATACACCTGACAGATGCGAATGCCAAAATATTTTTGCCCACAAGTTAATCATGTCTCCGTTTCTATACTGGGCCCCATATGTATTGACAAACATGTGAACCTGTATACAAGGTTAAAAGCTTAACTTTCCCAAGTTATAAAAGATTTTTATGTGCCTCGTGCACTTAAATCATTTTTGAAATATTTTCAAAATGAGTCGCTTAATTGTATTTACCAGCGAAAGCTGACGTATTTTCAAAAGACTAAGTTGCAGGTACAATACGAAATAGGCTGGAAGTTGCTTGGTAGAGATGTAAGAGGATCTTGCAAATCCTTAGATCTGCCTAAAGTCTGATGTATATCTTTTGTATATTTTATGATCCGCCTGTGGATCTTAGTTTCAAACTGTCTTAATATTATTTTCGAACTTTGGACATTTTGGTTTGTAATAGTATTTTAAACTCCAAGACTTCCATTGTGTTGTGTTAATTGACTATGATGATATCAACTTACGTCACGATATTCCCCATTCAGGCCCACCGAGGTTTGGTTGGAAATTCGAGGTGTGACAGTTGAGGAGGTGATGGTTGGTGAATCGGTTGAGGAGATGCCTTAGGGTACTCATGCAGCAGAGCCGCCACCCGGGGTGAAGCCGGGGGATCAGGGGAGCGCCCTTCTGATGAAGGGTCCACAATCCGCCCGGATGAAACCCCGGGTGATTATTATTACAGGTCTTATTCTGATGGCCGTATCGGTAAGATCCACACCCCCGTGTGGAAGTTGAGGCAGGGAGATAAGTTCACTCACTGGCAGGCATGCCGTTAGTGGTTCAAAGGTGCCTTCCCCTAGCAAAGGTGCGTGCACGTGCAGAGGAAAGTTATGAGCAAACCTATCGCACGTACCACCAGTCTGCTGCTAGTGCCACCTCCAACACACATAAGATCATAAGGGAGTGGCGCAACATGCATAGGTACTAGAAGAGGTTTGAAGCTGCGAAGAAGGAAATGGTCCCGGAGTGAGCTGTTGATACACTTTTGTGTTTGTCACTTGTTCTTAGTTATGTAAGTAATTGTACGGTCTTTGTTTGTTGCGTCTGTAAAGTTTTGGTCATGTCGACCAAATCAAGATATCTTCCTATCTTGATTTAGTACGATGTTTAGTTTTTTTTGTGTTGGAAAACAGTTGCATGTGTGCATATTGTTAAGTTTTGTGTTTCCAATTTTGTTGTCTGTGTAGTATGTCGGTTAGCAGGGTTCCCCGAAGAACCACTTCTTCGTGCGAGTGAATTGTCCTTCGTACAAGTGAATTGTCCTTCGTACGAGTCAGTTGCTTGTTTGTGCGAGCCAACTGCTTGTTCGTACGAGTGACCATTCAAGTCTAACTAGTTGTTTGTTCTATGCGAGCCAACTGCTTGTTTGTAAGAGTTATAATTCAAGTCTAACTAGTTGCTTCTTCGTGCGAGCCAGTTGCTTGCTCGTGCGAGCCAGTTGCTTGTTCGTACGAGTGACCATACAAGTCTAACCAGTTGCTTGTTCGTTCGAGCCAGTTGCTTGTTCATGCGAGTGACCTATATAAACAGACATACACCTCACAGTTTCAGTAGGAGAGCACACTAAGAGGGCACAGAGAGAGTGTATAGAGATATAAGCAGTTTATTCAAGAGTGTATGTACTGGGTCTCTCTACAAATCAATATAGTAAATATTTGAAGATATTTCTTTTGTTATATTGGTCGTGCTCTTGCTTTGGTTTGGTTTGCATATACACTTGGATTCTGCACTCATGTGTGTGTTAAACAACAAGGAAATAGGTTATCTTGGTCCTCCAAGACCTACAAGTGGTATCAGAGCTTTGGCTCTCTTCCTTGTTTAAAACCAAGCATAGTGTTGTGTTTGAGCAAGTTGTGAAGCAACCTGGAAGTGTTCTTGAACTTCATACAAGAAACATAAGTTTTTACAAAAAAAGTGGTTTAAAACTTAGGTAAAACTTATTTTTTTCATATAAGTTTTATAAAAACCTTGTTAAAATACATGGAGACATGTTAGGATACAGTTTATCTTGAAATTTTCTATCAAAGTTTAGTTCGACATATATTCCGGTGAAGCACTTGTCGGAAAACTCACCGGAATATTCTTTGAGTGTTGACTTGAATCTTAAGATTTGACTGAAAAGCTATTTTTGGATGTCTGTTTTATAACCAAATCTGTCTAAACATCTGCTAACTTTCAAAAAACTCAGAAAGAAGATTATGATACAAAAGGAAACTTCTCACCAACCAACCCCTATGAAAGATCCCCCCCCCCCCCCCCCCGCGAATAACCCACCCCACGAAGAACCAGTGGTTCGCATGAACAACTAGTGGATCTCGAACAACCAGTGGTTCGCACGAAGAACAAGTGGTTCGCACGTACAACCAGTGGTTCGCATGAAGAACCAGTGGTTCGTACGAATCAGGGGTTCGCACGAAGAACCAAGTTTTTCGTGACTTTTTTATTATTCCTAGTTGTGGTTTTTTGTGGTAGGTTGTTCGTGAGATCTGATGTTTCGTGGTTTATAAAATTATGAATTTTAACAGAAGATTTTTGTTTCTAGGGAATCTTTGGAATTTTAAATTTTTAAGCTTATACTCATTAACAAACAAGTAAAATGGGTACAAATTCTTGGGATTGGGGGTGTAGTTCAAGTACAAACCAAGATTCATCACAACCTAGCTCTACAACCTCATGGGTAAAATCTTTAATGCCTCCGCAAATGGCCATGATTACCGCTAATCAATGGGCGCGTGTTACGAATCAAAATCAAAGCATTCAAACTGTTCTCATTAGCAAGAGTGAAACTGGAAGTAACAACCGTCCACCAAAGTTGAATCATATGAACGATATCCTTCATGGAAAAGTCGGTTTCATACATATGTTCTTGGTCAGAATACCGAGTTATGGACGTGTTTTACTACTCTGTACAAAGAATCTCTCAAAGAAGTTGTATCAAATTCAACCTCTTTAGCCGAATTGGACGAGAATGATAAGAAGGCTTATGATCTAGAAAAGAAGGCCTTTGCCATTCTTACACAAGCACTCCACAAGGATATTTATCATCAATTTATGTATTGTACCACTACGAAGACTTTGTGGGACACTTTGAAATCAAGAGGAGAAGGAAATGCAGCAACGAGAAAGATTTGACATGATCTTTTAAAGAAAGAGTTTGAAGGGTTTCTGTTTATGGAGAGTGAAACACTAAGTGACATGACAACTCGTTTCTATCATTTGCTTAGTGATATGTACTCATACAAGGTTAACGTATCATAACAGGAGATTGTTTTGTGTTTTGCTGATGCTTTACCACCTATGTGGAGTCACTTTATTGAATTACTAAAACATACCGGTGTTTTGGATGCAATCAACATTTACGAATTTGTTCAGAAACTTGAAAATAAAAATGAAGAAGAAATTCGTAAAGCAAAACGAATTCCAGTTCCACAGAACCAAAGATGTATTTTGGAGGTATTAACACAAGTGTAAGTACAAATCAACAACCGAAGCTTCAAACAACATTTGTCTCAAATACAAATCCTTTTCTGCCGCAAGTTCAACCAGATCAGTCGTTGGTTCAAGTGCTCAAGTCTATGGACAAGCTTTTGATCCAAAAGCTTTTCTTCCTCAACCACAAGTTGCTAGACCAACAAATGCTCAAGTCTATGAACAAGCATTTGATCCAAAAGCATTTCTTCCTCAACCACAAGATGTTACACCACAAGTTCCACAACAAGCTTTCTATCGTAAAAACTTTCAACTTTCAAACCCTAACACTGTTAGACTCGATACATCAAACCTGTGACAACCGGTACTTTTCGATCATAATTACGTGCATAACAATTAAGACAATAATACATAGCATAATTTGACATAAATTAACTTAATTTGGCCTTGGGAAAGCCTAGGTGCGTCTACTGGATTCACGTTACGTGATTTGGCGATATTCAAGAATTTTAGCGCGCATTTGAACTTTATGCGAGCTGACACCGGAATGAATGCTGACAGCACATAAAAATACAAATTTTGAGCTTATATTTATCATATATTTATAATTATGTGAATTATTCGATTTGCTGAACATCACGTAGCACAAACGCGAAAATTATGCGAAAAACCAGAACGCATCGGCAATCAATCACGAAAAGGAAGCACTGGACTAGAGCTACGTCTAAATATTAATATATTATGATATATTTAGCTTCGCTTTTGAATTCTGATGCTCACAATCGAAACCGGATCGAAAAACGGATAAGAAACGACAACTAAAGCCTTCTTACGCAATTTTAACGCAACCGACAAACGAACACATCAAACACCGACCTCCGATATAATTTTGAACACTTTTGACTCTAAATAAACATACTACGATATATTACGATGTTCGGATTTCAAAAACAAGCCGTAGAGAGTTGTTTGGGCCTGGACACGTTAACGGGCCTTGGGCCCAACCCACTCCACTAACCCTAACTATATATACCTATCTTTCCCTTCACACATTAAAAAAAAATGCTAGCCCCCCATGAGACTCCTCTGCCCTCTCTCCCCCGAGTCCGATCGCCGGACTCCGGCGATGAGCCTGCCGTTCCGGCCGTCTTTCCGGCTAACCACACACACCTACAACCCCTCTCTATCACCATTACTCACACGTACACCTGAAACCGAGAGAGAGATTAGACAGATAAAGAGAGACTGGTAGAGAGAGATGATGGTGAGAGTGAGAGAGAGAGAGGCAGCGGCGGTGGATCCGCTTTTCCGGCAGCAATTAGCCCGCAAAGAAGCGGCGGCAGTGGCCGTGTTTCAGCAGTGGCAGCCGGGTCTCAGTGGGGCCCACCGTTCCCGACGTCTGACGAAAACAGCAGCCGCGGTGGTGGGCGTTTACGGCGGAGATAAGCTCCGGCCGTCGAGGAACGACGACATAGTGGACGGCGTCAGTGGTGGTTGTTTTGGTAGTTCGAGTCCGGGTCAGATTTAGTACAGTTCAGTTTAGATGTTTCAGGTTTGGTTTGGTTCAGTTTATGTTTGATTTGAGATTTGGTTCCGGATGCGGGTCTCGGTTCAAGTTCGGGTTTCGCAGAACGAACCGCGGCCGGCGGCGAAGACCGGCTGACGGCGGCAAAGGTGGTGATGGCGACGGTTCGAGTTTCGGGTCTTGTTCAGGTGGAGTTCAGTTTGGGGTTAACTCGAGTCAGTTTCGGGTCTCAGTTCAGCTCAAGTTTAGCTCGGGTCCGGTCAACACAGACTCGATTCAACTCGGTTTCGGGGCAGATTAAGTTCGGCTTCCTGTTCAACTTGTTCAGATTTATCTCGGGTCTTGTTTCGAGCTCGGGTCAACACAATGGGTTGACTGGTCAAGGTGGTCAACACAAGCCATAGACGGTTAATGGGTCGACTCGGTCAGCTTTAGTATTTCCGGTCAACTCAGTCAAGCTGGTCAACCGCGGTTAACGCAATCCTATTTGGTGTTCAGGTCAAGCTCGGTCAACGAGTCGACACGAGACTTGGTAAAGTTTTAATGGCAGAAAATATAATATAGTGTTTATATAAATAATAAGTAATATGTTAACGCGGAACCGAGCTCTAAAAACCGAACCGACCAGCAAAATCATATTATAACAACCGAACTAACGTATATGACTTGTGTATATATATATATTAGACTTGTACTCGACGAAAATTATGCTTTAAATGAACGACAAAAAGTTATGTATATTGTTGTTACATGAATTGTTGAGTTTTAACAAATATATCGACAACCTGCATTGTCGGGATCGCCTAAAAACAGAGGAAACTCTGCCCGTTTTCGTAAAATCCGTAATACGAGACGCGTTATATTCTCAAAGTGAAATCTATCGGGATTCAAAGTATTTTTATAAAAAAACATATAAGTAGTTATATTTACTCCATACTTCGGAATTCATAAATTATATTTCAAACATTAGCATTCGAAAATCATATAAAATTAATATTATTATTTATATTCAAACGTCGAGATTTTTAATAGTTTTATAAAGTAAGTATAATGGTTTGTACTCATCTCAAACGTCGGTAACTCGAATACTTTCAAATCCCTTTATAAAATAAGTATAATTGTTTGTATTTATTTCAAACATCGAGAATCCGAATATTTTTATAAAATAAATATAGTTGGTTATATTTATCTCAAACGTCGAAATTTCAAATACTTATATAAAAAATTTATTTCAAATGTCTAATGGGGGTACGATACATCACCGTAAGATTATAACGAACGATATTACCCGAGTACTACAGTAACGAACAAACGAAAGTCGAGTCTAACGAGCGTACAATTATATAACTGTTTTATTAACTATAAACCAGACGCAAGACTATTATCGCGGATACGCAACGTTTTACATATATATATATTTATATCTTTACATAAATATATATTCTAATTCACTCGAAAACTATGTCGTTTCAAAGACTTAGTATTTATCCCGATTATAAACGGGATCAAACAACCATAGATGGTTATTTCAAAGCAAGGTAACAACACTTTCATAGAATCGTACGATTAATGATTTGGGAGAGCTCGGTGACACGTAGTTCAGCTACGTTTTTAGTAGAATCTTATAAGCCTATTCCTTGATAGGAACGTTATAGATTGCATGCTAGCGAGTTATGTTTTGGAAACGACATTTTGGAATCAATATGATGCTAGCTTTACACTGGATATGAAGGTGAGTTCATAACCCCACTTTTTACTGTTTCACATTTTTATAAATGTTTTCGGGGGTGGAAAGACATGCAAGTTTTGCAAAAGCTCACAAAATTTCGTTGAACAAAAACTATATGTTTCTAAACCATGATACGAATGAACTCTAGCAAACTCAAATGGTTTACAAAATGTTATTTCTAAACCATGATACGAATGAATTCCAACAAACTCAAATGCTTTACAAAAGGTTATTGCTAAACATACCGGTTTACGAAACACACAAGAATTTACAAAACATGCATGAGTTACATACATTTTAAGGACGAGATTGTCCTAGTTACAACGGAAACAAGAGGGCTAGGCCCATACATTACAACACACGAGATGCAAGGATATATATATATATATATTTGATGGAATATATATATGGACATCATACATCGAAAATGCATCTCGGTTGGCATCATACACCGAAAATATAGCTCATCCCGTGAGTTCATGTCCCCCTTTTCATCTTAAATGTTCATACCATTTTACAACTATTGGGGGAAAATACATGTCTATGGTATGATGAGCTAGGGAATGCATTAACTAGATCATGTGTGAATAGCATGGACGTAAGCACCATTAATATTGTTTAAGACCACAGTACAAAGGTTAGATCTAGCGGGTGTTGGCGAGCCCCACTCTTGGTCATGGACCCACACGGAAGAGTGCATTTGTTGTCCCAGTCGAGGTTAATCGACGAAAATCGTCTAGGTTTGGATGCTTCCTATGTCGTCACACATATTAATGTCCTTGCAAAACATTAATGATCGCGATTTCATTGATGCTTCACATACCGGGTTTTGATACAAATACATCATACATTTACAGAACTTTTGCATACTAGATTTTATATAAATACAAAGTTTTCAATTGAGATGCTGAGAAAAAGAGTTTTAGTATGTTTTTCTCAAACAATATTTAAACCTTTTAAATCTTTTCGAACAAACTATGAACTCGCCAACTTTATGTTGATTTTTTCGCATGTTTCTTTCTCAGGTTACAAATTTCAAAGTTTGGCACGGCTGGAATAGGATAACCCATTGAGATTCGAGTACTTTGTGGGCATTCACTTTTTGGAAGTCTAGCATTTCAAACACTTCCGCTGTGCAATGAAGATACCAGTCAGATCATGCCCAACTCTGATGTCATCAATTTTAGCGAGTGTGACAAAACCTTTCTAAGGTAAGTGTGAAAGTTGCCTGGGAACACATGGAGCCTCTAAACACTTTAGTGAGTTGTTACTGCGGATTAGTAGCTGGACAAATTGGTAACATCAATCTAACCAGTGAAGACTATGCACAAATCGGTAAGGAGGAGATGGAGTTGATTGATATCAAATGGGCGTTTGCAAGTGCAGTAAGAAGGGCAAAAGATTTTATGGAGAAAACGGGAAGAACTAATCTGGAGAGCAACAAGGATACTCCATGCGGTTTTGACAAAAGGAAGGTTACTTTTTCAACTGTAAAGAAAAGGGGCATTTTAAAAGAGAATGCACGAAGCCTCCACAGCAAGGGAATCAATATCCTTTCAATAGAAATTAAGTTACAACGAAAGAGCAATGGTTCCTGCAAACAATTCCAACCGAGCTTTGATTGTTCAAGTAGATGAAATCTGTGATTGGTCTGTTGAATTGGGAAATAGTGGTGGAGGAGGAACTGCATACTATGCTGAAATTACAAAAAATGATAACAATGGAGAATCGTCTAGAAATGATGACAGTTTATGGGATAGCAGCAGTTCAAATGAAGCAGAATCAAATTCGAGTGAAGATCGATATGAAGATGTTAATGCTGAAGTAGATGATGTGATTATTGAAACAAATCGACGGATAGCGGCGAAGAAGATTTGGAGCATGAAACTGAAGGGTCATTTGATGAGTTTTCTAAGCATCTCTCATCAATCGGATCTTCAACTCTTTGTGCAGCATTCATGGCCCATTTAGATTGCCAATCCAGTCAGGTAAGTTTCGATAAACCTATTGTGTCTAAGTGTTTTGAATGTATAGTTTTAAAAGGTAAATACTTAGAACTTGGAGGTAAATTTGATCACACGAAGAAGCATCATCAGAGCTTGATTGTAGATCTGACAAAGTGCGCTGAGGGAAACACAGCTCTTAAGAAAAACGAAAAGGAATTTAAAACAACAATTGAAACCTTAAAGAAAGATGTTTCTGAATTAATGAAGAATGTTTTGAGAAAACAACCAACCATTAACAATTATATTAACATGCTGAAGAAACGGAAAAAGGAGTTAGCATGTGCAAAGTGTGAACATGATGCAATCAAACTCAAGTTGGACAGTTACTCCAACTCAAAATATGTTTTGGATCACATCATCGGTGTTCAAAAGAAGAAAGGTGATGTGAAATGCATTCGTTATCAGGCTTGTCCTCCTCCAGTTAGGCACAATTACACCAAAATGCCAAATGACGAAGATATCCAACAGTTTGAACCCACCGTTCCATTAGATCTAGCTGAATTTACAACTGGTCTAGGGTTCACTAAGGGCACATCTTCAAGTCAAGGTCATGACGGATGACATTGATGGCTCAAAGTCTATGAATGATCAAAATCCTCCCACTATTGAGGATTATGATAGTTCGGATGACGAGTCAGATGAGGACAAACCTAAGCAATCAGATACGGTAACAAAAGAGGAAAATATACCTCTTGAAATCACATTCTCTGTGATCCTCCAGCAAAACCGTGTGTGACTGCCCATGTCAAGATTGCTGAAGCTCATGTTGAAACCTGTGAAAGCGTGAACTTGCTTTATACGTTGATTGGTTCTGACAAAGTTTAGTCAAATAAAGATTTTCCCATTAAAAATGTCAATCAATCTTTGATTTATAAAGTTTTCAAGGATTCTACTAGTAAGTTTTTGGGTCATTCGAGCCAAAGAGCTGTTGTAACTCAGTGTGCTCCTCTCCTAAAATCCGAAGTTAGAAAGAAATACGGAAATCAAAAATTGAAACCTCAAAACAATCAACGAAAGCAAAATCACGCTGACCAAGGAAATGGAAAAAGCAAACAGAGCCAAAACAAGAAGAAAATTCAAAATGTGAAATTCGTGAAACCCCAAGGGACTGATAAAATTGAATCTTTTGAAAACAAATCCAATACGGATTTTGTTAATCAAAATAAAAATTTGAAGAAAAACAGTCAAAACTACTGAACACAACACACAAATTGTTGTGATGTAGGACCAAGTACCTCAAGATCACAAAGTTCATCATCAAGCTATCAGATTTATAATACTCCAAGGTTTGTTGAGCGGAGATCATGCTTTGAGTGTGGTAAGTATGGGCACATTGTCAAAAACTTTCCATATCTCACAAAGGGAAAAGCAAAAATTGATGCGCCCCATGGTAAACGTTACCATACCAAATTTGTTTCGCCAAAACAAGAGCCTCGTCTTGTTAAACAAAGAGTAATAAAACAGAGAAAGAAACAACAAAAAGATATTGACAAGGCTTTAAAACTGGAGGTTGTCCAAACACAATCGGTAAAACAAAATGTTAAATTGAGAAACAAAAACAGATTTGGAAACCAAAACTGGTAATTGTTTCAGGGGGAGCACAATCCAATTCGAATAATCGGGAAAATGAAGTTCCAATTCTCGATGGTGTCGGACGACCCAAGTCAATGAAGGCTTGGGTCCCCATCTCCAACTAATCTTTAATGAGTGTGCAAGATGTTCTAGGAGGAACTATTGACAATCATAGAAGTGTTAATAGTCGAGCATCCAGGCACAAGATCGACGACATGCAGCTCCAAAACATTGTTATATCCAGGAGTTGTTGCCTTTGTTCGAGAGAAAGAGAAGATAATGTCCGATGAGTGAAGAATATTTGGTGAATAAAGTTGATAACTTCGACAAGATGTAAAACGACCAACAATTTATTTGTTTAAGGCTTGGATCGGATCCACAAGATAGGTTCAATCAAATGTACGCGCCTGTAGCACATCAGAAGATTATCAAAGATTCATGTCTTATATCTTCCACAAGACGTTCAAAGCTTACAAGATGATCGTGCAGTGTACATTTCTCCACATGTGTGATTGAAGAAAATGTGTTTGGTTGAACAAACCAACCGAGTGTGCAGATACCTTGGCGTGGATTGAACAACCGCACACTACTTCTCAAGGAGAAAGACGAAGACCTTTGCTGGTGCAAAAACATGTGGAAGACATCATGTATTGACCATCCAAAGATGATGTGTATAAGCTTCCTCGCATGCTATCTTACTTCTTACTAGTTGGACCCGGAGGTTTATGATCTTGTTGCTGTGAAGAAATTTCTCAGTTATATGAAGTAGCTGTATAATCGACCTTGAAATCCACACCATGTAGATATCCAGTTGGGAGAGTACACAGATTCCGGATATGCACGTAGAAATTGCAGGATTACGGTTTTAAAATTTTCTAATCTCTCCTATCTCTATCGATATTTAAGCTGCTTTAAAGATTTCTAAAATCTTGTACAACACTCCAGACCAAACACATTGATCTCGAATATCACCTCATACTTGATTGTTTCAATATGAAACTCATCAATGTAGTTTTGGTCCACACCGATTACCAACATGCCAACTCATTTTCCAAAATTTTTATAAATTTTTTTAATTAATTAATTTTGGTGAACAACATCGAGGTAAAACATGAATTAATCCACATCGGAAAATCGAATTTGTGAATACATTTCTTGAAGACAATCCAAAAAGATGTATTTAAATGATTAAATTTACTTTTTGCGTTGTAGGGGGGTAAATTCCAATCCGAAAAATACAAAAACATTGCAAAACGTCAAAAAGGACAAAAACATGAGCAAAACAAAAAAATAAAATGAGTTTCCTAGCAAGAAAAAGAGAAATGATAGTAAATTAGTGGTCTGTCAAAGCCTCTTTGAACATAAAATAAAAAATGATAAATAACTCTATATTCAATGTAACGGTAGGCTCTCAATCATTTTAAAGTGTGCACAGGGCGATATAATCATAACATATTGAAAGCCACGTGGGAACCATTCATTGGCATATGGTCTTGGTACCAAAATTTCGTTTGATAGTATGCTGAGGTTCTGAGATATGCGGTCTTTATGCTTGATTATCATCTGGGCATCATGGTTGAATCTTTTACCGAAAATAACGGGGACCCAAGTCTAGAACTTCCATGATACCATACATACGTATAAATAGTGCATACGACCATCAATAAGTGATAACATATCACATCCACCCACTAAATAAGTGATAATATATCACAGCTTTATGCGGGAGTTAAGTTCGTCTCTTTGTCGGTATGTTGGTACTAACCCGTTCACGGACTTACTCCTGTGCCCTGCATGCATTTGAAAATCAAGTTCCTACCAATAAGTGATTTAATCACATGGGGCTTGTTTTCATGAAAAATAAGTGAGTATCTCATATCATATACGTCAAAACAGATGATAAGCAGTATACTCACGGGTAAGATTTTCTCTCGTGCATGTCTTGATACGGGAATGTCTCGTGAGTGGATGAACACCAGTCGGTAAGTATAAATCATACATTAATCATATCCCCTAACCGCGAGTACATCTGATAAGTTGAGCTTATGTGGACAACAATACCAAAAATCGTTATAGGACACTTATCTAAATGCTAACTATCGAACAACAAGTGTGTTTCAGCAAGACCGTATACTAGTATGATTCTCTTACCCTCGAAATTCACAAAAAGAATGTCTGTAAATATTTATTTGTTCCTTTCCGTCTTTACATTTAAAAAAATTGAAAAATATCAAAAAGATTTTAGGTGAGTTTTAATATAAATTTTATAAAAGCCAAAATGATTTTGCTACTAGTTTATTTTTGATTGACTGATGTTGGAACTCGAGTCTATCCTTCCTATAATCCTGATTGTAAGCCGAAAAACAATTGCATCTTCATAAATGGTCGAAGTGGACAAGTTTTGAATGTTAAAGGATTAAGATTGAATGATCTTAAAACTCTTAAAGTATTGAAAGTTGGTAGTTGAATGAGAGTTGGTCTCATGTGTGTCATGTGCTAATTCTGCTTAAAATCAATCTGTGAAATTTTCAAATGAAAATTCTATAAGGTTGATTAAATCCCTAGCGGTTGTTCTCATTACGCGTTCAGCTTTGTTGTGTGTGCAGATATGACATACAAGCAAGCTAAAGGCAAAGAGAATGAGTGTGAAGAAGTTATGGGCATAAAGACACAACATGGATGCAAGCCGTGGATCAAGAAGATCAATTCATAGCTGACCACTTATCAACACCACAAGATATAGTCAAGGGGGAGTTTGCTGATGCACTGCCTGACTTGACACGTGAAGACATCTGAAGATCCAACAGTGTGAAGAACGAACCATCACAAGCAGCATCCAAGGGGAGTTTGTTGATGCATATTTGTGTGGATGCGACTCAGTTCGGTTCAGTTTCGACTCAGTTCGATTCGGTTCGACACAGTTTGGTATTCACGCCGGAAGCTCATGATCCAAAGCAGACCATTAGAAATGAATACCGAAGACCAAGCAACAGTCAAGGGAGAGTTTGTTGATACACTTTTGTGTCTGTCGCTTGTTCTTAGTTACGTCAGTAATTGTACGGTCTTTGTTTGTTGCGTCTGTAAAGTTTTGGTCATGTCGACCAAATCAAAATATCATCCTATCTTAATTTGGTACGACGTTTAGTTTGTTTGTGTTGTAAAATAGTTGCATGTGTGCATACTGTTAAGTTTTGTGTTTCTAATTTTGCTGTCTGCATGTCGGTTGGCAGGGTTCCCCGAAGAACCACTTCTTCGTGTGAGTGAATTGTCCTTCATACGAGTCAGTTTCTTGTTCGTGCGAGCCAACTGCTTGTTCGTACGAGTGACCATTCAAGTCTAACTAGTTGCTTGTTCGTGCGAGCCAACTGCTAGTTCGTACGAGTGACAATTCAAGTCTAACTAGTTGCTTCTTCGTGCGAGCCAGTTGCTTGCTCGTGCGAGCTAGTTGCTTGCTCGTGCGAGCCAGTTGCTTGCTCGTGCATGCCAGTTG
Organism: Scalesia atractyloides; assembly: GCA_947069175.1. NCBI lineage: Eukaryota > Viridiplantae > Streptophyta > Magnoliopsida > Asterales > Asteraceae > Scalesia > Scalesia atractyloides. Next base: position 66,614,454 of record CAMTDV010000020.1, on the reverse strand, counting down.
CTTGTTTGTACGAGTGACCATTCAAGTCTAACCAGTTGCTTGTTCGTGCGAGCCAGTTGCTTGTTCGTGCGAGTGACCTATCTAAACAGACATACACATCACAGTTTCAGTAGGAGAGCACACTAAGAGAGCACAGAGAGAGTGTATAGAGAGATAAGCAGTTTATTCAAGAGTGTATGTACTAGGTCCCTCTACAAATCAATATAGTGAATATTGAAGATATATCTTTTGTTATGTTGGTCGTGCTCTTGCTTTAGTTTGCATATACACTTGGATTTCGCACTCGTGTGTGTGTTAAACAACAAGGAAGTAGGTTATCTTGAATCCGCCAAGTGGCTGCGCAAAAATCAGAGCTGGAGGCTGAGAAGGCAAAGTTTGCCGAAGCCCAGCGGACCGAAGAATGGTCCGTGCTGGGGTAGAAAAAGAAGGCGGAAGGCTCTGCTGCCACTCTTGCGGAGGAGCACAAGTTATGGAGGGAGGCCTTTGAGAGGGACAACCACACGAAAAAATCCTTGACATATGAGATGGTAAAGATACGAGCAGAGGTAGAGCGCCTAAAAAAGGAAAAAGAGGCCGCCTCTGCTGCGGCCGAGGAGGCCATGGCGCATCATGAGCGCAGTGAGCAGAAGGAGATAAAAAATTTCTGCCCTTCTTTATTTTACAGGATCAAGAGAATTTTAGACTAACCTTGTTATTGTGTGATCAGGTGGAGGCTTGCGTGACACTTGAAAGTGCGAAGAAAGATCTCCAGGTTGCCTCGGTTGAAAAGGCCGAACTGCAGCGCAGGCACCTGGAGGATCTTGAGAAGTTGCGCGTGGCGGAGGCCAAAGTGGGCGCGGGCAAAGAAAAGTTAGAAAATTCTGAAGCTGCCCGCGCCATCACAGAGAGTTTTCTGGAGTCGCTAACAAACAACTTGCTGTGGATGCAAAGCATGGAGTTGTCAATGTAAGTTCTCTGTTGTTATTTTGATCACTCCATTTTGATTCTCATCCCGTTTTCCTTGTATTGTGCAAATCGCAAACTCCATCCTGAACACAGTGGAGTTGGATAGCATCGTGGCCAAGCTGATGGTAACGGCGCGCCACGATGGATACGTGCAGGGCTATGCCGAGTGCGCACACCATGTGTCTCGTGCAATGGACGTTCTCGGGATACAAGTCGCGCTTCCACTCGTGGGGTCGATAGTGAAGCCGCCTTCTCCCAGGGGAAGTGAGAGTATGACCATCTTCAACTGCCGGTGATGGATTTAATGAGCGAGGCGCTCCAGCATGATGATTACGTGAATCGCTTAAAAATATATTTTAGGATGTTGCAGAAGTTGAAGAAAGTGAAGGATAGTATAGGATGGTTTTTTTGTAGGATTCTGAATGTAATATCTGAATATAATTGTGCGCTGCGCTTGCTTGTACTTAATCTTCACATGAAATGAATGGTTGTTTGAAGTTACAATATGTGCATGAACATAACCACTTTGTGTAGGTATAGCGAAAAAACTGGTAATGAACTCATGTATGAACGTCACCTCCCATGCGCATACAGTAGGTAGTGAATTTTGCTCATGAGTCATGTTGTACCATGGTGTTTTCGCATATACCCAAAGTGGTTTCGTGAATTTGTAACAAAATATCAAGATAATGAAAACCATCAATTGATTGTCTTGTATTAACAATAAGGCGTAAGACCCATGTCCAAAATACACAACTAGATCATAGGTTTTGCTAGTTTACATGTAGCACCACCTTAGCTATTGTGCATTCCAGGTCCTAGAAATGTTTGTGCTGTCCAAACGTTTGAGGGTGTATGCACCCTTTCTTAGGACTTAATGGATTATGTAAGGGCCTTCCCACTCGGACGCGAGTTTTCCTGGACTTTCGGTGTTGGACGCTTCATTGTCTCTCAAAACGAAATCGCCAGGTAGGAAGGTACAAATGCTGACTCGCGCATTGTAGTACTTCTCAAGCTTGGACTTGTACTTTGCTTCGTTGATTGCAGCGTTTTCACGCCTTTCTTCTAGGAGGTCCAAGTCGAGTCTGTGCTCTTCTTCATTATTCTGGTTTTGCACAACCAGCATGCGCGGTGATGGGAGGCCTATTTCTGCGGGAATCACCACCTCCGTCCCATACACCAGGCTGAATGGTGTTTCGCCGGTGCTAGTTTTTGGCATGGTTTGATGAGCCCAAAGGATACTTGGCAACTCATGTACCCAACCTCTCTGTGTCGTCCCCAATCTCGTATTGATCCCTTCAACTATACTTTTGTTTATGCTTTCCACCTGGTCGTTCCCTTGGGATGCGCGAACGAAGTGAGCACATGTTCGATATGCATTTCCTCCATCCACCGTTGTAGTTCTTCAACAGCAAAATTGGGGCCGTTATCACTGACAATGTCCAGGGGTAACCCAAAGCAGCAAATGATGTGCTCCCAAATGAATTTGCGAACTACAGTTGCTATGGTGGATGCAAGGGGCTTTGCTTCTACCCACTTGGTAAAGTAATCGACGACTACAATTATGAACTTTACAGCGCCTGGGGCATCAGGGAAAGGTCCCACCATATCAATTGCCCATTGTTGGAAGGGCCATGTTGTTGTCACTGGGATCAAGGGATTCTTGGGGTGCAACGTCTTCGATGCGTGTCGTTGGCATGATGCACATTTCCGCAGCTTTTCGACTGCGTCTAAGTGCATGTCAGGCCAATAGTAGTCGGCGTTCATGATCTTTGCGACGACCATGCGCGGACCGGCGTGAATTCCGCATAACCCTTCGTGTATTTCGCGGATCAAGTATTGAGTGTCTTGCGGGTCAACGCAGCGGAGGAGTGGTCCAATGTATGACTTCCGGTAAAGGATACTATCTGCCATTTCGTAGTTGAGCGCCTTGTTCTGGACCTTTCTTGCTTCCGCCTTGTTCTCTTGTAGGATCCCAGACTGCAAGAACATGATGATGGGAGACATCAGGAAGGGTTTCCCATTTCTATGGCGTTTACTTGACGCAATGGAACGGAAGGGTTCTTGAGCACCTCAATGCGCACTTCTCGCACAAGGTGTTTGAAGCTTGTAGCAGCCAGTTTGCTGAGCGCGTTGGCATGTTTATTCTCGCTTCGGTTAATGTGGGTTATTTTGAAACTTTGGAATTTGGTTATTAAGGACTGCGCCTATTCAAAATACAGAGCCATCATTTCGCCCTTTGCGTCGTACAAGCCATTGATCTGTCCTGCGACCAAAAGGGAATCGACGTGTGCTTCCAAATTCCGGGCCCCCATTTTGATGGCTAACCGAAGGCTTGCCAGAAACGCTTTATACTCAGCTTTGTTATTCTTGCTTTTGAAGTCCAACCTGATGGCGTAGGTGAACTCTTGGTTATTGGGGCTTATTAGACGGAGACCTGCCTGTACCACCCTGTAAAATTCTGTCCAATAATATAGCGACACGTGTTATATTTTTATTTTAGTCTATTAAAGACTAACAGGGACTAAAAGCATCAACATGCTCAAACAAAGTCTCTAAGTGATTTCCTGATGTCAACATGCATAAAACATAGCCTCTGAGTGACCATTAGTGTCAACATGCTAAAACTTGGCCCCTGAGTGACCGTTGTGTCAACATGCCCAGCCTCTGAGTGACATTGGAGTCAACATGCTTATAATGAGCCCCTGGGTGATCTTTTACAAAGTCCTAACTCTCATAAGTCCCATTTGTTGGACGAGAGAGATTAAATCCGTAATTATATAAAAGTTGGACATTGGAGGGGTTAAAAGTGTCAACATGTTAATTTATACCTCTGAATGACCTTTTAACGAATCGGGAGCTCGACAATGTCCGGGCACAATCCCGGGTACACCAAATATTGGTTACGGGGGGCTAAATATGCTAAAAAGGTGTTTTAGAAGGTTTTAGAGGGTTTTATAAGTTAAGGGGCTAAAAGTGTCAAACTTTGAAACTGACCTAGGGGCGCTCGCGGGGCGCGAGAGGCAAGGCATGTGCCTCTCGCAGCCCGCCTGAGGACTGCATCTGCAAAAAGTTTGCCTTAGCCACCACACAAATTGCCAAAAAGCATTTCTCAAAACCATGGCTTCCCAAACTGCTATGCCATGTTTAAGGACACTTATAAGCTTCCTCTTACACCCCTTAACACCTGGCATCACCTCCTTCAAGCTCTCCAACTATAAATAGGTGTCAAGGTTCACCATTTGAACTTGCACCTTTCTCAGTCACAACTCTATCTCCCTCCTCTAGAAGTTCCTAACTGAAAGGAGCATCCAGCTTAGTTCTATTGCATTATAGGAACCTCTTGTAAGTGTTCCTTGCTCTTGCATTTTCGTTTATAGGCTTTATAGCCAAAAGTCAAAGCGTTTTACAGAAAACGCCTTGATTGTCGGTTAAGACCATTATTGTCAAGCCATTTTTCGTAACGAACATGACTAAGTGATCGTAGTAAGGTAGGTGTTAGACCCTATAAAGGGCACCTCCTGAAGATCACGTTTGCTAGACCAATTGACGGGTCAAAGTTATGATGTAAAAAAGTCAAACATGCCGTTTTTCCGAAAAATCATAAATTGATCTTATATATATTATGAAATCTGTTTTGACACTTAAACAAGTTGGTAATAATTATTAGAACATGTAAGAACATGTTCGACTCATCAATTTCAGTTCTAGGGTCGGTTCGCAACCGAAAGTCGCGAAGTTTGACTTCTGCTTTGACTTTCGATTCTGACCCCATTAAGATTAGTTAGCTACTGATTTAAAGTTGCATTATAATTGTAATATAATGTAGCATAACCCTCTGAGGTTATATTACATGATCATAATCAGAATCTGAGTTTATGCACAAGTTCCGTAATTATGCTATTTTGACTAAAATGCCCTTTTTGCATAAAAAGAGGTTTTAATGATAATGAACTTGAAAATGAGTTTCCTACTAATGTAATATTATAAGTAGGATTATTTGGGATGTCAAATCAGATTTTAAACTGACTTTATGAGCAAGTCCATGTAATATGTCGATAAATGACGATAAGGCCCTTGTGGCTTATAAAATGGTTTTAATCACATATTTTTAAAGTAAATCTTTTACCTACTGATATGTTATATTAAATAACATATCTAAACTTGTTAATCTGATCATAACACCAGTTTTCATGAAACATCGCAAAAATCGTCATTTTACGACATAAGCGTCGTTTCAGCGCATAGTATGGTTTTAAACCATATTTATTAACCAAGACTTGTTACCTAATGATTTTAAAACTTATTTTAAATATTTTTTCAGTAGGTACAAGATATAAACTCAGAATCCCAAATAATTTATAAACTATATGTAAAATGACCAAAATGCCCCTTCGGTGCATAGTTTGGTCATAAGAGATAAATTACACATGTAATTGATATCCTACTGATATTATATCATAAATAAGTTGTTTTCCAGAATACTTATAGATATAATATTAAATTATATTCAAGTTCCTTTTATACGGTATTAAATTACCAAAACGCCCTTATAAGGCATAGTTTCACTTTAAAACCATAGCGGGCATAAAAGTGGATATCCTACTGATATTACAACTTATTAAAGTATAATGGCATATAGAATTTGTCCATGACTTATCCGGTTACCCAATATCGTTGATATGCGTACGGTTAAGCATATGTAACTAGTTTATGAAAATTAACCGAAACGCGTCTAACCTTGTCATTTAAGTTTCAAAATCCAGAATGTTTATAGTTTATCCATATTACACAAGTCAAAGTATTTGTTGGGATTAAACTACATTCTATCCGATCATCGTTTAATCTAGCGTTATACGTTTTGATCATGTACGCTAGTCGGTCTAAGTCTATGACTTAAATAAGACCGTTGGTATTTAATTGGTTAGCTTATGTCATAATCCAGATTAGAGACATTCCGGTAAATGTTATCTTCACTTAATGCTTTTATGTACTGCTGAGTTAATAAATCTTTTGTTTAAACGAAGACTAGCTCAGGTAAATACTCTCGACTAATTTCCCCTATACGGGCTTGGGTTACGGTAAATTATTACCGCTTGGTCGGAAATGGGATCAATCAAATGCCGGATTGTGGCTAGTAAATCCGCATATTTTGTTTTAATCAATTTTGTTTGATAACTTAAACATCGGAGGTTAACTACCGTGTCCTGGATATCCTCGGCTAATTACAATAGATAATGGCCACAGCCTTAGCGCGGGTGTAGGCATACACCCGATAGAAGCTTAAAATGTATTACCCACAAGGTTGGGAAGAAATGACTACTTCGTGAGTCCAAAGTGGTGTGTACGTTAATCATGTCTCGGTCTCTGCACTATGCCCTGTATGTATGGACAAACATGTAAATCTGTTACCAACGTTGGACGGTCAACTTTCCCAAGTTATAAAAGGTTTTGTGCTGATACGCACTTAAAACATACTTTAAATGTTTTCAAAATGAGTCAGTTGGGTGTATTTACCAGCGAAAGCTAACGTAATTTCAAAAGACTAAGTTTGCAGGTACAATACGAAAATAGGCTGGAAGGGCTCGGTGGTGATAGAGGATCTTGCAAATCCTAGATCTGCCCAAAGTCTGCTTTACATTCTTTCTTTTGTACAATTTATGATATGCCTGTGGATCTTCTATTACGAGTCTGTATATTATTTTATATTTCGAACATTTGGTTTGTAATAGTAATTTAAATCCAAGACTTCCGCCGTGCTGTGTTTAATTGTCTATGATGTTATCAACTTAGGTCACGATATTCCCCACCCGGGCCCACCGGTGTTTGATTGGTTGTGGGAAGCTGGGGTGTGACAGGTTGGTATCAGAGCCAACGTTTGACAGAATTAAACACTAGCCTTTTGTGTTTAATCTTAAACTTACACAAGCACATTCCTTAGACTTCAGAGTCTAGGCATTGACCTAGGATTACTCATTTCATTATTAAGTTATTAGTATTGTTTATGAATTGATTTTTAACAGGAAAATGCCGCCACGTGTACGAGGAAGAGGCAAAGGACCAATGAGGGGAGGACCTTCAAGACATATCCCTCCACATCCATATCACCCGAATCCCTATGAAGATTCGGGGGATTCATGGCCCCTACTACAACATTCACCTTCCCATACCCAAAATTCTTATCACTCGTACCATTCACATCATTCACACCACTCTCACCATTCCCATCATTTTTACCAGGATGAATTTAACCCCAACCAATATTTTAACACACCCCCAGCATATCAGAATCAGCTGAATCAGCCAAACCCAATGGACGAGGACTCCGATCCGAAGATGCCGCCGTTAGGTTCAAATACGCACCCCATTGAGATATTGAGCGATTCAAACTCCTATGCCGAATCGCCATATAAAGGTCCTAATGAATGGGACCAATATTGGAACCAATTTACCTTCGCTAATACTCCTTCCTATCACTCTTAACAACCTCCTATACAAGAAGACGTTCACATGGAACCGGCAGACCAACCTCAACCACCACCTGAACCACCAAGGAGGAAGCGTGGAGCACATATGCCGATACGTGCAGGACAAAGATCGGGATCGCTGCCATCTTTGCCCAACCCTTACCCCACAATTCAAGAGGACCCACAAATGGGTGGACCCTCTAATGTTTCACCTGTGGTGGAACCAACACCATCACCTGCGGCTCAACCACCACCATCGGGTTATAATAACCCTATCCCAACATATCCACATATCCAGATAATACTGGATATGATCCTTTTAACCCATCTACACCAGTTAATTACCAAGCATGGTCGCATGACCCATACATACAAGCAGTCATGCATAACGTACTTTACCCGTCTCCTTTCCCACCTACTGGATATCCAAGTTATGGGTACCAGCATCCGAGTATACCACAACCACAACCTCCGTCGCCACTTGAGGCCATTAACGAGGCCTTAGAACGAATGAAAGAAATGCAACAACAAGTGGAGAAAACGGAGAAGAAAACAAACAAGTTCTTCAAGAAACTCTCCAAACTGGTTAAGGGAAAGATGGACGAGTGAAGTTTATTCTAATAACTTATGTTAGTCCCTGCGAGGACATTGTTATTTCTTAGTCCCTGCATGGACATTTTTATTTCTTTCAGTCCTTGCATGGACAGTTTATTTCATTGTTTTTAGTAATGTAATTTCTATTTAGAATTTATGAAGTATTTTGGAATTATATATATGTATTCATCCTCTTCAAACGAGCATCTCGATTTTACTCGAAATTTTTGATCAACTGTATGATTCCAAAATATATCTTATTGGTTTTGATTAGCCAAATGGCACAGACCACATAATTGGCCAACATTATAAATGATAGTTAAGGACAAAAAGGGCCTTCTATCATGATAGTTAAGGGAATTTATCCTTCTATCCAGAGGTAGTGGACTTAAGTTCAAGCCTCCAAGTCGTTAAGGTCAATGCGACCGAGACTATTAATCAACCATTAAAGTACTCTTATGTTAACATTCAAGAATGTTCATACTCCTGGTAGTGTGACTTGAGGAGCCACACTAGCCTTAAAGGTAATGGACTATGTCCTAACCTTATATAGCCTACGTGATCAAACTTGATCCTGGCTAATATCATCAATGCGATGATAATTAAATATCCATTAGTGATGTATTGCCCTTGGGGCTATGATTAAAAAATCTATTAGTGATGTATTGCCCTTGGGGCTATGATTAAAACATCAATTAGTGATGTATTGCCTTTGGGGCTATGATTAAAACATCTATTAGCGATGTATTGCCCTTGGGGCTATAATTAAAACATCCATTAGTGATGTATTGCCCTTGGGGCTATGACTAAACATCCATGAATGTAATTGCCCTTGGGGCTATGATTAAATAACCATTAGTGATGTAAAGCCTTCGGGCCACAATTTAACATCCATTTAGTGATGATTTGCCTTTGAGCAATTTTATATTGTCAATCATGACAACGACAGTTATGGTTAACATAACCCCCTGTCCAAATTCTATGTCCATTAGTGACAGGCCTAAGTGCCATATTTATACATCCATTAGTGACAGGCCTATGTGCCATAAAAAAAAATTTATGTCCTTCTTGACAAGCTTATGAGGTAAATATAACTGTCAAATATGACAATGACAGTTGTGACAATGCGATCCACTGTCCAATAAAATATATGGACTATGTCCAGATTGTAATTTGCCTTTAATGGTCGTATTAAAACCTAGGCCAAATATAGATATATTAAGCCTAAGAGTTGTGATGTTATTCACACTAGAATATGCAATGGATTGTTATAACCAATGTTTGAAGCCAATATGGTTATTAATACCATGGCTAAGGGAAGTTTTATTGGTGTATAGAACCAAAAGCTCAAAGATGGCTAATTCGGATGAAGCACAAAGTAGCCACCCGATATTGACCCTAACAATGCTGAAAACAGAGATATTAATAATGATAATTTTCAAGCTCGCATTGATGCAGCTGTTGAAAAGGCCATGGGAAAGGCCATAGAAAAGCTTAAAGAGTCAAGTGCTACTCGCTCTAGACCATTATCAATTACCCCATCCTCAGCTCGTAAGGAGAGCTCAGTTCACTCTTCGAATGCGAAGAGTGAACCAAAGAAAATAGAATTTGCTGATAGGTCCTATTCTTTAAAAGACGGATGTACCTACAAATATTTCATCTCCTGCAAGCCCCGAGATTTTAATGGGGAAAAAGGAGCAGTAGAAGCCTTGAAGTGGCTGGACGAAATGGAAACGATAGTAGACATCAGCGGTTGTGCTGATAAGGATGTGGTCAAGTATGTATCACAGTCCTTTAAGGGCGATGCCCTGATTTGGTGGAAGGCCATGCTTCAATCTATAGGTAAGATACACCTGTACAACTTAGGATGGTCTAAGTTTGTCGATCTAATCAAGGAGACTTACTGCCCACCTCATGAGGTGGAGAAATTAGAGACAGATTTTCTGACTCTTTCAATGAAGAACCTAGACTATCAGAAGTATGTTTCTGACTTTAATTCTCTGTCTAGGTTAGTTTCATATTTAATCACCCCTGAATCCAAACACATTGCGCGTTTCATTAATGGGTTAGCGCCCGAGATAAAGGGCATGGTAAAGGCTGCTCAGCCTAGTACCTATAGGTCCGCTGTAGACCTATCTCTCTCTCACCTTAGATTTAGTGAGGCAAAGGTCAGTTAAGATTGAAACTGACAGAAAGAGGAAACGGGAGGATAATAACTCCCAAAGGTTCAAAAAGAAAGGAAATTTCGGGTTCAAGAAGAACCAGCACGCGTCTAATGACAAACCTCTGTGCAAGAACTGTAAATATAGATATTGGGGACAGTGTAGTATAAATCCACAGACTAAACCCTGTGGTATCTGCAAGAAAAAGGGGCATAAGACCCTAGAGTGCAAGGATCTTAAGGATACAGTTTGCTACAACTGTAATGAAAAGGGCATATTATGTTCAATTGCCCCAAGAATCCCAAAAGTAATGATGCAAAGCCTGGAGAGGCTAAGAAAGGGAATGCTCGTGCCTTCCAAATGAATGCTAGGGATGCCGTAAATGACAATAACGTCGTAACAGTACATTCCTCATCAATAATGTATATGCTAGAGTTCTTTTCGATTCAGGTGCAGATAAATCTTTTGTCAATCATAAGTTTAGTAAACTACTAAACTTGCCCATAAGAACTCTAGACATAACCTATGAGGTAGAACTCGTTGATGGAACATTAGAGACAACATCTTCCATTCTTGATGGATGTTCTATATCCATTAAGAATCATTCTATCCCTATCTCTCCTTTGCCAATGAAATTGATAGGATTCGATGTAGTTTTAGGCATGGATTGGTTATCCTATAACCAAGCCCGTATTGCCTGTGATAAGAAACTCATAGAAATTAAAACCCCATCTGGTGAAACAATCACCATCCCTGGAGATTCACACTATGGATTGCCAGACAAGTTGTCGTTATTTAAGGCATCCAAGTGTTTGGGGAAGGTTGTGTCATTTACCTGGCACAAGTAACTATCAATGAGCCTAAACCAAATATAGAAGACCTTCCGGTTATCTCGGAGTATTCCGATGTTTTCCCCGAGGAATTACCTGGCCTAACTCCAGATAGGCAAGTGGAGTTTATAATTGATATCCTACCTGGATCAGCACCGGTAGCCAGAGCTCCATATCGGTTTGCACCGACGGAGATGATGGAATTAAGATTACAGTTAGATGAACTTTTAGAGAAAGGCTTTATTCTGCCCAGTTCCTCACCTTGGGGAGCTCCTATTCTATTCGTAAAGAAGAAAGACGGTTCAATGCGGATGTGCATTGATTACCATGAGCTGAACAAGTTAACGATTAAGAACCAATATCCTCTGCCCAGGATCGATTATTTATTCGACCAACTTCAAGGGGCTAGTTATTTCTCTAAGATCGATTTAAGATCAGGATATCATCAGTTGAAGGTAAGGAACGAGGATGTTCCTAAGACTGCTTTCATAACTCGATATGGTCATTTTGAATTTCTAGTGATGCCTTTTGGGCTCACAAATGCACCTGCAGCGTTCATGGATCTCATGAATAGAGTCTGCAAACCATATTTGGATAAGTTTGTCATTGTTTTCATAGACGACATACTTATCTATTCTAGTAATCAAGTTGATCACAAGAAACACCTTCGGTGCATTTTAGAATTACTAAGGCAGGAGAAGCTTTATGCTAAATTTTCTAAGTGTGAGTTTTGGCTTAGAGAAGTCCAATTTCTTGGACATCAGCATGGTATCCAAGTGGATCCCGCCAAAATAGAAGCCATAATGAATTGGGAAGTACCCAAGTCCCCATCGGAGATTCGTAGTTTCTTAGGACTGGCTGGTTACTATAGAAGGTTCATTGAGAGCTTTTCAAGAATAGCCACTACTTTAACTACCTTGACCCGTAAAAATGTTAAGTATAATTGGGGTCCAAAACAACAAAAATCTTTTGAGATTCTGAAACACAAGTTGAGCAATGCTCCTGTGTTATCCCTACCTGAGGGTGTTGAAGACTTTGTTGTTTACTGTGATGCGTCGCACACTTGCATGGGCTGTGTGCTAATGCAAAAAGGCAAGGTAATTGCTTATGCATCACGACAGTTAAAAGTGCACGAAAGGAATTACACCACCCATGATTTGGAATGGGTGTCGTTGTATTTGCACTAAAGCTATGGAGACATTACTTATATGGCACAAAGTGTATTATATACATTGACCATAAGAGCCTTTAACATCTGTTCAATAAAAAGAATTGAACATGCGACAACGTCGTTGGATGGTAACACTCAATGATTATGATTGGGAAATTCGCTACCATCCGGGCAAGGCAAATGTAGTTGCTGATGCCTTAAGTCGCAATGAACGGGTTAAGCCTATAAGGATTAACGCTAAGAGCATTGAGCTTAGAAATAGCTTAAATGAGAAGCTATTAGATGCGCAAAAGCAAGCTCTATTAGAGGCTAATGCTCCTAATGAAAGATTAGGCGGAACTATTGATCAGTTAGCGCCTGGAAAAGATGGAATCCTTAGGTTTAATGATAGAGTCTGGGTTCCAATTTTTGGAGGACTTAGAGATCTAATCCTCCACGAAGCACATAATTCAAGATACTCGGTTCACCCGGGTGGTGATAAGATGTATCAAGATTTGAAAAAGAACTATTGGTGGATAGGTCTGAAGAAATCCATAACCACTTTTGTAGCTAAGTGTCTGATGTGTTCGCAAGTTAAAGCCGAACATCAGAAGCCGTCAGGACTTCTACAACAATTGGAAATTCCCACATGGAAATGGGAAATGGTAACTATGGACTTGATTACCAAGTTACCTAAGACCAAAAGTGGAAATGGCACTATTTAGGTCATTGTGGATAGGCTGACTAAGTCAGCACATTTCTTGCCAATAAAGGAAACATATAATTCATACAAATTGGCTAAGTTGTATGTGGACAAGATTGTGTCCCTACATGGTGTGCCAGTATCTATTGTATCTGATAGAGATACTAGATATACCTCTCATTTTTGGAAAAGTTTCCAACAATCCTTAGGCACAAGATTAAATTTTAGTACGGCTTACCATCCTCAGACTGATGGTCAAAGTGAGCATACTATTCAGCCATTGGAAGACATGCTTAGGGCATGTGTGATTGATTTAGGTGGAAGTTGGGATGACCACTTCCCCTAATAGAATTGTCCTACAATAACAGTTATCATACGAGCATCAAGGCTACTTCTTATGAGGCCTTGTATGGGAGAAAGTGTCGAACGCCCATGTGTTGGGCAGAAGTTGGGGAAGCCCGACTATCAGGACCTGAGATTGTCCTAGAGACCACGGAAAAGATTGTGCGAATCCGTGATCGTCTCAAGGCTGCCCGTGATAGGCAGAAGAGCTATGCTGATAAGAGGCGTAAACCTCTCAAGTTCCAAGTAGGGGACAAGGTCATGCTGAAAGTATCACCTTGGAAAAGTGTGATGAGGTTTGGAAAGAAGGGCAAGTTAAGCCCAAGATATATAGGACCATTCGAGATAGTCGAATGTGTCGGCACTGTAGCTTATAAGCTTAAGTTGCCAGAGGAGCTCAGTGGAATTCATGATGTGTTCCACATATCTAACCTTAAGAAATGTCTAGCCGATGAGTCGCTAGCAATGTCGCACAAAGATGTACAAAAAGATGAAAACCTGAGGTTTGTTGAGAAACCAATTTCGATCGAGGATTGGCAGGTTAAGAAGCTCTGAAGGAAATTGATACCTATAGTAAAGGTTAAGTGGGACGCCTTTAGAGGTCCCGAGTATACATGGGAGGTTGAGTCCACTATGCGACAAAAGTACCCCCATCTTTTTGAATAAAATCTCGAGGTCGAGATTTCTTTTAAGGGGGTGAGGATGTAACACCCTGTAAAATCATGTCCAATAATATAGCGACACGTGTTATATTTTTATTTTTAGTCTATTAAAGACTAATAGGGACTAAAAGTGTCAACATGCTCAAACTAAGTCTCTGAGTGATCTCCTGATGTCAACATGCATAAAACATAGCCTCTTTTTGACACTTGTCAACATGCTTAAAACATAGCTTCTGAGTGACCATTAGTGTCAACATGCTAAAACTTGGCCCCTGAGAGACCGTTGTGTCAACATGCCCAGTCTCTGAGTGACATCGGAGTCAACATGCTTATAATGAGCCTCTGAGTGATCTTTTACGAAGTCCTAACTCTCATAAGTCCCATTTGTTGGACGAGAGAAATTAAATCCGTAATTATATAAAAGTTGGACATTGGAGAGGTTAAAAGTGTCAACGTGTTAATTTATACCTCTGAATGACCTTTTAATGAATCGGGAGCTCGACAATGTCCGGGCATAATCCCGGGTACACCAAATATTGGTCACGGAGAGCTAAATATGCTAAAAAGGTGTTTTAGAAGGTTTTAGAGGGTTTTATAAGTTAAGGGGCTAAAAGTGTCAAACTTTGAAACTGGCCTAGGGGCGCGAGAGGCAAGGCATATGCCTCTCGCGGCCCGCCAGAGGACTGCATTTGCAGAAAGTTTGCCTTGGCCACCACACAAATTGCCAAAAACCATTTTCTCGATCCATGGCTTCCCAAACCGCTATGCCACGTTTTAGGACACTTGTAAGCTTCCTCTTACACCCCTTAACACCTGGAATCACCCCCTTCAAGCTCTCCAACTATAAATAGATGTAAAGGTTCACCATTTGAACTTGCACCTTTCTCATTCACAACTCTATCTCCCTCCTCTAGAAGTTCCTAACTGAAAGGAGCATCCAACTTAGTTCTATTGCATTCCAGGAACCTCTTGTAAGTGTTCCTTGCTCTTGCATTTTCGTTTATAGGCTCTATAGCCAAAAGTCAAGCGTTTTACGGAAAACGCCTTGACTTTTGGTTAAGACCATTATGGTCCAGCCATTTTTCGAACATGGCTAAGTGATCGTAGTAAGGTAGGTGTTAGACCCTATAAAGGGCACCCCTTGAATATCATGTTTGCTAGACCAATTGACAGGTCAAAGTTATGATGTTAAAAAGTCAAACTGGCCGTTTTTTCCAAAAAATCATAAATTGATCTTATATATGTTATGAAATCTGTTTGACACTTAAACAAGTTGGTAATAATTATTAGAACATGTAAGAACATGTTCGGCTCGTCAATTTCAGTTCTAGGGTCGGTTCGCAACAGAAAGTACCCGATTTGGATTAGTTAGCTACTGATCTAAAGTTGCATTATGATTGTAATATAATGTAGCATAACCCTCTGAGGTTATATTACATGATCATAATCAGAATCTGAGTTTATGCACAAGTTCCGTAATTATGCTATTTTGACTAAAATGCCCTTTTGCATAAAAAGAGTTTTTAATGATAATGAACTTGAAAATGAGTTTCCTACTGATGTAATATTATAAGTAGGATTATTTGGGATGTCAAATCAGATTTTAAACTGAGTTTATGAGCAAGTCCTTGTAATATGTCGATAAATGACGATAAGGCCCTTGTGGCTTATAAAATGGTTTTAATCACATCTTTTTAAAGTAAATCTTTTACCTACTGATATTATATTAAATAACATATCTAAAACTTGTTAATCTGATCATAACACCAGTTTTCATGAAACATCGCATAAATCGTCATTTTACGACATAAGCGTCGTTTCAGCGCATAGTATGGTTTTAAACCATATTCATTAACCAAGACTTGTTACCTAGTGATTTTAAAACTTATTTTAAATATGTTTTCTGTAGGTACAAGATATAAACTCAGAATCCCAAATAATTTATAAACTATGTGTAAAATGACCAAATTGTCCCTTCGTGCATAGTTTGGTCATAAGAGATAAATTACACATGTAATTGATATCCTACTGATATTATATCATAAATAAGTTGTTTTTCCAGAATAATTTTAGATATAATATTAATATTCAAGTTCCTTTTATACGGTATGAAATTACCAAAACACCCTTATGAGGCATAGTTTCACTTTAAAACCATAACGGGCATAAAAGCTGATATCCTACTGATATTACAACTTATTTAAGGTATAATGGAATATAGAACTTGTCCATGACTTATCCGGTTACCCGATATCGCTGATATGCGTACGATTAAGCATATCTAACTAGTTTATGAAAATTAACCGAAACGGGTCTAACCTTATCATTTAAGTCTCAAAATCCAGAATGTTTATAGTTTATCCATGTTACACAAGTCAATGTACTTGTTGGGATTAAACTACATTCTATCCGATCATCGTTTAATCTAGCTTTATACATTTTGATCATGTAAGCTAGTCGGTCTAAGTCTATGACTTAAATAAGACCGTTAGTATTTAATTGGTTAGCTTATGCCATAATCCAGACTAGAGACATTCTGGTAAATGCTATATGCACTTAATGCTTTTGTGTACGGCTGAGTTAATAGATCTTGTGTTTAAACGAAGAGTAGCTCAGGTAAATACTCTCGACCTATTTCCCCTATACGGGCTTGGGTTACGGTAAATTATTACCGCTTGGTCGGAAATGGGATCAATCAAAATACCGGATTGTGGCTAGTAAATCCGCGTATTTTGTTTTAATCAATTTTGTTTGATAACTTAAACATCTGAGGTTAACTACCGTGTCCTGTATATCCTTGGCTCATTACAATAGATAATGGTCACGGCCTTAGCAGGGGTGTAGGCATACACCCGATAGACGCTCAAAATGCATTACCCACAAGGTTGGGAAGAAATGACTACTTCGTGAGTCCAAGGTGGTGTGTACGTTAATCATGTCTTGGTCTCCATATCGGCCCTGTATGTATGGACAAACATGTAAATCTGTTAACAAGGTTGGACGGTCAACTTTCCCAACTTATAAAATATTTTGTGCTGATACGTACTTAAAACATATTTTAAATGTTTTCAAATGAGTCATTTGAGTGTATTTACCAGCGAAAGCTGACGTATTTTCAAAAGACCAAGTTTGCAGGTATAATACGAAAATAGGCTGGAAGTGCTTAGTAGTGATAGAGGATCTTGCAAATCCTAGATCTGCCCAAAGTCTATTTTACATTCTTTCTTTTGTACAATTTATGATCCGCCTATGGATCTTCTATTACGAGCCTGTATATTATATTATTTCGAACATTTGGTTGTAATAGTAATTTAAATCCAAGACTTCTGTTATGCTGTGTTTAATTGTCTGTGATGTTATCAACTTACGTTACGATATTCTCCACCCGGGCCCACTGGTGTTTGATTAGTTATGGGAGGCCGGGGGTGACACCACCCCGCGCCATCATCATTGGATGCGCCGTGTGAAGTATCCATGCGCGGTTGTCTGTGACCAGCGCTGGGTTGTACAACTTCACACTCTTGCACTTTATTACTTGGTACTTCTGTAACAAAATCGGCTAGTATCTGTCCTTTGATAGACGGGCGTGGTTTGTACACGATATTGTGTCCACCAAGCTCAAATACCCACTTCGCCAGACGGCCAGTTATGTCGGGTTTGGACAAAATTTGGCCCAGGTGATAATTCATGAGAACTGTTTTCACATAGCTTAAAAAATACCGACGCAACCTGTGGGATGTGTGGACTAAAGCAACAGCAAGCTTTTCCATCATTGAAAATCTTGTCTCCAGGTTAGTTAGCATTTTTCTGACCTAGTAGATTGGAGTTTGTACTCCTACGCGCTCTATAAACAAGACTGCGCCCATAGCAATATCTGATGCGGAAAGGTAAAGGATCAGTGGTCATTCTTTTGTGGTGCCGTGAGTGTGGGCAACTGAATCAAGCACTCCTTCATTTGTTTGAAGGCTTTCTCTACATCCGAAGTCCATTAAAACTTGTTTTGCTTTACACAATTCCTCAAAGTGCTTTATGAATGGGAAGGATTTCATCGCGTGGTTGGCCAACAACCTGTTCAGCGCAGCCAATCGCCTCGCCAACCGTTGCATTTCCTTAATGGACGAGGGGGAAGACATAGGATGAATCGCTTCCACTTTCTCGGGATTGACTTTGAAACTGTCGTGCATGACAATGAATACCAGAAATTTATCTTTGAAATCGACGCACATGCGCCAATTGTCGTTGTGCTTCTGGACGATGACTGGATTGGCTACCCATGTTTGATAGCGTACTTCTCTGATGATGCTAGCTTGGAGGAGCTCTGAAACTTGCTCGTTCATTGCGCGAGTTTTTTCAGGACAAAATCTGTGCTTTTTCTGAACGATTAGCTCAACAGAAGGGAATGTGTGTAGCGCGTGCTCTGCAATCTCCCGTAGTACCAATGTCATATCCATTGGCGACCAAGCGAAAATTTCTAGATTGCGGAACAAGAGTTTTTTAGTCGCGCCTTGACTGTGGGTGTTATGGCGGGTCCTAACAACACCGTTTATTCCGGGTACTTGTTGTTGAGTACCCATTTCTCCGGCTCTCCATTGGATGATGACTTCGGTACCTTCACCGGTGGTTCCTCTTCGATGTACATGATCTCCTTCCTCGAGTACATGATGGCCACCCCAGTTTCTGTTGGAAACCCGCAGGCAACATGAGGACTGGAGGTGATCATGCTGAACTCTCTTTGGGCGTGACGGCCTAGCAACACGTCATGGCGCGATGTTGCTGGCATGACCATGAAGTTGACAAAGACCATGCGCGAGTGTTGCCCATCGGAAAGAGTTACCGGGAAAGAGATCTGACCCAGCGGAAAGACGGCTTCGTTGCAGAAACCAGTCAATGGTAAATCGACCGGCTCTAAGCGTGCCTTATCCTCTGGGTCCAACTGTTGAAAGAATTGTTCATATATAATGTCCATAGAGCTTCCCGGGTCTATGAACTTGTAGTCGGTGCGATAATGGCCAAAGATGCCAGTTATCACAACCGGTCGTTCCTCCTACGGACCCCCGGGAACTATGGGGAAAATGACCTATTGTTCGCGCCAGTGTGGCGTACAACTCTTCTGATGGCTGCGCCTGTGCAATGGGCCACCTTGGATCATATGAACAAATGCTTGTTTCATCTTCTTGTTACTCAGGCCTTCTTCGCCGCGAGTAATCAGGCCCACCTCCTTGCGCACGTTTTGAAGCAAGTAGGTGAGCTTCCCACTTTTCAGCGCCTTTTCAATATCCGTGCACAAGATGATGCAGTTGTCGGTTGTGTGCCATGTATCTTTGTGATAATCACAAAAAAAGTTAGGGTCTTGACCTTTTTTGTTGCACATCGGCGGTGGCTGTTTGAACTGGTGATCTTCTATGCTGAGCACCTCCGCCGGAGTCTTCGTCAGTGGCTTCCACTGACGATCGAGATTATCTTGTTTGATTGCTCGTTGAGTAGCAATCTTATTAATCATCGCGCGTGCGTCGATCGGTGAGTTGGAAGGGTTTTGGTTGGATTCCCTCCAACTCTTCTTATTCTTCTTCGCAAAACTCCTACTCATGTATTGCGGACGGTATGGAGGCAGAGGAGGTCGGTTAGAGTTTAGGTTGGGCTCCGTCTGTGCGTAGACCTTTGCTGCCGCCATTAGTTTTTTGGTAGGCTAGAAGTTCCTGACAAGACTTTTGTCATTTCGTCGCATCGGACAAAGTATTTAAATTGTGCACTCTTTGTGCACATCTCCAATTTCCAACACTTCTTTATTGTAATGGGTGATGAAATCTTCCAGATTTTCATCATCCCGCCGCCAGATATTCATGACGTCAGAGGAATCTCTGACGTACTGCCTTTGTTAGCTGAAGTGAGTTAGGAACTTGTCTTTGAGATCGTTCCATGACATAAGCTTACCTGTGGGTAAGTTATCAAACCATAGGCGCGTAACGCCTGTAAGAGTTTGAACAAACGGGTGACATCACATGGGTAGTGTCCAGCCTCCGATTGGCCTACGCCCGTGAACAGGCGCATGTGGTCGTCTGGGTCTATCAACCCACTAAACTTACCAACATTGGAAGGTAGATCCGCACGTTCAAGTGGAGCAAGTGTGATCTCCTTCGCAAACTTTGAGTGTTCGGCTGCTTCAGCCGGGCTACAGATCAAGTTGTAGTAGTTCTCCGCCTCCGGGTTGTACACAGCCCGTTGCATAGGCTTGTAGGCGGCATGATCTTTAGGCAGCCGGTGAAACACACTAGCACTGTCACCCTCGCCAGATGTTCTATCTTCCTCACGTTGGGTGTCCGCCCCTCTAGAGGACGTGGGCCCAACCGTGAGTGAATGGACGCTCGCCTATGAGTGTTTGACTCATATTTAGACAGCGACTGGGAATACTCCGTTTCCCTGGTACGAAGATGTGAGGGAACACTTGCCCCAGACGGCGAGTCGTAGCTTAGTACTCGTGGTGCAAGCTAGGCATGCATGTGAGTAGTGGGCGGTTGCGCCGGCCCAGCGGATGCATTAGTTTGTGCGCAGAGTTGCGCATAAACGGCGTTCAGTGTCGTTTGAGATTTGATGTGACCAAGACATCAGAGTTTCACCCGGAGGTAAAATAGATGTGATTGGTACAAAGGGAGTTTCCACTTGAACTCCGGGAGTTACTGGGATGTTCACACGACCTGAGTCGTGGTGAAGACCGGTGTTTCTGGAAGAACCTTCTTCCACTTGTCAGTCAGGTCAAGGGGCATGAACTGGGTTCTTACCCTCAGCCCGAGGACCTCGTGGAACGCTTGTTGGGATGTCAGCCATTTGAAAGTGAGATTTGAGAAAAAAACGAATGAAAGATAGATGTGTGAATCTGAAAAAATCGGATGGTGCCAATGAAGAAACACTGGCTGAACCGAGAGGTATCCAGAAATATCTTAGTTACAGCTCAACGTCTCTACATAAAAGGTTATTTCTCGTTTGCTCTTTGGGATGATCTCGCTTAAAGCTCTCTACAAAACTAGAAACGCCGTTAGCCTCGTCACGGGAGAAAGGGGGAGGGTTTCCTCCATGACCACACTCCGGCATGAGATAAGCATTGGGGATTGCAAGTAATAAGCAAGTAAGCTCAAACTAGCATGCAATTGTATTGTGATCGTGATAGTAGTGGTTTACCTTGTGGTATGATCCTTAATTTATAGCCGAAGAGAGGTGTGTAGGAGATGGGCTAATGGGCCTTAGGTCTGGACCTGATGACCAGGAATATCCATTCTGTCTCCTCTGCATCGACCATTAATGGTCTTTGGCAGGAAGTGCGCTTGGCGCATGGTGAGTGGAGCCACGTGTCATGGCAGTTGTCCTTGGTGTCGGACCTGTCATTAGCCGATAGCGGAGATCGTGTGACAGTCGTTGGCGTGAGTTTGGTTGGTGCCACATGTACGTCCTTGCATACAGTCTGCCCTCTGCATGACTGTTCATCATGCGATGTGTTCTTGTGACAAATGGCAAATAACCGGTAATTCCATACAATTTAATCACTAATTTTATATTATAATCTCATGCATAGTTTGTGACATCCCGGTTTTTCAGACATCTTAAACGCACTACTTCACGGTTATATTCGTTCCTACGCTAAATTGATTCGGAGACTTAAATTGCACGCTCGAAATAATTACGATAACTTCGTGAACTTGTCAAATGAATTACGTGCTATGTGTATTAAACGTTTATAAGATTGGTGAGTTATTATGTGATGTTCCGATTTCGTGTTTTATTTTAGTTAAAAAATATAGATGTAGTAAATAGATAAATGAATCGAATCGAGCCGCGACACGAGCCAACCTCGTTTCCTTGTGACTCTAGGAGTTAACCAAGACCTGGGGACTAAGTGCTAGACCCAAACCAACCCACCCGAACCCCTTTGCGGCCGCGAGCGCCCCAAACCGTAAACCCTTCCCTTTTCTCCTTACCCTTGCGCTATATATACACATACATGCATGTGCATTGCTTCACAAACAAAACACACAAACCCTAATAAGCTAAACAGCCGACGGCAGCTCTCCATTCAGCCTCTCGATCGCAAACAGCCCTCTTGCACTTCCTTTGATCGCGGCAGCCCCTCTCCATTCTCCTTCTCGGTCGCGACCTTCATCATATCCGAATCGGTCCCATCTAGTTCTCGGTTCATTGGTCTCCATTGTTAAAGGTTAGAGTTTTATGTTATTTCACTAATCATACTAGGGTTTATGAACTATGGATCATGTGTGTATGTAATGGTAGAAAGTGTTATGATGTTAATCGATTAATCATGCTAGTTTGCAAGTATGATGATTAGTGGAATCAAGAATCATTAGGCTGCGTTTTGTGTGATAAAAACCATAAGATATGATTAGGGTTTGCATGAGTATGATGTATATGATGATATATGATTGGAAAAATATGTTCTTGATCGTTTACATTAACATATCGATTGTTTAAGCGTGTTAGATTGCGATAAAATGCTGAAATCAGGATGCTGAATGTTGTTTACAGCCAACTTCAACTGGCTGTAACTTGGTTATTATTTATCGAAAAACGGAATTTCTGAAGTCTAAAACGTAGAGTTTTGAAAAACGATTCTAATGGCGCTGGATTCATATTTTTCTGAAGTCGTTTGATATTTTTAAGCGGCCAATTAAGTTCAGTAACTAAAGCTGTGAAAATCCTGAAAATTTGTTAGTTGTTTATCAAGTCGGATCTAATAATCTGTAGGGGGTCGAATCATGAAATTTGTACAGCAACTAGATATGGAAATTTCCTGGAAACTCCCACTGGAATTTTGTTAATTGGACGAACGGTGATTTTTAAATAAATTTTCTTCCGTGGACTGCAGTCAGAAAGCGACGAATCTGACTGCAGCCTAGTATATTAATAATTACGAATAATTGGTAAAGTGTTAGGACTTGAAAAATTTATATAAAATTCGACAGTATAGTTTCACCTTCTGTAAAATAATTGGAATTTTTGGAACGTTAGAACTATTTTATAAAAATCCTCGAAAACAGCCGAATTATGAGTACCAAAGTGTGCACCAAAGTGTTGCATGGATTGGATTGTGTTCATGATAAATTGTTTTGATCACTATGTTCATATGAGGATACTTGCATGCATGTTTGAGTGTTAGGATTTGTGATTGTGTGTTCCGCTTTGTACGTTAATTATGTGTAGGATTTGTATTGGTGTGTTCACACACTAACTTGAAATCAATTGACTTGTTAGGACGCAATTAGCGGTCCCATCATTTGCAACTTCTGTCTTACACTAACCGAGCAACTAAAGGTGAGTTCACGGCCCCTAATTTTATCCGGTTTTAAACAACAGGGGGAGAAACATGTATACACTCTACAACTCTATCTCTTTACGTTATACGAAATTAACGTCACTTAACTATTCGGTAACTAAGTTAATGTTAATGTACGTTATGGTCACTAAGCAGCTATATCACACAAGTCCTCGACAATCTCTCGGATCGTTAGTATTGGGTTTAAATAGCGGGGAAATTATAAGTAGTACTACTGGGCCCGACAAGCCCCATCCGAGCTAGTCGCGCTAGCCGACCGGGTATGGTCAACGGGTGAATAATTTGGCCTAACTTCGCCATGGTCAGTGATAGGCCTGGCAACACGGAGGCACAACAGTCAGCTTCGATCGCGAACACTTACGTGACATAACTTTAGGCTAGCTACCTATATATATTAACATTGAACTTAATTACGAATCAACAATATTATCCCGGGTTAGGGATAATGGAACCAACAACGTTATTATTCCAGGTTAGGAATAATGGGACATCATTATTATTCCGGGTTGGGAATAATGGAACTATCAGTATTATTCCGGGTTGGGAATAATGGAACTACCAGTATTATTCCGGGTTGGGAATAATGGAACTAAATCGTTATCCCGGGTTAGGGATGACGGGGGAAACAAACTTATAACCGAACAAACGAATTTATGAAAACCTGTGAACTCACTCTTCTTTAATGTTGACACTTGTTTCTTTACATGTTTCTCAGGACGCTAGGAGCTCTAGGTGCACTCACTTGCATTGATCAAGACACCTTTTATCGAGTCTCATTTACAAACATTGTTTTGGGTTTTTCTTTAGTTTTGGCGTTTGTGTTGGCGCCCGTTTCTCTACTTATTTTTATGCTTCCGCTCAACCATAAAAACTAATGCTTTCGCTAAACATTGGAAACTAACTAAGACAATATAAAATCTACAATGAATGGTTAAACAAATGATTTTGGAAAACTTATTATCAAACCATATAGAGTCGTTCGACGTACTAGTGTCTCTGATTCTGATTTGTTCACACGCCTCGCGGTAAAACTCCGCAAGTGAAAATTGAGGGTGTGACATAGTTATCGTAATTTAATTTCAAAACTGAGTCGTACATCATTAGGACAAGTAAATCTGATCATAACATATACTGGTTTCCGTAACGGCGCGAAACAAACCAAAACAATGCCCTAAAAGTGATGGTAGAAAGTGTTGGACGCACTAAATGCGGTGACACTAACCGTGTTGGTAAATCCGCAAACACGAATCAGAACAAGGAATAACGGCATGGTAATGCCATACCTGATTCCATATACAAATGAAAACACATACTTGAGAATAACTATTACAATAATACATAACTTTCTGGTATAACGCCTGAATTGCAAAATTGTTCGTTTCGACCAAAAAGGCGACAAATGGCGATTTGTCCGCAAGACTAATTCGGAGGATTCCATATGTCAAGAGAAGAATAAAACAATGTTAAACATCCTAAAATAATGTAAGAATAATAGGAATGCACAAAACACATCGTTTCCGGTCATTCGTCAAACACTTCACAATTCGACCGGAAAGCGGCCGATTGTCGAAACGACGAATATTTTAGTAGCCGATAGCCTCATCCGGACGTCTAGTGAACTAGTTAAGCATTATTTGGGACTCGGGATCCATTCAACTAACATGAGGTCACGGAATCACAACTTTCGAAAAAGTTCGACGGCGGAACATAAAAGTGCCGATATCGATCGAACGAAAGACATGTCGGCCATCCTAACTCATCGTATATTCCTCTAGCGAACTAGTCATGCATATTTTTGGATCGGAAATGCACTAATTAGATACCATATTCATTGTGGTAGTCGAAACAAAGGCTTCCGGACCTAAATAAATAGTTTCGTTTATTAGCGATTATTACGACGATGAGCGATCTAGCGACATATCCGTCATCCGAAACTTATATTGGAGAATCATGTCGGTTAAATACCATGCAAATACACCCTAGACTCAAGTTTTATGCTTAAGATGCTAGAATATTAACCCTAATCACTATACTTATCCTAATTACCTAAATATCTTACATTTTAACATGTGGTAAAAATCAAAGTTACACTTCACCCCCTCATGTTCACGGCTACAAGTGGGCCCCATGCCCACTTCATTTTGTTGAAAAATTGAGATCTTAAGTATGGTGCCTTAAAGATTGATGGACTTGAAATTATGATGGAAATATATATCATGATCTCCTAAAATAATTCACCATTTCTTCATCAGAAAGTTGCAACATTTTCCTTCCTTTCTTCCTTTCACCTTACGGCTACACTACCATTTCCATACACCACCATTTAGCCACCACAATCCACCACTTTTTACACCTTTTGAAGCTCAATCAAGACCCCTAAAGAAGCTAGCAAGGATGGAGATCATTAGGGCTTCCTAAAGAGCTTCATTTTCTTCCATAATCTTCAAGGAACTTGTGCACTCATTGTAAGCTAAACTCCTCCATAATCTAGCTTATTTTTATGCTTAGATTATTAGTGTACAAGTTGATCATCTTGAAAATCAAGAAAAGATAAATCAAAAACCCTAACTCACAACATAATAATAACAATAATTATTGTTTATTTTGTGTTGATTATATGTTTATATGATTGTTAGATAGCATGTTGAAGATGTTTATGTTAGAAGTATGATATAAAAGTGAGATGATCTTGTGTGATTTAGTATAAAAGTGAAGATTTAAACATGTTAAAGTTTAAGTCTAAACAAGATCATCAACTACATCATCCATGAAAAATACTACAACTTGAAGAAAATTTTATGCATATGAATGATTCTTATGAGAAGTAAACACTTATTTCTAAGTTGTAATCACCTTAAAAATGTGTAGTAATCAAGGGGTTAAGTGCATGGACTTGTCTAAACAAAATGATAAAAGTACTGTTTTGAAAATGGTTAATAAATATTAAAAACCCACTTGTTTACTAGGATTTTAAACCATAAAAGTCATGGATGACGATAGTTTAATTATATAAAATAAATATTAGATGGTTTGTTGATGATGATTATGAGATTAAACAGGTTTTAAATACGTTTTTAAAACGTGGAAATGCCATAGTTTAGGGGAAACTATGACGAATTTTTCTAAAAATCTAATCGCGATTAAGACATGATTAGTGGGGTGATTAGTGGGACTAAACACGATTAGTAACTTAAAACGTCATTAAGTAGACTCTAATGACAAGGGTTATCCCTAAATAACCAAGTGTTTAAACAAAGTTATAAATATATATTTATAAGTAAAAATAAATACTTTTTACAAATATATATTTCTATTTGGAAAATAATACAAGTATTTAGATACATATTTGTTACCAATAAATTTGTATGTATACATGTGTGTATTGTATGTGTATGTATTAGAAACTTAAGGTATTCACAATAAAAATACCCCACCATATACAAAATACAAACACTTGAACAATACACCAAGTATTGGTAACATAATAAACATATTCTTGAAAAGCATCGAAACAATAAATCGGACAATCGAAACAATGCGAACAATAGGCGGACATTCAAGATTACACCGTCCCCTCGACGACCAACGGGCGATTCTCGATGAAAACGAACATGTAGTGAACGACGCCGACGACGAGTCTAAAAATATATTTAGACGTTCAACATATATATATGTTATCGAAATCAAAATCCGGAAAGTTAAAAATATAAAAAGTTAGAAAAATTATTAGTAAATACTTATAAGAAATGGGCTTTTTATAAATAAATTTGGGCTAGGCCCAAATTGTAAAAATAATATGCTTGGCCTAAATCCCATAATATTTATGGATGAGGCCCAAAAATAATAAAAGCCCAAAAAGATATAAATTACATGGGTTAGGCCTAAAAATACAAAAACATGGGCTAGGCCCCAATAGACAAAAATTCACATGGGCTAGGCCCAAAGAAATACTAAAAACAATAGGCTAGGCCTAAGGACATAAATTACATGGGCTAGGCCCAATGACAAGAAAACATGGGCTAGGCCCAATGACATGTGAAGGGCAAGGCCCAGTTCACACATGATTTGAAAACAATAAATATATATATATATATATAAGAAATATATATAACAATACTGATCAAACAAACAAACTACCAACACTGTGATGACATTATAAGTTGTTCAATCATAACAAAGAAATACAATAACAAGAATTCAAGATGAACAACGAGTACAAGGTCCATTGAGACCTAGGTGTCTAATGAAACCAATACGCGTGTAGGTTACATACGTTGCGGACACCGATCGATAAATAGTACAACTTAAACGGAACGCAAAAACAGTGAGTTCATGTCCCTCTTTTCACTTATTTCAAGTTTTGCTTTAAACTATCGAGGGGAAATACATGTCATGTCAAAACAGTATGTTAGCTATGAGTTAGCAGATAACAGATCACTGTGCGTAAGTAGGAAATAACAATAGTAACCATTAATCACTTAGTGACCAAGGTATAAAAGAAGTAGATCTATTGAGTTTGAGACCCGCTCCACTCCTAGTTGGTATACCCTTTGGAGTGCTTTTGTGATCCCAAAATGTCAAAGAAGTCTCGGTTTGCTTACTTACTTATGGCACAAGTATGTAAGGGTGCTCGCGACACACTGATAGATCCTTAATTAACTCACTAGTGCTAATAACATACTTGGATTCAATAAGGTTTTCAAGGATGACATTTTGATACGAAAACATTAAACTTCATGAACTCGCCAACTTTATGTTGACTTTTTAAAATTACATGTATTTCAGGACGCATGACTTGAGCTGGTGATGAGATCCGGGTATGGGAATTAGTCAAGACAACGTGTACTATGTTTTGGAGGGTTCGCCTTTTATATCCCAACCTCGTTTGGGTATATAGAGGTCAAAGCTTCAGCATAAATTTGTGACGAAAATAATATCTTATTTTGGGACATGTGTTTTAAACTATGTTTGTAATGGTAATCTGAAACTGATAACAATGTGGTTTCACTTTTGAATATTGTAAATGTATAATGAAACTAGTAATGGCATGACATCGTTGTTATTTATTACTGTTTACTAAATTGTATGCAATGATTAACTAATAGTCACACACTTGCGCTTCCGCTACGAACAGGGTGTGACAGTTCTGACACAACCTACCGAGCAGTTATTGGGTCACAGCTCTGCCACTCTGTACCCTTGTACTTGGTCAACGCCTCTTTGCGTTTCTCCCTTCCGTGTGGCTTTATCAGTGCTTTCTGGCCAGCGCGGAGTTGTAGGGATTAAGTCCTTTTCTCAAGACTATGAGTTGCTCTCATGTTGGTCTTGGCCTTGTGCAAGGTTTTAGACTTTGCGGCTAGAGGATTGTTTGATCCGCGTAGGCTCGGGACCTTCGCTTCCAGGTCTAACTTGTCGTTGTGTAGTGTGCGCAAGGTTTGTTGTGCAACCGACTAGTATAAAGGTTGTAATGTCGTGGGCGTTGCGCGCAAGGTTTGTTAGGCAACCTGCTGGTTTCAAGAATGGCGCACCATTGTGCATTGCGCGCAAGGCTATCCTTGTGATGTCATTACGAGGATATGGTTCCTTGTACTGTCGCAGAGTTTTTGGGACCATAACCCTCCACGTATTATATCTGAACCTACCCATTTTCAATAAACGTACTCAACTTAAATTTATACCGATACGTACATAAATATAAACACATAAAAACGATTATAAAGTTTTCTGAAAGTTGAAAGGTTGTAATTGACAATACTAAATTTTAAAGGGTAAAGGCAAAAATAAATAAAAACTTACTAAATGACAAAAAAAAGGTAATTAACTTTAATTATACCGACACGTACATAAATATATGCATGTAAAAAATGATTATATAGTTTTTAAAAATCCGAAGGGTTGTAAGTGCCTATACTAAATGTTGAAGGGTAAAAGCTAAAATAAACAAAAACTTACTTTAAAAAAGGTGATTATATAGGCTTTCAAAAGCCAAAGGTTTGTAAGTGCAAACTAAATGTTGAAGGTAAAAGCTAAAATAAACAAAACCTTACTTTAAAAAAAGTGATTATATAGTTTTTAAAAAGCCGAAGAGTTGTAAGTGTCAATATTAAATGTTGAAGGGTAAAAGCTAAAATAAACAAAGACTTATTTTATAAAAAAAATATTGACCAATGGTACGTTGCCATGCAGCAGCCTGCCAGTGTTGAGTAAATTTCCTCAAGCGATGCGGCGGGTCCAAATGTAAAGTAATTCGGATTTGTGCATTAAAGACTTGAACCGTTTCTGAACAAAAATTACGTCAAAACGTAGATTAACTGAAGATGTACATAAAAACAAAATTAATGTAGATAAATCAAAACGTAAAGTAAGCTAAATTTATAAAGTCTAATAAAAACATATTATATTTGATCAAACTTGTTTTAAAACAAAATTAAAGCGAAAACGTTAGATCAACTAAACCGTAAAAAAAGAAGCAAAGAAATATATTATATCTGAGCCTACCCATATTCAAAGAAACGTAATCAACTTGAATTTATATTGACAGGTACATAAATATAAACACATAAAAACTGATTATAAAGTTTTTAGAAGAGTCAGCTTCCGTTTTGGTCCTTTAAAAATAGTCATTTTACTCTCTGATCTATGTAACCTATCATCATTTTGCTTCCCGCTCAAACGACGTCCATTTCCACCGTTAAAACCTTGTCATGTGCCACTCACATGAGGATATTTTGGTAATTTAGTCTTTAAAGATATTTATACTACACAAACACTCTCTCTCTCCCCTCTCTCTCTACTCCCTCTCTAACTTCTCAGCCCCACCAGCCACCACCATCAACCTACTGACCACCGCTACCACCACCGCTTTCCCTTCTAGATTACTGGAATCCTTGTTAGACTCGCACCACCGCCACACCGTTTGAAAGACTCAATTGTCACACCACACTAGAGTTGTCGCCACCCCGTTTCTTTCAAGGATGTAGATCTAAACCCTAACACCTAGCTACGACCCTTAATCAAAAGATGGTGAAGCTAATGGTGGTGGTGGTTTGAACAGTCGACGGTGATGATGATGCTTGCAGGTCCAGCCGTTCTTCGGCAAAGGTTCAGAGGACAATGGTGATGGCAGTACTTCGACAATGTTTGAAGTTAACTAGATCGGCTACAAGCAGCGGCAATGGTAAGTATATGTGTAGATCTGAATGTATATTGTCATATTTAGGTTTTAATTTGTGGTATGAATTTTCAGGGATCAAGAAAGAGTAGAGGAATATTTGTGGAAAGATAGAAAGCGAGGGAGAGAGAGAGAAGTGTGGTGGTGGTAATGGTGGTGGTAGTAGCCTAGTAGGTAGTGGTGGCAAGTACTGGTGGTTGGTGCTGGCAGCAGGTGGTGTGGTTGGGTTGGGCTGGGTTGATCGGTGAGTGGGTTTTAAAATGAAGAGGAAAAAAGCTTTAGATTGGAAAAAGACAAAATTGCCCCTCATGTGAGGGGCATATGACCAGGTTTTGATGATGGAAATGGACGTCGTTTGAGGCAGGGAGCAAAATGATGATTGGTTACATAGATCAGGGAGTATAATGGCATTTTAAAGGATGGGGACAAAACCATTAAAATGACCAAACCACGTGTAGCAAAACGGAAGTTTACTCTTTTTGGAAAGTTGGAGGGTTGTAACCGTCAATATTGGGTAAAGGCTAAAATAAACAAAAACTTACTAAATGACAAAAAAAGGTAATTAACTTGAATTTATACCGACGCGTACATAGATATAAGCACGTAAAAATATATAGTTTTTAAAAAGCTGAATGGGTTGTAAGTGTCAATACTAAAAGTTGAGGGGTAAAGGCTAAAAATACACAAAAACTTACTTTAAAATAACTTATTATATAGTTTTTAAAAAACCGAAAGATTGTAAATGACAATACTAAATGTTGAAGGGTTAAAGATAAAATAAACAAAAAGTTGTTTTAAAAAAGAATTAACCAATGACAGGTTGTCACTCGGTAGTCTGCCACTATTGATCCATCTTGTTATTGTATGCTTTATAGAATGACATTATAATTATAATTATAAGTACAAAACACATGCATTAATTATCTACAAAAAGGAGTTAGATAAAAAAATAAATAAAAGGGAGTCGTCCTGATTCTAACTAAACGTGCTTAGATCCTATGATTAGTGTGCTCATTTTGTTACCTCTATATCTACAATATATAATGTAAGAGCATCTACAATGCCCATATTTAAGAGATCTTTTTAAGATGTCACATGTCACCTATCCATAAATTTCTCTCTCTTACCATTTCATAGACAAAAACCTATCAAATATTTATCTTCTTTCTCCTCTCTCTTACATTAAACTCACATAACTCACCTTCATCCAATTTTTTCTCATTTGGATCCTTGTTTTGATACACAATGTTTACTTCTTAGGATTTATAAACCACTGTAAACTACATATTAAGAGTAAACTGGCTTTATTGGAAACATACAAACTTTTAAAAAAAAAAACTGTAGTTTACAGTGTTAGGAAACTATAGTTTACTCTTTTTTCCACCAACAATGTTTATCTATTTTGTTTGTGTTAATATGTTTGTTTATTATTTAAGTAACTAATTAATAATAACAATAATAAAAATAATGTATTGTAACAATACTTATTGAATTTTTTTTAATTTGTAAAATTGTGTATATTTTTATAATATTTTTTAAATACTATTTGAAAGCTTTTTAATTAGTAAATAATATGATGCGCTTCAATAATTATTATTTAAATTGCTAAACAAAATGATAAAGAAAAAGCTTAAACATTGTCATATATACAACTTAAGTCGGCTAAACCTATAAAATTAGCTCTTCTTAATCGTACTCGGATTCTTCATGCGATTAGCGCATAATGGGGAGACTTTATATGAAAATCAAAATCCTCATGATAATCGATATCCGGATTGTAATATGACCATGGGTAACAACTATAGGGTGTTAACACAAATTAAAACTCATTAAAACTCGATATCTAAATTAAATAAAAATGATATTGTAACAATGTAGTAGTTTTTTTATTTGTTGTTATTATTACAGATATAAACAGTAAATAATTAAAAAATTAAAAATAAATAATTGATGTCTATAAATAATAAAAATAACAAGTAACTTATTAATAATAAAGAGAAGTTTATAAATAACAAAATACAAATAGTATAACAAAATATAATTATAAACAATGATAAGGTAATAATATATAATAAAAGTAAATAAACAATTTTTAAAAAATAAATACATAATGTTAAATAATAAATAGTTTAAAAATTAAAAATATAACTAGTATTTAAACCGGCGTTTTGTGGCGGGACTATTAAATTGGACAAATGTAAACGTAAAAACGTTGAACAACGCACTCTTGTTGCAGCTTGTTTTCTAATAAAATTAGAGCGAAGCATAAAACATAAACATAACTAAGTTAGCTTAGGACTTGCAAGTTGTGACCGGGTTGTTAAACTGCTAAAAAATAGACGTTGACACATGTGCGTTGCAACGTATTTACCGGAAAATTTAGACTAAAACATAAAACGAAAAATTTATAAAAAATGAAAAGCATAGGAGAGCAAAGTTGAAAGTGAAAAAGTGTTATAGTAAAAAATAAAAACTAAAAACCAAATGGGTTGAAAACTAACAGATGACAATTATAAGGTTGAAAATTAAAAATTATAGAAGTTTAAAATATTAAGATTATGACAACTAATAGGATGGAAAGTAAAATAAAAGATAAAGAATAACTTTGTAAGAAATTAATAAATTAACAATAGAATACACACCATATAGCATATAAAACATGCATTATGCATAGTGATATGGTAGAATGTAAACCAATGAAAATTAAATAAAATTGAACAATGATTGTGTAAAAGAGAAAATAGGTTAAAATTGAAAATTATAGAAGTTTTAAAAATATAAGCTGAAAACTAAAGGATTGAAAGTAAAATAAAAAAGATTGAAAGAGAAAGTAAAATAAAAATATTGAAAGAATATTTTGTAAGAAATTGATAAATTAACAATAGAACGCACACTATATACCATTAAACATATAAAATATACAATATGCATAGTGGTAGGGTAGAATGTAACCAATGAAATAAAAGTAAAATTGCATAGTGATTGTAAGAAAAGAAAATTTTGATATACAATATCCATAGTGGTAGGGTTGAAATAAAAGTAAAATTAAATAGTGATTGTGTGAGAACAGAAAATTTTGATAATTAATATAGGAATAATTATATATAATACGTTGACACATGTGCGTTGCAACGTATTTACCGGAAAAATTTAGACTAAAACATAAAACGAAAAATTTATAAAAAATGAAAAGCATAGGAGAGCAAAGTGAAAGTGAAAAAGTGTTATAGTAAAAAATAAAAACTAAAAACCAAATGGGTTGAAAACTAACAGATGACAATTATAAGGTTGAAAATTAAAAATTATAGAAGTTTAAATATATAAGATTATGACAACTAAAAGGATGGAAAAGTAAAATAAAAAGATAAAGAATAACTTTGTAAGAAATTAATAAATTAACAATAGAATACACACCATATAGCATATAAAACATGCAATTATGCATAGTGATATGGTAGAATGTAAACCAATGAAATTAAATTAAAATGATTGTGTAAAAGAAAATAGGTTGAAAATTGAAAATTATAGAGTTTAAAAATATAAGCTGAAAACTAAAAGGATGAAAGTAAAATAAAAAATCGAAAAGTAAAAAATAATTAAAAAATTGAAAGAATAATTTTTAAGTAAATTGATAAATTAACAATAGAACCAATTTAATAATAAATATTAAAATAAAATATAACTATATTTAATCGGCGTTTTGGGCGGGAATTAACAATGAAATAAAAGTAAAATTGAATAGTGATTGTTGAGCTTTGTTTACATATATTAGTGGTAAGAAAAAATAAAATTAATAGTATTGTTAGAGAACAGAATTTGACATTAATAAGTAAATAAAATAACGTTGACACATGTGCGTTGCAACGTATTTACCGGAAAAATTTAGACTAAAACATAAAACGAAAAATTTATAAAAAATAAAAGCATAGGAGAGCAAAGTTGAAAGTGAAAAAGTGTTATAGTAAAAAATAAAAACTAAAAACCAAATGGGTTGAAAACTAACAGATGACAATTATAAGGTTGAAAATTAAAAATTATAGAAGTTTAAATATATAAGATTATGAAACTAATAGGATGGAAAGTAAAATAAAAAGATGAAAGAATAACTTTGTAAGAAATTAATAAATTAACAATAGAATACACACCATATAGCAATAAAACATGCATTATGCATAGTGATATGGTAGAATGTAAACCAATGAAATTAAAGTAAAATTGAACAATGATTGTGTAAAAGAGAAAATAGGTTGAAAATTGAAAATTATAGAAGTTTAAAAATATAAGCTGAAAACTAAAAGGATTGAAAGTAAAATAAAAAGATTGAAAGAGAAAGTAAAATAAAAATATTGAAAGAATAATTTTGTAAGAAATTGATAAATTAACAATAGAACGCACACTATATACCATATAACATATAAAATATACATATGCATAGTGGTAGGGTAGAATGTAACCAATGAAATAAAAGTAAAATTGCATAGTGATTGTATAAGAAAAGAAAATTTTGATATACAATATCCATAGTGGTAGGGTTGAAATAAAAGTAAAATTAAATAGTGATTGTGTGAGAACAGAAAATTTTGATAATTAATATAGGAATAATTATATATAATACGTTGACACATGTGCGTTGCAACGTATTTACCGGAAAAATTTAGACTAAAACATAAAACGAAAAATTTATAAAAAATGAAAAGCATAGGAGAGCAAAGTTGAAAGTGAAAAAGTGTTATAGTAAAAAATAAAAACTAAAAACCAAATGGGTTGAAAACTAACAGATGACAATTATAAGGTTGAAAATTAAAAATTATAGAAGTTTAAATATATAAGATTATGACAACTAAAAGGATGGAAAAGTAAAATAAAAGATGAAAGAATAACTTTGTAAGAAATTAATAAATTAACAATAGAATATACACCATATAGCATATAAAACATGCATTATGCATAGTGATATGGTAGAATGTAAACCAATGAAATTAAATAAAATTAGATTGTGTAAAAAGAAAATAGGTTGAAAATTGAAAATTATAGAAGTTTAAAATATAAGCTGAAAACTAAAAGGATGAAAGTAAAATAAAAAGATTGAAAGAGAAAGTAAAATAAAAAGATTGAAAGAATAATTTTGTAAGAAATTGATAAATTAACAATGAACGCACACTATATACCATATAACATATAAAATAAACAATATGATAGTGGAGGTTTGAATGTAACCAATGAAATAAAAGTAAAATTGAATAGTGATTGTGTGAAAAGAAAATTTTGATATACAATATGCATAGTGGTAGGGTGAAATAAAAGTAAAATTGAATAGTGATTGTGTAAGAACAGAAAATTTTGAAATTAATAAGGAATAATTATATAATACGTTGACACATGTGCGTTGCAACGTATTACCGAAAAATTTAGACTAAAACATAAAACGAAAAATTTATAAAAAATAAAAAGCATAGGAGAGCAAAGTGAAGTGAAAAAGTTTTAGTAAAAAATAAAAACTAAAAACCAAATGGGTTGAAAACTAACAGATGACAATTATAAGGTTGAAAATTAAAAATATAGAAGTTTAAATATATAAGATTATGACAACTAATAGGATGGAAAGTAAAATAAAAGATGAAGAATAACTTTGTAAGAAATTAATAAATTAACAATAGAATACACACCATATAGCATATAAAACATGCATTATGCATGTGATATGGTAGAATGTAAACCAATGAAATTAAAGTAAAATGAACATGATTGTGTTAAAGAAAAATAGGTTGAAATTGAAAATTATAGATGTTTAAAATATAAGCTGAAAACTAAAAGGATTGAAAGTAAATAAAAGATCGAAAGAGAAGTAAATAAAAATATTGAAAGAATAATTTTGTAAGAAATTGATAAATTAACAATAGAACACACTATATACCATATAACATATAAAAATATAATATGCTAGTGGTAGGTAGAATGTACCAATGAATAAAAGTAAAATTGAATAGTGATTGTATAAGAAAGAAAATTTTGATATACATATCATAGTGTAGGGTTGAAATAAAGTAAAATTGAATAGTGATTGTGTGAGAACAGAAAATTTTGATAATTATACAGAATAATTATATAATACGTTGACACTGTGCGTTCAACGTATTTACCGAAAATTTAGACTAAAAATAAAACGAAAATATTAAAATAGAAAAGCATAGGAGAAAAGTTGAAAGTGAAAAGTGTTATAGTAAAAATAAAAACTAAAAACCAATGGGTTGAAAACTAACATATGACATTATAAGGTGAAAATTAAAAATTGTAGAGTTTAATATATAAGATTATGACAACTAAAAGGATGGAAAAGTAAATAAAAGATGAAAGAATAATTTGTAAGAAATAATAATTAACATAGAATATACACCATATAGCATATAAACATGCATTATGCATAGTGATTGGTAGAGTAAACAATGAAATTAAAGTAAAATTAAACAATGATTGAGTAAAAGAAAATAGTTGAAATTGAAAATTATAAGTTTAAATATAAGCCGAAACTAAAAGGATTGAAAGTAAAATAAAAAGATTGAAAGAGAAAGTAAAATAAAAGATTGAAAGAATATTTTGTAAGAAATGATAAATACAATGAACGCACACTATATACCATATAACATATAAAATATACAATATGCATATGGTAGGGTTGAATGTAACCAATGAAATAAAAGTAAAATTGAATAGTGATTGTGTGATAAAAAAAATTTGATATACAATATGCATAGTGGTAGGTTGAAATAAGAGTAAAATTGAATAGTGATTGTGTGAGAACAGAAAATTTTGATAATTAATAAGAATAATTATATAATACGTTGACAATGTGCGTTGCAACGTAATTACCGAAAAATTTAGACTAAAACATAAAACGAAAAATTTATAAAAAATTAAAAGCATAGGAGAGCAAAGTTGAAGGTGAAAAAGTATTGTAGTAAAAAATAAAAACTAAAAACCAAATGGGTTGAAAACTAACAGATGACAATTATAAGGTTGAAAATTAAAAACTATAGAAGTTTAAATATATAAGATTATGACAACTAAAAGGATGGAAAGTAAAATAAAAGATGAAGAATAACTTTGTAAGAAATTAATAAATTAACAATAGAATACACACCATATAGCATATAAAACATGCATTATGCATAGTGATATGGTAGAATGTAAACCAATGAAATTAAATTGAACAGTGATTGTGTAAAAGAGAAAATAGGTTGAAAATTGAAAATTATAAAAGTTTAAAAATATAAGCTGAAAACTAAAAGGATTGAAAGTAAAATAAAAAGATTGAAAGAGAAAGTAAAATAAAAAGATTGAAAGAATAATTTTGTAAGAAATTGATAAATTAACAATAGAACGCACACTATATACCATATAACATATAAAATATACAATATGCATAGTAGTAGGGTAGAATGTAACCAATGAAATAAAAGTAAAATTGAATAGTGATTGTGTGAGAAAAGAAAATTTTGATATACAATATGCATAGTGATAGGGTTGAAATAAAAGTAAAATTGAATAGTGATTGTGTGAGAACAGAAAATTTTGATAATTAATATAGGAATAATTATATATAATACGTTGACACATGTGCGTTGCAACGTATTTACCGGAAAAATTTAGACTAAAACATAAAACGAAAAATTTTAAAAATGAAAAGCATAGGAGAGGAAAGTTGAAAGTGAAAAAGTGTTATAGTAAAAAATAAAAACTAAAAACCAAATGGGTTGAAAACTAACAGATGACAATTATAAGGTTGAAAATTAAAAACTATAGAAGTTTAAATATATAAGATTATGACAACTAAAAGGATGGAAAGTAAAATAAAAGATGAAAGAATAACTTTGTAAAAAATTAATAAATAACAATAGAATACACACCATATAGCATATAAAACATGTATTATGCATAGTGATATGGTAGAATGTAAACCAATGAAAATTAAATTGAACAGTGATTGTGTAAAAGAGAAAACAGGTTGAAAATTGAAAATTATAAAAGTTTAAAAATATAAGCTAAAAACTAAAAGGATTGAAAGTAAAATAAAAAGATCGAAAGAGAAAGTAAAATAAAAATATTGAAAGAATAATTTTGTAAGAAATTGATAAATTAACAATAGAACGCACACTATATACCATATGACATATAAAATATACAATATGCATAGTTGTAGGGTAGAATGTAACCAATGAAATAAAAGTAAAATTGAATAGTGATTGTTTGAGAAAAGATTATTTTGATATACAATATGCATAATGGTAGGGTTGAAATAAAAGTAAAATTGAATAGTGATTGTGTGAGAACATAAAATTTTGATAATTAATATAAGAATAATTATATATAATACGTTGACACATGTGCGTTGCAACGTATTTACCAGAAAAATTTAAACTAATACATAAAACGAAAAATTTATAAAAAATGAAAAGCATAGGAGAGCAAAGTTGAAAGTGAAAAAGTGTTATAGTAAAAAATAAAAACTAAAAAACAAATGGGTTGAAAACTAACAGATGACAATTATAAGGTTGAAAATTAAAAATATAGAAGTTTAAATATATAAGATTATGACAACTAAAAGGATGGAAAGTAAAATAAAAGATGAAAGAATAACTTTGTAAGAAATTAATAAATTAACAATAGAATACACACAGTATAGCATATAAAACATGCATTATGCATAGTGATAATGTAAACCAGTGAAATTAAAGTAAAATTAAACAATGATTGTGTAAAAGAGAAAATAGGTTGAAAATTGAAAATTATAGAAGTTTAAAAATATAAGCTGAAAACCAAAAGGATTGAAAGTAAAATAAAAAGATTGAAAGAGAAAGTAAAATAAAAATATTGAAAGAATAATTTTGTAAGAAATTGATAAATTAATAATAGAACGCACACTATATACCATATAACATATAAAATATACAATATGCATAGTGGTAGGGTAGAATGTAACCAATGAAATAAAAGTAAAATTGCATAGTGATTGTATAAGAAAAGAAAATTTTGATATACAATATCCATAGTGGTAGGGTTGAAATAAAAGTAAAATTAAATAGTGATTGTGTGAGAACAGAAAATTTTGATAACTAATATAGGAATAATTATATATAATACGTTGACACATGTGCGTTGCAACGTATTTACCGGAAAAATTTAGACTAAAACATAAAACAAAAAATTTATAAAAAATGAAAAGCAAAGGAGAGCAAAGTTGAAAGTGAAAAAGTGTTATAGTAAAAAATAAAAACTAAAAACCAAATCGGTTGAAAACTAACAGTTGACAATTATAAGGTTGAAAATTAAAAATTATAGAAGTTTAAATATATAAGATTATGACAACTAAAAGGATGGAAAAGTAAAATAAAAAGATGAAAGAATAACTTTGTAAGAAATTAATAAATTAACAATAGAATACACACCATATAGCATATAAAACGTGCATCATGCATAGTGATATGGTAGAATGTAAACCAATGAAATTAAAGTAAAATTGAGATTGTGTAAAAGAGAAAATAGGTTGAAAATTGAAAATTATATAAGTTTAAAAATATAAGCTGAAAACTAAAAGGATTGAAAGTAAAATAAAAAGATTGAAAGAGAAAGTAAAATAAAAAGATTGAAAGAATAATTTTGTAAGAAATTGATAAATTAACAATAGAACGCACACTATATACCATATAACATATAAAATATACAATAAGCATAGTGGTAAAGTAGAATGTAACCAATGAAATAAAAGTAAAATTGAATAGTGATTGCGTGAGAAAAGAAAATTTTGATATACAATATGCTTAGTGATAGGGTTGAAATAAAAGTAAAATTGAATAGTGATTGTGTGAGAACAGAAAATTTTGATAATTAATATAGGAATAATTATATATAATATGTTGACACATGTGCGTTGCAACGTATTTACCGGAAAAATTTAGACTAAAACATAAAACGAAAAATTTATAAAAAATGAAAAGCATAGGAGATAAAGTTGAAAGTGAAAAAGTGTTATAGTAAAAAATAAAAACTAAAAACCAAATGGGTTGAAAACTAACAGATGACAATTATAAGGTTGAAAATTAAAAATTATAGAAGTTTAAATATATAAGATTATGACAACTAAAAGGATGGAAAGTAAAATAAAAGATGAAGAATAACTTTGTAAGAAATTAATAAATTAACAATAGAATACACACCATATAGCATATAAAACATGCATTATGCATAGTGATATGGTAGAATGTAAACCAGTGAAATTAAAGTAAAATTAAACAATGATTGTGTAAAAGAGAAAACAGGTTGAAAATTGAAAATTACAGAAGTTTAAAAATATAAGCTGAAAACTAAAAGGATTGAAAGTAAAATAAAAAGATTGAAAGAGAAAGTAAAATAAAAAGATTGAAAGAATAATTTTGTAAGAAATTGATAATTAACAATAGAACGCACACTATATACCATATAACATATAAAATATACAATACGTATAGTGGTAAGGTAGAATGTAACCAATGAAATAAGAGTAAAACTGAATAGTGATTGTGTGAGAAAAGAAAATTTTGATATACAATATGCATAGTGGTAGGGTTGAAATAAAAGTAAAATTGAATAGTGATTGTGTGAGAACAGAAAATTTTGATAATTAATATAGGAATAATTATATATAATACGTTGCACATGTGCGTGGCAACGTATTTACCGGAAAAATTTAGACTAAAACATAAAACGAAAATTTTATAAAAAATGAAAAGCATAAGAGAGCAAAGTTAAAAGTGAAAAAGTGTTATAGTAAAAAATAAAAACTAAAAACCAAATGGGTTGAAAACTAACAGATGACAATTGTAAGGTTGAAAATTAAAAATTATAGAAGTTTAAATATATAAGATTATGACAACTAAAAGGATGGAAAGTAAAATAAAAAGATTGAAAGAATAACTTGTAAGAAATTAATAAATTAACAATTGAATAAACACCATATAGCATATAAAACATTCATTATGCATAGTGATATGGTAGAATGTAAACCAATGAAATTAAAGTAAAATTGAACAATGATTGTGTAAAAGAGAAAATAGGTTGAAAATTGAAAATTATAGAAGTTTAAAAATATAAGCTAAAAACCAAAAGGATTGAAAGTAAAGTAAAAAGATTGAAAGAGAAAGTAAAATAAAAAGATTGAAAGAATAATTTTGTAAGAAATTGATAAATTAACAATAGAACGCACACTATATATCATATAACATATAAAATATACAATATGTATAGTGGTAGGGTAGAATGTAACCAATGAAATAAAAGTAAAATTGAATAGTGATTGTGTGAGAAAAGTAAAATTTTAATATACAATATGCATAGTGATAGGGTTGAAATAAAAGTAAAATTGAATAGTGATTGTGTGAGAACATAAAATTTTGATAATTAATATAGAAATAATTATATATAATACGTTGACACATGTGCATTGCAACGTATTTACCGGAAAAATTTAGACTAAAACATAAAACGAAAAATTTATAAAAAATGAAAAGCATAGGAGATCAAAGTTGAAAGTGAAAAAGTGTTATAGTAAAAAATAAAAACTAAAAACCAAATGGGTTGAAAACTAACAGATTACAATTATAAGGTTGAAAATTAAAAATTATAGAAGTTTAAATATATAAGATTATGACAACTAAAAGGATGGAAAGTAAAATAAAACATGAAGAATAACTTTGTAAGAAATTAATAAATTAACAATAGAATACACACCATATAGCATATAAAACATGCATTATGCATAGTGATATGGTAGAATGTAAACTAGTGAAATTAAAGTAAAATTAAACAATGATTGTGTAAAAGAGAAAAATAGGTTGAAAATTGAAAATTACAGAAGTTTAAAAATATAAGCTGAAAACTAAAAGGATTGAAAGTAAAATAAAAAGATTGAAAGAGAAAGTAAAATAAAAAGATTGAAAGAATAATTTTGTAAGAAATTGATAATTAACAATAGAAAGCGCACTATATACCATATAACATATAAAATATACAATACTTATAGTGGTAAGGTAGAATGTAACCAATGAAATAAGAGTAAAACTGAATAGTGATTGTGTGAGAAAAGAAAATTTTGATATACAATATGCATAGTGGTAGGGTTGAAATAAAAGTAAAATTGAATAGTGATTGTGTAAGAACAGAAAATTTTGATAATTAATATATGAATAATTATATATAATACGTTGACACATGTGCGTGGCAACGTATTTACCGGAAAAATTTAGACTAAAACATAAAACGAAAAATTTATAAAAAATGTAAAGCATAAGAGAGCAAAGTTAAAAGTGAAAAAGTGTTATAGTAAAAATAAAAACTAAAAACCAAATGGGTTGAAAACTATCAAATGACAATTGTAAGGTTGAAAATTAAAAATTATAGAAGTTTAAATATATAAGATTATGACAACTAAAAGGATGGAAAGTAAAATAAAAAGATGAAAGAATAACTTGTAAGAAATTAATAAATTAACAATAGAATACACACCATATAGCATATAAAACATTCATTATGCATAGTGATATGGTAGAATGTAAACCAATGAAATTAAAGTAAAATTGAACAATGATTGG
The DNA here is from genome assembly GCA_947069175.1 of Scalesia atractyloides. Taxonomy (NCBI): domain Eukaryota; kingdom Viridiplantae; phylum Streptophyta; class Magnoliopsida; order Asterales; family Asteraceae; genus Scalesia; species Scalesia atractyloides. The sequence goes on along the minus strand of CAMTDV010000020.1, from coordinate 66,571,471 downwards.
GTAAAAGAGAAAATAGGTTGAAAATTGAAAATTATAGAAGTTTAAAAATATAAGCTAAAAACTAAAAGGATTGAAAGTAAAGTAAAAAGATTGAAAGAGAAAGTAAAATAAAAAGATTGAAAGAATAATTTTGTAAGAAATTGATAAATTAACAATAGAACGCACACTATATACCATATAACATATAAAATATACAATATGCATAGTGGTAGGGTAGAATGTAACCAATGAAATAAAAGTGAAATTGAATAGTGATCGTGTGAGAAAAGAAAATTTTGATATACAATATGCATAGTGATAGGGTTGAAATAAAAGTAAAATTGAATAGTGATTGTGTAAGAACATAAAATTTTGATAATTAATATAGGAATAATTATATATAATACGTTGACACATGTGCGTTGCAACGTGTTTTCCGGAAAAATTTAGACTAAAACATAAAACGAAAAATTTATAAAAAATGAAAAGCAAAGGAGAGCAAAGTTAAAAGTGAAAAAGTGTTATAGTAAAAAATAAAAACTAAAAACCAAATGGGTTGAAAACTAACAGATGACAATTATAAGGTTGAAAATTAAAAATTATAGAAGTTTAAATATATAAGATTATGACAATTAAAAGGATGGAAAGTAAAATAAAAAGATGAAAGAATAACTTTGTAAGAAATTAATAAATTAACAATAGAATACACACCATATAGCATATAAAACATGCATTATGCATAGTGATATGGTAGAATGTAAACCAATGAAATTAACGTAAAATTGAACAATGATTGTGTAAAAGAGAAAATAGGTTGAAAATTGAAAATTATAGAAGTTTAAAAATATAAGCTAAAAACTAAAAGGATTGAAAGTAAAATAAAAAGATTGAAAGAGAAAGTAAAATACAAAGATTGAAAGAATAATTTTGTAAGAAATTGATAAAATAACAATAGAACGCACACTATATACCATATAACATATAAAATATACAATATGCATAGTGGTAGGGTAGAATGTAACCAATGAAATAAAAGTAAAGCTGAATAGTGATTGTGTGAGAAAAGAAAATTTTGATATACAATATGCATAGTGGTAGGGTTGAAATAAAAGTAAAATTGAATAGTGATTGTGTGAGAACAGAAAATTTTGATAATTAATATAGGAATAATTATATATATAATACGTTGACACATGTGCGTGGCAACGTATTTACCGGAAAAATTTAGACTAAAACATAAAACGAAAAATTTATAAAAAATGAAAAGCATAAGAGAGCAAAGTTGAAAGTGAAAAAGTGTTATAGTAAAAAATAAAAACTAAAAACCAAAGGGGTTGAAAACTAACAAATGACAATTATAAGGTTGAAAATTAAATATTATAGAAGTTTAAATATATAAGATTATGACAACTAAAAGGATGGAAAGTAAAATAAAAAGATGAAAGAATAACTTTGTAAGAAATTAATAAATTAACAATAGAATACACACCATATAGCATATAAAACATTCATTATGCATAGTGATATGGTAGAATGTAAACCAATGAAATTAAAGTAAAATTGAACGATGATTGTGTAAAAGAGAAAATAGGTTGAAAATTGAAAATTATAGAAGTTTAAAAAATATAAGCTGAAAACTAAAAGGATTGAAAGTAAAATAAAAAGATTGAAAGAGAAAGTAAAATAAAAAGATTGAAAGAATAATTTTGTAAGAAATTGATAAATTAACAATAGAACGCACACTATATACCATATAACATATAAAATATACAATATGTATAGTGGTAAGGTAGAATGTAACCAATGAAATAAAAGTAAAATTGAATAGTGATTGTGTGAGAAAAGAATTTGATATACAATATGCATAGTGCTAGGGTTGAAATAAAAGTAAAATTGAATAGTATTGTGTGAGAACAGAAAATTTTGATAATTAATATAGGAATAATTATATATAATAATAAAAGAGTTAATTTATTTAAAGTTTTATTATTTGATAAATTGTAGTTTAGTATAGTAAACTACAGTTTACTTTTATACATAAAAAACCATTATAATGGTATAAACTACAGTTTAGTAGTATGCAGTGAGTGGTGTAGATTCCCCAAAATACATAGTCTATAAAACTAAATTTTTTTTTCTTATTTTTCTTCACATATATCACCATACTCTCTCTCTCTCTCACAACATTTTCTCTCTTATTTAAACAAAAAAAAATGGCTCTATTATGATGCTCTAAGCTATTAAGAAACATGTGATAAGAAGAAAGTGTCAAAAAGCATCCTAAGCTTTTACTTAATTTGTTAATGTACTAATTGTTCAATCTGATCGAACACATCGTTAATTGTGCTAGATGTATGTTTAAAATTCAAATCAAACGGTAAACTCTTTTTTAACGTCCAACAAATCAATCCCAAGCATTCTTGGGGTATGTACTGGACAAACGGAGTACTTCGAGAGTAACCCAAGTCGTCCACCACCACTTGCGGGGAAAACCCGGTAACCCATCCACCTGTAGGCACGACGATGAAATTAATGGTAGAACCCGTTTGTCTCAAGGATCGAACCCAGGTTTCCCTTGGTCTCCTATGATTGACCACTAGTGTCTCACTCCTTTTTACACCAAATGTAAATTGAACTTGAGTCTTCATAAAAGAACTCAAGTCCTCCACACAAATAAATATTCAACGATCAATGAATTGGATTTTTAAAAACCAGTGAAACAAGAAGAGATGACTGATGAGACATAATGGTGATTCTAAGACCATAAGGTAAACTTTAACCCTTTTTTTATTTTATATAAGTATAACATTACCCTTTTTTTCTCTTTTTACTCCACTTCGTCCTAAGTAAAATGGTTACCTTATTAACTCTACATCACCTACCATTTTTTTTAAATATTTTGATACTAAATATTTAAATCAATTACAAATACATCGCAAACACAAAATGGTTAGTCCAAACGTTATGTGATGTGTTGATCATTTGAAAATGCGTGTTTAGCGTATCCAATTGAATCAATGTACCTATATAGGCATTGCAATTGGATCAAAACTTAAGTAAATTGAGTTTACACTGTACAAAACATAACGATTATATATGACCGGCTTATACATAGAAACGTAACTGATATAAGGAAATTGACACGGGTAATCAAAGGATGAATTATAGATTTTGAAAAAGAAAATTTGACTCACTTGGTTCAATACAAAATTTACGAAACATATATAAATAAGCAAGAAACTTATTATATTTGGCATGACTCGTTTCCCAATAAGTTTACATCCAAACATAGACCAACTCGAATTTATACCGAAACGTACATAAAATATGTGCGTAAAAATGATTTTTAATGAAAGATATTATATTTGACTTGATCATTTCTAGAAAAAGTTTATATTGAAACATAGAGCAAATCTAATTATACCAAAACGACATAAAAATATGCATGTAAAAATAAGTTTTTAAGTAAGGAAGTATAGGGTTTCTCAAACAAATTATTAGTACAAAAACTTAATAGGTAAAAACGTTCGTAAAACTGTGCCAAGTAGCGTCAATGTCACATCACTGCTAGTGACACTAATATCGGAAAAGCTCGTAAATATAAAATAAATAAAAAAGGAAAAAATAACACCAACCGAAAAGCAGACGTAAATCGTTGAACCATGCAACCAGTTGTGGCGTGTTAATGCTAAGAAATTAGATATGGTACGACGAGCCTGACAGACCAAGCATAAAACGAAGAAAAGAATAACTAAGTCGATCTAGGACCCCCGGGTAGCGAACAACTTGTCAAACGGGAAAAAATAGATATAGTACGACGAGCCTGACAGACCAAAAACAATATACGAAAAAACGATGAACCTTACACGCATGTTGCGGCGTGTTAACTTCCAAAATTTTTTGAACGAAACGTAAAACAAAAGATGATTCAAGGGAACACTTATTATTATTATTCAAGTTATCTAAAGATGATTCCTATGAGTATAGATTGTTGCCCAGAATTGATCTTTGATCTCTAGATCGCAAATGATAAACTAACCTTTCATATAACTGAATCATAATACAAGAGTGTAATGATAGAATGAAAATGAACATAACCTATTACAAATGAAAACTAAAGCCCTATTTATAGTTTCTAATGGATACGAACGGATGCCTCCCTTGAATGTGTGGATGAGAATGAATATGAAGAGGTCTGTCTCCTTGTCCAAAAGTCGTGTCTCTTGTCTTGCGGCTGAAATCGAATGGGTGTGTTTCCAAGAGACCCCTTCGATTTGTGGTGGAAGTTATATGGCGGTTACCAAGTTCTGATTTGTCACAATCAGTCCCTATACTTTGTAACTTCCCTTCTATCAAGTAATTACGATATAACCCTTGAACTTAGGATGGAATGATTAGTATTCATTCACCCCCCCTAATCATGAATATTCTTGTGTTGTTGTAGATCTTGAACTCCGAGCAGTTCTCGCATTGTAGCAAACTTGACCCTTGCTAGTGCCTTCGTCAGTATGTCTGCCCGTTGTAGTTCTCCACTGATGTGTTCAACGTTGATGTGTTCGTTCTCCACGCATTCTCTTATGAAATGATAGCTTGTATCGATGTGTTTGCTTCTTCCATGAAAGACTAGATTCTTCATGAGTGCTATTGAAGATACAGTATCCATCTTAGTGTTATCTTCTTTTCCTTCCAGCCTTTAATTTCACTTAATAATCTTTTAAGCCATAGTGCTTGGCATGCTGCTGCTGTAGCTGCCATGAATTCTGATTCACATGATGATAATGCCACTGTTTGTTGCTTCTGTGTGCACCAGGTTATAGGTGATTCTCAAAAGTAGAATACCAGACCGGTTGTACCTTTTCCCTTGTCTGTATTAACTCCATAACTACTATCGCTATAACATGTGATCTTACATCCTCCTTGCTTCTTGTAGATAATCCCATGCTCTTTAGTTCCTTTGATATAACGTAGTACTTACTTCACTGCTTTCAAGTGATGCTCCTTTGGTTCTTGCATGAATCTACTAAGCAGACTGACTGAGTAACATAGATCTGGCCTTGTATGCAATAAGTACCTGAAAGAACCTATCAGGCTTCTATAATGCGTTGCATCTACTAGATCTCCTTCTTCAGTCTTTGTTAATTGTGTTCCTGGATTCATAGGAATCTTTGTGTCATTGCAGGTTAACATATCAGTGTCTTTGAGTATCTTGTTAATATATCCTGTTTGTTTGATGGCTATCTCACCCCCTGCTTGAACAACTTCTATTCCAATATAGTATGCTAGCAATCCTAGATCGCTCATTTCAAACTTGTTCTCCATCTGAGACTTGAAAACATCTATTTCCTTCCTTGATGTTCCAGTGACTATCAAATCGTCAACATAGACTCCGACTATCAGTGTAGAAGTCTTACTCGTCCTTGTATAGATTGCTTGCTCTAAAGTACACTTCTTGAAGTTAAGTGACTTTAGGGTTTGATCTATCTTCGTGTTCCAAGCACATGGTGCTTGTCTTAATCCATAGAGAGCTTTTGATAGTTTGTATACTTTTCCTACAACTCCTGGCTTTACGAATCCTTCTGGTTGTGAGACATAGACTTCCTCCTTGAGATCTCCGTGTAAGAATGCAGACTTCACGTCTAAGTGGGATGTACCTCCCAACCTTGTTGTGCTGCTAAAGCCAACATTAGTTGAACTGTCTCTATGCGTGCTACTGGTGCAAAGACTTCATCAAAGTCTATTCTTTTTTGAAAAACTCTCAATGCATGAAGTATAACACCATAAAGCAGTACAATGTTACTTATTTATAGGATGTAATAACAATAATAACTAGTGTATTTGATCGTACCTTGCGGCGGTACGATACCGCGAGCACTGTATCGGTATCGCTTTGGTTTGCTATAGTACGAGTAAGATACGTGCAATGAGTATAGAAATCAACATGTGTTTATACGTCGATCCAAAACGATAGAAGCGAACATTGGTACCGGTATAGAAGATGTTCGGACGGTATCGACTGGTTCAGATCGGCACGGTACCGATATTTATATCCCATCGCGGATAGAGTTGTATAAATAAAAAATTATCAAAACAAAAAACAATAAAGTGAGTATGGTCCTGGTATTAATGTTTTTTCGTACGATACGATGTAATTTTATTGAAAGCAAAAACAATAAAATACATAATAGTACCGAAACTAATATTGTTCCTTCGGTTTTGGCACGGTTAACTATGGTAGCGGCAAAACATGAAACCATAAAAATAGATACAAGTACTGTCACTGATCTTGTTCGGTTTGGTACGGTACGTTATGATAACAATAGGGTGTCAGTTTATCGAAAGTAAAAAACAATAAAAGGAAATACCTGCATCGATACAGATGTTGTTCGGTCATTTCAGCTCAGTCTGGTACGATAGCGGCACAATATCCGTTTTCAATAAAAGTTACATCACAATGTTGAAAAACTTAAACATAGAAAAAATAATAAATTATCATTCATCGTCCATTTTGGTTCGGTTTAATAAGACAACGACACAATATCCATTTTCAATAAAACTTACATAGCAATGTTGAAAAATATATAAACATAGTTACAAGATAATATTTTTTTTAAAGTTAACGAATAAAACTTATTGAAAAAATTAAACTAAATAATGAATAAAGATTCATAAAAAATAAATACTAAAAACATAGAACAAATAAATGCTAAAAATAGAAAAAAGTAAACAAATACTTTAAAATCACTGTTCATGAAGAGTTTATATTAATATGTACTTTATAAAATCACTATTCATGAACGGTTATATTAATATGTATAATAGAAAAAGTAAACAAATACTTTAAAATCACTGTTCATGAAGAGTTTATATTAATATTGCTTTAAAAATCACGATTCATAAACAGTTATATTAATATGTACGATAGAAAAAGTAAACAAATACTTTAAAATTACTGTTCATGAAGAGTTTATATTAATATGCACTTTAAAAATCACACTATTCATGAACAGTTATATTAATATGTATAATATGCACTTTAACAATCACTATTCATGAACAGTTATATTAATATGTATAATAATAATACCATTTTATTAACTTTCTAATTAAAATAAACATTGATAATAAATAATATTAATTTCTTATTTTTTTTGCCTGTATTAACATATTAACCAAGTAAAATTTTAACACAACTTAACATGTGGAGAGAGTAGTTTGAGAGACATGTTAATTTGGCATATCATTTTTAACACCAATAAAGTTAGAGTATAAATCAAGTCCTAACCAAACAGCTATATTTGGTTCCGATAACGATGACACAATCAGCCCGCATGTCCAGTTTCCATAACGCCTTAAAGAAGGTAAAACATAATAAAACGAACGAGTCACACGACTGCTGACTTACGTATATTATAACTTATATGAATTAACATCATAAAAGTTATTGTAGCTAGAGTCAAATCTAGCTATATTTGTTTTTTTGTTTTGTTTTGTTTTTTGTTATATTTCTGTCTTTTCTTGAATTTTGGTCTTTTTGCGTATCTTAATCCTTTAATTTTTAGTATTGGCAATTATACTCTTCAGCTTTATAAAAACTTTGTTAAATTTCATTTTGACACCCTCGAGTTTTAGGTCCTATTTATGTATGTGGGTTAAATAAATTATATGTATGATTTCGTACTTTTTTTGGTATAGCTTCAGTTGGTCTACGTTTTGATATAAATTTTGTTCGGAAATGAGTTGGTTCAAATATAACACGTTTTCACTAGGCGGTATAAATTCTAGTTATTTTATGTTTCGACGTCGCCACACCGCACGATACCATTCTATAACTTTAGAAAAACATTAGTCTTCACGTGCTTTTTTTAAGTACATTTCGATATAAATCTAGGTTGCTTTACACTTCGACATAATTTTTCTTGAAAATGAGTTAGGTCAAATAAGACGTTTTCGTGCTTACTTTATATGCGTTTTTAGTTGATATGTGTTTTGATGTAAATTTTGTTCGGAATCGGTCAGGTCAAAATAATATGTTTCACTAGGCGGTAAAGATTCGTGCTACTTTACATTTCACCGCTGCCGCAACGCCTGATACAAGTCTTTAACTTAAAAAAACACTATTTTGTTACGTGCTTATTTTTAAGTATGTTTCGATATAAATCTAACTAGGTTTACTTTTCGACTTCTCGATAATGAATTAGGTCAAATATAATATGTGTTCGTGCTTATTTTTACGTGCATTTTCAGTTGGTCTGCGTTTTAACATAAATATTGTTTGGAAACGGGTCAAGTCAAATATTTAACGGTATAAATTTGAGTTGTTTCCAGCTTTAAGTTTCAACGCCACCGCAACACGTGTCGGGTAAAGATACTAGTTAGGTTTTAAAGAACTTTTTAGTGCATTTTCATTTTGCTGAAAAAGTGTTGATAAAAGTCCGTTCAGCTTAACCGTCAACAGATGGAAACGTCGCTGACGTGGCAATGGAATCAAATTTAACGTCCGTTTACCTTGCCAACAACTTGCCATTTTGTTTCTGTTTTAATTTCCCTCTCTCTGCTAATAAAAACTCCAACTGTAACTGCCCGTCATCTCTCTCTCACACACACAAAAGGGCAGACGAGGAACTGTAATCGGAGTCACATTATGGAGTCGTCTTGTCAAAAGGTTGCGATTCAAGTTGTTGATGCTTCTTCTTCTGTATTCATCAACGACTTTTACAATGCTTCAATCTCCACAGAAAATCGTCAACGTTCAAGCGAACACTTATTATTATTATTCAAGTTATCTAAAGATGATTCCTATGAGTATAGATTGTTGCCCAGAATTGATCTTTGATCTCTAGATCGCAAATGATAAACTAACCTTTCATATAACTGAATCGTAATACAAGAGTTCAATGATAGAATGAACATGAACATAACCTATTACAAATGAAAACTAAAGCCCTATTTATAGTTTCTAATGGATACGAACGGATGCCTCCCTTGAATGTGTGGATGAGAATGAATATGAAGAGGTATGTCTCCTTGTCCAAAAGTCGTGTCTCTTGTCTTTGGCTGAAATCGAATGGGTGTGTTTCCAAGAGACCCCTTCGATTTGTGGTGGAAGTTATATGGCGGTTACCAAGTTCTGATTTGTCACAATCAGTCCCTATACTTTGTAACTTCCCTTCTATCAAGTAATTACGATATAACCCTTGAACTTAGGATGGAATGATTAGTATTTCATTCACCCCCCTAATCATGAATATTCTTGTGTTGTTGTAGATCTTGAACTCCGAGCAGTTCTCGCATTGTAGCAAACTTGACCCTTGCTAGTGCCTTCGTCAGTATGTCTGCCCGTTGTAGTTCTCCACTAATGTGTTCAACATTGATGTGTTCGTTCTCCACGCATTCTCTTATGAAATGATAGCTTGTATCGATGTGTTTGCTTCTTCCATGAAAGACTAGATTCTTCATGAGTGCTATTGAAGAAACATTATCCACTCTTAGTGTTATCTTCTTTTCCTTCCAGCCTTTAATTTCACTTAATAATCTTTTAAGCCATAGTGCTTGGCATGCTGCTGCTGTGGCTGCCATGAATTCTGATTCACATGATGATAATGCCATTGTTTGTTGCTTCTGTGTGCACCAGGTTATAGCTGATTCTCCAAAGTAGAATACCATACCGGTTGTACCTTTTCCCTTGTCGTATTAACTCCATAACTACTATCGCTATAACATGTGATCTTACATCCTCCTTGCTTCTTGTAGATAATCCCATGCTCTTTAGTTCCTTTGATATAACGTAGTACTTGCTTCACTGCTTTCAAGTGATGCCCCTTTGGTTCTTGCATGAATCTACTAAGCAGACTGACTGAGTAACATAGATCTGGCCTTGTATGCAGTAAGTACCTGAAAGAACCTATCAGGCTTCTATAATGCGTTGCATCTACTAGATCTCCTTCTTCAGTCTTTGTTAACTGTGTTCCTGGATTCATAGGAATCTTTGTGTAATTGCAGGTTAACATATCAGCGTCTTTGAGTATCTTGTTAATATATCCTGTTTGTTTAATGGCTATCTCACCCCCTGCTTTAGCAACTTCTATTCCAATATAGTATGCTAGCAATCCTAGATCGCTCATTTCAAACTTGTTCTCCATCTGAGACTTGAAAACATCTATTTCCTTCCTTGATGTTCCAGTGAATATCAAATCGTCAACATAGACTCCGACTATCAGTGTAGAAGTCTTACTCGTCCTTGTATAGATTTCTTGCTCTAAAGTACACTTCTTGAAGTTAAGTGACTTTAGGGTTTGATCTATCTTCGTGTTCCAAGCACATGGTGCTTGTCTTAATCCATAGAGAGCTTTTGATAGTTTGTATACTTTTCCTACAACTCCTGGCTTTACGAATCCTTCTGGTTGTGAGACATAGACTTCCTCCTTGAGATCTCCGTGTAAGAATGCAGACTTCACGTCTAAGTGGGATGTACCTCCCAACCTAGTTGTGCTGCTAAAGACAACATTAGTCGAACTGTCTCTATGCGTGCTACTGGTGCAAAGACTTCATCAAAGTCTATTCTTTTTTGAAAAACTCTCAATGCATGAAGTATAACACCATAAAGCAGTACAATGTTACTTATTTATAGGATGTAATAACAATAATAACTAGTGTATTTGATCGTGCCTTGCGGCGGTACGATACCGCGAGCACTGTATCGGTATCGCTTTGGTTTGCTATAGTACGAGTACGATACGTGCAATGAGTATAGAAATCAACATGTGTTATACGTCGATCCAAAACGATAGAAGCGAACATTGGTACCGGTATAGATGATGTTCGGACGGTATCGACTGGTTCAGATCGGCACGGTACCGATATTTATATCCCATCGCGGATAGAGTTGTATAAATGAAAAATTATCGAAACCAAAAACAATAAAGTGAGTATGGTCCTGGTATTAATGTTGTTTCGTACGATACGATGTAATTTTATTGAAAGCAAAAACAATAAAATTCCTAATGGTACCGAAACTAATATTGTTCCTTCGGTTTGGCACGGTTTGCTACCGTTAGCGGCAAAACATGAAACCATAAAAATAGATACAAGTACTGTCACTGATTTTGTTCGGTTTGGTACGGTACGGTATGATAACAATAGGGTGTCAGTTTATCGAAAGTAAAAAAACAATAAAACGAAATACCTGCATCGATACAGATGTTGTTCGGTCATTTCAACTCAGTCTGTACGATAGCGGCACAATATCCATTTCAATAAAAGTTACATCACAATGTTGAAAAACTTAAACATAGAACAAATAATAAATTATCATTCATCGTCCATTTTGGTTCGGTTTAATAAGACAACGACACAATATCCATTTTCAATAAAACTTACATAGCAATGTTGAAAAATATATAAACATAGTTACAAGATAATATTTTTTTTAAAGTTAACGAATAAAACTTATTGAAAAAATTAAACTAAATAATGAATAAAGATTCATAAAAAATAAATACTAAAAACATAGAACAAATAAATGCCAAAAATAGAAAAAAGTAAACAAATACTTTAAAATCACTGTTCATGAAGAGTTTATATTAATATGTACTTTATAAAATCACTATTCATGAACGGTTATATTAATATGTATAATAGAAAAAGTAAACAAATACTTTAAAATCACTGTTCATGAAGAGTTTATATTAATATTGCTTTAAAAATCACTATTCATTAACAGTTATATAAATATGTATGATAGAAAAAGTAAACAAATACTTTAAAATTACTGTTCATGAAGAGTTTATATTAATATGCACTTTAAAAATCACACTATTCATGAACAGCTATATTAATATGTATAATATGCACTTTAAAAATCACTATTCATGAACAGTTATATTAATATGTATAATAATAATACTATTTTATTAACTTTCTAACTAAAATAAACATTGATAATAAATAATATTAATTTCTTATTTTTTTTTGCCTGTGTTAACATATTAACCAAGTAAAATTTTAACACAACTTAACATGTGGAGAGAGTAGTTTGAGAGACATGTTAATTTGGCATGTCATTTTTAACACCAATAAAGTTAGAGTATAAATCAAGGCCTAACCAAACAGCTATATTTGGTTCCGATAACCGATGACACAATCAGCCCGCATGTCCGGTTTCCATAACGCCTTAAAGAAGGTAAAAGATAATAAAACGAACGAGTCACACGATTGCTGACTTACGTATATTATAACTTATATGAAATAACATCATAAAAGTTATTGTAGCTAGAGTCAAATCTAGCTATATTTTGTTTTTTTGTTATATTTCTGTCTCTTCTTGAATTTTGGTCTTTTTGCGTATCTTAATCCTTTAATTTTTAGTATTGGCAATTATACTCTTCAGCTTTATAAAAACTTTGTTAAATTTCATTTTGATCCCCTCGAGTTTTAGGTCCTATTTATGTATGTGGGTTAAATATAATTATATGTATGTTTTCGTACTTTTTTGGTATAGTTTCAGTTGGTCTACGTTTTGATATAAATTTTGTTCAGAAATGAGTTGGGTCAAATATAACACGTTTTCACTAGGCGGTATAAACTGTAGTTATTTTATGTTTCGGCGTCGCCACACCGCACGATACCATTCTATAACTTTAGAAAAACATTAGTCTTCACGTGCTTATTTTTAAGTACATTTCGATATAAATCTAGGTTGCTTTACACTTCGACGTAATTTTTCTTGAAAATGAGTTAGGTCAAATAAGACGTTTTCGTGCTTACTTTATATGCGTTTTTAGTTGATAAGTGTTTTGATGTAAATTTTGTTCGGAATCGGTCAGGTCAAAATAATATGTTTTCACTAGGCGGTAAAGATTCGTGCTACTTTACATTTCACCGCTGTCGCAACGCCTGATACAAGTCTTTAACTTAAAAAACACTATTTTATTACGTGCTTATTTTTAAGTATGTTTCGATATAAATCTAACTAGGTTTACTTTTCGACTTCTCGATAATGAATTAGGTCAAATATAATATATGTTCGTGCTTATTTTTACGTGCATTTTCAGTTGGTCTGCGTTTTAACATAAATATTGTTTGGAAACAGGTCAAGTCAAATATTTAACGGTATAAATTTGAGTTGTTTCCAGCTTTGAGTTTCAACGCCACTGCAACATGTGTCGGGTAAAGATACTAGTTAGGTTTTAAAGAACTTTTTAGTGCATTTTCATTTTGCTGAAAAAGTGTTGATAAAAGTCCGTTCAGCTTAACCGTCAACAGATGGAAACGTCGCTGACGTGGCAATGGAATCAAATTTAACGTCCGTTTACCTTGCCAACAACTTGCCATTTTGTTTTTGTTTTAATTTCCCTCTCTCTGCTAATAAAAACTCCAACTGTAACTGCCGGTCATCTCTCTCTCTCACACACAAAAGGGCAGACGAGGAACTCTAATCAGAGTCACATTATGGAGTCGTCCAGTCAACAAGGTTGCGATTCAAGTTGTTGATGCTTCTTCTTCTGTATTCATCAACGACTTTTACAATGCTTCAATCTCCACAGAAAATCGTCAACATTCAAGGGAACACTTATTATTATTATTCAAGTTATCTAAAGATGATTCCTATGAGTATAGATTGTTGCCCAGAATTGATCTTTGATCTCTAGATCGCAAATGATAAACTAACCTTTCATATAACTGAATCATAATACAAGAGTGTAATGATAGAATGAACATGAACATAACCTATTACAAATGAAAACTAAAGCCCTATTTATAGTTTCTAATGGATACGAACGGATGCCTCCCTTGAATGTGTGGATGAGAATGAATATGAAGAGGTATGTCTCCTTGTCCAAAAGTCGTGTCTCTTGTCTTGTGGCTGAAATCAAATGGGTGTGTTTCCAAGAGACCCCTTCGATTTGTGGTGGAAGTTATATGGCGGTTACCAAGTTCAGATTTGTCACAATCAGTCCCTATACTTTGTAACTTCCCTTCTATCAAGTAATTACGATATAACCCTTGAACTTAGGATGGAATGATTAGTATTTCATTCACCCCCCTAATCATGAATATTCTTGTGTTGTTGTAGATCTTGAACTCCGACCAGTTCTCGCATTGTAGCAAACTTGACCCTTGCTAGTGCCTTCGTCAGTATGTCTGCCCATTGTAGTTCTCCACTGATGTGTTCAACATTGATGTGTTCGTTCTCCACGCATTCTCTTATGAAATGATAGCTTGTATCGATGTGTTTGCTTCTTCCATGAAAGACTAGATTCTTCATGAGTGCTATTGAAGAAACATTATCCACTCTTAGTGTTATCTTCTTTTCCTTCCAGCCTTTAATTTCACTTAATAATCTTTTAAGCCATAGTGCTTGGCATGCTGCTGCTGTGGTTGCCATGAATTCTGATTAACATGATGATAATGCCACTGTTGTTGCTTTGTGTGCACCAGGTTATAGGTGATTCTCCAAAGTAGAATACCAGACCGGTTGTACCTTTTCCCTTGTCTGTATTAACTCCATAACTACTATCGCTATAACATGTGATCTTACATCCTCCTTGCTTCTTGTAGATAATCCCATGCTCTTTAGTTCCTTTGATATAACGTAGTACTTGCTTCACTGCTTTCAAGTGATGCTCCTTTGGTTCTTGCATGAATCTACTAAGCAGACTGACTGAGTAACATAGATTTGGCCTTGTATGCAATAAGTACCTGAAAGAACCTATCAGGCTTCTATAATGCGTTGCATCTACTAGATCTCCTTCTTCAGTCTTTGTTAACTGTGTTCCTGGATTCATAGGAATCTTTGTGTAATTGCAGGTTAACATATCAGCGTCTTTGAGTATCTTGTTAATATATCCTGTTTGTTTGATGGCTATCTCACCCCCTGCTTGAACAACTTCTATTCCAATATAGTATGCTAGCAATCCTAGATCGCTCATTTCAAACTTGTTCTCCATCTGAGACTTGAAAACATCTATTTCCTTCCTTGAGTTCCAGTGACTATCAAATCGTCAACATAGACTCCGACTATCAGTGTAGAAGTCTTACTCGTCCTTGTATAGATTGCTTGCTCTAAAGTACACTTCTTGAAGTTAAGTGACTTTAGGGTTTGATCTATCTTCGTGTTCCAAGCACATGGTGCTTGTCTTAATCCATAGAGAGCTTTTGATAGTTTGTAGACTTTTCCTTCAACTCCTGGCTTTACGAATCCTTCTGGTTGTGAGACATAGACTTCCTCCTTGAGATCTCCGTGTAAGAATGCAGACTTCACGTCTAAGTGATGTACCTCCCAACCTTGTTGTGCTGCTAAAGCCAACATTAGTCGAACTGTCTCTATGCGTGCTACTGGTGCAAAGACTTCATCAAAGTCTATTCCATGTTGCTGAACGTATCCTTTTGCTACCAGCCTTGCTTTGTGTCTGACCACGTTTTCATTTGCATCTTTCTTTGTCTTGAATACCCACTTTAATCCTATTTCCTTGTGACCCCCTGGCAATTCTGTCAATCTCCAAGTGTTATTCTTGTTTATCGAGTCCAACTCAACCTTCATTGCTTCAATCCGTTTACTATGATGCTTCTTTGTAATTTCTTTGTTCTTCTTCAGCAAGTAATAATTCGTGTGGATTTACTTGAATTTCCTTCATCTCGTCATATAGTTCTTCTAGACTTCTTAGTTTTACTAGAGTGTCACTAATACTCCCTGTTGTACTTTCTAATGTAGATGGACTTCTACTTGACAAACTGCTTGAACTTCCTGATGAGTTCTGGTTGTTCGAGTGTGCTGGCGGGGTTACAAAGGAGTCTGGTTTTCTGACTGATCTACTCCTGAATCTTCATGATGTGGCCCGCTACTACCAGGACTGCTTGGTGCATTTCTTTTAACTCTGGTGGGTTGTCATCTTCTTGAATGACAAAGTTTGTCCACTTGGGATTCCCGTGAATCTACCATTTCCATATACCTATTCCAGTTCCATGGTTGACCTTCCATGAACTTTACATCTCTACTAACACATATCTTGTGCTTTGCCGGATCATATAATCTGAACGCCTTTGATCCTTCTTCTATTCCAAGATATATCATAGGTGCACTTCTATCATCTAACTTCTTTTGTTGAAGTGGTAGTACCTTAGAGTATGCTGTGCAACCAAAAACCTTTAGGTGTTCCAGATTCAGCCTTCTTCCCTTCAAAGCTTCATATGGAGTTTTGTTCACCGAGGCTTTTGTTGGAACCTTGTTTAGTACGTATCTCGTATGTCTTATTGCTTCACCCAAAAAATTTTGTGGCATGTTCATTGCCTTTAACAAACTGTGAGTAGTTGACAACGTCGTCTTGTTTCTTCTTTCCACTACTCCATTTTGCTGTGGGAAATACGGCGCTGTAAGCTGTCTTGCTATGCCGTTGTCTTTGCAATACTTGTTGAATTCAGCCGACGTGAATTCTCCTCCTATGTCTGTTCTTAACATTTTTAACTTGGTTTGTGTTTCTGTCTCCACCTTTTCTTTGAACTGCTTGAAAGTTTCGAATGCTTGATTCTTGGAAGTTAGTAGATATGCCCACATGTAGCGAGTACAGTCATCTATAAGTGAAAATCTATACTTTTTCCCAGCATGTGTTGGATATAGGACCACACAAATCTCCATAGACTAAATCCAGAGGTTTTAAAGATCTAAATATCGCCTGATTTGGAAATGGTTTCCTACTATGTTTCCCTAATAAGCATGCGTCACAGATTTGACTGGCATGACTTATTTGAGGAATTCCATGTACCAAGTTCTTCAGAGTCATTTCCTTAATAGCATCGAAGTGTAAATGGCCTAACCTCGCGTGCCATAACCATGCTAAATCGTCTGTATTTGAGAGCAGGCAGATTAACTTCCCAATCTTCAACTTAACCTTGTATAGCCTGTTCTTCATTCTCCTGACTCGCATTAGTAACTTTCTAATTTTGTCGCGGAGTGTTAGCAAATCACTGTCCATATTTACTTTGCAACCGATTTCTGTGAGTTGTCAAAGGCTCAATATGTTGCTCTTCAGACTTGGAATGTAGTAAACTTGAGAGATAATCCTCTGCTCTTTGTTTTGACATTCCAACAATATTGAACCCATGCCTTTAATCTCTACATGCGACCCGTCAACAAAACGTACTTTTCCTGTCACCTTTTCGTTTAACTCTCTAAAGTGACTTCGCACACCTGTCGTGTGGTTGCTTGCATCATTGTCTAAGTACCATAGACTTTCATCTCCTGCGGCGTACTTTGTTGGTTCTATGTGTTCTTCGTTTAGTAGAACCTTACTTGAACAACGTGTTCTTCTTCAATCGCATTAGTAATACTGGTGCTCCGTCTTCCTCTATGAGATTTAATTGTTCTTGTACGACTTCTTTCTCGGAACAATCTTTCTTAAAGTGTCCAAACTTCTGACACTTGTAACACTGGATCTTACTTAGGTCTGTTTGGCTCCTTCCAAACTTCCTCCAATTCGTAGAATTTCCACCTTTAGGTCTGTATGAAGATCCTTCACTCTTAGTGCTTTGCCTATCTCTGTTGTCTTCGCAAATTTCCACGCGGTTGGTTGAACCTGCCACGCCTGTGGTTTCCAAACTGCCTTCCTCTGGCATAACTGTTGTCTTGATGTGTTAACATAAATTTGTCTTGACTATCCCCTAGGCTTCCTTTCTTCTTTCTTAGTCTTTCTTCGTACGTTTTTAACCTTCCGACTGCTTCTTCTAGCGTCATTGTGTCTAGATTGGAGTATTGTTCCATGGAGGCGACAATCTGAGTAAACTTATTTGGCACGACATTTAGGAGTTTGAGTATGATAGTCGGTTGACTCAGTGTTGTCCCTAATTCACTTGCCCGGGTAACAACACTATTTATCTTTGCGGTGAAAGAGTCTATAGTGTCGTCTTCCCTTATTTGCAATAACTCGAATTCTAACATTAGTGTATGCTAACGAGCCTTTTGTACCCGATCAACGCCAACGTGTTTTGTCTTCAGATATTCCCAAATCTCCTTTGCAGTCTTGCAACTTGCAATACAACATCTTCCGGTATAGCTTGAAACAGATAAGCAATTGCCGACTTATCCTTCTTAACATCTGTTTGTGTATTTTCTGCCGGTTCAATCGTTTCCCATAATCCATTCGCTTCTAAAATCGTTTTGATGCGAATTGCCTAAACAGTGTAATTCGTAGATTTCAAAATTGGACACTGAAACTGGGAAAGAGAACTTCCTTCCTTTTGGATTACAATTTGTTGATTCGAACTTCCTGTCGTTCTCGTCGTTCCTAACCAAACTTATTCCTGACCCGCGAGTATTCCGAAACGCGTAATAACCAAACAATCTAATTCGCACTAAACCCAGGAATCAAAACCCTAGATTCCCAACCCCTGGTTCGATAACCTTGAACCGAAAATAAAAACTGAATTGAACTTGTGAATTGAAAAATTGAACCTGATCGCGAATTCCCTGTGATGCCTGGAGCCTGATGCTCTGATACCAATTGTTGCCCAGAATTGATCTTTGATCTCTAGATCGCAAATGATAAACTAACCTTTCATATAACTGAATCGTAATACAAGAGTGTAATGATAGAATGAACCCCATGAACATACCTATTACAAATGAAAACTAAAGCCCTATTTATAGTTTCTAATGGATACAAGTTGTAGAGACGTGTCTCTTCACGAACGGATACCTCCCTTGAATGTGTGGATGAGAATGAATATGAAGAGGTGTGTCTCTTGTCCAAAAGTCGAATCTCTTGTCTTGTGGCTGAAATCGAATGGGTGTGTTTCCAAGTGACCCCTTCGATTTGTGGTGGAAGTTATATGGCGGTTACCAAGTTCTGATTTATCACATTCAGTCCCTATACTTTGTAACTTCCCTTCTATCAAGTAATTACGATATAACCTTTGAACTTAAATGGAATGATTAGTATTTCATAGATATGCTATTTACCACAAATTTTTTAACATAATTTATAATGCAAAAAATGCATTGTAGCTAGTAATCATGAAAACATTTCGATGATATCTGCTACAATATAATTAGATATATGAAGGAGCCATTATAATGTTTAATGAATACAAAATAAAAAATGAATATAAAACAAAATCCATTAACGCTTGATAGTTGTAGGCTTGGTGAAATGGGGCCATATCTATCCATTCAACTTGCGTCCTTATTAAATTTGACCACCAATTTTTTTTTTGGTTTGACAGGGCCCTATTCAGTGTGCATTTTGTTTTCTTTTAATTGATTTTGACTATGAAATGGTTCTCTCACGTTGGCTGCTGGCATCTAGATGCATGCCAGTTGACAGTGTAATAAACTCACTCAGACAAATAGCTAACTGCATGTGTTTTGGCTCCTGTCACGTGATCAGGTCATATTTAACACTTCCTCCAAACATCTTAATTAAAGGATTTCAAAATAGTTATCCCTTTTTATATAACATATTTGCTGTTAATATACTGATAATAAAAAGTTACCTTTTATAATGAGAAATTACCTTAACTTTGAAGATTATAACTGTTATGCTAATTTCTGTTTGTAACAGTTATAGCTATGAAGTTGATAGCCTCAAAGCTACAATATGGCGATTGGCGTGTTGCTGGTGATTCATGCAGCAGAGGTTTTGGGCTTAATAATACAATTTCCCGAAACAACAAAGGGATTATGCAATTTGGCAGCAATGTAACCTGCAACTGTACCAGCACTGTTTGCCTCATATCAAGAATGTATGAATCTGTCTTTATATATGTATATATACGTATACGTATGTATATAGAGGGGTGAGTTCAAATGAGAACCTCTTTCTAGCCTTTGATCATGGAATTATTAAACATGGAAACTATCATGATCAGTGGAGTGAAAGAGACACAAGAGACAGAGATCTTTACTATCCATATTAGTATGATCCGAGGGCTAAAAATGGTTCTCATATGAGCCAAAATGCAAGTTGACGAATGAAATATACTGAGTTATATTACCTTATAGTTATTTTTTTTGTATTCATTATTTAACTTCAAGAAAAATATGCTAGATTACTATACCTTAAGAGGGTGGTTTAATATGTACTAAATTGCAGCGAGTTAAAAGGACTCAATTTGGCAGGAGTTCTACCTGAAGAATTTTTAAATCTCCGTCATCTTCAAGAAATGTAAGTGCACCATCAAACTTTCATCAAACTAGAAGTATTAAACATCGTTATATGCTTACATTGTAGTTCCTTTCTGTCTGTTCTTTTTCTTACTATATTCTCTTCACCACATAAATCATGTTGTGTTACACAGAGATCTGTCTCGCAACTACATAAATGGCACTATTCCTGCACGTTTCAGCCAGCTTCATTTCAGGGTTTTTTAAGACTCGTTATCTGCTTCAGTCTTCCCTTTCTTTGACCCGAACTCTGTGAATATACTCTTTTTTCACTATATTCTCCACAGGAGTCTTTTGCGGAACCGAATCAGTGGACCCATACCTGAAGAAATAGGTGATATTTCCACACTTGAGGAGCTGTAAGCTAAAGATCCTTACCTGACAGCTGTAGAGACCTTCATTTTTTTTGTTTTTCTTTTTTTTTTTTACAGTTTTGACCTCTATAACAGGGTCTTAGATAACAATTTGCTTGGAGGACCACTTCCTCAAAAGCTTGGCCGTTTGACCCGGTTGAGAAGATTGTAAGATTACTTAACCTTGTCCGAAACTTATATTATCCTTTACTTTTTATTGTTATCCATTCATAACAATACTATCTTTGAATTGTTGAGAATAAGTGGTGTTTCTTGCAGCCTTGTTTCTGCAAATAACTTTACAGGGAGCATACCAGATAATTTGGCAATCTTACCAATCTAGAAGATTTGTAAGTTTATTTTGATCAGAAAGTGAAATGACTATTTATTAAAAGTTTTATCAAATTTATGAGTCTTTTGAACTCATCTTGCAGTAGGATAGATGGGAGTTCATTATCCGGGAGAATTCCTGATCTCATAGGAAATTGGACAAACCTCACCAGACTGTGAGTATTACATTGCTTTCTTTTGTTAACGATTTAACTTCTATAAAATGTCACTATATGATTGTATGTAACTTTTTATGCAGTGATTTACAAGGAACTTCAATGGAGGAACCAATTTCTTCTACTATATCCCTGTTGACAAAATTGAAGGAAATGTGAGCACATTATTAAGCCTCAAAATTTTTTTTTGAGTTAATCATATACGCATTTATGGTTGTCAGGAGGATAACTGATATATCTGGATCATCAAGTTCGGGATTTCCTGATCTGAAAAAGATGACAAAGATGACTTGATTGTGAGTTGATTACATAATTGCATGAAAAAAGTGAAACAATGAGTTAATTAACATGACAAGCGTGTTCAAAACACTTTTGCCACAGGAGCCTGAGAAATTGTTTGCTTACTAGCTCAATACCTGAATACATAGGAGAGATCAGCGGTATGAAGCATATGTAAGTTCTTTTTTATTTTTGAATCATCAGCAATTACTTATTATTTAAATACTATTTACATCTAAACTATTTCTTCTGCAGACTTGAGCTTTAATAGGTTGACCGGTCCAATACCCAATTCAATCCAGACACTAAACTTTGACACCTTGTATGCAATTACCTAGACCCGTCTATTTTGATTTTTATAATATAATTTTGAGATCAAATATTGTCCATGAACGTATTAGAATATATAAACATAATTATATGTATGTAATTTAGTTTTATTTGACTTATACTTATATGTATGTATAACCGAGATATTTGAGTGGCTGTGATGGTTGGATGGCACCGGTTCAAAGGGTGGTTATTCCCTCCTTATTCAACCGCTTATAACTGTCTTATATGAACGCATATATATATGTCTGGGCGAGAATCCTAACTGGCACCAAGACAATTTCTAAACTTCCAAATTGTCCTCACTTCGTTACCGCAAATCTTAATCAAATAACAATCTATCATGAAACCAATGATTCATGATAATTCCGCTGCAAAATGTTACGAAGATGATCAACAAAGTGGTATCAGAGCCACATTCGAAAGCGATGATGATCTCAGGCCAACTTCATCCATGTTACCGTGTAAACACTGTTCTGACGAGAAGAAAGAACGAAGATGGTTGCAGAGGCGATGTTATTACTACAACAAACCTGGTCACCAAATCTCAACATGCAAGATGAAGGAAAATGACGAGGAAACACAACTGATTCGTCTGGCTGTTGATACTAGAATACAGCAACAACAAAATACAATAATGATCATCAAAATGATCAGAGAATGGAGTATATTGTAGTCAGCATCGATGGAGGATTCTGGTCAGAGATTTGGTATGTAAGTAAAACCTTCAAACTTCATTTTTCTGGCAGTCTAGATAGTTTAAACGAATTAAGGGTGTGTCCGGTGTGGAAACAAAAACTGGAGAAAATCATTTTTATCTCATAAGTGTCACACCCCGACCCGGATATAGATAGGAACGTGCTAAGTTTAGATTAACCAAGGTTTCACGGTGAAATTCATCGGAGATAAATGCAAAATATTTCCCACGTTTAGTGTTCCTATAATTAACAAGAAAAGTGATTTAACTAGGATGACTAAGGAAGAAGAGATCGGAATGTTAGAAAAACAATCCATGATAAGTAAAGAATCGGAATATGAGAAGTCTAAAACAGAATTTTTGAATGAATATTTTGAAAATCTGAATGTATCTTCCAGTGAACCCGATTGGAACATGATGATACTTCAAGCAATGCAATTCAAAGAATTCCAGGATTGTAAAGCGTTACTTGAAATGATGAATGATGGTGATTATGTTCGAAAGTATAAGTTTATTTTAGAATCAAAATTCGATGAGATGGTGGACTAGTTTCTGACCAAGAAACTGGAAGTTATGACGAGGCCAATTCCTGCATATGCCTCGGATAATCGAAAGTTTAGTCTGTTAGAGTTATACATGGTAGTTGAGAGAGAAGGAGGGTATCGACGTGTAACAGAAAACAACTTATGGGCCATGGTTGCTAAGGATATGGGATTTGAGTATTGTGACGGAGAATTCATGCGATTAATGTATGCTATGTATCTAGATGTCCTAGTCTATTGCCATAAGTTCAAAACAACTCAAACAAAGGTATATGAAAAGGAGGTAGCAGAAGACAAAGAGACAAAGGAGCCTGAGGTTGATCCGAGAGGAAGTAGAAGTGAAGGAGACAATCAGACAAAGACTGTTGCAGATCAAACCGAGAAGAACAAAGGAAGCCGTGAAGATGCCGGATATGAAATATAACACTTTGCATTCTATGTTGGGAACGATTGGCAAAATGAGAAAGCTGTATACAGGAAGGAAGTTCGATTTAATCGAGCAAAAGTGGTTGTGGACGATGCAAATAGACGCGTATTAATGAACTTTTACAAACATAATTCTGTTTAGGGGAGTGTATTAGAATATATAAACATAATTATATGTATGTAATTTAGTTTTATTTGACTTATACTTATATGCATGTATAACCGAGATATTTGAGTGGTTGTGATGGTTGGATGGCACCGGTTCAAAGGGTGGTTATTCCCTCCTTATTCAACCGCTTATAACTGTCCTATATGAACGCATATATATATGTCTAGGCGGGAATCATAACTGGCACCAAGACAATTTCTAAACTTCTAAATTGTCCTCACTTCGTTACTACAAATCTTAATCAAATAACAATCTATCATGAAACCAATGATTCATGATAATTCTGCTGCAAAATGTTACGAAGATGATCAACAAAAACGTAGGTTTCTCGTTATCTGGAAAGATACCGGGTGGATATTTAAAAACAAAGAAAAGATGTCAGTGACTCGGCTTAACTATTACCACTATATATATGTAAATTGTAGAAATTTTTTGTCACCAGTTTGTTTTTATCGCAGTGATTTATCTTACAATAATTTTACGCGGTCTCACATATGGCATTTTCAGTCATCTAGTTTGTAAGTTTTTCTTTTCCTATTATTTACTATATTAAAACATTTTATCAGTTGATATCTTTACTGCAGGAATTTAGTTTTAGCCCTTTCAGCTTCAGCCACAACAAACAAGTATGCCCCCAATGCCACATCACCAACCTATACACACAAACACATACTTATGTAATGATGTGACCTAATGTGATCTTTCAGAGATTCTTGGTGTTTGACTAACCAACTTACTTGCAGCAGAAACCCCACCCGTAAGACTTACAAAAATACTTACAAATATTGTATTTTTACAACAATAATCTTAAATTATTTAACAAAATGCAACTTACATTGCAGGTCACTCTTTATTTATTAACTGTGGTAGAACCAGAAATGCTAATGACGAATACGAAGAAGATTTAACTAGCGAGCAATCTTACTTTTATTCATTTCAGGAGAGATGGGCTTATAGCACCAACGGGCTCTTCATGGGCAATGACAGAGCTCCGTTTATTTCCACGTCATCTAATGTGATAGGTGGCGATATATATAGGACAGCACGCGCTTCTCCCACTTCACTCAGGTACTATGGATGGTGTTTGAGGAAGGGGAGTTATAAAGTGAGACTCCACTTTGCTGAAATAAGTTATACAGATGACACGACATTTAGTAGTCTCGGAGATGCTATTTTGATATTTCCATCCAAGTAAGTAATATTATTTTGATGATAACTTGACATGACATAACATGAATCAAGCTTTTTTCACGTAGAGGGTTTTGCAAGCGAAAGACTTCAACATTGCAGAAAAAGCTAACCGTGTTAGCAGGGGTATTTTCGTAGATTTTGATAATGTTATGGTTAATGGTAGCACCCTGGAGATCCACATGTACTGGGCAGGGAAGGGGACTACAGCCATTCCAGATAGAGGCGTATACGGACCTCTTATATCCGCTATTGCTATAACACCAAGTAAGTACAATATTTCAATTTGCTAATGTGGCAATGGTTTGAACTTTTTATGTCTTGTTATTATCCACATGTTACTTTGGTGCTGACGTGGACCTTTTAAATTGTGTTACTTTCTATTGCAGATTATGACGTCAGAACAGGATCGGGACTCTCTGCTGGAGCTATAGTAGGTATTGTGATTGGTTCCTGCATATTTACTGGGCTAATTTTGGCAATGCTTTGGAAGAAAGGTTATTTAGGTGGAGATAAAGAAGATAAAGGTAACCATGTATAAAGATTGTGTGTGTGTATATATATAGGCCGGTTATCGTAAAATACCATCTTGTCGTGCGATGCGTACACGACCACCAATATAACATGCATAATTATGCAAATAACATGCGTAATTAGGGTTAACCCAACCCATGCATAATTATGCAAAATAACGTGCGTAATTAGGGTTTAACCCAACTTATGTGTAATTATGCAAATAAGGTGCGTAATTATGTATTATAACATGCGTAATTATGCAAAGTTAATTACTATTGTGCCATCACATTCAATTGAAGGCCTAGATTAGATCTGATGTGCGATTGAGATGCATGCGTACGCATCGCACGATAATGTGGTCTTGTACCCTAAACCTTCTCTCTCTATATATATAATGTGTCTTTTATTAGAGGTGTCAAGATGGGTGGTGGTCAAAATGGGCTCATTAAAATGCGTCACTTTAATACGGGTTGAGACGAGTCAGTTTTGTTCATTTTGAAAGCTTTCTTGATTTTAAAACGACACTGTTACAACAGTAATCATATTTTTTAATAAAACAATTTATTTAGATGGATCATGGATGCACTAAAAAATTAAAGAAAAAACAGAATTTTCTTATTTGGCAACTTGTAACTTGTTACCCATTATAGCTAAATTTTCTGATTTGACCCATTTGAAATAAAATATAACCTAAATCAACACATTCATAACAGGTCGAAATTGTCACACCTAGCTAGCCTTGTATTGTTTCCGTTATGCTTTTAAAATTTTAACTGCTAAAATTGTTATTTTTGTCACAGAGCTCCGTGCACTTGAATTACAAACCGTATATTTTAGTCTACGACAAATCAAATCTGCCGCACATAACTTTGATTCTGCAAATAAGATTGGTGAAGGCGGCTTTGGACCGGTTTATAAAGTAAAAAAATGTGATTTTTTTACTTTTCTATATTTCAGGTGATTATATTAACGTTTTTCCATTTAGTGTACTCTCAGATTGTTCCCGAAATTGTTGTTAAGCAATTATCAGGCAGATCAAAACAGGGGAACCGCGAATTTGTGACTGAAATAGGCATGATATCCGCTTTACAACATCCAAATCTTGTTAAACTTTATGGTTGTTGCATTGAAGGAAAAGAGTTCTTACTAATATATGAATATCTGGAAAATAATTGTCTTGCACGCGCCCTTTTTGGTAAATACCTCAATGGGGATGCTCAATAGAGAAGTAATTATACGTAGAGAACTGTGAGAACCGCATGTACACTTATACCTTTTTCTTTAATTGTGATACATAAGACAATGATTAACTGCTTACCCACTATCTACAAGTGCATTATACGGTTCTCAAACTTTTGTACTTAAAATTGTTTTTTTATTGAACACACCCCTACCTCACATCCTGATATTTTCATGTCTTATACACCTATTAAAGGGAATAACTATCATATGTTATTTTATATAGGTAGTGATGACCAGAAGCTTAAGTTGGACTAGTCTAGAAGAAAAAAGATATGCATACAAATAGCGTGCAGTTTAGCTTATCTCCATGAGGAATCAAGATTAAAAATCGTTCATAGAAACATAAAAGCCACTAATGTGCTTCTAGACAAGGATCTTAATGCTAAAATATCATATTTTGGTTTAGCGAAATTGGAGAAGGAGAGAATACTCATATTAGCACATGAATTGCCGGAACAATGTGAGATTTTTTCTTTTCAATCAAACAACTTGAACTATTTAAGTATGGGAACCTTATGGTGTAAATTTGTAGAGGGTATATGGCTCCAGAATATGTAATGAGAGGGTATTTGACAGATAAAGCAGATGTTTACAGCTTCGGAATTGTCGCATTGGAGATTGTTAGCGGGAAAAGCAATACAAATTATAGGCCAAAGGAAGAGTTTGTCTACCTCCTAGACTGGGTAACTTCTAGTAAATTTTCAAAAGGGTCAAACAGTCATTTTACATAAACTTAACAAACTTTGTAACGTAGTGTGAGAACACAAACTAAAAATCACGTATTTGAAGTATACAACTGTTTAAAGTTAGGTTCTAAAGGTGTTACTTCTGTAATTAACTCTGGTATAAATACACAAGTGAGGCATATGTACTACAAGAGCAAGGGAATCTATTGGAACTGGTGGACCCTAATCTAGGAAGATACTCGAAGGAAGAGGCAATGAGGATGCTAAACGTGGCGCTCCTATGCACCAATCCATCTCCGACCCTACGACCATCCATGTCGGCTGTGGTCAAAATGTTCCAAGGTAAAATGCCTGTACAGCCCCGAATGGTCAACCCGAGGTGTAGACATGAGGTTCAAAGCCTTTGACTTGTTATCACAGGACAGTCAGACTCATGTCTCCACCATTTCTGCAAACAGGATATCGATCGATTCTCCATGGACAGACTCATCAACTCACAACGATGAGAGGACGGAAAGGTCTCTATCAGAGAAGAAGCTTCTTTATGATGTCCATATTTGAATGGGTAACCTTGATTTATATTCATTTTTTATCTTAATTTTATAAGTTTATATGTATGATATTTATAACATTCAACTTCCTAAATTATAATAGAGATTTAGTCAACATTATTCAACAAGGAAAGGAACTAAGCTTACATTAATATATTCTTTTGTGCTCACCATTTAAAATTTTAACATGCATCTGCTATAATACGCAAGGAAAACAATGCCTATACACGATAGGCAGATCACACGTTGTTGAACGACTTCGTAAAAACTAAGCCTATACATGCATGTCCACGAATATCAAATAAACGGGTATCCACACCTTCCAAATGAACTATTCTAGGGAAACTCCCCCACATAAACCCAAAATGACAACCATGATACAAGTATAGAACAAATGAGATTCTGCAAGAACATGTATTAAAAAATATTAAAAACTCAAAAGGCTTCCACCAGTTGAACATGATTAATGATGGGGATCACATGATATACAAAGACAAGACTTGTATATTGGTAGTTAACATAACTATAGTTACCTGATAACACATCAATGATATTCTAGCATTGAAAGCATAATTTATAAGTTTAACTTTGTTGAGCAATATCATGCTGCAAGAAGAGAGATGATATGAAGCTCAAGAAATCTATCTATTGATTCGTGAGCCCTCTTTTCACCTGTGAGAACATTGAGTTTATCGTTTTAAGCCTGACCCAGTTGCCACCATACACAACTAGACACTTCAGTTGGTTACCTTGAAAAGTTTAGGATTATAAATTTCAATCAAATGAACTAATTATGAAAGTTAAAGTGTGGAGTTTAATCCTTCAAACCATTATTCAAGCTATAATGTTTGACCATATAAATTTTAAAATCTATAACCAAATATTAACGTGTAAGAACCTTAAGCAACTCAAGTTACAGAGATTGACCTTTGAAGCTCCATCATGTTAAATTCGACATCAGAATCGGACGACATACATTTGCTATCTTATAAGCTTTGTCATTTGGAGTAGCCATTAATCCAAGGGTTGAAAAAAGATCCCAACACATAACCAAACAAGTGCTTCATACTAAAATCAAACAAAACTTCAATGAGTTCAACATAAAGGGAGAAATGAAATCAATTAAAAATCATGCCCAAATCTTAGCTTTAGTAAAATGTTCCCTAGAGAACATTTCATGGTATGCACAAGCCCAAATCCAAGGTCGTCCGCATTAAGTCAAATGTCTCACTTGGTACACTCTTGAGTAAACATAAGAAGAGTTATTATACAAATCTCACAAATACTCAAAACATAAATCTCCAGCAATGTTGGTAAACTGCTACATGAAACTACCAAATTTTGGTATAACCAACAAGTTTAAATGGCTGAGATTAAAGGTTGGGGTGGTTTTGAACTGATTTGATGGTCAAGATTAATTAGACAGCATATAATTTATGTACGTTCCCAATCCAGTGACTATCAGGCGGATCTAGCCCATATTTGTGGGTTCCCAGAAACCCATTATGTTTGAAATAAATAGAAAAGAATACTGAGAACCTTGTAGGATTTGGGAAAAAAATTGTAATAATTTACCAAAAGAAACCCATTGGAACAAATTTTTTTATCCCCCACTGTTCATGGCAACCGCTCTCCTCCTCTTGTTCTCTTATACACACTAAATAGTATGGGGATTGGAAATGTAGTAGTTAAATAGCTGAGGGTCTGTTCTGTGACTTTGGGTTAACCTGATTGTACTTAAACAATCGGATCAATAATATGAATCGATCTATGATTTGAGATTACTTCTTCTCCTCTTGGTTTCTTCTTCTCTTTATCGATCAGGGCGGCCAACTCGTGCCGTCGCCCGAGGCCCAAATTTTCAAATGGCTTATATTTAGTATATACATCCATTTATTATATATAAAAATGTTAGTTGTGGAGTAGGAAAAACCATCTCAAGATAACTAGATAGCTCAAGTTCAAGGCTTGGCTCCACAACCAAGGTCTTATATATTTTTAAATTCATTTCCCCTCGACCACAATTTTGTGCCAGTTTTTTATGTTGCCCAAGCCTTATATATTTTTTAGAGTTCTTGGATGGCCCATTATCGATCTTGTGCATGATTACCAATTGTGTTCGTAACATTTTCCCTCTTCTTCTACGTTGGCATCTTTGTCCCTTTCCTCACCCTTCTTGCTCTAAATACAAGCAACATTAGTGTACAATGGATACATGAGTGAGTATATGTAATTGTATATACATATATAGACAATGCATTTGCAAAAATCACTTCCGGATCGTAACCATGAGCTGTCAAATGTTGTTGTTTATTAAGCTTCTACTAGTGGCTTTATGTAAAAGAGTGTGTGGTCATTGGTGGAATGATATAGTCACCTAAAGCCGTTGATGGATAAAAGTGCATTGGATATTACTTTGTATAACACCTCATTCTTTATTCTATAGAAGACGTTCTCGCATACAACATAATTGAACCGACTAGATGTGCATGGGTTGATTTGGGACTGTTTTGGCTCAAAATCATAATCATAACTACGATATCGGTTAATAAATAACCATACCTAAACGGTTATTGTCACACCCCACGCTTTCCACAGCCAATCCAATCACCGGTGGGCCCAGGTGGGGAATATCGTGACGTAAGTTGATATCATCATAGTCAATTAAACACAGCACAGCGAAGTCTTGGAGTAAAATTACTATTACAAACCAAATGTCCGAAATACAAAATAATATAGAGACGGCTCGTAATAGAAGATCCACAGGTGGATCATAAAAATGTGTATAACAGACTTTAGGGCAGATCTAGGATTTGCAAGATCCTCTTATCATTACCGAGCAGCTTCCAACCTATTTCGTATTGTACCTGCAAGCTTAGTCTTTTAAAAATACGTCATCTTTCGCTAGTAAATACACCCAACAGACTCATTTTGAAAACATTTAAAAATGATTTTAAGTGCACATGGAACAAAATCTTTTATAACTTGGGAAAGTTACTTTGTAACCTTGTTAACAGATTCACATGTTTGTCCATACATACAGGACCCTGTGCGAAAACCGAGACATGATTAACGTACACACCACTTATGAACTCACGAAGGAGTTATCCCAACTTTGTGGGTAAGTTTTTAGCATGAGCGTCTGTCAGGTGTATGCCTACACCCCACGCTTAGTCATGGCCATTATCTAATGTAATGAGCCGAGGATATCCAGGACACGGTAGGTAAACCCCTGATGTTTAAGTTATCAAACAAAACTAATTAAAACGAAACATGCGGATTTACTAGCCACAATGCGGCATTCGATTGATCCGATTTCCGACCAGGCGGTAATAGTTTATCGTAACCCAAGCCCGTATCGGGGAAATAAGTCAAGAGTATTTACCTGAGCTAGTCTTGGCTTAAATGCAAGATTTAATATCTCAGCCGTACACAAAATGAACTAAGTGTAGATAGCATTTACCGGAAGGCTCTAGTCTGGATTATGGCATAAGCTAACCAATTAAATGTTAACTGTCTTATATAAGTCATAGACTTAGACTGACTATCGTACATGATAAATAACGGGAAAATACGCTAGATTAAGCGATGACCAGATAGAATGTAGTTTAAACCCAACAAGTACTTTGACTTGTATAATATAGGTAAACCATAAACATTCTGGATTTTGAGACTTAAATGACAAGGTTAAACCCGTTTCGGTTAATTTCCGTAAACTAATTACATATACTTAACCGTGCGCATATCAGCGATATCGGGTAACCGGACAAGTTATGGACAAGTTCTATATGCCATCATACTTTAAATAAGTTGTAATATCAGTAGAATATCAACTTACATGCCCGTTAAAGTTTTAGAACGGAACTATGGCTCATAAGGACATTTCGGTAATTATATACTGTATAAAAGGAACTTGAATATAATTTAATGTTATGATTATAAGAATTCTAGAAAAATATTTAATTTATGATATAATATCAGTATGATATTGATTATATGTGTAATTTATCTTTCATGACCAAACTATGCACCGAAAGGGCATTTTGGTCATTTTACACATAGTGGACTCAACCTCCCATGTATACTCGGGACCTCGAAGGGCATCCCACTTAACCTTTACTATAGGTATCAATTTCCTTCAGAGCTTCTTAACCTGTCGATCCTCGATCGAAATTGGTTTCTCAATGAACCTCAGGTTTTTATCTATCTGTACATCATGATGTGACATTGCTAGCGACTAATCGGCTAGACTTTTCTTAAGGTTACTGATGTGGAACACATCATGAATTCCACTAAGCTCCTCGGGCAGCTTAAGCTTATAAGCTACATTGTCGACACATTCGATTATCTTGAATGGTCCTATATATCTTGGGATTAGTTTGCCATTCCTTCCAAATCTCATTACACCTTTCCAAGGTGATACCTTTAGCATGACTTTGTCCCCTACTTGGAACTTAAGAGGTTTACGCCTCTTGTCAGCATAGCTCTTCTGCTATCACGGGCAGCTTTGAGACGATCACGGATTTGCATAATCTTATCCATGGTCTCCGGGACAATTTCTGGTCCTGATAGTTGGGCTTCCCCAACTTCTACCCAGCACATGGGTGTTCGACATTTTCTCCCATATAAGGCCTCATAAGGAGCAACCTTGATGCTTGTATGATAACTATTATTATAGGAGAATTCTATTAGGGGTAAATGGTCATCCCAACTTCCACCTAAATCAATCACACATGCTCTAAGCATGTCTTCCAAAGTCTGAATAGTACTTATGATATTACATCAGTAGGTAATTCCTTTTAAAGTTCAATATCATTTAAACCTTATTTTATATAGAAATGGCATTTTTGTCAAAATGGCATGGTTATGGAACTTGTGCATAAACTCAAATTCTGATTATAATCTTGTAATATAACCTCAGGGGGTTATGCTATATTATATTACGATCATAATGCAACCTTAGATCAGTAATTAACTAATCTAAATCGGGTCAGAATCGAAAGTCAAAGCAGAAGTCAAACTTTGCGACTTTCGGTTGTGAACCAACCCTAGAACTGAAATTGACGAGCCGAACATGTTCTTACATGTTCTAATAATTTTTACCAACTTGTTTAAGTGTTAAAACATGTTTCATAACATATATAAGCACAGATTATAATATTTCCGGAAAATGGCCTATTTGACTTTTTAGTATTTATACTTTGATCCGTCATGTTCGTTACGATCACTTAGAAGGTGCCCTTAATAGGGACTAACACCTACCTTATTACGATCACTTAGTCATGTTTGTTACGAACAATGGCTGGACCATAATGGTCTTAACCAAAAGTCAAAGCGTTTTTCGTAAAATGCTTGACTTTTGGCTATAAAAGCCTATAAACGAGAATGCAAGAGAAACCTAGGATGCAATAGAACTAAGTTGGATGCTCCTTTCAATTAGGAACTTCCAGAGGAGGGAGATAGTATGAGAATGAGAAAGGTGCAAGTTCAAATGGTGAACCTTGGCACCTATTTATAGTTGGAGAGCTTGAAGGAGGTGACGCCAAGTGTTAAGGGGTGTTAGAGGGAGCTTACAAGTGTCCTAAAACGTGGCATAGCAGTTTAGAAGTCAATGATTTTGAATCAAATGGTTTTTGGCAACATATGTGGAGGCCAAGGTAATTTTCTACAGATACAGGTCTCTGGCGGGCCACGAGAGGCACAGGCCTGGCCTCTCGCGGCCCGCGAGCGCCCCATGTCCACTTTCAAAGTTTGTCACAATTAGCCCCTCAACTTATAAAACCTCCTAAAACACCTTTATAGCATATTTAGCCCTCCGTAACCAATATTTGGCGTATCAGGGAGTATGCCCGGACATTGTCAAGCTCTCGGTTCGTTAAAAGGTCACTCAGAGGTATAAATTGACCTGTTGACACTCTTAACCCCTCCATTATCCAACTTTCCCATATTTACAGATGTAACCTCTCTCGTCCAACAAGTGGCACGTATGAGAGTTAGGACCTCATAAAGGATCACTCAGAGGCTCAGTATAAGCATGTTGACTCTGATGTCACTCAGAGGCTAGGCATGTTGACACAAATGGTCACTCAGAGGCCAAATTTAAGCATGTTGACACTAATGGTCACTTAGAGGCTAAATTTAAGCATGTTGACACTAATGGTCACTCAGAGGCTATGTTTTAAGCATGTTGACACTAATGGTCACTCAGAGGCTCGGTTTATGCATGTTGACATCAGAAGAACACTCAGAGACTTAGTTTGAGCATGTTGACACTTTTAGTCCCTATTAGTCTTTAATAGACTTATAATTAAAATACGACACGTGTCACTATATTATTGAACACGATTTTACAAGGTGTTACAACCTCACCCCCTTAAAAGAAATCTCGACCTCGAGATTTTATTCAAAAAGATGGGGGTACTTTTGCCGTATAATGGACTCAACCTCTCATGTATACTCGGGACCTCGAAGGGCATCCCACTTAACCTTTACTATAGGTATCAATTTCCTTCAGAGCTTCTTAACATGTCGATCCTCGATCGAAATTGGTTTCTCAATGAATCTCAGGTTTTTATCTATCTGTACATCATGATGTGACATTGCTAGCGACTCATCGGCTAGACTTTTCTTAAGGTTACTGATGTGGAACACATCATGAATTCCACTAAGCTCCTCGGACAGCTTAAGCTTATAAGCTACATTGCCGACACATTCGATTATCTTGAATGGTCCTATATATCTTGGGATTAGTTTGCCATTCCTTCCAAATCTCATTACACCTTTCCAAGGTGATACCTTTAGCATGACTTTGTCCCCTACTTGGAACTTAAGAGGTTTACGCCTCTTGTCAGCATAGCTCTTCTGCTATCACGGGCAGCTTTGAGACGATCACGGATTTGCATAATCTTATCCATGGTCTCCGGGACAATTTCTGGTCCTGATAGTTGGGCTTCCCCAACTTCTACCCAGCACACGGGTGTTCGACATTTTCTCCCATTTAAGGCCTCATAAGGAGTAACCTTGATGCTTGTATGATAACTATTATTGTAGGAGAATTCTATTAGGGTAAATGGTCATCCCAACTTCCACCTAAATCAATCACACATGCTCTAAGCATGTCTTCCAAAGTCTGAATAGTACGCTCACTCTGACCATCAGTCTGCGGTGGTAAGCCGTACTAAAGTTTAATCTTGTGCCTAAAGATTGTTGGAAACTTTTCCAAAAGTGAGAGGTATATCTAGTATCTCTATCAGATACAATAGATACCGGCACGCCGTGTAGGGACACAATCTTGTCCACATACAACTTAGCCAATTTTTCAGAATTATATGTCTCTTTGATTGGCAAGAAATGCGCTGACTTAGTCAGCCTATCTACAATGACCGAAATCGTGTCATTACCACTTTTGGTCTTTGGTAACTTGGTAATCAAGTCCATAGTTACCAGTTCCCATTTCCAAGTTGGAATCTCAAGTTGTTGTAGAAGTCCTGACGGTTTCTGATGTTCGGCTTTAACTTGCGAACACGTCAGACACTTAGCTACATAAGTGGCTATGGATTTCTTCATACCCATCCACCAATAATTCTTTTTCAGATCCTGATACATCATGTCACCACCCGGGTGAACTGAGTATCTTGAATTATGTGCTTCTTGGAGGATTAGATCTCTAAGTCCTCCAAAGATCTGAACCCAGATTCTTTCATTAAATCTAAGGATTCCATCCTTTCCAGGCATTAACTGATCAACAGTTCTGCCTAATCCCTCATTAGGAATATTAGCCTCTAACAGGGCTTGCTTTTGTGTATCTAATAGCTTCTCATTCAAGCTATTTCTGAGCTCAATGCTCTTGGCGTTAATCCTAATGGGCTTAACCCTTTCTTTGCGACTCAAGGCGTCAGTAACGACATTTGCCTTGCTGGAATGATAGCGAATTTCACAATCATAATCGTTAAGTGTTTCCATCCAACAGCGTTGTCGCATGTTCAAATCCTTTTGATTGAACAAATGTTGGAGACTATTATGATCAGTGTATATAATACACTTCGTGCCATATAAGTAATGTCTCCATAACTTGAGTGCAAATACAACAGCACCCAATTCCAGATCATGGGTGGTGTAATTTCTTTCAGGCACCTTTAATTGTCGTGATGCATAAGCAATTACTTTGCCTTTTTGCATTAACACACAGCCTATGCCAGTGTGCGAGGCATCACAGTAAACAACAAAGTCTTCAATACCCTCAGGTGGGGATAAAACAGGAGCATTGCTCAACTTGTGTTCTAAAATCTCAAAAGATTCTTGTTGTTTTGGACCCCAGTCAAACTTGACATTCTTACGGGTCAAGGTAGTTAAAGGAGTGGCTATCCTTGAAAAGTTCTCAATGAACCTCCTATAATAACCAGCCAATCCTAGGAAGCTACGAATCTCTGATGGGGTTTTGGGTACTGAGGGGTATGGTCCCAAAAACCACGCGCCTATGCATAGAATCATACCCTCAACATCATAACTACAAGGATAACCTTGCGCGCAATGTGCAATGGTGCGCTTTCCTTAACACAACTTGGTCATACAATGAACCTTGCGCACTCAGCACAACGGTAAATTAGACCAATAACACAACTTGGTCATACAATGAACCTTGCGCACTCAGCGCAACGGTAAATTAGACCAATACCACAACTTGGTCATACAATGAACCTTGCGCACTCAGCGCAATGGTAAATTAGACGAATACCACAACTTGGTCATACAATTAACCTTGCGCACTCAGTGAAACAGTAAATTAGACCAACACCAAATGGTCACACAATGAATCTTGCGCACTCAGCGCAACGGTAAATTAGACCAACACCAAATGGTCACACAATGAACCTTGCGCACTCAGCACAACGGTAAATTAGACCAACACCAATAAGTCACACAACGAGCCTTGTGTACTTGGCGCAACGGCAAGTTAGACTTACACACGCAAGATACTCGACCCTGCGCGGAGCATACAACCCTCTAGTCATAAATCCTAAAATCTTGCAAGGACAAGACAAACATGAGAGCACCTCATAGTCTTGTAGACAAAAGGATTTATCCCTGCCACTCTGCACTGGCGGGAAAATGCTGACAACCTCGCAGAAGGGGTAAGCACTATGAGGTGTTGACCATACTCAAGGGTACATAGTGGCAGAACTGTGATGAAAGGTTGCTCGGCAGGTTGCGTCTGACAGTGTCAAATGAACAGTGACGCAGACACCAGACTGTACACCATCCATATCTACGCCAGTGACCATTCCACCTTCTCCACTTTCGGCTGGTAGCAGGTCTGACGCCAGAGATATCCGCCCTTGCTGTCT
This sequence comes from Scalesia atractyloides, assembly GCA_947069175.1. Taxonomy (NCBI): domain Eukaryota; kingdom Viridiplantae; phylum Streptophyta; class Magnoliopsida; order Asterales; family Asteraceae; genus Scalesia; species Scalesia atractyloides. Next base: position 66,534,511 of record CAMTDV010000020.1, on the reverse strand, counting down.
TTACACGTGGCACCATTCAGCGCCAGACATACCACTCCTCCTGCCAGCAGACATTAATTCCCCTGCAGGGGACATTTAATGTCTGACGCAAGTGACAAAAGGGATGTCTCTGGTCGCTCGGGCCAGGCCCAAGGCCCATCAGCCCATCTCTTAAGCCCACTTACTTTCGGCTATAAAATGAGTATTGGACCACAAGGTAAACTACGAATTCACATCTACAATCACTTACAATCGCATTTACAAGCGTTCCTGCTTATTACTTGCTATCACCTAATACTTATTCTCACGCCGGAGTGTGGTCAAGGAGAAAACCACCCTTTTCCCCGTGATGAGACTAACGACGCTTTTCGTTTTGCAGATCAGTCATAGTGAGATCACCCTGAGAGACGAGTGAAGACTTAACCTTTGTATGCAGAAATCCCCTGATTGTAACTTATATATCCCCGGGTATCTCTAGGTTCAACCGGTGTTTCTTCATTGGCGCCATCCGTTATTTCCTCTCTCTTTCTCATCAGCTCTTCCGCCCTTGTTTTTCATAAACCTCACATCCAAATGGCTGATTTCCCATCCAACACTCCACGAGGTCCTCAAGCCGAAGGCAAGAACCCGGTTCATGCCTTTTGAATCCTCAAACTAGTGGGAGAAGATTCTTCTGAGAATGTCGGAGCTCGCCATGACTCCGGCCGAGTAAACGTTCCGATTACCCCCGGAGCTCAACTGGAGACTCCCTTTGTACCGATCACATCGGTCTTTCCCCCGGGTGAGACCCCGATGTCTTGGTACATTAAGTCTCAGACGGCCCTAAACGTCGTCTACGCGCAACTCTGCGCACAAACAAACACTCCTGCTACCCAAGTGCAGCCCGCTGATCAGGTGCATGCTTCTCCTGCACCAAGAATACTGAGTTACGACTCGCCAGCTGGGGCGAGCGTACCTTATGACCTCCGTCCCCAAGAGACAGAGTACACGTAACCGCCGCCTAAACCTGAATCTCACTCCCTTAGGCGAGCATCTGTCCACTCACGATTGGGCCCGCATCCCCACGAGGAGTGCTACACTTAGCGTGAAGATGACAAAACTTATGGCGAGGGTAATAGCGCCAGTGTGTTTCACCGGCTGCCAAAGATCATGTTGCCTACAGAATCGCTCCACGAAGAGGCTACAACCCGGAAGCAGAGCATAATTATATCTTGATCTACCGGCCAGCTGAAGCAGCCGAACACTCCAAATTTTTCAAGGAGATCACGTTCGCGCCATTGGAGCGCGCAAAGCTTCCCTCCTACGTCGGGAAGTATAACGGGTTGTCAGACCAAGACGACCACCTGCGTCTCTTCACGGGCGCAGGACTGATCGGAGGCTGCACGCTACCTATGTGGTGTCACATGTTTGTTCAAACTCTCACAGGCGCTGCGCGCCTATGGTTTGACAACCTGCCCACCGGCAAGCTCGCGTCATGGAATGACTTAAAAGACAAGTTCCTGACGCACTTCAGCCAACAACGGCGTTATATCAGAGATTCTTCTAACGTAATGAACATATGGCGAGTGATGATGAAAGTCTTGAAGACTTCATCAACCGCTATAATAAAGAGGTGCTGGAAATAGGGGACGTGCATGAAGACCTGATTCGTGCACATTCAAATATGCCATACGCTGTGATGAGATGATCAAAGTCTTGTCAGGAACTACAGGTCTCCCTAAAAGCTGGGAGAAACTCATGGCAGCAGCAAAGGTCTACACGCAGACAGAGCGCAACCTCAATAACAGTAGACCTCCCCTACCTCATCACCGTCCCCAAGACTTGAGCAGAGGTTTTGGGAAGAAGAATAAAGGTTGGAGGGATCACAGCCATAACCCTCCCATCGACCGTTCGACGCACGAGCGACCATCAATAAACTCGCTACCCAGCGAGCATTAAAACAAGATAATCGCGATTGCCAATGGACCCCACTAACGAAGACACTGGTAGAGGTCATCAGCACTGAAGACCATCAGTTCAAACAGCCGGTGCTGATGCGCAATAAGAAAGGTCATGACCCCAACCTTTTCTGCGATTATCACAAGGATACAGGGCACACAACTGATAACTGCATCTCCTTGCGCATGGAGATCGAAAAAGCGCTTAAGAGTGGGAAGCTCACCCACTTATTGCAAAACGTGCACAAGGAGGTGCGTCAAATCACTCGGGGCGGTGAGGGCCCGAGTAATAAAAAATTAAGTATGTTCATATGATCCAGGGTGGCCCGTCGTGCAAGCGCAGCCACCGAAAGAGCTACACGCCTCACTAGCGTGAACAGCAGGTCATCTTCCCCGTAGTTCCTGGGGGCCCACAAGAAGACCGGTTGGTAGTGGTAACTGGCATCTTTGGCCACTACCGCACCGACTACATGTTCATAGACCCTAGGAACTCTATGGAGATTATCTATGAATAGTGCTTCCAACAGCTAGACCCGGAGGACAAGACGCGCCTAGAACCGGTGGATTTCTCATTAACTGGAATCTGAAACGAGGCTGTTTTTTCTCTAGATCAAATTTCTTTTCCGGTGACTCTTTCCGATGAAAGACACTCCCGCACGGTCTCGGTGAATTTCATGGTCGTGCCCGCAACCTCGCGCCATGACGACTTACTAGGCCGGCGCGCCTAACGGGAGTTCAGCATGATCACTTCCACTCCCCACGCCGTCTGTGGTTTCCCCACAGAAGCCGAGGTGGCCATTATGTACGTAAGGAAGGAAATCATGTCCATTGAAGAGGAACCACCGATGAAGCAGCCAAAGCCATCATCCAACAGTGAACCAGAAAAGTGGGTACTGAATAACAATTATCCGAGCAAACAGTCCTAGTACGACCCGCCATGACTCCCGCAATCAAGGCGCGGTTAAAGCAACTTTTGTTCCGCAACGCATACATTTTTGCATGGTCACCGGCGGATATGACTGGAGTGCCAAGGGAAATCGCTGAGCATGCATTGCACACATTCCCTTCAATTTAGCCCATTGTTTAGAAGAAGCGCAACTTCGGTCCTGAGAAGACCCGCGTTAAACGAGCAAATGTCAGAGCTTCTCTAAGCAGGAATCATCTGAGAGGTACGTTATCAAACATGGTAGCCAATCTGGTCATGGTCCAAAAGTCCAACAGCAGTTGGCGCATGTGCGTCGATTTCAAGGACCTCAACAAGGCATGTCCCAAGGACTGCTATGCCTTACATGAAATTGACAAAAAGGTGGACTCAGTCGCTTCATTCAGATGGAAATGTTTCCTTGATTGCTACAAGGGTTACCACCAAATCCAAATGAAGAAAGAGGATGAAGACAAGACCTTTTTCCGAACCGACAAAGGGATTTATTGCTACGAAAAAATGCCTTTCGGATTGCGCAACGCCGGAGCCACCCACCAACGTTTAATGGATCATGTCTTCGAGGATGACATTGGCGAAACCGTGGAAGTTTACATCGATGACCTTTTCATCATGAGCTCGGATGTGGAGAAGATGCTGGGAAACGTCCAAAAGACGTTACATCCTTGCACAAGGCAAACTTAAAGCTGAACCCTAGCAAGTGTTCATTTGGAGTGAAGGAAGGCAAATTTCTGGGATTCGTCATCACGCGCGATGGCTTCAAAGTGAATCCCGATAAAGTGGAAGCAATTCACGTATGCCATCACCCTCAACTAAACAGGTTCCTGGCCAACCACGCGATGAAGTCCTTCCCATTCATCAGAAATTTGCGGAACTGTGTGAACCAAAACAAGTTTCAGTGGAATCCAGATGCGGAGAAAGCCTTCATTCAAATGAGGGAGTGCTTAATTCAGCTACCAACGCTCACAGCACCACAGAAGAACGAGCGATTGATACTTTACCTTTCTGCATCTGATATCGCTCTGGGAGCAGTGCTGCTAGTAGAATGCGCAGGAGTTCAAACTCCGATCTACTACGTCAACAAGATGCTTACTGACCCAGAGACACGATATCCCAAGATGGAAAAGCTTGCTCTAGCTTTGGTCCATGCCTCCCGATGGTTGCGTCGGTATTATTCTGGCCATGTGATAACAGTTCTCTGAACTATCATTTGGGTCAAATTTTGTCGAAACCGGACATCTTTGGCCGACTAGCGGAATGGACGATTAAGCTTGGTGGAAACAACATTGTGTATAAACCACGCCTAGCTATAAAAGGCCAGATATTAGCCGATTTTATCGCGGAGGTACCGCAGAATAAAGCGCAAGAGTGTGAAGCTGTACAGAACCCAATGCCGGTTACAGATGACCGCGCTTTGATACTTCACACAGATGGCGCATCCAACGATGATGGCGCAGGGGCAGGCCTTCGCTTAATAAGCCCCGACAATCAAGAGTTCATTTACGCCATCAGATTGGATTTCAAAAGTACCAATAATGAAGCTGAGTATGAAGCGTTCCTGGCAGGCCTTCGGTGCGCACAGAATTTGGAAGAAAACGTCGACTCCCTTTTAGTCGCAGGCCAGGTCAACAGCCTATACGACGCAAAGGGCGAGACGATGGCTTTGTATCTAGAAGAGGCACAAGCCTTAATAACCAAATTCCAACACTTCAAGATAACCCATTTCAACCGAAGCGAGAATAAACACGCGACGCACTCAGCAAATTTGCTGCTACTAGCTTCAAGCACCTTGCGTGTGAGGTGCGCGTTGAGGTACTCAAAAACCCTTATGTTTCTTTGCGCCGAGTCAACATCATCGAAGTGGGGAATCCATCCTGGATGTCCCCCATAATCATGTTCTTGCAACACGGGATTCTCCACGAGAACAAAGCGGAAGCAAGAAAGGTCCAGAACAAGGCACTAAATTATGAAATGGTTTACGGTATCCTATACCGGAAGTCGTATCTGGGACCGCTCCTCCGCCGCGTTGATCCGCAAGATGTGCAGTACTTGATCCGCGAAATACATGAAGGGTTATGTGGAATTCATGCCGGTCCGCGCATGGTCGTAGCAAAGATCATGAGTGCCAGTTACTATTGGCCTGGCATGCACCTAGATGCGGTTGAAACACTACGGAAGTGCGCATATGCCAGCGCCATACTCCAAAGACATTGCGCCCCAAGAATCCTTTGATCCCTGTCACAACAGTTTGGCCCTTCCAGCAATGGGCAATCGACATGGTGGGACCCTTCCCGGATGCCCTAGGCGCGGTGTCATAATTGTTGCATTCAACTACTTCACCAAATGGTTGAGGCCAAACCCCTTGCACCCACCACAACAACGGTAGTTCGAAAATTCATCCGGGAGTACATCATATGCCGTTTCGGGTTACCCATGCGCATAGTCAATGACAATGTCCCCAATTTTGCAGCTGAAGAACTACAGCAATGGATGCAGGTAATGCATATCGAACACGTTTTCACTTCGGTCGCGCATCTCCAATGGAACGGCCAAGTGGAAAGCATTAACAAAATTATTGTTGAAGGGATCGAGACGAGATTAGGCACGGCGCGAAGAGGCTGGGTAGATGAGTTGCCAAGTATTCTTTGGGCTCATCGAACCATGCCAAAAACCAGCACGGGCGAAACTCCTTTCATCCTTGTGTATGGGACAGAGGCAGTAATTCCCGTAGAAATAGGCCTCCTATCACTGTGCATGCTTGCTGCGCAGTACCAAAACAATGAAGACGAGCGCAGACTTGAATTGGACTTACTAGAAGAAAGGCGCAAAAAAGCCGCAATCAACGAAGCAATATATAAGTCTAAGCTCGAAAAGTACTACAACACGAAAGTCCGCATATGTACCTTCTTACCTGGTGACTTTGTTCTATGCGACAACAAAGCATCTAATGTTGAACGTCCTGGAAAACTGGCACCCAAATGGGAAGGTCCTTACATTATCCATGAAGTCCTAGGTAAAGGCGCATATACCCTTAAGCGCTTAGATGGCACAAACATACCTAGGACATGGAATGTGCAGCAGCTAAGACAGTGCTACATGTAAATTAGCAAGTTCATTATCTTTCGTCTACTTTGTATATGGCTCTTACGCCTCATTGTGTAATAAAGACAAGTTACATGATATATCTTATTTAAATGTTTCGTTACAAACGCGCGAAACCACTTTGGGTCTACGCGAAAAAACCTTGGTACACAGTGACTCTTGAACCCTAAGTTACTACCTATGCCATGCGCATGGGAGTTGACGTTCATATACGAGTTCATCACCAGTTTTATTCGCTATACCCACACAAAGTTGGTCCCTTTTGGCACAAATATTGTAACAGGAAAGAAACATTTCATTAAAAGATAAAATTATTTATAAATCTGTGCAATGCGCGGCACAGTCAAAGATCCTATAAAGATATTACATTAAGGATCCAACACTAGTCTTCATCAGAAGTGGCCTCGGCTTCTTCCGGAAATATATCCTTCAAGCGATCCACAAAGTCGTTGTGGGTGAGCGCCTCGCTCACCAATTCCACATTGCGATATCAAGATGATCATACCCTTGCTGCGCCCGATCAAAAGCAGCTCCGGTATTGACTCCATGAGTGGAAGTGTGCCTGGAATCCCATGGAACGTCCAATGCATGAGTGACGTATTGTGCACCCTCAGCATAGCCATGCGCGTGCCCGTCTTGGCGCGCAGCAACCACCAGCTTGGCCACTGCATCATCTAACTCCGCATAATTCAGAATGGAGTTTGCAATTTGCAAATTCAAAAACAAAATCAGAACAAGTACAGAATGATCAAGAAACAAGCGAGTACTTACATTGACAACTCCATGCTGTTGCAACCACATCATGTTGTTGGTCTACGACTCCACCAATATAAAGCTTCTCAATTCATTATGGCTTCTATCTTGGTGGGATCCACTTAGATACCACGCTCACTTACCATATGTCCAAGATATTGGACTTCTCTAAGCCAAAATTCACACTTACAAAATGTCACACCACGACCCGCAGCGGAATAAAAGTCGAGGCATAATTGGGTTATCACCAAAGCTCATGATATTTACTAAGATGTTTCATATTTATTAAACTCAAATTACAACTTAAATATCCAAAACAAAATTCATACAATTACAAGAAACTGAAACTACATAATTATTCCAAAGCTTAAACTTGTTTATTCTTCTAGGCCTTCCTATGTGTTTCTTGTCTCAGCTGGATCACCTGTATCATGTGTAAAACGGGGGAGATTTTTTTGGGTCAACAAAAGTTGGCGAGTGAACCTTGATAAAACATTGTTACTAATTTCTTGTTTTATTTAATAAGGAAAATTTGTGCAATAATCACATGTGAGCAAACATATATAGATAAACAATCACAAACCACTTTGGATGAGTATATGACATGAATGATGATGTATGTGAGATCAAGGCTCAATCAAATGGAGCCGATCTAATGAGGCACCTGATGCTCAACCCGTATCCCACGGGGAACTGATGGGCCTAATGAAATGCGTGCACTGAAAATGATAAATCCAATCTACATATAATTCACCCAAGAATTGATACACATTTGATACACATTTGATCACGGATATGATGTATGCACAAGTGTTTAAGTAAAATAAAAGAATTATACGACACATGATACACCCCAAAACATGATTAAAACGAGGAATTGGTAGAGATTCACTCACATTGGGTGCTTCTTTGATGACGTTGGATGCGCACGAATTTAGGATTCAATCGACGAGGGAAAAACTAGCCTAGATAATAACAAAATGATTCGATAAATAAATAAATTTTATTTGAGATTAATATTTTTAATTAGTGCTCTTAAATGGGATTTTTAGATTTATTTTTGTGAGTTTAAGGAAATTTTCTAACTTTAAAAATCCTATTTTTAAGTATTTTTAAATGATTTTTCAATTAAATAAATAAATAAAAGAAATACAAAAAAAGTTGACTTTTTGACCGTTGACCGGGTCTGACCGGTCAGACTGTGTTTTCTATGCGCTGAGTGAGGTTCGAACTCGGGACCTCTCGTATACGTGCACACAGCTCTACCAACTGAGCTACGTGTCTAACCCGAAATATTCTCTGTTTTAATTATATATATATATATATACTAATTAACTTTAACCTTATTTAGTTTATATCAAAAATGATTTAATATGGCCAAACCGGCTTCGGAGACCCGAGATCGAACTCGGGACGTTCGGTTCGAGTGCGCACAGCCCAACCAGTTGGGCTGTGTGTCTCATCTGCTTAACTACTGAATTATATTTCTCTTATAAACATTCTGTGACTTGATCTGATTAGGTTCTAAAAATGTTGGTTTTATTTCTGAAAGTCGGTAACATGTGCGATTCGAACTCGGGACGTGCATATTGTATTTGCACACAGTCCACCGCTGGACTGTGTGTCTAACCCGGTTAAATATCCGTTTTTAATTATACTAATACACGTTTTCATCTTCGTCTTCTTCGTTTAAAAATTACAGAACAGCGAAATCCGATTGTTCTGGTAAATCGATCACAACTTATACTTGTTTGAAATGGAAAGAAGATTAAGTGATATGGTATACCAAGATGGAGCGTTTTCTTCAGATTTCCGGCAGTGTTCGTCGGCTCTGATTTGCGATTTCCGGCTGAGCGAACTGAATTAACAGTTTCGATTATTGTGTTGAGCAATTAAGTTACTAAGCAAGAGATAGCAAGAGGGTTTAGATGATTATACCGATCGACAGTGAGGTTTCGGTTTTCCAGTGATATTCCGGCGAGTGCGGGGATTTCCGGCAACGTTGTCTGAGACAGACTCTGGTTGAATGATTAAGGTTAATACATGCCGAATAATGGATTACAAAAAAAGAGTTGAGAATTATACCGATTAGGAGTAAAGTCTCGGTTTTCCGGTGGAATTCTGACGAATGCGAAAATCTCCGGCGACGTGTTTTGGAAGGAATAAAGCTTCGGAAACGAACGTGGTTCTGAGCGAAAGGTTTTCAGGAAGTTCAAGTGGGTATTTATAGTGGAAACAGGCTGAATTGGGTTTGAATTGAGGTCAAAGTTCTCGATTAAAGATTTCCGACGGTTATGACTGGAATTGAGTGCCGGCATCGGTTATAAGTGATGTCGAAATCAGTTATATGCGTTTCAGTCAAGGAGGATAGCCAAAATTGTCGAAATGTCGGTTTTTCCGGTGCGTGCGAGTTTTGGGCGCGCTGATTCACATATTTTGACTTTCGGTTTTATTATAAATGTTATTTGTTTCAGTATTAAACACAAACGAAGTGTGTGGCGGAGCGGTGTGTTGTGTGTTTGTGCTTGCAGGTGACCCGGGTTTGAAACCCGGCGTCTCCATTTTATTTTTTATTCACTATTTATTATTATTTATAAATTATGGTTTTTAAATTCTAATATATTTATTAATTATGTATTGTTTAAAATTAATCTGAATATAAATACGCAACGAAACTTATAGCTGATTATTGATTAATAAACGAAGCGGGTTTTGAAACCCGTTTTTTGACGAATGTTACAGTATCCCCTACTTTTAGAAATTTCGTCCCGAAATGTAAGTAGTAGTGGTAACTGGAAAAAGATGCGGGTATTTTTCGCGCATTGAGTCTTCACGTTCCCAAGTAAACTCGGGTCCTCGTTTTGACTCCCAACGTACCCTGACAATTGGAATACGACTTCGCCTTAAACGCTTCTCTCTGAAATCCATGATTTCTACTGGTCTTTCAATGAAGTGCATAGATTCATCGGCTTGAATGTCTTCTAGATGAATATGGAGGTTTTCATCGGCGAGCCACTTTTTCAAGTTTGATACGTGGAATGTGGGATGAATTTTGTTGAGCTCTTCTGGTAGGTCAAGCTTGTATGCTACAGGACCTACTCTTTCGAGTATCTTGAAAGGTCCTACGTAGCGTGGTGCTAGCTTTCCCTTCTGGCCAAAACGAACCACTTCCTTCCACGGTGATACTTTTAAAAGTACTTGATCACCAATGTTAAACTCCAAGGGCTTTCGTCGTTTGTCTGCATAACTCTTTTGACGACTTTGAGCCGCTAGAAGATTGTTTTGAATTTGAAGGATCTTGTCGGTTGTTTCTTGAATTAATTCCGGACCGGTGATTTGCGTTTCCCCAATTTCGTGCCAACATACTGGAGATCGGCACTTACGACCATATAAAGCTTCGAAAGGAGCCATACCGATACTTGAATGATGGCTATTGTTGTATGAAAATTCCACTAATGGTAGGTGAGCGTCCCAGTTCCCTTTGAAGTCTATGACACATGCTCGCAGCATGTCTTCAAGGGTTTGGATGGTGCGTTCAGATTGACCATCAGTTTGAGGATGAAAAGCGGAACTGAGGTCTAATCGTGTACCCAAGGCGGTTTGTACGGCTCGCCATGTTCGTGAAGTGAAACGACCATCACGGTCTGAAATAATGCTTAAAGGTACACCATGACGGCTTACGATCTCGCTGATGTAGATATGAGCTAACTTCTCGTTCTTGAAGTCCTCGGGAATCGGAATGAAGTGAGATGACTTTGTAAGACGATCGATTATTACCCATATGGTGTCATACCCACTGGAGGTGCGAGGTAACCCGGTAATGAAATCCATGGTTATGTTTTCCCACTTCCATACAGGTATTTCGGGTTGGACTAGAAGTCCTGAAGGTCTTTGATGTTCAGCTTTTACTTTGGAACAGGTAAGGCACTTGGAAACAAAAACAGCGATATCCTTTTTCATGCCAGGCCACCAGTAGGTGTATCGTAGGTCTTGATACATCTTGTCGGCTCCTGGGTATACAGAGTATCGTGTTTTGTGCGCCTCATTCATGAGGAAATCACGAAGGTTATCGCGATCAGGAATCCATATGCGGTTTAAATAGTATAGAATGCCGTCGGATTTGGTTTCGATTTTGAGTTCAGCTCCACATGACAGCTCATCGCGTACATCATTTTCTGTTACAGAAACATGTTGAGCTGCTCGGATTCGATCTTTGATGTCGGTTATGATTTGCGAACAGAGAAGACGAATGGAGTTCGCATAACCTTTTCGACTGAGCGCATCGGCCATTACGTTTGCCTTGCTAGGATGATACCGAATTTCACAGTCGTAGTCGTTGAGAAGTTCGACCCATCTTCGTTGCCTCATACTCAACTCCTTTTGGTTGAAGATATGTCGGAGACTTTTGTGGTCAGTGTATATTTCACACTTGGTACCATAGAGGTAATGTCTCCATATCTTGAGAGCGAACACAACGGCTCCAAGTTCCAGGTCGTGGGTGGTGTAATTCTTCTCATGAACTTTGAGTTGCCTAGAAGCATAGGCTATCACTTTTCCTCTTTGCATCAATACACAGCCTAGCCCTTGCCCCGATGCGTCGCAATATACTACAAAGTCATTTCAACCTTCAGGGAGTGTAAGGATAGGTGCGTCACAAAGTTTTTGCTTTAGAGTTTGGAAGGCTTCCTCTTGTTTAGGTCCCCATATGAAGGGTTTTCCTTTATGAGTCAAAGCCGTGAGTGGTACAGCAATACGGGAAAAATTGGCAATGAAGCGTCGATAGTAACCAGCCAAACGAAGAAATGTCCTTACCTCGGTAGGGGTACGTGGCGCTTGCCATTCCTGCAATGCCTTGATTTTTGAAGGATCAACATGAATTCCCTTGTCATTGACGACATGTCCAAGGAATTGTACTTCTCCTAACCAGAATTCGCATTTTGAGAACTTAGCGTAGAGCTTTTCAGTCCTTAAGAGTGTAAGGATGAGTCGAAGGTGTCGTTCATGATCGGATTTAGACTTGGAGTAGATAAGGATGTCGTCGATGAAGACTATGACGAAACGGTCGAGGTAGGGTTTGCATACCCTATTCATTAGATCCATGAAGACAGCGGGGGCGTTGGTTAAACCGAATGGCATGACCATGAACTCGTAATGACCATAACGAGTCCGGAAAGCAGTTTTTGGGATATCTTCTTCGTGCACTCTAAGTTGATGATAACCAGAACGAAGGTCGATTTTTGAAAAGCAGGTGGCGCCTTGAAGTTGGTCTAGGAGGTCATCGATGCGAGGTAGTGGATAGCGATTTTTAACCTTTAACTTGTTGAGTTCTCTATAATCAATGCACATGCGAAACGTTCCATCTTTCTTCTTGAAGAAGAGAACAGGTGCACCCCAAGGCGAGGAGCTAGGACGTATGAATCCTTTGTCAGTCAGCTCTTGCAGTTGACTGGCCAGCTCTTGCATTTCGGATGGGGCTAACCTATAAGGAGATTTTGCGACTGGTGTAGCGCCAGGTACAAGATCGATGCGGAATTCGACTTCTCTCACAGGAGGGAGTCCTGAAATGTCGTCGGCAAAGACTTGTGGGAATTCTTTCACAACTGGGATATCTTCGAGTTTCTTCTCCTTGTTTCCCTTTTTGACGACGTGAGTTAGGAATGTGACATAGTTCTTGCGGAGATATCTTCGGGCTTGAAGGCAGGACATTAATTTGAGTCCTTTCGAAGGGGTTTCCCCAAAAATACGTAGGGTCTGACCGTCTGCAAGAGGAATGCGAATGAACTTTTCGCGCCACACTACTTCAGCGTGATGCTGGCTGAGCCAGTCCATACCGATTATAACATCGAAACTTCCCAACTTCATAGGAATGAGGTCAACTGGGAAGTCGTGATCATTTAGAGTGAGGGTACAATTGTGTATAATAGAATTCAATGAAATGGGTTTTCCGTCAGCAACTTCCACCGTTAGAGATTCGATGAGATTAACACGAGGTTGGTCGAGGATAGGTTCAAATTCTAAGGACACAAAGCTCTTATCCGCGCCAGTATCGAATAGTATGGATGCATAACTACCATTGATGAGAAACGTACCGTTGACCATGTTGTTGTCAGCCCTAGCTTGGTTGGCATTGATGTTGAAGGCTCTTCCTCTGGCAGGCGGAGGAGCTTGGTTAACTTGGTTTACTGGGTTTGCTTGGGCTTGAGCATGGATGATGTTCACTAAGCATGGACAAGTGTTTCTGAAGTGGTTTGGGTCCCCACAGTTGTAACAAGCTCGCATGGGTTGCATCATGGGGTAGTTGGGTTGGTAGTAAGGTTGAGCTATGTGTTGCGCGGGTGGTAGAAGTAAGGGTTGTTGGGCTTGGCCCACTGTCTGATTTTGGGTTTGGGTTTGTGGTTGACTGCGGTTCATTCGTTGAAGAGTACGGCAGGTTTGGATGGTGTGACCCGCACGGCCACAGCTTGTGCAATGTTGGCAGGGGTTTTCGGGAGGGTGATGGTATTGACAACGGTTGCATTTTGGGTGTGGGCCGGTGTATGGCTTTTTGAATGGTGCAGCTGAGGGAGCAATTTGGGTGATTGGTGCAGCAGTGATAGGAGGGTTGGTTTGAGTGACAGCAAAATTCTTGCTGTTTCGCTTCCTCTTACCAGCAAACTTTGAGGAAGAGACGGAGTGGTTTGGAGTTGGGGCCTCAATGGGTGCTTTCTTCTTCTCGTCTTTGAATTTGCCGTTTCGGATGCGATTCTCAGTGAGTTCTATAACTAATTCCATTGCGGCTTCAAGTGTTGCAGGCGAAGTGCTTAAAACCGAATCTTGGATTTTCGAGGGGAGGCCTCGAATGTAGTGTTCAATTAGGCGGTACAAGGGGGTGAACAAGTTGGGGATCATCTAGTTCAGCTCTAGAAATCTCTTGTTATAGGAAGTGTGATCTCCTTCCTTTTGTTTCAGCGCGTGGAATTCATCTTCCAACTTTTTGATTTCGCTTCTTGGACAGAAGCGTCTTGTCATGAGTTCCCTTAACTCTTCCCATGTTAAGGCCATGGCATCTTCCACTCTTCGCTTACCCTTTTCCGTGTTCCACCAGGTAAGGGCTACCCCAAACAGTCTTCCAGTTGCATAACGTACCTTGCGATCCTCGGGACAATCGCAATTAAGGAAAGTGTTTTCCATTTCTTCAAATCAGTGAAGGAGGGCGGTAACACCTTCGGTCCCTTCATATTTTGGGGATCGCAAGATTTGAAGTGTTTGTAGGAGCACTTTTTGGAGGGAGGGTTGCGACGCTCTGGTCTTCTTGGTTGAGAGGGTTGATGGGATTTACGGTGAGAGCTTGTTGAACTTGAATTACGATGTCAGGAAGCACTGCGGCCATTTGTTTAGCAATTTGTGTGGCCAAGCGTTCATTTGATCTTCCTGACTTTCTTCCTCCACGTAGTTGCCTAGCCGGCATCTACATGAACATATATAGGAAGATTGTGAGTTTAAGAATTTTCTAGGTGTCATGTGTCGTAAAAAGAATGAAAAATAACATAACTGACAATAATTTAACTACATCCATAGGATGTCTTGGGTTTGCTCATGTTTGGGCCTCCAATGTCCCCCATACCATCGCCTGTGTAGTCATGTGGGCCCCCATGACTATTGGGCTTGGTAAGATTCACATTGGTGTTGGCGGATTAACACTCGCACCACCCGAATGAAAATCGTAAAATATGATTGCGAGATGTATGGTAGGAGGGTGTCCAGGTGTAGACACAATGACAATTCAAAGTGGGGTTAGCTCACACGACGTTTGGCATAGCATGCTTTGGCCTAATAGGTCCTTCGTACTCTCATCGTTAGTCCCCAGGTAGGCAAACTGGTCCTTTATTTTGGATTTATACGAATGCCAAGCCTAGACAGGACATTCCGACTACCGGTACTCGTACCCTTCCAGTTACTACATGCCCGTCATGAGAACTAACTTTGATGTGATTTGAAAAATACAAAAATCATTGTAAAAATCATGGAAATCGTGAGGTGTGTGCTCTTCAAGGATATGATATGTTATGAGGATATGATTCATGATGAGCATTGTATAATAATATGCATTAATGAGCGTGCTTGCATAACATTGAGTGTGAAAATAAACATGAAACATATAAACATCATGAATTTTGCATGTAACGCATAAACAATTAAAATTTAATCAACTATTGTATAGGCTCTAAGGGTCTAATAACCTATCCTATATCCCTATAGTCACAAGCTCTGATACCAATCTGTCACACCCCGACCCGCAGCGGAATAAAAGTCGGTGCATAATTGGGTTATCACCAAATCTCATGATATTTACTAAGATGTTTCATATTTATTAAACTCAAATTACAACTTAAATATCCAAAAAAAAATTCATACAATTACAAGAAAATTAAACTACATAATTATTCCAAAGCTTAAACTTGTTTATTCTTCTAGGTCTTCCTATGTGTTTCTTGTCTCAGCTGGATCACCTGTATCATGTGTAAAACGGGGGAGATTTTTTTGGGTCAACAAAAGTTGGCGAGTGAACCTTGATAAAACATTGTTACTAATTTCTTGTTTTATTTAATAAGGAAAAGTTGTGCAATAATCACATGTGAGCAAACATATATAGATAAACAATCACAAACCACTTTGGATGAGTATATGACATGAATGATGATGTATGTGAGATCAAGGCTCAATCAAATGGAGCCGATCTAATGAGGCACCTGATGCTCAACCCGTATCCCACGGGGAACTGATGGGCCTAATGAAATGCGTGCACTGAAAATGATAAATCCAATCTACATATAATTCACCCAAGAATTGATACACATTTGATACACATTTGATCACGGATATGATGTATGCACAAGTGTTTAAGTAAAATAAAAGAATTATACGACACATGATACACCCCAAAACATGATTAAAACGAGGAATTGGTAGAGATTCACTCACATTGGGTGCGTTCTTTGATGACGTTGGATGCGCACGAATTTAGGATTCAATCGACGAGGGAAAAACTAGCCTAGATAATAACAAAATGATTCGATAAATAAATAAATTTTATTTGAGATTAATATTTTTAATTAGTGCTCTTAAATGGGATTTTTAGATTTATTTTTGTGAGTTTAAGGAAATTTTCTAACTTTAAAAATCCTATTTTTAAGTATTTTTAAATGATTTTTCAATTAAATAAATAAATAAAAAAATACAAAAAAAGTTGACTTTTTGACCGTTGACCGGGTCTGACCGGTCAGACTGTGTTTTCTATGCGCTGAGTGAGGTTCGAACTCGGGACCTCTCGTATACGTGCACACAGCTCTACCAACTGAGCTACGTGTCTAACCCGAAATATTCTCTGTTTTAATTATATATATATATATACTAATTAACTTTAACCTTATTTAGTTTATATCAAAAATGATTTAATATGGCCAAACCGGCTTCGGAGACCCGGAGTCGAACTCGGGACGTTCGGTTCGAGTGCGCACAGCCCAACCAGTTGGGCTGTGTGTCTCATCTGCTTAACTACTGAATTATATTTCTCTTATAAACATTCTGTGACTTGATCTGATTAGGTTCTAAAAATGTTGGTTTTATTTCTGAAAGTCGGTAACATGTGCGATTCGAACTCGGGACGTGCATATTGTATTTGCACACAGTCCACCGCTGGACTGTGTGTCTAACCCGGTTAAATATCCGTTTTTAATTATACTAATACACGTTTTCATCTTCGTCTTCTTCGTTTAAAAATTACAGAACAGCGAAATCCGATTGTTCTGGTAAATCGATCACAACTTATACTTGTTTGAAATGGAAAGAAGATTAAGTGATATGGTATACCAAGATGGAGCGTTTTCTTCAGATTTCCGGCAGTGTTCGTCGGCTCTGATTTGCGATTTCCGGCTGAGCGAACTGAATTAACAGTTTCGATTATTGTGTTGAGCAATTAAGTTACTAAGCAAGAGATAGCAAGAGGGTTTAGATGATTATACCGATCGACAGTGAGGTTTCGGTTTTCCAGTGATATTCCGGCGAGTGCGGGGATTTCCGGCAACGTTGTCTGAGACAGACTCTGGTTGAATGATTAAGGTTAATACATGCCGAATAATGGATTACAAAAAAAGAGTTGAGAATTATACCGATTAGGAGTAAAGTCTCGGTTTTCCGGTGGAATTCCGACGAATGCGAAAATCTCCGGCGACGTGTTTTGGAAGGAATAAAGCTTCGGAAACGAACGTGGTTTTGAGCGAAAGGTTTTCAGGAAGTTCAAGTGGGTATTTATAGTGGAAACAGGCTGAATTGGGTTTGAATTGAGGTCAAAGTTCGCGATTAAAGATTTCCGACGGTTATGACTGGAATTGAGTGCCGGCATCGGTTATAACTGATGTCGAAATCAGTTATATGCGTTTCAGTCAAGGAGGATAGCCAAAATTGTCGAAATGTCGGTTTTTCTGGTGCGTGCGAGTTTTGGGCGCGCTGATTCACAGATTTTGACTTTCGGTTTTATTATAAATGTTATTTGTTTCAGTATTAAACACAAACGAAGTGTGTGGCGGAGCGGTGTGTTGTGTGTTTGTGCTTGCAGGTGACCCGGGTTTGAAACCCGGCGTCTCCATTTTATTTTTTATTCACTATTTATTATTATTTATAAATTATGGTTTTTAAATTCTAATATATTTATTAATTATGTATTGTTTAAAATTAATCTGAATAATAAATACGCAACGAAACTTATAACTGATTATTGATTAATAAACGAAGCGGGTTTTGAAACCCTTTTCGACGAATGTTTCACAAAATTTAGCATAAATCTTCTCTTGTCTTAGTAATTCTAAGATGCACCGAAGGTGTTTTTCATGATCAGCTTGATTACGAGAATAGATAAGTATGTCATCTATGAAGACTATGAAAACTTATCTAGATACGGCTTGTAGACTATATTCATGAGATCCATGAATGCTGCAGGTGCATTTGTGAGCCCAATAGGCATCACCAGAAATTCATAATGATCATAACGGTCCTGAAGGCAGTCTTAGGAACATCCTCGTTCCTAACCTTCAGCTGATGATATCCTGATCTCAAATCAATCTTAGAGAAATAGCTAGCACCTTGAAGTTGATCGAATAAGTTGTCGATCCTGGGCAGAGGATAACGATTCTTGATTGTTAACTTGTTCAACTCATGGTAATCAATGCACATCCGCATTGAACCGTCCTTTTTTAACGAAAAGAATAGGAGTTCCCCAAGGTGAGGAACTAGGTTGTATGAAACCTTTCTCTAAAAGTTCATCTAATTGAATTCTTAATTCTTTCATTTCTGTCGGTGCTAGGCGATATGGAGCTCTGGCCACCGGTGCTGATCCAAGTAGGATATCAATCCTAAACTCCACTTGCCTATCTAGAGGTAGGCCTTGTAACATTTGTAAAAATCGGGTCTCCAAAACCTGCTCCGTTTTGTAATCTTGTACCAAGTTATAAAAGTTGCGTTAATTATTTATGATTATTTTGAGTTAAAACGATACATAATTAATAAATAAATTAAACTATAAAAATTTATTTGATAAAAAGTTAAAATAAAACAAATAAAAAATATTTGAAGCTGCCGGGACTCGAACCCGGGTCAGCTGAGTCGCTGCAGCGACTTAACAATCATTCTCTAAACCACTCCGCCACAATGTGTTTTCTGTTAACTCTAGGGACATAAAAGAAACTTATACACAAACTCAGTTTAACCGATGATGCTATCTGAAAACCGGTAATCGGCAAACCAATCGTCAAATCGATTGTTTACCTCACAATTTCAGTTGTAACCGATGTGTGACGGTTTCCAATCAAGTTAAAATTGATTGAACTTTAAGTCTCATCATTTTCGGTTTTTTGAAACCGAAAGTTCATCAAGGTTCTTATTTAATTCAAGCTCCAGATCATTCTCACGATTCAGAACTATCACAACAATACTCAATTTCATTTTCGTCGCATTTTTGAACCATAAGATCTTCTGAATCAGTTCGCCGGAAAATTTCTGCAAGTCACCGGAAAACCGGGACTCACATTCTCACGGTAATTCCTCCGACTCTTTCTGTTTAAAACATGTGATTAATCAGTCTCTAACACAACTCCATCATCAGAATCGATCCTAGTCAACGTTTATCGAAAATCTTATCTTCGCTGGAAAATTTCCGAGACTGCCGGAATCACACTGTGAACTGGTATGATATCCTAAACTTCTTTTAAACCTTGTTTAAGTGACTCAACTTCATGAATAATCGATCAACGCTGTTAATTGGTTTCAACAGCCGGAGTTCATTTCCAGTACCGACGAACCTCCGCCGGATTTCTGTGATAACATCAATCGGTATATTCTTTTCCTTAAACTCTATCCATTCTCTACTTTTGAATTACTGTTAATGTCTGAGAACTTTATAAATCACAAATCAATCATAACCAGTCGAATCATGCTGTCTGTGTAAATCGGCGAAGAAGATGAAGTTATAACAGAACATAAGATTAATTAAAAACGGGTTAGACACACAGTCCAACGGTGGACTGTGTGCAAATTTCACACACACGTCCCGAGTTCGATCCTTGCTACACGCACGCCTTGTGTAATAACCTGCCTTTTTGATCAAGAACTAAACCGGGTTAAAACAGAGAGTTGTTAAGTATAATAAAAACCAAGAATATAACCGGGTTAGACACACAGTCCAGCGGTGGACTGTGTGCATCATGAACTACATGTCGCGCGTTCGAATCTCGTCACGAGCACCGGTCCAATTGAATTAAAACGTTTTTGCAAATAAAGGAATTTTCGGTTAATTCAAATAAGTGTATAAATATAATTAAAAACGAGTTTATAACGGGTTAGACACGTAGCTCAGGTGGTAGAGCTGCGTGCACGCGAACGGAAGGTCGCCGGTTCGAATCCCACCCGGCGCAGAATTTTCCGCTGACCGAACCGATCAACAGTCAACGATCAACGGTCAACACTTAAAAAAATAATATTTTTTTTATTTTTATTTATTTAATTTAATTTAAAAATCAATTAAAAATACATAAAAATAACATTTTTAAAGATAGAAAATAGCCATAAACTCACAAAAATATATCTTAAAATTTCATTAAAATCCTTAATAAAATCCATCCATCTAATATAGTTTTCCATTATTATTTAGGTTAATATTCCTCGTCGATCCGCTCATCTAAATCGTGCGCATCTCACCATCTCCAATTCAACGCACCCAATGTGAGTGAACCTTTCAAATTCCTCGTTTTAATCACGTTTTTGGGGTGTATCATGTGTCTTTGTTTATATACATATTATAACTAAACTATTGTGCATACATCATATCATGACATGTGTATTTAATTTGTTGCTGTTAAGTAGTTATTATTGGATGCAAATTATTATTTCAGTACATGCAATTGCCGAGGCCGCTGCTCCCCATTTATGAGGTCTGAGCTTGTTCCCCATTTTATTATGTGGTTGAACCTGGCGTGCCCGCATACGATCGGCTCCGTTTGATTGAGCCTTGATCGCACAGTTCAATTTACATTTTCAGTACATGCAATACGATCGGCTCCGTTTGATTGAGCCTTGATCGCACAGTTCAATTTACATTTTCAGTACATGCAATACGATCGGCTCCGTTTGATTGAGCCTTGATCGCACAGTTCATTTATATTAGTTATCGTATGTTATTGGTATATTCATGTATGCTTGTAGGTGTTATTGTATGTTATAATTGTAACTGCTATTTGCCAATGTTTGATTATTTACATTTGTTCATTTATGATTATGCACCATATTTCATTGATAAACTAACCATAAAATCATTATCAAATGTTTATCTAATAAGGTTCACTCGCCAACTTATGTTGACCCAAAAACTTCCATTTTACACATGATACAGGTGAACCAGCAGCAGCTAGGAACACATAGGACCTGGATTAGAAGAATAAAACAACTTAGTATTGGGATTGTTATGTTTGGTTATTTTCTTTGTATTGGATGAACATGTTTGGATGCTTGAAAATGTAACTTTGACTTTATTAATTATGAAACATAATAGTAAATGTCATGTGCTTTGGTGATAACCCAATTATGCCCTGACTCTTATTTCCGCTGCGGGTCGGGGTGTGACAGATTGGTATCAGAGCCATGACTATAGGGATATAGGATAGGTTATTAGACCCTTAGAGCCTATACTATAGTCGATTAGAAACTTATAAAAAATTTGTGTGTTATATGCCAAATTTCATGATGTTTATATGTTTTATGTTAAATGTTACGTTTGATATTGTACAAGCATGTTCATAAGTATGTATTATCAAATAATGCCTATCATGAAATCGTATGATCATAACATATCACATCCATGAAAGCACACACCACATCATGATTGATTTTACAATGATTTCGTGTTTTCAAATCTCATCAAAGTGAGTTCTCATGACGGGCATGTAGTAACTGGAAGGGTACTAGTACCGGTAGTCGGAACGTCCTGTCTAGGCTGGCATTCGTATAAATCCAAAATATAGGACCAGTTTACCTACCTGGGGACTAACGATGAGAGTACGAAGTACCTATTAGGCCAAAGCATGCTATACCAAACGTCGTGTGAGCTAATCCCACTTTGAGTTGTCATTGTGTCTACACCTGGACACGTTCCGACCAAACATCTCATGAACATATTTTGTGGTTTGCATTCGGGGATGCGAATGTTAAATTGCCAATACTAATGTGAATCCTACCAAGCCAATAGCCATGGGGGCCCACATGACTATGTAGGTGAAGGTATGGGGGACATTTGAGGCCCAACATGAGCGAACTCAAGACATCCTATGGATGTAGTTGCATTATTGATATTTATGTTATTTTCATTTTCTTAAAGACACATGACACCTAAAAAGACACCATAAACTCACAATTTTCTCATTTATGATCCTGTAGATGTCATCTAGACAGCATCGAAGGGGTAAAAGTTCGGGAAAGTCTCAGGAACGTTTGGCCACGCATATCGCGAAACAAATGGCCACGATATTGCCTGACATCGTGGTACAAGTACAACAAGCCCTTGCTACAAATCCTACTAACCCTCCTCAACAACAGGACCAGAACATCGACAACCCTCCTACCATCAAGTGCTCTTACAAACATTTTAAGTCCTGTGATCCTCCAAAATTCGAAGGGACTGAGGGAGTCACTGCTCTCCTACATTGGTTCGAGGAGATGGAACACGTTTTCTTAAACTGCGATTGTCCTGAGGATCGCAAGGTTCGTTACGCCACCGGGAGACTACTTGGTGTAGCTCTCACTTGGTGGAATACTGAGAAAGGAAAGAGGGGAACTGAAGATGCGATGGCCTTAACTTGGGAGGAGTTAAGGGAAATCATGACTAGGCGTTTCTGTCCTAGAAGTGAAATTAAGAAGCTGGAGGATGAATTTCATGCCTTAAAGCAAAAGGAGGGTGATCACTCTACTTACAACAAGAGGTTCTTGGAGTTGAACCAAATTGTTCCAAACTTATTCACTCCAACCTATCGTCTAATCGAACATTATATTCGAGGACTTCCCTCGAAAATTCAAGATTCGGTTCTCAGCGTTTCACCGGTAACACTCGAAGCTGCCATGGAGTTGGCAACTGAACTGACCGAAAACCGAATTCGCAATGGGAAGTTCAAAGAAGAGAAGAAGAAAGCCCCTGTTGAGGGACAAACCTCAAACCACCCCATTCCTTCCTCTAAGTTTGCTAACAAGAGGAAGCGTAACACCAGGAATTTTGCAGTCACCCAAACCAACACCCCTATTCCTGTTGCACCCATCACTCAAGTCACTCCTTCACCCGCGCCATACAGAAGACCCTACACAGGCCCATTACCAAAATGTAACCGTTGTCAGTATCACCACTCCCTTGAGCATCCTTGCCAATACTGCACCGACTGCGGTCGCGCAGGACATACTGTTCAAAACTGCCGCATGCCTCAACGATCAAACCGCCACCAACCTTTAACCCAAACCCACCAACAGTTAATGGGTCAAGCACAACAACAACTACCATTTCCACCCACCCAACATTTAGCCCAAACATACTATCAACCCAATTACCCTATGGGCCAACCTATGCGGGCCTGTTTCAATTGCGGCGACCCAAGTCATTTCAGAAACACATGTCCAAGGCTGGTTAATATTATTCATGCTCAGGCCCAAGCCAACCCTGTGAATCAAGCGAACCAAGCTCCTCCACCTGCTAGAGGAAGAGCTTTCAATATTAACGCGAACCAGGCCAGAGCTGACGGCAATGTGGTCAACGGTACGTTTCTTATAAATGGTAGATATGCCTCTATGTTATTTGATACTGGTGCGGATAGAAGTTTCGTGTCATTAGAATTTGAACCTATCTTAAGCAAAAATCGGGATAAGCTCGCGGAATCCATAACGGTGGAAGTTGCGGACGGAAAACCAGTTTCATTAGACTCTATTTTACGCAACTGTACACTCAACTTAAACGACCACGATTTCTCAATCGACCTTATTCCTATGAAGCTGGGAAGTTTCGACATCATAATCGGTATGGATTGGCTCAGTCAACATCATGCGGAAGTTGTATGTCGTGAAAAATTTATTCGTATTCCTCTTTCAAACGGTCAGACTCTTCGAATCATTGGAGAAACCTCGTCGAAAGGGCTCAACTTAATGTCTTGTCTTCAAGCTCAAAAATACCTTCGCAAGAATTATGTCGCGTTTTTAGCCCATATCATCAAGAAGGGGACCGCAGAGAAGAAACTTGAAGATATTCCTATAGTAAAAGACTTTCCACAAGTTTTTCCTGACGACATTTCAGGACTTCCTCCAATTAGAGATGTCGAATTCCGTATTGATCTTATACCTGGTGCTACACCAGTTGCAAAATCTCCATATAGGTTAGCCCCCTCTGAAATGCAAGAGCTAGCCAATCAATTGCAAGAGTTGACTGACAAGGGATTCATACGTCCCAGCTCATCGCCTTGGGGTGCACCTGTCCTTTTTGTAAAGAAGAAAGATGGATCTTTTCGTATGTGCATCGACTACAGAGAGCTCAACAAGTTAACCATCAAAAATCGCTATCCTTTACCTCGCATAGATGATCTTCTTGACCAACTACAAGGTGCCAGCTGCTTTTTGAAAATCGATCTTCGATCTGGCTATCATCAGCTTAGAGTGCATGAAGAAGACGTCCCTAAGACTGCTTTTCGAACTCGTTATGGCCACTATGAATTCATGGTTATGCCGTTTGGATTAACCAACGCACCAGCTGTCTTCATGGACCTAATGAACAGAGTCTGCAAACCTTACCTTGATCGATTTGTTATAGTTTTCATCGATGATATTCTTATTTATTCAAAATCTAAAGCTGATCATGAACGTCATCTTCGACTCGTTCTTGCACTTCTAGAAAAGGAAAAGCTTTATGCCAAGTTCTCTAAATGTGAATTCTGGTTAAAAGAGGTGCAATTTCTCGGGCATGTAGTCAATGACAAAGGAATACATGTTGACCCTTCAAAGATCAAAGCAGTTCAAGAATGGCAAGCTCCACGTACACCAACTGAAGTAAGGTCTTTTCTTGGACTAGCTGGCTATTATCGTCGGTTCATTTCAAACTTCTCTCGCATTGTTGTGCCACTCACGGCTTTAACCCAAAAGGGAAAACCATTCGTATGGGGACCCAAGCAAGAAGAAGCTTTTCAAACTCTTAAACAAAAACTTTGTGATGCACCAATCCTCACTCTTCCTGAAGGTTGTGATGATTTTGTAGTCTATTGCGACGCGTCAGGGCAAGGAATAGGCTGCGTTCTCATGCAAAGAGGAAAAGTCATAGCTTATGCCTCGAGGCAACTCAAGACACATGAAAAGAACTACACCACTCATGACCTAGAACTTGGAGCCGTTGTATTCGCTTTTAAGATATGGAGACATTATCTCTATGGTACTAAGTGTGAAATATACACTGACCACAAGAGTCTTCAACATATCTTCAATCAAAAAGAGTTAAATATGAGGCAACGAAGATGGGTCGAACTCCTAAATGATTACGACTGTGAAATTAGATACCACCCTGGTAAATCAAATGTGGTAGCTGATGCACTTAGTCGAAAGGGTTATGCGAAGTCTATTCATCTTCTATGTTCGCAAATTATAACCGATATTAAAGATCAAATTCGAGAAGCTCAACACGTTTCGATAACAGAAGAAGATGTACGAAAAGAGATGTCCTGTGGAGCCGAGCTAAAACTTGAAACTAAATCAGACGGTATTCTGTATTACCTAAATCGTATCTGGATTCCTAACCACAATAATCTTCGGGAAACTCTCATGAATGAAGCTCACAAAACGCGATATTCTATACACCCAGGAGCCGATAAGATGTATCAAGACCTACGATACACCTATTGGTGGCCTGGAATGAAGAAAGATATTGCCGTTTTTTGTTTCCAAGTGTCTCACATGTTCTAAGGTAAAGGCTGAACACCAAAGACCCTCAGGACTTCTAGTCCAACCGGAAATACCTGTATGGAAGTGGGAAAATATAACCATGGATTTCATCACCGGGTTACCTCGCACTTCTGGTGGGTATGACACTATATGGGTGATTATAGACCGACTTACAAAATCAGCCCACTTTATTCCTATTCGAGAAGATTTCAAGAACGAAAAGCTTGCTCGTATCTATATCAACGAAATCGTAAGCCGACATGGGGTACCATTAAGTATTATTTCTGATCGTGATGGTCGTTTCACCTCACGAACATGGCAAGCAGTACAATCCGCTATGGGCACTCGATTAGATCTTAGTACCGCCTATCATCCTCAAACTGATGGACAGTCTGAGCGCACCATTCAAACTCTTGAGGATATGCTTAGAGCATGTGTCATAGACTTCAAGGGAAATTGGGACGCCCACCTACCGTTAGTTGAATTTTCGTACAACAACAGCTATCATTCGAGCATCGGCATGGCACCTTTTGAAGCCTTATATGGTCGAAAGTGCCGATCTCCTGTTTGTTGGCACGAAATTGGGGAAGCACAAATTACTGGTCCAGAATTGATCCAAGAAACCACAGACAAGATTCATCAAATCCAAAACAATCTTCTAGCAGCTCAAAGTCGTTAAAAGAGTTATGCAGATAAACGACGGAAGCCCTTGGAGTTTAACATTGGTGATCATGTGCTTTTAAAAGTATCACCGTGGAAGGGAGTAGTTGGTTTTGGTCAAAAGGGAAAGCTAGCACCACGTTACATAGGACCTTTCAAGATACTCGAAAGAGTAGGTCCTGTAGCATACAAGCTTGACCTACCGGAAGAACTCGACAAGATTCATCCCACATTCCACGTGTCGAACTTGAAGAAGTGCCTCGCTGATGAGAACCTCCATATTCCGCTGGAAGATATTCAGATTGATGAATCCATGCATTTTATTGAAAGACCAGTGGAGATCATGGACTATGGAGAAAAGCGTCTTCAACGAAGTCGCATTCCAATTGTTAGGGTACGCCGGGAGTCGAAACGGGGACCTGAGTTTACTTGGGAACGTGAAGACTCAATGCGTGAAAAATACCCGCATCTTTTTCCTACTACTTCAACTATTTAAATTTCGGGACGAAATTCCTAAAAGTAGGGGGTACTGTAACATTTGTAAAAATCGGGTCTCCAAAACCTGC
Source organism: Scalesia atractyloides (assembly GCA_947069175.1). NCBI lineage: Eukaryota > Viridiplantae > Streptophyta > Magnoliopsida > Asterales > Asteraceae > Scalesia > Scalesia atractyloides. The sequence continues at coordinate 66,508,097 of CAMTDV010000020.1, read as the reverse complement.
TCCGTTTTGTAATCTTGTACCAAGTTATAAAAGTTGCGTTAATTATTTATGACTATTTTGAGTTAAAACGATACATAATTAATAAATAAATTAAACTATAAAAATTATATTTGATAAAAAGTTAAAATAAAACAAATAAAAAATATTTGAAGCTGCCGGGACTCGAACCCGGGTCAGTTGAGTCGCTGCAACGACTTAACAATCATTCTCTAAACCACTCCGCCACAATGTGTTTTCTGTTAACTCTAGGGACATAAAAGAAACTTATACACAAACTCAGTTTAACCGATGATGCTATCTGAAAACCGGTAATCGGCAAACCAATCGTCAAATCGATTGTTTACCTCACAATTTCAGTTGTAACCGATGTGTGACGGTTTCCAATCAAGTTAAAATTGATTGAACTTTAAGTCTCATCATTTTCGGTTTTTGAAACCGAAAGTTCATCAAGGTTCTGATTTAATTCAAGCTCCAGATCATTCTCACGATTCAGAACTATCACAACAATACTCAATTTCATTTTCATCGCATTTTTGAACCATAAGATCTTCTGAATCAGTTCGCCGGAAAATTTCTGCAAGTCACCAGAAAACCGGGACTCACATTCTCACGGTAATTCCTCCGACTCTTTCTGTTTAAACATGTGATTAATCAGTCTCTAACAAAACTCCATCATCAGAATCGATCCTAGTCAACGTTTATCGAAAATCTTATCTTCGCCGGAAAATTTCCGAGACTGCCGGAATCACACTGTGAACTGGTATGATATCCTAAACTTCTTTTAAACCTTGTTTAAGTGACTCAACTTCATGAATAATCGATCAACGCTGTTAATTGGTTTCAACAGCCGGAGTTCATTTCCAGTACCGACGAACCTCCGCCGGATTTCTGTGATAACATCAATCGATATATTCTTTTCCTTAAACTCTATCCATTCTCTACTTTTGAATTACTGTTAATGTCTGAGAACTTTATAAATCACAAATCAATCATAACCAGTCGAATCATGCTGTCTGTGTAAATCGGCGAAGAAGATGAAGTTATAACAGAACATAAGATTAATTAAAAACGGGTTAGACACACAGTCCAGCGGTGGACTGTGTGCAAATTTCACACACACGTCCCGAGTTCGATCCTTGCTACACGCACGCCTTGTGTAATAACCTGCCTTTTTGATCAAGAACTAAACCGGGTTAAAACAGATAGTTGTTAAGTATAATAAAAACCAAGAATATAACCGGGTTAGACACACAGTCCAGCGGTGGACTGTGTGCATCATGAACTACACGTCGCGCGTTCGAATCTCGTCACGAGCACCGGTCCAATTGAATTAAAACGTTTTTGCAAATAAAGGAATTTTCGGTTAATTCAAATAAGTGTATAAATATAATTAAAAACGAGTTTATAACGGGTTAGACACGTAGCTCAGTTGGTAGAGCTGCGTGCACGCGAACGGAAGGTCGCCGGTTCGAATCCCACCCGGCGTAGAATTTTCCGCTGACCGAACCGGTCAACGGTCAACACTTAAAAAAAATAATATTTTTTTTATTTTTATTTATTTAATTTAATTTAAAAATCAATTAAAAATACATAAAAATAACATTTTTAAAGATAGAAAATAGCCATAAACTCACAAAAATATATCTAAAAATTTCATTAAAATCCTTAATAAAATCCATCCATCTAATATAGTTTTCCATTATTATTTAGGTTAGTATTCCTCGTCGATCCGCTCATCTAAATCGTGCGCATCTCACCATCTCCAATTCAACGCACCCAATGTGAGTGAACCTTTCAAATTCCCCGTTTTAATCACGTTTTTGGGGTGTATCATGTGTCTTTGTTTATATACATATTATAACTAAACTATTGTGCATACATCATATCATGACATGTGTATTTAATTTGTTGCTGTTAAGTAGTTATTATTGGATGCAAATTATTATTTCAGTACATGCAATTGCCGAGGCCGCTGCTCCCCATTTATGAGGTCTGAGCTTGTTCCCCATTTTATTATGTGGTTGAACCTGGCGTGCCCGCATACAATCGGCTCCGTTTGATTGAGCCTTGATCGCACAGTTCAATTTACATTTTCAGTACATGCAATACGATCGGCTCCGTTTGATTGAGCCTTGATCGCACAGTTCATTTATATTAGTTATCGTATGTTATTGGTATATTCATGTATGCTTGTAGGTGTTATTGTATGTTATAATTGTAACTGCTATTTGCCAATGTTTGATTATTTACATTTGTTCATTTATGATTATGCACCATATTTCATTGATAAACTAACCATAAAATCATTATCAAATGTTTATCTAATAAGGTTCACTCGCCAACTTATGTTGACCCAAAATTTCCATTTTACACATGATACAGGTGAACCTGCAGCAGCTAGGAACACATAGGACCTGGATTAGAAGAATAAAACAACTTAGTATTGGGATTGTTATGTTTGGTTATTTTCTTTGTATTGGATGAACATGTTTGGATGCTTGAAAATGTAACTTTGACTTTATTAATTATGAAACATAATAGTAAATGTCATGTGCTTTGGTGATAACCCAATTATGCCCCGACTCTTATTTCCGCTGTGGGTCGGGGTGTGACAGGCCTAGTAATTCTTCAGGAAAGATATCAGAATACTCTGAAATAACTGGAAGGTCTTTAATATCTAGTTTAGGCTCATTGATAGTTACTTGTGCCATGTAAATGACACACTTTTCCCAAAACACTTGGATGCGTTAAATAACGACACCTTGTCTAGTAATCCATAGTGTGAATCCCCAAGAATGGTGATCATTTCACCAGATGGGGTTTTAATCTCGATGAGTTTCTTATCACAGGAAATGCGGGCTTGGTTATGGGATAACCAATCCATGCCTAAGACTACATCGAACCCTACCAATTTCATTGGCAAAAGAGAGATAGGAATGAAATGATTCTTAATGGATATAGAACATCCATCAAGAATGGAAGATCTTGTTTCTAGAGTTCCATCAGCAAGTTCTACTTTATAGGTTATGTCTAGAATTCTTATGGGCAAGTTTAATAGTTTACTAAACTTATGGTCTACAAAAGATTTATCTGCACCCGAATAAAAAAGAACTATAGCATATACATCATTGCTGACGAATGTACCTGTTATGACGTTATTGTCATTAACGGCCTCCCTGGCATTCATCTGGAAAGCATGAGCATTCCCAATCTTAGCCTCTCCAGGCTTTGCCTCATTATTTATGGGGTTCTTAGGACAGTTAAACTTAATATGCCCCTTTATTCATTACAGCCGTAGCAGACAACATTCTTAAGATCCATGCACTCCAGGGTCTTATGCCCTTTTTTTCTTACAGATACCACAGGGTTTATCCTGTGGATTAATACTACACTGTCCCCAATGCCTACGGTTGCAATTTTTACATGTCGGCGTTATGCCCGACTTTTCTTGGTTCTTTCCGAAACCAAATCTCCTTGTATTCTTCTTATTAAATCTTTGGGAGCTATCAACCTCTCTCTTCCTTTTCCCGTTAGTCTCAGCTTTAACTGACTTTTGGCTCACCAAATCTAGGGTGAGAGAGAGAGATAGGTCAACAGCAGACTTATAGGTACTAGGCTGAGCAGCCTTTACCATGCCTTTGATCTCGGGTGCTAACCCATGAATGAAACGCGCAATGCGTTTAGGTTCTGGGGTAATTAAATAGAAACTAACCTAGACAGGGAATTGAACTCAGAAACATACTTCCGACAGTCTAGGTTCTTCATGGTAAGAGTCAGAAAGTCTGACTCTATCTTCTCCACCTCATGAGGTGGGCAGTAAGTCTCCTTGACTAAATCAACAAACTTAGACCATCCTAAGTTGTACAGGTGTACCTTACCTATAGATTGGATCATAGCTTTCCACCAAATCAGGGCATCACCCTTGAAGGACTATGAAACGTACTTAACTACATCCTTATCAGCACAACCGCTGATATCTACTATCGTCACCATTTCATCCAGCCATTTCAAGGCTTCTGCTGCTCCTTTTTCCCCATTAAAATCTCGGGGCTTACAGGAGACAAAGTATTTATAGGTACATCCGTCTTTAGAAGAGCGGGACCTATCAGTAATTTCTAATTTCTTTGATTCACTCTTCGCATTTGAAGAGTGAACTGAGCTCTCCTTACGAGCTGAGGATGGTGGGATTGGTAAGGGTTTGGAGTGAGTAGCGCTCAATTCTTTAAATTTTTCCATGGCCTTTTCCATGGCTTATTCCACAGTTGCATCAATGTGAGCTTGGAAGTTATCATTAACTATGGCTATGTTTTCAGCTTTGTTAGAGTTAATCTCTTGGTAGCTACTTTGTGCCTCGTCCGAGTTTGCATTCTTGAAGCTTTGGTTCTAGTCACCAAATAAAACTTTTCTTAGCCATGGTATTAATAACCATATTCGGCTTTAAAAATTAGATATACAAATCCATTGCCTAATCAAACTAGTGTGAACAAAATCAAAACTCTTAGGCTTATCATATCTATATTTGGCCTAGGTCTCAAAAGGACCATAAGAGGCAAATTACAATTTGGACGTAGTCCATATATTATTAGACAGTGGATCGTAATGTCATAACTGTCATTGTCATTTGACAATTATATGTAGCTCATAGGCTTGTCACCAATGGACATAATAATACGGCACGTTGGCCTGTCACTAATGGACAAAATACGGCACTTTGGCCTGTCACTAATAAAATATGGCACGTTGGCCTGTCACTGATGGACATAAAATATGGCACGTTGGCCTGTCACCAATGGACAAAATATGGCACTTGGCCTACATCAACAATGGATGTAAAATTATGGCTCATTGGCCTACATCACTAATGGATGTAAATTATGGCTCGTTGGCCTGTCAATTGTCATCACATTGATGACATTAGATGGTATCACACTGATCACAAAGGCTATACAATAGGTCTGGACGTAGTCCTTTTACCTAGACAGCTAGTGTGGTTCCTCAGATCACACTACCAGGAGTATGAACATTACTGAACATAAGAGTACCTTAATGGTTGATTAATAGTCCCGGTCGCATTGACCTTAACGACTTGGAGGCTTGAACCTAGTCCACCACCTCTGGATAGAAGGATAACTCCCCTTAACTATCATGATATAAGGCCCTTTTATCCTTAACTATCATTTACAAGCTGGCCAAATATGTGGTCTGTGCCACTTGGCAAAATCAAAACCATTAAGATCTTTTTGGAATTATATAGAAGACCACAAATTTCGAGTAAAATCGAGACGTTCGCTTGAAGAGGATGAATACATATATATAATTCCAAAATATTTCATTAATTGCCATTAAGAAATTATAATACAAGAAATTAATAAATGAAACAAACTGTCCATGCAAGGACTTAAAAGAAATAAAAATGTCCATGCAGGGACTAAAGAAATAACAATGTCCTCGCAGTGACTAACGTATATTATTAGAAGAGACTTCACTCATCCTTCTTTCCCTTAACCAATTTGGAGAGCTTTTGAAGAACTTATTTGTCTTCTTCTCCATTTTCTCTGCTTGTTGTTGCATTTCATTCATTCGTTCCAAGGCCTCATTGATGGCCTCGAGTGGCGGCGGAGGTTGTGGTTGTGGTTGTGGCATATCAGGATACTGGTATCCATAACTTGGATATCCAGTAGGTGGATAAGCAGGTGGAAAAGGAGAAGGGTAAAGTGTGTTATGTATGACCGCTTGCATATAAGGGTCATGCGATGGTGCCTGGTAATCAACTGGTGATGGGGTTGGTTCCACCACAGGTGAAGCATTAGAGGGTCCACCTATTTGTGGGTCCTCGTGGATAGTTGGGTAAGCTTTGGGTAACGGTGGTAGCGAACCCGATCTTCGAACTGCACGTACCGACATACGCGCTCCTCGTTTCCTCCTTGGTGGCTCAGGTGGCGGTTGAGGTTGTTCCACCGGTTCCATGTGAACATCTTCTTGTACAGGAGGTGTTGGGGAATGATGGAAAGGAGTGTTAGCAAAGTTAAATTGGTTCCAATATTGGTCCCATTCATTAGGACCTTGATATAGCGATCCGGCGTAAGAGTTTGAATCGATTAAGATTTCGATGGGATGGGTGTGTGATCCTGACGGCGGCATCTCTGGGCCGGAGTCCTCGTCCATTGGGTTGGGTTGGTCTAACTGATTTTGGTCGGCTGGGGTGTGTTAAAGTAATGGTTTGGATTAAACTCATCATGATAAGAATGATGAGAGTGATGAGAGTGGTGTGATTTGTGCGAATGATATGAGTGATACGAGTTTTGGGTATGGGTAGGTGAATGGCTTGATATGGGCCAGGAATCCCCCGAATCCTCATATGGGTTCAGTGATGGGTTGAGAAGGGATGTGTCCAGATGGTCCTCCCCTCATTGGTCCTTTACCTCTTCCTCGTACTCTTGGGCATTCCCCTGTTAAAAATCAAATGAAAAACAATACTAATAACTTAATAGTGAAATGAGTAATCCTAGGTCAAAGCCAAGACTCGGAAGTCTAAGGAGTGTGCTAGTGTAAGTTTGAGATTAAACACAAGAAGGCTAGTGTTTAATTCTCTCAAACGTTGATTCTGATACCATCCTGCCACACCCCGCACTCTCCACAGCCAATCCAATCACCGGTGGGCCCGGGTGGGGAATATCGTGACATAAGTTGATATCATCATAGTCAATAAAACACAGCACAACGGAAGTCTTGGAGTAAAATTACTATTACAAACCAAATGTTCGAAATACAAAATAATATACAGACGGCTCGTAATAGAAGATCCAAAGGCAGATCATAAAATGTACAAAAATGTGTATAATAGACTTTAGGGCAGATCTAGGATTTGCAAGATCCTCTTATCATTAGCAAGCAGCTTCCAGCCTATTTCGTATTGTACCTACAAGCTTAGTCTTTTGAAAATATGTCAGCTTTCGCTGGTAAATACACCTAACAGACTCATTTTGCAAACATTTGAAAATGATTTTAAGTGCACATGGAACAAAATCTTTTATAACTTGGGAAAGTTACTTTGTAACCTTGTTAATAGATTCACATGTTTATCCATACATACAGGACCCAGTGTGAAAATCGAGACATGATTAACGTACACACCACTTATGAACTCACGAAGGAGTTATCCCCAACTTTGTGGGTAAGTTTTTAGCATGAGCGTCTGTCAGGTGTATGCCTATACCCCACGCTTAGTCATGGCCATTATCTAATGTAATGAGCCGAGGATATCCAGGACAAGGTAGTTAACCCCTGATGTTTAAGTTATCAAACAAAACTGATTAAAACGAAACATGCGGATTTACTAGCCACAATCCGGCATTCGATTGATCCCGTTTCTGACCAAGCGGTAATAGTTTACCACCCAAGCCCGTATTGGGGAAATAAGTCGAGAGTATTTACATGAGCTAGTCTTGGCTTAAATGCAAGATTTAATATCTCAGCCGTACACAAAATGAACTAAGTTCAGATAGAATTTACAGGAAGGCTCTAGTCTGGATAATGGCACAAGCTAACCAATTAAATGCTAACGGTCTTATATAAGTCATAGACTTCGACCGACTAGGTGTACATGATAAATTACGGTAAAATACGCTAGATTAAGCGATGACCGGATAGAATGTAGTTTAAACACAACAAGTAATTTGACTTGTATAATATGGATAAACCATAAACATTCTTGATTTTGAGACTTAAATGACAAGGTTAATCCCGTTTAGGTTAATTTCTGTAAACTAGTTACATATACTTAACCGTGCGCATATCAGCGATATCTGGTAACCGGACAAGTCATGGACAAGTTCTATAGGCCATCATACTTTAAATAAGTTGTAATATCAGTAGAATATCAACTTACATGCCGGTTAAGGTTTTAAAACGAAACTATGCCTAATAAAGGTGTTTCGGTAATTATATACCGTATAAAAGGAACTTGAATATAATTTAATGTTATGATGATAAGAATTCTGGAAAAATATTTAATTTATGATATAATATTAGTAGGATATTGATTATATGTGTAATTTATCTTTCATGACCAAACTATGCACCGAAAGGGCATTTTGGTCATTTTACACATAGTTTTATAAATTATTTGGGATTCTGAGTTTATATCATATACCTACTGTAAAAATATTTAAAATAAGTTTTAAAATCGGTAGGTAACAAGCCTTGGTTGATATATCTGGTTTAAAACCATACTATGCGCTAAAAAGGCGCATATGTAGTAAAATGACGATTTGTGCAATGTTTAATCAAAAAGGATGTTAAATCAGGTTTATATGTTTTAGATATGTTATTTAATATAACATATCAGTGATTAAAAGGTTTGATATGAAAGGTATAATTAAAACCGTTTTATGAGCCACAAGGGCGTTATCGTCATTTATCGGCATAATACAAGGACTTGTTCATAAACTCAGTATATAATCTGATTTGACATCCCAAATAATCCTACTTATGATATTACATCAGTAGGTAATTCCTTTTAAAGTTCAATATCATTTAAACCTTATTTTATATAAAAAGGGCATTTTTGTCAAAATGGCATGGTTATGGAACTTGTGCATAAACTCAAATTCTGATTATGATCTTGTAATATAACCTCAGGGGGTTATTACGATCACAATGCAACCTTAGATCAGTAGTTAACTAATCTAAACCGGGTCAGAATCGAAAGTCAAAGCAGAAGTCAAACTTTGCGACTTTCGGTTGTGAACCGACCCTAGAACAGAAATTGACGAGCCGAACATGTTCTTACATGTTCTAATAATTATTACCAACTTGTTTAAGTGTCAACACATGTTTCATAACATATATAAGTTCAGATTATAATATTTCCGAAAAATGACCTGTTTGACTTTTTAATATTTATACTTTGACCCGTCAATTGGTCTAGCAAACGTGATATTTAGGAGGTGCCCTTAATAGGGACTAACACCTACCTTATTACGGTCACTTAGCCATGTTCATTACGAAAAATGGCTGGACCATAATGGTCTTAACTGAAAGTCAAAGTGTTTTCCGTAAAACGCTTGACTTTTGGCTATAAAAGCCTATAAACGAAAATGCAAAAGGAACACTTACAAGTGATTCCAAGGATGCAATAGAACTAAGTTGGATGCTCCTTTCAGTTAGGAACTTCCAGAGGAGGGAGATAGTATGAGAATGAGAAAGGTGCAAGTTCAAATGGTGTACCTTGGCACCTATTTATAGTTGGAGAGCTTGAAGGAGGTGATGCCAGGTTTTAATGGGTGTTAGAGGGAGCTTACAAGTGTCCTAAAACATGGCATAGCAGTTTGGAAGTCAATGGTTTCGAATCTAATGGTTTTTGGCAACATATGTGGAAGCCAAGGCAATTTTTTGCCGAAACAGGTCTCTGGCGGGCCACGAGAGGCACAGGCCTGGCCTCTTGCGGCCCCCGAGCGCCCCATGGCCACTTTCAAAGTTTGTCACAATTAGCCCTCAAATTATAAAACCTCCTAAAACACCTTTATAGCATATTTAGCCCTCCGTAACCAATATTTGGCGTACTCGGGAGTATGCCCGGACATTGTTAAGCTCTTGGTTCGTTAAAAGGTCACTCAGAGGTATATATTAACATGTTGACACTTTTAAACCCTCCATTATCCAACTTTCCCATATTTACAGAATTAACCTCTCTCGTCCAACAAGTGGCACGTATGAGAGTTAGGACCTCGTAAAAGATCACTCAGAGGCTCAATATAAGCATGTTGACTCCGATGTCACTCAAGAGCTGGGCATGTTGACACAAATGGTCACTCAGAGGCGAAGTTTAAGCATGTTGACACTAATGGTCACTCAGAGGCTAAATTTAAGCATGTTGACACTAATGGTCACTCGGAGGCTCGGTTTATGCATGTTGATATCAGAAGGTCACTCAGAGACTTAGTTTGAGCATGTTGACCACTTTTAGTCTCTATTAGTCTTTAATAGACTTATAATAAAAATACGACACGTGTCACTATATTATTGGACACGATTTTACGAGGTGTTACAGTTATGGCGGTTTTGCTTATTGATCAGTGAATTTGGGGTAGCTAAAAGTAACTCAAATTTATATGTTATTTGGGTCTGGAAGTTTGGGCTCGAAGTTTGTGTCCATGGAATAAATTGTTATTATACATTTCTATATATTAACATATTACATAGCATAAAAAATAAATATAATCTGTTGTAGATTTACCAATTATTATCTCATATATATATATATATATATATATAAACGATATGATATAATTCAAAAATTTATACAAACGTTCAACGAAAGCGATATGATATACCCGTATGATTAAACAAACGTTCAACGAAATCATCAAATACTAAAACAGTTTTGAAAAGTCCAAATCCAACAAAGGTTCTATTATATGTCGGTTCGGCTAGGTTTGGTTTGATTAAGGCGGATATGGAAACATCGATAACCATAACCGACCCACTACTTTTGGTTTACAAAAAATATTAACTGATCCACTGGCTTTGGATTCGGTTCGATTTTTTTAGTTGAGTTTTATCGATTAATTTGGTTATGGATTAGTTAATTTGATTTTTTTACACCTCTCTCACTAGTCCCTACTCACTAGTGACAATATAAAGTTGTAGAATCACTTTATCTAAAATAAAAGAATATGTTAGAAAAATAAAAATAAGAATTGAAGGAAGCCTCTCTTCCTTGTGAAACCCAGTCTAACCCTAATTGGCAGATGCTACGCATAACCGGAAATCACCAATCACTTTTGTCGCCGGAAAACTTCACTTTTCTATTAACATTGAGCGGCAATTCATGTTTGAGCTATTGCTTCCACTGTTGTATTATACCTAATACCTAATCTGTCTCAGAATCCCTTATACCCTTGTACAATCGAAGTAGTCGCAGAACCCTAAATCGCAGGTACCATTATGTTACTTGTATATTTCATTCATTTCGTAGACTGTTCCTTGTTTTGAAAACTTAACATATTGAAGTTTGATCCAACAATTGGCTTTATTACAGTAATTTAAAATGTGTTTCATTATTCATACACAACTCTATCCAAATGGAAATCGGTTTTGCTATTCGTTACAATAGAGTAGGCTAGATTACTCACTTGATTCCTTATCCCACTGGTTTTATTTATTTTTTCCATAGTTTTTGTGTCCTTGTTTAGATGAAATTGATGTTGTTTTTTTCTATACAAGGCATCAAATGTTATGTTTTGCTTTCTAAGAGACCTTTGATTGGTAGAAGTAATTTACTTACCAAAGGTACTAATATGCGTGAATTATATATATTTTTATAGTTCAATTTTCCTTCACAAAAATTTAGTTTTAAAATGATTTTCACCCAAGACTAAACTACACACACTAAAGGGCGAGTGTACCCGTCGGGTGGTAATATAGTTTATCGGTAAGAACCGGATATCAAGCTGTGGATGCGGTGTCTCGATACTAAACTTTTACTACTTTGAAGCCTTTTCAATTGATGAGTTGATTTTTGTTTCTAATCTATCTTGCAAAAATAATAAATTGCTAACTAATCTAAGGAAGAACAATATCTAAAGAGGTCGCCTAAACTAAGTATCCACTAATAAATATGTGACAACAAATGGGGAAGACTAGTGGTGATGCAAGCTCTAAATTCAACTAAGTTCCCAATCAAGGCTTCCTAGTTTTATAAATCTTAGGAAAACTAAAATGAAATAACATTCTAATCACCTAAAATTTATTCTTTTAAGTTCACTTGCTAAGTTGATGTTAATCTTTAATGATGAGTTATTTGTTTGTCAAAACTCCTAACTCTACATGTTTGGGAAAACTACCATGAACAACATACTAATCACCCTAACTTGGTTTTAAGTAAGTGACATCTTCATCATGTTCTTGATATGAACCACAAGCATGGTCATGCTAGACAACCATCTTGGCCTAAATCATCAAACCAACATAAACATAAACTATCGAATTCATTAAACATTCTTTTGATCTTTCCAAATATAAATGCAAGAATCCATACACATGTTCATATCACCATTCTAATCATGTTAGCAATTACCGTTCCTAGTTTCATGCTATGAATCATACTAACAAGTTAACAAGATTCAACAATCATAATCTCTACATGGGCTTTCCAACATAACATGTAAATACTTATAACCAAACATTCAAGAACAAGGACTTTAAACATGAACATAAACTCCAAGAACATGATTAAACATCACTATGAAGATTAACAAAAACAATCACCACATCTACTTCCATGTTATCACATATTCATTAGCTTCAACGAAGTTTAAACAACACAAATGTTTAGCCCATAAGGCTCATAGCTACCAAATCAAGTGTAAGAAAACTCAAGTTATTCATAAGTAACAAGTAAGCTAACCAATGTTTAAAGACAATATTAAATGGTAAATGAGTGGATCTTCAAGTGACTCAATCTTCTTCAAGGCTCCTTCTTGCCTCCAACAAGCTTCCAAGACCAGAATCTTAAAAGAAAACTTCACAAAAATGCGCCAACTCCTCTTCGAATAAGCTTGACACTCGTATTTAAGCTACTGGCTGGTTGGCACGACCATGCCACCTTTTGGCACGATCGTGCTTGGTAAGTGTTAGAGGCGTTTTTTCGTCTGTTGATCTTGTTTGCTACCATTTCCGAAAAGATCCCGCTCAAACTTCCCCTAGGTGGTATAACCATGCCAACATATGGCACGGTCGTGCGTGTCGATGACGTATCCGATGATGACTATTTTGACCTCGGGAATGAACTGATCAGAGACTGACTTGGGTTATGCACGGTCGTGCTGGGGGATGGCACGGTCGTGCCAGTCTTGGATTTTCTTGCTTTACGTTGACAGTTGAGAGTGCTAATGAGAGTGTCGGTTGTCGATGGCTTAGCTCGGTCGTGCAGATCTTGCAGTTTGCTGGAAAGTTCCATTTTTGCTCCATTTTGCTCCAAAAGCCATCGTTTCAACACCGGGCTGATGCCGGACCAGTAGTTTCACAAACAACTCAAATGAGTACCAGAATCAATGAAAATACAACGAGTTCTCGTATAAACGGGGTATATTTGATGTTTTAAAGATGTATAGATTCTTATACATCAGGTACTTCAGATTCTTTTTGTTGGTGCATTATGTTCTTCACCTATGTTAACTGCTGATATATAGTTAAACTGTAGCTCAAATTAGATTAATGAAAAATAGATGATACAAGTTTCGTTTATGAATTGACTTGATACTGGAACATTTTAAATTGATGCATTAGAAAATTCACCCCTATTGTTAGCATGTTTTTGGCCCCACCGCTTGAAGCTGATGCGACTCTTATAATGCTTAGTAGTTTTCTGTGTAAAATCAGCCAACAGTTGTTAATTTTATCTTACAAATTCGTGGCTGACAATTGCAATTTGTTGTTTTTTTACTAGCCTGAAGCTGCAATGTTGATACAGTAGCTTTCAACAAGTCAAGTTTACTAATTATGGTAAGGCTAAGATACCTGAAGCAAACTTCCATCAGGGCTCTTTTATCTCCTATCAGTAACAATGATGCCCTCTTCAACTATTCAACGATAGCAACATCATCAGCAGCAGCCAATGGCGTTCTTTTAAATCCAATATATTCATCATCCTATTCATTGCCTGTTAAGAAATTACACGCACAAGATGTGGTCATAACATTCCAAGAATGGTTTAAGCCTAGTGGCAATCCTTTTCTCGACCGTATACTTGAAATTGTAAAACATGGGTCACAATTTTATAAAAAAATTATATAAATAAATAAAAAATTGTAAAGATACTCTATGTACATAATTTTGGGAAATTTTAATACCCGTACCGTGTACAAATCCATACAAAATTAAATATGAAATACAACATATTTAAATAAATCATTCAAATTGTTGTTTTTTACAAGAGTTTGAGAAGCGTCTTCTTGTACAATTTCCGCTACGAGAACTTGAACCCCGTCTCCTTATGAGATCCTTCTTAGCTGCAAAAATGAACAAACTGATGTTGATGGTTGTGGCTGAGGCACGTGTTCAACACGCTTACCTTAAAACAGATTTCGTGCCTCTACTAAAGACGACGTGTCTGTCTCCTAGGGTACAGCACCCGAAGCAGTCTGTACTGCCGGAGATAGCTCACGCGCCCGAGGTTATGCTGGTAAAATTGTAGTATTTAAGCTTCTGGAACGGATAAGCAGGCAATGGTGGTGGAAACGAGTAGAGAGTACTCTTTTCTATATTAATCTTCAAGTATCCTCTTTTACAAGTATTCTTCATTTACACATCATGTATATTTCTTCTAGTAACAAATAAGGCACATAGCCAACTAATTATTCAAGACTTGAGTGAGAGTTAAGAATCTCAATTAATTAGAAACTTAACACTCTAATAAATACTAATCAAATGTTATCAATAAAACTCTACTCAAGAGTTTTACCATATGGATAGTTTAATATTATTAATTTCAATGAATTAATTTCCATTCAACACATTCTAATTTTCCAACAATCCCCCACATGAATAGAGATTTATCAAAATACACAAAATTTCCAATGCAACCTCAACAGTTGAGAATTGCCGGATAAGTAGGTATTTCCTTTGAACTTTCCGTTGTGAAGCATACTTAGCCTTTAGCGATTTGTAGATGCGATGTCCTTGAACAAACGCCATTTGTGTAGATGACAATACACTTCACACAATACTCTCCTTAGCTGGGTCATCCCCTCATAGTCGTGTCCAATAATGGTCGTTGAACACTTTCCTGGTTCTACGAGAGCTCTAGGAATTGTGCACCCAATTCCATTCGAAGCGACCCCACTTCTCTCTAACATAGGTGATTCTCTTAAATAATTAAAAGCATCGTGGTTACCATGATTGCGGAAAATCATTTACCACATAATATGCTTAGCCTCACAATTTGTCACTGAATTTCATAGGAATGAACTAGACGTATTTAAACACCCTTTAATCGTTTAGGGGTGTATATAACCATATAAACTAGCTTATGCATATCAGCTATGCCCCCACAGTGACCACCCTTAGGCATATGAATTAGTTTTCCTATTGAACTTAGATCTTGTGATCTCCAGTCAACTAAGTTAGGTTTCCTTCACATACCCTTTTCCATGGGCTTTAGTCTCATTCCACAACTTGATTTCTAATAAATCCTCAGGTTGTTGGATCCATAACACTATCTTTGACTTTGTCTAGTCATTACAAATAACTTTGCGTATTTGAGATCAGTTGTCATGATGTGTTCTTAACTCGTAAGTTAATTTTGCCTATAGTTAATTTCTAAGACTATAACCTCAGTGGGCATCTCAATCTAGTTATAATATATGTCTTTGTATGATACGCGTATCATTTAAGGCAAACACATCTCCATTATGCACTACGACTTTTGTGTCCTCCACTTAGTCGTGTGTTTGCAATGTTAGATTTGATTACAAAATCCTTATTGCCAAAATTTTATGGTACAAATGCAAGACACCCCCACATTTAAGTGTTAACTGATAACATCTAGATGGGTAACGAAAACCATTTCTACATACCCTTATAGGGTTGTTTTTCTTAAATGGATCCTCCCCCACATTTCTTGCCATTTGATCAACATTACTGTAACTTCACTTATGACTACAGTTATACACATATGATTGAACAAGATCAACCTCATTATATCAGTAAATTCAACTCTTGTTGCATTAGCTTACATAAGCTTCCAAGCTGACCAAAGCAATACATGTTATTATTATAAGTTTGTCACTAACTTAGAATAATTCTAATTTAACATCTAGAATAAGCCTAGACAATGAGTTCTCCTCATTAGATTTTCGAACAAACTCTTCAAAAGTTACATGTATTTTCCTTATAATGAATGAAAATTCTCCCTCAACTTTGTCTATACACAAATTCTTTTTGTGTTCATACACATTTGAATGTTTAGAGTTAATTAGTCTCCATCAAGACCCATAATTAACAAAGTACAAATCTAGCATGCTTTAGACTACAATACTTTAGCATGTGAACAGAAGATGCATCATTCTGATTCTTCACAGCCCCAAGGATATCATAATATCACTTTGCAACATTCAACCCTTGTTAAGTCATAATAATGAGACTTATTCTTAATCCTAAAACATCAATATTTAGGAAAGTCTCACAAATTATTGTATATATCACATAGCTAAATTTTATCATTCAATTAAGGAACATAACGTGTTTACCTTTGATCTCCAACGTTTTACCACCGACTCATAAGTATTTAAACATAAGTCTTAATCCAAGTCACTTTGTGAACAAACTCATCGCCAACAAGATGAATGTTCCTCGTCTACAATCACTATTATGTGGAAATAAAGTCAAGTAGATCCACACTCAACAACATGGCATTCATAATTTTTCCATAAGTGATTTGCACACATCTATTGTTATTCATTAGGAGATATTTATATTTAGGATGCTCTCCATAACGAAGGTAAAATTTCCATTTCAATTGTTAGACGCATCTACGTATAAATCTCGCAAGATTTATTAAAGGTATACAATAAGATATAGTACTTTTACTTTCATATGTAGAATTCAAATTTGTGAATTTTCCAATGACTTCTAACAAAGTATTTCGACATGAATCTCGTTTATGTATTTCATCTCAATTCACTCACTACTCACTCGTGATGTGGTTACACATTTGATGTCTCGCCTTTGACTTCTAGTCAATGCAACAACTCTTAAGTTGTTTATGTCCAAGTATTTTCATGTACTATCCATTTAGAACCATATTCTTTTAAATAATGTATAATTAACGTTATAATTATTTTCCACAAAAATAATTTATACGTCATAAACATTAGTGATTTATTTCTTTGTAAAAAATGCATGTGTTATCCGAAGATATTGAACACAAAACAATATAATACATTCTAAATTAAGTCATAAGTGCCAAACACTTTTGAAATTTAATCGGTAGCATAGACGATCTGCAGACATCAAATATCAAAGTGCTTTTATCTTCAACACTTCATAATCTAACTAAAGTCTTTGCAAATAGCATGTCTTAAGGTACTCCCTTAATAAAACTCCATGCACTCGTAAGTACAAGTTTCCCATTTCATCTGGAAACTATAAACTTGGACAATCATACTTAAAACAACACCAAGTTGTTACAAAGACTACATTTAAGTAGTATACTTAAATAATTAAATTTGTTCACAACAACACCAAGTTGTTTTCCACCAAATAATATCACAAGATTATTACTTTGTTCACCATATGCTACTTCTATCAAGAGTAGCAAACCATTTGACTTATCAATGCTACGCAAAACTTTGTTTTAAAAATTATTCTAAAACATTTCCTTAGTTTTGCAATACTGTATTAATAATATCAATTAGGGTTTATGAAAACATAAATCAAAACCCAAAATATCAAATGATCTTATATTGTTTAGTCTTACTAAGCATGTATTAAATGTTTTCTAAGACACATGTTAGAAAAAAATGTTTGTATCGGATACATTGTAGAATTGAACGTTTATATAAAACGTTTTCCAAGGATAAAGTTTATACAATAAACCATTTCTCATCGTTTTTAATGCACACATATGCAACTAAATGTTTACATAAAACATTTTCATGCATTATGGCTTATACAATGTACAATCTCTAACTTTGTATTTGTGATACACTTTTTCTAACACTCATGTTAGAAAATTTAAGTCAATTTATATATAAAACATGACTATTTGGATTTAAAATCACAAATTAAAGTTGGTGATAAATCCCACACAACTACACCGTCACTTTATGGTGATTTAATTCTTGTATTCTTACTCTTGTAGTTTTTCAATTTCATCAAGTTAGGCACATAGCCTACTTTAAATACAAGAGACATGGGGTGGAGAAGAGTCTCACTTAATTAGAGATTTTGGTAGAGACATAAACTCAAATAAAAAGTAATAAATTGACATAAAACCCTACTTAAGAGTTTATCTTCCATATGTAGTAAATAATGATGATTTCATTAAATTCATATAAATAACAACACCATCACTTTATGGTGATTTAATTCTTGAAGCTAATCAAGCATTAACTAGACCTTTTATTTTCTAAACCATACAAAGCATAATATAAGTGTTTATATTCAATGCTACAACAAATTACTTATATAAAATGTTTACGTAAAATATTTCAAAGCATTTGTATTTTAACCATTTTTAAAAATCATGTTAAAATGAAAGAAATTCTAACGCGCACGTTAGAAATGTTAACATTTCCACAAAATGTTAATTCTACTTGCTATAAACACATATATAGTTCAAATAAATAAGCAATTTCCATACACACGTTAGAAAATAAACAATTAAAAAATTTCTTTCAACCTAACACTTTTCATAAACCGTTTCTAACACGCATGTTAGAAGATAAATGATTACAAAATCATTATCAAATTTAACGGTTTATCAACCATTTCTAACACTTTTATTAGAAGTAAACAATCACAAAAATCAGTATAAATCTTATCAATAAATAATTTCTAACATAATTGTTAGAAATAAATGATTACAAAAATCATTATCATACTAATCAAGAAATAGCTTCTAACAGGCTCGCTAGAAATAAATGATTACAAAAATCATTATAAGGCTTATTAGTTTATACAAAATAAGCTATTTCTAACACTAAGCCGGTCTAACGCTCGCATTAGAGAAATTTTACGTTTATAAAAAAACGTATGGTTTACACTAATAAACCCGATCGAATACAAATGTTAGAAAATTAATGATTACAAAATCGTTTCAAAAACCAAATGGTTGAACCAAAATTATTCGTTTTGTATCACGGTATAGGATTTAAGATTGCATTCAATCTCAATAAATCTAAACACCACAAGTTGTACTACATATATATTTCCCAAAACAATATTTATAAGATCATAATCTCTAAAAATATTTTTTTATTTATTTTTTTATTATAAATCTTTTAGTTGACAAAAAATCCTTATAAATAAGGTTTTAAGATTGTAGCAACAATCTCACGAATCTGTTTTAAGCTTGTAGGACATGGGTCACAATTTTATAATAAAAATTATATAAATAAATAAAAAAATTGTAAAGATACTCTCTGTACATAAGTTTGGGAAATTTTAATACCCGTACCGTGTACAAATCCATACAAAATAAATATGAAATACAACATATTTAAATAAATCCATTCAAATTGTTATCGTTGACAAGAGCTTGAGAAGCGTCTTCTTGTACAATTTCCGCTACGAGAACTTGAACCCCGTCTCCTTGTGAGATCCTTCTTAACTGCAAAAATGAACAAACTGATGTTGATGGTTGTGGCTGAGGCACGTGTTTAACACGCTTACCTTAAAACAGATTTTGCGCTTCTAATAAAGACGACGCGTCTATCTCCCAGGGTACAACACCCGAAGCAGTATATACTGCCGGAGATAGCTCACGTGCCCGAGGTTATGCTGGTAAAATTGTAGTATTTAAGCTTCTGGAACGGATAAGCATGCGATGGTGGTGGAAACGAGTAGAGAGTACTCCTCTCTATATTAATCTTCAAGTATCCTCTTTTTCAAGTATTCTTCATTTATACGTCATGTATATTTCTTCTAGTAACAAATAAGGCACATAGCCAACTAATTATTCAAGACTTGAGTGAGAGTTAAGAGTCTCAATTAATTAGAGACATGACACTCTAATAAAAACTAATCAAATGTTATCAATAAAACTCTACTCAAGAGTTTTACTAAATGAATAGTTTAATATTATTAATTTCAATGAATTAATTCCCATTCATCACATTCTAATTTAACAGAAATATTATCATCTCAAACCAACGTTACTGAAACTGAAGATTTTGTTTCACAGCGTATATGAGGCAGCAGACGTGGCATTATCACGGCTTAATCTTCGTCTTACAGAATCACTCGTTCTTGATGTGATGTATTACAGGAAAGATGTTTTGTCTTGCTTAAAGTTCTTCGATTAACTTGGGTTTCACCACTACGTTTGATGCCAGTTTCAAGATTCTTTTGAAAGCGAAGTTAATGTCGATTATGTTGGATTATTTGGATAACTACGCTATGCATATCATAAGATGAGCTATCATAACATTTTGGTGATGGGTTATGTTGTGGCGGCGCGCTCCATCTGTTTGGCCGAATGCGTTACCAGGGTGTTGATTTAGATGATTTTGCGTATCACGTGCTTTTAAACGGATTGGTAGAGGAGAATTGTTTCATTGGAGTTGCGTCGATTGTGAAACATATTAAGATGCATGGGTTTGAATCAGACGTGACTCATACGATATTGGTTAAGGGTTTTTGCAAGAAAAAAGAGTTTGATAAGGTAGAAGCGTATCGTTGTCGGGTGATAGACAGTGGAGCCAGATGAGCTAACCATGAATATCGTTTATGCTTTTTTTTGCTAGGCGGGATTGGTTGAGTAGTATGACTCTTAATTATTTAACGAACACTCTTTGCGGTGATGGAAGTGTTGTCGATGCGTACCGCGTCTTAAAGAATTCGCTCGAGCAAGGGTATTTTCTGGGAAAAATGACATTTTCGATCCTCGCTGATGCTTTATGCAAGCTGGAAAAGCTAGACATGATGAATGAGTTGTTTCTTGTAGCGTTAGAGAACAATTTTATTTTAAGAAATAGAGTTCTTAATGCCCTTTGAGGACCGGTAGAGTGGAGGATGGGTTTTTTATACACGGGGAGCTTAATCGACTTAATAATGTTACAACCCGATGTGCTTATAGTAGTTTGATAAACGGGTTTATTAAGTCGAATCGCGGAGATATTGCCATAAAAATACTAATTGAAATGCAAGAAAAAGGTCACACACCGTCCCGTAAGTTATTCACTTCGGTTATAATAAGCGTATGTGAGATGGAGAATCCCGAGAAAGAATTTCAAAAGTTGTTAGAAATACAGTTATCTCTTCGCCGATTGTGACGTTCTTAATATTTTCATTAAAGGAGTCGGTCGTGCTAAGAAACCCGACCACGCAAGACAAGTTTACGAGACAATGAAACGAAGTGGGATTAATCCGAATATGAGGTCGTTGAGATGTTATCTAACGGGTGATAAAGTATCTGATGCGCTAAATTTGTATTATAATATCATAACACAAGGAAACTAAGCAGGAAAGTATTCAACACTATGGTTGTCGGTCTTTGCAAGTCAAACAAGCCCGGACTTGCGTTGGGAGTGTTTTCGGAAGTTAGGGAGAAGGAGAAGGGTGTGAGACCGAGTCTCGAATGCTACGAAGAACTTATTTACGCTTTATGCAAACATAAAAAGTATGGAAAAATCTGTAGGATATGGGTCACAATTTTATAATAATTATATAAAAATATAAAAATTGTAAAGATACTCTATTTATATAATTTTGGGAAATTATAGTACCCATACCATGTACAAATCTATACAAAATTAAATATGAAATACAACATATTTAAATAAATCGATTCAAATCGATGTCTACAACAAGAGCCTTAACCGCGTCTTCTGTATGGTCCGTTGTGTAGTCTTCAACGAACTATTGAATCGTGTCTCCTTGTATGATCCTTTGTGTGGCCTTCAACAAGGTCTTGAACCACATCTTCTTATATAATAATCCTACAAAATGAACAAACAAGTGTTGATGGTTGTGGCTGAGGCAAGTGTTCAACACGCTTTCCTTAAAACAGATTTCGCGCCTCTACTAAAGATGACGCGTCTGTCTCCCAGGGTACAACAACCGGAGCAGTCCGTACTGCCGGAAATGGCCACGCGCCCGAGGTTACACCGGATAAAATTATAGTGTTAGAACTTGTGGAAAATAATGATATGAAGGAGATGAAATTGAGTAGATAAAACTTATCTCTCTAAGTACCCAACACATGGGTATACAAGTATCTCTTCTTTTCCAAGAACTCTCCATGAATTCATATGTTTTCTTGTATTACTTCTTTTTGTATTTTTCTAGCATTTTTTTTATTCCAAAAATGAGACACATAGCCTACTATATTTACAAGAGTTTAGAATAAGTGAAAAGTCTCACTTAATTAGTTATTTTATTAGAGACATGAACTCTAATAATAACAAATAAATTGATATAAAAACTCTACTCAAGAGTTTAATATTTAAATCACCATATGAAGAGTTTAATTAGTAATTTTAATTTTACCAAATTATAATTTCACTAAATTAATATCCATTCACACTACATAAATTTCCAACAATCCCCCACATGAATAGAGATAGTTCAAAATACAAAAAATTTCCAATGGAATCTCGATGGTTGATGTAACACCTTGTAAAATCGTGTCCAATAGTATAGTGACACGTGTCATATTTTTTTAGTCTTTTAAAGACTAATAAGGACTAAAGGTGTCAACATGCTCGAACTGGCCTCTGAGTGACCTTCTGATGTCAACATGCATAAACCGAAACCTCTGAGTGACCGTTGTCTCAACATGCTTAAACATTAGCCTCTGAGTGACCGTTGTGTCAACATGCTTAAACTTGGCCTCCGAGTGACTGTTGTATCAACATGCCCAGCCTCTGAGTGACATCGTAGTCAACATGCTTATAATGAGCCTCTGAGTGATCATTTACAAAATCCTAACTCTCATATGTCCCATTTATTGGACGAGAGGGATCAAATCTGTTAAAACGTAAAAGTTGGATAATGGAGGGGTTAAAAGTGTCAACATGTTAACTTATACCTCTAAGTGACCTTTTAACGAACCGAAAGCTCGACAATGTCCGGGCATACTCCCCGGTATGCCAAATATTGGTTACGGAGGGCTAAATATGCTATAAAAGTGTTTTAGGAGGTTTTATAAGTTGAGGGGCTAAATGTGGCAAACTTTGAAACTGACCATGGGGTGCTCGCGGGTCGCGAGAGGCATGGGCCTAGCCTCTCGCGGGGCGTGAGAGGCCTGTGTCTGCAGAAAATTTGCTTGGCCTCCACACATGTTGCCAAAAACCATTTGTTTCGAAACCATGGACTTCTAAACAACTATGTCACGTTTGAGGACACTTGTAAGCTCCCTCTAACACCCCTTAACACCTGGCATCACCTCCTTCAAGCTCTCCAACTATAAATAGGTGCAATGCTTCACCATTTGAACTTGCATCTTTCTCATTTATCACTCTATCTCCTTCCTCTGGAAGTTCCTAACTAAAAGGAGCATCCAACTTAGTTCGATTGCATCCTAGGAATCACTTGTAAGTGTTCCTTCTCTTGCATTTTCGTTTATAGGCTTTTATAGCCAAAAGTCAAGCGTTTTACAGAAAACGCCTTGACTTTAAGTTAAGACCATTATGGTCCAGCCATTCTTCGTAACGAACATAGCTAAGTGATCGTAATAAGTTGGGTGTTAGTCCCTATTAAGGTCACCTCCTAAAGATCACGTTTGCTAGACCAATTGACGGGTCAAAGTTACAATATTAAAAAGTCAAACAAGCCATTTTCGGAAATGTTATAATCTGAGCTTATATATGTTATGAAACATGTTTTGACACTGAAACAAGTTGGTAATAATTATTAGAACATGTAAGAACATGTTCGGCTCGTCAATTTCAGTTCTAGGGTCGGTTCGCAACCGAAAGTCGTAAAGTTTAAAATCTGCTTTGACTTTTGATTCTGACCCGATTTAGATTAGTTAGCTACTGATCTAAGGTTGCATTATGATCATAATTTAATGTAGCATAACCCCTTGAGGTTATATTACATGATCATAATCAGAATCTGAGTTAATGCATAACTTCCATAATTATGTTATTTTGACAAAAATGCCCTTTTTGCATAAAACAGGGTTTGATCAATAACGAACTTGAAAAAGAGTTTCCTGCTGATGTAATATTATAAGTAGGATTGGATGTCAAATCAGATTATAAACTGAGTTTACGAACAAGTCCTTGTATTTTGTCGATAAATGATGATAAAGCCCTTATGGCTCATAAAACACTTTTAATTATACCTTTTCAAAGTAAATCTTTTATCTGCTGATATGTTATATTAAATAACATATCTAAGACGTGTTAACCTGACTTAACATCAGTTCTCATTAAACATCGCACAATTCGTCATTTTACGACATAAACGCCGTTTCGGCGCATAGTATGGTTTTAAACCATATATATCAACCAAGGATTGTTACCTACTAATTTTAAAACTTATTTTTAAATGTTTTACAGTACGTATATGATATGAACCCAGAATCCCAAATAATTTATAAAACTATGGGTAAAATGACCAAAATGCCCCTTCGGAGCATAGTTTGGTAATAAATGGTAAATTACACATGTTAACATGTCCCTACTGATATTATATCATAAATTAAATATTTTTCCAGAGTACTTATCATTATAACATTAAAATATATTCAAGTTCCTTTTATAAGGCATGAAATTACCAAAACGCCCTTATGAGGCATAGTTTCGTTTTAAAACTTTAACAGGCATGAAAGTTGATATCTTACTGTTATTACAACTTATTTAAAGTATAATGGCATATAGAACTTGTCCATGACTTATCCGGTTACCCGATATCACTGATATACGTACGGTTAAGTATATGTAACTAGTTTATGGAAATTAACCGAAACGGGATTAACCTTCTCATTTAAGTCTCAAAATCCAGAATGTTTATGGTTTAACCATATTATACAAGTCAAAGTACTTGTTGTGTTTAAACTACATTCTATCCGGTCATCGCTTAATCTAGCGTATTTTACCGTTATTGATCATGTACGCTAGTCGGTCTGAGTCTATGACTGATATAAGACCGTTAGCATTTAATTGGTTAGCTTATGCCGTAATCCAGACTAGAGCCTTCCGGTAAATGTTATCTGCACTTAGTTCATTTTTTGTACGGCTGAGTTATTAAATCTTGTATTTAAACGAAGACTAGCTCAGGTAAATACTCTCAACTTATTTCCCCTATATGGGCTTGGGTTACGGTAAACTATTATCGCTTGGTCAAAAATGGGTCAATCGAATACCAGATTGTGGCTAGTAAATCCGTATATTCCATTTTAATCAGTTTTGTTTGATAACTTAAATATCGGTGGTTAACTACCGTGTCCTGGATATCCTCGGCTCATTACATTAGATAATGGCCACAACCTAAGCGCGGGTGTAGGCATACACCCGGCAAGCGCTCATGCTAAAAACTTTACCACAAGGTTAGGGATAACTCCTTAATGAGTTCTTAAGTTGTGAGTACGTTAATCATGTCTCGGTATTCGTACCAGGCCCTGTATGTATGGACAAACATGTGAATCTGTTAACAAGGTTACAGGGCTTACTTTCCCAAGTTATAAAAGATTTTGTGCCAATGTGCACTTAAAACATTTTTAAAATGTTTTCAAAATGAGTCAGTTGGGTGTATTTACCAACGAAAGCTGACGTATTTTCAAAAGACTAAGCCTGCAGGTACAATACGAAAATAGGCTGGAAGTTGCTCGGTAGTGATAAGAGGATCTTGCAAATCCTAGATCTTCCCAAAGTCTGTTATACACTTTGGAACATTTTACGATCCGCCTGTGGATCTTCTATTACGAGCCGTCTGTATATTATTTATATTTTGAACAATTGGTTTTTAATAGTAATTTTACTCCAACACTTCCATTGTGCTATGTTTAATTAACTATGATGATACCAACTTACGTCACGATATTCTCCACCCGGGCCCACCGTGTTTGAATTTGCTGGAAAAGCCGGGGTGTGACAGTTGAGTATTGCCGGATAAGTAGGTGTTCCCTTTGAACTTCCGTTGTGAAGCATACTTAGTCTCCTAGCAATTTGTAGACGTGATGTCCTTGAACAAACCCCCATTTGTGTAAACGATAATACACTTCACACAATACTCTCCTTAGCCAGGTCATCCCCTCATAGTCGTGTCCAATAATGGTCGTGGAACACTTTCTTGGTTCTGTGAGAGCTCTAGGAATTGTGCCCCTAATTCCATTCGAAGCGACCCCACTTCTCTAACATAGGTGATTCTCCTTAAATCATTAAAAGCATCGTGGTTACCATAATTACAGAAAATCATTTACCACATAATATGCTTAGCCTCACAATTTGTCACTGAATTTCTAGGAATGAACCAGGACGTATGTAAACACCCTTTATCGTTTAGGGGGTATATATAACCATATATACTAGCTTATGCATATCAGCTATACCCCCACAGTGACCACCCTTAGGCATATGAATTCATTGTCCTATTGAACTTAGATCTTGGGATCTCCAGTCAACTAAGTTAGATTTCTTTCACACACCCTTTTTCCATGGGCTTTAGTCTCATTCCACAACTTGATCTCTAATAAACCCTCAGGTTGTTGGATCCATAACACTATCTTTGACTTTGTCTAGTCATTACAAATAACTTTGCGTATTTGAGATCAGTTGTCATGATGTGTTCTTAACTCGTAAGTTAATTTTGCCTATAGTTAATTTCTAAGACTATAACCTCAGTGGGCATCTCAATCTAGTTATAATATATGTCTTTGTATGATACGCGTATCATTTAAGGCAAACACATCTCCATTATGCACTACGACTTTTGTGTCCTCCACTTAGTCGTGTGTTTGCAATGTTAGATTTGATTACAAAATCCTTATTGCCAAAATTTTATGGTACAAATGCAAGACACCCCCACATTTAAGTGTTATTGGATAACATCTAGATGGGGTAACGAAAACCATTTCTACATACCCTTATAGGGTTGTTTTTCTTAAATGGATCCTCCCCCACATGTCTTGCCATGATCAACATTTCTGTAACTTCACATATGACGACATTTATACACATATGATTGAACAAGATCAACCTCATTATGTCAGTGAATTCAACTCATATTGCATTAGCTTACATAAGCTTCTGAACTGACTAAAGCAACACATGCCATTGTCATAAGTTTGTCACCAACTTAGAATAATTCTAATTTAACATCTAGAATAAGCCTAGACAATGAGTTCTCCTCATTAGCTTTTCGAACAAAATCTTCAAAGGTTACATGTCTTTTCCTTATAATAAATTAAATTCTCCCTCAATTTGTCTATACACAAATTCTATTGTGTTCATACATATTTGAATGTTTAGAGTTAATTAGTCTCTGTTGAGACCATAATTAACCAAGTATTAGTCTAGCATGCTTTAGACTACATACTTTAGCATATGAACAGAAGATGTATCATTCTGATTCTTCACAGCCCCAAGGTATCATAATATCACTCTGCAACATTTATCCCTTGTTAAGACAAAATAATGAGACTTACTCATAATCCTAAAACATCAATATTTAGGAAGGTCTCATAAATTATTGTATATAGCACATAGCTAAATTTTATCATTCAATTAAGGAACATAACTTGTTTACCTTTGATCTCCAAGGCTTTATCATTGACTCATAAGTACTTAAACATAAGCGTTGATCCAAGTCACTTGGTGAACACACTCATCACCAACAAGATGAATGTTCCTCATTTAACATCACTATTATGTGGAAGATAGAGTCAACTAAATACACATCAACAACATGGCATTCATAATTTTGCCATAAGTGATTTGCACACATCTATTGTTATTCATTAGGAGATATGTATATTTAGGATGCTCTCCCAAACGAAGGTAAAATTTCCATATTCAAGTGGTAGACGCATCTACGTATAAATCTCGCAAGATTTATTAAAGGTATACAATAACATATAGTACTTTTACTTTTATATATTAGAATTCAAACTTATGAATTTTTCAATGACTTCTAACCAAGTATTTCGACATGAATCTCGTTTATGTATATTTCATCTCAATACACTCACTCGTGATGTGGTTGACTTTTAGTCAATGCAACAACTCTTAAGTTGTTTATGTCCAAGTATTTGCATGTACTATCCATTTAAAGCCATATTTTTTTAAACAATGGATAGTTGACGTTATAATTACTTTCCACAAAAATAATTTATACGTCATAAACATTAGTGATTTATTTCTTTGTTAAAAATCGCATGTGTTATCCGAAGATATTGAACACAAAACAATAAATACATTGGAAACTAAATCATAAGTGCCAAACACTTTTGAGATTTATACGAAAGCATAGACAATATGTAGACATCAAATATCAAAATGCTTTAATCTTCAACACTTTATAATCTGACCAAAATCTTCTCAACGACATCGTCACATGACATGCCTTGAGATACTCCCTCAATAAGACTCCATGCACTTGAAAGTACAAGTTTCTCATTTCATCTTGAAACTTTAAACTTGGACAATTCTACATAAAACAACACCAAGTTGTTACAAAGACTACATTTAAGTAGTGAACTTGAACAACTAAATCTGTTCACAACAACACCAAGTCATTTTCCACCAAATAATATCCATGAGATTGTTACTTTGTTCACCATATGCTACTTCTAGCAAGAGTAGCGAGCCGTTTGAATTATCAATACTATGAAAAACTTTGTTTTAAAAATCACTCTAAAACATTTCCCTAGTTTTGCAATATACTATATTAATAATATCAACCATTTCTCATCATTTTTAATGCATACAAAGGCAATTAAATGTTTACATAAAACATTTCTATTCATTATGGCTTATATAATGAACAATCTCTAACCTTGTATTTGTGATACACATTTTCTAACACACGTTTTAGAAAATTTAAGTCATTATATATATATATATATATATATATATATATATATATATATAATAACATGACTATTTGGATTTAGAAATCACAAATTAAAGTTAGTGTTAAAGAGAGTATCTTTACAATTTTTATATTTTTATATAATTTTTATTACAGAGTTGTGACCCATATCATACAAGCTTAAAATAGATTTCACGCCTCTACTAAAGATGAGACGTCTGTCTCCAGGGTACAACAGCCGGAGCAGTCTGTATTGTCGGAAATGGTCACGTGCCCGAGGTTACACCGGGTAAAATTATAGTGTTAGAACCTGTGGAAAATAATGATATGAAGGAGATGAAATTGAGTAGATAAAACTTATCTATCTAAGTACCCAACACATGGGTATACAAGTATCTCTTCTTTTCCAAAACTCTCCATGAATCCATATGTTTTCTTGTATTACTTCTTTTTGTATTTTTCTAGCATTTTTTTATTCCCAAAATGAGGCACATAGCCTACTATATTTACAAGAGTTGAGAATAAGTGAAAAGTCTCACTTAATTATTTATTTTATTAGAGACATAAACTCTAATACTAATAAATAAATTGACATAAAAACTCTACTCAAGAGTTTAATATTTAAATCACCATGAAGAGTTTAATTAGTAATTATAATTTTACCAAATTATAATTTCACTAAATTAATATCCATTCACACTACATAAATTTCTAACAAATTCGTGCCTCTAATCGACGATATGCTTGGTGTGGGCCGACTCCTTTCATCATTTATTGGTAACAATTTGCTTTTATATTCGATAAAGGACCCGAAGTTATATGAGACATGGGTTGACTCGAGCCCCCCGTTCGACTCGCCTGAGTCGGCTGAGTCATCTTATGGAGACTTGGCGAGCTCATTGGTTTGTTTTCCGAGCATTTTAGAGAAGACTTGGATCTTGATGACTTGGAACAAGTAGTGAGAAACTGTTTTTCACTCGATGTATACTCTTATAATATGACCTTAAGGAAACTATGTATTAAACAAGTGGATGATGCTTCTAAGTTGTTTCAAAAGATATGGCAAAAGGGATATGAACCAAATTAGTGGATGTATGAAACTATGGTGCATGGATTTTATAGAAATGGTCGGAAAACTGATTCTGAAATTTGGGTCGAGGAGATGTTACGGAGAGGGTATCAACCAAGCGAGTTTACCAAGTTGTTACTTTAAAGACGGGCATAATTGCAGAAACGGATAAAAGGTACAAATTGATTGAAATGATGAAATCCATCTGCTGAAATTTGAATTTGTTACTTTTTATTTTGTTTTTTTTTTTTTTTGTTAGTTAGATGGAATTGATTGAAATGATGAAATCACATGTGCTGAAATTTGATTTGTTACTTTTTATTTTGTTTTTTGTTAGTTAGAAGAGTATGGAACTGATGTTGTTTTGTGCATTTGAAGGCTTAATTTTGCTACGGTTTAGAAGACATTCTTATTGGCTATTTACGTCGTAAGCATTTCTGAGATGTTTCTTTTTGCAGTTACTTTGGGACCAAGAATTGTCATCTATATGCACGTGCTTTTCGGAGATAAACGTGTACCTGAAACCTGAGTAACACCAATGTGAGAAGAGAATTCGATTAGGAATTAATAGTTTAACAAAAGGTCAATCGGCGTCATCGATACATGAACATGTAGGCCTTACATTAACATATTTTTGTGTTTTCAAAGCTCTAAATTCTTCACATCGGAACACGGGTTAACTATTATGAAAAGTCAACTGTGATTTTTAGGTTCAGTCTACTTGCATTATGTGTCACTGACGCCAGTGTACACATTTCCAAAATCATATATAACAATAAGGGTGGAGAGTGTGCCTACTCGGCCACCCCTCATCGAGTATGAAACGACTAATGAGGGCAATAAGAGTGCTGGTCAAAACTGCTGGTTTAACTTATCATTATTGCAGAATGTATAACTGTTGACAAGAGTAAAACTACTAATTCCACAAACAACAATTGTTCTTACCAGTTTGTCTAGTTCTTTTTTTTGAACGGCCAACTAAAATTTTTATTATATAAAACATGCTGGTTAACATAAATGTTCACTCGACATTTTCATTTTCCGCCACTTGGCTAACCCTCTATTTTCATTTGGGATATGTATTCCAGAATAATCGTGCACCAACCCACCAAAAAGTCCCAGACTTGCTGTACCAGATTGCATCCCACAAAGCTGTCTCGTCTTGGTCTAAAGCAGCACAAATCAGGAAGTTGTATGCTTTTTGTGAGCAAGCTCCATAGCCGTAGGCAACCTGTTTTGGACTAAGTCATAAAGTTTAACTTCACATGCACCCAACCGTTCCAAGTGAAACCTAAGCCCAAATCAGGAAAAAAAAAGTTTTTTGCTCCATCAAACGTCTGACACTAAATGCCCAAAGGACTCGGGTTTCCAGATCCACCCATGATCCCCCACCCCAAATGCAAAAGAACTAACTGCTGATGTCGAAGCATTCAGTTCCGTCTGGCTGCTCGGGTCCTGTAGGTCCATCTGGAGGATCAAGATAAACCTGCTTCCGTGTTCATGCAACACACATACCAGTGCGGAATCCAAGTATGCATGCAAACCAAAGCAAAGTAGGAGACACACAGGATAACCAAAGATTCAATATCTTGATTAACTGATGAGAACTAGTAAAACAATGTTCATACAGACTCTATGCATTCACTCTGTGCTCTCAAAGTCTCAGCTTAGTATCCACTGGTCACTCGAATGAACTCTCTCACACATACACTTATTTCTATTGAGAAGGGCATGTCTGCTTATATAGTGCCAACACCAAGCAACAGTACGAAGTATGTTGCTGGTCGTACGAAACACCAAAAGACACGAAAGACATTATCCAAATAGACTCGTACGAATGAACTGGCTCTCACGAATCAATAACCTTGCTCGTACGAATCAAGCTGAAAGCTTGATTGGGTAAGCTTGATCGTACGAATGGTGTGACTCGTACAAGCAACATCTTGCTCGTACGAAGCATTCCCACTCGCACCAATTGTTTTCTTTGGAGATCGTGCC
This sequence comes from Scalesia atractyloides, assembly GCA_947069175.1. NCBI lineage: Eukaryota > Viridiplantae > Streptophyta > Magnoliopsida > Asterales > Asteraceae > Scalesia > Scalesia atractyloides. The sequence continues at coordinate 66,476,329 of CAMTDV010000020.1, read as the reverse complement.
ACAGACATGACGTACCTGAGACTCAATTGTATGCACACATGCAACTGTTGTACACAGACATTCTAATCGTCGTACTAGATCAAGATAGGAGGATATCTTGATCTGGCCGACATGACCAATCTATACAGACACAGTACATAAGGACCGTACAATTACAGACGTAACTAAGAACAAGCTACAGACACAAAAGTATATCAACAAACTCCCCCTTGGTTGTTGCTTGGTCTTTGATCTTTATTTCTTGAACTGCCTGCTGTATCAACAAACTCCCCCTTGACTGTTGCTTGGTCTTCGATCTTCATTTCTTAAATTGCCTGCTGTATCAACAAACTCCCCCTGAAGATGATCAATCCATAGTTGATTGAGGATCCAAGTCTTCATTGTTTTCCAGACTCATCAAGCCTTTCATGTTTCCTCTTGAGTGTCATTTGAGGTAACTGGATCGGTCACGATCTGCTGCACATTACAATCTACCACTGGTAGTGGAACAGAAACTTTTGGCTGCAAGGATGAGGCCGAAGCAGTAGTAATACCAAAGTCTTCAGAATCCTGATCACGTTTACGCTTGATCTCCTGTGCTTTGCATCTCTCATTCCACAGAATGTTCACTCGCTTTCTGCTCATTTCAAAGATGTCTTTAATACCATTGAAGCCTTCCACCAGTTTAGCATTACGAGAATGATACCATTCCTTCAAGTCGTTATGCTTAGTAGACAATGTTTCGGCAGATCGTTGAACAGCCGCACTACGTTCTTTCAGTCGGTTCAATTTCAATACCCCGAGAGTTATCAGCTGCTCTCATCTGTTTTAGCCGAGTTGCCCTTTCTACATCTGCAGCCTTCAGTTGCTCATTTTCTTTCCTTAACTATGCAATTACAGAATCTTGTTTTCTAACAGTCTCTTTCAAAGAATTTATCTCCAATTGTTGCTTACAGCTGTGTTTCGGTTTGAAGACATAAATTCTGAATGCTTGTTAATCTGCATTGCCGCAGCTTGCAACTGAGTTAACATAAATTCCACCTTCTCATCTTGATCCATTTCAGAGAACAAACGACTTCCTCACTTAGACTTTTGTTGATGAGTTGTGGGTTACGACTGTTGAACTGAAGAAGGAGTAGGTTGCGATTGAACTGGAGTATCTTCAGCTGAAATTCTTTCAGCTGCTGTGGTACTTGATGGTTGTGGTTCAGGAGCTGTAGCAGGTTTTGTCATTACAGGTTCAGTTTCCTCCATTGTAAAGGTAGACTGAGTTTTTGCAGCTGGTTCCTGTACAGTTTCCTGATGTGAGGTTGTAGGTTGTATGATTTCAGGTTGAGCTGATGAAGTATTCGTAGGCGAACTCCTCTGTTTCTTTCTACTCTTATCACCAACTGAAGTACCTACATCATTAGCACCACAATTACCATCAATATCACCATCATCACCATTTCCCTTTTTATGACCAAATCTATCTTTGATCATTTTCTCCAAGATAGATTCTTCATTATCAGAATCACTGTCATCATGGCGCCACTTGTCGTTTTCTGGTGCAACATAATCGTCGTTTGCCAGAAAACAGATCAATCTTCGAGGAGGTCTGCTTTCCTTGTAACGTTTTGCTGCAACACCTTTAAAGATTTTCAATGAATGTTCCATCATAACTTCTACTTTTAGAACATCATTGTCATTCTTCGAAAGATTTGGATGTTGTGTATTTAAGATCATCTGAAGAAAACGGGATACATCCAAAACTTGTTTCCACCATAACCAGTTCTCCTTCATGTTTGCGAAAATATACTTTGAAACACTGAATGGTTTGTTCAATGTCAAAACTATCATCATTCATACCAAGTCGTTATTTGCCATGTCATAACCACTTCGTCTATTGCTCAAACACTGAATTAGAACATGTAGAAAGAACTTGTTTCGAAGTGGTAACCATGCTTTGTTGATTTGTCCTACCAGAAAATCTCCGACACACTTCATACGCATCAAACATCCACGTTGACACTTCAACGCCACTGAGAATGGAGCTTCAGGATCATCACCAAGCTGCAATACTGAGTTAATGATTTCGGCAGTCACGTCTACATACAAGTTGTTTACTTTTCCATGGATGACTTCCTTCCCATTAACTTTAATGACTTTAGCCGAATCCCAAAATTCCTTGATCAACGTCTTGTACACTGTAGTCTTGTGCGGGATAGCATGATGTATCCTTGAGTTGCGCAAAAACTTCATTATACCATTGTACTCAGCGAATTTGTCTTCCGGATCCAAGTAGGCCACCATGTTATGTCTCGGCTCAAACATAATTTCCAATTCTGACTTGTCAGTCCTCTTTGTTGCTGGTTTTCTTTTATGTTCTTTTCGTTCCATTCTGTACACATAAGTCAAATAGGATAAGAACACAAAATCATCAGGGAATATACACAAAAGTTTTATTTCAAACTTTATGTATGTATGTATTCTCTGAACAAAAAAAAATACTGACGCATACGAATAACAACTTATTCGTACGAAGAACAACTCATTTTTACGAATTTCTGATTTAGAAACAATAAACTGAGTCATTTATACGGATAGATGACTCGTATGAACGATCAATTTTCCGTACGAGTGATATTTAATTCATACAAATCTAGTTTGTATAAACAGTTTCATAGAAAGTTACTTGTTTTTCTGTTAAAAGTGATTCGTTTAAAGTTTGTTGTTCTTGTCAATCATGGTTACAAGGTCAGATAATATTTAAGTTGTTCAACTTCAAAGTATGCCAAACATTTTAAGTATACCTTAAAGAACTCAAAAACAACTTGAAAGGAGGTATAAGACTGACGTGAGCAGGTGAAAGTGAAGTTCCACCACAGAACTTTATCACCTTATATACCTCATTAAAAACACTCGTGCGAACAACCTAGCTTCGTACGAAGCACTGATTTGTACAAAACTCAAAGGTCATTCGTACGAAGCATGCTGGTTCGTATGAATGATCCTTAATTCGTACGAGTCCATGTCTTTCACGAACTGGAATTTCAGTTCTTCGAGAACCTTAGGTTTTTCGCGGGACTGTTTAACAACTTTGCACATATCCACACTAATCGCAAAATTAAGTTAGGAAAAGTGCTTGTTAAAACAGATTTTGTTCTTTTGAGATGAGTTTACCGTTGTAAGAAAGTATTTTTATGAAGTTGCGAATTATCGAATGGTTTTTAGGGCGGATCTTGGTAGAAAACCTTTGAGCTTCAATTTTGGCTAATTCAAAAAGGAACTTAATTTAACAACAAAGTAAACTAAAACTAAAAAAACTATTAAACTATAAACTGTATATTTACCAGACAATATTTTTCAGAGTTTCAAGGTAAGAGAATTATACCAGCTTTTAATCTTGTCAAAAACAGGTTTTGTTAAAGCATCAAATTAAATAAAAACGTATTCTTCTATGATTATCGGTATTGTTATCCTCGTAAGATCAACTTATCAGATGTAATCATGATTAGGAGATATGATTAATGTATGATTTATACTTACTAGCCGGTGTTCAACCACTTCACAACACATTCCCTATCAAGGTATGCACGAGAGATAATCTTACCGGTGAGTATACTGCTTATCATCTGTTTTGACGTATATGATGTGAGATACTCACTTATTTTGATTGAAAACAAGCCCTGTGTGATTAAATCACTTATTGATGAGGAACCTGATTTTCAGATGCATGCAGGGCACAGGAGTAAGTTCGTGAACAGGTTAGTACCATCGTACCGACAAAGAGACGAACTTAGCTCCCGCATAAAGTTGTGATATTTTATCACTTATTTTTTGGTGAATGTGATATTTTTATCACTTATTGATGGTCGTATGCAGTTCTTACACATACGTATGGTATCATGGAAGTTCTAGACTTGCGTCACCGTTATTTTTCGGCAAAAGATTCAACCATGATACCCAGATGATAAGCCAGCATAAAGACCGCATATCTCAGAACCTCGACATACTATCAAACGAAATTTCGGTACCAAGACCATATGCCAATGAATGGTTCCCACCTGGCTTACAGTCCGTTAAGTTTATATCAACCTGCACATTTTAATCTGATTGTGAGTCTACCGATACATCATTAGTAAAGCTATTTATCAATTTTCGTTCTTTGTTCTTGACTGTTTATGAAAGATAACCAATGTATTTCATCATTTTCATCTTATCTATCAAAGAAACTCCTTTTTGATTTTTGGTTTTTCTATTGTTTTTGTATTTTTCTAAAATTTTCTCCCCCTTAAATAAAGAAGATAAGAAAAACTTAAGCTAAATGAAAAATATATTTTTGTATTTTTTGCATTTTCTCATGTTTTTGTATTTTCATGAAATATTCTCCCCCTAAAATATAAAACTAAGAGAAAATAGAAAATCTTTTTGTAATTTTTAGATTTTTAAGAAACTATTTACAAAAAAAAAAATTGCCAAAATGAATTACTCGGGTTTCACTTTGATGCCATTGACCAAAAGCAGATAGTCAAAACGAGATTTGTCAAAAGCTTTGGTAAACACGTCGGCACGTTGGTGATCGGTGTGGATTTTAACAACATTGATAAGTTTCTTTTCATAACAAGTATGAAATGATACTTAATCTCAATGTGTTTAGTCTTTGAGTGCTGTATAGGATTACGAGTGATCTGTAAAGCAACTTCGTTATCAACAAAAACAGGAGTAGTTAGAAATTCAAAACTGTAGTCCTGCATCTGTTGTTGGATCCGTAGAACCTGAGAGTAGCAACTAGAAGCCGAAATATACTCAGCCTCACAGGTTGACGTAGCTACACAAGTCTGCTTTTTACACTGCCACATGACTAGGCGATTTCCCAAGAACTGACATCCTGCTGATGTTGACTTTGCATCAATCTTGCAGCCGCCATGATCAGAATCACTGAATGCTATCAAATCAAAGTTATCATCCTTAGGGTACCATAGACCAGTGTCTGGGCGACCCTTCAAATAATGAAAGATCCTTTCCACAGCCATCAAATGAGAAACCTTCGGACTGGACTGGTAACGAGCAAGAAGACATGTTGGGTACATTATATCGGGTCTTGAAGCAGTAAGATACATGAGAGATCCGATCATTGCACGATAAAGAGATGGTTCTACATGTTCACCCATTCCGCCAGGAGTAATCCCATGATTCTGAGCTAATGGAGTTCCCAAAGGCTTTGAGTCTTCCATCTAAAATCGTTTGAGAATATCCCCAACGTACTTGGTTTGATGGATGAAAATCCCTTCCTGAGATTGTTGAACCTGCAATCCTAAAAAGAATGTCATTTCTCCCATAGTGCTCAGGTTGACGTAGCTACACAAGTCTGCTTTTTACACTGGCACATGACTAGGCGATTTCCCAAGAACTGACATCCTGCTGATGTTGACTTTGCATCAATCTTGCAGCCGCCATGATCAGAATCACTGAATGCTATCAAATCAAAGTTATCATCCTTAGGGTACCATAGACCAGTGTCTGGGCGACCCTTCAAATAACGAAAGATCCTTTCCACAGCCATCAAATGAGAAACCTTCGGACTGGACTGGTAACGAGCAAGAAGACATGTTGGGTACATTATATCGGGTCTTGAAGCAGTAAGATACATGAGCGATCCGATCATTGCACGATAAAGAGATGGTTCTACATGTTCACCCATTCCGCCAGGAGTAATCCCATGATTCTGAGCTAATGGAGTTCCCAAAGGCTTTGAGTCTTTCATCTAAAATCGTTTGAGAATATCCCCAACGTACTTGGTTTGATGGATGAAAATCCCTTCCTGAGATTGTTGAACCTACAATCCTAAAAAGAATGTCATTTCTCTCATAGTGCTCAGGTTGACGTAGCTACACAAGCCTGCTTTTTACACTGGCACATGACTAGGCGATTTCCCAAGAACTGACATCCTGCTGATGTTGACTTTGCATCAATCTTGCAGCCGCCATGATCAGAATCACTGAATGCTATCAAATCAAAGTTATCATCCTTAGGGTACCATAGACCAGTGTCTGGGCGACCCTTCAAATAACGAAAGATCCTTTCCACAGCCATCAAATGAGAAACCTTCGGACTGGACTGGTAACGAGCAAGAAGACATGTTGGGTACATTATATCGGGTCTTGAAGCAGTGAGATACACGAGCGATCCGATCATTGCACGATAAAGAGATGGTTCTACATGTTCACCCATTCCGCCAGGAGTAATCCCATGATTCTGAGCTAATGGAGTTCCCAAAGGCTTTGAGTCTTCCATCTAAAATCGTTTGAGAATATCCCCAACGTACTTGGTTTGATGGATGAAAATCCCTTCCTGAGATTGTTGAACCTGCAACCCTAAAAAGAATGTCATTTCTCCCATAGTGCTCATCTCGAACTTTTCTTGCATCACCTGCTCGAAATCTTTGCACATCTTCTCGTTTGTAGACCCAAAAATAATATCATCAACATACACCTGCACCAGCAATAAGTCCTCATTTTGTTCCTTGATGAAGAGAGTACAGTCGACCAATCCACGTCGAAAACCATTCTTCAGAGGATAGGAAGACAACGTTTCATACCAAGCCCGTGGAGCTTGATGAAGACCATATAGCGCCTTGTTGAGAAGCCAAACCTTGTCATGATGGATTGGATCTTCAAAACCAGGTGGTTGCTCAACATATACCTTTTCTTCAACCACACCATGAAGAAATGCACTTTTACATCCATTTGATAAATAGTAAACTTCTTGTGGGACGCATAAGCCAAGAAGATTCTTATGGCCTCAAGACGAGCAACTGGTGCATAAAATTCATTGTAATCAATGCCTTCGACCTGATTAAAGCCCTGAACGACCAATCTTGCTTTGTTTCTCACAACAACACCTCGGTCATCCTTCTTACATTTGTAAACCCATCGAGTACCAATCTTCTTATAGTTGTCAGGCCTGTCAACCAACTTCCAGACGCCTAACTCTGAAACTGCTGAAGTTCTTCCTGCATAGCTTCAACCCATGAGTCTTCTTTCATAGCCTCCTTCCAAGATTTTGGTTCAACTTGGCAAACATAGCAGGCAAAAGACCAATCGTTCTGTCCCCTAGATTCTCTTATTTCGAATACATGCCAGCATTCTGGTTGCTTCGAAGTTGATTCGCATCTGCACACCACTTTGGACATCTCCAATAATATTCTGCTGAGGATGGGTATTGTGGATTCGAGTTTCTGGAACATCAGGAACTCGAGAGTTTATACCCAAATTGTTGATATTCAGATCAACAGTCAAATCGAGTGCTGGATTTGATGAGGAAGTAGATGCATGACCTTCAGTCGTCCCTTGAGGTTGTATATTTGACGTTACATCTGAAATTTAAGGGACCGCACCAGAGGTTGCTTCATTTGCATCATGAAACTCATCATCTTCTGATGAAACCTTATAATCTGCAGCATCTTCGAATTCCTCATTTTGAACAAGATTGTTAACCGAAGTCGACACTTGAGGGTTAACAATAATTGGTCGAACTAATGATGAGTCAACTGTTGTATCACTTTCCAGTAACATTTGAGCCGCAGTAGATGCATCATCAAAGGTTGGCAGATTAAAGGAATCAAACAGTCCATCGTAGTCAAACATCCAAGGAGCACCCGGAGCTCTTACTGATTCTGTGTATCTCTGAACCTTGACTTCACCCCATTCTTCAATCTTCTTTGTTGAGAAATTCCACACTCTGAAATTAGGAGTAGCATATCCAAGGAAGAAACCTTCGATAGCCTTTGGACCAAATTTACCATGTGGATCAATCACAGTGCATGTAGCTCCAAAAGGTTCTAAGAAAGAAGCATCCGGTTTCCTTTTGTGTACTAACTCGAAACATGTTTTCCCGTGCCTCTTCACCGTAAGAACTCTATTCATAGTGTAACATGCAGTAGCCACAGCTTCTCCCCAAAACTGAACAGGAAGTTCTGATTATACTAAAATAGTTCTTGCTGTTTCAATTAGAGTTCTATTTTTCCTCTCAGCGACACCATTCTGTTGTGGAGTGTATCGAGAACTGTATTCATACAGAATGCCTTTAGAAGAACAGAACTCGTCCATAACGTGATTCTTGAATTCGGTGTCATTGTCGTTTGTGATTCTCCTTATCTTCAGATTGTACAGAGTTAGGATATTCTTGAGGATTTCGGGAACTTCACTCTTGAGTGCCAACATATTCACCCATGAAAATCTAGAGTAGTCATCAGCAACTACTAAACAGTAGGAATCACCAAAGGTAGTCTTGTGTTTCATAGGTCCAAAGAGGTCCATATGAAGACGTTCCAGAGGCATATTCACTGTGTTAATCTTCTTCACATGATGAGATTTTCTTGCTTGCTTTCCTTTCTTGCACGATACACATACGTCTTGAAGATGAAAGTTTTTCACTGGCACACCATTCACAAGATTGTTCTTCACCAAATAGTTCATCTTCCTCAGGTGAATGTGTCCCATTCGTCTATGCCAAGAGATTGATTCCTTCTCGGTGGCTTTCGAGACAAAACATGTGACTTGCGCAGACGTTGTAATAGCTTGGCTCATATCAAGAATTTACAAGTCTTTAATTCTTGGAGCCGATAAGAGAATCCATTCTTTGGGGATCTGGAATCCGGGTTTCAGCACATAACATCCGGTATCATCAAAATGTACCGTGAACTTCTTATCACATATTTGAGAAACGCTAAGAAGATTGTGATCAATTAGTCGCACATAATTGATCTTATCAAAACTCACAACACCATTGGAGACCATTCCCTCTCCAATGATGTATCCACCTTTATCAGCAGCAAAGGCAACATAACCACCCCGAATGCTTTTCACATCATAAAGGAGCCGTAAGTCGCCCATCATGTGCCTCGATGCTCCATTGTCAACAATCCAATGACTATTCACAGTTACTCCTGGAACACCCTGCACATTTCAAAAACCAGATCAGTTTGAGATGGGGACCCAAGCCTTAGTGGTCTTGGGTCGCCCCTTATCATCAAGAATGTGATCTCTATTTCTTGATGATTTGGAAATTGTGTTCCTCCTCTTGAACCACTACTTGTCTTTGTTTTCCAAGATTTTTGAAATTTACCAGAATTACTATTATTTACAGTTTTAACAATTTATGGTTTTATTAAATTTGAAGATCTTGGATTCCTTTCTGAAGAAGCCGGTTTTAAAGCTTTTTCAATTGCTTTTACTTGTTTACGTCTCTCTTTTTCTTCTTGTTCTTTAACAATTCTTTTGTCTTGTTTTGGAGAAACAGATCGACGTTGGCAAGTTGGTTCAGGAGTGATTCTTTCAACAAATCTTGGTTTGGCTGGATTTGTACAATTTTTGATAATGTGGCCAAATTCTCTACATTTGAAACATGTTCTCCTTTCAACAAAATTATGAGATCGTTTTTCACAGCTTGATGTTGAACTTGTGGGTCTTGAGGTACTGGGTTCATTTTCATTACACCCATTTGTGTGTTGAGTGCAATTATTTTGACTGTTTCTTTTCAAAATCTTGACTTTGTTTACAAAATCTATATTAGACTTGCCTTCAAAGGTCTCGACTTTATCAGTACCCGTAGAACTCACAAATTTAACATTTTTAAGCTTCTTCTTGTAGCGAGAGCCTTTTGTTTCAACCTTTGGTTGTGGAACTTTAGGCTTTTCAACTCGCTTCTCTTGTTTTTCTCTTGAAAATGATAATGGTTGTGATTTGGTTGGCTTTTCCTTCTCTAAAAATTTGGTTGTTGAATTTTCAAACACTTGATCTATAGAGATTGGATTTACGTTTTTAATTGGAAAATCTTTGTTAGAGTAGATTTTCTTATCTCCAACCAGAGTATACAACACATTATCTGTTTCATCTGTAGACACTTTTGTCTTGACAGATTTCTTAGGATCATTCTCTTAATTTTCAACAGGTTTAGTACCGGGAGCAGCAGAGAGTTCTACTCCTTTCCTTTTATCAAGAGATTGATCCTGATCACTTCTTATTGATTCATCATCTGATTTTTCATATTCCTCTATTTCAGATGGATATTGATAAACATCAGATGACGAGTTTTCTTGTTTGCTTGGTTCTTGTAAGGAATTGTCTAGTTTGAACCCTAATCCTGCTGCAAATTCTTCAGGATTAAGAGGTACGGAGGGTTCAAAGCAAGGCATCTCCTCTTCATCAGGCAATTTGGTATAGTTATGTTTCATCGGGGGTGGACACGACTTATACCCAATGCATTTAACATCTCCCTTTAGCTTTTGAACATCAATGATATGATCAAGCACATATCTAGAGTTAGAATAACTATCCAATTTAAGCTTGATCGCATCATGTTCGCATTTGGCGATGGCTAACTCTTTCTTTGTTTCTTCTGGGAGATTAATATAGTTATTAATTCCTATCTGTTTATTCAAAACTGTTTTTGTCAATTCAGAAAAGCTTTTCTTAAGGGTTTCTATTACATATTTAAATTCCTTTTCGTTTCGAGTTAATCCCAAGTTCGCCTCTTTGCATTTAGATAGTTCAAGAACTAACTTTTGATTATGACTGTTGATCGTTTCAAATTTTGTTTTTAATTCACCACAGTCATTGCAAACTTTAGGAGAGTCAGAATTTACCTGACTTGTAGAATCGGCAACATTCGCCATGAAGGCAGTATGACGAGGGATGGCTGCACCATTTGCAAAGAATTTCTCTGTTTCCTTCACTGTAGCTTCTGCTTTCCTCATCAGACCCACCTTTTCACCCTTCATCTTCTCAGCTTCACTCAACAACTTTCTGACCTCAGCATCACTTCCTTCTCTGATCTCTGAATAAAATCTATAACCACCCGAACTTGAGCATTCTTCATCAGAACTACCAGTATACCTTGAAGTTCATCATCATCTGAGCTATCAATGCTGTGAACGTGCTTGATTCGGTTGATGCTCTTGGCGTAACATGCAGTTCCTCCGTCACTCTCATTTCCCAATTGAACTGACCAATCGCATCCTTCATCAGATTGAACTACCAAAGCTCTGTGTGTGTTTGAAGGTCCTGATTTATTGGTATTGTTTGAGTTACTAACAGCTACTATTCTTCTATCATTGTTGACTTGAGTTGTGTTGGATGGTTGAGATTGATTTCGAAAGGGGTTGTGATTTCCTTGTTTGCTGGGCCTCGTGCACTCACGTTTGAAGTGGCCTCTTTCTCCGCAGTTGAAGCAAGTAACGGCATTTTTATCAAAACCATATTTTGTATCCTTCTTGCTCTCCAAATTGGTTCTTCCTGTTTCTGATCATGTAATCCTTTGCTCTTCTCACCGCACTGGCAAATGCCCACTTGATATCCATTAGCTCCATCTCATCTTTGTCTATCTGCTGGTAGTCTTCATTTGTCAAATTGATGTTTCCAATTTGACCAGCTACTAATCCGCAATAGGCACTGACCATGGTGTTTAGAAGTTCCATATGCTCTTGAGCTTCTACGCTTACCTTGGAAAGATGCGATGTGTCAAGTCTGACAGTGTTGGGGTTTGCAGATTGAAAGTTGTTTCCATAGAAAGCTTGTTGAGAAGCTTGCTGTGGAACTTGAGGTGCTAAATCTCTTGGTTGTGGTAAAAAGGCTTTTGGATCAAAGGCTTGTCCATAGGCTTGAGTACTTGAGCCTGCAGACTGATTTGTTTGAACAGGTTGTGGTAGAAAGGGATTCACATTTGACACAAACGCGGTTTGAAGCTTCGGTTGCTGACTTGCACTAATACCTGTATTAATACCTCCGAGGTACATCTCAGGGTTTTGTGGAACAGTGACTCTTTGTGCCTTTCGAAGTTCCTCTTCATTCTTGTTCTTCAATTTCTGCACAAATTCATAAATACTGATTGAGTCCAAAACACATGTATGTTTTAATAAGTCAATAAATTGACCCCATTTTGGCGGTAATGCATCAGCAAAGCCATCACGATTTCTTGCGGAGATGCTAACACTTTGTAAGAGTACATTTCGCTAAGAAGATGGTAAAAACGTGTGGTCATATCATTCAACGTTTCATTTTCCATGAACATAAAGCCTTCAAACTCCTTCTTAAGGAGATCATGCCGAATTTTCCTAGTTGCATCATTACCTTCTCCTCTTGCTTCCAGGGTATCCCACTGATTTTTCGTGGTCGTACTGTACACAAACTGATGATAGATATCTTTATGGAGTGCCTGTGTTAGGATAGCAAAAGCCTTTTTCTCTATATTGTAAGCCTTTTTATCGCCTTCATCTAGATTGGCTAAGGAGGTTGGATTTGATCCTGCCTCTTCGAGTGATTCTTTATACGGTGTAGTCAAACATGTCCATAGTTCTGTGTTTTGTCCAAGAACATATGTGTGGAAACGACTTTTCCAGGACGGATAATCGTTCATATGATTCAGTTTAGGTGGACGGTTATTACTCCCGGTTTCACTCTCACTCATCATAAGAGTCTGAATACTTTGGCTCTGGTTTGCTACACACGCCCATTGATTTGCAGTAATCATGACTGTATGTTGTGGCGTCAATGATTTAACCTATGAAGTTGCGGAGCTTTACGAAGAGTCCTAATTTGTGCTTGAACTACTACTCCAATCCTACGGGTTAGAAATCATTTTCTTGATTATGAAAAATTAGAAGGTTTAAAGTTTGAATTTTTGAAAATAACAGTTCCCTTTTAAAAATTCACAATTTTGAAGAAAATACCAATTTTGAAAACACAAAGCTTGAAAAGCTGAAACACGAAAAACACTTACTGAAGAAGGTTATTCATACGAACCAATGTGTCGTACGGATAAATATTCTTCGTACGAACAAGATAATTCGTACGGAGTATCTTCTTCATGCGAACCAGGTTGTTCGTGCGGATGACTAGTCTTTCGCACGAGCAACTTGGTTCTTCGTGCGGATGGGTTATTCGCACAGACTGTTTTTCACAGTGTTTCCCAGAGGAATCTTTTGCAAGGTTGGTTTGGTGAAAACTTTCCTTTTCTTGTACAGACTGGTTTTCGAAAATGGCCTATTGTCTATCCAATTTTAGTTAAAAAGACAAACATTCCATTAACTTTTACAGTTATAACAGTCAAAGTCCAAATGTCATAAAGTTGGTCAACCCTACAACACAATTCCGATGAGTTTTCCGGTGAGTCTCTTCTACAAATGTGTTCAACTTGAACAAAAGAGAATTTTAAGAATAACCATATTTTAACATGTCTCCATGTATTCTAACTAGGTTTTTATGAAAATTTTCTGGATATAACAGATTTCAACTAAGTTTTAAGTTAGTTATTTTTTCAAAACTTAAGGTTTCTGCTAGAAGTTCAAGAACACTTTAAGAAACCTTCAAACTAGCTCAGACACAACACTAAGCTTGGTTTTGAGCAAGGAAGAGAGCCAAAGCTCTAATACCACTTGTAGGTCCACCTGGAGGATCAAGATAAACCTGCTTCCTTGTTCATGTAACACACATACAAGTGTGGAATCCAAGTATGCATGCAAACTAAAGCAAAGTAGGAGACACACAGGATAACCAAAGATTCAATATCTTGATTAACTGATGAGAACTAGTACAAACAATGTTCATACAGACTCTATGCATTCACTCTGTGCTCTCAAAGTCTCAGCTTAGTATCCACTGGTCACTCGAATGAACTCTTTCACACATACACTTATTTCTACTAAGAAGGGCATGTCTGCTTATATAGTGCCAACACCAAGCAACAGTACGAAGTATGTTGTTGGTCATACGAAACACCAAAAGGCACGAAAGACATTCTCCAAATAGACTCGTACGAATGAACTGGCTCTCACGAATCAATAACCTTGCTCGTACGAATCAAGCTGAAAGCTTGATTGGGTAAGCTTGATCGTATGAATGGTGTGACTCCTACGAGCAACATCTTGCTCGTACGAAGCATTCCCACTCGCACCAAGCAGACATGACGTACCTGAGACTCAACAGTATGCACACATGCAACTGTTGTACATAGACATTCTAATCGTCGTACTAGATCAAGATGGAGGATATCTTGATCTGGCCGACACGGCCAATCTATACAGACACAAGGACCGTATAATTATAGACATAACTAAGAACAAGCTACAGACACAAAAGTGTATCAAAAGGTCCACCAGTGTTGTAATCCCGTTTTCCGAGATCCCCACATTCTTAGTCGAAACAAGTTTGGACATTTTATGGATAACGACTCCTCATAAATCCACGCATCTTTCCCCTGGGAAAATCAATCCCCAAAGATCTCAAAATCATTAGTAATTCTACCACAAGTTTCCAATGTTCTGGTGCGGAATGAAGTTCCATGTTCTTGTATTGTTATGTAGACTCTAAATCACCTTCCTCCACAAACTATCCCGATCCACTTTGAATGCCACCACCGTTTAGCTAACATGGCACGTTTAGCGACCCAAACTCCATACCCCCATATTCTTTAGGCGTCATACAATTCCTCCAAGCAACCCAATTCATTTTGTGTTGCTCCAGCGATGAACCCCAAAGGAGCTCTCTCCGAATCCTTTCCAATTGTTTTATCACTTGGCATGGCGCTCTCTACGAAGAAAAGTAGTAAGTTGGAAGGGCATTTAAAACCGGCCTAACCGGAGTTATTTGGCCTCCAAACGAAAGTGTTAAAACTTTCAATCCTAACCCGTAGACACATAAATTCAGGTTAACCTAAACACAACCCATTCTTATCCATTTTTTAATGAGACATGTTAACCGGTTATAAGCATATTTTGTAATTTGTTACATAGGTAATACTGTTGAGACCATTAACATTAGGTTTGGTATGACTATCCATATAAAAGATTTTAAAAACAAAATGGAAATAATTTATTAATTGGCAGAGTAAACAAAATGTAATGTTTTCCCTTTACTTTTTTTTACATTTTGATTTTGAGTTTTTAGCTTCTTGCTAACCCGTGTTTTGTAGAAGTTTTGGCGATTAAAAAAATAAGTTATATAAAAAGTTGTTTTTAGAAAATATTAAAAATCTGGAAAATAGATTAAAATTCCACTTGTATCTAAAAAATGGATAAGAAACAAATAAAAATAAATATCTGTGTCAAACTGAATAATTTGCCTAGTTTCGTAATCTTTTTTAGAATATTTATATTACCAATTGTTTAATATGGATATCTTTTTAAGAATATTTACGTTAGCATTATTAATATGGATCTTATCATCCATACAATGACACCTAAGCATCTTCAACCGGTTAATTCCGTCGGGTACAGCATCGTCACCGGCGGAACAAACCACTGCTACCATCACCTCCTCTCCAATTATGTGGAAATACACATGGATCCCTATAACAGTATTAATAATATCTCTACAAACTAGCTTCACGAAACCTGAGTCAACCATCTACTACTCACCTACTGTTATGAAATCTACGTGTCCTGCACCGGACCCTACCCTCAACCACCGTCCGATCATCGGAATTGTTAGTCATCCCGGCGACGGTGCTTCCGGCAGACTCAGTAATGCCACTAACGCTTCCTATATTGCTGCTTCCTATGTCAAGTTTGTCGAGTCTGCTGGTGCTAGGGTTATTCCGCTCATTTACAACGAACCGATTGCTAATCTTCAAGCTGTAATCTTTACATCCTACTGTTTTCAGACTTTGACTTAGTAGATCTGTGATTTAATTTCTGTTTGATTCATGTTATTACTAAATTGAGTATGTCTGTGTGTGTGTTTGTTTAGTCCAATAATATGTGGCCACATATGATTTATCATTCAATTGAATTAACTGATAATGTTATTTGTTTTAGCACAACTCATAGTTGTTGAAGGTGCAAGGCGCACTCAAGGTTTAAAGGGAGAGCCTTGGCCTTTGTGATTTAAAAGCGATGGCTTTTCTAAGTGAGGTGTATAGTATAAAGATACAATTTTTAGGGGTTTTAGACATGTTTTAGGCTTCTTTAGAGCTGTTTAGGTTGATTCCAGGCTTGTTTAGGGTTTGTATAATTGTTTTAGACCAGTTCAGACACTTTTTGACCAGAATCCCGACGGAACTCGGCCTGAAAAGTGCACCTGAGGGCCTGAAACTGGGGCTTTTGAAGCAAAGCGAGAAGGCTGCGCTTGGCCTGTAAAGTGGGCCTGAGCCTTGACAACAAAGACACAACTTCCAATCTATTTGTACACTTTAATTTTTCTATGTATGAAGACATGAATGTGTGTTTATTTCTAACATATTCAAAAACATTTCTTCAAATGTGTTTTGAGTTAAGTTAACTTGTGCAATTGCATTGCAGAAGCTCAGTTTGGTCAACGGAGTGCTTTTTACTGGTGGATGGTCTAAGAGTGGCCTCTACTTTGATGTTATTAAGGGAATTTTCAAGGTATCTGCACTTTCTTACACTAATACTCGCAGTTGGGCTGCAAACGAACCGAACGAACACGAACAAGGCCTTGTTCGTGCTCGTTTGTTAAGAAATATATGTGTTCGCGAGCTGTTCACGAACGCTTATCGAACAAGATTTTATGTTCGTGTTCGTTTGTTAAGGAAATAACTTGTTCGTGTTTGTTTGTTAATTTAGGCAATGAACAAAAACGAACGTTGACAAACACAAATGAGCACAAACTAATGTTCATGAACACAAATGGAAACAAACGAACACAAACAATCATTCATGAACAGAATATATAATACACCGACACTTATTAGATATTTAATTTGTCGGAATTTTGAAGTATTTAAATAAATATAAAAAATTAAAAACACTAATGAACTATCGAACACAAACGGACAAGTTACTGAACGTTCACGAACATAAACGAACGAACACGACCTTTGTTCATGTAACTAAACAAACGAAATTTCTTGTTCGTGTTCGTTTGTTTAATAAACGAACGAACACAAACGAAGTTCCCTAGCCGAACGGTCACGAACTGTTCGCCGAACGTTTGGTTCGTTTGCAGCCCTACTCGCAGTCAACAGTGAATTGGGGTATTTAATTTTCTTTGAACTTACAAAAAAGAGTGTGATCTACTAATCTCTTTGACACAACATTTAAATCTTCCAAAAATGTGCAAGTTACGACTTAGTATTTGTATGGTTACCTCATCAGAAAACAGCCTATTTGCAATTGGAAAACACAAGTCGCAACCTTTTGATTAATGGTAATGCACTTGTAACATCATTAGCTTACTTTTGCAGCAAGTCTTGAAGAAGAATGATGAAGGTGAACATTTCCCATTGCTTGCAATATGCTTAGGATTTGAACTCGTAACAATGATTATTAGCAAAGTAAGACATTTTCAGCCATGTATTACTAATTGTAAAAATTGTAAAGCCATTTTTTAAAGTCACATAAGCACTGCTTTTCACTGTTCACAACTTCACCCAATTTTGCTTGTGCTTTTTCACACGAGGTTCTTGAAAATCTCTATCATTTTAGACATAATTTGTTCATATACGATTATTAGAATTTGTTGCAATGACTAAAGTTCAGTATGCTTGAAGTTCAAAGAATGAAAAGGCTGAATGCATGTCATCGACTCTGTGGGTACTTCTTTTCCATATAGAGTACTTGATGTCTATACCTGTTTGATACAAGAGCTATTATTCACCATTTCATGATTTGGAATAAATTTGATTGAAGTAATATCCTTTTCTGTTTCGGGATAACTTTTTTTATGTCACTAGAACAATAACATCCTTGAAGACTTTAGTGCATCAGATCAAGCTTCTACACTTCAATTCATGAGGAACATTAATCTTGATGAAACATTGTTTCAAAGGTATTACATGGTCTCGTATTTTGTTG
The DNA here is from genome assembly GCA_947069175.1 of Scalesia atractyloides. Classification (NCBI taxonomy): domain Eukaryota; kingdom Viridiplantae; phylum Streptophyta; class Magnoliopsida; order Asterales; family Asteraceae; genus Scalesia; species Scalesia atractyloides. The sequence continues at coordinate 66,458,559 of CAMTDV010000020.1, read as the reverse complement.
GTTATTTTTTTCAATTCTACTATTAAGAAGATTGTGTTGTAAAAGAAAAATAAATATGTGCTGTTTTTCGTAGTATCAGCAAAGGCTGTTATGCAAAACCATAAAGCGATAATTTAATGTTTTTGTTTTCTACAGATTTCCTCCTGAGTTGATTGCAAAGTTGAGCACAGAATGTCTTGTGATGCAAAACCATAAAGTGAGTCAAACATTGTGTTTCATATTATGTTAAACGTATACGAAAATGATTTTCATACGAGCTAACGAGCCTATGTATTTGTGATTGTAACAGTATGGCATATCACCAGAAACATTTCAAGGTAATACAGAACTGTGCAGCTTCTTCAAGATCTTAACCACCAGTGCCGACCAAAATGGCAAGGTATATGTATCAACGGTTCAATCAGAAAGCTATCCCGTGACTGCTGTCCAGTGGCACCCAGAGGTATTAAGTTTACGCCTTTTCATATTCGTGATTATGTGAGAATGTGACAATCAGCTCAACATATCATTGGCATGCAATATAATAATATCTATTACTAGTTATGCACCACCATTGACGGGTCGGTCTTATAAAATGTCACGATGTAGAAAAATGCTTTCGAGTGGGGCTCATCGGAAATTCCACATTCAGACGATGCAATCCAAGTGACTCAACATGTTGCCAACTTTTTCATAAGGTATATAATTCAAATTATTTATTCGGGTTTTTCTAGCTGTTTAACAGGATTGCCGCACCTAGCTATTTCACACCCTTGTGGTGTGGCTTTTGAGCAAGGAAATATGTAATGAGAGATTGTTTATGTATTTACAGTGAGGCTAGAAAATCGCTCAACAGACCGCCTGCTGAACAAGTGCTAGCTAACCTTATCTACAATTACAGCCCCACTTACTGTGGGACCGCTGGGTAAGCTTTAGGCAAATTCGGTCGGTTGTGTTGTCCTACTTTGTATGTATATGATTGTATTATGTAAGCGTGTGATAGATTATATCATACTACTAGCACAACTCTACAAGAGAAGACAAATGTAAAACATACAATGTAGATTTCATAGTTACATTCTTATCATTTGATATCATACTGTTTCTGGGTGCAGGAAAGGATTTGATGAGGTTTACATCTTCTCCGAGACGGAAAAGATTGCACGACTTTGATTTGTTGTGTATTGTGTTGCATGTAATGTAATTGATTCAACTTTGTATCTTGAATTAATGTTATGGTAAACCGTACATATGTGTATTATTGCATGAATAATCGAAAAGAAATGTTTAGAGCTAAGCCTCTTTGGAGGTCGCCAGTTCGAAACCGAGCCGAACTGGGTTTTACCGTAATGGGTTTTCGGGCGGGCGAGTTTTCCTCGGAACTGGTGGCTTGGTGCTTGGGTATGCATCCAACTCTGACCGTCATGGAGAAGCGGACGTATTTGCTCGGTTGAGCGCATCCTAGGATGTTTATCCGATGATTTAGTTGGCAGTTAAAAAAAAAATGTTTTCACGGTTCTTTTGTTAAAAGAAAAAAAATAATGTTTTTTTTATGGTATATCTTTTTTAACATTTAATGGGGAACATACTTCGTATATCTCATCAAAGTATGGAACTTGTATGTTGCAACATTAATGGTAAACTTTTTATGCTAAAAGGTTACAGAGACAGTAAATATGTTGTATATAAATTCTTTTAATTGCAATAATATGACAATACAATCGATAAAAAAATGTAGTGAAAAACAGCACAAAAGATCTCACTAGGCTAGCAATTTGTATCACATAACACGAAAATAGTTACCATTGTCTATTTCATTTAATAAACGGGTTGTATTTTTGTGAATCAAAAGGATTGTGTTGAGATAGACATGCTAAATTAAACAAGTGATGTTTGGATAGGCACATGAGTCCGTACGCTATGTTGAATGTGCGACCGGCACTAGGCAGCTACTTGTGCAGGTGAGCCGTCGGTCGGTCCTAGAAATAGCGGTAGCGGCGCGAGGAGTTAACGACCGAACATGCTGCAACCTAGGGATCACTAGGCAGCTCTTTCGCTCTATAGGGATCGGGGGCATAGCACAATTCTTCTTGGAGGAGGGTTGGTTTGCCTGGGTGACGAAACCTGCCATAATGTACTCCTACATAGTATAGCACCGACACCCGAAGTTGAGCATACATACGACGATCTTCTGTGTGAATAGCGGGGAGGAAAGAAAGGACGGTAGATGATAATTAGAAAAGGCGTTGTGTCTGGGCGGGCGAAATGGATGAGCGAAAGGTGTCATGCCATAAAGGGTGTAATATCTCGAGTCTCATGTAAGACAACTAAATGCACCTCGAGGTGCTGCCGAGGAATTGAAGGACCTTCTTTAACACATGATAGGTAATTGAGAGATAGAGCTAGCCTATTCGTTATGGGGAATCAATGCTCCCGGCTGAATAGAGTTTATTTACGACCCCTGGTTTTCTACGACGCATATTATCATAGTTGCATTTAATGGGCAGGTTTGCCTTCCTCTCTGTCGGCCTCTTACCTTACCCCCGCTACACTTTCACTCCAAGCTACGCCTGCTGAGCAAGATGCATTCTTGTTTAGCCGTTTAATTGAAATATCGTTTTACCAACCCGATTAGTTGAACATGCCAACCTATTCATGACCTTTTAACCCATTTTTCACAGCCCCAACCCAATTTACACGCTTACAACTTTATTACTACACGTTAACCCGTTTGACACGTTTAAATGAGTGGGTGAAACAGATCGTGTGGGTATTACACGATGTTAAGCATCTACAAATTCGGTTTCATGTTTTTAACACAAACAGATACATGAATCATGCTCGAATTGAAAAACATAACCTCCCAACCAAACACGATTTACACCCTTCCCCAAATCCTATTCAAATCGTTTAATAAACCTGATAAAATTGAACCGGATGCCCTAAAAACCAGTACGTAAAGTAATCTATTTCAAACCGGTCCAGGGGAGACACGTGTACTGTTACCAGCACGTGCCAACGGAGTCTGTAGACTGCAAAAATAAATACACACCATCAATCAATCTCAAAAACGAGGGAAAAACCTAAAAAGAATAGCGTTAAAAAGAAATTGGCGGGAAATCAGGCGGATCTTTTAGGTTAGAAAAAATCAATTTGCAGGTTAGAAGGAAACTGTTGAGTCATGGATGACATCGAAACCCTAGGTATCATTGATGAAATTCAAGCACTCGTCTCCGATAAGCTTCAAGTGGTACATCTTATTCGCAATCAACTTATTAATTTCCTTAATCCTATGCCGACTCAACAGTATAACTGTCCAAAATTATTTGTTATTGTTGATGAAGTTGCACATCTCAGTTTTATTTAGGTTTCCGATTATTTGCACCTAGAAACCCTAAATAACGTTGTTATTGGTACTAGTTTGCTTAGCGGTTAAAATGTTTGTATGTATGTTTTAATTTAGGGTTGTTTTTTCTAGGTTTCTTACAAGTGGTTGAGTAGGAACTTTTTGGTGCCATCAGATACTGCTAAGAGGTGAGTTATCTTTATTTCTAAGGGGATGTTTGGGGTTCGTTGTTAACAGTGTGTGTTTGTAAGCAGTTTGTCTTAAGTGTATTTTTTAATGCATCAAGAATAACCGATTCGAATCTCAGTTTCTAAACTGCTTATCTTGGCTTTAAAAGTCGTGTCTGATGAACAAGGGCGCGTAAGGCATCCAGTAAAGCGTTTAAGTGGGGACAAAATTAGACCCATTAGGATGTGTAAAACCACCATAGGAAAATTAGACCCATTAGGATGTGTAAAACCACCATAGGGATGAAGAGATTATGGATGGTTTTATTGATTAAACGGCTAATATGTAAGACAGAAGCAACTTTTGGTTGTACATACAGCAACATCTCATGTGCGTGAAGCTTTCGTCTCGGCTTTTGGGATCTAAAACCCTTGTAGCGCCTCACGCTTTTTTAATTCAATCTGCTTATTGAAAACGTATTTAAGCAGATAAGTATAAAAAGTTTTTCTCATCCAGACACTTGAAAGTGTGGATCTGTTTCAAAAAAATGCAATAAGCTCTTTAAACAAGCAAATAACGAACATCTCGTGTCTAGTTTTCTTACACACTGATTTGTGAAATGTTGAGTGACATTCTTTTGGATTTATGCATAGGCTGCTTCAAGAGTTTGTGAAAAAGAATGGAAGTCAACTGGAAGTTATATATTCTCTGTCTGGTTGGTTGAAAAATAATCCAGAAGCTTACCATGTAAAGCTTGTTTTGGGCTCTAAACTTTCAGGTCAATTTATATGTGATTATTTTAAATTATAATGGTGGCAACAAAAAATAATTTATACTGATGTTCAAATCTTGTATCTTTTGATGCAGAAGCCAAAGAAGAGTTTAACGATGGTTGTTCAGTTCAAGTCTATAGCATCCAAGCTTGTGTTCCTAAAGATCCAGCAGTTCTTTGGAATGCTGAATTTGTACAATCAGAAGAGCTATTCAAGGAGCCTCCTAATGTTGTTAACTGCTTGCGCGATAATCGGTAAGATCAACGGTTGTAATCAAAACGTTTACTCCATATACATGTTATTCACTTTTGATCATTTTCAGGTTCTGTGGTGTTTCAAATTCATTTGTAATACGCAATGTAGAGGGAACACCTGTTAACAGCGCAGGTCCACAGTTAAAAAACGTAGTAACCCACGGACAATCAAGAACTAATCTTATCAATCAAACGTCTGTCACTTCACTTGGAAAAGAAAAGAAGATTGAGCAATCAGACACTAAACCTAATCAAGGCATAAATATTCAAAGTGGAAGTCATAAAGAACAAGCTCCTCAAAACAAAAAAAAACACAAAATGATAAAGTCTCTTCCGGCACTTCAAGCTCGTTAGCTAGTATGTGGTGCCGTGCATCTGCAAAACCGAAGCCTGAGTCTGCCTCAGTAAAAACTGATACCGTTACTCCTATTTCTAATGGTTTGTTTACTTTTACTTGTTGTTTTGAACTATATTTACTTTTAAAGTTTGTTTATATTTTTCAAGTTGAAATATGGCAGATGCTCAGGTGCGTGCTAATGAATCTGTGGAGGATGAAACTAGTGATGATGATGATGATCAACAAATGAACTTTAAAAGAGCGTCTAATGGTGAAGGAAATAATAGAAAAAGAAGGGTTGTGTTAGATTTCTTGATGAAGATGATAATGTTGAAGACGCAGTGAATCTCGCCTCACCTGATCCACCAAAAAAGCAAGTTGCTGCTCTTGATTCAAAGAAAAGTTGTAGCATTTTGGGTCTTGAAAATAAGAATTTGGATTTTGATGAACAAAAAGAAGTTAAGGACGAAAAGGCAACCGAGACTGATCCCAAGCCTTTAACTGAGAATAAACGTTCTCACGAAAATGATGTAAAACAGGAAGATAAAACGAGCGATGCTGTTAAAAATGGGACTAAAAAAAGAAAAGTTTTGAAGACGCGCATCGATGAGCGTGGAAGAGAAGGTATGGTTTCTCCAAAGTTTCCAGTCATATATATATATAAAAATTGTTTTTAACATTTTAAGAGTGGCCCTTGAAGATGTTTGTTTCTATTTTTATGAAGTATATTTTTTATTGATTTTTTTTATAGTAACTGAGGTGGTTTGGGAGGATGATGAGAAAGAAACAAGACCTGACGACAATACACGAAAAGAAAAATATGACAGTATAACCGCAAGCAATGTTGCTGTCAACAGGTAATACTACATAGTAGTTTTTGCTTTTTCAACCCGTTTAGGAATAAGAAAGGGTGTAAAAGAGATGAGTTGAGTCTGAGCTCACCTAAGCTCGTGGTCGGCTTGGTTAATTTGTGTACATTCTTAGTTATTTGTTATATATGTAATATTTTTTTTGTTGAATATTTTATGTATAGCATAATATATATTATTTTGTTATTTTTCTCATAGTTTATGTACATAATAACAATTACTATATGAACATATATTAAAATATATAAAATAAAAATTATATATATAATAGAAGTGAAGCTTGGGCTCAGAATCGTTTATTAAACAAACTTATTTTTAGGCTCGAGCTCGTTTAAGCAGGTTGATTGCCGACCTCGAGTAGCTCACGTGCAGCTTTGCTCGTTTACACCTTTAGGAATAAGTTATTCTCTAGAGGTGGTGATTTTGGCCCATTCGCTTATGAATGGGTTGGTTTTGGCTGTAATATAAGTAAAACCATGAATTTTAGCTTAAAAGGAAACGGGTAAAGTGTTGCCCAAAGTGTGTTTTGCATACATTCTCGTAAATTGCGGATAGAAAAGCCAACCCAACCCAAATATGAACTTGTTATAATTTGTTACCCGACCCACCTATATTGTCATATCTAGTATTGTCAGTTTTATTTATTTCTTTTTTCTTTTTAACTCAGGTCGGCTGCAGCAACAGCTCCGAAGAAGTCACCTGCAGTAGGTAATGCCCCGTCACATGCAACAGGCAAAGCAGGAAATAAAAAAACCAATGCGAAGGATCCTAAACAGGGCAACATCATGTCCTTTTTCAAAAAGGTTTAACAATTTCCATGAAACTACCCCTCGATTATGTATATCGCGTGTATGCTGATTAAATTTTAGTTTCAAATCTTGTCTTTTTGTGCTGTACATTTTCTTGAAGCTAGTAGTTGAGGCTTTTATGTTTGCACAAATACACAAGAAGATAAAGTTGAAAGTCTTAATTATTTTTCATAGAGTTGATGCAAATATCACAAAGTCATGCCTAAAACCTAATCAGAACAACCCTGAAAAAGTGAAGAAATAAAAGTGAACCAGGGTTGAAAAGCTATCTTGAACAAACTGATATAGCTACGACACATATTATCTGCTCCCTGTTCTTTCAACTTAGTCGTAGTAAGTTTGTTGGCTCACTCAACACATATTGCGGTATTTCATACTTTGTACCTGCAAGTATGATTAATAAAAAGCAAAATATGTTATCATATCAGGCTTCTTTGAGTTGGATTTCTGAGTCAAATGCATGTACGACCCAGATATAAGAATATGATCGTTAGTTTGGGTCGTATGTAGTTATGACCCAAAGATTTGAGTCGTATGTGTTACGACTCAGAGATATGATCATCAGTTTGGATGTGAAGGAAAAAAGAGAGGTTTAAAAATAACCTATTTCATCATAACAAAGTGTCATATCACGTTTATGAACAACCACTCCTGTACTGTCTAGAATTGTTTTAGCGAGCTCTGTATCCGACTCAGCTGCTGCATGTATTGCGTCCCAGATTTCTTTTTTGCATAATTCATATAGATATTTATTAGAATAATAAATGTTATGATCAATAATTTTGTAAATAAAACTAATATTCATACGATGAAATATTTGATTACCGCAACAAAAGCATATCCATACATTATCTCCTCGTATAGTGGTGCATATGAGTCGAGTTGAGCTCGAGCTAGGCTCGTTTCGAGCTATTTCTAGCTCAAGCTCACTCAGACTTGGCTCATTTATTATTTTATTAATTTTTATATATGCGTTTAATATATTTATATATTATTTATGATATAATATATGTATTTTTAGTTACATTTATAATAACGTTATATATAGTAGCTATTATATCAGTATACATTTAATATATTAAATAAAAATCATGAATAAAATTGTTTGTTTAGGCAAGTAAGCCTACTTTTAACAAGCTAATTTCATTTAAATTACAAGCGACTTGGCTTGTTTACATGAACATCTCTAATCTGCATAATCATTTTAAAAAGTTTATCCCAAGTACATTTTGAAGTCTACTTCCAAACTGTGTTATTAATGTTTTAGATTGAATTAGAAAACTATTAGAATAATAATCTAAATCTCAATTAAGAACTTTAAATACATTCAACTTGTTGGGACTTCATTCTATACTCGATTTCCACATAACCAAGTCTTTTATTTGAAGACATAACCGCATCAAGTGTCAATTCATACATTCACCATCGTCGAGTAAAAAAACTTTAGTTTTTTACAAGTTTACCTTTCTGTTTTTTACAAGTTTACCTTTCTTACCACCATGATGAGTTTTTACAAGTTTACCTTTCTGTTTTTTACAAGTTTACCTTTCTTACCACCATGATGAGGAGCCGTATCCCAAAACTCATCGCGCATCTGCACCAACTGGCTCCAGGTAACCGGCCGTGGGAATTCCCACGGCTTTGGCTTCTTTATACTCTTCACCGTACCTGCCATGTAAACGAGAACCGACGGTGAAGATTACTCGACACCTTGAATCAAGAAAAGATGGAAGACTTACGGTCTTGCTTATTTAGTGACGATCCAAAACAACCCATGACTTTACAGTTTAGTTTACAGTTAAGAAGATATTTTTTGTGTTCAAAGCAAATATAATATTTTCCAGAAAGATTTAAATAGTAGTGGTTGGGCAGTTTCATTAATCTTTCTCGTGATAAAAAGTTTCACCTTTAAGCATTGAGATTCATGTGATTATTGACAACTAGTTTTGATGAGATAAAATCTATCTCCAATGCCCCCATAGTACGGCTTTACCATGCATCCAAACACTCTTTCAAGTAACAACTTCACCATGCATCCAAATGCTCTTTTAAGTAACAACTTTACCATACATCCAAACACTAACTACGATTTTACCATGCATCCAAACACCCTGAGCAACAACAGCCCGGATTATAGTAATATATCTTGAACTTAGGTTAAGTCCCTGTTTGGCAATATAGGGTATTCAAAGTGCACACAGTACAAATCTTTGAAACATGGATTTAACTGTAACGAAACGAATCACCAAACGTGTTTCTCATATAACTAAACTTGGGGTCATCATAGTTGACCCGTTTTAAGTCAACGGGCTTTTGTTCTCCAGACGCGGCTTCACCTCCTTTATCTCTGGTCCGATGCTTTGTTCTTTCTTTTTGGGTTTTGGACCGAACACGACTAACCTCACCATTAGCATCATAATACTCCGCGTATTCTTCTCTATTTGAAACTCTATGCTTGTTTGGATCTTTTGCACTAGATGATGATCTGAGCTTAACGGGCTTTGTTTTTTCTGGGTATTTCTCATTCGGGTTGTGGACATGACAGGTTTCTGAAAGCGGGGTTGGAGTTCTGTGCTTTTGAACAATTGCGGGCTCGTCTTCAGGCATTATGAGATGGTCTTTTAATGGCGTGAGGCCCTTTTTAGAATTTTTGAACGGGTTGAAAGGAACAAAAATGTTACCAAAACCTTGGAGAGCAAGTTTTGATAGATCCAAAACGAGTTGACTAAAGGACGGCCATCCTGCTTCTTGTTCTTCTTTAATGGTTTCCACAGTTTGACTTTTGGTCAACTTTTCGTTGTTTGGTCTTTTATTATCACTCTCCACCTTATCCTGCCATTTACAAGCCGGATTAGCTGATAATAATTTTCTAATGCAAACACAAAATTTGCATTAAGTAAATAATAGTTAAGAAAAGGCTCAATCACTCTCACCATCTTTGTGAAATACGATGAACCATATCCTTGTTGAAGTATGCATACAAGATATCCAATCAAGATGGCACCTATTACCAAAACAAGATCTGGCAATTGCATAAAGTAAAAGTTAAGATCGTATGAGAAAGGCAAAAAGAAAATAAAAAAAAAGCCTTATAATATTTATTTTTTTGGTGAGTATGAGAACCCGCTAGAGAAACCTCATAGGTAACGAGTGGGGCCAGGTAAAGCGCAACTTACGTTGGGCATGTGGCCTTGAAGGGAGGGGTTAAGGCGGGACCTTTATTTTATTATTATTAGGTTTAGGTCACCAAAACAAGTGTCAAAGATACAGAGTAGTATATAAGATTCTCATTGTGATTCCAGGTTCAAACAGACAACTGATGCATTTAGATCTAAAGCCTAATCTACAAAAGAACTTCAACTAATAGTTGAGTCATGGACTAACCATCATGATCACAACCTATACTAGTGCACTTATCTGTAGTCAAATGCAGGCAGGTAATTTTAGATTGTTGTGTACAAACTAAAACTATGGAAGTTGAAGCAAACCTGAGGAAGAAACAGAGCTGTCATGGAAATCACAATCCTCTTGATTGAGAGAAATTTGTCGAAGAGCAGCATTTCCTCAATCAACAACTAGCAAAGAACAGGTTGGTCTCACGTAAATTACATCAAAATCAGTTGAAAACTGCGCATCTTCACTTGGCCCATCCCTGTACCCTGCTACACTTGATTTTCCTCCAGCAATTGTCGTCACACCTTTACATAAGTTTGTTCTTCGATAAAGCATTCGGTCTTAAATTAAGTAAAGATGTTATACAACACCAGCGATCTTAAAGTATGAGGTGAAGTTGATGGCAAACCTGCTTCAGTGATCTTTCTGATGGCAAGATTAGAGGTGTCGGCAACATAAACATTCCCTTTATGATCCACAGTAACCCCTTTCGGGTGATGAAAACGAGCATCATTTGGTTTTCCATCTACATGTCCAGTGTGACCCTGGAAGGACCCTGCAATTAATCTTGCCCTACTATCTGTATCAACAAATTATTATTTACAAAAAATATTGCAGCGCAATGCCAAATTATAATGATGTTTACATTGGGATAACGGGGAGTAATTCGAACAATGTTGCTATTAACGGAATCAACCGCATAAAGTTCAGCATCATCATGTGACACTCGAACGGAATAAGGCACAACCCCCAGCTGATTCCCTTCCACGACTGTTTCCACTAAATAACCATCCTCGAACTGAAGAAGAGGAGGAATATTATTCCCATCTGTATCAATCACCAAATAAAATAATCCTAAGTCACACACAACAATATTAAAACCTAACCCTCGGTTACAAGTACCTGATGCTGAAGACCACTTGAGAATGGAGGATAAGTGCTTGATCACCGGAGCTGATTAAACAGGACGGAATCATTAATACAGATACGTAAAACAAAAAACTGAATGACAGAGAGAGTACCGGTGGCAGGTGCGGCTTGAGGTTGAATCTGGAAGATGCAAATGGTGAGGATGATTGAAGAAATCAGATGCACAAGTGTTCCTCTCATCTCATCGGAGAAGAGGATGCCGGAGAGTAGGGCAATGGTGGTTGGGTCTTCTTCAATCGATCAGTGTTCAAACCCCCAAATTCAGCTTTAGCTTTAGCTTCAGCTTGGCTTGCTTTGTTGTCCACTACTAACTTCCCACTTTCCCCGTTTCTTTTTCAACTTTGTTTTCCTTTTATATCGCGGTATATCAAATAGATAAATAAAACAAGGCTGGGTCTATTTCCACGTCTTCCTTTCCACACCCGCGTTTACATGTATGAGCAGAGACTGATTTATACTTAAGGCCTGTCTGTGGGTGAAGGATGGTGCGTTTCAGGGGCCTAAGCGCATCATATACATTTCATTCTTTTTTTTTTAAATCTGCTTTTTAGTTGTAATTAATTCTCAACTTATATTAATTTGATATATGTTTAAGAATAACAAACACAATTATAAATAATAACTGATTTTATTAGATTAAAAATTTTACAATTTTAACCTATAAACTAAACGTTTGAAATTACACTGAGGTCAGAGGGCGGGTGCATTATCCTTTGATACGCGTTGATCTGATCTTGTATAAGTTGTGCCAGGGTGCTACTCTCTTTGTTCTTTTCAAAGTCAAAGATAGTTCATATATAAGGGATGGTTATCTTGAGAACGCTAAATATTGCGAGAACCGTGAGAACGAATGAGAAAACCAATCAAAACCATTTTTTAATACAATCATCATTTTAATTAAAATAGAACATCACAAAAATAAGTTACAACATCAAATAATCCATTTCTCCTTTCAAAATCACTCTTATTAGATTTTTTTTACACATGTGTAAATATAACAAACTTACACATGTGTAAATTTTGTTTATTTCTGAATTCACGCTAATTTTTTTACACTTGTCATTATTATTCGAATACATATCTAGAAATTTAATTTACACATTTAAATTTACGTGAATTCGGAAATAAAGAAAATTTACACATCGGTATAAGTTTGCCATTTACATATGTGTAAATTTGTTATATTTACACATGTGTAAAAAATCTAATAAGAGTGATTCTGAGAGATGAAAAGAATTATTTAATGTTGTAATTTCTTTTTTTATGTGTATTTTAATTAAAATGATGATTGTATTAAAAATGGTTTTGATTGATTTTTTATTCGTTCTCACGGTTCTCGCAATATTTAGCGTTCTCAAGATAATTTCTCTATATACATACAGAGAAAGAGAGAACATCAATGTGTATTAGGTATATGGCAATCATATATATGAAGCAAACTTATTTATATATATTTACGATATGAATATATACGTACAATTACACATACATTTATTTGATTGTTTATTCAATTAAAATCGTTGAAAGGTGTTCTGATCAATCAGTAAAGAGAGATGGGGTGGAAGGAGATGGTGTTTTAGAGAGAGAATGAAATTATGGGGTATTCAAACCTTTTTACACGATAGTTATTGAAATGTGAAATGAAATAAATGTCCAATTTAACAGAAAGTTTAACTGAGTTAAGGGTAAGAGATAAACAGTGTAGCATTTGGAAATACTAAGTATAAAGCTTATCAATTTTAAAGGTAAATGACACCGCCTAAAATGTGGTATAAAGATAAATGACAAAATTTGGAATTCACACTTATTATAGAGTAAACTGCCAAAATGGTCCCTAAGGTTTGGTCACCTTTACAACTTTAGTCCAAAACTCAAATGATAAAAGTGACCAAACCTAAAAGAGTATTTTGACAGTTTACTCATTATGATTTAAAGTTAGGGATTACAAGGCAAACTACAACAAAATTAGTCTCTGCGTTACTTGCGAGTATTTGATTAAACTCGAACAAAAAGTATTATTTAAAGAGTGAGTTACAAGTTTAATCCTTTATGTATATATTAAATTTCAAGCGGTGTCTTTTGTCCGTAAAATTGACGAGTTTTGTACTTATCGTTTTAAAATCTTGCATTGTATATCTTTAACCCTAACTCAGTTAAATTGACGAGCTTTGTCTGTAAAATTGACGAGTTTTGTACTCGATTCGAGCTTTATTTTCGAAGTTGCTCGGGCTCGACTCGTTTATTATCTATTAATTAGTATATTAAAGAAAATAATATAAATAATAGACCTTTTAGGCTCACGAGCTCGATAAGTGAAGCTCGGGCTCGTTTACTAAATAAGCTAATTTTTATGTTCGATATCGGCTTGTAAACAAGTTTAAATAAGTTCGGCTCGTTTACACCAAGGCTCGACGAGCCTAACGAGCTTCACATGCGAGGCTCGAGCTCGGGGCTCGATAAACAAACGAGCTTTGTTTTGAGGCTCAAGCTCAGCTCGGGCTCGATAAGGCCGGCTCGTTTCGACTTTTCTCGAGCCGATCTGAGTAGCTCGCGGCCGCTCAGCTCGTTTGCACCCCTATACAAAACGTACAAATAGAATGAATTGTAAAAAAAAACAGTGGTATTTTCGTAATTATTTACTCGTAAAGTAATTATTATTATATATATAATTTATGAACTCATTATCTACAGCGTTATCTTTGTCCTTTTATGATCTTTGTCTTTTATAAAAAAAATTATCTTTCCCTTTTATTTCTTTCTTTTTTTTTCTTTTGGTTTTTCGTTTTCTTTTCTAACATGTAACAAAACGGACGGTCTAATACTAACAGAACAACGTCAGTATCGAAATTGATATTCGTTTTTATTATTTAGATCGATGTAAAAACATCTCAGTATTTTTTTTGTCGTACCATGACTTTTTTGTTTATCTTTCGGTAAGTGTCGGTATCTTAATGAACCGAATCAATATCAAACGAATTCCTGCCATTAACATTATTTTTACTATTGCGTCTATGTCTCCATTAGAGATTGGGTCACTCCACCGCAGAGCGCGTGTGTAACCCACTAATTATCAAATTACCCTACAAATGATCTTGTAAGGTAATTTTGATCTTTTAGAGTAACTATTGGTTACACCCGCGCTCTGCGGCAGGACGGCCAAATTTTTAATTGAAATATAGACGCAATAGTAAAAATAATGTTAATTGCAGGAATTCATTTGACATTGGTTCGGTTCATTAAGATACCGATACCTACCGAAAGAAACAAAAAAAGTCATGAGACGACCAAAAAAATACCCATATGTATTTACATCGATCGAAACAATAAAACGAATATCAGTATCGGTAGTGACATTGTTGTGTCAGTATTAGACCATTCGTTTTGTTACACGTATAACACCAGGTTCGATTGAAACTTAAAAACACAAAAACCAAAAAATAGAAAAAAAGGAAAGATGATGCAAATTCGCAAAAGGCAAAAATCACTAAAAGACAAAAAATCATTGTATGGTTTATAAATTATATATATAATAATTTTGTAAAATGTTCTTATAGGATAATTTTGATCTTATAGAGTAATTTTGTTAAATATCATAATTACTCTACAAATGATCTTGTATGGTAATTTTGTTCTCGTAAGATAATTTTGTAGAGTATCATAATCATTCTACAAATGATTTTGTAGAGTAATTTTGAATTATATGTTGTTTGTAATTTTGATACAGTGTAATTTTGATAATTACCCTACGAGCAAATAATTACGAAAATGTCTTCGCGTTTTTTTTGTTTGCTTTTTCATGCCTTTCGTACGTTTTGTACGATAAGACACTTTGTACGTGAACTTAACCCTTATCATATATATATATATATATATATATATATATATATATATATATATATATATATAGGTCTGTACATAATAGTCACTAAAAAATAAATAATAAAAGTATCCTCATGTGCAAAACACATTATCATATTTAACTAATCAGGAAATGTATTTAGAAAGATGGGATTGAATAAATGTTAAGATTTATAGAAAAAGAAAAAAATAAACTAACTAGTTAATCGATTTTCAGACAAATATGTCTAATACTTTTACACAATATCGGAATCTAATAAAATAAGTTTTATAAAAACATTTTGAATTAAAACAAGCTTTTAGAAAATAAAACAAAAGTTTTGCTATTAATAGGACTCGAACCTAAGTCATTCTGTTAACCAACACACGCACATCAACCATCTATCTTTGGGGGTGTTTAAAAAGCACGGTTCGAAATTGGCTTGTTTATAAATGAGCCAGTTATCCTAAGATGTTTGGTCTAGTGGTCAAAAGGTCTGCCCTTTCTAGCAGAGACGCAGGTTCGATTCCGAATTAGGCCATTTTCGAGGGACATCTGGGTGAAGGGACGAATCGGAGCTTTAATTCCGGGTTCGAACCTAACCGGAGACGAGGGTTTGCGGATTCTCTCCGGTTCTCAAGCATCAGGGGGCACGGTCTCATGGCGGTCGAGGAGTCGATCTTGGACATAAGCCCGGGTAGGGTAGGTTCACACATGAGATTCTTTGCCGTTTAGAAAAATAATAAATGAGCCAGCTAGGCTCGACTCGATTTGTAAACGAGCTCGAGCTAGACCTGGCTCGGCTCGTGAGCTTAGCTCGAATTACGTTTATTATATATTTTATATATAAATAGAGTAACAACTTGTTTGGCTTAAGTATGTTTTGATGAAAATAAACCATGAGACTAGAGTAATATTTTCAAATTAGAAGGTGATGAAGGCTGGTTTGAGTTGATATTCCATAAACAATTGTATGAAGCTAGTTAGTGATTCATTGTAGGTTAGATGAGCCCTAGAAGAAAATTAGCTTAACCTTTACATCGTTTTTTTTTGCTCCACACTCACTCATCATTTGTTCCACGCCGCTCAGAAGATAAAAGTTAAGGGATTATCTCCCATATAAAAGAAGCAAAGACAATTTATAAAATTAATTAATTATATTTGCATATCCGGTCCTTTGGCCAAAGTAACTTTTATATTTAGCCATTTTGTTAGATTCAATGTAATTATGGCCCTTAGTCTATGAAGAGTTTCGCCTTGCTGCTTTTTAATTAGTAAAATTTATGGTTCCTCATTAGTTCGAGCTATATCGAGTCGAACCAAGCTAGCTCGAATTTTTATCGATTTGAGCCTCATATTTTAACTCGATTTAGAATTCGAGCTCGAGCCGAGCCAACTCGATATGAATTCAAGCCGAGCTCAAGCTGGGTCTGACTCGACTTGTTTACATCCCTAACCATCTGGGCTACCAGGCTCGCTGATAGGGCAACAAGTGGAGCTTGAAGTAGAGACCCCAACAACACAACACCTTAACAAATAAACAGAACCATCTGAGCTGGTTCGGATTGATGTTACCAGAGCATTATTGATATTTTTGTAACATCTACAATTATTAAACCTAATTCCCAAATCAAACCAAGCATGAACCGTAATCTTCAATTGACTAACCTACGGCTTATGTTAACATGAATGAAGAAGGGCCTTTTGATCGAGACATGTTAATAAATAAAAACCATAATATAATTTTTAACGATGAGCGATGAAAGTGGGCGGAAAAGGTTGGCCGGGGATGAAGCTTTTCCCACGACTTCAAACTTGAATTCCAGAGTGTTTGTCACAAAAATTGGGGGTGTCCGTGAATTGAATTGAGAGAAAAGGGTTCCAGAGATGTTTCTACGGTGTCAATTATACTACTTCGATTAATAGAACATTTATGTAGCGATTTGAAAAGGGTTCCAGAGATGTTTCTACGCTTTGGCCAGAAATATTTCGGGGCAGTCAAAGAGAGGCGGGTTTTGAGGATTATAAAAACATAGTTACCATTATCCACCTTGAACTTTCGATTATAGCACAATTCGAAAATAGAACTTCTATATTTGTTTTTATAAACTTTGTATTAAATTTAAAACTTTACATAACTAATAAGATTGTTATGTCTTTTGCATAAAACTTTTAACTTCCCTTTTTTTCTATAAAAGTAAATCTGGCGTTAAATTTTTATATAAATATAATATTAAAAAGTAAATATGGAGTTAAATTTTATATTAATATAATTTTAAATGAAATAAGGCTTTTATATAATTATATAATCATTAGTGAATAATAACATTTTGTAAAAATTCAAAAAATATTCTATTATTATGTTTTTGAAAGAGTTAAATGATAATTTAGTCCTTGGGCCATTTTGTTAGTTTAGTCTAAATGTTTTATTTTTCGCGTGTTGGTCCAAAAAGGTTTCACCGTTACCATTTTAGTCCACTGGGTTAACTTCATCCATTTTTTCTATTAATGAGAAGAACAATTTAGTCATTTTATATGTAATTATGTTAACTAGAAGGCCATATAAATGAGAATTGTCTTTCTTATTAACAGAAAAAATCGATGAATTTAATCTAGTGTACTAAAATGGTAACGGTGAAACCTTTTGGACTCACATGCTAAAAATGAAACATTTGGACTAAACTGGCAAAATGGCTCAAACCACAGGGACTAAAATGGCATTTAACTTTTTTTTTAAATAATATCATAGAACATTTGGAAATTTAGAATCGGATAAGGAACGGGTCAGGTTATGAATATGGATAATTAACGGATGTGACATATGATTTGATCCGCGGATAGATTTAGGGTTTTGGTGAGGTGGTAAGATAGATGGCTGGTCGGTTTGTAAATGAGGATTGAAAGGGGAGCGATGGAGGTGATTTGTGGTGGGATATTTGGTGCAGGTGGGTGGGTGGCGGGTGGTTGTGGTGGTGGTGGGTTGATGAAGGTTGGTGGGGTTTGATTTCGACGGGGGAAGGTGGCGTTGGGGATGTGTTAGTAGCGGTGGTGTTGGAGATTGAAAGGGGCGGCTGTGGAAGTGGTTTGTGGTGGGATCTTTGGTGGTAGGTGGTGGGTGGTTGTGGCAGGTGGGTGGACGGTTGGTTGCTGAGGTGGTGGTGGGTTGGTTGTAGATCTATGGGGTGGTGGGAGGTGGTGGTGGTGGGTTGATGGCGATGATGGGTGAAGACTGGTGGCGGAGAAGGAAAAAGAGTTCTAGAGAGATAATAGTAATAATAATAATAATAATAAGTAAAAATATTTTGTTTAAATTTTTAAATAATATTAAATAAATAGGTAAAAAGGCTAAACTACCCTTGGGTGATCAGACTTAACAAAAAAAAATAACTAGGTTAGAGCCAAAGGACGTAATACGCAAGAATTTGAAACATCAAGTACAAAACTCATCAACTTAGCATCAAAAGACACCGTCTGCAAAAGAGTATTAATATAAAGGATAAAACATACTATTATTGATTTCATATATAAACAATATTGAAAGTGAACCAAGTCATAAAACCATCCAACTGCAACTGAAATAGGATGCCTATAAAAATTAACACGTTTTTGTTTTTTAATGGAAAAAAATGTTGGGTCATGCATAAATGTGGTAACAACCTGTTTTTATTGACATAATGACATTCGAGTAGGATCTTTGGATAACAACTTTGATACCGATAAGTAATCTTATCTATCTTACTTAATAAATTTCATAATTAGGGGACACATGACATCCATCTAGGGCGTCATTCTTAGTATTTCTCGCCTAAAAGAGATTTTGTCTTCTACATCAAGTTCTGATTCCTATAATAAGATATTTTATCTTTATTTCTTTCGAATCTGATTATTGTGGTTCGTATCTGACTATTAGGGCCGATATATTGAACAGATATATTGAACATTGATGTTTGACATTTGATGTTTTATGTTGTTTGAATCAAGATCTTGATGTTCAGGGTTAATAACTGAGTATTAGGATTTTATTTGGAACTGTTTGGTGTAATCGGGGTTTCTGGTAAACGTGAGTAACACTTTTTTAGATAATTAAGAAGTTTAAATAAATAAAACTTTATAAAATGTTAAAATAAGTCCGTTAATCAGTATTTGGTATGTTTCTTATTAAATTAAAGAACTTATTTATACAAGTAGTATTCTGATTGGACTTTGTGAATTATATTTCACCTTAAATATGCATTGTGAAGTAAACTGGTATAGTTAGTCTGCTGATGAAATAAAGGTGTAGTATAAAGAATTAGAATTTAAAATGTAGTATAAGTAATTAGAATTTAAAACTTTAATTCTGATGTATTTACTTTTTATTTTTTTTCTCTTGACATAGAGTATTGTATATATTTTAATTAAATAGGCAGTTCTAATAATTAGATTGGAACTCATGGTTTTTTTTTTCTATGTGCACGAATCGTGATTGTGCCTAATGCATAAATGTATTCTAAGAGAGTGAGGATAAGTTACAGCATGTCATAGCCCATGGCTTTAGATTGAGGGTTTCATGAAGATGTCATGCCAACAAATGTGATCCTAATTCATAACACTGCTTTTTTATTTGTTAATGCTACAAATTTTGTTGGTCATCTTTGATTTAGTTTTACTCGGAGGCATCAGACAAGTAGACTTTGGTGAAGTTTTTCAACAGTACAATCTTATTGCACATTTGTGTGGTGAGCTAAACATGTTTTTTATTACTTGATAATTGTTTTTATTTTAGCTCTTGTGTGGATTTGCTAAGTGTAGATTGGGTTGTTTACCTCTGTAGATGTGCAAGGGACTGAAACTTCCATTCCACTCTCACCACAGTGGCTATTTTTGAAATTAACCGAACATGTATTGATATTGTTTCGGTCATATTACGACTAATTTTTTTTGTTGTTTCCAATTTCGGTTTCTATACCGAGTCCTGGTACCGTATGAATCGAATGATACCGTCCAAATTCTCCTCGCGGTAAGAAGTCGCCAACACGCAGGGGGATCACCACTAATACACACATCAACCAAAATTTTGTCTTTTCATCATGCATTTAAATAAAAACAGTGCTCTTAAAGGTAATCTTTCAAGATTATTATTATTATTATTATTTCTCTTTTGAATTGTAGTCCTTTTGCTAACGGGTCGGGTTATTTGTGCAAATCACTATTCAAGCTAATAAGCAGCTGATAGGTTTAAGGAAGCCTATTTTCTTAATTCATGAGTACCATGGTTGCTGTGTCTTTTTTTATTCATTCTATTGTCTTCATGCTGAGTACCATGATTTTTCAATGGGGGAATTGTGAAGAATGCAGTTCTACAACATGTTTAGCAGTTGACCATGGCTTGATTGATGATATTGGAGCACAGGATTACTTTGACTCTTTGTGCACACTGGGGCACTCAACTGGTGGTTTTTGCAAGGTGATGATTTCAAGGGCCACACATTTATCCACGTTTTTGTTCTCCAGGCACACACGTCACTTTTTCACTATTAGAGGCGGCAAAATGGGCTGTGTGGGTAGGTTGTGTAAGGGACTAGAACAGGTAGTTCCTTGCACTGGTTAGATGGTTGTGTTGGTTATTGTTTGTTTCTTTTGTTAAAAAAAATTTTAAGATTGGATTTATGTGGTTATCTAGCTCTGTATATAGTAGTTTGTGTGTGTTTCTTTTTTGTTACCTAATTTTGGGGATTATTATTAGTTTAAGGATTAAGTTTTTGATTGATGTCTGATGTGTTCATACGGGTTTAGGTGAAGTAGCTGTGGCATTTGGTTTTAGTGTTACATTGGATTTGAGAAGTAGTAGAGGAAGTGAAGACTAGGATGGGCAAACTGTCACAGAAAGAGAAAACATTCAGGTCTTTCAAAGTGGAAGAGGCGTATTAATAGTTCTAATAAGCAATTGAAGCCAGGTGCTCTTGCTGAATAGCAAAGCGTTGACTTCAAAGTCATGTGTATCTATATATAATTTTATCACCTTAAAAGTTTATATATAGTCCTGTGGCTTGATCTGGTCAGGGAGAATAATTGACGAAGAACACCCAAGATGCAAATCCTAATGGAGATGTCTCAGATTACGAATCCAGGCTTGAATCCCTCCCAATGGAATGGAATTGCTGGTAACCCACATTTCATCTCTACTTTAGATTAACTAATACTTAATTGTATTAAAAATGGTATATCTTGTGTACTTCCATGGGTAATTTAAAAATTACATATTGAGTATTTCATGACAGATTTTAAGGAGTCGTCTTCTGCATTTTACATGAATGTTTCTCATTTATCCAAAGATAGCTTCTACTTTAGACAAAGAAGCTGACTTCCATTAAAAAAACTGGTGTTGTTAACTTGATTTAAAGTATATTATGAAAAAAAAAGTAGTTAACACTTTTGTTTCTACCATTCTTTTGAACTTAGATTTTGTTAAGAGTTGGCACGTAAATGTGAACCGAGAACACTAAGTCTACTCAAATGATTTTTGTGGCTATATAATCAAATGAACGTAATCTGCGACTGGCAAAGTCATTCTTTGGCACGTGCCAATATTAAAGCTAGTAAAAGTAAAAAGAGACTGAACAAGAAGCTGTGAAGATTTCCCAGGTTTAATGTATCAAAATAATTGCGCCAGTTGTCATGTTATCAATTTATGTCAAATACCCGTCTTTTTGTGCTTCTCTTATATGATACCGTTTTCTTTGTGGCAATAAACTGAGAGATTAATGACTATCCATGTTCATCTTTCAGATACAGTTGGCTTTTAAAATCTTTCGGTTTTTTGGTCTGTCAACGACCTTAGAACCAGCAGGGCGCATATCAACCTCATTTGTCTAGTTACATAATATATTAATGTTAATAGTATCTCAAAGCTTTAATTTTCTTTTGCGTACAGAGATATCCCATGTATATCCCCGTTGCAGATGCACTACTACGTCAGATTGAGGCAAAAAAGAGGTTACAAGAACAGTTTGAGGTATATAGCGTTTACTCCCTTTATCCCATCAAAACAGCCTTCGTTAGACGGTATTTTAGTCATTTGACATGTGTATATAGGTACAAAAGAAACTCCAAATGAGAATAGAAGCTCAAGGATATACTTGCAAGAAAAGCCTTTGACTAGACATGAACTCATTTGGCAATCTTGAAGCAACACCAGCCGAGTTAACCAACTTCAACTTAGCGCTCTCGGATCTCATGCGAAATCTTAATGCAGAATAAAGGGAGCAAAACATCACCAAATTTAGCTTTGATAGTAAGAAAGGAACTTTTCTTTCATTTCAAATTTTATGTCAACATTGTTAAATATTATATAATTTACTTTGAATAACCTACACAATTAGTGGACTTTTAAATTTATACGATTTGCAGACAATATCAAATAACTGAATAACTGAAATATTGTTATAGTTCGTGGTCATTTAATGATATATAAAAAAAATGTGGTATTTTATCATGCAAGATCTCAAAGATAAGTTGGCTTATTTCAGTTACTTTATGTGAGGTTCATAGGTTAAAATTTTTTGTCCAAAAAATATATTTTATCTATTTTTTATTCCAAATAGCCCGATACCTAGGATGAAGATCATATGAAGAGCGCCAAACAAACCAAATTTAGAAGGTAAAGGGAATGGGTCAAACCGCTAAAATTCTATCTTTAATGGATACAACCTCCTAAATTGTTTTATTCATAGATTTAGATTATCGTTATGATGATATTGTTTATGTAGTCATAATTAAAGCATAAACATGTCATTGTGGCGACGTTAGTTTACAGTTTTGGTTCCTTTTAGAAATCTGTTTGACTAGGGCAATGTTCACTCTTCTAGGGGTCGATATTGATGAATAACAAGTTAGAAAATTTATTTATTTAATTGTTTGATTTTAGATGCTTGGGTATAGATCCTCCTCTTTTTCTTTAAATAAACTTATAGTCGATATTTGTTATTTGTATTTAGATGTCGTGTGTTAAGAAAAAGTAAAGAAAGAGTGTGCATTTGGCGTTTGCAAGATTGTTGAAATAACAAAGTGGGTTTACTGTATTTTAATAATGCGTTTTGAGGGATTGAAGATCAATATACATCAAGTATGATTCTTATAAATCTGTTCACACTTGGTATTTTTATTAGGTTATATTGTTGAAGGTTTCACTCGAATTTAGGCAGGTTATTGCAAGTTTTGATAATTTGATAAGTTATTCTTGAATTATAAATTTTGGTTAAATATGTTTTTGATTTCAAGTGGTTTGTTCAATTTGATATATATTTATTAAATTTATGTTTAATTTCAAGTTTGCTTTTTCCAACTTTACCTCGCATCTCTTGAAAGTTGTAAATGTAGCACATTCTTTATATGTTCATCTTTCCATTATATTTAGCTTGGATTATGGTTTTTTAATTGTTGGAGGTGTAACCACATGCAAATGAAGCTTAAATGTTATAAAGACATATATGTAATTCAACTATTCAGTTGAGTATGAGTACATTGATGACACAGTGAAATTGAAAATCGTGCTTTATCAAGAACATAAACATGACTTAGGGATTGTCTACAAATGGTTCGTATACAATTCGGCCACCACCTTTAGTTGGATCCATTGGTCCTCAACGGTTTGGAACAAACTATTCAATGTAGGTATGTTTCTTCTTTCTTGGTTTGGTGATTGTTATTTATATATGATTTTATAAGTATACAACTGGATAGTTATTTTGCAGTTTTGGGCTGCAGTTACACGACAAGGAGAACCATTTAAGAAGCCGGCTTCAACCAATCGACAACATCGTCCGGTGGGTCTTACTTTGTTGCCACAATCATGTTGTACATAGATTCTAACATAATTTTGTATCAAAAGATCCACAATTCGGTATTTAACCATTATGTAACCAATAAATTTTTTATTTATTCTGGTCAAACTTTCCTTATTTTAGTTATTTATAAACTTAAAATTGATTACTTGATTACTTTTATTTTACTTTTTTCAAGCATATTTTAATATATTACTAATAAATTTTTTGCTTACAATAGGTATAATGTTGTTGGATGGCATGATGTAATTCAAATCGAACATATTTCGTTAGGTGATGATTGTTTTTACAATTGGTTAAAAACGAATCCGAGTTTATTGGTTACAAAGTTTCAGTAACCAGAAAAACGTATTTCCTTCGTTAAACTTATCTTTTTTGGTTATTTTATATCTATAGTACGTTAGTTCGTTGTATTTTCATCGTGAACTTTAGATTTTCATAATAATTTTATGTTGATTAGTATAAACCCTAAAATTTTTTTATCAAAGAGTAAAAAACATATCATTTTTCAAAACCGTAAAGTTCACAGTTATTTGTACTAGTATATATAATAAATAAAAATATTTGGGCTGATATATCAGCATTAGTGCTTCTTAGGTTTCGTTTTGGAGAAAATATAATGGGTACTTTTTTTGTTCAATGAAACCCCGTTTTGCTCTAACCGATCCATATATAAACCTAAACGTCACGCTTCCTCCTCCGTTCCATTCTTTGCAAGGGTTATTGTTTCTCTGCAGACATGAATCAAAATCCATACGACGATCAGGTAAACAACATTTCTACTTTTCCATCACTACGATTATCGGATCTTGATCCTCTCTTTTTCCATTAGAAACCCTAATGGCGTTGTGGTTCAAGGCAACGACGATAGGGTGGTTCTTCATCTTTCCTTCATCGTTTTCGATTTCTTCATCTGGATTGACTAACTTATTTTCATCGATTGTGATATGTCCTTCACTAAGGCTATCGATTTGAAGACCAATCGGCCCACGTGGAAACGCAATTGAGGTGATCGATTAGAACATTACTGGTGTGTTAGCTTTTTTATAATGATTACGATTTGTGATTGATTTGTTTTTGTTTGATGTAATAAAGTATTTGTTTTTATTTGGTTTAAGGATTATCTCCGGCTCCTTTGTTTCTCAATCGATACTAGGGTTTTTCTTTTGACTGTGATCTGGATCTGAAAACTACCTGATTTTTCTTTATTTTGATGCGTAATATGTTTGAATTATACGGTCAATATGTTAATCCTCATAAACAGTGTGTTTATATAGTGATCCTTTATATTCTTTTTATATATTTTAAATTATAGATTGATCTAAAAGAATTAAGATATTTATACTTGATTATAGTGGAGATGAGAACAATCTAATCAGATTTAGATTCTCATCACTAGGGGTGTTCATCGTATTTCATGTTATTCAGTTTCAAATTTATTTGACCCAGGCCAAAATAATATCATCTTTTTTTTAATTGTATGCCATTCCTTCTTAGACTGTTTAAAGTCGGTATGTTAGTGCGGTTCTTTGATTTTGGTGTGGGTTATGATAAATAGACCAAGGGTATAGAATTAATATACCAATTTAGTCAAAAAAAGTAATGATTCGATTACTTTTAAATGTTTTTTATTGTTAAGTCAAATGATGATGAAGTCAATAGAGTAATGATTAGGTACTTTTTACATTATTTCAATCCTAAATAAAAGAATAATGATTAAGACTTTTATATATTTTTTATATTATATATTATCACCACTTTTAATTCAATATTATTAAATAAATAATCAGAGACTTAAATATAAATACGAAATTTCAAAAGTTCATTATAAATAGATAAAGATACGAGTCTATAGTAAAAAAGTAAACATGCAAATATTGAAACAATTAATCACCTAGATCGACAAAACCACTTTCACGACGACAAAGTTGGATCTATAGTTCCAAACGCCACCTATACATGGTTTCCCATCTAGCCGCAGAGATGCTAATGGTGCGAAAATTCCAATAAGGCGTGATAAAAGGCATTGGGTACGCTCCTTGTAATTCCACCATGACATAATGGTTCTCATCATTAACTAGGGCAATTGTAAGAGCTCTGTGATTTTGAATTTCTTCTGGACCCCTCCAAAACGGAAAATAGTCGTACTGCCTGATAGGCTTAAAGAATGGATGATTACCCCAAACTTATTAGCAATCAGAACACCTGCTTCAGGCATTTTCATCCAGTGTTCTTCTGGACAAGGCGACCCAACGAAACACAAGTCATGATACAATGAATTTACATCCCGAACAAAAATGTTCGTGTAGACATCATATCGATTTTGTAACTCTTCTCTCATTTGCTGTCGAATATACTCATAATATGTATCTTCATTAAGTCCGAGGCAAACAGCTAGTGCTCGAAATCCACAATTTCCATCGCCTTTAACATTTTGTATATTTGTTATGTATGGATGAAATACTTTTGGAATATCGTCCATTATATCCAAACCATCATTATGCACTTCGTTCAAATCATCATTATAAGAATGTTTGGACGACTAATTGGACTTCGTTCAAATCTATCATGTATGAAGAATGTTTGGCCGACTAATTTTGGACTTCGTTCCAGTCTATCATTTGTTCCTTGTTCAAGTCAAATGCGAATGAACTATGTCTGGCCGGCTCCTTTTTGGCACTTTCTTGTTGCGTTTTCTTCAAGCTTGGTCGTCCACGAGTTGTTTTTCTAACTTGAGGTTTCGGCTCCTTTTTGGCTTCTTGTTGTGATTTCTTCAAGCTTGGTCGTCCACGAGTTTTTTTTTGAACTTGAGGTTCCTGAATGTCGGTTTTATCTGGAACGAAAATATTTTTTAGTTTTCTTCACCAACTTTTTTTCCCATCTTTGGATTGCTTAACAAAGTTTTCTTTAAACAGTTGCAGCTCATCATCACAGCTAACATGGTAATTTTGCAAAGAGGTGAAATATCTAGCTTCCTCCAGAAAATATCAATCGCATCCAAAGAAACATATTGATCTGCATGTAAATATAAATAAAGATTATTTTATTGAAGACTTTAGAACAATAAATTCGATGCAATTATAACTATACTTACGTGAGGTTATATATTTAGACAGTTTAAGACCCATGTATAGTTAACTGTCTTTTCACTATGCATAAAGGCAAAAGCAACGGAAAATGTATTGCTGGTTGAAGTTACACCAACAATCTCAATGAAAGGCATTTTATATTGGTTTGAATTGTATGTGACATCTATAATCAACACGTGAAAGTGGTTTTGTCGATCTAGGTGATTAATTGTTTTAATATTTGCATGTTTACTTTTTTACTATAGACTCGTATCTTTATCTATTTATAATGAACTTTTGAAATTTCGTATTTATATTTAAGTCTCTTGATTATTTATTTAATAATATTGAATTAAAAGTGGTGATAATATATAATATAATTAAAAGTCTTAATCATTAT
The DNA here is from genome assembly GCA_947069175.1 of Scalesia atractyloides. NCBI lineage: Eukaryota > Viridiplantae > Streptophyta > Magnoliopsida > Asterales > Asteraceae > Scalesia > Scalesia atractyloides. Next base: position 66,431,573 of record CAMTDV010000020.1, on the reverse strand, counting down.
TCTTTTATTTAGGATTGAAATAATGTAAAAAGTACCTAATCATTACTCTATTGACTTCATCATCATTTGACTTAACAATAAAAAAACATTTAAAAGTAATCGAATCATTACTTTTTTTTGACTAAATTGGTATATTAATCCTATACCTTGGTCTATTTATCATAACCCTATAAATAAACCATGTGTTGCTTTTTACAGAGGAGTCATGGTTAAACATAACAATGTTATCCCAGATGGGCACTTTAAGAAGCATTGGCAGAACTATGTCATGACATGATTCAACCAACCCACCCGTAAGACAAGGAGACGCTAATGGTATGTTCTGAACTTATGGTGGAACTATTAGCCCACTTCGTTTTTTTATTTATCTTACTGTCGTTACCAATTTAGATCTTTTTTTTCTTCCAAATTTTCTACAGGGAATGAAGAAATTCTTAAAAGTTTGATGGTGGTATGAAGCTTTTTTATGTTTAATTTATAATGCTAGAATTACGTATCATAAAATTAGTTTGAGGTAAATTTTTATAGTCTCTTTTCACTTCAGCTACCAACAACTTCACATCTCAAGGCTCGCCAATTTGTTAATGAAGATCATACAGCCAATTGGAATTTTTTTGATTTCACTAAACTTTTTTTTGAAAAGTTTGTTGTAGAATATAACCTCTTTTTCATAATAAGAGGGCATTTGTAATTCCCTCTTTCAGTTTAGTATTAATGCAGGTTTTTTATGCATTTACTGTTTTTTGTTAATTGTATTAGGTGGACTGCAGGACAAGAATTTAGTATCCGGTGGTTTCGACCTTAGTGTATTAGGTGGACTGCAGGTCAAGAAATGCATTCTGTGGGTTAACTAGAGCCGGTAATCATTCACTATCAAGCACAAGATGAGAGTTTTGTTTTCTCATTCATAACATATTTTAATTATGTTATATATGATAAAAATCTTTTTCATATGGATGGATATAAGAAGTGAAACAAATTACTTTTTAATGTTATCTCTAAAGGACATATTAAGAGATGGTGGGTACTGCCCTGACTGCTGAATGAAATGATACCTTTTATGATGTTGATCGTTGTAAGCCTTATCAACATGATGCGCCACACACTCATGTTATCGGGCACTTGTTTTCATGGTGAAATACTTTGCCAAATTATGACCTATATGATTTTAGCATTATATGTCTGAAGAGATCTGTAATAAAATTAAAAACATTATTGATATTGTTACATACTTGAGACTTGTCATTAACTTCCAGGTTAATTTATATATGTATACAAAATAGTCAAGAAACTTCACTAAGTTGAGTTAGATAATTCCTAAGTTAAAAAAACTTCACTAAGGGGCTGTTTGTTTACCTCTTAATGAGGCTCTTAATGGTTCAGACTCTTACTGGTTCAACACTTAATGGTTAAGACTGTTTGTTTCGTGAGCAAATGTCTGAATGGTTCAGACATTTGGCTTTGAATGGTTAAGCATTATACAGAGTCTGAATGGTTAAGACCTCTAATCTGAATTGGTCAGACATTTGCCTCTGAACGATTAAGTATTATACTGGCTTTTACTGGTTCAGACCTCTTATTGGTTCAGCACTTCTTACTGCTTCAGCATTTAACCATTCAGAAGTTGCCAAACAACCCTTAAGTTGAGTTTAGACAATCAGTCGCATAAATGTAATTCACATATTTATGAGATTTTGAATTCCTTATAATTGGAATTTTTTGATCAATTGTAGCATTGGTGGTCGTATTCTGACGAAAGGCTTCCGGCTACAAGTGGCAGCCCCTGAAGCACAAAGGCAGTATCATGTGTCTGTTTAATGGTGGAAATGGAGAAGCCGGCAACCCAGACAGCCACATCAGGCAACAGAGCCGACTGATTTAGGGTTCAGCTATGTTAATCCCATAAATATTGGAAGGGTATTTGATCATGGTTCTTAGGGTTTCAGCGCATTGCCGATCATGCAACTTCAACCGATCAAAGCAGTCATTGGGGCGTTGTCATGTGTAAAGTTACAAGTATTGTTTGCTGATATCAAATGTTTTTTTTTCTTTTTAGTTCATTTAGGTGGTTGTAATTCATTTATGGATACTCAAATGACAACCTTTGGTACTTGGTATCGGTATCGAATTCCCCGTACCATTTGTTTTTAAATCGATTGGTACCCACGATTTGGCGTTTTCGGTTCTGTACGTATTACCGGAATTTACCCTTAGGTACCGGTACCGCACCGCACTGAACATTTTCGATAAATTTGGTACCAGTGGGAAATTCGGTACCGGTACTAAGTTGAATACGATGCAATTCTTATTTTTGTCTTATATATTATTCTTTAATATCAAACCAGTTGGTGGGTTTCTTCTTCTTTTGCATAGTGTTGATTCAGATATGAACGTTTTTATTGTGTCTAACTGTATCAACCATATAAAAACTTTAGTTCTCTTAGTATTAAACGAAAGCTTGATTGCTTTACTTTCCGATGCAAATTAGTGAATTTAAGATTAATGATAGTTAAAATTGTTTATTTATTGAGGTTAATGCGAATATTGTTTGATTTCCCATGTTTGCTTGGTCTGTGTTTATTGTTTTTAACCAGAGCCCCAATTTGATTTTTTTAGTTTCATGTGCAGTGATGAATTTGAGTGTAATGATTTAAATATTAATCATTTAAGCCCCTCAACGTAACAACATGTATAACAAACCAAAAACCCAACAGTTGCAACGACTTAAATATTAATAACAACCGAGCTCATATATGATATAAGCCCAATCACACTTACTGAGTAACGGTTTATGATACCACTTACACATTACCAGGAGCCCAAATCATAACATAAATAACCCAATACCATATGAATGATAGACTATAACTATTTTAACATTCCCCCTTCATTCCTTGGTTCAAACAAGTCAATTAATCCTAGTTTTTCACAAACATGTTCATGCTGAGTTACACTAAAACCTTTTGTAAACACATCAGCTAGTTGACTTTCAGAGTTAACTTTTTCTGGTCCCCAATCAGAATCAGTATAGCAAGACAAATATGAACTAACACTTTTCTTTAACATAAGACCCCTACCGGGCTTAATTTTAAATACCTTAACAACCTTAAGGCAATTTTGAGATGAACATCTAAAGGACTATGCATGAATTGACTCAAATACTACACTGTATAACTAATATCAGGTCTTGTTAAGGACAAGTATATTAATTTTCCTATCATATTCTGATAACTAGTAATTTCATTTAACTTTTCTATACAAACCTCAGTTTTTGAGTTAATAACATGACTCAGTTCTATAGGAGTGTTAACAGGTTTACATCCTAGATATCCAAACTCAATTAACAATTCCAAACAATACTTCGTTTGACTCAGACACACCCCAGTTTTACTATGCAACACTTCCAAACCCTGAAAATATTTAAGTGTTCCCATATCCTTGATTTGAAACGTATCACTTAGCAATGTTTTTTGCTTCGCAATTTCAAGGTTATTATTCCCAGTAATTACTATATCATCAACATACACCAACAGAATAATAAACACAATTTCCTTTGAGAATGTAACCAGAGAGTGATCACACACACTTTGCACAAAACCAACACTTTGTAATACAATTGTAAGTTTTTCATTCCACTTCCTAAGGGCCTGTTTTAATCCATACAAGGACTTAACAAGTTTACAAACTTTATTCTCATGTTTAGAATAATACCCTTCACGATGTGTTATTTACACATCTTTAGTAATAGACCCATACATGAAAGTGTTGTGAACATCAATTTGAAACAAAGACCAACCATTTTGGCCAACAATACTCAACACACATCTAACAGTTACCATCTTAACAACCGAAGAAAAAGTTTCTCCAAAATCTATTCCTTCACATTGATTATACCCCTTTGCTACTAACCTAGCTTTATACCTTTCAACTTCACCATTAGCCTTATATTTTATTTTATATATCCATTTACAACCTATAGATTTTCTATCTTTGGGTAAATCAACAAGTTCCGAAGTTCTATTCCTATATAAAGCTTCCATTTCAAGATTCATGGCTTCAATCCACTTAGAATCTTTAGAAGCTTCACTATAAGAACTTGGTTCAACATACTTGTTTAAACTACTAGTAAAACACAAATCTTCAGCAAAAAAACATGCATAACTAACAACTTTCTCTATACGATATCTAACATTATTATTCAACACAAATCACCAAAATGTTTTGGTAAAGAAGTAACTCTAGAAGATCTCCTAAGACCAGATAGGGTCCCCTTAGATGGGTTGATCTCATCAGCTGACACTTAGTGTCCTCTACCCTCCTAGACTCCACTCTATTACTACTTTCCACACTAGGCCCTAAGTTTTGACTAGATTCAGTCGGTCTATGAGTGACAGATGTAGAGGGACCTGGTTGCTGATCATCACTGTAAGTGTCATGAGATACAGCTGTAGCCTCTTCATCATTGGGGATGTGAGAAACCTCAGGTATAAATGTTTCTTACAAGTAAAAGAAAAATTAATATGATTTAAATTCTTATCAACAAACACAATATCATTAATGAGTTTAGACTTGAAAGGATAAACATGTTCATAAAATTTCACATCCCTAGAAAAAAAGATCTTCTTCTCATCAAGACTCCACAATTTGCAACCCCTTTTAACATTAGAATACCCAATCAGTACACACTTATCAGCATGATAAGCAAACTTATCAGATTCATTTAACACTATACTAAAGCATAAACACCCAAAGTTTCTCAAATGTGATAAGGAGGGTTTAAAACTAACATAAGTTCATACGGACTTTTACCTACTAGCACAGAAGACGGAAGCCTGTTAATTAAATAAACTGCAGTTAGCACACAATCACTCCAAAATCTCAGTGGTAGATCACCCTGGAACATCAAGGCTCTGGCTATATTTAGAAGGTGCCTATGTTTTCGTTCAACTACACCATTATGCTGTGGTGTATATGAATAGGAAGTCTGATGTATGATACCTTTATTATTGCAAAATATACTCATTTGATTATTAACAAACTTAGTACCATTATCACTACGAAAAACTTTAATCTTCTTTTTTAAACTGAGTTAGAATAAGCTCATAAAAAACTTTTAGATTTTCAAAAACTTCCATCTTGTTTTTAAGCAGATAACGCCAAACAGATCTCGAGTAATCATCAACCATAGTTAAAAAAAATACTTATACCCTTCATAACTAGTAACTCTATAAGGACCCCATAAGTCTAAGTGTATCAAATCTCGAACACTCTTAGACTTATGCTAACTTAAAGGAAAAGGTACCCTAACTTGTTTAGACTTATGACATATTTCACAAGTACCATGTTCAATTGAATTAATTCCCAAACTACCTTTTAAAATAGGTAGAACTTGATCTGAAGGGTGACCTAACCTACTGTGTAACATATTATACTTTAAAATACTATTAAAACACATATTTACAGAATTACCATTTCTACCAACAAAGTATAGACCGTTATACTAACTACCAATCACCAGGATTTTCTTTGATCTCAAATCCTGTAAAATGCAATTATTCTTATTAAATAACACAGTAATTCCATTGTCTTTAGCAAGTTTATGAACTGATAACAGCTTTACATTATAGTCAGGTACATAAAACACATTTTTTCGAATTACATCATTAATTCATTTTAACTCTCCAATTTTTAACACTCTTACACTTGTTCCACTAGGGTGACTGACAGTTAAACCACACTCAGACACATCCACACATTAAACATATCCTTATCAGTTTTAATCACATGTTGATTAGCACAAGAATCAAAATCCAGTTATATTCAGGTTCAAAACCACACTACTGGAACAACAAACAAAACTAATGACACAATTAGACATGTTAGACAACTCACCTCCCATATTCGACTTTAACTGCTCTCCCCCAGTCTTTTCACCAACTAAACTTAACAACTTAGTTATTTGCTCAAAAGTAAAAGGTAAAGCAGAAGCAACTGAACTAGAGGAAGCAACAGACAAACCAGATTATTATTATTATTATTATTGTTATTTATTATTATTATTACCACTCTTAGCAATCTGTCCTACATTTCTTTTCTTCATCCCTAGAGATACCCAATTATCTCAAAACAATGATCAACTGTATGTCCTAACATATTGTAATGAGTGCAGTTCAAAATTGGATTAGTCTTTGTGTTAAACACAAAAGACACACTATGCCCTTTAGACCCACTACTAGCTATCCTATAAGACTCTTCTCTAGAAAGAATAGAGAAAGCAACTTTGACAGATGGAAATGGCTCTCTGGTTAATAAGTTTGTTCTTACAGGTTGATACACATCATCAAGGCCATAAGAAACTACATTAATTTGATTAAAGTTGAAAATCATTATCGTGTTTAGCTGCCTGACAAGAACATGAAGGCAGATGCACCTGTAACGCCTCGCTTTTCATACTTTCCTTAATTAGAAAGTATAGTCGTATTTCTATTTTTGGAAACTTGTATTCGTCTTTCTTTTCCCAGTTGTGTAATCTGAGACTTGAATCGTAATAAAATTCACACTTATTTTACTGATACGTGTTATACACGCTTGCATACATACAATCATTTTGATACTTGTTATACATGCTTACATACATACAATCGTTTAAACCGATACTTGTTTTACGTGCAAAAGACTTATACAATCACATTCGATACTCAATCATACTTATATGCATTATATGCTTAAAATGTGTGCAAAAACGACAAGTTAAACTAAGTTTAAGGACTAAAAATGTCAAAAGTCAAAGAAGATTCTGGAATAACCCATCTCGCGCCCCACAACCGAACCCTTGTTACACTCTCGCGGCCCTCCAGGCCTCTAGCGGCCCGCGACCGAGTCTTCTTTACCTTCTCGCGGCCCGTGAGAGGGGCATAATCCGAAGAAAGTGTTTCTTGTCCATGGATTGGTCCATTTTGTGTTTGTTTCATTTAATACCCCCAACTAACAACCTTCAAATTCCATCTATAAATACCCATCTCCTTCTCCTCTCAAATCACACCTCAAACATTTCTTCTCTTCTCTGAAAGATCAAGGCTTTCAAAAAGTGAGTTCTAACTCACCCTCACCTCTCTCCTTTAATCTTTTCCTTCTTAACACTTGAATCACCTTTGGAATGTTTCCATAGGTTTTCTATGGAAAACCAACTTGGAACATCACCATGTTTGAGTTTCCAAGTGTAAGAACCTTTTGTTTTAATAGGGTTTCAACCCATAAGTGTTGTATCCTTCCAAGCTTGTTCTTGAAACAAGACTTGAGTTGGTAGTGTGTGATTACTTGGAAGCCTTGGCTATCCTACCTTCAACCTACCACCTCACTTGATGATTTTGTTTACTTTGTTTGTCTTTTACCTTCATGTTTAACTTATTCATGACCATCGTTGTCGCCCTTATGACGACTTGTGTATTGGTGAACTATAAGAAAGAGGTTAAAAGGAAGGTTATCCACATACCTCCATGCATGACTTCTATGAACTTCCATGATGTTTATGATCTACTTATTATGTATACTATATAATATACAATATATATATATACACACACACACACACATTAACCGAACTCTTGATTGTAATCATATGATTATCTGTCATGGTACTAGGTTATATCACCTAAGTACTTAATCTCTTGTTACGATTCTAAAGGGTATCCTAACCCATGAAAACATATCAACCCAAATGGGTATTATAGTGTCAAGAACGAGTATTAAGTCTAGATGATTATTTTCTCGTATACATACTTTAGCGTATTTAAAGTTCCTAATCCTCCGTTGTCGTTCGTATACTTACCAACCTACGTATTCCTCTTGTAGGATAACTCGGTGCCCTATCCACCAAAATCTCCCAACACTTTACGGAAATACCAAGTGGAAGCTTGCAAAACCGTGAGTACACCCGAACACCCTTTTTACGCTTTACACTTTTGGGTGCAATATGTTAACCTATCAAAAATACACGCAATCCCACTTACACTTTTATGCAAACACACAAACAATCCATCATACATACTATAGTTATGTAATACATGATTCGTATACTTGTAACATTCTTATGTGATGCTATTTGTCATTAACTTTGTCTAAAGCCTCCCCCTTAACATATATAACGCTATAGGAGTAACGCACCGTCCGCAATCTAGAGGTCATGTTAATTTTTATTCTATTTTTGCGGTACACGCGAGGGTTGACTTATAGATGCATGCCATGTTTACATGAATCTTGTATGCTAGCTTAACATGTGGATTCATTTAAACCTTTTTGTACTTATGCTATATCAAACTTGTGTACTTGCCAATACTTGTTGTATTGAACTATACTTTTAACATGTTGCAGGTTAAAGATGTTGATCATGATAGAACTTAGTAGGGACGGCTTAGAAACATACGTAGAATGCTAGGATATATGTTGTGGAACTGACTGTATTTGACATTTCATGTTGTACTTGAAAATTTTGTTATAAAATGAAACGGGTTGACTAAATTATTATCGCAAATAGTGTTATGATGCCTTAAGCAATCTATTTCGTCTCACTCTGATGTTTCCGCTATCGGTTGGGGTGTGACAGCACCATTGCGTAAAACTGCTTCTACATTGTTGTCAGTTTGTTAATACTCAGCAACACTACTGCCATTTTGAGAAATACCGTTTATCTTTTTATAAAGATCATACACCATAGAGCCATCTACCTTATCAAAAGACTCTTTCAAATCTGTCCAAACCTCAGAGGCAAGTTTTGAAAAAACGTGCCCCAAGAATAACTCCTCAGATATAGAATTTAATAGCCAAGTAATAGACACAGAGTTACACCTATCCCACTGACTAGCAAGAAACATCATCATCTTGGGATTTCTCACATTTACCATCAATGTAACTATATTTATTCTTAGCTTCTAAAGCAAGTCTCATGGCATTAGACCAGACATAATAATTTTTTAGTACCTTTTAACTTGATATTTACTATAGTTAATGCACTAGAATTACTAGGATGCAGATATAATGGATCACCTATATCCAGTTTACTAATGAGAGTAGTAGAAGTGCTAGTATCATCCATAATAACATAAAAAAAAAACAATACAGAATACCAGAAACAATTAAAACACAATAACATAAAACCCACTAGACAGACACATTGCAACTAGAACCAAATAAGACTCGATCAAGGCCGGTCCGACTAGCCCGGTAACAAGAATTCCTAGACACAATGCAAGTGATACTGAAAATAAAGAAAGGTCAGAAAGATCTCACAAAGAGCGTATAACTCCAAGCTAAATTAGATAGGTTAGTTTGCCCTGTAATCTTCTAGGATTACAGAGACTAACGCAGATCTGAGCAAAAGATCATCAAGAAGTAAATAAACCCTAAGTTAGGGTTTCGTCTCCAACAATAACCAGCACACCTCCAAACTAACAGATCTAAGCAGATCTGCCACCACTAATCGTTTCCAAGATCAGAAACCCTAGATAAACACAACAAACAATCAATCAGATAATAATAACATATCAGAAATAATGGATCGATCATCAACAAGAGCCAAGAAGCTCTGATACCATGTTAAAAACATGATATGACGATTAAACTCAAACAAACAGAAGAAATAGCGACAAAAACAGATGATAAAATCTTATTAAACCAACCCAAAACTATTTCCCCCCAAATACCCAAAGATCTTAAAAAACCAACCCAAAACTATTGCCCCCCAAATACCCAAAGATCTTACAAACTGTAAGATGTGTAACAATATAACAGATACAGAAATCTCAACAGATGATCATCAACACAAACACAAGATCAATCTCTCTAAAATACAGATGAGAAATGATGATAGTCTTTAACAAATCAACAAACCCTAACGACTAAGTACGGAGAAAAAGTGAGAGTGATAACAAAGGGGATAATGACTGAATAATCAGTCGATACCCCTTTTATACAAGCATCTTCTTAAGTTACACTTCAGTCTAAAAGTATGAACCAAGATGATCGAGTCCTGGCAAGTTTCATATAAGCCCCTCATCATAACAACCTGTGTAACAATAAACCCAACAATTGCAACAACTTACATATTAACAACTAAGCCCATATATGATACAAGCCCAATCACACTTACTGAGCAACGATCCATGATACAACTTATACATTACAAGGAGCCCAAATCATAACATAAATAACCCAATACCATATGAATGATAGACTATAACCATATTTTAACAGTTTTGTAACTCAAGCGACAATAAAAGCTGGATTCCAGAAAAGTATACCCAAATTGAGGTCATATCACATGTAAAAAAACAAAACCAAAAGAAAATCACAAATTATTTCCTTACTTATAACTAAAATATACAAAGTATTTGATTACATATATGTGTGTGCTGTTCATGTATAAAACATATATATACATATATATATATACATATATATATATATATATATATATATATATACATATATATATATATATATATATAATATATATATATATATATATATCTTCTGCACATAGAAATACAAGGCAAGCTAATTGCCAATACCGGGACTAGGTGTAGACCTCAAAATCCGGTCAATACGAGCAAGATGAATCGAAAAGAGCTTTTCACTTAGAGCAGACTGGGACATAATGGTACCCTCTATAATCGATCCCTTCTTCTCATTTAACGACTTCCTTGCAACTAAACATGGCGCTCCGCATACCAAGATTGCAATTACAACAAGAGTGATTATGGTTACACGAGCCATGTAATGGCTGAATTATATATGTTCGATCCTTTGAATGGATAGTTTAAAGAACCTGTTAATTATGTGAGTTCTTGGCTTTTGTTGAATGAAGTTATACATTGCATGCTTATGTATTTTATACAGTTAGGTGGGGGGTTGTCTAAGTCAAAGCTTTGGACTTTGGAAGTTATATAATAAAGTTATACACTGGATGCTCAGGTGGGTAGGTCCATATGAACTAAGCTGCCGGCAAGATGCTCCAATTTTGAGATTTTATTGTTTTCCAACACTCTTGGGACCAGGGGCGGACCTAGAGTGATAAAAGGGGTAACCTACGTTGCCTCTTATTTTGAAAAAGTTTAACGTTTTTTTCGATTTCGTTACCCCTTTTCATTGAAAGGTTACCCCTATGCGGATTTTCTAGATCCGCCACTGCTTGGGACGTGGGATTCAAGAACTAGTAGAATACCTGTTATGTTTAACGACAAATTTAGATTACTGGCGGACCATTGGAGTATCGTCGTGCCACTAGCAGAACCACCCGATCATATCCATCTCCACTAGGCATAATGCCTATACACAAATTCAGGAGGAAACATAATAAATATGAGAAAACCCCTTTGTGGAAATCGAACTCAAAACCTCTAAATCTCAAAGCCTTAATCTACTCCCAAAATGCCACTATGTTATAAATAAGCATGTGAAGTAGAATACATGTAATGATGTAAACATATGACGTACTAACATACAAGCGTTTGAAGCCCATGGGTAAGATAGATGAACCAAACTGCCAAAGCTAAAGGGGTAAATTTTGTGGGACAAACATAATCATCTACAGTTACTTCAGTTGGTCTACACGCAATACAATGTAGACTTTATTGTTGGTGTTTAAGTAAATGTACACTACTTGAGGTGGGAAACTTAAAAGGTGGAAACTCTTTAAGTGTCACCAATTATTTTCTTTTCTCTAGTAATATTGAATATGGCCAAACTCATGTATAATTACTTGCTTATAACAACCTAAAGATTGTGAGTTGGATCTTAGCTTAGGATATTGATATTGACTAAGTTTCATTAATCATATGTGGTTTAGGTTGCGGACGCACATGGTAATTCACATCTAAAAAAGTTGTGTATGTATTATATAATAATATTTGATCATTCTTTTGATTTTGTTATTACATACCTGAGAATTGCATTTGAGTGCACTGATCATCGAACAACAGTATTACCAATATAAAAAAGTGTTAAAGATACTACTAGTTTGGGGCATTATAGAAATTTTTTAATGAGTATGAGAAATATCATTATGAAAAATGTAAAAGTTGACCAAGGATAATGTTAATGGAATCGGAGATTATCAAAAGGGATAATCTTTTTATAGTGTTATGGAGGTTAAATGATAGACGACAAACCAATTAGACAAAAGTAGGCAATGAAATTAGTCAAACGTTATAATAAGTTTAGTTACTTGTTTTAATAGAACTTATAATTACAAGGGGTAGGGGTGCTCCACTAGTAATTGAATTCCATTACTCAAGTCATAACAACATCCAATCACCATAAGTCACGTAATCGAGTCAAATTCCATCACTAGTGATGGATTTTAATGGAAATATTCATCACTAGTGATGGTTTTTTTTAAATTATAAATTAACAATAAAACAATAAAATTTTAAATTATAAATTTCATTTAAATAAAAAACAATATTTCTAGACTTACAACTTAAAAATAAACTTATAAAAATAAAAAGATACATAAACAAAACCTATTCTTCGTCCGAATCCGGAAACTCCAAACCTAAAGAACTTACAAGTTCAATTAAATCATATCTCAATCGAAAGAGAAGTTCTTCATTGCGCAATTCTTGTTGGACATTTTCGGGAACGGGAGCTTGTGTGTGAGAATCCAGCACCAATCTGGAGATATTGCACGTCCATCTTCTTTAATTAGCATATTCTGCAATATGATACATGCATATACTATGCTATGGATTGTATTTTTATTCATCGCATGGACCGGTTGATTTAGTATCCCCCATCTACCCTTTAAAACACCAAAAACCCTCTCAACATCTTTTCTTGTCGATTCTTGCAACTTCTTGAATGTCTTTTCTTAAACCTTGACAGGAAATGAATGAGCTTTCACAAAAACAGACCATGATGGGTAGATACCATCCACAAGAAGAAAGCCTCGTCTGTAATATCTTTCGTTAATCATAAAAAGACAGAAAGGTGCGGTACCATATGTTACGGTTTGAAACAACGCTGATGTGTACAAAACATTGATGTCGTTGTTTGAACCAGGAACACAAAATACGAATGCCAAATCCATAAATCATTCGACGCCACCGCTTCATGTATGATGGTTGGTCTTTTGACGTCACCCCTAACATACGCTCCTCGCAACTCTCTTGGACAATTTCTCCATTCGATATGTGTACAATCGATGCTACTGAGCATCCCTGGAAAATGCCATATAGCCTCATGTGCGGCATAAATACGTGCGATGTCGTGTCTTGTCGGTTTACATAGAAACTCTTTGGCATACAATTTAATGATCGCGTTCAAAAGAATTGCAAATATTCACGCAAAGTTCTGTCTGACATTGCTAAGTATTCATCAAATTGACCGGGAGGGTTACCTATCGCTAGTTCGCGAATGGTGGATGTGCATTTTTGTATCGGCGTGAAACTTTGTTTGCCCCTCTCGTCGTAACGTTCTTGAAACCATTCTTCGCTTGCTTCGATGTCTCCTACAATCTTTAAAAGTAAATCTTTTGGTAAACGAAACCGATATCTAAACTTTTCAGCATTGTAGACCAGATTCTCCACAAAATAACCCTTTATTAACACTTTGTTGGCATGTATACGATCATGATCCATCATTTTCTTCTTTGGACGGCTCAACCTTCAAGTTCGTTATACACCTTCTCGAAAAATTCAAGTGTGTCATTGTCGGAAGACGTATCGCTATCGGTGTCCGTCGGAAAGGAATTCGTAGGAGATTCCATTTTTAAAATTAGAAGATAGAGAATCAAGATGTATTTTTGTGAGTTAAAAGATTGTAATTTTTATTGGTTAAAGAATGTAGAATGTGTATATATATAGATTTAGATGGTTTATTTTTAAAAAAGTTGTATTATATATATATATATATATAATGGTCATCAAACGGTCCAATTTTTAATATATAACGTGTGATGATGACGACGCATCGTCAAGTCCATGCGTTGCGGAAACCACTAGCTGCGGTGTATCACACGGTAAAATGCGTGGTTCTGACTTGACAACAGAGTGCCCCGGTCCCCTAATGGTTGGCTTATATTTGAGATAACCACTCACTCAGGAATATTTAATGAAAAGTATACATGTTTGTTTTATATATAACAAAAATAATTAAATATCAACAAAAACAATATATAGAAGAATTTAATGCCGGGATATCTTCCTATATCAGGATATAGATGATTATTTTTTTCAACCGGCGTATAGACAATAGTGATAAGCCATGGATAGTTCTCATTTGAATGGTGTTTGAATTTGTTTTTTTCTAATAAAAGTATTTTGATCATTTATCAGTTTGTACGTGAATTTTGTTGGTAGAGTATTAGTAACTGATTAAACAACCTCATTGATCGGTAGAATCTCAGGTAAATTATTGATCGACTTCTTCTTCATTGACTATCGAACAATTGATTATGGCTTTTCTTCGTTGACATTGTGTAATCAGCCCAATGCGATATCGGTTTGTAATTTGTTATTTGTTTGTTGTTGGGCGCATAGCCCTCTTTTGTCTTTGCCAACGTTTTGGGTTTAGGGTTTTTAAACCCTAACCCATCATCAGTTTTTTCTTTATCTCTGTCTCTCCCTTCTCCTCTTGGTTCTGGTGTAATCTCCAGGGATCGAAGGTAGGTGTTGGTTTATTTTCGTTGTTTGTGGTTGTTTGACTTTGTTTTTGGTTGATTATTGTGGTTGAATGGTTTGGTTATTTTTCGGCTATGGCGTTATCTCTTTTAGGTTTTGAAACGCTGATGAAGCGGAGACCTAGTTGTTTTATTTGCTTGGTTATATGGTAAACGTCTATTGGTTAAGATGTTTGTTAATATGTTTTCCCATTTGTTGGTTTACGCTTGGTTTCTACATGTTGTAGTCGTCAACCTTTGATTTTTAGAATGCGATGAAGCCAACATTTCGGTTGTTCTTTTTTCTGTACTGAAGAGTCAACGAGGATGATGTTAGGATCTGAGTTTGATACTTGCAAACAAATACTGATAAGCACAATATAATTCACAAGTAGAGAGATATTATCAGAAACTGTTTTTCAATTGATTCAGTTGATTTAAATGATTCCAAGTTTTATAGAAATGATTCCATAATCTCTCCCTCAACCGATCCCTCACTAGAACTATTCGTACAAAATAGAATGGGTGAAGTGATAAAATAGATATCTATCATGTGAGATCTATTTATACTAAGTACTAAAACTCTGTTCGTGATAGTGTAGGTCCCCCAGTCCTTATGGATCTTGACAGAATCGTCTATCTAATCTAGAGTGCGAATCCCCTAGATCAGATTTCACAAAAAACACAAGAACAGAACAAGAATTCCTTTCAACAGTCTTCTATTGATTATCTAATACAAAGTGTTTACAACCCATTCAAGACTCTCTTTCTAAAACTCTAAAGCAATTCTCTCTGCAACTGAACAATAGAACCAGTAACCTAAACCCTAATGCAAACCTCCCTATATATAGAGATAGATATGCACATGGGCTAGGGTTTCCTACATGGACTGCTAACTGGGTTTAAGGCCCAATTCGCCTACCATGCACTATTCTATGTCTAGTTCAGCCCAATTACTTCTAATGCACTAATACAAAACTAAACCGCTAACCGTTTATCATTTTACTAATTAAAAGATATCCAAAGACCAAATCTAAGCTGTTGTCACAAATATGCATCAACAAACTCCCCCTTGATAATAGCTTCATAAAATAACTTAGTCTTCAGTCTTCTTGCAATCTTTAACATCTTTGAAAAACGTTGACGTTGGTCTTTGGATAGCTTCAGCTTTAATAGCTTCTGTCAGCAACAGACTCCCCCTAAGCTGTGTATCCAATAACCAAATCTTCTAAACCATTAGCGTTAGAGTAAACTCCGGTTTAGTACTTGCATAACAATCTTCCAAACTCTGCAACTTTGTCTGCAATGTAGAAAGGAGGTTCTACCATGCATCCAAGCCAACTCCTCTTCACCAAACTTCTCAGCAACACACCGCTACAATCTGTATACTATAAAACAAACATCTCGAGAAACCATAAAAATTTTTCAACACAAGTTAAACAAATTATTATTATTCAAGAGATAGTAAAACTGTATCACAGATTAAGCACTTCTCAATTCAAACCATATACTCAAAATTTTAAGCACACAGCTCAGCTTCTAACATCATCTCCCCCTATCGGTAACAACTCCTCCACGAACAACCAGTATCCGTACAATAAAAATTTACAAGAAAATGAAATCTTTTTGGATTTTGATATTTTCTGAAAGCAAATAACTAACGAAATAATAAACGCTCTATTTTTGTGAGTATCACCGTTAAGAAGATCATATCAGCAACATCAAACTGTTTTCACACTCTTTTATATTTCTATATGCAATATTCATGAATAGCATTCCAAGACGAATACCAGTATTGTTATCCACTTAAACAAAATACATGAACATTTCAAGTACCATTACCTCATGATCTGTTAGATAATTTATACTGATATACTAGTGTGTCCCACTTCAGGACATACCCCCGCGATCAAGGTATGCACAAAAATTCATCATAGTAGGTGAGTATGCCGAAATTCATCCTTTGAATTACAACATTAGATAATTGGTGATCAGGTCAGTACTTCTGTACAGCCAAGAGACCAATATCCAACGAGGGTTAGGACAAATACCAAATTTTGGTACGAATAATGCAATTTGCATAGTTGAATGACTCTTTAGGAGAGCTTCTTCAATTTTTGGGATTTGGCATTTTAGCTCTTTTAAGATATCTTGGTTGTGCCTAGGTCAACATATATCTGGACGCAGCAGAAGGATAACCTTGATACCCCGGATGAAATAACGATATAATGACCTAAAACCTCAGATTTTGGCAATCTATCAACGCAAGATTTAAGCTTATAAAACCATACGCCACCGATATGTTACCCACTCATACGCAGTTCTTTTATATTTGTATCACAAAGGTAAGTTGATTATTTCATGCCTTTTTCCTACTGGTACATCATATGATGAAGCTACTCTCACACTTAAGCAATTTTGTTTTAATTTCAGTGTGTGACAGTCTAACTTGCTAATGTAATATCATTTCTTCCTTTTCACATAGTGAAAACTCATTTTTGATTTTCTATTTTTTTATGTTTTTGATTTTTGAAAAATAGTAAAATTATTTACAAACAATTTTTATGGAAAAATGGTTATTCAGGATTCCTCATCCCGTTGAGTTCGATTAAATGTTCAAAACGAGCCCTGCAAACGCTTTTGTGTAAAGATCTGCCAGGTTATCTAGTGTGTCAACTCGATGCAGTTCAATTAATTTCTTTTCAGCACAATCCCGTACAAAATGATGACGAATGTCAATATGTTTTGTGCGACTGTGTTTTACGGGATTGTTGGTGATTGATATAGTGCCATTATTGTCTATCATAATAGGAGTACGAGTGAAATTCAAATCGTAATCGCGCATCTGCTGTTGGATCCAGAGAACCTGAGAGCAACAGCTACCCGCAGCAATATATTCAGCTTCACATGTCGAGGTAGACACGCAAGACTGCTTCTTGCATTGCCATGACACGATCCTCCCCCTAAGAACTGGCAATCACCTGTGGTAGACTTCCTTGTAGATTTGTATCCTCCAAAGTCCGAATCAGTGAAAGCAACAAACTTTAAATCACTAGCAGCTGGATACCATAACCCAAGTTAGTTTTCCCCTTCAAGTAACGAAGAATCCGTTTCACCACTTTCATGTGGGACTCATTTGGATTCACTTGATATCTGGCACAAAGACATACTACGAACATGATGCCGGGTCTTGAAGCAGTCAAGTACATCAGAGAACCAATCATTACCCTGTATTGAGTTGGACCAACATCCTCCACACTCTCATGATCTGGACCAAGATTGTGATTCTCACAGATAGGTGTATTGAAAGTAGCGCAATCCTCCATCTTGAAACGAGACAAAATGTCATCCACATACTTCGTCTGATGTATAAACATCCTATCCTTCTTCTGTTCAACTTGTAAACCCAAAAAGTAGGATAATTCACCCATCGCACTCATCTCAAACTTGCTCTTCATTACCTCTTCGAAGTCATGACACATGTTCTCATCAGATGACCCAAAGATGATGTCATATACGTATACCTGTACCAACAGAAAGTCTTCCTTCTTCCTTTTAATGAACACTGTACTGTCAATCTGACCTCTTTCGAAACCATGTTTTAACAAATGTGCTGACAGTGTCTCATACCACGCCCTAGGTGCCTGATGCAACCCATACAATGCCTTATCAAGTCGATAGACTCGATCTGGATAGTCTGGATCAGTAAACCCGTCTGGCTGTGAGACATACACCACTTCTTGGACTTTCCCTTAAAGAAATGCACTCTTCACGTCAAGTTGGTAAACTTTGAAGCCCTTGAATGAAGCAAAAGCTAGGAACAAACGAATTGCTTCCAACCTTGCTACTGGTGCAAACACTTCATTGTAATCAATCCCTTCTTGCTGATTGAACCCTTTTACCACCAACCGAGCATTATTTCTTAACACGATCCCTCGGTCGTCTTTCTTGCACTTAAACACCCACTTAGTGCCTATTTCTTTCTCTCCTTCAGGCAAGCCAACTAGCTCCCAAACTTTCAACTTCTTGAACTGAGCTAGTTCCTTTGCTTAGCTTCCATCCAACAATTGTCTTTTAGAGCCATATGAACATTCTTCGGCTCCTCTTGGGCAATGAAGCAACTATATAAACACTCATGAATCAACCCAGTCTTCTGAATCAACGTAAACAAACAAGAACCTTCAAGCACACCTCTTCTTGTTTGAACACCTGCAACAGGATCACCAATAATGTTTTCAACTGGATGATCTCTGTGTACACATGTGGTAGCAATGGTGTTAACAACCAGATTATCTCCCGGATTAGATCCAACCTCCCCTTGAATGTTAGCAAATGGTTTGTGAAGTCCTCCCCTTGAAGAGGTTCAGACTCACTATCACTGGAGTCCTCTAGAGCTGCACTGGAAGAAGTTGTTGGAGCATCTGTCATCGATATACTCGATCTAGGCATGAAGTCACACTCTCCATCTTCACTGATCACAATATGGATCACTTGAGACTCATCTGCATTTGAAACATCAGGAATATTAAATGATTTAAAGACACTGTCATAATCATATCATATAGGAGGACCACTCGTTGATTTTTGAGGTGAATAACTAGTGATTTCCATGTTAAACACCACCTCAATTTTACCAGTTTTTAGATTAAAAACCCTTTTATTTGGTGTTCCAGGCATATAGCCTAGAAAGTAACCCTCATCAGCTACCTTACCGAATTTTTGCTTATCTTTGTTTCACACAATGGTGCAGGGTAATCCAAATGGTTCAAAGACTTTTAAGTTTGGTTTTTGGTTAAACAATAGTTCGTGACATGTTTTGTTAAACCGTTTAACTGTCAAAACTTTGTTCAGGACATAACAAGCCGTGTTCACAGCTTCTCCCCAAAAAAGAACTGGTAGCTTTGAATCAGATAGCATAGTCCTTGCGGCTTCAATCAACGTCCTGTTCTTCCTCTCAGCGACTCCATTCTGTTGAGGTGTATAAGGAGTAGAATATTGATGTTCAATTCCCCTGCGAAGACAATAGAGATCCAGAACTTGGTTCTTGAACTCCGTGCCATTATCACTCCTTATCCTCTTGATCCGTGCATCATGGACATTTTCCAATTTTGTAAAAAGATCAATCAGCATCCCCACTGTCTCATCTTTTGTACCTAAAAAGAAAACTCATGAATAACGTGAGTAATCATCACTGACAACTAAACAATAGTACTTTCCATCTATGCTCCTTACGTTCACTGGACCGAATAGACCCATATGAAGTAATTCATAAGGGGCATCTATGGAATTTACTGTTTTAGACTTGTGAGGTTTCTTATGTTGTTTTCCCTTTTGACATGGAAGACGTTTATCTTCCACGTGAAACCTCTGCACTGGCACCCTTTCCACTAAACATTTTTAATAATATAATTCATTTTTTGATAATGGATGTGGGCCATGCGTCTGTGCCACAACAAAGACTCAGCCTCAGATGCTTTTGATAGTAAACACGCCACCACAGACGTAGAATCCTTAGCACCCATGTCCATGACATGAGTGTCGTTTCTCCTTGGCGCTCTCATCACTATCTAGTTATCCGGTATCACCAAACCAGATTTCAACAGCAAAGCTTCAGACTTTGTAAAGTGGACCGAGTGACCTTTGTCGCAGACTTGAGACACGCTCATCAGATTGTGCTTCAGCTGCTCAACATAGTTCACTTTGTCCAGTGTGATCTTCCCATTTGTCACTTTTCCTCGACCGGTAATGTGCCCACCTTTAGCACCTTCAAAATTCACATAACCACCATCTATATTCTCAAACTCTGTCAATAGCCTCGCATCCCCCGTCATGTGCCTGGAGTAGCCACTATCAACATACCACAAGTTGATAATCCTCCTTAGCAGCTCCTGCACCATCCAACAAAATTAGTTAGATTAGGGGACCCAAGCCTTAATGGTCTTGGGTCTTCCAGATTCATCAACTACGGGAACATCCATCCAATATCCATCACTCCTAACAGCAGTTTTGGATCTTAGACCTGTTGATGGAAATGGTTTTTTATTTCCACTAGGTCTGTGGTCCTGAGGTTTTCTAACAATGTTTGGACTTTGCGACCTTTGATAATTTCTAAAGCCATCGTTATAAAAATTTCGACTACCAACATTCTGGTATCGATTTTGATATTGACCTTGACTTCTGAAATTATTTGATGGACCATTAAAGTTATTCATTCTTGGTGAACTACTTCTAGTTCTATCATATCTGCCTGATGTAGATGCAGGCTAAAATCTTTGTTGATTTCTTTGAAAGCGAGGAACTTGAGGAGTTCCTTTTTCAGCCTTATCTACACCAATAGCAACACTCTGTTGCCTGGTAGCAGATATCTTTGGTGAGTTAACCTTCTTCTCACCATCACCACTTTTCTCTGGTGATTTTTCTCTCTTCCTCTCACTTACCTGTGCTTCACTCTTTTTGTTAGGACATCAGCTGGCTACATGTCCTTTTTCATGACATTTGAAACACGATTTTCTAGCCGAAGACTTCTTAATTGAAGCCTCTTGCTTAGGTTCATCAGGTGATGATGATGATGATGCCTTAGAAGGATCTTATTTAGTTTGCTTAACTTCTGATTTTTCTTTGTTTTTATTTTTAGCAAACTGCACATTTGATTCTTTAGTAATAACAGGAACCTCCTCGTTCATATCACTCCCTTTAACAAAATCAACCTTTTTAACAAAAATTTGTTTTTGATTTTTAGGGTGTGTATGCTTTGTTTTCAAACCAGTGTCTCTGTTATTATCCTTCTTGGCATTTTCAGTCACATCACCATCCTCTGATGTGGAACTACCAGGTGTAGTTGACACAAAGTCTGTAAGCTCTTCTTCATCTGGCAAGAAAGAATAGTCATGACCTAGTGGTGGTGGCACTTCATTCAAACCTTTGAATCCCACACACGTCTTCATTACTCTTCTTCAGGCCATTCATCATGTGTTTCATGACAAAAGATGAATCTCTGAATTGATTTAATTTCTTTTAAAGTTCACAAATTTTAAGTTTGCTTCAGACAACTCTTTCCACTTTTCAGAAACCTCTTTTGTTTTCTCTCTCATCGTATCATGAGTTAAGTCAATAACTTGAAGTTTTTTCATTAAGCTTATAGGTTAGAATATTAATTTCTTCTTCATAACCTTTAACTTTCTTCAAGTATAGTGACTCATTTCGTTTTACAAAAAAGTTTGATTCTTTTAAGTTCGAGAGCTCGTTTGCCAGACTTTGGTTTTGTTGTGTTAATGTATCAACCTCACTTTGCAGTTCACAACATTTCAAACAAACAGAACTACCGGAGTTAGAACATACCTCGCCTGTTGACTTGCTTAGATCAGCCATGAAGGCATCAAAATCAGCAGCCATCTTCTTCTCTGTAGCAATCTGTTCTCCATCAGCTTTCTCAGCCACCTTCTCTTGCTCTTCCTCAGCATCAGCTTTCACTTCTTCATCAGCAACAGGAGCTATCTCAGCCATGAATGCCTGTGAGGCATTGTTATCATTCTCCAGATGAACGCTCCAATCATAAGAACCCTCTCTAGCCATAGAAATCAGGGCCTTTGATCCAGTGTTGTTTGCCGCATTCCTGTTGCTTGAACCATGACCTGGAGAATCTTGAAAGGATGAACTAGGATGAGATTCAGACTTAGCTCTTTGACACTCTCTAGCGAAATGTCCGTAGTTGTGACAGTTGTAGCACTTCACTTTCGACTTGTCAAAGCCACACTCTTTCCAACGAACTTCCTGCCTGTTCTGTTCATGAACCTTTTCACCCTTCTAGAGATCATGGCCATCTGCCATTGCAAATCCATCTCCTCTAAGTCATCAGGGTCGATCTGATCATAATCTTCATCAAACGTAGAAGGATCAGATATTTTCCCTGAATATAGTTCTCGTAGGAAGCAACGAAAGAAGCAAGCAATGCCAGGTGATCTTCAGCACTTTTGACACTCAGAGGCATAGACTTAGAATTGCTGTTACGTGATTGTTGTCTCTTAGCCCCTGACAAGCCTCCTGAAGCAGCAACAAAGCATACTTCACCCTCAGAATTTATCACGATCTGTTCATTCTCACATGAGAGAAACGCAGTTGTAGTGTCACTAGAAGCATTGTTGGAAGATGAAGGTGTAAGACCTTTATAAATCCCCGGATCTTGAACCTGATCATAACCCGTTTCCTTCTTCATATTGAGCTCATAAGCCCTCAATTTCCCAACAACCTCTTCCAAGTCTTTCTTTTCATAATCAGCTTCACCCTTTATCATCAACGTGTAAATATCCCACTTTGCAGGCAAAGCATCCAGCAACTTGTCGTTTATCTCCACATCCGTGTATCCCTCTATGTCATAATTATCTATTTCTGACATCAGATGATAATATCTCGTGATAATATCTTCAAGGGATTCATCTCTCATTCCTTTGAACACAACAAATCTGTTTCTTCAGCAGATCAACCTTATTCTTCTTCACATCTGTATTGCCCTCATACCTCTTCTCTAGGGCATCACACATCTCCTTTGATGTAGTATAATGTTTGAATGTGTGTTTGATGCCATCAGGTAATGACATCTTGATAGTAGCTAAAGCCTTCTTCTCTGACTCATACATCCTCTTCTCAGCTTCAGACATGTTCACATAGGCAGTAACACGTTGTCTACCCTCAAAATCATGCGTTGGGTTAGAGTACCCATCTTGAATACAGATCCACATCCGTGTGTCCTGATATTCAATAAAGGATTGAAACCTATCCTTCCATGTTAGATAGTTCTCTACCTTCAGCATCTTTGGAGGTTTGTTTGTGGTGCCATCCTCGTGCTCCATTCTCAACAACTCATTTAGGTTTGACATATTCGACATTTTACCGAACCGGCTCGTTAAAAACGTTAAAACTTGTCCGAAATGAGTGGTTACCAAATTATACCGTTAGACTCGTCTCGACGATACGATTCTAATGATGTATATTGTCCGTTATTATTTTTGGAATTTTCGTGCCTTCTTTTTGTCCTAAAAATCACACGAGTCTAAGTGTCCAATCGGTTCGTCAAAATTGTCTATGGATCAATTTCTATGTCCGAATACGTTTAACTCTGCTACGCCAGCTGGTTAAGTTTCCACCTTTTTATGAGTAACTCGGAACAGTGTCAAATCCGGAATGGTAACTCTGATTGACAATCCGAAATGACAATCCGCAACAATAATTTGAATTACTTATCCGAAATGGTGATCCAGAATAGTGATCCGAGATGAAATCTGGAATGCACTGTTCTGATCCAAAATAGAATCCGGAATAGACTATTCTGATTCGAGATGGAATCCGAATAGTTCCCAATCCGAGATGGAATCCGGAATAGTTCCCAATCCGAGATGGAATCCGAAATACAATTCTGATTCGAAATTCAATCCGAAAAGCTTTGATCCAAAATGGAATCCGAATTGAAATCCGAAATGGCTTCTGATCAGAGATTCAATCCGAAATTCAATCCGAATTTCACTTTTCCAGATCCGAATTGCAAGTCTGATGATCCGAAATGCAGATTCTGATCCTAAATCCAAGTCTTCAATCCGAAATACTATGCTTTTTAATCCAGAATGGCTTTCTTCAATCCGAATTCTTGCTGTTAATCTAGAAAATACCTGCAGAAAATCCAAATTACCTGCAAAAACCACAACCGTTAAACCCTAATTCAGCCGTCACAAACTTCAAAAACAGCCTCCAAAACGCCCAAAAACCCAATTTTTCTACTGTCATGATTCTGAACTGAGCAATTATCAAGAGCCGAATGCTCTTATACCAATTGTAGGTCCCCCAGTCCTTATGGATCTTGACAGAATCGTCTATCTAATCTAGAGTACGGAATCCCCTAGATCAGATTTCACAGAAAACACAAGAACACGAACAAGAATTTCTTTCAACAGTCTTCTATTGATTATCTAACACAAAGTGTTTACAACCAATTCAAGAATCTCTTTCTAAAATTCTAAAGCAATTCTCTCTACAACTGAACAATAGAACCAGCAACCTAAATCCTAATGCAAACCTCCCTATATATAGAGATAGATTATGCACATGGGCTAGGGTTGACTGCTAATGGGTTTAAGGCCCAATTTGCCTACCATGCACTATTCTATGTCTAGTTCAGCCCAATTACTTCTAATGCACTAATACAAAACTAAACCCGCTAACCGTTTATCATTTTACTAGTTACAAGATATCCAAAGACCAAATCTAAGTTGTTGTCACAAATATGCACCAACAGATGGGCTGACATAACCCTGATAGTGACATTCAACATTCCCAACAGAAAAGATTCCACAAATATTACAACAT
This sequence comes from Scalesia atractyloides, assembly GCA_947069175.1. Taxonomy (NCBI): domain Eukaryota; kingdom Viridiplantae; phylum Streptophyta; class Magnoliopsida; order Asterales; family Asteraceae; genus Scalesia; species Scalesia atractyloides. The sequence goes on along the minus strand of CAMTDV010000020.1, from coordinate 66,406,567 downwards.
CTGTGCAAATCCTAACATCTTTTCTAACTAGTCTAAACACCAATACAAGATAAAATCCTCTTATGAGAGGGGATCGGCTCCCTCTTATGAGCATCGGACTGATCTGACTCAGCTAACAGAGGCAAAATTCATTGTTAGCGAGTTGGACAAACAAATAAGAAAGATATACTGCTTAAACACCTTGAATTGTTTTGATAAACGTGAATAGTTACAGAGCGAGTAAACAGTTTGACAGGGCTTCGCCGTACACCAACCAACATATGTCTAACACAACACTCAAGCTCCTCTATTTATAGGTCTACATGACTCGCACATGAGGAGTGTGTGTTTGACTCGCACGAGTGGTGCCTCGTACGAGTGACAGAGTGTCAATAGACATTATGCACCAACAAACTCCCCCTTAGATGTTGCCACAGTCTTGGATAGTCTTCAAAAACCTCTTCAAAGATCTGACAATTAACGCCAAAGAAACGTTTCGGTGGCCTGCGACGCTCCTCAGAAAATATCGGTGTTTGGTCTGTAGGAGGAGGCCGATTAACTGTGTTGCCAAAACGAAAGCTCCTTAGCAAAGCAATTCGCGCTCGCTCAGCAATTCTTCCTTCTTTCTTATCTTTCTTTCTCTGCTCAATCTCCTCCAGCTTTCTCCAAGAAGTGTTCCATGCTGTTCCTGTATGTACATCATTAGCAAAACAGACATTAAAAATCTTCTGGAACTGGGGAGCTTGCTCTTTGTCCTTCTCCTTGAAATTAATGTTGCTATAAAACAAGCATTCAATATCCTTCTTTGAACAATTGACTAGCCACATCGGGTCTAGTACTTGAATGCCACGCCATAGACCGTATATACATTTGTGTGCTATGACGACTTCGGATAATTCCTCGGTAATTTTCCAAGAATCATCATCTGGATGGACACAAGTAACGGCTTCACCCGTGCTTGAATCATAGTGCCAGCCATTTGAAAATCTTGTAGAAATCTTGTTCCATCTTTATTAGAGGCATGTTCTTCATAACTTGTGGCCTCTTTACAATCAACGTAACATCCTTTTATTTCGTCACTAGATCGAGCTTCATGATTCTTTTCTGGATATGTGGCTTCCAGTGAATAAAACCATGCGTAGCCTCAAGCTTTATCAATTTCCACAGCAGCTGGTCATGAAATATCATCTTCAGATTAATCATCTTAGTTTGAACAAGCTCCTTGATATCCCAGAATGGTAGGGTCTTTATATCACTCAAGTATTGAAAGTACTGGATCCCATGTTCCCGTTTAATCGCATAAACATTCAGCTCTTCGATCCATCCCTAGCTTATAATATCCCCCAAAGATATGTTAGCATCACGCGTAAAAATGCTAAGGGAGGGTTTGAATTTACGTTCAGATGGTACTTCTTTAAACCACCGCTTCCTCATTTCGGCAACTTCTTCAGCAGACAATTGTTGAGGAACGGTTCCTTGTTTAACAGCTTCTACTTTGCGCTTCAGAAGATCATCATTCTCGGCTGCAAAAAATTCACTAAAAGTTGGGGAGTCATCTGTACCCTCGTCGGCAATATTAGTATCATCGTCATCAGAATCATCCTCCACGGCAACTTTATCATACTCATGTGCATCAGCAACATGTTCGAAGACATAATCAACAGGCTCAAAAGCACTGATGTCGCTAAGCTCTTCTTCGAAATCAAACACAAAATCCTTGTTGTCCATGCCTAACATTTCGAGCGATCTCTTCCTTTGTGTAGTAAATGACAAACTCCCCCTCTTCAACATCATGCTCTAAATACAAAATCTTCGAATTGGGCATGACAGGAACAATAGACATTTAAGTTACCGTGAAGATTCCTGCCTGCTTTGCATCTTTAGCGCTTTCAGAATTTCCCTGATCTTTACCATCTTCCACTTGATTTGAAGAGTTATCTAAGTACACAGAAAAATCGATATCATCATTCAAATTAGATTCTGTTACAAGGAGACCCGAACCACCTAAATTGTCATCATCACCACCATCACTATCATCATCAGACTTATCAGAAAATATGTCATCGAAATCATCCAAGTCTTCATTTTCCTTCTCAGCATTCTCATCAAATTCATTTATCTCAGCTTCAATTCTCTTTCTCTAACTTTCTCTTATTTAGCCATTCTTGATGTTTAGCTAAAAGAGTCGACGTGTCAATCTCAACATCCTTAGGCTTTCCAACCAACACAAACTTCTTCGAAACTGCATACACCACCACCTCAGAAGATACTGGATCAAATTCAGCTTCTGGCTCAGTTATGTCAATCTCGGGTTCCTCACCTACCTTCGCTTTTCCCTTGCCTTGAATATCCGATAATTCTTTGGCAATGCATTCCCACTCGGCAACCCTTTCTCTGGCCTCTGCTTTCTCTATCTCATCAATCTCAGCAGCTAAATTGATTCCGAGTTTCTTCGTGAGAATTTTCTCAAATAAGCTCATGTTTCTCTGATTTCTGAGACGTTCTTCATCATATTCTGCCATGCGATTTCTCAAATGTTCATTCTCAGATACTATACTCGCCAAAAGAGCTTCTACCTGCTGTTTTTCTTCATTAAGCCCATTGAGTTACTCTTGTAACTCAACAATCTTGACACTATTCAACATAACTTGTTTCTCTAATTCTTCAATACGTGAATCGTTAAACATGTCTGCCGAGAACTCTTCCCCCCGGAATATCACCAAAGTCGAAGTTGAATTGATCTTCTAACTTGGTTCCTGTGAAAAATTGGGGTTGAGGTTGAGGTTGTGGTGTTGGCTGTGGTGTAGGTTGAGGTGGTGGAGATGGTGGTGGTTGTGGAGTTGGTTGAGGAGACAGTGATGGTGGTTTGAGGAGTTGGCTCAACATGCACTGCCTCATCTACCTTTTTCTGCACTTTTCTCTTAGATTTGTATTTCGGCGAATCTGTGCTTCTAACGGCTTGCCTTTGAGACGTCTAGAAGATTTCTTAGAAGATTTATGAACAGTAGTATCGCTGTCAGAGCCCGGAGGCACATACATCGTATCATCCTCCCCTGACGCTTTACGTCTCTTCTGTTCTGCTTTACGTTGAAGTTTAGCCAGATGTTCAAGTTCTCTTTCTTTAGCTCTTTCTCTCTCACCAGCAATCCTATCTTCTGAATCAGTGCTCGAAGAGGATGCCTCTTCAACCACTCCTTCCTGAACGCCAAACGCCTCCTTTTCGATCTCAACAGCCATAGTTTCAACATTTCCTTCCGGCTCTGATTCATCAACCAACCTTGTGCTTTCAGATGCACGCTGCTTCTTTTTAGGGGCATTGGAGGTAGATGTGGACGTTGGCTTTCGCTTCGACCCCTTACCCCCTTTTTGTCTTCCTTAGAGAACCACACACTTCTCTTAACAACATAACCTTCTAACGCTTCCAACTCTTCATCTTCGTCTCCACTATCCTCTTTCCTCCACTTTCCTTTTGGCGGTGCCACATAAACTTTATCAAGAATAGCACCGAAGATAGGCTTCGCATTGGGAAAGGCTTTAATATGCAAATTCATTTTCTTCATAGTTGAGATATCCATATGTTCTAGCTTTAACACATCATCTTCTTTCTTCTTTAAATTCGGATGTAAGTGGTCGATCAATATCTAAACAAAACGCGGATACTGCAAAAAATTCTCGCGTTGTATGTTTTGGACCATATGGGAGAAGATCACTCTCGAGAACTTGTAGGCAAGTTCAGAATAAGTGCAGTGATCATGCACATCTGATAATCAATCAAATCATCAAATCCGCCCTTTCGGTGACTGAGAGCATGAATCACAAAGTGTGCTATATACCAAAATGGAGCACTAAGGTTTTCCTTCTTGAAAGGAGCTGCATTAACGATTCTGGCATAACCTATCCTATAGAAGCACCCTTTAACCATACATTCTGGAAAACCAATAGGGTCGTCTTCGTGATCGTTAAACTCTAACTCCATTCTGATTAAGTCTTCAGTAATCTTTACTTGAATATCTTTGTTATCAATCCTTACAGCAGACAGAATCATGTTTTATTCTTCATCAAATTCAGCGGCATTCCAAAAGTATTCGACATGAGAACGATATGCCGTGTGACGATCCGTAAGCGCTTTAGTGATTGGAAGATGGCTCAAAAAATCGAATACTTCTCTGTAATCTGTGATTTCAGAAAGAGTCTCGTCCAGAAGACAACATATGTTGTGAAATGGAGAAAACGACGACTTCTTGATCTGCAAGCATAAACATTCCAAACACTTGGAAACTCTTTCACAAATTTCCACTTTTAATCACTCGTACGAATCACCATTCGTGCGAGTCATATAGTTTGACAAGAATTTTAAGTCTGAACCAAAAACCCCACTCGTATGAGCACTTCTTCGTACGAATAAAAAGTATACTTAACTAATTTCAAGGTTTTTGAACAAACCTTGTTTGTACGAATGATGTTTCATACGAGTCATCAAGGTATAAACGTTTAAGGTCCTGCTCGTACGAACGATCACTCGTACGAGTGAATATGATAAACAGACATTTGAAATCTTCGCTCGTACGAGTGATGATTCGTACGAGTTACAAATTGTACCAAATAACACCTAATTAAACCGAACTTAAAACATGTAGATTTTAACAAATTGAAGGTTGATTTATAGGTTAAAAGGACCGATTATAACAATTTTAAGTTCAATTTGTATTTTACCGGTCCGATTATCCTAAATCTATGTTTTATGTCCTTTTGGTCCAAATTCGGCATTATAATGGCTCAAAACAAGCATAAGTAACTTGCCCATTGAAAGAGGTGTGCAAATCAACTTCCCCAAAGTATATATACGTATCGTAGATCAAGAAAAATGAGTGAAAAGAACTGATTCGCACAGAGTATGCTCTTAATCGCACAGAGTCAATAGTGTGACTCGTGCGAATGAGCAGCCCCTTTATACTCATTCAGGGTTCACTCGTACGAGTGATGGTTCGTGCGAATGAAGACTTTTGTCAGTCGTACGAGTCAATTCTCACACTTTGTATATCTTTTTTATTTTTATGAAATTTTATTTTTTTATAACCCACTCAGTTAACCAAGTCCAAGTTAATGACCCTGGTTATCCAATTCGCCTACCAAGTCCAAGTTAATGACCTTGGTTGACCAATTTTGACCAAAACAGATTTAACGTAAAATTTAAGTTTCAAATTAATGAACTTTGTTGACGTTTAAGGATATTTTCTTTTCTGATTAGCTCCCAGCCCATGCTCTTCAGCTTTCCTCCAACAACTGTCGCTTTGACTTGGACTAACGATATTTTCATCATCGATAGACTAAAATCTATAGTGCTAAATATAAGTTGAAATTCTTTTTGGGATTTTTCTGAAAAGAAATAACAAGTAAAGATGTATTTACATACATATTCTTTTTGTGAGTTTCGTGTATAGAGGATCATATCAAGTATTCAGATAAATCACAAGTACCGTTGATCTTGGTAGTAACTTTAAGTTCTTAAACAGATTTACTTAGATTGCCAATATACTTACCCACTTAAACCTCTACTTGTTTCTCAATTGTTTCAAGATATGTTAGGTAATATTAAGGAACATGAAGTAACTGTGTTTCCCATCTCAGAATATACTCCCGCATCGAGATTCCTAGAATATCATTTCACAGGTGAATATATCTAACTGATATCTGTAAATGAGGTGAATTGCGAGACCTTGAGAGCTCAGGTTAGTATTTCCATACAGACAAAGAGATGAAGGCTCGACTTTTGGTGGTGTTCCATAAAGGAATCTTTTGAATGCAGATGTCGTAAATGTTTATGACATACTCATTTTTTGTGCAACTTATGTAGGCGAATAATGCGTAAAGTATTATACAAGTTCTAGGCCATTGATGACGCAAAATTAGAAAAACTCATATAATACCCCAGATCTCGATAAAATATAAAGACCTAGTATCGCAAAATCTGGCATTCTCTCAAACGAAATTTTGGAGTACTAAGTCCATATATTCGAGAGATGTCGACCCACAAGTTACTCAGTTTTTTTTCTTTTAAGTTTATATCTTGAAGAACAATTTACTGAACGAGTGAAGCCTATTGGCACATCCTCAGTAAGATCTGTTTAATTACTTGTTTAAACATTCCATATCTTTAGCATACTGTGATTGTCAATTGATGTAATATGATTACCCCTTTTTTCACAAAAAACTCTTTTTGATTTTATAAAGTTTTTGGATTTTTCACAACTTTTCTCCCCCTAAAATCAAAAACATATTTTTGGTTTTTAGTTTTTGAAGAAAGTATATTTATAGAAAAACAGGTCATACCGATGAGAATCACGTTAAGTCCTTGTCAACCTCAAATTCAATCTCAAGAATATCCCCTGATGCCAGATTTCTTAAACCATTTAATTTTAAAAGATTTTTAAATCTTGAACTATCAAATGCTTTGGTGTAAAAATCTGCTTTTTGGTTATCAGTGTGGATTTTTTCAATTCTAACCAACTTTTTCTCATAGCAATCACGGATAAAGTGGTGTCGAATTTCTATATGTTTAGTGCGAGAGTGTTGAACAAGATTTTTGGTGATATCAATAGCCGCCTTGTTATCTACATAAATTGGCGTATGCAAGAAATTGCAGTCCGTAGTCTCTCATCTGCTGCTATATCCAGAGTATCTGGAACAACAGCTGGATGCTGAAACGTATTCAGCCTCACATGTAGAGAGAGTGACCGTGGTCTGTTTCTTGCATTGCCATGTTACCAAATGAGTTCTGAAGAACTGGCAAGCAACTGTAGTAGATTTGGCATTAAGCTTGCAGCAGCCGAAATCAGAGTCCGAGTAACCCGCAAGGTTGAAATCGTCATATCTAGGATACCACAAGCCGGTGCTTGGACATCCTTTCAAGTATCGCATGATTCGTTTGACATGGCTAACAAGTGCGAATCTCTTGGATTGGACTGATAACGGGTGCATAGGCATGTTGGATACATGATATCTGGTCGCGAAGCTGTAAAATACATCAAGGATCCGATCATGGAGCGATATAATGTTTCATCGACTTTGGCTCCATGAGCGTCTGGACAAATGCCGTGAATTGGTGCTAATGGAGTTGATGCTGGTGCAGTTCCTATCATGTCAAATTTCTCTAACACTCATGAACATACTTCGTCTGATGAATGAAGATACCATCAGGCAACTGTTCAACCTGAAGTCCTAAAAAGAACTTCATATCCCCCATAGCACTCATTTCAAATTTCTTCTTCTTGACTTCTTTGAAGTCTTTGCACAACTTATCATTTGTCGATCCAAAGATGATATCATCCACATATATTTGTACCAAAATCAGATGACTATCTACTTCCTTTGTGAAGAGGGTACAGTCTACAGTTCCTCTGAGAAAGCCATTGTCAAGAAGATGCCTTGAAAGCGTTTCATACCAAGCTCTCGGGCTTGATGTAGACCATATAAAGGTTTGTTCAGAAGGTAGACTTTATCCTTGTGTATAGGATCAACAAACCCCAGTGGTTGGCCGACATACACCTCCTCTTTGACTTTGCCGTAAAGGAAAGCAAATTTGACATCCAATTGATACACCTTGAAACCTTTCCAAGAAGCAAAGGCCAAGAATATGCGAATAACTTCAAGACGAGCGACTGGGGCATAGACTTCAGTGTAGTCTATCCCTTCTTGCTGGTGAAATCCATGGACCACGAGCCGAGCTTTGTTTCTGACAACAATACCTCTATCATCTCGCTTGCACTTGAAGACTCATCGAGTGTTAATATTTTTATGATGATTCGTAGGTCAACAAGCTTCCAGACTCCAAGTTTCTGAAATTGAAGCAACTCTTCCTGCATTGCTTCCACCCAGCTTTCTTCTTTTAACGCATCTCTCCAGATTCCCGGTTCAACATGCGAAACAAAACAACTGTAAGAAAGTCTGGTTTGCAATGGAGCAATACTGGTATGAAAGCAACTTAAATCCTTGTTGATCTGATTGCGAGTTTTCACTCCGGTTTGTAAGCTGCCGATGATATTCTCCGATGGATGATAAGATAGTGTCCTTGGCATTACTTCACTCGGAACATCTACTTGACTTTGTAAATTCTTGATCACTTCATCAGCAACTGGTGCAGAAGATGTAGCTTAATTTTGAACATTGGATTGATCAGCTTGAGCGTTTAGAAAGCTTTCAATATGCTCAGATCCTTCATCGAAACTAGATCCTCCATCATCAAAGTCGGTTCACGATCAGAGTCGGCATTAGACGGTTGTTGGGCAGTGATGATTTAGACAAGTGTGCAAAGTGTTGCTCAGACCTACATCAGAAGTGTTAGAGATAGGAAGTGACGGGGAAACACCAACGGTCTAGAAACTTGTTCTTGATTAGAGATTTGATGCTGTTGAAAGAGCATAACAAGTTGTTCTTCAGATGGTACTTCCGGTAGGTTTAATAAATTCCACAAACCTTCATAGTTCAACAACCATGGATCCCTAGGTTTCTGTGTTGGCGTAGTATATCGTTGACAATCAACATTCTGTGCAAGAATAACCTGGTTCAGACTTCGGCAAGGAGACTCGCTTTTGTGGACTAGTTTAACCGACGAAAAATCCTTCCAAGGATTTGTCTCCAAATTTACCGTCCAGGTCCAGAACAGTACACTGCAATCCAAAAGTCTCCAAAACACGAGGTTTAGCTTCCATTGATTTAGCAGCTCAAAACAAGTATTGTTGTGAGGCTTAACAGTCAACACACGATTGGGGTATAACATGCGGATGCAACTGCTTCGCTCTAGAAACTAATTGGAAGTTTTGAATCAGTGAGCATGGTTCTGGCAGTCTCGATCAGTGTGTGATTCTTACGTTCAGCTACTCCATTTTGTTGAGGAGTATAGGGAACGCTGAATTCGTGAAGAATCCCCCTTTCATTGCAGAATTCGAGCATCCTCTTGTTCTTGAACTCGGTACCATTGTCACTGCGGATTCTCTTAATAGGCAAGTGATACAGGTTTTCAAGCTTCCTGAAGAGAATCATAAGACTTTCAAACGTTTCATCTTTGCTCTCCAGAAAGAAAACCCATGAGAATCTTGAAAAATCATCTGTCACGACCAGGCAATATAGATCTCCAGAATGCTTTTGATGTTTACTGGCCCGAATAGATCCATATGAAGCCTTTCTAGTGGTAGCTTGATAGAATTTAGAAGCTTTCTTGGGTGTGATTTCTTATGCTGTTTCCCCTTCTTACAGCTCAGACAATCATTAGATAAATGAAAGTTCTTCAGATTAACACCCTCCACTAGGTCATTGTGCACCAAATAATACATCTTTCTCCGATGAATGTGCCCCATCTTCCGATGCCATAAGATTGACTCCTTCTCGGTTGCTTTAGAAACAAAGTATTGAACCTTCTTAGATGTAGTGGATGCGACGCTCATGTCTAGGACATAAAGATCATTCTCTCTTGGAGCGCGCATTAGGATCCACTCCTCAGGAATTTTGAATCCCGGCTTGAGAATTAAGCATTCTTTTTCGTTGAAGTGTGTTGTGAACTTTTTGTCACAAATTTGCGAGATACTCAGTAGATTGTTCTCCAGCTCCGCAATATAGTTCACCTTGTCGAAGGAAACCACTCCATTTTGTAAGAATACCTTCTCCTACAATTCTTCCTCCCCGAGTTCCAGCAAAACCAACGTAACCTCCTCGGATAGCTTTGACGTCGTGCAACAACGCAAGCATCCCAGTCATGTGTCAGGAAGCTCCACTATCCACAATCCATTTTGACATGATCGATCTCGGGAGTCCTTGCACACATGAGGAAGAAACTATTTAAACGAAGAAACCCAAGCCTGCTTGGTCTTGGGTGGGTTAGGAATATCAAACTTCGGACCAACTTTGATCTTGACATTCTGTTTGACCTTTGTTTTAGCTGGAACAGATGGTTTCAGTTCTACCGAAGATGGTTTGACTTTTGCAACCCAAGTTTGTGTTTTCAAATTTGACCTTTTTGAATAAAACTTTGAATCCTTGTGACGATTCTTGGTGGAAGTTTCACCAATTTTAAATTTAGAATTTAGTTGAATCATTGATTTTACATTTTTATAGGATTCATTGTTTCTTTTAATTTATTTTGGTACAACCATGGGTGCCTTTTGTTTCCCATCTTTGGTAGATCTGTTGGAGTTGAAAACAGGTTTTGAATTTCTTTGAGAACAATATCGTGCAATATGCCCAACATTTTTACACTTGTAACACGTCCTGCTGTCTTTTCAAACAGAGGAATCCAAAACTTGTTTTCTACTCTCTTTTTCTTTCTTGAATTCATCATTGGATTGTTTACCAATGATCTCTTTTTCTCTATCGGTAGTTGTCCTATAAACAAAATTGATTTTCTTTGTAAAGTTCAACTTTTGAAACTTGTTGTTTGTTCTTTTCTTTTGAAAACCCAATCCTGCCCTCCTGTTTTCAAGATAGTCTCTGTTTCTTTGATGGTAGGGTTTGTTAACACATTTTGGTTTAAAATAAAAGGATGCATCGTGTTTTTCTAAATCAGAATGGCTCACCTCAACAAGCTTGAACAACTTTTCAACACGATCCAGGTTGACATTCTGAATCGGGAAATCCTCATCAGAATATCGTTTATCAGATCCATGCATTTTTTATATGATGACGTTTGGATCAGTATTTAAACTATTTTTTGATGATTCACCATCCATTTCAGATTTCTCAGATTTTCAGAACACTTTCAACCACAATTTTAACCACTTCAGAGTCACATTCATTTTCTGATTTGGTGTAAGTTACATCAATGTTCGTAGGCAGCTCGTTTGTTTTTTCAGTTTTTAATATTAAATTGAGCGCCTTTTCCACCCCCGATGGTTTTTTACTAGCATAGCTATTCCACATGGGTGGTAGAACACAATTGTAACTTGCACCTTTGTTTTCATCAATTTGATTTTCTTCCTTGTTTTCAATTTTTGGAAGAATGTGATCAATGACGTATGAACTTGTAGAATAACTAATTAACAATTTGTTAACATGTTCTGTTTCTATTTTCATTTTCTCAAGTGCACTTTTTAGCTCATCGATTGTATTTAAATGAATATTAATGGCCATTTGTTTGTCCATTACAGTCGCTTTGAGCATTGAAAGTGTTTCGTCATGTTCTCTGATCACCTTTTAAAATTGTTTAACAGATTTGCTTAATTTGTCATAAGCTTCTTTTGTTGATTTATAGTCACATGAAAAATTATCTGTAAGACATTTTAGCTCTTTGTATTGTGTTTCTTTTTTAGCACATTCAATACATGGTTCTTGGCACTTCATGCAAGGTATTTCTTTCACAGACTCATTTTCCAACACATTTACCTCATTCAAATTTTCCATACAAGCTTTGTTGGTCTTTTCAGTCAATTTTTCAGATATCATCTCAACCTTTTATTCAACTTCAGGCTTCTTCTCTTTATCACAAGACGATCAATGGCTTGGCTCAAAATAACCTGCAAAATTTTTAAGAATATCGTTAGGCAGGAGATGTTTAAATGCACTATTTAACAATTCCTCTTCCTCTGACGATGTGTTATAATATTCCTCATGAGCTTCGTAAAAGATGCCTCTGTATATTCTTCAGTTTCTTCAATGATCTCTGCGACCAAAGCCAAACTTTCGTTCTTCATAATGTACTTGTTCCAGTTGAAACCTTTGTCCTCCTGAGTAACAACAAGAGCATTGTCTTTGGAGTTTGACGGTCCATATTTGATTTGCACCATTCTTGTTTTAGGTTGAGGACGATGATAGATGGCTTTCTTGTAATAATCGTCAGCAAACGAGTTCTGATTGCCCTGGACTTCTCTATTTGGACATTCTCGTTTGAAATACCCCTTTTCTCGACATTAGAAGCATGTAACTTTTTATTTGTCGTAGCTAAGTTTCCCATCAAGTCCACCCAAGTTGTCTTTTCCGATAATCTCCATGAAACGTTGCGCTCTTCTGATGATAGAAGCCATACACCAATTGATGCCAATCAATTCCATCTGGAATGGATCAATCTGATCATAATCCTCTCTCGTCATCTTGAATTCCCAATTTTTCCTGCTACTAAACTATCATACGACTCAAGTACCGAGGTAAGTAATGACATGTGTGCTTCGCGGTGTTCTCATCGAAGTTTTGAGCATTTTGGAAATCAACAACAATATTGCACTGTAGAACCCATTGGTTAAGATTAGATTGATTGTTCTGGTTGATCTGGGGATGACTTGAACTATGTGATGATTGTGGGTTTGGAGGCGTATTTGGGTTGACAAAAGCAAAGGATTGAAATCCACTGTGTTGACTAGACTGTGGACTTGGTGTGTTCAAAGCGTTGAAGGCAGTTTGGATTTTTGGAGACTGTATCTGCGCGACATGACTACCCTTGTAATATAGATTTACATCTTGTTGCATTTGGGCGCCTTTACTCTTAGCCATTTTTTGCATCTCGAGTTCGTGACCTTCCAATCTCTCAATAAATCTTGGTAATAAGAAATTACCATACTCTATGCCATTCTTTAGAATAGTCAAGTAAGTAGACCATTCTCCTTGAGGTAGGGAATCCGCCAGCTTATCGACTAATTCTTCATTCGTCTTCACAATTCCCATGCACTTCATTTGCACTACCAAGTGACAATCGTTCAATCAGTTGTTTCACCGTCTCTCCCTTGATTAAAGTAAAGATATCGAATTCTTTACTTAATAACGCTCTCTTCCCCTCCGGAAGTTGCATGGTTCCTTGGAATTTTAACAGTAAAGCATTCCATAACGATTGTGCATCATCATCATGCTGTAGGAGCGCCAAGATGTCTTCTTTTATGGCTTGCTATAAAATGTTCATCATCTTCTTCTCGTTAATGAACTTTTCCCTTTCGAATTCTGAGAGTTGAGCTAACATTTTTTCAAGACCATTCTCTCCAATCGGAGCTTGATATTTCGATTCAATGGCAAACCAGCAGGTAAAATGATTTGCTTGAACCCAGTTCATAAATCTTTCAGTAAGTCTTCAAGGTTCATCAGCTTTGGAGGCTTTGTCATCGTGCCCATTTCGTTTCCAAGGTTCATATTCTGAGCTGCGGTTGTCGTGACTGCTGAAGCAACAAAAGCATTGTAAAATTCTTCTTCCATTTTTTTCTGCAAAATTTCAGAAATACACTTTCGAAAAACACTGATTAATATGTCAAGAGATACGAAATTTTAAAGAAAAATTTCTTAAAAATGTTCTTAGTGTGGATGACTGAGCTGCTCGTGCGACTCAGATAGTCATGCGAGTAATATACTCGTGCGAGTTAAAGATTTGTACAAATGAGATGTTTGTGCGAATTACTTGCTCGTGCGGATGACAACCTTTTAACTTGTAATTTTTTTAAAAAATTGTTTACTTGTTCGTATGAGCGTTTAATTTGACGGATGACCATTCGTACGAGTTGTCTCTCTACTCGTACGAGTCAGCTCAGGTCACCAAACAGATGATTTTTACAATTTTTGACATGATTAAGTTTGATTTTAGATCTGAAGTTTTCAAGGATTGATTAGATTTGATTTTAACGTGATATACTAAAATCCTAGTCCAATTTGTACATGAATTCATCCAAGTCTGAGATCCGTATGAGAAAGGGTAGATGTAGAAAGCTTGTATGCTTGAATCTGGATCTGAAACTGTTGATAGTATATAGAAACTTGAAGTTTGTCCTCAAATCAGGCCTCAAGGCTCTGATACCACTTGTGAGAGTGGATCGGCTCTCCTCTTATGAGCACAGGACTGATCCGACTCAGCTAACAGAGGCGGAATTCATTGTTAGCGAGTTGGACAAACAAACAAGAAAGATATACTACTTAAACGCCTTGAATTGTATTGATAAACGTGAACAGTTACAGAGCGAGTAAACAGTTTGACATGGGCTTCACCGTACACCAATCAACAGATATCTAACACAACACTCAAGCTGCTCTATTTCTAGGTCAACATGACTCGCATAGGAGGAGTGTGTGTTTGACTCGTGCGAGTGGTGCATCGTACGAATGACAGAGTGTCACTCGTACGAGCCACTAGAATCACTCGTAAGAGCCAAGTACAAAACAAATAAATCATATATTAATATACAAAGTATGACATTCTAAGCCCTATTTACAAAACCAACATATCCTAGACGTACGCAATAGACATTATGCATCAACAACTGTTACATTGGGAAAACATTGTTTAAGCTATCCTCTATTGCAGTTGTCCAAACATCTGTTTGGCCATACAGATGTTTGGTCTTCTACATCAGATCTTTGACTTCATTAGTATTTGGTCTTCAACAATCTTTAGTTTTCAACAGATGTTGTATCTTCTTGAACAATGGTTCGAAGTCTTGATCAGATGTTTGCTTTGTTCGTGAACAAATGTTCTGTATAGGTGTTCAAGATTCACTATCTTTGGAGAGAGAATTACTTCATCAATTGTTTATACTTTTTATCTTTGAGTCATGTCTTGACTTTTAGATATCATCTGTTCTTTTATAGGTCCAACAGATGAACTAGCTCATCAGAAACGTTTTTGCTTTTGATTTTCCTTCTATAAGTGTGATGCAATGTCCGATTTTTTGGGGTAGAGGTTTGCACTTGGTGTACAATCAATGATGATGAGCAAAAGTTCATGCGAGATGTTATTGTGTTTGTTTATGGGCATATGATGTGAAGTCTGTGATTATTGTCGCATAATGAATGCTCGATGACGGTGACGACGATTCATTAGAGAGTTTTAGCAGTTTGTTTTGGTCCTTTTCGAAAGCCTATGTTCTGTGATGATGTTATGGTTGATTGGGATGTTGATTATCAATGTTCTATGCCCTTGGTTAAAGATCTCTTAGTTGGTTGTATTTTTCCTTTGAAAGCCATGATGCATTGCTGAGCTTTGTCAATTGTGCATGAGTTAGCGATTGCTTCTTAAATCTTGACGTGGGAAATACAATTGAGACACATTACACTGTTTATTGTAGAAATTAGAAATTTATGGGATGTGATTCGTTGCGTTGCGGAGCTATGTTGGGTGAATGTGATCGACTTAGAAGATGATGATTAACTCTTGGTGTGCTAATTATGATGCTTTAAACAAGCAACCACGTAACCAAGTGTCTAAGCCTACACAAGGAAAATGAGATCATTTGTCCTTCATATATTTATGTTTAGAAAGTACTAATTTGTAACATTTGCTATGCTTCATTTTGTAGTACTTCTTGCTTTGTGTGTAGTATGTGCTTCAGGTTGTTGTCCTTTGTGGTTGTTTCGTATCTTATTTGTTGTTAGCCTTTGTCATGGCTTTGTAGCACATGGGCCTCTTTTTTGGTGTGTCGTCATTGTTGGTTTGGTGTTGTCCTATGACCTTATAAAGTTGATAAAGATGAACATGGTATCATCTCAAATGTTACCATATTTGTGTGATGGTTTCTATTTACGATATCCGAAGATGACATGATAAACAATCGTTTTTTATTATCATTTACAAGTCATAACTAGATTGGTTTATGTTGTCAATGACGATATGTTGTTCTTTGCATGGCAATTGAGATGGCTAGAGATAAGCAACTGGTAGTAGCCATTATTTTGAGCCTTAATGCATTATACATGTTCAATTTGTAGATTAATACTATATAAATCGTCAATGACAATTATGAATGTCACAACCCCTGACCACACCCTGGACGGGAGTCGTGAACAGTCAAGTGGTACCGGTGGTTATTTTAAAACATTGCAACGGAAATTTCATCAGAACCATGAGTTAGGAAAAATCTCAGATTTTGAGAACATATTTATTAAACAGATGGGAATAAAACCCATGTTTTAAAAAGATAGCTTTTTAAAGGGGATAAACCCGGATAAATAAAACAACGTTTCTTAATTTAACTGATAACATAAGCCACTTCTTTAAGCCTTTTGGTCCCGTATCACATCTCCTATTCAGATCTATGGTAATCACCTAAAACATGTTTAGAAACATTTTATCAGCAGGGAATACTGGTGAGATCATTCAAATTTATAAAAAGACACCTTCTTATAATTACAACACTAAGAGTTTTTACATTTGTTTATATCTTACTATTATCCAATGTGTTTGTCACTCGACAATTCCTATGACTATGGTCATATCACTATTGGTCATTCTCCCAACTAGTGAAGTTTATCAAGTAGTGTATACAAAACCCCACACATCGGCAGTAATTTCAGAATACAAAAACTTAATCACTGTAAATATAACATGGAACACAATTAGGGTTTTGCAAATTATTTGAGTAAAAGAGAATGACTCATATTGTTGTGTGAAAAAGAGAATGACTCACCTTGTAGTTCTATAGTTCTAATTTAATAGGCCTCCTGATTCTAAGTCTTCTGATACTTAAGCATCTATTATAATTCTGAATCTTATGGTTATTAAGCATCTATTTTGATAGTAAGTTTATAGTTTTGAGCTTTGTGATAGTAAAACATTTAATTTAACAGAGTAGAATACTTATTAGTGTAAAACCAAATCAAACCTAACGATGGTCACGAGATGAGAACCATAACGTAGATGACAAAGTATAGCCTTATTCAGGCAGCACATAAACATCCATTAGTTGGTTCCTTGATCGATCAGACAAAATATCGTATTGGTGATTATTGGTTAGAACACCGAGGTATAGAAAGAAGAAGAGGAGGAATGAGAAAGCAAAAATGAATCTTAAGCTTCTTATTTATAGGTAAGGAATATGCCTTTCTTTTCTAGGAAGTTTCATATATATCTTTCGCTAGATAAACCTTCCCTAGATAAACCTTCCCTGGATAAACGTTCCCTAGGTACTAGCTACCCATATACACCTTCCCTAGTTGTTATCTACCTGTTTAACTAATCAATTTACTTTAACTGTTTAATTTAGTAACTTACTTAGCTGATTAATTAATTAGCTTACTTAGTTGTTTAACTGATAACTTACTTAGCTTACTTAACTGTTAAGTTTCATTTCTTCTTAAGTTTCCTTAGCTATTAAGTTTACTTAACCACTAAGCTTTCTTACCCACTAGGTTTCCTTAGCCACTAAGTTTTCTTAACCGCTAAGTTTCCTGATTTAGCATCCTCATGGTTATAAGTTCTAATTTCTAGATAAACCCACAATGCAACTTTTATTAGTGTATTAATCTAATTTAAACTTTAACGATATACAAAGTATCACCTTATTTAGGCGGAACTTCAGCTTTTCATTGCTAGGGTTTCAGATCAATCGGACGATTATCATTTCGGCGATTATGGTTTCATACACTTTCTACATAGCAGAGTTTCGAGGGTTTAGAGTTCTTGGGTATTAGGACAATACTTCGAGAGAGAAAGAAAAGAAAATGAGTAGATTGAATGTCCAAACTCCGTTGTATCTATAGCTATATTTTGGTCTTCTTGCGTTACGCAACCAATCTTCACCATCACCGTTGCGTAGCGCAACGGGGTAGATTAGGGCATAGGTGGCATAAGTTACCATGTACACCTGCCACATGGCACCACGTGTCTCCTGTTGAACAGGGAGGCGCCGCATCACGCGACCACCATTTCCAAACCTTGCCGCGTAGCGCGGCTGTCACACCCCAACCGATGGCGGAATCATTGGGGCGGACGTAAATAGATTGCTCAAGACAACATAACGCTAAATTGTGACAAGTATTTAAAGGAACAATATTTCATTTCATTACTAAAGATTCAAGTACATTTCTTGGAAATAAATACAACATCAATTTCAAGTACAAGTACATCAAAAACACAACATTTCAATTAGAAACATGATCCTACACAAATCTAAATTAAGATGAGTTTCTATGTCCATCCTACTAGATTCCAGGAATCGGCATCCTCATCAACCTGGAATACATGTTAAAGTGTCATCAACCTGCAATACATGTTAAAGTATAGTTCAACACACAAGGCATTGGCGAGTATACAAGTTTGTATAGTAGCATAATATAGACGTTTAACAAATCCTCATACGTAAATGTAAACTTAAGAATAACATGGCAAAACTATCATGCAAATATACGTGTCAACCCAAAGTTTACCGCTAGCGTAATCTAATCATAGCAAGGACTAAATATTTTGTTTACTTAACATAACCTCACGAATACGGGTGGTGAGTTAATCCTATAGCGATATACATGTTAAGGGAGGCTTGATCGAAGTTAATGAATGGTATAAGCATATTAAGTATAAGCATGTATGAATTCAAGTTTGTCATGTAAGCATCTATAAGGATTGTTTATGATTAAGTATAAGCATGTTTGTGTGATTTTGATAGTTTACATGTACTGCACCCAAAAGTGACAAAAGTAAATGGGTCGAGTATACTCCCGGTTTTGCAAGCTTCCTAGAAATCCGCAAGTTGTGGAGTTGGAGTGTTGAAGTGATGTACACCGAGGTTACCCTACAGGGGGTAAACAGAGGTGCGTGAAAAGGTGTGGTTAACGAAGGATTCGGATGTGGATTCGACAGATATGAAAAGAGAACATAGAAAAGCTCCACTTCGTGCGAAGTGACAGTTCTGAATGTTTTAGCTCGTTTTGCACCCATTTCGACATTGATTTCTGTGAACTACAAATTTGGCAACGAGACAAAACAGTCTAGGATCATAATACTTAATCAGAAAGCGATTAATATTCTATTCAGACTAGTTTATTAAGAAAGTATGAAGGTTCTGTATAGTTTATGTCCTTTTAGTCAAGTTCGTCATAGAAGCCAAGCATGGGGGTGCGAACACCTCATTTTATGATTCACCAAAGCACAAGGTTGTAACAACACGGTTGGTCATGAACAACAGAATGTAAATCTAACTTTACAAGTGAGCCATTCCCGGCATGGAAAAAGTTAACTAAGTGTCGGAGGCCAAGACGAGGTTAGGTAACTTTGGTGCTAGCAAGCACTTGAATGATATGCAATGGAAAAATGTGGTGGTGAACTATTTCGGAAGCCAAGGCTTCTAATGTTCACACTACTATGAACACAAGCTTAATAATAAAGAGGATGATGAGCTTGGTGGCATTCAACACTTGAAGATGCATGCATTAGAAAAGAGTAGATGAAATCATCATAAAAAGTAAGTAAAGAAAATGAGTTTGAAGGTCTAGAAACGTTCTGTTACGGATCTGATATGTAGAGAGAAAATCAGCAGCTTGAGAGTAATTTCGAAGAGAGCAAAGGGTTTAGGATGGAGTGGAGTGCGTATTTATAGGAAACAGGGTTAGTTCGTACGAGTTGGACACCACTTCTGTGCAAGGTGTACTTCGTGCGAAGTGAGCCAGATCGCACAAAGAGTTCGGTTTTAGACTATGTTTTCGTATTTTAGTCGGTCTTTAGGTATTTTAAGTATAAAGTTGTAACGTATAAGTATTGCACGTATAATAAGTATAAATTCGCATGTAAGTATTTACTTGAATGATTGTTTGCATGTATGATAAGTATATTTCGCATGTAAGCACGTATTCGAAGGTTTTATTGTAAGTATAACAAGTGTAGATAAAATAAGTATTTCATTATGATCAATGCTTCGGATTACAAAGTTGGAAAGGAAATACGAATAACATACGAATACAAGTTTCCATAAATAGAAATACAATTACACATTCTAAATAAGGAAAGTACAAGAATGCGAGGCGTTACAGTTTCCCTTACTTTAGGGAATTTCATCCCGAAATTCTTTCAAGAAGAAGACTCAACGAAAAGATGCAGATGCTTGGTCTTCATTTCACTATCGAGTTCCTAAGTGAATTCAGCGCCACGTTTGCCTTCCCATCGAACCTTGACTATGGGAATGCGACTGTGCCTAAGTTGCTTGGTTCCTCGGTCCATGATTTCGACCAGTTTTTTCCACAAAGTGAAGAGACTCATTGATTCGAAGATCATGGAGTGGAACATGAAGTCCTTCTTCAGCTAGACATTTCTTCAGATTAGAAACGTGGAAAGTTGGATGAACATTGCTGAGTTCTTGAGGCATTTCTAGACGGTACGCTACTTTGCCAATCCTTTCGAGAATCTTGAAAGGACCTACGAAGCGAGGAGCGAGTTTACCTTTCTTACCAAATATAACTACGCCCTTCCAAGGGGATACCTTGAGAAGTACATGATCACCCACATTGAATTCCAAAGGTTTACGTCTCTTATCAGCGTAACTCTTTTGTCGACTTCGAGCCTTGAGAAGGTTATCACGAATTTGAAGGATCTTGTCTCTCATCTCTTGTATGAGTTTGGGACCAGTGATTTGAGCTTCACCGATCTCGTGCCAACAGATAGGCGATCAACATTTTCATCCATGCAGTGCTTCAAATGGTGTCATTTGAATACTAGCGTGATAACTGTTGTTGTACGAGAATTATACCAAAGGTAAGTGTATATCTCAGTTTCCACCAAAATCAATTACGAAAGAAGGAATCATATCTTCAAGAGTTTAAATGGTTCACTTAGTTTGACCGGCTAGATTGAGAAGAAAAGTTGTACTAAGATTAAGATGAGTACCAAGAGCTTTCAGAAAGGTTTGCCAAAGACGCAAGGTAAACGAGCATCATGGTCTGAGATGATCTCAATGGGGATACCATGACGACAAATGACTTCATCCGTGTAGATACGAGTCAATTTCTCGACTTTGTAATCTTCACGAATGGGGAGAAAGTCAGCGGATTTGGTCAAACGATCAATGATTACCCAGATGCTATCATGACCAAGGAAGTACGAGGGAGTTTGGTAATGAAATAATTGCTATACTTTCCTATTTTTAGACTGGAATTTCTGGTTGTTCGAGTAAGCCAGAGGGACGTTGATGTTCAGCCTTCACCTCGGAACAACTAGGCATTTTGATACGTAGACAACAATATACTTATTCATTTCAGGCCACTAATAAGACGTACGAAGATCTTGGTACATTTTCTCAGCCCTGGATGAATAAATATCAGGGGTGTTGAGCTTCCTTCATCAAGAAGTCACGAAGTTTGTCATGATTGGGAATCCATAGCGATTGAGATAGTACAAAATACCATCGAATTTGGACACAAGCTGATTCTCAGCCCCACACTTCATGTTGTTGGATACGCTGTTCTCGTTAACAGATGAATATTGTGCTTCTCGAATATGTTCACGAAGGTTGTTCAGAATCTGGAAGCAACGAATACTCATAACGTGAGTTTTACAACTAAAAGCATTGGCCACAACATTCACCTTACAAGGATGGTAAGGAATCTCGCAGTCGTAGTCGTTGAGCAATTATACCCATCGACGTTGACGCATGTTGAGTTCTTTTTGGTTAAGGATATGTTGAAGGCTCTTATGGTCGGTGAAGACCACACACTTGGTACCAACCATAAAGGTACTGTTGCCAAATCTTTAACGCAAAAAAAACTGCACCAAGTTTAAGGTCGTGAGTAGTGTAGTTCTTCTCGTGAATTTTGAGTTGTCTTGAAGCATATGCGTTAACCTTGTCTCGTTGCATAAGTACACAACTAAGACCTTAGTAAGATGCATCGCAATACACCACAAAGTCGTCGTTTCCATGAGGAAGAGCTAGAATAGGAGCATTGCAAAGCATGTCCTTGAGCGTTTGAAAAGTCTCCTCTTGTTCGGATCCCCAGAAAAAAGGTTCATCTTTTGATCAAGGAGGTAAGAGGAACAATAATCTTCGAGAAGTTGGAGATGAATTGGCGGTAGTAACCCGCTAAACCAAGGAACGAACGAATCTCAGAAGGGGACTTTGGTGCAATCCAGTTCTTGACAGCTTCGATTTTGATAGATCCACGTGGATTCCATTCTCGTTCACAACATGTCCGAGAAACTAAACTTCTTTCAACCAAAATTCACACTTGGAGAATTTGGCGTATAGTCACTCACCACACAGGAGTTCGAGGATTAGAAGCAAGTGTCGCTTATGCTCATCTTGGATTTTGGAATAGATGAGGATGTCGTCTATGAAAACGATTTTGAAACAATCCAAATATAACTTACACACATGGTTCATCAAATCCATGAAAACCGCAGGTGCTTGTTTAACCCAAAAGGCATGACTACGAATTCAGTAGTGACCACAATGAGTACGAAAGGCGGTTTTGGGTATATCTTCTTCGAGGACTCGAAGTTGATGATAACCAGAACAAAGGCCGATCTTAGAAAATCAGTTGCGCCTTGGAGTTGATCGAAAAGATCATCGATTCGAGGAAGAGGGTAACGATTCTCGACAATGAGTTTGTTAAGTTCACGATAATCGATGTACATGAAAAAACCATCTTTCTTCTTGACAAAAATAACTGGAGCGCCCCAAGGGGAAGTACTAGGGCATATAAAACCTTTATCAAGTAATTCTGGAAGTTGGCTTGAAAGCTCTTGCATTTTCGATGGTGCGAGACGCTAAGGAGCTTTAGCAACAGGATTTGCTGCAGGAATGAGATCAATAACGAAAGTCTATAGAACGAGGAGGAGGAGGGCCAGGTAAGCTTCAGTAAAAACTAGGAAAATCACAAACGATAGGAACATCACTCACGCTTTTTCCTTTATCCTTCTTTTCCACAATGTTGGCAAGAAAGGCAAAGTACTCCTTGTGTAAATACTTGTTCGCTTGAGTACACAACATGAGCTTGAGACCTTTAGAAGGTTTGTTTTCCACAGACATGTAATGAATCACCGAATGAAGAGGGATACGAATGAATTTCTCCGAACAAATGACTTCAGCACGGACCTTACAAAGTCAGTCCATGCCTATGTTGACATCAAAACTACCCATTTACATAGGTATGCGGTCGATCAAAAACTTGTGACCGTTAAGATAAGAGTACAATTATAAAGGACGAATCAAAAAGAACGAATTAACCATTAGCAACTTCGACATAAACGATTTTGGCAACTTAGAGCGTCTAACTTAAGCATTGGTTCAAATTCAGCAGATATAAAAATTTTATTCGCGCTATTATCAAATAAACACAAAGCATAAACATTGTTTACGAGGAACATACCATTAATGGCGTTGTTGTTCTAAGCTTGGGCAGCAGTGATGACGAATGCTCGACCTCGAGGGGCTTGCTGCTGGTTGTTGCGTGAAGGGAAAACGTTGCTAACGTGGTTTGTGTCGCCACACTTGTAGCAAGCGCGACCGTTGTTTACTAGCTGCTGGATCTGGTTTTGAGCTGGTGGTTGGGTTTGATTACCTGGAGGCTTTTAGCCAAAATGACAATGGGTATTGAAGTGTCCAAGCCTACTGCACATAGTGCAAAGGCGACATGGTGCGGTGGTAGTATGGTGGTAGGTGCAAGTTGCACATTGAGGAAGGTTCCCAGTGTAGCCTGTTTGGCTGGCTCAGTGTTTGGGTTAACGCTAGCTGCTGTTGGGGAGGGTTTTGCGGAGTAACAACCGCAAAATTTTGGTTTGAAGCCTTTCGCTTCCTACCATTTCTGTTGTTGCTTTTGGTGGGTGGTTTAGTATGCGTGGGTTCAGGAGTTGGTTTCGTGGTGGCTTGATGAGCAGCTTTGACTAACCCTTCGTCTCGAAGACTCTATCCATAAGCAGGTTATGGTTAAATTTAGCAACAAGGCGGAAAGAGTCCTCTAGGGCTTTTGGTTGAGCGGACTCAACGTAGTTGGAGAAGGAAGAAGGGATGGCTCGAATGTATTTGGCTATGGCCTTGTCGGTTGAATCAACTTGTCCAGGGCACAAAATACTAATCTGTTTAAACCTAGTAATTAGACCGAGGTTGTCGCTCCCAACTTGCTTGAGGTTCCAAAACTCGTTTTCGAGTTGTTGGCGCTCGTGGGGGGGGGGGACAAAACTCGTCTTCCATGAGCTTTTTGAGCTCGGTCCAGGTGAGGGCATACGCAGCGTCTTCACCACGAATGCTGCGCTTCGACGTCCACCAATCGAGAGCTCTCGACCGAAAGACGCTAGTGGTGTTGGTGGTATGCAAGTGGTCAGGACACCCGCTTTGGCGGAAAGTGACCTCAATGGCATCGAACCATTGAAGTAACTTTATCGCGCCTTCTTTGCCAGTGAGTAGCGCTGGGCTGCAGGAATTGAACTGCTTGAAGGTAAAGGTAGGCTTGGGTGGTGCGATTTTGGTATCACCCGATCCTAGTGGGGAATCGTGTTGTATGAGGTAGGAGTCGGTTGGGTCCAACTGACAATGTTAGGGATTACCTTGGCCATAAACTTCATCATCTCCGTCTTAGTCATGGAGTCATTGCTGTTAGAGTGCTTCTTGGAGTCCGAGAATTCATTGTTCAAAGACATATAAAAATTGATGTAAGGGAAAAGATGAGACTTGATCATAATGTGTTTGAGAAATAAAGTTCGTTTTCATGTACAAGCATAAAGTATGTCATGTATCACATATGTTCAACATAGATTATAAATTATAACACGTAATTGCATGGTATTATCACGTATAAGGACAATAAGAGTAGTAAATTTAGTTTTCACGATTATTAAAGTTGTTTTAGATAACGAAAGGTGTACGAATTGTGCTCTCGATGTGAAATGACAAATGCATCAAATGTAAACACATAATAATTGATATAATCATAAAAGAGTGACTTGATTAAAACATTGGAGTGCTTCGGGTTTAGAAACGTCGCCTATTCCAAAGTGATTCTAAAGCTCTTTCGACTTAAGGAAACACGTTTTGGCCTAATAGGTAGAATACTCTCACCGAGGAGCGGCTAATGGTATTTTACCCTTCCAGTTACTACATGTCCCTAAATGATCGAAAATTCGAAACTTTAGCGAGACTGAAAATTAAGGAATGGGACTAGTTATCGAGATGCGGGTTTCACCCCTAACTTGATAGCATAATACCCTAAGTATGGTTTATACTTACTAAACGAGGAGCAAATTCCAACTCGTTAGTAAGATCCACTAGAGTATGAAATGGAAGTTTCCCATCAAGATGTGGATATCACTCCTAACTTGATGGTGTAACTTCGTGTAAAATCGAGTATGCGAAATGAGGGAATTAACCAAAAATTGCGGGCCATTGGGCCTATCTTGGTGCAACTCACCTCATTGATGATGCATGAGTGTCTTCTTGCCTTTAAGTGTGTATTGTGTTAGCCTTAGGAAAGGCAGGTATTGTTAAGAAACAGGGTTAGATCAGAAGCTAAATAAGCAAGTTTAGACGTTTTAATCGATTTAAGCAGTTCACTTCGTGCGAAGTGTCTGTCACTTCATGCAAAGTTGTTGGCACTTTGTGCAAAGCTGTTCAGCTCGCACGAAGAGGTCTAGTTCGCACCAAGTGCTCCAATTCGCACAAAGATTCTCAGTTCGTACGAAGGGGTCTGATTTGGTGCTTAAACCATAGACTTGGTCAAATTATGCAATTTTTTCTTAATTCCCTATAGTTATGCCTCTGATACCAATCTGTCACACCCCAACCGACGGCGGAATCATTGGGGTGGA
The DNA here is from genome assembly GCA_947069175.1 of Scalesia atractyloides. Lineage (NCBI taxonomy): Eukaryota > Viridiplantae > Streptophyta > Magnoliopsida > Asterales > Asteraceae > Scalesia > Scalesia atractyloides. The sequence continues at coordinate 66,381,141 of CAMTDV010000020.1, read as the reverse complement.
CGTAAATAGATTGCTCGAGACAACATAACGCTAAATTGTGACAAGTATTTAAAGGAATAATATTTCATTTCATTACTAAAGATTCAAGTACATTGCTTGGAATCAAATACAACATCAATTTCAAGTACAAGTACAACAAAAATACAACATTTCAATTAGAAACACGATCTTACACATATCTAAATTAAGATGAGTTTCTATGTCCATCCTACTAGATTCCAGGGATCAGCATCGTCATCAACCTGCAATACATTCTAAAGTATAGTTCAACACACAAGGCATTAGAGAGTATACAAGTTTGTCTAGTAGCATAATATAGGCGTTTAACAAATCCTCATGCGTAAATGTAAAGTTAAGACTAACATGGCAAAACTATCATGCAATTATACGTGTCAACCCAAAGTTTACTCTACCGTAACCTAATCATAGCAATGCCTAAACCATTTTATTTACTTAACATGACCTCACGAATACGGGCAATTCGTTAATCCTATAGCGCTATACATGTTAAGGGAGGCTTGATCGAAGTTAATGACATGGTATAAGCATATTAAGTATATGCATGTATGAATTTAAGTTTGTCACGTAAGCATGTATAAGGATTGTTTGTGATTAAGCATAAGAATGTTTGTGTGATTTTGATTGTTTACATGTACTACACCTAAAAGTGATAAAAGTAAATAGGTCAAGTATACTCACGATTTTGTAAGCTTCCTAGAAATCCGCAAGTTGTTGAGTTGGAGTGTTGAAGTGATGCACACGAGGTTACCTACAAAGGGTAAATAGAGGTGTGTGAAAAGACTGTGGTTAACAAAGGATTAAGATTTGGATTCGGCAGATATGAAAAGAGAACGTAGAAAAGCTCCACTTCATGCAAAGTGACCTGCACTTCGTACGTAGTTCTGTTCACTTCGTGCGAAGTGAAGTTCTGAAATGTTTTAGCTCGTTTTGCACCCATTTCAACACTGATTTATGTGAATGGGAAATTTGGCAATGAGAGAAAAGTCTAGGATCATAATACTTAATCAGAAATCGATTAATATTTGTTCAGACTAGTTTATTAAGAAAGTACGAAGGTTATGTATAGTTTATGTCCTTTTTGTCAAGTTCTTCATAGAAGTCAAGCATGAGGGTGAAAACACCTCATTATATGATTCACCAAAGCACAAGGTTGTAACAACTGGTTGGTCATGAATAATAGAATGTAATTCTAACTATACAAGTGGCCAAATACGATTAACTCAGGTGAGCCATTCCCGACATGGAAAAAGTTACTAAGTGTCAGAGGCCAGACATGGTTAGGAATTCGGTGCTAGCAAGCCACTTGAATAACATGCAATGGAAAATGTGGTGGTGGAACTAATTTGGAAGCCAATGCTTCTAGTGTTCACATTACCATCAACACACGCTTAATCATATAGAGGATGATGAGCTTGTGGCATTCAACACTTGAAGATGCATGCATTAGAAAAGAGTAGAAGAAATCATCAAAAAAGTAAGTAAAGAACATGAGTTGGAAGGTCTAGAAACCTTCTGTTACGAATCTGATATGTAGAGAGAAAATCAGTAGCTTGAGAGTAATTTTCAGAGAGAGCAAAGGGTTTAGGAGTGGAGTGGAGTGCATATTTATAGGAAACAGGGTCAATTCATACGAGTTGGACACCACTTCTTGTGCGAGGTGCACTTTGTGCGAAGTGAGCCAGATCGCACAAAGAGTTTGGTTTTGGGCTATTTTTCGTATTATAGCCGTTCTTTAGGTATTTTAAGCATAAAGTTGTAAGTATAAGTATTGCACGTATAATAAGTATAAATTTGCATGTAAATATGTACTTGAATGATTGTTTGCATGTATGATAAGTATATTTCGCATGTAAGCTCGTATCCAAAGGTTTGATTGTAAGTATAATAAGTATAGATAAAATAAGTATTTCATTATGATCAACGCCTCAGATTACAAAGTTGGAAAGGAAATACGAATAAGATACGAATACAAGTTTCCATAAATAGAAATACAATTACACTTTCTAAATAAAGAAAGTATAAGAATGCGAGGCGATTATAGCGACGATAATCAAAACTTGATTTTATCGTTTTTCTGCTGCTTCTCATAGTACGCGTTCGGGGTTTCGATTATGAATTGTTATAGGGCCTTTTTTAGGATTGTTACATCCTCTCCACCTTGTTTTATATCTCGTCCTCGAGATTCACTGGAATAAGTTGGGATAGTTTAACTTCTTCTCCGATTCTATTCCCAAGTATATTCTGGTCGTTGCTTTGAATTCGACTTTACTTTAACAAAAACTAATATCTATGCTTTGAGATTTTTATCTTTGACTTGTAAAGGTCTTTCAGCTAACTTTAATTTTTTTTTTCATTTACGTCTATATCTTTGAGGAGGTAGTACTAAAGATTCATCAGCTAAGCATTTCCTTAAGTTGCATACAAGAAATACATCATGTATACCAGCCAATTCTTCTTGAAATTCTTAGTTGATAAGCTACTGGTCCAATTCTTCAAACGGTCCAACGAATCTCGGCTTAGCTTTCCTTTCTTACCGAATCTGGCTATTTCTTTCCACATAGAGACTTTTAGTAGTATTCTTTATTTGATTTGAAATTCTAACGGTTTGCCAATCTCATGGTCTGATAGTTGCTTTTCTCATATTTATGTTCAACATACTACATGGTACTATCATCCATAAAGTGCTTTTAATGGGGCAACATTAATACTCGTGTGATAACTATTTGTTTATTGGAGAATTCTTATGAGTGGCAAGTGATCGTCTTACTTTCCCCAATATCTATTACACATGCGCTTAACATGTTTTCTTATGTTTGTATTGTTCTTTCACCTTGCTTAAAATAAGTTGTACTTAGATTCAGTCGAGTTTCCATGGCTTTTTGAAAACTTTCCAAGAAATAAGATGTGAGATGAGTATCTTGACCAGATACAATAGATAACAGGATCTGTGTAACTAGACTATTTCGTCCACATATAACCTAACTAAATGTTTAATACTAAATGTTTCCTTCATTGGTAGGAAATGAGCTGACTCGGTTAGTCGATCCACAATCAACCAGATTGTGTCGCTACATGTTCCTGTTTTGGGTAATTTGGTAACAACATCCATTTGTTATTCATTCTCATTTCCATACTGGCATTTCTAATTTGTTAAAGTAAATCTAAAGGTTTCTAATGTTCAGATTTAACTTTCTAATAGATTAAATACTTAGAGACATAACTTGCTACAATCATTTTTCATTCCTATGTATCAGTAATTCTTATTCAAACCTTGATACCTCTTATCACTTCCACGATGCATCATATACTTAGTTTTATGAGCTTCTTCGAGAATCCTTTCTCATAGGTTCCCTTGAATAAGTACTCAATTCTCCTTGAATTGTGATCACTTCTCCTGTTGGCTTACGAATCTCAACAGAATTCTGATTACTTAAAATTTCAGCATTATTAGATGCTAGTCATTCCATTTCTAACACTACATTGAATCTAACGAGGTTCATATGAAGTAAAGTAGCACTAAGTTTTTATCCTAGCAATTTATCTTTTCTTTACAAAGTACTCACGAATATTGGTGGGTTCCAGACTTGCCTACATTCGATTAAAGATAGAATGATTGCTTGACATAACTTAGTATTTATAAAACTTTGGTTTGCACTAGAGTCAAATAATACTTTAGTGTCAACATCACATACAAAATGTACCAACAATCACCACAGGAACCATTGTTGCCTCTTATGTTGTGAGAACAATGCCCTCACTTCCTCTTCGGATTTTTGGTTGGTTTCGTCTTGTTTTCTGATGGTTGTGTCAGTTTCGGACAGTCTTGAAGAATATGAATTACTTCCCTGATGGACACATATACGGCTCCACGTTCTTCTTTTTTGTGTCTAGGTATCAACTCATTGATCAAAGTATTTGCTAACTCGACCGTATTGCTAATGGTTTGTGGTCTGACTATCGTTCTCAAATCATGGATCTCAGATAATTTATACCAATCATTTGGTGATTTTGTTGCCATTTGTTCCTTTCTATGAAGCAGACATAATTTTCTATCTGATAGTTCTTTTCATTCTTTCCATTCCATGGCCTAAGTCACGTCACAATCTTGTGCTTTGGAAGATCAAGTCTTATCTTAATGCGTTATTTTTGAAGCATACATTACTTTATCCTTCTTAGCGTATATACTAATAATTAAGATTACATGTGAAGATAGTCTTTGTAACTGCTTCTCTGTATTACCGTAACAACTTCTTTATTACTGGTAATCTAAGTAAGATTACATGTGAATATAGTCTTTGTAACTGCTTCTAGTCGTAGGTTATCTCATCTTCTCGAGAGTTTTTAATGAAAGTAGAATTACTCTCATTAGCGTAAGTTTTAGTTATACTGTAACATCCCAAAAATCCTTATATATGTTAATATGTTAAAATGAAGTTATGTGCAAACATATATATTGCTTAATGAGACTAAGATTAAGACCCTAGTTAGAATGTAAATAAAATTTTAAATTAAAGAATAGTTTTCGCCATAATAACATAAACATCAAACTAGAGGGGCCAAAATTGAATGAAATAGAAAGATATAATATAAAAACTAAAACACACACTTCTGGTGTATGTGTGTGTCGATAGAGAAGAACAAGAAGCAGGGGAATACCCTTGCTCATCAAAATCAACTAAATAAGAGGAGAATTGAAGCCTAAGCTTATGCATGAACTAAAATTGGTGACCATCTAGGTGTTCTTATCATCAAGTAAGTTGAATTTTATGTTTTAGTGATTTGATAAGGTGGGTTATGTGTAATCCATGAATTTTTGATAAAATTGATCATGAATACTAGTTAATAACATGTAGAATATGAACTATGTCTAAATTTGATGATCTGAATGAAACTGATTTGAAGTAAAATGTTGATGAAGCATGATGATCACTAAGGTGCAATAGGTTGACGTTTGATGTATGAAATGTGAAATTGTTAGATAGGAATAGTATTAAATGAAGAAATTGTATGAAACTAGTGGATTAATCTTGATATGATTGGGTAGATTATACATGAGAACACTAGTATATGGTGCTTAAATTGTTGTACGCATACCAAGTGTTCGACAAAATGCCTAAAGATGATTATTGTGGCCTTATATGAATTGAAAGTTATTAGCTTATAGGTATGATGGAAATTGAACTAGATATGGGTTAAGTTGTAAAAGCGAGCTATGAGTAATATGGATTGTGTAAAACCTAACAAGTAATCTAAGTGTGAATGGATTATGTGTAGGAATGAAAGAAGAAGTAACAAGCTCAGAGAAACGACTGAAAGCACAAGACCAAGGTATGTTGTATTCTCACTTATAGATAATATTTAGTTGTAAACGGACCATCTCGTATCTTTGTGATGGATTATAGGCGTTATTGCTACGACTAAATATTTGTAAAAGGGATCGGTAAACTAAATAAAAAGTAAAAAGAATGGCCTCGCGTTGACTCATGTAGTATGAGTCAACCAGGTAAGAATGAGAATGAAAAAGTATGGTTTCGTGTTGACTCGTGTTGAACGGGTCAACCGGACAAGAATTTAGAAAGTGAAAGAATGGTTTCGCGTTGACTTGTGTTGAACGGGTCAACTGGACAAGAATTTAGAAAGTGAAAGAATGGTTTCGCGTTGACTCGTGTTGAATGGGTCAAGCGGACAAGAATTTAGAAAGTGAAAGAATCGTTTCGCGTTGACTTGTGTTGAATGGGTCAACCGGACAAGAATTTATAAAGTAAAAGAATGGTTTCACGTTGACTCGTGTTGAACGGGTCAACCGGGTAAGAATTAGAATGATACTGTAAAGTATGACCTTGTGTTGGCTCATGTAGAATGGTTCAACTGGGTAAGAATAAGAATATAAAAGTTTGGTTTAGTGTTGATTCGTATTGAACGATCAACCGAATAAGAATGTGAAAGTTAAATGATGACTTTGAGTAGAGCTAATGCGAATGGGTCTTAAACATTTGTTAGTTGGTTCCATGATCGATCGAACAGAATATTGTATCAGTAATTATTGGTATAACACCAACGTATAGAAAGATGGAGAGGAGGAATGAGAAAGCAAAAATGAATTCTAAGCTTCTTATTTATAGGTAAGGAATATGCCTTTGTTTTCTAAGAAGTTTCATATATACCTTTCCCTAGATAAACCTTCCCTGGATAAACATTCCCTGGGTAAACCTTCCCTAGGTACTAATTACCATATGTTATTTACCTCATATTATATATATATATATATATGTATATATATATATGTATATATATATGTATATGTATTAAGTTATTACACTTACTTAACCGTTTTGTTGTTTAACTTTGCTGTTAAACTAATTAATTTACTTTAACTGCTTAATTAACTAGCTTACTTAGTTGTTTAGCTAATTAACTTACTTAGCTTACTTAGCTGTTAAGTTTCATTTCCTGTTAAGTTTCCTTAGCTATTAAGTTTACTTAACCACTAAGTTTTCTTACCACTAGGTTTCCTTAACCACTAAGAATTCTTTACTGCTAAGTTTTCTTAACCGCTAAGTTTTCTTGTTTAGCAGTCTCATGGTTATTAGTTTTGATTTCTAGATAAACACACAATGCAACGCGTATTAGTGTATTAATCCAATTCAAACTTTAACGATAATCACGAGATCAAAACTTCAATGTACAAAGTATCACCTTATTCAGGAGGAACTTCAGCTTTTCGTTGCTAGGGTTTCGGATCAATCGGATAGGTTATCATTTCAGCGATTAGGGTTTCGTACACTTTCTACGCAAATAATTTCAAGGGTTTAGAGTTCTCGGGTATAAGGACAATACTTCGAGAAGAAAGAAGAAAAATGAGCAGATTGAATGTCCAAACTTCGTTATTTATAGTTGTATTTCAATCTCGTCGCGTCACGCGACCAATCTTCATCATCACTGTCGCATAGTTCGATGGGTAAATTAGGACATAGGTGGCATGAGTCACCATGTAGGCCTGCCACATTGCACCATGTGTCTCCTGTTGAACAGGGAGGCGCCACGTCATGCGACCACCCTTTCCAAACCTCGTCGCATAGCCGACGATAATCAAAACTTGATTTTATCGTTTTTCGTGCTGCTTCTCATCGTACGCGTTCAGGGTTTCGATTATGAATTGTTATGGGGCCTTTTTGAGGGTTGTTACAATGAATTACATTGTTCCGAGCCTATTTATGTTATTTTGTTTTATGCTTAAAATTTATTAAAAACATTATAATTAGGTATATATGTTTTTGATGTTTCTTCTAAAATGTCGTCTGCAAACGAAGGACCATTAGTCTTCACACACTTTCAACAAATGTTTGAGGATATTCTCTCATCATCGTGATACACAAAAAATAAACAAGTTAACTGAGAAAGTTAGCAACATCCATAAAAAAACAGGTGGAGTTACGAGCAGCCATTGACGCATTATATTGTGTTATGAAGCTCGCAAAAACAGCTAGGTATGCTTAAGTATGTCGTCTCTAAGAATAACTGATTTTAAATTTTGTAAGATATTAGCATACGATCAATATTTTAGTTATGATGGCCTATAATAGATATTACGTAACGTATAGTTAACCGGGTTGGTTTTTTATGTCCGTTTGATACGCTACATACCTGCGGGGCAATGCTTGCAGAAATAAAATACTAGTTATAACCAGAAGTAATTAATATTTTATAAAACCCTAAGTTGAGTTCAAATAAAATAACATAAGGTACAACTACATGATAAAGGTTTGTAATATAATACATTCTAATAGTTTAAAAAATATTTTATCAAGAAAAAGAAATTTAAATATCAATGAAAAGGGTTTGTCGTTTGCATCAAGTCAGCCAAATGTTACAAAGGCTTTGCCAAGGTAACATAAATGGCCATTTAGGCAAATGAGAAAATCGATATCATACGGGCATGATTGAAGGCGGCACAAGACTGACAGAATTCCTATGCGGATCAAAGAAGACGACCCATCGAGTTTCAAGTAGGAGACCACGTGCTACTAAAAGTTTCACCATGGAGGGGAATAATTTGGTTTTGGAAACAAGGAAAACTCAGCCTCGTTACATTGGACCTTTTATAATCATAGCTTGGGAAAGTGGCGTACCGGTTAGAATTACCATCGGTGTTAGATGGAATACATAACAAATTTCATGTGTCACAATTGAGAAAATGTATCGTGGATGAAACTGCCTACGGCCTTTTCGATGATATTGAATTGGATAAGAAAATGAACTATATAGCAAGACCGGTAGTTGTAAAGGATTTTAAAGTGAAGCACCTACTCAACAAATCCATTAGACATGTTTTGGTCCCATGGCAACATCGAAGAGGATCGGATCGGATCTTACTTGGGAAATGGAGGATGAAATGCGTAAACACTACCCAGAATTATTTGGTACGTGATCAGGTTTCAGGGACGAAAACTCCTCTAAAGGGGTAGAATTGTAACATCCCAAAAATCCTTATATATGTCAATATGTTAAAATAAAGTTATATGCAAACATAAAATTGCTTAATGAGACTAAGATTAAGACCCTAGTTAGAATGTAAATAAAGTTTTAAATTAGAGAATAGTTTTGGCCATAATAACATAAACATCAAAGTAGAGGGGCCAAAATTGAATGAGATTGAAAGATATAATATAAAAACTATAACACACACTTCTGGTGTGTGTGTATGTGTGTGTCGATAGAGAAGAACAAGAAGCAGGGGAATACCCTTGCTCATCAAAATCAACTAAATAAGAGGAGAATTGAAGCCTAAGCTTATGCATGAACTAAAATTGGTGACCATCTAGGTGTTCTTATCATCAAGTAAGTTGAATTTTATGTTTTAGTGATTTGCTAAAGTGGGTTATGTGTAATCCATGAATTTTTGATAAAATTGATCATGAATACTAGTTAATAACAACATGTTGAAGATGAACTATGTCTAAATTTGATGATTTGAATGAAACCCATTTGAAGTAAAATGTTGATGAAGCATGATGATCACTAAGGTGCAATAGGTTGAAGTTTGATGTATGAAATGTGCAACTGTTAGATAGGATTAGTATTAAATGAAGAAATTGTATGAAACTAGTTGATTTGATGAATCTTGATATAATTGGGTAGATTATGCATGAGAACACTAGTCCATGAGGCTTAAAGTGTTGTACGCATACCAAGTGTTTCGACAAAAATGCCCAAAGATGATTATTGTGGCCTTATATGAATTGAAAGTTATTAGCTTATAGTTATTATGGAAATTGAACTAGATATGGGTTAAGTTGTAAAGCGAGCTATGAGGAACATGGATTGTGTAAAAGCGAACAAGTAATCTAAGTATGAATGGATTATGTGTAGGAGTGAAAGAAGAAGGAACAAGCTCCAAGAAACGACTGAAAGCACAAGACCAAGGTATGTTTATTCTCACTTGTAGATAATGTTTAGTTGTAAACGAACCATCTCGTATCTTCGTGAAGGATTATAGTCATTATTGCTACGACTAAAGATTTGTCAAGGGATCAGTAAACTAAATAGAAAGTAAAAAGAATGACCTCGCGTTGACTCATGTAGTATGAGTCAACCGGTAAGAATGAGAATGAAAAAGTATGGTTTCATGTGACTCGTGTAACTCACGTTTGTAAAAGCCGGTCTAAGGTCATCGGACAAGAATTTAGAAAGTGAAAGACTGGTTTCGCGTTGACTTGCGTTGAACGGGTCAACCGGACAAGAATTTAGAAAGTAAAAGAATGGTTTCACGTTGACTCGTGTTGAATGGGTCAACCTGGTAAGAATTAGAATGAGACTGTAAAGTATGACCTTGTGTTGGCTCATGTAGAATGGATCAACTGGGTAAGAATAAGAATATAAAAGTTTGGTTTAGTGTTGGTTCGTGTTGAACAATCAACCGAATAAGAATGTGAAATTAAATGATGATTTTGAGTAGAGCTAATGCGAATGGGTCTATAAGTTCATGTTGTTAATTTCAAGCAAAAGAATTTTAAAAAGTTAAAGAATGTGATGATAGAATAACTCTTTGAATTTGTTATAAATTATTACATGAAATGTTAATCGAACTTTTTGTGATGTTTAGGTAAAACTTCTACTTAATGTTCGCCTCGCTTGGAACGAACATACCGTAACGCCCTTTTACATGCTTCCGGTTCAAGTTTGTCGTTAGTGGGTCAAAATAAGTACGTTTGAAATGTAAACTTTGTTTCCTCTTTACACATATATGTTCATGTGTAGCTTTGTAGTTTGAATTTTGGTACCGTAGACTAGTCGAATGCCCTTTTATAAACGGATGTTTACGATTCCCTTCTATAATTACAAGGGGCATTTTTGTCAAAATTTTATATGATGGTTCAAAAGTTCAAGTTATATGAAGTTTTAACGTTTTGACAAAATGGGCATTTCAAGTTGGTATCGGAACCCAGGTTTGAGGGATTCAAGCATGAGTCGAAGTGCTTAAACTCAAAACTAAAGCTCGTGCATATGTGTGTTTGTTTCGAGGTGTTATTCAAGTAAGTGTCTTTTACTTATTAGTCATAACATGTGATGGATTAAGATATGGATGACCACGAGTGTTATGGGATGTTACGGACATTATGGGTCAGTTCGGGTTAAATCGGGACCTGTAAACGGGTTGCATGAGCTGAAATAAGGAAAACAACATCTGCAACATAGATGGGGCATCGCCGATGCTACCTCCTACTTCGACAGCTAAATCCATTGTCTATGCAACCAAGCTCCGACGCAACAATCAGAGGTGTGTCACCGATGCTGTGTATGGAGTCGCCAACGCCCCTCATAAACCAAACTTGCTTTCTTTTCACATCACATGTACCGAGTCTCTTAAAACACTATCCGTAACCCATAAGGAACCCGAAAAGTGAAATTTAACTGTAAGAAGTGTGTAAAAATTTATTTAAACCATGATAAAGTATGTCGGGAATGTAACGTGTCGAAACGAAGAATAAGAATGTATGAAGGAATAAGTCTTTCGCATTATTGAAGGCAAATAGATGATTCTTGATCATTTATGATCGTTTTACGGAATGAACACTTCAAGTATGAAACATAATAACAATTGCTTTGAATGATCATAATAAAGCTAATGAATGAATATTTAATGAGAGTAAAATAATACCTATATAGATAGAAGATGAAAGAGATTTGAACGATAATGATTTGGCATGTTAAGAAGCAATGAACGAAAAGATCTCAGAGGAAGTTGCAAAAGTTGTGCAAGCTAATCTTCCCCAACTAGCGCAAGAGGTAGAAAGCCGTGTTTTAGAAACAGTAGAGACAATCATGACTAGCAAGATTGAAGAGCTAAAAGAATGGATGAGCGGGGTTCAAAACAAGAAAGGGACCCGTAGATGCACATATAGGGACTTCATGGCTTGTAACTCTACAACGTATGATGGAAAAATCGATCCTAACATATGCCAAAGATGGATTTCCAACATGGAGGTCGGTTATATGAAGGAGGTGCGAGAAAGAGGATCAAGTAATGTTCGCAACGGGCCAACTCCAACTCCAAGCAAAGGATTGGTGGGATGCCCATTGCAAGGAATTGGGAGAAGAGAAGCTTCAGGAGCTTACATGGCAAGAGTTTAAGGAACCTTTCTTAAAGTTCCATTGCCCGCAATATGCAGTTGGTCGAATTCAAGAGGAATTTTTACGCCTTCGGCAAGGCAAGGAGTCTATTGATGAAATTGCAAATGTGTTTCTTGACAAATTAAAGTTTTGTCAAGACCTTATGTGAAACACCCTAAAAACGTTTTGACCATAAGAGACGCAGCAAAGATACCGACTCAAAAATTCTTTCATTATTAACTATATGACATAGTTGAAGGTTCATTTATAAAATATCAAACACTTTCTTAAAAAGATGTACATCATTCATTCTTAATTAACGCATCAAATGTAGTATATACATACAAGCTATGTGACCGCACTTCCCGTACAATCCTTGCTCTTTAGAGATGTTAAATCCATACAACCTGCAATCACCACATATATCCGCATCATTAATATTTGGCGATGTCATTCATAATTTTAAACATACGTAATTAAATGATCACTCTATATTCTTTTTACTCAAGCTAATCCTTTTTATTATCTTTCCGAGTAGAATCTTGTATCCCAATCGTTAAATCTTCATAAGGTCAACATTAGCATACCTGCACTTTAGTTTCATTCTCAAGGCACAAGATTAGTAACGTTAATGCTCAAACATATTGAAGCCATGTAAACATATATACAAGCCCTATTCTTTCGTGTACAATGAATCCCACTTCGTGCATACATACATAAATTCATGCATACCTCCATAAATAAGCTCTTACCTACCGCTATATTCCCATATGATTATACTAACAAATCCTAGTCACAACATACATATAAATTGGGCTCATAAGTGCAAACCTACATACATGCTCATTTCTACTCATGTTTACCTGGGGATTGCATTTCTAACATGTAGGTAAATCCATACCCATACTCATACATGCCTCTAGACTTATTTCATTCCCACACTTACTTATGTACACGCTAACCACACCTCATAAACACTCTTCAATAAGTTTGGGGTACATTTCGGGAGCTTAACAACGAGTTCCATACTTACCCCGTAGCTCACCAAGCTATTTGGTAAGGTTGGGGTACATTATAGAAGTTTATCGGGGCTTGGGAAAGGGGTCTATGAAGTACGAAATTTAAGAAAACGAAGAAAACAAAATTGCTGGCTGGAAACACTACCATAACCTACGGCGCCCAGCCGTAGGTTACGGCTGACTACTTCTGTTTTCGTTTGCTCGCTTGGTCGTAAGCTGCGGCTGACCTGCCGTAGCTTATGGCGGGTCCTTCCTTTTTATCCTCTCTTCCTTTTTAATATATTCAAGGTCCCCGAACTTCCTTATTCCACATTTTTCATGCTTCCTAGACTAACATGACCATAATTCAAGTTCCTATATCCTTCTACTTTTTAACCCCAAGATCAAACCAACTACCGCATCACGCTATGTTTCTTTCTATATTTTGACCCATTCATTTCTAACGTGTAATCCCAAACATAGGATGACCACCTACGACTTACCACATCAATACTAACCTTGGTACTTACCCTTACCCATAACTTCTTACATGATTCTCTATATATACAGCATACCAAACTTCATTTATAAATAAGAAGTGATTCTAAAAATCACTTACCTCGAGTTGCCATGTTCGTGCTTGCTTCCTTGCCTTCTCTTGACCCGTTAGCTATCCATGCTTGACTCCATATAGACATAATTCCTATTCTTTCATGTCATCATGTTCGCAACACTATTAGCATACATGCTTAATCATATAAACAATCATTCCAACTCCTATGTCACATTGACTTTCATTGGTCAACTACTATCATACATAAGACATAGATCCACTATCACATTGTTCATAATTCAAGCAATTCAACTTACCATCATGTATGCCACATAGATAATCTATCATGTATCACATGATCTCCTTAATTTCATAATCATGTTAAGAAGTCTAACCATGTTATTCATATATTGTTGTCTTTCCAAAAGTCAACTGTCCAACATTTAAACTTTTGACTTATGCACATGTACCTATCTTAATATAGTTAACCATGCTAATGATTACCATATGAACTTCATATTCATGTTGTAGGACACATACAATCTCATGACCAATCAATTACATACATACACATATATAATCAATACAACACATACTAATGCTTTCATGATCCTACAAATAGACAACCATATTTAGAGTAAACGATCAACATGACTCTACCACCCTTACTTGTTATACAATAACACGGATTTCATTTCGTAATCCTAACTAAACCATCCATTAAACACATATTGAGTATCATACAATGCAAGTAAATAGTGTAAGCCAGTAGCGCACATTTCTACCCAAATGAGAAATCAACAAAACCTCCACATGGATTCCATCTTACACATGTTCCTTATGTAAGTTTACTAATAATTTAAATCAATTCCACATTATATGCATATTCATCCATTACTTTCATACGTTTTCACATAATATTGTCATATAGACATTTCATCAAATACTTGGCGTGTGTACTACTAATTAAGCATAATATACAAGTAGTTCATACCTAATCTTCCTAGTTTACACATAATTCATCAAGTCTACTAATCAACAAGTATCATTCACACATAGACATCAACATAGTAAAATCTTTAGTTCATTCATATTAAATCATAAACCATCAAAAACCCAAGTTCTTGAATATGGGTTCTTTCATTAAAACTCCTAAATGAGATGATTAAATCATTATTAACACTATATTAAGTGCATCTAAACCCAAATTCAACCATTCCATTCTTCCAATTTACCCAATTAAGAGTAATTCATCAAAACCCTTAGAATTTCAACTAGAAAGGTTTTAAGAGATAAATTTTGATACGTACATGATGATTTGAAGACGATGAACACTTTGAAACTCATGGATTATACATGCAAACTTTCGAATTTATCCTCTTACTCTTCTTAGATTGATTCTCAAGAACACACTGTGTGTGTCACGACACACATCTGCCCACAAATGGGTTCTCCCCTATTCTCCATGTTTTAATTAAACATTTTCCAACTTGCCCCCTTTTAGCCCTTGTAGTTTTGATTGTTATTTATTTAGTCACAAAACTTTATTACTAATATTAACTTGTATTTATAACCAAGTTAGTTACCTTAATATCACATTGTGTAAAATAAATCGTGCTTGTAATTTAACATTTGTGTTTTTGGGGCGTTACATTATGAAGACAGAAAGAATGAAGATTAACCGTTATCATGACATGTTAAAGGTGGAATTTAGGGAGTTATACTCCCTCGAAGTGTGAAACCTTAAATGAACTAATCAACTGGGCAAGGGATCGAGAGATAGAGCTAAAGCGTCAAATAGAGCTGGGGGAAAAGATAACGATAGAAAGGGGTGGTAACCTGAGTCCGTCCAAGAAACTAAAAGTCCATGATTACAACAAGAAGGATAACGTGAAGGGTGGTATTCCTTGATGCAAAACCTGTGGAAAGCTTCACTCGGGAGAATGTTTGTTGGGTAAGAAAGGATGCTACAACTACGGACAAGAAGGGCACCCTTATTACAAATGCCCAAGTACAGCTAGAACTTGTTTCAATTGTTTCTCATCGGGACATGTCAAGGCAGGTTGCCCAAAGCTGAAGGAAAAAGGGGGTAAGGATGAGAAGAAATATAATGTCCGAGAGCTAAAGGAAGAATGTTCCAAATTACCACCGAAGAAGCTAAGGTACTTTCGAATGTTGTGTCAGGTATTTTCTTAATCAATTTAATACCTACAAATGTGTTGTTTTATTCTTGGGCAAGTAAGTCATTTGTATCACATGAAGTTATAAGCCATCCCTCCTTTACAACTGAACTAATGCCTATACCTTTAGAAGTAGAAGTAGCTGATAGCAAGAACTACTTATTGAACAAAATATGTAAGGGATATAAAATCATTATAGAAGACGAGGAACTTGAAATAGATCTTGTGCCCATGGTATTAGGAGAGTTCAACGTAATAGTGGGCATGGATTGGCTATCCCGATACCATGTAGGAATTCAATGTGAAACTAAGATCATACGAGTCCTATCATGCGAAACAGGAAATGGGTAAGCATCTATGGGGAAA
Source organism: Scalesia atractyloides (assembly GCA_947069175.1). Taxonomy (NCBI): domain Eukaryota; kingdom Viridiplantae; phylum Streptophyta; class Magnoliopsida; order Asterales; family Asteraceae; genus Scalesia; species Scalesia atractyloides. Next base: position 66,365,413 of record CAMTDV010000020.1, on the reverse strand, counting down.
GAAACCTCGAGATGAAGCTTTGTACCATTGTAGAGGTAGTCAAGTATGTACATAATGAAGGCAAGGCGTTCTTAGCTTATGTAGTAGATACCACTAAATTCGCAACAAAATTTAATGATGTTGAATTTGTAAATGAGTATCCGGATGTGTTTCTGGATGAATTACCGGGTCTCCTACCAGAGCGAGACATGGAGTTTTGCATCGAGCTAAACCCAGGTGCTAAACCGGTGGCTAAGGCTCTCTATAGATTAGCTCCTACAAAATGCGGGAGTTAATGACCCAAATAAAAGAATTGCTCGATAAGGGCTTCATACGCCCGAGCATGTCACCTTGGGGAGCCCTTATTAATACTCGTGAAAAAGAAGGATGGATCGATGCTCATGTGCATCGACTATCGAGAATTAAAAAAATTAACAATTAAGAATCGATATTTTTTACCTCGAATTGATGACCTTTTTGACCAATTACAAGGGGCAAGTTGGTTCTCAAAGATCGACTTGTGCTCGGGATATCACCAATTGTGGGTACGCAAAGAAGATGTGGCACAAACTGCGTTTAGAACTCAATATGGACAGTACGAGTTCTTAGTAATGTCTTTTGTGTTAACCAACGCACTGCCTGCGTTTATGGACCTTATGAATCGAGTATGTCGACCCATGCTAGATAAATTTGTAATAGTGTTTATATATGACATCTTAGTGTATTCCTGGAGCAAGGCTACTCACGCAAACCATTTGCGTGAAGTATTAGAAATTCTTCGTAAGGAAAAGTTATATGCGAAGTTCTCTAAGTGTGCCTTTTAGATAGAGAAGTGCAATTTCTCGGCCACGTGATTAACAAAGATGGTGTTTTAGTGGATCCGTCAAAGGTAGAAGTAGTTATGAAATGGATTCCTCCGAAGAATCCAAATGAAGTAAGAAGTTTTATGGATTAGCGGGCTACTACCAAAGATTTATTCAAGGTTTTTCCAAATTAGCCCTACCATGAGTTAGTTAACAAAGAAAAGTGAGAAGTTTGTATGGGGACCCGAACAAGAAAAAGCATGGATGCCTGACGGAATTAGACAGTCTCCCTTCAGAACTTGAAATGGACGCCTCGCGTCAGGGGTTAGGAGGTGTTTTAATGCAACGAGGTAAAGTTATAGCATACGCCTTAAGACAACTCAAACCACATGAAGAAAATTACCCAACGCATGATCTAGAATTGGAAGCTGTGGTGTTCGCCTTAACACTGTGGCGACATTATTTATACGGAACAAAGTACACCATATACTCTGATCATAAAAGTCTCAAATACTTCTTCGAACAAAAAGATCTCAACATGAGACAACAAAGGTGGTTAGAACTGATTAAGGATTACAATTGTGAAATCCTTTATCATCAGGGCAAAGCAAATGTAGTGGCAGATGCCCTTAGCTGAAAGGAACATCCACCCCCAATTCAGGTGAAGTCTATGAGAATGATCGTTACGCCTCATCTCCTTGGGATGATACTGGAAGCACGAATCAAGTCATTAAACGCAGAAGATCCTAAGAAAGAAAGGACAAAAGGGATGGTGGATAAATTAGAGGAAAATGCAAGTGGAATTAAAACTCGGTTTGGGCGGATCTGGATTCCTTGGTTATGTGAAATAAAGGCGATATTACTCGAAGAAGCTCATAAATCACGATACTCGATACAGCCAGGAGCAACGAAAATGTATCGAGATTTAAAGAAGCATTACTGGTGGCGGGAATGAAACGAGACATCGTTAAATATGTCATTAAATGTTTAACATGTTTACAAGTGAAAGCAGAACATCATAAGTCGTGCCATGAATTACAACCCTTAGAAATTCCGATGTCGAAATGGGAAGACGTGATAATGGATTTGGTGACTAAGCTTAACAAAACACGAAAAAGCACGATGCCATATGTGTAATTGTGGATCGACTCACCAAGAATGCCCACTTCCTACCTATCAGAAAGGGCTATTCGTCACAAGGATGGCAGAGATTTTAATGAATGAAATCGTAGTTCGTCATGGAGTGCCCGTCTCCATTGTGTCGAATCGAGACACTAGATTCATATCACGTTTCTGGCAAAAGTTCCATGACCAAATGGGAACGAAACTCCATTTTAGTACTGCTTACCATCCACAAACGGATGGACAATCAGAAAGGACTATTCAGACACTTGTGGATATATTGAGAGCATGTGTCTTATACTTTGGGGGAAATTGGGATGACCATTTTCCATTAGTTGAAATCGTCTACAATAATAGTTATCATAATATCATTCAAACAGCACCATACGAGATGTTGTATGGGAGAAAATGTAGAACCCTTGTATGTTGGGGGAAGTAGGACAAAGAGATATTGCGCCCAAAGACGTAATGGCCCAAACTAATGAGAAGATCGATATCATACAGGCATGATTGAAGGCGAGACAAGACTGACAGAATTCCTATGCGGATCGAAGAAGACGACCCATCGAGTTTCAAGTAGGAGACCATGTGCTACTAAAAGTTTCACCATGGAAGGGAATAATTCGGTTTCGGAAACAAGGAAAACTCGGTCCTCGTTACATTGGACCTTTTAAAATCATAGCTCGGATTGGGAAAGTGGCGTACCGGTTAGAATTACCACCGGTGTTAGATGGAATACATAACAAATTTCATGTGTCACAATTGAGAAAATGTATCATGGATGAAACTGCCTACGTGCCTCTCGATGATATTGAATTGGATAAGAAAATGAACTATATAGCAAGACCGGTAGTTGTAAAGGATTTTAAAGTGAAGCACCTACTCAACAAATCCATTAGACATGTTTTGGTCCCATGGCAACATCGAAGAGGATCGGATCGGATCTTACTTGGGAAATGGAGGATGAAATGCGTAAACACTGCCTAGAATTATTTGGTACGTGATCAGGTTTCAGGGACGAAAACTCCTCTAAGGGGGGTAGAATTGTAACATCCCAAAAAATCCTTATATATGTCAATATGTTAAAATGAAGTTATATGCAAACATAAATATTGCTTAATGAGACTAAGATTAAGACCCTAGTTAGAATGTAAATAAAGTTTTAAATTAAAGAATAGTTTTGGCCATAATAACATAAACATCAAAGTAGAGGGGCCAAAATTGAATGAGATTGAAAGATATAATATAAAAACTAAAACATACACTTCTGGTGTGGTGTGTGTGTCGATAGAGAAGAACAAGAAGCAGGGGAATACCCTTGCTCATCAAAATCAACTAAATAAGAGGAGAATTGAAGCCTAAGCTTATGCATGAACTAAAATTGGTGACCATCTAGGTGTTCTTATCATCAAGTAAGTTGAATTTTATGTTTTAGTGATTTGATAAAGTGGGTTATGTGTAATCCATGAATTTTTGATAAAATTGGTCATGAATACTAGTTAATAACAACATATAGAAGATGAACTATGTCTAAATTTGATGATTTGAATGAAACCCATTTGAAGTAAAATGTTGATGAAGCATGATGATCACTAAGGTGCAATAGGTTGAAGTTTGATGTATGAAATGTGCAACTGTTAGAAAGGATTAGTATTAAATGAAGAAATTGTATGAAACTAGTTGATTTGATGAATCTTGATATAATTGGGTAGATTATGCATGAGAACACTAGTCCATGATGCTTAAAGTGTTGTACGCATACCAAGTGTTCGACAAAATGCCTAAAGATGATTATTGTGGCCTTATATGAATTGAAAGTTATTAGCTTATAGGTAAGATGGAAATTGAACTAGATATGGGTTAAGTTGTAAAAGCGAGCTATGAGTAATATGGATTGTGTAAAAGCTAACAAGTAATATAAGTATGAATGGATTATGTGTAGGAATGAAAGAAGAAGTAACAAGCTCAGAGAAACGACTGAAAGCACAAGACCAAGGTATGTTGTATTCTCACTTATAGATAATATTTAGTTGTAAACGAACCATCTCGTATCTTCGTGAAGAATTATAGGCGTTATTGCTACGACTAAAGATTTGTCAAGGGATCGGTAAACTAAATAGAAAGTAAAAAGAATGGCCTCGCGTTGACTCATGTAGTATGAGTCAACCAGGTAAGAATGAGAATGAAAAAGTATGGTTTCGTGTTGACTCGTGTTGAACGGGTCAATTGGACAAGAATTTAGAAAGTGAAAGAATGGTTTCGTGTTGACTTGTGTTGAACGGGTCAACCGGACAAGAAGTTAGAAAGTGAAAGAATGGTTTCGCGTTGACTCGTGTTAAACATGTCAATCAGACAAGAATTTAGAAAGTAAAAGAATGGATTCGTGTTCACTCTGTTGAACGGGTCAACCGGACAAGAATGTGAAAGTTAAATGATGATTTTGAGTAGTGCCAATGTGAATGGGTCTATAAGTTCATGTTTAGGTAAACCTTCTACTTAATGTTGCTCCTCGCTTGGAATGAACATATCATAACGCCCTTTTACTTAATGTCAAGCAAAAGAATTTCTAAAAGTTAAAGAATGTGATGATAGAATAACTTTTTGAATTTGTTATAAATTATTACATAAAGCATTAACTAAACTTTTTGTGATGTTTAGGTAAACCTTCAACTTAATGTTGTGCCTCGCTTGGAATGAACATACCGTAACGCCCTTTTACACGCTTCCAGTTCAAGTTTTTCGTTAGTGGGTCAAAATACATACTTCTGAAATGTAAACTTTGTTTCCTTTTTACACATACATGTTTCATGTGTAGCTTTGTAGTTTGAATTTGGTATGGTAGACTAGTCGAATGCTCTTTTATAAACGGATGTTTACGATTCCCTTGTATAATTACAAGGGGCATTTTTGTCAAAATTATATACTAGGATTCAAAAGTTCAAGTTATATGAAGCTTTAACGTTTTGACAAAACGGGCGTTTCATATATGTTTTGTGCCTAGCACAACTTTTAGTTACAAGTTCACTGCCAGCGACAGTATTCTAAGGTATCGCATTGGAAATTCTTATACTTTTGAAGACGTCCCAATTAAAAGGTTCCCATTGTTCATCTTGTTGCACGCGTTATGAGACGAATGATCAAATGGAATAATGTTCGATATTGGAATGTATACGAGAGGTTCGTGATAAAGAAATCTAAAATTATTATTGACACACATGGTCGTGATTCATCCTAAATTGTCAATCATTATGGCCTTTGGATTTCCTTATAGATACACATATCTATCCAGTCATATGTTTCACATACTGTAATATACATAGCATTCATAAGGTCAATGTATTTTAACAGGTTCCTATTTCTGGAAACAGGTCATCGCATCATTTTGGGAATTTTGTAACTACCCCATCTTACCCTGTCTCGCCAGAGGGGAACCCCATCTTACCCGGACATGCTGGAGAGTCTACCACACATACCCAGTCTTGAAGGAGAGGTAATCATCATGGCATTTCCCATAAATAGAATTTTCTCAAATCATGATTTTAAAGATGCATCTTTCATTAAGGCTTTCATCAAGAAACAAGGAAATTAGTATTCACATGACGGATCATATTCTAGAACCAAGTAGTACCAATAAACAAGAAATAACAGTGGCCAAGTGTGCTTATTTAGCGTACTTACAATGTTCTAATCATCATCCTCACGGCATACCAATACCCATCACACTATACCTATGCAAGTAATTAGCTTATCTCGAAACTTATATTAAGGCATCTTTTTTAAGTTCAAGTCTAAATACTATTCTGGGTGCTACCCGATAATATCAATTTCCTAACTCTTTCGTTTAAGCTTAGGTATTATTACAACACTTATTTGCTTAAACCAGTGGCTATGATACCACTTCTGTCACAACCCCCGACCACACCCTGGACGTGAGCCGTGAACAGTCAACTGGTACCGGGGGTTATTTTGAAAACATTGTAGCGGAAATTTCATCAGGACTGTGAGTTAGGAAAAATATCAGAGTTTAAAAACACCGGATTTTATTTATTAAACAGATGGGAATAAAACCCATATTTTACAAAGGTAGCTTTTTAAAGGGGATAAACCCGAAAAATAAACAACTTTTCTTAATTAGTTGATAAAATATGCCACTTCTTTAAACCTTTTGATGCCGTATCACATCTCTTATTCAAATCTATGGTCATCACCTTAAACATGTTTAAAACATTTTATCAGTAGAAATACTGGTGAGGTCATTTAAATTTATAAAAATACACATTCTTATAATTACAGCATTAAGAGTTTTTACATTTGTGTATATCTTACTATTATCCAAAGTACATGTCACTCGACAATTCCTGTGACTGTGGTCATATCACTATTGGTCATTCTCCCAACTAGTGAAGCTTATCAGGTAGTGTATACAAAATCCCACATACCGGCAGTAATTTCAGAATACAAAAACTTAATCACTGTAAATATAACTTGGAAAACAATTAGGGTTTTGCAAATTATTTGAGTAAAAGAGAATGACTCACAATGTTGTGAGAAAAAGAGAATGACTCACAATGTTGTGAGAAAAAGAGAATGACTCACCTTGTAGTTCTATAGTTCTTGATTTAATAGGTCTCCTGATTCTAAGCCTTTTGATAGTTAAGCATCTACTTATAATTCTGAATCTTCTGGTAATTAAGCATCTATTTTGATAGTAAGTTTATAGTTTTGAGCTTTATGATAGTTTAACATTTAGTTTAATAGAGTAGAATACGTATTAGTGTAAAACCAAATCAAACATAACGATGGTCACGAGATCAGAACCATAACGTAGATGACAAAGTATAGCTTTATTCAGGCAACACTTAAACATTTGTTAGTTGGTTCCCTGATCGATATTGGTTATAACACCAACGTATAGAAAGATGGAGAGGAGGGATGAGAAAGCAAAAATGAATTCTAAGCTTCTTATTTATAGGTAAGGAATATGCCTTTGTTTTCTAAGAAGTTTCATATATACCTTTCCCTAGATAAACCTTCCCTGGGTACTAAAATTATAGATATGTTATTTACCTCATATATATATATATATATATATATATATATATATATATATATATATATTAAACTTACTTAACCGTTTTGTTGTTTTACTTAGCTGTTAAACTAATTAATTTACTTTAACTGTTTAATTAACAAGCTTACTTAGTTGTTTAGCTAATTAACTTACTTAGCTTACTTAGCTGTTAAGTTTCATATCCTGTTAAGTTTCCTTAGCTATTAAGTTTACTTAACCACTAAGTTTTCTTACCCACTAGGTTTCCTTAACCACTAAGATTTCTTTACTGCTAAGTTTTCTTAACCGCTAAGTTTTCTGGTTTAGCAGTCTCATGGTTATTAGTTTTGATTTCTAGATAAACACACAATGCAACGCGTATTAGTGTATTAATCCAATTCAAACTTTAACGATAATCACGAGATCAAAACTTCAATGTACAAAGTATCACCTTATTCAGGTGGAACTTCAGCTTTTCGTTGCTAGGGTTAGGTTATCGTTTCAACGATTAGGGTTTCGTACACTTTCTACGCAGCAGAATTTCAAGGGTTTAGAGTTCTCGGGTATTAGGACAATACTTCGAGAGAGAAAGAAGAAAAATGAGCAGATTGAATGTCCAAACTTCGTTATTTATAGTTGTATTTCAATCTCGTCGCGTCACGCGACCAATCTTCATCATCACCGTCGCATAGTTCGATGGGTAAATTAGGGCATAAGTGGCATGAGTCACCATGTAGGCCTGCCACGTGGCACCATGTGTCTCCTGTTGAACAGGGAGGCGCCGCGTCATGCGACCACCCTTTCCAAACCTCGTCGCATAGCGCGACGATAATCAAAACTTGATTTTATCGTTTTTCATGCTGCTTCTCATCGTACGCGTTCAGGGTTTCGATTATGAATTGTTATGGGGCCTTTTTGAGGGTTGTTACAATGAATTACATTGTTCCGAGCCTAAGTTTACTTAGCTGTTAGTTTCATATCCTATTAAGTTTCCATTAGCTATTAAGTTTACTTAACCACAAGTTTCTTACCCACTAGGTTTCCTTAACCACAAGAATTTCTTACTGGTAATTTTTCTTAACCGCTAAGTTTTCTGGTTTAGCAGTCTCATGGTATTAAGTTTTTGATTTCAGAAAAACACAATGCAACGCGTATTAGTGTTTAATCCAATTCAAACTGTAACGATAAAATCAAGTTTTGATTATCGTCGTGCTAAAGCCCCATATCGGTTTATGCTTAAAATTTATTAAAAACATTATAATTAGGTATATATGTTTTTGATGTTTCTTCTAAAATGTCGTCTTCAAACGAAGGACCACAAGTCTTCACACACTTTCAACAAATGTTGGAGGATATTCTCTCATCATCGTGATACACAAAAAATAAACAAGTTAATTGAGAAAGTTAGCAACATCCATAAAAAAACAGGTGGAGTTACGAGCAGCCATTGACGCATTATATGTGTGTTATGAAGCTCGCAAAATTGTTAACAGCTAGGTATGCTTAAGTATGTCGTCTCTAAGAATAATTGATTTTAAATTTTGTAAGATATTAGCATACGATCAATATATATTAGTTATGATGGCCGATAATAGATATTATGTAAAATTAACGTATAGTTAATCGCCTTGGGTTTTTATGTCCGTTTGATACGCTACATACCTGCGGGGCAATGCTTGCAAAAAAAAATACTAGTTATATACTAGAAGTAATTATATTGTATAAAACCCTAACTTGAGTTCAAATAAAATAACATAAGGTACAACTACATGATAAAGGTTTGTAATATAATACATTCTAATAGCTTAAAAAATATTTTATCAAGAAAAAGAAATTTAAATATCAATGAAAAGGGTTTGCCATTTGCATCAAGTCAGCCAAATGTTACAAAGGCTTTGCCAAGGTAACATAATTGGCCATTTAGGCAAATGAAAAAATAAAGAAAGTAAACAGCTATTCTTGATATTTTATTAGTCAACAGAGTTTTGCTGATTTTCTCTTAAATAAATCTTTGTAATCATGAGATTGTATTAGTCAAAAGTCATTTTGCTGATTTTTCCTTAAATAAATCTTTCTAATCGGTTTGAATCTAAAGCAAATAGTTTCTTTAAGTATTGTATGCTAAAACTGTTTTATGAAACTAGTAGTTTTATGTTTATAAAGTGATGGGTGGCGCGATACGCAGAGCCGTCTCTGATGACTCTCAAAAACATTTAGGCCTCGGGTGACAAAAAAGAATTGGGCTCAAAATTGTGGTTAAGGGGAGATAAATTAAAAAAATGTAGCACAGCCAAAGCTTGAACTTGAGTCCTTTACATTTCTTAAGATGGTTTTTCCATTCCACCACTGTAACACCCCAAAAATATTAAATCATATATGGATATACATATATTAAATTTTATGGTCCTTTCAATGAACCAAACATGGGGGACTAAACTTGCAAATAGGTGAAAGTTACTCTACTAAAACAAAATATATATATAATAAACACATTCTAGTGTGTGAAGTGTGTGTGCGATAATACACTAAGAAAACCACCAAACCCTAGTTCATTGAGGTGATCAAATTGGAGGGTGAATTAGAGCCTTTCCTGGTGCTTGAATAAGGATCATCCATACTTGCTTTACATGAGGTAAGTTGTAATTTCGATTTCTGTGATACCCCATTTTGGATGATTGATGTTCTTGAGACACCAAATTGATGTTAATACATATGGGAGGTGTAAATTAAGTATAGAATCATAATCCTAACTGGAAATAGATGATGAATTTAGGAGATTTGGGGTAGAGATCATTATGCTTTGTATAAAGAAATGGGTTTTTGTTCTTGCATGACAAAGCCCCAAGTGGTTGTATGAATCATGGGTGAAATGAAGTAAGTTTACTGAATGGCATGTTAATATGGACTTTCATGAAATAAAGTTTAAATATTAATTACACATGCTAAACATAGAGGTTTGAAAGGATAACGATACATGGCTATTAAACAAATATAAGCTTGATAAAAGTAGCACGTAAATCTTGCCCGCAAGGTGTTTGATGTGATATCTAAACGATATATCGGATTAAACTCTATAGGCAAATCGGGTGAAGCGTCGAGTGGTGAAGCCGAGAAGGAGGCGCGCTTGAAAGGAAAGCTTTAAGGTACGTGATTTTATGCTTCATACAGTTTATTGATTATCCCCTGCATTAAATACTTGTTGAACAAAGGTTTGGTTGAATAAAAGCGAATGGATTTCGCTATGACAACCAACAGGTCAAAACACATAACGAACAAAGGTTTGGTTGAATAAAAGCGATGGATTTCGCTATGTCAACCAAACGGGTCAAAATGACATAATGAACAAAGGTTTGGTTGAATAAAAGCGATGGATTTCGCTATGACAACCAAACAGGTCAAAACAACATAAGAACAAAGGTTTGGTTGAATAAAAGCGATGGATTTCGCTATGTCAACCAAACGGGTCAAAACAACATAATGAACAAAGGTTTGGTTGAATAAAAGCAATGGATTTCGCTATGTCAACCAAACGGGTCAAAACAACATAATGAACAAAGATTTGGTTGAATAAAAGTGATGGATTTCGCTAAGTTAACCAAACGAGTTTAACGAAGTCTTAATGCTTACCGGAAGGGTTGCATGAGTAATGATATCGACATAATGCCCGGATAGTGGGTAATAATTCATATATGTACTTAACTCGGGTAATAGATGATTGAAATCATGCTTATAGGATCCCGAGTGTTAGGAAACTTTTGTAGTTATGATGTTTGCAAGAGTTAAAAGGAAATCAAATGAGTTGTTTAATAAAAATATTTAAACGGGTCAATAAATTTTGCAACTTAATAATAGGCTGAAGGCTTAAAGTTAAATTGTGGGTAATCAGGATGTTGGATTTCGAATTAATAAGGTAAAGGATCAAATTACGATCATGTAGGAAGAAACAGATGGTTAAACGGATAAGCGATTTAAAAGTTACAGAGGTTTTCGTTTAAAAACGGCAAATAAGAAGAATTTTGCGGCAAGCCACCGTAAGCTACGGTAGCCTACCGTAGCGTACGGTAGGCTGCTGCTGTTTGAAACAAGGAAGCCTAGACCATAAGCTTACGATGGCCAGCCGTAGCTTACGGCGGGGTTCGAATCAAAATTTTTGTTTTGATTGTCGTGACATACTTTCGAGAATAAGTTATGTTTAATATGATATATAAATTATACAACTACGTTTTCAATGGATTTCGTGATGCAGGTGTTTAACGTAACGTTATGGATGATTAATCAATCTAAACGAAGAACTGATCACTTAAGAAATTCAAGCTTCCGTTGTATTTTGAACATCTTTTGTATCGACTATACTAAAAATATTTTAAGTTGCTTTAAAATACTATTAAATTTTTTTAATTTATGTATTTTGTATGTATGTTGGAATACATTATATTTATTATAAGTAAGGGTCTTACAAGTTGGTATCAGAGCTTAAGGTTAAAGACGGAATATGTTCGGTTCAAGGCTTGATCAATACATCCGGTAAAAAGTAGTTATGAAATGAATTTCAATAGAAAATAATAGAAAAGAAGATGATTTAAAGTGCATGGGAGGGTGTATTAATACACTCAAACCCAGGAAATACACTAAACATAAATGGTTGAGACAAGTTACATACTTAATCAACCGAATAAGAAGGATACATCACATGTAATATTGAGTGATGAGTATTAATTTCCATATATGGAGAGGATTAAACAAATTATTTACCTAATTGTTATGGACATTTCAGTAAAAGAGATGTCTGACGGAGCGGGTAAAGATACGGTATCCCTCAAGACAGAAGAGATACAAGCAAAAATTTCCGAAGAAGTCGGAAAAGCGTTGGAAGCAGCCTTACCCGAATTTATGGAAAGGCTCAAAACGATGTAGAACGATAGAAGAACGGATGAACGAGATAAAGGAAAGCCTCAATCAAGATCGAGGCAAGACTAAAGAAGGGAAGGCATGCCCTTTCAACAAATTTATGGCATGTAAACCCCGAATTACGATGGGGAGGTAGATCCAATCATTTGTCAACGATAGATAAGTGATATTGAAGGAGTCTTTGAACGGACCCATTGTGACCCAACCGACTCCGTAGCTTACGGGACCTGTCAACTGAGGGGTCAAGCGAAAGATTGGTGGGACAACCTCAAAAAGGAACTGCAGATTGAAACTACAAGAACCATGACATACGAAGAGATTAAGGCGCCTTTCCTTAAACATCATAGCCCAAAAGCCGTGATCAACAAAATCAATGAAGAATTTATTCAGCTAAGACAAAAAGGTGAATCAATTGACAAGATCACGGGGATCTTCTTAGATAAGTTGAGGTTTTGTGATGAACTAGTGCAACCAAGAACGGAAGATCTACTATTACTACAACATGTTGAGTGCGGAATATCGGGAGTTTATGACTCCCTCAAAATATGAACATCTCACGGAGATTGTAAATGTGAAAGGAGGGGAAAGGAGGGCGTTGGATGTGAACCCAAGCCCCATAAAGAAACAAAAGATGAATGAACCTCTAAAGAAGGGAAACGTAAAAGGAGGATCGCCTAGCTGCAAGGTTTGCGGACGCTCTCATCGGGGCGAGTGTTTTTATAAAAACAAACCATGTGTCATGTGTGGAAAGACGGGACATGCGCCCTCAAGTTGCCCTACTAAAGTATCTGTCTACTTTAAGTGTTACCAACCGGGTCATAAGAAGTCTGAGTGTCCGGAGTTGGTAAGAAAGAAAGACGCGACCGAGGTGAAGAATGAAACCTCAAAGACAAGGGCAAGATCCTTCCACATAACCACAACAGAAGCCAAAGATGAAACCGATGTGGTTTCAGGTACATTTACCGTAAATTCAATCCTTGCACGTGTTTTATTTGATACGGGTGCAAATAAGTCCTTTGTTTCTCATAGATTTATTCGACACCCTTTGTTTACACTGACAAAATTACCTAAACCTATAGAAGTAGAAGTAGGCAATAATAAAAGTTTGTTGTTTGTGATATATATCGGGAATGCAAATTAAATGTTGATGACCAGGATTACTTAGTTGATTTAATACCAATGTCGATGGGGGAGTTCCAAGTAGTGATTGGAATGGATTGGTTGTCTCATTACCACGCCAAAGTAATATGTTTCCGTAAAGAGATACAACTAACATCACCAAGTGGAAGGCATCTAATTATTTATGGAGAGAAGAGTTGCAATCCTGAAGTGTGTTCGATAATGGAAGCCCATAAACTCATTCAGCATGGGTGTAAGGCTTATTTAACATATGTACGTGATTCAGAAAAAGATTCGCCAAGGATAGAAGACGTGCCTGTCGTACGAGATTTTGGAGATGTATTCCCGGAAGATTTACTGGGAACACCACCCGAGCGTGAGGTGGAGTTTGGGATTGAACTAGTTCCAATTGCGAAACCAGTGGCTAAAGCCCCATATCGGTTAGCAACATCGGAACTCCAAGAGTTACTATCACAATTACAAGACTTGCTTGACAAGGGATTCATCCGACCAAGTGTCTCTCCCTGGGAGCGCCGGTACTGTTTGTGAAGAAGAAAGACGGAAGTATGGTATGTGCACCGATTACCGTGAGCTAATTAAATTTACGGTAAAGAATCGATATCCACTTCGAGAATCGATGATTTATTCGTTCAACTAAAGGGGCAAGTTAATGTTCAAAAATCGACTTAAGATCGGGCTATCATCAACTAAGAGTGAAAGAAGAAGACATACCGAAAACCACCTTCCATACGCGGTACAGGCACTACGAATTCCTTGTAATGTCTTTCGGGCTAACAAACGCACCCGCAGCATTCATGGATCTCATGAACCGGGTGTGCAAGCCTATGTTGGACAAGTCAGTGACAGTGTTCATTGATGATATAACAGGAATGAGACAGATCATGCGCGCCCATTTGCAAGAAGTATTAGAAACGCTTAGACGGGAAAGGATTTACGCTAAATTCTCGAAGTGCACCTTTTAGCTTCGGGAAGTACAATTCCTTGGGCATATCATAAGTGCCGGTGGAATATTAGTTGATCCATCCAAAATTGAGGCGGTGTCAAAATGGAGTCATCCAAGAAACCCTTCAGAAATTAGAAGCTTTTTGGGACTCATTGGTTACTATAGGAGATTCATCCAAGATTTCTCTGAAATTGCATCGCCATTAACTAAGCTAACCCGTAGGGACGAAAAATTTGTCTGGACTGACGAACAAGAAAAGGCATTCCAATTCCTTAGGGAAAAATTGACCAGTGCTCTGGTATTGAAATTACCGGATGGCACCAATGACTTGGTAGTGTACTCGGATGCGTCACACCTAGGTCTTGGGTGTGTACTTATAAACGAGGCAAGGTGATTGCCTACGCCTCGAGACAATTAAAGGTTCACGAGAAGAAATATCCAACTCATGATCTTGAGTTGGCGGCGGTAGTCTTTGCACTAAAAATTTTGAGGCATTACCATTACGGAGTGAAATGCACCATCTTCACCGATCATAAGAGTCTGAAGTATTTCTTTGATCAAAAGGAGCTTAATATGAGATAAAGACGTTAGTTGGAGACGGTGAAGGATTTTGACTGCGAAATCCATATCACTCGGGAAAAGCTAACGTAGTGGCAGATTCCCTTAGCCGAAAGGAAAATTCCGTACCTATTCGGGTACGATCCATGCAACTAGTGGTCACTTCGGCATTACTTGAACTAATTCGAGTAGCACAAAAAGAAGCGGTAAACAAAGGAACTTTGAGAATAAAACGCATAAAGGGTTTAGTAAAAGACATTGAAGACAAGAAAATGGGTTGAAATACCGATTCGGTAGAATCTGGGTCCCAAATACTTGCGGTGTGAAGGATCTCTTACTAGATGAAGCTCATAAGTGCGTTATTTGATTCACCCAGGAGCAACCAAAATGTATAAAGACTTAAAACAGAATTATTGGTGACCTGGAATGAAAAGAGATACAGTAAAGCATGTTGAAAAGTGCTTAAACTGTTTACAAGTAAAGGCGGAACACCAAAAGCCTTATGGCAAGCTCCAACCACTAGACATACCCGTTTGGAAATGAGAACATATTACTATGGATCTGTTAACTAAATTACCAAGAACAGCCCGGGGATTCGATGCCATATGGGTCATTGTAGATAGATTGACCAAGAGCGCTCATTTTATTCCTATTCGCAAAACTTATACATCTGAAAAGATGTCAGAAGTGTACATAAACGAAATTGTTGAATGCCATGGAGTACCGGCATCAATTGTGTCCGACAGGGATACCCGATTCACTTTGAATTTTGGCGTGATTTCCAAGAGCAGTTGGGCACGAAACTGTTGATCAGCACAGCCTATCACCCACAAACGGACGGGCAGAGCGAACGGACGATTCAAAAGTTGGAAGACATGCTTTGAGCATGCATAATAGATTTCGGAGGTAGTTGGGATGTCTATCTGCCGTTAGTCAAATTTTCTTACAACAATAGCTATCATTCTAGTATCGGTAGAGCCCCATATGAAATGCTCTATGGTCGAAAATGTCGAACACCTGTATGTTGGGGTGAAGTGGGTCCCCGCGAACTCGCCCACAAAGATGTGATTACGGCCACAAATGAAAAGATTGATATGGTACGAGCTCATTTAAAAGCGGCTCAAGATCGACAAAAGTCATATGCGGATAAAAGACGGAGACCTATCGAGTTTCAAGTGGGCGATAGAGTAATGCTTAAGGTCTCTCCGTGGAAGGGGATCATTCGTTTTAGGAAGAGAGGTAAATTGAGTCCATGATTTATTGGACCTTTTGAGGTTATTAGCCTGGTAGGCAAAGTGGCCTACCGACTAGAACTTCCAGATGAATTAAGTGGGATACATAACACATTCCATGTATCACACCTCCACAAATGTTTAGCGAACGAAACGGCATATATACCCTATAGAGATGTTGAAGTCGATGATAAACTTACCTTCATAGCTAGACAGATTCAAATCCTTGATCGAAAGGTCAAAGGACTAAGGAACAAGGAGATTAGCTAAGTAAAGGTCAAATGGGAGCATCGAAAGGGAGCAGACACTAGTTGAGAATCCGAAGAGGAAATTAAATGCCACTACCCTTCGCTTTTTGGTAAGTTCACATGTTTCGGGGACGAAATTCTTTTTAAGGAGGGCGGACTTGTAACACCCAAAAAATATTAAATCATATATGAATATACATATATTAAATTTTATGGTCCTTTCAATGAACCAAACATGGGGGACTAAACTTGCAAATAGGTGAAAGTTACTCTACTAAAACAAATATATATATATAATAAACACATTCTAGTGTGTGAAGTGTGTGTGTGCGACAATACACTAAGAAAAACCACCAAACCCTAGTTCATTGAGGTGATCAAATTGGAGGGTGAATTAGAGCCTTTCCTAGTGCTTGAATCAAAAATAAGGATCATCCATACTTGCTTTACATGAGGTAAGTTGTAATTTCGATTTCTGTGATACCCCATTTTGGATGATTGATGTTCTTGAGACACCAAATTGATGTTAATACATATGGGAGGTGTAAATTAAGTATAGAATCATAATCCTAACTGGAAATAGATGATGAATTTAGGAGATTTGGGGTAGAGATCATTATGCTTTGTATAAAGAAATGGGTTTTTGTTCTTGCATGACAAAGCCCCAAGTGGTTGTATGAATCATGGGTGAAATGAAGTAAGTTTACTGAATGGCATGTTAATATGGACTTTCATGAAATAAAGTTTAAATATTAATTACACATGCTAAACATAGAGGTTTGAAAGGATAACGATACATGGCTATTAAACAAATCATAAGCTTGATAAAAGTAGCACGTAAATCTTTCCCGCAAGGTGTTTGATGTAATATCTAAACGATATATCGGATTAAATTCTATAGGCAAATCGGGTGAAGCGTCGAGTGGTGAAGCCGGGAAGGAGGCGCGCTTGAAACGAAAGCCTTAAGGTACGGGGCTTTATGATTCATACAGTTTTATTGATTATCCTGCTTAAATATTTGTTGAACAAAGGTTTAGTTGAATAAAAGCGATGGATTTCGCTATGACAACCAAACAGGTAAAAACAACATAACGAACAAAGGTTTGGTTGAATAAAAGCGATGGATTTCGCTATGTCAACCAAACGGTCAAAACGACATAAGAACAAAGGTTTGGTTGAATAAAAGCGATGGATTTCGCTATGTCAACCAAACGGGTCAAAACGGCATAACGAACAAAGGTTTGGTTGAATAAAAGCGATGATTTCGCTATGACACCAACGGTCAACACATAACGAACAAAGTTAGTTGAATAAACAATGATTTCTCTATGACAACCAAACAGGTCAAAACAACATATGAACAAAGGTTTGGTTGAATAAAATCGATGGTTTTCGTTGTGTCATCCAAACGGGTCAAACCGACATAATGAACAAAGGTTTGGTTGAATAAAAGCGATGGATTTCGCTATGTCAACCAAACGGCGATGGATTTCGCTAACTTAACCAAATGAGTTAAACGAGTCTTAATACTTACCGGAAGGGTTGCATGAGTAATGATATCGACATAATACCCGGATAGTGGGTAAGAATTCATATATGTACTTAACTCGGTAATAGATGATTGAAATCATGCTTATAGGATCCCGAGTGTTAGGAAACTTTGTAGTTATGATGTTTGCAAGAGTTAAAGGTAATCAAATGAGTTGTTGAAGAAAAATATTTAAATGGGTCAATAAATTTTGCAACATAATAATAGGCCGAAGGCTTAATGTTAAACTGTGGGTAATCTGGATGTTGGATTTCGAATTAATAAGGTAGAGGATCAAATTGCGATCATGTAGGAAGAAACGGTAGTTAAACGGATAAGCGATTTAAAAGTTACGGAGGTTTACGTTTCAAAAACGGCAAATAAGAAGAATTTTGCGGCAAGCCACCGTAAGCTACGGTAGCCTACCGTAGTGTACGGTAGGCTGCTGCTGTTTGAAACAGGAAGCCTAGACCATAAGCTTACGATGGCCAGCCGTAGTTTATGGCGGGGTTCGAATCAAAATTTTTGTTTTGATTGTCGTGACATACTTTCGAGAATAAGTTATGTTTAATATGATATATAAATTATACAACTGACGTTTTCAATGGATTTCGTGATGCAGGTGTTTAATGTAACGTTAAGGATGATTAATCAAGCTAAACGAAGGACCGAACACTTAAGAAATTCAAGCTTCCGTTGCATTTTGAACATCTTTTGTATCGACTATACTAAAAATATTTTAAGTTGTTTTAAAATACTATTAAATTTTTAAATTTATGGTATTTTGTATGTATGTTGGATTACATTATATTTATTATAAGTAAGGGTCTTACAACCACCAACAATTTTTTTTCATAATAAGTGGATGCATATATTAAATA
Source organism: Scalesia atractyloides (assembly GCA_947069175.1). NCBI lineage: Eukaryota > Viridiplantae > Streptophyta > Magnoliopsida > Asterales > Asteraceae > Scalesia > Scalesia atractyloides. The sequence goes on along the minus strand of CAMTDV010000020.1, from coordinate 66,347,021 downwards.
TATAATTTAGTATATATATAAAAGCGTATAGAAACTTTCGGGCCCTTTAAAAATTCGGGCCTCGAACGACGGCACAGGTCGGCCAGCCCAAGAGCCGGCCCTAGCGATACGCATTCATCACTTCCAGCATCTTTCACCTCAGCTTCCTTTTTCGAGACAACTCCAAATCCTAGCTTCTTGTCTCCGCGTGACGAGCAGGATGGTGGGATTATGCTCACCACAAATATGTGGGACCTGTGGGAGTGGCGCAGTGTTCTCTACGATCTTAAATATATTATACAAAATATGTATAGTTTAAATAAAAGGAGAAAGTAATGTAAACTCATTTAATAAATTTATCATACATTTTTAACATTTAGTCTTTAGTACGACTTATATAAAAGATATGAAAGTCGATAAATGGACCTTTAACTAGGACTTTTCAATTTTATGATCTTGCACAACCATAAATGATATGAAGGAAGATGATGATTTACTGACGGAGTTTGAACGAAAAATGAGTGGAGGCTGGATTTTTAAAATTCAAATTAGTGGGGATCGATCTTTTAAAAATCCAATATTTAACACTAAATTTTTTTTTGAAACTTTTGGTAAAAATAACACTATGACCGGAAAGTCCGTGGGAGCCGAGACACCGACAGGCCACAAGTAACCTCCGCCGTTTTATGTGATCATGATGGTAACAACATGCATTTTCTTGAAACTATATATATCCACGTAATACTTTCCTAAACTCTTCGAGTCCCTTTAACAAGACCTAGGGTTGTTCAAAAAACTTGTGGCTCGGAGCTTGCTCGGATTTAGCTCTGAAAAAGCTCGCTCGATGTGGCTCGTTTTGAAAGCGAGCCAAGCCGGCTCGGCTCGGTTAGAAAGTGAGTCTAGCTCGGCCCGCTTGTAACGAGCCGGATTAGCTTGGTTTGGCTCGCATACCAGCTCGACTCGGCTTAGCTCGGATTATTTTACTTTAAGTATATTTTATTTTTATATACTTTATAATATATCACAAAAACTAATTATTATTTACATGTGATTAGGAGTGTAATTTGATATCTATATCACATTTAAAGGTTGATTACTATTCTAATTAACTTATATTGTATTTCCTTGAAATAAGAACGTATTTTTTGCTGTTAAACTTGATTTTGGCTTGTAATGTATTAGGTTGAACATATTTGGATATGTTCTTTTGAATTATTGAATAACATTTAGATACCAAATTTTGAGAGCCGTGTATTAATTTTTTTGAGTAAACTGCCATTTTGGTCCCTGAGGTTTGGCCAGTTTTGCCACTTTAGTCCAAATTTCAAACCTTTTGCCATTTTGGTCCCTGTGGTTCCGTTTTGTTGCCATTTTGGTCTCAATTTTCAAATTTGGCCAGATCCCCCACTAATGACCCTGCTATTTTGTCTTTACCCTCAGGGGTATTTTCGTCATTTTAATATTGTTATGACTCAATTATATATATAATACCCTAAAACCATTAATATATATATATACACACACACATACCGAGACTCTGCTCTCTCTCTCTCTCTCTGAACTACCACCACACCACCATCACCCCCACCACCGGATTTGCAGCGCGACCACTACCACTTTGCCGCCACAAGCACCATCACCACCCTCTATCTCTTTCTCTCTCTCTCTCTCTCTCTCCACCACCGCCACACCTCAGCCACCACCACACCTGTGTCAACTCCATACCTCCGCCACCACTGTCACACCCCGACCCGCAGCGGAAAAGGTGATCGGGGCATGATTGGGTTATCATCAAAGCTCATGACATTTATTTTAACGTTTCATATTCATTAATACACTTTAATGGAAAATTACAATCAATATTAAATCATGTCCTAAATATCAATTTAGGCTTCATTATTTTCTTCTAAGGCATTTCCTATGTTTTCCTTGCTTCATCCTGTTCACCTGTATCATGTGTAAAAAGGGTTTTTGGATCAACAAAAAGTTGGCGAGTGAATCCTATGGAAAACATTTGAACAAGTTTATTTAATTGATTATAAAATAAAGTGCACAACCACACATGAGTAAAAATAGATGTAAACTTATTCACCAATCAATTTAATATTAAACAATACACACATGAACAATAATGGATCGTTTAGAGGCACGCGTTGCTCAACTCGTCTCTCATGAGGAACTGATGGGCCTAATGAATGAATTGCATAAACTTGACAATATGAAATACATAACTACAAACAATATAAACTCAATAATACACACACGAACAATAATGGATTTGTTTTGAGGCACGTGTTGCTCAACTCGTCTCACACGAGGAACTGATGGGCCTAATGAATGAATTTCATATAATTAGACAAAATGAAATACATAGCTACAAGCAATGTATACAATCTAAGTTTAGATCACAATATGGTATGGCACAAGTTTAAATAAATGAGTTAATTTTATGACACATGACACACCCCAAAACGTGTAATTAAAAAGGGAAGCTGTAAGATTCACTCACAGTGGGTGCGTTAGGTTAATGATGTTGAATGCACGCGAAGTGGTTTTAACCACGAGTGAAATTAACCTAGATAATGGCATAATGTTTCGGTAAGTAAACGGTTTTATTAATCCATTTTAGTAGGATTGTTGGGTGTATTTTTGTGAGTTTAAGGCTATTTTCTAACCTTAAAAATGTTATTTTTAAGTATTTTTAATTGATTTTTAATTAAAATAAATAAATAAAAATAATAAAAAATGTTGACTTTTTTTGACCGTTGACCGTTGACCATTGACCTTTGACCTTTGACTGTTGACCGGTTCGCATGTGTAATTGTGTGCGCTGGGTGAGGCTCGAACCCGAGACCTCCCGTACGCGTGCACGCAGCTCTACCAACTGAGCTACGTGTCTAACCCGAAATATTTCTGTTTTTAATTTATATTATTATACTAATTAGATTAAACTGAAAATCATTTATTTTTAAAAATGATTTAATGAGTCGGACCGGTGCGCTCCACAGGTCTCGAACCCGGGACCTGTGGGTTGAGTTAACACACAGTCCACCGCTGGACTGTGTGTCTAACTTGTTAAATAAACTGATTTTTATTATACTTATATACAAACTAAATATTTTCATTTCTGTCTTAAATAAAAAGTTGGATAATTGTCCGGAGCGGTGTAGTAGTCCGGATTCGAACTCGTGACGTGTGTTTAAACATTCACACAGTCCACCACTGGACTGTGTGTCTAACTTGGTTATTATTCTGGTTTTTATTAAAGTTAACATGTAACAGCGGTGACTCCGGTTCGGTAAAAAAAAGGCATTTTTATTAAGGCGAGTGTGCGTGGGACATGTATCGCACTCGAGACATTTACGTGTTTAATGTGCACACAGTCCACCGCTGGGCTGTGTGTCTAACCCGAGTTATAACTTGATTTTAATTATACATATACACAACTGAAACTTCGTCTTCTTCGTTGAATTTAACCAGAATCAGAAGTCCGACTGGTTCGATGTTTTAATCATGTTCTTTAGTGTTTTGAGGTTAATTATAGGTGAGATATATAAAAAGAATGGAAGATTTAAGCGTAAGGTATACCGACTGGACTCCTCTGTTTCTCCGGCGAAACTCCGGTGACAGCAAAAGATTCCGGCGACGTGTGTCTTGCGGCAGAGGGTCTTCAACGAGCTTGAGATGAATGTGGGTGGCTTCGGTATGAGTTCTGAGTGTTCAGTGTTTAGAGTAAGGCACAGAAGTGAAAAACCCGGTTTTCCGGCGATTTGCAGGTATTTTCCGGCGAGTAGATTTTCGCCGAGAAAGGGTGCGGTTTTGAGCGAAAAAACTTGCAGAGGTTCGAGGAGGTATTTATAGGGCAGGTCATCGATGAATTTGGTCCGATTTCCGACTTGATTCGTCGGTTAGAACTCTCCGGCGGTTATAACTTATGTCGTGGACTCAGGCATCGGTTATAACCGATGTAGTGATTAAGGTTTACGTTATAACTGAAGTAACCGTCCAATCTTAGCGAGATAGTCGGAATTTCCGACGACTGAAATTTGGGCGCGCCGGTTTTTGAATTTGAGATTCATGATATGAATTAATTGATTCTAATAATTAACAAGAAATACAAGTGGCGTAGTGGTTGAGTGTGTGTGCGATAAGAGTTTGATGAAGTTGTTGGCTGACTGACCCGGGTTCGAAACCCGGCAGTGCCATTTTATTTTTATTTCATTATTTTTAACAGTTTTTCAAAAACAAATTATATATTCCAATATACTTATTAATTATGTATCGTTTAAAATTATTTTGGGCATTAAATTCGCAACGAAATTTTTAACTGATTGTTCGGTTATATAAACGGAGCGGGTTTGGTAAATCCGTTTTTGACGGATGTTACAACCACCACACCTCCGCCACCGACCCCCTGCCACGACCACCTGCAATAAACCATAAACCCTTATTCGGTCACAATTTTATCAAGAAGAGTACACACATGAAACCCCCAATATCGTTCTCGTTCGAAATCAGAGCAATGAAATTGCAATTGGTTCCTCCATTCATCTGTCCTCTTGAACAACTCTACAAAAAATCCCTAGACTTTCAAAACTGTTCCCCAAAATCAACCAAACCGTCATTTTTAGCAACATATATTGATTTGGGGTTATTGCATATTTCATCTAGATTTGCCTTTTTGGGGTGGGCATCGGCGGTTATGGTGTAGGGAAGAGAAAAAAGGTGGGTTACCTGAGTAAGACTATTTCGAAGATGGTGGTGGTTAGGTAGTAGCGGCATGGTGGTGGTCGGAGGTGTGGCGGTGGTGTAGAGAGAGAGAGAGAAAGAGAGAGGGTGGTGATGGTGGCGGTGGTGGTGAGAAGGGGGAGGAGGTGGCGGTGATGGTGAGAAGGGGGAGGAGGTGGCGGTGATGGTGGTGGTGGTGCTTGTGGCGGCAGAGTGGTGGTGGTGGCGCTACATATCCGGTGGTGGGAGTGGTGGTGGTAGTTCAGAGAGAGAGAGAGAGCAGAGTCTCTGTATGTATGTGTGTATATATATATTAATGGTTTTAGGGTATTATATATATATAATTGAGTCATAATAATATTAAAATGACGAAAATACCCCTGAGGGTAAAGACAAAATAGCAGGGTCATTAGTGGGGGATCTGGCCAAATTTGAAAATTTGGACCAAAATGGCAACAAAACGGAACCACAGGGACCAAAATGGCAAAAGTTTGAAATGTGGACTAAAGTGGCAAAACTGGCCAAACCTCAGGGACCAAAATGGCAGTTTACTCTAATTTTTTTTTCAAAATCGAGCCAAACCAAGCCGAGCCGAGCTAGTTCGGTTTAAAATCAAGCCGAGCCCAACCTTTGATTTCCAGCTCGGTTTCAAATCCGAGCCGAGCCAGCTCAGTTTATAATTGAGCCGACGCTGAGTTTTGCGCTAGCTCGACTCGGTTCCGCTCGTGAACAGCGCTAACAAGACCTAACCATTACAATTAAGAAAAGAAAAATCACAACCAATTCCCTTAGACCTTAGTTATACCTAATAAAAGTATTTGATTATATATAAAAATATTTTGTTGTATTACACAATACACATATTTATGTCATATACTCATATCTATATATTTCTGCAACTAGAATCAATGACCAGAACCAGGACGAGGTGTAGACTGCAATATCCTGTCAATACGAGAAAGATGAAGAGCAAAGAGCATTTCACTTATTAGAGCAGGTGGGGCGTAGTAGAGCCCTCCCACAGGGCACTACTGGCGTCCTTAATTGTTCCCTTCTTCAACACCTTCCTTGCATCTAAACATGCCGCATCACATACAAAGATGGCGATTATAACAAACACGATTATCATCAAACAGGCCATGTAATGACTGAATTATGATCGACTAAAATGCTCAATCTTTCAGGTGGATAATTTATAGAACTTGTTATATGAGTTCTTGGCTTGTTTGAATGAAGTTATACATTGCATTGCATGCTTATCTATATATAGGCAAGTGTTTGGATTTTGGTAGAATTTGTTATAAAAAAAATAGTTGTTTAATGTGTGGAAGGTGGGTAGGTCCATACGAACTAAGCCGCCGGCATCATGATGATGCAATTTTGAGATTTTCTTTCATCTTACTTTTGTTTCCAACACTTTTGCAATGTGGGTTTTGAAGAAATAGTGGCATACAAGTAAACACATGATGTACCATCAAGCCGGGCCAGCTCAACCATTTTGATGGCCAAAGCATAGTAAAAATACGAGGCCCTTGTGACTCATTGTTTCTTCAATTTTAAAACTAAAAAAAGTTTACAAGCCGTCTTCATTTACCCGGCCTTGGACCAGATTCGTACTTAAAAATCCTATTTGACATTATAAACTAGCAAACTAATTTCAATTAGAAACTAGCAAATCAATTTTAATAAAGAAAAAACTAGCAATTTCAATTAGAAACGAGTTTCTTCCATGTTTTGGAATTCCCAGTCTATTGAGCGTACTCTGTCTTCTGGAACAAGTATTCTTGCAGCCACAAACACTAAAGAGTCCTAAAATTTTTTAAAATGAAGGCCCTTATAAAATGGAGGCCCAAAGCCCAAGCCTCAAAATATTTAGGTTGGGCCGGCCCTACCGATGCAGGTACCTACATCCACCATCAAGAAGAAGGGTTGATTAATGCTTGACTTGAAGAATCTAGATTCAATCTCTAAATCTATCCACTTTTTGCTCATCTTATTTAGGTACTGGTTTTTGTTGTGATTTGGATCTGATTGATGGTATGAAGTATGATTATTAGGTTTTTGTTAGTTAAGTGTGAAATTGTTAATCTTTTTGGACTTGATGTAATTTTTAGTTTTCTATATGTTGAATTGTTGGAACTAGGATTTCTATGATTAAATTTGGGTATGAAATTGTTAGGGTTTTTCGGATATTGATGTGAATTTAGTTATGTATATGGAGAATTGGGAGAATTTGGGTTTCTACGACTCAATTTGAATATAAAATTGTTAACTTTGGTTGGACATTAATGTGATTTTTAGTTATGGATGTTTGGAGAATTGGTGGAGTTCCGATCACGTTATCATATCATTAGCTATCAGTATCGATTAACTTCTCGGAACTCACGCAACGTCTATTATCACTGATTCATTATTCTATTGCCGATGTTTTGTTGATGTTGATGTTGCTTAGGGTTTTTCATTTACTTACATGTATTTCAGAGTCTTTCCTAAATTTTCTTTTTGGAATGTGAAAATGAATAACTTACATATGTGTAAAATTGACACTGTTGTGGAAATTGTGGTACTATGCTGTCATTACACAACATAATGCATTAGTGAGCTATGTCTAATCTACTTTTGTAACTCTGATGTGGTAAAATTGTTAGTGAAGAGCTTTCTCTAATCTTGTGTTGTTTGGAAGGGGTAACGGGAACATAAGTAGCAAAGTTGAGAAATGACAAGAATGATTAATGCCATGTAGGTGTAAACTGAAAGGAATTGTTATTGAAGGTAAAGTATTTTAGCTGGTGAGAAATTTAATTTCTCCTTGAACAAAGCTGAACAACAAAAGAGTGGGGTTGATTTAAGTATTGAGATGGTGTCTTATGTTCATGGGTCAACTGAGTTTTTTGGATTATAAGTTGATGAACTGTTTTTAACTACATGTTATTGTTACTTTTTGTTTATTGATAAAAATAAAATGTGCCTGAGCTTAATGCAGATTGACGATGCGACCAACTCGGGAATTGTGTTGGTATCACATTTCCGTCTCGGGATTTCTATATGTTTTTACACATCTGCAAATTATATATATGATGGTTTACACATATGTAAATCATAATACTTTTAAAAAATAATCATAAATATGAAGGTTTACACATGTGTAAATTATATATATGAAGGTTTACACATTTGTAAATCATAATACTTTTAAAAAAATAAATATAAATATGAAGGTTTACACATGTGTAAATTATATATATGAAGGTTTACGCATATGTAAATCAGGTTGGGTTTGGTGTTTGCTGCGGATATTCTTTGGTGTATGGTTGTTAGAAGTTTGGGCAGGTTGAGGAATGAGGATAGTGTTGCTGCTTGGTCGACTTCAAGGTTTTTGGGAAGTTCAAGATGAACTCTTGAATGTTATGCTTCAGATGTTGTCTTAATGTTTTGGTCATGTTTGATTGTTTTTTGGAGGGTTTAGCTTGTTTGAAACTTGATTGTATAGATTTATTTTTATGTTGTACTTGGGCCAGGTGTAACTTTAAGTCTAGAATAGGTCGTTTTTCATTTCTAGTTTAGCTAATGGTCGGGGCCTCTTAGATTCTAATTTTTAGACCATAGCTAATGGTTTGGGGTTGGTGTCTTCCTTAGGGTATATCCCGGGAAGCCCTAATACTTGTAGGTTGTAAATATTTTTTGTTATCAATAAAATTTACCAGGGTGTTATCCCTTTATACATAACATACTATATTGTTTAATTCACAGTTTACACATGTGTAAATGAACTCCAAATGTGTAAATCAGAAACATTTAATTGATATGGAACAGTTTAAACATGTGGCTGAAAATGTGTAAAACATAAGAAATAAGTGACCACGGAACATTTTATACATGTGTAACTGATCTGAAAATGTGTTAAAGCATAACCAAATTAGGTGATAGTGAACAGTTTACACAAGTGTAATTCAGCTAAAAATGTGTAAAACAACAGTTTACACATGTGTAATTGAGCTGAACATTTGTAAACCATACACAAATATCTGACAGGGAACAAATTTACACATGTGTAATTCAGCTTCACATAAGTAAAAAATACACAAATATTTGACAGTGAACAGTTTACACATGTGTAAGACATAATTCATAATAATACATAACGTTTACATATATGTAAAACACACACGTACACATGTGTAATCTGAAGACTTACACATCTGTACAATCAACTATTAGACATACATAAATTTGAATAGACACAAAATTAAATAAACCACTCATATACTAATATTGGATTAGTGATGATAAAATATAGAAAAGAAAAAGCCACCAACTGAACATACATAAAACGTAAATAATAATTACATTGAATTAATAAAGCGTAAAAATAGTTTGAGCTTTTGTTTTTAAAGGACTATCAAAATTCAAATCGACCTCTACATCGTTATAATAACTTCATTGATTTGTGGTATCGCTAGGCTTCATCTTATTCCTAACGCTTCTACTATAGTCATCAGATTTCCTCTTTTTTTCCTTTCGTTGTTTGTGGTATATACAATGGGAACATCATTGGTATCTCAAAGTTGGTCCTCGTTTTGACCTTGTTAGTCGCCTTGCTGCAACGTCACAAGCACGGACATCTCCTCTGCGGTATCAAACATCCCTAGCATTGCCTACACCACCCTATCATAAATAAAATAATATCAGCGAGTGAGTTGGGTAACAATTTGTGTATCTTGTAAATATGTTTAAAATGGATTGGTTAGCGGGTCAAAACATATGACATTTATAGAAACAGTTACAGAAAGATTATCTGAATGTAGTGAAAAGGTAGGCGACTAATTAGAAGGAAATAAAGGATAGAAAGGAACATGTAGTGGTTGTGTACATAATAGCTAGCGTCTAATTGATGAAGAAAATTAAAAAAATATATATGTTGAACATGAAAGCTAATTAATTTGGTTTATGGGCATTACCAGTTCCACATAGTTTACAATACTCAAGCTTCATTGTTGGATTGTTACAATTGGCAGAAGATACTTATAACATATCTTATAGCTCGAGGAAAATTGTCAATCATAAATCCTGATTCGCCTTTCGGTTCTCCTGCTTCGAGTCGTTTTGACAATAAAATGAATAAAATTTCATTAGAAACAGACTTCCCATGATTCACTATTTCATCAAACCGAATAACATCCAAACAACAAAAAATTTTATTCATTTTCTTGTAAAATTATAACCAATATTTAAAGCACATTAGAGTCCTTCACAATTTACACCTTCAATAAACATTAGGAAAATTCCACTATGTTTGCCATAATTCATCGAAAACAACAATTACAAGATTCCAATTCTCAAATCACAGTGCATTAAAAATAAAGTGTACCTGACGAGCTAGATGGTTATAACACCTAACTTCAATTCGATAAGAAGGGCAATCTTCACCCAATTGCGAACTTCATATAATTAAGAATTAGGTTTACTTTCATGAGGTTAAGCATTATCAGATCTTGAATTCAACATATGAAATCAAATCAAATCATTATGTTCAAAGAATGAATGGATGAAGATACTTGCAATTGGAATGGTTGAAGATCACATAGTGAATCATTGAAGTTGATTTAGAATTGAATGTATAATACAAACACCAATCAAAATCGAGTGTGAATGAATCGTAATCCAATATCTTCAAGCGTGGAGGTTTGAATAACCCTAATTTATGATATTTGAGCGTGGAGTGTTTGCCTGATATTGGAGAAGGGGATTGTATAATTACCAATTTATCTTTTTCATTAATAACACAAGAGATATAAATGAATGGTTGAGATTTGTTCTCATTGTTCTCACAAAAATAGGTGTTCTCATTTAAACCATCCCCTTATATATATATATATATATATATATATATATATATATTATATATAATATTACTAAAGTAACAAATAAATATAAAGTATTTGCTTAAATGCATTATTTATAGCGAGTAATTGTATATTCTCTTTAACTTGGTATGGATAGTTCATGTTAGGATAATATGTGTTTATATCAAAATTTAAATTTAACATGTGCATATCAAGAATAATTTAATTTTTGTGACTATTTTGTTCTTCGAATACAACCAATCTTATCATTCAACCCGTGTAATACACAGGACTAAAAACTAGTTTCTGATATATTCTTGGCCCAAATAAAAGATTTTAATTAACTAGAATTGATTCCATGTGTTTCGGGGTCGGTTCTTTTAACTTTATTTCAGTGTACTGATTTTTTTGTAATTGTTTAACGATTAATACATAGTAGACCAACTAAAAACGTTCATAAAATTAAGCACGAAAATGTATTATATCTGACATGAAGTCATTAATCCTTTCTCAAAATATTTACGTCAAAACATAAATCAACTAAGAACGCATATAAAAAGAAACACGAATACGTACTGTATTTGACCTGACTCATTTTGGAATTTTTTTACGTTGAAATGTAAATCAACCTGAATTTATATCGACACATACATAAAATTAAGTATGTAAGATAATAGGTTTTCTTAGGTTAAAAATGGTACTTTGCATTACAACGACATCGAAACGCAAAGCAACTCGTTTCCGAACAAAATTTATGTTAAAACATAGACCAATGGAAAACCTAAATAAAAATAAGCACAGAAACGTATTATATTTGACCAAACTCATTTTCGAAAAAAATTACGTCGAAACGTAAACCAACCTAAAATTAATATCGACACGTTCATAAAAATAAGCACATGAGACGCGATGAGGGTCAAAATGACATTTCACAAAGTTTTCAAAAAGTTGAGGAGTGTAATTATTAGTGTTGAAAGCTAAGGGATGAGATATACAAAAAAAACAAAAAAGACAGAAGAAGAAAAAAAGTAAAAGCCTATGCTATTGTAGCTATGGAGTTGGCAAATTATATATATATAATAATGTATCCACAATCTTGTGACTTGATACAACCTTCTCGTCGAATTCTTTGTTGTCAAGAAGAAGATGGCTTGGATCGTTTTTTTCATCTCTCTTGAAGCACCAATTTCTCTCCAAACTCCAACGTTTCACTGATAGAATTGAAAGAAGAATGGAATAGAATTTAGGCCTATACGCACACATGCCACCAAACAGTTCTAAACAAAATACATGAGACGATGATGTGGTCTGCTGACTCTTGTATGTAACAACAAGAAATACAGAGTTTGTTTGTAATCGGAATGTCCCTCATACTTGGTACATCTTTAGTCATGGATAGTTTTGTTGAACTATTCGTTTTGAAATAATTTGATACTCTTTTAACATAACTGAGACAACTTTTTTTTGTGAAACTAGTTGCATAATTATAATAACAACTAGTTTATCCATACAATAACAAATGAAAATAAATTACCTACAAGTTATTCACTCAAACTAATATCATCTACCTCGAAATTTTGATAGTCTTGCTCGGAATAATTCTCAGGCTTCTTTGGCTCATATACATTTGGGTTTTCGGTACTTGGTACTATTTGGACATGTGGTCTGAAAACCACAGATCTCCAACACCCTGTATTGTTGAGATAGCATATGCCCTATCCTACGTTGCTAGATACTATATTCAGATCTGACAAGCATATGTGATTTATTGCTGAAGCCAGTGTTGTGGGGATCATTCTATGCCATTTTCTCAAGTTCTTTTAAAGAAAAAAAAACAGATTGTGTGAAAGACACTTGTTTAGTTCTTCAATATACAACCTTGAGCAACAAACTAAAATTCGATCTTTTGATGAGCTGATCTTTTTGTGTTAAATTGATTGTGAAACCAAATTTCACGTGACCAAGCTCTGATACCGATTGTTAATCTGATTTCTTGTTTGCAAACAAATAATGATTAAACACAATAAAATTCACAAACCGGAAGTCCTCATCAATGATTGATTTTCATTAATCTCAAAAAATTCACATGTATTACAAATCGATTGACTCTACAGACTCCCCCTCAGCCGATCACTTAACAAATCAGTTTGTACAAGAGAAAAGGTGATGTGTGTGATAATTAGATCACTAACAGGTGTAATATATTTAAACTAAGTACGAAAGCTCTGTTCAGTGATTGCTGATATTACCCTAATAGTGACATCTAACATTCCTAACAAAAAATATTCTACAGATGTTACAAACATCTGTGCAAATCCTAACATTTGATTTAAGCTAAACTAAACACTGATAAGATAAGTACTGTTACATTGAGAAACCACTGTCCAAGCTATCCTCTGCTGCAGTTGTCCAAACATCTGTTTGGCTATACAGATGTTTGGTCTTCTTCATCAGACCTTTGGCTTGATTAGGGCTTTGGTCTTCAATAGACTTTAGCTTTAATAGATGTTGCATCCTCTTAAACAACGGTTCCAAGTCTTGATAAGATGTTTCTCATACTCTTGAACAAATGTTTTGATTAAGTGTCCAAGATTCACTATCTTTGGGTCTTTTGATAAGCTGATTTTTTATGTTAAATTGATTGTGAAACCAAATTTAACATGACCAAGCTCTGGTACCAACTGTTAGATCTGAGTTCCTTGTTTGCAAACAAATATTGATTAAACACAATAAAATTCACAAATTGGAAGTCATCATCAATTATTTTTTTCATTAATATCAAAAGATTCAAATATTTTACATCGATTGACTCTACAGACTCCCCCGCAGCCGATCACTTAACAAATCAGTTCGTACAAGAGAAAAGATGATGTAATTTTTTGGTTATTTCTTGAACAGTGGATCATGTTTTGGCTTTTGGATATCATCTGTTCTTTGGAAGGTCCAATGTTTTTTTAATGAAGATTCATATACCTGGCGATTTAGAAGATGTAGGAGGTAGATTCCATGTCTGACAGGTATCGATCTAGGTGTTTTTTTTTTCTTTCATTCAATGTTCTACAATCTTTGATTTCTATGCAAATGATTGACTATTTGTTCATCTACCAAATTTGCAATTATTCAAACCATTGTCGCAATAGGATTTGGTTAAAATCTGAGATTTTAAATCGACTATGGCCAAATCCATTACTCCGAGAAGTATTTTGATGATACGATAGAGAACAGGTTATAGTTTTCACCTTTTTTTGCTTAGTATAGTTCTATTGTTGTTGTTTAGTCTATAATGGATTTGCTTACCTAGGAAGATTTTGAATAATCTATGATAATTGCTTCGAATTTGTGATTGTAGGCATGTTGTTCTTCCTCCAGAATTAGCAAAGTTTTTTTTCTGAAAAATCGGCTTCTATTCGAGTTATATTGTTGATGTTGATATGATATTATTGATTTATATGCGTAAATCCTTTTTGTTACAGGATGTTAATTCTCCATTTTCAAGAGTAACATACCATATTGCGGGTTTTATTGGTTTCTTTGGTAAACCCTAATTTTTGTTTCTTTACTTAGTGTGTTTATTGGTATAGATAGATTATTGTCAACTATTACAGTGTTTGTATGTTTGTATAGAATGATTTTTTATAATTTTTCATAAACTAATTTTTATTTTAGTTAAGGATTCCCGACTCTTCGTCAAGATGTTGAAGAAGGAGGAATTGCAGATGGAGGAATTACAGGTATATTTTTCATTTTTTATAGATTGTTTGCTTTGTCAGTTCTTTCAAAATCAGTATGATTTCTATTAGTCCTCTTACTTTTATTTGGTTTTTGAAATCGATATATTTACATCAAGAATATGTATTATTGCTAAAGAAAAAAAAACGAAGACAACAACTATAATAAATTTACATCAAGAATATGTATTAATACTAAAGAAAAAACAAAGACAACCGCTGTATTTGGTTTTCAGTTATTCTTATCAATTTTCTTTCTATATTTAGCAATTGTTTTGTTAGTATTGAATTTTTTAGCTAATCATTTACTATATTCAGCCCTAGATCCTGGCTGAATCTCACATATTTTGTTACAGATAGTCTATATTTTAATTTGACATCTTGATTTTGCAGGGTGAGTTATTTGATAGCATTACGTAAATTGTCTTCCATGAAACGTGATAAAGGTCAGGTAAGTGTACTATGCCTTTTCTATTGAACTTATGAAATTATAAATGTTGTGTGTAATTTATGACTTAGTTAATGAAAGTATTAGTAAGGAGATAATTCCATATGCAAGGTTATGCAGATTAATTTAGACTAACGGCAAAGGATTTGAACAAGCCGAAGAGACCGGCTAGCGCTTTCTTCGTGTTTATGTAAGTGATTGATGTGTTGTTTTGGCTTGGATTTGGGTGTAGGTTTAGTTTTTTTGTGTGTTTGTTGATGTTTGTTTTGGTTAAATTGATGAAGGGATGAGTTGAGGAACCTACTTAAAGTGGAGAATCCTTATATAAGTCTGTTGCTGCTATGAGTGGTTTATTTGAAATTAAGGCTATGTTTTTGGTTTTTTGATTGTTGATTTATAGGTTCTAATTTTGTGTTTATATATGATTAATTTATAGGTTGCTAAACCTGGTGGGTGAAATTGAAAGCCATGTCTACACTTATGTAAGCATTGCTTGGTTCAATAGTTTTGATTTTTATTAAAATATGTCATTTGTAGTATCCTCTTATTTGGGTAATATTTTTTTCGTTCGATTTTGCATCAGACAACGATGACGACGATTAGTAGGTACAAGCATGATAGTTTTGAGTCAACCTTGGTTCATATGTACAGCCTCAAATCGATTAGGGTTTTAGGAGATGTATTAAGAATGAAGGGTTTTCATGTACTGTATGCTTTGGTCTAATCGTTGCTTCATTTTGTTTCCTAAATCGGGATTCGGCAAAATCGACAAACAATCTCGATAATAGGTAAGCTTTCAAAACCTAGATCTTAATTTTAAACTAGGTACAACGACCTATTCTGACCTAACTTAAAAGAGGGGTTTTTGTTTTGCTCAGAGGTTGTTGATTACAACATGCTAAATCGATGATCAAATTATTCTTGCCTATCAATCGAATGATCCCATTTCTTGCCTATCAATCGAATGATCCCATTTCTTGAAGATTTTGAAGGACTTCGGTAAATTTGAAGTTTTTGAACTGGTAATACTTTTCCCTTCGAGTTACAATTTTCATAACATCGATACTATAGTAATTTTATAAAATTATAACAGCGAATTATGGAAATATATTTAATAATCATAATTAAAAAAATTGTTTTAATATTAACAAGACTGAAGTCCATTTCTTTTCATTGGCACCTAATGTAATTATTCTTTTTCTTAATTTCAGGGTTCAATGCATTTTTCTTTTTTGTTTTTAGGGTGTATTCATAATTCTAGAGATAAAAGCTGTGAACTCATTCATTTGATTGAAAAAATAGGGAAACGGTATTTACAAATTAAACCACAATTTCTGGTTTTTTTTCTAGTATAGTTCAACCCTTTATTTTAACTATCGCTCTTTTTTTAGTCAAAGTATGAAGATGTCGACTTTTAAGAAAGCGAATCCAAATTTGGATTAATGCATATGTGGCGAGTAATACAATTTTTAATCTTCAAAAGCAATGTTAATTTTCAATTTTGGGTTTTATAGAATCGACTACACAACTGTTTTATGTTAACAGTTTTAGGTTTGACCCACTTTTTTAATTCGTATTTCCTATATTTGGTACAACAAATTTCCGACTTCAAATAACTTATTCATTATAAGAAACTGTTGTTTTTTTTAGTTATTTTGGTTATAGATGTCCAATTCTTTTATTTTTCGTAACTTAATATTTTAAATTACAGTTAGTAATCTATAATCGATTGTCATTTAAGGTTTTTATATAAAATTGTTTGAACATTAATGCGATGCTATCTTTCTTATAAACCATAATTGTTTACTTGTTACATTAATTATATATGTAAAGGTTAATGTGTGGAGAAGGATAACTTTTAAACCAATATAAATTCTCCATTTACTTTATTTAATGTGTGTATTTAATATTATGAAAAAAGGCATATAGGTAAATCTATAATTATCATTAATTAGCTAATTAATTAAACTTGTAACTCATTTTTTTAATATACTCTTTCAAGAATAAATAATTTATGGTGAAGGACAATTTTCGACATGTGTAGGATAAATTTTAGTATCTGTAGGATAAATTTTGAAATGTGTAGGGTAAATTTACATGTGTGTAGGGTAAATTTCGATAAGTATAAGACATATGTAGGATAATTTTGAAAAATGTGTAGGATAAAATATTTTTCTTTATTAATTAAAGATGACATAATTAATGGAAAGAGTTATAAACTATTTAATGGTTTACCATTATGCCATTTCTTCTTTTTCTTCTCATATTAATTTTTTTCTCAAATGAACCTTTTAATATATATATATATATATATATATATATATATTCATCATTGTCATATGATACTTACAGATTGCATCTAACCCTACACATTGCATCCAAGCGTTGCAGGAACAAGCATGTTCATCATTCGCATAGAAGTGTACTTTTGGGTAATTTGTATCTCATTCGTATAATTCATTTGTTTATGTTTGATCCAAGGCTAATGTATAGTCAACCGGATTATTCAAATGTGTACGAATTTTTTGATGTTTATACCTTATTGAGATCATGTTATACAATATATATGTATGTTCATCAACTTTTGTTTATTTAAAAAACGATTATTGTGCAGTATTTGACTTACTTTATTTTTGTTTTGTTGACTATGCTCAAGATATTAGGGGAGGATCTTTTAACACCTTCAATGGTTATCAATTATTTTATACATTGATTATTGTGTTTATCGTTAAAATTATTCAAATATATAATAATTAGTTTTCCGAAATTCCTACATATTTCAACCTTTAAATTTTAAAAACTATAACATATTTCTAATGGTATCCAACTTTAAACATTACACATGTTATATGTTTTAAATTATATTCTGTTTTTAAAACCGTATACAAATATATTATATCAGAAATAATCATTACAACGATTAAAACAGATTTTATGGTATTAACTTTGTGTTAATTTAGATTATAAAAACCTTTTCTTGTTGATATTAATTTTATCTTATTTTTTAATTGTACCTTTTCTCATTATAGGTTTATTATTGGAGTTAAAAATGGTGTATGGTTTCGTTCATTGGATATCGAACAACACAATAGAATCTTGGGTAATTCAAAATTTTGTGTACATATTTAAACCTCATTATAATCTTTCACTAACAATTTTATTATATATAGATTTTACCTAGAAATTATCATAATTGGACCGAGGATTACAACAACCCTAAAGGTCAAGTAAACATAAGAACATTCGATGGCAGAGAGTTTAATATAAATATTAAAAAGATAGGATCGCACTATTTTTTCAAGAAAGAATGGTCGACTATAATGTGATATTTAATGTTAACAAGCGACTCTTTCGTTTTGTTTTGTTTAAGTATCAGGGAACTCAACTTTTATCATAGTCTACTTTTATCAAGATTCAGCTATTGCTTGGGGTGATTTCGTTTATTGCAAAACAAAAGACATCAGATAAAAGCAAGTTTCTGGTATGTATAAGTTACCTACTCTTACTTTTTTTATTTTAATATGTACTATTATATTTTATACCTTTTTTAAAAGATTATATTTAACACATTCTTTTAAACTTTAAATTTGCAGCATATTAATAGGTTTCTTGTTCATGACAAAATGAAGAACATCATACCTACTAACTCAGTAATGATAACCTCGGTTCCTAATCATACATGGTACGTCCGGTTTGAAAAAATCGATGAAGAGGTTTACATTACTAATGGTTGGTGTCGAATCAAAGACCAGATGTCAATAACCGATGAGCATTTTATAGTATTTAATATGCTTTCTTCCTTAAAAATTGAGATGACGGTTTTTAATTCTTTTGAGGTCTTGGCTCGTCCTCCACAAGTGAAAGTTGATTTGGTTATGCAACAAGTTGTGTTTGACATCATTCAGTTTTGATGATGATGATCCTTCTAATGCAAACACTGTTTTCCTTAGCGTCTCACTTAAAAACAAATTTGTAACTTTCTTTCTCCTTGCATTTTTAAATTGTATATTGGTTTCTTTTATTTCTTTGTTTATAATTTTTTACCTTTTTTCTTTTAACATAGATTATAAATGCTTCAATTAAATCAATAGTGAAAGACAAGGATGGTCACCAGTGGCATGTTGATGTTAGAATGGATATCATCAAGGGTAATCCAAGGTACAATCTTAAAGATTTGAAGAAAGTTGTTGCAAATTTGCACTTGGTATCTATAGACGAATTGACGTTTATGTTTTTCGAATCTAAAGGTCTATTAAAGCTCGCTTCGGCTGTTACTAGAGGTTGGACGGGATAATTCGACCTTTTTATGGATTTTGTTTAAAGATTAACTTTCTTTTTGTTGTACCTACAAAATAACAGATGATATCCAAAAGCCAAAGCATGATCCACTATCAAGAAATAAGCAAAAGATTGAACCAGTCTCTCCGCAAAGATAGTGAATCTTGAACATCTATTCAGAACATTTGTTCAAGAACAAAGCAAACATCTAATCAAAACTTAGAATTGATGTTCAAGAAGAAACAACATTTGTTGAACGCTAAAGACTGTTGAAGACCAAAGCACTGATGAAGTCAAAGGTCTGATGAAGAAGACTAAACATTTGTATGGCCAAATAGATGTTTGGATAACTGTAATGGTGGATATCTTAAACAGTGATTTCACAATGTAACAGTATTTATCTTATTAGTGTTTAGACTAGTTAGAACAGATGATAGGATTTTCACAGATGTTTGCAACATCTATGGAATCTTTTCTGTTAGGAATGTTAGATGTCACTATCAGGGTGATGTCAGCCAAAACTGAACAGAGCTTTCGTACTTAGTCTAAATAGCTCACACTTGTTAGTGATCTATTATCACACACTTCACCTTTTCTCTTGTATGAACTGATTTGTTATGTGATCAGCTGAGGGAGAGTCTATAGAGTCAACTGAATTGTAAAACCTTTGAATCTATTGTGATTAATGAAAAACAATCATTGATGATGACTTTCTGTTGTGAATTTTATTGGCATAATCAATATTTGTTTGCAAATATCAAATTCAATTCTAAGAATTGGTGTCAGAGCTTGGTCATGCTAAACTCAATTTCACAATCAGTTTAACAATCAAAGATCAGCTCATCAATGATCCAATACAGTTCGTAGCTCAGAGTTGTATAGTGAAGAACTAATTGGGTGTCTTTCACATACTTTCTTTTTCTAGAAAAAGAACTTGTGAAAATGGCACAAAATGATCCACATGACCACCGACTTCAGTAATAAACCACCTATACTTATCAAATCAGAATTTAACATCTGGCAACATAGGTTGGGGCATATACTAGCTCAACAAAATACAGCGTGTTGGAAGTTCATCGTTTTCGGACCTCGTGTTCCAATGGTACCAAGTGCCCAAAACCCCAATGTACTCGAGCCAAAGAAGTCAGAGAACTATTCTAAGCAAGATTATCAAAATTCGAGCTAGATGCGAAAGCCTTCAGTATCGTGGCTATGGCTTTGCCGAATGATATCTATACTGGCCTGTTGAATTGTAATAGTGCCTAGGAGTTCTGGATGCACTAAAGGAACAATTTGGTGGAACGGAGCATGTTATCGAGAACATTCAAGAAATCCTTAACACAATATGAAACCTTCACTCATGTCAAATAGGGAGACCCTTACTCAGCAGTTTGAATGTTTTCATGTCTTATTAGTGAATTAAAGTTAGTTAACAATAAATTTACAAAAACCACTTTAAGTAACCGATTTTTAAGATCTCTACCTTTAAAATGGGACACTATTCCTATAGTGATGAGAACATCCAAGATTTCAAGGAGATGAGCTTGACCTAGCTTCATGGAAAGCTCCTTTGAGAGTGAGCTTTTCCAAAAGAAAAAGCTCAAGGAAACTGGAAAGGTCGATAGTTACATTCTCGAGTCAGGAAGAATCATCCTCTGGAATGGGAAATGATCAGAGTTTTGATCATTTTATTGACATACCAACTGGGAAACAACTCTGATCAACATTCCACGAGTTATGCTTTTGCAAAAAACGATGTGTCACACCCTAACCGATAGCGGAAACATCGGTGTGAGATGAACAAGATTCCTCCAAGACAACATGACACTATGATCGTGACAAGAGTTTAGTAATTCAATTTCATAACATCACTGAAAGTTACATCGTCTTAAAAGGATAGTACAACATAGTGGGAAATAACATAACATAATGAGAAAATATAAAATGATATTTTGGATTAGTTTCTAGTGCATCATAAGTGTTTTTCTTATCGTATCATCATTAATTTCTTGAAACCATGTATATAAGGTATCCGTCAACAAAAAAGGTCGGCGAGCATACAAGTTTGGTTTACATGGCATAAATATAGAAAATGTCTCAAATCCACATGGAAATTGTATACTAAGTTATATGAATCATACTAGCTTGCATGAACTATAAATCAAACCAAAGTGTCCACAAACGTAATCTTATCACCGTAACAATAAGACCGCAAAAGATGAATACTTAACAATTACCTAACAAACGGGGCGGTGTGCTACTCCTATAGCGCTATACATGTTAAGAGAGGCTTGCAAAGTTAATGATAGATAGCATGCATACGAGTGTCCTAGTATGTATAAACAAGTAGCATAACAAATAACATGTTTAATGATTGAGTGATTGATTGATTATATAAGATTAATTTGTGTGTGATTGTGAATTTACTATCGATACATGTTGCAACCCAAAGTGATTTAAAGCGTAAAATGGGTCAAGTATACTCACGGTTTGCGAAGAATTTCCAAAAAATGCGAGTGATCGGTTTTAAGATGATGGAACACCAAAGTCACCGGTTTTGCTTCTTGAATTTGGCCCAAAGTTGAAAATATTGGAGATTTGAAAGAGTAGAAGTGATTTGAAAGTGGAGTAATTATTTGGAAGGTGTTATGGGTTGGTATTTATAAGAGGATTAAGTGGTTGGGGGTTTAAATAAACATGGTTGGGAGTTAGGAGGAATATTAAATGAGTTGGTTGGAGGTTAGAAAGTGAGTTTGGGATATTAAATAAGTTGGTTGGAGGTTAGGGGTGGGTTTGGGGTATTAAGTGAGTTGGTTGGGGGTTAAATATATGCAAGCATAATAACAAAACTTATCAAATGATATTCCAAATAAAATACTGATGTATGACTCGATTTTGAAATAAAAATGCATATTCGTGGTTGTTTACGTATTATGCAAGTATGATTAAACAAGTATGATATAAAATGTGATTTCCATTATCAACAAGTTTTAAATTGCAAAAGTTTGAAGATAGAATACAAATTAAAACAAGGTGGAAAAGATTGGAAAATACGGAACGTTACACGTTGATACTCATGTCACTGATAATATGTCATTGTACTCAATGATCTTAAGCACATAGACCCAACTAGCCTAGAAGAGATGGACATTCTATACCAGGTAGCCCTTCTCAGTCTAAGAGCCAATAATTTTTACAAATAGACTGGCAGGACTTACCCGGGATTAAGTGGGAAGTCTAAAGTGGGTTTGGATAAATCAAAGATTAAAGTTTAATTTTAATAGGTTGGGACACTTTGTTGGTGAGTGTAAGAGTCAAATAAATAACTCTACACCTATGATCACATATCCTAAACAAAGAACCCAGTCTAATACACAACATCAGTTTTATCCCAAAAAGACCCTGGACCAAATGTGCAAAACACAACCCACTTTGCACAAAATCTGAATCGTGTACCTGTGCACTATGTCCCTGCACCACATGTCCCTCAGGTTCAGTATGTCCAAATGCCAATTGCACATGTTCAAGCACCCCAAGCTGCTCCTGCTCCTGCACCAGCAGAGCCTAATCAACAGAGCTTCTTTACACAAGGCTATGTTGACTGGAGTAGCTTCCCAGAAAATTTAACATATGAAAACTTTGCTTTCATAGCAAATGACTGTGATGAACATGAAAACTTTTATTTCATGGCTATTGAGCATGTTTTAGGTGAGGAAGATCTAGTTCAAACCACTGCTGATGAAGGAGTTGCTAGTGGAGCTGCTGAAAGCTCTAGTCAAACATTTGTGGATGACCAGGAGTATGTAGAAAGGATGGATGAGAAACATTCCAAAAGTTCCACTGATTGTATTAGTGCGGATCATATTGAAATGGCTGCTTTTAAGGTATCACCTCAAACACTTAAAGAGTTGTGTTCAGATAATGCATCATATCTTTTGCTAACGTAAAAGAGGTGAATGGGAACCTTAGAGAAAAAGTGCAAATCAATGAACTTATTCTTGAAAAATTGAAAAAAAAAAGATTTTAAAATAAGGATAGCTGAAAAAGACCTTGAGTTAAGCAGTCTGAAACATGAAGCATCTATAAACAAGGACCAACTCAAGTCAATGATAGAAAAATACCAAAACTGTAAAAAGGAATTGGAATCCACATAGATCACTTATGAAAAATGGGTTGAATCATTTCAAGGTTATGGGATGCTTCTAGATAAAAAGATCAAGAGAAATGTGAAGTTTGGGGTTGGTTATAGAAAAATTTGACCAAGAACAAGAAACCAATGCTTCCATTGACTCTTAGATGGTTGAGGTTATACCAACCACATCAATAAAAATCGCTAAACCTAGTGGCAAGAAAATAACTTTCGAAAAGCCACTAAACTCCATTCAAGCTGAAAAACTAAAGTATGAATTCAAACCTACCTGGTCTAATAAATGTGATGTTAAGGAAAATTTCAAGCCTATTGATTTCACAACCCAAATGGTCTTGACCCACCCAAGGTAAAAATAATTCCTCGTACCAACTCTCAACCAGATGTTAAAGAATCTGTTTCTGAAAAGAGATATAAGGGTAAAAAGAAAAATAAGGTTCCAGCACTATAGTGTGATTTCTGTGGAAAACAAAATCATGTGGAAAAAGACTGTTTCAAGTTAAAAGTCTATGATATTAGTCGAACAAACAGTCTCTGTGAATCCACTCTTAGGTGTACCATTTGTGGAAAACTCAACCATTTGACTCAACAATACCATTTTCTTAAAACTTATGATGTAAATATAAAAAAGTCAAGAAAGAAAACGAGCTTCAAAAGGGAAAATGGGCCTGGTAACAGGAATACCCAATCTTTTCCCAAAAGAGTTGAGCCAGACCACAATGTTCACCCACAAAATTCAAACCAGCTTCCTACATAGAGGTCAGGTCAAACCTCTGTTGTACTACAAAACTCACTACCTAGAGGCTATGGGCAACCACTGTGCAACAGGGTACCTTATAGGTATGTAGAACCTGTGCCACAACCCCAAAAAAACCCAGGGTAAACAGACATCAACATCGGTATCGATATCTTGTTGGGAATGGTCAACTTCTAGTTCACCCAAGTGTGAGGGCACTTGCAGAAAGTCACAAACATTTGTTGGAGATTGTACAAAAACTCCTTGTGTCCATTGACCAATCCCAAGGAGCCACTGCAGTGGTTGATAACACCAAATCCAAATTGAACAATGCTTTGGATCATTTGCAAGATTGACCCATTCATCACCATCTGCAGGGAACCACTGTTGGTAATTTGAAAGTGCTAACAGATGTTACCTGTGGATCTATCTTTGGCCAAATAAAAGAAAGACAGTTGTTTTGAAAATACACCAAAAAAATCATTATTACTATCAAATTTTGTTCTAAAACCAGAAAATAAAAAATTTTGTTTTGAAATCAAGAAAAGATTGACAAAGTCACCAAAATTCAAAACTTTGTTCAAAAGAGTAAAACAATTGTTTATTGGTTCAAAAGTCTGTTTAAGTGTGGATAACCACTGTTCAAGGCAAAAGAATCATTGTTTTTCAAAACTATTGTTTGACTTCAAGTCAAACAGAGCTACTGTCCTTCAAAACTCACCATTGTTCTTTCTCAAAACTATGTTTAATCCAACAAAGGTTTCATACAGAGGCTTTTCAAAGCTCTGTTGACCAAGAGAAAAACAGATGCTTCAAAACACTAATATTGTTGCTCAAAGGTCTGTTGAGCACAACTGAGGTATCAAACAGTTATTTTGAAACAAATCTCTCATATCTTCTTCAAAGGGTTTCCTCTGTAGGGACCCCCTTTCTAAACAGAGGTTTGCTATAACAAATAGCAACTAACCATGTGGACTAATTGTCCACGCTGGCAACCCTGTTCCATTAACTCTATAAAAACCCATGAGAAACAGAGTATACTTCTATTTTCCATTATTGATAAATTCAAAAGCATTTCAAAAGAGAAAAAACTCCGAATTTACTTTCATCAAACTCTACTTTCAATCAAAAGATCATCTACATAAAAGATTTGAACAAAAGTTAGCATGGCTCTCAAATTGAAAACCTCTCAAAACTAATGTAAAACATAGTAAGAACACGGATTTTCACTCCATTATCGACATCAAAAATTCATCAAAATACCTCTACATTCTCACCGCAAATGCCCCCATCTATCTCACCGCAAAATAACTTTCTCGTAACCTCCACCATTAATAAAACAACATGTGGAAATCACCACAGAATCCATTTCCACCATGTTTCGATTAGAGGATTTGACAAGTATGGAATCTTACCCCAAAAATGTTTTAAATACTGAGTTCATAAAAAGGAGCTATGAAGGTCAAATGGTGGGAGCAACACTTTTCAAACCAAAGTTCCCACCTAAAATGAAATTCCTTTTTCCATACTCTCTTGGTTTGCATGTCTGTTAAAACCGTTGCTTTTAACGAAATACCCCTAAAAACTCAGTACTTAGGATAGCTATTTTGAGAAATTCAAATCATAAGCTATCCCAGATATTGTTTCTAGATTTGGTAGCAAATTTAAGGGCAATCAAGAGAGGAACTGGCAATCCTTTTCTCATCTGTCCAAGGCTATTAAGCTTTTATCTTAAGAATGTTTTAAGAAAGGAAAACTTTTAAAAAGGTGAAGCACTTGAAAGTAACAGTCTTTCAAACGGAACTTTTACCCACATGATGACTAAAAATCAAGAAAATGTGGAAAATGAAAACGTGTTGAAAGACCAAGCAACACATGTTACAACATTTGTTGCTGAGCCCACTGCTCCTGATGACCACATTGCACAACCCAGCACCATGGAACTCACACCAGACACTTCCATACAAACCATTTCCATTTCCATTTCCATCCCCAAATCCAAAAAAAAAACAAAAATAAAGGATCTCTGGAGGTTGAGATTCTAGAGATACCTACTGTAACACAAATGTAGCTAACATCTGTTATAACTTCCTCACAACATATGCAAAAATCTCTACCCATCCAAACTCCTCACCCCTCCTCACAAAAGGATAGTGTTGTAAGCACAGGGGACACAAAGCAGGGGATATTTTACTTGAATATCTCTGTAACATTTGTCAAAAACGGGTTTCCAAAACCCGCTCCGTTTTGTAATCGAATATCAAGTTATAAAAATCACGTTGAATATTTATGATTATTTTGACTTAAAATGATACATAATTAATAGATAAACTAAACTATAAAAAGTATATTTGATAAAAGGTTAAAACAAAATAAATAAAAAAAATTTTATGCTGCCGGGACTCGAACCCGGGTCAGCCAGAAATCAACTTCAGCGACTTAACACACACTCACAAGACCACTCCGCCACATTGTGTTTTCTGTTATCTCTAGGAACACAAATGAGATTTATACACAAACCCAGTTAAACCGGTTGCGCCAACAGAAAAACGGTAATTGGCAAATCAATCGTCAATTCGTTTGTTTATTCGCACATTCAGTTTATAACCGATGCAACCGACGATTTTTAATCAAGTCGGAATTGATTAAACATAAAGCCTCATCATTATCGGTTTTTTTTTATAACCGAAAAATCATCAAGTCCAGATTTCTTCAACTTCAGACCACTCTCGCGACTCAGAAATATCATACCAATACTCCATTTCATTTTCGTCACATTTTCAGACCATCAGAACGCCTAAATCAGCTCGCCGGAATTTTCTGCAAAAGTCGCCGGAAAACCGTATTCAACTCAAACCGGTAAAATACCTCGACTTTACTGTTTCAATCAATTGTTAGAACCTTACTAACATTAACCCATCGCTCATAATCAACCACAGACGACATTGCTGGACTTTCTGTTTTCACCGGAAAACTTCTGGAATTGTCGGATCGCTGATTACCGGTATGCTCATTCAAATGTGCTGATAATCAATACTCATTAGTTCAATTTCACATCTAATCCCTTAAACCTGTTAATTGATTCTCACAGCCGAAGGTTCCAAAACAGAACCGACGAGCTTCGCCGGATTCTCTGAAGAAGACGATCTGTTCGGTATTTTCGTTCCCCAAACTTTTCGGTTCAATGCTTTCAAATTGTTCATCATGTTCATTAACTAAATTAATCGCGTATCAGTCCCTTTGATTGATGTCTGTGTTTGAAATGAAGAAGACGAGTTCAGAGATGACATAAGATTAATTAAAATCGGAATTATAAACGGGTTAGACACACAGTCCAGCGGTGGACTGTGTGCAAACAAAAATCATACACGTCCCGAGTTCGATCCCTGCTACACGCACTCCTTATGTATAAAAATGCCTTTTTGTTTAAAACCTAAACCGGGTTAACACAGTTAGTTGTTAAGAATAATAAAAACCGAGATAATAACCCATCACAGGCACCGGTCCGTTGAATTAAAATGTTTTTGCAATTAAAAGGATTTCGGTTAAATTGAATAAGTGTATAAATATAATTAAAAACAAGATTATTTCGGGTTAGACACGTAGCTCAGTTGGTAGAGCTGCGTGCACGCGTACGGGAGGTCTCGGGTTCGAGCCTCACCCAGCGCAAACCATGTCCCTGACCGAACCGGTCAACAGGTCAACAGGTCAACGGTCAACGGTCAACGCTAAATAAACAATTTTTTTTATATTTTTATTTATTTAATTTAATTTAAAAATCAATTAAAAATACTTAAAAATAACATTTTTAAAGATAGAAAATAGCCTTGAACTCACAAAAATATATCTAAAAATTTCATTAAAATCCTTAATAAAATCCACTCGATTAATATATTTTTCCGTTATTATTTAGGTTAGTATTTCTCGTTGTTCTGCTCATCTAATTCGTGCGCATCTCACCATCTCCAATCCAACGCACCCAATGTGAGTGAATCTTTACAAATTCCCCGTTTTAATCACGTTTTGGGGTGTATCATGTGTCTTGTTATATATATATTATAATTAAACCATTGTGCATACATCATATCATGAACATGTGTATTTAGTTTGTTTCAACTGTTGTGTAGTTATTGTTGGATGCAATTTATTATTTTCAGTACATGCAAATTTCATAGGCCGCCGCTCCCCATTACATTATGAGCGTTGAGCATGTTCCCCATTTCATTATGAGGTTGAACCTGGCGTGCCCACATACGATCGGCTCCGTTTGATTGAGCCTTGATCGCACAGACATTTTACATTTTCAGTACATGCAATACGATCGGCTCCGTTTGATTGAGCCTTGATCGCACAGTTCATTTATGTTATTTATGGTATGTTGTTGGTATGTTAATGTATGCTATCATATGTTGTTGT
Organism: Scalesia atractyloides; assembly: GCA_947069175.1. Classification (NCBI taxonomy): domain Eukaryota; kingdom Viridiplantae; phylum Streptophyta; class Magnoliopsida; order Asterales; family Asteraceae; genus Scalesia; species Scalesia atractyloides. The sequence goes on along the minus strand of CAMTDV010000020.1, from coordinate 66,318,718 downwards.
ATGTTATAGTTGTGTTTGCTAATTGCCACTGCTTGATTATTTACATTTGCTCATTTATGATTATGCACAATTTTTCATTGATAAACTAACAAGTAATTCATTAATAAATGTTTATCTAATAAGGTTCACTCGCCAACTTATGTTGACCCAAAAACCCCCATTTTTACACATGATACAGGTGAACCAGCAGCAGCTAGGAACACATAGGATTGGACTAGAAGAATAAAATGATTTAGAGTTGGGATTGTTATGTTTGGTTTATTTTCCTTGTAATGTATGAACATGTTTGAATGTTTGGAAATGTAACTTTGACTTTATTAAATATGAAACATATTAGTAAATGTCATGAGCTTTGGTGATAAACCAATTATGCCCCGACTCTTATTCCGCTGCGGGTCGGGGTGTGACAATCTCTACTCAAGCTCCTCTGCCAGGGCTGCTTCTTTTCCACACCTCCACCCACTTCAACCTTCCCATTGCCCTTACAAAAATTGCTTGCTGCAATTAATACATCTGACTTGCATATACCTAGTTCCTTTCAATAACACATCACAGATAGTTCACTTCAACAAGTGACTTGGGTAAGCTCAGGGATCATTGTTATCCCCCAAGCAGAGGAGGCAACACCTCCTATGTCCATAGAGACACATGATGGTATTTTAAGTGGGGCAACTACTACAACTGTAGAGACAACAGTCTCACAGTTGGATGATGGTTACATTATTAAGACCCCCTTGAAGGCAACAACTGTTGAGATAATAGTCTTTACACAAGTTGGAAGTCCCCCATACTAAGAACAAGCGGCACTTAGTCTAAAACCAAGTTTAACCACCTCTTGTAGGAATTCATATGATCATGTTAACTTAGGTGATGGATTAAACTATCAACAATTGACGGTGATGGTTGCAAAATTAGAAACATCTGTTGGGGAGATCAAAGACATGATGAAAAATTTGATCCAAAGTTCCATAAATCCACCATTTAATGCAAAAATTGCACACGAAATGTGGGTCCATGTTAAGCCATTCCTACATCTTAAAATGCAGGCTGGAGAAGAAAGATATGCCATGCAAGTTGATCTAGTAAGACAAACAGTGGATTCCAAGTACCAAGATACACGGGCAGAAGTTAAAGCCATCAAAGACTTTATCTTTGAATACATTGGTAAATCTCTCACTCTTACCAAATATGATGATGTCAAAAAGGAGGAGGAAGAAGAATGCATGAGGAAGCTCCCATCCCAAGTAAAAAAGGCTAGTAAAAGGCCTAAATTGTTGCACTGTAAAGGGCAAGAAAGGAAGAAATTGCTAAAGAAGTGGAAATGCAAAAGAAAAGTGATACAAGGGAAGCTAATATGCAAATCATAGTGCAGACCAAGATTTTTCAACATAGGTTACTCAAAGCACTGTTGCACCTATCCAAACCACTGCCACACCTATCACCACTCAAACCGCTGCTCCTATTGTCCAAACATCTGTTGCCACTACAAAAGTGACAATAGAGGTTACAACTACATTATCACTACCACCAACACACAAGTCCCCCAAAGGACTTCTTATCCACAAGAGAAAACCTACAACACCACTTCCACAACCACCACCAAAAACACAAAATCACAAACTAGAACCAGGAGAACTAAGTTCATTGTCCAAGATGATAATGAAGAAACTCCTGATGCATCTCTTATCAAAACCACAACCACTGCCCCATCCCTACCATCCTCCACCACAACCTCAGCTCTCATAAATCCACCCATTGTTCTTGACCCATTGGAACTAGAAAATGTATCAAAAGAGATATAATGTTTCTATTCCACAACTGAAATCAGCTAACTTACCTTTCCATCCTTCAGAAGATATCAGAAGCCCAAAATGTACAAGAGTACCTAGAGCTGTAGCTTGTGTAGGTTGAAAAGATAGTTGCTTTCAAAAGCAAGGGAAAAACTGATAATGAGACTCAGCAAATCATGTCTGCAGGGTTCACTAAAGTGAAAAGACTTGAAGATTTTACTAAAGATGTTAGTCAAAAGGCATCTCATGGATCAGCTAGCAACCCTAACCTCAAAAAGGAACTGAGGGAAGATAAAATGGGATTTCACCATGAAGAATAAGCCCTACAGAGCTTTAAGAGCTCAATTTACTGGTTGGCCTATAGAAGCCCTTCTTGAAGAAATAGGCAGGATTGAGATGTTAAAGCTCAATCCAGATATCAAACCCACTCTTCCCAGCTAGGCTACATGACCAAAACCTATTGGCCTAAAAGTAGTTGAACTCACAAGGATGAAGGAAAAGATGGTTGCTGCCCAATATGGCACAATGCAATCCATGGCTAAGTGGGATGAGCCAACGATCAGGGAAACTTACAAGAAACTGGAAGCTTTAAGAGCCAAAGATCCCTTAGTCCCCAAAAATGCTAACTATGAAGACACCTATCAGTTCTAAGGCCGTCATATCTAAACTTCCATCTGCAAGACAAGCCTCTTCATTGGTAAGAAGTCATCTCAAAAGACAGAAGAATATGTTTGCAGAGGATGTGAAAGAGATTTGAAGAAGATATTTTGAAGGAAGGTATCAAAAATATGATTATGTATGAACATCCTGATACAAATCCATCAGATCTGTTAGGGAAAGTCTTGGGAATGTAGATTCCCTCACCTCTTCTAATAACATCACTCCTAATAACCCCTGCTGTCTAAAATTCAAAAGTGGTCCTTAAACAAAGCCAGCCACGAATTAACAATTGTTAGGGAAAATAGGGAAGTGCAAAAGACTTCAATGAACAGTGTGATGAGCTTAAAAATTGAAGATCTGCAAGATTTACTGAATCTTCCACTCGAAATAGATGCTGATGACTCATTCTCTGAAAATTTTGAAAAACAATTCAAAGCACAAATCAGGAGTAAGTTGAAGAGGAATAAAAATTGATCTAACAAAATCTATTTTGGCATAATCTATTCTAGGGGGATATTATTGGACCTACAAAAGAACAGATGATATCCAAAAGCCAATGAATGATCCACTGATCAAGAAATAAGCAAAAGATTGAACCAGTCTCTCCCCAAAGATAGTAAATCTTGAACACCTATTCAGAACATCTGTTCAAGAACAAAGCAAACATCTGATCAAGACTTGGAACGCTGTTCAAGAAGAAACAATATCTGTTGAAAGCTAAAGATCATTAAAGACCAAAGCACTGATGAAGAAGATGAAACATTTGTATGGCCAACACATGTTTGGATAATTGTAATAGTGGATAGCTTAGACAGTGGTTTTACAATGTACAGTATTTTAGACTAGTTAGAACAGATAATAGGATTTGCACATATGTTTTCAACATATGTGCAATCTTTTATGTTATAAATGCTAGATGTCACTATCAGGGTGATGTCAGCCAATCATTGAAAAGAGCTTTCGTACTTAGTATAAGTAGATCACACATGTTAATAAGCTATTATCACACACTTCACCTTTTCTCTTGTACGAACTTATTTGTTACGTGATCAGCTAAGGGATAGTCTATAGGGTCAATTAAATTGTAAAACATTTGAATCCATTGTGATTAATGAAAAACAATCATAGATGATGACTTTCTGTTGTGAATTTCATTATGATAATCAATATTTGTTTGCAAATATCAAACTCCGTTCTAACAGTTTTACGTTACTTAATAACTAAACTTGAATTATATCGTTGGGTTTTCTGTTAAGTTGTAACCTTTATTATATTACTCACTTAATTTTACCTTCTCTTAACTTACCGTTTAGAGTAGGCTACATTACACTAAAGATAAATTTTACCTTCTTTTACCTTTACCTTTACCACTTTATAATATCAAAACAATCCAGCCCAAGGACATGTTGGAAAGTTAATTAAATTAGACTAGATAGGTTGGAAAGTTAATTATGTAATGCTTCGCATTTTCATACTTTCCTTATTTAGAAAGTTGTAATTGTATTTTATTTTTAGTAACTTGTAACCTTGTCGTATTCCTATTTCATTTCCAATCTTGTAATTCCAGGCTTTGATCATAATGGAAAATCATTTTATACATATCTGTGTTACATACTTAAGTTATACGCAATCAATCATTGAATACATGTTTATACGCAAAATCAAGACTGAAAATACTTGGAAATATTAACCATACATGCATCACACTCATACCATACCTTAATATGCTTTGAATACCTAAACACAAGTTAAAATACAAGTTTATAGCATGAAATAACCTAAAAAGGAAGTGCAGGGGACAAAAGTGAACAAAATAAACAATTTTTGAAAATCCACTCCCTCATGCCACGCGCCAGACACACATGTTCCTGCCGCGTGGTGGGGGGAGCTCGATTGGCAACCAGCTATTTTCTAACTACGGCTTGGTATATTTTTCCACATCTTTTAACCCCCAATCACCTTCCAACCTTCTTTAAATCCAAACCCTAATCCCTCACTATAAATATATGCCTCCTACACCTTCCTAACACCTTTACACACCCTACAAATCACTCCAAGCATCCAAAATCATCAATAATTGATCCATTTTGGGCAGAAAACTATAAGTGTTCTAAGTGAGTTTTCACTAACTTTTCTTCACATTTTTTCTTCATTTCTTCTACCAAATTACATGGAACCTTTTGGAAGGTTCCCACAAGCTTGGCATGGTAAACTAAGGTAGAACCTCACCACATTTGAGGTCCAAATTAGCATAAAAATTTTGTTTTAACTTATCTTCTTCATTATTGTGTAACGTGCATAAAACTAGATGGAAACTTACACCGACCTTGCTCCTAACTAAACTCATAGTTATGGGGTTTGTGAGTTGGTTAATCTCCACAAGAAATGAGGCTCAAAACCTCCCTAAAATTCTGCCAAAAAGTCCCAAGAGACTTCAAAAGTGTTGGAACCATCCAAGCTTTCAACCTTCAATGTTGAAAGATTTGTGTTTTGGTGAATGTGTGAACCATGGAAGCTTTAGCTCTCCAACCTTGTTCCACTACCTCACTTGTTTAAACGTTAGTTCAAATTCATGCACTAAATCTCAAACAATTTCCAACAAAGGGACAAGACTACATCACGTCCCCAAATACTCGCCATGTGTAGGATGCACGCATCTAACTTGCTCACTTGGTTGTTTTAGTATTTGGTAGCTTTTCAGATTTTCAATTTTTAGTTCATATTCATGACCAATCGAAATCATCAACTAAGTTGATGATTTTGTGCTTCGGTGAATCATATAATGAGGTTAAATGGATGGAATTCATCCTAGCTCCTTGCATGATCTTTCTCATGGTACTTACTTTTCATGGTATACATTTTTAAATTCGAATCCAATCCATTAATCAAATCCGAAACTCACACACCTCTGTTTCCCTTTAGGGTAACTTCGGTGCTCCAAACTCAAGAACTCTTTCGACCTACTTTTGTGGAAATCTCTATGCGAACCGTGAGTGTACATGACCCCCTTTTTAATTTTAGACACTTTTGGGGTGCATTACATATGACTTATTAAATTCACATAATCACATACAAACATGCTTGATACAAACAAACAATCCATTATACATGATTAATATGTGATGCTTAGAAAATCATACATGCTAGAAGCCTTACTTGTCATTAACTCCGTATGAGCTTACCTTAACATTTATAGCGCTGTAGGAGTAGCACACCGCCCGTATTCTTGTGGTCATGTTAAGTTATACAAAAATGGTCTTGTCGTTGCGACGACAAGATTATGCTAGTGGATTTGATTAAACTTATGTGATGCATGCTAGTGTTGTAATGATATATCTTAGTATACGATTATGCCATGTGGATTTGTTTAAACTTCTTATCTTATGCTAGTAAATCAAACTTGTATGCTCGCCAACGCTCTTTTGTGTTGACATGTACTTTAATATGTATTGCAGGATCTTGATGACATCACGTTGGAAGAAATCTAGTAGAATAGCTAGAAACGCATTTAAAAATTTAGTTCATGTATTGTATTTGATTTTGATATTACAAGATGTTGTATTTTGCTTCCAAACAATGTATCTTCGATTTAGTAAAGAAATGAATTTTGCTTACTAAATACTTGTCACAAATAGTGTGATAAAGTCTATTGCAATCTAGTTTTTGTCTCACTTCAAAATTTCTTCCATCGCTTTGGGGTGTGACCGATTATTATCAGAGGCAGAACTATAGGGAATTAGGAAAAATTGTCATGATTTGACCTAGTCTATAGTTTAGGAACCATATTTGACCATTCTTGCGTATATGCTTAAAATACTTGAATTCTTCCTATTTTGCTTTTGTCTTATCTTTTTTCTCAATTATACAAGTCTTTCCTAAAACTAAGGGGGTGCTTTTTTTTGTGAAAATCTCTTCTTGACCTCTTATATCTGCCCCACGCAAACCACGCACAGACGTTTGAGTCTACAGTGTGTTTGTTTTCTCAAAGTGATTTCATTAAAAAAATGTCTGTCAGCCATCTTTTTGGGGCAGATGTGGAATCTCCTCCTTTAGCCTCTTCTCCCTCCTCTGCCCTATTTTCCAAACACAAATCCTCAACCCTAGCATCTTCTTCTCCTCCACCCTTCCTCCTCCCAGCGCCACATCCACATATCCACCACCACCACCACATCTCTGCCATCACCTCACCTACCTACACAGTCCCTCTGTCACCTCCCCCACATCCACAGTCCCCCGTCACCTCCCCACCTCCACACCAGATGCCGAGAACCTGTTGTCTCAGACCGTCACCTCCTCCTTCCACCGCTATCACCTCCTGTCGCCACCTCCTTCCACCGCCTCCTCCTTCCACCGCCACCTCCTGCCGCAACCAGTCTTCTTGTTCTTGTTGATTGATCTGTATTAAAATGTGATGTATTTTTTATTGTTACTATGTTTTTATTATAGTAGCTTTTATATTAGATGTAAAGTTGAGAGTTTTGATTTCCTGTTGAGCTGATTGATGAAGGAGATTTGTTTATATTCATGTAATTTATCGACGTTCATGATATATTAGTTGAATACTTGTAGTTTGATTGGAAATTTATTTTAATTACAATCATGTTTGGTTGATTTTATGTGAAGTGTATAGAGTGATTTAAAGTTCTGATTTACTATTGAGCTTATTGATAAAGAAGATGGGCTTATTCACTTGATTTAGCTACGTTCATGATGTATTTGTTGAATAATATCAGTTTGATTTGCAATATATTTGAAATTTTGTTTGATCGGTATTGATGTTTTTGTACTATTGTTTGATTTGAGGAGTGATATGATATTGATTATACAAAAAAATTGTTCTTGTTGTTTGAGTTAATCGATTGTTCTTGTAGAAGTTAAAACACAAACATCTTCTTCTTGTAGAATGCAGAGGTTTGGTCTACCTCTTCTGCTACAGATGTCTGCAGATGTGGTCCGCAGACTACAGACGTTTAACCTCTGAAAAAACAAACAGCACCTAACAATAATGCACACACAAAGACGTGAAGCCACTTGTATACCACAAACGAGATGATCTCACCAAAATAGGCGTGAAAACCCTCCCTTTTGGTGAAATCCCTCAATCCATGTTTTCCGATTTTTCACAATATTGTACCATCAAGTTAGGAGTGATTTCCACACCTTGATGGGTAATTTCCCATTCTCATTCTAGTGGACCCTTACCTGCGAGTCGGAATTAGTTCCTTATCTCGTTCGGTAAGTACTAACCACATCTAGGGTACAAAATTATCAAGTTAGGAGTAATATCCACATCTTGATAACTAGTGCCAATCCTCGATTTCAATCCTAGCAAGTCTCAAATTTTCGATTAACTATGGACATGTAATAACCGGAAGGGTGAATATCGTTAACTGAATTTATCAACGAGAGTATTCTACCTATTAGGCCAAAGCATGTTTCCCTAACTCAAAAGGATTTTCGACCACTTTGAAATAGTCTTAGTTTCGTTCCGAGACACTTCAAGTTTTACAATGAATCTCTTTTATGTCATATCCATTTTTATGTGTTTTATACTTGATAACGTGTTCATTTCAAAGTCAAAGACCCGAATCGTACGTTGCTCCCAATAAAGAACAATACTAATACTCGAGAACAAACTAAATTTACCAACTCCTTCTTTGATTATCTTATTATGTGCATGATAATACGTGATATGCTTATGTGGACTATGTGAAACTTACATGCTACGTGATATACTACCATGCTAATACATGCAAAGAAAACTTTATTTTCAGAACACATTATGATTAAGTCTTATCCTTTATCACTATTCACTTGTGTAGATGTCTTCTAACCGATCCTTCCACTCCAAGTCGAGTTCCAAGACAATCTCCAACAAGAAAATTATGGCGCTTTGGAAGGCAGATGGCCAAAGTGATACCCAACATCGTTAGCAAGATCAAAACAACCCCTAGCCCTAATGCCTCAGTTGAATCCAATGATTTGACTCCATCGAGGTTACCTTTCGTCGTAGTGGGTGCCCCGAGCATCTTGCACCACCAACGCCACCAGCGTATTCCAATCGAGGGCACTCATTTGTGGACCGCAGAAAGTAAAACTCGCGGAGATGATAACGCATATGCATTGTCTTGGGCTAAACGTAAACAACTCATGACTGATGAGTTTTGCCCTCCCAAAGAACTCCAACAACTCGAGAACGAGTTTTGGAATATCCAACAAGTCGAGGGTGACAACACGGCCCTCACCACTAGGTTCAAGCAACTTAGTGCCTTGTGCCCTAGCTAAGTTAGCACCACCGACAAAGCCATAGCCAGATACATTCGCGCCCTCCCATCATCCGTTTCCAACTTTGTGGAATCCTCTTAACCGAAAACCCTCGAGGAAACCTACCCCTTAGCCTCCAAATTCACCCACAACAAGGCTATGGATGAAACCCTACAACCCAAGGGTTCTACCAAAATCGTTCACCAAGCCACCACCGAACCAATCGCCGAACCCACTCAATCCAAACCACCACCAAAACCAACTCAAATGGTAAAAGCATTTTTAATAAAATATCAAAAACTAAAAATATAAAAAATGTTTAAAAAACAGTTAAAATAAAAATATCTTATAAAATTAACTTAACATGTTAAAATCATTTTTTTAAAAACAAAATCGGCTCTTTTCTTTATAAATACATGTAAAACATTTTTAATAAATATATCAAAAACTAAAAATATAAAAAAAATGTTTAAAAAACAGTTAAAATAAAATATCTTATAAAATTAACTTAACATGTTAAAAATCAAATTGTTTAAATTTTTTTCAGCGATTTTCCTTTTAAAAACGGTAGAAACTGTTCTAATAAAAAATCAATTTTGTAAAAAAATCAGACTTTTTTTAAATTTTTTACATTTTTTTATTTTTAGTTTTTTATTTTTTATTAAAAATGCTTCTATATGTATTTATAAGGAAAATTGTCGAATTTTTTTTAAATATTTTTAACATGTTAAGTTGAATTTTTAAGAGTGTTCCCACCTTTTTAATGTTCCCCAATGAACCTTCTCATATAATAATATATATATATAGGGGAAGGATAAATCGAAAACCCACTTGAGTTGAGAAACCTCAAAAAACCTTTGTAAAAACCCATGTAACATTTTTATTTTTTCTAAAAATACCAAATGTAAGATACATATATTTGAACATTTTTAAAAAAGAAACACAAAAAAACGCCAAGTATATTATTTTTTAAAAAAGGTTAAAAATTTCATGTTACATAATATATATGTCCAAAAAATGTTAGCATACAAATTTAGAACATATTTAAAAAATAAATAGGCGCTTTTTGCATTTTTTTATAAAAATGTTCAAGTACAATAATGTTACATTCCCCTATTTTTTAGAGAAAAAACAAAAATGTTACATAGGGTTTTCTTGAGTTTTTTCAACTCAAATGGGTTTTCATTTTATCTTTCACACATATATATATAGGGCAATTATAGAGGAAAACCCATTTGAGTTTAAAAAACTCAATGGATAGACCACCTGTTACCACATGTTACAACCTTTTCAGATTTTGACATGTAGCAGCTTTTGTGACGAGAAATTAAGGTGCTGCTTGTTTTTTCTGAAAAGCTCTACGCAGGCTCTTCTGTTAACGTTCCGCAGACCACATGCACACATTGCTAGGCGCAGACTGTTTGTTTTTCCGAAGACATTTCATTAAAAAAGTCCGCGCGAGCTCTTCTTTGTGTAGACTTGGCCCAGCCACTTCTAAGATCTTCTAAGGTCTACAGAGGGTTAAACACTACCACCCACCCACCACTGTCCATTACCACCACCACTACCGTCCACCACCCACCACTGTCCATCACCACCGTCCACCACCATGGTCCACTACCCACCACTGTCCACCAGCCGTCTACCACCATCACCGTCCAGCACTGTCGCCACCACCACCACCACCCACCACCACCTTCTGTACACACTACCAGTTTATTTTAGAAGTCTATATACGTTAAAAACAAAAGGCATTCTTCTTCAAACTACAGAGTTTTGGTCCACCTCTTCTTCTTCAGTTGTGTGTAGATGTGGTCCGAGACTGTAGACATTTTACCTTTTAAAAAACAAACAACACCTAAGTTAATATGTTACACCTATTCCGCGTTTACATAGATGTAACATCACATGTTTAATTTTTTTGTTTTCAACATCAAATTTTGCAGGTTTTACGAAATGTAACATTTTCGAACTTAAAATTTACGAGTTTTCAATGTGTAGTGCATGTAAAAATATGTTACATGTTTTTATAGAAAAAATTAGTGTGACAGACAAGTCTTTATATGTCGGTGCTCAGACAGAAAAGTGAAAAAACAAAAAACTGTTACACGTACTTTGATAAGTCTGTAACATCTGAAAAGTTACTTTGTGTAACATACAAGCTAACCCATAGGATTTCTACATGGATGGTTGACATTGAGTTTTTTTAGTTTTTTAAACCCATAAAGTTTTTTATCATTTGTATATATATATATAGAGAGAGAGAAGAATTAGATAGTTGTGTATATAGATAGTATCATTTTAAGGTTTTTTTAAAATAATCCCTCTCCTATGTATGTCTGTGTGACGCATCATGGAAGTGAGAAAAGGACCAGATAGTTCTAACCATTTCAAGGAAACACGTATAAAATTTGTACATATGCTTTGAATGAAATTATGATATTAATGAAAAAAAATTATGGTTACAATATGTTGCTTGTATATAAGACTCTAATTATCTTGCCATCAAATAACAACTAATAAGTTGTATACGAAATTTATCAATTATATGGGCAACTAATCAATCTTGTAAATTGGTGACAACTCACAATTTGTTTATTAAATGATATTTCAAATTTGAGTTAAGATTTATTGTATTTTTTAAACACGTCTTTCACACACCCACTAATCAGCGTGTGAATCTGGTAATTGAGTTACGTGCATAGTTGGTAGATTTACAATTCTTAACGATTTGGAAGCTATTAGTAAAAGAAAGTGTTTTTGAGGAAGTTAGGTAAGATGGAAATTTTCTTACTTCCCATTTTTGTTTCCAACCGTATTGAAATGTAGGTTTTCAATAGCTAATGCGTACAAGTTGTACCATCAAACATGTATAACACACAAGCGTTTGATGCACACATGTAAGATGGGGGTAGGCTAGGTTTAAGGTACAAACATAATCACAGTCATATACAGTAACTTCAAGTTCAATTGGTGTACACGTAAAAGAGTATGTATTTAGTTAGTAGTGTTTAAGTAAGACTTTACTACATGAGATAAATTTTTCTTAATATGTATAAAAGATCATATTGGGTTTAATGTAAAGTCATTTGGCAATAGGAGTAAGTTACTTTCCTCTACTTCTAATGTGAAACTGAGTTTGCATCAACAATTCATAGTTAGGAGTCTACATCTTTTTCTTTGGTACATGTCTAAGAAAATCTATATGTGCAATAGAATCTTTTTACAAACATTAATACATGATGTTTGGAGTTTGAGGTAGTACTTGATATTTCAAAGTTAATTATGGTTACACCCAACAAGTATGACTCATTCTATAAAAAATTGTTGATTTGGGTAAAAAATCGCTTATTGATGTATTTTGGTATACTAAAGTTACATAATGGGTAAATTTACGGCTACTAACTATATTAAAATTTGCCAACTTAAAACGAGCATAAGTGGGCCAGTACCATCCACCACCATTATATGTCGCCGCGTCGTCTCCATCACCACTACGGCCACCCAATCTCTCACAAGCTCTGTCCCATCCCTTCACCATCATCACCTCCACTGTCATACACCACCCACAACAATTACCGTATCCTCTACAATCGTCACCACCTCCACCTCCATTGCATATCCCATTAGGCGTCATAAAAGAAAATATAGCAGGTGAACTCATTTTAATGCTTTTTTTTTTTTCTAAAACCTCTAATTTCAACGTGAATCAATATTAGTGAGAACCGTTTAACGGTGTTTTTTTGGGGGAACGGATCAATTTGACTCAACCTAATTTCTTCTGTACCCATTTTTCTGGAATTTGTTAGGGTTTGTTAAATAGTCCGATGGCAAAGTTTCACACACTGAAAATGTAAAAGTTGATTTGGACAAGAAATATATAATTTATGATTACTAACTCAAATTTATTTTAAGGCATATATATGCTTCTAATTTGTGTTCCCACTAAATGTCTATTTGTTAATAAGGACTGCAGAACTGAGATTTCTATTCCCTTTCAACGAATGGAATCTTTTGTAATTAGATGAATGCATAATCATTACTTTGTAACTCACTAATACATTATATGTGTTAGTTAACCCCTAAAGACTTCAAAATGTCAACTTATGAGTGCGTCGTTTTCGTGGGTTAGCGGGTACATGAAGCCGAAAATAATGTCTGATAGACACATATACCACAACACAACATGTGTATTAAGAGGTTCGTACTAACATGATCCCTTTAAACCATTTTGTTGTCTTTACATATAAATACTCTAAGTTTACAAATAAAATTACAGATGTATATAATTCAGTTACATGCAAACTATTAAACATGGATTACATTCTCTTTTAGTTTTTACTATTTTCGGCATAAACTAGCCAACCCATGCAAACTATATACAAAATAAGGCGGTTTTAAATGAGCCAACCCGTTAGCCTGACCCATTTATCTAAATGCGTGCGACCCAAAACCAACTTGAACCAATTTTCACTAAAATCAAAACCTGTGTATTTATCGGAAAATTCATGGCATGTCAGAAATAAACCACTTCTGTGTTAACGTGTTGTTTTATCACTCCATGGCTTTGAAGCTTACCAACATAGATCATCCCCTACGAAGACACTAGAATGGTGACTGTCACCTTTGACCTTAGTTTTCTTGTTTTATAACGGCAAGTTCACACATACATCATTTGCCTACAATGCTTTGTGAGAAAGGGGCACCATTTTAACACCCTGGTATGAGCTACATGCCATTCTGGTATCTATGGACTCGGATTAACAACATTAAAATGGGATATATGGGATAAGTTTTGACATCTTCTACCAAATTTGATGCAACAATATTTATCACATCATACACCGAAAATTCACAAGTAACCTATTTAATAATTATTCACCATCAAGAGTAAAAAACACATGTATAAAAAGTATAGAGTGAATTGCAAATTTTGTCTTTTATCTTTGTACCAGATTTCAAACGGTGTCCTTTGTATTTAAAATTGATAACTTTTCTACTCAATATTTCAAAATGCTACACGTTATGTCTTTTAGCACTAACTTAGTTAAGTTTTTTTGTTTAGTGTGATCATGTGGGCATTTTTACCATTTTATCTTTCCAGGGAGTAATTCGTAAATAACTTATTTGATGGGATTATTTTTTATTATTATCATTTTATCCCCCCCCCCCCCCCCCCCCTCTCTTATCTTTCTATTCAATAACCTAGATTCCAGTCAAGATCTAGGATCTGGGAGCTTAACAGTTTAATTCACACGAACTTGTATATGGGTCACAAGAGCAATCATCTCCTCAATACACTCTAGTTACGTTCCCAAGTTAACTTAAGGAGAGAAAAGAAAGGATTCCCACCTTTTCTTTTCTAATTCACACGAACTTGCGTATGGGTCACACAAGAGCAATCATCTCCTCAATACACTCTATGTTGTGTTCCTGAGTTAACTTAATGAGAGAAAAAAAGGATTCACAACTTTTCTTTTCACTCCATTTCTTTCCAAATTGAAAGATGAAATTTAGGGAAAAAAACTATCATTTTCCTTTTTTTCTCTTCTTTAATAAAATCTAGAAAACAACTAAAAATTATTTCCTTCTCAACTCTTTTTTTTCTTCTTTAATCAAACTCGGAAACACAGCGTATAAATCTCCCATTTTTTTCTGCTTGTTCAGCATTTTACTTCAATTTTAAAGGGGGCAACTTAATTAGAAGCTCCTAATTTGACTCAAGAAAGTCAACAACTTTTGACCTGTTGTTTGCACTAGGTTCAGACCCCTCAGGTGGTTTGATGGCTAAGACAGACGATAACCATAGTTGGTTTGATAGTGGTTGTTCTGATGAGTGAGAGAGAGAGAGAGAGAAAGAGCGGCAAACACCTATAACCCATGGTCTGAACGTTGCAAAACCCAATACCTAACTCGTCGTCACCTAAAAAGCCCGATCAGCCACTGTACATACTCAGACGCCTCGACCATTGATTAAAACTCCGATTGTCACCAGAGTAAACACTAGCAACACACCTAACCTCTCACCAACGATGTATAGGGTCGTCGCAGCTGCTAATAAGATGTAATGGTCATTGGTGGCGTGAACAAGGAAGTAGAAAGGGCTTTGGAATCTGTAAATGGGATATGTACTGTGGTTGTTGCGAATCCATTGATATGTTGATGGTTAAACGGGTCGCCAACTACCCATTTAATATTTGGGTCGTTTCAAAAATCTGAGTTTGAATTAGCTGGATTTTTATTTCACATTCAATAGAAGGTTTGGATCAAAAATTCACAGTAATCTTGTTGGGCTATAAAAGGAATTAAACTATAGAGTGAAACAGGTAGTGGTTGTGGTGGTGGTGGAAACAGATGGTGATTGTGGTGGAGGAGGTGGTGGTGGTGGTTGGTTAGAGAGAGAGAAAGAGATATTGAATAATTATATATATAATTTTTTAGTTTTTTTTCTTATTTTTAAGATAGTTTTTTAAATAATAGGGTTAAAAGACAATTATACCCTTATGTGTCTCACATATGATCTTATTTAATAATAAAAGTTAATCAGGTTATGACAAAAGGACATACTGTCCAAGATTGTGAAACAATAAGTACAAAACTAATCGATTCTAAAGAAAAAATAACACGGTCTGAAATTTTGTATATAAATAAAGGAAAAAACTTACAATTCTCTTAAAAATATATCATTAAAACAATGTCACCAAGTTCGTATCTCTTGATTTTTATTTCATGTTCCTTTATTATCCTACTAGGTTACAGTACCGTATAGTATTATACGAGTTGATAAATGAAATATTATATAACTAGTAATAAAAATGTTATATTAAAAAACATATGCATTGCACGCTCTTATACTAATAAAATATAACGTAATTTGTGAACATGTACAAACTTCAAAATATGTATTTAAAAAAATAAACATTGATGTGATAGTTATAAATTTTAAAAATTAATTTTTAAAACATTATTTCTTTCAACACTTTTTAACTTTGAATTATTATACCACCAATTTTTTATTATTTAACATATTTATCATCCAACCATGATAAATATTTGAAAATTTATAAAAATCAATCATAAAACAATTATCATCATTATCCTTCATTTTTTTAATATTTGATCCAACATAATTTTGAACTTGCAAGAAGCTTTTAAGTAAAAAAGATATATAAGTTTATTAAAAAACTAATAGCTAATTTCATATTAAATTAATTTGATTAAAATATCTAATAACCATCTTTAACTAAAAAAATAAGTATCCGTGATTAAGTAGAAGAAAGAGAAAGACAAAAAGGCAAAAAAGTAGATGCCTCCAATAGAAAACAAATATCCTTTTGTTATATTTTTATTATATAATATAGAATATATAGATATAGATTATAACCGTTGTTAGCAAGTTAACTCAATTCTCTTTATGTAAAATAAAATAAAATTTAATTATTTTTGTTCTAAATATATAAAACAATTGTTTTACATTTTAAATAATAATATTTGTACAAAACAATTTATTTATTTACTATATATGATTTGTAACCCTTTATGAATAGTGTTTTGGTTAAGTGGGGCCACTATCTTTATCTAGACAACTAGACAACCGGTAACTTTTTGGGTACGCTATTTTGCTTAGGCCTTTACATGTGCTCATCAATGTGTTATAACAATCTTCCTCTTTGATCAAATCATCTCCTCCTTCCACATACATGTATCTTACTTTCTCTGATCAAGAAGGAAGAAATCCTGCAGGGTTTTCGATTCTTCTATCTATGAATTATTGAATTTTTGTTCAAGTCGATCAAAGGAAGGATATGAATTAGAAACAAATGTGTAGATAACTTAAAACTGATTTTTTTCTGTTTGGCTAATACCTTATAAGTAATTATAGCTTAAGTTGCAAATTGTGTCACACCCTCAAAATCCACCTGCGGGATTTTACCCCGATGCGCGTGACAAATCAGAATCTAAGACACCAGTCATATAGAATAACCACTATATGAGAAAATTGTTTTAAACCAACAACCAACGAAAGTAAAAGTAATGCAGAAGTGTAAATATTATGCAACGTAAATGTATGCGCCAAACAAACGCCCAAACAACGCAAGTAATGTAATAATGCATCATCAATAAAGAAAATGTTTTGACACCCATGTTGTGCACCTAAACCGTGAGCAAGTACCTTAGCGACCTTAGAAAGCATGCAAGAAACAAGTGTCAACAATTATGATGAGTGAGTTCACAGGTTTAGTTACAGTTTAAGATAAGTCGTTTTCACAAGTTCCACTGTTTCAACCCAAAAAGTAAGTTATAGCATTTAATAGTTTATTGTTATATTAGTAGGTAGCTAACCCATGTTACATTACGAAAGATTTCAAAACCGAAGCTGACTGTTGTTGCCTTTGTTTGCCAAGTCTATCATTGACCATGGCGCTAAGTTAGGCCAATTCTACACCCATTGACCATTACTGGTCCAGCTAGCGTGACTAGCTCGAGTGGGCTTGTCGGGCCCAGTAGTACTACTCAAAATTTCCCTTCTATCCACCCAATACTTACGATCCGAGGTTTACAAGGACTTTATGTGATAATTGCTATTTTGTGACTATAACGATATAACAAAAACTCTGTTAAATAAAGACATTATATTACCATAACGTTAAAGCATTACATTACCGTAATGTGTACATGTTTTCTCCCCTGTGTTTTATAATATTTATAGAGTATGGGCCGTGAACTCACCTTAGTGTTGCTCGGTAAGATATAAGTGTATGCGAGTTGGAATGGCCAACCATGCCCTATTATGGTTACCATGGATTATTAGTGTGTGTTTACGCAAGTCAAAAGTCCTATACGTATCTAACAAATAGCTAGCACTCGAACAAGTTGACACTTAGTTATTCTATTGTGTGGTTTCGTGCACGTGTTCACAACATAAACTACAGCATGTTATGCAATATTTATGTAAATTCCAAACAAGTGTAGACACTTAGGATGGCAATAGTGACCCTTATAAGTTTATAAAATCATGCGTAGCAATTCATTGAAATTATGCTGTTTTCTAGGACTCGTTTACTATACTTACTGAGTTGTAAAATTTGACTCTTTTACGTGACGTGTCTCTTGGTTGGCTAAGCCCTGTATAGAATTTTAAAGGCCTAACTACTTACCAAAAAATTATGAAAAATCATTTATTGCAATGGTCAGATTCGTCACTTTCTAACTACAGCTTACGGAAAAATTCATTTAAAAATCCTCGGTTATCCGATTGATGTAATTCCAATTAAAGATTTCACGAAACACATAAGATTACCTACTGTATGAATTTCAATCATAAACTCAAAGTAATCAGCAAGATACAATGTGAAACATAACACAAAAAATCTGCAGAAAATCACAGCTTATACCCTTGAAACGGTTTAAATCTTTTGACTGACCAAATGAGGTCAAAAATTATGAAACCAATGCGGTTAGAATCGTATTTTAAAGAGGTTCGTTTTAGATTTAAGAAATTCTCGTTTTTATTGCATTTTAACTCGATTACAGCCAACTGAAGTCGGTTGGTCTTTGCAATCATACAACCTACCGACACCATATATTTCAGGTTATACGCTTCACTTATCATATTCATCACAAGACTCACCCATATCCATTCAAGAACGCGAACCCTCATAAACCTAGTCATGCATAATCACTTTTTATACACAACCCACCTATATACCACCTATATAATCTTGCACATACACACTATTAGAACCACGGACCCTTCAATAAACAGAATAACCTCATCAAACAATATTCATGCAACTGATATACACATATATATAGGGCTCGGTTCAAATGAGAACCACCACGAATTGTGAGAACCGTGAGAACTTTTTGTTCCCGCGCGAGTTGGGCCAAATTTTTTTGCACAAACGTAGATAAAAATATTATAAACACATCTGTGAAAAAATTGTCAAGTCGGCGTAAATTTTGTATGATGATAAATATTATTTTTACGCCTCATGTAAATATGGGTATGCGACATTTTTTTAATTTTTTTTGCTGAAACAAGTGATTTTTGTATGACTTTTGAGAAAAAAATATGGGAAAATCGTTTGGATGGCCTAGTTCTCACAGTTCTCACAACTCAAGGTGGTTCTCATTTTAATCCATCTAATATATATACACACACACACACACACGCATATAAAGATGTGTATCACGCATAATCATGTCAAGAATAACATATAATGACCAAAGCCTTAGCCAATCACTCTATCCCTAAAGCCGATCACGGCTGCCCAAGTTCCCACACATATCACACACTTGCAACACATAATCATAAACATAAAGAACACAAGAGTTAAGTAGGTTCCTTGGTGGTCGTCGACCGAAAAAACGAAGGGAGGGAGAGAGAGCCGAGAGAGGGAGAGTGACTAGAGGGAAAGCAGGAGTGTCTGCTGTGAATGAAACTAAGGTTTTGAACTTGTGGCTGCATGCGTATATAATCAAGTATGTATGCAAAATTGTTTGGGCTATAGGAGGTGGGCTAATGGGTATGTGGGGACGGGGTGGGCTGGATTTGGTTTGGGCCGACAGCAGAACAAAGAGGTGGGGTTGGGCAATCCTACGTGAAGTGGATGTGAGGTTTGCATAACGGGTTTGGGTTTTTGGTTGGGCTGCCAAGCCCGTTTGGCCCGGCGTGGCCTTAGGTTTAGTTTGGGTCTCGTTGCGAGTTGGTTGCTGTTAGAATATACATTTTTATAACTACTAGTTGTAAGCGATATATGTTAATTATATTTTATAAAACTATAAAATATACAGAAAACTGAATTAGGAAAAATACTTGATTTTATGGGATGTCACGTATTGTGTTATAGTAGATAAGAAGATCATCCCTAGCAAGAAAGGACGATCGACCACCACTTCAGTGCGATGAAGTTGCCTCATGGAATGATACATTTCCCTTTCATCTCCCACAAACTTTCCCTCTCTCCCATTCTCTCTTACAAAACCTGCAATGGTCTATGCTCGTGGCTAGGGGTGTTCATTTGTTAGGTTTAAAACCGTGAAACAACCCAAACTACTCATGGGTTTGGTTTCGTGGTCGATTTTTATAACTTTATTCAATGAGTCAGTTTCAAAAAATTTCAAACCGTAATGAATGATTTGGTTTGTGGTTTATACCTAAAGACAATCGTATAAATCAGACAACACCTTAGGAATAAAACCACTAAAGTATCACTCTTTCCTTCGTTTTTTGTTCATATGTCTTATTTTGGTTAAGTTATTTTTCAATTAGGTGTTTTGTTTGACTCATACTATTGTTTTTTCTTTGTTAAACATAATTTGTGCTTTCGTGACTACTTGCATCTTAGTTGTAAACTAGTAAGATTACCCACGCTTTGCAACGGGGTTTCGATCAGTGTTGGTTCGATACGGTACCAACACTCGGTATAGCAAGTGAAAGAAATATGCCTAAAGCGTTTTACATCAATCGAAAATTACAAAATGAAGTTTACATCAAACAATACCGGTCACGATAATACCCAATAGTGGTAGCGATGTTGGCATAGTTGTGTACCCGGTCAATTTCAGCGCAATGAAAGTTTCAAAACGTATGCTGAAAGCATGAAGGTTTTTACTTGCCAAAAACATATATCATTGTTGTAACTTTTCAATAAAGCTGAGTTTAAAAGGTAAAATTGAAGTGTTGAACAAATAAATTGTATTTGTTGATGCCACGCAGTTTTACACTGATTTAAAGAAATAAAATAGGGGTAATGGTAAAATAGATTGTTGTGCCAAGAATCAAAGAGTGTGAAGGGGTCGAACCCCCAACCTCACTTTTAAATTAGCACACGGAGACAACGGACTAGCTTCCCCATTCTCCTTTTAAAGCTTAATGAAACATGCATGTACAAGAGCATCCACAACATTAAAGGATCATTAAAATCTAGACCATCCAAGCTCAAACAACTATTTTTCAAGTCCCTGTAAAAATAACATTTCATTTTACATCCCACATTTGCACCTTTCAATTCACAAACACTGCAAATACCAAACTAATTCAAATATATGGGTGGTGGTTATAAACTAAATGGTGCAGTTGGACCGTCGAATATCAGGCGATCGTCTCGTCGACGTTCTAAGCCTACTCCGTCAAAACATCCACCTACAATAGTCTACCCTCCACAGGCAATAGTCCACCACCCTCCACTGGCAATAGTCTACCACCCTCCACTAGCAACAAGGCCACGATGATCACCACGTCTAAATTCTCATCTTTTTAACCTTTACCTACAACAATTTATAGGGTTGTAAATGAACCGAGCGAACACGAACAAGACCTTATTTGAAGAAACACCAATTGAAACCTAGAGATATCCGGAGATATATAAGTTACAACCAGGGTGCATCTACATAAAAGGTTATCCTTTCACTTCACTCTTCGGTTTTAAACTCACTCCAGCTGATCTACAAAACTAGCAGCACCGTTAGTCTCGCCACGGGGAAAGGGGTGGTTTTCTCCATGACCACACTCCGGCATGAGGATAAGTATTTGGGGGTAGCAAGTAAATTGCAAGTAGTGGTAAGCTTATGTGTGTTAAAGTGTGTAGGCGTTGTAAGGCATGTCTTTTTACCTGGAGATCCGATACTTATTTATAGCTGAAAAAGGTATGTTCAGGAGAAGTGCTGGTGGGCCTTGGGCCCGACCCATACAGCCAGAGACATCTTTTTTGTCCCTCTGCATCAGACATTAAATACTCCCTGCAGGAGAATTTATGTCCTCTGTCAGGAGGTATGCTTTGTCGGATGTTGAGTGGTGCCACGTGTAAAGGCATTCGTTTCTGGTGCAGGTCTGTTGTCAGCCGAAAGTGGAGAAAGTGGAACAGTCACTGGTAGAGACGTGGTTGGCATATGGTCTGGCGTCTGTATCACTGGTCATGGACCCTGTCACACGCAACCTGCTGAGTAACCTTTGGTCACAGTTCTGCCACTTTGTACCCTTGAGTATGGTCAACACCTCTTAGTGCTTACCCCTTCTGCGAGGCTGTCAAGGTTTTTCCTGCCAGCGCAGGGTGTCAGGGGTATTACGTTTTGTCCCAAGACTATGAGGTGTTTCTCATGCGTGTCTTGTCCTTGCAAGGTTTTAGGATTCGCAGCTTAGAGAGATGTTGTCGCGCTCAGGGTCTAGTAGCCTGCGCGTAAGTCTAACTTGCTGTTGCGCCAAGTACACAAGGCTCGTTGTGTGACTTGTATAATTAAGTCTAACTTGCCGTTGTGCTAAGTGCGCAAGGCTCGTTGTGTGACTTGATTGTATTGGTCTAATTCACCGTTGCGCTGAGTGCACAAGGTTCATTGTATGACCTATTGGTGCTGGTCTAATTCACCGTTGAGCTGAGTGCGCAAGGTTCATTGTATGACCTATTAGTATTGGTCTAATTCACCGTTGAGCTGAGTGCGCAAGGTTCATTGTATGACCTATTGGTGTTGGTCTAATTCACCATTGAGCTGAGTGTACAAGGTTCATTGTATGACCTATTAGTTCCAAGGAAGGCGCACCATTGCTTGTTGCATGCAAGGTTATCCTTGTGAAAAGTAGTCAAGAGTATGGTCATTTGGGACCATACCTCCTCATTATTCGTGTTTGTTCGTTAAGAAAATAAATTATGTTCACGAACGGTTCATGAATACTTACCGAACGAGATTTTATGTTCATGTTCGTTCATTAAGGAATCAAGCATGTTCATGAACACAAAGGAACACAAATAAATTCGGCGAACGCGATGAAGGCTAAAGGTGGATGGCCCAGAGAGTAGCACTGGAACTTGAAGCTCTAATTATGGAACGAAGGTCGATCGTATTCGTCGATGTAAATAATGAAAAAGGAAAGGGGAATAGTGCATAAACAAAGTGGAAATAGGGTTTCATAGTTTAACAGTTAGAGTAATAAAATAAATAAAAAATTAAATAATATAAAAAAGTGTACATAAAATATATGAAAGTACAAAAATCTTTAACCAAAACATAAACAAACGGACATAAACAAACGCAAATGAATGAATGTTCACTAACACGTTCACGAACACCTTATCGAACATTCACGAACACAATTGAACAAACGAGTCCTCTGTTCATGTTCGTTCATTTAACTAATCAAACGAAATTTCTTGTTCATGTTCGTTCATTTATTAAACGAACATAAACGAACTTCCCGTCGAACAATTCACAAACTGTACACTGCATGTTCAGTTCGTTTACGACCCTAATAATCTACCCTCCTCGACCTTCTTTTCCTTCACCTCCAGAGGAAGATGTTTGGTATGGGATCATAGATGAGGAGGCGAACATGGTGTATGACTACACCATGGCTCAACTCCAATTTGATCATCGAGGGGAGGGTCAAACAAACTTTCCACCCACAAACCCTCGTCTAATAGAAGTCATACCCAACTGGGTTGGGCTGAAGGGTACAAAACCAACTCGGGTAAGGAATACATATCACCATTGGATGATGAACCATACAGTCCATTCCTTACTTTGGATACAGTAATCACGAAGTGAGGTCAGACGATCGTGATAGTGATCGTAACGTGTGATCTCGAAAGATCGGCCTATTTGATAAGGACGGGATGTATTGGTGCTTTTATGTGTTTAATTGGGATATAATATTGTATGTTTAATTTGATTTGTGTAAAATAAAAATTAGGTGTGTGTAATATTATAATATGGTTTGTGTAATAGTTTAATTAGGTTTATGTATTTTTATGTAATTTCTTATATTTATCTAGCTTGTGTATTGTTTTAAATTTTAATAAATTTGTTTTTTATTTTATATTATTTTTATTTTATGTATTTGTTTTTTTAATTATGTTATATAAATTTATATAGCTATGTTATTAATTTAAACAATTGTAATTTCTTTTTAATTTAATGCAAAAAAACATTTTTATAAATGGGTTTGAATGTGGGAGGGACCCACCATACACAAGTGGACTAGTTCGCTACAACAAACCAGCCCACCTCCAAACCAGACCACCTCACCACCTCCAATGCCACCCTCGTCTGGAATTGAAGTCCGGAATCCGAACAATCATTTCTAACTCCACAATGTGGGTGCTTTAACTTATAGCGTGAAAAAAAAAAAAGAAAACAAATAGATACGTAGGTGCTATATGGAAACCAGCCCACCTCCAAACCAATCCACCTCACTACCTCCAACGCCACCCTCGTCTGGAATTGAAGTCTGGAATCCAAACAATCATTTCAAACTCCACAATGTGGGTGCTTTAACTTATAGCGTGAAAAAATGAAAATAAATAGATACGTAGGTGCTATATGGAAGCCCTTGATTGGGCCACGCAAATGTTACTTTTTAATGTAGACGAAGTTCATAAATGTTAGTGTATTATATATAATATATATAATTTTGACTGTAGATAAAGTTCATAAATGCTAGTGTGTGTGTATATATATACTAGTCATTTACCCGCGCGATGCGGCGGAAGTAGCGATTTACAATACGATACTCGTTTACCGTTAATTTATCAGTCGTCTCGTGATATATTGTATAGTACTTAAGTTAGTTTTCTTATTCGTGATATGTTGGCACGTGTTCTTCAGTTAGTTTATCAATTCTTTGGTGATATACTTTTCCTCATTTTTTTAGTTGTAGCTTCAGCGTGATCGATATACAAGAAGAGTACAAAACAAGGAAGTAGATGTAATTAAAAACAAGAATAGTACAATACAAGCAAGTAGCCGGACAAAACACCAAAAATAAAATACGGGGAGTCTCTTGTATCTCTTCCGGTTTTACCAATACATTCGTTCGCTCATGAATTTCTTGTATCTTCTCCTCTACTGTACCAGATTTCGACACATAAAAAACAATGTTAGACGCTTACATGTTTTTAAAAAAGTAATTAAAAAAGTAATTTCTGGAAGCAACTAAGGCACCAAATCTACTAACATACCTTCATTTTGATACGAATGTGGTTCATCAATCACGCAACACTTCCTGGTAGACAACATTTGATGTGTAAACTCTGGGTTGTTTAAAATCTTTTGCGAGATGTACCAACACCTTCGTATTTTGTCTTGAAATCCATCTTGATAATGCCACGTAAAGTTGTCCATGTGAAATCCCTCTTGATAACGCCAATACGCGGAATTGTTTGACCTTGAGCTTTATTAATCGTCGTGGAAAAGCTTAGTCGAATTGATAGCTGTTTCTTTTCAGCTTGAATAGGAACATGTCATCTTCAGAAAGGGTTAGAGGGATTCTTGGCAAAAATACTTGTTTATAGGCATGCTAACCAACTACAATATCTGCATCAATAACACTTCGCATGAAGCCCTTACATATCAACCGCGTGCCATTACATAGGCATGTGATGAATCGATATTGGTAACAATATTATTGGGCATCCAATTTTTAAACGAAGCTTATGAGGCGGCAAACCACTAACATTTAGCGAGTTTAAGAACTCGATCGGGTAGAAGTTGTGCTGATCGTCTTCAGCTTCGTCAAAACTGTAATGCACTTTTTCCTCCCCTTGAAAAATGTCAATTATTTAATTATTAATCTCGTCAACACTCTCATTTTTAATGGACAATAGCGCTCTAGAGATTATATAATCTGAAGAATATACACTATCTTCAATTGATGGAATGATGGCATTGATCAATTCTTTTATAGAGTTTTCTCTATTGTTGCACTGAATTGTCATGTCATCCGGTATGCGGATATAGCTTCCTTCGATTGGTTCTTCATTTCCGTCGCCGACTCTTAAAAGAAATGCAGAAAACCATGGATCTTTCAACACTCTCATATTTATGGTCAACCGCATCTATTTATTCAAAGACCAAAGAGGTGACATTTGTAGGCTGGAGTCTACGATCTGTGCTCGAGTGCCACGGTTAATAACCGGAAACACCTGTCTAAAGTTACCTCCCATAACCATTATCTTCCCACCAAATGGGAGACTAACACCTATAATATCCTGCAATTTATGATCAACTGCCTCTATCGCCTGTAGCTTAGCCATCGACGCTTCATCCCATATGATTATTTTGGCAGACCGGATTAGGTTAGCGGCCCCACTTTATTTTTTGATACTGCACATTGAATTATTTTCAAGATTAATAGGAATCTTGAATCTCGAGTGAGTCGTTCTACCTCCTGGCATATTATTAGCCGCAGCACCTGATGAAGCTGTTGCGAGAGCAATAAGACCACATGACCGAATTTCAGCAAGCAAGGCATTGTACAAAAAATGTTTTTTCCAGTTCCACCCAGACCATCAATAAAGAAGACGCATGGAAGATCATTATCAACATGCATCATGATCTCATCAAACACGTTATTTTTTGTCCGGATTAAGTTTATCTTTGGCACTCAAGTGTTCAGGTTCCAAAACAATCCCGTTCCTCTTGTAACTCACGCTAACCTACATCCTGTAAGTTAACATCATCTGTTATCTTAGGAAGGTCGAATTCATTGATATTTTTATCCATGGATTGTAGAAAGACACTACTTTTGGTAAGAACCATATTCTGAACTCGTTCGATACTTTGACAGTGTAATTGATGATCTTCAGAAAGTGAATTAAAATTGTCATTCCATAACTTTTGAATATCTCCAGGTTGGAAAAAAATCATTATGGTCACAAATAACCTTCTAAGAACATTGGGAAACTGGAATATGGAGGCTTCTTCGAGACATTGTGATAGATATTCATCGTCTTCTATTAAGCCTAACTCAAGAGTTGCTTTTCAAAATGTCTCACACCTTTGACCATTAACCGTGCAAAGATGTTCAAAAGAAGTTGGCCCTTTGACATTTGACAAAAGTAGGCGTAAGTTGTACCTTTCTCCTTCGGTTGGATTACCCGAAACGATACGACCTCTTTGTTTTTTACCCAAACGATGATTCCAACGGCGTGTGCTTCCATTCCACGTGAAGTGTTTTGGAAAATCTTTATACAAATATACCTTTGTTGTTTCGTCGATTCTATTTTTCTCAAAAAATGCAATTAGCATGGTTCCCTTATCCCTTTCCCTATCAACAATATTAGACATTATCTCATCATCTCTAAATCTAACCATCTGATTATTTGGTAGATGAAGTTGTAAGACTAGAACATAATGAAATTTTTGAGAATGAGAGAAGGAAATAATGCGCCACATAGCCTCTAGTGGCGATATGTAGCATGCATCCTGAAATCTCTTTATCTCATTAATAACAACCCTTTGCTCACTTTGATCAACTTGAATAACCTGTTTTTCATGTCCTTTATACACATATTTGAAAAGATATTTCACAAATTTTATACTTGAGCAAACTTCAACAGTGATGTGACAGTTAAACATCATCAAAAGCCTCAGGTTATACGGGACCACCCATCTATTATCAAGTGTTTTTCTCGTACGTCCACTTCTATTCCTGTGTCTCTCCTTCAATACATCAAATATGCATCTTCTCCTTGGGTTGTCTCTTCATTAAATTGTTTAGGATAGTGAAAACGACAAATTTTAGGATCTCCCCGATCGTAAACCGCCGCAATGGGCGTGAATCATGTGCTTCACACCAATCTCATGCAACTTGGGATGTCTTGGTTTGTTAGGAATCTCAGCACACACAACCTTATCATAATGGTCCGCGTTATTGATTTTGTGTTGCGGGTACATGATAAGGAGAAAATGTGCGTGCGGCAAACCACGCTTTTGAAATTCGATCACATAAACGTCTGTCTTAACCTCCCCGAGGATATGTTTCTTGAAGAGTTGTTCCTTGAGATTTCTAATTTAGCCCGAAACACTCTTGAAACAAGGTCCGGACGATCTTGTACAGTTTGACCAACATGTAAATTATCATATATCTCAGGCCACTTAGGATTACACGTCATTGTAAGGAATATATCAGGCTTGCCGTCATCTTAAACTAAAGTCAACGCATCTAGAGACCCTCCAATGAAAGATGCAGGCAACACAATTATTTTTTGACCCTGTTTACATGAACCTCACCACCATTGACGCAATCCACAATACCTTGGTACAAGTCGGCCCGTATCTTAGCCTGGTTTCTCTCACAAAATTCTAAACATGCGTCTCAATCTTTATGTAAACATCTACCACAAACTGCTGTAGCAGTCTACCACCGAACATATGCACGTTTTCAGTAGATCGAATCAGGAACTTGTAACAATTGTACTCTCTCATAGCCGAGGTTGTTCTACCACTTCGTGTGTTAGCCTCTGAACGATGAAGATATTTTAAAAAACAAACAATTAATAAAATAAAACGCATTAGGGTATTTTTATGATCGTCACTTAAAAGAATAATAAATTGTTGGTACCTTCCATTTCTCCTTCGATGTTGTCATTGTTGTGAACCTCATCGATCGATACTCCATGACGTGGTATGTTAGCATGACAACCCAACTCACCATTAGGAAAAAAATATAGATACCACAATGGATCGTAACAACTGAAGTACGGCTGAATAATTTGGCTATATTTAGATCTACCGTAAATAACAATACTTCGTTTATACGAAGTGATATTTTCATTACCTTCAACCCAAATACCAGCAACCTATGTAATCGTCAACTATAAGTAAGTAAAATAAGCAATACATTAAATAATTGTAATTAATATAATATTTTATGTTTGAAGAAAGTAACAATTCAGTTGGTCAAATAAGGTTAAATAAAGTCAAACTACTGATGAGCCAACATCTGATGGAATAAAGCCAAACCTCTGATGAGTTTGATAACTCTGATAGAGTAATAACATCAGATGTTAGACAAACACTGATTGTAACGCTCCGCGTTTCTATACTTTCTATCTTTGGAAACCTTGTATCGTACTTCTATTTTTAGTAAGCGTTGTATCTTGTATTCGTCTTTCGTTGTAAATGTTGTAAACCGAGACTTGGATTGTAATGAGAAACTCGTATTTTATCCTTATTATGTTAATCATAGTCCTATTACACTTATACTTGTTCATACTTTAAACATGTAAACATATTCGTGGTACTCTCAATCGTAAACGTGTCATAACTTGCAAACATGGTATGTATGTGTAATCGAGACTTAAACGTGAAACTCGTGATCGTTAAACTAAATTCGCTACTAAAATATAAATACATATTTTATTTATTAAGTTAATTAATTAAATTAATTAACTAAATTGATTAATTAAATTAGTTAATAAAATTAATTTTGTTATTTTACAAAAATTAAAATGCTATTTTTTTTGTAAATATATTAATATTTAGAATATAATTTTAATCTTTCTTTAAATAAGTCCAAGGTCTAAAGGGTAATTAATCAAATCTTGAACTATAGGGACCTTTCCTGCCAATTATGAAACTAAATTATAGAGTTTTTAAATAAAAAAAAAAGAAATAATAATAAACAAACAAACCGGGATCCGCGAGACTCGAACTCGGGATCCCCAGTTCAAACAAACAAGCGCCTAACCACTCCGCCACGCGCCCATATCTGGAATAAACCCGGACAACAAAGCTTTTAAGCTTTTTTCCGGCAGAGCTGGGCGCGAACAAGGGGCGGACAGCAGCGGGTTTTGGGCGGGATTGGGTTGGTTTTTGAGTTTTTTTATCAATTTGTTTTCACTTAATAACCCACTTAAACCCCACCTAACTAACCCTAATCCTTCCCCTATAAAACCCACCTCTAATCCAAGCACTTTTACACTTTAATCTCCCTCAAATCTCTCTCAAAACCTTCCAAATCAGCTGCAAAATTACAAGTTCGAGCAGAATTACTCATCTTCACTAAAGTGAGTGTAACTCACTCATTTCTTAACAAAATCCTTCCATTCTTTTTCCCACTTGCTTGGATTAACCTAAGGATCATTTCCATTGGTTTTCCATGGAAAACCAAGCTCTGGAATGACCAGAAAAAGGTTCCAAAGTGGACTGTTTTACTTTATGTTCTCATAAACTTGTTTAATCTCTTACTTTTCTCATTCATCCTAGTGTTCTTGAACTCCTAATCACATGTATGATTATGGGGACTAACCTAGGTTGTTAAACTTGTAAATAGGAGTGTTTAATCACTCCAAACTTTCTGTTTTTGAAGAGAAGTGAGCTCACAAGTGATGCAAGTTCTTAAACTTGTTCATGTGTGTCCACCAAGGAAGCTTGGGCTATCCTAACTTGAGACAACACATCACTTGATGATTTTTCATCAAGATCCCAAGATAGTTTGCTAGACTTAAAGTGTCACAACCCCACAAAGCCGTTTACGATTGTCCTCGTGTGCTCGTCGGGTTGTTGAATACTTGGCTACTTGGTATCTAGATGACACCTTATCATTCTTGTCTTTACATTCTTGTATAGTATATAGTTCATGTACCCTCCTTGTTACCAATGGTAACTTGCATAGTGGTGAACATAATCCGAGGTTCAAAGTGGATGGTTTAACCTCCCACCTCATACTTGACATACATGACACTAGAGGTTACAAAGTGGATGGTTCATCCTCCCACCTCCTACATGATTATAATGATATTATATATAACTATATTATAATTCTAAAACCGAAACCTTGATAATGAACTTATAATCACCTATCAAGTTATTAAGTTTAACACTAAAGTATGTAATTCCTTGTCACCATTCTAATAGGCCCCGAACCTAAGAAATCACACCCAACTCGTAAGAGTTACTATAGCGTCAAGAACGAGTGTTACATCTTAGTGAATACTTTCGTATCATAATACTTTATCAAACTTATTTTTAATCATGCTCGAATACTCCTAATCTCCCGTTGAAACTCTATACTCATACGCCTGTTTCCTCTTGTAGGATAATTCGGCGTCATCCTCGAACCAACGTCTTCACGGATTGTCAAGTGTAGAAAAGACTTAGCAAAACCGTGAGTACACTCGACCCACTTTGTTTATAACACTTTTCGGGTGTAACATGTTTCCATATACAAAATCACGAACACTTAAACTTTATAAAACACACAAACGATCCCATATACATGAAAGCTTGAATCTTATACTTGATGCTTGTCTTGGATATTCGTATTGCTATGCGTTAGTTATTAACTATTTTTAGCCTTCGTTTGACATGCTTAGCGCTATAGGAATTCACGCATCCACCTCCATCGTGTTATTCGTGAGGTCATGTTAAAACGTCGTGATTGTGTTAAGGGTTTGATTATTAGTATTGCATGCCTTGATATTGCTCTTGTATAGATTTGGTTGCCATGTGGATTGTTTAAACTTATTCGTATAGGTATGCTATGCCTAAACTTGTGTACTCGCCTTTGTTTTCGCATTGACATTATTTTAAAACATGTTACAGGTTGAAGGAGATGATGCTATGAAAACAATATAGCAAGGACTTGATACACACAAATTAGACGTTAGGTTTAATGTCGATGTATCAATTTTGTTATGACTTTGCAAATGTTATGTTGTTCTTTGTTTTATTACATTGATGTATTTGACAATTCTTATGAAATGAAATATGGTTTAATTAATTATTGTCACTTAATAATGTTGTGAGCAATGAGCAATCTCGTTTTCGTCTCATCCCGATGTTTCCGCCATCGGCTGGGGTGTGACATTGGGTGCGTTCGGTTGATGATGTTGAATGCGCACGAAGTTGGTTTTAACCGCGAGTGAAACTAACCTAGATAATGGCATAATGGTTCGGTAAGTATGCGGATTTTATTAATCAATTTTAGTAGGATTGTTGGGTGTATTTTTGTGAGTTTAAGGCTATTTTCTAACCTTAAAAATGTTATTTTTAAGTATTTTTAATTGATTTTTAAATAAAATAAATAAATAAAAATAATAAAAAAATGTTGACTTTTTGACCGTTGACCTGTTGACCGTTGACTTGTTGACCGATTTTATTGTGAAATTGTGTGCGCCGGGTGAGGCTCGAACTCGAGACCTCCCGTTCGCGTGCACGCAGCTCTACCAACTGAGCTACGTGTCTAACCCGAAATATTTCTGTTTTTAATTATATTTATATACTAATTGAATTAATCCGAAATCATTTATTTCAAAAACAATTTAAATGACTCGCTCGGTGCTCTCCACAGGTCTCGAACCCGGGACCTGTGGTTTAGGTTAACACACAGTCCACCGCTGGACTGTGTGTCTAAGTTGTTAAATAATCTGATTTTTATTATACTTATATACAAACTAAATAATTTCGTTTCTGTCTTATATAAAAAGTTTGATAATTATCAGGACCGGTGCGATAGTCCGGACTCGAACTCGTGACGTGTGATTAAACGTTCACACAGTCCACCACTGGACTGTGTGTCTATCTTGGTTATTATTCCGGTTTTTATTAAACTTAACATCTATTGCAGTGAATCCAGTTCGGTTAAAAAAAGGAACATTTTTATTAAGGCGAGTGTGCGTGGAACAAGAATCGAACTCGGGACGTAAGCGTGTTTTATTTGCACACAGTCCCCGCTGGACTGTGTGTCTAACCCGAGATATATCTTGATTTTAATTAAACATATACAATACTGAACTTCGTCTTCATCGTCAGACTTAACCAGAATCGGAGTCTGACTGGTTCATCGATTTTAATCAAGTTCTTTTAGTGTGTTGCGCTTAATTACAGGTGAGATTAATAAAAGAACAAGAGATTAAGTGTAAGGTATACCGAACAGTGGCTCCTCTGTTTCGCCGGCGAAGCTCCGATGTCAGCAGGTTATTCCGGCGACGGGTGTCTTGTGGCAGAGGGTCTTCAGGGAGTTTGAGATTGTAACATCCGTCAAAAACGGATTTACCAAACCCGCTCCGTTTATCAACCGAACAGTCAGTCAAAAATTTCGTTGCGAATTAAATGCCCAAAATAATTTTAAACGATGCATAATCGATTATTATACGGGAATATATAATTAGTTTTTGAAAAACTGTTAAAAAACGCAAAATAAAAAAATATAGGTTCTGCCGGGTTGCGAACCCGGGTCTGTACCGGCTCAACAAACAAACTTAACACGCGCACTTGAACCACTGCGTCACGGATGCTTCTTGTGAAATATTGGAATCATTTAATTAATATTATGACGTTATGAATTCAAAACCGGCGCCCAATAGTTCAGTCGTCGGAATCCCGGAAATCTCGCGAGTCTTAACGACAATTTACGTTATAACGTAAACCATTACTAAGACATCGGTTATAACCGACGTCTGAGTCCGCGACCAAACCATAACCGCCGGAGTTTTTATAATTTACGAATACAGTCGGAAATCAGACCAGGTTCTTCGACGATTTGCCCTATAAATTCACCCACAACCCACGGCAAACCTTTTCGCTCAAAACCACACCTTTTCTCGGCGTAATTCCACTCGCCGGAATTTCTCTGCTCATCGCCGGAAAACCGGTTTCCCCATTGCGGAGCCTTATTGAACCTCCTAAGCTTATACCGAAGTTACCCACATATTTTGTAAGCTTTCTGAAGTCTCTCTGCTGCAAGACACCCGTCGCCGGAGGTGATTTCTGTCGCCGGAGTTCTGCCGGAAAACAGAGGAAAACGAGTCGGTATACCTCTTCGCTTATTTTCCTTTTCTTTTCACCTTTATCTCACCATAATGAACTGGAAAACACTAAAGAACATGTTTTAAAAACCTCGAACCAGTCTGTTGTCGAGTCTGCTTGAAACTCATCGAAGAAGATGAAGTTCGGTATCTTATATGTATATTTAAAATCAACTTATTAATCGGGTTAGACATACAGTCCAGCGGTGGACTGTGTACACATTAATCATACAAACGTCACGAGTTCGAATCCGGTTTCACACACGCTGCCTTAATAGAAATCATTTTTTTGTTGAACTGAACCGGAGTCGCCACAGGTATATGTTAAGTATATTAATAATCGGAATAATAACCAAGTTAGACACACAGTCCAGCAGTGGACTGTGTGTATGTTTAATCAAAGTGCACGAGTTCGAGTCTGTTTTCCTGCATCGACCCGGTCAATTGTTTACCTTTTTAAAATAAGTCAGAAATGAAAACAAATAGTTTGTATTTAAGTATAATAAAAGTTGGATTATATAACATGTTAAACACACAGTCCAGCGGTGAACTGTGTGTTAGTTTAAGCCACAGGTCCCGGGTTCGAGACCTGTGGAGCGCATCGTCCGAGTAAATTAAACTGTTTTTAAAATAAAATGATTTTCGGTTTAAACTATTTAATGTATAAATATAATTAAAATCAGATATATAACGGGTTAGACACGTAGCTCAGTTGGTAGAGCTGCGTCCACCATACGAGAGGTCCCGAGTTCGAGCCTCACTCAGCGCACTTGTATACATGAATCGAACCGGTCAACGGTCAGGTCAACGGTCAGTCAACGGTCAACGGTCAGAAAAAAAAATCAAAATTTTTTTATTATTTTTATTTAATTATTTTAATTAAAAATCAATTAAAAATACTTAAAAATAACATTTTTAAGGTTTGAAAATAGCCATAAACTCACAAAAATACACCCAACAATCCTACTAAAATAGATTAATAAAACCCGTTTACTTACAAACCATAATGCGATTTATCTAGGTTAATCTCACTCGTGGTTAAAACCACTTCGCGTGCATTCAACGTCATCAACCGAACGCACCCACTGTGAGTGAATCTTACAACTTCCCCTTTTAAATTACACGTTTTGGGGTGTGTCATGTGTTATGAAAATAATTAATTTATTTATTTAAACTTGTGCCATACCACATCATGACCTAAACTTAGATTGTTTATATTGTTGTGTTTTACTTATTTCCTTATGCCAAATCATATGAAACTCATTCATTAAGCCCATCAGTTCCTCGTGGGAGACGAGTTGAACAACGCGTGCTTCAAATCAAATTCATTATTGTTCATGTGTGTATCATTGAGTTTATATTGGTTGTAGTTGTGTCATTCATATTATCATGTTATGCAATTCATTCATTAGGCCCCTCAGTTCCTCGTGAGAGACGAGTTGAGCATCGCGTGCCTCTAAATGTTCCATGATTGTTCATGTGTGTTTTATTTAATATCTTATGATTGTTGATTAAGTTTACATCTATTTTTACTCATGTTTGGTTGTGCACATATTTCATAATCAATTTAAATAAATTTGTTCAAATGTTTTCCATAGGATTCACTCGCCAACATTATGTTGATCCAAAAACCCTTTTACACATGATACAGGTGAACAGGTTGAAGCAAGGAAAACATAGGATATGCCTTAGAAGAGAACAAAGACGTTTAGATTGTTAGTTAGAACATGTTGTAACATTTATTGTAAATTTCCATTTAATTTGTATTAAAGAATATGAAACGCATAATAAATGTCATGAGCTTTGATGATAACCCAATCATGCCCCGATCACCTTTTCCGCTGCGGGTCGGGGTGTGACAGATTGGTATCAGAGCCATGACTATAGGGATATAGAATAGGTTATTAGACCCTTAGAGCCTATACTATAGTCTGCCTAAATTTTAATTGATTAGGTGGTTACATACAAACTTGTGATATTTATTTGTTTCATATTTGTTTACATTTACAGTCAAACATACATGCTTATATACATATTCATTATACATATTCATTATACATATATCGATGTTCATGTATTCAATTTATTTTCGTATTCTCATTATCCAAAGATTTTGTGCAATTTTCAAATCTCATCAAAGTAAGTTCTGCGACGGGCATGTAGTAACTGGAAGGGTACAAGTACCGGTAGTCGGAACGTCCTGTCTAGGCTGGCATTCGTATAAATCCAATATAACGGACCAGTTTGCCTACCTGGGGACCAACGATGAGAGTACGAAGGACCTATTAGGCCAAAGCATACCACACCAAACGTCGTTCGAACTAACCTACTTTGAGGTGTCACCGTGTCTACACCAGGACACATTCCGAATATCACACGTTGTATACATATTTCTCGATTTTCTCCGGGTTTTGTGTACGCAACCTGGCAAACCCGTGCGAACCATATGAAAAACCGGTATTCATGGGGGCCAACATGATTACACAGGTAAAGTATGGCGGCATGTAGGGCCTAACAGCGAGCAAAACCCAAGACATCCTATGGATGTAGTAGATTTATTTATCTATAATTATTTTATGAATGTTCATTCCTGAATGCGACCCATGATCTCAAAAGCATCCAACTCATACCCTTGTCATGTATTCCTTGTAGATGTCTTCTAACCTCGCCCGTAGGAAGACGAGAGCAAGTAAAGCCCGCGAACGCATGGCTGCCTTAATCGCTCAACAAATGGCTGCCGTAATACCCAACATTGTAATTCAAGTTCAACAAGCACTTACCGCTAATCCTGTCAATCAAGCAAACCAAAACATTATCAACTCTCCCCCAAATACCACTAAATGCACCTACAAGCACTTCAAATCATGCGACCCTCCGAAATACAAAGGGACTGAAGGCGTCACCACTCTCCTCCATTGGTTTGAAGAAATGGAGAATACTTTTCTAAATTGCGATTGCCCTGATGATCGCAAAGTGCGTTATGCTACCGGTCGACTATATGGGATAGCACTTACTAGGTGGAATACAGAGAAGGCCAAACGAGGCGTCGACGATGCTATGACCTTAACTTGGAACGAATTGAAGGAAATCATGACCAGACGATTTTGCCCAAGGAACGAAATCAAGAAATTAGAAGATGAATTTTATTCGTTGAAGCAAATGGAAGGAGACCACATCACCTACAACAAAAGATTCCTCGAGTTACATCAAATGGTTCCCAACATGTTCACTCCCCTCTACCGTTTGATCGAGCACTACATTCGTGGTCTTCCGTCAAAGATTCAAGACCCTGTAATAAGTGCCAAGCCTGCAACTTTGGAAGCAGCAATGGAGCTAGCAACAGAGCTCACCGAGAACCGAATCCGAAACAAAGACTTCCAGGAGGAGAAGAAGAAGGATAAAGAAACGACTGAAACCTCCGACTCCACCCAAACCGAAACCCCTTCTCAACCCAATCCTAAGAGAAGAAGAGTCGGGCGACTTTTCGCTGCTACCCAACGAAATCAACCAGTTTTACACGCTACACACCCATCCGAGCTATCCCAATCACCCAAGTGGCACCCGACTCAGCTTACCTAAATAAGAAACCATATCTTGGACCTCACCCTCGATGCAACAACTGTTTTTATCACCATCCTCATACCCTACCTTGTCGTCTATGTGCAACTTGTGGACGCTATGGTCATTTGAGCAATGTTTGTCGCACCTTTCAAGACCAAACCTTTTCCCCTACTCAAAACATGGCCCAAACCTATCAACAACCCCAATACCCCATGTTCCCATATGCTCGAGCTTGTTTCAATTGTGGCGACCCTACCCACTTTAGAAACAAATGCCCTCAATTGGTTAACGTCATCAACACTCAAGCCCAATCAAACCCAGTTAACCAAGTAAACCAAGAAAATCCAAACTCTAGGCCACCAGCAAGAGGAAGAGTCTTCAATATCAACGCCAATCCTGTCGAAGATAATGACGGCCCAAGCGAAGATACTCAACTAGTCCTCTTCGCCGAAGATCCAGATTCAACTCCTATCGTTTAGTTTTATGTTTTTCCATGTGTAGACTGTTAGAGAAATTATTGGATATTATATATTATATATTGTTTTCAGTATATGCTTTTGCCGAGGCCGCAACTCCCCATCCATCGAGGTTGAGCTTGATCCCCATTTTATTATGCGGTTGATCTTGGCGTGCCCGCACGATCGGCTCCGTTTGATTGAGCCTTGATTGGTTATTTCATTTTACATTTCAATACATGCAATACGTTCGGCTCCGTTTGATTGAGCCTTGAGCGCACAGTTCAATTTACATTTCCAGTTCATGCAATACGTTCGGCTCCGTTTGATTGAGCCTTGAGCGCACAGACAATGTCATTATCAGTATCTTGTGGTTGTGGTGTTTGTTGTAGAGTCGCATAGAACTAATCATAACATGCGGATAAAGTCAATGAGAATTTGACAAGAATATGGTGGATACGCCGCTGGTACTTCCTATATATAAGTATTCTTGTCAAATGATCGGAGGCATTATCAGGCGGTTATGAGAGGTTCCATGCATAGGCTGTTTGTGTGATTAAGTTATTCAATTTCAGTACATGCAATACGCTCGGCTCCGTTTGATTGAGCCTTGAGCACACAGACAATTTCATTTTCAGTACATTCAATACGTTCGGCTCCGTTTGGTTGAGCCTTGAGCGCACAGACATTTCATTTTCAGTACATGCAACACGATCGGCTCCGTTTGATTGAGCCTTGATCGCATAGATATATTTCATTTCAGTAGTTTATGTTTGTTGTATTGGTTGTAGAGTTATAGGACTAATCATAATTCACTGATAAAACCAATGAAAATTTGACAAGAATATGGTGGATACGCCGCTGGTACTTCCTATATATAAGTATTCTTGTCAAAGGATCAGAGGCATTATCGGACGGTTATGAGAAGTTCTATGTAGGATTTATTAGTTTTCTTGGTAACCAATCATAACTTGTGGATAAAACTAATGAAAATTTGGCAAGAATATGGTGGATACGCCGCTGGTACTTCCTATATATAAGTATTCTTGCCAAAGGATCAGAGGCATTATCATGCGGTTATGAGAAGTTCCATGTAGGATTTAGTATTGCCTTGGTTGGAATTTGTGTTACATTTATATCATCATGCTATTTAAAGAGATTGGATTGTGTTCCATTTCTACATAAACTAACCTCTCCATCATAACAAACGAGAGAGGAACTTCCACCATTCAAACATATATGCTATCAGAATGTGGATTCAATTATTAGCTGTTGTGTTTATTTATGTTCAAATATCAGTTGTTGTGTTTTTATTTATGTTCCATGTAGGTTGTAGTGTTAGAAGTTTTGCCTTAGGATATAACCATACTTTCCCAAACGTATCTAAACTTTTATGCATGATATCATTTTTAGCAAATCATTTCTGCTTATCAATACTTATACAGTAGGCAACAAAAAGCGATTCCTGAATAGGGTACTTAACCCTTACAAGGAACGTTACCGCCTCGAACAAAAACTTAAACCCTTATTTTTCTAAGCATACAACTGTCAAACTAAACATCATCATCCTTTTAGTCAAAATATATCATTATTTAAATTTCGGGACGAAATTTCTAAAAAGCAGGGGATACTGTAACATCCGTCAAAAACGGATTTACCAAACCCGCTCCGTTTATCAACCGAACAGTCAGTCAAAAATTTCGTTGCGAATTAAATGCCCAAAATAATTTTAAACGATGCATAATCGATTATTATACGGGAATATATAATTAGTTTTTGAAAAACTGTTAAAAAATGCAAAATAAAAAAATATAGGTTCTGCCGGGTTTCGAACCCGGGTCTGTACCGGCTCAACAAACAAACTTAACACGCGCACTTGAACCCCTGCGCCACGGATGCTTCTTGTGAAATATTGGAATCATTTAATTAATATTATGACGTTACGAATTCAAAACCGGCGCCCAATAGTTCAGTCGTCGGAATCCCGGAAATCTCGCGAGTCTTAACGACAATTTACGTTATAACGTAAACCATTACTAAGACATCGGTTATAACCGACGTCTGAGTCCGCGACCAAACCATAACCGCCGGAGTTTTTATAATTTACGAATACAGTCGGAAATCCGACCAGGTTCTTCGACGATTTGCCCTATAAATTCACCCACAACCCACGGCAAACCTTTTCGCTCAAAACCACACCTTTTCTCGGCGTAATTCCACTCGTCGGAATTTCTCTGCTCATCGCCGGAAAAACCGGTTTCCCCATTGCCGAGTCTTATAGAACCTCCTAAGCTTATACCGAAGTTACCCACATATTTTGTAAGCTTTCTGAAGTCTCTCTGCTGCAAGACACCCGTCGCCGGAGGTGATTTCTGTCGCCGGAGTTCTGCCGGAAACAGAGGAAAACGAGTCGGTATACCTCTTCGCTTATTTTCCTTTTCTTTTCACCTTTATCTCACCATAATGAACTGGAAAACACTAAAGAACATGTTTTAAAAACCTCGAACCAGTCTGTTGTCGGGTCTGCTTGAAACTCATCGAAGAAGATGAAGTTCGGTATCTTATATGTATATTTAAAATCAACTTATTAATCGGGTTAGACACACAGTCCAGCGGTGGACTGTGTGCACATTAATCATACAAACGTCACGAGTTCGAATCCGGTTTCACACACGCTGCCTTAATAGAAATCATTTTTTTGTTGAACTGAACCGGAGTCGCCACAGGTATATGTTAAGTATATTAATAATCGGAATAATAACCAAGTTAGACACACAGTCCAGCGGTGGACTGTGTGTATGTTTAATCAAAGTGCACTAGTTCGAGTCTGTTTTCCTGCATCGACCCGGTCAATTGTTTAACTTTTTAAAATAAGTCAGAAATGAAAACAAATAGTTTGTATTTAAGTATAATAAAAGTTGGATTATATAACATGTTAAACACATAGTCTAGCGGTGGACTGTGTGTTAGTTTAAGCCACAGGTCCCGGGTTCGAGACCTGTGGAGCGCATCGTCCGAGTAAATTAAACTGTTTTTAAAATAAAATGATTTTCGGTTTAAACTATTTAATGTATAAATATAATTAAAATCAGATATATAACGGGTTAGACACGTAGCTCAGTTGGTAGAGCTGCGTGCACGCATACGAGAGGTCCCGAGTTCGAGCCTCACTCAGCGCACTTGTATACATGAATCGAACCGGTCAACGGTCAGGTCAACGGTCAGTCAACGGTCAACGGTCAGAAAAGAAATCAATTTTTTTTATTATTTTTATTTAATTATTTTAATTAAAAATCAATTAAAAATACTTAAAAATAACATTTTTAAGGTTTGAAAATAGCCTTAAACTCACAAAAATACACCCAACAATCCTACTAAAATAGATTAATAAAACCCGTTTACTTACAAACCATAATGCGATTTATCTAGGTTAATCTCACTCGTGGTTAAAACCACTTCGCGTGCATTCAACGTCATCAACCGAACGCACCCACTGTGAGTGAATCTTACAACTTCCCCTTTTAAATTACACGTTTTGGGGTGTGTCATGTGTTATGAAAATAATTAATTTATTTATTTAAACTTGTGCCATACCACATCATGACCTAAACTTAGATTGTTTATATTGTTGTGTTTTACTTATTTCCTTATGCCAAATCATATGAAACTCATTCATTAAGCCCATCAGTTCCTCGTGGGAGACGAGTTGAACAACGCGTGCTTCAAATCAAATTCATTATTGTTCATGTGTGTATCATTGAGTTTATATTGGTTGTAGTTGTGTCATTCATATTATCATGTTATGCAATTCATTCATTAGGCCCCTCAGTTCCTCGTGAGAGACGAGTTGAGCATCGCGTGCCTCTAAATGTTCCATGATTGTTCATGTGTGTTTTATTTAATATCTTATGATTGTTGATTAAGTTTACATCTATTTTTACTCATGTTTGGTTGTGCACATATTTCATAATCAATTTAAATAAATTTGTTCAAATGTTTTCCATAGGATTCACTCGCCAACATTATGTTGATCCAAAAACCCTTTTACACATGATACAGGTGAACAGGTTGAAGCAAGGAAAACATAGGATATGCCTTAGAAGAGAACAAAGACGTTTAGATTGTTAGTTAGAACATGTTGTAACATTTATTGTAAA
Source organism: Scalesia atractyloides (assembly GCA_947069175.1). Lineage (NCBI taxonomy): Eukaryota > Viridiplantae > Streptophyta > Magnoliopsida > Asterales > Asteraceae > Scalesia > Scalesia atractyloides. The sequence goes on along the minus strand of CAMTDV010000020.1, from coordinate 66,277,307 downwards.
TTTCCATTTAATTTGTATTAAAGAATATGAAACGCATAATAAATGTCATGAGCTTTGATGATAACCCAATCATGCCCCGATCACCTTTTCCGCTGCGGGTCGGGGTGTGACAGAGATGAGTGTGGGTGGCTTCGGTATGAGCTCTGGGTGTTCAGTAAGGCTCAGAGGTGAAAGGCTCGGTTTTCCGGCGAGTTGCAGAAATTCTCCGGCGAGTGAATTTGCGTCGGGAAAGAGTGTGATTGTGAGCGAAAAGCTAACAAAGGTTAGAGGGTGTATTTATAGGGCAGAACATTGACGAATTTGGTCCGTTTTCCGTCTTGAGACGTCGGTTAATGATTTTCCGGCGGTTATAACTTGTGTCGCGGACTGGACATCAGTTATAACCGATGTTGATGTTAATGTTTACGTTAAGTCATAGATAACCCACGACGTTTGACGAAATCGTTGGATTTTCCGGCGTCAACTGATTTGGGCGCGTCAGTTGACTGGGTTTTGATTTCTGTTTCATTATTTGAATTAATTGTCCGGATATATTACTAAAAATACAAGTGGCGCAGTGGTTGAATGGTTGGAAGTTAAGGCGTTTGTTGATTCGCTGGCTGACCCGGGTTTGAAACCCGGCAGAAGCCTTTTATTTTTAAACCACTATTTTTAATACTTTTTCAAATATAAATTATATATTCCAATATTACTTATTAATTATGTATCGTTTAAAATTAATTTGGGCATTAAATACGCAACGAAATTTTTAACCGATTGTTCGGTTAATAAACGGAGCGGGTTTGGTAAATCCGATTTTTGACGGATGTTACAGTATCCCCTGCTTTTTAGAAATTTCGTCCCGAAATTTAAGTAGTGATATATTTGACTAAAAAGGATGGTGTTTAGTTTGACAGTTACATGCTTAGAAAAAGACTAAGAGTTTAAGTTTTTTGTTTGAGGCGGTAACGTCCCTTGTAAGGGTTAAGTACCCTGCTACAGGAATCGCTTTTTGTTGCCTACGGTAAAAATATTGATAAGCAGTGTTGATTCACTAAGTATGATATCATGCGTAAGAGTTTTGATATGTTTGGGAAGATATGGTTATATCCTAAAGCAAAACTTCTAATACTACAACCTACATGGAACTTCTCATAACCGTTTAACAACGCCTCTGATCCTTTGACAAGAATACTTATATATAGGAAGTACCAGCGGCGTATCCACCATATTCTTGTCAAATTTTCATTGGTTTTATCAGTAAGTTATGATTGGTTCTATGATGTGACTCTATAACATAAATAAACGCCACAACCAATGTACCAAGAGATTATTAAATCCTACATAGAACTTCTCATAACCGCCTGACAATGCCTCTGATCCTTTGACAAGAATACTTATATATAGGAAGTACCAGCGGCGTATCCACCATATTCTTGTCAAATTTTCATTGGTTTCATCAGTGAGTTATGATTGGTTCTATGATGTAACTCTAGAACATAAATAAACACAACAACCAATATTTGAGTCCACATTCTGATAGCATACATGTTTGAATGGTGACAGTTCCTCTCTCGTTTGTTATGATGGAGAGGTTAGTTTATGTAGAAATAGAACACAATCCAATTTCTTTAAATGGCGAGATGATATGAATGTAACACAAATTTCAACCAAGACAATACTAAATCCTACATGGAACTTCTCATAACCGCCTGATAATGCCTCTGATCCTTTGGCAAGAATACTTATATATAGGAAGTACCAGCGGAGTATCCACCATATTCTTGTCAAATTTTCGTTGGTTTTATCCGCAAGTTATGATTAGTTCTATGTGACTCTACAACAAACACAACAACCAAAACTTGAGTCTTAATTTTGATAGTATCCATGTTTGAATGATGACAACACCTCTCTCGTTTGTTGTGATGGAGAGGTTAGTCATTGTGGAAGTGAGACATAGCTCAACTTCTTTAAATGATGAAATTGAATACGCTGAAATGTATGATGAACAAACTTCGACCAAAACATACTAAATCCTACATGGAACCTCTCATAACCGCCTGATAATGCCTCCGATCCTCTGACAATAATACTTATATATAGGAAGTACCAGCGGCGTATCCACCATATTCTTGTCAAATTTTCATTGACTTTATCCGCAAGTTATGATTAGTTCTATGTGACTCTACAACAAACACAACAACCAAACTTGAGTCTTAATTCTGATAGTATCCATGTTTGAATGATGACAATACCTCTCTCGTTTGTTGTGATGGAGAGGTTAGTCATTGTGGAAGTGAGACATAGCTCAACTTCTTTAAATGATGAAATTGAAATACGCTGAAATGTATGATGAACAGACTTTGACCAAAACATACTAAATCCTACATGGAACCTCTCATAACCGCCTGATAATGCCTCCGATCCTCTGACAAGAATACTTATATATAGGAAGTACCAGCGGCGTATCCACCATATTCTTGTCAAATTTTCATTGACTTTATCCGCAAGTTATGATTAGTTCTATGTGACTCTACAACAAACACAACAACCAACACTTGAGTCTTAATTCTGATAGTATCCATGTTTGAATGATGACAATACCTCTCTCGTTTGTTGTGATGGAGAGGTTAGTCATTGTAGAAATGGAATACAATCCAATTTCTTTAAATGATAAGATGCCATAAATGCTAAATCAGTAAGTACAAAACAAACTTCAATCAAGACAATGCTAAATTCCACATGGAACTTCTCATAACCACCAGATAATGCCTCTGATCCTTTGGCAAGAATACTTATATATAGGAAGTACCAGCGGCGTATCCACCATATTCTTGTCAAATTTTCATTGGCTTTATCCTTAAGTTATGATTAGTTCTATGTGACTTTAAAACAAAAACAAACTGAAATAGTAATTCGCTTTAGGATCCTTGGATAAGATTCCAATTTATAACTGGGATATGGGAAAATGGAGATAACATAAAGAAAAACATAAAAACTAAGCGGCTGGAGTTGAATCTTCATTTTCGGTGAAGGGGACTAGTTGGGTGGTTTTGTTTGGGCCGTCATTATCTTCGACAGGCTTAGCGTTGATGTTGAAAACTCTTCCTCTTGCTGGTGGCCTAGTGATTGGGTTTTCTTGATTTACTTGGTTAACTGGGTTTGATTGAGCTTAAGCGTTTATGATGTTAACCAATCGAGGGCACGTGTTTCTAAAGTGGGTAGGGTCGCCACAATTGAAACAAGCTCGAACATATGGGAACATGGGGTATTGGGGTTGTTGATATGTTTGGATCATATTTTGAGTAGGGGGTGTGGTTTGGTTTTGAGAGGTGCGGGCAAACCTTGCTCAAATGACCATAGCGTCCACAATTCGCACATAGTCGACAAGGTAAGGTAGATGGATGGTGATAAAAACAGGTGTTACATCGAGGGTGAGGTCCAAGGTATGGTTTCTTATTTGGGTAAGTTGAGTTGGGTGCTACTTGAGTGATTGGGATAGCTTGGATTGGTATGGCTTGTGAAATTGGTTGATTACGTTGGGTAGTAGTGAAAAGTTGCCCGTCTCGTTTTCTCTTAGAAATGGGTTGAGAAGGGGATTCGGTTTGGGTGGAGTTTGAAGTTTCAGTCGATGCCTTATCCTTCTTCTTCTCCTCCTTGAAGTCTTTGTTCCGGATTCGGTTTTCGGTGAGCTCTGTAGCTAACTCCATTGCTGCTTCCAAAGTTGCAGGCGTGGTACTTATTACAGAGTCCTGAATATTTGACGGAAGACCTCGAATGTAGTGCTCGATCAAACGGTAGAGGGGAGTGAACAAGTTGGGAACCATTTGATTTAACTCAAGGAATCTTTTGTTGTATGTGGTGTGGTCTCCTCCCTTTTGCTTCAACGAATAAAACTCATCTTCTAATTTCTTGATTTCGCTCCTTGGGCAAAACCGTCTTGTCATGATTTCCTTCAACTCTTCCCAAGTCAAAGTCATAGCATCGTCAACACCTCGTTTGGCCTTCTCTGTATTCCACCAAGTAAGTGCTATTCCATATAAACGACCGGTAGCATATCGCACTTTGCGATCATCGGGGCAATCGCAATTTAGAAAAGTGTTCTCCATTTCTTCAAACCAATGGAGGAGAGCGGTGACACCTTCAGTCCCTTCGTATTTTGGAGGGTCGCATGATTTGAAATGGTTGTAGGTGCATTTAGTGGTATTTGGGGGAGGGTTGATAACATTTTGATCTTCTTGGTTGCAGGATTAGCGGTAAGGGCTTGTTGGACTTGAATTACAATGTTGGGTATTACGGCAGCCATTTGTTGAGCGATTAGGGCAGCCATGCGCTCGCGGGCTTTTCCTGCTCTCATCTTCCTACGGGCGAGGCTAGAAGACATCTACAAGGAATACATATTAAGAGTATGAGTTGGATGTTTTTGGGATCATGGGTCGTACTTAGGAATGAACATTCATAAAATAAATATAGAAAAATAAATCTACTACATCCATAGGATGTCTTGGGCTTTGCTCGTCATTGGGCCTTGCATGCCGCCATACTTCACCTTCTAATCATGTGGGCCCCCATGAATACCGGGTTTTTCATATGGTTCGCATGTGTTAGCCTGGTTACGTACATTAAAACCTGGAGAAAATCGAGAAATAAGTATATAACGTATGATATTCGGAATGTGTCCAGGTATGGACACGATGACACCTCAAAGTGGGGTTAGTTCGAACGACGTTTGGTGTGGCATGCTTTGGCCTAATAGGTCCTTCGTACTCTCATCGTTAGTCCCCAGGTAGGCAAACTGGTCCGTTATATTGGATTTATACGAATGCCAACCTAGACAGGACGTTCCGACTACCGGTACTTGTACTCTTCCAGTTACTACATGCCCGTCGCAGAACTTACTTTGGTGAGATTTGAAAATTTCGACAAAATCTTTGAATAACAAAAGTATGAAGATGATTTGAATATATGAACATTGAAATATGTATGATGAATGTGTATGTAAGTATGTATGTTTGACTGTAAGTATAAACAAATATGAAACAAATAAACATCATAAGTTTGTATGTAACCACCTAAACAATTAAAATTTAGGCAACTATAGTATAGGCTCTAAGGGTCTAATAACCTATCCTATATCCCTATAGTCATGGCTCTGATACCAATCTGTCACACCCCGACCCGCAGCGGAAAAGGTGATCGGGGCATGATTGGGTTATCATCAAAGCTCATGACATTTATTATAACGTTTCATATTCATTAATACAATTTAATGGGAAATTTACAATCATAATTACATCATGTCCTAAACAACATTCTAGACTTCATTGTTTTCTTCTAAGGCATTTCCTATGTTTTCCTTGCTTAATCCTGTTCACCTGTATCATGTGTAAAAATGGTTTTTGGATCAACAAAAAGTTGGCGAGTGAATCCTATGAAAAACATTTGAACAAGTTTATTGAATTGATTATAAAATAAAGTGCACAACCACACATGAGTAAAAATAGATATAAACTTATTCACCAATCATTTAATATCAAATAATACACACACGAACAATAATGGATTTGTTTTGAGGCACGCGTTGCTCAACTCGTCTCCCACGAGGAACTGATTGGCCTAATGAATGAATTGCATATAACTTGACAAAATGAAATACATATCTACAAACAGTATATACAATCTAAGTTTAGATCACAATATGGTATGGCACAAGTTTAAATAAACGAGTTAATTTTAGTGACACATGACACACCCCAAAACGTGTAATTAAAAAGGGGAGTTGTAAGATTCACTCACATTGGGTTCGTTCGGTTGATGATGTTGAATGTGCACGAAGTTGGTTTTAACCGCGAGTGAAACTAACCTAGATAATGGCATAATGGTTCGGTAAGTATGAGGATTTTATTAATCAATTTTAGTAGGATTGTTGGGTGTATTTTTGTGAGTTTAAGGCTATTTTCTAACCTTAAAAATGTTATTTTTAAGTATTTTTAATTGATTTTTAAATAAAATAAATAAATAAAAATAATAAAAAAATGTTGACTTTTTGACCGTTGACCTGTTGACCGTTGACTTGTTGACCGATTTTATTGTGAAATTGTGTGCGCCGGGTGAGGCTCGAACTCGAGACCTCCCGTTCGCGTGCACGCAGCTCTACCAACTGAGCTACGTGTCTAACCCGAAATATTTCTGTTTTTAATTATATTTATATACTAATTGAATTAATCCGAAAATCATTTATTTCAAAAACAATTTAAATGACTCGCTCGGTGCTCTCCACAGGTCTCTAACCCGGGACCTGTGGTTTAGGTTAACACACAGTCCACCGCTGGACTGTGTGTCTAACTTGTTAAATAATCTAATTTTTATTATACTTATATACAAACTAAATAATTTCGTTTCTGTCTTATATAAAAAGTTTGATAATTATCAGGACCGGTGCGGTAGTCCGGACTCGAACTCGTGACGTGTGATTAAACGTTCACACAGTCCACCACTGGACTGTGTGTCTATCTTGGTTATTATTCCGGTTTTTATTAAACTTAACATCTATTGCAGTGAATCCGGTTCGGTTAAAAAAAGGAACATTTTTATTAAGGCGAGTGTGCGTGGAACAAGAATCGAACTCGGGACGTAAGCATGTTTTATTTGCACACAGTCCACCGCTGGACTGTGTGTCTAACCCGAGATATATCTTGATTTTAATTAAACATATACAATACTGAACTTCGTCTTCTTCGTCAGACTTAACCAGAATCGGAGTCTGACTGGTTCATCGATTTTAATCAAGTTCTTTTAGTGTGTTGCGCTTAATTACAGGTGAGATTAATAAAAGAACAAGAGATTAAGTGTAAGGTATACCGAACAGTGGCTCCTCTGTTTCGCCGGCGAAGCTCCGATGTCAGCAGGTTATTCCGGCGACGGGTGTCTTGCGGCAGAGGGTCTTCAGGGAGTTTGAGATGAGTGTGGGTGGCTTCGGTATGAGCTCTGGGTGTTCAGTAAGGCTCAGAGGTGAAAGGCTCGGTTTTCCGGCGAGTTGCAAAAATTCTCCGGCGAGTGAATTTGCGTCGGGAAAGAGTGTGATTGTGAGCAAAAGCTAACAAAGGTTAGAGGGTGTATTTATAGGGCAGAACATTGACGAATTTGGTCCGTTTTCCGTCTTGATACGTCGGTTGATGATTTTCCGGCGGTTATAACTTGTGTCGCGTATTGGACATCAGTTATAACCGATGTTGATGTTAATGTTTACGTTAAGTCATAGATAACCGACGACGTTTGACGAAATCGTCGGATTTTCCGGCGTCAACGGATTTGGGCGCGTCAGTTGACTGGGTTTTGATTTCTGTTTCATTATTTGAATTAATTGTCCGGATATATTACTAAAAATACAAGTGGCGCAGTGGTTGAATGGTTGGAAGTTAAGGCGTTTGTTGATTCGCTGGCTGATCCGGGTTCGAATCCCGGCAGAAGCCTTTTATTTTTAAACCACTATTTTTAATACTTTTTCAAATATAAATTATATATTCCAATTTACTTATTAATTATGTATCGTTTAAAATTAATTTGGGCATTAAATACGCAACGAAATTTTTAACCGATTGTTCGGTTAATAAACGGAGCGGGTTTGGTAAATCCGATTTTTTACGGATGTTACATGAAGACACTCGTGATATAACGAGACGACTTCACTAAAATAGGTGTGAAATCCAAACCTTGATGGAAAATTTCCAACTCAAAACTCTTGTGGACCCTTACCAACGAATCGGAATTTGCTCTTCGTTTGGTAAGTACCAACCACACTTAGGGTACGAAATCGTCAAGTTAGGGGTGAAACCCGCACCTTGTCGATTAAGTCTCATTCCTTGATTTTCACTCTCGCGAAAGTCTCGATTTTCCGATCGGTTAGAGACGTGTAGTAACTGGAAGGGTAAAATGTCGTTAGTCGCTTCTCGATGAGAGCATTTTACCTATAGGCCAAAGCATGTTTCTCTAATTCGAAAAGATCTTCGATTCACTTTGGAATTGTCGACGATTCTCTACCCGAATCATTCCCATGTTTTATGAGCCTATTCTTTTTATGTGACTCAAATTTTATGTGTTTTGATACTTGTTACCTCGTTCATTTCAAACCGTTACACACTCGCACATTTATCGCAATAAAAAACAATACTAATCCTCGTGAACAAACTAAATTTATACTCTTTATTTGTATTCATACATGAGTATACATGTTATACTTGTTGAACTCATGCAAACTATGTGAACCATACTTGATGAACACATGCTTCTTATGTGAAACTTATGTGAATTTTATTAATACTCATGCATGCAAAACCTATTTTCTTTATAACAATCAAGTCTCATGCTTTTGTCTTGTTTACAACCTCTAGATGCCTCCTTTCCGTAACTCGTTGAACCGCCTCAAGAAGTCCAAGAAGACGGATTCCCAGAAGGAATCCAACAACAAGGACTCGATATCGAAGCAAGAACTGATTGGGCTCGTTTCGGAGCAAATGGCCGGGCAATTGGCTAAGATCATACCCGACATTGTTAGCCAAATACACACCATACACGCCGAAGCCACACCTAAATCATCCGCTGATTCCAAACCATCTTACCAATTCAAGCATTTCATGGCTTGTAAACCAGTGGAATTCACTGGCATGGACGGTGTTACCGCCATGATCAATTGTTTTGATTCAATGGAGCTTATCTTCCTTCAGGGCGGCTGCCCTGAGGAACTCCGAACCCTTAATGCCACCAGGGTCTTCCGCAAGAGAGCCCTCGAGTGGTGGACCACCGAACGAAACACGCGTGGAAACGAAGCAGCCCATGCGATGACTTGGGAAGAGCTTAAGGAGCTCATGAAGGAGCAATTCTGTCCTCCCCATGAGACCCAGAAACTTGAAAACGAGTTCTGGAATCTCATACAACAGGGGAGCGACGCTGAAGGATTGATTGCACGCTTTAAACAGTTAAGTATCATTTGCCCTGGGCAAGTCAATACTGTTCCCAAGTCAATCGCCAAGCTCATCCGTTGCCTCTCACCGGTGATCATGAACCATGTAGCCGCAGCCAACCCAAAAACCCTCGAGGAAGCCTATGCCATAACCCTCCAACTCAACCATAACTGCATCCTTCAGGGGGCCTACGACAAGGTCCCTACGAAGCATGCGCACCAAGCCATTGCCAACACCATCGAATCACCTACCCCTCCAGCCAAAAAGCCCCACAACAAGAACAGAAGCGGAAGGCTTCTTCTCAAAACATTGATGTCGTCACTCCGCCTACCCAAAACACCAACCAACCTGGACAAGGTTACATTGGCTCTCACCCCAAGTGTACCACTTGCAACTACCATCACCCTGTTGGCACCTCATGCCGAAAATGTGCCAACTGTAATAGGTTGGGACACCTCTCCAACTACTGTCGCCTACCCCAGAACCAGCAAACCCAAGCCCTTTTACCCAATCCTAACCCAAACCGCCAAACCCAAGCTACACCTGGTCGAACCTGCTACAATTGTGGCGATCCAAACCATTTCGCCAACGTTTGCCCGAAACGCACCAACAACCAACAACAAAACAAACCAAACCTGCGAAAGGAACGAGCTTCGTTCTCACCTCAGCTCAAGCCTAAAGTTCGAATGACGTCATCACTGGTACGTTCCTTGTGAACCATATCTATGCTACTTGTCTGTTTGATACTGGCGCGGATAGAAGTTTTGTATCCGTTGAATTTGAACCATTGCTTAAGTGCGAACGAACTAAAATGCCTAATCCTTTTGCTGTCGAAGTCGCTAATGGTAAGACCATCTCCGTTGACTCTGTTCTTTCTGGTTGCTCCCTAATCTTAAACGATCATAAGTTTTCCATCGACCTCATACCTATGCAAATGGGTAGCTTTGACGTCATAGTAGGCATGGACTGGCTTAAGCGAGTTCGCGCTGAAGTCGTTTGTTCTGAGAAATTCATTCGCTTCCCCTACCTCAAGGTGACTCTTTACACGTCTATGGTGAGAAACCTTCTAAGGTCTCAAGCTTATGTCGTGCATCAAAGCGAACAAGTACTTGCGTAAGGAGTACTTTGCCTTTCTCGCCCACATTGTGGAAAAGAAAGACAAAGGTCCTAGCATAAGTGATGTTCCTGTCGTTTGTGAGTTCCCTTCTGTTTTCCCCGAGGATCTCCCTGGTCCTCCGCCTCCTCGAGCTGTCGATTTTCGTATTGACCTCATTCCTGGCGCAACTCCTGTTGCGAAGGCTCCCTATCGTTTAGCACCCTTGGAGATGCAAGAGCTATCAAGCCAACTTCAAGAGCTTATTGATAAAGGCTTTATACGCCCTAGTACTTCCCCTTGGGGCGCTCCCGTGTTGTTCGTCAAGAAGAAAGATGGGTCTTTTCGGATGTGCATTGATTATCGTGAGCTCAATAAACTTACAGTAAAAAACGATACCCACTTCCTCGTATTGACGATCTCTTCGATCCCAAGGCGCGAAGTGCTTTTCAAAGGTTGACCTCCGTTCTGGCTATCATCAACTTCGGGTTTCCGAGGAAGATGTACCCAAAACCGCATTTCGCACACGTTATGGACACTACGAGTTCGCGGTCATGCCTTTTGGTTTGACCAACGCTCCTGCAGTGTTTATGGATCTCATGAACCGTGTGTGTAAGCCTTTTCTCGATCATTTCGTCATTGTATTCATTGACGATATCCTAATCTACTCCAAGACGAAAGAAGAACATGGACGACATTTGCGTCTTATTCTTCAGCTTTTGCAAACCGAACGTCTTTATGCCAAATTCTCCAAGTGTGAATTTTGGCTAAAAGAGGTTCAATTCTTAGGTCACACCGTCAATGAACTTGGTATTCATGTTGACCCTGCAAAGGTAGAAGCTGTGAAGAATTGGATTGCACCTAAGTCGCCCTCTGAAATTCGTTCGTTTCTTGGCCTAGCTGGGTATTATCACCGTTTCATCTCGAACTTCTCGAAGATTGTCGTTCCTTTGACTTCGTTGACTCAAAAAGATAAACCTTTTGTTTGGGGTCCCGAACAAGAAGAATCTTTCTAAATGCTCAAGGACATGCTTTGTAATGTTCCTATTCTCACTATCCCCGATGGGAACGACGATTTCGTCGTGTATTGCGATGCCTCTAACCAGGGTCTTGGTTGTGTTCTCATGCAACGGGACAAAGTAATCGCTTACGCGTCGAGACAACTCAAAATTCATGAGAAAAACTATACTACTCATGACCTTGAACTTGGTGCAGTTGTTTTTGCATTAAAGATTTGGCGACACTACCTTTCTGGTACAAAGTGTACGGTCTTTACCAACCATAAGAGCCTCCAACACATCTTTGATAAAAGGAACTCAACATGCGTCAACGTCGTTGGGTAGAATTGTTAAACGACTACGACTGCGATATCCGCTACCACCCTGGTAAGGCGAATGTCGTGGCCGATGCACTTAGTCGTAAGACTCATGTCAAGAGTGCTCGTTGCTACCAAATCGTGGGAAAACTCAATGAGTTGATTCGACAAGCACAATTTGCCGTCATTAACGAGGGTAACCTCGATAACGAGTTGAATTGTGGAATCGAAAACCCACTCGAAGCTAAGCCTGATGGTATTCTTTACTACCATAGTCGCATTTGGATTCCCGATCGTCTCAATCTTCGGACTACTTTGATGGACGAAGCTCACAAATCCCGATACTCCGTTCACCCTGGTGCTGATAAGATGTACCATGACTTGCGCGCATCCTATTGGTGGCCTGGAATGAAACGTGATATCGCTCTCTACGTCTCCAAATGCCTTACGTGTTCCAAAGTCAAGGCAAACATCAACGTCCCTCCAGTTTGCTCGAACAACCAGAAATTCCTGTCTGGAAATAGGAGAGCATAGCCATGGATTTCATCACGAAATTGCCTCGTACCTCGTCTGGTCACGACAGCATTTGGGTTATCATCGATCGTTTGACCAAATCCGCACATTCCTCGCCATTCGTGAAGATTACAAAGTCGAGAAACTGGCTCGTATCTACACGAGTGAAATCATTAGTCGTCACGGTACTCCTCTTGATATTATTTCCGATCATGATGCTCGTTTCACTTCTCGCCTTTGGCAAACTTTCCAATCCGCCCTTGGCACTCGTTTGAATCTTAGCACCACTTTTCATCCTCAATCTGACGGTCAGACCGAGCGTACTATTCGAACTCTAGAGGATATGCTTCGATAATGCGTAATCGATTTTGGCGGCAACTGGGATTTGCACTTACCCTTGGTAGAATTCTCGTACAACAACAGCTATCACGCAAGTATTCAAATGGCTCCATTTGAAGCACTGTATGGTCGCAAATGCCGTTCGCCTATTTGTTGGCATGAGATCGGAGACGTACAACTCACCGGTCCCGAACTTATACAAGAGACGACGGACAAGATCCTACAGATTCGTGACAACTTGCTCAAAGCTCGAAGCCGACAAAAGAGTTATGCTGATAGAAGACGCAAACCTTTGGAATTCGACATAGGTGACCACGTACTTCTCAAGGTTGCACCTTGGAAAGGTGTTGTTCGTTTTAGTAAGAAAGGCAAACTTGCTCCTCGCTATGTGGGTCCTTTCAAGATTCTCGAAAGGATAGGCACGATAGCGTATCGACTGGATCTACCTAAAACGCTCAGCAATGTTCATCCTGTGTTTCATGTTTCGAATTTGAAGAAGTGTCTAGCCGAAAGGGGACTTCAAGTTCCACTCGAAGATCTTCAGATCAACGATACTTTGCACTTTGTGGAGAAACCGGTCGAAATCATGGACCGAGGAACCAAGCAACTGAGGCGCAGTCGTATTCCTATTGTCAAGGTTCGATGGGAAGGTAAACGTGGCGCCGAATTCACTTGGGAACTTGAAAGTGATATGAAGACTAAGTATCCATATCTCTTCGTTACATCTTCCTAAATTGCTGGACGAAATTTCCTAAAGGAGGGGAGACTGTAACGCTCCGCATTTCTATACTTTCTATATTTGGAAACCTTGTATCGTACTTCTATTTTTAGTAAGCGTTGTATCTTGTATTCGTCTTTCGTTGTAAATGTTGTAAACCGAGACTTGGATTGTAATGAGAAACTCGTATGTTATCCTTATTATGTTAATCATAGTCCTGTTACACTTATACTTGTTCATACTTTAAACATGTAAACATATTCGTGGTACTCTCAATCGTAAATGTGTCATAACTTGCAAACATGGTATGTATGCGTAATCGAGACTTAAACGTGAAACTCGTGATCGTTAAACTAAATTCGCTACGAAAATATAAATACATAATCATTTATTAAGTTAATTAATTAAATTAATTAAGTAAATTGATTAATTAAATTAATTAATAAAATTAATTGTGTTATTTTACAAAAATTAAAATGCTAATTTTTTTTTGTAAATATATTAACATTTAGAATATAATGTTAATTTTTCTTTAAATAAGTCCAAGGTCTAAAGGGTAATTAATGAAATCTTGAACTATAGGGACCTTTCCTGCCAATTATGAAACTAAATTATAGAGTTTTTAAATAAAAAAAAAGAAATAATAATAAACAAACAAACCGGGATCCACGAGACTCGAACTCGGGATCCCCGGTTCAAACAAACAAGCGCCTAACCACTCCGCCACGCGCCCATATCTGGAATAAACCCGGACAACAAAGCTTTTAAGCTTTGTTTCCGGCTGAGCTGGGCGCGAACAAGGGGGCGGACAGCAGCGGGTTTTGGGCGGGATTGGGTTGGTTTTTGAGTTTTTTATCAATTTTTTTTTCACTTAATAACCCACTTAAACCCCACCTAACTAACCCTAATCCTTCCCCTATAAAACCCACCTTTAATCCAAGCACTTTTACACTTTAATCTCCCTCAAATCTCTCTCAAAACCTTCCAAATCAGCTGCAAAATTACAAGTTCGAGCATAATTACTCTTCTTCACTAAAGTGAGTGTAACTCACTCATTTCTTAACAAAATCCTTCCATTCTTTTTCCCACTTGCTTGGATTAACCTAAGGATCATTTCCATTGGTTTTCTATGGAAAACCAAGCTCTGGAATGACCAGAAAAAGGTTCCAAAGTGGACTGTTTTACTTTATGTTCTCATAAACTTGTTTAATCTCTTACTTTTCTCATTCATCCTAGTGTTCTTGAACTCCTAATCACATTTATGATTATGGGGACTAACCTAGGTTGTTAAACTTGTAAATAGGAGTGTTTAATCACTCCAAACTTTCTGTTTTTGAAGAGCATTGAGCTCACAAGTGATGCAAGTTCTTAAACTTGTTCATGTGTGTCCACCAAGGAAGCTTGGGCTATCCTAACTTGAGACCACACATCACTTGATGATTTTTCATCAAGATCCCAAGATAGTTCGCTATACTTAAAGTGTCACAACCCCACAAAGCCGTTTACGATTGTCCTCGTGTGCCCGTGGGTTGTTGAATACTTGGCTACTTGGTATCTAGATGACACCTTATCATTCTTGTCTTTACATTCTTGTATAGTATATAGTTCTTGTACCCTCCTTGTTACCAATGGTAACTTGTGTAGTGGTGAACATAATCCGAGGTTCAAAGTGGATGGTTTAACCTCCCACCTCATACTTGACATACATGACAGTAGAGGTTACAAAGTGGATGGTTCATCCTCCCACCTCCTACATGATTATAATGATATATATATAACTATATTATAATTCTAAAACCGAAACCTTGATAATGAACTTATAATCACCTATCAAGTTATTAAGTTTAACACTAAAGTATGTAATTCCTTGTCACCATTCTAATAGGCCCCGAACCTACGAAATCACACCCAACTCGTAAGAGTTACTATAGTGTCAAGAACGAGTGTTACATCTTAGTGAATACTTTCGTATCATAATACTTTATCAAACTTATTTTTAATTATGCTCGAATACTCCTAATCTCCCATTGAAACTCTATACTCATACGCCTCGTTTCCTCTTGTAGGATAATTCGGCGTCATCCTCGAACCAACGTCTTCACGGATTGTCAAGTGTAGAAAAGACTTAGCAAAACCGTGAGTACACTCGACCCACTTTGTTTATAACACTTTTCGGGTGTAACATGTTTCCATATACAAAATCACGAACACTTAAACTTTATAAAACACACAAACGATCCCATATACATGAAAGCTTGAATCTTATACTTGATGCTTGTCTTGGATATTCGTATTGCTATGCTTTAGTCATTAACTATTTTTAGCCTTCGTTTGACATGCTTAGCGCTATAGGAATTCACGCATCCACCTCCATCGTGTTATTCGTGAGGTCATGTTAAAACATCGTGATTGTGTTAAGGGTTTGATTATTAGTATTGCATGCCTTGATATTGCTCTTGTATAGATTTGGTTGCCATGTGGATTGTTTAAACTTATTCATATAGGTATGCTATGCCTAAACTTGTGTACTCGCCTTTGCTTTCGCATTGACATTATTTTAAAACATGTTACAGGTTGAAGGAGATGATGCTATGAAAACAATATAGCAAGGACTACATACACACAAATTAGACGTTAGGTTTAATGTCGATGTATCAATTTTGTTATGACTTTGCAAATGTTATGTTGTTCTTTTTTTTGTTACATTGATGTATTTGACAATTCTTATGAAATGAAATATGGTTTAATTAATTATTGTCACTTAATAATGTTGTGAGCAATGAGCAATCTCATTTTCGTCTCATCCCGATGTTTCCGCCATCGGTTGGTGTGTGACACTGATGATGTTGCTAACCTCTGATGGAGTAATACATCAGATGTTAGGCAAACACTGTTGGTGGTAGACAACCATCGCTGAGCATAACATCAGTGGTTATTGAGTCTGTGGTTAAATCAGTGGTTTTGCTATACAACTACTATTGGTGTTTTAGAAAGTAGCAATTCAGTTGGTCAAATAAGCTCAAATAAAGTCAAACTACTGATGAGCTAACATCTGATGGAATAAAGCCAAACCTCTAATGAGTTTGATAACCTCTGATAGAGTAATAACATCAGATTTTAGACAACCACTGACGATGTTGTTAACCTCTGATGGAGTAATAACATCAGATGTTAAGCAAACACTATTGGTGGTAGACAACCACTACTGAGTATAACATCAGTGGTTATTGAGTCTGTGGTTAAATCAGTGGTTTTGCTATACAACTACTGTTGGTGTGTTAGTAGTGGTTTGTCATCGGTGGTTTATGATTAGTGGTAGTTTGTGATCAATTGTTTATATTTCAAGGTGTTTTTATAACATTTTATATACCTCTGATGTCGTTGGTCGGTTGTACACCCTTTGGTCAAGTTCAACCGAAGTATTCAAAGTAACTCTATAGTTGTTCAGAGGTCCTAGTTCCGCAAGTCTTCGAAATGTATCGACATATGGGTTTGTAGAAAGAACGCGTGTCAAAATCTGAGCAATACGTCGATCAAGATTTGGCCATTGGAGTCTGAGATCTAACTTAGCATCAGGATCACAATAATATAACTGTAGGTACCTAGGGGTTCCATCCCTCGGAACTAATTGGTCGATTTTATGATATATTCCTCTATGTGCACGAAAAGTATATACACCGTCTCTCATATTGCTTGTATCATCCAACGTCACTCCCATTGAGGTAAAAGAAAAATAGGTGTTATAAGCATGAATGTTTTGCCTAAAAATATTCCAATTTCATCTTGCGATGTGAAAAGCCGGTGCAATTCCTCTAGAATTTCTGAATTTTCTAACACAGTTTTCCCACCCATACAACAAAAGGTATCAAATTCAAGTTGAAACCATTTTGCTCCACAATCAGGACATGCACCATGTTCTTTTAAAACACGGTGCTCTCTAGGTACACGATTGTAAACAAAGTTATATGGATCATCTTCTACATTCTCATCTTGGAAGGAAGGTTGATCAACTACTTCACAAAATTGAGGTAAAAGTGTATGCGGTTGAATTTGAACACCTAAAAAATCATTGTCTTAAGTAATGAAGGTTGTTAAAGATGTCAAGTTCGACAAAGAAATCATTATTAAATAAATAGAAACCTCGTGATGTTCTAGGCCACGACTTCATCAATTACAGAGGGGAATGTGCTTGACGGTTCTCATTTGTCATTTGGGTAAATTGAGTAATATTAGTTTCTAAACTTCTTAAGGGTGTGCTTTTTGTTGATCTATTACTCATTAAAGATATTTGGATGAAGAACTTCGGGAGACCTCACCACTCCCAAATTTCGAGACTTTGTTATTTTCTTTGCGTGCAACATAGTATCTTTTATTATACTCTTTTCGTTTTTCGGCTCTAGTAGATGCACTCGAGCTAGAAGCATGATTAAGATGCTTTGGTTGTCTGTTATTCATTGTAAATTGATAAAGTGTCAAATACCTTGCAAATTCAATAAAAGATAGTCATAATAGATGATGAAATAAAGTCAAACTACTGATGAGCCAACATCTGAAAGAATCCTTGCCAAACCTCTGATGAGTTTGTTAACCTCTGATAGAGTAATAACATCAGATGTTAGACAAACACTGATGATGTTGCTAACCTCTAATGGAGTAATAACATCAGATGTTAGGCAAACACTGTTGGTGGTAGCCAACACTGTTGGACAACCACTGCTGAGTAAAAACATCAGTGGTTAGTGAATCAGTGGTTTTGCTATACTACTGCTGTTAGTATGTTAGCCGTGGTTTGTCATCAGTGGCTTTGCTATAGAACATGATTAAAATTAAACAACAACAAATTTAAATTTAAACTAATACATAATTAAAACTAAAACAACTACAAAACTAATATTCAAACTAATTCGAGAAAAAAGAGTACATGGAAATAAAATTAAGTAACCCATAATAAAACATTAGATAAACCAAAGAATATATCATTATCATCATCATTGCAATGGAGGCAGCCATCATCAAAGTAGTTCTAAGGTTCCTAAACCATTTCTTCATCCAAGGTTGGTTCGTATTCCGCCCCAGGATCAGTTTCGTACCCTTCAGCACAACTAGTTAGTTCTTATGTTTGACTGGGTTTACGACATGAGGGCGGTTTGAAGGTGGAGGATGTTGTGGCAGTACAGGAGTGTTTTCCACCGGACGGTGATGCCCCTCCCCAATTCGTAGTCCACCCAGTTGTAGTTGAGCAAAGGTATAGTCATACGCCCAATTCAACTCTTCATCCATCAAAAAATGGATCATCATGTTGAGGATTTGTCACCTACAAAGGGTTTGTCATTGGCGGAGAGTTTGTCACCGGAGGGTTTGAAGGACGGTTTGAAACTGGAAAGTTTATATTGTGACGGGATGATTGTCCATGGTTTGAAGGTCCTTGTGGTTCAACTGGAATTGGATAACCACCACCCATAGCTCTCAGTTGATATGTGTTCGGAGTGGATTGTGAACTGAAAAATCAATTTTAAAGCAAATAAAAATATCTTGGTTATATATAAAGAAAAATTTAAAGATTTATAAATTAACTTTACATATTTAAATTTCTATATAAGTATTATTTCTAATTACACCTGCATAAAGATATTAATTACAAAACAAACCAATAAATAATAAACATTGTTATAGCTATGTTTATAGTAGTTAAAAGTTACAAGACAAACTAATAAAAGCGAGAAAGCTTACAACAATGTAAGACCCAGACGTAGAAAAGCTTACAACAATGCACTCTGGACTGTAATGTGGAGTGATGGTAGAGTCTTACAGATTTATAAAGCTCCAAGCATGCTTTACCACCCACCCAGTCACTGTTTTCTTTGCAGTTGTAAAATCAATTGTAAAAGCAAGACTGATAGGTTAAGTAGTAAAAAATCTAAAGGACAACAGTATAAAATGAAAAGATTCTGTGACTTAGGGAGTTGGTATTTGAAAAGGTTAGTATTTCACAGCTGTTAAAGTAAGCCTGGTACTCAGAAGAGTAACTGAGAATATGTCTTTAAGGTAGATTGTAACTAATTGTAACTAAAAGGTTTGGGGGCTCTATACATGACAGGCGTATGAAAAGTTGACTATAACATCAGTGGTTAGTGAGTCAATGGTCGAATCAGTGGTTTTGCATCAGTGGTTTCTGATTAGTGAGTCAGTGGTTTGCATCAGTGGTTATGAGTCAGTGGTTGATCAGTGGTTGAATCAGTGGTTTTGCATAAGTGGTTTCTGATCAGTGAGTTAGTGGTTTGCATCATTGGTTTGCATCAGTGATTAGTGACTATAACATCAGTGGTTAGTGAGTCAGTGGTTTGCATCAGTGGGCATTTATGCCAAGTTTGCTTAAATTCATAACAGTTGAGAGATTGTTTTCATTGTCATGCTTTCGTAATTATGATTACTTGCATATGACTCACAATCTCCCCCTCAGCCTCGTACAAAATGTAAGGAAGATAGTTAGATTCATAATCATGAACGTGATCAAATAGAACAGTACAGGCACAGATGATGCCAAAACTAAACATTACAAGAACTTTATTATGATTACTTGCTATACGCTAAACATTACAAGAACAATACATGGTTTCATAATTATGATTACTTGCTATACACTAAACATTACAAGAACAGATGATGACACAACTAAACTCTATTACTGATCTTTATTTCTCATCAATGATTCCCTTATTTGGCCTTTGAACTGAAGTTCAAAGTCCAGGGCAATCATGTGTTCTACATCCCTTTCAAGCTCAAGATTCAGCAAGTCTTGGAGATCAGCTACATCCAGACCGTATGCATCCTCCATCTTTATCCTTTGAACTCTGCCATCTGACCTGAGCAATGTCAATTCATGGTTGTCTTTGTTAGACTTTCATTTTAGAATTTTTGAGTCAGATGGTTTTCTTGGGAGTAGTGTTATTTTTGATGAGTTGGGTGAGGTTGGTCTGCGTACAAGTGTGGATACTAAGGCTAAGCTTGTCACTTGCAACATTTGTGTAAAACAAAATTTGGTTCTTTATTCCATCTTTTCTCAACTCCTCATGCATCCTTTGATCTTCTTCTTCTACATGCTTTTGCCTCTTTGCTTGATTCAAGGCAATGGTGGATAAGCTGGTGGTTGAAGTTAATCTTTTAGGAGCAAGGTTCTGTTTAAGAGCGGAGATTGTTTGCTCATAGATTGGCTTTCTTGGAATAGAAGGATCTTTTTTTCTTAATTCTTCCAACCTTATGTAGGTATCTACCACTTTAGATTCTGACCATGTAGCAACCTTCCTTGTTATTCCATATAAAGCATCAACAAGCTCGGCTCTCATTCTTTTAATTTTGAGAGCACGGTCTTGGCTTTCAATTTTAGCCTTTTTTCCAAACAGGAGGAGTAGGCATCTTTGAAGGATATTTGAGCATAGAATGAATTCTTTCAATTTCTTCTTTAAGCTCATTAGCCGACCAGCCTTTAAATTGTACCCTTGTTGCTTTGTAAGGCTTATACTTCATGACATGATCAAG
Organism: Scalesia atractyloides; assembly: GCA_947069175.1. Taxonomy (NCBI): domain Eukaryota; kingdom Viridiplantae; phylum Streptophyta; class Magnoliopsida; order Asterales; family Asteraceae; genus Scalesia; species Scalesia atractyloides. The sequence continues at coordinate 66,256,854 of CAMTDV010000020.1, read as the reverse complement.
ATAATCTTCTTTCAGTTCTGGATCATCAGTTGTTGGCTGTTCAGACATAGACTTACTCAGCTCCTTAGCAAATTCTTCAATTCTTCTGACTTTGGTCAGTTGGTATTGCAAGGAGACTTGTAAAGCCCTATCATCTTTATCTTTTGAATTTTCCTTTGCAATGTATTCAGCCTGTTTAGCTTTCAGCTTAATATATTCATCCAAGTTCCTAGGCTTTCTATACCCCGTCAAGTAAGGAAATTCTCTTTTTGTTTGATCTTCTATTTTGTAGAAAACTTCAATCTCACCTTTAACTACAAAAATTTCCAATGGGTATAATGCACCCATAGGAAGGAATCAGGAGGATAGGTACATGATTGGAACAGGGGAAATGGATTTTAATGAAAAAAGAGGTGATGAGGATGGTTGTGATATGGATTGTAATGAGGTAGGAAGTGGTGATTGGTTGTCTTCATCATCATCAACAACAAAAGTTTTTCTTTTGCATTGGAATTTAATTTTGGGAGAAGGTGGATGTGTGGGAATTCGGGATGGTGTGGGCAGTGGTTCAGTTGTGGTTGGAAAGGTGATCAAGGTAGAGGTTTGAACAACATCTGCTGGAGCAACTGTTGTTCCAGCATCTGTGCACACATCTGCTTCGGAGACGGGACATTGTCAGTGCTGTAACATTTGCTGACATTCTACTGTTGGGTAGTAGTGACAGAGGATACATTTGTAGTAGCTGTAACAATGGTTGTATGAGAGATGGGAGTTTGTTGTCTTGCTTTTCTAGCAGACCTTTTTGCCTTGAAATTCCAACATCTTCCTTTTCCATTTGCTTAGCATTTTCTTCTTTTATGAGTCTCAAAGCTTTTTCTTCGAGTGTATCTTGTCTTTGCTGCTTTTCATTTGCAATCCTTTCAACTTCTCTGTTTAATGATTCATCAATTTCTTTACCAAAATTGCTTCGGATGCTTCAGCAGTTGTTGTAGTTGCTGGCTGTTGTTGCACCTGAGGTTTGACTTTTGAGTCAAGCTGCAACTTTCGCATTGAATCTTTCTCCCCTTTTTTAGCATCATCTTCATTGTCATCTTGAAGAATGATCACCGGGGCAGAGCCAATAGTTTTGAGCAGATGGTCTTTGATGGCTTTGATGTCAGCTTGTGTATCTTTATAGCGAGCCTCGACCATATTTCGGATCAGTTTCATATGGGTTTAATGCTGAATATTGGCCAGTTGTCTCTGAGCAAGGATGCTTGGTTGAACAACCTTCCATCGCTCATCAACATTTTGTGTGGGAGATGGTTGAGGTTGGGAGTTTTGTAGGACCTACTTCATCATGGTTTTGAGGTCATCTATCGATGATTCCATGGAAGACATCCTCTCCGTCAATTCTTTATACCTTAATTCATCACCTAATCTAATAGGATCATCTGAAAGCCTACCAGAGGTAGTTGTATTTGGATCTTCTACTGGAGTAAACTCCATAGTATCAGACCCAAATGGCCCTTGTTCTTGGTTCTTGGGACTTCTAACTGGCTTAGAGAATACAACTGTAGCCTCAGCAGTTGTTGCCATCAAGGAAGTCTTAATTATGTAACCACTGTCCAATTGAGCCACTGCTGTAGCAGTAGTTGTAGTAGTTGCTTCACTTGACCTACCACCAAGAGTTACATGCACTTGGGGTGTAACCTCCTCAATTGCCTATGGGCTAGCAGATAGAGTTGTCTCAGACTCAGTCACATGTGGAGGTTGACTCTCTTTAATGGGTGAGTGAGAAGGACTGTGAGTGTCTGAGTTTTATCTATTGCCTCAAGCAAAGGTATAAATGTGGGTGGAATTGGAGTAGTGGGTATGGGAGTAGAAGGAGATAGCCCTGGGAGAGGAGCTGGAGAACAAATGCTTAAGTGAAACATCTGCCTCATAACGTGGTGTCCATGTGCTTACAACTTGTTCCTTTTGTGAGGAAACAAGAGGAGCTTGTGATGGTGCAGATCTTTGAACCATCTGCTGTGAGGAAGTAGCAACAGTGGTTGTAAGGGACTTTTGTGATGTCACAGGTAAGACATCTGGGATCTCATATTCTAGAGCTACCTTTTTGGGGTGTTTGGTAGGCTTGTTGGATTTAGTTGGTTTCTTTTTGGGTTTAACTGGTGGGGGTTGCACAACACTAGTTGTAGTGATGTGGTCACCAGGAGCAGTGGGCTCAGCAACAGAGGAAGGAGCAGCGGTTGTAGAAGTTGTAAAAATCTGCTTAGTCTCTGTTGCTTTAGTTTTTAACACCTTAGGTTTTTTAGTTGAGAGTCTAGTAAAAGTTTCATGTTTGAGGCTTCCAACTTCACAGGTGACACCTTGTTTAAAATCAGACTTAGAAACTTGTTTTTGTAAAATAGAAACCCAACAACCTAGGGTGTATCAAAAATGTTTTACCCTTTTTAAGATTGTTAAAATTAGCAACCAGATCATAAAACAATACACGAGAAAAGTTAAATTTTGATTTGGTTAAAATAGCATAACCCAGGTATTGAATATTCAAAGATATTTCATTGAAACCGGTTGTTTTGCTGATAGGCATAGTAAAAAAGTGTGAAAAAGAATTTCATGTCAGCGGGAATTCTGGTTTGAAAATGGTAATACCTGAAAGCTGACCTTCATATCCACACTCTATGAATTCTGCATGTAAATCTTTCTTTGAGAAAGATGTGGGGTCATCAAGGTCATTAAGACCGAAAATGTGGAGATAGTAGAAGGAGATATTTGGACCAGTGACTGTCCAATCTTTGATGTGATGGTAAAGGGCTTTTTATTCTGAATTTGCAGTTCACCGTTTGCCCAAAACTGGCGGAGGGTTTCGATGTAGATGGGGGTTTTGGCAAGTAACACATCTTTGTATGAGGATGTTTGTAGAACATCGATCATGGAGTAAAACGCAGTATTATTATTGGTTTTGTCGAATATTGGAAGTTAGTTATGGGAGTTTTGAGAATGAGATTCATGGTGAAGAAGTGAGTGATTAGGGTTTTGAAAAGAAAGAGAGTAAAGGAGAAATTTATGGGAGATTTTTGTTTTTGAAATTGAAACAGCAAATGGAAACTCTGTTTGGATGAAACAGGGTTTATAAAGGGAAAAGTGAATGCTGACGTGGCAACGGTTTCCAAAAGATCTGATGGCTATTATTTGTGCACATGTAAACTCTGTTGAGTAATGGATGACAGTTGTGTTGGTAACCTCTGCTAGAGACCGAAGTGGTTCTGAACAGAGGATATGAGAAATTGGGAACACTGGTTTCACCAACAGTGGATTGGGAAAAAACAGTTGTTTCACCAACAGTGGAAGTAGAAACAGAGGATACACTTTCAGCAACGGATAGATTTTCATGGAGTAATAACATCAGATGTTAGGCAAACACTATTGATGGTAGACAACCACTGCTGGACAACCACTGTTGAGTATAACATCAGTGGTTAGTGAGTCAGTGGTTGAATCAGTGGTTTTGTTATACAACTATTGTTGGTGTGTAAGCAGTGGTTTGTCATCAGTGGATAGGATTACAAGGACTGATACTTATTTTCTTATAAGTTTGGGGGGAATTTATGTCAAGTTTGCATTTATGTCAGTGGATAAGATTACAAGGACTGATACTTATTGTCTTAAGTAATTAAGGTTGTTAAAGACAGGTGTAAGAAAAGTTGACTATATTGACAATGGTTCAAATGACACGTGTTAGAAAAGTTGACTATATTGAGAATGGTTCAAATGAAGTTAGATTCTAACTACGGATTATTATTTGTATATTGTTAGGATCTGAGTTTGAAACTGTTTATCAAAGTTCTAAAATGGTAAATGAAAGAAAATAAATCAAATGAACTTGCATCCTTTGTTTGTCTTCAGCAGAGCTTTGCCTTGACAGACCTTTAGCTTTGATCTCCAGCAGAGCTTTGTTTTGGCAGACCTTTTAGCTTTAGTCTTTAGCAGAGCTTTGTCTTCAACAAAATATAGCTATGGCAGACCTTGGACATTTAGTCTTCAGCAGACCTTGACTTGGGCAGATGTTACATTATTGTTTGGATCAGAGGTTGTAGTATATTTTGGCTTTCTATCATATGGTCTTTTGTAGGGTTCAATTCCAACATACTTTTATTAATTTTTTTAGCTATTAGTTTATCAATCTTTCCATCATCAATCATAAATACATAATACTTTAAGCATAATTTATTAATCGATACAAATATGAAATGCAATATGCTGAACATTATAAATTTGCTAACAAAATTACAACGATAAACATTAATCGATAAAAAATAAACATTATAAATTTGTAACAATAATTACAACGATTTGTTTCTGAGGATCTCTCATGATAATGTTTTATAATTTTTCTTTGCTTTGTAGGAGGAAGATGGTGCTTTCTTCATAGCATGAAACTTTCTCAGCTAACTTCCCTTCATCAAGAAAACACATGTTTCATCCATGAGGGATGGGTAACACTGAAACTTTCTTTGCCTTGTAAGGGGAAGATGGGTGCTTCTCTCCACAGGGCGTACAAAACACAGGTTATGTGCAGCAGCCAGCCATATTTAACATATAAAGTTTTTATAGTTAAATAAGGTGGGTTGGCGCCAATAATCTGTGTTTTGTAAGCATGTGGAGAGAAGCACCTATCTTCACCCTAAAAAGCAAAGAAAACATATCACGCAATTTAAACCTTCTTTCAATTTCTCTTCATCATAATCAGACGTGCTAGACTCAGTTGCTGATCTAATCTGAAAAGAGTATACTACCATTTTTAGAAATGGTTATTAACTAAAATAAAAGGTGGCATGTGTGAGTGATGTAACACCATGTAGAATTTTACCTTATTGTGATGAACATAGCTATCGCAAACCAGAGCCTTGACCTGGACCTGAACATCATTAGGGCCTAGACTGTTTAGAAAAAATAAAAAATAAGAACTTGGTGTAAATAACTTATTAGATGTGGTGAATTTTGTATAAGTAGAAACCTAAAAAAGGACGATGGTAAGGTTGAATTTAAAGGTTCTTAAACCAACCCGTAGTGTTGTCTCTTTCACCTGCTCATTTTCACTGTATTCACATTTTCAGAAAACAAAATATATACTCTCTCCGTAGATCCATTCACAAAAATTAAAAAAACAAAACCAACACAAATATGAAAGTATTATAACAGATCTGACAAAGATGTTTAAAAAACTTACAAGATATAAAATTTAACAAAAAAAAAACGATAGATAACATAAAAAACGGTACCAATCTGGCCCCCAACCACAGATCTGGCATCATGTTCTATCTTCCACCTGTTCATCGGCCGTGTTCTCTCTTTCACCTATTCATCGGTCTTCATTTTCAATTGTATTAACATTTCCTCCCTTGAGAGAGAAAAAAAGACTCAGAGTTGAGCTTAGAAATCAACAAAAACGTAAGACGCTAACAAAATCAACAAAAACGTAACAACGGATGCAAGTATCTATTACTGGTCGGTGTCAGATCAAGCACCTGAACAATAATTTCTAGAACATCAACGATTTTGAGAGAAGATGCCATAAACCCTAAATCTACAAAATCGCCTAGAGAGAGAAATGGAGAGAGAAAAGGATGGGTTATTGGATTGTGTAATGAGATTGAAAAGTGTGCGGCTAGGATGAGCAGGATAAATGAAATACGGGCCGCCCAAGGGTATTATTAGAAAGTTAATTTAGTTTTGATATTCATGTGCTTTAAACACTTGTACATAATGCATTAAAGGTATTTTAAGGGAAATAACAAATTACCTTAAGTAGTCTCTTGGATATGCTTATTAATATAGTATAGATATAAATATATTTTGAAAGAATTTATGCTAGTGAGGTTTCAAATGAGAATAAATTATTGAAAGAATAAAAAAAAAGAAATTTCAATCAATAAGAATGTATCATTTTACTTCATTTAATTTTTGTATTTTTTATAAGTATAAAGGTATATTGGTAAACCTAGATAGATCATTAATGTAGTCTTCCTTTTTAATAACTAACTGAATTAAATTTGTAACTTATTTTCAAAAAATTATATTTTTTCAAAAAAGAAAAAAATAATTAAAAAGTGTAGTATAAATTATCAGGTGTGTAGGATGAATTATAAGTTGTGTAGGATAAATTTTTAAATGTGTAGCATAAATTTTGATGTGTTTAGACAAAAACTTTAGTGTGGAGGATCATAGTATTTATGATTAATTAGTCAAAAATAATAATAAATGAGATGAGAGAAAAACGATTTAATATTTTACAATTGTATCATTTGTTCTTTTTTCTTCTCAATTTAATTTCTTCTCAAATGAACCTTATATATATAATATATATATATATATATTTTATATAGGCTTGGTTCAAATGAGAACAACCACGTGTTAGAACCGTGAGAACTTTTTGTTCCCACGCGAGTTGGGCCAATTTTTTTTTTGCACAAACGTAGATGAAAATATCATAAACACATCTGTAAAAAAAGTAAAAAAAAAATTGTCGAGTCAGTAGTTTTGACTGAACCAAGTTTTTTTACGTGCTGGTGTAAATTTTATAAGAAGATAAATATTTTTTACGCCTCATGTAAATGTGGGTATGTGACGTTTTTTAATATTTTTTTTAAAACAATTGGTTTTTTATGACTTTTGAGAAGAAGAAAAAACTTTCGGAAAAACCTTGAGTGACTATTTTCACGATTCTACACTCAGTGGTTCATCTGTATATATGTAATAGTATGTAACTGATTTAACCAAACTTAATTTAATTGTATAATTGGTATAATAGTATGGAGAAATATTTTTCCGCTAAAAAAGAAAATTCAGCATTAATTTATATGAATATGAAACATCTATTACCCCAACAAAATCATCTATAATACCATTTTAGAAAGGCAACCCCTTATCTTTAGTGTATAAGCAAATTTAAAAGCCAATTTAACCAAGTGTTACCCATTAATAATCATAGTTCTTATTTAAGTTAATGTTTCAAAATCCTAACCCGTGATACTAATCGAAGTGAAATATGTGATGTTTGTTAATTTGGTTCAATTCAAACCCAATGGTTCGGTTAGTTGTTCGTTAATGTCGTTCAAACTCAATGGTTGTTAGTTGGTTCAGTTTCAAACTCCAATGGTTCGGTTTCAGTCATAAAAAACCGTCAATACGGTTTGGCTTATTATTTAGCTTAAAAACCATCAAAAGCGAACTGTAAAAACACCCTGCTCATGAACAAGGATGTAGACTTCTCTCATCCTCTCTCCTCCACGTTGCCACTTTTCTGCAATCTCGTTCCACGTCTGTGTACAAATGCAAATGGGGAGGGCACAGGATGGGGCTAGCGGGAAGAAAAACATGGTGAGGTGGAGCTGACGTGTTATTCTAAAGCAATGATTGGCCCAACACCCCAACCGGCTCAATAGTTAAAAGACCTACAACTCCAGTCTCAAAACTCACGTCCCGCTCTTTTCCTCACTCGCCAAACCCTCAACAATTTCAAAACTCTCTCGAAGCATCAAGATGTTGGAAGAAGAAATCGAGAAGCTTCGAGGAGTTGTTAGAGATTGCGTTAGCAAGCATCTCTACTCGTCGGCGATCTTCTTCGCCGATAAGGTCGCCGCCTTCACTTCCGATCCGGCCGATATCTACATGCAAGCACAAGCCCTATTTCTCGGTCGCCACTACCGCCGTGCTTTCCACCTGCTAAACGCATCTCAGATAGTTCTACGTGATCTTCGCTTCCGTTATTTGGCAGCTAAATGCCTTGTCATTTCATCTTCTTGCCCTAATTTATGCTCTTTGCTGTTTGGTTAACTAGGAAATGAAATGTTTAAATATTTTGTGCATTTTGCTAGAATTTGTAGCTTAGGTATGTTTCTAAATGATATGAAGTTGTTTTTGATGAGGTAGGTGTAGCTGCTAAGTATTATTGATAATTTATTTTAATGGTCTGCTTCCGTGATTTTCCGTTTGGTTATCTTGCTGTGAAGTGCCTCGTTAGTCTCATCTCGTTGCCCTAATTTATGTTTTGTTGCTGTTTGGTTATAGTTTGTTTAAATAGGAAATGAAATTTTGAAATGCTTTGTGCATTATACTAGAATTTGTTATGTTTTTGGCCTAGGAGTGTTTTCTAATTGTTTTTAGATGATATTAAGTTGTTTTGTCTTGATTTGCTTTTTAATTCATTGTTTTTGATGAGGTAGGTTTAGGTTTTAAGTATTATTGATAGTTTATATCAATGTGCCTGCTTCCGTGATCTTCGGTTTGGTTATCTCGCCATTAAATGCCTCGCTGGTCTCATCTCGTTGCCTTAATTTATGTTTTTTGGCTGTTTGGTTATGGTTTGTTGAAATAGGAAAATTAAGTTTTGAATGTTTCATGCATTTTACTAGAGTTCTTTATGTTTTCGGTGTAGGAGTGTGCTTTAATTGTTTTAGATGATGTTAAGTTGTTATGTTTTGATTTGCTTCTTAATTTTTTGTTTTTGAATTAGTAGGTTTTTAAGTATTATTGATAGTTTGTTTCAATGTGCCTGCTAAATGAATCTTAAATTGTCTTCCATGATTTTTGGTTCTGTTATCTCGCCGCCAATTGTCTCGCCGGTTTCATCTTCTTGCCTTAATTATTAACTGTTGCGGTTTGGTTTTAGTTTTTCAGTTAGGAAATGAAATTTTGAAATGTTTTTGCATCTCACTAGTTTGTTCAATTACGTAATGAAATTTTGATAGTTATCTGCAATGTGTCTGCTCAGGAAGAACTAAAGGAGTGGGATCAGTGTTTGCAAATGCTTGGAGAAGCTAATGAGGATGAGCATGGGAATTTTAGGAATGCTAAGGATTCTGATGTCATGTACTTGGATAAAGATACCGAAGATCGTGAAATTAATGTGAGATGTCCTTTTGTAGTTTACTCTGTTTTTATTGTCATATCTTTCTGTTTTATTCGGTTTGGGAAGCGATTTAATGTTATTAGATAATGTAGGATACATTTTACTTATTACACACTTCAAAGGGGACCGAATCGAGGAACGAATAATATTATGTTTGTTGCAATTGTTTGATTATATTATATAATTCTTTTTCAGCAGAAAAGGTTACATTCTTTTTATGATCTTTTTATCAACAAAAAAACCTCCAACGCTTAAGTATCTTCTATCTACATTTTTTTTCTTCCAATCATCTCTTCTTGTTCAGAAAATGATATTGATAGCTTCACATTTTCTTCCAATCATTTTTATTTTTTGCTACAGATATCATCAGCAATATGTTTTCTTAGAGGCAAGGCATATGAAGCTCTGGAGAATCGTTCTCAGGCGCGAAAGTGGTTAGTTTCAAATGTTTGCAATGTGGGTGTATGTTTAATACTAAATATCACAGTTATCTTTTTAACATGGATTTAGTTATAGGTCAATAGTTCACTTACTGAGAATACAGTTAGAGAAATCTATGCTCTTGCTTCCCTTTTGTTAGTTCCACCTTCTCTAATTATAATTATTGTTCTTAAATATTTAGCTGTACATCATAGTACATCATATCAGAATATATATTATGGTGATATTGGCCGATATATCACCGATATTTCCCGATATCAGTACCTTTCTTCTTAGTTCTACCATTCGTCTTTCTTCTTATTGCTGCTATTAGTGTTTTAAGTCTTAATTGTTAATGTTTAAGGTCTTTATCACTTCCTACTTGCTACAATTTTTAGTGTTTTGCAAGTTGCAAAAGCTTACCTTGTTAATGGTAGGAGAGTATACTGACTTGTTAGTATTAAATTGCTATATAAAAATTCTGCATGATATTAACATTACCGATATCCCACCGGGATAACCTATATCTCAAATATCGGTCCTTGGCCGATATCCAATTTTTACCGCATTAACTGCATAGTCTTTTAGAGTGTAATAATCTCATTTACAGTATATTATCTACTTATGGTTTTTTAGGTACACGGCTGCAATCAGAGCTGATCCTTTATGCTATGGAGGTATACACAATGATGTGCAGTTGCAACCATTTGTAATTGTTTGCACTTGTTCTTCATCTATTGCTTGTTTTATTATTACATTTCCCATCATTGTAATAATTTATTTCTTTGTGCATCCTATTTTGTTTCAGGCTCTGGAATGTCTTATTGAGAATCACATGTTAACATGCGAAGAAGGTAGTTCATCTGCACTCAATCTCAGATTATGTATGTATTTTTAAAATTTGTTTGTATCTGCCTAGAAAAGATTTTTTTGCATTTGTACATCCATTATATTGTTTTGCATTAAAAGATTGTTTAGATCACAGTGGTCACCATGTCATTGTTTGATCTGTTATTCAATTTCAGAGAAAAGTCTTCTTTCATCCCTGCAGTTTGCTCCAGAAGATGGCTGGCTTTCTTCATTCTATTCATGTTTAATAAAAAAGGTAAATGTATATTCAGATCACTTGTTTGATGTTCTATGTCACTTCTGTGATTTCACTCAGTTGCTTTTTTTTCGTGTCCAGTACGACAAAGCAGTTGTTATAGAAGAGAAGTTTAACAAGCTTGAGAATGAAGATATTAGCACAAAACCATCAAACGAGTCTACGATTTGTACACTAAAAAACAACACAGATCTTTTGGCTTGCAAGGCTGAATACTATCATCAATGCGTGAATATCAGAAATGCTTTGAATTGACTTCACTGTAAGTCGGTCACTATCTGACAGAAGATTTGAATAAAAGTAAATTATTCTCGATATTTTAATACAACTGCGGATAAATGTTCAGATTGCTCGAAAGGATCCATTCCATCTTAAAAGTACGATAGTTCATATAGCAGCAGCCATGGAACTTGGACGTTCAAATGAGCTTTATCTTATGGCTCGCAACTTAGTCAAGGACTATCCTCAAAAGTAAGGAAACATTTTGATGCTTATTTTATTTTATATTTTTTTACAAGTTCTTCTTTATAAAATTTCACAAATTTTTGCTTTTCTGTTTTAAATGCTATTAACTAGCGGGATTACAAAATTATTAAACACAGTCACGTATTCGGCTTAAAAAAGATAATAAACGCTAGTTAGCGGAGGAAAATCAAATTAAATAAAACTAAATGAGATAAACCGTATATTTATACAACGTATAAGGAGTGACATTGGAACTTAAAAAAACTTAATATAATATAAAAATTTGATGCTACTATTCATCAAAAGTTCCAATTCATAGATATAAATATAAAAATCATATTATATGTTTTCTTTAAGGGCAATATCATGGTTTGCTGTTGGTTGCTACTACTATTGTATCAAGAAGTATGATCAGTCACGGCGTTATTTCAGGTAATATACAGCTGTTATCAGATTATTTCTGATATTTCTTTAACCAAATGATCTGTAGTGAATTTAAAATTACCGACACATGTTGTTTTTGTATTGACAGCAAGGCCACTGGCTTAGATGGAACATTTGCTCCTGGTTGGATAGGTTCGGGATGCTTATGCAGCCAAAGAAGAAGGTGACCAAGCTATGTCAGGTTATCGTACTGCACGTTTATTTCCTGGGTAATGATGCTTTTTATCTTGATTGTATCTTCTCTGTGAAACGCTTATCTTGCTTGTGAGTTTTTCTTCACACTACTTGCAGTTATAGCGGTCTAAAATCAAATAGCGGTCAAGGGCCGATATTTGAGATATAGGTTACCGCAGTAGGATATCGGTGATTTTATATCATGCATAATCTATATATACATATATAAAACTTGATATATAATATTAATAATTTAATATTAATAGTAATATCAAAAGCCAAAACTGAAAAGTGCCAATATTTAAAACATGATCTAATCGTAAGCCATGAAATCATCCTCTGAGTCCACATAAACCAAGGCATCCAAAGTAACGGTCAGTATCAGTCAATTGCGGTCAATAGCGGTTTCCGCTATTCTTGACCGCTATTTTGGAAGAGCCAGATAACCGCTATTGACTGCTTAGCTTGCAATTTTATTTGTTTACAATAAAACCATGCGATGCAGGGAACTTCTTTAGATTTTTAAACGATCTCGATGTATAGAAATGTGTTCATCCTTTACGGTGCGGGCCATTAAACCATGAAATTCTTATTTTAGTTATTGCCTTTGAAGCCTTGAGTCACGCCATTACATGTAAGTTTGTATTTTTTTTTTCTAAAAGACTAAATATGTTCTTTTTGTGACAGGTGTCACTTACCTACTCTGTATATTGGGATGGAGTACATGCGGACTCACAGCTTCAAACTTGCTGATCAGGTTCTTAACGTCAACTTTGTCCTCTAACGGCTTTACCTTTTCTCACTTCACCTTGATATTTCTGAAGTGTTAAATTCATTCCAACATGTAACAATAAATTCTAAACAAAGTTTCGATGGGATTGATCTTTATTTCATTTTTTATTTGGTATCTGTTACAGTTTTTCATGCAGGCGAAGGCCATATGCCCTTCGGATCCACTTGTATACAATGAACTTGGAGTCGTTGCTTATAATATGAAAGAGTGAGAATGTTTCCATAGTTCTTTATCAAGTGAAATGCCATTTTCTTCGTCCCTGAGGTTTAGCTAGTTTTGCAACTTTCGTCCAAAGGTTTGTTTTTTCGCATTTGGATCCAAAAGGTTTGAAATCTTGTCATTTTAATCCGGCTCGTTAACTCCATCCTTTTTTCTCCGCTAAGTTAGGGGTATTTCTCTTTTTTGTTAACTTAAATGGCAATTCGTTTTTTTTTTCACTTTATGTACAAGCATTTAAATTACCCATACTAAATAAAAAACAAAAATAATAAATGTATGCACACACTATCTTGTTTCTGTACAAAAAAGACAAAGATACCCCTGACTTAAAGGAGAGAATGGATGGAGTTAACGAGCCGAATGAAAAGGGCAAGATTTCAAACCTTTTGGATCTAGATGCAGAAAACAAAACCTTTAAACGAAAGTCACAAAACTGGCCAAACATCAGGGACGAAAATGACATTTTACTCTTCTTTATTTTAATCTTTATTACTGGTATGGATATTTTTCTAAAATAAATGTGAAATATTTTAGGTATAGTAAAGCAGTATGGTGGTTTGAAAAGACTTTGTTTCACATACCGTCACCATTAAGTGAGATGTGGGAATCAACAGTGGTTAATCTTGCTCATGCCTTAAGAAAATTGAAGTATGTCTACTTTTTTTTTATTTTCTAAACTCGTGATTCAATGGTCTATGACTGTTTTAAACATACTTTTGTCCTATTTTTTTTAACTCTGCATCAGGAGGTACAGTGAAGCTATCATATATTACGAAAAGGCCCTTGCACTATCAACGAGAAGCTTAAGCACATATGCTGGTTTAGCATACACATATCACCTGCAGGTAACATCGCTCTTTTACATTGTCACTAGAGGCAGTGTTTTCAACCCACTGTTATACAAAGGAGTCCATTTGGGTTATGCTTTATATCTAGTATTCTCTTTATCTAAAATAATTAGAGATTGTTATTGTAAGAAACTAAGAATATAGTTATGTAATCATATGCAGCAGATACAATTCTTAGTCTTAATAATATAAAAGAAGAATAGAGAAGTTTGTGGGTCCGCCTGAAGCGACTCAAGCTGTACTTAAATGACCAGTTTTGAAACCAAAGTGCAATTAGATGTTAATGTTTCATTTTGTTTACGGGTTTTCATTTTTTGAACAGGATAATTATACGGATGCAATTACATACTATCACAAGGTAATCTGGTTCAGTTGTTAGAACAATTGTAGATTCTTTTAGTGTTTGCAATTGCAAGTAACTGGTTTTGTATGAACAGGCACTATGGATTAATCCGGATGATCAGTTCTGCACAGAAATGTTGACATTGGCCCTTGTGGATGAAAGTAGTCAAGGTATTTAATCTTAAATTTACTTTTAAATTTAATATAAGAGGAATGTGTATTATTATAATTTCATTTATTAAATTGGATTTTACTATAATTAAAAAAGCAATTGTAGTGTATTTCAGATCTATTTTCACTGTTGTAAAAATTATCATACCAATAAACTTTATTTAGAAGCTCTTAGGCCCTAGCTTCCTTCGATTCCATTTCCATATTCATATAAACAATTACAGTGTATTTAGATTTTGAGTTAATTACTGTTTTCGTCCTGTGGTTTGTCAAAAATCACTATTTCAGTCCATTAGTTTAAAAATTGCGATTTCAGTCCCTGTGGTTTCACTTTCGTAACCATTTCAGTCCCTATGGTTTCACTTTCGTAACCACTTCAATCCATTTATTCTGTAAGTATAAGGATGAAATGGTTACGAGGTGGACGAAATGGTACGAAAGTGAAACCACAGTGACTGAAATCGCAATTTTTAAACTAATGGACTGAAATAGTGATTTTTGACAAATCACAGGGACGAAAACAGTAATTAACTCTTAGATTTTCTTTTAACACTTATGAAGTTATGAGGGAGTCAATCATGAGAGGTGACCTTTTTATTCCTTTTTGAGGTTTTGATCTGTTGAAACACTCAAGTGAAGGTAGGGGTTTGATTTGATGTGAGGCAAAGGTAGGGCATGGTACATGTCATGTCATTGAAAAATGGGTTTTGCATAGTGTTTTTCAATCTTGTTGCTCTAAAAAGGGATGCACTTGTCCTTCAAATGATGGGGTGATAAGGATCCGTAGAGTGGATCAAGCTCCAAGTTAGATAACGCTAGAGGGTCAAGCTCAAGGAACAAAAGATAAGTAAGAGACTCTTTTAACCTCAATATTCTGCTTAATTTCTTCGATGCAATACATAAGATATAAATAGACAAATATTCAAAGACTTACTACCCACTACTCCCACTTTCTAGGAAATGCATGCAACACTAACTTAAACATGGGCTACGTGAATAACAATTGCAGTAAAAAGAAATGTTGTAATTAACTACTCCTAATTTAATATATGTAGTAAATAAAAGAATAATTGCAAAGATAGATGGCGGATGTGTGACATGGCAAATCGGTGCAACTTTGCACGTACCATAGGGGATTCTGTCTAACATAGGGTAGATGAAAAATGTTTGTGGCGTATGGCTATGGGGCGGTTTATAGTTAGTAGTGGTTAATCTATCGCTTACCAAGTTAAAGTGGGTTTTGGTCTAACATAGGGCTGCAATGTGTTGCTTTAGAAGAAAATAACATTGGTATGACTACCGTATCTGCTTTCATGGTGGTTATTGATTGTCAGGCAACGGCTACTACAGTGATGAAGGGAGTGGCGATGGTGAAGGATACGGTGGTGGAGGTAGGAATGGTGCAAATGGCGACGAGGGCCGATTTGTGATGATGGGAGGTGGAGGTGGCGGCACTTGTGAGGGCGAGGGCGAGGGCGGCGGTTGTGAGAGATGATGGTATGATTTGAGTTTTTCGTGTGGAAAGTGGTGGTTGCGGTGACACATTGGTGAGGGAGTACTTGAGTTGACTACCTCGTTCCTACTTCCTAATGTGGTAGTTTGTACTTTTCTTCAAATCAACTATATTTTAAATAATTTCTGGGTGTAGTCATGTTTATGAATAAAATGAGAGCATATGGGATAGTTAGGGCAATCAAAATTTATCAAGTAATTACAGTTCTCAATTGAGATGGTAAATAAATAAATAATGAATTTATCAAATCATAAACTAGAAATATATTAAGTAAAACTTTTGACTTTAATAAGAAGTATGCTATCCTGTGTTGTAGCGGTGGTGTTAAGTAACAATGATCATAATAATTAAATCTAATAACTATATGTGCAAATATATATATATATATATATATATATTATATATATAGTGGAGAGTTCAAATAAGAAGAAAAATTTTGTAAGAATAAAAAGAATAACTTCTAAACCAATAGAAATTCTACATTTACTTTATTTAATGTGCGTATTTAATATTATGAAAAATGACATATAGGTAAATCTATAATTTTCATTAATTAAACTTGTACTCATTTTTTTAACATATTTTTTCAAGATAAAATAATTTATGGAAAGGACAATTTTCGACATGTGTAGGATAAATTTTAAACCACGGGGTGTCAGCCCAGTGGCCGCCTCACCCATTCCAAACGGGAGGACGCGGGGTCGAGTCCAGCTCGGCCCGAATAATCTGCTAGGTAGTAACCGCCAGGCAGCTATGGGGCTAAGCTAGCTTGGGGAGAGAGAACCCTTCCGCGGTCAGGGGTACCGTGCATTTACCCCTTTCCCCCATAGGATAAATTTTAGTATGTGTAGGGTATTTTTATATGTGTGTAGGGTAAATTACGATAAGTGTAAGATATATGTAGGATAAATTTTGAAATGTGTAAGATATAATGTTTTTGTTTTATTAATGAGAGATAACAAAACTAATTTGATGAGTTATAAACTATTTAATGTTTTACATTATGCCTTTCTTCTTTTTATTCTCACATTAAATTTTTTTTAAATAAACTTTCCCCTGTGTGTTATATATACATATGAACACTAATTATTACATCCCCAAACCTCTCAAAACAATCTTTAAAACCATCATCATCTCTCATCATAACAATCTGTTGCAACTGACGTAAACCACAGAACATAAACCAACATATACATCCAAACGAAGTAAAACCAAAATATGATAACAATAAACCAGAAAACTCAAACAAAGCCGCATTTACAACAAAGCAAAGCACAAAGCAATTACTAACTGATGATTGTGGTATTCAAGTTCATGACCGATCTTGGCAAAGGAATGGCATTTTTCTTGCCCACAACACCTACACCGTGCAAACAAAAAGAATGTTATAAATTATGTTATTGTATATGCATACAAATATAGGTAAGTTCATTGCAATTTTTTCAGTTGTCGCTTATAGAACAATCCTTTGAACAAGCTTGACAGTAGCTTTCCTCTTGGCTTTATCCACATACACAAGCATGCCTCGCCCAATGACAACCAACATCATAGCCATCATACATGCCACTTGCAATAACACTCAGATCAGCAAGAATCCCTCTAAGCAGTAATTTTAATCCTCAGATGAACTCGTAGGCCATTGTCACAGGCAGAAACAACCAAATAGATGCACGTCAAAATGATAGTCAACAACTGCTTGAAGTAAAACAACTCAAACCAATACAAACAACCTACAATCAGTAACTTTAAGCCTCAGATGAACACAGTAGGCCATTGTCATCGGCAGAACAACCACATACATGCCCGTTAAAACCACAATCAAGAACCCCCTATTTGGAAATCAACTTTAAACAATCTAAACAGTCAACTAAAAAAGTTTGAGATAGATACCAAAGCACTCATTATAATTGCTAGAGCTCTACAAACGAGATCTATGCAGAGCTATCAAATTGGAATAGTGTAGAAGAGATATGGGATGAGTCGAAAGAGAAATTCAGTAAAACCCGGGAATATGATAAAACAATCTAAAAACAATAACATACAAAATGTTGAGAGTGTATCTAACCCAATACAGACAAATATCTGTAAAAAATGGGAAAGATGAGGTTGAAAAAAATCAAAGATCCTTGGAATAATACTGAAGATGAAATTAATTGTGAGGGTACATTCATGGCCACCAAATTGGGAGTATCTACATGCCTAGAGTATAAGCATATAGTGTGTAGATAATGGATGATCCGACATATGACTGGATGTAAGGCTCTACTAACAAACTTCCATACTAATGGAGATGGTGATATTTCCTTTGAAAATAATTCTAAAGGAAAGGTACTAGGGTTAGGGACTGTCCAAGCTAGAAAGCTAAAAAAAATGTCAATCTAATAGACAATTTAAAATTTAATTTACTCAGTGTCTTACAATTGAGTGACAAAGGTTATAACTCATTTTTTACAAAGACAACTTGTAAAATTGTTGGACCTGAGGTTGTCAAAAAGATAGAGAAAATTATAGCTGAAAGTACTGCACAACTTGTTGCTCAGAAATGGCAACGTTTATGTGGTAGACATGTCCAAAGAAAACCCAAATACCAATGTTTGCCTATTCTCTATTGCCTCTACAAAAGAGACAGAGTTATGACATGGAAGGTTTGGACATGTTAATTTAAAAACTATTAACACTCTAACAAAGAAAAAACTTATTAGAGGTTTACCAACCAAAAGTTTAAATGTGACGAACATTGTGTCTCTTGTTTAAAAGGAAAACAATACAAAGTTTCATACAAACCCATTGAGAGTCCAAAACAACAAATACTTACAAGTGTTGCATATGGATTTTTTGACCCAGTAAAAATCATGAGCTTGAGAAAAAACGATACTGCTTAGTAATAATAGATGATTTTTCTAGGTTACATGGACATTCTTTCTTCGTTCAAAAGATGAGTCTGCTGAAAACTTAAAAGAAATTATCATAAAAATAGAAAAACAATATGCATTGTATCATTTTTTAAGATCTTTTTAAAATATTTGGGTGTCCATACTTTATCTTGAATCTCAAAGATTCAATTTCAAAGTTTGTAGCAAAAGTGGACTGTAGATATTTATGGGATATTCTTCTAGAACAAGGCCTATAAAGCATTTAACACAAGGACCATGACTATAGAAGAAACTTTGAATGTAAAATTCAATGAATTATCATTCTTGAAAATCTCTAAAAACCCTGCAGAACTATTTGATCTTGATAAATTCAATTTTGAAGAAGTAACTGCTAAGGTTAGTGTTGATACATGTAAACAAAGTGCAACTCAACAGGATTACATGTTTGATATTGAGATACCATCTCAATATAAAGTCACATCTGGTCCAAAAGTTGTTCTGCACAAAACAACAGTTAGTCCACGATAATTAGAACCACTTTGACCAAAGTCAACCCCAAACCTCTAATGCTCTAGTGGCCAAACCACTGATCTATCCCCATCCTCAAATAACTCACCACTTGGGCCAGTACCTCCACCATTTCAAACCACTATTGACCATATTATAAAGGCAACAAACGTTTCACCAGAAAATTCCCATCTTTGCCCTTCACTATGAAATTCTATCATTCCATACACTGGAAACACTATCCTCCACAGATCTCATCCTCAGAAAAAATTATAAGAGACATCAATGTAGTATTGCTCACATGAAGCCAAACCTCAAATGTTTGCCTATTTGCAGGCTTTCTATCTCTCATCCAACCTATCAAATACAAGAGGCATAAAAAGATAACAATTGGGTAGAAGCCATGCAAGAAGAGCTTCTCCAGTTTAAGAGACAACAAGTTTGGGAACTTGTATCATTACTAGAGGACACCTGTCCAATTGGTACAAAATGTGTGTTAAAAATAAACTGATGAAAGAGGCATTGTTATAAAACACAAAGCCAGGCTTGTGGTTCAAGGTATAAATAGGAAGAAGGAATTGACTATGATGAAACCTTTGCTCTTGTAGCAAGTTGGAAGCCATAAGACTCTTCCTAGCCTTTGCTGTCAACCACAACATGAATGTGTATCAGATGGATATAAAGAGTGCTTTTCTCTATGGTAAAACCAAGAAGAGGTCTATGTGTGTCAACCACCTAGATTTGAAGACTCATTCTATCCTGATTATGTCTACAAGCTAAACATAGCTCTGTATGGACTAAAACAAGCACCTAGAGGCCGGTATGATACTCTATCCACTTTTCTCTTATCTAACAAATTTAAAAGAGGTAAAATTGATAAAACTCTTTTTCTAAAATAGGAAGGGAAAGATCTTTTAATTGTTCAGATCTATGTGGATGATATCATTTTTGGATCCACATGTGACAAACTGTGTGATGATTTCAGAAAATTGATGACAACTCAATTAGAAATGAGTGCCATGGGGAGTTACAATGTTTTCTTGGTCTCAAATTCAACAATTAGAAAATGAAAATTTCATTCACCAAAACAAATATGTCAAAATGGTTTTGAAAAAGTTTGATATGAATGACTGTAAACCATGTGCTACCCCCATGAGTACATCTAAACCATTCATATCTGATGAAAAAGATGACTTGATATATCAAACACTTTATAGAAGTATGATTGGGTCTTTGATGTACTTAACCGCATCAAGACCTGATATTATGTTTGCCTGTGTCTGTGCAAGATATCAAGTATCACTAGAAAGTCAAACCTAGTAGCTATAAAAAGGATATTTAGATACCTAAAAGGTGCTCTCACACTTGATATCTGGTATCCAGCTAATGGTTATATTGAGCTTTTAGGATTCTCAGATAGTGACTTTGCTGGTTGTCACACAACAAGAAAGTCAACACCAGGAGGTTGCCAATTCCTAGGTCATACCTTGGTCTCTTGGCAAAGCAAAAAGCAAACAACAGTCTCTACTTCTATAACAGGAGCAGAGTATATAGCTGTTCCAAGTTGCACTACATAACTTCTATGGCTTCAAAATCAATTACTTGATTTTGGTATAACTGCTCTAAAGACACCATTATTTTTGGATAGTCAAGCAGCTGAAAACATTATCAAGAACCCAGTGCCACATTAAAAAACAAGGTACATTGACATTCGTCATCACTTTGTAGAGACTGATACAAAAAGGGATTGATTTCACTTCATCATGTTCCCATTGAAGATCAATTGGCAGATGTGGAGGGTTATGGTCCCAAAAACATCGCGCTTGCGCAAGATACCATACCCTCATAATGCTAACACGTTACTTGAGTAACCTTGCGCGTTACGCGCGGCGGTATGCCAACCCTGAAGGAAGCATGTTGCTTAACAAACCTTGCGCACCTTGCACAACGGCAAGTTAAACCTGAAAGCGCAGGTCCCAGACCCTACGCTAATTAAACAAGCTTCTAATTGCGACTTCCTAAAACCTTGTGCCGATTCCCCAACCCCTTTGAGAGTTGCACAAGGCCGAGACTAAGACAAAGAGCAACTCCACTATTCTTGAAAATAAAAGAACTTGATCTCTACAAGTTCACGTCGGCCAAAAAGCACTGATAAGGCCACGCGGTAAGGAGAAGCGCAAAGAGGCATTGATCAAGTACATAAGTACAAGGGGCAGAGCTACGACCCAATAACCGCTCGGTAGGTTGTGCCAGACCACGTTGCACGATGAGCAATCATGCAAAGGACAAAAAGTACGCAAGGACGTATGCATGGCACCCACCAGCTAACGCCAGCGTCTGTCACACGATCTCCACTAATGGCTGATGACAGAACCGACAACAAGGACAACTACCAGGACACGTGGCCCCATCCACCGCGCCAAGCGCTCTTCCTGCCAGGGACCACTAACGGTCGTAGTAGAGGAGATAAAATGGATATTCCTGGTTTTCGGTTCTAGGCCCATCAGCCCATCTCCTGCAGACATCTCTCCGGATATAAATAAAGAATCGCACCTCGAGATAACGGAGACTGTTTCTTGCTCACTCTTTAGTTACTCGCGTTATCCTTTGCAAACCAAGATACTTATTCTCACGCTTGAGTGTGGTCACAGAGACTAACGATGTTTTCAGTTTTGTAGTGAGCTTGAACCAAGATCATATCAACGAGCAAACGAGATAACCTTTATATGCAGAGACCTTGTGCCAGAACCTAGATATCTCTTGATATAATTTGGTCAAGTGTTTCTTCAAATAAAACACCGTTTAAAAAATGCTTATACAACAATATTAAAAAAATAAAATAAATACAAGTGCGTATTTATCTTTACTAACAAACATAAACATTAAAAGTTATTATTATTAATATATATAATATATATTAGTATAGTGTTTACAATTTTTTTATATTTATGTTTATATTTTGTGATAAACATTTAATGTTTTGTATTGAATTAATTATTAATATTAGTTTATTAATAATGATAAATAAATGTATCTTTTTAGTAACTTTTATTTTTTATGTTTTTTTTAGAAAAGATAAATATACAGTTATATTTTTTTTAATATTATGGTATAAGTTTTCCTTAAACGGTGTTCTATCCAAATAGAATATTTTGTTGGTATAGATATTTTGATGTAGTGAACTGTTTTTGACCGAACAACATCAATACATGTGTATTACCAGAGTTGGTATCAGTGTTCAATTTTTTGGTTTTCGAATGATGTAAAACATTGGACGATATCAACTTTAATTTTTTTGTTTCTCTTTTGTTCGGTTTAATGAGTTAGAATACAGTACCAAATCGAACCCATACTGATTGAATTCCCGCAGTGTATTCAATCAGTATGGGTTCGATTTGGTACGGTATTCTAACTCATTGTACCGAAAAAAGAGAAAAAAAAATTAAAGTTGATATCGTCCCATGTTTTGCATCATTCGAAAACCAAAAAAATGAACACTGATACCAACTCTGGTAATACACAAGTATTGATGTTATTCGGTCAAAAACAGTTCACTCTATCAAAATACCTATACCAACAAAATATTCTATTTGGATTAAACACCGTTTAAGAAAAACTTATACCATAATATTAAAAAAATATAACTGTATATTTATCTTTTCTAAAAAAACTTAAAAAATAAAAGTTACTAAAAAAGATACATTTATTTATCGTTATTAATAAACTAATATTAATAATTAATTTAATACAAAACATTAAATGTTTATCACAAAATATAAACATAAATATAAAAAAAATTTGTAAACACTATTCATTGAAAGTTTCTACTAATATATATTAATATATATTAATAAATATTAATAAACTAATATTAATAATTAATTTAATATAAAGCATTAAATGTTCATCACTTAAATAAATATTCTTACTAATTATAATTGTAAATAAAAAAATTATAAACACTATTCATGGAAAATTTCTATTAAAAATTCATTAATTATGGTTAAGAATATTACAAATTAAATGTTCATCACTAAATATAAATATAAAAAAAAATTATAAACACTATTCATGATAAATTTAAATTAATATATATAAGTTTCTACTAATATATATAAAATATTAACAAACTAATATTAATAATTAATTTAATATAAAGCATTAAATGTTCATCACTTATGATTAACAATATTATATATTAAATAAAAATTCATCACTAAATATAAATATAAAAAAATTGTAAACATTATTCATAGAAAATTTCTATTAATATACATCACTTATGGTTAAGAATATTATAAATTAAATGTTCATTACTAATTACTAATTACTAAATGTATATATAAAAAATTGTAAACACTATTCATGATAAGTTTCTATTGATATTTTTAAATAAATAAATAAGAATATGATATATAATATTAATCTTAATAATTAATTTAATATAAAACACTAAATATTCATCATTTATTATTAAGAATATTATATATTAAATGTTCATCACTAAGGATATATATAAAAAAATTGTAAACACTATTCCTATACAGTTTCTATTAATATTAATTAAAATAAAATTAAAATAAAAATAAAAAAAAATAAAAATAAAATAAAAATAAAATAAATAAAATAAATAATTAATTAATAATAATTAATATTAATATTAATAATTAATTTAATATATAAAACTAAATGTTCATCACTTATTATTAAGAATAGTATGTATTAATGTTCATCACTAAATATAAATATAAAAAATAAATAAATAAATAATTAATTAATAATAATTAATATTAATATTAATAATTAATTTAATATATAAAACTAAATGTTCATCACTTATTATTAAGAATAGTATGTATTAATGTTCATCACTAAATATAAATATAAAAAAAATTTACAAACACTATTTATATGAAGTTTCTGTTAATATATAATAATAATATACAATATATAATATATAATTCTAACTTTATTATTTTACAAGATTTGTTGCTTAAAAAAATAATTATACCACTGACACCAAACACTCAAAAAGCTAAATACGATTTCATATAGTCATTTGTAAGTTCTGTGAATAGTAGTTCACACATTTGTAGGTTCTGTGAATAGTAGTTCACTTTGATAGTAACTTGGCATTATTTTAAGTTTTTTTTTATTTTCCCCTTGTACTATTACTAATATACGCTTGTAACCATTTAATTTGATTATTTTTAGTAACTTGTGTTCGTTAACTATTCTAAGAAATTGAATACAACTGTGTTCATTTTTAATCGTGACATTCCAATATAAATTTTATTGGAAACGAAGTTGTATTTAAAACATAGTATTATTTTTGAAAATGATGACAACCTCCCACTACTATTCAAGTTCTTTAAAATTGTATAGATATATGATGAACATATAATTCTTTTTGTCCGGGGTAAAAAGGTTTTTCTTTTATTATATTCACACTATTTGGTTATTATTGTGAAGTGGATCTTCAATGTACAAATACATAAGATCACATTTAACCTACACAACATCAAAAATAGTATAATACCCAGAGTCAAGAAATCAAGAATAAGGTGTGAAGACCGAGTTACAATAAAGTCGAGGAGTGAAGAAACACTAGTTCGATTCTCGCGGGGCTAGAAACATGGGAGTAGTCTATACAAGGGGGTTAATCTATAATATCTTCTAATCGATGACTGAAGACGTCTTGAGAGCGATCTGCAAGACAATAAACATCGTAATCTCGTTATGAGGAGGAAGAGAAGATGGGGTTCTTCTCGTAACCACCATCCGAAGTTAGAATAAGTATCGCTTTAAGAACTAAACGAGTATGTGTTAATTGTTAAAGTGAGAGAAAACGGATCCTTAAACCTGTGGTTAAAGGTTTGTATTTATTACCAAAGAGTGTGGAGAAAGAGACGGCCTGATGGGCCTTGGGATGGACGTCGCAAACAAGGAATGTCCGGCTTGTTCCCTCTACGTTGACGCACGATGGTTGGTGACATGTGGCCTGCCAATTGTACTTGTTGTCGAGTCTGTCATCAGCTGTAAGTGGAGATTGTTGAACAATGAATGACACACACTGATTGGCTACACGTTAGTGTCCTTTTGTACTTCTTGTCCCCTTCACGATTGATCATCGTTGGAATCTATGGACAACGCCTGGTGCACGTTGATTGGTGCAGGCGCTGCCATTTGTACTATTGGTACTTGTAGTAGCTGTGTGTGTGCGCAGTTGAGGTTCGCGCGGTGTCACACCCCGAGTCTCCAATCAAATCTCGGTGGGCCCGGTGGGGAGTATAGTGACGTAAGTTGACATCATCATAGTCAATTAACACAACACAATGGAAGTCTTAGAGTTTAAAATACTATTACAAACAAAAAATGTGCCAAAGTTCGAAATAATATACAGACGGTTTTATAACTAAAGATCCACAGGCGGATCGTAAAATATACAAAAGATGTACAACAGACTTTAGGCAGATCTAAGGATTTGCAAGATCCTCTTATATCACTACCAAGCAGCTTCCAGCCTATTTCGTATTGTACCTGCAACTTAGTCTTTTGAAATACGCCAGCTTTCATTGGTAAATACAATTAACTGACTTGTTTTGAAGACATTTCAAAAATTGATTTAAGTGCACAAGGCACATAAAAATCTTTTATAACTTGGGAAAGTTAAGCTTTTAACCTTGTATACAGATTCACATGTTTGTCAATACATATGGGGCCCAGTATAGAAACCGAGACATGATTAACTGACACACCACTTATAAACCCACGAAGGAGTTATCCCCAACTTGTAGGTAATATATTTAGCATTTGCATCTGTCAGGTGTATGCCTACACCCCATGCTTTTGGTCGTGGCCATTAGTAACTTTAATGAGCCGAGGATATCCAGGACACGGCCGTTAACCCCCAATTATTAAGTTATCAAAAAACTGATCAAAACGGAATATGCGGATTTACTAGCCACAATCCGACATTTGATTGGTCCCATTCCCGATCAAGTAGTAATAATTTACCGTATCCCAAGCTCGTATTGGGAAAATAAGTTAAAAGTATTTACCTGAGCTAGTACTTGACTTTGAATACAAAGTTTGTATTAACTCAGCCGTTTAATCAATAGATAAGTGTAGATAGCATTTACTGGAAGGCTTCTAGTCTGGAATGATGGCATAAACTAACCAATTAGGATGCTAACGGGTCTTATTTAAGTCATAGACTCAGACCGGTTAGCTTAAAGAATTAAAACAGTACGATACGCTAGATTAAGCGATGACCGGATAGGATGTAGTTTTAAACCCAACAAGTACTAAGACTTGTATGACATGGGTAAACAATTAACATTCTGGAAATTGAGATTAAAAATGATAAGGTTAAACCCATTTCGGTTAATTTATGTAAACTAGTTATATAAACTTAACCGTACGCATATAAGCGATATCGGGTAACCGGGTGAGTCATGAACAAGTTCTATATGCTATTATACTTTAAATAAGTTGTAACATAAGTAGGATATTAACTTATATTCCCGTTAAGGTTTTAAAATGAAACTATGCCTCGTAAGGCATTTTGATCATTATATGACATATAAAAAGGAACTTGCATATATTCTGACTTTATGATCATAAACATTTTGAAAAAAAATACTTAATTTTTGTTATATTATCAGTAAGATATCATACATAATTGTGGTTTAAGGTTTATGACCAAACTATGCACCGAAATGGCGTTTTGGTCCTTTTAAAAGCATAATTTACGATATTATAATAAAATTCTGTTTATGATCAGAATAATATCCTCATATATGTTGATTATATTAACATATCAATAGGTAATTCATTTGCAAGTTTGTTGTTGATTAAAACCTTATTTTATGTAAAAAGGGCATTTTAGTCAAAGTTTGACGTATTAGCGAAATTTGTGCATAAACTCAGATTATAAGTATGATCATGTAATATAACCTCAGAGGTTTATGCTATACTATATTACTATCATAATGCAACCATAAATCAGTAGTAAACTAATCTAAATCGGGTCAAATTCGGAAGTCAAAGTAGAAGTCAAACTTTGTGACTTTCGGTTGCGAACCGACCCTAGGACTGGAATTGACGAGCCGAACATGTTCCCACATGTTCTAATAATTATTACCAACTTGTTTAAGTGTCAAAACATATTTATAACATATATAAAATCAGATTATAACATTTATACAATTTGACCCGTTTGACTTTTTAAAACATTAACTTTGACCCGTTAATTGACCTAGTAAACGTGATTCTTAGGAGGTGCCCTTTTAAGGGATCAATACCTACCTAACTACGATCACTTAAGCATGTTCATTTTGAACAATGGGTAGACCATAATGGTTTTAACCAAAAGTCAAAGCGTATATAAAAATGCTTGACTTTTGGCTATTAAAAGCCTAACAAGAAAAGAGCAGAGGTGGAACACTTAAAGTGATCTAAGAGTAAGTTTAGAACTCAAAGGGATGCTCCTAGATGACCAGGAACTTCCAAGAGTGTAATAGAGAGGAGAAGTGAAATGAGCAAGGAATGGAGTGAGATTGATGGGTTATTTATATTGGAAGGGAATGAATGAGGATGATGCCAGATGTTAGAGGTGGTGTAGGATTAGTACAAGTGGCTAGATAGATGTCAAGAACTGCAAGAGGGTGGCATATTGCAAGATATGTGGCAACTTGGTAGAAATTGGGCATGTTGACACTTTTAGTCCCTCAAAGAATATAGTTTTTATGAATAGTCCTTTGACTATAACAAATGACATAATGACACAACTAGTTCTTCTTGTTCAACACGTGGCATATTGATGAAGAGTGTGAGTACCCGGACATTAATGTGTGTCATAATATCTGCTTTAGTGAGTTTACAAGCTTAGAATGTGATAAATCCGGGTTCTTATGGTTTTACAGGTTAAATCACTTAAATTAGTAAAGTTAAAGGTACGGTCATGATGCGGAACACTCAAGGATAGTAAATCAAGAGATATCACATCAACCGGGAGTCGTTTGGGTCGAGAGATTGCTTGATTATGCAAGAAATATGAACATAATGAAGTCCAGGGGCCTCCGGGTCATTTGTTGCAAGTTGAAATTATAAAAAGAAAGAGTTTTAGGACCTCTACGTAAGCTACGGTCGCCAGACCATAGCTTACGGTTGGTAAAAATAAAACCCAGCAAGTCTGGACCATAACTTACGGGCCTTGACCGTAGGTTACGATCAGGTTAGATTTTTGAACAGCAAAGCCGAACCGTAGCTTACGGTCTGACGTATAGAAAACATACGAACTGGACACGTTTGTGCGAGATGAAGGCCTATTCATTCGTGGCTTCATCCGAGAGCATGTACACGTGTCGGTATATTACTGGACCTGAATTTACGAGGTGTTACATCCTCACCCCCTTAAAAGAAATCTCGACCTCGAGATTTTATAAAAAAAGATGGGGTATTTTTGTTGCATAGTGGACTCAACCTCCCATGTATACTCGGGGTTTCGATAGGCATCCCACTTAACCTTTACAATAGGTATAAATTTTCTTCGGAGCTTTTTAACCTGTCCATCCTCGATCGAAATTGGTTTCTCAATGAACCTCAGTCTTTTATCAATTTGCACATCTTGATGTGACATTGCTAACGACTTATCGGCTAGACATTTCTTCAGATTAGATATGTGAAACACCTCATGGATTCCATTGAGCTCCTCAGGCAGCTTAAGCTTATAAGCTACAGA
Source organism: Scalesia atractyloides (assembly GCA_947069175.1). Taxonomy (NCBI): domain Eukaryota; kingdom Viridiplantae; phylum Streptophyta; class Magnoliopsida; order Asterales; family Asteraceae; genus Scalesia; species Scalesia atractyloides. The sequence goes on along the minus strand of CAMTDV010000020.1, from coordinate 66,228,360 downwards.
ACTGACACATTCGATTACCTCGAACGGCCCGGGCTCAACTTGCCCTTCTTTCCAAAGCGCATCACACCTTTCCAGGGTGATAGCTTCAACAAGACTTTGTCTCCTACTTGAAACTTAAGAGGTTTTCGCCTCTTGTTTGCATAACTTTTCTGCTTATCACGGGCAGCTTTGAGACGATCACGGATTTGTATTATCTTATCCGTGGTCTCTATGATAATCTCGGGTCCAGACAGTTGGGCTTCCCCTACTTCAGCCCAATAGACAGGCGTTCTGCATTTTCTCCCATACAAGACTTCAAAAGGTGCAGTCTTGATGCTTGTATGATAGCTATTATTATAGGAGAATTCTATTAGGGGTAAGTGGTCGTCCCAACTTCCGCCTAAATCAATCACACATGCTCTAAGCATATCTTCTAAAGTTTGGATAGTATGCTCACTCTGTTCATCCGTTTGTGGATGGTAAGCCGTACTAAAGTTTAATCTTGTACCTAACGATTGTTAGAAACTTTTCCAAAAGTGAGATGTGTATCTAGTATCTCTATCAGATACAATAGATACTGGTACACCATGTAGGGACACAATCTCGTCCACATATAACTTGGCCAACTTGTCAAAATTATAAGTCTCTTTAATTGGCAAGAAATGTGCTGACTTAGTCAACCTATCCATAATGACCCAAATCGTGTCATTACCACGTTTGGTCTTAGGTAACTTGGTAATCAAATCCATGGTTACCATTTCCCATTTCCAAGTGGGATTTTCCAGTTGTTGTAGAAGTCCTGAAGGTTTCTGATGTTCGGCTTTAACCTGCGAACACATCAGACACTTAGCTACGTAAGTGGCTATGGATTTCTTTAACCCATCCACCAATAATTCTTCTTCAAATCTTAATACATCTTGTCACCACCCGGGTGAACTGAGTATCTCGAATTATGCGCTTCCTGGAGGATTAAATCCCTAAGTCCTCCAAAGATTGGAACCCTGATTCTGCCGTTAAATCTAAGGATCCCATCTTTTCCAGGCACTAACTGATCAACAGTTCCGCCTAATCCTTCATTAGAAATATTAGCCTCTCACAGGGCTTGCTTTTGTGCATCTAATAGCTTCTCATTCAAGCTATTTCTGAGCTCAATGCTCTTGGCGTTAATCCTAATAGGCTTAACTTTTTTCCTTGCGATTCAAGGCGTCAGCAACGGCATTTGCCTTTCCGGGATGATAGCGAATTTCGCAATCACAATCATTAAGCGTTTCCATCCAGCGGTGCTGTCACATGCTCAAATCCTTTTGATTGAACAGATGTTGGAGACTCTTATGACCAGTGTATATTATACACTTTGTGCCATATAATAATGTCTCCACAACTTAAGTGCAAATACAACAGCACCCAATTCCAAGTCATGGGTGGTGTAATTCCTTTCGTGCACCTTTACTTGTCGTGATGCATAAGCAATCACTTTGTCTCTTTGCATTAGCACACATCCCATGCTAGTGCGTGAGGCATCACAATAAATAACAAAATCCTCAACACCCTTAGGTATAGATAACATAGGAGCATTACTCAACTTGTGTTTTAGAATTTCAAAATATTCTTGTTGCTTTGGAACCCAGTCAAACTTGACATTCTTACAGGTCAAGGTAGTTAAAAGAGTGGCTATTCTTGAAAAGTTCTCAATGAACCTCCTATAATAACCGACCAATCCTAAGAAACTACGAATCTCCGATGGAGTTTTGGGTACTCCCCAATTCATTATGGCTTCAATCTTGGCAGGATCGACTTGGATACCACCCTTACTTACAACATGTCCAAGAAACTGGACTTCTCTAAGCCAAAACTCGCACTTAGAGAACTTAGCATAAAGCTTCTCTTGTCTTAGTAATTCTAGGATGCAGATCAACTTGATTACAAGAGTAGATAAGTATGTCGTCTATAAAGACAATGACAAACTTATCCAGATACGGTTGCAGACTCTATTCATGAGATCCATGAATGCTGGAGGTGCATTTGTGAGCCCAAAAGGCATCACCAGAAATTCATACTGATCGTAATGGGTTCCGAAGGCAGTCTTGGGAATATCCTCACTTCCAACCTTCAGTTGATGATACCCGATCTCAAGTCGATTTTAGAGAAGTAACTAGCCCCTTGGAGTCGATCGAACAAGTCATCGATCCTGGGCAGAGGATAACGATTTTTTATCGTTATCTTGTTTAGTTCGCGGTAATCAATGCACATCCGCATTGATCCATCCTTCTTCTTAACGAAAAGGATAGGAGCTCCCCAAGGTGAGGAACTAGGCTTAATGAAGCCTTTCTCCAAAAGTTCGTCTATTTGTGTTCTCAATTCTTCATTTCTGTTGGTGCTAGCCGATACGGAGCTCTAGCAACATGTGCCACTCCTGGTAGGATGTCAATCCTAAACTCCACCTGCCTATCTGGAGGTAGACCCGATAATTCTTCAGGGAAGACATCGGAATATTCTGAGATGACTGGAAGGTCTTCAATATTTGGCTTTGGCTCGTTAATAGTTACTTGTGCCATGTAAATGACACAACCTCTCCTCAGACACTTGGATGCCTTTAGCAATGACACTTTGTCTGGCTACCCATAGTGTGAATCTCCAAGAATGGTGAGCATTTCACTAGATGGGGTTTTAACTTTGATAAGTTTCTTATCACAGGCAATGCGGGCTTGGTTATGAGATAACCAATCCATGCCTAAGACTAAATCGAACCCCGCCAATTTAATTGGCAGAAGAGAGATAGGAATTGAATGAATCTTAATGGATATAAAACATCCATCAAGAATGGAAGATGTTGTTTCTAAGGTTCCGTCAGCAAGTTCTACCTCATAAGTTATGTCTAGAGTTCTTATGGGTAAGTTTAATAGTTTGCTAAACTTATGGTCTACAAATGACTTATCCGCACTCAAATCAAAAAGAACTCTAGCATATACGTCATTGATGAGGAATGTACATGTTATGACGTTGTTGTCATTAACAGCCTCCCTAGCATTCATCTGAAAGGCCCGTGCATTTCCTTTCTTAGCCTCTCCAGGCTTTGCATGGCTACTTTTGGGATTCTTAGGGCAGTTAGTCTTGATATGCCCTTTTTCATTACAACCGTAGCATACGACATCCTTAAGATGCTGGCATTATAGGGTCCTATGCCCCTTTTTCTTACAGATACCACAGGGTTTAGCATGTGGATCGGAATTACACTGTCCTCAGTGCCTGCGGTTGCAAGTTTTGCATGTCAGCTTCTCTTGTCTCACCAAATCTAAGGTGAGAGAGAGATAGATCAACAGCAGACCTGTAAGTAGTAGGCTGAGCAGCCGTTACCATGCCTTTATCTCAGGTGCTAATCCATTTATGAAATGCACAATGCATTTGGGTTCAGGAGAATTTAGATAAGACACCAATCTGGATAGGGGATTAAAGTCGGTTAAATATTTTCGGCAATCCAGATTCTTCATTGTAAGAGTTAGAAAATCTGACTCTATCTTCTCCACCTCATGAGGTGGGTAGTAAGTTTCCTTGACAAGGTCCGCAAACTTGGACCATCCCAAGTTATACAGGTGTACCTTTCCTGTTGACTGGACCGTAGCCTTCCACCATATTAGGGCATTGCCCTTAAAGGTTTGGGATACAAACTTCACCACATCCTTATTAGCACAACCACTGATATCTACAATAGTTTCCATTTTGTCGAGCCATTTCAAGGCTTTTATAGCCCCTTTTTCTCCATTAAAGTCTCGGGGCTTACAGGAGACGTAGTATTTATAGGTACATCCATCCTTGGAAGAACGTGACCTATCATGAAACTCTATTTTCTTTGGTTCACTCTTCACATTTGATGAGTGAACAGAGCTCTCCTTTCGAGCTGAAGATGGTTGAATAGATAAAGGTTTGGAGCGAGCAGTGCTTGATTCCTTAAATTTTCCATGGCCTTTTCTATGGCCTTTCCAACAGCTGCATCAATGCGAGCTTGGAAATCATCAATATTGATGGCCATGTTTTCAGCGTTGTCAGTATCATTAAAATGGCGACTACTTTGTGCCTCATCTGAATTAGCCATCTCTGAAATTTTGGTACTCGCACTAAATTAAACATACATTAGCCGTGGCATTAATTACCATATAGGCTATAAAGTTTGGATATATAAATCCATTGCCTATTTGAACCAGTGTGCATAAAATTACAACTGTCAAGCTTAATATTTTAAATGAATATTCTTTGAGATATTTGGGTATAATTGGCCTAGGTCTCAAAGGGACCATCAAAAGGCTTTCTAAATTTGGACGTAGTCCATATATTATTGGACAATGGATCATAAAGTCACAGCTGTCATTATCATATTTGACAATATAATATGGCCTGTAGGCAAATCAATTAACATTACCTAAGATGTCAAGATAGATAATCATCACACTAATGATATTAGTCGTGATCTCATTGATCATATAGACTATGAGGCTTGAGCATAGCTCACCACCTTGGACAGGGAACCATAAGGTTACAACTATCATTGTCTTAATTGACAATATAGTATTGCTCGTAGGCAAATCATCACTATTGGATATTAAATCATAGCCCGTAGGCAATTCATCACTAATGGATGTTAATTATTATTATTGCATTGATGATATTAGCCGGGATCAAATTTGATCACATAGGCTATAAGGTTGGGACGTAGTCCATCACCTAGATGGTTAGTGTGGTTTCTTAAGTCACACTGCCAGGAGTATTAACATTGCTTGAATGTTAACACAGAATTATCTTAATGGTTGATTAATAATAGTCATGGTCGCATTTTACCTTAATGGCTTGGAGGTTTGAGCATAGTCCACCACCTCTGGATAGAAGGGATAATCTTCCTTAACCATGATAGAAGGGCTATTCATCCTTAACTATCTTTTATAATTTTCCACTTAATATGGACTTTGCCATTTGGCTAATAAAAATCCATTAAGAAGATCTTTTGGAATTATATAGCGGATCATAAATTTGAGTTAAAATCAAGATGATCGCTTGAAGAGGATGTAAGGATTATATATATATATAATTCCGTTTATTTAATCAAATAACAATAGAAAATTACAATACTTGCCTTAAACAAAACTTGAAATAAATTGAACTAATTGTCCTTGCAGGGACTAAAAGAAATAACATGTCCACATAGGGACTAAAGAAAGAATTACAAAATATAAAAATAGTAGAAACTTCACTCGTCCTTCTTTCCTTTGAGTAACTTGGAAAGTTTCTTGAATAACTTATTTGTCTTCTGCTCTGTCTTCTCAGCCTGTTATTGCATTTCTTTCATCCGCTCTAAGGCCTCATTAATGACCTCAAGAGGTGGCAGAGGTTGAGGTTGTGGTTGAGGCACAACATGATACTGGTACCCATAACTTGGGTATCCAGTAGGTGGATACGAAGGTGGGAAGGGAGATGGGTAAAGTGTATTATGCATGACTGCTTTCATATATGGGTCATGTGATAGCGCCCGATAGTCTAAGTTCACTGGCGTAGTTGGGTTAAAAGAATTATATCCAGACATATCTGGATATGTAGGGACAGGGTTATTAAAACCCAACGACGGTGGTTAAACCATAGGTGGTGGTGTTGGTTCCACCACAGGTGAAGTGTTCGAGGGTCCACCCATTTGTGGGTCCTTAGGAATGGTAGGGTAGGTTTTGGGCAATGGTGGTAGCGAACCCGACCGTTTTCCCGCACGCACAGACATACGTGCACCATGTTTCCTCCTTGGTAGTTCTAGTGGTGGCTGAGGTTGCTCCACCGGTTCCATTTGGACGTCTTCCTGTGTAGGTGGTGTAGGCGGTGTTGGAGAGTGGTATAACAAAAGTAAATTAACTCCAATATTGGTCCCATTCGTTAGGACCTTGGTAAGGTGACCTTGCATAAGAGTTAGAGCAACTAGAAATTTCAATGGGGTGTCCGTGTGACCCCAACAGTGGCATCTCCGGATCGGAATCCTCGTCGATAGCATTTGGTTGATCCAACTGATTCTGATCAGCTGGAGGTCTGTTAAAATAAAGGTTTGGGTTAAATTCTTCATGGTATGAATGTGAGTGGGAATGATGGGAGTGGTGAGAGTGGTGTGAAAGATGGGAGTGGTGTGAATGGTAAGAATTTTGGGAGTGTGGGGACGAATATTTATGAGAGATGGAGTGTCTTGCTAGTTGCCAAGGAGATGAATTTCCCAAATCTTGATAAGAACTTGAGTTGTGAAGTTGTGAAGTGTAAAACCCTATCTTAAAATATTTAAATTTCTTTTAAAAGTTTCGCATTTAAATATATTGATATACGTTAAAATATACATATTTAAGTCCCCTATTTTGCCCTCGTTTTGTGCGTTTTTGGCTAAAACTTCATCGTTTAGGTACTTAATCGGTCACTTTTATATTTTCAGGTCCAAAACGGCGTGCCAGAGACAAAGTTGGAGAAAAAGTGGGATTGACGAACATTCCGGATGGTTCTGCAGAAACGGTTGAAGTTACAGCTCATCTCTCGGTGTGCATGACCGTGCGACCCATGTGCACGCCCGTGCACTAGCTGATCATTGATCAACATGTTATTTGGAGACCCTGCACGGCCGTGCGACTAAAGTGCACGACCGTGCACATCTGAAGACTTTGTCGCCCAAACATCCACTTGTCGACCCATGCCCTGCAGCTGACGTCATGCTGATGTGCATGGGCGTGCACATAAAGTGCACGCCCGTGCGGAAATGAAAATCTTTATAAAACAGAGCAGACGCTACTGATCGAAATGTTGGGTAATTTTCCAAGTTTCTGGGCGATTTCTGAGGTTCCAGAGCTACAAGTTCGGGTCGATTTCAAGCCTCAAATTTTAAAGAAGCTCATGTTTCATCCAATCCATCAAATCCTTGCTTGTTTATGGTTTGAATTCTTGTTCTTAACAGACATTTTAAGCACATTTGCAAGCATTGAGCTGATGTTTATGTATTATTATTATGAGTGTTATTAAGATACTTGTTTTATGAGCAATCTTTAGTTTATAATCATGTTGGTATGAAGCTTAGCCAACTTGTTCATGTTTGAATCTTGATGATCATATGGCAAACTTGGTTCATTGATGTTGGATTTTTGATTGAAGTTGTTTATCTTGGATAAGTTGATAAAACCCCATAATTAATCATTTACTAGTAAACTATTAACTTGTTAATGTGTTTACATCATGAAACTAGAAATGGGTATTGGTTTAATAAAAGATAAATCTGATTTTGATCAAGAATGCTTTCCTACACGTAAGGGCTCTAACGGGTTAGATGGTGTTATTGTAAGTTCTTAACATGTATCATAATCTTTGTTGAGTATTTTTGGCCAAAATGACCAACTTGGTAGATTTATGTTTAAGACTTGAAAAATGGATAAGTTTGTGATATAATCTACGTTATGCTTGTCTCGGTGGTTGTATTGTGTTAATCAGTATTGCTTTCCTTGATCAAGTGAGGTTAGAGAACTCTTAACGGATGACTAACTTATTTTTAAAAGATTCACAGGAAAATATATCAATAGCTCATTAATGAATAATTTTAGGTGGTTAAAGTGTGTTTATCGCGTTAACTTTCTGAAGAATTATCATGTTAGGATTCCCGAAAGGGATACTAATTGTCTCTATATATTTGGAAAATTGATCAAGTGCCTTTGCGACATTTTTGACTTAGTTAACATGCTTAGGTTGTTTATAAAACAAGACAAAAGAAAAAGAAATTATATTTTTGTATTTAGAGTCTTATATGTTTAAAAATATATTTTTAGAAAATTTTAGTAAAAACTCTTTCACATATCTTTTTACCGGTAGATAAATGACGACGGTTTAGTACATAAGCGCCTGTCCGCGTCCATGGATCGACATCTGGTTCTTACCCATACTTTACTACATATACGATAGGGTACACTTGTCCTTTTGTGTGTGTTTTAATTTAAGGTATAAATCATTTTTATAAATATTAAAACCGAGTTCGTGTGTAAAATTCATTGTAAAAACATGTATATATACGCACACGTCAAGTTTTTGACGCCGTTGCCGGGACTGCGGTGAGCTTTTGGAACGATCCGAGTCACTTGTTTACCGGTGTACATGCTTGTGAATATTTGTTCATATATGTTATTTGTTCATTCATTGGTATATATATTTTCTGTAAGAATTATTTACTAAATTATTCTTTTCAAATTGAAGTTAATTGATTGGCTATTTATTTGAAGAAAAAAAATAATAAAAGAAATAATAAAAAATATTTAGTCTTCCATGTCGTGCACATAAAAAAAGTAATAATAATAATTATTAGTATTATACTATTTATTTATTTCGGGACGTGCTTATCCCTTCCTTACAGGTTGATGTCCTCAATCCCCGCGCCCACTGTTGCTGAGCCGTCTGACGATCAAGAACCTGACCTGAGGAGGAGTAGGAGACTTCGAGAAAGGTCTTGCGTTATTGCACAACTAATCTCAGCTGCGGTTGATGAGCCGGAGATACAAACTGAGAGTGAGAGCTCAGAGGTCGAGGGGGGAGCACCATGGCAGACGATGATCGGCCGTTGAATGAGACCGGCCGTCCGGGAGGCGAAGGCCTGTAGCCTAGTATCGCTAGACCTACTATGGTGGCGCCGAATTTTGAGATCAAATCCAGTATCATCAATATGTTGCAAAATTCAGTGCAGTTTGATGGAAAGGATCACGAGGACCCTGGTCGACACATTGCTGCATTTCTTGAGGTGTGCTCTACTTTCAAGATACGAGATATTTCTGATGACGCGATCTAGTTGCGACTCTTCCCCTTCTCATTACGAGACAAAGACAGAGCTTGGCTTTTATCACTTCCTGCAGGATCCATTACCACTTAGAATGAGATGGCAGAGCTGTTTATGCAGAAGTACTTTCCGCCAACGGCCAAGTTAAAGAACCGTATCATGACATTTCGACAGGATGATGGAGAATCCTTACACGCGGCTTGGGAAAGGTTTAGAGATCTTCTAATTGATGTCCCACATCATGGTTTGTCCAAAAGACAGCTGGTATTAACATTCTACCAAGGACTCAGCTATGATTCGCAGGAGCGTTTAGACGTGTACACAGGGGGTGATCTCAGAACGAAGACACCAAATGAAGCCTACGCGATTATTGAGAAAGCTGCTTTGAAGTTGAGTTCTCGTCAAGCCGGAGAGATAGCTAGGACATCATCTCATTCAGGGGTGCATGCTGTTGATACATATACGGCTCTTACTGCACAGATTGGAGCCCTTGCTAAAAAAATGATCAAGCCCATAATGTTTCGTGGGTTCAATCTTCACGTGAGCAATGTGGGATTTCACACGAGCTAGGTGCGTGCGAGCAGGGTGTTATGTTTACAGGCCACGAGGAGGTGGATTATCTGGGAAACTAAACTAGACCCCAAAATAACCCCTATAGTAACACGTACAATCCAGGATGGAAGAATCACCCAAACTTTGGGTGGAAGGGTGGTTCAGGTAACCAAAACCCACTCGGGTATGCTCAGTGCACCCTCGTGCCACAACAATCCTACGGTCAATCTTTTTACTCTCAGAGTCACTCCTACCAGCCACACTCGAATATGTACCATAATCAGGGTGCCGTGAGCAGTTCCCAGCAACAAGCCCCTCAAAATAACTCTAAGCTGGAGGAAATGATGGCACAACTTTTAAGCCACTCTAACAATGCGAATCAGTTGGCTGAAAAGCGCTATCAGCAGCACGAGGAGCATTTCATGGCCCAGGAAGGGAAGATGAGGAGTCAGAAGGCCTCCATTTAGGCCATTGAAAATCAGGTTGGCCAGTTGGCTAAGATGTTATCTGAGTGACCTCAGGGCGGTCTTCCGGGCAATACAGTGCCAAACCCAAGAGGGCATGTTAATGTAGTGACGACGAGGAGTGGTAAAGCCACGGGACCTGACATATCGGACTCACCACCGATCACTGAGACGGTCCATACTGACGCTTCGGATGAGGTGCACGCTAGGCGAGTCCCAGCAAGTACAACACAGCTCAAGAAGCCAGTTACAGATTATACTCCTCCAGTTCCGTACCCGGGCAGGCTGAAGAAGCAAAGGAACGAAGAACAATATGGTAAGTTTCTTGAGATGTTTAAGCAATTGCATATAAACATACCATTTGTTGAAGCGTTGGCTCAAATGCCTAAGTACGCTAAGTTCTTGAAGGACATCCTCACAAACAAGCAAAAGCTCGAGGTCATGTCTTGTGTGTTGATGAACGAAAACTGCTCATCTATTCTCCAAAACCGTTTACCTGAGAAGATGGGAGATCCAGGAAGTTTCACCCTTCCTTGTCTTATTGGCAGCATGTCTGTCAGCCATGCATTGGCTGATTTAGGAGCAAGCATTAACCTTATGTCGTATAAGGTTTTTGCTAAACTGGATCTAGGTGACCTGTCACCCACGAGGATGAACATTCGACTTGCTGATCGTTCAATCAAATATCCACGCGGGTTCGTTGAAAATATGTTTGTGAAGATCGACAAATTCATGTCTTCAGTGGATTTTTTTATTCTGGATATGGATGAAGACTCAAAATTGCCTTTGATACTCGGACGCCCGTTTCTTAACACTGCGAGAACGATTGTTGATGTGGCTGCTGGCCAAATCACGCTCCGGGTTAATGACGAGCATGTGACCTTCGACATTAAACAGTCGATGCAGCATCCGCAAAGTCAGGACGATACGCTCTATTATGTCGACATTCTTGATACTTTTGTGAGCTCTCATTTCCAATGAACGATTGAGGAGATCGATTCGGACACTCACGCACTGTGTGGGATCCTAGATGGCATTACGCAGGAAGGCCATGAAATTGAGCAACCGGTTTATCAAATCGGTGACGATGGTTCCCAGAGTCCCAAAGATTTGTGGAGATTGATCGTGAGGTTGAAGAAAAGTCGAAGCCTTCAGTTGAGGACCCACCATCATTGGAGTTGAAAGGGCTTCCACCGCATCTTAAGTATGCATTCCGAGACGAGGAGTGTCGCCTTCCGGTCATCATTTCATCATCCTTAGAGGAAGAGGAAAAGCGAAAACTTCTCGAGGTTCTAAAACTTCATAAGAAAGCCATGGCGTGGAAGATTATGGATATCAAAGGCATCAATCCCTCCTTTTACACTCACAAAATTCTAATGAAGGATGATTACAAGCTGTGTGCTCAGCATCAGAGGCGGCTGAACCCGAATATGCAAGACGTCGTGAAGAAGGAGGTAATTAAGTTGCTAGATGCAGGCTTGATATATCCGATCTCTGATTCAGTTTGGGTGAGCCCTGTGCAAGTGGTGCCTAAGAAAGGAGGTATGACTGTAGTAACAAATGATAGAAATGAGCTTATTCTGACCCGTACCGTCACCGGATGGTGAGTTTGCATTGACTACCGCAAACTTAATGACGCCACCCGAAAGGCCACTTCCCCCTTCCATTCATCGAACAGATGTTGGAACATCTGTCGGGGAAGTTGTTTTATTGTTTTTTGGACGGGTTCTCTAGCTACTTTCAAATTCCGATCGCTCCTGAGGATTAGGAGAAGACTACTTTTACCTGCCCCTTTCGGCACATTCGCCTACCGCCGTATGCCTTTTGGGTTATGCAATGCACCTGCGACATTCCAACGCTGCATGGTTGCCAAAATGACCAACTTGATAGATTTATGTTTAAGACTGGCAAAATGGATAAGTTTGTGATAACGATCTACGTTATGCTTGTCTCGGTGGTTGTATTGTGTTACTCGGTATTGCTTTCCTTGATCAAGTGAGGTTAGAAAACTCTTAACGGATGACTAACTTATTTTTAAAAGATTCACATGAAAATATCAATAGCTCGTTAATGAATAACTTTTGGTGGTTAAAGTGTGTTTATTGCGTTAACTTTCCAAAGAATTATCATGTTATGATTCCCGTAAGGGATACTAATTGTCTTTATATATTTGGAAATTGATCAAGTGCCTTTGCGACATTTCTGACTTAGTTAACATGCTTAGGTTGTTTATAAAACAAGACAAAAGAAAAAGAAATTATATTTTTGTATTTAGAGTCTTATATGTTTAAAAATATATTTTTAGAAAATTTTAGTAAAAACTCTTTCACATATCTTTTTACAGGTAGATAAATGACGACGGTTTAGTACATAAGCGCCTGCCCGCGTCCATGGATCGACATCTGGTTCTTACCCATACTTTACTACATATACGATAGGGTACACTTGTCCTTTTGTGTGTGTTTTAATTTAAGGTATAAATCATTTTTATAAATATGAAAACCGAGTTCGTGTGTAAAATTCATTGTAAAACATGTATATATACGCACACATCATATATAAATGCGATATACATCACTACATATTTTCAAATTTATTAAAGCTTCATAAACAGTAATACTAAGAGCGAAAGCTTGAGCTTAGATCGTGTTCCGTTCTTCGACATAGCTTGATCATCTTCCGTGATATTTGGTTAACGATCCCCTTTTACCTAAGATTTTGAAAACTTATTAGTATTATGTTAGATAAGTATATACATCATAACTATTTGCACAATAGATAGAGAAATCAGAAATTTTACAAGTTCCGGGATGGCGTCGACGACGACTGTGTGCCGCGTCGGTGACACCATACCTTTTATGTCGTCGGAACTAAACTACCGTAGGCAGTAGCATTGGGCGTCGGACCTTGTTACTGCGTCGGCGATGACCAGTTATGGCGTTGGCGACGGCACTTGCTGCAGCAGTTTTGCTGCTGTATTGTTTATTTGTCCGTTTAGCCAGTTTCAAGTTTCGTACATCAAATCATGACTCGGGACTTACCGAAACACGCCCGCAAAATATCACTTAATGTTGTCACTACTATAGTACCTTTATTATGAGTGTTTACACCACTCAATTTTAATTTCGTAAGTTTTATAGTTCTGACCCGTTTGCGCATTTGAGCAAACAAACTTGATATACTTTATCTATCTTTACAAAATTATTAATATTATGAGTATATCCCATTCTTCGGGATAACTACCTTATGGTTTATGCATCCATTACTCGGTTTTACGCATATTTTTCGATTTTACCCTTTAACCACATTTAAACCAAACTAAGTATTTATGCATCCATTTCGGTATGCATTAAAACTCCATTTTACCCGTTTGGATGCCTTAGCGAAAACTATCGCTCTATTCAACCAAACCTTTATTTTATCATTTTGACCCATTTGGTTGTCTTAGCAAAATCCAACACTTATTTCAACCAAACCTGTATTTATTTTATCATTTTGACCCGTTTGGTTGTCTTAGCGAAATCGAACGCTTATTTCAATCAAACCTTTGTCTAATTTTATTATTTTCACACTAAGATATCCATTTATTTTCCACCACAACTAATTTTGTGGTGGATTTGTTATTGTAAATGCATTTAATCCTATTTCTACCCTTCGGTTCAACGATTTACGGAAAAGACCCGTTAAAAGACATTAAACCAAAAAGGCTTATGCTTTTCACTTTTACACTACCGAAAGGGTCTAATAAATTATAAAACTCATGTCTAAACTACCCTTAGGGTCGTTTACTTGTTCTACCACACGAGGGCATTTTGGTCAACTTAGGCTCCTCTTTTACGATAAAGGACTTTCAATTCCATGTTTTGACCCAATGAGCACATTTTAACCAAAATCTTATTTAAAATCATTATGTTCCTTAGAACCTAACGTCTACAATTTATATTATGAGAGTTACATTGCCTTAGGTAATCCGATGTTTATTCATGACTCGTTTAACTCTCATCGGACCTTAAGTCCTTAATGAGAGTTTGACTCATTACACATACCTGTCACACCCCGACCCGCAGCGGAAAAGGTGATCGGGGCATGATTGGGTTATCATCAAAGCTCATGACATTTATTATGCGTTTCATATTCATTAAATACAATTTAATGGAAATTTACAATAAATGTTACAACATGTTCTAACTATCAATCTAAGCGTCTTTGTTCTCTTCTAAGGCATTTCCTATGTTTTCTTTGCTTCAACCTGTTCACCTGTATCATGTGTAAAAAGGTTTTGGATCAACATAAAGTTGGCGAGTGAATCCTATGGAAAAACATTTGAACAAGTTTATTAAATTGATTATGAAATATGTGCACAACCAAACACGAGTAAAAATAGATGTAAGCTTATTCAACAATCATTAGATATTAAATAAAGCATACATGAACAATAATGGAACATTTGGAGGCATGCGTTGCTCTACTCGTCTCTCACGAGGAACTGATGGGCCTAATGAATGAATTGTATAAACATGATAATATGAATGACACAACTACAAACAATATAAACTCAATGATACACACATGAACAATAATGGATTGGTTTTGAGGCACGCGTTGTTCAACTCGTCTCCCACGAGGAACTGATGGGCTTAATGAATGAATTTCATATAATTTGACAAAATGAACTAAGTAATCACAACAATATAAACAATCTAAATTTAGGTCATGATATGGTATGGCACAAATTTAAATAAACGAGTTAATTATTTGAGACACATGACACACCCCAAAACGTGTAATTAAAAGGGGGAGTTGTAAGATTCACTCACAGTGGGTGCGTTCGGTTGATGATGTTGAATGCACGCGAAGTGGTTTTAACCACGGGTGAGATTAACCTAGATAAATCGCATTATGGTTTGGTAAGTAAACGGATTTTATTAATTTATTTTAGTAGGATTGTTGGGTGTATTTTTGTGAGTTTAAGGCTATTTTCTAACCTTAAAAATGTTATTTTTAAGTATATTTAATTGATTTTTAATTAAAATAAATAAATAAAAATGATAAAAAGATTTGATTTTTTTGCTACAGTGACTTTGACTTTGACCGTTGACTTGACCGTTGACCGGTTCGAATGCGTATTGTTGTGCGCTGAGTGAGGCTCGAACCCGAGACCTCCCGTACGCGTGCACGCAGCTCTACCAACTGAGCTACGTGTCTAAACCGTCATATATCCGTTTTTAATTATATTTATATATTAATTATGTTAAACAGAAAATCCTTTTATTTTAAAAACAATTTAAGTGAATCGGACGGTGCGCTCCACAGGTCTCGAACCCGGGACCTGTGGGTTATGATAACACACAGTCCACCGCTGGACTGTGTGTACAACTTGTTAACTTAACTGATTTTTGTTATACTTAAACACAAATTAATTATTTTCATTTTTGACTTATTTAAAAAGTTTAATAATTATCCGGGTCGATGCAGAAGACCGGACTCGAACTCGTGTGCTTTGATTAAACATACACACAGTCCACCACTGGACTGTGTGTCTAACTTGGTTATTATTCCGATTATTAATATACTTAACATATATATCAAATGAATCCGGTTCAGTTAACAAAAAAAAAAAAAAACATTTTTATTTACGCAGCGTGTGTGGAACAGGATTCGAACTCGAGACCTTTGTGTGTTTATTGTGCACACAGTCCACCGCTGGACTGTGTGTCCAACCTGAGTTATTTCTTGATTTAAATTATACTTATGAGTTACAGGTTCATCGTCTTCTTCGTCGGATTTTAACCAGAGTGACGACTGACTGGTTCGAAGTGTTGATTCAGGTTTCTTTAGCGTTTTATGATTAATTACAGATGAGGTATAAGTAAAAAGAAAGGAAAATAGGCGTGAGGTATACCGACTAGCTTTCCTCTGTTTTCCAGCAGAACTCCGGCAACAGCAATAGGCTCCGGCGTCAGGTGTCTTGCAGCAGCGAGCCTTCAGAAAGTTTGAAAAAGGTATGGGTGACTTCGGTATAAGCTTAGGGGGTTCAATAAGGCTCGGAAATGGAGAACCCGGTTTTCCGGCGACAACCAGAAGAATTCCGGCGAGTGGGTTTTCGCCGAGAAAGGGTGTGGTTTTGAGAGAAAAGGTTTGCAGAGGTTCGAGGGGGTATTATAGGGCAAATTATCGATGAACTTGGTCTGATTTCCGACTGGATTCGTCGGTTATGAAAACTCCGGCGGTTATAACTTTGGTCGCGGACCCAGACGTCGTTTATAACCGATGTCTTAGTAAATGTATACGTTATAACGGAAGTTGTCGTTAAAACTTGCGAGATTGCCGGGATTTCCGACGACTGAACTTTTGGGCGCCGGTTTTGAATTCAGAAAGTCATGATATGAATTAAATGATTTCAATATTTCACAAGGAACATCAGTGGTGCAGTGGTTTGTGCGCGTGTGTTAAGTTTGTTTGTGAACCGGTTACTGACCCGGGTTCGAAACCCGGCAGAACCAAAATATTTTTATTTTGCGATTTTCAACAGTTTTTCAAAAACAACTTATATAATCCCGTATAATAATTGATTATGTATCGTTTAAAATTATTTTGGGCATTTAATTCGCAACGAAAATTTTAACTGACTGTTCGGTTGATAAACGGAGCGGGTTTGGTAAATCCGTTTTTTGACGGATGTTACAATACCTGGCTCGGGTCATGGCATTGACCCATTTAATTACATTGCAATATTAGTTACTAATTGATAACGACACGAGCCAAACTCTATTTCCCTGTGAGCACAAAACTCAACAGCAAGCATTAGATATTATTATCAAATGATGATGACAACACCATTTGACTCGTTTGCCTAAATGACCATTTTATCATTATGAGATGGAATTTATTTACCATCTCACCATTTCATCCGTTTCGGTTTACGCCTTATGCTCATATTTCTTAAGGTCGTTTCTTAAATCGTTCGACCCATTACGGCTTACGCCATAGATGCCCTTATTTTAAAGTTTACTATTTATTTGTCAACTCATGACTGAATTACCATCTTACCCCTTTTAATTCCTTATGGTTTACACAATAAGGTAACTTTTTAGAATTTCTTATTTATTTGTAATTACATGACTATACTACTATTTTACCCTTTTTTACCATCAATTATGGTTTAATACCATATTCACTTGTTCCGACCCGTATTGATTCGCGTCGGAACCTTGTATTTCAAAATCTCGTTCCGAATACCAAATCGCTTATTCTTAGTCAAATATATAAGTAAATTTACTATTTTAAGGATGTAAGCGTTACTTACCTTGAAATCCGATTATACTTTTTCCCGCATGTTTAATCCGTTTGACCTGCTTCTTCTCAAGCCTCCACCTAGCTTGTCAAGTGTCAAACTATCATTTATCATTCGCAAGATGGCTAGTCATCATTTATGATGACTATCCCACCTTACGGACTTTACATCAAATTTAATTTGATCTTATTATAGGTCTGACTTTTTAAAAGTCAACTGCCTATTAACATATGAAAATGCACAATTAAGTTTAACAACTCTTTTAGACATTTATCAATTACCCGGCATGCAATAGTTTTAGGCTACCCTCTTATCTAAATTCCCAACCACGTTCATGTCATTTCTTTCACTTAAACAAGTTCGAGCAATTGTTAATATCAAGTTAACTGAACTTTCGATTATCAAAGCCAATTTATCCATTCATTGTACTAGACATTCACCCGAATACTTAATATAATCAAGTTCTACATACAAACTAGTAGACAACATGATCTCAAACACTCATTAACATTGACATTACATCAATTTCATTATATCATACAAAACCCATTTCAAGACATCTATGATCACTTACTTGAATCTCTAATTTGTTTGAGTATCTTACACATACATACAAGTATGATAATCATAAACACTCATATATCATCAATTTCATTATATAATCAAAAACCATTTAACTAGGTGTGGTAAATAATCCAAACACCCAATTCATGGCAATCCATTCAAAGTTTTCAATAAGGGTTTGTTCCTAAGCAAGTGTTCATCCCTTATCTTACTTTAGTTTCTGAAATTCATACATAGATTGAAATCCATGAATTCTATCAACATTCATAATATCACCAAATTAAGATTTTTAACATATTTATGATCCCTTAGTTTAGGTGATCGTTAATATGCGTTCATGCACGGATTTGGTGTCCAATTTCTCTTTCAATTTGATGATTTTGCAGATTAGGTCAAGATGGGGTTTCCCCCCTCCTTCTTTGCTCCTAGTCGGCACATACACACACTTAGTGTGTGTTGTGTTTTAAATTTTCTTTTTAAATCACAATTTTCCCTTTTACCAACTTTGGCCCCTTTAGTTTGTTCCCTTTTTTATTTAAAGGGCTACAACTCATTGTTTTATTACCATATCCATGTTACTAACTAGGTTAAGTTTGTTCCTAGTTATTTTTGTTTAGCGGTTAACTTTCACCACTAATAGTAAGTACTTTACTCGCTCTTTAGTATTAGTGTCGTTTGATTATTAAAAACCCGTTTTTGGGGTGTTAGATCTTCTTCCCTTAAAGAGGTTTCGTCCCCGAAACCTTTCTTACGTAGTTCATTAGGTTAAACTTAATGAACTTAGTCTCGGTAATTACTTGAGCATTGCTCACATTTCAATTGTTCAATAATCTTACTAGGATGGTATGGCAGTGCCTTTTAGGCTCCAAGGTGCATGCGCCTTTCATGTGTAAGTGTTGTTACACTTTTGTGTCTGTCGCTTGTTCTTAGTTACGTCTGTAATTGTACAGTCTTTGTATACAGTGTCTATATAGTTTAGTCGTGTCGACCAAATCAAGATATCCTCTATCATGGTTTAGTACAACGTTATAGTTTGTCTGTGTTAAACAGTTGCATGTGTGCATACTGTTGAGTCTTGTGTACGTCATGTCTGTGACACGTTCTCCGAAGCAAAACTTCATGTGCGAGTGGGAAGTCCTTCGTACGAGCAACATATTGCTCGTAGAGCCACTCACCATTCGTACGAATGATCTACCATTCGTACGAGTAAGTTCATCCAAACAAGTATCCTACTTGTTTCGTACGAGCTTGATAATGCTTCGTACAAGCTAGTTCGTTCGTACGAGTCTATTTGGAGAATGTCTTTCGTAGATTTTAGTGTTTCGTACAACAAGCAACATACTTCGTACAGTTGCTGAGCATGGACACTATATAAGCAGACATGCACTTCTCAATGTGATGCTAGAAACCTTCCAGTTAGACACTAGTGAACTAGAGAGAGAGCAAGAGCACAGAGAGTGTTGCATGAGTCTGTATGAACATTGTTTGTATATGTTTGTTCTAGTTCTCTTCTTTAATCAAAATATTGAATCTTTGGTTATCCTATGTTCTTACTTTGCTTTGGTTTGCATTCTTACGAGGATTCCGCACTCTATTTGTATTATGTGAACAAGGAAGCAGGTTTATCTTGATCCTTCCAAGTGGACCTACAAGTTGTATCAACTCTCTTCCTTGTTAAAACCAAGCTTAGTGATTGTGTCTGAGCTAGTTGAGAGGGTTTCTTGAAGTTTTCTTGAACTTTCAGCAGGAACTTAAGTGTTTGAAAGATACCAAGCTTAAAACTTGTTTAAAACCTGTGTATCTAAAAATTTTTCATAAAAACCTAGTTTGAACACATGGAGATATGTTAAAATCTGTTTTTTCTTAAAATTTTCTTCTAAGTTGAACACATTTGCAGGAGAAACTCACCGAAAAACTCACCAGAATATTGTTCTAGGGTTGACCAAATCTCTGACATTCTGGACTTAGACTGTTAAAACTGAAAAGCTGATGGAATGTTTGTCTTTTTTAACTAAAACTGTGTAGACAACAGATCACTTTCGAAAACCAGTCTATGCAGAGAAGGAAATTTTTTCACCAACCAGCCCTGCATAAAGGATTCCTTTGTGAAA
Organism: Scalesia atractyloides; assembly: GCA_947069175.1. NCBI lineage: Eukaryota > Viridiplantae > Streptophyta > Magnoliopsida > Asterales > Asteraceae > Scalesia > Scalesia atractyloides. The sequence continues at coordinate 66,208,587 of CAMTDV010000020.1, read as the reverse complement.
AACATCTGTTGCGAATAACCCATCCGCACGAAGAACTAGATTGTTCGTTCGAAAGACTAGTCATCCGCAAGAAGAGCCTGGTTCACAAGAAAGGCTCAATTGTTCGCACGAAGAAGCAGGCCTCCGACTGAAATACTTAGTTCGTACGAAGAACATATCATTCGTACGAAACAGTGGCTCGTACGAAGAACAACTCAGTCTGCTTTTCGTGTTTCAGTTTTTCAAACTTTGTGATTTCTCAAACTTTGTGATTTCTAAAATTGTGAATTTTTATAAGGGACATGTTATTTTCAAAAATCAAACTTTAAACCTTTAATTTTTCATAATTAAGAAAATGAGTTCTAATCCGTGGGATTGGAGTAGTAGCTCTAGCACAAATCAGGACTCTTCGCAAAGCTCCGCAACTTCATGGGTTAAATCATTAATGTCTCAACATGCAACCATGATTATCGCAAACCAATGGGCATGTGTCGCAAATCAGAACAAAAGTATTCAGACTCCTCTTATGAGCGAGAGTGAAACCAGGAGTAATAACCATCCACCTAAGCTGAACCATATGAATGATTATCCTTCGTGGAAAATTCATTTTCATACATATGTTCTCGATCAGAATACAGAATTATGGACATGTTTCACTACACCCTATAAAGAATCTCTCGAAGAAGCGGGATCGAATCCAACCTCCTTAGCCAATCTAGATGAAAGCGACAAAAAGGCTTATGATCTAGAGAAAAAGGTGTTTGCTATCCTTACACAAGCACTTCATAAAGACATTTATCATTAGTTTGTGTACTGTACCACTACCAAGAATCTGTGGGATACCTTTGGGAAACAAGAGGAGAGGGTAATGCTGCAACTAGAAAAATTCGGCACGATCTGCTTAAGAAGGAGTTTGAAGGCTTTATGTTCATGGAGAATGAAACGTTGAATGATATGACCACACGATTTTACCATCTGCTTAGCGAAATGTACTCTTACAAAGTATTAGCATCTCCGCAAGAAATTGTGATGCGTTTTGCTGATGCGTTACCGCCAAAATGGGGTCAATTATTGACTTATTGAAACATATAGGTGTTTTGGATTCAATCAGTATTTATGAATTTGTGTAGAATTGGAGAACAAGAATGAAGAAGAACTTAGAAAGGCACAAAGAGTTACGGTTCACAAAACCCTGAGATGTACTTCGGAGGTATTAATACAAGTATTAGTACAAGTCAGCAACCAAGCTTCAAACCGCGTTTGTGTCAAACGTGAATCCCTTTCTACCACAACCTGTTCAAACAAATCAGTCTACAAGCTCAAGTACTCAAACCTATGGACAAGTATTTGACCTGAAAGCCTTTCTACCACAACCACGAGATCTAGGACCTCAAGTTCCACAGCAAGCTCCTCAACAAGCTTTCTATGGTAACAACTTTCAACCTGCAAACCCCAACACAGTCAGGCTTGACACGTCACATCTCTCCAAAGTCAGTGTAGAAGTTGCACAAGAACATATGGAACTTCTAAACACAATGGTTAGTGCTTATTGTGGATTAGTCACCGGTCAAATAGGAAACATCAATTTGACTAATGAAGACTACCAACAAATTGACCGAGATGAGATGGAGCTGATGGATATCAAGTGGGCATTTGCAAGTGCGGTAAGAAGAGCCAAGGATTACCTGAGCAGAACAGGAAGAACCAGTTTGGAAAGCAAGAAGGATACAAAATATGGTTTTGATAAAAATGCTGTTACTTACTTCAACTGTGGTGAGAGGTCACTTCAAACGTTAATGCACGAGACCCAGCAAACAAGGAAATCACAAGCCCTTCTGAAATCAATCACAACCATCCATCACAACTCAAGTTAACAATGATAGAAGAATAGTAGCTGTTAGCAACCAAACAACACCAACCAATCAGGACCTTCAAACAACACACACAGAGCTTTGGTAGTTCAATCTGATGAAGGATGCGATTGGTCAGTACAATTGGAAACTGAGAATAATGGAGGAACTGCATGTTATGCCAAGATCATCAATCGAATCATACATGTTCACAGCATTGATAGTTCTGATGATGATGATAGTTCGGGGTATAACGGTGGTTCTGATAAAGAATGCTCAAGTTCTTATGGATCTGATTCAGATATCAGAGAGGGAAGTGATGATGAGGTCAGAAAGTTGCTGAAAAAAGCAGAGAAGATGAAGAGTGAAAAGGTGGGATTGATGAAGAAAGCAGAAGCTGCATCAAAGGAAACAGAAAAATTCTTTACAAATAGTGCAGCCTTCCCTCATCATACTGCCTTCATGGCGAATGTGGCCGGTTCGACAAGTCAGGTAAATTACGACTCTCCTAAAGTTTGCAATGATTGTGCTGAATTAAAAACAAAATTTGAAACAATTAACAGTCATTATCAAAACTTAGTTGTTGAACTATCTAAATGCAAAGAGGCGAACTTGTCTTTAACTCGAAATGAAAAAGAATTCAAATCTGTAATAGAAACCCTTAAGAAAAGTGTTTCTGAACTACTAAAGATAGTTTTGAACAAACAAACAGGAATTAATACCTACATTAATCTCCTTGAAGAAACAAAGAAAGAGTTAGCCATCGCCAAATGTGAACATGATGCGATCAAGCTAAAATTGGAAAGTTATTCTAACTCCCGATATGTGCTTGATCATATCATTGACGTTCAAAGCTAAAAGGAGATGTTAAATGCATTGTGTATAAGTCGTGTCCACCCGTGATGAAACACAACTATACCAATTGCCCGATGAAGAGGAAATGCCACACTTTGAACCCTCCGTACCTCTTAATCCTGAAGAATTTGCAGCAGGACTAGGGTTCAAGCTAGACAATTCCTCGATTGAATCAAGAAAGTCCGAGAACTCATCATCAAGCTAACGCCTTAGAAGCTACAGGATATAGAAGCAGGCCAACAAGTGGATTGAATCTTTTCCAGTCTAGAGACTGGCGGATTACCTTCAAAACAAAGGATTGAAAAATTCGTTCTGCTTTGGACAAGATAATTGGACAGAAGAGTTGAATAATACAGGGACTGATAAGCTAAGTGAGGTTCCCCTTTGAGATCTCCCAACCTAAAGGTGTAGGTCCCTAGTCCGTATGGATCTTCACAGAATCGTCTATCTAATCTATAGTGCGGAATCCCTTAGATCAGATTTCACAGAAACAAGAACACGAACACGAACACAATTCCCTTCAAACTGTCTTCTATTGATTATCTAACACAATGGTTTACAATCAATTCAAGACTCTCTAGAAATCTCTCAGCCACTCTCTGTAGATTTCTCACACTCCTCCCCTTCTAACAACACCCTTAACCCTAATGCACAACATGTATATTTATACTACATGTCTGCATACTAGGCTTTATACTGGGCTAGGCCATTCTCCAAGCCCATTACAACTCTAAACAAGCTAAACACAAATGCTAAGCCCAATACAAAATATTCAAAGATGAAACTATTAAACTATTAAGCTGTTATCACCAATATGCGCCAACAGACTCCCCCTTGACAATAGCTTCATAGTGTAATTTTGTCTTCAAACATCTTATGATATTTTGGTCTTTGGATAGCTTCAGCTACACACATATTCTGACATCAACAGACTCCCCCTTTGCCGATGCTTCCAATCTCCAAAACTTTCATTCGTTGTAGATTAGCGAGATAGCATTCTCTAGTTAAACTCTTATATCCATATTCCTCTATTTCTCCCTTTGCAATGTAGTAGAAGGATCCTACCATGCATCTTCACACATTCTGCACTCCATTCTTAAAATGCACTTTACTTGAATTCTGCACTTCATTTTGATAACTGCATCAATCTATTTAGAAACACAAGCAAGTAACTCGAAAAACCATTAGTCCTTTTCTACATTAAAGATAAACCAATATTTTATCTTATCATGCAAAAACAAACAACTTATCAGTTTAAATTGGGAGACTTTAAAAACAAATCTTTTTGTATTTTTATATTTTCCGAAAACAAATAACTAACAAGAAAATAAACACTCTATTTTTGTGAAAATCACCGGTAAGAAGATCATATCAATACCATCAAACTGTTTTCACACTATCTGATAATTCTATATGCAGTATTCATGAAAAGCAGTTCAAGACGATTACCAGTATTGTTTATCCACTTAAACAAAATACATGAACATTTCAAGTACCATTACCTAGTGATATGGTTAGATAATTGATACTGATATACTAGTGTGCCCCACTTCAGGACATACCCCCACGATCAAGGCATGCACAAACATTCATCGTAGTAGGTAAGTATACCGAAATTCACCCTTTTTGATTTACAATGTTAGATAATTGGTTCTTCCGTACAGCAAAGAGACCAATATCCAACGAGGGTTAGGGCAAATACCAAATTTTGGTACGAATAATGCAATGTGCACAGTTGAATGACTCTCTAGGAGAGCTTCTTCAATTTTTGGGATTTGGCATTTTAGCTCTTTTAAGATATCCTGGTTGTGCCTAGGTCAGCATATATCTGGACGCAGCAGAAGGACAACCTTGATACCCCGGATGAACTAAGGATATAAAGACCTAAAACCTTAGACTTTGGCAATCTATCAACACAAGATTTAAAGTTATAAAACCATACACCACTAATATGTTACTCACTCATAAACAGTTTATTATATTTGTATCACCAAGGTAAGTTGATTATTTCATGCTTTTTGCCTACTCGTACATCATATGATGAAGCTGCTATTACACTAAAGCAATTTAATTTCTAATTTCAGTGTGTCAGTTTAACTTGTTGAACTATCATTTCTTCTTTTCCAAACAGTGAAACTCATTTTTGATTTAAAAAAAAACTTTAAATATTTCAACTTACTCCCCCTAAACTCATGCACTAACTAAAATTCTTTTTGGCTTAGGGAAATTTCTCCCTAAATTTGTTTTTATGGAGTAATGTTTTAAAAAGAAATTTAAATACAAACAGACTCCCACTTCAACCTGACAAAAGGTTTTTCACTGTTAGTAAACATTTTCTAACACAGAAGTAAATAATTCGTTACCATGGGTAACCTACTATTCACCTCAGATGCTTTACAGGAATAACCACTGTTGAACACATCAACAGTCCTTCTTGGCCATCGTTCACACACTCAACAACTTAGTTAGACTTGAGAACCCAAACCTACCGGTTTTGGGTTGACCATGAATATCAATATAACTTAATTCTGTCCAATATCCATCACACCCTACTGGTGTCTTTGATGTTTTCCAAGTTGCTGAACAAGATTTATAATTTCTATGAGATCTTTGATCACGAGAGTTCCAATAAACTCTCGGATTTTCTGACCTTTGAAAATTATGTAACACCCTGTAAAATCGTGTCCAAATTTATAGTGACACGTCTTGTATTTTAAATATAGTGTATTAAAGACCAATAAGGACTAAAGGCGCCAACATGCTCAAACTGAGCCTCTGAGTGACGGTCCGATGTCCACATGCATAAATAACAGCCTTTGAGTGATTGATATGTCAACATGCTTAAATCATTAGCCTCTGAGTGACTGATATGTCAACATGCTTGAAACTTGGCCTCTGAGTGACATCGGAGTCAACATACTTATAATAAGCCTCTGAGTGATCCTTTGCGAAGTCCTAACTCTCATACGTGCCATTTGTTGGATGAGAGGGTTCAATTTTGTAAATATGTGAAAGTTGGATAATGGAGGGATTAAAAGTGTCAACATGTTAATTTATACCTCTGAGTGCCCTTTTAACAAACTGAGAGCTCGACAATGTCCGGGCATAATCCCGGGTATGCCAAGAATTGGCTACGGAGGGCTAAAAGTGCCAAAAAGGTGTTTACAAAGGTTTTTAGAAGCTTTATAAAGTTAAGGGGATAAAGTGTCAAATTTTGAAACTGGCCAAGGGGCGGTCACGGGCCGTGAGAGACCAGGCCTGGGTCTCTCGCGGGGCGCGAGAGAGGCTCTGTTGAAGAAAGTTTGTCTTAGCCTCCAAACAAAGCTCCAAAACCCATTAATCGAAACTATGGACTTGTAATCAGCCATGCTACGTTTTGGGACATTTGTAAGCTTCCTCTTACACCCCTAAACACCTGGCATCACCTCCTTTGAGTTCTCCAACTATAAATAGGTAATCAAGTTCACCATTTGAACTTGCACATTTCTAAATCATAACTCTTCTCCCTCCTCTGGAAGTTCCTAGCTAAAAGGAGCATCCAACTTAGTTCTCTTGCATTCTAGGAACTTCTTGTAAGTGTTCCTTGCTCGCATTTTCGTTTATAGGCTTTTATAGCCAAAAGTCAAGTGTTCTGCGAAAAACGCTTTAACTTTCGGTTAAGACCATTATGGTCCAGCCATTGTTCGAAATGAACATGGCTAAGTGATCGTAATAAGGTAGGTGTTTGTCCCTATAAAGGGCACCTCATGAAGATCACGTTTGCTAGACCAATTGACGGGTTTACGATATTAAAAAGTCAAACATGCCATTTTTCGGAAAAATCATAAATTGATCTTATATATGTTATGAAACCTGTTTTGACACTTAAACAAGTTGGTATAATTATTAGAACATGTAAGAACATGTTCGGCTCGTCAATTTCAGTTCTAGGGTCGGTTCGCAACCGAAAGTCGTGAAGTTTGGTTTCTACTTTGATTTTCGATTCTGACCCGATTTAGATTAGTTACCTACTGATCTAAAGTTGCATTATGATCATAAAATAGTGTAGCATAACCCTCTGAGGTTATAATACATGATCATAATCAGAATCTAAGTTTATGCGCAAGTTCCATAATTATGCCATCTTTGACCAAAATGTCCTTTTTGCATAAAACAAGGTTTTAAATAATAATGAACTTGAAAATGAGTTTCCTACTGATGTAATATTATAAGTAGGATTATTTGGGATGTTAAACCAAGTTATAAACTGAGTTTTCAAACAGGTCCTTAAACTATGTCGATAAATGATGATTTTAGCCCTTGTGTCTTAAAAAATAGTTTTGATCAAATCTTTTTAAGGTAAATCATTTACCTACTGATATGCTATATAAAATAATGTATTTAAAATATTTTAATCTGACCTTAACATCAGTTTTTATAAACATCATTATAAAAACATCATTCTACGACATAAGCGCCGCTTCGGCGCATAGTATGGTTTTTAAACCATATTATTGACCAAGACTCGATACCTACTGATTTTAAAACTTATTTTAAACATATTTATAGTAGGTACATATTATAAACTCAGAATCCCAAATAATTTATAAACTATGTGTAAAATGACCAAAATGCCCCTTCGGTGCATAGTTTGGTCATAAAAGATAAATTGCACATATAATTTCATAAATAAACTATTTTTCTAGAATACTTATGATTATAAACTTAAAATATATTCAAGTTCCTTTTTTTTACGGTATATAATTACCAAAATGCCCTTATGAGGCATAGTTTCGTTTTAAAACCTTAACGGGCATATAAGTTGATATCCTACTGATATTTTAACTTATTTAAAGTATAATTGCATATAGAACTTGTCCATGACTTATCCGGTTACCCGATATCGCTAATATGCGCACGGTTACGTATATGTAACTATTTTACGAAAATTAACCGAAACGGGTTTAACCTTACCATTTTAATCTCAAAATCCGGAATGTTAATTGTTTACCCATATTATGCAAGTCAAAGTACTTGTCGGGTTTAAACTACACTCTACCCAATCATCGTTTAATCAGGCGTAATATGTTTTGATCATATACACTACTCGTTCTAAGTCTATGACTTAATTAAAGACCGTTAGAATTAATTGGTTAGCTTATGCCAAAATCCAGACTAGAGCCTTGCCGGTAAATGCTATATGCAGTTGGTACTTTTGTATACGGCTGAGTTATTAAAATTTAAAAGAAGACTAGCTCAGGTAAATACTCTCGACTTATTTTCCTTATACGGGCTTGGGATACGGTAAACTATTACCGCTTGGTCAGAAATGGGATCAATCGAATGCCGGGTTGTGGCTAGTAAATCCACAAATTCTGTTTTAATCAGTTTTGTTTGATAACTTAAACATCGGGGGTTAAATTACCGTGTCCTGGATATCCTCGGCTCATTAGATTAGTTAATGGCCACGAACTTAGCGCGGGGTGTAGACATACACCTGTCAGACGCTCAAATGCAAATTACCCAAGACGTTTGGGATAACTCCTCTGTGAGTTCTAAGTGGTGTGTATTTAATCATGTCTCGGTCTCTGTACTGGGCCCTGTATGTATGAACAAACATGTGAAAGCTAACGTATCGTTCAAAGACTAAACTGCAGGTACAATACGAAATAAGCCAGAAGCTGCTCGGTAGTGAATAAGAGGATCTTGCAAATCCTTAGATCTGCCCAAAAGTCTGTTTTATATTCTTTTGTACATTTTATGATCCGCTTGTGGATCTTCTTTAACGAGCCTGTATATTATTTTATATTTCAAACATTCGGTTTGTAATAGTAATTTTACTCCAAGACTTCCGCTGTGCCATGTTTAATTGACTATGATGATTATCAACTGACGTCACGATACTCCCCACACGGGCCCCCCCGGTGTATGGATTTGGGTTGGAAATCCAGGGTGTGACAGGTTGGTATCAGAGCCAACGTTTGAGAGAATTAAACACTATCCTTCTTGTGTTTAATCTCAAACTTACATGAGCACATTCCTTAGACTTCCGAGTCTAGGTATTGACCTAGGATTAGTCATTTCCTTATTAAGTTATTAGTATGTTTTTGAATTGATTTTAACAGGAAAATGCCGCCACGTGTACGAGGACAAAGTGGAAGAGGAAAAGGTCCAATGAGGGGAGGACCATCGGGGCACGTTCCCTCTCAACCTCACAATTCAGATGCCTACCAGGAATTAGGAGATTTGTCTCCTTGGAAACCAACGAGACACTCTGTCTCTAATAGACACCCGCCCCCACATTCCCAAAATTCTTACCACTCTCAGCACTCCTATCATTCACACTATTCTCACCATTCCCATTCTCATCACTCTTACCATGAAGAATGTAACCCTAACCATTACTTTAACACGCCTCCAGCCGATCAAAATCAGTTAAACTAGCCAAACCCTATGGACGAGGCTCCGACCCGGAGATGTCGCCGTCAGTATGCACACATATTTTAAACATATTTACATTAGGTACATGTTATAAACACAGAATCCCAAATAATTTATAAACATGTGTAAAATGACCAAAATGCCCCTTCGGTGCATAGTTTGGTCATAAAAGGTAAATTACACATATGATTGGTATCTTACTGATATTATAGCATAAATAAACTATTTTTCTAGAATACTTATAATTATAACACTAAATTATATTCAAGTTCCTTTTATATGGTTTGAAATTACCAAAATGCCCTTATGAGGCATAATTCCGTTTTAAAACCTTAACGGGCATATAAGTTGATATCCTACTGATATCTTAACTTATTTAAAATATAATGGCATATAGAACTTGTCCATGACTTATCCGGTTACCCGATATCGCTAATATGCGCACGGTTACGTATATGTAACTATTTTACGAAAATTAACCGAAACGGGTTTAACCTTACCATTTTAATCTCAAAATCCAGATTGTTAATTGTTTACCCATATTATACAAGTCAAAGTACTTGTCGAGTTTAAACTACATTCTATCCATCATCGTTTAATCAGGCGTAATACGTTTTGATCATGTACACTACTCGGTCTAAGTCTATGACTTAATTAAAGACCGTTAGTATTAATTGGTTAGCTTATGCCAACATCCAGACTAGATCCTTGCTGGTAAATGCTATTTACAGTTGGTAGTTTTGTATACCGCTGAGTTATTAAAATTTAAACGAAGACTAGCTCAGGTAAATACTCTCGACTTATTTTCCCTATACGGGTTTGGGATACGGTAAAATATTACCGCTTGATCATAAATGAGATCAATCAAATGCCGGATTGTGGCTAGTAAATCCGCATATTCTGTTTTAATCGGTTTTGTTTGATAACTTAAACATCGGGGGTTAAATTACCGTGTCCTGGATATCCTCGGCTCATTAGATTAGTTAATGGCCACAACTTAGCGCGGGGTGTAGACATACACCTGACATACGCTCAAATGCAAATTACCCAAGACGTTGGGGATAACTCCTCTGTGAGTTCTAAGTGGTGTGTATTTAATCATGTCTCGGTTCTGTACTGGGCCCTGTATGTATGGACAAACATGTGAATCTGTTAACAAGGTTACAAAGTAACTTTCCCAAGTTATAAAAGATTTTGTGCCATGTGCACTTAAAATCATTTTAAAATGTTTTCAAAATGAGACAGTTGGGTGTATTTACCAGCGAAAGCTGACGTATCGTCCAAAGACTAAACTGCATGTACAATACGAAATAAGCCGGAAGCTGCTCGGTAGTGAATAAGAGGATCTTGCAAATCCTTAGATCTGCCCTAAAGTCTGTTTTATATTCTTTTGTACATTTTATGATCCGCATGTGGATCTTCTATTACGAACCTGTATATTATTTTATATTTCGAACATTCGGTTTGTAATTGTAATTTTACTCCAAGACTTCCGCTGTGTCATGTTTAATTGGCTATGATGATTATCAACTGACGTCACGATACTCCCCACCCGGCCCACCGGTGTATGGATTTGGGCTGGAAATCCGGGTGTACAAATTATTATCTCGAAACCTTCTTCTCACATAATCATAATATGAACTTTTCAAATTTTTGGATTGCTTTGAACATTTGAGTTACTAAAACCCCTATATTCGTTTCTTCTTTGAAAATTTTGATTACCAGAAGTCTGGTATCGATTTTGATATCCAATTTTTTTCCTTGTAAAACAATTTGATTGTCCATTAACATGACTTGATTTAGGAGAAAAATTTCTTGGACTATCAAATCTTCTTGATGTTGATGATTTAGGTTGAAATCTCGGTTGATTTGTTTGAGAACTTGGTTTAACATTCTTATTAGACCCAACCTGATTTCCATCCTTAACCTCAATTTCAGTCTCCACTTTCTTATCCTTCTTAAAAGGACAACAACTGGCCACATCCCTTTTTAAATGCTTTGCCTGTTTTGTCGTTAGTATCCTCATCCACTTGGGTACTATTGACTAAATATTTCAAAGAGCCTGGACTATTAGGTATGTCAACTGTTATCAGAACCACTACATCTGGTGTAGTAGGCACAAAATCTGTTAGCTCATTTTCATTTGGTAAAAAGGAGTAATCCTGATCCTCAGAAGATGAAGCTTTACTAAACACCACTCCCATTTTATCACTACTCCTTTTCAAACCTTTCTGCATTTGAGTACTGACTAACGAGGATTTTCCAAAATTTTCTAACTTTGCATGAAGTTCAAAATTTTGGCCTTGCACTAGCCAATTCTGTGCACTTTTCTGAAAGCTCGTTAGTCTTATTTTTCACAGTTTCATGAGCCAACTCAATGATCTGTAACAATTAATTGACTTGGCTTGTTAAACTGTTGATTTCTTGTTCATTTGATTTGAGTTTATTTAAACTATTTGACTCACTTTTACTCAAAAGAACATTTGACTCTTTCTGATTTTTTAATTCAGCTAACATAATTTTGTTTTGCTCTGATAGTTTGTCAAATTTACCTTGTAGTTCAGTGCAATTATGACAAGTATAACTTACAAATTGAAATTGTACCTGTACCTTTGCTGTAAGCTCATCTATATCATCCATGCACACTGTAGCTTTTGCATCCTTGACTTCCATTCTCTCCTTCTCAGCTTCCTTTTTCTCTTCTTTCTTACCAACTGGTTCTTCAATCTTCATAGCACCAGTCTCTTCTTTCTTCCTTCTCAGCGTAAACATGCTTGTTCACATGTACTTTGTGTTGAAGAACTCTGATAACGTTTTCCTAAAGCTTCCCATAGCTCTCTAGAAGATCCATACCTATTACAAATGTGTTTCAGATCAACTGGTAAGGATATCTTTATGGCTGCTAAAGCTTTCTTCTCAGCCTCATATATACGTTTCTCATATTCTTCCATCTTCCCATATGAAAGTACCAGAATTCTCCCGTTAACTCGACGTGTGGGAGCAATATACCCATCAATCATACAGCTCCACATCTTAAAATCTTCACATTGAACAAATGCCTCAAACTTCTTCTTCCAGTCTACATAGTGTTCAGCATTTATCAAATTTGGGCACTTATTAATGCCCTCACTCATATTGTTCATTCTAACCATCTTTAACATGCAGAGTATCAGTCTAACTGGATTTTGGTATACCTGTGTCAAAACCCAAATCTGACCTCTCTTTTGATCCTTCTTCGCGTTTTACCGTAACCGTGCCTTAAAAATGTTCAAACATTTGTCCGAAAAGTGTGTTTACCAAATTGTACCGTTAAAGTCGTCTCGACGATACGAATCCAATGAAGTATATTGTCCGATAATGATTTTTTTTGCCTAAAAATCACACGAGCCTAACCGTGCAACCGGTTTGTCAAGATTGTTTATGGATCAAATTCTATGTTCGAAAAGGTTTAACTCTGGTTACGTCAGCTGGTTAACTTTCCACCTTTTTGTGTATGACTCGGAACAATGTCAAATCCGGAACAGTAACTCAGATTGACAATCCGAGATGAAAACCCAGAATAGTTATCCGAATTGCTAATCGGAGATGGTGATTCAGAATAGTGATCCGAAATGGAATCCGGAATGTACTGTTCTTATCCGAAATGGAATCAGGAATAGACTATTTCTGATCCGAGATATGAAATAATCCAGAATACACCTCTGATCTGAAATTCAATCCGAAATGGAATCCGAGATGGGCTTTTCTGATCTGAATTGCACTTTTCTGATCTGAAATGCAAGTTTTCAGCTCCGAATTGCAAGTCTGATGATCCGAAATGCAGATTTGTGATCCGAAATTCAAGTCTGCAATCCGAAATGCTTCACTTTTGATCCGAGATGCCTTTCTTCAATCTGAAATGCCTGCTGTTAATCCGAAATCGCTGCAGAAACCCTAAAACAGCCGCCGAAACCCTAGAACAGCCGTCACAAACTTCAAAACAGCCTCCAAAACGTCTAAAAACCCAACTTTTCTGCTATTACGATTTGAACTGAGCAAAATCAAGAGCCGATTGCTCTGATACCAATTGTAGGTCCCCTAGTCCGTATGGATCTTCACAGAATCGTCTATCTAATTTAGAGTGCGGAATCCCCTAGATCAGATTTCACAGAAACAAGAACACAAACATGAAAACAATTCCCTTCAAACTGTCTTCTATTGATTATCTAACACAATGGTTTACAATCAATTCAAGATTCTCTAAAAATCTCTCAGCCCCTCTCTGTAGATTTCTCACACTACTCCCCTTCTAACAACACCCTTAACCCTAATGCACAAACATGTATATATATACTATATGTCTGCATACTAGCATTTATACTGGGCTAGGCCATTCTCCAAGCCCATTACAACTCTAAACAAGATAAACACAAATGCTAAGCCCAATACAAAATATCAAATACAAATATAAACTATTAAGCTTTGTCACCAGTATGCACCAACAAAAGGCTTTATTCAGAGGGAATAGAAATGTATGCTACTCCAGTGTAAAAATTTTCAAAAAATCAAGAGAATGATCCTAAGAAATCTGTAAGACTAAAGTGTCCACAGATGAAAATGATAATGTTTGTATACTTTGGTTGGAGATAAGAAAATCTGTTCTAACAAAGACTTTCTGATCAAAAATGTAAATCCAACCTCTATTGATCAAGTTTTTGAAAAGTCAACAACCAAATTTTTGGAGAAGAAAAACCAATCAAGTCACTACCATTATCAAGTTCAAGAGAAAAACACAAAGAAAGTGAGTCAAAAAGCCTAAAGTACCACAACGAAAGGTTGAGACAAAAGGGACTCGCTACAAGAAAAAGTTTAAGAATGTTAAATTGTGAGTTCTACGGGTACTGATAAAGTCGAGACTTTTGAAGGCATATCTAATATATATTTTGTAAACAAAGTCAAGATTTTAGAACGTAACAGTGAAAACAATTACACCCAACATACAAATGGGTGTGATGAAAATAAACCCAGTACCTAAAGACCCACAAGTTCAACATCAAGCCATGGAACACGATCTCCTAAATTTTTTGAAAGGAGAAATGTTTCAAATGTGGAGAGTTTGGCCACATTATCAAGAATTATACAAACCAAGCAAAGCCTAGATTTGTTGAGAAAGCCCTGCCTGAACCAACTTGCCAACGTCGATCTGTTTCTCCAAAACAAGACAAATGAATTGTTAAAGAACAAGAAGAAAAACAGAGATGTAAACAAGTAAAAGTAATTGAAAAAGCTTTAAAATCGGATTCTTCAGAAAGGAATCCAAGATCTTCAAATTTAATAAAACAAGAAATTGTTAAAACTTTAAATAATAGTCTTTCTGGTAAATTTCAAAAAGTTGGAAACCTAAGACCGGTGATGGTTCAAGAGGAGGCACACAATTTCCAAATCATCAAGAAATAGAAATCACATTTCTTGATGAAAAGGGTCGACCCAAGACCACTAAGTCTTGGGTCCCCATCTCAAAATGATCTGGTTTTTGAAATGTGCAGGGTGTTCCAGGAGGAACTGTCAATAGTCATTGGATTGTTGACAGTGGAGCATCGAGGCACATGACAGGCGACTTACGGCTCCTGTATGATGTGAAAAGCATTAGGGGTGGTTATGTTGCTTTTGCTGGTGATAAAGGCGGATACATCACTGGAGAAGGAATGGTCTCCAATGGTGTTGTTAGTTTAGACAAGATCAATTATGTTCGACAAATTGATCACAGTCTTCTTAGTTTTCTCAAATCTGCGACAAAAAGTTCACGGTTCATTTTGATGATGTCGGATGTTATGTGCTGAAACCTGGTTTCAAGATTCCCAAGGAATGGATTCTCCTATTGGCTCCAAGAATTAGCAACTTGTATATTCTTGACATGAGCCAAGCTATTACCACGTCTACACAAGTCACATGTTATGTCTCAAAAGCCACCGAGAAGGAATCAATCTCTTGGCATAGACGAATGGACACATTCGTTTGAGGAAAATGAACTATTTGGTGAAAAAAATCTTGTGAATGGTGTGTCAGTAAAGAATTTTCATCTACAAGATGTCTATGTATCATGCTAAAAGGTAAAGCAAGCAAGAAAATCTCATCCTGTGAAGAAGATCAACACAGTAAATATGCCTCTGGAACGTCTTCATATGGACCTCTTTGGACCTATGAAACACAAGACCACCTTTGGTGATTCATACTATTTAGTAGTTACTGATGACTACTCAAAATTTTCATGGGTAAATATGTTGGCACACAAGAGTGAAGTTCCTAAAATCCTCAAGAATCTCCTGACGTTGCTCGAAAATTTGTACAATCCAAAGATAAGGAGAATCAGAAGCGACAATGGCATCGAATTCAAGAATTAAGTTATGGACGAGTTCTGTTCTTCTAAAGGCATTCTGCATGAGTACAGTTCTTGATAACACCACAACAAAATGGTGTCACTGAGAGGAAAAATAGAAATCTAATTGAAACAGTAAGAACAATGCTAGTAGAATCAGAACTTCCTATTCAATTTTGGGGAGAAGTTGTGGCTACAGCATGTTACACGATGAATAGAGTTCTTATGGTGAAGAGACATGAGAAAACATGTTTCGAGTTGTTACATAAAAGGAAACCGAAAGTTTCTTTCTTAGAACCTTTTGGAGCTCCATGCACTATGATTGATCCACATGGTAAGTTTGGACCGAAGGCTATCGAACGTTTCTTTCTTGGATATGCTACTCCTAATTTCAGAGTGTGGAATTTGTCAACAAAGAAGATTGAAGAATGGGGTGAAGTCAAGGTTTAACGATACACTGAATCAGTAAGAGCTCCAGATGCTCCTTGGATGTTTGACTACAATGGACTGTTTGACCCCTTTAATCTGCCAACTTTTGATGATGCTTCTACAGCGGCTCAAATGTTACTTGAAAGTGATGCTGCAATTGACTTATCATTAGTTCGACCAATTATTGTTAACCTTCAAGTGTCTACTTTGGTGATGATGAGTTCCATGAATGAAGCTACTTCTGCTCAGGTTCCTGGAATTTCAGATGTGACGTCAAATATTCAAAATCTAGCGACGACTAAATGTCATGCATCTACATCATCATCAAATCCAGCAAACAAATTGGCTATTGATCTAAATATCAACAATTTGGGTATAAATTCTCGAGTTCCTAATGTTCCTAAAACTCGAATTCATAATACCCATCCTCAGTAGAATATTATCGGAGATGTCCATAGTGGTGTGCAGATACGTAATCAGCTCAGGAATAATCAGAATGCTGGTTTGTATTCGGTTATTATGGAATCTGGGGAACAAAATGATTGGTCTTTTGCCTGCTATGTTTGCCAAGTTGAACCGAAATCTTGGAAGGAGGCTATGAAAGAAGACTCATGGGTTGAAGCAATACAGGAAGAACTTCAGCAATTTCTGAAGTTAGGTGTGTGGAAATTGGTTGACAGGCCTGACAACTATAAGAAGATTGGTACAAGATGGGTTTACAAATGTAAGAAGGATGACCGAGGTGTTGCTGTGAGAAACAAAGCAAGATTGGTCGTCCAGGGCTTAATCAGGTAGAAGGCATTGATTACAATGAAGTGTATGCATCGGTAGCTCATCTTGAGGCCATAAGAATTTTCTTGGCTTATGCGTCCTACAAGAAGTTTACTGTTATCAAATGTATGTGAAAAGTGCATTTCTTCATGATGTGGTTGAAGAAGAGGTATATGTTGAGCAACCACCTGGTTTTGAAGATCCAATCCAACCTGACAAGGTTTGGCTTCTTAACAAGGCGCTATATGGTCTTCATCAAGCTCCACAGGCTTGGTATGAAACGTTGTCTTCCTATCTTCTGAAGAATGGTTTTTGACGTGGTTGATCGACTGTACTCTCTTCATCAAGGAATAAATGAGGACTTATTGCTAGTACAAGTATATGTTGATGATATTATCTTTGGGTCTACAAACGAGAAGATTTGCAAAGAATTTGAGCAGGTGATGCAAGAGAAGTTTTGAGATGAACGCAATGGGAGAAATGACTTTCTTTTTAGGTTTGCAGGTTCAACAATCTAAGGAAGGGATTTTCATCCATCAAACCAAGTACGTTGGGGATATTCTCAAATGATTTCAGATGGAAAACTCAAAGCCTTTGGGAACTCCATTAGCTCAAAATCATGGGATTGCTCCTGACGGAATGGGTGAACATGTGGAACCGTCTCTTTATCGTGCTATGATCGGATCTCTCATGTATCTTACTGCTTCAAGACCCGATATAATGTACCCAACATGTCTTCTAGCTCGCTATCAGTCCAGTCCGAAGGTTTCTCATTTGATGGCTGTGAAAAGGATCTTTCGTTATTTGAAGGGTCGCCCAGACACTGGTCTCTGGTAACCTAAAGATGATAACTTTGATTTGACAGCATTCAGTGATTCTGATCATGGCGGCTGCAAGATTGATGCAAAACCAACATCAGCAGGATGTCAGTTCTTGGGAAATCGCCTAGTCACGTGACAGTGCAAAAAGCAGACTTGTGTAGCTACGTCAACCTGTGAGGCTGAGTATATTTCGGCTTCTAGTTGCTGCTCTCAGGTTCTATGGATCCAACAGCAGATGCGCGACTACGGTTTTGAATTTCTAACTACTCCTATTTTTGTTGAAACGAAGCTGCTTTACAGATCACTCGTAATCCTGTATAGCCTCAAAAACCAAACACATTGAGATTAAGTATCATTTCAAACGAGATTGTTATGAAAAGAAACTTATCAATGTTGTTAAAATCCACACCGATCACCAACGTGCCGACCTGTTTACAAAAGCTTTTGATAAATCTCGTTTTGATTATCTACTTTTGGTCAATGGCATCAAGGTGAAACACGAGTAAATCATCCTTGGCTAATTATTTTTCGTAAATATTTTCTTAAAAACCTAAAATGACAAAAAGATTTTCTATTTTCCCTTAGTTTTATATTTTAGGGGGAGAATATTTCAAGAAAATACAAAAACATGAGAAAATACAAAAATACAAAAATATGTCTCTTATTTATCTAGTTAAGTTTTTATTACATTCTTTCTTTAAAAGGGAGAAAAATTTAGAAAAATACAAAACAATAGAAAAACCAAAAATCAAAATTGAGTTTCTTGGATAAATAAGTGAAGATGATGAAATACACCGGTGATCTGTCATAAACAGTCAAAAACAAAGAACGAAAATTGATAAGTAGCTTTACTAATGATGTATCGGTAGGCTCACAATCAAAGTAAAATGTGTAGGTTGATATAAACATAACAGACTACAAACCAGGTGGGAACCATTCATTAGCATATGGTCTTGGTACCTAAATTTCGTTTGATAGTATGCCGAGGTTCTGAGATATGCGGTCTTTATGCTGACTTATCATCTGGGTATCATGGTTGAATCTTTTGCCGGAAAAATAACGGTGACGCAAGTCTAGAACTTCCATGATACCATACATACGTGTAAATACTACATACGACCATCAATAAGTGATAAAATATCATATCCACCCAAAAATAAGTGATGGTACTAACCTGTTCATGGACTTACCCTTGTGCCTTGCATGCATCTGAAAATCAAGTTCCTCATCAATAAGTGATTTAATCACATAGGGCTTGTTTTCAATCAAAATAAGTGAGTATCTCACATCATATACGTCAAAACAGATGATAAGCAGTATACTCACCGGTAAGATTTTCTCTCATGCATATCTTGATACGGGAATGTGTCATGAAGTGGTTGAACACTGACTAGTAAGTATAAATCATACATTAATCATATCTCCCAATCATGATTACATCTGATAAGATTGAGCTTACGTGGACAACAATACCGATAATCATAGTAGAATGCTAATTTATTGAATTTGATGTTTTTAACAAAACTCGTTTTTTATAAGATTAAAAGCTGGTATGATTCTCTTACCTTGAAACTCTGAAAAAGATTGTTTAGTAAATATATAGTTTATAGTCTACTCTTAATCTGGTAGTAGTTATTCTAGTTTAGTTTACTTTATTGTTTAATTAAGTTCTTTTTGAATTAGCCAAAGTTGAAACTCAAAAGGTTTTTCTACCAAGATTCGCCCTAAAAACCATTCGCTTTGATATCATAACTTCATAAAAAGTACTTTCTTACAACGGTAAACTCATCTCAAAAGGAACAAAATCTGTTTAACAAGCACTCTTCCTAACTTAACGTGTGATTAGTGTGGATATGCGCAAAGTATTAAACAGGCCTGCGAAAAACCTAAGGTTCTCGAAGAACTGAAAGTCCAGTTTATGAAAAACTTGGACTCGTACGAATCAGAGATCGTTCGTACGAGCCTCTGTAATTCGTATGAATGACCATTGTGTATTGTACAAGTCAGTTCTTCTTACGAAGCTAAGGTTGTTCGCACGAGTGTCTTGATGTGGTATATAAGGTGATGAAGTTCTTTGGTAGAACTTTACTTTCACTTTGCTCACGTCATCTTTACACCTCCCTTCAAGTTGTTTTTGATTTCTTTAAGGTATACTTAAAAATGTTTGGCATACTTTAAAGATGAACAACTTAAACATTATCTGATCATATGACCATGACTGACATGAACAATAAACTTTAAACGAAGAATCTTTAACGAAAAACAAGTATCTGATATTGAAGATTGATTGTACGAACTAGATTTGTGCGAATGAAACATCACTCGTATGAGTAACACATCGCTCGTACGAATCAGTTACTCGTACGAGTGAATCAGTTGTTTGACTAAATCAGGAGTTCATAAAAATGAGTTGTTCTTCGTACGAATGAATCGTTATTCGTATGAGTCAGTAGTTCTTTGTTCAGGGAACACATACATACATAAAGTTTGAAATAAAACTTTTTGTGTGTATTCCCAAATGAATTCGTGTTCTTATCCTAGTTGCCTTATGCGTACAGAATGGAACGAAAGAACATAAAAGAAAACCAGCAACAAAGAGAACTGACAAGTCAGAAGTGGAAATTATGTCTGAACCGAGACATAACATGGTGGCCTACTTGGATCCAGAAGACAAATTTGCTGAGTACAACGGTATAATGAAGTTTTTGCGATACCAAAGGATACATTATGCTATCACGCACAAGAATACAGTATACAAAATGTTGATCAAGGAATTTTAGGATTCAGCTACAGATGTTGAAGAAAATGGGAAGGAACTTATCCGCGGGAAAGTAAATAACTTAAACATAGATGTCTCTGTTGAAACCATTAACTCAGTATTGCAGCTTGGTGATGATCCTGAAGCTCCATTCTCAGTATCGTTGAATTGTCAATGTGGATGTTTACTTAGATTGAAATGTGTTAGAGATTTTCTTGTGGGACAACTAAACAAAGCAAGGTTGCCACTCCGATACAAGTTCTTTCTGCATGTTCTGATTCAGTGTTTGAGCAATAGAAGAAGTGGTTATGACATGGCAAATAATGACTTGGTTGGAATGATGATAGCTTTGACATTGAACAAACCGTTTAGTGTTTCAAAGTATATTTTTGCAAACATGAAAGAAAACATGAGAAGAATCGGATATGGTGGAAAGAAGTTTTGGATGTATCCTTGATTTCTCCAAATGATCTTGAATGTGCAAGATACGAATCTTCCGAAGAATGACAACGATGTTTAAAAGTAGAAGTTATGATGGAACATTCGTTGAAGATCTTTAGAGGTGTAGCAGCTAAACGTTACAAGGAAAGTACACCTCCTCGCAAGTTGATCGGTTTTCTGGCAAATGATAGATATATTGCACAAGAAAACGATAAGTTGCACCATGATGATAGTGATTCAGATAATGAAGAACCAACTTTGAAAAAGATGATCGAAGATAAGTTTGATCATCAAAAGGGAAAGCGTAATGATGATGACGGTGATATTGTTGGTAACGATGGTGCAAGTGAGCCAGTTGGAGATGTCCAGCCTATTGTTACAGCAGAGGAGACTGAACCTGTAATGATAGAACCCACAACAGTTCTTGAACCACAACCTTCAAATACCATAGCAGCTGAATCACCTTCGGCTGTAGATACTCCAGTTCAACCGCTACCTACTACTTCTTCAGCTCAACAATCCCAATCTACATCTCATCAAAATGCAAAACGAAGCAGTCGTTTGTTCTCTGAAATGGAAAAGGATGAGAATGTGGATTTTCCGTTCTCTCAGTTGCAAGATTTGGCAATCCAGATTAACAAACACTCGGAGTTTATGTCTTCAAATCGTAACACAGTTGTCAAACAACAGTTGGAGATAAATTCTTTGAAGGAGACTGTTAGCAAACAGGATTCTGAAATTGCACAATTAGAAAAGAAAATGAGCGACTGAAGGATGCAGATGCTGAAAGAGCAACTCAGCTACATTAGATGAGAGCAGCTGATAACTCTCGGGGAATTGAGATAAATAGGCTGAAAGAACGTAGTGCGGCTGTACAACGCTCTGCGGAAACATTAACTGCTAAGCATAACGACTTGAGAGAATGGTATCATTCTTGAAATGCTACACTGGTTGAAGGCCTTAATGGTATTAAAGACGTATTTGAAATGAGCAAAAAGCGAGTGAACTTTCGGTGGAATGAGATATGCAAATTAAAGGAGATCAAACGTCAACATGATCCGAGTAGTGAAAACCTTGACAATCCTGATGCTTCAGCCTAATCCTCGTAAACAAAAGTTTCTGCATCAAATCAAGTGGTAGAGTCTAATGCACAACAGACAGTGACCAATCCAGTTACCTCCAGGGATACTCAAGAGGAAACAGGAAAGGTTTGATGTTTCTGGAAAGTATGAAAACCTGATGCTCTATCATCGATGGATAGCAGGCTTTCAGGGGGAGTTTGTTGATACTCCAGGCCATTGAAGTATGAAGACCAAGGACCGAAGACCAAGCAACAGCCAAGAGGGAGTTTGTTGATAGTCTTTTGTGTCTGCCGCTTGTTCTTGGTTACGTCTATAATTGTACGGTCTTTGTTTACATTTAGTTTGGGTGTCGACCAAATCAAGATATCATCCTATCTTGGTTTAGTATGACGTTTAGTTTGTCTGTGTTAAACAATTGCATGTGTGCATACTGTTGAGTCTTGTGTACGTCATGTCTGTGACACGTTCTCCGAAGCAAACTTCATGTGCGAGTGGGAAGTCCTTTGTACGAGCAACATATTGCTCGTACGAGCCACTCACCATTCGTACGAATGATCTACCATTCGTACGAGTAAGTTCATCCAAACAAGTATCCTACTTGTTTCGTACAAGCTTAATAATGCTTCGTACGAGACAGTTTGTTCGTACGAGTCTATGTGGAGAATGTCTTTCGTGGATTTTAATGTTCCGTGTCACACCCTGACCCGCAGCGGATATGGTAGTCAGGGCATGATTGGGTTTTCATCAAAGCTCATGACATTTACTATTATAAAAGTTTAATATTTATTACTTTAAATTTATTAAAACATTCCAATCAATACATAATTCATACAAACATTGTAATGTTCCAAACAAAGCTTGCAAATAACATTTTATTTCTTCTAAGGCCCAAGTCCTATGTGATCTATGCTTTAAACCTGTTCACCTGTATCATGTGTAAAAATAGAGTTTTGGGTCAACATTAGTTGGCGAGTGAATCCCATTTAATCATTAAGAAAAATGGTATGTTTATTATCCTTAATAAAATGTGCAATAACCAAATATGAGAAACGTATATGCAATCTAAATCACAAACCACACAATCAACTAGCTATGTACATGTGAGCACGATAAGCGATGTGCTGTGAGATCTAGTCTCAATCAGACGAAGCCGATCTAATATATTAGGCAACGGACGCTCCACCCGTAAGTAACGGGGAACAAATGGGCCTAATGTGAGAGCTTGACTGTATTGAGAAATATAAACACAAATATCAATAACAACAATATCACATAGCACGTTAGATCATATAATGGTAATAGCACGAGATTTGAATTAGTGAGATAAACAAAAGCGACATATGATACACCCCAAAAACATGAATAAAAAGGGGAGTTGTAGGAATTCACTCACAGTGGGTACGATTAAGATTTGACAAAGATTACGCACGATTGAGATGCCAAGCGATGATAAGGTAAACCTAAATATTCACATAATAATTGAGAAAAATATATTCTTTTGGGTTAAGTTAGTATTTTTAATTAGTTTGTTATTTGTTAAATTATTTAGATTGATTTAGTATTACAATATATATTTTAATTTGTGAATAAAATTTAATATAAAAATATAATTTTAGGAAAATAATTAAAGGTTTTTGTTAATAAAAAATATGTTTTCCCCTTGAATCGGACAGGTCGATTATTAGGCAGCATGTGGGATTCGAACTCGTGACCTCTCGCTTATGTACACGCAGCTCGACCAACTGAGCTACGTGTCTAACCCGATATATATCATATTTTAATTAATCTTATACACATACTACAGCCAACCATAATTTTATTTAATTAAAAAGGTTTGTTTTATTATAAGAACAGTGTGTGGAACCGGATTCGAACCCGCGCCTAATGCTTCGTGTGCACACAGCCCGACCAATTGGGTTGTGTGTCTAACCCGGTATGAATACAAATTTTAATTTGATTTATACATAACTTCTAGTTCATCTTCTCTAATTTGAATTCACAGAACATTAACCCGATTGATTTGATTAGCTTAACAACCACTTTTTTTAACAATTACATATTAGATAACTTCAATTAAGGTTTATAAAAATGAACGAGTAGAGTGGAAAATGTACCAACAGAAATCGCTAAAATCTTCGACAGTCTGTAAAATTTTCCGGCGAATGCGATTGTTTCCGACAAAGGATCTTGATAGCAGAAGTTTGTAGAGAGATTTGCGAGAGTGTGCATGTTCTAAATGGGTTCAGAGGATCACCATTTATAGTTGAATTTAGTCGCAGAACTTGAGCTAAAATGTTTTGTTAGTTTTTAATCAAAAACAGTTAGGAGCGTAATGATTGCTGATCATTATTGATTGTGATTGATTCGCTTTTGAAATTAGATGTATGATTGAGAGTCCGTTTCGGAGTATTGTGTGTTTTGCTGGACAAATCGCTTCAGTTACAGAGTGGAGTGATTCAAGAAGAAGACTTAATTAAGAAGGTTTAAAAGATTATATCGATGGGTTTAAACCAATGTTCTGTGGGTGTTGTAGTGGTGTGTTGTGTGTGTGGTTAGGGTGGAGACCCGGGTTCGATCCCACGGTCCACCCTTTATTTATTTTTTTGAACTTAACAAGTATTTTATTTATAAATTTCATTTATTATTATTATTATTATTTTATTATCTTTATTATTATTTATTTTATTAATTCTAATAATATAACGATTTCCTTAAACATATATCATAAATGCGTAATGAAAAATCATAACATATACTTGAATTATAAAACGGAACGGGTTTTAGAACCCGTTTTTCATCAAATGTTACAGTATCCCCTACTTTTAGAAATTTCATCATGAAATTTAGGTGGTAGTAGGTTTATCTTGAAAAAGATGAGGGTATTTTTCGCGCATCGAGTCTTCAAGTTCCCAAGTGAATTCAGGTCCTCGTTTTGACTCCTAACGCACCCTTACTATAGGAATTCGACTTTGTCTTAATCGTTTTTCGCCAAAGTCCATGATTTCTACAGGTCGCTCTACAAAATGCATCGACTCGTCAATCTTAATATCTTCTAACGGTATATGGAGGTTTTCGTCGGCAAGGCACTTTTTCAAGTTAAATACATGGAACGTTGGATGGATCTTGCTGAGTTCTTCAGGAAAGTCAAGCTTGTAGGCTACAAGACCAACTCTCTCAAGTATTTTAAATGGTCCAACATAGCGAGGTGCTAGCTTGCCTTTTTGTCTAAAACGAATAACTCCCTTCCATGGTGATACTTTCAAAAGTACTTGATCGCCAACACAAAACTCGAGCGGCTTTCGTTGTTTGTCAGCGTAACTCTTTTGACGACTCTGAGCTATTAGAAGATTATTGCGGATTTGAAGAATCTTATTGGTTGTTTCTTGGATTAATTCCGGTCCAGTGATCTGTGCTTCACTGATTTCGTGCCAACATACAGGTGATCGGCACTTACGACCGTATAGAGCTTCAAAAGGAGCCATACCAATGCTCGAGTGATAACTATTATTGTATGAAAATTCGACTAATGGTAAATGAGTATCCCAATTGCCCTTGAAATTGATTACACATGATCGTAACATGTCTTCAAGAGTCTGTACTGTAACATTTGTCAAAAACGGGTTTCCAAAACCCGCTCCGTTTTGTAATCGAATATCAAGTTATAAAAATCACGTTGAATATTTATGATTATTTTGACTTAAAATGATACATAATTAATAGATAAACTAAACTATAAAAAGTATATTTGATAAAAGGTTAAAACAAAATAAATAAAAAAAATTTATGCTGCCGGGACTCGAACCCGGGTCAGCCAGAAATCAACTTCAGCGACTTAACACACACTCACAAGACCACTCCGCCACATTGTGTTTTCTGTTATCTCTAGGAACACAAATGAGATTTATACACAAACCCAGTTAAACCGGTTGCGCCAACTGAAAAACGGTAATCGGCAAATCAATCGTCAATTCGTTTGTTTATTCGCACATTCAGTTTATAACCGATGCACCGACGATTTTTAATCAAGTCGGAATTGATTAAACATAAAGTCTCATCATTATCGGTTTTTATAACCGAAAAATCATCAAGTCCAGATTACTTCAACTTCAGACCCTTCCTGCGACTCAAAACACTCTACAAGACTTTCAATTACATTTCCGCAACCTTACAGTCCACCGGAGAAGCTTAAATCAGCTCGCCGGAATTTTCTGCAAAAGTCGCCAGAAAACCGTATTCAACTCAAACCGGTAAAATACCTCGACTTTACTGTTTCAATCAATTGTTAGAACTTTATTAACATTAACCCATCGCTCATACTCAACCACAGACGACATTGCTGGACTTTCTGTTCTCGCCGGAAAAACTCCTGGATTTGTCGGAAACTCGCTGATTACCGGTATGATCATTCAAACATGCTGATAATCAATACTCATTAGTTCAATTTCACATCTAAACCCTTAAACCTGTTAATTGATTCTCATAGCAAAAGGTTCCAAAACAGAGCCGACGAGCTTCGCCGGAGTCTCTGAAGAAGACGATCAGTTCGGTATTTTCTTTCCCCAAACGTTTCGGTTCAATGTTTTCAAATTGATCATCTTGTTCAATAACTAAATTAACCACGTATCAGTTCCTTTGATTGATGTCTGTGTTTGAAATGAAGAAGACGAGTTCAGAGATGACATAAGATTAATTAAAATCGGAATTATAAACGGGTTAGACACACAGTCCAGTGGTGGACTGTGTGAAAACAAAAATCTTACACGTCCCGAGTTCGATCCCTGCTACACGCACTCCTTATGTATAAAAATGCCTTTTTGTTTAAAAACTAAACCGGGTTAACTCAGTTAGTTGTTAAGTATAATAAAAACCGAGATAATAACCAGGTTAGACACACAGTCCAGCGGTGGACTGTGTGCAACATTAAGTCATACGTCGCGCGTTCGAAACCCGTCACTAGCACCAGTCCATTGAATTAAAATGTTTTTGTAATTAAAAGAATTTTCGGTTAAATTGAATAAGTATATAAATATAATTAAAAACAAGATTATTTCGGGTTAGACACGTAGCTCAGTTGGTAGAGCTGCGTGCACGCGTACGGGAGGTCTCTGGTTCGAGCCTCACCCAGCGCAAACCATGTCCCTGACCGAACCGGTCAACAGGTCAACAGGTCAACGGTCAACGCTAAATAAACAAATTTTTTTATATTTTTATTTATTTAATTTAATTTAAAAATAACATTTTTAAAGATAGAAAATAGCCTTGAACTCACAAAAATATATCTAAAAATTTCATTAAAATCCTTAATAAAATCCACTCATTTAATATATTTTTTTCCGTTATTATTTAGGTTAGTATTTCTCGTTGTTCCGCTCATCTAATTCGTGCGCATCTCACCATCTCCAATCCAACGCACCCAATGTGAGTGAATCTTTATAAATTCCCCGTTTTAATCACGTTTTGGGGTGTATCATGTGTCTTGATATATATATTATACTTAAACCATTGTGCATACATCATATCATGAACTAGTGTATTCAGTTTGTTCTGTTATGTAGTTATTGTGGATGCAAGTTTATTATTTTCAGTACATGCAATTTCATAGGCCGCCGCTCCCCATTACATTATGAGCGTTGAGCATGTTCCCCTTTTCATTATGAGGTTGAACCTGGCGTGCCCACATACGATCGGCTCCGTTTGATTGAGCCTTGATCGCACAGACATTTTCATTTTCAGTACATGCAATACGATCGGCTCCGTTTGATTGAGCCTTGATCGCACAGTTTCAGTTATGTTATTTATTGTATGATGTTGGTATGTTCATGTATGCTATCATATGTTATTGTATGTTATAGTTGTGATTGCTATTTGCCACTGCTTGATTATTTACATTTGCTCATTTATGACTATGCACAATTTTTCATTGATAAACTAACAAGTAATTCATTAATAAATGTTTATCTAATAAGGTTCACTCGCCAACTTATGTTGACCCAAAAACCCCCATTTTTACACATGATACAGGTGAATCAGCAGCAGCTAGGAACACATAGGATTGGACTAGAAGAATAAAATGATTTAGAGTTGGGATTGTTATGATTGGTTTATTTTCTTTGTATTGTATGAACATGTTTGGATATTTGGAAATGTAACTTTGATTTTATTAAATATGAAACATATTAGTAAATGTCATGAGCTTTGGTGATAACCCAATTATGCCCCGACTCTTATTCCGCTGCGGGTCGGGGTGTGACAGATTTGGTGCGTTCAGATTGACCATCAGTTTGAGGATGAAATGCGGTGCTGAGATCTAAGCGAGTGCCTAACACTGATTGCATGGCTTGCCATGTTTGTGAAGTAAAACGCCCATCTCGATCTGAGATGATGCTCAAAGGCCACACGTGTCGACTTACAATTTCATCGATGTAAATACGAGCTAACTTCTCGTTTTTGTAGTCTTCGCGGATTGGAATGAAATGAGCGGATTTGGTAAGGTGATCGACGACAACCCAAATCATATCATGCCCAGTGGAGGTGCGAGGTAACCCGGTAATAAAATCTTTGGTTATATTTTCCCACTTCCAAACAGGTATTTCGGGTTGAACAAGTAATCCTGAGGGTCTTTGATGTTCAGCTTTAACTTTCGAACATATGAGGCACTTGGAGACAAAAATGGCGATATCCTTCTTCATTCCAGGCCACCAGTAAGAGTATCGTAGATCCTAATACATCTTATCAGCACCCGGATGTATGGAGTATCGTGTTTTGTGGGCCTCATTCATGAGAAATGTACGAAGATTGTCACGATCAGGTACCCAAATACAATTCAGATAGTAAAGAATACCATCGGACTTTGATTCTAACTTGGTTTCAGCTCCACAAGATAATTCATCTCGCATATCATTTTCCATGACAGAGGTATGTTGAGCTTCGCGAATGCGTCTTTAAAGCTCAGTTACGATTTGAGAACACAAAAGGTAAATGGAGTTAGCATATTCTCTTCGACTAAGAGCATCTTCTACGACATTGGCTTTACCATGATGATATCGAATTTCGCAATCATAATCAATTAAAGACTTCGACCCATCGTCATTGTCTCATGTTTAACTCTCTTTGGTTGAAGATATGTTGAAGGCTCTTATGGTCAGTGTAAATCTCACACTTTGTACCATAGAGATAATATCTCCATATCTTTAGAGCAAACACGACTGCTCCGAGTTCAAGGTCATGAGTGGTGTAATTCTTCTCGTGGACCTTGAGTTGCCTTGAGGCATAGGCTATCACCTTACCCTTTACATTAAGACACACCCAAGCCCTGCCCTGATGCGTCACAATAGACCACAAAGTCTTCACAACCGTCAGGGAGATTTAGAATAGGTGCATCACGAAGTCTCTGTTTCAAAGTTTGGAAAGCCTCCTCTTGTTTGGGCCCCCAATCGAAGGGCTTGCCCTTATGAGTCAAGCTGTGAGCGGTAAGGCAATGCAGGAGAAATTGGCGATAAAACGTCAATAATAACCCGCTAAGCCGAGGAATGATCTAACTTCAGTAGGAGTGCGTGGCGCCTGCATTCTTGCACTGCTTTGATCTTTGCAGGGTCGACATTCACTTGTCGTTGACGACGTAACCAAGGAATTGAACTTCCTTTAACCAGAATTCACATTTTGAAAACTTAGCGTAAAGCTTTTTCGTTTTCAAAAGTGTTAGAATAAGACGAAGATATCGCTCATGATCTACTTAGTCTTGGAATAAATAAGAATATCATCAATAAAGACAATGACGAAACGATCGAGGTAGGGTTTGCACACCCTATTCATTAGATCCATGAAAACAACAGGAGCATTGGTTAACCCAAAAGGCATGACCATGAATTCATAGTGACCGTAGCGAGTTCGAAAGGCAGTCCTTGGAATGTCTTCTTCACGTACTCTAAGCTGATGATAGCCAGATCGAAGATGAAGTTTTGAGAAACAGGTGGCACCCTGAAGTTGGTCTAGAAGATCATCGATGCGAGGTAAAGGATAACGGTTCTTGATGGTCAGCTTGTTGAGCTCTGATAGTCGATACACATTCAAAAAGTTCCATCCTTCTTCTTGACGAAAAGAACCGGCGCACCCCAAGGTGATGAGCTAGGGCGTGTGAACCCTTTGTCGGTCAGCTCTTGCAGTTGACTAGCTAACTCTTGCATTTCAGATGGAGCTAACCGATATGGAAATTTTGCAACTTGAGTGGCACCAGGTACAAGATCGATTCGAAATTCGACTTCTCACATAGGAGGAAGTCCTAAAACGTCGTCTGGAAAGACTTGAGGAAAATCTCTAACAATCGGAATATCTTCGAGTTTCTTCTCCTTGCCTCCTTTCTTGACGATGTGGGCTAAGAATGCTATGTAATCTTTGGAAGATACTTTCGGGCTTGAAGACACGACATCAACTTGAGTCCTTGGTTGGGGTTTCACCAAAAATACAAAGGGTTTGGCCATCGACGAGTGGAATTCGAATGAATTTTTCATAACACACGACTTCGGCATGATGTGACTGAGCCAGTCCATACCAATGATGACGTTGAAGCTTCCCAATTTCATGGGAATGAGATCGGTTGGAAAGTCATGATCATTAAGAGTAAGAGTACAGTCACGAATGATAGAATCCAACGTAATAGGTTCACCGTCTGCTACTTCCCCTGTAAACGATTCGGCTAAACTAATGCGAGGTAAACCAAGAACAGATTCGAACTCTTGGGATAGAAAACTCTTATCCGCGCTCGTGTCAAAAAGAATAGATGCATAGCTATCATTAATGAGAACGTACCGTTGACCATGTTGTTATCTGCTCTAGCCTGATTGGCGTTGATGTTAAAAGCTCTACCTCTTACTGGTGGTTTGGCTTGATTGGCTTGGTTCACAGGATTAACTTGGGCTTGCGCATTGATGATGTTCACTAAACGCGGGTAGGTGTTGCGGAAATGAGTTAGATCATCGCAATTGAAACAAGCTCTGACGTGTGGCATCATGGGGTAGTTAGGTTGATAATAGGGTTGGGCTATGGGTTGAGCAGGTGGTAACATTAGTGGTTATTGGTAAGGCACTTGGCCTACCATTTGGTTGTTGGGTTGGGCTTGTGGTTGGTTGCGAGATTGCGTTTGAAGTAAGCGACATGTTTGGATTGTATGGCCTACTCGGCCACACCCTGTGCAGTGGAGACACGGGTTCTCAAGAGGGTGATTGTATTGGCATCTATTGCACTTCGGGTGAGGTCATGTGTATTGCTTTTTGAATGGAGCGGTAGGGGGAGCAACTTGAGGGGAGTGGCTGCAATGGGTTGATTGTAAAGCGTTGGCTGATTGATTTGGGTCATAGCAAAATTCTTCCCGTTTCACTTTCTCTTGCCAGTGAGTCGAGAAGAGGATCCAGCTTAAGTTGGGTTAGGGGTTTCGGTCGGTGTTTTATCTTTCTTCTTCTCATCTTTGAAATCCCCATTCCTGATGTGGTTTTCAGTGAGCTCAGTAGCTAGCTCCATTGCTGCTTCCAGAGTTGCAGGCGTAGTACTCATCACAGAGTCCTGGATCTTCGAAGGAAGACCCCAATGTAGTGCTCGATCAGACGATAGAAGGGAGTAAACAAATTTGGAACCATTTAATTCAACTCGAGGAACATCTTGTTGTAGGTTATATGATCTCCCTCTTTTTGTTTCAGAAAATAGAACTCATCCTCCAGCTTTTTAATTTCGCTTCTTGGGCAAAAGCATCTTGTCATAAGCTCTCAAAGTTGTTCCGAAGTTAGGGCTACTACAGCTTCGGCGCCTCTTCTGCCCTTTTCGGCATTCCACCATGTGAGTGCTACCCCAAATAGACGACCAGTAGCATAATGAACCTTAAGGTCGTTGGGGCAGTCACAATTGAGAAAAGTACTCTCCATTTCTTCAAACCATCGAAGGAGAGCAGTGACCCCTTCAGTTCCCTCGTACTTTGGAGGGTCACATGAGTTGAAGTGCTTGTAAGTGCATTTGGTGGTGTTTGTGGGAGGGTTGGCAACATTTTGATCCTCTTGGTTGATCGGGTTGACAGTGTTAGCGGCGAGGGCTTGTTGAACTTGAATTACGATATCGGGAATCACGGCAGCCATTTGTTGAGCTATTTGAGTAGCCATGCGCTCACCGGATTTTCCTAATCTCCTACCTCCACGAGAGTGCCTAGAAAACATCTACAGGAAATACGTAATGAGATTATGAGTTTGGCGTATAGGTGTCATTGTGTCGCATAAAATTTAAACATCCACATACCAAATAAAATCCATTACATCCATAGGATATCTTGGGCTTTGCTCATGTTTGGGCCTCCATATGTCCCCCATACTTGGCCTAGCTAGTCATGTGGGCCCCCATGACTACCGGGCTTTATAGAGTTCACGTTGGTTTTGCCTGTTAACACTCGCACCACCCGAATGAAAATCATAAAACATGATTGTGAGGTGTAAGGTCGGAAGGTGTCCTGGTGTAGACACAATGAAAACTCAAAGTGGGGTTAGTTCACACGACGTTTGATGTGACATGCTTTGGCCTAATAGGTCCTTCGTACTCTCATCGTTAGTCCCCAGGTAGGCAAACTGGTCCATTATTTTGGATTTATATGAATACTAATCCTAGACAGGACGTTTCGACTACCGGTACTTGTACCCTTCCAGTTACTACATGCCCGTCGTAGAACTCACTTTGATGAGATTGAAAAATAAAAACATCACAAATTTTTGAAAAGAAAAACAAGAAAATGTTTAAATGTGTGAGAATCGAGACGTGTGTTATGACGGTAACATATGCATATATATAAACACGTTATATTGACAATATTTATAATACATTGAATGTCCCACAAAGCCAATAGTAATTAGAGTGCTTGCTTGTAATTGTGTGTGAGAGGAAATATAAAACAAGTAAATGTCATAAGTTTGCATGTAACCAACTTAACACGTAAGCAATTAAATTCTAATTGACTATAGTATAGGCTCTAAGGGTCTAATAACCTATCTTATATCCCTATAGTCACTAGCTCTTATACCAATCTGTCACACCCTGACCCGTAGCGGATATGGTAGTCGGGGCATGATTGGGTTTTCATCAAAGCTCATGACATTTACTATTATAAAAGTTTAATAGTTATAACTTCAAATTTGATTAAAACATTCCAATCAACACATAATTCATACAAACATTGTAATGTTCCAAACAAAGCTTGCAAATAACATTTTATTTCTTCTAAGGCCCAAGTCCTATGTGATCCATGCTTCCAACCTGTTCACCTGTATCATGTGTAAAAATAGAGTTTTGGGTCAAAATAAGTTGGCGAGTGAATCCTATTAATCATTAAGAAAAATGATATGTTTATTATCCTTAATAAAATGTGCAATAACCAAATATGAGAAACGTATATGCAATCTAAATCACAAACCACACAATCAACTAGCTATGTACATGTGAGCATGATAAGCGACGTCTGGTGAGATCAAGGCTCAATCAGACGGAGCCGATCTAATATATTAGGCAACGCGACGCTCCACCGGCAGGTAACGGGGAACAAATGGGCCTAATGTGAGAGCTTGACTGTAATGAGAAATATAAACACAAATAACAATAACAACAATATTACATAGCCCGTTAGATCACATAATGGTAATAGCACGAGATTTGAATTAGTGAGATAAACAAAAGCGACGCATGATACACCCCAAAAACATGAATAAAAAGGGGAGTTGTAGGAATTCAGTCACAGTGGGTGCGATTAAGATTTGACGAAGATTACGCACGATTGAGATGCCAAGCGATGATAAGGTTAACCTAAATATTCACATAATAATTGAGAAAAATATATTCTTTTGGGTTAAGTTAGTATTTTTAATTAGTTTGTTATTTGTTAAATTATTTAGTTTGATTTAGTATTACTATATATATATATTTTAATTTGTGAATAAAATTTAATATAAAAATACAATTTTAAGGAAAATAATTAAAGGTTTTTGTTAATAAAAAATATATTTTTCCCCTTGAATCGGACCGGTCGATTATTAGGCAGCGTGTGGGATTCGAACTCGTGACCTCTCGCTTACGTGCACGCAGCTCGACCAACTAAGCTACGTGTCAAACCCGAAATATATCATATTTTAATTAATCTTTTACACATACTACAGCCAACCATAATTTATTTAATTAAAAAGGTTTGTTTTATTATAAGAACAGTGTGTGGAACCGGATTCGAACCCGCACCTAATGCTTCGTGTTCACACAGCCCGACCAATTGGGTTGTGTGTCTAACCCGGTATAAATACAAATTTTAATTTGATTTATACATAGCCTCTAGTTCATCTACTCTAATTTGAATTCACAGAACATTAACCCGGTTGATTTGATTAGCTGAACAACCACTTTTTTTAACAGTTACATATTAGATAACTTCAATTAAGGTTTATAATAATGAAAGAGTAGAGTGGAAAATGTACCAACAGAAATCGCTAAAATCTCCGATGATCTGTAAAAATTTCCAGCGAATGCGAGTGTTTCTGACAAAGGATCTTGATAGCAGAAGTTTGCAGAGAGATTTGC
Source organism: Scalesia atractyloides (assembly GCA_947069175.1). Lineage (NCBI taxonomy): Eukaryota > Viridiplantae > Streptophyta > Magnoliopsida > Asterales > Asteraceae > Scalesia > Scalesia atractyloides. The sequence continues at coordinate 66,174,241 of CAMTDV010000020.1, read as the reverse complement.
GAGAGTGTGTGTGTTCTAAATGGGTTCAGAGGATCACTATTTATAGTTGAATTTAGTCGCAGAACTTGAGCTTAAATTTTTGGTTAGTTTTTGGTCAAAAACAGTTACGAGCAAAATGATTGCTAATCATTATTGATTGTGATTGATTCGGTTTTGAAATTAGATGTATGATTGAGAGTCCGTTTCAGATAATTGATGTTTTACCGAAAAAATATCTTCTGTTACAGAATGGAGTGATTCAAAAAGAAGACTTAAATAAGAAGGTTTAAAAGATTATATCGATGGGTTTAAACCAATGTTGTGTGGGTGTTGTAGAGGTGTGTTGTGCGTGCGGTTAGGGTGGAGACCCGGGTTCGATCCCGCGATCCACCCTTTATTTATTTATTTTTTTTGAACTTAACAAGTATTATATTTATATATTTCATTTATTATTATTACTTTATTATCTGTATTATTATTTATTTATTTATTCTAATAACATAACGAATTCCTTAAACGTATATCATAAATGCGTAACGAAAAATCATAACATATACTTGAATTACAAAACAGAGCGGGTTTTAGAACCCGTTTTTCGTCATATGTTACATGTCGTACAACCAGCAACATACTTCGTACAATTGCTGAGCATGGACATTATATAAGCAGACATGCACTTCTCAGTGTGATGCTAGAAACCTTCCAGTTATACACTAGTGAACTAGAGAGAGACACAAGAGCACAGAGAGTGTTGCATGAGTCTGTATGAACATTGTTTGTATATGTTTGTACTAGTTCTCTTCTGTTAATCAAGATATTGAATCTTTGGTAATCCTGTGTTCTTATTGCTTTGGTTTGCATTCTTACGAGAATTTTGCACTCGTATTTGTGTTGTATGAAGAAGGAAGCAGGTTTATCTTGATCCTCCAAGTGGACCTACAGTTAGGCCTCATGTGCCGTTACTTTCATCGTGTATCCCTTTTCTTTTATCGTTACTTGATCGGGTCGCCATTTGCCCACTTGGTCATATGTATCTGTCAACATGCTTATTCCACGCAAATCTTATAATGATAAGCGCATTCAACAAGTTTTAAATTTGAATTTGATCTTGACCGATCTTGTCGGTTAGACTTATCAGTCACCGGCTACCTTATACCTCGTAGTTTAGGTATACTCATATTGCCTTCGTAAGGCTTTTACAATTATTCATGACCCCAATCATATAGTTTGTGTTACAAGGTAATCTTATACCATGTTACTTTCTTGTTCGAGATTACATCCCGTCATGTTTAAGTTTATATCAACCTTTCATTTTCGAAAATTTTCTTTTCGAATTTATCGTCTTGCACCGAATGGTGTCAAGACGTGTTTCTTTTTTATTAATCATTTTCCAATTCATCTCATACTATTTATGTTTGTTAAAACGTTGTTTTTAACAAAAACCGGAATTTTTTTCAGTTTAACGTTTTCCTTTTAACTTATGTCAATTACTCGCATGGAGAAATTGACAATCTAGCATTTCTTCTTTTACTGTTTTTATTTCACGCGGGGAATCGTAAATAGTTTCCTCACTTTATTTAAGTGACCCGTAGGCTCTTTTTTTACTTTAGGGTGAGGCATTTCTTTAGGGTGAGGCCTCTAATGCTCATTCCTCTTGATTCGTGACCCCATGGTCATTTTGGTTCTGTAGACCTTTCCACTATTTATAACTCAAAGGCCGTGGTGATCCCATGGGTCATCCCTTTACCTATGTCGTTCTTTAAATGTATTTGGTGTCAATGCACCTCTTTTTATGTTTGAAAGGAAAATTATTTACATTTTTTTATCCGCCAATCATGGCTCTTTTTACCATGAAGGTTAATTTATTTTATTTTAATTATTGTCCTTAGACCATGTTTGATCCGAATTGGTAACATTTTCGTCTTCTATGACTTCGCGAGTCATTTGTGAGTCACATTCACTTGTCAGATCTATTAGTCGTTTCATCTCTATTGGGTGATGATCACTTGCGTGTAAGCCTGGCGCAAAGTCAAATGGCATTGAGCACACGTCACCACCGAGTCACAACTACCATCTTTAGTGGCAACCACATCATTTTGTATATGTTGCCTAAAACACTTATTCAAATCAGACACTGTCTATTGGTATCCGAGTGTGCCCGCACGATCGTAGTCCATGACTAGATCGTTTTCCATTCGGACAATTCTTCCGACTCTATGACTTCATATGTCATTTATGCGTCGGTTTGATTCACGCTTACCGTTATCTGGTTTATACCTATATTCTTTACAACCCGTTACCAGGGTTCTTTATCTTAATGTTTTTAACGCTCCCATTGTTCGTTTTGCGTTTTCATTTATATTCATTCACGGCCCTTTACACAGGTTCATTAATATTTCGTGCTCCCATTATTTAGGTTGCGTCTGCATGTATATTTACTCATGTCCCGTTACTCGGGCTCATTATTCTTTTGTTTTTTTAACGCTCCCGTTACCCGATTTACGTTTACATTTAAATTCAATCACTATACTGCATTTGACTTGTTTGACTTATTCGTGAAATCCATCACTTATGAACGATCAAAATTTATTCTTTATTTAACCCGTTTGACTTGTTCGTGTGAAACCCATCACCTATGAACAATCAAACTTTATTCTTTATTTGACCCATTTGACTTGTTCGTGTGAAATCCATCACTTATGAACAGTCAAACTTTATTCTTTATTTGACCCGTAGGATTCCTTTTTAACTCATCCCATTAGCCTCATATTTACTACATCGGATGTACATGTTCTTATTATAGGAAGTTCATGGTATCATGTGTTTATTACTTACTTGGCAAGAGAAGTGATCAACATGGTACGCATGACCTTGTTATAACTATCACATTACTTCACATGTAAGTAAATCCTCGGTTCATGTCCATATTTCTGATTTTATTTGGTAAAACCTTGTTTACTTGTTATTTAACATTATTAGTTTTTACCTTTTTCATCTCAAAACATATAAAATGTTTTTTTTATAAGACAATTATTAGTTTTTACCTTTTTATCTCAAAACATATCCATGTCATCATCACTTTTCCTCAATAAGTTTTATTGAAAATTTCTACTTGGATGGTCGATCCCATTCAAGTTTCTAAATCTAATTTTTTTATTATTTTGTTATTTAAAATTGTGAATAACCCATAATTCCCACCCAATTTCCCTTGGGAACATCGTCCTGGATGGGTATCCCATCCGGATATCTCAATCCTTAAATTTTGTATGCAACTGTTATTCTTTGCACATCTATCGCATACTACTATTCGTGCAATAATTTAAAATGTGGACCTGGGTGATATTTGCCCTGATGAGCTTTCATTGTCTTTCACCTTTATTCCTTATCCTATTTGATTTAGCTCCATGGTGAGCATGCCCTACTTGTTATACTTCGAACCATTTCTTCATCATATTGATAGATCCTTAGACTCCCGTCATCTTCAGATGCTAGGGTCCTTCAAATTAAAACCCGATTATAAAAGATTAGTAGCGTTGACATTAATAAGCGCTTGTACTATAATACAAGGCTTTCTATGATACGTGTTAACACACGTAATTTATTAACTAGACCGACCTTTACCAATTTAATTGGGTTAACTGCCTTTACACGATAATCTTACATGCGGTCTACAACACTTTAACATGCTAGACCCTTAATAGTCATAATAACTTACCGGATCATGCGATCAAGTCTCGAACCGAACACATTTGATCATTAACCTTGAGCTCTGATTACCAACTTGTAAGACCCTATATAAAATATTTTAAATTTCTATTAAAAATTTTGCATTTAAATATATAAATGCGAATATACATCACTACATGTTTCCGAATTTATTAAAACTTCGTAAACAATAAAACTAAGAGCGGAAGCTTGAGCTTAGATCGTGTTCGATCTTCGACATAGCTTGATCATCTTCCGTGATATTTGGTTAATGATCCCCTTTTACCTAAGCTTTTGAAAATTTATTTTTAGATAAGTATATACATCATAACTATTTGCACAATAGATAGAGCAATCATAAATTTTACAATTTCCGGGATGGCGTATGCGATGACTATGTGCCGCGTCGGTGACGCCATACCTTTATGTCATCAGAACTGAACCTACCCTAGGTAGTTGCATAGGGCGTCGGACCTTGTTACTGCGTCGCGATGGCGACGGCCAGTTATGGCATCGTCGACGACACTTGCTGCAGGGTTTTGCTGATGTATTGTTTATTTGTCCGTTCAGCCAGTTTCAAGTTTTGTACATCAAATCATTACTCGGGACTTACCGAAACACGTCAGCAAAATATCACTTCCTGTTTTCATTACTATAGGACCTTTATTGTGAGTTTTTACACCACTCAATTTTAATTTCTTAAGTTTTATAGTTTTGACCCGTTTGCGTATTGAGCAAACGAACTTGATATACTTTATCTGTCTTTACAAATTTATTAATTTTATGAGTATATACCATTCTTTGGGATAACTACCTTAAGGTTAATGCATCGTTACTCGGTTTAACGCATATTTTTTCGGTTTTACCCTTTAGCCGCATTTAAACCAAACTAAGTATTTATGCATCCACTTCGGTATGCATTAAAACTCCATTTTACCCGTTTGGCTGCCTTAGCGAAAACCATCGCTCAATTGAACTAAACCTTTATTTCATCATTTTGACCCATTTGGTTGTCTTAGCAAAACCAACGCTTATTTCAACCAAACATTTATGCTCATATTTCTTAAGGTCATTTCTTAAGTCGTTAGACCTATTACGGCTTACGCCATAGAGTGCCCTTATTTTAAAGTTTACTATTTATTTGTCAACTCGTGACTGAATTACAATCTTACCCGTTTTTATTCCTTATGGTTTACACCATAAGGTAACCTTTTAGAATTTCTTGTTTATTTCGTCATTACATGACTACACTACTATTTTACCCCTTTTTACCATCAATTACGGTTTAATACCATATTCACTTGTTCCGACCCGTATTGATTCGCGTCGGAACCTTGTATATCAAAATCTCGTTCCGAATACCAAATCGCTTATTCTTAGTCAAATATATAAGTAAATTTACTATTTTAAGGATGTAAGCGTTACTTATCTTGAAATCTGATTATATTTTTCCTACATGTTTAATTCGTTTGACCTGCTTCTTCTCAAGCCTCCACCTAGCTTGTTAAGCGTCAAACTATCATTTATCATTCGCAAGATGGCTAGATTAGTCGTCATTTATGAAGACTATCCCACCTAACGGACTTTACATCAAATTTACCATTTGATCTTATTATAGGTCGGTTTGACTTTTTAAAAGTCAACTGCCTATTAACATATGAAAATGCACAATTAAGTTTAACAACTCTTTTAGGCATTTATCAATTACTCGGCATGCGATAGTTTTAGGCTACTCTCTTATCTAAATTCCCAACCAAGTTCATGTCATTTCTTTCACTTAAACAAGTTCGAGCAATTGTTAATATCAAGTTAACTTAACTTTCGATTATCCATGCCAATTTATCCATTCATTGTACTAGACATTCATCTGAATACTTAATATAATCAAGTTCTACATATAAACTAGTAGACAACATGATCTCAAACACTCATTAACATTGACATAACATCAATTTCGTTATATCATACAAAACCCATTTCAAGTCATCTATGATCACTTACTTGAATCTCTAATTTGTTCGAGTATCTTACATATACATACAAGTATGATGATCATAAACACTCATATATCATCAATTTCATTATATAATCAAAAACCATTTAACTAGGTGTGGTAAATCATCCAAACAACCAATTCATGGCAATCCATTCAAAGTTTTCAATAAGGGTTTGTTCCTAAGCAAGTGTTCATCCCTTATCTTACTTCGGTTTCTGAAATTCATATATAGATTGAAATCCATGAATTCTATCAACATTCATAATATCACCAAATTAAGATTTTTGAGATACCTTATGATCCCGTAGTTTAGGTGATCGTTAATATGCGTTCATGCACGGATTTGGTGTCCAATTTCTCTTCAATTTGATGATTTTGTAGATTAGGTCAAGATGGGGTTTCCCCCTACTTCTCTGCTCCTGGTCGACACACACACACACACTAAGTATGTGTTGTGTTTTAAAATTTCTTTTTAAATCACAATTTTCCCTTTTACCAACTTTGGCCCCTTTAGTTTGTTCTCTTTTTATTTAAAGGGCTACAACTCATTGTATTATTACCATATCCATGTTACTAACTAGGTTAACTTTGTTCCTAGTTATTTTGTTTAAAGGTTAACTTTTACCGTTAATAGTACTTTACTCGCTCTTTAATATTAGTGTGGTTTGATCATTAAAAACCCGTTTTTGGGGTGTTACATGAATGGATGCGCCCTGAGGATCCTCCCCTCATTAGACCTTTTTCCTTTTCCACATTGTTCTCTAAATCTTGGCGGCATTTTTCTGTTAAAATCAATTCAAAAAAATAGTAATTACTTAATAATGAAATGAGTAATCGTAGGTCAAAGCCTAGACTGGGAATTCTAAGGAATGTGCTATTAGGTAAGTTTGAAATTAAACATAAAAGGTTAGTGTTTAATTCTCTCAAAGGTTTGCTCCGATACCAACTTGTCACACCCCCGAATTTCCAACCAAATCTCGGTGGGCCCGGGTGGGGAGTATCGTGACGTAAGTTGATGTCATCATAGTCAATTAACACAGCACAATGAAAGTCCTAGAGTTTAAAATACCATTACAAACCAAAAATGTCCAAAGTTCGAAAAAAATATACAGAAGGTTTGTAACTAAAGATCCACAGGCGGATTGTAAAATATACAAAAGATGTACAACAGACTTTAGGCAGATCTAAAGATTTGCAAGATTCTCTTATATCACTACCAAGCAGCTTCCAGCCTATTTCGTATTTACATGCAACTTAGTCTTTTGAAAATACGCCAGCTTTCACTGGTAAATACTTTTAACTTACTTTCCCTATACGGGTTTGGGATACAGTAAATTATTACCGCTTAGTCGGGAATGGGATCAATCGAATGCCGGATTGTGGCTAGTAAATCCGCATATTTCATTTTGATCTGTTTTGTTTGATAACTTAAACATTGGGGGTTAACAACCGTGTCCTTGATTTCCTCGGCTCATTAAAGTTACTAATGGCCACGACGGTCACACCCCGAATTTTCAACCCAAATCCATACACCGTATGGCCCGGGTGGGGAGTATTGTACGTCAGTTGATAACATCATTGTCAATTAAACACGGCACAACGGAAGTCTTGGAATAAAATTACTATTACAAACCGAATGTTCGAAAATACAAAATAATATACAGGCTCGTAATAGAAGATCCACAGGCGGATCATACATTGTACATGGAAAGAATATAAAACAGACTTTGGGCAGATTTAGGATTTGCAAGATCCTCTATCTCTACCGAGCACCTCCGGCCTATTTTCTTATTGTACCTGCAGTTTAGTCTTTTGAAAATACGTCAGCTTTCAATGTAATACACCCAACTGACTCATTTTGAAAACATTTCAAAAAATGTTTTAAGTGCGTATCAGCACAAAATCTTTTTGTAACTTGGGTTAATTAACCGTCCAACCTTGTTAACAGATTTACATGTTTGTCCATACATACGGGGCCCGGTACTGAGACCGAGACACAATTAATGTACACACCACTTTGGACTCATGAAGGAGTCAATTCCCCCAACCTTCTGGGAATGCATAATTGAGGTCTATCAGGTGTATGCCTACTCCCACGCTAAGGTCGTGGCCATTTCTATTGTAATGAGCCGAGGATATCCAGGACACGGTAGTTAACCCTCGATTTTTAAGTTATCAAACAAAACCGATTAAAATAGAATATGCGGATTTACTAGCCGCACCCGGCATTTGATTGATCCCATTTCCGACCAAGCGGTAATAATTTACCGTAACCCAAGCCCGTATAGGGGAAATAAGTCGAGAGTATTTACCTGAGCTAGTCTTCTTTAATGTTAATAACTCAGCCGTAACAAAAGTACTAAGTGCAGATAGCATTTACCATCAAGGCTCTAGTCTGGATTATGGCATAAACTAACCAATTAAATACTAACGGTCTTATTTAAGTCATTGACTTAGACCGACTAGCGTACTTGATCAAACGTATGACGCTAGATTAAATGATTATTGGATAGAATGTAGTTTAATGCCAACAAGTACCTTGACTTATATAATATGGATAAACTATAAACATTCTGGATTTTGAGATTAAAATGAATAGGTTAAACCTGTTTTGGTTAAATTCCGTAAACTAGTTACGTATAATTAACCGTATGCTTATAAACGATAATGGGTAACCAAATAAGTCATGTACAAGTTCTATATGCCATTATATTTTAAATAAGTTAAGATATCAGTAGGATATCAACTTATATGCCCGTTAAGGTTTTAAAACGGAATTATGCCTCATAAGGGCATTTTGGTAATTTCATACCGTATAAAAGGAACTTGAATATAATTTAATGTTATAATTATAGTATTCTGGAAAAATATTTTATTTATGATATAATATCATTAGGATACCAATCATATGTGTAATTTACCTTTTACGACCAAACTATGCACCGAAGGGGGATTTTGGTCATTTTACACATAGTTTATAAATTATTTGGGATTCTGAGTTTATAACATGTACCTACTATAAATATGTTCAAAATATGTTTTAAAATCCGTAGGTACCAAGTCTTGGTCAATAATATGGTTTAAAACCATACTATGCGCTGAAACGATGCTTATGTCGTAAAATGACGTCTTTATGCGATGTTTATAAAAACTAATGTTAAGGTCAGATTAAAATGTTTTAAATATGTTATTTAATATAACATATCAGTAGTTAAATTATTTTCCTTGAAAAGATTTGATTAAAACTATTTTATGAGCCACAGGGGCTAAAATCGTCATTTATCGACATAGTTTTAGGACCTTTTTGAAAACTCAGTTTATAACTTGGTTTAACATCCCAAATAATCCTAATCATAATATTACATCAGTAGGAAACTCATTTTCAAGTTCATTATCATTTAAAATCTTGTTTTATGCAAAAAGGTCATTTTGGTCAAAGAAGGCATAATTATGGAACTTGCGCATAAACTTGGATTCTGATTATGATCATGTAATATAACCTCAGAGGGTTATGCTATATTATATTATGATCATAATACAAATTTAGATCAGCAGGTAACTAATCTAAATCGGCTCAGAATCGAAAGTCAAAGCAGAAGTCAAATCGCGACTTTCGGTTGCGAACCGACCCTAGAACTGAACTTGACGAGCCGAACATGTTCATACATGTTCTAATAATTATTACCAACTTGTTTAAGTGTCTAAACATGTTACATAGCATATATAAGATCAATTTATGATTTTTCCGAAAAATAGCCTGTTTGACTTTTTAATAACTTAACTTTAACCCGTCAATTGTTCTAGTAAACGTGATCTTCAGGAGGTGCCCTTTATAGGGATTAACACCTACCTCATTACGATCACTTAGCCATGTTCATTTCGAACAATGGCTGGACTATTGTAACACCCTGTAAAATCGTGTCCAATAGTATAGTGACGCGTGTTGTATTTTAAATATGGTTTATTAAAGACCAATAAGGACTAAAGGCGTCAACATGCTCAAACTGAGCCTCTGAGTGACGGTCCGATGTCAACATGCTTAAATCAATAGCCTCTGAGTGACTGATATGTCAACATGCTTGAAATTTGGCCTCTGAGTGACTGATACGTCAACATGCCAGCCTCTAAGTGACATCGGAATCAACATGCTTATAATAAGCCTCTGAGTGATCCTTTGTGAAGTCCTAACTCTCATACGTGCCATTTGTTGGACGAGAGGGTTCAATTTTGTAAATATGTGAAAGTTGGTTGATGGAGGGATTAAAAGCGTCAACATGTTAATTTATACCTCTGAGTGACCTTTTAACGAACCGAGAGCTCGACAATGTCCGGACATAGTCCCGGGTATGCCAAGTATTGGCTACGGAGGGCTAAAAGTGCCAAAATGGAGTTTAAAAGGTTTTTATAAGCTTTTACAAGTTAAGGGGGCTAAAGTTTCAAACTTTGAAACTGACTTTGGGGCGCTCGCGGGGTGCGAGAGGCAAGGCATGTGCTTCTCGCGGCCCGCCAGAGAGTGTCTGCTACAAAAAGGTTTCTTTGTCTCCAAGCAAAGCTCCAAAACCATTTAAACTCGAAACCATGGACTTGTAATCAGCTATGCCATGTTTTGGGACACTTGTAAGCTTCTTCTTACACCCCTAAACCCCTGGCTTCACCTCCTTTGAGCTCTTCAACTATAAATAGGTGTTCAAGTGCTTCATTCCAACTTGCACTTTTCTCATTAATTCACTCTTCGCCCAACTCTAGAAGTTCCTAGATAAAAGGAGCATCCAACTTAGTTCTCTTGCATTGTAGGAACCTATTGTAAGTGTTCCTTCCTTGTGCATTTTCGTTTATAGGCTTTTATAGCCAAAAGTCAAGCGTTTTCGTAAAACGCTTTGACTTTCGGTTAAGACCATTATGGTCCAGCCATTGTTTGAAATGAACATGGCTAAGTGATCATAGTAAGGTAGGTATTAATCCTATAAAGGGCACCTCCTGAAGATCACGTTTGCTAGACCAATTGACGGGTCAAAGTTATGATATTAAAAAGTCAAAAATGCCATTTTTGAAAAATCATAAAATGATATTATATATGTTATGAAACCTGTTTTGACACTTAAACAAGTAGATAATAATTATTAGAACATGTAATAACATGTTCGGCTCGTCAATTTCAGTTCTTAGTTCGGTTTCGCAACCGAAAGTCGCAAAGTTTGACTTCTGCTTTAACTTTCGATTCTGACCCGATTTAGATTAGTTACCTACTGATCTAAAGTTACATTTTGATCATAATATTATGTAGCAAAACCCTCTGAGGTTATATTACATGATCATAATCAGAATCTAAGTTTATGCACAAGTTCCATAATTATGCCACCTTTTGACCAAAATGCCCTTTTTACATAAATCAAGGTTTTAATGATAATAAACTTGAATATGAGTTTCCTACAGATGTAATATTATAAGTAGGGTTATTTCGGATGTTAAACCAAGTTATAAACTGAGGTTTCAAGCAGGTCCTTAAACTATGTCGATAAATGACGGTTTTAGTCCTTGTAGCTTATAAAATGATTTTAATCAATATTTTCAAGGTAAATCATTTACCTACTGATATGTTTATTAAATAACATATTTTAAACATTTTAATCTGATCCAAACATCAGTTTTCATAAACATCACTTAAAGACGTCATATAACGACATAAGCGCCGTTTCGGCGCATAGTATAGTTTTAAACCATATTAATGGACCAAGACTTGTAACCTACTCATTTTAAAACTTATTTTAAACATATTTATGGTAGGTAAGTGTTATAAACTCATAATCTTAAATAATTTATAAACTATGTGTAAAATGACCAAAATGCCCCTTCGGTGCATAGTTGGTCATAAAAGATAATTTACACATATAATTGATATCCTACTAATATTATATCATAAATAAGGTATTTTTCCATAATACTTATAATCATAACATTAAATTATATTCAAGTTCCTTTTATATGATATGAAATTACCAAAACGCCCTTATGAGGCATAATTTTGTTTTAAAACCTTAACGGGCATACAAGTTGATATCCTACTGATATCTTAACATATTTAAAGTATAATAGCATATAGAACTTGTCCATAACTTATCCGGTTACCCGATATCGCTAATATGCGCATAGTTACATATAAGTAACTATTTTACGGAAATTAACCGAAACAGGTTTAACCTTGTCATTTAAGTTTCAAAATCCAGAATGTATATAGTTTACCCATATTATACAAGTCAAGTACTTGTCGGGTTTAAACTACATTCTATCCGATCATCGTTTAATCAAGCATTATACGTAATGATCATGTACACTATTCGGTTTATAAGACCGTTAGTATTTAATTGGCTAGCTTATGCCATAATCCAGACTAGAGCCTTCCCGGTAAATGCTATCTGCACTTGGTACTTTTGTATACGGCTGAGTTATTTAAAAGTAAAAGAAGAAGACTAGCTCAGGTAAATACTCTCGACTTATTTTCCCTATACGAGCTTGGGATACGGTAAATTATTACCGCTTGGTCCAAAATGGGGTCAATCGAATGCCTGCTTGTGGCTAGTAAACCCCATATTTCGTTTTAATCAGTTTTGTTTGATAACTTAAACATCAGGGATTATACTAATTGTCCTGGATATCCTGGGCTCAATACATTAGTTATTGGCCACGACCTTAGCACGGGTGTAGGCATACACCCTTTGATGCTCATATATAATATGCCCAAGACGTTGGGTATGACTCCTTCGTGAGTCCTGAGTGGTGTGTATTTAATCATGTCTTAGTTTCTGTCCCGGGCCCTGAATGTATTGACAAACATGTGAATCTGATACAAGGTTGAATTTCAACTTTCCCAAGTTAATAAAAGATTTTGTGTCGTTTTGTACTTAAAACCATTTTAAAGTTTTCAAAATGAGTCAGTTGAGTGTATTTACCAGCGTAAGCTGACGTATCGTCCAAAGGCTAAACTGTAGGTACAATACGAAATAGGTGGGAAGCTGCTCAGTAGTGAATAAGAGGATCTTGCAAATCCTTAGATCTGCCTAAAGTCTGTTTTATATTCTTTCTTGTACATTTTAATGATCCGCCTATGGATCCTCTATTACAAGCTTGTATATTATTTCGTATTTTGAACATTCGGTTTGTAATAGTAATTTTACTCCAAGAGTTCCGCTGTGCCGTGTTTAATTGACTATGATGATTATCAACTGACGTCAAGATACTCCCCACCCAGGCGCACCGGTGTATGGATTTCGGGTTGGAAATCCGGTGTGTGATAGGTTGGTATCAGAGCCAACGTTTGAGAGAATTAAACACTATCCTTCTTGTGTTTAATCTCAAACTTACACGTGCACATTCCTTAGACTTGTGAGTCTAGGCATTGACCTAGGATTTACTCATTTCATTATTAAGTTATTAGTATGTTTTTGAATTGATCTTTAACAGGAAAATGCCGCCACGTGTGAGAGGACAAAGTGGACGAGGAAAAGGTCCAATGAGAGGAGGACCATCAGGGCGTATTCCCCCTCAACCTCATAATCCAGATGCTTACCAAGAATCAGGAGATTCGTCTCCATGGCAACCAGCGAGACGTTCTGTCTCTAATAGACACTCGCCCTCACATTCCCAAAATTCTTACCACTCCTACCACTCACACCATTCTCACCATTCTCACCATTCCCATACACATTCTTACCATGAAGAATTTAACCCCAACCATTATTTTAACACGCCTCCAGCCGATCAAAATCAGTTGGACCAACCACATCCTATGGACGAGGACTCCGACCCGGAGATGCCACCGTCGAGATCAAATATGCCAGATCGCCCTACCAAGGTCCTAATGAGTGGGACCAATACTGGAACCAATTCACTTTTGCCCACACTCCTTCTCACCACTCTCAACCACCCTCGGTTCAAGAAGATGTCCACATGGAACCAGTAGACCAACCACAACCACCACCTGAGCCACCAAGAAGGAAGCGTGGAGCACATATGTCGGTACGTGCAGGACAAAGGTCGGGATCGCTTCCACCTTTGCCCAATTCTTACCCCACAATTCAAGAGGACCCGCAAATGGGTGGACCCTCTAATGTTTCACCTATAGTGGAATCAACACCAACACCTGATGTTCAACCACCACCAACGGTATACTAACCCAATCCCCACATATCCAGACATGTCTGGTTATGATCCTTATAACCCGTCTACACCAGTAGACTATCAAGCATGGTCACAAGACCCTTATATGCAGGCGGTTATGCACAATGCACTTTACCCGTCTCCTTTCCCACCTACTTATCCACTGACTGGATATCCAACTTATGGGTACCAGTATCCGGTTATGCCATAACCTCAACCACAACCTCCGCCACCACTTCAGGCCATTAATGAGGCCTTGGAAAGAATGAAAGAAATGCAGCAACAGGCAGAGAAAACGGAGAAGAAGACAAATAAGTTCTTCAAGAAACTCTCCAAATTGGTCAAGGGAAAGAAGGACGAGTGAAGTCTTTTCTATTATATGTAGTCCCTGAGTGGACATTGTTATTTCTTTAGTCCCTGCGTGGACATTTTGTTTCTTTTAGTCCTTGCATGGACAATAGTTTCATTTATTTGTTTCAAGTATTATAATTTCTTATAAAAATTTAATGAAGTACTTTGGAATTATATATTCATCCTCTTGTAAACGAGCGTCTCGATTTTACTCGAACTTATGCTCTGCGATATAATTCTAAAAAGATCTTAATGGTTTTGATTTTTGCCAAGTGGCACATACCACATATTTTGCCAAATATTTAAATGATAGTTAAGAACGGAAGGGTCTTCTATCATGATAGTTAAGGGAGTTATCCTTCTATCTAGAGGTGGTGGACTAAGTTCAAGCCTCCAAGACATTAAGATCAATGCGATCGGGACTTATAATCAACCATTAAGATCCTCTTATGTTAACATTCAAGTAATGTGCATACTCTTGGTAGTGTGACTTGAGGAATCACGCTAGCCTTCAAGGTAATGGACTATGTCCTAGCCTTATATAGCCCTTGTAATCTATTTTGATCCCAGCTAAATAAGCCCTTGTGATCTATTTTGATCCCGGCTAAATAGCCCTTGTAATCTATTTGATTCCAGCTAATATCACCAGTGCGGTGATAAAACATCCATTAGAGATGTATTTTAAATAGCCCTTGTGATCTATTTTGATCTCGGCTAAATAAACCCTTGTGATCTATTTGATCCCGGCTAAATAAGCCCTTTGTGATCTATTTTGATCTCGGCTAAATAAGCCCTTGTGATCTGTTTGATCCCGGCTAAATAAGCCCTTGTGATCTGTTTGATCCCGGCTAAATAAGACCTTGTGATCTATTTTGATCCCGGCTAAATAGCCCTTGTAATCTATTTGATTCCGGCTAATCTCACCAGTGCGGTGATAAAACATCCGTTAGAGATGTATTTTAAATAGCCCTAGTGATCTATTAGATCCCGGCTAAATAGCCCTTGTGATATGTTTGATCCCGGCTAAAATAGCCCTTGTGATCTATTTGATCCCGGCTAAATAGCCCTTGTAATCTGTTTGATTCCGGCTAAACATCACTAGTGCGGTGATGGATAAAACATCCATTAGAGATGTATTTTATATAGCCCATGTGATCTGTTTGATCCCGGCTAATATCATCAGTGTGATGATAAATAAAACATCCACTAAGTGATGTATTACCCTTTCTGGTTATGATCTATTCTATATAGCCTATGTGATCTATTCTGATCCCGGCTAATACCACCAATGCGGTGACTAAACATCCATCAGTAATGTAGTGCCATATTTTATGTCCAATTGTGACAGGCCTATATGCCATGTTTAAAATGTCCTTTGTGACAAGCCTATGTGCTGTATAATCGTCAAGTGTGACAATGACAGTTGTGACATTGCGATCCCCTGTCTAGTAATAAAAGGACTATGTCCAGATTGTAATTTGCCTATGATGGTCCTATTAAGACCTAGGCCAAATATAGTTATATTAAGCCTAAGAGTTGTGATGTTATTCACACTAGTGTAGGGATGGATTTTCTTATATCCAATGTTTTAAAGCCGATATGGTTATTATACCATGGCGAAGAGAAATTTTATTTGGTATATAGAACCAAAGCTTTGAAGAATGGCTAATTCTAATGAGGCACAAAGTAGCCATCAGAACGTCAAAGACGCTGAAAATGTAGCCGTAAATGATAATGATTTCCAAACTCGCATTGATGCGGTTGTGGAAAAGGCCATGGGAAAGGCCATAGAGAAGTTAAGAGAGTCGAATGCTACTCGCTCTAATCCATTATCAATTCCACCATCCTCAGCTCATAAGGAGAGCTTTGTTCACTCATCAAATGCGCAGAGTGAACCTAAGAGGATAGACTATGATGATAGGTCCCGTTCTTCTAAAGACGGATGCACCTACAAGTACTTTGTCTCCTGTAAACCCCGAGACTTTAATACGGAAAAAGGAGCCGTAGAAGCCCTAAAGTGGCTGGACGAGATGGAGACTATTGTAGACATCAGCAGCTGTGCTGAAAAGGATGTGGTCAAGTACGTATCACAGTCCTTTAAGGGCGATGCCTAACATGGTGGAAGGCCATGATTCAGTCAACAGGTAAGGTATACCTGTATAATCTGGGATGGTCCAAGTTTTGTGGACCTTATTAAGGAAACATACTGCCCACCTCATGAGGTGGAGAAAATAGGGACAGACTTCTTGTCTCTTTCCATGAAAAACCTAGACTGTCGAAAGTATGTTTCTGATTTCAATTCCCTATCTAGGTTAGTTTCCTATTTAATTACCCCTGAATCCAAACGCATTGCGCGTTTTATTAATGGGTTAGCGCCCGAGATAAAGGGTATGGTAAAGGCTGCTCAGCCTAGTACCTATAGGTCTGCTGCAGACCTATCTCTCTCTTTCACCCTTGATATAGTAAGGCAAAAGTCAGTTAAGTCTGAAACTGACTGGAAAAGGAAGAGGGAAGATGACAACTCCCATAAGTTTAATAAGAAAAATAAAGGGAGATTTGGGTTCAAAGGGAGCCAAGGCAAGTCGGCTGTGATGCCATTCTGTAAGACTTGCAACCGCAAACACTGGGGACAGTGTACTTCTGACCCACAAGCTAGACCTTTGACATTTGTAAAAGGAAAGGGCATAAGACCCTAGATTTTAAAGATCATAAGGAAGCCGTTTGCTACATCTGCAATGAAAAGGGCACATTACGACTAACTGCCCTAAGAGTTCACGGAATAATAATCCGAAGCCTGGAGAGGTAAGAAGGGAAATGCACGCGCATTTCGGCTAACTGCTAAGGAAGCTGTTAATGACAATAACGTCATAACAGGTACTTTCCCCATTAATGATATGTATGCTAGAGTTCTTTTCGATTCGGGTGCAGATAAATCTTTTGTTAATCATAAGTTTAGTGAACTATTAAATTTACCCATAAGAACTCTAGATAAAATTTATGAGATAGAACTCGCCGATGGAACCTTAGAAATTGCTTCTTTCATTCTTGATTGATGCTCTATATCCATTAAATCATTCCATCCCTATCTCTCTTTTCCCAATGAAATTGGTGGGGTTCGATGTTGTCTTGGGCATGGATTGGTTATCTCATAACCAAGCCCGCATTGCCTGCAATAAGAAGCTCATCGAAATTAAAACCCCATCTGGTGAAATGGTCACCATCCCCGGAGACTCACACTATGGACTGCCAGATAAGGTGTCATTATTTAAGGCATCCAAGTGTTTGAGAAAAGGTTGTGTCATCTACATGGCACAAGTCACCATAAATGAACCTAAGCTGAACCTTGAAGATCAACTAGTTATCTTGGAGTATCCCGATGTTTTCTCTGAATAATTACCAGGCCTACCTCCAGATAGGCAAGTGGAGTTCAGAATAGATATCATACCAGGAGCAGCACCCATAGCTAGAGCTCCATATAGGCTAGCACCTACTAAAATGAAGGAGTTGAGGACGCAACTAGACGAACTCCTAGGGAAAGGCTTTATTCAACCTAGTTCCTCATCTTGGAGAGATCCTATTCTGTTTGTAAAGAAGAAAGACGGTTCGATGCGAATGTGCATCGACTATCGAGAGCTGAATAAGCTAACCATTAAAAATAGATATCCTCTGCCCAGGATCGATGATTTATTCGACCAACTTCAAGGGGCTAGTTACTTTTCTAAGATCGATTTGAGATCAGGATATCATCAATTGAAGGTTAGAAGTGAAGATGTTCCTAAAACAGCCTTTAGGACCTGCTATGGTCATTTTGAATCTTAGTGATGCCTTTTGGGATCACAAATGCACCAGCAGCATTCATGGATCTCATGAATAGAGTCTGCAAGCCATATTTGGATAATTTTGTCATTGTCTTCATAGATGACATACTCATCTATTCTCGTAGTCAAGATAATCACGAGAAACATCTTTGGTGCATCCTAGAATTATTAAGGCAGGAGAAACTTTATGCAAAGTTCTCTAAATATGAATTTTAGCTTAGAGAAGTCCAATTTCTTGGACACATGGTAAGTGAGCATGGTATCCAAGTGGATCCCGCCAAAATTGAGGCCATAATGAATTGGGAAGTGCCCAAGACCCCAACGGAGGTTCGTAGTTTTTTAGGATTGGCTGGATACGATAGGAGGTTCATTGAGAACTTTTCAAGAATAGCCACTCCTTTAGGTTCCTTGACCCGTAAGAACGTTAAGTATAATTGGGGTCCAAAGCAACAAGAATCTTTTGAGGTTCTTAAACACAAGTTGAGCAACGCTCCGGTGTTATCTCTACCTGAGGGTATTGAGAATTTTGTTGTCTATTGTGATGCATCACACACGGGCATGGTTGCGTGCTAATGCAAAATGGTAAGGTAATTGTCTATGCATCAAGACAATTAAAGGTGCATGAAAATAATTACACCACCCATGATTTGGAGCTGGGTGCCGTTGTATTTGCACTAAAACTATGGAGACATTACTTGTATGGCACGAAGTGTGTTATATACACAGACCATAAAAGTCTCCAGCACCTGTTCAATCAAAAAGAATTGAACATGCGACAACGCCGTTGGATGGAAACTCTTAATGATTATGATT
Source organism: Scalesia atractyloides (assembly GCA_947069175.1). Lineage (NCBI taxonomy): Eukaryota > Viridiplantae > Streptophyta > Magnoliopsida > Asterales > Asteraceae > Scalesia > Scalesia atractyloides. The sequence continues at coordinate 66,155,425 of CAMTDV010000020.1, read as the reverse complement.
GCGTCGCTGCCATCCCGGCAAGGCAAATGTGGTTGCCGACGCTTTAAGTCGCAAAGAAAGGGTTAAACCCATAAGGATTAACGCCAAGAGCATTGAGCTCAGAAATAGCTTGAGTGAGAAGCTATTAAATGCACAAAAGCAAGCCCTGTTAGAGGCTAATGTCCCTAATGAGGGAGTAGGCGGAACTATTGATCAATTAACGCCTGGAAAGGATGGAATCCTAAGATTTAATGATAGAATTTGGGTTCTGATCTTTGGAGGACTTAGAGATCTAATCCTCCAAGAAGCGCACAATTCAAGATACTCAGTTCACCCAGTGGTGACAAGATGTATCAAGATTTGAAGAAGACTTATTGGTGGATGGGTTTGAAGAAATCCATAGCCACTTATGTAGCTAAATGTCTGACGTGTTCGCAAGTTAAGGACGAACATCAGAAACCATCAGGACTTCTACAACAACTTGAGATTCCCACTTGGAAATGGGAAATGGTAACAATGGACTTGATTACCAAGTTACCTAAGACCAAAAGTGGAAATGATACTATTTGGGTCATTGTGGATAGACTGACTAAGTCAGCACATTTCTTGCCAATTAAAGAAACGTATAATTCAGATAAATTGGCTAAATTGTATGTGGACAAGATTGTGTCCCTACACTGTGTGCAAGTATCTATTGTATCTGACAGAGATACTAGATACACATCTCAATTTTGGAAAAGTTTCCAACAATCTTTAGGCACACGATTGAACTTTAGTACGGCTTATCATCCGCAGCTGATGGTCAAAGTGAGCGTACTATCCAAACACTGGAAGACATGCTTAGAGCATGTGTGATTGAATTAGGTGGAAGTTGGGATGACCACTTAACCCTAATAGAATTCTCCTACAATAACAGTTATCATACTAGTATCAAGGTTGCTCCTTTTGAGGCCTTGTACGAGAGAAAATGTAGAACACCCGTGTGTCGGGCAAAAGTTGGGAAAGCCCAACTATCAGGACTGGAGATTGTCCTGGAGACCACGGAAAAGATTGTGCAAATTCGTGATCGTCTCAAAGCTACCAGAGATAGGCAAAAGAGCTATGCTGACAAGAGGCGTAAACCTCTTAAGTTCCAAGTAGGGGACAAAGTTATGTTGAAAGTATCACCCTGGAAAGGTGTGATGCATTTTGGAAAGAAAGGCAAGTTGAGCCCAAGGTATATAGGACCCTTCGAGATAATCGAATGTGTCGACACGTAGCTTATAAGCTCAGGTTGCCAGAGGAGCTTAGTGGAATCCATGACGTATTCCACATATCTAACCTTAAGAAATGTCTAGCCGATGAGTCGCTAGCAATGTCGCACGAAGATGTGCAAATTGATGAAAACCTGAGGTTCATTGAGAAACCAATTTCGATCAAGGATCGACAGGTTAAGAAGCTCCGAAGAAAAATGATACCTATAGTAAAGGTTAAGTGGGACGCCTTTAGAGGTCCCGAGTATACACGGGAGGTTGAGTCCACTATGCGACAAAAGTACCCCCATCTTTTTGAATAAAATCTCGAGGTCGAGATTTCTTTTAAGGGGGTGAGGATGTAACACCCTGTAAATCGTGTCCAATAGTATAGTGACACGTGTTGTATTTTAAATATGGTCTATTAAAGACCAATAAGGACTAAAGGCGTCAACATGCTCAAACTGAGCCTCTGAGTGACGGTCCGATGTCAACATGCTTAAATCAATATCCTCTGAGTGACTGATATGTCAACATGCTTGAAATTTAGCCTCTGAGTGACTGATACGTCAACATGCCCAGCCTCTGAGTGTCATCGGAATCAACATGCTTATAATAAGCCTCTGAGTGATCCTTTGTGAAGTCCTAACTCTCATACGTGCCATTTGTTGGACGAGAGGGTTCAATTTTGTAAATATGTGAAAGTTGGTTGATGGAGGGATTAAAAGCATCAACATGTTAATTTATACCCCTGAGTGACCTTTTAACGAACCGAGAGCTCGACAATGTCCGGGCATAATCCCGGGTATGCCTAAGTATTGTCTACGGAGGGCTAAAAGTGCCAAAAAGGAGTTTAAAAGGTTTTTATAAGCTTTTACAATGTTAAGGGGGCTAAAGTGTCAAACTTTGAAACTGACTTTGGGGCGCTCGCGGGGCGCGAGAGGCAAGGCCTGTGCCTCTCGCGGCCCGCCAAAGAGTGTCTGTTGCAGAAAGTTTTGTTTGGTCTCCAAGCAAAGCTCTAAAACCATTTAAACTCGAAACCATGGACTTGTAATCACTATGCCACGTTTGGGACACTTTTAAGCTTCTTTTTACACCCCTAAACACCTGGCTTCACCTCCTTTGAGCTCTCCAACTATAAATAGGTGTTCAAGTGCTTCATTCCAACTTGCACTTTTCTCATTAATTCACTCATCTCCCTCCTCTGGAAGTTCCTAGCTGAAAGGAGCATCCAACTTAGTTCTCTTGCATTGTAGGAACCTCTTGTAAGTGTTCCTTGCTCTTGCATTTTCGTTTATAGGCTTTTATAGCCAAAAGTCAAGCGTTTTCGTAAAACTCTTTGACTTTCGGTTAAGACCATTCTGGTCCAGCCATTGTTCGAAATTAACATGGTTAAGTGATCATAATAAGGTAGGTATTAATCCCTACAAAGGGCACCTCCTGAAGATCACGTTTGCTAGAACCAATTGATGGGTCAAAGTTATGAATTAAAAAGTCAAAAAGGCCATTTTTTGGAAAAAATCATAAAGTGATCTTATATATGTTATGAAACCTGTTTTGACACTTAAAAAAGTTGGTAATAATTATTGACGGCTCGTCAATTTCAGTTCTAGGGTCGGTTCGCAACCGAAAGTCGCAAAGTTTGACTTCTGCTTTGACTTTAGATTCTAACCCGATTTACATTAGTTACCTACTGATCTAAAGTTATATTTTGATCATAATATTATGTACATAACCCTCTGGGTTATATTACATGATCATAATCAGAATCTAAGTTTATGCACAAGTTCCATAATTATGCCTCCTTTTGACCAAAATGCCCTTTTTACATAAATCAAGGTTTTAATGATAATAAACTTTAAAATGAGTTTCCTACAGATGTAATATTATAAGTAGGGTTATTTCGGATGTTAAACCAAGTTATAAACTGAGGTTTCAAGCAGGTCCTTAAACTATGTCGATAAATGACGGTTTTAGTCCTTGTGGCTTATAAAATGATTTTAATCAATATTTTCAAGGTAAATCATTTACCTACTGATATGTTTATATTAAATAACATATTTTAAACATTTTAATCTGATCCAAACATCAGTTTTCATAAACATCACTTAAAGACGTCATATTACGACATTAGCGCCGTTTCGGCGCATAGTATGGTTTTAAACCATATTATTGGACCAAGACTTGTAACCCACTCATTTTAAAACTTATTTTAAACAATTTATGGTAGGTAAGTGTTATAAACTCATAATCTTAAATAATTTATAAACTATGTGTAAAATGACCAAAATGCCCCTTCGGTGCATAGTTGGTCATAAAAGATAATTTACACATATAATTGATATCCTACTAATATTATATCATAAATAAGGTATTTTTCCAGAATACTTATAATCATAACATTAAATTATATTTAAGTTCCTTTTATATGATATGAAATTACCAAAACGCCCTTATGAGGCATAATTTTCGTTTTAAAACCTTAACGGGCATACAAGTTGATATCCTACTGATATCTTAACATATTTAAAGTATAATGGCATATAGAACTTGTCCATAACTTATCCGGTTACCCGATATCGCTAATATGCGCATAGTTACATATAAGTAACTATTTTACGGAAATTAACCGAAACAGGTTTAACCTTGTCATTTAAGTTTCAAAATCCAGAATGTATATAGTTTACCATATTATACAAGTCAAGTACTTGTCGGGTTTAAACTACATTCTATCCGATCATCGTTTAATCAAGCATTTTACGTAATGATCATGTACACTATTCGGTTTATAAGACCGTTAGTATTTAATTGGCTAGCTTATGCCATAATCCAGACTAGAGCCTTCCCGGTAAATGATATCAGCACTTGGTACTTTTGTATATGGCTGAGTTATTTAAAAGTAAAAGAAGAAGACTAGCTCAGGTAAATACTCTCGACTTATTTTCCTATACGGGCTTGGGATACGGTAAATTATTACCGCTTGGTCCAAAATGGGGTCAATCGAATGCCCGCTTGTGGCTAGTAAACCCCATATTTCGTTTTAATCAGTTTTGTTTGATAACTTAAACATCAGGGATTAAACTACCGTGTCCTGGATATCCTGGGCTCAATACATTAGTTATTGGCCACGACCTTAGCACGGGGTGTAGGCATACACCCTTTGATGCTCATATATAATATGCCCAAGACGTTGGGGATGACTCCTTCGTGAGTCCTGAGTGGTGTGTATTTAATCATGTCTCGGTTTCTGTCCCGGGCCCTGAATGTATTGACAAACATGTGAATCTGATACAAGGTTGAATTTCAACTTTCCCAAGTTAATAAAAGATTTTGTGTCGTTTTACACTTAAAACCATTTTAAAGTTTTCAAAATGAGTCAGTTGAGTGTATTTACCTGCGTAAGCTGACGTATCGTCCAAAGGCTAAACTGTAGGTACAATACAAATTAGGCGGGAAGCTGCTCGGTAGTGAATAAGAGGATCTTGCAAATCCTTAGATCTGCCTAAAGTCTGTTTTATATTCTTTCTTGTACATTTTAATGATCCGCCTGTGGATCTTCTATTACAAGCTTATATATTATTTTGTATTTTGAACATTCGGTTTGTAATAGTAATTTTATTCCAAGACTTCTGCTGTGTCGTGTTTAATTGACTATGATGATTATCAACTGACGTCACAATACTCCCCACCCGGGCCCACCGGTGTATGGATTTCGGTTTGGAAATCTGGGGTGTGACAACCATAATGATCTTAACCGAAAGTCAAAGCATTTTCCGTAAAACGCTTGACTTTTGGCTATAAAAGCCTATAAATGAAAATGCACAAGGAAGGAACACTACCAGTGATTCCTAAGGTGCAAAAGAACTATGTTGGATGCTCCTTTTAGCTAGGAACTTCCAGAGGAGGGAGAAGGTGCAAAAGAAAGGTGCAAGTTCAAATGGTGAACTTGATCACCTATTTATAGTTGGAGAACTCAAAGGAGGTGAAGCCAGGTGTTTAGGGGTGTAAGAGGGAGCTTACAAGTGTCCCAAAACGTGGCATAGCTGATTACAAGTCCATATTTCGATTTAATGGTTTTGGAGTTTTGTTTAGGAGCCAAGCAAAACTTTCTGCAGCAGAGGCCTTCTCGCGCCCCGCGAGAGACCTAGGCCAGGTCTCTTGCGGCCCGCGACCGCCTCTTGTCCAGTTTCAAGGTTTGACACTTTAGCCCCTTAACTTTAAAAAGCTTCTAAAAACCCTTTTAAACACCCTTTTGGCACTTTTAGCCCTCCGTAGCCAATACCTGGCATACCTGGGATTATGCCCGGACATTGTCAAGTTCTCGGTTTGTTAAAAGGTCACTCAGAGGTATAAATTAACATGTTGACACTTTTAATCCCTTCATCATCCAAACTTTCACATATTTACAAAATTGAACCCTCTCGTCCAACAAATGGCACGTATGAGAGTTAGGACTTCACAAAGGATCACTCAGAGGCTTATTATAAGCATGTTAACTACGATTCACTCAGAGGCTGGGCATGTTGACTATCAGTCACTCAGAGGCCAAGTTTTAAGCATTTTGACATAGCAGTCACCTAGAGGCTTGTTATTTATGCATGTTGTAATCGGACCGTCACTCAGAGGCTCAGTTTGAGCATGTTGACGCCTTTAGTCCTCATTGGTCTTTAATAGACTATATTTAAAATACAACATGTGTCGCTATACTATTGGATACTATTTTACAGGGTGTTACGTCCTCACCCCCTTAAAAGAAATCTCGACCTCGGGATTTTATTCAAAAAGATGGGGGTATTTTTGTCGCATAGTGGACTCAACCTCCCATGTATACTCGGGACCTCTAAAAGCATCCTACTTTACCTTCACTATAGGAATCAATTTCCTTCGGAGCTTCTTAACCTGTCGATCTTCGATCAAAATCGGTTTCTCTACAAACTTCAGGTTTTCATCTATCTGCACATCTTTGTACGATATTGGTAGCGACTCATCGGCTAGACATTTCTAAGGTTACTGATGTGGAATACGTCATGGATTCCACTAAGCTCCTCTGGCAATCTGAGCTTATAAGCCACAGTGCCGAGGCATTTGATTATTTCGAATGGTCCTATATATCTTGGGCTTAACGTGCCCTTCTTTCCAAAGTGCATTACACCTTTCCAAGGTGATACTTTTAACATGAATTTGTCCCCTATTTGGAACTCAAGAGGTTTACGTCTCTTGTCAACATAGCTCTTCTGCCTATCCCTGGCAGCTTTGAGACGATCACGGATTTGCACAATCTTTTCCGTGTTCTCCAGGACAATCTTTGGTCCTGATAGTTGGGCTTCCCCAACTTTTGCCCACTATACGGGCGTTCTACATTTTCTCCCATACAAGGCCTCAAAAGGAGCAGCCTTGATGCTAGTATGATAGTTGTTATTGTAGGAGAATTCTATTAGGGGTAAGTGGTCATCCCAACTTCCTCCTAAATCAATCACACATGCCCGGAGCATGTCTTCCAGAGTTTGAATAGTACGCTCACTTTAACCATCAGTCTGTGATGGTAAGATGTACTAAAGTTTAATCGTGTGTCTAAAGATTGTTGGAAACTCCTCCAAATGTGAGATGTGTATCTAGTATCTCTGTCAGATACACTAGACATCGACACACCGTGTAGGGACACAATCTTGTCCACATACAACTTAGCCAAATTTGTATCTTAATTATATGTTTCCTTTATTGGAAAGAAATGTGCTGACTTGGTCAACCTATCCACTATGACCCATATAGTGTCATTTCCACTTTTGGTTTTGGGTAACTTGGTAATCAAGTCCATAGTTACCATTTCCCATTTCCATATGGGAATTTCCAACTGCTATAGAAGTCCTGACGGCTTCTGATGTTCGGCTTTAACCTGCGAACACGTCAGACACTTAGCTACATAAGTGGCTATGGATTTCTTCAAACCCATCCACCAATAATTCTTCTTTAGATCTTGATACATCTTGTTACCTCCCGGGTGAACTGAGTATCTCGAACTATGCGCTTCTTAGAGGATTAGATCTCTAAGTCTCCAAAGACTGGAACCCAGATCCTATCATTAAATCGAAGGATTCCATCTTTTCCAGGCGCTAACTGATCAACAGTTCTGCCTAATCCCTCATTAGGGATATCAGCCTCTAATAGAGGTTGCTTCTACACATCTAGTAGCTTCTTACTTAAGCTATTTCTGAGCTCAATGCTCTTAGCGTTAATCCTTAAGGTTTAACTTGTTCTTTGCGACTTAAGGCATCAGCAAATACATTTTCTTTGCCTGGATGGTAGCGAATCTCGCAATCATAGTCATTAAGTGTTTCCATCCATCAGCGTTGTCGCATGTTCAATTCTTTCTGATTGAAATAATGCTGGAGACTTTTATGGTCTGTGTATCACTTTGTGCCATAGAAGTAATGTCTCCACAATTTTAGTACAAATACAATGGCACCCAATTCCAAATCGTGGGTGGTGTAATTTCTTTCGTGCACCTTTAACTGTCGTTATGTATAGGCAATCACTTTGCCTTTTTGCATTAGCACACAGCCTATGCTAGTGTGTGATGCATCACTGTATACTACAAAATCTTCAATACCCTCTGGTAGGGATAACACAGGAGCATTGCTCAACTTGTATTTAAGAATCTCAAAAGATTCTTGTTGCTTTGGACCCCAGTTATACTTAACATTCTTTCGGGTTAAGGTAGTTAACGGAGTGGCTATTCTTGAAAAGTTCTCAATAAACCTTCTATTGTATCCAGCCAATCCTAGGAAGCTACGAATCTCCAATGGGGTCTTGGGCACTTCCCATTTCAATATGGCCTCAATTTTGGCGGATCCACTTGGATACCACGCTCACTTACAATATGTCCAAGAAATTGGACCTCTCAAAGCCAAAATTCACACTTAGAGAATTTAGCATAAAGCTTCTTTTGCCTTAGCAGTTCTAAGATGCACCGAAGATGTTTCTCGTGATCGGCTTGATTACGAGAGTAGATAAGTATGTAATCTATAAAGACAATGACAAACTTATCCAGATATGGCTTGCAGACTCTATTCATGAGATACATGAATGCTGCAGGTGCATTTGTGAGCCCAAAAGGCATCACTAAGAATTCATAGTGACCATATCGGGTCCTGAAGGCAGTTTTAGGAACCTCTTCACTTCTAACCTTTAGCTGGTGATATCCATATCTTAAACCAATCTTGGAGAAATAACTAGCCACTTGAAGTTGGTCGAATAAATTGTCGATCCTGGGCAGATGATATCTATTTTTGATTGTTAATCTGTTTAGTTCTCGGTAGTCAATGCACATCAACATTGAACCGTCTTTCTTTTTAACGAAAAGGATAGGAGCTCTCCAAGGTGAGGAACTAGGCTGTATAAAGCCTTTCTCCAAGAGTTCGTCTAGTTGCGTCCTCAATTCCTTCATCTCTGTTGGTGCTAGCCTATATGGAGCTCTAGCTACGGGTGCTGAACCTGGCAGGATATCAATCTTGAACTCCACTTGTCTGTCTGGAGGTAGGCCTGGTAATTCTTCTGGGAATACATCAGGATATTCGGAGATGACTAGTAGGTCCTCCATGTTTGGCTTAGGCTCATTTATGGTAACTTGTGCCATGTAGATGACACATCTTTTCCTCAAACACTTGGATGCCTTAAATAATGACACCTTGTCTGGCAGTCCATAGTGTGAGTCTCCGGGGATGGTAAATCACTTCACCAGATGGGGTTTTAATCTCGATGAGCTTTTTATCGCAGGCAATACGGGCTTGGTTATGAGATAACCAATCCATGCCTAAGACAACATCGAATCCCGCCAATTTCGTTGGCAGAAGAGAGATAGGGATGGAATGATTCTTAATGGATATAGAGCATCCATCAAGAATGGAAGATGTTGTTTCTATCGTTCCATCAGCAAGTTCTATCTCATAAGTTTTGTCTAGATTCTTATGGGCAGGTTTAATAGTTTACTAAACTTATGGTCAACAAATGATTTATCCGCACCCGAATCGAAAAGAACTCTAGTGTAAATATTGTTAATGAGGAATGTACCTGTTATGACGTTGTTGTCTTTAACGGCCTCCCTGTCATTCATTTGAAAGGCACCGGCATTCCTCTTCTTGGCCTCCCCAGGCTTTGCATCATTACTTTTGGGTTTCTTGGGGTAATTGTACGTTATACGCCCTTTTTCGTTGCAGTTATAGCAAACTGCATCCTTAAGATCCTTACAATCTAAGGTCTTATGCCCTCTTCTTTTGCAGATACTACAGGGTTTGGTTTGTGGATTTATACTACACTGTCCTCAATGCCTGTATTTACAGTTCTTGCACAAAGGTTTGTTATTAGATGCGTGCTGGTGCTTCTTGAACCCAAAATTTCCTTTCTTTTTAAATCTTTGGGAGTTATTATCCTCCTGTTTCCTCTTTCCGTTAGTTTCAGTCCTAACTGACCTTTGTCTTACCAAATCAATGGTGAGGGAAAGAGATAGGTCTACAGCGGATCTATAGGTATTAGGCTGTGCAGCCTTTACCATGCCCTTTATCTCGAGTGCCAACCCATTTATAAAACGCGCAATGCGTTTGGATTCGGGGGTGATCAAATAGGAAACTAACCTAGATAGGGAGTTAAAGTCAGAAGCGTACTTCCGACAATCTAGGTTTTTCATTGAAAGAGACAAAAAGTCTGTCTCTAATTTCTCACCTCATGGGGTGGGCAGTAAGTTTCCTTAACAAGGTCTACAAATTTCGACCATCCTAAATTATACAGGTGTACCTTATCTATAGACTGGATCATGGCCTTCCACCATATTAGGGCATCGCCCTTGAAGGATTGTGATACGTACTTGACCACATCCTTATCAGCATAGTTGCTGATGTCTACAATCGTTACCATCTCGTCTAGCCACTTTAGGACTTCTACAGCTCCTTTTTCTCCGTTAAAGTCTCGGGGCTCACAGGAGACAAAGTATTTATAGGTACATCCGTCCTTAACAAAACGGGACGTTTCAGTAAGATCTATTTTCTTTGGTTCACTATTCGCATTTGAAGAGTGAACGGAGCTCTCCTTATGAGCTGAAGATGTGTAACACCCTGTAAAATCATGCCCAATAGTATAGTGACACGTGTTGTATTTTAAATATAGTCTGTTAAAGACCAAAAAGGACTAAAGACGTCAACATGCTCAAACTGAGCCTCTGAGTGACGGTCCGATGTCAACATGCATAAATAACAGCCTCTGAGTGACTGATATGTCAACATGCTTGAAATTTGGACTCTGAGTGACTGATATGTCAACATGCCCAACCTCTGAGTGACATCGGAGTCAACATGCTTATAATAAGCCTCTGAGTGATCCTTTGTGAAGTCCTAACTCTCATACGTGCCATTTGTTGGACGAGAGGGTTCAATTTTGTAAATATGTGAAAGTTGGATGATGGATGGATTAAAAGTGTCAACATGTTAATTTATACCTCTGAGTGACCTTTTAACAAACTGAGAGCTCGACAATGTCCGGGCATAATCCCGGGTATGCCAGGTATTGGCTACGGAGGGCTAAAAGTGCCAAAAGGGTGTTTAAAAGGGTTTTTAGACGCTTTTTAAAGTTAAGGGGCTAAAGTGTCAAACTTTGAAACTAGCCAAGGGGCGGTCGCGGGCCGTGAGAAGGCCTCTGCTGCAGAAAGTTTTGCTTGGCTCCCAAACAAAACTCTAAAACCATTAAATCGAAATTATGGACTTGTAATCAGCTATGCCACGTTTTGGGACACTTGTAAGCTCCCTCTTACACCCCTAAACACCTGGCTTCACCTCCTTTGAGTTCTCCAACTATAAATAGGTGCTTAAGTTGACATTCCAACTTGCACCTTTCTCATTCATTCACTCTTCTCCCTCCTCTGAAAGTTCCTAGCGAAAAGGAGCATCCAACATAGTCCTTTTGCACCCTAGGAATCACGCGTAAGTGTTCCTTCCTTGTGCATTTTCGTTTATAGGCTTTTATAGCCAAAAGTCAAGCGTTTTACGGAAAACGCTTTGACTTTTGGTTAAGACCATTATGTCCAGCCATTGTTCAAAACGAACATGTCTAAGTGATCGTAATAGGGTAGGTGTTAGTCCCTATAAAGGGCACCTCCTGAAGATCACGTATGCTAGACCAATTGACGGGTCAAATTTAAGTTATTAAAAAGTCAAACAGGCCATTTTTCAGAAAAATCATAAATTGATCTTATATATGTTATGAAACCTGTTTTGACACTTGAACAAGTTGGTAATAATTATTAGAACATGTAATAACATGTTCGGCTCGTCAATTTCAGTTATAGGGTCTGTTCGTAACCGAAAGTCGCGTAGTTTGACTTCTGCTTTGACTTTCAATTCTTACCTGATTAGATTAGTTACCTACTGACCTAAACTTGCATGTATGATCATAATATAATGTAGCATAACCCTCTGAGGTTATATTACATGATCATAATCAGAATCCAAGTTTATGCGCAAGTTCCATAATTATGTCATCTTTGACCAAAATGCCCTTTTGCATAAAACAAGTTTTAAATGATAATGAACTTAAAAATGAATTTCTTACTAACGGAATATTATAAGTAGGATTATTTGGGATGTTAAACCAAGTTATAAACTGAGTTTTCAAGCAGGTCCTTAAACTATGTCGATAAATGACGGTTTTAGCCATTGTGGCTCATAAAATGGTTTTAATCAAATCTTTTCAAGGTAAATCTTTTACCTACTAATATTTTATATTAAATAACATATCTGAGACATTTTAATCTGACCCTAATGTCAGTTTTAGTTAAACGTCACACAAAACTCATTTTACGACATAAGCGCCGTTCGGCGCATAGTATGGTTTTAAACCATATTATTGACCAAGACTTGATACCTACTGATTTTAAAACTTATTTTAAACATATTTACAGTAGGTACATGGTATAAACTCAGAACTTCAAATAATTTATAAATTGTGTGTAAAATGACCAAAATGCCCCTTCGGGGCATAGTTTGGTCATAAAAGATAATTACACATATAATTGCTATTCTACTGATATTATATCATAAATAAAATATTTTTATACGGTATATAATTACCGAAATGCCCTTATGAGGCATAGTTTCGTTTTAAAATCATAACGGCAAACAAGTTGATATCCTACTGATATCTTAACTTATTTAAAATATAATGGCATATAGAACTTGTCCATGACTTATCCGGTTACCCTTATCGCTATAGCGTACGTTGTTTAAGGGCGTTTACGGAATCGAAGGTTTAACCTTGTCATTTAAGTCTCAAAATCCAGAATGTTTATAGTTTACCCATATTATACAAGTCAAGGTACTTGTTGGGATTAACTACATTCTATCCAATCATAGTTTTATCTAGCGTCATACGTTTTCATCAAGCACGCTAGTCGGTCTAAGTCTATGACTTAAATAAGACCGTTAGTATTTAATTAGTTAGTTTATGCCATACTCCAGACTAGAGACTTGCCGGTAAATGCTATCTGCACTTAACTCTTTTTGAATAGGCTGAGTTATTAAAATAAAAGAAGACTAGCTCAGGTAAATACTCTCGACTTATTTCCCCTATATGGGCTTGGGTTACGGTAAATTATTACCGCTTGGTCGAAAATGGGATCAATCAAATGCCGGGTGCGGCTAGTAAATCCGCATATTCTGTTTTAATCATTTTTGTTTGATAACTTAAACATCGAGGGTTAACTACCGTGTCCTGGATATCCTCGGCTCATTACAATAGAAATGGCCACGACCTTAGCGCGGGTGTAAAGGCATACACCCGATAGACGCTCAATTATACATTCCCACAAGGTTGGGAGGAATTGACTCCTTCGTGAGTCCAAAGTGGTGTGTATGTTAATTGTGTCTCGGTCTTCGTACCGGGCCCGTATGTATGGACAAACATATAAATCGGTTAACAAGGTTGGACGGTCAATGAACCCAAGTTATAAAAAGATTTTGTGCTGATACGCACTTAAAATTATTTTTGAAATGTTTTCAAAATGAGTCAGTTGGGTGTATTTACCAGCGAAAGCTGACGTATTTTCAAAAGACTAAATTGCAGGTAAATACGAAAATAGGCCGGAGGTGCTCGGTAGTGATCGAGGATCTTGCAAATCCTAAATCTGCCCAAAGTCTGTTTTATATTCTTTCCATGTACAATTTATGATCCACCTGTGGATCTTCTATTACAAGCTTGTATATTAATTTGTATTTTCGAACATTCGGTTTGTAATAGTAAGTTTTACTCCAAGACTTCCATGTGCCGTGTTTAATTGACAATGATGTTATCAGCTGACATCACAATACTCCCCACCTGGGCCCACCGGTGTATGGATTTGGGTTGGAAATCCGGGTGTGACAAGATGGTGGAATAGATAAGGGTCTAGAGCGAGTACACTCGACTCTCTTAGCTTTTCTATGGCCTTTCCCATGGCCTTTTCAACAGCCGCATCAATGCGAGCTTGAAAATTATCATCATCTATATTTTTGTTTTCATCTTTGTTAGATTCAACATACCTGTGCCTACTTCGTGCTTCATTTGAATTAGCCATGTTTAAGTCTTGGGTTCTATATACCAATAAAACTTCATTTAGCCATGGTATATCAACCATTACGGCTTTCAACATTGGATATAACAATCCATTGCCTATACTAGTGTGAATAACATCACAACTCTTAGGCTTAACATATCTATATTTGGCCTAGGTCTTAATAGGACCATCATAGGCAAATTACAATTTGGACGTAGTCCATATATTATTGAACAGTGGCTCGCAATGTCACAACTGCATTGTCATCATTGATAATTATATAGCTCATATGCTTGTCCCTAATGGACATAATAATTGGGCACATTGGCCTACATCATATCAGATGTATATGGCATATCAGCCTGTCCCATTGGACATAAATTGGGCACATTGGCCTACATCATATCAGATGTATATGGCATATCAGCCTGTCCCATTGGACATAAATTGGGCACCTTGGCCTACATCATATCATATGTATATGGCATATCAGCCTGTCCCATTGGACATAAATTGGGCACATTGGCCTACATCATATCAGATGTATATGGCATATCAGTCTGTCCCATTGGACATAATTTAGGCACATTGGACTACATCATATCAGATGTATATGTATCAGCCTGTCCCATTGGACATAAATTCGGCACCTTGGCCTACATCATATCAGATGTATATGGCATATCAGCCTGTCCCATTGGACATAAATTGGGCACCTTGGCCTACATTATATTAGATGTATATAGCATATCAGCTGTCCCATTGGACATAAATTGGGCACATTGGCCTACATCATATCAGATGTATATGGCATATCAGCCTGTCCCATTGGACATAAATTGGGCACATTGGCCTACATCATATCGGATGTATATGGGCATATACCCTGTCCCATTGGACATAAATTGGGCACCTTGGCCTACATCATATAGATGTATATGGCATATCAGCCTGTCCCATTGGACATAAATTGGGCACATTGGCCCACATCATATCAGATGTATATGGCATATCAGTCTGTCCCATTGGACATAATTTAGGCACATTGGCCTACATCATATTAGATGTATGTGGCATATCAGCATGTCCCATTGGACATAAATTGGCACCTTGGCCTACATCATATCATATGTATATGGCATATCAGCATGTCCCATTGGACATAAATTGGGCACCTTGGCCTACATCATATTAGATGTACATGGCATATCAGCTTGTCCCATTAGACATAAATTGGGCACCTTGGCCTACATATATTAGTTACATGGATATAGTTGTCCATTAGACATAATGGGCACTTGCTATCATATCAGAATTATGGCTTCACTGTCCAATTGGACATAAATTAGGCACATTAGGCCTACATCATATCAGATGTATTTAGCATATCAGCCTGTCCCATTGGACATAAATTGGGCACCATGGCCTACATCATATCAGATGTATATGGCATATCAGTCTGTCCCATTGATGGCTAGTGTGGTTCCTCAAGTCACACTACCAAGAGTATGAACATTTCTTAATGTTAACATAAGAGTACCTTAATGATTGATTAATGGTCCCGATCACCTTCGACCTTGACGACCTTGGAGGTTTGGACCTAGTCCTTACCTCTGGATAGAAGGATAACTTCCCTTAACTATCCTGATAGAAGACCCCTTCGTACTTAACTATCATTTCTTAGCCAATATGTGGTCTACGGCACTTGGCATAATCAAATCTATTAAGGTCTTTTAGAATTATATAGCAGAGCATAAATTTCGAAAAAAATCGAGACACCATTTTCAAGAGGTTGAATACATATATATATAATTCCAAATTACTTCATTAAATTCCAAATTAGAAATTACAATACTAGAAAAATGAAATAAACTGTCCATGCAAGGACTTTAAAGAAATAGAAATGTCCACGCATGGACTAAAAATGTCCTCATAGGGACTACATATAATTAGAAGAGACTTCACTCGTCCTTCTTTCCCTTGACCAACTTGGAGAGTTTCTTGAAGAATTTGTTCGTTTTATTGTCCGTTTTCTCCGTTTGCTGCTGCATTTCTTTCATTCTTTCTATGGCCTCATTAATAGCCTCAAGTGAGTGGAGGAGGTTGTGGTTGAGGTTGTGGCATAATCGGATATTGGTACCCATAAGTTGGATATCCAGTCGGTGGATAAGTAGGTGGGAAAGGAGATGGGTAAAGTGTGTTGTGCATAACCGCCTGCATGTAGGGGTCTTGCGACCATGCTTGATAGTCTACCGGTGTAGACGGGTTAAAAGGATCATATCCAGACGTGTCTGGATACGTGGGAATCGGGTTAGTATAACCCGATGGTGGTAGTTGAACAGCAGGTGTGGGTGTTGGTTCCACTATAGGTGAAACATTATAGGGTCCACCCATTTGTGGGTCCTCTTGAATTGTGGGGTAGGAATTGGGCAAATGTGGCAGCGATCCCGACCTTTGTCCTGCACGTACCGACATACGTGCTCCACGCTTCCTTCTTGGTGGTTCAGGTGGTGGTTTAGGTTGGTCCACCGGTTCCATGTGAACGTCTTCTTGTATTGGGGGTGGTTGAGAGTGGTGAGAAGGAGTGTGGGCGAAAGTGAATTGATTCCAATATTGGTCCCACTCGTTAGGACTTGGTAAGGCGAACCGGCATAAGAGTTTGAATCGCTTGATATTTCAATGGGATGCGTATTTGATCCCGACGGCGGCATCTCCGGGTCGGAGTCCTCGTCCATAGGGTTTGGCTGGTCCAACTGATTTTTATCGGCTGGAGGTGTGTTAAAGTAATGGTTAGGGTTAAATTCTTCATGGTAAGAGTGATGAGAATTGGGAATGGTGAGAATGGTATGAATGATAGGAGTGGTGAGAGTGGTAAGAATTTTGGGAATGTGGGGACGAGTTTCTATGAGAGACAGAGCATCTTGCTGGTTGCCAAGGAGATGAATCTCTTGATTCTTGATAAGCATCTGAGTTGTGAGGCTGATGGGGAATGCGTCCCGATGGTCCTCCCGCATTGGACCTTTTCCTCTCTCACTTTGTCCTCGTACACGTGGCGGCATTTTCCTTTTAAAATAAATTCAAAAGCAATACTAATAACTTAATAATGAAATGAGTAATCCTAGGTCAATTCCTAGACTCGGAAGTCTAAGGAATGTGCTCGTGTAAGTTTGAGATTAAACACAAAAGGCTAGTGCTTAATTCTCTCAAACGTTGGCTCTGCTACCAACCTGTCACACCCCGGATTTTCAACCCAAATCCATACACCGGTGGGCCCAGGTGGGGAGTACTGTGTCGTCAGTTGATAACATCATTGTCAATTAAACACGGCACAGCGGAAGTCTTGGAGTAAAATTACTATTACAAACCGAATGTTTGAAAATACAAAATAATATACAGGCTCGTAATAGAAGATCCACAGGCGGATCATAAATTGTACATGGAAAGAATATAAAACAGACTTTGGGCAGATTTAGGATTTGCAAGATCCTCTATCACTACCGAGCCCCTCCGGCCTATTTTCGTATTGTACCTGCAGTTTAGTCTTTTAAAAATACGCCAGCTTTCGCTGGTAAATACACCTAACTGACTCATTTTGAAAAACATTTCAAAAATGTTTTAAGTGAGTATCAGCACAAAATCTTTTTATAACTTGGGTTAATTGACCGTCCAACCTTGTTAACAGATTTACATGTTTGTCCATACATACGGGGCCCGGTACAGAGACCGAGACACAATTAACGTACACACCACTTTGGACTCACGAAGGACTCTATCCCTCCCAACCTTGTGGGAATGCATAATTGAGCGTCTATCGGGTGTATGCCTACATCCGCGCTAAGGTTGTGGCCATTTCTATTGTAATGAGCCGAGGATATCCAGGACACGGTAGTTAACCCCCGATGTTTAAGTTATCAAACAAAACTGATTAAAACAGAATATGCGGATTTACTAGCCGCACCAGGCATTTGATTGATCCCATTTCCGACCAAGCGGTAATAATTTACCGTAACCCAAACCCGTATAGGGAAATAAGTCGAGAGTATTTACCTGAGCTAGCCTTCTTTAATTTTAATAACTCAGCCGTACACAAAAGTACTAAGTACATATAGCATTTACCATCAAGTCTCTAGTCTGGATTATGGCATAAACTAACCAATTAAATACTAACGGTCTTAGTTAAGTCATTGACTTAGACCGACTAGCATACTTGATCAAAACGTATGACGCTAGATTAAACGATGATTGGATAGAATGTAGTTTAATTCCAACAAGTACCTTGACTTGTATAATATGGATAAACTATAAACATTCTGGATTTTGAGATTAAAATGAATAGGTTAAACCCGTTTCGGTTAAATTCCGTAAAGTAGTTACGTATAATTTACCGTATGCTTATAAGCGATAATGAGTAACCAGATAAGTCATGGACAAGTTCTATATGCCATTATATTTTAAATAAGTTAAGATATCAGTAGGATATCAACTTATATGCCCGTTAAGGTTTTAAAACGGAATTATGCCTCATAAGGGCATTTTGGTAATTTTAAACCGTATAAAAGGAACTTGAATATAATTTAGTGTTATAATTATAAGTATTCTGGAAAAATAGTTTATTTATGCTATAATATCAGTAAGATACCAATCATATGTGTAATTTACCTTTTATGACCAAACTATGCACCGAAGGGGCATTTTGGTCATTTTACACATGTTTATAAATTATTTGGGATTCTGTGTTTATAACATGTACCTAATGTAAATATGTTTAAAATATGTTTTAAATCAGTAGGTATAAAGTCTTGGTCAATAATATGGTTTAAAACCATACTATGCGCCGAAACGGCGCTTATGTCGTAAAATGACGTCTTTATGCGATGTTTATGAAAACTGACTTTAAGGTCAGATTAAAATGTTTTAAATATGTTATTTAATATAACATATCATTAGGTAAATGATTTTCCTTGAAAAGATTTGATTAAAACTATTTTATGAGCCACAAGAACTAAAATCGTCATTTATCAACATAGTTTAAGGACCTGTTTGAAAACTCAGTTTATAACTTGGTTTAACATCCCAAATAATCCTAATTATAATATTACATCAGTAGCAAACTCATTTTCAAGTTCATTATCATTTAAAATCTTGTTTTATGCAAAAAGGGCATTTTGGTCAAAAATGGCATAATTATGGAACTTGCGCATAAACTTGGATTCTGATTATGATCATGTAATATAACCTCAGAGGGTTATGCTACATTATATTACGATCATAATACAACTTTAGATCAGTAGGTAACTAATCTAAACCGGGTCAGAATCGAAAGTCAAAGCAGAAGTCAAACTTCGCGACTTTCGGTTACGAACCGACCCTGGAACTGAACTTGACGAGCCGAGCATGTTCATACATTTTCTAATAATTATTAGCAACTTGTTTAAGTGTCAAAACAGGTTACATAGCATATATAAGATCAATTTATATTTTTTCGAAAAATAGCCTGTTTGACTTTTTAATAACTTAACTTTGACCCATCAATTGGTCTAGTAGACGTGATCTTCAGGAGGTGCCCTTTATAGGGATTAACACCTACCTCATTACGATCACTTAGCCATGTTCATTTCGAACAATGGCTGGACCATAATGGTCTTAACCGAAAGTCAAAGCGTTTTCCGTAAAACGCTTGACTTTTGGCTATAAAAGCCTATAAACGAAAATGCACAAGGAAGGAACACTTACCAGTGATTCCTAAGGTGCAAAAGAACTATGTTAGATGCTCCTTTTAGCTAGGAACTTCCAGAGGAGGGAGAAGAGTGTGAATAAGAAAGGTGCAAGTTCAAATGGTGAACTTGATCACCTATTTATAGTTGGAGAACTCAAAGGAGGTGAAGCCAGGTGTTTAGGGGTGTAAGAGGGAGCTTACAAGTGTCCCAAAACGTGGCATAGCTGATTACAAGTCCATAGTTTCGATTTAATGGTTTTGGAGTTTTGTTTGGGAGCCAAGCAAAACTTTCTGCAGCAGAGGCCTTCTGGCGCCCCGCGAGAGACCCAGGCCAGGTCTCTCGCGGACCGCGACCGCCCCTTGGCCAGTTTCAAAGTTTGACACTTTAGCCCCTTAACTTTAAAAAGCTTCTAAAACCCTTTTTAAACACCCTTTTGGCACTTTTAGCCCTCCGTAGCCAATACCTGGCATACCCGGGATTATGCCCAGACATTGTCGAGCTCTCGGTTTGTTAAAAGGTCACTCAGAGGTATAAATTAACATGTTGACACTTTTAATCCCTCCATCATCCAACTTTCACATATTTACAAAATTGAACCCTCTCGTCCAACAAATGGCACATATGAGAGTTAGGACTTCACAAAGGATCACCTAAGAGGCTTATTATAAGCATGATGACTCCGATGTCACTCAGAGGCTGGGATGTTGACATATCAGTCACTCAGAGGCCAAGTTTTAAGCATGTTGACATATCAGTCACTGAGAGGCTTGTTATTTATGCATGTTGACATCGGACCGTCACTCAGAGGCTTAGTTTGAGCATGTTGACGCCTTTAGTCCTTATTGGTCTTTAATAGACTATATTTAAAATACAAACGTGTCGCTATACTATTGGACATTATTTTACAGGGTGTTACAACGACCAAAAGCACGGGGTGTAGGCATACGCCTGAAAGACGCAAATGCAAAAAATATTACCCACAAGTTGGGGATAACTCATTCGTGGGTTTATAAGTGGTGTGTTAGTTAATCATGTCTCGGTTTCTATACTGGGGCCCAAATATATTGACAAACATGTGAATCCGTATACAAGGTTAACAGCTTAACTTTCCCAAGTTGTAAAAGATTTTTATATGCCTTGTGCACTTAAATCAATTTTGAAATGTTTTCAAAATGAGTTAGTTAATTGTATTCACCAGTGAAAGCTGACGTATTTTCAAAAGACTAAGTTGCAGGTACAATACGAAATAGACTGGAAGCTGCTTGGTAGTGATATAAGAGGATCTTGCAAATCCTTAGATCTGCCTTAAGTCTGTGTACATCTTTTGTATGTTTTACGATCCGCCTATGGATCTTTAGTTACAAACCGTCTGTATATTATTTTCAAACTTTTGACATTTTTGGTTTGTAATAGTATTTTAAACTCTAAGACTTCCGCTGTGCTGTGTTAATTAACTATGATGACATCAACTTACGTCACGATACTCCCCACCCGAGCCCACCGAGATTTGGTTGGAAATTCGGGGTGTGACACGCGGGAGCTCTGGAAATAGCTGAGTGTTATGTTGATTAAGTTCGGGTATGGTCTTTTGCGTGCTTGGCTTGTAAGACCTTGCCAGGATTTGAGACCATACCCATTCATGACCCCCAATCCAATGCTGCCCCCATGCGCGGATGGTGAGTGGGTTGAGCTCTGTCTTAGCAGATCCGATTATATTATATTATATATTTGTTTGTATTTAGTTAGGATATAGATTGATTTGTAATCATGTATATTTATTCCTAAAATACGGTTGTATTCTCCCCTATTTAAAGGGTGTTTGGATAAAATACAAAATCTCCTAAAAATAAGAAATCGTAAGAATGGTATCAAACGAACTAAGTTTGACTCCATCAAGCGACAATTGAATTAATCGAACTCTACGATATAAGATTTTAGGTTTTCATTTTGGATTTATAGCTTGTAGAATTTATAATTTTTATTTATATTATTGTGTCTTTTTATTTATGATTGTATTCTATATTTGCGTCATTGTGCCTTTTTTGCGACTCATTATTTCTTTTTTTCTCGACATTGTGTTATATTTTTTTGGCATTGTATTATATTTTGCTCGACATTGTGTTATATTTTGCGATTTACTATGTCTTTGTACATTTCTTAACTTTAGAACACTTTGTAGGCTAACTATAATCATATAACCGAATGTACATAAATTGAATTTTTGTACATTTCGTTATTTACACAAGTGGTATTCGGATTGAACCGAACCAAAAATATTGGAACCGGAGACTGAGCACCTTATTTGGTTTCAAATTCATATTGAACCAAAACCAAATTTGTTATTCAGCAAGTTTTTTACGGTTTGGTTCAGTTTAGTTTAGTGGGTTTCAAACTGAATAATGAACATCCCTGTATTACCTTCTGTTTCTAGGCATATGGAAGAGCAAGCAAAATGTCAACCGAAGAAGATGACACGAAGTAATCAGTTGGTTCCTCTCAAGCGTTCGTAGATTAGTGATTTGATTTAGGGTTAACTTCACTTAATCCAAAACCTGATTGAATAATTGGTTGTATTAGCCCCTTTGTACGGTTGCAACATTAACATCGGTGATTGTTAGATGATCCGTCCAAAGTCATTGATTAGGATTCAAGAACCACATATTAGGGCTCGTTTGGTTCACAAAATCTATTGGAATTAGAATTTGAATTTAATATGCATCGTAGAAGATTTCTTTTATTATCAACTTGTTAATCGAAGTTTTATTATATTATTAAAAAAATTAGAATCAAAGTTAAGTTCACCTTTAAATACCATATTAATCAAATCAAATTTAAATCCATATTTTAACACTTACAAACCTAAAACATTTTGGTGTAAGACTTGATTTGGCAGAAAAAAAAACCAGCAATGGTATGACCCGGTAAAAATCTCCTTTCATAGATATACGGACATGGAAAGTTATAAGCTAGCCCGATTAAAAAGGAAAAAAAACTACTTGTTTCACCACCTCGTGTTTATTGACGAGTCCAAATTAATTTACACCTACACTTCTTTCACAAAAAAAAAAAAGAAAGAAAATGCTCCATGTAAAGTTGGAACGCCTACACTTTTTTAAGATTTGAATCACTATCCTTTTAACTAACTGAGGGGGAAAATTTGATTTTAGTTTTCAGTATTGTTGGATGTGGATAATGTAGGGAAAAAAAAAGTTACGAGCTCGATCAAATTACAAATTTCAAAAAATTTATAACGTGGCTAGATGTGGGTCCCTCTACAACACATACATAAACCAAAAGCAGTCTTTACGTACAACGGTCCAAGTACACCCCACTTACCCTTTAACATGTGGCACGAAGAACTCCACCACCACATCCACCACCTTACCAACTCCCCCCGTCCACCCACCACCCCCGATCACCACCACCAACTCACCCAACTCGTTAACAAACTCAGCCTCCACTTCTCTGAGTACTACCGAGTCACCTCACTTGCCGCCACCCAAAACACCCTCTCCATCTTCTTCCCACGGTGGTCCACCACCCTCGAACGCTCCCTCCACTGGCTCACCGGCTGGCGCCCCACCACCCTCTTCCACCTCCTCTACACCGAGTCCGGCATCCTATTCGAGTCCCGCTTGTTCGACATCATCCACGGTGTACAAACCGGCGATTTGGGTGACCTTGCGGCGCCCCAGTTGACCCGACTCAGTGAGTTGCAATGTGAGACGGTTAAACTAGAGAACGCCATCTCCGATGAGATGTCGGAGTGGCAGGATGACGCCGTTGGAAGGACAAGTGTAGACGCTGATATTATCGGGCAGCTGGTGAAGATTGTGGACAAGGCTAATGACCTACGGTTGCGAACGTTGGCGAAGGTGGTGGAGGTGCTTACACCACAGCAGGCGGTGGAGTTGATGATCGCGGCAGTGCGGTTGCAGCTTGGGATTCGTAGATTGGGTTTAAAACATGACCGTGAACGTAGAGAGCCTTCAAATCAGAACCAAAAAGTATGTTGATCGAGAGCAATAAGAATCATATATATATATATATATATATATATATATATATATATATATATATGTTATATAAGACGGTTATGTATCATGACGGTGTATTGTGAACCTCTCAATATCTTTTTGATTATGAAACTACACGTCTTTATATATTTTTGTTGTGGTGTTGCGTCATAAAATATGGTAATAAACGTTTTCATGTTACAATCAAATAGGTGTAATATGAATAATCATCTTAGTTTGAACCTAACGAGAAGTTTATGAAACTTATTTTGGCATCAAACCTTCGGATCTTCCTACCGGTTGGATGTGACATCCTAGGTGCGGACCCAACATGCCTCTCAAGTGTGAGTTTTTTCGAACCATAACTCTTATAAATAGTTATGATACCGCCTCATCTTACGAATGATAACGGCGGATTGATAATCAGACCATTGTAATGAGCATTATAAGGACGTGAAATAGTTTGATAATGCCTTCAACACCATCCATGTAGGTTTTATATGGGCATAAAAAGCAAGGGCGATTTCTAATATAATGCTCAATAAGATTAACAAAATTGAACTAATGAGCATTATAAGGGCGTGAAATATTCACGGCTTGATAATGCCCTCAACACCAACCATGTGGGTTTTATATGGGCATAAAGAGTAAAGAGTATTTTTAGTATAATGCTCGATGCGGATAACAAAATTCAAAAATAATGATGAAAAAATAAAGATATTAAGAGGATCAACCATTAAATTTTTTTTGAAATTACATGATGATGTTATTGTGATAAATATCTTTAAGAAGGTGTTAAGTATTGTTGCTTTTGGACTTATGTTACTATCTCATACACCTCGTTTGATTGATAATTATGTTACATCTTTATTGCAAATACACGAGTTAAAATTCTGTAGTTTTTTTCATTCACCACTCCACTTATTACTACAAAAGCTAGATGATGCATGCTGATGAACATGGTCGGTCTATGGGTAGGTGAAAATGGATGATCGGTCATGGCTAATTTTCTTAAACGGACCAAAAGTATTAATTTTTTGTTATCTACTTTTTTTCTTAAAAAAGACAAAAGCTTATAAATGAATTTAAAAACCTATTTGTTAATCCCATTAGAATTTTGATTTATTTAGGCTCATTAAACAATTAAACTCATTTCTCAAATAAATTAAACCCATTTAAAATACACGAACGTTGGTCGCTAGCGGCAAAGAAAAAAAACAATGATTTGTGAACTCAATTTGGCAGTATTGAAACCTGATTGGCGGTCAACCATTAAGGAGGGTGAACCGTACTTAGTCTTACGAGTCGTTTAACTATTTATAATAGATATTTTACAACAATAATTTTGTTACGTTTATTGTTATTTCGATTCTTGCTGTATTATTATTTTTTTTAATATATTAGGTGTTCGGTTTTCTGGTGACACAAAACATGGATTTCTCATGAAATCTAGTATAGACAGATAAGGATTCAAGTGGTTGGGCTATCAACTAGTCTAGTTGTAGTGCAGTGAATAATTAACCATTTAGACACATATGATTTACTCAACAAGAAAAAAGAAATCATATGACCCGGTAAAATTCCCTTTTATTGAACATGACGCAACCAAGAAACTATGACTAAATTTAAAGATTTCTGGGTCGCCATACATTATAACTAATATCATCATTAATCTAATGTTATAATCCTACAATAAAATTTGAACACATGAAGAATCATAATAGTATCTTTAAAAAATATGAAAGGGTATTAAAATAGAAAAGATAGATGGTGAGAAAATTAGTTTAAAAAATTAACTAAATTTTTTGTTTTTTGAATTTGTAATAAAAATCACTATATTTTATGTATAAAAAAAATTAAAAATTGTATTGCACATATACATTAATTCGAAAAAACATAAACCACCTAACTCACCCCATCGACACCCCTCCCAAAAAAAAAACCTAAACCCCCATCGCTTAAAAACTTAAATCCACCCTCCCACCAATAGCCTAACCCCCCTCCCCCCCAAAAAAAATCTAACCCTTCGAAAAACCTAAAACTAAACTCTAAACGCAATCCCCCCTAAAAAAAAACTAAACCCTCTACCCACAACCCCCCCCCCCCCCCCCACACACACACACACACACACCAAAAACCAAATTTTAATCCTAAACCCCTAAAAAATCTAACCCTAAGAATTAAACTAAACTCAAAAGTTAACTTTAAGGCTAGAATGTGTGGTATAAAGCCCCTAGAGGCTTTATCACGTCACATCAGAGTCATGTCACATAGGGGCTTTAAAGCCTTATCCCGTTAACTTGCATGCAATGGTTTAAAGCCACTATCATCATCATCTAATTATTTTTTTATTTAAATTTAAATAACAAGAAAAAAATATAAAACTAATCATTTAAATAAAAAAATACAATGTCACTAAAAAATACAATACTTAAAAAGTTAAACTAGGTTAAACTAAAAATACACATCATCACTCGTCATCTCCTCCTTGTTCACGATCAAGACTACCCAATATCCCGGAAACCCGTGGATCCGCTGATGGACTTTCACCAAAATAATCACGCATTAAACGTTCATGAGCACCTAACCGATCTCGTTCAAGACTTGCTTGGCTGGTACGCGTTGTAGACGATTGGGCTTCTTCTCGCAAATACTTAATCACCTCCTGCGTCACTGTGATAAGCATATCATCGACAATACCGTCAGATGAAGAGCTAGACGAATCGGATGAAAAGTGGGATAACATTTTTATATTAAAAATGATTGGAGAGAATGTGTTGTTTTAGTGATTGGTTTGTGTATATATATGTATATATATTATATATTTAAGAGGGGTTTTTTTTATAAAAGACCGTTGCCCAACGGTTACATTGACCAAAATTCTCGAACAAAGCGCATTAACGCGTGTTACTGGTCTGGCGAAGGATCAATGATGCCCCCCTTTGGCGCTAGGGGTGGCTTCGAGGCGCTAAAGATCGTGATGTGGCCAGAGGCGGTATACCACATCCCCTGACCTAAGCCTATAATGTATATGTGCAGTACAATTTTTTTTTAAAAAGAAAAAAGTATTTTTATACATAAAGATAGCGATTTTTTATATAAGAATTGTTAAAAAATATTTTGTTTTAAGCATTTTTAACTAATTTTATAGTTTTTTTATTTATATTTAATTTTCTCTATTCTTGAAAATACAATATACATATACAGCATACACATATAATAATGCATATAGATAGCATACACAAACCAGAAATGAAATGTGAAAAATGGATGGTTTTAGCAGGTTGTCGTTGATGTGCAAGTTAGAAGTAGTGCCCATTGAGAACTTGAGATGATAGGTCGTTTATCGCAGAACCAAGTAAAGCATTTAGAGTAACATGTGTCACATTCTGTAGCACACGTGTCACATAGATCACCTAGTTGCTTACGATGAAGGTTGCTTATTAATTTCGTGGGAAAATCACCGATTCTATCACTTTTATAATGAAATAATTTATAGCTTAAAGTGATATATTATTATTATACAGCTAATATATCAAGTTCTTACCTACATCAATTTTATTTGTTTTTCTCTTTTTATAAATTTCATCTCTCAACTTTAATTTGATTTTTTTATCTTTCTAAAAATTCACCCCCTCAACATTCAATATTGACATTTAAATGCTCTAAAATTTATAATAACTTTGTAACATTTCATTTTGACACTTCATTGAATCTTACGTGCTTAATTTTATGTATACGTCGGGTATAAATTGACATTTTATGTTTCAATATAATTTTTATCGAAAATGAGTCATGCCAAATATAATACATTTTGTGCTTATTTTTTGGATGTTTTCAGTTGGTCTGTATTTTGACATAAATTTTGTTCGAAAACGAATCAAGTCAATTAGAGTTACTTTACGTTTTCAGTTGTCCTGCATTTTAATATACATTTTCTTTTAGACTTTAGAGTGAATTGCAAGTTTTGTCATTTATTTTTATACTCAATTTCAAGTTGTGTCATTTGTCTTTAAAATTGATAAGTTTTATACTTAATGTTTCAAAATCTTACACGTTATGTCTTTTGGCCCTAACCCAATTAGATTTTTTGGTTAAATCTGATCACATTAGGGTAATTTAGTCTTTTTAACACACACACACACACACACATATATATATATATATATATATATATATATATATATATGAGTATTCTAATTAACAATACAACAAAAATAAATTTAAGTATTCTAATTAACAATACAACAAAAATAAATTTAAAGATAAATATAATATAATATTATATATATAATTAATTAATATATGTATATCAATAACATACGAGCGTTATCCCTCTCTCTCACTCTAGCTTTCTCCCTCTCTCTATCTATATCTCTTATATCTACCTCTATCGTCTACCACTACCACCACTAACAACCGCCAACAACCACCACTACTATCAATAACCGCACCAACCACCACCACCAACAATAACCGGCACCAACCACCACCATTATCAACATCACCAACACCACCACTGTTCTCCACCGCCCACCAACGTCCCACCTGCCATTGCGCCACTCCCAACCATCACCCACCGTCCAGATCTGACAAGGAAAAGAAAGGCGGCAGCGATCACTACCAGATCTAAGGAGGATAAGAAACGCGACGGAATCATCAAACTATGGAGGAGAAGAAACGTGTCGACGGCTATGAGGGTTTCTGTGGAGTAACGACATTCGTGGGGTTGAAACAAATGACTTGCGAATGTTTTTTGTGTTGCCGACGGTGGTTTTGATTTGTGTTGCAGATTGCGGGTTTGGGTTTCGTCTCTTAGCCACCACCTGTAACAATTCAATGTTGCACGTTTTGATTTTGTGTTGCAG
Organism: Scalesia atractyloides; assembly: GCA_947069175.1. Lineage (NCBI taxonomy): Eukaryota > Viridiplantae > Streptophyta > Magnoliopsida > Asterales > Asteraceae > Scalesia > Scalesia atractyloides. Next base: position 66,127,042 of record CAMTDV010000020.1, on the reverse strand, counting down.
GTTTGTCTCTTAAACACAGCTACAACCAGATCTGAGAAGGATAAGAGATGTAGGTTTTGATTATGTGTGTGTTCATTGAAAGACACAAAAATAGTGTGATGGCTGGTGGGTTATAGATGAGAGAGATGGATGGGTTGGGTTGGAGGTGGTAGCAACAGGTTATGGCAAGTGGTGGCGATGGGGTGATGGTGTTGGATGATGGATGGTGGTGGGTGGTGATAGAGAGAGATAACTTTTATTCATATCTACCCTTTTTATTTATTTATTTAAATATTTTGATTTTTTTTAAAATTGTTTGGTATTGGAGTTATTTACTATTTAGTCTCTAGAAATGTGAAATGACAAAAATGCCCTAACATACGAATCACGTGACCAAATTTAACCAAAAAAATCTAACTGTGTCTCGCATTTTTGTTATGCGGACGATGTGGTGGTTTTACTAGATTGGTCCGAAGAAAATATTAAAAGTCGTAACCAGGTCCTAAGATGTTTTCTTTTTCTTTCTTTGAGGCTGAAGGTTAATGTTAGAAAATCCTATTTATATGGGGTGGGAGTTGAAGATGTGGAAGTTGTATAGAGATGTCGTTTGGTTTTTTAGGCTTGCCTATAGAAGCTAATATGAAACGTGAAAAGTTTTGGAAGCCTATAGATGACAAGTTTAACTCTAAGCTTTTGAGTTGGAAAGCTAAATATCTTTCGCTTGTCAGGAGGATTGTACTAGCAAAAGAGGTTATGGGTGCTTTACCTAATTACTACTTTTCGATGTTTCATGCAGCGAGAAAAGTGTTAAATACCCTTGATTCTATTAGAGGGGATTTTATGGGACAGCAAGGATCGTTCTAATAAAACTCTGTGGGTCGTGTGGAATAAGATGGCTAAACCAAAAAAAATATGGGGCGTTAGGAGTTGGAGATCTTAGAAGTATGAATCTTGCTTTATTGACGAAGTGGTGGTGGAAATATAAGGCTCATTTGAATGGCCTTTGGGCTAGAGTGGTCGGAGCGATTCAGGAGAATAAAAGGTAAAATTAGTGGATCCCGGTTAATGGTAAGTTTGCGGTTGTTTGGAGGGATATCCGGTTGGTAGGGAAAGATTTTGATGATCTCGATTGTCACACCCCGACCCGCAGCGGAATAAGAGTCGGGGCATAATTGGGTTATCACCAAAGCTCATGATATTTACTATTATGTTTCATATTTATTTAAATCGAAATTACATTCTCAATAATCCAAACATGTCCATACAAATTCAAAGAAAATAACCAACTAAACAATTCCAAGCTCTAAATCATTTTATTCTTCTAGTCCAATCCTATGTGTTTCTGGCTGCAGCTGGTTCACCTGTATCATGTGTAAAAATGGGGGTTTTTGGGTCAACATAAGTTGGCGAGTGAACCTTGTTAGATAAACATTTATTATTGATTTACTTGTTATTATATCAAGGAAAAATTGTGCATAATCATAAGTGAGCAAATGATAAATAATCAATCAGTAACAATGTTAACCACAAATTATAAACATATAATAACATACCAACAGCATACCATAACATATCAACTTGCATAAATATAAAACATGAATGAAACTGTGCGATCAAGGCTCAATCAAACGGAGCCGATCGTATTGCATGTACTGAAAATGATAAATGTCTGTGCGATCAAGGCTCAATCAAACGGAGCCGATCGTATGTTGGCACGCCAGGTTCACGCTCATAATGTAATGGGGAACATGCTCAACGCTCATAATGTAATGGGGAGCGGCGGCCTATGAAATTGCATGTACTGAAAATAATGAATTAAATCTAACAATGACCACACAAACAATTGAATCAAACTGAATACACATTTGTCCATGGTATGATGTATGCACAATGATTTAAGTATAATAAGTAGCAAGACACATGATACACCCCAAAAACGTGATTAAAACGGGGAATTTGTAAAGATTCACTCACATTGGGTGCGTTTGATTAGAGATGGTGAGATGCGCACGAGTTGGAAGAGCGGAACAACGAGAATTAACTAACCTAAATAATAACGGGAAATTTAGTAAATGAGTGGATTTTATTAATAATTTTAATAAGATTTTTAGATATATTTTTGTGAGTTTAAGGCTATTTCCTATCTTTAAAAACATTATTTTTAAGTATTTTTAATTGATTTTTAAATTAAATTAAATAAATAAAAATATAAAAATGTGTTGACTTTTTCGCTGACCGTTGACCGTTTGACTTGTTGACTTGTTGACCGTTTGACCGGTTTATTGTGTAAATACATGCGCTGGGTGAGGCTCGAACCCGAGACCTCCCGTACGCGTGCACGCAGCTCTACCAACTGAGCTACGTGTCTAACCCGAAATAATTCTGTTTTTAATTATACTTATATACTAATTTAGTTTATTCAAAATTCTTTTATTTTCAAAAACATTTTAAATCCTCGAACCGGTGTCACTAACAGGTCTCGAACCCGGGACCTGTGCTTTAACGTTACACACAGTCCACCGCTGGACTGTGTGTCTAACTTGGTTAATATACAAATTTTTATTACACTTAACAACTAACGTAACTTAACCCGGTTCAGTTAGAAAAATAAAACGTTTTTATTACATAGAGGGTGCGTGTATCAGGGATCGAACTCGCGGCGTGTGCGTATTATTTGCACACAGTCCACCGCTGGACTGTGTGTCTAACCCGTTTGAAATACCAATTTTAATTATCCTTATAACGTTAGTACAGGTCATCTTCCCCGTTAGTTTTTACAAACAGTAGATTACCCCTCTGTTTTCTTGTTTTAAAACGATTAACACATTTATAAAACTGAGATGAAATGACAAAGACTGTGTTGGAAACAAACATACCGGAGGAATAATTCAACTCAGAATTCCGGCAAGGTGTCGGCTCTGTTTTTATGAACTTCAACTGAGCAAGCAAATTAACCGTTTTGATTAGCTAATCGTGGAATTGAAGTGCTAAACAAACGTTTACAGAGTGTTTGAATGTCCTTACCGTTTCACAGATGAAAATAAAGATTTCCAGAAATTTTCCGGCGAACTGGAATTATCCGATAACAGAGTCTGAATTCGATTTCAATTGAAAGGTCCGAGTTAGAAATAGCTTAACAATTGATAGACCACAACGGTATTGAAAGACTTACCGTTTTGATGAAGAATACGGTTTTTCGGCGACTTGCAGAAACTTTCCGGCGAGTTCAAATAGCTTCTCCGGTGGACTGAAAATTGTGCGGAAATGTAATTGAGAGTTTGTAAAGTGTGTTTGCGTCGCGAGAGAGAACATAGATTGATGCTATGCTGGAATTGAAAGTTTTCGGTTATAAAAACCGATTCACTTCTAGAATTCAAGTTCATTCAAAGCAACTTGATTGAAAACGTCGGTGTAGCGGTTATAATCGGTAAACCACGATCAACCAAACGTCTTTGGACGTTTGACGACAGATTTCGGTTACAGATGGCGTAACCGGTTGCTTCATTGAAGACCATAAAATTTTATTGTTTCTTAACATTTACAGAAAACAAAAGTGGCGGAGTGGTGATGTGTGTGTGTGTTAAGTCTTTGGGTTTCAACCCGGCTGACCCGGGTTCGAGTCCCGGCAGCCTCATTTTATTTTTATTTATTTTATTTTTACTTTTTATCAATTATAATTTTTATAGTTTAGTTTGTTTATTAATTATGTATAATTAAAAATCAAAATAGCCATAAATACGCAACATGACATTTAAAACTTGATATTCGATTACAAAACGTAGCGGGTTTGGAAACCCGTTTTTTGACAAATGTTACATCGATATTCCCTTGAAAGAGAATATTATAGCTATGGTTGGTTCGGGTGTCAGTGTCGACTTTATTGCTGATAATTGGGTGGTGGGAAGGTTTTAATGGATTGTTTTCCCGATATATATAAGATTGCCTCTTTTAAAAAGGCGACAGTTGCGGATAATGTTGTTAGAACTACTAATGAGTTGCAATGGAATGTCCTCTTCTCTCGGCCTCCTTGTAAAGAAAGAGAATGGGAGCAATGGACTGGTTTGTTGAGGGTTCTAAACGGTGCAAAGTTTCAAGATGGAGCTGATACTTGGGCTTGGAAATTAGATGGTAATAATGCTTTTATACTCGTTGTTGTTCGAGACCAGATTTTGAGGTGTTCGGTGTCGATTGAAGAAGAATGGAAGCATTGGAATCGTTGGGTTCCGCCGAAGATTAACTTTTTCTCATGGAGAGCCGTTTCGGGGAGGATTCCAGGTTAAGGAGAAATTAGTTAAACAACGCGTTGTGATTCATAATTCGGTGTGTCCTATGTGTAATATTAATCTTGAAACGGTGGATCACTTAGTTTGTAATTGCAATATGCCTGGTTGAATGTTCTCGCATGGTGAAGCTTCCAGTCGGTGCTGTGTTCGGAGCAACTAAAGGAGTCTTAAATTTTATTGAAAGGACGAAAGGCTCTAAAGTTTGGAAACATGTGATAAATTTGATATTTCATACTACAATTTGGCATATCTGGAAGACTCATAACGCGAAGAGTTTAGGAACACTCAGGTCTTCGGAAACATGGTGGTAGATGATATTAAAGCTGACTCCTTAATCTGGTTAAAGAGTCGGTTGAAATTAGATAAATTGGACCGGGGATAGATGGGTGGATTTTAATGTTCTATATGTTATTATATAATTTAAGCATGGGTGGGTGAAGTGTTTGTAGTTGTAATGTGTCTTTTCAGGTTCCTATTCTATAAATCATAGAACTCCATTGTTCAAAAAAAGTTATTAATAAAGATAACTAATTTTTATTTGTAGAAACGAGAAACATATATAAACTATTATAATCTTTTAAAAACAACCATTAATATGTATAATTAATAATTAAAATGACTTAATAATAGCGTCACCTGTTTTCATTTAGCCTATTTAAGAAACAACTAACATGTCACATGTACAATTTTTAGAATATAATTAATTGTCTGAAATAAAATGAAGGATGATAAAAGTCAGCTATTTAACAAATTATTTATTTTAATTTATTAAGGAGAAAGATCATTCTCTAATAAAAATACCACTTTACGAATCAACTCAGTTTATTTAATCACGGGAAGATTTGGAAAACTTCTTTTATATATATAATCATTTATGTATGTTATATTTAACACCTTAAAAATATTAAATTTGATTATCATGTTTTCCATGATATTTAAAATAGCCTTAAGACTATGCATATCTAACTCAGTTAATATTTGTTGACATTGGTGGAAATAAGTAGGTTGTGACTTAATAACGAACTAAAACTATTGGGATAGAAATGACACAATGTGAAAAGTTATTTAATTAAAAGAGGGTAAAAACAAAAACTCAGGAAAAGTGTATGTGTGTGTTGTGTTTTAGAGAAATAGAGGGGGGATATCCTTTCTAAATTCAGTCTGCCAAATTCAGTAAATTGAAGGTGAAATTAGTGTGATATTCTTTACATGTTTGAAGTATTTGAGCCCATAGCATCATCTAAACCTAAGATATGTAGTGGAATCTTATATAATCTGTTTTGATGTGGAAGGGTATAAGAAAGATGAGAGTCTAGTTTGAAACCCTAGCAATTGAATGTAAATTGGTGTTGTAATAGTGTTTATAATCATCACGTTTGCTAGTATTTGTGAAATACTTGAATAATTTAGATTTTTTATTAAGTTTTCATACATGTTATGAAGTGGGTTTTAACTTAGTAACGAAACCCAACTCTTGTATGATTAATTTGATGGTTTGCCTTATAGCTTGAATTTTGTGTTAACTTGATACGAATGAATGTATAAAATTGTTGGTTGTAAATGATATGGTGAATTGTGAACAAATCAAGTAATTTTGTAGCCTTGTGAATAATGTCCACCAAATGTTTGATGAAATGCTTATATGAAATGTGATTGACCTTTGAAAACATTGGTCAAAGTCTCACGAATGATGTTAGTAACCATTGATGAAAAGGCTATGAATGATTATGTGTTCAAATGACCACTTGGGTTGAAAACTATAGGCAACTCAAGTGAGGCTTCGAAAGCCAACCCGAAAAGGAAACTCGTTCAAGGGGGAAACTTTAAGGTATGTAGCTACATTGTTACGATTTACCAAGTTAATATGTTGTTAATGTTGAACACTACCAAGAAGTAGAATGAAAGACCCTTTGGATCATGTGCAAACTGAATCTTAAAAAATCCGCTAGAAAGCCATGTAAAACTGAAGAATAAATGACCCACGGGGTTATAGAAGTGGAGGTATTGCCTAGAAAGAAATGACATTATCACTGATCATGGTGAGAAAGGGATAAACAATGGTCGTCACTCATAGTTTTGATGAAGACTATGAGAGGTAGACAAAACGGGAAACAAAGAATTGGACACATAAAACCGAAGTCTAAACAACCCACATGGTCATAGATGTGAGTCCCAAATCAGATTCGGATCACAGTGGTTGATTGTTATCACCTAAACGACTATAGGGTAGTTGTTTGAATGTGTAAAAGTTAAGAAAACCAAAAGATGAAGATGAAGATTCTTGAATGGATCATACAACAAGTGTTGTATATGGAATCCCAAATGATATATTCACTGAATGCACCTGGATATTTCAGATTAAGCACAAGAACAACAAGCACAACACAAGATTAATCACCAAAATCTATCCAAGAACCTTGGACTAGGGTTTTCATTGATATGCTTATATATACAATCTGACTACCCATAAATACGTTGGGATATTAAATACGCCGCCCAATTACAAGTTTCACAAAATGCATATTTGGCCCTTCTAGATTTGCTAACTATTACAAAACCAGCTCAAACTATTAAACTTAAGTATCAACAGTCTCAAAACGTCCTAACAATATCCCCCTAGACCGTTGCGTACTTGAGATTCTTCAATCATGTTCCTGAGCACTAGGACCTGCGGCTGATTCTTGACCTTTTGCTTGTGATAGAGGCACAGCTTGATTTGTCGGTTGTTCAATTGTTTCTTCAGTGGATTGGTTAATAACAGCTTCACTTGTGGTTGGTTGGGCCTCCATAGTGACTCCATATGCGGATGAAGTCGGAGGTGGTGGAATGATTTGAATATCGGAATCAGATGATGGATCTTTGCTCTGTGGAGAAGATGATTTAGGCTCAGCAGCTTTCTTCTTTCTGGATTCATCTTTTTCTTTCTGAGCGTCCATTCTGAGCATAATTTCCATTACTTCAATCTTTCGAGCTCTCACACGCTCGACTGCCCTTTGAAATAACATTCCTTCCTCAAGGCACTCGTTTCCTGCTCAAATGTTTATCTTGTTTCCGTAAAGAACATTTAGATCAGAAAGACAAAACATAAATACGTCCATAGGATCCAGGATGCGGATGTCTTCGTTTGAATTGGATCTGATAACCGCTTCACCAGTTTTGCCATCATAGAACCACTTCTTGAAGTTGGTGAGTGTCACAGGCTATTCGGGGTGAAGTTTCACCCTAGTCACAACTTTCGCTGGATTGATTACCCAAGTTATCTTTCCTTTTCCAGTGAATGGGTCTTTAGTGGTTTTTGACACGCGTCTTCTTGGGCGTTGAGGTTTGAAGACAGTAAATCCACGCATGCATTCTCTATGAATTAATCTTTCCAGGTCTCCACCAATGCTGCTGTTTGTGGGATTTATCAGATCATGCCTGTTCAGCTCTCGGATATCCCATGTGGGTAAACTTTGCATGTCGTTGGCATTTCGGAAGTATTGAATTACCCCACCCCTTCGCTTCACCACAAACCATCCAGTAAGATTGCAGTATTTCTAGCTGATGATTCTATCCGTGACCTCGGTCTTCTCAGCTGTTATCACCTGATAAAAATCTGGCATTTTTGCTCTCTCTTTCTTAAACCATTCCGGATGCTGAGGTTCGAACTCTTCTCCAACATCAGTCTCATATAACACATCATCCTCCAAACCCCATTCAATAAATTTTGCTGGCATCTCGGTTTTGTCTACTTCTTCTTCACTGTCATCACCAAAGCTAACATCAACAGCAGATTCAAGTCGTTTCTTTTTCTTTTCTGCTCTGTCATCCTTCTTTTTCTGTTCTCTTTCTCTGAAGATGTCAAAATTGAAGATGTCTTCGCTTGTGTATTTTGGTTTTCGATTCGCTGAGACATACAGCTCGTGCACTAGCTCATGCAATTTTTCCAGCCCTCTTTTTTAAATCTGATAAATTCTGATTGCTTATAGACATAGGAGTGCAATTCTTTGTTCTTCTTTCTTTGTTCTTTCATTTTCTCTTAAGCACATCAGTATCGTTTACTTGATTCTTCAGCAAACAAAACTCCTTTGCAGGAAACATACCAATTTCTTTGGATAGACGATTATACAACTCTTGAAACGGTCGACGTCTTGAGGGAACTTTCTGAGGAGGGGGTTGAGTAGATAAAGGGGGTTTGGGTGGAACATTTGCGGAGGATCCCTCAGCTGATTTTCTTTTCTTTGGTGCAGAAGTTTTGCTTGGAGTGGGCTCTAAGGGATCGGATAAAAGCCCTTCCACGAAGCGATCCAACTGCTCCTGTTCTGAAGTAACCACCACAAGAGTTTCTGATTCTGTCATCTCTCTTCTCTTCATTCTCCTTTCACGTTTTTCTGCCTCTGCAACCGCTTGAATGGCCTGTATCCTTTCAATTTCTTCTCTTGTAGACCCAGCGCGATACTGTCGCCCATGATTCGATCTGGATTAGGTGAATCTTTCTTGCTTCTTTTCTTTGAGGGTTCTTCTTCAACCACTTTCTTCCCTTTGTCTTTGCGCTTGCGAACAAGTGGTATTTCCTCTTCTATTTCAGCCTCTTCTTCAACATCAACAGGTTTGTCTCGACCTTCTCTACTCTGCCTCGCATTTTCCCGGTACTTATTGTACGCAGCCAGAACAATGGGAAGTTTCTCTTCTCGATACATCAAGTTATGCAACATTACCCACTCCTTTGTTTTCAACTCCGTGATTTGTCTTCCTTTGGGGAGCTGAAATTGATATAGATTTCCATCATGTGGTAGGTTTTGGTACTGATTATCAATGAGCAACTGCACAAATCTTGGATACATGGCCCATGCACCTTTGTTGTCACACCCCGGATTTTCAACCCAAATCCATACACCGGTGGGCCCGGGTGGGGAGTATTTTGACGTCAGCTGATAACATCATTGTCAATTAAACACGGCACAGCGGAAGTCTTGGAGTAAAATTACTATTACAAATAGAATGTTCGAAAATAGAAAATAATATACAGGCTCGTAATAGAAGTTCCAAAGGAGGATCATAAATTGTACATGGAAAGAATATAAAACAGACTTTGGGCAGATTTAGGATTTGCAAGATCCTCTATCACTACCGAGCACCTCCGGCCTATTTTCGTATTGTACCAGCAGTTTAGTCTTTTGAAAATACGTCAGCTTTCGCTGGTAAATACACCCAACTGACTCATTTTGAAAACATTTCAAAAATATTTTAAGTGCGTATCAGCACAAAATCTTTTTATAACTTGGTTAATTGACCGTCCAACCTTGTTAACAAATTTATATGTTTGTCCATACATACGGGGCCCGATACGGAGGCCGAGACACAATTAACGTACACACCACTTTGGACTCACGAAGGAGTCAATTCCTCCCAACCTTGTGGGAATGCATAATTGAGCGTCTATCGGGTGTATGCCTACACCGGCGCTAAGGTCGTGGCCATTTCTATTGTAATGAGCCGAGGATATCCAGGACACGGTAGTTAACCCCTGATGTTTAAGTTATCAAACAAAACTGATTAAGCCGCACCCGGCATTTGATTGATCCCATTTCTGACCAAGCGTTAATAATTTACCGTAACCCAAGCCCGTATAGGGGATTTAAGTCGAGAGTACTTACCTGAGCTAGTCTTCTTTTATTTTAATAACTCAGCCGTATTCAAAAAGAGTTAAGTGCAGATAGCATTTACCGGCAAGTCTCTAGTTTGGATTATGGCATAAACTAACCAATTAAATACTAACGGTCTTATTTAAGTCATAGACTTAGACTGACTAGCGTGCTTAATCAAAACGTATGACGCTAGATTAAACGATGATTGGATAGAATGTACTTTAATCCCAACAAGTACCTTGACTTGTATAATATGGGTAAACTATAAACATTCTGGATTTTGAGACTTAAATGACCAGGTTAAACCCGTTTCGGTTAATTTCTATAAACTATTACGTAGAATCAACTGTACGCTTATAAGCGATAATGGGTAACCGGATAAGTCATGGACGAGTTCTATATGCCATTATATTTTAAATAAGTTAAGATATCAGTACGATATCAACTTGTTTGCCCGTTATGATTTTAAAACGAAACTATGCCTCATAAGGGCATTTCGGTAATTATATACCGTATAAAGGAAATTAAACATATTTTAAGTTTATAATCATGAGTATTTTGGAAAAATATTTTATTTATGATATAATATCAGTAGGATATCAATTATATGTGTAATTTATCTTTTATGACCAAACTATGCACCGAAGGGGCATTTTGGTCATTTTACACACAATTTATAAATTATTTGAGATTCTGAGTTTATACTATGTACCTACTGTAAATATGTTTAAAATAAGTTTTAAAATCAGTAGGTATCAAGTCTTGGTCAATAATATGGTTTAGAACCAGACTATGCGCCGAAACGGCGCTTATGTCGTAAAATGACGTTTTGTGTGACGTTTAACTAAAACTGACATTAGGGTCAGATTAAAATGTATTAGATATATTATTTAATATAACATATTAGTAGGTAAAAGATTTACCTTGAAAAGATTTGATTAAAACCATTTTATGAGCCACAAGGGCCAAAACCGTCATTTATCGACATAGTTTAAGGACCTGCTTGAAAACTCAGTTTATAACTTGGTTTAACATCCCAAATAATCCTACTTATAATATTACATCAGTTAGAAATTCATTTTTAAGTTCATTATCATTTAAAACCTTGTTTTATGCAAAAGGGCATTTTGGTCAAAGATGGCATAATTATGGAACTTGCGCATAAACTTGGATTCTGATTATGATCATGTAATACAACCTCAGAGGGTTATGCTACATTATATTATGATCATAATGCAACTTTAGTTCAGTAGGTAACTAATCTAAATCGGGTCAGAATCGAAAGTCAAAGCAGAAGTCAAACTACGCGACTTTCGGTTACGAACCGACCCTACAACTGAAATTGACGAGCCGAACATGTTATTACATGTTCTAATAATTATTACCAACTTGTTCAAGTGTCAAAACAGGTTTCATAACATATATAAGATCAATTTATGATTTTTCCGAAAATGGCCTGTTTGACTTTTTAATAACTTAACTTTGACCCGTCAATTGGTCTAGCATACATGATCTTCAGGAGGTGCCCTTTATAGGGACTAACACATACCCTATTACGATCACTTAGCCATGTTCGTTTCGAACAATGGCTGGACCATAATGGTCTTAACCGAAAGTCAAAGCGTTTTCCGTAAAACGCTTGACTTTTGGCTATAAAAGCCTATAAACGAAAATGTACAAGGAAGGAACACTTACCAGTGATTCCTAAGGTGCAAAAAAACTATGTTGGATGCTCCTTTTAGCCAGGAACTTCCAGAGGAGGAAGAAGAGTGAATAAATGAGAAAGGTGCAAGTTGGAATGTGAACTTAAGCATCTATTTATAGTTGGAGAACTCAAAGGAGGTGAAGCCAGGTGTTTAGGGGTGTAAGAGGGAGCTTATAAGTGTCCCAAAATGTGGCATAGTTGATTACAAGTCCATGGTTTCGAATTAATAGTTTTGGAGCTTTGTTTGGGGGCCAAGCCAAAACTTTCTACTGCAGACCCTTTCTCGCGCCCCGCGAGAGACCCAGGCCATGTCTCTCGCGGCCCGCTACCGCCTCTAGGCCAATTTCAAAGTTTGACGCTTTAGCCCATTAACTTTAAAAAAAGGTTCTAAAAACCTTTTAAAACACCTTTTTGGCACTTTTAGCCCTCCGTAGCCAATACTTGGCATACCCGGGATTATGCCCGGACATTATCGAGCTCTCGGTTTGTTAAAAGGTCATTCAGAGGTATAAATTAACATGTTGACACTTTTAATCCCTCCATTCTCCAACTTTCACATATTTAAAAAAAATTGAACTCTCCCGTCCAATATTTGGCATGTATGAGAGTTAGGACTTCACAAAGGATCACTCAGAGGCTTATTATAAGCATGTTGATTCTGATGTCACTCAGAGGCTGGGCATGTTGACATATTAGTCACTCAGAGGCCAAATTTCAAGCATGTTGACATATCATTCACTCAGAGGCTATGATTTAAGCATGTTGACATATCAGTCACTCAGAGGCTGTTATTTTATGTATGTTGACATCAGACCGTCACTCAGAGGCTCAGTTTGAGCATGTTGACGCCTTTAGTCCTTATTGGTCTTTAATAGACTATATTTAAAATACCACACGTGTCACTATACTATTGGACACGATTTTACAGGGTGTTACATTTGTTTACATTGTCAATCATGCAGTAGAAAATTAGGCCAGAGATGTTGAAGGGCTGATTTGTAAATTTTTAATTTAGCATTGCCGTAGACCACTCTAAATTTAAACCATCGTATCCACCTTTTTAGTGACAAATGCTCATGCAGAATATGTGAAGGATGAATCTCCAATCCTTTGTAAGGCCCGACTTTTTGATCTCGTTCTTGTCGCGAAAATCTCCAACATAGTTCATCCCGCGGAAACCTTCTAGCACTGCCTCTTTGCTTATCTTTAACGGGTCACTGGAGCTATCTCCAAGACTGAGAACTTTTTGAATTCGCTCTTCTGTCACTTTTATTTCCTTGTTACACACCGTCGTGGTGATGTGCTTGACCTAGTTCAGAGTTCTCACTCTTGCGGTTCGCCAGAACTCTTCTATGTGAATAGAGTAAATCTTTGGATTGGCTTGAACTGCATAACTTATTTTGCTTTGTGATAACCAGTCCATTACATCTTCGAAATCGGGCTCAGGAGGAACTAGAGTGATGGGCTGATTGTGCTTCCTTGTGCCATCCCAGACTAATGGTTGAGCCATTCTGAAACGTGAAAACGAGTCAAGTTAGATAATAGTTACAAGGCATAATAGTTAGGTAGTAAAGATATATAAATACATATATATATATATATATAAAATAAATAAAATTAAAAAAATTGAAAAAAAAAAATAATAAAAAATAACATAAATAAAAATAAAAAGAATAAAAACAAATTCTATACATTGAATATATATACATAAATACGCTAAGAGTAACGGACAAATACGCTGAAGGTTTAATACGCCGGTTAAATAATTTGCATAAACGCCAGCGAAATAATATTTACGCCTGTTATAGTTTATTTACGCTGATCATAGATAGCGGATTTAAGTATAGCCAGCGTAGATGATTAACTGTACTAGCTTGACCGGCGTATTTGTCAATTACGCCGGTTGCTTGAACTCGTGTTCAAGACTTAAATCCGCCATCTGTTATCCGAGACAAATACGCTATCTTCAAAATAAATGCACCATATTCAAGATAAATACGCTAGATTCAAAAATTTCTTGATAAACCCATAAAACCCGGTGAACCCAGATCGATCTGTCTACATATGATTTAACTGATCTCATATTTGATGTTTAAAGACTCAACAACAAGCAATCAGCATTTGAAAACTAAAATCATACGAATAATGATCTTCAACAAAGGCTATTCGGATGATTTTATAGTGTTTGAATTTGAGAAGTGGGTTTATGGTAGAATGAAGAAGATGATCATGTTTGAAAAATAAACCTTACACAAAAATGAAAACTGATATATACAAAATTATATTCCAGCATAATTAATAATTACGCTGGAATATTAAATACGCTGCCTAGGAGATTTTCAAGGTTTCTTCAAGTCTAAGAAGTTTGAAAACAAATATGTCACACCCCGACCCGCAGCGGAAATAAAAGTCGGGGCATAATTGGGTTATCACCAAAGCTCATGACATTTACTAAAATGTTTCATATTTATTAAATTGAAATTAAAACTTCAAATATCAAAAAACAAGGAAACATACAAGCACAAATAAACATTGTTCTAAACAATATATGTTTTATTAATCTTCTAAGGCCATTCCTATGTGTTCCTCTCCTCAGCCTGTCCACCTGTATCATGTGTAAAACAAAGGTTTGGTTCAACAAAAGTTGGCGAGTGAATCTAAGTAAAACATTTAAACAGTTGATATGAATTGATTCTTTAAATAAAAATTGTGCATAGACCATAAGTAAGCATATGTGTATATATATACCATCACAAACCACATAATATCCATAATGACCGATATGAATATGATGAATGATGAACTTGAGATCAAGGCTCAATCAAACGGAGCCGATCTAATGAGGCACCGGATGCTCAATTCGTATCCCACGGGAACTGATGGGCCTTAAATGATGATTTGCACTGAAATGATAAAATGTAACCACATATAATCACACCAACAAAAATACACATTTGATCACATAATGATATTAGCACAAGTGTTTAAATAAATAAATAAAACAGGTACGACACATGATACACCCCAAAACATGATTAAAAGGGAGTTTGTAAGGATTCACTCACAGTGGGTGCGTTTCTTTAATTGATGAAGAGTGCGCACGAAATTAAGATTTAGCCGACGACGGAAACTAACCTAAACAATAACGTTTCAATTAGATAAGTAAATAAAAGTTAATATTTCAATTTAATACCTTTTATTTGGTTTTTAGATTATTTTTTTTTTGTGATACTTAATGGGATTTTAATCTTGTTATAATTGATAATATTAAAATAAGGAAAGTAAATAATTTAATAAATTCATAGTAAGAAAATAAAATGAATAATAAAAAAATTGGGCCTTGTCAGGCGGTCAGAACCTGACCGGTTCAAGCGTGTTTTTGGCTGCGTGTGATGAGACTCGAACCCGTGACCTCTCGGTTGCGTGCACGCAGCTCTTCCAACTGAGCTACGTGTCAAACCCGGAAGTATTCTGAATTTAATTATTCTTATACACTTACTGATTTAATCTAGAATTTAATTGATTAAAAAGATTTTTAAATGGTCGAACCGGTGGGAGACTCCGACTCGAACCCGTGCACAGGTGATGATTTGCACCCAGCCCATTCAACTGGGCTGGGTGTCTAACCCGATTATATTAGAAATTTAATTATACTTAACAATTTCTTAAAGTTCATCTTCTACCTTATTCTGATTAAACCCAGATCTGAGCTTGGTTGACCGGTTATAATGATGTTGATAAAATTAAACAAGTTAATAAAATTTACAAGATTAATACTAGAAAGTTTACCGACTATTGCAGTATTCCGGCGATGAATTCCGGTGGACAGAAGCTTTAAATCGACAGGGGCAGAGGATGCGAACAGAATGATTTCGAGCAATGGCTGAAAATGTGCGGGCTTGGAATGATTGGAACAGGGTATTTATAAACAGAGATGAGCTCTAACCTTGATTTAAATTTTCGGTTATGATGATCAAGATTATGAATAAAATGTTTAATGTTTTCGGTTATAACTGATGATTACCATCAGTTATATCCGTTTATGATCAACAAGAAAACGTTTCTTTCCAAAATTTTCACAATTTGACCTCAATAACCGTTTTGGAGATGAAACTCTTGTTTTGCAGGTTTACTTATCAACTCCACTATATGAATTATTCGATTTGGATACAATCAGTAAACTGCGTGTAGAGTAATGGTGTTATGGGTGTGTATATACGGGAGACCCGGGTTCAAACCCGGTTTCTCCTTTTTATTTCTTGTTTTATTATTTATAGTTTATTTTTAATTTACTTATTATTATTATTATTATTATTATTATTATTTTATTAGTTATAATTTACTTGTTCTACATCCCTAATTAATTAAAATAACCAACGCTAGAAATATGCAACGAACAAAACTTGATTGATAAACGATGCGGGTTTTCGAAACCCGTTTTACACAAATATTACAGTATCCCTACTTTTAGAAATTTTGTCCCGAAATTTAAGTAGTAGTCGTAACAGGAAAAAGATGCGGATTTCTCGCACATTGAGTCTTCACGTTCCCAAGTAAACTCAGGTCCTTGTTTTGACTCCCAACGCACCCTGACTATTGGAATACGACTTCGTCTCAAACGCTTTTCACCGAAGTCCATGATTTCTACTGGTCTTTCAACGAAGTGCATTGTTTCATCAATTTGAATATCTTCTAAAGGAATATGGAGATTTTCGTCGGCGAGACACTTTTTCAAGTTTGATACGTGAAATGTGGGATGAATTCTGTTGAGTTTTTCTGGTAGGTCAAGCTTGTATGCTGTAGGACCTACTCTTTCGAGTATCTTGAATGGTCCCACATAACGTGGTGCTAGCTTGCGCTTCTGACCAAAACGAACTACTCCCTTCCACGGTGATACTTTCAGAATTACTTGATCACCAACACAAAACTCCAATGGCTTTCGTCGTTTATCAGCGTAACTCTTTTGACGACTTTGAGCTGCTAGAAGATTATTTCGGATTTGAAGAATTTTGTCAGTCGTTTCTTGAATCAGCTCAGGTCTAGTGATTTGCGCTTCACCAATTTCGTGCCAACATACAGGGGATCAACATTTACGACCATATAAGGCTTCAAAAGGAGCCATACCGATGCTTGAATGATAGCTATTGTTGTACGGGAATTCAACTAACGGTAAGTGAGTGTCCCAATTGCCCTTGAAGTCTATGACACATGCTCGCAACATGTCTTCAAGAGTTTGTATGGTGCGCTCCGATTGACCATCAGTTTGAGGGTGAAAGGCAGTGCTGAGATTAAAACGTGTACCCAGAGCGGATTGTACGGCTTGCCATGTTCTTGAAGTAAAACGGCCGTCTCGATCTGAAATGATACTTAAGGGTACACCATGACGGCTTACAATTTTGTTGATATAGATACGAGCTAACTTCTCGTTCTTTAAATCTTCGCAGATTGGCATGAAATGAGCTGATTTGGTGAGACGATCAATGATAACCCAAATGGTGCCATACCCACTGGAGGTGCGAGGTAACCCGGTAATGAAGTCCATGGTTATATTTTCCCACTTCCATACAGGTATTTCGGGTTGGACAAGAAGTCCTGATGGTCTTTGATGTTCAGCTTTTACTTTGGAACATGTAAGGCCCTTGGAAACAAATATAGCGATATCTTTCTTCATGCCAGGCCACCAGTAGGAGTATCGTAGATCTTGATACATCTTGTCGGCTCCTGGATGTATAGAGTATCGTGTTTTGTGAGCCTCGTTCATGAGAAAAGCATGAAGATCATCACGATCAGGTACCCAAATACGATTCAAGTAATAGAGAATACCAACCGACTTGGATTCTAGTTTGGTTTCAACTCCACAAGACAGTTCATCTCGAACATCATTTTCCGTGACGGAAATATGTTGAGCTGCTCTAATTCGGTTTTGAAGATCGGTCACAATTTGAGAATACAAAAGATGAATGGAGTTTGCATACTCCTTCCGACTGAAGGCGTCAGCCACAATATTAGCCTTGCCAGGATGATATCGGATTTCGCAATCATAATCATTTAGGAGTTCGACCCATCGTCGTTGCCTCATGTTCAACTCTTTCTGATTGAAGATATGTTGGAGACTCTTGTGGTCAGTGTAGATTACCATTCTACCCTGGTTTCTTGGCCGTCTAGGCCAAAATCAGGGGCAAAATGGGCATAATTTCTGGGCCTAGACGGGTCGTCTAGACCTAGAACGCACAAGCGTAGGCGGGATCTTTATCCCTGAAACATTTTGAATTTTAAATTTAAAACATAAATTACCATTTTACCCCTGAACTGCCGCCCGTCTAGGCCTAATTCAGGGGCAAAATGGTAATTAACCATATTGAGCTGTAAAATACTCAGCTGGTTAATTACCATTTTGCCCCTGAATTAGGCCTAGCCGGGCGGCAATTCAGGGGTAAAACGATAATTAACCGTTTATTCCATACGGGGCGTCTAGGCCTAGACGACCCGTCTAGGCATCCACAGAGACAGACGACACAAACACAAAACACACTCAACCACACACACACAACATACGTATCCTTCCGTATTCTACCGTATTTCGGGCAGTATTTTTGCGAAATCAAGCTTCTACGGTGCGTATTTTCAACTATACTTCAATAAACTTCAATGTATTATGTATTTAAAACGTAGGTTGTTTGTGAATTTGAAAGTTTTTGGGGTTTATGCGCTGTGATGTTGAAGTATTTGGGATTTCTGATGAACAAGACGGGGCGCCTAGCCCTAGACGACCCCGGTAGATGACCTTGAAAATATTTTTTTCTTTTATAATTTATTGTTTTATTCGTGTTAAATTGTATTATACAATCAGATTAGTTATGGACGAGATTGGAGATCCGATACACGGGGACCCACATCCGCATGGTCCGCGACGGGCCCTGGCAGCGCCGGTGGATCCGCTCCACGGCCACCCCTACCTTGAGCTCCCGCCCGACACTAAGGCCGCCGATTTTGTGGCAAGCTACGCCGGATGCAGGTCGGATCGCACTCGGCGGCCGACTGAGACGCGATCGAGGCGATTGGTGAGACGCCCAGACTTCGATTCTTCATTCCCGTTGATTTCCCGTGGCACCGACTGTTTGACCTAGCCGACACGCTGACTTACAGGGAGCTGCTCGTCGAGTTCCTGTAGACCTTCATGTTCCACCCTCCACGGGTCGACCAGCCGCATCCCTGGCCACAGGGTCCTCCCCCTCCGTCGGAGGTTTCATTTAGGCTGGCCGGTGTGTGGCGTTTGATGACGCTTGCAGAGTTTGCCGTTCATAGTGGTATATACCTGCAGGAGGATATTGCTACGGATGTATATACGGAGGGGCTTGTGGTGGTAAATAGAGCTACTTTTTTGGGCTTTTGGGAGGTGGTCGCATGCCCTGACACTTGGGAGCATGTCAGGGCGAAGGGGAGGATTTCTCACGTTGCCGACCCGCTGTACAGGTACGTACGTTTATTACGTTAATTGTTTGATTATTGTTGCTATGAATTAATTTCCGTGTTTCGCTAATATAATGTGCAAGTATCTACATCGGATGATCGCTACGTCTATTACCGCTCGCGGACAAAGCCGTGAGTGGTGTACGAGCACCGACTTGTTTTTTTTTCTATTGCCTTTTGTACAGGAGGCCATGCGCACTTGCGCACGATCTCTCCCAGTACTTCGCCTCCGCCCAACACCGGAAAGGAGCGCGACTTTTGTACGGCGGGGCGTACGTCACCATGATTGCCCGGTCGTTGGGTCTTGTACCGGAGTCGGACCCGCACTTGCAGCCGGCCATACCGTCCACGCGGATGGGATTTCTGACCTTGCGGGGGATGAGGCTGGTGAAGAGGTTCGGCGTGCTAGGCGAGCGGTTTAAAAACCCGTGAAGGTGAGCCATGGATTCCAGAGCCGCTGCCTGATTACTTCGCTCCAGTCCATCCGCCGGCAGATGAGGCAACGGTAGTCCAGGACCCTCCGGTTGATGTTGACGGACCGGCACCGCCACCGCCACCACCACCTCACAGGGCGCCTTAGTTTTCGTAGCACGTCCTTCCAGGTCATGCCTCAGGGGGTGCGACATACCCGCGCTTACGAGCCGACGTCGACAGGGTTATGGATCTCATTGGCTGGCTGGTTCGGGAGGCACAGGATAGACGAGAGAGAGGGGTTACCTGCCATACCGCTCCCACCACCTCGACACCACATCAGCAGCAGCAGCCGCAGCAGCCATATCCCGATCCCGACTCCGAGGCCGACTCGTATGCATAGACATTTTGTATTTACTTTTCAGCTGTACAGATAAATATTGTTTTGGTTGTACAAATTCATGTTATATTTAACTTTGTTTTCAGTTATTCGATTACTTGATGATTGTTTGTGTTAAATTTACATTGAAATGTAATACGGAAACAACATACACTTGTTACATTCATCTTAAAATGTTGAAAACAGTATTAAATTTTAGTATTGTATTTTTTTTTAAAATATAATGTAAAAACAATTAAATATATAAACGATTGAAAAACATACCTCACTTTTTATACAACAAACAAAACTTTTTAAAAACCTAAAATTACACCTAAAAAATCAACCTCCAACAACAACCAATTTACCCCACCAAAACACTATTTTTTCAAACTCCAACAACAACCAATCTACCCACCAAAACACCATTTTCCAACAAAAAAAAACACAACTTCCTAGACGGGTCGTCTAGGTCCAGACGCCCCGTCTAAAGACTAAAATTTATGCGCCCTGCCAGGTACTTGTTGACTCCTTAAAATCAGTGTTATACGGGGCGTCTAGGCCTAGACAACCCATCTAGGGCCCAGAGGTGTCCAAATATGCAGCAAGGGTGTGTGAATAGATTGAGCCTTGTTTAAGAAAGGTTTGATTAATGATAGTTAAGGAAATGATAGAGGAAGATACTTGTAAAGGTCTAAAATGCTCTTAAGTGTACTCTTAATAATAAATAATTGCAACTTGTCTTTTTTAACACATGGGAATAGCAAATTAGATCTAACCCACATAAACAAAAAAGATCATGGGATGTGATGACTTTCTTTGGTTTTCTTAACTAAAGATGGTTTTATTTTAACCAATCCATATATATATATATATATATATATATATATAGGGTTAGGTTCATTTGTGAACAACCCTTGATAGTAAATTGTGTGAACTAATCCTAGCCCTTGATTATAAACACATAAGTGTAAATCAACGGTCTGGATATGATGATGAAAATACATTAGTGTATTTTATGAATACACTAGTGTATTTTACGATTTGATGATGTAAATCAATTGCCAGGATTTGTTCACTCAGTTCACAAATACACCAGTGTTCACTTTAATACACTACCCTATATATATATATATATATATATATATATATATGGGAAGGTTCATCTGAGAAGAAATTTAATGTGAGAAAAAAAGGGCATAATTGTAAAACATTAAATAGTTTATAACTTCTCTCATTAATTATGTTATATCTCATTAATAAAATAAAAACATTTTATCCATATACATTTCAAAATTTATCCACATATATCTTATTCTTATAGGAATTTATCCTACACATTTCAAAATTTATCATACACATGTCGCAAATTGTTCTTCACCATAAATTATTTTATCTTGAAAAAGTATATTAAAAAAAAGTTATAAGTTTAATTAATTAGCTAATTAGTGATAATTATAGATTTACCTATATGTCCTTTTTCATAATACTAAATACACACATTAAATGAAGTAAATGGAGAATTTCTATTGGTTTAAAAGTATTCTTTTTATTCTTACAAAATTTTTCTTTTTTTTTGAACTATCCAATATATATATATATAATTCACAAAACATATATTACTTTAGCAAACATCATTTTTTCTTTTCTTTTATGTTTTATCTTTTTAGTTTTTTTCTTTTTTTTCTACCTTTAACTTTCAGCATATTATTACTTATATCCATTAGCTTTATAAAAACTTAGTGAAGTGTCATTTTAACCTATTCGAGTTTTACAAGTTTATTTTTATGTACATGGGTCACATATAAAACGTTTTCGTGCTTATTTTGATGTATGTTTTCAGTTGGTCTGTGTTTTGTCATAAATATTATGTTTTCACTAGACGATATAAATTCGAATTACTTTACGTTTTAATGTTACATCAACGCGCGATACCATTTTTAACTTATAAAATATATTATTATCTTACGTGCTTTATTTAAGTACATTTCGATATAAATCTAAGTTGGTTTACGTTTTAACGTAAATTTTTTTTGGTAATGAGTGAGGTGAAAGATAATACGTTTTTGTGCTTATTTTATGTATGTTGTCAATTGGTCTACGTTTTGACGCAAGTTTTGCTCGGAAACGAGTCGGGTCATGTCAATAAAAATTTGAGTTACTTTAAGTTTCGAAGCCGCCGCAATGCGCGACGGGTCAAAATTCTAATTAAATTATATATACTAAACAGTGGTATAGTAAACTTTGTCATCTATGTTATTTTGGCCATTATATTTTTGTTACTTTTTTGGTTTTACCTTTGGATTTTATTAAGTAAAATGTCAAAATCATCCTAAGGTTTGATGATATCTACTTGTCCATCCAATTTTATTTATTTTTTGAAACCTTTAGGTTTGCATTTTATTGTTATTTCTATCAAATCTGCTACCATTCTCAGCTGTAATGTACGGATCAACTTATATTTATTTCGCATACAACAACGTAAAACTTTCATATCTTACGAATATACCGTCACAACGTCCCATGCATTAATTCGCTATTGAGTACGGATGACAACCAATAGTTGTACATAAGGGTATAAGGTGTGGTCATGACTCTCATGACCATCCACGTCAATGTCATGTAACTCACCTCTAATTAATCATTTAAAACCACTACCCTAAGGGTTTGATTATGACCCAAACCACTAGACCCTTATTTATCTTGATTTATCTTTGTCTAAAGAAAAAAAAATGATTTCTTGAAAATGAAAAGAAGAATCATGATTGCTATAATTTAATCCATACAAACCAGAATGAATCAAACTTTCATTCAAGTTCCTAGATAACGAATCATATGCTAACCATAACCTCACACCCTTTAGCTTAATTGTACTTTAAAATTGTAACCACTCATTTCCATAAACTAACTAACCATCATTTAGCTTATTTATAGAATCATATCAATTATTAATTTTAGGACTTTTGAAGATATAGCAACAACCCTTTCCTTTTCAGACACGTGTTAACATGCACATTATTAGTAAAAAAAATAGACATCCAAATCCGTCCGTCCAAATTAATCTACTAACGACACGTCAGCACCATTATCACAAGTCTCTCATTCTGTAACCACCGTTTCTTCCATCTCATTCATCACCCCTCTCTTTCTCTCTCTAAAACATCAATGTCGTTGCGAAGATCGTTCCTATCACGGCGAGCCAGCAGCCGATCAAATTCGCTAAAGGATTCAATAAACTCGCCGGAAATCAGCATTGCTGAACCGCTCGGCGGCGAGAATGGCGGAGGTTGCTGGTCTAACATGTTGCCGGAGCTTTTAGGAGAGATAATCCGGAGAGTGGAAGCGAACGATGACCGGTGGCCGCTCCGGCGAAATGTGGTAGCGTGTGGATGTGTGTGTAAGCGGTGGAGAGAGGTTAGTAGAGAGATCGTTAAGCCTCCGGTTCAGTCCGGTAATATTACGTTTCCTTCTTGCCTTAAGCAGGTACGATTTGATTATGTGAAGTTTTTGTTGATTTGTTTTGTGATCTGTATGTTGTTGATTTGGTGTTGAATTAGTTATTTGGAGTGTGATTTGCTCTAATTTTGTTGTGAGATTGATTTAGATTCGTTTGTTACTTAAAATCAATAGGTTATTTGGTTCTGTTAGTGAGGTTTAGGTATAGTTTTTTGAGGCCTAAGCAGTAAGCACACACATACATACATTACACATACAACTGAAACCTAACATAAGTCAAATTTCAGAAAGTCAAACTTGTGTAGTAGAAATGAATTATCTGTAATTATAAATAATGTTGTTTATGTAGAATATTGTTTTAAGTCATCCTTGAATTAGTATAGTAGCTGTAACAAAAATGATGCAGATAATTTGATTATCTGGTTATATAGGACGATTTAAATTATGAAATTATCTGATTTTGAGACTTCAAACAGCACAAGTACATCCAAACACTATCTCTTGCATCCTGTTTTGTTACAGTTGGTTGTCTGGTTATGATTGTTATATTTCACATAATTACTTTCACAACAAGATACCGAATTAACGTGTAGTTAAAATTTGTATATTGTGACTGTTATCTTTCTAGCAAACTCTTAACCTTTTAGGTTCACAGATCAGGATATTTCTGAGTGCCATTTATAAGGTTTTAATATATCCTTGAAATTTATCAATGTTTTTGCAGCCTGGTCCACGTGATACTCCAGTTCAGTGCATTATTAAAAGAAACAAGAAGAATTCAGTGTTTTACCTATATCTTGCTGCTAGCCCATGTAAGTATGCATATTGCTTAAAGCCTTGAATCTCTTGTTGAATAAGACATGTACATTCGGAGACGTGAGGAGGTGATTACTTGATTTAGTTCTAGGTTTGATGATGTGATAATTCTAAAAGTTCAAAATTCGCTGTATATCTTTCTAACGTTCACAATATTATTATTTATATTTACCCTTTCAGAGCATAAAAGTACCACATTTATTCAATTGATAGTAAATAATACAGAATCATTTACTTCTAAGTTCTAACATACTTGTTCATTGAATAACCAAAAAGGAAAACAATGTAATTACATTTTTTAGAACGGCGACACACACACTGATTATACACCAACTAAATACCCACAGTGGGGTTTGAACCTATGATGCACGGAAACGCCTATGACCTGCCGTCTCCCGTCCCGGGGACTGCTAGGGGACGGAAACGGCACGGGGACGGCCGGGAAACGTCCCCGGCTTGTTGGAGACGGCCTGGAAACGCGCTGCGGATGGGGACGGGGTTTGGGGACGTGCAGGAAACGTTTCCCTGAAGTTTCGGTTTATTTTTTTTGGTTTTTATACTGATTAAAGTTCTAACGGTGAAGTTTATTGATGCTTTGACCCATCAATTATCGTCCTAGTTAAAAGAAAGCAGAAGAGAAGAAGGTATTGTGAGTGTTACCTGATTCTCCGGTGGTGGGTGACGGTAGTTCAATGAGGGTGCTGGCCGGTAAAAGGTATTTTTCCTTTAATTACCGTTTCGGCCTCAAACGCATCGAAGGAGTTGAAAAAGATTGAAGAAGACCCTGCTGAGAAGACCAGCAGAGGGGGGAGATGACGTAAGCAAAGGAAAAATAGAGCTTCAGTGGAGCCCTTGTGAACGTCAACAAACCTGCCGACATAAAATCAGGTCGTCTTCTCCGTTAACGCCGTGAGAGAGAGAGAGAGTGGGTGGGTGTTTTGCCTACTTACTATGTATCAATCGGTAAAAGGGTCTAGCTTACATTATCTTTTATATATATTTATTTTTTATATGTTTTTATTCCCGTACCCGTCCCGTCCCCGCTTCTTAAATTTTTTAGTTTTGCCGTTTCCCGTGCCCGTCCCCGTACCCGTACCCCGTTCCCGTACCCGTCCCAGTGCAACATAGGTTTGAACCCTCACCACTTGCTTAAGTAAGTGTTTTTATTTACCATATGGAATGGGTAAATATAATGTTGTGATATTTAGAACAATATGTATGAAATTTTGAACTTTCAAACTTTAGAAGAATATATATTAAATCTCTAATACTTAAAGTTAAGTATTTGAGTTTCCTTTTTGTGTCATGCTAATTGGTTCTCTTTTCATGATGTTAGTGTTATTGAACAGTGCTATTTATAGTAACTTCCTTAATAATTTGGATCCTATTTTTGACAGCATTTACGAACAAGGGTAAGTTTCTCTTGGCAGCTCGGAGATATAGAAATGGTGCTCACACGGAGTACATAATATCACTTGATCCAGATGATTCAGCTCAAGGAAGTAGCGCCTATGTTGGTAAATTACGGTAGTCATCTATTAAAAGAAGAAACCACGATCGTGTTTCATCATATTGTTCCTTTTTTGCATCATGCTCCTACTCCCGGCCTCTTTGATATTCTAATTTATTTACATGATATTTTCTCAGCTCAGATTTCCTTGGCACAAAGTTCACAATATACGACACGCAGCCTCCACACAGCGGGGCAAAACCGTCAAGCAGCAGATCTGGGAGGCGGTTCACAAGCAAGCAAATAAGCCCCCAAGTTCCAGCAGGCAATTTTGAAATTGGTGAAGTATCATACAAGTTCAACCTCTTGAAATCAAGGGGTCCAAGAAGAATGATTTGTTCATTAAAGTGCACACCATCCCCGCGTGAACCCAACAAACCCGAAGATGAACGCGTCTTAACAATGTCAAAGTCAGTTGCTTGTGGTCAAAGTCAAACCCTTTTGAGAAACAAAGTTCCAAGATGGCATGAACACTTGCAGTGCTGGTGCTTGAATTTTCATGGGCGGGTAACGGTTGCATCGGTTAAGAACTTTCAGTTAGTGGCTACACTGGATCAAAGCCAGCCGGGTGGAGAAGGAGACGGTGAAACGGTTTTGCTCCAGTTTGGAAAAGTCGGTGATGACGTGTTCACCATGGATTACAGACAGCCGTTGTCGGCTTTTCACGCATTCGCTGTTTGCCTTACTAGTTTTGGGACAAAGCTAGCATGCGAGTGATGACATTGTGTTTAAGGTAATGTTTTTTTTCTTCAAATATAAGAATGCAAGTTTCTTACTTATGGGTGGTGTGATGTATATATGAATGAACACACTTGAACTTTGTTGATCTGTTAATTTGTGTTAAAAATAAATTGTAATCAAGTAAGAATTTGGGTCCTTGGAGATCAAATATGAATAATCAAGACATAAGTTTTACCAAGTGTCAAGTGTGTAAACGAGCAAGCTACACGAAGCTTGTTCTTGACTTGAGAGATAGAGATTATAATTTTACAAGGCTTTTTACAAGCCAAGGCATAACTCTCGCTTATAATTTTGTTTTATTCATTATTATTTTTTTATGATCTAGTTGTTTTTTTTTATTTATATGTATATGAGAAGGGTCTATTCAGAACGTTATTCGCAGAACAAAATAAAGTGATATTCAGAACACTATACTTGGAACAAATTAAAATGAAATTTAGGAAAATGGGTATTTGAAGGATCTACTCGGAACAAAGTAAAATATTAAGAACACTACACCCTATACGTAAAAGGAACACACTAACATGATTAAATTCATCAACCTTTTTCTAATATTCAAAAATAAAAAACCTCAAGGTACTAAATAACAAACTGTATAAAATTAATAAATTGTTGTTATATGTAGTGGCGGATCCAGAAATTTTTTTTCAGTTAGTTCACTGAAAAAAAATTAAAACAGTTTTAACCCCAGGAGGAGTCTAACCCGTGACCTCAAGCATGGAACAACATGACCTTACCACTCCACCATCCATAAATTTGGTTACTGGGTTCATCCCAGATGTTTTTTACGGGTTCATACCAAATTTTGTATTAACATTTCTACTAAAAATTTGAAACCGAGTGGATTCGTGTGAACCCGTAGTTTTCAACGTAGACCTGCCCCTGGTTATATGATTGTATGTATATTACATGCGTGTTGTATGTGTATGTTAGTACAAACTTCGTTTTTTTTAAGTAGAAAATAAAGATGTATTTGAATATAAAATAATATTAAGGGATTTAGAAGAAGCTACAAGTTTTTAGAGAGAAAAAATGACTATTTTAACTTTTAAAGATAATGAACTTTTTAATGCATTAACTTTTTAAATTTTTTTTCTAAAAATAACGAAAAATCAAATTTTTAGTTATCTTTTAAACAAATTCTTTGATTATATATACATGATCTTCGTATGTTGTTGTTCCCGACTGTGTGTCAGTGACTATGTTTTATTTAACTGAGAACGACATGTTTTATTTATTTGAGAAAGAACTTATATATATGTGTGTGTTTACGTTTAGTATTATATTTTTTTAGTTATGTCCATTTTGATAATTTTATCATTTTATTAAAAGTTGTAGCTACTCTACTAAACATCTAAATATATCTAAGCAACTAGAGCTATCAGCTTGCAGCCACCAGCTATTTTTACCGAATATGCCTAAATGGTAAAAATCTAAAAATGAGACTACCTTATATATCGATAAACAAAATGAACATTGTCAATTGGTTCGTGAGGTGATTTGTACAAAACAAGTTTCATTGATTCACAGGTTATTTTTGTATCTTATTACACTGTATGGCTAAATGTTTGTACTTCTCTAAATAATTTACCTGGTATGTATATTCACTCGATTTAATCCGTCATATGTGGATATAAATTGATTAAGAATCGATTTGATGATCTATGTACCAGATATGAATGACTAATGGTAAACGGGAACGGGAATCTTCAAAAAGCTATCATATCATCATTGCCTGACCTTTTTCCCTCTCCTAGCATGTGGCGCCCCTCTCAAACATTCGTGGAATCTTCTCCCTCTCCCCTTTAAATGGAGTTAAAAAAATGCGCAAAGAAACATGCGTTGGGATGCTTTATGGCTGGTGAGTGTGGACTAGCGCCCCTAACCACATCAAACCAATAACGCCCTGAACACCGCTTCTTAGGGGTTGTTGCCACCGCACAAACGAGCGCCAATTGGTGTGAATTCGTGGGGGGCCCAACTTTGTACCAATCAACATTTTTTGTTTTTTGCTTTTTTTAATTAATAGTTAACGGGCTTTAACCATCTTATGATTATTACAGCGTGTGGGATTTAAAGTGTCACTGTCTATGTGTCACTTATGTGGTGTTTTAACTACTACGATAACTTTATTAAATATCACTCAACCTAAGAATTAAGACTTGGTTATAAGTTTTATATTTTCCACTTCTATATTATCGGTTTCTCCTGTTGATATGAGTATTGATACATGAATTAAAACTGTATAAATGAGTATAGATTTGAATAGAGGATAAATCAATGTATACATCTTGTCCATCGCTCTCCACTCGATCACTATCCTTAATCCTTACCTTTATATCATCCTCCACGGCCCACTGGTCCCATTTTACCAACTCTTAACTGGGCCAATCAATACGGGCTGGCCCATATTAATAATTATTGTGGTGAAAAAGTTGTTTAAATCGCAAGGATTATCCTTACGCCTACGGCACCTTTCCTTGTGATGCAAAAGTTGGCACGTGACATCAAAAAATATAAAAAAGTATTTCAAAATCAAGATCTCACGTGATTTTTATATGTGGATTTTTTTATTTTTAATACATTTCAACTGTCTATTTTTATAATTCCAAACATTTAATATTTTACAACTAAACTATTTATACTTAATAATTTTTTAATATAATGTTGATAGATCATCTTTAAATATTATATTTTTATGAAAATTGTTATGTAAAATAAATTACAATTATAATATTAGGCAAAATATGAATTGCATTTAAAAGAATTTATTTTAGTTTAAATTGTTTTAAGTATAATAAAATTAAAATCCAGTTTTTATACCATACCGGATTTGGCACGAAAACGGTTTAACCGAATGTACCTAACGGTTTGACCGGTTCAATCAGTACAACCGACCCGGTTTGAACCGGTTTTTAAAACATTGATAAAAAGTATATAACTAGATTAACAAGATATAATTATACTATACTATTATATAATTTGCAACATATCTATGCATTATGATTTGTAACATAATGCTTAGTGGATTATATCCACTAAAGACAAATTTGTATTTCATTTAAATACTATAAATAATTGTGCGAGTTAACACGGCGCAACGTGCGTGTGTGGTTAAACCTTTTTACGTCGTCTATTTTTTCCGTTTGACAGGTTCATCGTAACGCTCGGGTCTGAGATCGACTTAGTTATCTTTTATATGTTTTACGTTTCGGTTTAATTCTTTCATATTAACACGCTGCAACTTTAGTGTTGGTGATCACTGATAGTAGTGTGGCATTGGTGTTCGCCCCCGCCGCAACGCGTGGATGCTTAATACTAGTTATACTTATAAAATATTGTTTTATTTTAATGGGACGTAAACGCTTTTTAATTAGGTAAAATACTTTTTTATGAATAAAAATCAATGATCTTTGACGTGTTTAATAAAAGCATTAAACACAATTCAACACGTTGGGTAAATTTCGTTGTTCCATGCCCCCCCCCCCCCCCCGGGACTACTTATGTGGCGCGATACTGCGTCAGCACAAAGGAGACATAGTAAAAGGTGAAAGTGACCTACAGCAATCATTGTTCACCAGACACTGTACCAAGAGATCTTAACGATGTACCATCGTGCAGGAGACAAAAGGTATAGCCGAAAGTGACGTATGGACAATCACCAGACGCCAGTCCACCTTTCTTTAACATCCACTAAAGGCTGGTGGTAGACCGGACAGGAAGTACATCTAGAAAGTGACGTGTAGCCATTTAGGGCTCGTGGACGTACTCCCACCTAAGCGGACATTAACTACTAACTACAACAATAGAGGGGATCAAATGGATATTCATGGACAACAACACCTCATCCAATCAATTTCTATTCTTCTCCAACCTCTCGGCTATAAATACCACACTTCTCCAAAAGTGTAATTATCTTACAACCTTTATTATCACTCTCACTCTATAATTTGCTCTTTAGAAAGAACAATACGTATTCTAACGTCTAATGGTGCGGTTCAAGGTGTTTGCTAGTTTTGCAGATTTGATACTGAATTAGAGTTTGTGAAGATCAGAAGATGATACATCCAGTTGAACATTTGGACTAATCCTCTGCGGGTTAGACTCGTGTTCTTCAGGCCCCACTTCACTGAGGCCCCTAATTCTAAAAGATACATATTGTATGTAGGTTGAAATTGAGGTTTTTGACCTAATATTATACATACACATAAATGATATACGCTGATATACGCTCATAGGATCTAAAACATTTTTTAACAAACAAAGCCTCAATTTTATTATTTAGGGCCCTAAACCATTTTGAGCCAGCCTGATAACGATGGTCTAGACAACCTTGATATAGGATACACGTGTTACTACAGAATCAAGGTGGTGTTGGAACTAGGATGAGGTGGGTACCGGTATTGAATTTTTCAGTATCGAATTTCGATAAATATGGGTACCGGTACCGAAAATGTTTGGTACGGTACCGGTACTCAAGGGTAAAATTCGGTAAAATACATGTAATACCGGTACCGAAAGTACCGATACCAAAAGCGCCAAAAAGTGGATACCTATTTGGTACCGAAAAAAATCAATACCGGAAATTTGATACCGATAGAATACCAATATCAAGTACCATATGCTCATCTAATATAATTATGTGTTGTTCTTTCAATAACTTTTTGTGATTTTAGTCAAGTTTTGGTCTTTCAGTAACTTTAGTCAAAATTTAAAAGTGACGCTCGATATGAACATAAGATTTCAGTATTGATACAAAAAGCTGTGTTTAATATATTAAAAAAATATGCGTTATAATGGAAACATAATTCATTATAACCTACCTCCAAAGTCTATGGAGGATCAAAAATGCTATTTTGAAATAAAATAGTAATAATTGTGTATTGACTCTTCTTAAATTATAATCGACAATGATTCAACCTACCACATGATATTCCGACCTTCCAATTAAATTATCATCAATCAAACACATTTGTTTTCGTCAAAAGTCTTATAGCGTTTCCTTACATCTAACACCCCTTAAACTATCAAATTTTCTAAAATATACCCTTTAGAGTTTAATGACATATCATTGTAGAACCAACATCTAAAATGGATTATACGGTACTTACATTGAAATCTTTATGTATGTTCCTATAAATACACTAAGAATCATTATTATTTTTTTGTCTCTTTTCAATGAAATAATATTTTTTTATATATTTATAATTACATTTTATTTCCCCACCATTCACAATCAAAAAATATTAAAAAATTAATATGGGTGAACAGTGTACCTCTAAATATACATATTTTTTTTGAACGGCCAATTTTGAATCACTGACATACCACTGGAGTATTATCGTGCCACCAGCAGAACCACCGATCATATCCATCTCTACTAGGCATAATGCCTATACACCAATTCAGGAGGAAATCCAATAAATAAGGAAAATACTACAATGAACAGTAGTATTTTCTCTTTTCTCCGCTCGCTCAAAACCATTTCTTATAATATAAGAAACTTATTCAACCAATGTGCATTTTTAAAAATAGTAAGCTTCTACCTTCTAGAATTTGCAAAACAGTCCTTTAATTATCCCCTTTTTTATGTTTTGCAAGAGTGAATAATTGATGCAACATTTTGGTTAGCACGTAGCAGGCGTGGCTGGTGACCTCATGATTCATGCGACTTCATTTTTGATTTATCACATTTTTTCATAAGCTACTGATAAGCTTACAGAAGCAGGATTGATAATTGTTTGGGGTTGATGAATTTTGGATGGATGGATTGAAAAACATAAAGTCAAACATGATTCATATATTTATACATATTAAAGATCAGGGGTGGATCTACCTTGTTAGAAGGGGTAACCCCATTGCCCCTTGACGCTCTGGTGGTAATTTGACGTTTTTTCGATTATGTTAGCCATTTTCTTTGAAACGTTGTCCCTATAAGGATTTTCTAGATCTGCTACTGTTAAAGATATCAATCCTAATTTAAACATACCTAAAATCATGTAATCTAAACACGACCCTTATAACCAATTTATCTAAACAAGTGATCAATCTTGTTATCGGTTGGTGATTTGTAAGCAGATATGCGGGTTGTAAATGAGGAGTAATCAACTTGTATATGGGCTTAACAACTTGTTTAATTCGATGGTGAGGATTTGGATGATTAGTTTTTAAGGTTTAAACTTTTAATATTCGATGATCGTATTTGAATTTCCCTAAATATTTGGACAATTTATGTTGTATTTTCTGTAACTTTTAATAGTTGTGTTAATAAATATATTTTTGGTTTACACAATTGGTCTGCAAGTGGACTAATAAGACGATTGTTTAGTCATCGAATCGATTTTTAAACATCGGTTATTCCTAAATCTAAAAAACGTAAGAAAGAACTAGCATTCAACTATAGAGAAAAATCTCTAAAATATATAAGACAACCTTATAGACTTTTTTTCCTGACTTATAAAGTCAACCTTTGTTTCTTTTACAAATTTCTAATTCATTGATCCTCTATGACACCTTTCCACGTCTTTAAATTTTCAAATTCATCTTTATAAATTTTTTCCAATAGACAGATGTGAAAACTAACCTACAACAAGTAATAATACTAAATTTTCAAATTCATCTTTAAATTTACTTTTCCACTTTTTATCTCTCCATCCACCCTTTGTTATGAGTAACAATGAAAAGTTTTAAAAACTAACCACCACCTATTAACCGTCACCTTCGACTGACCAACCAACCTTGTGACCAAATCGATGCCTACAACAATCCACACGTGACATCGCTAATTTTGAAATTTTGGAATACTTTGACACTTGATTCTAGAAGGAGGATCTTATGTAAATAGTTCTATATATAAATCGTAGAAAGCAATCATTTAACGACACATGCATCCAATCTATTTTAGTGTAACGGCATAAGTGTACTTTTAGCACTCTTTGCTTCTAGGAATCCCTATAATTAAGTAACTAATTATCAGATTTTTTAGTGTTGAAACATTCTCATATAGCAAATTAATTTAATAAAAGCATATCAAAATTAACGATCCATTTTAAGGTTACAGTCCTGAACATTAAAAATTTATTAAATAACGAGTAGTATGGAATTGAGTAACCGATTATCATACTTTTTTTTAATTTTAAATATCAATATAACATAGTAATGGTATGGATTTATTTAGTAGCACACATTATCTATATCTATTATCTATTTCTATATATTATATAAAAGTAACCATAGGGACACCTATCACCTCCTGGTTTCACCTCAGATAGTTTTGCTCGCCTAAACCAAACACTAATATGGATAGTCTGAGTTATTCATTAATAATCAGTTGCCTAAAATACATAATCTTACACCGTAAACCTCATTCTAACCCTAATATTCCCCCCCTCTCTCTCTCGCGAACACGGCGACGAAGTCCATCCAAGATTTTCGATCAACATTCATCGGATTTCAAGAGTCTAAATCGATGGTAATGTCTATTTTGTGGTTCAATTATTGTATTTTGTTGTTTGTTTCGTCTGATTTCGTTAATGGTTTAATGTTAGTTAGGTTTTTAATCGACGATTTGATGATCTATTATTGT
Source organism: Scalesia atractyloides (assembly GCA_947069175.1). Taxonomy (NCBI): domain Eukaryota; kingdom Viridiplantae; phylum Streptophyta; class Magnoliopsida; order Asterales; family Asteraceae; genus Scalesia; species Scalesia atractyloides. The sequence continues at coordinate 66,093,080 of CAMTDV010000020.1, read as the reverse complement.
ATGCGATTTAAAGATAGTATTAACTTGATTTGATTATCGATTATTGTATGCGATTTTGTATTCTTTGGAATTCTGTTATAATCAACGGTTACTTCTAATTTTGTTAATGATTGAATGCTATTTAGGTCTTATAGTATGGCTTGGATAAACTTTCTGTTCTTCCGATTTGATGATCGATTATTGTATGGATTAGTATTGTTTCAAATTCTTATATTATTATTGATGATTGTATAAAGATTATTTATTCTGATATGTTTTTGAGATTTGTTTGTAATACTTCTGTTGAGATTTGTATTGAGTTTTATTTATTATTGATACTTCTTTGTTCATATAAACATTGAATATAGCATTAATGATATGGTAAAGTGATCTCTGTTTTTATGTCTTTTATGGTATTCAGTGATGTATTATGTTTCTTTTCATTTTTGTGTAATCATTTACACATTATGGTACCTAATAAAATTCCATTTCTTTACATATAAATGGTATACGTCGAAAGTTACAATGGTTTATGGATTTGCACGATATGTTTGGGCAACCAAAAGAAATCTATGGTGAGTATTCAACTTATTTATCATATTAAACCATATTGATATGTTGTAATATATTGTTTATCTGTTATAATTTGTATTGTTACCATTTTCAGATACTGCCTGGGGACTATGAAGTATGGATTAATACTTTTAACAATCCTGAGAAGAAAGCAGTTATAAGGGCTTTTGATAGAAGGTTGTTCAATGTAAAAATTTTCAAGATTGGATGCGACCACTTTTTTAATGGATAGCTTGATACGATCATGTCATTGAAGATACCATCCAAGTCATGGGTGGTGTTTCAGTACGAAGAAGCATTGGCTTGCTTTCGCATCTTTTACTTCTATTAGGATATTGCCCTTGCACCTTCTAATTACTTCTACAACAAAGGATGTTTTAGAGATAGAGAGAATTGCATGGTACTGAAACATAGTATTTTTAATTTATCACAATCATTTAATGTAAAATTTAATTATTTGATATATTCAGACTTGACAACTAATAATTTGTTTTTTCTATGTGTAGCATGTTAACGGAGTCTTTGTTCATCACAAGATGATGGATATTGTCCCTGATATCCTGTTGTCATCCGATCATGTACAAACCGTAAATGGTTTGTGCGTATGGAAGAGATTGACTGTGAGCTCTATATTACAATGGTTGGAATCAGATTAAGCAGGAGATGTCGATTACGGACAAGCACTTGGTGGTGTTTGAAATGCTTGATACTCTGACCTTTGAAATGAGTGTTTTTAGTTGTGATCCTGTCCTTTTATGTTATCCTCCTAAACTCTATGTTGTTGTCGAACAAGAACCAAATTATGATTTAATTGAACTTTCTATTGATGAATCTGCTAATCAATTTGCTGATCTTAATGTTGAACATAATGAGGCTGAAGGTGTACCCGTTACTTTTCATGTCGACAATCATTATGTAAGTTTATATTATTTTGTTTATTATTAATATTTTATATACTTTTTATTTCATAAAGACTGCCATTCTCACCATTTGAATTGTTAATCGTAGCGTCTTTCTAAAAAGTGGGCTAAGGAGCACGGTTTGGATAGGAAGGTGGCTTTGAAGATTATGGACACTGTTAGTGGGGTTTAGGAGGTAGAGATTGGTGTTGAATTTTCACAAGGTTGTGCGCCATACAATGTCCAGGGTATGAAACAATTTGCTAGAGACAAACAAATGGCTGCAGGTGACGTGTTTTAGGTTATGTTTGTGAAAGTAAAGGTATGTTGTTGTCAATTGAGTTCTTGAAGCTATGGGGGTATATGTTTGTAGGCTTTTGTGCACAAACTTTTTTTTGGTTAGAATACATTTTATGGTTCCTTTTTTGTGTAGTTATTATGATGAACAGTATGTGTTGATAGATTTGGTGGTGATAGTTTTTTGGGTCTTTTAATGTATGGCTGACAAAGGTAGTTTTAGAATGGTTATAACAAGGTAGAGTTGATGTTGGATTCGTTTTTGTGACTAAATGATAATTCCTAATTAGAATGCTAGGTTAAACAGTTCTATGTACTAATACTTTGTATTTGATAGATTCGTATTGAAGATTGTTTGAGTTGTTGTTATATTATAAATAAAACTCTCATAACCACAACATACCTTTAATTAGGAATGATGTTTTCAATATTTTCATTTTAATAAATATAAAGTTATAAAAATCATGATAAACACAATTCAAAATACCAAGCTGGTTACATATAACCAATAATAAAACCACAATATTACATCAACATATGTAATCTATATATCTTTTTCTGATTCGAAATTTATTTTATAAATAAAATCATATATGGTAATTAATCTAAATGATGACAATGAATGATTTTAAAGATTATAAACATTCAAACCTTTCAAAATAAATAAAAAATTAGAAAGGTGTATTGGAAGTCAACATGTATATTAAATAAAATAATTGTTACCGTTTGAATTTGTTAATTATATTATTTAATTTAAATACTAAATTTCTAATATACTAAAAATTTTATATTATATTAAAAATGTTGACATGTTTGTTGATAGTCAACATATATATCAACTAAATTAACTCATACTGTTTTAGCTTATTAATCAAAATATTTAAAATTAAGTACTAAAATTCAAATATACCGAAGATCAAATTCTTTATAGTATAAAAAGAAAAGAAATCGAAATAAATGTTTTTATCATAATTTTAATTTTTAAAAATAACTAAATTTATTCAAATATAGAAAGTAGAAACAGGTAATCATTGTAATAAATAATAATAAATTTTAAAATATCAAACCATTTCTAAAATTAATAATACATAATTACGGAAATGATTATTTGGTAGTTAAAATGATTTTGAAGTTTACATAATTAAATCTTTAAATTATATATATATATATATATATATATATATATATATATATTTGATACTTCACTTTTGTATAACATCAAATCATTTTCTTCTTACAACAGTTTGATAAACAATTTCTTTGTCTTCACGGAGCAGAACGATGTTAGTATGTTAAATGATATTGATCGGAGAACCAACTTTTTACCATCAAGGTTAAGGTGCTAAGACTTTTGATGTGTGCAAATTCAAATAGAGAAGGTGAAAACCTGACTATTGAAATGGTAGTGATGGATGAGCATGTTAGATTTTTTTATGTTTATTTTCAATTTTTGGATTTGTTCTTTTCTTTATTTGCATTATTTATAAAATGTTTTCTTTTCATTAGGGCACGTAGATGCAGGCTACTGTGTGGAATAAGTTTATGAAGAAACATGAAATTTTGCTTAAAAAAAATAAGTCTTATTTTATTTATAAAGCTCAACTTTCTGTGATTAAGTCAACTTACAAACATTTTAATAAGGAACATGCTATTAGCTTAAATTTTGATACATTTGTTACAAAGTGTAACAACTTTGATGGAAGTGAATACGGTTTCCAGTTATCATCGTTTTGGTCTATTAAAGCCGGGAAGTTGATGTGAAGTATCGAGTTGGTTTGTATTTCATCATATATAATAAGTATATCCAATAGATTTATTTTGTTATATACTTTGTTATTATTTATATTTTTATTTAGAAAGTATATGTGATTATCCTCACTATAATTCGTTTATATATTTGATTGTAGATTTCATTGGATATGTAGAGGAATGGTCTGCCCCAGAAGCAACGAAAACTCGGACAGGAAAAGATAGCAAATACATGAATTTGCAGTTGCTAGATTTAGAGTCTGTTTTTAAATGGCTATTCAAATTTCATGGAAATTTTAATATTAGATATTTATTGTTATATGAAATGATTTAGTACATTACGTTTCTATTTATGTAGGGGTATCAAGATAAACTGCACCTTGTGGGATGAGTACTATGGTGAGATGTTCGATTACATTTAGAGCAATAAAGAAGAAGTCCATGTTGTTCTCCTTGTGCAGTTTGAAAGTTTCAACAAGTATAAAGGTTTTTGCTGATCTTTATCTTTGTTTATTTTAGATAACGATTACATACTGTTTATAAATTCAGTATGCTTTATTAGAATTTAACTTGCTGATACAGGAAAGACAACACTTTCTAATACTTTCTACATCACAAAGTTGTTTATCAATGATGACATAGAGGAGATTCGTTCCTTCAAGACAAAGTAAGTAACCTTTTAAATTAATATTAATCATTTATTTGATGTTTTTAACCTTCTAATTGTTTTTATTTATGTAAACAGGTATGTTGAAAACATATCTAAAACATCCTCTTCTGCTCAACGATCAATTGGATCATCTATTAGCATAAGTGTTGTTGATGATTTTTTAAGCAAACATTAGTTTACAAATTTTCGTGATCGTTGTTATCTGATGTATGTGTTTAATTTTAAAGATATTTGTGACATTTGTGCCTTTTCAATCATTGTACAATTACAAACAATTTCGCATTCAATGAAACCCTGTTTTATTTCCAAAATTTGTATAATTATCTAAGACATTTGCACAATTTCAATTTCTTGCACGATTTTGAACCCTCAAAATTTTTTTTGGAAGTAATTCATTAACTGACACTCAAACACAATCAGTTTAATGCGGCGTACACTCGGAAACAAGAAAATAAGCTACACATACCCTAAATACCCTTACATAACTTAGATATAAGTTTTGAAGGGTTAGATATGACAAAAACACGCTTATTCAAGTCCAGAGACTATTTTCGTCAAACTGCGAAAGTCTGTTGGTCTGTATTCAAGATACGAAGCGCAATCCAAATATTTTTGTATTCAATAAAATCTTGTATTTTATTGATGAGAATGCAAAAATGTCAACCGTTGCACAATTTCGATCATTTTCGTGTTCGTTAAAGCGTTTTACGCATTTTTGCGAAACGCGTAACCGTACAACTGAACAACTGACATCCACGACATTTTCGGGCATAATCCAAGTTACACATATTTTAACACCTTTATATAACCTAAATATTAGGTTAAATGGGTTAAAAATGGCAAACAAGTGAAAATACAAGTCCAAGGGCCAAAAATGTCAAAAAAATAATAAATATTTTTTTGCTTCTTCACCAAGTTTTACACCTATCTCCAATTTTTGACACCTAGCATTCATTTTGCCATACTTAATTTGGTGCTGACACATGTTAGAACACTAATCTACACTTGAGGACACCTGTCATCACCTCCTTGATCCTAAAATACTATAAATACCCCATGATTCTTCCATTTTTTTCATATTACTTCAAAACACTTCAAAGCAAAGTGTGAAGTTCTTCTTTCTATCCTTCTTGGATCTTGATTCCAACCTTTGGAAGCCTCCTATCTTGAGTTCCGAAAGTGTTCTTCAACACGAGTAAGTAGTCTTCCTAGTTCTTTAATTATTTTAGCTATTTTGAGCTAAAAGTCGAACAGTTTGGCTTCCTGATTGACTTTTGGTTCTGACCATATTTGGTCAAGTCAAAGTTCAATTGAACTTTGCAACATGATCGTAATCACGAAGGTTATAATCCCTAACGATTTCACCTTCTGATTACCACGTTTACTAGTCAAAGTGACAGTCAAAGTTTCGGTCAAAAATGCGGATGACGTGCATTTTACAAGGAAACTATTTCCGGGTATCAAAACACCAAGTTTTGATACCAAATCAGTTTTATAAGCTTAGTTAGACATATTTTGACATGTCTAACTCATCACTTCTAGTGTAGTGGCTTATTTAGGGTCGTAAGTCGAGTGGTCTTGACCACCGCTTTGACTTTCTAATCCGACCCGTTTGGTCGATCTTAGGATCTGACCAAACACATATTTGTGACCATAGTTGTATAGGGAATAACCTACTGAGGTTATACCTTATGGTCACGTCGTTTGGTTAGTGTTATGGTAAGTTACTTCTGTGTTCTAAAAAATGACCAAAATGCCCTGTTGCGCATAAATCAATTTTAAACACATGTAACCAAATTTTTGACATACAAACTGATGTTATAACATTTTCAAACATGTTTGGGCATTTAAGACTTATCATAGGACTTGTTTAACCATCCGATAACGCGTTTACACTAACGACCCGTTAACGTAGCATAAACTACCTTAACGAGTCATAATGGGTCAAAAGTACTTAGGATCCTTTCCAAATCAGAATGTTAAGTTTGTTAAACCATATCACATGAGTTCCAACATCGTTTAGTTTATAAGACTTCATTCTATCCGATCTCTGTCTGTAGTCCCGACACGCTAACATATTTATCTGACACATTAGGACACGTTTGAGCTTTGTTTATTCCGTTGATCAAGAATACTTTCGCAATCCTAAGTGAGTACATAGTTCCCCTCTTTTACGTTTTGCAAATGTTTTGGGGTGACTCATATGTGCTAAATCATTTTCAAGTTTTCAAAAAAAAAACAATGTTTATGGTTTATATATAAAACAATACGATTTCAATAATGTGAACAACTTGTTGATGCGTTATCCATAACACGAATGACATTCATTAGCTTTGGCCGAGCCGACCAGTAGTATGTTACAGTACCATAGGACTGACAATTTCATTATCGGACTGTTCCTGGATTGGGTGGAAGTTTGGTTAATGACAGAAACTGTTTCTGATTAACAAATCATTTGTTGATTTGTTAGTCTAGTTAAAGAGACCCTTTTTGGTTTGGTCTATTAAAGATACCTTTGGTGGTATAGCCCAACAACAGGTTTGAATGTTTCTTTAAAAGAACGCCCAAAAGGGTTTTCCCTTTTTTAAAAAACAGGGACGATTTTTTTTATTACTTTTTTTTTTAAATTTTTTTTAAATGACACGGACATTGATTTATAACAGGACGAATGGTTTAAAACCCGGGAAAAAAAGGTTTTTTAACGGCAAAGGGAAATTTGAACAATGTTACGCAATGTTTTTCACTTAAAGATATAAACCAAAACGAATTTTTTTTTTTGAATCAATCTTTTACAATGTTTTTTGCAAAAGAAACGTTTTGGTCAAGATTCGGGGCTACAAGGTTTTCACAATTTCTAACCAATTTGTTTTTAGTTGGTTAATTGTATTGCAATATCAAACACTTTTGATACGAGGTTTTCACAAAAACGACTCTTGTATCAGACGGGGGTGTTGCAATATGTAAAAAACCACGAATTTAAACACACTCACAAAACCTATGTACTCGCCGGCTTTTTTATGCTAACTCTTTTTTCCCACATATGTTTTAGGAGTCAATGCTTGATAATATGATGCATCTTCACGTAGGAATGGAGCGGCCATAGTGATTTAAAAACATGAAAGCCCAATTTTATTTATGTTTGTTTCTTTTTATCCTAAGACAATGTAAACTTTTAACTTAAAAATTTTAAAATTTCCCCATGATTTGGTGAAAAAATAGTTCTGTGACATGACTCCCCGACGTTTCCGTCGCGGTTTGTTTTTTACGCTCGGGTTTTAAACAGAAAGTTTGGTATCAGAGCTTAGGTTTTATGGGGAAATTTAGGTTTTTTAGTAATGTTTTTGACCTAGACTAAAACCCTTTCCCTGGGACCCTAACGCTTTTTTATCTTGCTTTTAATCTTTAAAACAAAACCATCACCTATCCTTAGGTGATACCCAAAACAAATACACAAGTTACAAATTCTTTTGAAAATCAATCATCTACCTTAGTGATTTTTTTTTGGCTTAAAGCCTTGTAAGTTTTTAAAATCCCGTCAAAGTTTGGGTTTTTTTAGTGAACACGGGCAATCGGGAAAGGGGTGGATGCCTTACCTTGGGGTTTTCTTTTCAAAGGGCCCTAGAGGGGTTCGTACATATCCACATTATTGGACCAGTCCACTTACCTGGGGAAATCTTGGGGTGAGCCCACCACTTATGGGCAAGCATTCTTCGAAATTTCATTAAAAAGACCCATTTACTTTAATTTGTAAACCGTGTGTCGTTTTTTTGTTTTTAAGTATGAACCAATGACCACCATCCTTATTTTTTCATCGTTTTTTTAACATCTCTCTTGATTATCCAATTGAATGAGGTTTGTGCGGATAACGAACTCATTAACGGTACTTTCCTTTTTAACAATCATCTTGCTTCTTTTTTTTTGATTCGGGTGCTCAAGAAGCTTTGTATCACAGCCTTTAAACCCTTTTGTTTCGTTGCCTAAAAACAAACTGGGAAAAACCCCTTTAAGGGTGGAAATAGCTAGTGGTGAACCCCTTGTCCCTTGACTATGTCTTTTTTAGTTGCCAATTGAATTTGGAAAAACCACCTTTTTCCCCATTGCCCCTCACACCAATGCAACTCGGGTTTTGACATCATCATGGGAAATTTGGTTTGGGTTTTAACCAAACACCATGTTGAGGTGATTTTGTTTCGACCCAAAGGGTTTTTTGTATTTCCTCTTTCATCCCGGGGGAACCTTAGAAGTTCACGGGAGAAACCCTCTAGTAAACCTAAAACTCATGACCTGTCCCCCGGCGAAAAATTTCCTACGAAAGAATTATTTAGCCTTTTTGGCACATATCGTAGAGGAAAAAAGGGAAGGGGAAAACTGTTTTTGGGCATCCCCATTGTTTTGGGGAAAATCCTGAGGTGTTTCCTGAAGAGCTACCCAGTTTACCCCCCAATTCGTCAAGTTTAGTTTCGTATTGAGCTTGTACCTGGTGCCTACCCAATTTCTAAATCTCCTTATCGACTTGCCCCGTCTGAAATTCAAGAGTTATCAAAAAACTCCAAGAAATTTTAGAAAAGGGATTCATTCGTCCGGGTTTTCACCTTTGGGGGACTCCTGTCTTTTTCGTGAAAAAGAAGGTTTGGGTCCTTCCGTAAAGTGTTTCGATTATCGTGAGCTCAACAAACTTTCAAACAAAAATCGATTTTTTTCCCCTACCCCGCATTGATGATCCTTTGATCAGCTACAAGGTTTTACCTGCTTTTTAAAGATTTGGGCTTGGGATTTTCCGGGGATCATCAACTTCGTTTACTCGGGAAAAGATATTCCGAAGACTTCTTTTTTGCACTCGTACGGCCATTTCGAGTTTAAATGTCATGCCTTTTTGGGTTTTACGAATGCTCCTGCCGTCTTTAAAGGACTTAATGAATAGGGTTTTTAAAACCTTTTTTAGACAATTTTAACATTGGTTTTTATCGACGCATCCTCATTTATTCTAATCTCCTGCCAATTTACGGACAACACGTCGTTTGGTTAGTGTTATGGTAAGTTACTTCTGTGTTCTAAAAAATGACCAAAATGCCCTGTTGCGCATAAATCAATTTTAAACACATGTAACCAAATTTTTGACATACAAACTGATGTTATAACATTTTCAAACATGTTTGGGCATTTAAGACTTATCATAGGACTTGTTTAACCATCCGATAACGCGTTTACACTAACGACCCGTTAACGTAGCATAAACTACCTTAACGAGTCATAATGGGTCAAAAGTACTTAGGATCCTTTCCAAATCAGAATGTTAAGTTTGTTAAACCATATCACATGAGTTCCAACATCGTTTAGTTTATAAGACTTCATTCTATCCGATCTCTGTCTGTAGTCCCGACACGCTAACATATTTATCTGACACATTAGGACACGTTTGAGCTTTGTTTATTCCGTTGATCAAGAATACTTTCGCAATCCTAAGTGAGTACATAGTTCCCCTCTTTTACGTTTTGCAAATGTTTTGGGGTGACTCATATGTGCTAAATCATTTTCAAGTTTTCAAAAAAAAAAACAATGTTTATGGTTTATATATAAAACAATACGATTTCAATAATGTGAACAACTTGTTGATGCGTTATCCATAACACGAATGACATTCATTAGCTTTGGCCGAGCCGACCAGTAGTATGTTACAGTACCATAGGACTGACAATTTCATTATCGGACTGTTCCTGGATTGGGTGGAAGTTTGGTTAATGACAGAAACTGTTTCTGATTAACAAATCATTTGTTGAGTTGTTAGTCTAGTTAAAGAGACCCTTTGGTGGTCTATTAAAGATACCCTTTGGTGGTATAGTCCACGCAGGTTTGAATTTGTTCATTAAAGAACGATCAAAAGTTTTCACAATTAAAAACACGGATGATTTGTTTATGACATGGACAATTGGTTTATGACACGGATAATTGATTTATAACAAGGACGAATGGTTTTGAAAAATGTCACGCAATGATGGTACACAGGTGGTAAGGACAACCACTCTGTAGGAATGTTACTTCAATGGCATCAAACCATTGAAGCATCACAGTGGCGTCGCCTTCACTAGTGAAGGGTAGGGGTTACAAGAGTTGAACTGCTTGAAGTAAACGTCGACTTAGGTGTTTCCACCTTGTAGTCAACAGAGGCATGGGGTAATTCGGTGTTAGATTGGGGTTGGATTTTGCTGACGATGTCAGGGATGACTTTGCCATTTGCTTGGCCACAAACTTCATCATGTCCTTTTTTGACATCGACTCATCATTGTTGGAACCCTTTTTAGAGCTTGATCCTGATTTAGACTTCTTGTTGCGGGTGCTGGATAGACGGTTGGAAGACATCTAAAGAATCGAAAAAAGATGAGACTTGAGCATAATGTGTTTAACAAGATCACATTTTGCATGTATGAGTATGTAGTATCACGTACCATGTATGAGGTCATATCGTTGACATAAGTATAGCAAGTATTCAAAAGCATAAACACGTATGAACGCGAATAAGGATTATAAATTTAGTTGGTTCACTAGAATTATTAATGTTTTTGATTGCGAGAAACATGCGAATTGTGCGTCGGCTTTGAAATGAACGGGGCAACAAGTATTAAAACACATAGAATTTGAGATAACATAAAAGAGAGGCTTTAATAAAACATTGGAGTGTTTCGGGTTGAGAAACTTCGACTATTCCAAAGTGAATCGAAAATCCTTTCAACCTATTGCTTCCTCAAGCCCTATTGTGACTGCAGGAATAACTTATCCCTAATACACTTCTTGAATGCCACCCTCAAATCAAACCAGAGGTAATAATTTCTATAACACCTTTATGGATACTAATCATGGTTTCATGCAGGATGCATGTATGAGTTAGCCCATGACCAGGGAGCTACAGAAGCTCAAGGATATGATATCTAGCATTCCATGAATAGTTCAACCTATTCCTAAAATCCCGGATGGAAGTCACATGGTGTCTCGCTTTGCACCACCCATATGCCGTGCAGAAATTCCAAAATGCTTCCAAACACCTAACATGAAGTTGTACGACGGAACAACTGATCCAGAGAAACACGTGGCACAATGCAGGGAGAGAATGGAGATAAATCCTATTCTCGAAAGATTAAAAGAACCTTGGAAGCAACAATGGAGCTAGCTATTTAACTCACCGAAAATCATATCAGAAATGGGGACTTCAAGGATGAGAAGAAGAAAGATAAACCACCACCCGAAACCTCAAACCCAACCCAAACTGAATCCTCTTCTCAATTCACTACTAAGAGAAAGCGAGACGAGCAAAATTTTGCTGTCACTCAAACCAGTCAACCAGCTCCACAAGCCGTACCCCGACAAGCTATCCCAATCACTCAAGTAGCACCCAACTCAGCATACCCAAATAAGAAACCTTACATTGGTCCTCACCCTCAATGTAACACCTGCTATTATCACCATCAACCCACCATACCCTGCCGACTGTGTGCTAATTGTGGGCATTATGGTCATCTAGTAAAACTTGTCGTACTCCTCAAAACCAAGCCCCCTGCCCAAAATATGATTCAAGTCCTATCAGCAACCTCAATATCTCATGGTTCCATATATTCGAGCCTGCTTTAATTGTGGTGAACCTACCCACTTTAGAAACACATGCCCTAGGTTGGTGAATATCATTAACGCTCAAGCTCAAGAAAACCCAGTTAACCAAGCGAATCAGGCAAACCCAGCACCTCCACCAGCAAGAGGAAGAGCCTACAACATCAACGCGAATCCAACTGAGGTCAATAGTTGCAAACGAGCAACCCAACTAGTCTTCCATCGCAAAGAAACAAGGCTCCGCTTCAACCGTTTATTCTTAATGTTTTCTATAAATTTCATTCCTTGTTTAAATTATTCAAGATATCTTTGTTTCAATTTGGGAATTGATGTATCAAAATTTTAATGCCAATAACGTAATTTATAACACGTTGTTTCATTTCATTCATCGATTTAAAATTCATGTCATCGTACATCATGATGAACCTCGTCTCATCACATAAAGAAGTTGGGTCGTGTCTCACTTTTTCATAGACTGGTCACTTCATCATAACGCACGAGAGAGGTACCATCGTCATTCTTATATCCCTCAGATTTGAGACTCAAGCTTTGGTTGTTGTGTTTGTTTATGTTTTATAGATTTTAGGATGAGTCACATAGAACTAATCGTGACTTGCTGACAAAGCCAATGAAATATTGACAAGGATATGGTGGATACGCCGCTGGTACTTCCTATATATAAGTATTCTTCTCAAATGATCAAAAGCATTGTTAGAAGGTTATGAGAAGTTCCGTATAGGTAGTGTAAATTTTAATATGGATAACGACATGGTTGAAGATTTTATTTTGTGATATAACTTTATCTTTTCGACGCATCAATTTTCTCAAAACTCTTATGCATGAGATCATATCCAGTCAATCAACTCTGTGTGTCGACGTTTCTTACCTCAGGCATCAAAAAGCGATTCTTGTAGCAGGGTGATGTTCTAAAAGTAGTTAATTAAAAACAAAACAAATTACCCTAATTCTAGACTCAAATTATACTCTAGACTCCTAAACTATACTAAACTATTAACCGGCAAGTGGACCGATCAATTGTAGAATAGTATTAAGCAAGTCCGGATTATCAAACCCACAGGACTCTCTAATTGCTATGACTACTAATTTAGACTCGATTACACACTATGTACATTTCAAAGGGGGGTTTTTTCTAATAAATCTAAATTATTAATTTAACTAAAACTACTAAATTGGAATGACCAAACTATGAACTTATAGGGACTTTTAGGATTTTAATCAAGAGATAATGAACTATTACCTAGGTTGGATTTTTAGACTACTACTCCAATTTAATAGCAATTAATCTGGTTAAATATTTTACCGGGATCTTGACATATTAAAGTCTAGGTTTATCAACAGGACCCCCGACCCTTCTCAGGAAGACACCTACAATAACCTATTCTTCTTATTTGTTTACTGGTCCTAAAGATTCCTTGTCAGTTATCTTTTTAAATCAGTAAAGTGTCTAAATATTAATTACCTCTCAATAATTAACTTAGACCAATTCCAATTTCTAGTTTAGAATAATTAATTCAATTATGAAAGGAAATTAGACTCGGAAATTTCTTCAAACCCAACCTAACAATTTACCAAATTAATTCAGCCAACTAATTGCAATTTCTCAATTAACAAGTTAGGTATAATGATAAGTTTGATTCCATGGTTAATTTAATTGTTTCCCCGGTTTTATTGACCAATTTTACTGACAACTTCACGAATTCCTAAGAACACGAAAAGTAACATAAATCTATTCTATGGAAGACATCCACCTAAGTTCATACAAAACAATCAAACAATCATAAAACAAGCAAGATCATACAAATATCCTAAACTAGATAATCAAAGTTGTGACCTTTACCAATTAAACATTCAAACCATAAATTAAATTAAAAAAATCAAAGTTTCATAAATCCATAATCCAAACTGAATAGGATCTAGCCTAAAAACATGTTTGAAAAGTAATTTAAACAAAGTTTATAACAAGGAAACATGATTAAGCAAAAACAAGGAAATCAAAGGCGAAGATTGGTATGATAAAATTGTGACAAACTCCTGCCTTGAACTCCCTTGATCACCACCACAATCCCTGCAGCTTAGATCCGCTCCTACTAGCTCGAAAACCCCAGAGAATTGCTCCAATTCTGCCCTAGTTTGTCCAAGGTTGCCCCATATGTGTTCAACTATGATTATGATTCTTTTTAAAACAACCAAGTCCCAATCTTTTTCTAGTTTTGAAACTTTCTAGATAAAAGCCTCTCTCGCGGGCCGCGAGAGAGTTTGGGTAGGTCGGTTGCGCCCCGCGACCGAGTTGGATTCCGGGTTGATAACTATCCTTCTCTCGCGGGCCGCGGGAGAGTTAAGGTGTGCCGGTCGCGCCCCGCGACCGGTTATAACTCCTGTTTTGCGTTTCGTTTTTCGTTTCTGATCCACTCCCGTCACGGCTCAGTTCTTTTCACCATTTTCGCTTGTTTTTCTTATCCTTCCAACCGTTTTCACGAACCAAGACCTGCAAAACGCGTTTGGATTAAAAGTAGATAAATTCTTGACAAACCGAAACGAAACCGCTAAAATTATACAAACTCTACAAGATAAATGGATGTATTATTCAATACATCAAATATCCCCACACTTGCTCTTTTTTCGCCCCGAAAAAGAATTGTGCATAAACGGAATCATAACCAAACAATTACTAGATTTCAAAAATTATAATTATTTTTATTAGGGAACAAGATTCATGTTAACCGCGATTGCAAGTATTGGATCCACTTAAACTCAAAATTCGGTTCAAACCTCTTATCATGTAAATTTAATTTAAGTGCGGTCAATCCACCTAGGGTCTCACACTAGAGTCCACAGTATCCCTAATCCCACCTTAAGCTTATGAAACAAAAGGAACGAATTATTTAAACCATTCCTAACCGTTTTATACCAAAATATAAAGAATTTAAAATCAATCAATTTTCTTTTCCTCTTTTTTTTCACTTGAGCATTTTGATTTCTTTTTTGCATATCTAACCTAGAGGCTGTCTCAACCAGAGTCACCATCCCGAGAGCTACAACGTGGGCTTCGATACTTAAAATTTCAACTAATCCTAGAGGGATTCTCGATCAGAGTCACCATCCCCAAGGGAGATTCCATAGGCCTCGTCTACTTTTCAATCAAGTTCATTTTTCTATATTTTTTTCTTTTCCTTCTTTTTACATGATTAAAAACACTAAATATTTTAGCTTATAACGGCATTCCTTATACTATTTTTGGTGGTTTCAGTTTCCCATTTCTCCTAGATGAGTACCCACTAGTAGACCGACAATTAAGGTGTATTAAGCTCAAAGAAAGTAAGAACCGAATCGAGCCTACTCACATATCCCAAGTTAGACACAAACTCACCCTTTTATTTCTCATATTATCATTATTTGAAACCGAATAAAAATTCAATTTTTCTATCATTTTCCGTTTAAATTCATGCAAACTTCTTTTTCAAAAGACATTTTCGGATTTTTTTATTTAAAACTACTACACTACTCTAATATCCCATCCCCACACTTAAATTTTTGCATTGTCCCTAATGCAAGGACGAGACAACTACTATTCAAAATAAAAACAAACGAAATAAAAAGGAAAGAAAAATAAAAACAAAAAGGGGCGACTTAGCTGGTAGTGCAAGACTGTCGATGTGCTAGTCAAACCACTCGTGCTCTCCAAACCGAACGCGCTTAATGTACTATTCTCCAAGCTCTCATGCGAACGGAACAACATATAACACCAACCTAGCATCACGCGCTTACAAAACATAATAATGATAAAGCAAGATAAATAAATTGTTTTGCAAGATTGTTCTTCAACACATACCCAATCCAACCAACACTAACCCCAAAGTAAATTGTTTAGAAGTACAGACCATCAATAAATGAAAACAGCAGAAAAGAAAAATAAAGATAAAAATCTTCGGCTGCTTCAATCATCCTCTTCAGACGCCTCAAATACCTGGTATGGCTGCACATCCTCCATCCCCGCAAACTGGCTAGAACCTGCCTGACCGCCTGGCTGCTGAAAGTAAGACAGGATTCCCATATTTAGATTCTGCATCATGTATCGCATCCCATCTTTTAGCCTCCTCTGGCTAGCCTCGTGCATTTGTCTACTCTCTAACATGGTTTGGCAAACCCCGCCAAACTGCTGGTCCACATAACCTCGCAAATCCCCGAACGCAGTCTCCATCCTGTCATAAAGAGTCTCTAAGGTCAGTGGGTCCGGGCGAGGCTCCGGAGAGGATACTGTCATCCTGGCAGTTCCTGGCGGGTGACTGGCCGCTGATATCGAGTAGGGATGGCCGCCTGCATAGAAGATGCAGCTTCGGATCTGGGAGGCGGTTGCACTTGAGGTCCCTGGCGGGCTGGTATCCAGCTAACAGGCCCTTGGGTTGTAAGAATTCCGGCAGCCTGGAGATCTCTGATTCTCATGACACAGGGGGCGGGCCTTCTCTCATTCTGTCCTGGGGGTATCTTCGAACACCCCTAGGCTCTCAGCCAAGCATGTAATCAAGGGCCCGCAATAAACCCTTGCCCCGCCCCCTTCCACAGTCGCTTCATAGACCATGCAAATATTGTCGCCAGGTTTGCCGGCCGTCCCTCTACCATACACATCAGACAAAATAAACTCACTGGTTGACCTTATTGTCCCCCTGCCTTCTCCCAACCAGCGTAGCGGCAAGAATCTTATGGAGGAACCGGTGAATGGGATCAGTAGTATCACTCGCCACCATGTTGTTTGAGTACGGGGCAGAAGAGATGGTACCCCAAAATCTGGCGAGCTCGTCTGTCTGGACACTATGGGGGTGCCTCCTTTTGAAGACCCCCTGCAAGCGCATGGCGAAGTCCGATGACTGAACCTCCTCATCTGAATATATTTGCGAGGCCACCGCAAACTGTGGGATTGTCATCTACAAAAACTTGCCTTCCCAAGGTCGGCTAGAGCATGCGCAATCTAGCACCCTTCGGAACTTATCCCCTAATAGCTGTTTGATCCGACCCCTCTGACCCAAATTATCTATCAAATCCCAATCAATTCTCCTATAAGGTAGCAACTCACAAGTGATCAGATTTGAGAGCCTCTCCCACTTATGGGAGTCTAAATCATACTGTAAGAGAGGACTGTCCACGATTCGCGTACTTTGCCCGTGGGGGACACCTTCTCCCCGATATCTAATTTGCGTCTGCCGAAGTATGAAGGCTGTTGTGGCGCATCGGCGGGGTCACTTTTCTGACGAGGCGTTGGTCCCCTTCTCTTCCTACCAGCCCTGTTCGAGCTACCCTCTCCTGACATCTGCATAAAGCACAAGTAAGACAAGCATGGCCTTAGAAAGAAAGCAACCACCTAAAACAAATGATCGTATAGCATTTATTCACGGTCATGGTCTTCAACAGATAAACAATTTACCTCATGATTTAAGATACATTTGAACGAGTGTAACATTATAATTTGATAAAAACCGAATCTCGCCCAAATGGAGATTGAGTATGGGCGAGACCGAATCTTATATGCATGAACATTCAGATGTTACCAACCCCCCGGAAAATATATCCAAAACAAAACAACTACCCCCTCTCGGCACTTTAATTGTCCTCAATTAAACCAAAGTGCCGAGACACACATTGAGTGTACAGGTAAAGATAAAACAGTTTGAAACGTGGCAGAAATAACATTGACCATATTAAAAATCGGATTTTTAATAACAAAGTTAGCCAACCCTCATCCCCACACTCAATGTTGGACCGCACCAAACCCGCTAAGGACACCCTGCATGTACTTAATCTACCCACAAAATATAACCAGTACCACTATCAAAACTCAAGTCAAAACCCAGTGAAACCCAAACCGCACTTAACCGAACAAACAACTAGCAAAGTATCAAACGTCAAAATAAACACAACAAAGAAATAAGGATAAAGAATTTAAGCACAGAAGTTGCAAAAAAGCATACCTTGTTGTAGATCTGTAAGACTAGTGCACAAAAATTGAAACTTTAAAACGCCGGTGAAATGCAAGTAAAGAGGGGAAAACCGGGTAGAATCACTTAAAGATGAGTAAGGATTGATGTAGTGAAGAAAATGTAGGTGATTTCAGTGAATTTGGGTTGAAAATGGCGAATTTTTGGTGAAAATGGGGTTGGAGCCGTAAGAGAAATGGTGAAGAAAGTTGGGAAATAGGTGAGAAATGGAGGTTAGGGTTTCTTTTGTGCAGATATGGTCTCTCGCGGGCCGCGAGAGAGACTTGTAAATCTCTCGCGCCCCGCGAGGGAGTTATGATTCCGGATTTTAATAGTCTCTCGCGGGCCGCGACCGAGGAGGCTTGTGCCTCTCGCGCCCCGCGAGAGACCTGTTTTCACAGAAAGTTTCTTCTTTTTCTTCAGTTTCATGCCTTAGAAATTTTTTGGTTTGTTGAAACTATCATGTTGTCTTTTTAGCTTACGGAATCACACTCCTCTTACCGGATTTATCAAACGTACCTGCAATCGTCCGTGCTCCATGAATGATGCGTGATATGACCTGCAAAAACCAACTAAACCGACCCACAAACAAACACACAAAATAAGAAACATGAATTAAATAAAAACACAAAATGTAACTAACTACCAAACTTTACAAACTCTACACTCGAGCTGAAACCCAGGAATCTACGCGGTCTGAGGTGGAACTTCGAGAGGAGTCTCCTCCGTCTCGCTGGGATCTAGCGGTCCTCCTAAATAATGTTTCAAGCGATACTCATTGACCTTCCAGTCCCTCCGTCGGCTTCATCTTTCAGCTCGATAGTTCCATACGGGAATACCTCATTTACCACGTACGGCCGGACCATTTTGATTTCAGCTTGTCCGCAAACAGTTTCAATCGCGAATTATATAGAAGCACTTTGTCGCCGATTTGAAACTCTTTCACATTCTTCAATCTCCGATCGTGCAGCGCCTTGGTTTTCTCCTTCAAGCTCCATGACTGCTCATACGCCGCGTCCTGAAGTGCCTCTAACTCGTGAATTTGAAAGAATCGTCGCTTGGCCTCTTCGGTGAGGTCTAAATTCACGGTCTTCAATGGCCACAGTGCCCTATGCTCTAATTCGACAGGGAGATGGCAGGCTTTACCGTAAACGATCATGAAGGGCATGGTACCTAGCGGTGTCTTATAAGCGGTGCGAAACGCCCATAAAGCATCGTCGAACTACTCGGACCAGTCCTTCTAACTTCTACCTACCGTCTTCTCAAGGATCCGTTTTACCCCCTGTTCGCGTTCTCCACTTGGCCGCTCGTCTGAGAATGATAAGTGGTGGAGAGGCGGTGAGTGACACCGTAGCGCGCCAATGCCTTTTCCATGACGGCATTGCAGAAGTGTGTGCCACGGTCACTAATAATGGCTCGTGGGGGTACCAAAACGGGTGAACAATTTCTTTAAGAATCTCACCACCACTCGGGCATCATTTGTGGGTAAAGCTTGAGCTTCCACCCACTTGGATACATAGTCAATAGCCACGAGGATGTACCGGTTTCCGCTAGAGACGGGAAACGTCCCATGAAGTCAATCCCCCAAACATCAAAAACTTCAAGAATCTGGATCGGATGTTGGGGCATCTCGTCCTTGGATGAGATGTTGCCGGTGCGCTGGCAACGATCACACGCCTTCACAAACTCAAGGGCGTCTTTCACAACTGATGGCCAATAAAAATCGCAATAAAAAACCTTCTGTGCGGTGACGTGCGGACCATGATGACCTCCTGTCAGTCCCTCATGCACGTGCCTCAATATCTCCGCCCCCTCTTCTCTACTCACACAACGCCTCAAAATTCGGTCTCCCCTACCCGAAATAGAAATGGGTCGTCCCAGATATAACGCCTGACATCGCGAAAGAATTTCTTCTTCTGCTGCGTGGTCATCCCCTTCATACCACTCCATTCGCTAGATAATTCGCGAAGTCAGAAAACCACGACATTCCCTCCTTCTCCGCTGTCACGAACTCTACTGACTCGTGGGGAAATCTATCACCGATCTCTTCTTCCCTAATTTCTTCTCTACTAGGATCCTCTAATCGGGATAGATGGTCAGCGGCCACATTCTCTGCTCTCTTCTTATCTCTAATCTCTATGTCGAACTCGGAAAGCAAGAGAATCCATCGAATGAGACGAGGCTTTGCGTCCTTCTTTTGGAAAAGGAAACGCAGAGCTGCATGGTCCGTAAAGACTATGGTCTTGGACAATACAAGGTAGGAGCGGAATTTATCAAACGCGAATACCACTACTAAAAGCTCCTTCTCTGTAGTGGTGTAGTTCTCCTGTGCGTTAGTGAGGGTTTTACTAGCGTAGTAAATAGGATGGAAATGTTTGTCCTGTCGCTGACCCAAAACGGCGCCTACAGCATAATCGCTCGCATCACACATGAGCTCGAAGGGCAAGCTCCAGTCGGGTGAGACGAGGATAGGAGCACTCACTAGTTTCTCCTTAAGGATTGTGAAAGCTTTTAAGCAGTCGTCATCGAAGACGAAGGGTACATCTTTCTCAAGAAGTCGAGTCATGGGGCAGGTGATCTTTGAAAAATCTCGAATAAACCGTCGGTAGAAGCCCGCATGACCGAGAAAGCTGCGGATGGACTTGACGCTAGTCGGTGGAGGGAGTCTGCTGATAGTGTTGATTTTCGCCCGATCGACCTCTATCCCTGCTTGCGAGATCTTATGCCCTAGCACTATGCTCTCTATCACCATAAAGTGACATTTATCCCAGTTGAGCATCAGTTTGTCTCGACACACTGTTTCATCATCGCATCTAAGTGAGTAAGACATTGATCAAAGGTGTTCCCATAGACAGAGAAATCGTCCATGAAAACCTCCATGGAGGTCTCGATCATGTCCTGAAAGATGGATACCATGCATCACTGGAAAGTAGCCGGAGCTTACATAACCCGAACGGCATGCGGCGAAACGCATAAGTACCATACGGGCATGTGAAGGATGTCTTTTCTTGATCCTCGGGAGCAATCGGGATCTGAAAGTAACCTGAGAAGCCGTCAAGAAAGCAATAAAATTGTTGTCCTGTGAGTCGCTCCAACATCTGATCATGAACGGGAGCGGGAAGTGGTCCTTTCGGGTGGCGTCGTTTAATTTACGATAGTCTATGCACACCCGCCAACTCGTGACTGTTCACGATGGGATAAGCTCCTTCTTTTCGTTCATAACCACTGTCATTCCCCCCTTCTTGGGAACGACCTGAGTGGGGCTTACCCATGCGGAATCGAAGATCTGATAGATGAGACCAGCCTCCATCAGCTTACGCACCTCTTTCTTTACAACTTCTTGCATATTGGGTTCAGACGACGCTGTGGCTGCACTATTGGCTTAGAGACGCCCTTTCATGAGGATCCTATGAGTACAGAAGGTAGGGCTAATCCCCTTGATATCCGACAGTTTCCATGCGATGGCCTCCTTATTTGACTTTAGGACCTCGATTAAACGCTCCTTCTCCTTCATTTACAATTTCGAAGAAATGATCACGGTAAGCTCGAATTGTCACCTAGGAACGCGTATTCTAAGTGAGACGAGAGAACCTTAAGCTCTACGGCTGCTGGTGTCGACAATGGTGTGCTCTCGGTAGCTGCACTCACCTATATCCTCACTATCACTCTCCTCGGGTACTAAACTCTCATTCACTAAATCAGCTCCGCTAATATAGTCTAAACAGTGATCAACGCACGAAATGAATGAGTTCAGGAAGTATACGGAGTGACAAGGGCCACTCTCGCTGTCGCCACCACTCGGGTGTTGCATCGACCTTGTGATTTCGAACGTGACGTTCTCGTCCCCGACTCGAAGGGTCATTTTCCTATCATGAACATCTATGAGCGCTTTCGCGGTGCGCAGAAATGGGTGACCTAAGATGATTGGAACCTTCTCGTCGGCCTCCATATCGAGGATGACGAAGTCTGCAGGAAAGATAAATCTATCAACTTTAACCAACAAATTCTCTACGATTCCCCTCGGGTACTTAACCGACCTATCGGTTAACGACAGAGATATGCGCGTAGGGTGAGCTCCCCTAACCCTAAACGCTCATATAGTGAGAAAGGCATCAGATTTACGCTCGCCCCGAGATCGGCTAGAGCATGCGCTAGAGTAATGGAGCCGCCGAATAGGCATGGAATCGTAAAGATACCCGGATCGGTCAATTTCTCGGGCAACTTGTTTAAAACCACGGCGGGACATCCTCCAGTCAATGGGACATTTGAAAGCTCCCCCAGCCTATCTTTACGTTTTAAAAGATCTTTTAAAAACTTAGCATATTTAGGCATATGCTGGAGGGCCTCGATAAATGGGAGATTCATTTTTAACTGAGTAAACATATCAAGGAAATTCCCGTATTCCTTGGCATATTTCTGCTGCTTCAGACGTGCTGGGTATGGTAGGCGTGAAGTGTCTACGGTCGGTGATGGCCTAACCTCTACCGGTTTTCTCTCTCCCCTACTCTTAACTGAAGGTCCACTGCTGGTGCGGTACTTGTTGGGTCTAACCTGGTGTGCACCCTAGGTGGAGCCCCCGTCTTGATTTCTTCATCTACCTCTTCATCTCGCTCCTCTACCTCTACCTCTACGCCCTCTCTACCTACCTCCTTCAGAGTCCTACCACTGCGCGTAGTAATCGCTTTCGCGTGTTGGTTCGCGGGGTTGGGTTGGGTATTACCCGCGAACTGGCCGTGTGGTTGCTCTTGCAGCTGCTTAGTGATACTACCGACCGACCTCTACAGATCTAAGAGCGCGGACTGTTGATTTTTCAAGAGCAGATCATGTTCCGCGAGAGTTTTCTGAGTAGCCTGATCTTTGACAACGAATTGAGATAACAACTCTTCGATCCTATCTAGACTGCCTCCTGACCCTCCACTCCTAGTCTGACCCTCCTGGTTTGAACCATCTCCACTAAACTGACTAGTGTGACCTGACCCTCCACTATTGTAGTGACCCTGCCCCCTGTTCTGATAAGAGCCTGATTGGAAACCAGGAGGGTTACCGGAAGATTGATAATAATAATAATAATAATATATATTATATATTATTATTATTATTATTATTATTTTTATTATTATTATTATTATTATATTATTTTTATTATATTTAGCAGTTTGGGTTTAGTTGGAAGTATTATTATTGAAGGGATTCTCGGTTCTGACTGGTGATAAACTCGACTTGCTCAACAATGAGCGTGGGACACTCTAACGTGTCATGACCCCCTCTACACACCTCACACATGTCTACCTTCTTCTTCAGTTTCTGTATCTCCTTCGTGACCTCCCTCTTGAAGTTATCTAGAGCAGCAGCTACCGTAGTTTCCAAGCTAACTTGGTGTAAACCCCGGTTAACCGGAGGTGTACGAGAAACAGGAATTGAATTCCTGCCGGCAGTGCTATAATCGACATCAGAATGGGCAAAGCTCTCGAAAAGGTCATTGCACTCGGCTATTGTTTTCTTTCCCATCAGGTGGCCACCAGCAGAGGTGTCGAATCGAGCACGGGTCTCAGGGGTAAGACCGTTGTAGAATTTCTCTACAAGTGCCAAGTCTGATAGACCATGTTGGGAGCAACGAGATACTAGAGTTTGGAACCGCTCCCAAGCTAGATGGTAGGGCTCATCAGGCTCCATCCGGAACGAATGGATCTGATCACGAAGGTGGGATGCTTTAGCGGGTGGAAAGTATTTCTTAAGGAAAGCATCCCGTAGAGAAGCCCAAGTAGAAAAAGTACGGGTGGTTGGGAGTTAAGCTAGATGGTGGCCCGACCCCCGAGAGAGAACGGAGAGACTTGGAGAAAACGGTCATCATGGCCCGCACCCTCCATATTGAATGTATGACATAGACGGGTTAAGGTGGTTGATATGCGCGGGCGCATCCTCATCATCACGACCGTGGAATTGGCACGAGTTAGTGATGGCGGTCATGATGTAGGAAGGGATTTGCCAAGCTCGGTCATTGTTCATGGGGGTAAGGTAATGGGTGAGTTTGCACCGGTGAAACCGGTGGTGGCCTGTTGGTATACGGTCTGATTATTATTATTAGCCATGTGGAAGTTAGGTGGTGGCGGTGGTGGGCTTACGTTTCTATGGACTACACGGGGTGATAGGGAACCGAGTGATGAAGGTTTAGGGGTAAAATCAAAGTCGGGTGGTACAAAGGAAGAGCATGAACTTGAAAATGTTGAGGAAGAACCACTTACCTTTGGTGCGGGAGAGAACGGCGTGTCCGTCGGCGGCTTAGGCGGAGGTCCTTGCGAGCGCGTGTGGGGCATCCACTAAACCGAAAACACGACAAACACGAGAAGTTAGCACAAATAATTCAAATATATACAAAAAATAAATATTAGACTAATTAAACAACTTAGACTCCTACGACACAAACGAATACAAAATAATCACAAGTGTAAAAAGAAAAGCCTAAATCGAGTAATCAACGCAATTGCCAATGAGAGAGTCCCTGGCAACGGCTCCAAAAACTTGATGTTCTAAAAGTAGTTAATTAAAAACAAAACAAATTACCCTACTTCTAGACTCAAATTATACTCTAGACTCCTAAACTATACTAAACTACTAACCGGCAAGTGGACCGATCAATTGTAGAATAGTATTAAGCAAGTCGGATTATCGAACCACAGGACTCTCTAATTGCTATGATTACTAATTTAGATCGATTACACACTATGTAATTTCAAAGGGGGGTTTTTTCTAATAAATCTAAATTATTAATTTAACTAAAACTACTAAATTGGAATAACCAAACTATGAACTTCTAGGGACTTTTAGGATTTTAATCAAGAGATAATGAACTAGTTACCTAGGTTGGATTTTTATACTACTACTCCTTCAATTAACTAATAATTAATCTAGTTAAATATTTTACCGGGATCTTGACATATTAAAGTCTAGGTTTATCAAACAGGACCCCCGACCCTTCTCAGGAAGACACCTACAATAACCTATTCTTCTTATTTGTTTACCGGTCCTAAAGATTCCTTTTCAGTTATCTTTTAAATCAGTAAAGTGTCTAATTATTAATTACCTCTCAATGATTAACCTAGACCAATTCCAATTTCTAGTTTAGATTAATTGATTCAATTATGACAAGGAAATTAGACTCGTGAATTTCTCCAAACCCTAACCTAACAATTTACCAAATTAATTCAGCTAACTAAGTGCAATTTCTCAATTGACAAGTAGGTATAATGATAGTTTGATTCTATGGTTAATTTAATTGTTTCCCCGGTTTTATTGGCCAATTTTACCGACAACTTCATGAATTCCTAAGAACACGAAAAGTAACATAAACCTATTCTATGGAAGACATCCACCTAAGTTCATACAAAACAATCAAACAATCATAAAACAAGCAAGATCATGCAAATACCCTAAACTAGATAATCAAAGTTGTGACCTTTACCAATTAAACATTCAAACCATAAATTAAATTAAAACAAATCAAAGTTTCATAAATCCATAATCCAAAACCTAGATAACTGAATAAGATCTAGCCTAAAAACATATTTGAAAAGTAATTTAAACAAAGTTTATAACAAGGAAACATGATTAAGCAAAAACAAGGAAATCAAAGGCGAAGATTGGTACGATAAAACCATGACAAACTCCTGCCTTGAACTCCCTTGATCACCACCACAATCCCTGCAGCTTAGTCCGCTCCTTCTAGCTCCAAAACCCCAGAGAATTGCTCCAATTCTGCCCTAATTCGTCCAAGGTTGCCCCACGTGTTCAACGATGATTATGCTTCTTTTTAAAACAACCAAGTCCCTATCTTTCTCTGGTTTTGAAACTTTCTGGATAAAAGCCTCTTTCGCGGGCCGC
This sequence comes from Scalesia atractyloides, assembly GCA_947069175.1. NCBI lineage: Eukaryota > Viridiplantae > Streptophyta > Magnoliopsida > Asterales > Asteraceae > Scalesia > Scalesia atractyloides. The sequence goes on along the minus strand of CAMTDV010000020.1, from coordinate 66,067,452 downwards.
AAGAGAGTTTGGGTAGGTCGGTCGCGCCCCGCGACCGAGTTGGATTCTGGGTTGATAACTATCCCTTTCTCATGGGCCGCGAGAGAGTTAAGGTGTGCCGGTCGCGCCCCGCGACTGGGTTGTAACTCCTGTTTTGCATTTCGTTTTCTCATTTCCGATCCACTCGCGTCCTGGCTCGGTTCTTTTCACCATTTTGCTTGTTTTTCCCATCCTTCCAACCGTTTTCACGAACCAAGACCTGCAAAACGCGTTTGGATTAAAAGTAGATAAATTCTTGACAAACCAAATGAAAACAGCTAAAATTATACAAACTCTACAAGATAAATGGATGTATTATTCAATACATCACAGAGTATTCAACCCTTACTAGGAACGTTACCGCCTCAATCAAAACCCAAAACTTCACCTGGTTATGTAAACTTTTAACGTCAAATCCAAACCTCACACTCCCTTTTTCTATTAAAAGATATTCATATTTCTGAATCGACGCATTTCGTAGAACAACCTGTAGAAATCATGGACTTCAGTAAGAAACGTTTAAGACGAAATCTTTCCGATAGTCAGAGTATATTGGGAGTCAAAATGAGGACCTGAGTTATATGGGAACGCGAAGACTCAATGCGTGAAAAATACCACATCTCTTTCCAGTTACATCTACTACTTAAATTTTGGGATGAAATTTCTAAAAGTAGGGGATACTGTAACATTCCTTGTAAAACGGGTTTCAAAACCCGCTTCGTTTAAATAATCCAAGTATTTTAAGTTTCGTAACGCATTTATTAATCGTTCAAATTCGTGTTATTATTTTGTGGTTAATAAATAAATTAAATAGTTAAAATATTAAAATAAAAAGTAACAATAATAATAATAAATAAGGGTTAATAATATAAAAAAAAATGCAAAGGGGCAACCGGGTTTCAAATCCGGGTCCCCATCGAATCCACACGCAACACATACCACCGCACTACACACATATTTGGGAATAAAACTGAAATCAATTAAGTTTTATATTAAAACGAACGCAAAACCTGCAAATTCAAACTATCAGAACCTGTAACTGCTAAGAACTAACTGATTCTAATCAAAACAAGATTTACAATTTCCTTTTTAGCGAGCATAACTGATTCTAATAATCAATTACAAACGGAAATCGGAAATCAATGAGGTAAAACCGATTGAAATCAATGATTTCAAAAATCAAGAATGAAACCTAAATTCTGTGATTGACTGGTTACTCTATAAATACCAATCATTTCACCACAAACGAATTCGCTCATTCTCTCAAACTCTCTCTCAATCAACACTTAAAACCCTCTGTTAGAACCTGTTGTTTTATATAACGTCGCCAGAGTTTTGTTTGTTACCGGAGTTCAACTGAAAAGTTCACCACTTCGCCAAATCGGTACAAACATCTAAATCTTTTTGATATTCTTGTCTAGTGTTTAGTTGTATTAAAATGGAGTGGGTTAACAGTCGGGTTAAATTTCTGGGTAATATTCATGAGGAAGATGAAGATTATATAGTGTATTAATATAAATAAAAACGAAAGTCTAATCGGGTTAGACACACAGTCCAGCAGTGGACTATGTGCAAATACAAAACACATGCCCGGGTTCGAGTCTCACACGTATCCAACTTTCAAAATAAAACCAATCCTTTTTAAAAACCCACTCAGATCAACCCTAATATGTATATAAATCTAATATAAATTGATAATATACTCGAGTTAGACACACGGTTCAGTGGTGGATTGTGTGCAATGTTATCACACACACCCGGGTTCGATGCCGAGATGGTGCATCGGTTCGATATAATAAAATCCTTTTTAATTAAATGAATTTATGAAATAACGTGATTAGTATATATATGTAATTAAAAGCAGGTTTATTTCAGGTTAGACACGTAGCTCAGTTGGTAGAGCTGGGTGCACGTATATGGGAGGTCACGAGTTCGATCCTCACACGATGCCAATAATTCCAAAGTCAAACCGGCCCGATCGGTCAGACCCTGACAAGGGTAAACATTTTTTTTAATATTTTCTTTATTAATTTTTATTTAAAAATCCTTTAAAATACCTGAAAATAAGACTTTTTAAGTTTTAGTTCGTAATAAATACTACAAAAATAAACCTAAAAAATCTAATAAAAGGCATTAATTGGAAATATTAATTTCAAATAAAATTTATATATTTATCGAATTATTACGTGATTATTTAGGTTAGTTTTCTCTCGTCGGTTGAATCTTAAATCATGCGCATTCGTCGTCAATCCAAGAACGCACCCACTGTGAGTGAATCCTTACAAATTCCCTTTTTATTCATGTTTTGGGGTGTATCATGTGTCGCTTTCATAATTTTGTTTATTCAAACACTTGTGCTACTACCATTTTATGATCTAACGTTTATGTAATGTTTGGTTGTTGTTACATGTGATTACAATTTCTCATTTCAGTGCATCATTCACATTAGGCCCAACAGTTCCTGTTGGATACGAGTTGAGCATCGCATGCCTCATTAGATCGGCTCCATTTGATTGAGCCTTGATCTCACAGTTCATTATTTATCATGCTCATGTGTACATTGCTAGATGTTATATGGTTTGTTGATGGTTTTACATATACGCATGCTCATATTTGGTTTATGCACATTTTTTATTAAATTAATCAATATAACTAATTCTTTCAAATGATTAAATGAGATTCACTCGCCAACTTTTGTTGACCCAAACCTCTATTTTTACACATGATACAGGTGAACAGGTTGAAGCATGGAACACATAGGATTGGGCCTTAGAAGAAAAATTAAAGAGTTACTTAAATGTCATGATTAGAATATTTTGTGCTTGTATGATTTTTGTGTTTGTTGGAATTTTCCCTTTTATTTTGGAATACTAAATATGAAATTTTGTAATAGTAAATGTCATGAGCTTTGATGAAAACCCAATCATGCCCGACTATTATTTCCATTGCGGGTTAGGGTTTGACATAGTTAACCTATTCAATAATCAGTTTTCATGTAGTAGAACTTTTGAAAGGCTAACTAGTGACTTGTATAGGATAACCAGGCTCGTGATGAATCCTTAAGGGATTATGTCACTAAGTTTGGTAGAGAATCCTTAGAAATCCCGAATCTAAATGTTGCCACTGCTGTTGAGGCATTTAAATATGATTACAAAAGTATTCTCCTTTATAAGATAACCTTGTCATGACCCCTTGCAGGAACTTGGATGAAGTAAGAAACATGGCTCTGAGATCCATCCGATTAGAGGATGACAGGAGAATACAGGATAAGCTCATTGGTTCTAACAAACAGGAGTACAAAGACAAGAAGCAAGGATCCTTCTACAAGAATAATAGATCCATGCCATACTCCAAGCCTGATAACTAAAATGTTCATGCAGTTGAACAAGACGATGATGAGGAGGAATATCCTCAAATATCTGAATATTGCTTTTCTGATGATAATAGGGAATTGATGCTTGCCTTGTAGAACTTAGGTGAAAAAGCTAAGTGGCTGAAGAAGAATGAGAAGTCTAACTCCTTCAAGGATAAGTCCAAGTGGTGCGCACACCACGAAGACTTTGGGCATTTAACATATGAATGCATAGCTTTTGAGGAGGGAATTGGATATCTCCTCAGTAAGGGGCACTTAAAAGAGCTGCTGGGCAGGAAAAAGTCAAGGATCTAGGATCATGAAAACGTTCCAGAGAAAGCTGCTCCCCCTTCAGCCGATGCAAAAATTATAAACTTTATATCCGAAGGATCAAATATATGTGGAACCTCATTCTCGGTGGCAAAGAGGCATGGCAAAGAAACTAAGTTGGAGAATGGAGACAGGCCCATCAGGACCTCCACTCTAACTGGCAGAAAGTTATATCCCTTGATGAGGATCATCATGTTGATATTCAGGATCCTCATCATGATGGCCTAGTTATTACTTTGTTTATCGCTAATCACTTTGTTCGTAGGATACTCATTGACGGTGGAAGCTTTGTGAACATCATACAGCTTGATGTCCTAAAGAGGATGAACATCCCGGGAATAGAAATAATTAGAAGATCATCTGTACTTGTAGGATTCAGTGGTGAAACGAAGAACACATTGGGGGACATCAAGCTCCCAATCTATATCGAGGGGGTAAACTCTATACAAAAATTTTGTGTTATTGAATTCTTGTGTTGTTGCAATGTTATCCTTAGTAGGCCTTGATTCATGAAATGAAAGTTGTTCCATCAACCTACCACCAATGTGTTAAACTACCAACACCTTGGGGGGTAGTTAAGATAGAGACTGATCAACAAGAGGCCAAGAATTGTTATACCACTTCAGTGAAACCGGCATCACAACCAAGGGCAACATAACAATCATAACAACCTCCAAGGAGTGTCCTAGAAGCAGCAGAACAAGACAAGATGTAATGCTGGATCCTCAGGATCCTGAAATCAAAGTCTACATAGGATCCGGTATCCTTGACAGTATAGAGAAGGATCTAGTATCCTTCCTGAAAGAAGAAAGTCTACCTTTGCTTGGAAACACGAGGATATGATAGGTATCTCTAAAGACATTATAACACATAAATTGGGAATTGATAAATCTTTCAGGCCAATTCATCAAAAGAGAATAAAATCTGCACCTGAAATGAACCTTATCATCCAAGAGGAGGTAGACAAACTCTTGAAGGCAGGTATGATTAGAGAAGTTAAGTATCCAAGATGGTTGGCCAATGTAGTGGTAGCTCAATAGAAAAACGGAAAGGTGGAGGGTATGTGTCGATTTTACATATTTAAATAAGGCATGTCCCAAGGATCCTTCTCATTACCATACATTGACTCCATGGTGGATGCAACATCAGGACATGTGTTGCTAACCTTTATGGATGCTTCCTCTGGATTCCAACAAATTCAGATGGAACCATCTGACCAAGAGGATACAACATTTATAACTCCTACTGGCATATATTGTTATATTGCAATGCCTTTTGGACTAAGAAATGAAGGTGCCACCTACCAAAGACTGGTCAATATAATGTTCAAAAGCAGATAGGAGACACCATGGAAGTTTATATAGACGACATGGTGGTCAAATCTAAGAAAGCTGAGGATCATCTCAAGGATCTTGAAGTGGCATTCAATATCCTTGATCAATACAACATGAAGCTGAATCCTTCCAAGTGCCACTTTGGTGTGAAAGTTGGGAAGTTCCTAGGATACAAGGTGACCAAAAGAGGATTGAAGCAAGCCCTGAGCAGATAAAGGCGATTGTGAATATAAAATCCCCTGCCAATGCCAAGGATGTCCAAAGACTGACAGGAAGGATCGCAGCCCTAAACAGATTCATTTCAAAGTCCTTAGAGAAGTGCAAGGATTTTTATGAAATGCTGAGGAAGAATAAGAAATTTGAGTGGATTGAGAAGCATGAAGCTGCACTCAAGGCTCTCAAGGATTATCTATCCTTAGCACAACCCTAATGGAACAAGAGGATGGTAAACCATTATCCTTGTACTTAGTTGTTTCAGGTAAATAGTAAGTGCAGTATTAGTTAAGGATCTCGAAGGTCCAACAACATTCAGTATATTGTGTAAGTAAAAGCCTTCTTAATGCTAAAGCCAGGTACTCTCATTTAGAGAAATTAATTCTTGTATTAATCATGGCTTCCACTAAACTTAGATATTATTTTGAAACACATACTATTATTGTGAAAACTAATTTTCCTATCAAGAATGTTCTCAGGAAACCTGAAATGTCAGGAAGAATAGCGAAGTGGGCAGTCAAACTTAGCATATATGATATAAAGTATGAACCAAGGACTGCTATCAAGTCTCAAGCTTTGGCTGACTTTGTGATTGATTCAGTAGTGATCTACAAAAGGAAGCTAAACTAGAGGTTCAACAGCTTGAAGAGACCAAGGATCCTTGGACACTTTTCACCGATAGAGTCTCGAATGTCAAAGGAACCAGGCTAGGAGTACTACTAAAATCGCAATAGGACATAATACTCCAGTCCATTGCCTGTGAGTTTTAGACAACTAACAATGAAGCAGAATATGAGGCCCTAATAACAGGTTTGCAATTACTAAACAAATGAGGATCAGGTATCTTTAAGTATACATAGACTCATTGCTAATTACTAACCATTACAATGGCTCATATGCTGTGAAGGGTGAGAAATTAATTAAATATTTAGAAATTGTCAAAAAAATAGAAAATGCTTTCAATTCTTTCAGTATAACACAGGTACCTAGAGAAGAAAATGTTATGGCAGATGCGTTGGCAAATCTAGGATCAACCTTAACGATACCAGAAGATGTGAGGATACCAATTATCCACGTTCTTTTTCCTACAATTGAGGAAAATGAAGCTCTGGAAATAGTTGAGGATACTGCAATTATACCTAGTGATATGCGGCCGAATTCAGGATCATGGATCCTTCCAATTATGAACTACATTTAGAATGGGGAAATTCCCACAAGGGAGAATCCTAGAGCCTTCATGATTAAGGTATCTCAATTTATTATATTAAATAACACTTTGTATAAAAGATCTCTTGCATGTCCCTACTTGCGATGCACTAAGGATCCAGAGATTCAAGAGATCTTAAAGAATTTTTATGAATGAGACTGTGGAAATTACACAGGGGGCAGAGCACTATTCTCTAGGATCCTTAAAACAGGTTACTACTGGCCCACAATGAAGAAGGATGCAATAGATTATTAAAGGAAGTGTGATGCTTGCCAAAGACATAGCAACATCTTACATCAACCAGCAGAGCCTTTATATCCAATAATTTCCTCTTGGCTATTTATGAAATTGGGAATGGATATAGTTGGCAAACTTACAAAGGCACCAGTAGGAAAGTATTTATGCTAGCCATGACTGATTAGTTCTCCAATGGATAGAAGTAGAAGCTTTCGTTCAAGTTAGAGAAAAGGAAGTTATATCCTTCATTAAGAGAAACATTATTACTAGATTTGGAATTTCTTCTGAAATTATATGTGATAATAGATCCCAATTTATTAGGGGTGGAACTACTAACTTTTGAGATAGTTGGGAATCAAGATGATAACATCCACATCAGTTCATCCACAAGCTAATGGCCGAGCAGAGTCAAGCAACAAGATCATCATCAGCAACTTGAAAAAAACTTGGGTCCAAGAAAGAGAAGTGGGCTGAAGAGTTACCGTATGTCCTTTGGGCAGATAGAACAACTCCAAAGAATGCTACAGGCCAAACTCCTTTCTCTCTAGTTTTTGGAACTAAGGCTATGTTCCCAACAGAGATGGTGGTTCCTACGGCCAGAATAAGCATCAGCGATCCTCAAACAAATAATGAAAACCTGATTCAAGATCTGGACACTGTGGATGAGCTAAGAAATTTAGCAAGAATAAGGATGGCTAATTATCAACAAAAGATGGCTGGAGCATACAACAAGAATGTCAGGATCAAAAGGTTCCAAATTGGAGATTTCTTCTGAGAAAAGCATTTCAGAATACTACAAACCCAACTGATGGTAAGTTGGTACCCAAATGGGAGGGTCCCTATCTTATTGAAGCAGAGGCAGGAAAGGGGGCATACCGCGTATTAACCATGGAAGGTGATCTCTTGCCAAGAGCATGGAACGCTATTCATCTCAAGATGTATTTTATGTAACAAGGATCAGGATTCTTAAGGATTCAGGAGCCTCACATCGATAACATTTTACCTTAAATTTTTCTCTACTTTCTATTTTATATGTTATGAGAAAAGGGTGTTAGATACTTAACATCCAGTTTCTCCAGGTTTTAAGCTCTTGCAGAAGCTATTAACATCATTTACGGAGGATTATAGGGTCGGCCACCTCCTCCCACATTTAAGGTATCAGGAGATCTCAAGCTCCCTAAGGCCCAGTTTGGGCTTGTCCCCAGTTTTCATGGGCTTAACCCCAGTTCTAAGGTTTAAAGGTTTTCACCTTTCATACGAATTAGGTTTTGATACCCCGCTAGTAGCGCACGTTTATCCAAGTATGGTTCAAGGTAATGGGACCAGTACATGCTTAGTGGCTGACAATTTCATTGCTTTTGGCCACATGTAGGATCTCAATTATAATGGTAGACGTACCATACATCCGTGATCTTAAGGTTTCTAATGTTTTCATGTTAGCTAAGATTTCTAATGTTTTCACGTTATGTGACAACTCAGATTTTTCTGGTTAACTTTGTTAGCACAACTCCGTTATCTTTAACATGACTTAAAACATTCATTATAGCATTTCACTTCATATTGGTTGGTTAAGTGTGTCAGTTAGTACTCGAACACTCACGTAACAATAATTCGGCGAATCAACCGAATTAACAAACTGCACATAAGTCTGACCCCGAACGTTGGTGAAACATGGATATGGTATTGAAAACATAGAAATAATAATATAATTGAGTGAATTATAAGTTATTTGATTACATGGACTACTTGTTAGTTGTTTCTCGTAATTGCAAACAATGTGCATTTTTGTGTGATCTAGCGTTATAAAAAAAATATTTTTATGAACAAACTAGTGGGTTTTATTTTTATAGACTTGAGCTATTAAAAATTAGTAAAAATTGTTTAGTGGGCTTGTGTTAGCTAGAAATGGCAACCAAAAGTTACAAAAGCCCACCAAAAAATCCACCCATGGGTTTTAATTAGTTAAAAAATACATAACCTAACCCTAAATCCCCAAAATACATACGCCAGCCCCACCTCCACCATAATTTCGAAATTCTGCCTTTAAAACACCATTCCACTTTGATTTGTTGCTTGGATCTTTCAAGAGGTGGCTTGCTTGATCGATTTCAATACCCTTTAACACTTACAAGTAAGTTTCTTGATCATTTTGATGTTTCTCATGAGTTAAACATTAGGGTTTTGATTATAACTTGATATTGATGATACTTGTTAGTTTAATCTGATGTATTTGGGGTTATGCATGATGTACGGGTCGGATTTGGGTAAACAAGATCATAAACATGTTTTTGGGAAGAGCTGAAAGTAAACATATTCTGTCCAAATTACAGCCGAATTTTGTTGGCTGTAACTAGGTTAAAACTTAACGAAATCCATTGTTTCTTGATTCCATGATGAACTTCAGGAAATACCTTTCAAACCCAACTAGAATCGTATTTTTTTGATGTTTTTCGTATTTTAAATGATTTATTTTGTGTCAAAGGTTCAGGCTGTATTTTATGTCAGAATTTGTAGCCTATTACAAGTGTCATAACTCAATGTAGGAATTGATTTATGATCTCAAATTTTTACTGTAGGAAGTTCCAGGAGGTCATGAAAATCTCCAACTGGAATTTCGTATAAAGAATAAACGAGGATTTTTAAATGATTTTTAGCGTAAACTGTCATCAAAAGGTTATAGATCAGACCTAGGTGTAGAGAATGATTTTTATTGATTTTTGTGTAAAGATTCAGATTATGAAAAAAATACACAAGTATGCGGGAACTAAATGACATGTTGTTTTAAAATATCATAATTTTATGAGTTCGTTTAGTGTTTTAAATAAATTTCGAAAAACTGCCTTAAAATTGACATGAAACTGCATTAAGCTAAAAGTATTTGTGGAAGTGTTAAATGATTATATGTAGCAACAAAGTGTTGTATGTTATGAAAAACGTTAACGCTGTCTATGAATGCATTATATGGAATTAGGCAATCACCTACTCTAACTCACTTAGACGTGTAATTTGTACGACAACGTGATTCAGTGATTATGTGTTAGACTACGTGTAGGAATTCATAAATTGAATTAATTGAAACGGTAAACATATCAGGACGAAATTGACATTCCTGATTACCTTTCAAGTTTACTACCGAGCAAACTAAGGTGAGTTCACAACTATTTTCTAAAAGCATGTGTCTCTAGTTTGGGACAACACTTTTTACGGTATCCCTGGTTTGGGCTACGCGCGCGTCCCTTGTGTGGACCACTGAAACATGCTATCCACTGGAGGTGGATAGTACACTTAGACTATATAAAAACTCTATCATGAAAGTCCCTACATTTTACCGATTAGATTGCCGGGTGGGCATACGCGGGGTATTAGTTGATAGCGCTATTAGGTGTGACAAACCTCACACCATGCTGGAGGCCGGGCGTGAACTTCTAACCTTCACTCTTGCTTTAATGTTGATAGACATTATTGAGGGCACAAACGAAACGTCAGCATTCGGTACACAGTTTAGTCATATGATGAGGGTTAACTACCTGAGTCATACTTAAATCAAAACGTTGTGAACTTTACTTTTACTAAACTCAAATTTTGTGAATTCGCGAACTTTATTGTTGACACGTAGTTGCATGCTTTACAGGTAAGTAGGTACAGCTTTGGACGGGCATTGCAATCGGCCAGAGTGGGTGGTTCATTTAAACGTATTGTCTTGAACATTTACTTTCTTGAACATTACTTAACTTGAAGTTTTAAGTTCCTGTTGGTTTTTAATTTTATTTTCCGCTGCAACACAAACTGTCCTTTGAACAAATTAAAACCTTATCGCTAATCATGTTGATAGTGATACTTTTATTATTTTAAATGGTTGGTTCAACGTGATTAGTGGCTAGATCCTGGTCGGTCACACGCCTCGTGGTAAAACCCCGCATGTGGAATTTGAGGGTGTGACACGTTAGCTAAGGTTTTGGCATTTTCCTGTCACCTACGTGGGCTTGTCCCCAGTTTGGACTAGACCCTAGTATCTTTTGGGCTTGTCCTCAATTTATTTGGGCTTGACCCCAGTTTGTTTGGCTTAGTCCCAAGTTGATGTCATAAGGTTCTGGAACTTTGGAGATTCACAAGTTAATCCAAAAAGGATCCTAGATCCTTAAAGATTATTTGACGGAGACTAATTTGTTTGTACAAAGGTAGTTCCTTATGATACAAAATCCTAACTTGGGTTTTCTGGTATGTTTTAATCTCATACTTGTTTATCTTATTGACTTCACCCTGAACCTTGCAATTAAGGGTATGTGACTTATCTACTTGTATTTGATCAAATTTTATCTCAGATTATTATATACAAGGGTTAGCAAATTTTGAACGACCTGAATTTTTTCTAAGTTTTAATCAAATAAAACTGAAAATTTTCACAAACAATCTATTTGAATGTGGAAATCCAAGCATATCAAGTAAACTTTACCAAACAAATGAACAACACTGGATATAGCCAAAAGATTAAAGTTATATTAAAACCCTACTAAGGTTACCAAAATGCTCAACCTGAGCTTCGCCAGCAATCCGAGCTCGGGTTGATACAAGGTGTTACCAATTATTTTAAGTGTAGGAAGATTAAGAGCGACGGGTTTAAAAGGCTTCATCCTCCACAAACAGAAGGATTTTCTGATCTTTAAAAAAAAGGGAGTTATCTCTAACCCTATATAATGTGATGATGGTTATAGTTTATCCCATCATCGACGTTAGAATTGCAACGGCTAGTTATCGATTGCAACGGCTAGTCCGTATCTAACGGAAACATGACAGACTCGATTCACATCTTATCTGTCATGTTTGGGGGCAATTGTTAGTGGTTAATTTTTTAAAATATGGATCATGTATCCTGAGATCGGGCCTGTATCACTTATCCTTAGTGAATGGTGCAGGGAGTCTGAGGATCAAGGATCGTTAACATTACTTATGATTTCTAACAATTGTTCTCCATGTTTTCTAATATCACGTGCATGTATAAATGGAATGGACTGAGTCTTAGCTGGATTCTCGGGGAAGATTGTTGAGATGCTGCACGTGATGAACTCCACTAACATTCATGAGCTTAGACGTGGTCTACCATGAAAATCGGACTTGGTTGTTAGTTTATTTCAAAAGGGGTTAATCAGTGTTTTAGATATACGTTCACATTCATGAACACACACAGATACACATCACAAACCATAGCTCTCACAACACATTTAGCAAACAATCATTGTAACACACTTGATCGACATCCAAAGTTATAATTTTTATTGTGCAATATAGTTGATAGTGACAGTTTTCACTATCCGGGGTTTTTTATGCCAGGGATCTTCTAAAGGTCAAGGGATTTTTCCTCGTATAAATCATCGTGTTCATTGCCATTTACATTTCATTTTTGATCATTCAATCATTTGACATACAAGCACACTACCTCACAAAATCACATTTGGTTACATTATACTTAAACCGATTTTTGACCTAAACAGATGCGATGGCCATTTGTAAATGGTTTGGGTATCCTGATTTTTTCATTACAATCATGTGTAACCCTAAATGGCCAGAGATTAAAAGGTTTCTTAAGGACAAGAACATTAATCCGGAGGATATACCAGACATTTTATGCTGACTGTTCAAAATTAAGCTTGACTCAATCATGAAAGACTTGCGAGAGAAATTGTTATTCGACAAGGCTTCGGTAGGTAATCATCCATGTCATTCAAATACTTTATTATAATTTTTTGGTCTGTTACGTTCATACACATAAGTTCAAATATAAATATTTTAATTATCCTATTGCAGTTGTTTGTACAATAGAGTTTCAAAAAAGAGGTCTATCGCACGCTCATATTTGTTTGTTCTTAAATGACGAAAGTAAGCTTCTTTCTGTTGAGCATGTTGATAAGTTTATTTCTACTAAGATACATAACAAAAATTTAGATCCAAGTCTATATACTCTTGTCAGTGACTATATGATTCACGGACCTTGTGGTATTGCAAAACCAAGTTGTCCATGTATTGTTGAAGGTAAGTGTTCGAATAAATTTCCTATGAAATTCTGTGATCAGACTACTATGGATTCGAAAGGTAATCCAGTGTATATTGGTGTTCAGCTTGATAACAGAAGTGTAGTTCCATATAACAAAACCCTACTGAGACGTTATCAGGCACACATTAATGTCGAATGGTGTTACCAGGCTGCTTCAATTAAGTTTTTGTTTAAATACATTAACAAAGGACCTGATAGGGCAGAAGTTGTTGTTGTAGATAATGCTGATGAAGGTCAACATGAAGATGGAAAAGATGAAATAAAAATTCATTAAGATTGGAGATATCTTTCGGCGTGTGAAGCTTCATGGCGCATCTATGCATATGATGTTCATTATCGGTATACTCTGTAATTAGGCTTCCGTTTCATCTACCAGATCAACAAAATGTTGTATACGGTCCTGATGATGAACTTGATAATATTCTTCAAAAACCATCTGTTTCTTCTACAATTTTTTGGCATGGATGGAAAAAACAAAAAGATGAATTAGCGCGTACCCTTACTTATGTTGAATTCCTAAGTAAATTTGTTTGGAAGTAGAAGGAAAGGATATGGGAGAAACGCATAATTGGCAAAACCCTTGGTCGTATTCATTGTGTTAATCCTTCTATGGGCGAGGCTTATTTTTTAAGGATCCTTCTTAATAAGGTAGCAGGTCCTAAGTCTTTTGAAAATATATGTACTGTGAATGGACAAGTGTTCCCAACATTTAGAGATGCATGCTACGCTAGAGGCCTTCTAGATGTTGACAAGGAGTATATAGAAGCTATTAAAGAGGCGTACTACACAGGTTCACGATACTATCTTAGGAATCTATTTGCTACAATGTTGTCGTCTAATACAATATCTAGGCCTGAACATGTTTGGAAAAACACATGAGAGTCCCTTGCTGATGGCATTTTATACAAGCGTCAAAAGCTTTTAGGGATTAAAGGTACGCCAATTCATATTTAATATTTTGATGCTTATGTCTCATCTAATAGTATTTATTAATTTCATTTTTTATGTATACTAAATTACATAATTTGTTGTTTTTTAATAGGTTTGTCTCTTCCAGAGGAACAAATAAAGAACTTAATGTTGCTTGAAATTGAGCGTTATTTACTACGTAATAACTCAAGTCTATCTCGATTTACGTCTATGCCTTACCCCAACAGTGAATCAATATATTTAGCAGGCAATCGTTTAATTGCTGATGAGCTTTCATGCAATGTAAGTGCTACTGGCGCTGAATTTAATAACCATTTAAGTAGTCTAACCGATGAGCAGCGTTTAGTGTTCGATGAGATAATTCAAGCAGTTAACTCTAGTAAGGGTGGTTTGTTCTTCGTTTATGGTTATGGAGGTACTGGTAAAACGTTTTTGTGGAAGACATTATCTGCATGCATCAGATGTAAAGGAGATATTGTATTAAACATTGCATCAAGTGGAGAACTTCTCTTTTGTTAACTGGTGGATGGACTGCACATTCAAGGTTTCATATTCCTTTAAATTTAACAGAAAACTCAATGTGTCATATTAAACCAGATGATGAAGTTGTTGATTTATTGCACAAAACGAAGTTGATAATTTGGGATGAAGCACGATGATTCACAAACATGCGTTTGAAGCACTTGACCGAACATTGAAAGTTATCTTCAAATCTGATGATTCAGTAGATTTGGAGATGAGTTTTGGTGGTAAAGTTATGGTGTTGGGTGGTGATTTTAGACAAATACTTCCGGTTGTACCAAATAGTAGTAGACGAGAAATCGTTAATGCTTCAATCACTTCGTCCTATATTTGGAGTACTTGCAAGGTCCTTACCTTAACGAAAAACATGAGGTTAACTGTAGGAACCAACACATCAGAAATGGAAGAGACTAAAGCTTTTGCAAACTGGTTGCTTGAGTTGGGCGTGCACATTCAAGGTTTCATATTCCTTTAAATTTAACAGAAAACACAATGTGTCATATTAAACCAGATGATGAAGTTGTTGATTTATTACGAAAAACGAAGTTGATAATTTGGGATGAAGCACCGATGATTCACAAAAATGCGTTTGAAGCACTTGACCAAACAATGAAAGTTATCTTCAAATATGATGATTCAGTAGATTCGAAGATGAGTTTTGGTGGTTAAGTTATGGTGTTGGGTGGTGATTTTAGACAAATACTTCTGGTTGTCCAAATAGTAGTAGACGAGAAATCGTTAATGCTTCAATCACTTTGTCCTATATTTGGAGTACTTGCAAGGTCCTTACTTTAACGAAAAACATGAGGTTAATTGTAAGAACCAACACATCTGAAATAGAAGAGACTAAAGCTTTTGAAACTAGTTGCTTGAGTTGGGCGAGGGAAATATTGGTGACAGTGATTATTGTGAGGTTGTTTTAGATATTCCTGGATCTTTTAATTAAGTGCTTTGTGGATCCTAGCCAGATTTGATTGACTTTGTATACCCTTCACTTCTTCAACTATATAAAAATAAAGATTATTTTGCTGAAAGAGCTATACTTGCACCAACAATGAAGTTGTACAAGAAATAAATGAAAGATTGCTTGCTTTGTTTCCTGGTGAAGAAGTCGAGTATTTGAGTTCTAATAGTATTTGTCAAACTGAGCAAGCAAAGAATCCATCACACGGTAAACTATATTCTCCCAATGTTCTTAATGGTCTTAAAATATCCGGTTTGCCTAATCATCAATTAGTTCTTAAAGTCAGTGTACCTGTAATGTTGCTTTGTAATATTGATCAACAAAATGGTTTATGCAATGATACGAGATTACGTATTACTAAACTTTACAAACCTGTTATAGAAGCTGAGATTATATCTGGAGGAAACATAGGGACAAAAACGTATATTCCATGAATCAGTTTGACACCATCAGATAAAAGAATTCGTATCAAGTTTCAACGACGACAATTCCCCTTATTTGTATGTTTCGTAATGACTATAAACAACAGTCAAGGACAGTTTCTATCAAGGATTGGATTGTATCTGAAATATCCAGTTTTCTCAAATGGTCAACTTTATGTTGCATTATCAAGAGTCAAAAGCAGAGCTGGTGTGAAGTTGCTTATACTAGATAAAGATGGGGATATAACAAATAAAACAACTAATGTGTCTACAAGGAAGTTTTTTTTCTGGGATTTGAATAATTTTGTTTTTTTGTCTTCCAATGTATGTGTTTTTACATAATATTAAATTTGAACATAGGTTTTTGTTGAAACCGCGTTTAACACGGACATTAGCCTGTGCTATATAAAGCAAATATAATGTACATAAACGTAATTTTACGATGCAAACAAGTTTTGAAACAACATATACAATAGAGTGCAACACATTTGAGAAGGGTAAAATGGTAAATAGTTTAATATTTTAAGACACTTCAGGGGTATAATGGTAAATTTATCAATTGACTTTTAACATCAGTAACCCTTTGGCATCCCTAAAGCCCTTTCGTTTCTCTTCCATATCTCTTTCTGTCTAAAACCCTTCCTATCTCTCTCTATCTAAAACCCTTGTTTTCTCTCCATTTCTCATGCACAACCTTCACCCAATCGATTGTTTCCTTCAGAGAAGAAATAATTTATTCACTCGGCATCATAGTTGTCGTACCAATTGTCATAGGGTTTGAGCATCGCGGCTGGGCACCCGATGGTTGTGGTTGTGGTTGAGATCTGATTGGAATGGAAGTCCAGTTCTTATTAGTGGCAGCGCCAGAATCGGAGCAACGTCATTTGGATCACTTTCCGGTGGATAATGGGTTTGACTTGGTGATTGATTCAAACTCATTACTTTTTGATGAAATTGGTTAAAGAATGGTTAACTTTTGAATGAATTTGTTCTAATAGGTTGATCTGAATGTGTAGATTTTGATTTCTGTATACGCTACAGATCTGAGATAACAACAGATCAAATGAAACAAGGTGAAGAAACAGAGAAGATAAGATTTAAAAAATAACATGGAGTAGTGAAGCGATGGTGGCAAGTTTACCGAAAAAACAAAGCTTAGTCACCCGAAAAGGTCACCGGAGATGATGGACTTTTGATACCATGAAGAAACTCATGATAATTACGTAAGAAACTCATAATCTCATCAATGGTAAACTATGTGGATAGTGTGTGTTCTACGGTGTCTATTAGTTTGGGGTTGTGTTTTGCTCATGTGGGTATTGCTTCACACTTTTGAGATTAGTTCTTGTAGGTGATGAAGGAGATACATTACTTCAAATACTGAGAGAGTTCTCAACAGATCCAAGTACTAAGCTAGTATGTCATGATGAGATTTTGGAGGATGCCATGAAACGAGATTGTGTTTCCCAGCTTTAATTTTCTTAGGATCTATTTAATTTGACACATTGGCATTGCAAAGGAATGGAATAAACATTGTAACGGAATGAGCATGTAATAAACAAGTGATTCCTTTTTTTATTATCATGTTTGATTTACGATAAGCATGGAATAACCATTCAAATATATTGATTGCATGTTTAATAAAATATAGTGAAAGTTAATTTGGCTCGGTTGTTTTGTACATTTGCAAAAATAGCTATTGGGGAGAAATTTTTTCCTGTTGCTCACCATAGCCACACTAAAGCTCATGGGGTAATTGTTCTTGCAATTGAACAACTTGGCTCGATTTTATGGCTAAATATTAGTAAGTTAAGGACATTCGTGCTTTTGGGGCTGGTTCTCTAAAACAGGTTTGTTTCTTAATTCTCTCTCTATCTCTCTCTCATACACACAAATACTCTTTTATGACACGATAGTTACTTCTTTGTCACAATAATGTTTCAGGCAAAATGGAAGACTCATTACCGGAGATGTTTCGTAACGACTATATTGAAATGCCCCCTACATTCTTGTTTGTGTACTTTCTCTTAGACACCATCAACCATGTTCAAAAGACCAACATTTGGTACTTTCATTAGATGGTTTGTATCAATATTTTAGCAATCAGGAAGTCGTTTCACATGTTGATACTTTCATGGACAAGTTTCCGGATGGTAATCCTGCTCAACACCTGATAGAAGAGCTTCTAATACGCGCAGCCAAGAAAGCTGGTAATCTCCTCTATTTTGATCTTTTTTTGTTTTTCGATTAATCATCATGAACCTGGCAAATGTTTTAGTGCAGGTCATTAGCGTATATCAGAGTGGCTAACTTTTAGCACGGTCAAACAGGCCAGGCTAAGACTTCTGGTTCAAATTCTTTTTTCTTTAGTTTTATAACGATTTAATGTATTCACTATGCTTACAGAAACTATAAAGTTAAAATAATAAATATTGAGTTTCTTAATAAATATTGAGTTATCGGTGAGCAATAACTAAATCGTTAACCTAACCAAACTAAAAACAGACGAAACCGAACCGAAATCAACCGAAAATTGAATTATCTGAAAACTGAAAATCGATTTAACCAAAAGTCGGTTATCATTTTTTATGTACTCTTGTTTAACCAAATTAGCTTAACCAAACCGAATCATTTTTATTTTCATATATTTCTAGCCTATATACCTCCAGTTCATATATTTCATATTTATGTCTCCATTTAATATATTTATACTTTCATTCCATGTATTTATAACTCAATTTCATATATTTCTAAGCAAAAGTTTTAGCCTAGGTTTGGTTTTTGCTATTAACTAAAATTAAATGAACAAAAAAAACCGTCAATCTAACCGAATAAACCAAAGTGATTAGCTGAAAACCGATTGGTTAATAAAATAGACTAACCGATGACTTTCGTTTCGGCTTCAGTTGAGGATAATAACCGAACCGACCGAACCTTACACAACACAATATAATAGATTACCTGATTACTTCGTTTTTTATGTCTATCAATCATAATGATGCTATAATAAATGTTATATGAATTAGAAAACTACAAAAAACGAGTATTGCAATGTATCACTCCCGCCGCATCACGTGAGCATCCTACTAGTAGCAATTAAATATCAGTAACCTATTTAATAAATTGTCACCACTTAATTGTTAGCTTTTGATTGTAGTGTAAGGAATCCAAGATTGTTTCTCACGTTTGTTAGCTTTTGATTGTAGTGTATGGACATCCAAGATTGTTTCTCACGTTCTTTTAGGATAACAACATTTTTTACAAGATCCATCCTCCATTTCTATACCATAGTCATTTCAATAAATTTTAGGCTTAGTAAATCTAGTACCTTCAAATCTTATTTAGTCATCTCAATGAATTTTACGCATAATAAATTCAATATCTTGAAATCTTACTTCGAGATGCATCTTTAGTTTAAAGAGTATTAATTCACCTTTTCTTAGTTTAAAATTTTGAACACCTTAGAAATCTCTTTCGGATATTACTAGGATTCCGAACGAACTCGAATAAGACCTAGACCTTGTTCGTGTTTGTTTGTTAAGAAATATGTATGTTCACGAACTGTTCATGAACATTTACCTCGAAATTTTGTATGTGTTCGTTTGTTATGGAATTAACTTGTTCGTGTCCGTTTGTGTTTGTTTATTAATTTTGGCAGCGAAAAAAACGAACGTTGATAAACAGAAATGAGTACAAACTAATGTTCATGAAAAGAATGGAAACAAACAAACAAATACAAACAAGTGTTCATGAACAGAATATACAATACACTAACACTTATCAAATATTTTATTTGTCAGAATTTTGAAGTATTTAAATAAAATATAAAAACTAAAACACTAATGAACTATCGAACACAACACTTTACCGAATGTTCACGAACATAAATGAACAAATGAGGCCTCTGTTCATGTTTGTTCATTAAACTAAACGAACAAAATTCTTGTTCATGTCCGTTTGTTTAATAAACTAAAGAACACAAACGAACTTCCCGCCAAACGGTTCATGAAGGTTCGTCGAACGTTTGATTCGTTTACAACCCCACCTTCCTGCAAGAATGCCCTTAAGATATAGGTGAATAACAAAATAATTCAAAACTTCCTAGATGTGTACAAATCTTATTTCATAATTCAAAACTTCCTAGATGTGTACAAATCTTATTTTCCATATTATCTATTTGGTATGTTTTTATGTTTTACTACTTACTAGAATTGATTCCCGGCGTTGCGAGGTCGGTTTTTTAACGTGATATGGGTGTACTGAATATATATATATAGGGATAGTATTTAGAGAAACACATATAAGTGTGAAAACGGTGAGAACGCCCCTCATCCGTTGGATTAAAACAATCTATGGATTAGATTGGCACGGTGGCGTTTTCGTAAATAACATCAACTTTTGAATGTGGACGCGTTTCATTGAAGGCAAAAAGGTAAATGTGCATCTACAAACCCATCAAAACGGGACCAAAACATACATACTTCCTAGAGAACCTCCCCAATTCCAACGAAAACGCGAAAACCCTAGAAAACGCGAAACCACAATATCATGGCGTCTAAAAATCAAACAAGATCTAGAGGCAAAAAACAGGGTGAGTTAACTTCGATTTACATTATGCTAGTTTTATAATGTTTTTGGCGTTTTAAATTTATCAATAATTACAGTTTCTATGGTTGGGGAATCCAGAGAGCCACCTGCTCCAAAGCACCAAAGATCCACCGAGCAACGAAAGAAGACAACAACAAAACAAGATACAGATGGTTACTTTTTATGATGTTTGTTTGTAAAACTCCATATATCATGTAATATACTTTGATAGTTTATTACTAAACGCCAATACATGTATCATTGGTATAATATTGTTTGACTGCATGAGAACACCATTTTACATACATCAAACACCATGTATCATCTGAGATTGTCTTATTGAACAACATATATCATTTAAATAGTACTAAAACGCCATGGAAATTAAACTTGATTTATAGGCAAAGATGGGATTAGAATAACAATAAACGTGCACACTGGCAAAGCCCAAAACGCTAATAAGAGGAAGGCTTTAACTCAGGTTGTTGAGGTTCAAGAAGAACTATT
This sequence comes from Scalesia atractyloides, assembly GCA_947069175.1. Classification (NCBI taxonomy): domain Eukaryota; kingdom Viridiplantae; phylum Streptophyta; class Magnoliopsida; order Asterales; family Asteraceae; genus Scalesia; species Scalesia atractyloides. The sequence goes on along the minus strand of CAMTDV010000020.1, from coordinate 66,046,780 downwards.
TTTTTAGTTTAGTGGGGCTAGAGTTTAGTTAAGAGTAAAACCTACAAACTTGACTGCTTGGTTTATAAATCTGAATCAAAATCAAAGACAGATAGGACACGACATGGGGTTTGGTGCTGCCCTGAAGATGAAAATAGACAGCATACTCACAATGCTTGGCTACGGTTGGTTGAAAATTATAATGAAGGAACAAACAATCTAAATGTTGGCAACTATACAATATATATCAATGAAGAATTGATAAACTCTTTAATGGGTATACCGGATGGAGATGTAGCCGTGAAAGGGAAAAAAGGTCAACAACTAAAGACGAAGTAGTGGATGAGTGGAGAGCACAATTCAAAAGGACTAACTGGATTAACAGACCAAGTAATATCTTGCCTGAGATGAATAGCTTCGGGAGAAACTTCTGCCTAAATTTCCTTGTAGCATTCTTCACTATAATTGGGCATGCAAGTGATAATGCAGACGTCAACCAACTATTCTTGCACAACATTAAACGAAACGTTCAAATAAACCAACTGAACTGATGTGGTTATCTTATCCAATGCTTGCAATACGCCAAAACCGCATGGTTTCCAAAAAAGCATTTCACAGGGCCCTTGATTGTACTTGCCGTAGGAAAACAATTTCCATATGTAATAGTTTGCACAAAATAACAAGTTTAAAAATTAAGAATGCTTGTGTTACATTTTGCCTTGGTGAATGATGAATGCAATAGAAAAAAGTTGCAATGACAACAAGGATACCCGATTGAGTGGGTTACAACAAGAACTCTTGAGATGTTTGAGAGTGTACTATTTAAAAGGTCTGAGGGTGGAGAGCCAAAACACCATGATGGCAAAGAACTTAAAAAGAAAACTGTTAAGAAGGCTAAGAAAACACAGTTACAAATAGTTGTTCAAGAATAAGCCACACCCAAGACAGCAAACAAAATGCAGGGGGTTGATGAAGAAGATGCTGATGGTGATGATGTTGACAATGAAGCTGAAGTTGATGTTGACAATGCTGATGAGCATGTTGATAATGATCATGATGAGGTTGAATAATGATGATGGTTTTTGATCATTATGGTTATGCTGAACTCGACCATGAAGTTCAAAACGCTATGGAAATCAATGATGTGAATGAAGAGGTTTCTATCGAAAGATTGTGGATGACGATATAGAAAGCTAGAACATGATGTTTGAAGTTTCTGCATCAGAGAACCATGCTCTAGTCACAATACTAACACATTATGAAAACCAGGTGCTTAGGAGGTATGTTGTTTGAATATTAAGTTTAACAAAAAACACAAAACAAATCAGTCAAAGATTGAACATCCAAATAGCCTCTTGGTACACATAAAATACTCACAATGTCTGACATTGTTAAAGAACATGTCAACATTTGTTGACAAAAACACCAAGAAAGTGGCAGATGAGAGAGAAGAAGGTGAAAATGAAGATGAGGTTAAAAGGGAAGCTGGAGGTGAAATGAAGTGGAAGGAGAAGGGGAAGGGGAGACGGCTGGAGGACAAAACGCCAAGGAAGTGCCAAAATTTGTTGATGAAAACGCCAAGAAAGTGGCTGACGAGAAAGGAGAATGTGAAAATGATGATGCTCAAAATGGAGATGAAAGGGAGTCTGAGGGTGGTGATGAGAATGTTATGTTGTCAGATGAAGATATAAACGAAAATGATATTAAAAGCTGGGATTGTGATTTTAAAACACTTGAATATCACATTTTCAGATATAATGGGGAAAATATAAGTAAAAGGAATTTTGCTGATGTAACATTTGTAGTATTTCAACCGTTGAACACTTTGATCGTTCTATGTTTAATAAAATTGTTTATTTTATTTACAAAATATGTAATCTTACAATCTAACAAAATGATATTCACGACATTTCCGGAACAATATCCAAGTTACATATGCCTTAATACCCTTCATATAGCTTAAATAACAAGATAGAAGGGTTAAAAATGGCAAAAATGCGATAATTACAAGTTCGGGGGCCAAACAATGTAACAATCCACAAAAATACCCTTAATAGACTCACAATTAAAGACCAAACCATTTAGGATCAAGACTCGAGCATACACGATAAGAACCAGCATGAAAATCGAGAAAAACGCGCGATTGGACGAAAAAGGCAGCCAAGGACACATGTCACGATGTCGTGCCACGTGTCAGACCTATGCTGGACGCGTGGCAGCCTAGGCCAGGCTGACTGCCCTGGCGCCACACGAGAGAGACACTGGTTTCTCCCGCGACCCATGGGAGATGCCAGTTTGGGCTATATAAAGGCTGGTCTCGGACAGTTTCATTTGCGCCTGTTCGATCAGAAATCAACAACTCTTTCTTTCGTTTTGCCGTTCTATTACCCAAACCCCTAAACCTCGAAACTCTGCTCCGTAAAAGCCGTGCTAACCCTAATCACTGGTATGATACCCTGTCCAATCGATCTATAAACAATTCAATGAATGTTTAAGTGCTGCCTGAATAAGGTTATAGGTTTTAATCTCGTGATTACCGTTAAAGTTGAAATGGGTTAATATACTAATACATGTGCATTGTGTGCTTATTAGGAAACACTTGAAACAATTAAGCAGGTTATCCACAATCCAAGTGAGTACATTGTTCCCCTCTTAACGCTTTTCAAATGTTTGGGGGATTCATATGTGCTAAATTAATTTCCACATCTACAACACTTAATTACATATGGTTTATATACACAACATGCTTATATCGTACGAAACTTGATGGTGCGTTGAACATGAGAATGATACATTCATTAACTTTGATCACGTCGATTGGTAGTATGTTATGGTACCATAGGATTGACAACCCCACTCCCGCTTCCTAGGTTTGTTTGGAAGTTTCCTCTGGGAATGACAGAAATTGTGTAACACCTTTGACAAACCATATAAGGGTTTGTCCAACAGTCAACAAAGGCTTGAATGTATTCGCCGACAAACCACACTTGTTTTATACAAAAAGGCAAATTGTTTAATAAACAAAACAAGACGTTTTGTTTATACAAGATAAGTCATTTGCTTGATTTATACAAGACAAGTCATTTGGTTGGTTTATACCATACAAGACATTTATTCGGTTATTACAAAGACACAAGTAATATTCTAAGCTAACCATACACTAGTATTTTTTTAAATCGAATGATTTCTCATACGGTTTTACAACGAAAACACTTTTTGTCAAAGATTCATGGCTACAAAGATTCATTTAAAATTATCAACTCTTGAAGTTGGTTAACATATATTTCAAAATCTCAAAAGCCATGAGTCGTGACCACAAAACCTATGTTACTCGCCAGCATTCAATGTTGACTTTATTTTCACATATGTTTCAGGTACTAATGCATGATCAAGTATGCTACATATATGATGGACTCTGGCATTAGCTTGCTTAAAAATAAGAGTTGTTGTATTTTGCTTCGAGTTCTCTAAGACAATGTAAATTATTAATTCAATAAAACAAAACTTTAAATGCCATGTGTTTGAAACAATTTAATAACATGACCCCCCCCCGACGTTTCCGCTGCGGGTTGTTTTTTCTACGCGGTCGGGGTGTTACAGCTGAGGTTTTGGAACTGCCAGGACAAGACCTAGAACAAATGATTGAACTAAAAGAAGGTTTAGATTGTCCAAAGATGGTGGAAGAAATGCTTAAAGCTTTAAAAAACCCACCTGCACCCTACTGAGGAGACCCCAAAAATGCCTGTATTTGATGCAACGTCAAAAATCACCCTAACAGAACACACAATACACAACTAAGGCAGTCAATGAGAAAACGCCAAACGTATATGTGACAGAGACATAGTCCAGTGATGCCTTCATTTCTCAACTAGAAAAATGTAATATTCGTCGTAAAACGGGTTCCAAAAACCCGCTTCGTTTAAAATTCAAGAATCTATTAAATGTTTTGCTTCGCATTATATTGTGTTAGTTAATTTTTATGGTTGATAAATAAACTAGGTAGGTGATATATTAAATAAAATAAATAAATAAATAAAACCAATAAATAAAGTCAAAATAAATAATAATAATAATAATAATAATAATAATAATAATATAATAATAATAATATAATAAATAACAAAAAAATAAAGGGGGTGTGGACTACGGGTTTCGAACCCGGGTCCTTACTCACACCAAACACACTCTACACCACTACACTACACACACAACTTAATTCAAATCTAAAACAATTAAATTTTATACACAAACTGACACCGAGTCTGAAATTCAAAACACAGAACCTGTAACCGCCCCTGTTTCAAAAATCTCTCATAACCGTTTATGATGCCGCGATTTAACAATCATAACCAACAATCATCATCAATAAATCAGGCCGTTTTGCATAATTTCCGTTTTCAACCGAAATCTATCATGGATCTTAAAAGTTTGAAATTGAAACTGAAATCTTGTGTTTGACCACTCTCACTATAAATATCAGTAATCCACACCTTTATACCTCGCTCATTTTCCTTTGAAATTCTACTTTTAACTCGCTGGTCAAACCTCTCACCGCCGGAATCAGCTGCAACTCGCCGGAGTTGATCACCGGAAAACCGGGGTTCTGTTTTCTAGTTGGTATGAATCCCAAAACTCTTCTATATTTCTTGTTTAATTCGTTTTGATTACATTAGTTAAACCAGAAAGTTAAAACTTATAACAGTCGAGTTCCGGGTTGAAATTCATGAAGAAGATGAGTTTCAGCAGGTGATTAAAAGTAATAAGAATCGGGTTTTTAACCGGGTTAGACACACAGTCCAGTGGTGGACTGTGTGCAAACATATATTCACATCCCGAGTTCGAGTCCTGGTCAGTCCGTGTTGTTGAAATAAAAACCGGTTTCTTTTTAATTCAAATACGCTAACACTCAGATAGTTGTTAAGTATATTAAAAATTCTGTTTCAATTGGGTTAGACACCCAGCCCAGTTGGTTGGGCTGGGTGCAAAACAACATAGAGATCGCGGGTTCGAGTCAGATCCTTCACACTGGTTCGCTCATTTAAATCCTTTTTAAATTAAATAATTTCTGATATATTCTAACAAGTATATAAGAATAATTAAAAATGATTCCTTATGGTTAGACACGTAGCTCAGTTGGAAGAGCTGCGTGCACGTGAACGGGAGGTCACAAGTTCGAGTCTCACCACAAGCGGTCAAACATGTCAACGAACCGGTCAGACCTGCTGTCAGGTCTGACAAGGTTTTTTTTTTTTAAAATTATTTATTTTATTTAATATTTTTGTATTTATTTTTTTAGTTATAAATCAATTAAAAACACTTAAGAACAAGATTATTTAGGTTTAAAAATCTCAATAAATACCACAAAAATAACCTAAAATCTAACAAAAAATATTAAATCAAAATATTAATTTTTATCGAATTATTGCGTTATTATCTAGGTTAGTCTTCTTCGTCGGTTATATCCTCAATTCGTGCGCACTCTTCATCAATCAAGAAAAACCACCCACTGTGCGTGAATCTTACAAATTCCCTTTTTATTCATGTTTTGGGGTGTATCATGTGTCATTTATACATTTCGTTTATTCAAACCCTTGTGCTATTACCATTATATGAACTATCGTGTGATGTAAATGTTGTTTGTTGTATTGCGAGTTTATATTCTTGTCAAGTTGCGGCAAATCATTCATTAGGCCTATCAGTTCCTCATTGGAGACGATTTGAGCATCAGGTGCCTCATTAGATCGGCTCCGTTTGATTGAGCCTTGATCTCATTGTTCATCATTTGGTATGTGTGTGTGTGCATTAATTGATATTATGTGTTTTGTGGTTTAATTTACAATACGTATGCTCATATTTGGTTATGCACCTTTTTATTCAAATAACCAATATAACTAATTCTTTCAAATATTTAAACAAGATTCACTCTCCAACTTTTGTTGAACCAAAACCCTATTTTTACACATGATACAGGTGGACAGGTTGAAGCAAGGAACACATAGGAAATTGCCTTAGAAGAAAAATAAAGAAGTCATGAATAAATGTATTTGAACATGTTGTGTTTGTTTGTTTATTGTAATTTCTTCTTTAAATAGAAATAATAAATATGAAACTTCATAGTAAATGTCATGAGCTTTGATAAAAAAACCCAATCATGCCCCGACTACCATTTTCGTTGGGGTCAGGGTGTGACAAAAAAACTGAAGAGGAGATGGTGAACAAAAGTGTTAACCAGCAGGGTGCAGTGGTTGATGAAACGCGATGTCAGCAACCACCATCTAGAGGTAGAAAGAACCTCATGCAAAATTTTGAAGAAGAAAAGACACCCCAACAACCCCAAAATAAAAATGCCACTGCACATCACCAACCAAAATGCCAAACAAGGCAGATGTGCAGGAGAAGGGTGGTGATGACAAAATGCCAAACATCACAAAGTTGATGCAAGATAACACCATTTTAAACCCAAAAAAGCTGCCCGGTGATGAAGAAGATGATGAAGAAGATGAAAATAAAAAGGAAAAGACTGTGGAAAAAGGAAAAGAGAGAGTCAAAGAAGAGTAGGGCATGTTTGTCACCTTATGTCAGGAGGCAAGTGGTTATACATGCAGCAAGGGCGACACAATAAAACCCATTTTCACTGGATGTGGTGACTATATGTATGTACATTTCTTTCTCATAAAAACACCAAACTTTGCATTTGTTACGTTAAAAATATATGTGCATATGCATGTAAACACCCAAAACGTCATGTTTTGATATTAAAATGAGTTTGCATAACTAAAATGCCATATGTTGTTTATTTTTTTTTCAGGAGTACCGTGTTCAAGATTGAAAGAGTGTCAGAACTGTAAAGGTTGCTTTTGAGAGTATGAGACCAGGATTCTATGTGCACATTAACATTATTCAAAGTTGGGGGCATATCCTGAACTACGAAGAAAGATACAAGGCTCCATAATCCCCCTCAAGATTATTTTGCACACAAATAATGTTGGTAACTCTTTTGCTATATGTAATTTATGCAATTATATTATGACTTTGTTTTGTTGTTAAAAATGCAGTTCCTCAAAATTACAGAATACGCCGGTGTATATAAACACAACAAGTTATCGATACAAAGAATTCAACAATAACATGGAATTTGTTTTGAAACAAGCCCGTTTCAAAGAAGACCGGAAAGATAGAAAGATAAATGAATATGATCTGGTCTTCGTGCCAATAATATGGCAACCCATTTCTATGTTGTCTGCTTCAATCTAAAACACAACAGAGTTGATGTATTGGATAACAACGCTGGAGGTTATACACTTAGCATCAAGAAAAAGTATGATGGATGGGTGGGAAAGTTGGTAAGTATCTTAAAAACTTTGTATGTAGAAACTATGTTGACAAAACGCCATACTAATATATGCAAAAATGTGAAACTGCAGCAAGATGCTTTTGAAAACTACTTGCTTATTCAAAAACACCCAATGGATAAGACCATGAAAACGCGCCTATTGTCAGACAAAAGATGGATTGGAGGACAAAGTTCTAACGGGATCGACTACGGGATTTTTTGCTATGAGGCATATGGAAACGTATATGGGGCAGTTGGCTGGTTGGGAATGTGGTCTGGCAAAAGAAAATGCCCCAAATGGCCTACAACAAAAACAACTAAATGACCTTAGGATTAAATACATTGTAAAAATCCTGCTGCATAGCCAAAATGAAAACAGAAGAAAACATGAATAGGACAAAGGATGGAGGATTAGGTAGATTAACTTAAACGCTATGTATTGCTTAAATTTTATAATTTTCATGTTGACTAATGTATTTGATTTAGACTATTACATCTACTTCTTTCTTAATAAAACGCCATAATGAAAATGCCATTGGTTGAATAATAAACAATAAGAAGAACTGATGTTACTGTCTTCTTAAAACATGTTAATGAAAACGCCATAAGTTGAATACTTAACAAATAGTAAGAACTGATGTTTATAAATTAACGCCAATATTCACAACTAAGCAAATATTGAATATAGGAAGAAGGACATTGAAAATAAACGACATTTTCAAAAAATTGCTTTGAAAAAACAACGCCATTAAAAGCAACAAAAACGCAATATCTGATGGAAATTTTGTTTGAAACGAAATTATAACGCCACTTATTGAGGGGAACGTGGACAATGACAATCGTGCCTCTGCATATCATTTAGCCCCCTCTACCACATGTTGGGCCAGGATCTGTTCTCACACTTCCAACCGTTTTCTCCTGATTCCGTTTATATATATATATATATATATATATATATATATATATATATATATATAAAAAAAGGGGAGGGTTATCTTGAGAACGCTAAATATTGCGAGAACCGTGAGAACGAATGAGAAAACCAATCAAAACCACTTTTTAATACAATCATCATTTTAATTAAAATACAACATCAAAAAAAAATTACAACATCAAATAATTCATTTCTCCTCTCAAAATCACTCTTATTAGATTTTTTACACATGTGTAAATATAACAAATTTACACATGTGTAAATGGTAAACTTACACATGTGTAAATTTTCTTTATTTCCGTATTCACGTAAATTTAAATGTGTAAATTAAATTTCTAGAACTGTATAAGTGTAAAAAGAAATTTTGAATTTACGTGAATTCGGAAAGAAAGAAAATTTACACATGTCTAAGTTTACCATTTACACATGTGTAAATTTGTTGTATTTACACATGTGTAAATTTTTTTATTAAGAGTGATTTTGAGAGGAAAGATGAATTATTTAAAGAGTAAATTGTTTCTTTAATGTTGTATTTTAACTATAGTGAAGTTTTCATTAAAAAATTGATTTTGATTGGTTTTTTCATTCGTTCTCACGGTTCTCGCAATATTTAGCGTTCTCAAGTCGTCCCCTAGGTTATATATGTATATATATTAATTGCTTAATGATCAAATGTAGACCAACGAAAAAGTTCATAAAAACAAGCATGAAAATGTATTATATTTGTTATTATTTATCAAACATGAAGCAACTCTAATTTATAAAGTCTAAAGAAAATGTACGTTAGAATGTAGGCCAATTAAAAACGTAAAGTAACTCTAATTGACTCGATTCTTTCGAATAAAATTTACGTCAAAATGTAAGCCAACTGAAAACTTCCACAAAATAAGCACAAAATGTATTATATTTGACATAACTCATTTTAGGTAAAAAAAAACTATATTGAAACGTAAAACGAAAATTTATAACCTGCGTAAAATAAGTACATAAAGCTCGAGGGGTATCAAAATGACATTTTACAAAGTTTTTAGAAATTTTGTGCGTTTAGATGTCAATATTAAAAGTTGAGGGGTGAAATTCAAAAAAGACAAAAAATCAAATTAAAATTGAGGGGTGAAATTGAAAAAAAAAACAAAAACAAAAAAAATCACATTATTGTAGCTAACAACTTGGTCTATTATGTATCAATATCTAATAATTACATAAATAAATAAATAATAAAGTTTAGTGTTTTTGTAAACTGTTGCATCATTTGAAAGATACATAAGCTTTAGCAAAGACCAGCATAGATGAAATCGTGCATAGACTAAATCGATTGGGATACGGATGGAGGGTGCGTCCTAATTTACCAGATTTTTCTGTGTAACACGCAAGCGTCACATCAGCTTTTTATAGTTCTCAGATTACATGGTATCGTCACAAATTTTCCCAAAACTTAAATGTTTTAATTTTAATTTAATATATAATGTTTTATTTGTAAAAAAGGATAACATCAATTTAATGAACCGTAAATACCTTAAAAATAAACATAAATAAAAATTACATTAAACTAAAAATTAGAAAAAGAGTTGCATTAATCTAAAAAACACACACACATAGTTGAAAAATAACAATAAAAACATCTAGGAAACAAAAAAATTACATTACTCTAAAAAACTTAAAACGATAAGTTCCATCCCAATGATTTGGCAATTCATGTTTCCTTTGGTGAACAAAGTTCAAAATGTCGTTGGTATACATCGAGTGGTCTTGTGTGATATACGCAATGTCTTTTTGTTGTTTTCGGATTAGGCTCTCTTGTTGCTTTTGCATCAAATTCTTTCGACTTTGGACATCGGTTTCCAAGAGACGATTATTTTTTTCTTAGTATTTCTTTATATGCTCCCTTCGGCTTTATTGAAGGTATTGAATTGCTTCATGCGTGAAAATATCTCTTCAGTGGATTCGGACGATTGTCCTGATTTTTTTCTTTTCCTAACCACTCTCTGGGTTTGGAAAACAAGTGAGGACTACATTTGGTGTCATTAGGAAATTGAGCGTCAAAAGAAAGATGTGGTGTAGTGGTCTTCCTTATTTGTTCTTGATCTTTTTGATTATTGTGAACTTCACCCATTGAAGGAATACTGGCCCAACATGGGCTATGTCGAACAACACGCCACGCTTTCATATGTGGAAAGCCACTCTTCTTGACGTTCGCCTGGTAGTCCTCCATTGCCTTCAAAAGTAAATGGTCGTCACCATCACCACTTTGTCTTGCAACGCGGGCTCTATTTAGATAGTAACCGTTTCATTTCTTCATAGTGTGATTTAAATACCTCCATTTCGAGTACGCTTGATCCAGACTTCGGTTATTGTGACCAAATTGTTGACCAAGGTGGTCAGTGATCTAAAAAAGTAGTTGCTAACAAAATAAAAAAATAATTTGCTAACAATATAAAAATAAATAACTTGCAAAAATATATAAAAATAAATAACTTACAAAAAATATAAAAAAATAACTTGCAAAAAATATAAAAATAAATAAGTTGTAAACAGTATAAAAAAATAACTTGCAAACAATATACCTTCTTTCAAAAACCGTCTTTTGATTGCTCATTCGAGTTGTGCCGCTCTTCCAAATAATATATCCACACCTTCACTAAACATGCCTCTTCGTAATCACTCCATCTTTGAGCCTTCGCTTTTCCTTTTCCATTCATTTTTGTAGGTGGTTCTTTGACCTCAATCTCTCTTTTCCCTCTTCTTCTTCATCCACTGTTTCTTCGGGCGGTAATCAAGGTAGTTTCCGATCATGTTTTGTGATTGTGCATCATAGGTGTGGAGTTGTGACATCGGCATGTTGGTGTACGACATTGTTTGAGGTTGATTGTAGAACGGCGTAGACTCGAATTTCGGGATGATATGTCAGGGTATCAAATGGTTATATGGTTGTTGTGATGACGAACCACGAGATGACGGGTTTTGACGAGGCTTACTGAATTTTGGGTTTGTTTTCTTTGATGAAGAATCACCTTGCCTTTCCATTGTTTTTGGATTGAATGTAGGAAATGCTAATTTTTGGAGAAGAGAGAGTAGTAGAATTGTGTGAATTACCACTAACAATGTTAGTGTTCTGTTAAGAGAGTGGGTTTTCAGCATAGACTGAAAGTCAAGTTGAAGATGTCGGACATTAAAATACCTTCTATCAATAAGATAGAAAATACGTGTTGCTTATATTTGTTTTTTTATTTAGTGGATTACAAAATATAGTAACATAAAATAGTAAGATTGTTAAATAGTTTTATGTGTATTAAAAATATATTATAAGATATAAAATACAACATCGTGTTTGTTTTGAAGATATTAAGGTGCCCCCCCCCCCCCCCCCCCTTTTGAAAAAAATGAGTGGGGAGTCTCATTGAATCAACACAACTCGTAATCTCCATTCCACTAAGTCTACGTAGGACAGGGCTTGACACGCAAGATTAAACACTAGCAAAGTTAGTGTTCTGTTAACAGAGTGGTGCCAGCACAGACTGAAAGTCAAGTTGAAGATGCCGGACGTCAAAGTGTTAGTTGGGGGTGGCAGCGGCCATAGTCGATAATTGAAGTTGATAAAATCCTATAACCAAATTTATTTTTATACAATAATAAAAATAGTATGTAAATCCAATATATATGTAGATGAATGTTACCTTTGTTTTATAAATAATTAACGTTCTATATTTTCTGAGTTATTTTACTTGTTTATTTACATTTAAACATGAAAAGACACACCAAGGCACAAGCATCTTATTCTTTATTCGAATCTTTCTTTTTGTTGAACAGAAAAAATATGTGAGGACCATATTGAGACTGTTTTTTGTGGAGGGAAATTAAAAGAAGAAAACGTTATGTGGAAAAAATCGTGAGTTGGAAAGCAAAATTGGATCTTTCATATCACGAAAAGGCATGCGTTCTTGCCACTTGACCGAGGAGTGTTCGTAGAGCCGTACTTACTAAAGCAAACAAAATCATCAATAAAAGATGAATACAACAACTTTTCTTTTTTGTCATTTTATAAAATTTTTTTATACATGTTATATGCATATATACTGATAAATGAGTAGTATAACATGTACTATAATATATATTCACCGGTTAACGAGTAAATTCTGTCACGAACTCAAAAATTTTATATGTCTGAATACGACATAAACTCGAAAATCATACGTAGAACTCGTGAACTTTGATATGACTCGCATACTCATGCATTGACATAGACACTTAAATACGACTCTCATATTCATGCATTAATATAGACACGGCTCATTTAAGCAAGTTTGTTAATTACTTTAAAGCTATAATTTATGTATAACATAATTTTACTTTAATATATAATATGTCGGTTTTTATCTTATATTTTTTACATTTTGACATAACATAACCAACTACTTTGAGTTTTGACATTAAATATTCCTTGAAAGTTTTGAAAAAATAACAGGTGGTGGAGATTCAAAAATAGGAAAGGAACCTATAGAAATGGGTTATATTGGCTGGCGATACACTCTCAACCGAGAACATGGTCGTATGTTTTCGGTGAAAGCAGAAGTATACGGAGTATGGAAAGTAATTTTCAAGGTGGAGAAGGAGCTATGCAATCTCAGTATTCAGGTTGGTGGTTTAATAAAAGGAGTTATAAAAGAGGGTGCATCCATTCGCTTTTGGATACACAAATAGATTGCTGATCAACCTAAACCGATTCTTTATTTTAGGATGGATGGGAGAGTGGAGGAGGCTACCTACAAGTGAATCGGAAAATACAGGAAATGGGCCAGCTTAATGATGTGCTAACGCACATGTCAATAACTTCCAGATGGGATAAATGGGTATGGGAACCGAATGGGTCGGGCTCGATCTCAATGGGCTTGTGTAGGAAGCTGATGCCTGAATTTTGCGGTTCCTTTCTATCCCTTCTAATGGGTAAAATGAGTACCAAAGAAGATCAACATATTCAGATGGCGTGCGGAACAAGACCGGCTACCTAAGATAGTAGGTCTACATAGACGAAAGATCTTCCGGGGATCTACTGTATGCACGTTATGTAATACGAATGAAGAAACAAACGGACCATTTATTCACCTCATGCTATCTGGCGTTTGTGGTATGGAACAAATTTAACGAATGGTGCAAAATCCCTTCACTTTTTTGCTTTCTCTTAAAAGATCTTCTAAGAATTCACAAGAATGTTGGAAATGATCTGGACGAAGCAAAAGGCGGTTCAAGTAGTGGTTTTTTTTAGGGTAATCAGGAAGAGCCGAAATGACCTTGTGTTCTCGAGCAAGCGGGTACACATTGATCGGCTACTAGGAGAAAATCAGTCCACAAATTTCTTGTGGATAAAAAATGGGGCAAAGCAGCACGTATGGATTGAGAAAAGTGTGTCTAGTTTAGTTTCTAAAACGTGTATGTTGTAACTTTCTATGTTAGGTGAGTAAGATGGGGTGTATATTGTAATTTGACTTATCCTAGCTGCTTGTTAGGAAAGTTCGTAAATATTTGACGTGGAATAAAATTTATCCTTAAAAAAATCTAAAACATATGAATGGTTTTGTAGATTCATAATTTATTTTTTGAACGGCGAATAAATACTATGTAAGCATGGCCACCCAGGCAGGCTCATTAGCGAAAAGTCACTTACACCGTGTGAAACCTCTAGCTCATCTGAAAAATATTGCACTAAATGAGACTCTAACCTATAATCTCCAAATTAAAGGATCATAGAATTACCTTATCCCAAACCAATTAATGGAGGACTCATTTGCTTTATAAATTCTAATTAAAGTTTATATTATTTATACACACATGAGAGCAACAAATGATTACTTGCGTTTTTTATTCGAACGAAAGCCGACGATGACGAGGAAGTGAAATATTCGATATTTCAGTTTTCGACCAATCATGTTCTCTTTTTCGTATTAAAAAAAATTTTAAAAAATGAATAAATAAAATAAGAAAAGAAAGAAAAAGACTGATTAAACTTAATTTAATAATAAAATAACAATATCTACAAAAATATTCCAATAATTAAAGCCTGAAGTTTACTCACAGGCTTGATACTTCATCTATAAATACCCAACCCCAATCAATTTACTCAACTCTCACCACTCAGCAAATCTCATCATCAGGTTATCTAAAACTACATAAATGTTTGATTAGTTTCAGTTGGGTAATATTTACTAAAATGGGTTGCTTTTGTTTAATGATTCAGGATTGGGGGAAAATTGAAGTGTGGTGTGTGTAATGGCTACTCGAAATTTGGAGAAATTGGCATCGATTGATGCTCAGTTGAGGCTTTTGGTTCCTGGGAAAGTATCTGAGGATGATAAGCTTATTGAGTATGATGCTTTGCTTTTGGATAAGTTTCTTGACATTCTTCAGGATTTACATGGGGAAGATCTTAAGGAAGCGGTATGATTACATGAATTCTTGTTCGGTTTTAGTTCATACATACGATAACTTATTCTTTTGATTGATCATATCAACTGTTTGATAAAATGTCTCAGTGGAATTATTAACTAACTTACATAGACAATTATCCTTGCCAATCCGTACATATTCACCCTTTTTACATATATTTAATCATTTAATTTTTTTATACCATATTAGATTATTTTTAATAATTTAGTTAGCTTATCATATAACAAACAAATACTTGTTAGTAAAATAAGTTATCTAAATTAAAGTATTTTATCAAAAATAAATATAATGTGATGTAAAAGTCATTAAAGCGCATGGTATACAAGCACTTGAAATAAAAAATAAACCAGGTACATTTGGCCGTTGGAGACGTGCGAGGCCTTTGCGGGCGAATGCATTGGTGATGGTATTAGTTTGTTTACAAGCTCACTCTCTCATGAACTCTAGTGCTATACATGTTGTAGGTTCAAGAATGCTATGAGCTTTCTGCTGAATATGAAGGAAAGCGTGACCCGAGGAAGCTGGAGGAGCTCGGAAGTGTGTTGACAAGTTTGGACCCCGGGGACTCCATTGTCATTGCAAAAGCTTTTGCTCACATGCTAAACTTAGCCAATCTGGCTGAAGAAGTTCAGATGGCTTACCGTCGAAGAATCAAACTGAAGAAAGGTGACTTTGCTGACGAGGCTAATGCAACAACCGAATCAGACATTGAAGAAACTCTCAAGAAACTTGTGCATAAGCTTAACAAGTCCCATGAAGAGGTCTTTGATGCACTCAAGAATCAAACAGTTGACTTGGTTTTGACTGCTCATCCAACTCAATCTGTCCGCCGATCTTTGCTTCAAAAGCATGGAAGGTAAACCATTCAATCCTGTATACTGTGTACTCTTCCGTTATTGACGGCTTAGTCAACATTAAAATTGACCCTTTATTATCTTTTCAGGATTCGCGACTGTCTGGCCCAGTTATATGCCAAAGACATCACTCCTGATGATAAGCAAGAACTAGATGAGGCTTTGCATAGAGAAGTAAGTATCCGTGATTAAAAATCTTGTTAGTTTGAAGATGCATTAGCATTGTTATTAATGACTTAATGTAATATGTAGATTCAAGCTGCTTTCTGTACGGATGAAATCAGGAGGACCCCACCAACACCGCAAGATGAAATGAGAGCAGGAATGAGTTACTTCCATGAAACAATCTGGAAGGGTGTTCCGAAATTCTTACGACGTGTTGACACTGCTCTAAAGAATATTGGGATTAACGAACGTGTTCCGTATAATGCCCCTCTTATTCAGTTCTCTTCATGGATGGGTGGCGACCGTGATGGTAACTTTAAGCTATTTTGTACACTTAAGTTAGGAAAACAATGTCATTAGTAATATAATACAATTTACTTCTGGCTTAAAACGCAGGCAATCCGAGGGTGACTCCTGAGGTAACGAGGGATGTTTGTTTGCTAGCCAGAATGATGGCTGCAATATGTACTTTTCTCAAATAGAGGATCTAATGCTTGAGGTATCTTAAAATACTTATTCTAGGATGTATGTACTCGTACATATCGGTTATGGATCTTAACGGACATTTCTCTTTTTAGATGTCCATGTGGCGTTGTACTGATGAACTATGTGTTCGAGCAGAAGAAATATATAGAACAGCAAGGAGTGATGTGAAGCACTACATAGGTAATTGTTAATGTTAATGATGTTTAGGATTAGTTCTAAGATAACAATAGACAAAAGATTGACGTGATATGTTTTCAGAGTTCTGGAAACGGGTTCCTCCCACTGAACCTTATAGGGTGATTCTTAGTGATGTAAGGGACAGATTATATAATACACGTGAACGTGCTCGCCATTTACTAGCCCATGGGATATCTGACATCCCAGAGGAAGCTGTTTATACCAATGTTGAAGAGGTATTACCAATAATTTTGTGAATCTTAAATGGCAATTTCGACCCATTTATGAATGGGTCAATTGAGGGTATCTTTTATTTTTAGCTGGTCAAACTGAGAAAGTGGATTTTTTAATCAAATTTGACCACAGTGTTTATTTTTAAAGCTTGTAATTATTTTGGACAAAAACGAGATTTGACCAGCATCAATAATTACACATTTTGAGCTGCTACTTGAACCTCCATGGCGTTACACACACACACAAAACACTAAACCTCTAATCCCTTTCCCTACTTACACAATTCTACTTGTTCTAAACCCTGATGACAATTTGACCCATTTGTAAATGAGTCAAGTCAGGTTATGTTGTATTTCTAACAGGTCAAATGGGTTAAATACTTAAATAATATAGAACATCTAAAAAGGAAATTTGGTCATATGGGTCGAAATTGTCCAAAATGTATTCCTTGTCATAGAACCTTGTATTCCATCTGGAGAGAGTATATAGTGATTGAAAAATATAATGTTCCTAATCACATTTGACATACTTATTATTTATAAAAACTGTAAAACTCCTGGACAAAAATACCCGTTTTGATTTGTTACCCCAATGCCTTGCCTCTAATGAAAATATTCCGCTCAATATAATTATTTTGTTTTATAAAATTTCACAGTTCTTGGAACCACTGGAGCTATGCTACAGATCACTATGTGCGTGTGGAGACCGTGTGATAGCTGATGGAAGCCTTCTTGATTTTCTAAGACAAGTGTCTACATTTGGACTATCACTTGTTAAACTTGATATAAGACAAGAATCTGAGCGTCACACGGATGTCCTTGATGCAATCACTCAACATTTAGAAATCGGATCCTACCGTGAATGGCCAGAAGAAAAACGCCAAGAATGGCTTCTAGCTGAACTCAGTGGAAAACGTCCTCTTTTCGGCTCAGACCTCCCAAAACCGAGGAAGTTATGGATGTTTTAGACACGTTTAATGTTCTAGCAGAACTCCCATCCGACTGTTTCGGTGCTTACATCATCTCAATGGCCACATCACCTTTTGATGTCCTTGCTGAGCTTCTTCACACGAATGCCATGTAAAACAACCGTTACGTGTTGTCCCCCTTTTTGAAAAACTTGCTGACCTGGAGGCGGCCCCCGCAGCCATGGCCCGCCTTTTCTCGATCGAGTGGTATAAGAACCGAATCGATGGTAAACAAGAAGTCATGATCGGGTACTCTGATTCGGGAAAAGACGCAGGCCGGTTTTCAGCTGCGTGGCAGCTTTACAAAGCTCAAGAAGATATTATTAAAGTTGCGAAAGAGTTCGGAGTCAAACTTGTTATGTTTCACGGGCGTGGCGGGACCGTCGGTAGAGGTGGTGGGCCCACCCATCTGGCTATCCTGTCTCAACCACCAGACACCATTCATGGGTCGTTAAGAGTCACAGTTCAGGTTGAGGTCATAGAGCAATCTTTTGGTGAGGAACATTTGTGTTTTAGAACACTTCAGAGGTTTTGTGCGGCTACACTTGAGCATGGGATGAACCCACCGATCTCACCAAGGCCCGAGTGGCGTGAACTGATGGACGAGATGGCCATTGTTGCAACTGAGCAGTACCGTTCTATTGTGTTCAAGGAACCACGTTTTGTCGAGTATTTCCGCCTTGTGAGTATACTTATAGTTACTGATTTATAAGTAAATGGATCAAAATTAGCTGACCTTTCTATATCTGCAGGCAACACCGGAATTGGAGTATGGGCGTATGAACATTGGAAGTCGGCCATCAAAAAGAAAACCGAGCGGTGGCATTGAATCACTGAGAGCGATTCCATGGATCTTTGCATGGACTCAAACGCGGTTCCATCTCCCAGTGTGGCTCGGGTTTGGGGCAGCCTTCAAACACGCGATTCAAAAAGACAGCAAGAATCTTCACATGCTTCAAGAAATGTACAGAACATGGCCTTTCTTTAGGGTCACCATTGATTTAGTTGAAATGGTGTTTGCTAAAGGAGACCCGGGCATTGCTGTCCTGAATGACAAGCTCCTTGTTTCCGAAGATCTGTGGTCTTTTGGAGAATCTTTGTGAGGGAACTATGAAGAAACCAAAGATTATCTTCTCAAGGTACAATTATTATTTTATTATGCTAATTGGTCGAAACCACCACCTCTAAATTATTATGCTAATCGGTGTCTTTTCGGGGTTTCAGATTGCTGGACATAAGGACCTTCTTGAAGGTGATCCCTACTTGAAACAAAGAATTAGATTGCGTGATTCGTACATCACAACCTTAAATGTATGCCAAGCTTATACCCTAAAAGGGATCCGTGACCCAAACTATCATGTGACATTAAGGCCTCATATTTCCAAAGAATATGCCGAGCCAAGCAAACCGGCGGATGAGCTTATCCACCTGAACCCGACCAGTGAGTATGCACCCGGTTTGGAGGACACACTCATCTTGACCATGAAAGGGATTGCTGCTGGAATGCAGAACACCGGTTAGGTAAATCCTTATGCAAGTATATAGTGTACTGCATGTTTTCTTGAGTTTTTGTACTGTAATGGAATCATTGATGGTGGTTTATCCAAAAGATTATGATTTATTGTACACTTGATTACAAGTGATTTTATAAATTGCTTTGCTTTCTACTTATTTTACCGATTGTCCATGTGGTAAGGTCAGATTACGATTTAGTCTCAACTTTTCAGAAAATACAAGTTTGGTCTGCATTGTTTACTAGCATGTAACACGTTTAGTTCTTGACGCTTACTAGTGTTATTATTTCTGTTAAACATATGAAACCACCAATATACCCTTTTTTAATTAAAAGAACTAAAAACCCTAAAACCCGATCTTTTTTTTCTCTTGTGGAACTCTATCATACACTCCCCTTGGAGTCGACTTCGTTGGCAAGGAATTATCGGTGGTGGGGGCAGTGGTTATTAAACGCAACCCCCTTTACCCCTCCCGTGCGAAAGGCATTTGGTTTCATAAGGCAGTGGTTTAATCGTTGTTTCTTCCATATCGGTATCGGATGATGTTACATACTAAACAAGAGAAGTCAACCCAAAAGACTAGTCTGGTGTGTGAGAGCCCATTTGGTATATAAACCACACATTGGTTGCCCATACAACCAATATGGGACAAGTCCCATACCTTGCAATGGTTTCAGTCCATAACAGATGATGTTCAATTGTTGCCAGGGCGGCTCGACCATTCCAAAACGAAGTAAAAATTCAGAGTTGTTTTATACGGGCTTGGACCGATAGTAAATTAGTATAGCCATTTAGTAAATTACCATAACCATATAGTAAATTAACAAATAAACAGAAATCAAATCTCAACTCAATCATCGACCACATGTTCAACTCAAAACACTAATAAGCATCCTAGGTGATAGAGGTAGACGTTGTAACATGACTTATCATTCTCTACACTTCAAATGGAGATCACGTCTTGTGCATTAACAACATATACCAAAAATGTGTCAAATAGATATAATTCTAGATTCTGAAATAGGATTCCAAAATATGATGTTACTACAAATTGAATTGAGCTAAAGGCTCCTATATTAGGTTAATTGTTACCGATAAATTATATACTCTTCGACACTATAACTTAATAAAAATCACTTAAATCATACATATCAGTACATCATCATACATCCTACTCGTTTGCACAATTTAATGTATGATAAGGAGGTGATCCAAGAGTTAGCAGACTCTTACTTGGACTAGCTTAATAAAGGAAAATGGGGTAGAAAAGGCCCAACCTTTAAACAGCGTTACTTGGGCTACGATTAGATTTACGGGGCCCAAGAGCAAGCTACGACGATTCGGATCCAATGGTTGCCAGGCCCTAATTCCTTGATTAAAGGCTCCAGTTTTGTCAATCAAAGTTTTCCCCCAAATTTGCAATCTTCGTCCTTTGCTTTTTATAAACCAAAACACGTGAATCATTAATTGAATCAATTTACGCATTTATTTCTATGGTAATTTCAATATTTCCATTTCAGTTTGCAATTTCGAATATATGTAAAACCTACCAAATATAGAAAATATAGAAAATACCTATACCTCTTGTAATATTTGAATCATTCAGAAATTGTAACTTTTTCTTGAGAATACCGCTTTGTGTCAATATCAAGCATTGTAGATTTCTATCAATAAAACTAAGGACATTATAACCAAATTACTTAACAATATCCACATTATATATATATATATATATATATATATAAGGAAGGTTCATTTGAGAAGAAATTTAATGTAAGAGAAAAAAAGAAGAATGGTAAAAAATTAACTAGTTGATAACTCCTCTTATTAATTATGTTATCTCTCATTAATAAAGCAAAACATTTTATCCTACACATTTCAAAATTTATTCTATGCATGTCTTACATTTACCGGAATTTACCCTAGACATGTAAATTTACCCTAGACATTTCAAAATTTATCCTACATATACTAAAATTTATCCTACACATGTCGAAAATTGTCCTACACCATAGATTATTTTATCTTGAAAGAGTATATAAAAATGACTTACAAGTTTAATTAATTAGCTAATTAATGGCAATTATAGATTTACCTATATGCCCTTTTTATAATATTAAATACACACATTAAATAAAGTAAATGGAGAATTTCTATTGGTTTAAAAGTTATTCTTTTTATTCTTACAAATTTTTCTTTTCATTTGAACTCTCCAATATATACATATATATATATATCTTTTTTAAAGAAACGGGGTTCCAAAATTTGGGTTGGCCCCTAATCATTACTTTGGTCTGTAAAAGTAGACGGGCGACGACAACTGGCAGATCCAAACATGTTGCTCAACACATAACTTGGTGGTCGCTATCCCCTACTCAGTCGGGGTAAATGATGATGAAGGGAAGACAATGGCCAATTCCCAATGACCGATTATGTTTCCACAAAGAAGAAGAGTAAGGTTTAGTAGTGGTTTCAGTTGGTGTAGTGTTGGTGGCACCGGTTGCAATGTTGGGTTACATAATTTCAAAACAGTAGATACTTGTAATTTAAAAAAAAGTTACAATAAAAACTGTAAGAGAAAAGTGCCCGAATAGTCCCTGTGGTTTACCAACATTTCACCTATAGTCCCTACACTTCTAAAATTACAGCACTAGTCTCCAACTTTCGCACATTCGTTCTTGGATAGTCCCTAGGCCTAACATCAGTTAGTTTTCTCAGTTAAGTGGGTGTGAAATGACAAAAATACCCTTACTACAAAACAAAATAACTTAAACTATTAAATAGATAAATTTATTTGTGGGTACCCACTTCTTAAAAAAATAAAATAATAACCTCACCCCCACCCCTTTCTTCTCCATAACCACACCTCCACCCTCCACCGTCTCCACCCACCGCCTCCAACCTTTCACCGTCTCGAACCCTTCACCGTCTCCACCCACCACCTCCATACTCCACCTAAAACCTGCCTCCACCCTCCACCTAAATCAGCCTAAAAACCTTTCTCAAACCCTAGTAATCAATCATGCCCTACTAAAACCACAAATCGCATGGCATTTTCTTCGCAATTCGAACAAGAATCACAACATCATCCTTATCATGAAGTGAGGTACGTTATGTTTGATATCGTCTACTCTGAAACCTCTCCCTGTACTGGATACTCGAATGTCATGTGTAAGAAGGTGAAAGCTAAAGTGGAACTGGTTTGATGGTTACTGACAGGGGCGGTTATGTTGTTGAAGAATAGTGATTGTTTGTTACTTGAATTGGGTGTTTTGTGAACTGTTGAACTCATTTTAGACCCTTCGATCGATGAAGAAGACAAAAGGGGGATTCAAAAACCTTAGACGATGGAATGCTAGGGATTCAAAACTTTTGAATTTGAGACTTTGATGTGACTTTTTTTGTTTTATAAATGTTTTTAACTTGTTGTCTTAGATTGTGGTTCGATGATGGTGAAAGGCGTTGGTGGTTGGTCATTTTCGAGGGAAAAGGGGAAAAGGGCGGTGGTGGGGTGTTCGCCGGAAAAACGTGGTGGTAGCAGTTTAGTCTGGCTGGAGAAAAAAAAAGGGTGGGGTGGGGTTGTTATATTGTTCTTTTAAGAAGTGGGTCCCACAAATAAATATATTTATTTAATAGTTTAAGTTATTTTGTTTTGTAGTAGGGTATTTTTGTCATTTCACACCCACTTAACTGAAAAAACTAATTGATGTTGGGCCTAGGGACTATCCGAGAACGAATGTACAAAAGTTGGGGACTGACCCCTGCACTCTCTTGCAAAGTGACCTAATCCATTACACTTGAAACATTTGATTTTTTCCCATTTAACCTTGGATATGTCATACCAGTCCCTTTGTAAATTTATTTGCTCTAAGACTTAGTTGTGTCACTTGGTGCAATATATCCATTTCTTCAAGGTTAGTTGGGTCTATATGCTTGAGATCATCAAGTACAAACGACAAACTATCAAGACCATGACCATCATCATTTGATGTGAATGCAAAGTTTGAAGAATGTTGATCAGAGTTGATCCCAATTGGTATATCAATATAGTGATCAAAACTCTGATCATTTGTCATTCCAAAGGATGATCCTTCTTGACTCAGAAGTGTCGTGTTTCTGAAAACATAACTGTCAGATACTTTTTTAGTTTCCTGGAGCTTCTTTTTCTGGATAAGCTCTCTCTCAAATGTTAGGAGCTTTCCATGAAGCTGAGTCAAGGTCATGTCCTTGAAGTCAGGGGTGTTCTCATCACTATAGCAATAGTGTCCCACTTCTCAAGAAGAGATCTTAAAAATCGGTTACTTAAAGTTGATTTAGGAAATTCCTTATTTGGCAACTTTAATTCATTGATTAGACATGAAAACTGTTCAAACTGTTGTGTAAGGGTTTCTCCCTTGATGTGTGTGAAAGTCTCGTATTGTTGGTTAAGGATTTCTCGAGTGTTCTCGATTACGTCCTTTTTCCACCAAACTGCTCTTTCAATGCATCCCATAACTATTTGGCACTGTTACAATGTAACAAGCTGACATAGATTTCATTCGGCAAAGCCATGGCCACAACGCTAAAAGCCTTGGCATCTAGCTCGAATTTTTGAAAATCTTGCTTTGAGTAGTTTTTCGGCTTCTTTAGCTCCTATACACTCGGGTTTTCGACACTAGGTACCATTGGAATGTGAGGTCCATATATTACAGACTTCCAACACCTAGTGTTTTGTTCAGCAAGTATATGAGCCATCCTACGTTGCTAGACATTAAATTCAGATCTGACAAGCATGGGAGACTTATTACTGAATCCGGTGTTATGGGGATCATATTGTGCCATTTTCTTTTGTTCTTTTGTGGAAGTACAGAGTATGTATAAGATACTTTTGAGTTCTTACACTTTACAACTCTCAGCTACATACAAATTGGATCTTTATGAGCTGATATTTGAATGTTAAACTGATTGTGAAATTAAGTTTAATGTAACCAAGCTCTGATACGAATTATTAGGTCTGAGTTTACAAGGCTTGTTATTAAAACAAATAATAACAAACAATTTTGTAGTGTAGAATAGATAAAGTAATCACAAGCAAGGAATTATCATCAACATCTGATTATCATTGAATCAAAAGATTACAAGTTTTACAATATGATTGACTCTACAAACTCCCCCTCAGCTTGAACACACACAAATTTATTCGTACAAAGAAATGGTGATGTGTGTGATAAAAAGATCTCTAACCGGTGAGATCTATTTATACTAAGTACAAAAAGTCTATTTGTGATTGGATAACATCACCTTGATGGTAACATCTAACATTCCTAATAGAAAAGATTCCACAAATGTTGCAAACATTTGCGGGAATCAAACATCTGATCTAACTAAGCTAAACACTGTTAATAAGCTAATATTGTTACATTAGGAAACATATGTTCTTCAACCTCTTTTGCTTTGTTCCAAACATCTGTTTGGCTACAACAGATGTTTGACCTTCATGAGCAGACTTTTGTCTTCAACATAGCTTTGCCCATGAACAAGTTTTGCTTCTTCATCAACAACGGTTTCAAGGCTTCAAATAGTGGATAGCATGTCTTTAACAGATTTTTTGATCTAGGTGTTCAAGATTTACGATCTTTGGGAGGAGTCTGGTTCAATTTGTTGTTTATATCTTGATCCTTTGCTCATATTTTGGCTTTTGATTATCATATGTTCTTTCGTAGGTCCAACACTTGAACATGTAGGGGGGCCTCAAAGCGATGAACCAGTGGAGCACGACATTCATACACAATTAAGATCACGAACAATCCACGAGCCTTCGACCGGATCTTATCAAACATGTGGAGTATTTGTACCAATTGAACCACTAGTTTTCTTTTTGTAAATTTTTGGAAGCTTTGTTTTTTAATTTTTTTAATTTGGACTACAATAATTAGTGAATTTAATTTTTAGTTACATGTTACTATACAACTAATTTAATGTTAATCAATTTCAAAAACAAATTAAATTGGTAAATATGGCATATGAGAAATGTAACACCTCATAATTTTGTGTCCGGTAATATACTGTCACGTGTCCATACTCTCAATGGTGCCTAATATTGGTTGAGAGGGACTATTTTTGTCAATAAATGAAAAAATGAATGTGTGGGGACTAAATGTGTCAACATGCTGAAACTATGCCTCTGAGTGACCCTTTACGGTGTTCGTACTCTCAAATGAGCCACTTATTGGACGAGAGGGACCATTTTGAATTTATATATACGCTAAACATTACAAGGGCTGATAGAAAACACTGATGATAACCACTTCTAAGCTAACCACTGCTATACGCTAAACATTACAAGGACTGATAGAAAACACTGATGATAACCACTACTAAGCTAACCACTGCTATACGCTAAACATTACAAGGACTGATAGAAAATATTGATGATAACCACTGCTATACGCTAAGCATTACAACGACTGATAGAAAACACGGATGATACATCCTCTGTTGATCTTCAGCAGAGCTTAGACTTCAGCAGAGCTTTGTCTTCAATAAAGCTTAGCTATAGCAGACCTTGGACATTTACACTTCAGTAGAGCGTTGTCTTCAACAGAGCTTAGCTATAGCAGACCTTGGACATTTAGACTTTAGCAGAGCTTTGTCTTCAACAGAGCTTAGCTATAACAGATGTTACATTACCATTAGGATCAGAGGTTGTAGTATATTTTGGCTTGTTGCCCACACAAAGCTGCCAAAAACCATTAACTCGAAACCAGGGGCTTCAAGACAGCTATGCCACATTCTATGACACATATCCTCACCCTCTAACTTCTGCTAACACCTGGAACCACCTCCTTCAAGCTCCAACACTACAAATAGAAGTGTTTGCAACACTTTAAACTTGCACCTAAAAAAGTACTCCTCTCATCACTTCTGGAGGTTCCTGGTCCTTAAGAGCTTCCATTTCAAGTTTATTTTCATCTGAGGATCACTTGTCAGTGCTCCTTTCAGCTACATTTTCGTTTATTAGGTTTTTAAAGCCAAAAGTCAAGCAATTTCTATAATTGCTTTGACTTTCGGTTTAAACCCGATTTAGATTAGTTTGCTACTGATTTAAGGTTTCATTATGATCGTAATTTAATGTAGCATTACCCTTTGAGGTTATTATACGTGATCATAATCGTATTCTAAGTTTTTGTCCAAGTTTCGATCTTATGCCATACTTTGACTGAAATGCCCTTTTTTCAAGAAATAAGGTTTTAATTAGTAATGAACTTGCAAATGACTTATGTACTGATATGTTAATGTAATTAACATATTTTGATGTTATTAAACTGAGTTTTCATATAAGATAGTAAATTGTGTTATTTAATGACCAAAACGCCCTTTTGGCGCATATTTTGATTTTAAAATCTTAATGGTTATATAAGTTGATAACCTACTGATGTTACAACTTATTTAAAGTATATTGGCATATAGAACTTGTTTATAACTCATCCGACTACCCGGTATCTCTTATATGCGTACGGTTAAGCTTATGTAACTAATTTACGTAAGTATACTGAAACGGGTTAAATCTTATCATCTTTACTTCAAATTTCAGAATGTATATTGCTTACCCATATTATACAAGTCTTAGTACTTGTTGGGTTTAAACCACATTCTATTCTGGTCATCGCTTAATCAAGCGTATCGTAGCGTTTTCGTTAATTAAGTTAACCGGTCCAAGTCTACGACTTAAAAAGGACCCGTTGACATTCTAATTGGTTATTTAAACCATTCATTCCAGACTCAGGCCTTCCAGTATATTGCAACCAACCTTAGTTAATTGATTTCAGCTGAGCTATTTATAAGTCTTGCATATTAAGACGAGTTTTAGCCCAGGTAAATACTCTTAACCTATTTTCCCTATACGGGCTTGGGATACGGTAAATAATTACAGCTTGGTCGGGTATGGGATCATATGTCGGATTGTGACTAGAAAATCCGCATAACCCGTTTTAAACTGTTTTGTCTGATAACTTAAACATGGGGGTTAACGCGAACGTGTCCTAGATATCTTCGGCTCATTTAAGTTGCTAATGGCCACGACTAAGCACGGGGTGTAGGCATACACCTGAAAGATGCTAATGCTATTACCCATATTGGGGATACCCCTTGGTAGGTTAAAGTGGTGTGTCGATTAATCATGTTATTCGGTTTCTGCTTCGGACCCCATATGTATTGACAGGCATGTAAAAAAAACTGTATGCAAGATTATTATAATTATCCCAAGTTATTTATGAAAATATATGTACCATTGTGTACATAAAATGATTTGAAATATTTTCAAAATGTGTCGATTATTTGTATTTACCTGTGAAAACTGACATATCTTCAAAAGACTAAGCGCAGGTTGCAAAGAACGTGAATAGGCTGGAGGCTGCCCGGTAAACGCTTAAGTGGAATTTGCAACTCCCTTGCATAGAAGCCTATAGTATGTTATTTCATTATATAACTTTTCGATCCGAATGTGGATCTTTTCATATACTATCCGTTTGTATAATATTTTAAACATTCTGACATTTTTATTGTAATAATTTAAATCTAAGACTTCTGCTGTGCTATATTGTGTATTGATATCAATTTTGTCACATATTCCCCAACCGGGCCACCAGATGATGTGAGAAATATCGAGGTATGACAGATTGGTATCATAGCCAACGTTTGAGAGAATTAAACTTTAGCCTTTTGTGTTTAATCTCAAACAACACAATAGCATATTCCTTAGACTTTCCGAGTCTAGGTATTGACCTAGGATCACTCATATCCATATTAAGTTATTACTATTGTTTTTGGATTTTAAAAACAGGAAAAAAATGCCACCAAGAGTACAAGGAAGGGGAAAAGGTCTAATGAGGGGAGGACCATCAGGACATATACCCTCTCATTCTCACAGCTCGGATCCTTACCAAGATTCGGGAATTCTTACTCGTCACAACCAGCGAGACATTCTATCTCACATAACTCATCACCCACTCATTCTCGCCATTCATACCACCCACCATTCCCATCACTCACATTCCCATTCATTTCATGGGTCATTTGACCCTAACCAGTATATCTGTTAGGTCCTAGAAGTGTGAGACTAAAGCATCAAATATATGCAACAGTCTATGGTAGCTAATTGGGCTTAACTGGGCTAGTTTGTGTTAGGTTTGGACCTTTATAGGTCAATTGGGCATGTCATAGGCCATGTGGGCTAGGCAAGCCCATAGGCAAGCCCATTAGGGTTATACCTTACCCTAGGTATATAAGCTAAGCTTATGTTATTTCTAAGTTTAGGTTTTGGGGCAGACTATTAGGTTTTCTCTAGAGAACCTCCATCTTGTACTAGACGGTTTTGCTTGTTCAAGTAATAGAATAGTGTGCAAGGTGTCAAAGTGGATTCGTGTTGTTTTTCATCTTTTCGGTTTTTCTTGAAGATCACTAAGTTTGGATTCCGCCCATCCTTGGTGATTGTGTGATATCAGTGTTAGATCCGGATAAACGGGACTTACAAGTGGTATCAGGGCCTGTTGAACCTGCTTTCCAGGCTCAGATCTGATATTACACGATTCTGTTCGGTTTCTGCTGAAAGACACGAAGAACACGAAGAAGATTCAACATTTCGGATCAACATTCAAGGATTTCGGATTTTCTGGTTGCATTTTGGATAAAAATCTTGAATTTCTGATAGATTTTGGATAAATCTTCAAGGTTTCGGATTTTCTTCAAGGATTTCGGATAATCTTCAAGGATTTCGGATAATCTTCAAAGATTCCGGATTCGTAACTCATCCGAATTCAGATAGACTTTCATTCCGGATTACTCTTCCGGATTCTCACTGTTGCTGTGTATCTGATAGCATTCCGGATTACTATTCCGCTTTCTCATTCCGGACTGAAACAGTGCATCTCGGATCACTGTTTGAGATTCCATCTCGGATTGTTAATCCGAGTTACTGTTCCGAGTTGTACCAAAAAAGGTGGAAAGTTAACAGCTGACGTAACCGGAGTTAAACGTTTTCGTGCACAGAATTTGATCCACAGATAATCTTAACAAACTAGTTGCACGGTTAGACTCATGTGATTTTTAGGGCAAAAAAAGGCATGACAATTCCTAAAATCACTATCGGTCATTATATATCACTGGATTCGTATCGTCAAGACGAGTCTAACGGTACGTTTTGGTAAAAGCAGTTTTCGGACATTTTTTATCATGTTTACCAGTCCGGTTTCGATTATCCGAAGATGTTTGCAGCCCAAGCTCAGCACTCGAACATTGCTCTCAGTCCAGCACAAATTATAAACTCGCGCCTATGGGATGAAGTGAAGGAAAAGCTGAATGAGTTTATCGGAGACTACAATGTTGATCCGATTGCTAACTATGTGATGCGTTTGCTTGAACGTGGGAGGCGAAAAGAGGAAGTGAGAGATCAGATGAATAGTGTCTTGGTTGATGACAAAGACTCCTTTGTATCTTGGTTGTGGGATCATTTACAATCAAACCAAGATCTCAAAGATCTATATGCAAAATCAACTGAGTCTAATCCTGAAGAAGTATCTGAGCAGAAACCTAAAGCCCAGCAAGCATCAATCAGCAGCCTAGCACCCCAAACTCTACCTCAAGCCCAAACTCACACTAACAAATCAAGCTCACCCATTGACACAGTCAACTATCTTTTGTGCACTGAACCTTGCAGGAATAGGGTTGCTCAACTCAGGGCTCTTAATTCCAAATGACCAATGAATACAACAATGCAATGGCTCAATGCATCAGCCTTTGAAAAAGTAACAAGTTACTCAAAGAAAAGGTTGAAGCTCAAAAGAAAGACATAGCTCAGCTCCACCTGGACGTAAATCAACAGAAATGTTGGGTCCATGATTACAAAACAAGATTAGATTCAAAAACCATGGAATGCGACTTGGTAAGAGTTGAGCTGGGACTTCTTACTGGAAAATATCAACAAAACGAGGTTAATATAAAGAAGTTTGATACATCCAGCAAGCTTGTTCAAGACGTGTGCAATGTGCAGCTTGCATATAAGGGGAACAAAGGGAAGGGTTTGGGATTCAATCAGGTTGCCCCACCGTATAATCACAACTACACAACAATGCCTGAAACCGACGAAGATATTGAAAAAGCACAGCATATGGTGTACGGCAAACAAAGTGATTATACGTCAGACACACGGGAACCATCTGGTGCTGTTGACTCTTCTAATGATTCAGCTGGAGTGCCTGATCCTTTATTTGAGAAACCAGGATTCTCCGACTTTATCAAAGCTGATGAAGAGAGAGCTGATGTGAACAAGGCTCCAAGTGCTCAAACTGAAAAATCTGAACCTTCTGCTTCTGATGAAAAGGTTCAGAGCAAGCTAAAAGAGCAGAATTGAGCAAATCGGAGACGAAGAAAGCTGAAGTCCAAACGTTAAGGACAATCAAGCTCTCCAAAATCATCAGTGGTCAGCAATAGCCCTCAAAAGGCTAGTGTTGTGAAAAATGTTTTTGTTAAGCTGGTCTTCAATGGAAAATGTGAAAAATATGCTTTTGACCGTGCTAGCAAAGCTTTTGGAAAGGTTGGGGAGATTTCTGAACAAGACTTGCAGTCTAAACAAAAGAAGAAGAATCCAAAGAAATCTTCACAACAGAAGAAGGCCCTTGCAAACGACAAGTACCGACATCCAAATTCATCTTCGTCTGCAAGAAACGTGCAAGGATATCAAGCACAAAAGGGATTAGTTCATCCTTCAAGGCCTGCACGAGCAAATCAAGCTGATCAGAATGCTTTACATATGAAGAGACAAACGTGCTTTAGTTGCAGCATTCCTGGTCACATCGCTCGAAACTGCACAAATAGTCCCCATGTTTTGTATCATGTTCAAAATCAGAAGGTTACACCAAAGAATAACAATCATTCCAAGCCGATGAAGGTATCATCACCTAAGGCAATGAAGAATGTGAATTCCAAGGTTAAACCATCTGATGGGGATTGGAATGTTGCCAAAAACAAATGCAAGGTTGTTCAGAAACAAAAATCTGTTTCTAAAACGACTAAACCTGACGCAGCCAAAGTTGCTCAATCAAAGGCAACTACCGCGTTTGTTAAAATGAAACAGATTTGGAAACCCAAATCCAAATCAGCAGCAACATCACCAATCCTCGAAATAAAAGGGGACTTGTGTCTTAAAGAAGTGTCTTATTTTGATGCTTCAGGGAAACCCAGGACCACGATGGCCTGGGTCCCACTGTCTTACTAATCTCTTTCTTTTTCAGGAACAACCAAGGAGAAGCTGTTGACAATCTCTGGAATGTTGATAGCGGTTGTTCCATAGACATGAAGGATAAAATCTCACTGTTTCAAAAAGGTTCAAATTCTTACGATTGTGATGTTTCCTTTGGAGGAGATGAGGTAAGAAAAGATCAGCGAAAAGGTACAAATTTGAATTTCGTGCTTTAATTTTGAAATTGATTAGTTTTTAATCTAATGAAGGAATGGTTAAGCAAAAACAACAAAAATATTTTCCTTTTCCTTTCGTTCTAAAACTTTGTGCAAATGTTTTCTTTATTATGTAAATTTGTGCAAAAAGTATAATGCACAAATTTAGGGGGGAAGAGGGCGATATATGTATATATGTATTGTTTGAGGGGGAGAAAATTAGAAAAATACAAAAACATTATTTGAAAAACAGAAAAATACAAAAATAAAAAGTCATGGGAAATGAAATGAATATTCGTGATAACACATGTAAGGTGTTGTAGCTGAAAAGACTAGGATCTAATGTGATATGTCGGTAGGCTTAACGCTCAAAGTGATTAAAAGATACTAAGTGATATAAACATAATGAACTATGTATCTTGTGGGTAACATACCATCGGCGTATGATTTTATGGTCTTAAATCTTGTGTTGATAGATAGCCAACGTCTTAGGTTTCGGGTCTTTATGCTGTTGAGTCATCCGGGGATATCTTGGCTGCCCTTCTGTTGCATCCAGATTATATACAGACCTAGGCACAGTCAGGATATCTTTAAAAGAGTCAAAATAGATAGGACAAAACCATAAAAGAAAGGAAATCTCATCATGAGAAAATTCCATGAATTCAAACATACCATATAAGGTATTTGCCTAACCCTCATCAGATATTATTGGTCACTCTGCTGTACGAAAGTACTGACCTGTTCACCAATAGTCTGACGTTGTAAAAGGTAAAGGGATGATCTCAGTATACTCACCTGTTACGATGAATCGTTGTGCTTACCTTGATCGCGGGGGTATGTGATGGTGTGGGACGCACGGATATTATAGCATAATACTACCTTAAGCATATCATGAAGTTGAAAAATGAAAGTTGAGCGTTAAAGTTTAAGTGGACGAACATATTGGCAATCACTTAGACCAGTCTGAACAAGTTCACACTGAAAAGTGTTCCTTGGTCCTCCTGAAAACGATTTTGATCCCATTGCAATTATATAGTTGTAACTATTGAATTAGTTTCTTTGTTTATTTGTGTTTCTGTTTTTATTCTTATATTTATAATTAAAAAAATTAAAAATAGAAAAATCAAAAATCCAAAAATAGAGTGCTTTATTTGTTTTACTAAAAATTATTAACCGTTCTTGAAGATTAGACTAATCATCAAAAGATGAAAGAAATTTGAATTTTGATCCGAGTACAAGTACTTGGATGTACCAAGTGTTCATGTGGTACTCTCCCTGTTGCATAAGAATGTTTGCTTATAAATTTCTGAGAATGTGCAGATCTTGATTTAGATCAAGAAACAGGGATTGCTGAAAATTGAGATGCTGTTAATTGCCGACAAAGCATGAAGTATCACAACAACAAAGTGTACCTGAGTCAGAAGAACCAGATGCAAGTCATCATCTAACAGTGATA
This sequence comes from Scalesia atractyloides, assembly GCA_947069175.1. NCBI lineage: Eukaryota > Viridiplantae > Streptophyta > Magnoliopsida > Asterales > Asteraceae > Scalesia > Scalesia atractyloides. The sequence continues at coordinate 66,013,814 of CAMTDV010000020.1, read as the reverse complement.
GTACATTATAAGAAGTACCTGAGAACCAGCTTGCTTGAAATAGAAAGATTGAAGAAGAAAGAGTTGCTGAGATTCCTCCTCTCACATTCTTTTTGACAAAGATGTTTCAAGCAAAGCGGATCAAGATTCTGATATGAAGCTAACCACAGGAGCAGAAGAAAGAGACCCAGTGCTGAAAGTTCGTTGAAGTGTGAGGTTCAAGAAGTATGAGACTGACTTCCACAACACTTACGGCATAGCGACAACCATAGTCTCTGTTGAAGACGTTGCTGAATTTATGCTATCAAGACAATTTGATGCATCAGTCTAGGGGGAGATTGTTAGGTCCTAGAAGTATGAGACTGAAGCATCAAATATACGCAACGGTCTATGGTAGCTAACTGGGCTTAACTGGGTTAGTTTGTGTTAGGTTTGGACCTTTATAGGTAATTTGGGCATGCCATAGGCCATGTGGGCCAGACAAGCCCATTAGGATTATACCTTACCCTAGGTATATAAGCTAAGCTTATGTTATTTCTAAGTTTAAGTTTAGGTTTTCTCTAGAGAACCTCCATCTTGTACTAGACGTTTTGCTTGTTCAAGTAATAGAATCGTGTGCAAGGTGTTAAACTGGATTCGTGTTGTTTTTCATCTTTTCGGTTTTTCTTGAAGATCACTAAGTTTGGATTCCGTCCATCCTTGGTGATTGTGTGATATCAGTGTTAGATCCGGATTAACGGGACTTACAATATTAACACACCTTCAACTGCCCAAAACCAGTTGGACCAACCGAATGAGCTGGACGAAGACTCAGATCCGGAAATGCCACCATCCGAGTCGCATATGCACCCCATAGAAATTTCTAGTGGTTCTACATCTTATGCAGGATCATCATATCAAGGTCCTAATGATGGGACCAATATTGGAACCAATTTACATTCGTTAATACACCTCCTTATCATTCTCCGATACCGCCTCCGTCGTCTCCATAAGAAGATGTGCAAATGGAACCAGTGGAGCAACTATTGCCACCTCCAGAACCACTAAGGAGGAAACTTGGAGCACGCATGTCTGTGTGCACGGGACAACAGTCGGGCTTGCTACCACCATTTCCCAAAACACACCCCACTATTCCCGAGGACCCACAAATGGGTGGACCTTTGGATACTATACCAGTAGTTGACCCAACACCACAAACTTATGTTCAATTACCACCACCATCAGGTTTTGATAACCTAATCCCTACGTATCTATATACGCCTGGGTACAATCCTTTAAACCCATCTACACCGATAGAGCATAACTATCAGGCGCCATCGTACGACCCTTATATTCAAGTAGTTGTACATAATACTTTATACCCATCTCCTTTCCCTCCCTCATATCCAACTATGGGATATCCAAGTTATGAGTACCCGTATCCTGTGATGCCACAACCATAGCTACCAACACCGCTACAACTACAGGCTATTAATCAGGCCTTGGAAAAAGTGGAACAAATTCAGCGTCAGCTTGACAGAGAGAAAGACAAACGAGTTCTTTAAAAAGCTTTCCAAACTGGTCAGAGGAAGGAAAGATGAGTGAACGCTTTCTTCTAATTATCATGTATTAATTTTTTTCCAAAAGTCCCTATGTAGACAAGTATTTCCTCTTTAGTCCCTGCATGGACAAGTATCCTATTTTATTTCAAAAATCCTGTTTAAGACAAAGTACTATAATCTTTTCATCATTTAATGATAATTTTGGAATTATTCATAATATATGTATTATTTCATTACATCCTCTTCGAGTGATTGTCTCGATTTTATTCAAAATTTTATTGTTCCGTTGTATATTTCAAAAAGATCATCTTAATGGTTTTTGACCGGCCAATTGGCAAAGTTCATGTTATTTGGCAACTATAAATGACAGGTAAGGATTACTAGCCCTTCTGCCCGGAGATGGTGAACTATGTTCAAGTCTCATATGCCATATGGTCAAATGCGACCATGGCTAAATATATATTTCTTGTCAATCATTAAGAGAATTATTCAGTATTAACATTCAAGTAATGTTAATACTCTTGGTAGTGTGACATGAGAAACCACACTAGCCGTCTAGGTGATGGACTACGTCCAAGCCTTATAGCCTATATAATCACATTTTATCACGGCTAATATCATCAAATGCGATGATCATTTGTATTTACATCCTTAGTGATGATCTGCCTACGGGTTATATTTTTATTGTCAACTGAGACAATGACAATTATGGCCTTATGATCCACTGTCCAACAGGTGATGGATAATGTCCAAACCCCAAATGCCATTGATGGTCCTTTGAGACCTAAGCTAATTATACATAGTTTACTTTATCCAACATTTACTTTGTTAGAACTTTTAAGACCGTTGGTGCTTGATTATCCATAGTTTGAGCTAGTTTGTAATGGTTAGACAAAGTTAAAGGGTCAAAAGTGCAATATGGTGAAAATTGTATGTACGCGGCGTATTTAGCAACCCTGCGTATTTAATAAATACGCTGGGTAGTCATTTTGTATAAATATGATGATCAATGCATGTATGTCCAAGTTTCTTGGACATATTTTGGTGATCTTCTTATGTTGTGATTTTTGCTATTGTGCTTTCATCCGAATATCAAGGTGCTGTTATTGACTACATGTTATTGGGATTTCATATACAACATGTAACATCCGTCAAAAAACGGGTTTTCAAAACCCGCTTCGTTTATTAACCGAATGGTCAGTCAAAATTTTCGTCGCGTATATATTGTTTATTTTAATTTTAAACGATACATAATCAATAAATATATTAGAATTTAAAAACCAGAATTTAAAATTTCTAAGAAATACTGAATAAAAAAATAAGTGGGATAGCCGGGTTTCGAACCCGGTTCTCCATCGAACCCACACGCAACACAGACCACTGAGCTACACACATTGATTGGTTTTTATTCAAACAATTTAATTGATATATACAAACAAGGAACAAACCTGCGATTCAAAAAGGGCGGAAACCAGTCACTGTAAAAAACACAATCAAGCTCAATTAACGATTTCCTTACGATTAAACGAGTGTAATTGATGATAAACGTCGGTTATAACTGAAAAACCTTAAAGCCACTCATTCAAATCGTCAAAACCATAACCGTATGATTTTTGGAATTCGAAACCGAAATGCAATTAAAAATCGAGTTATACTTTACTTTGATGTATTCACCAATTGAGCTCGCGAGTCTATCAAACTTACTCTCTCAAACTCGCTCAGAAATACATCGCCGGAATCCTCTGCAAGTTAACCGGAAGTTATCGCCGGAAAACCGAATTCATTTCATCCCTTCTGCTTACTCTAAAATAAGACTTTTAGAGCTCATACCGAAGTCACTCACACTCAACTCAAACTTTCTGAAGATCCTCTGCCGCAAGATACACGTCGCCGGAATAACCTGCTGTCATCGGAATCTCGCCAGAGAAACAGGGGATCTCTGTTCGGTATATCTTACACCTAATCTCTCTCATTTTTATTAATCTCATATGTAGTTAATTACAATTTACTAAAGAAATTGATGAATGTATCGAAACAGTCGGGATTGGTTTCTGGGTAAAGTTTAACGAAGAAGATGAAGCTTCGGCTGTATATATATTTAATATAAATCGAGTTATATCTCGGGTTAGACACACAGTCCAGCGGTGGACTGTGTGCATTTGAAACATAGAGATACCGAGTTCGAGTCTGTCCTTGTTCCGATTCGTCACAATATTCAACCCTTTTTATTAAACCCAAATACGGAACCTTTCTGTTAGTATTTAAGTTTAATAAAAACTAGTATTCTAACCAGGTTAGACACACAGTCCAGCGGTGGACTGTGTGCAACGTTAAACAACAGGTGCCGAGTTCGAGTCCTGTTATGTGCACCGGTTTGATATAATTAAAATTCTTTTTAAGTAAATGATTTCTGGATAAATCTAAATAGTATAAGTATAATAAAAACCGGAATAATAACCAAGTTAGACACACAGTCCAGTGGTGAACTGTGTGCAAAAACATTAAACATGTCGCGGGTTCGAGTCCAGGCTCCCGCACCGGTTCTGGCCATTTTCAAGTTTTTAAATAAGGACAGAAATGAATTTATCTAATTTGTATATATATATAATTAAAAACAGAAATATTTCGGGTTAGACACGTAGCTCAGTTGGTAGAGCTGCGTGCACGCGTACGGGAGGTCACAAGTTCGAACCTCACTCAGTGCAATCAAATACACGACCGAACCGGTCAACAGTCAAACGGTCAACGGTCAACTGGTCAACGGTCAATTGGTCAAAAAGTCAAAATTTTTTATTTTCTTTTATTTATTTATTTTAATTAAAAATCAATTAAAAATACTTAAAAATAATATTTTTAAAGTTAGAAAACTTCTTTGAACTCACAAAAATAAACCTAACAATCCCATTAAGAACACTAATTAAAAATATTAATCGCAAATAAAAGTTTATTTATTTATCGGACTATTATGTTATTATTTAGGTTAGTTCCCTTGCCGATTAAATCCGAATTCGTGCGCATTCATCATCAATCCAAGAAACGCACCCACTGTGAGTGAATTCTTACAAATTCCCCTTTTTATTCATGTTTTGGGGTGTATCATGTGTCGCTTAAACTAATTCGCTTATTCAAACTCGTGCTATACCATATATGATCTAAACTTAGAATGTAAATATTGTTTGTTGTTATGTATTACATATTGTCAAGTTGTATGCAAACTATTTGTTAGGCCCATCAGTTCCTCGTGGGAGACGAGTTGAACAACGCGTGCCTTAAAACTCATTCATTAGGCCCATCAGTTCGTAGAACAACGCGTGCCTCAAAACTCATTCATTAGGCCCATCAGTTCCTCGTAGGAGACGAGTTGAACAACTCGTGCCTCAAAACAATCAATTGTTGTATGTGTGTATGTGCAATATTTAATATTATGTGTATTGTGAATAAATTTACATCTACATTTACTCATATGTGGTTATGCACTTTATTTTATAATCAGTTCAATAAACACATTTAAATGTTTTCATAGGATTCACTCGCCAACTTTTTGTTGATCCAAAAACCATTTTTACACATGATACAGGTGGACAGGATGACGCAAGGAACACATAGGAAAGTGCCTTAGAAGAAAAATAATGAAGTCTAGAAAGATGTATAGAACATGTTGTACTTGTATGATTCGATTTTATGATCTTCTTTAAAATTGTAATAATAAATATGAAACATTATAATAAATGTCATGAGCTTTGATGAAAACCCAATCATGCCCCGATCACCTTTTTCCGCTGCGGGTCGGGGTGTGACACAACACTAGTTGTTTGATCCAAACAAGATTCTTCATCTTCTTTGCTAGGGTTTTCTTAGTATTTGCACATTCAAACAACTAATCCATAGTTGTTTGGGTGAAAACAATCAACCACTGTGATCCGAATCTGTTTTGGGACTCACAATTTGGTATCAGAGCCTTTGTGCTCTTGATTGTTTGAGTTTTTGTTAAAATTCTTCAAGTTTTGAAGGTTTTTTCAAAAGTTTCAAAGTTTCAAGGTTTTTCAAATTTTTTGACTTAAAATGGCTTGATCTGGTGCGTTTAATCTTTGAGTTGTTGTTAATCAGTAGTTTGATAAACATTTTGGTCATTTAGCTGCAAAGAAACATGAATTTTGGGTCGTTTTTAGGTGATTAGAGGGTTTTTGTTCGTACTAAAACCCTTCTGGGTGTAATTATTCTTAAAGCCAGCGTAGATATTCTTGAAGATAGCGTAATTGTCTTTGAAGTTGGCGTATTTAACTTGAATCTCGCGTAGTTAACAAATACGCTGGTTCTTAAACCAGCGGATTTATATTATTGTCAGCGTAATTGCTCCAGCGAATTTAATTGAAGGCGACTTCGAAATCAGTGATACTAATCCTCAACGATTTTATCATGGTGTTCAGCGAAATTAACTAAACCTTTGATTTTTTTCATATATCCAGCGGATTTAGCATTTTGCAGGACAAAGTGCAGCGTATTTAATCTCTGGTCCAGCGTATTTACCTCCTTGTGAGCGTAATTGTTCTCTGATTCTGTAAATCTCAGCGTAATTGATCATCTTTCTTCCATCATGTCTCTCAATCAACTCAATCCGATTGCTCAAGCCGAACTAGAAACTGGAACCGCTACAAGGCCACCAAAGTTGAAAGGTTCGGAAGATTTCAGCAGTTGAAAAAACATGATCAAGTCTTTTTTGAGTATACCGATTATACCCAATGGATGTCAGTCACTATGGGCCCGCATGTTCCCATGATAATACGTAATGACATCCGTACTATCAATGAAGATCCTTCAACATTCACAGATGAAGATAGGACACTCATTCAACGTGACTGGAGGGCTCACGCTGCTCTCACTATGGCTCTGTCAAAGGATGATAACAATCTGTTTGAAGAATACACCTCGGCACATGAACTGTGGTTGGCTCTAATTGACCATTATGAAGGCAATGAGGAACTCAGGGAGAACAAATGAGACATGGTGCAGAAAGAATATGATATGTTTGGAAGTATTCGTGGCGAAAGCTTGTCCGGCCACATAAGCAGATTTCTGGGGGTGTTGACCAAGATGAAGAAGGTGGGAAACCCAGTTGCAAATGCATCGATCAAGAAGCTACTAGATTCTCTACCAAAAGAATGAAGTCTTCAATGCATGATGATTAAGAGAACTTTCCTCACCAGCACAACTCCAGTTACTCTCTCAGAATTGATTAATACTTTAAAAGCCTTTGAAATGGACATCGTGAAACGAGAGATGAATCAAACTGGATATTCTCAGAAGACGTCTCAGCAAGCTGCTGCAACCTCGGTCCCCAAGAATATGGCATATCTTGCTCCTGTCACCTCATGTGGATCAAATCCCCAAAGTGCTGTCGAATCCTATTCAAATGCTTCCGCAAGCTCTGTGAAGGCCTCGTCATCTTCCGAGAAGACCACCGTGGCCAGCGACACTCAAGCACTTAAAATTTCCACAGAACATGTAGCTCTTTTTAATACTTTCTTAAGTAGCTATGAGGCGCTTATGTCAGGAGAGTTGAAGAGAGAATTCCTAACAGCAGAGGACATGTATCAGGTAGATCCAGACGACATGGAGGAGATGGATCTGAAGTGGCAGATGGCAATGATCTCTCTACGGTTGAAGAAATTCCAAGATAAAATAGGAAAGAGGTTGGCTCTTGGAAAAGCTGGATTTGACAAATCCAAGCTTAGATGTTATAATTGCAAAGACTTGGGCCACTTCAAAAGAGAGTGTCCGTTGCTGAAGAACGAGAATACCAAAATCAACCAGACAAGGAGGCCGATTGCCATTGACGGAAATAATAATGCTGCTGAAAATAATCATAAGGCTTTAGTGATGAAAGATTATGATTGGTCGGAGGAGATAGCTGAGGCAAAAGGTGAAGTAAACAAGGACCTCATGGCAAACATTACCACTGTCTCTGCCACGTCTGCTTCAAATGGTGTTGAAAAACAAACCTCAAAGATTCCAAAAGATGACACTGGTTTGAAAAGCATCATCTCTCCTGCCTCAGAGAAGAGACAACAGAAAGCTGAAATGAATGAGTCGAAGCCAGCTGTTCAAGAAGTCATCAGTACCAGCAAGAATGTAGTGGTTGAAACATCCTCTACCGCCATGAAATCAGAAGCCAAAGATAAGGATTTGGTAAACAGCATTCCATATGAATTTAAAGCAAAGTTGTGCTCAAAACCATGTTTGAACGTCGTGGCACACTACAACTCACTCAACCGTGATATAATTGAAGAAAAAGAAAAAGTTTTGAAAATAAATCAAGAACTAAAAGAAAATGAGGCTGCATATCAGCGAAAGTTGAATTTAACCATAGCTGAAATGCAGACTCTAAAGGAATTTGTTTTCAGAAAAGATTTTATCATAAATGATTTGACCAAAAAGCTAGAAAAATCCAAAACGAAAACAATAAGTTACAAATCATTATTGATAAATGGAAAATTAGCCAAAAAGCACTGGTTGACATTGGAAACTGCCAACGACCGACATTCATAAAGGAGGGAATTGGATATAAAGATAAATTCGGAAACAAAAGAAAATTATTTCCTGCTCTGCACAGCAAAAATTATGTTCCTATGCCATCTCCTCATCCTAAGAACGATTTAATCAATAAAAATGATCTTTTGGATCAAAGTATTTTTTATAAATCCGAAAACAACACTAACCTTTCTGAAAGTAATGCAGATCTATGCCAGAGTAAGGAAGATGTGTGCGATGGGGAAGATAATTGTGGAGGGATGAAAATAGGAATAGGCTATTTAGGCGACAGTTATTCAACTGTTAACTGGTTCGCCTGGAATTGTGATAAGTCGAACAAAATTTCTATTCGAGGTAACTGTAATAGTTTATCTAGGATGGATGATTGTAATGGCTGTATGCCTAAATTGACAATTCAGGATGACTGTAATGGCAATGTGCCTACACTTAAGGCACACAACCAAGGGTTTGCCAAGGTTGAGGGTCATGACCTAAACTTTGCTCTCAATGATGAAAATGTTATGCTTGAATGTCCTGTATTTGTGCCAGAGTTAAAGAAAAACAGTTTTGGAAAATTCCTTACAGAGGAAATTCCTAGAATTTGTTCCATCAGTTGCAGGTACATCAGAGACTGATAAAGCTTTCACTGAAGATTCAAGCACAACAACTTCAGAAAGTGATGAAGAAAGGTCAGATGAAAGTCAAGAATCAATTTCCTCATCAGACAGTGAGCACAGTGAAGTCGACATTGAGGATAAACATCATCCTGAAGAGAAACTGAAGAAAGCTAAAGATTCAAGCCACATTACATCATCAAACTCCTCAAGATGCTCCAGACTCTCATCACATACATCATCTTCACACTCAGCACCCAGGAAGAAAAGATCGAGTCTAAAACAATGTTTTCGCTGTGGTCATTTAGGACATACGGCGAAACATTGTAAAAGCAAGAAATTTTCTAAACCTAGTCAAGATCTAGTTAGAAGTTTTACTATCAATTTGACATTTTAAAGAAATCAGTAAAATGCATAGTTGATTCAACCTGTTTTTGGAAAAGAAAAGACAACACTCTTGCTCAAAATCATGATAGAACGAATGTAAAGCAAGTCTAGGTTCCAAAAACTAGCTAATTTGTACATATTTTTTGTTGTTGTTGTTGTATAACAGAATAAGATTCAGAAATGGCTTCGGATGCTCATGGAATATATCTGGCATGTTGACAGCGGTTGTTCCAGGCACATGACCGGGCTAAAGGATCTGCTTACCAACTTTTGAGTTATTGATGGTGACTTTGTATCCTTTGTCGGAGATGAAAAGGGAGGAAAAATCATCGGAATGGGTGACGTCGTGTCAGAAGCACTCACTTTGGAGAATGTGAACTATGTTCCAGAATTGTGTTACAATCTTATGAGTGTTTCACAAGTCTGTGACAAAGGAATCGCGGTGCTGTTCAATGACACGGAGTGCTTATTCCTCAAACCGGTTACTCCGTCCCAAAGGAGATGATCATGCTTAGGGCTCCCCGTCAAAATAACACCTACGTGCTAAATATGAAGAATGCCAAATCAAACGAGCCAATGACATGTCTTATGTCAAAAGCATCTGAATTGGAATCACTGTTGTGGCACAGGCGTTTGGGGCATGTGAATTTTAAGAGCATAAAAAGCCTCATAAGTCCAAAGCAGTGAATACGATATCTGCTCCTCTGCAATTACTTCACATGGATCTTTTTGGCTCAATTAGCGTTAAAAGTTTAGCTAAAAGATCTTATTGTTTGGTGATTTCTGATGATTTCTCACGGTTTTCATAGGTATTCTTTCTTGAAGCCAAAAGCGAAACGGCATCCATTCTGAAGAGCTTCATTCCCATGATTGAAAACGTGATCAAGCTGAAAGTCAACTCCATCAGAAGCGACAACGGAACTGAATTTAAAAATCATACGTTTGTCTCCTTCTGTGAAGATAAGGGAATTCGCCTACAATACAGCGCTGCCAGGACTCCTCAGCAAAACAGGGTAGCAGAACGCAAAAACAGAACTCTCATCGAAGCTGCAAGAACAACGCTTGTCGACTTTAAGCTTCCCATAATCTTCTGGGCTGAAGCGGTGAACACAGCATGCTATGTTTTGAATCATGTTCTTATCGTCAAACCTCACGAAAGACAGCCTATGAACTACTTTTCAAAAGGAAGCTTCTGATAGATTTCTTCAAACCGTTCGGGTGTTCAAGTTTGAAGCAGTCTGTGACGTGTGCTACTTCATGGGCTATTCATCTTCTCAAAAGGCATATCGAGTCTACAACAAATGGACCAAGATGGTGATTGAATCATACTATGTTAATTTTCAAGAAGGAAAATGCGCTCCGAACTGGTTTTATGACGTGGATATTATATTCAACACTTTCAGCATCAATGAACCCATCACTGAATCCGAACCTGCAGAATCCACTCCGCAGGAACCTTTGTTTGATGCCTCAGACATTGGTTTTACTCCGTTTACAACCCGTTTCACCCCTGCCTCTGCCTCTCCTACTCTTCCGGTGTTCGAAGTAAATGGTGACACATCTGCTGAGAATGCATCTACACATGATGATTCTTCTTCACAGCAGGCTGTGAATGAACCACCCAAAGAAGACGAAACTCCAATCATCTACGTCGATGAACACTTTTCTAATCTGCCTCAACAAGTTGAAACTCACACCAATGCAGGGTACAAGACCAATCGAGACCATCCAATTGAAAATGTCGTCGGTTCTGTTGAAGATGGAGTTCGAACACGTGGTCAAACACATACCATCAACACAGGACTGTATGCAGCCTTTCTTTCGCAGTCTGTCCCAAGGGATATGGAAGAAGCTATTCAAGATTCAAGTTGGGTACAAGCTATGCAGGAAGAATTGGCACAATTTTGGAAACTTAAAGTCTAGGAACTCGTTGACCTACCAGACGGAAAGTATCCAATTGGTACCAAGTGGGTATTTTGTAATAAGATGGATGATCGTGGTGTAGTTATCAAGAATAAGGCTAGATTAGTGGTTCAAGGGTTTCGACAAGAAGAGGGGATTGACTACGAGGAAGTTTTGCACCTGTTGCACGGTTAGAAGCCATCAGAATCTTCTTAGCCTATGCTTCATTTAAAACTTTAAGGTGCTTCAAATGGATGTAAAGAGTGCTTTTCTGTATGGGAAAGTGAAAGAAGAAGTTTATGTTTGTCAACCTACAGGTTTTGAAGATCCTCATTCTCCCACGAAATACTACAAGCTTGACAAAGCTCTCTATGGTCTTCACCAAGCTACTAGAGCATGGTACGAGACTTTGTCAACATATCTTCTGGAGTGTGGATACTCAAGAGGCAAAATTGACATGACTCTCTTCACAAAAAGGATTGGAGAAGATGTGATGTTTGTTCAAATCTACGTAGACGATATCATTTTTGGATTGACAGATGAAGCCCTTTGCAGAGAATTCGAGAAGGTGATGAAAGCGAAGTTCGAGATGAGTATGATGGGAGAACTCACGTTTTTATTAGGATTAGAAGTGAAGCAAAGAAAAGATGGTATCCTCATTCATCAAGCTAAGTATATCAGAGATATTCTTTCGAAATATAGCATGAATGACTGAAAATCCGCAAGCACTCCTTTTGCTGCTCAGACAGAACTCACTTCAGATCTTCAAGGAAAGCCAGTGAACAAATCTCTCTATCGCTCAATGATTGGGTCGTTAATGTATCTGACCGCTAGTAGGCCTGACGTAATGTGAGCTGTCTGTGTCTGTGCCTGCTTTCAGACAAATCCCAAAGAATCGTATGATGCTGCCGTCAAGAGAATCTTTCGCTATCTCAAAGGAACTCCAAAGCTTGGTTTGTGGTATCCTAAAGATAGTAACTTTGATCTAATAGCTTACTCTGACAGTGATCATGCAGGTTGCAAAGTAGACAAAATATCTGTCTCCGGAGGCTGCCAATTCTTGGGAAATCGTCTTATTTCGTTCGTGGCAGAGCAAAAAGCAGACAGCAGTCTCTACATCTACCGCTCAGGCTGAATACGCGGCAGCTTACAGTTGCTGTTCACAACTCCTTTAGATACAGAATCAGTTGTTGGATTATGGGATCAACATCATGAAGACTCCGATATTCATCGACAATGAGCGTGTCTGGGGATTGTGAAGAATCCCATCTACCACTCAAGAACGAAACACATCGAAATTCGTATTCATGCGATTAGAGATGCGTACGAGAAAGGATACATCCAAGTGGTGCCAGTGGATTCAGTGCAACAAAAAGCAGATATATTTACGAAAGCCTTCGATAAAGCTCGATTCAACCAGTTGGTCACCTGGTTGGATATGGTGAACTTCCTTGAGTGGAATTGACTTTTGGTTTTCATAATAAATAACAAATCTCATAAAATGTGCCCAATAAAAAAAGGATTTTCTACAAGGTTAAAATTTCTTTTCAAGCAATCGATTCTCGAGAATAAAATTTTAAGGGGGGAAGTTTTCCAGAAAATATTGTTGAGACTGAATATTGTCTTTGGCACCTGCAAGAGAAATGATAGAAAAACTACTAACACTTCTGTTCTGATCTTAAAACAGAAAAAGATTAAGGCCTCAAGCAACGACGTGTCAATAGATTCAGCAATACCTAGAAGTAAACTGCGAAAAGGAGACAAACCTTAATGATCACACAAGAATTCTGAATACCCACAATGTTGTGCATCTTGCGGGTAACACGTTGCGGCGTATGACTTAATGGTTTAAATCTTGCGTTGATAGATTGCCAAAGTCCGAGATTTCGGGTCTTTATATTGGCTAATCATTCGGGGATATCATAGTTACTCTTCTGCTGCATCCAGATATATGCTGACCTAGACACAGCTATGATATCTTGTCAAAAAGAGCCTATGCGGCCAAAACCCTACACAATTGAAGCTCTCATTGAGGATCATTCAAGTGCTTAAATCGTACCGCATCTGGTATCTGCCATAGCCCTCGTTAGACCTTGGTCTCTCTGCTGTACGGAAGTACTGACCTGAACACCAACTGTCTAACGTTGAAATCTCAAAAACGAATGAAGTCAGTATATTCACCTGTTATGAGGAATCTTTGCGCATACCTTGATCGCGGGGGTATGTCCTGACGTGGGACTCACGGGCACAACATTCTGACTGTTTCGGCATGAGTGAGGAACATTGAAGTTCTTGTCAATATTACCGCAACATGATAAAAAGGCTTTCGGATCGCATGTTGAAAGATAGGTGCATGCATTTAAAAGGACAAACATACTGACAGTTTTTCTTGTGCCTTAATTATATTATATATCTAACATTTTATCTCAAACGAACGAAGTGTTACCAGTATGATCTTTTGCAGGAAAGTCACAGGATTCAAGTCAGTTAGCATAAATTTTATGTGAAAAAGGAGGCTTCCAGACCCAAAAACAACTTTCAGGATCCAAAATTGCAACTTTCTATTTTCATTAAGCTTATTTTTAATTTCTTGCCATATTTCTAACCAAAAAGGGCATATTTTTCGAGAAAATTTGAAGTTTTCGAGCGTAATTGATTTCAAATTCTTAGTTTTGAAGAAACCTTGAAAAATATCAAGGCGGCGTAATTTTCTGTCCACCGTAATTAATAATTACGCTGGATTGTAAAATAGTATATATACTTATTTTTTTCATCATTTGTAAATATTTTCGAAAAGTTATTCAAATCATCATCTTCTTCTTCACTCATCAAACACCCACACTCTCTGTTTTTTTTCAGTCCGAAATTAGAATCGATATCGGTATGTTGTTTTTGATATTCTAATATACATCGGTTATTGTTTGAATGTAGTTCAATCATCGATTTCAGTTTCCTTTTCTGTTTATATAGTGTTTTTGATCGGGTCAGTTCTGTTTTAAGGGGTTTATCAAGAAAAATTTGAAGTCAGCGTATTTATTATGAATGCAGCGTAGATAATTTTGAATGTGGCGTAATTATCACAAACCTGAGCCAGCGGATTCAAGTCTTGAACGCGAGTTCAAGCAACCGACGTAATTGACAATTACGCCGGTAATCTAGCGTAGATAATCATCTTTGCTGGACTCATTCTCGTGTCAAAGTTTAAATCCGCTAGTCGTGTGCAGCGTAAATAATACTTAATCAGTGTAGGTGTGTCTAAGTCTCTTGCTTAGTCTTGTGTCCGGCGAACTTAGCGGTTTTGCCCGGCGTAATTATTAGCGGATTTATCAGTTTCTTTTGTATATTTCTTTATATTATTATTATATAGTTGTATATACTTATACTTATTTATATATATATATAAATATTTCTATGAACATAAATCTAACTTAGTTTGTTTTTCGATTTTAGAAATGGTGAAGGAGATTATTTAGGATAAAACTCGAAAGCACAATCAGCCATGCAAGCTGGTCCCACATCCAATCGATTTTGAAGATGTAGCAGAGTGGATAAATTCAAGTAGGATCAGCTACGCTGTACAAGCCGATCTGATCATCTACAGCATCCACATCGAAGAGTTTTGGAAGACAGCCAAAGTGTCGACTGTAAACGAAATTAAAAGAATCACAGCTACAATCAGAAATAAGAAGATCGTAGTTACAGAGGAGAACATATGCAGAGTCCTCAGTCTTGGAGACAAGAACAGTGATTTGCTCAGAATGAAAAAGGACGACATTCTAGATGGGTTTAAAGGGATGAGGTATATTAGAGACTTCAGAGAGAAAAATGAGATCAAAAGAAAGGGGCTTACCAAGGACTGGAGATTCATTTTTCATGTATTCGCTATGAGCTTGGCACATAGGAAAGGAGGATATGACGGGTTGAACTTGGAATGGTCGGCTGCTATGCTTAGCCTCTGCACGAAGCAGTCATTCAATATCTATGGTCTCATTTTTACTGCATGGTTGATAATGCTAATTCCTCCACATGGGCCATGTACCCTCGTTTTGTTCAGCTCCTCATCAATGACCAACATCCAAATCTTCCTCATGACGGTGACCTATACAAGTTCCAGCTGCCAACAGGGCGTCAGATTACCAAGCTAAAAACTGAGGAATGGGTGCTGTTACATCAGTGGATGTATAGGGAGGAAAGATACCCTGTCGTAAAAGCAGCCTGCGAGAAATACAGAGAACAGGTCAAGAAAAAGAGACAAGGAGATGGTGATGAGGAAGTGGAGGAGGAAGAAGAGGAAACCGAGCAGCTGGTTATAAAGAATAAAGGAAAGAAAATCATGAAGGAAGGGGACTCCTCGATGAAACGGAAAGATAGTGCTCCTCAAGAACGACTGATGGAAAGCAGTTTCAGGGCCGGAGGCACCAGAGAACATCGCGACATATAGAGAATCTTCGTGCGATTCATGAGGCCGAAGAAAGAGAGAAGAGAGAAACTAGAAGAAAGAGACGTCATATGACAGAATTCGAAACACCGGTGACGGTCACCACCGAGCAAGAGCAGTCAGACGAGTTTGCAGATCAGTTGATTGTCGATCCGGAAGCCCAAAGTCTATCTCCCCCGCAGAAGCGTAACAAAACTGGGGAAGGACCTTCGACAGAGGAACAACCAAGACAAATGCCGCAACAAGCTCCTCGAAGACCTCGTCTATTTCAGGAGTTGTACGATAAGCTAGCAAAAGATATTGGGAAAGGCCCAGCTCAGGAAATTTGTTTGTTGAAGCATCAAGTAAGCAACACAAACGTTATTCGCGAGAAGCTGTGGGAACAAGAAAGAAAAACAAAGAACTTCACGCATACGTCAAAGAACAGACGAGATTTGTGAGATTTCAGCAAGATGGGATGGAAAAGATGTATCGTATAATCAGAGAACTTTGCACCAAAGTGGACATACCATAGATGTTCTCATCTACTGATATTTTTGATTATGAGAAGTTCAAGACTGAAGAGGAAAGACAAAAAGCTGAGGCTGCAGAAAAGAAGAAAAAGCGCTTAGAATCAGCCGTGAACGTCACTGAGGATGACGAAAGTGAAGAGGAGGAGGTAGACAGAGATGAAATGCCAGCGAGATTTGTTGAGTGGGGTTTGGAAGATGATACTATTTATGAAACTGAGGACAGTGAGGCAGTAACTCCAATGCATCCTGAATGGTTCAGAAAAGAAAGGGAAAAGCTTCCAGATTTTTATCAGGTGGTCACCGTTGAAAAATCTGAATTCACTGATAGAATAATAAGCTGGAAGTACTGCAATCTCAAAGGATTGTTCATCGTAAAGAGACGAGGTGGTGTTATTCAGCATTTTAAGACCGGAGCTGACATGAAAAGCCTTCCAAGATGGGACATTCGAGAACTGGGGAGGCTAGACCTGATAAACCCGACCAACAGCAGCATCAGAGCTGACTTTGAAAGACTCATTTTAAGAGAATGCAATCGGGGATTCACAGTTTTCAAGCGCAACGACCTCGAAGAAGAGTGTCAAAGACGACAAAAGATCCCATCACAGGAAAAGGGATGGTTACATGGGTAAGTGATCCTGCTAAGGTCGAAACAAAAGTCAAAATTCCACTGAACAACCTCTCATGCTTACACACTTCAAGAAATGGTTTTACGATGGGAAGACAGGAGAAGCAGTGATCTGATTAGTGTCTAACGAAGATATTCGAATTCTAGACCTGATGGATGTTTTCATGTTCTGCCTCTCCGATCTCAACATTCTCTTTGGTCACAAAATCCACGTTGGAGCCGGAAATGAGTACAGAGAAGAAGGAATGCTATTCCAAAAGGCTGTGGAACGAGCTCGAGACAGGAAGATAGAGATGATGGAAATTGTTATTAGGATTCAGAAGCAGACATAAAAGGAGGAGGCAAGAAAAAGAAAGAGAAAGAATAAGTCATCATCATAACAGAAAGCCTCCTCACCATCTCAAGCTGCATCTCACCATCAAACTCCGGTTTCATCCACATATGAAGCCACTATGGAGTTACAACAACCCTCAAGTGAAGCTATTGTTAATCTAAGCTCTGAAGAAACAATCAAAGCAACCACAGATCAACCTACCGCTCAAGCTGCACAAGAAAAGGATGAAGTACCTGCTGCAGACCCAGAAGCTCGGAAGCAAGATTGAAGAAACCCAAGCACGAACAGTCTAGAGGGATACTGTTAGAACTTTTTAGACCGTTGGTGCTTGATTATCCATAGTTTGAGCTAGTTTGTAATGGTTAGACAAAGTTAAAGTGTCAAAAGTGCAATATGGTGAAAATTGTATGTACGCGGCGTATTTAGCAACCCAGCGTATTTAATAAATACGCTGGGTAGTCATTTTGTATAAATATGATGATCAATGCATGTATGTCCAAGTTTCTTGGACAGATTTTGGTGATCTTCTTGTGTTGTGATTTTTGCTATTGTGCTTTCATCCGAATATCCAGGTGCTTTTATTGATTACATGTTATTGAGATTTCATATACAACACTAGTTGTTTGATCCAAACAAGATTCTTCATCTTCTTTGCTTGGTTTTTCTTAGTATTTGCACATTCAAACAAAATCCATAGTTGTTTGGGTGAAAACAATCAACCACTGTGATCCGAATCTGTTTTGGGACTCACATACTTTGAAATGTTAAAGTTATAAATTTTGGTATTTGTGATGTTATGCACACTGATCCAAAGGAGTGAATATATAATAATATATATATATATATATATATATATATCCAAACCACATAGCCTATATGGTTGAATACCATGACTGATGAAACTTTTAAGGCATCAGATTTGATGATAAACTATTATATTGCCACTTAGCAATTAATTAATTAGTTTTTTAGACCAAGCTTATTAAGATGGCCAATCCAAATTTTGATGGAGCCAATAGCAGACAAAACAATGATATTAATGCGAATGTTAACCCCAATGGCGAGGGAGTTGATCTCCAAGCCATGATAGCCACAGAAGTTGGCAAGGCTATGGATAATTTTATAGCTAACTTTAAGGGATCGAGTACCACTCGTTCTAAGTCCCATTCGATTCCACATTCATCTACCCGTAAGGAAAGCTCGCATTACTCTTCAACTGCAAAGAGCGATCCAAAGCAGAACTATAAGGAAAAGCACCATTCTTCAAAGGACGGTTGTACTTACAAGTACTTTGTCTCGTGCGAGCCTCGAGATTTCAACGAAGAAAAGGGGGCTATTGATGCCATGAAGTGGCTAGACGAAATGGAGACTGTAGTGGATATTAGCGATTGTGCTGATAAAGATGTTGTGAAGTACGTCTCACAATCATTTAAAGGCGATGACTTAACTTGGTGGAAGGCAATGATACAATCAACAGGGAAGATACCCTTATACAATTTGGAATGGTCCAAGTTTGTGGACCTCATCAAAGAAACATATTGTCCACCACATGAGGTGGAAAAGGTGGAGTCAGACTTTCTGACTCTCACCCTGAAGAACCTAGACTGTCAGAAGTATGTGACTGATTTTAACTCTCTGTCTTGGTTAGTGTCCTATTTGATTACTCCGGAACCTAAGCGCATTGCGCGGTTTATTGGGGGTCTAGCACCTGAAATCAAGGGTATGGTGAAGGCTTCAAAGCCTACTTTATATAGGTCTGCTGTAGACCTATCCCTTTCCCTCACTCTGGATGCAGTGAGGCAGAAGTCGGTCAAGACCGAGATCAGATGATAACTCCCAAAATTCAAATAGAGGGAATTCTAGGTTCAAGAGGAACCAACAAAGGTCCAATGAGAGGCCTGTGTGCAAGACCTGCAACAAACGACATTGTTGACAGAGTGGTTTAGATCAACAAGCAAAACCCATGTGGCATATGCAAGAAATCGGGGGCATAGGTCCTTAGATTGTAAGGACTTAAAGAGCACCGTCTGTTATGGTTGTGGCGAGAAGGGCCATATCAAGACTAATTGCCCCAAAGTTGCCAAAGAGGGTACTGCAAAACCCAGAGAGGTGAAAAAAGGGGAACGCCCGAGCCTTCTAGATAAATGCGAGGGAAGCAGTTAATGACACAAATGTCATAACGGGTACTTTCCTCATTAATGATATCTTTGCTAGAGTTCTTTTCGATTCTGGAGCTGATAAGTCTTTTGTAGACCATAAGTTTAGTAAACTACTAAATCAACCTATAAGAACCCTAGATATAGCTTATGAAGTAGAATTAGCTGACGGTACATTAGAACCCGCATCTTCTATCCTTGATGGATGCTCTATATCCATTATGAATCATTCAATCCCCATATCTCTTATGCCAATGAAATTAGCGGTGTTCGATGTAGTCTTAGGCATGGATTGGTTATCTTGCAACCAAGCCCGCATTGCCTGCGATAAGAAACTCATCGAAGTTAAGACCCCATCTGGTGAAATGCTCACCATCGATGGATATTTACAATATAGATTGCCTGAGAAAGTGTTACATCTCAAGGCATCCAAATGTCTGAAGAGTAGGTGTGTCATTTACATGGCACAGGTTACAATAAACAAGCCAAAGCCCAAGATTGAAGACATTCCAGTCATCTCTGAATACCCCGATGTATTTCCTGAAGAACTACCTAGCCTACCTCTAGAAAGACAAATCATACCAGGAGCTGCACCAGTTGCAAGGGCACCATATCGGCTGGCGCCGATGGAGATGAAGGAATTAAAGACCCAGCTTGAAGAACTTTTAGAGAAACGCTTTATTCAGCCTAGTTCTTCACCCTGGGGAGCTCTTATCTTATTCGTTAAGAAAAAGGACGGGTCAATCCGGATGTGCATTTACTATCGCGAACTAAATAAGATAACAATCAAGAACCATTATCCTCTGCCCATGATCGACGACCTGTTCGACCAACTTCAAGGGGCTAGCTACTTCTCGAAGATGACTTGAGATCAGGATACCACCAACTGAAATTTAGGAACGAGGATGTTCCAAAGACTGCCTTTAGGACCAGATATGACCACTATGAGTTTCTAGTGATGCCTTTTGGGCTCACTAATGCACTAGCAGCATTCATGGATCTCATGAATAGAGTCTGCAAGCCGTATTTAGACAAGTTTGTCATAGTCTTTATAGATGACATACATATATACTCTCGTAATCAGAATGATCATGAGAACACCTCAGATGCATCTTAGAGTTGTTAAGACAAGAGAAGCTCTATGCAAAGTTCTCTAAGCGTGAATTTTGCTTAGAGAAGTCTAATTCCTTAGACACATGATAAGCGAGCATGGCATCCAAGTGGATCCACCCAAGATTGAAGCCATTATGAGTTGGGAAGCACCCAAGACTCTGTCAGAAATTCGTAGTTTCTTAGGATTGGCGGGATATTATAGAAGGTTCATTAAGAACTTTTCTAGAATAGTCACTCCTCTGACTACCCTGACCCGCAAAAATGTCAAGTTTGACTGGGGTCCCAAACAAAAAGAATCCTTTGAGACTCTAAAGCATAAATCAAGAAATGTTCCAGTGCTATCTTTACCTAAGGGTATTGAGGATTTTGTTGTTTATTGTGATGCCTCACACACCGGCTTGGGTTGTGTGCTGATGCAGAGAGGCAAAGTGATTGCTTATGCATCACGACTATTAAAGGTGCACGAAAGAAATTACACCACCCACGACTTGGAGTTGGGTGCCGTTGTGTTTGCACTAAAGTTGTGGAGACATTACTTATATGGCACAAAATGTATTATATACACTGACCATAAAAGTCTCCAACATCTATTTAACTAGAAGGGTTTAAAATGCGACAACGCCGCTGGGTGGAGACTCTTAATGACTATTTGCGAGATTCGCTATCATCCCGACAAAGCAAATGTAGTTTCAAATGCCTTGAGTCGCAAAGAAAGAATTAAGCCGATAAGGATTAATGCCAAAAGTATCAAGCTCAAATCTAGTTTGAATGAGAGGCTGCTAGATGCTCAGAAACAAGCTTTATTAAAAGCAAATGCTCCTAATCAGGGATTAGGTGCAACTGTTGATCAGTTAACACCTGAGATGTAACGCCCATTTCTTCGTAAGGTCAAACATAATATATATTGAAGCTTTCATTACGTGGTGTAAAATTTTGACCAAAATGCCCTTCCCATTTGTACGATCCAACCAAAATAATTAAACACTTAAGGGGCATTAGCCTAAAGCAACTGTATCAAATCCAAACTTAAAGTTTACACATGAGCACATAAGTAGGTTTAGAACAACATTTACATTCCAAAAGTATTTCTTTGACCCATTAACATCAAGACTTGAGACGGAAGCGTGTAGAAAGACGATGTGGTGTGTGTTCGTTCCAAGTACGCCGTTTTCAAGATTGCGATTTCCCTATCATGCACAACACAAATGCATTCGTTAGTATGACTTATGTACACAAAATTCTCATCCTTCCCTTACTCCCTTAACTAAACCGTAAACATGGTCATGATGTTGTAACATTCTTTCTACTTACATTCCTCACTTATTACCATTTCGCTACAACAAAATCGTAGTTTTCATTCTTATAACACCAACTGTTCACTTCATCTGACTCGAGCATACGAGTTCATACAACAAACATTTCATCCTTATTGACACGTTTACAACGAGTCGCCATGTTCATAATTTTTACCATTTCACTAGCCATTTTTGTGACCCGTTTAAAATGGGGCAAAGCACGTACTTTACCATACCGTTATTTACTAATTCTCTTTTTTTATATCCATCATTTCATATTTCCAAACCACGAAGAATAATCAACGAGCTAATAATAGTATAGGATGAAGTCCGTAAGAACTTACCTTTGTTTTGTGTTCCTTGCAAACCGGATTGACTTGTACCTTCTTTCTTTACACCTACAATTTCATATTTAACATTCTTTCAATATCATACTTTTATCTCACATTTAGATTAACACAGTGAGCTAACAATTCATCATTTTATTAATCCAAATCAGTTACCATCATATGCATATGAAATTGTCTTTACCACTTAAAACCAATATTCAAGCATTTCATCAAACACCTAGAGTGCATACACTAACAAGGCATAGAGTATAAGTACCTTATGCATTTCTCCATTTATTCATATCTAGATCATCAAATTCAACTAATTTCATTTAACATTCTTTCATAATAAAATTGCATTCATCAAATACTCATTGTAAGTAACCTCCTACATAATTATTACCTTAATTTGTACATAATTCATTACTACGATTCACAACATCCCTCTTTCAATTGGGTTTTCACATTTAATCACCTATTTACCTTATTTCAAGCATAATTCATGTTCTATGGTATGATTCTTACTCACTATTGCATAAATTTCTATATAAACTCAAAGATGGGTTGAGACCCAATTTCTACAAATCATCAAATCAAGAATTTCGACTTACCACTTGTTAGATAAGCATAGAGGATTACTTATTAGGGCACATGCATAAGATTGGCATCGATTTCTTCCTTCAATTTGCTGAATTTTTCTCAGATTTTAGTCTTGTTTCTCTTTCCCCTCCTTCTCTCCCTCTGGTCGACACATACATACATACATAACCTAATTTTTCTGCATTTTCCCTTTCTTAAACTCCCACTTTCCAAGTTGTCACATTCACCCCTCATGTTTTTAGAACATGTCACTTGATTGCTTAACTATCGTCTAGATTACTTGTCTCTTGTTTAACGTTAATTCATTCTAATATATTAAACTTATTAGCATAATTAACTGACTATTATTAAACTAATCTAAAATCACCTTCTATTTCTCACGACCTCATCATA
The DNA here is from genome assembly GCA_947069175.1 of Scalesia atractyloides. Classification (NCBI taxonomy): domain Eukaryota; kingdom Viridiplantae; phylum Streptophyta; class Magnoliopsida; order Asterales; family Asteraceae; genus Scalesia; species Scalesia atractyloides. The sequence continues at coordinate 65,991,068 of CAMTDV010000020.1, read as the reverse complement.
TAATATCATAATAGGACTTACGAAAATTTGGGGTGTTACATGAGAGTGATGGAATCATGAGATTTAATAATCGTATTTGGGTTCCTATCTTTGGAGGACTAAGAAATTTAATCCTCCAAGAAGCTCATAATTCTAGCTACTCCATACATCTTGGAGGAGATAAGATGTATCAGGATTTGAAAAAGAATTATTGGTGGATGTGTATGAAGAAATCAATAGCCACCTACGTAGCTAAGTGTTTGACATGTTTACAAGTTAAAGTAGAACATCAGAAACCGTTAGGACTTCTACAACAACTCGAAATTTCCACATGGAAGTGGGAAATTGGTAACAATGGATCTAATTACCAAGTTACCTAAGACCAAACATGGTAATGACACAATTTGGGTCATCGTTGATAGGTTGACGAAGTCAGCACATTTCTTGCCCATAAAGGAAACGTATAGCTCTGATAAGTTGGCTAAGTTATATGTGGACGAGATTGTATCTCTGCATGGCGTGCCAATATCTATCATATCTGATAGAAACACTAGATATACATCCCACTTTTTGAAAAGTTTCCAACAATCATTAGGCACAAGATCGAATTTCAGTACGACTTACCACCCTCAGACTAACGGACAGAGTGAGCGTACCATCCAGACTTTAGAAGACATGCTTAAAGCATGTGTAATTGATTTAGGTGGTAGCTGGGATGACCATCTACCCCTAATAGAATTCTCCTACAATAACAGTTATCATACAAGCATCAAGGCTGCTCCTTTTGAGGCCTTGTATGGGAGAAAATGTCGAATGCCGTTTGTTGGACCGAAGTTGGGGAAGTTCAACTATCAGGTCCTGAGATTGTCCTAGAAACCACGGAAAAGGTTGTACAAATCCGTGATCGTCTCAAAGCTTCCAGGGATAAGCAGAAGAGTTATGCTGACAAGAGGCGTGAACCTCTTAAGTTCCAAGTAGGGGAAAAGGTCATGCTAAAAGTATCAACCTGGAAAGGTGTGATGTGCTTTGGAAAAAGGGGCAAGTTGAGCCCAAGATATATCGGACCATTCAAGATAACTGAATGTGTCGGATCTGTGGCTTATAAGCTTAAGCTACCTGAGGAGCTCAGTGGAATTCACATGTGTTCCACATTTGTAATTTGAAGAAATGTCTAGCCGATTAGTCGCTAGCAATGTCACATCATGATGTGAAAATTAACGAAAACCTGAGGTTTGTTGAAAAACCGATCGAGGATCGATAGGTTATGAAGCTCCAAAAGAAAAGGATTCCAATTGTAAAAAGTTAAATGGGATGCCCGTCGAGACCCCGAATATACATGGGAGGCCAAGTCCACTATGAGACAAAAGCACCCCTATCTTTTTGAATAAAATCTCGAGGTCGAGATTTCTTTTAAGGGGTGAGGATGTAAAACCTCGTAAATTTATGTCCGGTAATATACTGACACGTGTCCATACTCTCAATTGTGCCTAATATTGGTCGAGAGGGACTATTTTTTCAATAAATGAAAATATGAATCTCAAGTGACTAAAGGTGTCAACATACTGAAACTATGCCTCTGAGTGACCCTTTACGGTGTTTATACTCTCAAATGAGCCACTTGTTAGATGAGAGGGACCATTTGTGAATTTATATATACGCTAAACATTACAAGGACTTATAGAAAACACTAATGATAACCACTGCTAAGCCAACCACTGCTATAAGCTAAACATTACAAGGACTGATAGAGAACACTGATGATAACCACTACTAAGCTAACCACTGCTATACGCTAAACATTACAAGGACTGATAGAAAATATTGATGATAACCACTACTAAGCTAACCACTGCTATACGCTAAGCATTACAATGACTGATAGAAAAACTGATGATACATCCTCTATTGATCTTCAGCAGAGCTTAGACTTCAGCAGAGCTTTGTCTTCAACAGAGCTTAGCTATAGCATATGTTACATTATCATAAGGATCAGAGGGTGTAGTATATTTTGACTTGTTGCCGACACAAAGCTGCCAAAAACCATTAACTCGAAACTAGGGGCTTCAAGAATGCTATGACACATTTACGACACATGTCCTCACCCTCTAACTTCTGCTAACACCTGGAACCACCTCCTTCAAACTCCAACACTATAAATAGATGTCTTACTTGCACCTTCTTAAAAAAAGTACTCCTCTCATCACTTCTGGAGGTTCCTGGTCCTTAAGAGCTTCCATTTCAAGTTTATTTTCATCTAAGGATCACTTGTAAGTGCTCCTTTCAGCTACATTTTCGTTTATTAGGTTTTTAAAGCCAAAAGTCAAGCAATTTCTATAATTGCTTTCACTTTCGGTTTAGACCCGATTTAGATTAGTTTGCTACTGATTTAAGGTTGCATTATGATCGTAATTTAATGTAGCATAACCCTCAGAGGTTATTATACGTGATTATGATCGTATTCTTAGTTTTTGTACAAGTTTCGATCTTATGTCATACTTTGACCGAAATGCCCTTTTTTCAAGAAATAAGGTTTTGATTAGTAAAGAACTTAAAAATGACTTATGTATTGATATGTTAATGTAATTAATATATTTTGATGTTATTAAACTGATCAAAAACTGGGTTTCATATAAGATCGTAAATTGTGTTATTTAATGACCCAAACACCCTTTTGGCGCATATTTTTATTTTAAAACCTTAATGGTCATATAAGTTGATAACCTACTAATGTTACAACTTATTTAAAGTATATTGGCATATAGAACTTGTTTATAACTCATCCGACTATCCGGTATCGCTTATATCCGTACGGTTAAGCTTATGTAACTAATTTACGTAAGTATACCGAAACGGGTCAAATCTTATCATTTTTACTTTAAATTTCATAGTGTATATTGCTTACCCATATTATACAAGTCTTAGTACTTGTTGGGTTTAAACCACATTCTATTCTTTTCATCGCTTAATCAAGCGTATCGTACCGTTTTCGTTAATTTAAGTTAACTGGTCCAAGTCTTCGACTTAAAATGGACCCGATGACATTCTAATTGGTTATTTAAACCATTCATTTCAGACTAGGGCCTTCCGGTAAATTGCAACCAACCTTAGTTAATTGATTACGGCTGAGCTATTTATAATTCTTGCATATTAAGACGAGTTTTAGCCAGGTAAATACTCTTAACCTATTTTCCCTATATGGGCTTGGGATACGGTAAATAATTACCGCTTGGTCGGGTATGGGATCATATGTCGGATTGTGACTAGAAAATCCGCATAACCCGTTTTAAACTGTTTTGTCTGATAACTTAAACCATTGGGGGTACCGCGAACGTGTCCTGGAATCCTCGGCTCATTTAAGTTGCTAATGGCCACGACTAAGCACGGAGTGTAGGCATACACCTGACAGATGCTAATGCTATTACCCATATTGGGGATACCCCTTGGTGGGTTAAAGTGGTGTGTCGGTTAATCACGTTATTCGGTTTCTGCACCAGACCCCATATGTATTGACAGGCATGTAAAACTGTATACAAGATTATTATAATTGTCCCAAGTTATTTATGAAAATATATGTACCATTGTGTATATAAAATGATTTTGAAATATTTTCAAAATGTGTCGATTATTTGTATTTACCTGTGAAAACTGACATATTTTCAAAAGACTAAGCGCAGGTTGCAAAGAAGGTAAATAGGCTGGAGGCTGCCCGGTAAATGCTTAAGTGGAATTTGCAACTCCCTTGCATAGAAGCCTATAGTCTGTTATTTCATTTTGTAACTTTTCGATCCGCATGTGGATATTTTCATATACTATCCGTTTGAATAATATTTTAAACCTTCGTATATTTCTATTGTAATAATTTAAATCCAAGACTTCCGCTATGCTATATTGTGTGTTGATATCAATTTTGTCACATATTCTCTAACCGGGGCCACCGAGCGATGTGAGAAATATCGGGGTGTGCAAGAATCAATGGGAATATTGCTAAGGTGACGCTGATGTGATACATAGGAAAAATGAAAACTTGGACGACTCCTCCTCCCTATTGAAATGCTTTATGCAAAAATAAAACACAACTTTGTAATGAGTTTACTTTTATTTACATTCAATAGAAAATATCATCATAAAATAACACAGCCGTATCAAATTACCGACTGTTGAAATTTCATACTTGAATGATTCCGTTGATTATAAAATGTTATCGAAATCTAGATGAAATAAGCATATTCATATTTGTTTTCTATAAAACATTTATGTGTTAAACGTTATAAAAAAGAACTAAAAGTATATAATAAATTAAAGTTACATCAGTTAAAAAATGTGATGCAAATTATTAATTATTAGTGTCATGAAATGTAGTAGTCCTCGCATGGTGTTCTCTCGCCATCTAAGTATATATTTTTCCCACTATTTATTTTACTTTCTAAGATAAAAAAAGGTGTTATCTACTTTTTTAATTCAAGAAGTTTCACAGTGTTATTAGTTTTTAAAGATTAAAGATTGAAATTGTCATCTAACGATTTTAATATAAATAAATAAAAGGAAAAGACTTCGTGGGAGGAAGAAGAGATAGAGAAAATGTTTGTTTTATAAATCTCTATATTTACATTTTTCATCATGAAGGGTAATAGTGAAGGCTTACTATTGGCAGATACAAATGATAATTACTGGGTTCTTTAAATTTTTTTACTTTTGCCTTTTTCAAGTTAGTATATGTATTTGAAAGCAATTACATTTATGAAAATAGCATATGATGAAGTGGCTTTTACATTTGCAATATGCTCTATCAAAATCAAAGGACCCGGTTCAAAACTCAGGAATTGCAACTATTTTTTATATTTTTTTAGTTACCATATCTAATATTCACTAACTTTACTCTGTATTTTTCTAATTTTTTTAAATTAGCTATGCTTCTGGATTTTAGTAAAGCTACTTTAGAGTTCCTAAACTTTCGTAATTTTTCCCCTTTAAATAACGTATTTTTATCTACGTCTTGATGTATTTTTATTAAAACTGAGTCATAAGTAGTCAGTATAAGTAACCGAAATACATACCTACATATTATCAAAATGAGATATATTCAGTTTAGCGCCACGCAAGACGGGCAAAGCATATAACTAGTTGTATTGAAAATACAAGATATTTTAAAATAAAATTAAAAAAGACTTCATTTTCTAAATTGAAACTTGACGTGTCAAAGTGTCAATAATATAGGAACCAAACTGCTATTAATGCAGAAAAGCACGTGCTGAGCATGTCCGACGTGGCGCACTATGAGTGGCTACCATACTCTATCGTCTCCACCCTGTGGGTACTTCTTGTCGTTTTCCATCCACTTGCAGGGTATCATTAATCTTATGAAGTTTCATTTAGACCCTCTTAATTCTTTAAAATTTTATATTTAGCACATTACTATGTTTCTTTCATCACTTCACACAACGTCTCCACTATCAAAGCATTGTTTTTATTTTTGTTCAATTTCAACACTTTATACTAATTGTTTTACATTTGAACACACCAAAGGGCACCAAATACCTTTTGACTTATTCGCGGGTAGTCTTTATTTTAATAATTATTGACTATCACGATAAAATGATAAGTTTAAATACGATTTCTCAAATTCGAGGAAGTTTCCTCTCTTGTTAAAATCGACTTGATAATTAGCTTCTTACTATTTGTGACAACTTATAAGACGACATGATTGAAAGTTGTTATATCTAATTGCATATTTAACAGATAGTCCAAATAAATTCATCATTCTATTTACAATTAGATATAATTAGAGGAAAAACTAAACGAATATTTTAAAAGGTCAATCTGTTAAACTATTAATCAATTTATTAGCTATTACAATCCGTTTTCAGCCCACCAATTCCACCAACTTTAATAATACGTTTAGAACTTTACACCTTGATCACAACTCGTACATAATCCACCAACTTACTTATTTCATGTGTATATGGATAAGGTTGTCGTGTAACATTTATGTGTAAGGACATCATAGATTCGTTTCAAAATAAAATAATCTCATCAAACCGGAGTAAATTTGTTGTTTTGCTAAAGTTAATACTAATCTAATTAATCAACTTATTTAAAATGATGTCAACCATGTCATGCCAATCTGTTTCCTCTCTAGCCCTGTTAGTTGATAAGACAAACTTCTAATTTTATCGATAAAAACTAGGGGTGTCATTCATGTCGACATGACCAGTTTCATGTGGTGGGTTGTTCCATCCGTATAAAAGGCACATTTTTATTTGTGTCAAAAGCATCAACCATAACCCACACACACTTACAATCTCTTGTAACCCGAACATGGACCAACCCATCATCTAAACTTGTCAAATGGGTTGGTGGTAGTTATCAAGCTATAAACATGGTTAATCGTGTGAACAAGTTGTAAGAATAGGTTGAAAAAGTTAGCATGACACTCTTTGTAATTATAAACAAGTCAGCTCAAATAGGATAATGTATCTAAACATGTCAACAAGAACACAAAAAGCAACTAAACAACCCCGGGGGGGGGGGGGGGGGGGGGGGGAGTTGGAGATGATGGAATAATAATAAGCCTTTCCTCTATCTTATGTTTACACTAACACATCTATCATCTATCTTCCGTGACCATGGCATTATAGCCTAGTGCCATCTTAGAGGTGAGATAAGGCTTAAGAACCATTAGGTCACATGTTCGATTCCCACAATGGGTTTTTTCCTCAAATTTATTGGGTTTCCTCCTGAACTGGTGTAGGCATTATAGCCTAGTGGAGATGGATATGATCGGGTGATTCCACTGATGGCACGATAATACTCCAGTAGTTCGTTAATGATCCAAATTTGCCATTATAAAAAATCATCTATCTTCTGTGGAAAAAGTTGGAAAAACACAAGTTTGGTGGCCACAATAAATATTCGTTTCAGTATATTAACACAACATTTGCAGACGCATCTTTCCGCGTTTCTCCTATTTTACAAAAAAAAAAAGTTGTAGAGAGAAAGTAGTATCCGAGCTCTGAGATCGGCATCCATGGCGGCTTCTGCTGAACGCGAAAACTTCATCTACGTCGCCAAGCTCCCCGAGCAAGCTGAACGTTATGATGGTTAGATTATCTCATAGATCCGTTCTTTACATCTTCATATCCTCAATTTTGGTTCCCTAATCTGTGCTAGATATAGATTTTTGATACTGTTTTGGACTCACTTGAGTTACAGATGTTATTTGTTACAAATCGATGATTAAATTGTTCCAAAAAGTTGCTATAGTTATCGTAGGTGATACTGAGGCTAGATTTAGGGTTTCGTAGATCCTACCAACCGTACATGATCTGTTTTCAGAATTGAGGTCAAATTCTTATTCTGTTTGTTTAAATAAATTGAAATCGGTATTAGCCTTTTGAAATTGTGTAGGGTAGTATCGATCACTATAATAAATTATGTAAAAAAGTGCTTAAATTAGGATATGAGGTTAGAGTACTGAACGTTGACTGCCTTTTGAATTTGGAGATATTTGTAGATGAACCTTTTATATGCACCAATCTAGCTAGATTTTACTTTTTTTTATTCCGTTTGTTTTAATACATTCAAATCGGTATTAGCTTTTTAAATTGTGTTGACTAGTATGGTGTACTATTGATCACTACAATTAACTATGTAAAAGGTATTACAATTAGAATCTGAACTCAATGTATTGAACGTTGACTGCTTTTTGAACTTAGATTTGAGAATTTTCTATAGATGGACTCTTTCATATACACCAATTTAACTATTTATTCTGTCTTTTTTAAGACGTTTAGATCGGTATTAAGTTTTTGAAATTGTGTAGAATAGTATTGATCACGACAATAAACTATTTAAAAAGTGCCAAAATTAGAATATGAGCTTAATGTATCGAACGTTGACTGCTTTTTGAACTAAGAATTTTTTGTAAATATAGTTAGATTTTAAACTATTTATGTTGCATTTCATTTATCACATGGGAATTGAATAAGTGTTCAGCGTGCAATATCTTAACATTCAGAACTATACAAGCTATTATAACGATTGATTTGTCGTGTCGATCTTATGGTAATTTGTTCTTTTTTTTCAGAGATGGTTGATGCCATGAAGAAAGTAGCAATGTTGGATATTGAATTGACGGTTGAGGAGAGAAATTTGCTCTCAGTTGGATACAAGAATGTGGTGGGTTCACGTAGGGCATCATGGAGGATATTGTCCTCCATTGAGCAAAAAGAGGAGTCAAGGGGCAATGAAGTTAACGTCAAGCGGATTAAGGAATATAGGCAGAAGGTGGAAACAGAGCTGTCGAACATTTGCAAAGATATCATGGCTGTGATTGATGAGCATCTGATTCCATCTTCCTCTGCGGGAGAATCCACTGTTTTCTACTACAAAATGTGAGTTTTACACATAGATGTGAGAAAAAGGTCCAAAAGAACCTTCTTGTCCAATTTCTTTCGTTCTTTATGATTGTTGATTCTTAATATGTTATTACCTTATTTTATTCTGTGGGCTTTGTGCTCTAGCAGCAACTTGTTTTAAGAATATAATCCTAAGATAATCTGAAAGCGATACAAATGCCCACTTAACTTTTTTTTCAACTAGCGATGATCTTAAGCTTTTCATGTTCTAAAGATTTTGCGTTGGGTTTTGATGCCATGCAGGAAAGGAGACTATTATAGGTATCTTGCAGAGTTCAAGTCTGGCAATGACAAAAAAGAAGCTGCTGATCAGTCACTTAAGGCTTATCAAGTAAGTAGCTGTTTTGTTTTGTCATTTAGTAATTCTCAAATTGCATAATAAAGGTTTATATTCCTCCTCCAGTTGGCTTCTACTGCTGCAGAGGAATTATCTCCTACTCATCCCATTAGATTGGGTTTGGCTTTGAACTTCTCCGTTTTCTATTACGAGATCATGAACTCTCCCGAAAGGTAATAAATTTTCTTAGAAAGATATTCTTGGTATTCATGAATCTTGATATAAATTTCAATCTAACTTGCGATCTCTTAAACATTGTTTCTTCAATCAGAGCCTGTCACCTGGCAAAACAAGCTTTTGATGAAGCTATCTCAGAACTTGATTCGTTGAGTGAGGAATCATACAAAGATAGCACTTTAATTATGCAGCTCCTGAGGGACAATCTCACTTTGTGGACCTCCGATATTCCAGAGGATGGAGGTAACCGTAAAACACTTGATATATGTTTTTCATGTTATTTTCTTATGACAAATTTTTTCATATATTTAATAGCCAATCTATTCTCTTCTTTTCTATTTATTAACATTTTCTTTTCTTTGCAGAGGACCAAAAGATGGAGATTACCAAATCTGGTGAAGATGCAGAGGTTAGTCCCAACAATTGAATTTTGAAATAAATAAATAAATTGAGCTTAATATTTGATTTATTTTTTATGCAGTAAAATTTGGAGGGTAAGTGTACATCCTTGGAGGGAGTGGATGTGGCCTTTGTTATTGTATTTGTAAGCCTAAATTTGAAAGCGATAACACGAGAATCGCACGCGTTAGTTGTTTTCGTTTGTTCTTGTTGTAAAATGCCCAGAAATGGTACGTTTATGGCATGCCCACATATTTTATGATCCAGGCTTGTTTCTGCAAAAAGAACCTATTTTAAATCTCCTATCTTTGTCTATTTGACTTAGCTAGTCACTGTGTATCAGACATTATGCATCATTGCATTGTAACGCATCATACTTGTTTGCTATTGAATAACAAATTATACTCAGAAAGTAAATTTGCTACAATCTTTTGAAAGGTGGCACATGTGAACGACAAGGCATCGGTTGAATTGTGCAAAATTTTCAATGAGACTTTTGAAAATCAACAGAGAACCAAATCGAATGTGATCTTCAGTCTGAAAGCCGTATCTGAATAATACCTAAGCTTTTCTTTTAAAGTTGGGAAACCCTATGTAAGATGGCTTATAACTCATTTTTAGTTTTCACAACTTTCCGTTAATCATACAAATTTAAAGCCCCTTCTAATGGATCTTTGAGTGTTAAAGATCCGATTCGGATTCGAAAAATTCGAAATTCGACTCGATTAAAAATGTTCGAATTCGAGTTGATTCGTATTCACGTCCAGTAATCTAATTAGAATCAAATACGAATTTATGATTTTCAATTCGATTCGAAATTCGAATTCAATATATATATATACACACACACAAACATATACACACATATAATTTCTAAACTTGGCCAAAATGTGAACTACCTAAGTGATAGAAATAGCCCATACTACTTATTTCAAAATTTTTAATTAACTTAAATCGCTACCAATATAACCAACCTGTCTTTTAAAGTTTGGTGTTTTTACATATTGATAGTTAATTAATTTTGCAGATTATTATATTTTATGTTGAATGTAATTATTTGTAGTAGTTTAAAAAAATAAAAAACAAAATAATTTATTGTTTAGAGTGAAATTTGAATTAAATCGAATTTATTCGAATTCGAGTTTCAAATACTAATCGAATCGAATGTGAACTCATGTAAAAAAATAAAAATTCAAAAATTCGTTATTTGATTCGATGAACACCCCTAGATGAACCTGCCAACTGCCAAATGTCTTTAAATAATACAAATACTAAGGCTATAGTGTGTGGTCATGACCCTCATAACCACCATGACCCTCCACATCAGCGCCATGTCACCCACATCTAATCTACCATCCAAAACTACTACCCTAAGGTTGTGGTCATGACCAAACCACTATCCCCTTATTTATTTTAATCTATTTTTTCTAAAGAAAAAAGAAAGGAAATCTTGGAAAATGGAAAAGAGGACCATGTTTGTAATGATTTAATCTATGATGGATCAACCGAGGGGCAGATATAGCATTTCATTCATGTTTCTACGTAGCGAATCATGTCCTAACCATGACCCCCACACCCTTCGCCTAATAATCAAATGTTTGTTTTGGTAATTCGAATTCAAACACAAGAACAGAAATGATTTATGTCATTAACTGATAATTTTGATTGCTCGAACAATTGTAAGAGAAAACTGAGCTATCTAATTTTTGAACTTTGGCCCATAAATGTTATACTATATGGAGCCTGAAGAAACATTGGTTCTAATCTGCATGGGTTAGAATCAAAGAGGTAGTCTCGATAGGGGGTTAATCCTTAATCACTTCTAGATCAACACCTTAGTACGCCTTGAGATATGATCCGTAAAACAATAACATTGTGAAACTCGTTACGAGAAGGAGAGGTGGAGGATTCTTCTCGTAACCATCATCCGGTGTGGACTAGGGTCTGTTTGGTATGAAGTAATGGAATGAACGACATAATAGAATGGACAAAAGAATGGAATGGACAATGGAGTAAATGAATCATTCCATTACATTGTGATGTTTGATTACCCATAGGTGAATATAATGAATCACTACTTTGTATAGTTTTATAGGCAAAACCCGACGAGTTATGAAATACAATTTAAGAAAAACGACAAAAATAATTTAAGAAAAACAACAAAATAATAATAATGATGATGATGATGCCTTTCCATTCCTAAAATAAATGAAAAAACACACCACCTCACCAAGGAATGAAAATTCTTATATTTGAAGGAATCACATTCTTATGGAATGATCCATTCCATTATCACATGATAACCAAGCATGTTTCTTTTTATTTTATTTGAATGATCTATTCCATTCCACATTCAATTCCTTCATACCAAACACTACCTAAGTATCGCTTAAGAAGAAATAAGCAAATGTGTGTTAATAGTGAGAGAATCTGAACCCCTAAACCTGTGGTTGAAGGTTGGTTTTTATAATCGAATTGTGTGGAGAAGGAATTGGGCCAGACATCGCCAACAAGGAATATCCGGTTTGTCCCATCTGACACTACATGTAGTGTTTGCAGAGGTGGAGGGGCGTTGGCGCACGGTGGTTGGTATCACATGGCCTGTCGAGTGTACTTTTTGTTGAGTCTGTCATCAGCTGTGAGTGAAGATCGTGGAGCAGTTATTGGCGTACACTGATTGGCTACACTTCACTATCCGTTTGTACTATTTGTCTCCTACACGACCGATCATCATGGGAAATGCATGGGTAGAACCTGGCGCACGTTGATTGGCTGCATGGTCCTACCACTTGTACTGGTTTTACCTTAATGAGTTGTCATGGTTGCACGTATGGTAGTGACACGCACGCGTGAATCATGTAAAAGCTGAGTGTTGTTGCGCTTACGTGTGGGAATTGTCCTATGTGTGCATGGCTTGCGCGATATTTGAGACCATACCCTTCAAGTCTCCCCAGTCCAGTGCTACTCCCATGCGTGAATTGCAAGTGGGTGGAGCTCTGGACTATATGAGCGTTGTCTTCTATTAAGATGTTATTTGGCGCGACCCGGCTTGGATTTGTAGCTGCTACGCATTATGCATTTGAGCTATTGGTCTTTCCTTAGAATTATTATTTTTTGGCGCACAACACATAATGAAGTGATTCTTTGAAGGGAAAAAGATATACCAGCGCACATGTGGACGATCTACAAATATGAAAATGTAATCCTTAGGGGATAAGGTTGGTGAAAAAAAGGGCTGATGTAACTGTTGATACTGTGCACGGCATGTCGTCACTGTGTCTGCGTTACCTTTTCGTCTGCATGTCAGGCGAGTGGGCTCTATGCGAGCGTGATAACCGTTGCTTCCTACTAGGCGTCTGCACATCAAGGGGATAAGGTTGGTGAGAAAAGGGGCTGATGTGACTGTGCACGGCATGTCGTCACTGTATCAGCGTTACTTTTTCGTCTACATGTCAGGCGAGTGGGCTCTATGCGAGCGTGATTATCGTCGCTTCCTACTAGGCCGTCTGCGCATCAAGTGGCCTGCACGATGGGTATAAATAGGCAAGTTAGGGTTTTGGATAACTACTCCTGCAACTTCTTCATCCCATTTTCTCCCAAATCTTTAAGTTTTCTTCAAAGTGTTCTTTGATTATCTTTTGGTTTTCTAGAAATTTCTTCTAATCTTCAAACGTTTAGTCGAAGATCATCATATTTTCTAGAAACCTTCAAGAAATCCACACTTATTATTATGTTGAGATCATCTCAACACGAGGAGGTTGCACCGGAGACTGAATCCCAGTCGGCTGGGTTGATTCCGTTGAAGAGGATATAGTCAGAATATGAACAAATCGTTGCAGGTTTAGAGTTTCCGGCCGAGTGGGGAGACATGTATCCGTTGGCCGATCAGACTGCTGCCGATGCTCCGGTAGGGATGATAACCCTTTTTCTGATTTCTTTAACAATGGCAACATATGACTGACAATTAGACAGTTTTTTGGATCGCTTCTGTCGCACCATGGGTTTCACATTTCTCAGCTGAGCTCGTTGGGCATGGTGCGCATCACACGTTTTGAGTTTGGATGCTGATCTCAACGTGTGGAGCTGACTGTGGATAAATTTCGAGCTTTCTATCAGTTGCACTGCATGTTGGGCCTCTACTCTTTCTTGTTGCGAAGTGGCGCAAAGAAAATATTTCCCGTGCCTCTAAAGAGCTTACCATGACTGGAAAGGTAAGTTCTTCTTCATTAAGGATGCTGTGATATCGGTGGCCATTACTTTTAGGGGCACAACTGAGATAACTAAGGAAGAACTAACTATTCCCAAGGATGAAGATTGGTACAAAACGCTGCACCCTTTACCATGAGGGTCTTTAGGCGAAAGGGCCTTGGTTGTTGTGGCCATGAGTGCCCATTGGAAAGCGCAGAGCACGCATGTGCTGATATATAAAGAAAATGGAGTTGGTAAGTCACATTTATACATTGTTTATGCTTTTGTTTAAATTTCATTAACTGACTTGTCCCTTTGGGTAGGAAAACCAATTTATAATGTGGCTAATGACAACGCGCAAGGTGCCATCAGGGTTAGGGATTTGTGGTTGGATGAGGAACCCTGGTTTGACCAACTTGCGGGCAACTTTATGTTCCCTCGAGCGGAGCTGTTGGTCGAGCCTTTGCCGGAGGGCGCTGGAGCGCAGATTCCCAACCCAAGACCTTGTAGGGTTCTGACTTCTGATAGGGAGGAAGTTATGATTCTTTCCAGTGAGGTGTCAGTGGCTTCTGGTGGTCATGGGCTAACTCCTCCCCGTCATGTGTCATTTGCAGGTGTTCTGTGCGGGCTTGGAATGGGATGGGAGGTTGTGCGCAAGAAAGTGGAGAAAACAAAACGAAAGAAAGTGTAAAAGCTACTAGAGGGTCGAAGAAGAAAAAGATTGGAGATACTGGTGCCATGTCGGATGCAGGTTCCATAACAGGTAACACCCATCCTAGAAATGATACCCTTGACGATTGGGTAATCGTATCTGGTTCCTTTGTTGTGCGTGATGATGAAATTGGAAACAGAAGTGAGAGGATCGAATCCGATGCATGGAGTGAGTTGGTCGATGGTGTTCATACCGCTACGACCCCCACTTCACCGTACATGGATCTTGAGGGGAGCCATGTACAAAAGTTAGAGAAAAGGTTTGCTAGCAAAAGGCGGCGACGTACAAGTGATGACGAACCAAAGCCTGTTGTCAAGAAAGTTACTTTTGAAAGGGTGCATTTCATTGGGAAGAAAAGCAACTTGAAGGGTGTGATGTCCAAGATTTCAACTGGTACGCTCACTCATTATCCTTTATCTTTGCTTTATGTATTTGTATTTGCGCGTGTTTTGATTGTTATTTTTTGTTCATATGTGCGAGTGCTTCGCGTCCAATGTCTACATTCCTTCATTTGAAGGATCCACTGTCCAAGGTTTTTTCTTCCACACCTAATGAAACAAGTGGATTACCAACTCCACCCCCGCCTCGCGTCCGCCTCCTCCAATGCAAACCAAAGACAAACACATTGAGGAAGAGGTGCAGAGGTTGAGTGCTGTGAGAATAAAGATTAAAAAAAAACACTAAGACAAGGAAGGATGCGCCTGAAACAACTGTTGTAACTAAAGAACGAATATATGAAACTTATGGCCCCCGCATGGGTGTTGCTACGTTTGTTTTAGTCATGTCTCTCTGGAAAGAGATGAAGAAGAAGAATAAGATCAAAACGTGTTGTTAGTAGGCCGCACCGCACGGACTTAGCTAACTGTTCAAGTTCTCAGGACCGCAGATGCTGGTCGTAGTAGTGCCAATATTAATGTTGAAGATGAAGATCATCCCCCCATGCAACCTGATGAGATGGAGGGGGATTACTACTATCGTACGTTGTTAGGATCTCAATTTGATATTGATGTGATTGTTTTAGATGAAATCAATGAAAGAATATAATAATCAATGAAATAGTGCAGCGAAAATGTGTAAAACTTTGAAATCACAACAATAGAAAGATTGTTTTCATTGACATGCTTTTGTAATATTAATCACGTATGCATGCAAATTACAAACTCCCCCTCAGCCTAAGATCACTCTAATTTGTTCGTACAGAATGTGTAGAAGAAGTGATAGATAGAACAGTATAAGCACTATTCTATTTATAGTACATTACAAACCACTAAGCATCTTTGGCTGACGTTACCATGAAAGTGACATTTAACAAACTAAACAAACTCTAAACACTGCTCGACCTAAACGCTATTACCAAAGTCTATTGATAACTATTGCTAAGATATCCTCTGTTGGTATTCAGCAGACCTTTGCCATAAACGGTTCTTTGGTTCTTTATCAGAATTTGTCTCTAACAGACCTTTGCTTCTAGCAGAGCTTTATCCTTTGTTTGTCTTTCGCATACTTTACTTCAACAGACTTTATCTTCATCAGAGGTTCTCATCAACAGACCTTGGATTCCAGCAGATCTTAGCCGCTGATAAGAGAACAGTATTTAAGTCTCAGTAGAGTTTGGAGTAGCAGATCTTTATTATAAAGGATCATATATTAGAGATTTTTTTGGCTTTACAAACATCTGGTCTTTTGTAGGGTACAATAGATCCAACAATTTTCCATAGAACAGATGATGCTAAAACTTTTCTTTATTTCCGATCTTTATTTCTCAACAAAAATTCCCTAATTTTCCCTTTGAACTGTAGTTCAAAGTTCATAGAGAACATGTCTTCAAAATCCCTTTGTAATTCTAGGTTCAGTAGATCTTGAAGATCAACTGCATCCAGACCATATGCATCCTCCATTTTCAGCTTTGGAATATTGCCATTTGATCTGAGCAGAAATTCATGGGTGTCTTGGGATGTCTTCCATTTTAGAATTTTTGAATCATCTGGCTTTTTTCGGGGAAGACTTATTGTTGAGCTTGATGGAAGTGATTTGCTTACAAGTTTGGAAATTGTTTCTTTTAGTTTGTCACTTGCAACATCAGTGTGATAGAGTAATTGGTTTTTGATTCCCTCTTTTTCTGTGTTCTCCAAACCTCTGTTCATCATACTCATCCATCTACTTTTGCCTTTTTACTCGATGTAAGGTAATTGTGGGTAAGACAGATGATAAGGGCTGCTTTTTAAGGGTTTGGGTCTGATGAGGGATAACATCTGTTGGGTAGTTTGGCTTTCTTAGAACTGTAGGATCTTTCTTTCTAAGCTCTTCTAATTTTCTGTAAGTATCTACAACCCTAGACTCAGACCATTTAGCAACTAACCTTGCACTACCATAATTTGCAGCAACCAGCTTCTATTTAATCCTTTTAAGCTTTAAAGCTCTGTTATGATCCATATGCATGTTTTTCTTCCAATCAGGTGGTGTTGGCTTGTGTAGAGGATCTTTGAGCAGTGCTTGTATTCTGTCAATTTCTTCTTTGAGATCATTTGATGACCAATCTTTGAACTATGCTCTGGTATCTTTGTAAGGTTTGTGTTTCATAATGTGGTCAAGATAATCCTGTTTTAGTTCTTCATCAATCTCAACATTTACAGGCCTTTTCTAACATAGACTTACTCATCTCTTTGGCAAAGTCTTCAATCTTTCTTACTTTGCTAAGTTCATAAGACAACATGCCTTGAGTAGTCCTGTCATCTTTCCCTTGGCTCTTCTCTTTGGCAATATTCTCAACCTATCTAGCCTTCAACTTTAGATATTCATCTAAATTTCTTGGCTTTCTGTAACCAAAGAGAGATGGAAAGTCAAGTTTTTTATTATCCATTGTTGTGAAGAATGATTCAATTTCTTTTCGCACAACCATCAGTTCCAGAGGATGTTTGGTCGCAAAAGGTATGATGGATGGTGGTTGATAAATGGTTGGAAGTGAAGTGGTTTTAGAGGATGGTGATGAAGTGATAGGTTTTGATGACAAAGGGACTGGTGATAGAATCCTTTCATCATCAACTTCAACAACAGAAGTTTTTCTTTTGCGTTGGAATTTGATTTGTGGTGAAGGTGGTTGTAATGGAATTCTTGGTGGTTTGGATAATTGTTGGGTTAAAGTGGGAAATGTGATAATGGCAGAGGTTTGATTAACATCTGTTGTAACATCTGTTGTTCCAGCATCTGCTGGCACATAAGCTATACTAATATCTGTTGTTGATGAAGATGATTTCTTTGGTGAGGGTTTTTTTTTTTGAAGTGGTGGTGTTGGTTTTGTTGGAGCAAAGGATATGTTTGTTATAGGCATTGTAGTGGTTTTCAGAAGAGGAGATTATTGGCTGTCTGACATTTCTTGTTGACTTTCTTCTTTTTGAAGTGCTAATGTCTTCTTTTTTCATCTCCTTGGCCTTTTCTTCTTCAAATAGTTTAGAAGCTTTAACTTCCAGTGTATCTTGCCTTTTCTACTTTTCTGCTTTTCTGTGGCTATTTCTTCTGCTAGTTTGTTCATAGTCTCATCAATCCCTTTTTGAACACCAACATCGGATGACACAGCAGAAGTTTGACTTGCAACAGTGGTTGTAACAGACCTTGGCTTTTGTTGCACGTTTGAGTTTGGATGCAACTTTCTTAGTTTATCACTCTCTCCCTTTTTGGCATCATCCTCTACTTCTTCATGAAGTACCGTTGTAGGGGCAGAGCCAGTGGTCCTTACTAAATGTTCTTTAATGGCCTTGATGTCAGCTTGAGTATCTTTGTATCTGGCCTCAACCATGTTTTTGATAAGCTTCATGTGAATTTCATGGTGAATGTCAGCCAAACCTTTGAGCTATAATGATTGGTTGCACAAATTTCCATAGCTCATTGGTAATTTGCTGTGTTGATGGTTGGCTTTGAGAATTTTGTAACATCTGCTTCATCATATCTTTCATTTCAGTGATTGAAGACTCCATTGATGTCATTCTCTTCGTCAATTCTTTGTATCTCAATTCATCACCTAATTTAATAGGATCATCTGAATTCCTACCAGAGGTAGTTGTATTTGGATCATAAACAGGAGGAATCTCCATGTTATCAGACCCAAATGCCCCTTTATCTTGGTACTGGGGACTTCCAATTGGAGTAGAGGTTACAATTGTAGCCTCAATAGTTGTTTCCTTTAAGGAAGTCTGATGGATGTAACCATTGTCCAACTGAAACACTGTTGTGTCATCAGTTGTAGTGGCTGCTTCACTTAAATTACTACCAAGAGTTACTTGTAACGCATGGGGTGTAACCTCAGCTGTTTCTGGGTTAGCAAAGAGATTTAACTCAGACTCAGTCACATGTGGAGGTGAACTCTCATGAACAGGTGATTAAGAGGAACTTATTTGTGTTTGAGTTATCTCAATTGCACGAAACAAAGGTATGAAAGTAGGTGGAATTGAAGGTGATGGTTGTGGAGTAGAAAAAGAATTTGCCCTGCGAGAGGGGCTTAGAAACAAAGATTCAATTGAATCATCTGCTTCATAATGTGGGATCTCTGTGCTTACAACCTATTCCTTTTGTGAGGAAGCAGGAGGAGTTTGGCTTTGAGGTGGAGATCTCTCCAATTATTGTGAGGAAGTAACAACAGTGGTTTCAAGTGACTTTTGTGATACCACAAGGTTATCCTCTGGGATCTCATCTTCTAGAGGTGCCTTTTTATGAATTTTGGTTTTGGTGGGCTTTTTGGATTTTTCTGGTGTGGGTTTCATAACACCGGTTGTGGTGTCATGATCACCAGGAGCAGTAGGCTCAGCAACAGAGGTTTGAGCTTGAGATGTGGACTCATCCAAAATTTTCTCATCCCCCTTTGCTTTTTTTTGGAAACCTTTGACTCCATATCTTTATTCTTGTAAAGGTTTCAGTAGTAAGACTCTTCATCTCAAAGACAACTCAATGTTTAAAATCTTTTTATGGAAGTTGCTTTTATAGATATAGCTTATAAGCCTTGGATATAAAGAAACGATTTATTTTTTGAAAATTTATTATAGTTTGCCACCAAATCCATAACAATACCGGAGATAGATTAAAATCAGATTTTGTCAAAATAGCATTTCCTAGAAATTGAATATTTTGTGGAATCTTATTAAATGAGTTGGTCTTTGCTGAAAGATAAGTAAGTAAGGTATGGAAAAAATCTCATTTCAGTAGGAAAGTTTGGTTTAAAAATGGTAACACCAGATAACTGACCTTCATACCCACGTTCTATGAACCCAGCATGTAATTCCTGCTTGCCAAAAGAAGTGTTACCTTCTAGGTCATTTAAACCAAAAGCTGTAGAAATTGAGGATGGGGAAATTTGGACAAGGGTTTCCCCGACCTTGGAAGTGATACCATATGGCTTCCTCTTTTGGGATTCGACTTTAGCATTTGCTCAGAACTGTTGGAGTGTATCCATATAAATTGGTGCGTTTGCAAGAATGATGTCTTTGTATTTTGGGGATGTGAGAACATCAATTATTGGATGGAATGAAGTATTATTTTCGGTTTTCTCGAATGTGGGGAGGTAGTTATGTGGGAGTTTGATGTTGAGAACCATGATCAGAGATGGAAGTGAGGAGTAATGAAGAAGATGAGAGTAATGGAAACTGCTTTAGAGAATTTTGAATTCGAGAAGGCAAGTAAAAACTCTGTTTGGATAGAGCAGTGATATATAAAGGGAAAAAGTGAATGCTGACGTGGAAGCGGTTTCAAAGATCTGATGGCTAATCATATGTCCACGTGTAACCTCTGATGGATAATGGATGACAGTTGTTGGGGGAAACCGCTGCTGAGAACAAGCTGTGGTTGAGAATAGTGGTGATTTTACTCTATCAGAAGATAAATATCAGTGGATAAGGAAACATAATTGTTCAGCCCAAATAGTGAATGGAACAATGGACAGGATAACAGAGGTTACATTTAGCAGTGGATAGATATTTAAGCCAAACAGAGGTTTAGAAACAGTGGTTTAAAAAGACTTTTAGGATTATTGAATTTTCAATTTTAGTTATTTTTAAGTATGGATTTTTGATTTTCTGATAACATTTTAATCCTTTTTATTCATGGAAAACAAACATTTTGCTTTTAATCCATGTTAAGCATGCCAATTCTAGAGATCAATCTTTCAAAACTAGATGCATCTAAAGCCTTTGTTAGAACATCTGCTAGTTGATCCTTAGTTGGAACATGACGCAAAGAAATCAAACCTTTTTTATAGTAATCCCTCACAGAGTGATGTCTGATGTCAATGTGCTTGGTTGTTGAATGTGAAACTGGATTTTTAATGATGTTTTCAGCTGCTTAACTATCCAATATGAGAAGTGGTTTGCCAAGGGATGAATTGGAATGAAACCAATCACTCCTATTATAGCTGGAATAGACTGCTCACACGGACCCGTGCCTTCCTCCTTCTCTGTCTTCATTTAATTCGTTTGTCATATTAGCCTGCTACACGGCCCCGTGGTCATTGTACTTGCTGTACTATCCCAGATATGCAAATCTCGAAGTTGACCATGGCCCATGCCTAATGGGACACCGCCCCATGTCTCTTGTTTGCTTCTGTTTGTCATCTTCTGATCTAGAATCATGAAGGGGCACGACCCCATGACGACGAGGCATGGCCCCGTGTCAAACTTCTGATTTGTTGTTTTTGTCTTTGAGTTGAAGTTTGGTGGGTTGGTATAGTACGTTGTCTTCCCGTCTTTCATAGTTATGCTGGATTTTGTCGTTAATTTGTTACTTTTGTTCGATTAAGCTCTTTTAATCCTGAAAATTAAAAGTATACAAAGAAACACACTTTTTCCAACATTAAAAAAGGTTGATTTTGTACCGTATTTGATAAAATTTGTATGTTGCATTTGGCGCATATCAAATACCCCCACACTTGAATATTTGCTTGTCCTCAAGCAAAGCTGTTTAATTTTTTGCTATTACATACCCAAATGGAATTGGTAGAGAAGAAGTTTTTGGGTCTTGTTTGTAGAGTGCCGAGAATCCAAGTTCTTTTTATTTTTGTTTTTATATTATTTACAATGCTATTCGACATGATTTATTTGAACATTTTTAAGAAATAAATATTTTTGGGCATAACATGCCTTTATAAAATTCTATTTAGCTATATACAATTTTACACACCTCACAAGTGATCACTCAACACCTGGCCGAAAACGTCTAAGTGAAACGCTCGATACCGGTATGTAACTTACTTCTACGATATCCTTATTTATAACAATTTCTTGTAAATATCAAGAGAACTTTTATAAGGGTAGGATTTGGCTAGGGGTAGGATAGTTTTATTGAAAAGTGGCTAAATATAAAATGTCGGTTTTCTTTTTGAAAATTTATTTATTTGTGACTTGGTTATAAACTACATATTTATAAGCAATAAAATTTTATTTTGCTTATTTATTTCAAGTAGCTAGAGAGAGAGATTTTTTTTGATAAAATTAAGTGAAGTGTGCGTATATATACATGTTTTTACAATGAATTTTACACGCGAACTCATGTTTAATATTTATAAAAATGATTTATACCTTAAATTAAAACACATACAAAAGGACAAGTGTACCCTATCGTATATGTAGTAAAGTATGGGTAAGAACTAGATGTCGATCCATGGACGCTGGCATGTGCTTATGTACTAAACCGTCGTCATTTATCTACCGGTAAAAAGATATGTAAAAGGGTTTTTTCTAAAATTTTCTAAAAGTATATTTTAAATCATATAAGACGCCAAATATAAACATATAATTTCTTTTTCTTTGTCTTGTTTTATAAACAACCTAAGCATGTTAACTAAGTCAGAAATGTCACAAAGGCACTTGATCAATTTTCCAAATATATAAAGACAATTAGTATCCCTTTCGGGAATCCTAACATGATAATTCTTTGGA
This sequence comes from Scalesia atractyloides, assembly GCA_947069175.1. NCBI lineage: Eukaryota > Viridiplantae > Streptophyta > Magnoliopsida > Asterales > Asteraceae > Scalesia > Scalesia atractyloides. Next base: position 65,968,946 of record CAMTDV010000020.1, on the reverse strand, counting down.
AAGTTAACGCGATAAACACATTTTGACCACCTAAAATTATTCATTAACGGGCTATTGATATATTTTCAGGTGAATCTTTTAAAAATAAGTTAATCATCCATTAAGAGTTTTCTAACCTCACTTGATCAGGGAAAGCAATACCGATTAACACAATACGACCACCGAGACAAGCATAATGTAGATCATATCACAAACTTATCCATTTTGCAAGTCTTAAACATAAATCCACCAAGTTGGTCATTTTGGCCAAAAATACTCAACGAAGATTATGACACATATTAAGAACTTACAGTAACACCATCTAACCCGTTAGAGTCCTTACGTGTAAGAAAGCATTCTTGATCAAAATCAGATTTATCTTTTATTAAACCAATACACATTTCTAGTTTCATGGTGTAAACACGGTAACAAGTTAATAGCTTACTAGCAAACGATTAATTACGGGGTTTTATCAACTTATCCTAACTAACCATTTACTAATCATCCAAGATAAACAACCTCAATCAAAAATACAACATCAATGAACCAAGTTTGCCATATGATCATCAAGATTCAAACATGAACAAGTTGCCTGAGCTTCATTCCAACATGATTACAAACTAAAGATTGTTAATAAAACAAGTATTTTACTAGCATGCATAATAATACATAAACATCAGCTCAATGCATGCAAATGTGCTTAAAATTTATGTTAAGAACGAGAATTCAAACCATAAACAAGCAAGGATTTGATGGATTGGATGAAAGATGAGCTTCTTGCAACTTTGAGGCTTGAAATCGACCAGAATCGTCAGCTCTCGAACCTCAGAAATCACCCAGAAACTTGGAAAATTGCCCAACATTTCGATCAGTAGCGTCTGCTCTGTTTTATAGAGATTCATATCCACACAGCGTGACGTCAGCTGCAGGGTATGGGTCGACAAGTGGACGTTTTGGACAGCAAAGTCTTCAGATGTGCATGGTCGTGTGCTTTGGTCGTACGGCCGTGCAACATCTCCAGATAAGCTGTTGATCGATGATCAGCTAGTGCACGAGCGTGCACATGGGTCGCACGGCCGTGCGCGCCAAGAAATGAGCTGCACTGCCTTGTGCACTGCCAGTGCTCCTGAGATCGCAAGTCGCGCACGGTCGTGCCAATGGCTTGCTCGACCGTGCGTGAGCTGTAACTTCAACAGTTTCTGCAGAATTCATCCGGAACGTTCATCAATCCCACTTTTTCTCCAACTTTGTCTGTGGCACGCCGTTTTGGACCTGAAAATATAGAAGTGACCGATTAAGTACCTAAACGATGTAGTTTTAGCTAGAAACGCACAAAACGAGGGCAACCTCCCCACACTTGAACTTTTGCTTGTCCTCAAGCAAACTAAAAGCTGGCGAACGCGGGCCAATGAGGGACACGAATGTCAAATATTTACAACATTGCCTTAATATTCGGCGGTCAATTGGTATTTCAAAAATTTAACACCAAAGATTTCAAACCAAACAAGCATATGCGAATATAAGCAAAGATAACCAAAAAGCAATGATTCCACTTCCGATCGACTTAAACATGCAGATCCTTACATTTCTCATAATGTTCACACACACTCAGTTATATTTATGAGTCATACATGTAATGTGTATGTGTAAAACACTCGATGCCAAGGCGATGAATCATGCAATGTCATAAGCTTGTCAAAAGATCTAATCTCCACCAACTAGCATGCAAAAAAGACACAAATCAAGAGGTCTTTGAGGGTTGTAATGATAGGGAATGGTTAAGGGTAGGAAAGGGACATTTAAAAGTGGTTAAATGGTTAAAACTCGGCGGTTATTTCTAACCAGCGTAAATGGCATAAACTATACATAAGTAAAGCATAAATGGATGATTTTGACCATATCGAGCTAGTCTACGAGATTGTACTATTCAGCGCCTAAAATTGCTCCGATTTGATCTTCTTTCTTTTATTTTTGGTTGTTGTTTTCTGTATTTTTCTGTTTGTTTACAAACTACGCAAGTTAGATAATAACTATAACTGAGTTTTAACACAAAGGTTAAACAATAAAAAGGCTAAATTTGGCTAAGTGGGTTAAATGGGTGTAAGCGGAAAAACACGGGATATAGGCTCAACATGGTTTAAATGGAATGATGGTGGTTACGGAAAATAAACAAAGAAAAAGGGTTAACACAAAAGGGTATCCTAAGTGCCTCTATCACATTCATGCCCTTTTTACATATTCATGATATTGAAAAGTATACTAATGACAAGTTCTGCATTACGTGAAACATCCGGCTCACTCGTATTCCGAACAACAAGCATGTTAAGAATTGAAAGGCTCAAATATGCTCACGTAATTGAAGGGCTGGGTATAAGTGTAAAGATAAACATGCAAGTCTTTCTTCTTGTTTGTCACGCTTTTAGTTATCATTACTTTTAAAAATCAATTTAGCTTGCTGGTTTTGATCGTATTTGATGCTTTCTAAAAGCACAACTGATCATTTTTACATAATTTTTTTTAATGAGGACAAACAAAGTTATGCAAGTTAAACCCCTCCCCACACTTGAATTTCACATTGTACCTAATGTGAACCAAAAATTAGTTACGTAACTACTAATAGCGAAACTAAAGTGTGAAAAAGGGTGAATAAGACTCCCCTCGAGTTGAAGAAGACTTGGAGATATTTTGCGTAACTGTGTTTCTTTTCAACTCTGTTTGTGTTTCCATGTATCTGCAAAACTTGTCAATCTAACCAAAACTCAAGCAACGCCATTGATCAAAAGATTAGATAAATAAAGTTTCATCCATTAATTAAAAATTAAATAAAATAAGTAATAATAAAGTGTTTCAAAAGTAATACATATCCGAGGGGTTTTTTAAAATACTGGCAAAATGAAAAACCCTAAAGAAATACAAAGAAAACCATAAAAATAAATAATGACACCAGCAATCTTCAGACTCTACACTCTGTCCTCCCACTAATCCTCCTCATCATCTTGGCGCGCCCCCGATGGGCCCGCCTCGTCGTGTCCTGGGTTCCTAATGGGAACTGAGGAGGATTGCCAAAATAGTTTGGAAGGCGTTGTGCAGCCCTCCGAAAATGTAGGAGAATCCGATATGCAGCTCTTCTCTCATCGTATTTTGGTTCACCTGCATCTGTTGGAACTGCCAGTAGAACTCTGGGTATGAAGGGATGCCAGGTAGCCAATCCTGGTGTGCCTGATACTCCTGCTGGTGCTGGTACTGGTGCTGCTGATGATGAACCGACGGTGGTTCTATGTATGCATCCTCGTGAGCATGTGCCTCATGGACATGCTCCATCTCGACATCCTCTTCGTCCTCGTTATCTGGTAGCAGTGGAAGTGGGTCCCAGATTTCCCCGTTTAGGCCCCTCAACCTCGGGCCATTTCCCGTGTCTACAATCAAACCCATTGCCCGTAAAGAACGAATATCTACATCACCTCCGGAGTGAACAAGCGTCAAATTATTAACTACATCCTCGGTCATAATCCCAATGGCTTAAGCGAGTTGGTTCACATACTTCCCACAGTGAATCTCGCTACTCGTCGACTTCCCCGCACTATTTAAAAAAATTCAGCCATGCGAGCGGCTAGGTTGACATGCACTCCATTCACTATGGAGTACAAAAATAGCAGGTCTGGTGTGGGACAGTTCCCAGAACTGTCCATGCGCCCACAAATGGTGTGGCCATTACCTGGTGAAGAACCCTAAGGAGTGGGTCCTTCAGTCTTGACGCTTTGGCCCTTCTGGCCTCGTAAGGTGGCCCGATGAGCCCAGAAGTCTGCTCTGTCTTCATCGCTATCGAACTTATATATGTTGGTAAAGAGCTCGGTGTCTATTTCTTCATCAGTGTAAATACCCAATTTCCGCCCGAGCTTCGCCACTCACCACTTATGCCATCTACCTCTGAGCCTGAATTGTACAATTTTCGTGTGCATGAATTCCGGTTCTCGCTTTTTGGTTTGTCATATGCATAAGAAGCAAAGAATTCTAGTGTTAGCTTGAGGTATATGGGTCGCTCCACATTTAACAACCTCGTCATCGGAAAGGAAATCATTTCCTGAAGCCTCTCGGATTGGTTTAGGGCTTGCAATGCAGCCCAACTTATTCTCCTTGGTTCACCAATCTGGCCTCTTCTGTTCCACAGTGTATGTAGCTTATTGATTCACGATCGCTCCTTTTGCTTATCGGCGTCGAATTGGAGGAAAGGATGATCCATCTATATGCAGTCATAAAACAAAAATCAGACCAAACTCAAAGAATTTTGATCCCGGCACCAGAACAGTGTTTTATGATAGTTCGATTTCTGTTTCAGGTGGCACACGACCGTGCGGGCCATGTGCACGGCCGTGCGGATTAAGCGCACGATCATGCGTCGTCTGCAGGTTTCAACAATTTGTTCCATTCACAGATTTCGGCCGTTTTATGACAAATCAAGGTATTTTCTCAGTGAATGGACCGAGGGTTCGTGATTGGAACTTTGATTCGCTCAATATGTCAAGAATTAGGGTTTGATTGGTGTTTATGAAGAAAACCCCAAAATTTCTTGAACAAGAACCCTAATCTACTCCTAAAACAAGATTAAATGTGTAAAACATGATTGGATTCATACCTTAACCGAAGATTGAAGGAAATCATTGGAAAAAGTGGTTAATTTTAGGGGAGTGCGGAAGTAAGAACGACAGTGCGGCTAGGGTTGCAAGTGAGAGTAGGGTTTTCTGAAACACATGTATTTATACTGTTCTGTTAACTGTTCAGAAAAATTCGTGCACGGCCGTGCGCAGATGTGCACGATCGTGCAGATTCAAAATATGCAACACTTTGGTTTCCGGGTCGCACGGTAGTGCACACTGGCCGCACGGTAGTGCGTTTCCGAGAAATCAGGCCGCACGGTCGTTCCTTGCATATGCAGATTTGAGGTGCACGGCCGTGCGGCATCTGGGCATTCTGCAGTCAGTTTACACAGAATGTTTCCAACTCCAATTTTTCAACACAAATCACCATTTTTTCAAGTTTTCAACTGTTTGGACTGTATTTCAACTTCGGAACTATATAAGGCACAAATCAAAACAGTACGAAACCTACAAATAACCGAAAAACAGAAAACATAGAACAAAGACTAAAAATTAAAATAATTACAAATTTTCCCTTGGCGTGCTAGTCACGCCCGCTAAATTTTTCTCAGCGAGTCGATAGCTAGACTCTCCCCCCACACTTATTACGCGAGCGAGGCATGGAGTTCGATGACCTCCACCTCCGAGTCAATCGGTCCATTGACATATAGCTTTAACGTGTGACCGTTGACTTTGAAAGTTACCCCGTTTGAGTTCTCGATGACAACGGTTTCATACGGGAATACTTCTTTGAAAGTGTACGGTCCCGTCCATCGGGATTTCAACTTACCGGGGAATAACCGAAGCCTCGAGTTGACAACAATACGAGATCTCCTGCTTAAAATTCCTTGTGATCTCTCAAGCGCTTGTCATGTAACCAATTTGTACGCTCTTTATATAAGCTAGAGCTCTCATAGGCATGACTTCTCAATTCTTCAAGCTCATGGATTTGCAAGAAGCGAGCCTCACCGCCGCTCTTCAAATCCAAATTCGCTGTCTTTAATGCCCACAACGCCTTATGTTCTAACTCGACTGGCAGATGACACGCTTTTCCGTAAACTAACCTATACGGAGTAGTCCCTATAGGCATTTTATATGTCGTTCGGAAAGCCCAAAGCGTGGCATCTAGCTTCTCTGACCAATCCTTGCGGTTCTGACCCATCGACCGCTCAAGTATTCTCTTCAATCCCTGGTTTGTGACCTCTACCTACCCACTCGTTTGGGGATGGTATGCTGTGGCTAATCTGTGATGAACACCATAGCGAGACAGGGCCTTTTCCAGCTGCGCATTGCAGAAATGCGTTCCTCGGTCACTGATGAGTGCCTTCGGGGCACCAAACCGGGCAAACAAACTTTACAGAAACCTCACGACTACCCTGGCATCATTTGTGGGTAAGGCCTGCGCCTCGGCCCACTTTATACGTAGTCCACTGCCACCAAGATATATTTATTGCCGCGTGAGGATGGGAACGGGCCCATGAAGTCGATACCTCATATATCGAATACCTCACAGACCTGAATTGTATTCTGAGGCATCTCATTTCGTGCGGATATATTTTTTGCCCTCTAGCATGCATCGCACGCTCTCACCCACTTTTGCACATCATGGAAGATCGTGGGCCAATAAAAACCAGCGTCTAGCACCTTCTTTGCAGTGTAGTTGGCCCCGTGATGACCTCCGGTGGACCCTTCATGACATTGGTGCAAAATGTCGGCTGCCTCCCCCCCGAACACAAACCTACGAATCACTTGATCCGCTCCAACTCGAAACAAGAATGGGTCGTCCTAAATGTAATGCTTAAGGTCTGCGAAGAACTTCCTCTTTTGCTGATGCGTCAATCCTTTAACAAGGATTCCACATGCAAGGTAGTTCGCAAAGTCAGCAAACCAAGGTGACTCATCACTCACTTCTACACTCATTAGAAACTCGTGGGGGAAGTTGTCGTTTATCGGTTCCTCCCGCACGTCCTCAGAATCTCTATGCTCAAGCCTCGAGAGATGATCGGCCGCCACATTCAACGAGCCCTTCTTGTCTTGGATCTCGATATCAAACTCTTGTAGCAACAGAATCCATCTAATCAAACGTGGTTTCGCATCCTGCTTGCTGAAGAGATATCTAATAGCCGCATGATCCGTATATACAATCATCTTGGACAACACGAGATATGATCTGAACTTGTCAAACGCAAAAACTACAACCAAAAGTTCCTTTTCTGTGGTAGTGTAATTCTCTTGCGCATCATGGAAGGTCTTACTGGCGTAGTATATCGGGTGGAAGTGCTTCTCCTTCCGCTGTCCCAAGACTACCTGTATCGTGAAATCACTAGCATTGCACATAATCTCAAATGGCAACGCCCAGTTTGGTGCTACCAGAATAGGGGCTTCGATAAGCCTTTGCTTCAAAAGGTTGAATGCCTCCAAGCATTCATCCGAAAACACAAACAAAGCATCCTTCTCCAACAAACGGGTCATGGGTCTCGCGATTTTTGAAAAGTCTTTAATGAATCTCCTGTAAAACCCGGCATGACAAAAGAAACTCCTGATTGCTCGTACTGAGGTTGGGGGTGGAAGTTTAGAAATGAGATCCAATTTGGCTGGATCAACCTCTAACCCTGCTTGCGAGATTTTGTGCCCGAGAACTACCCCTTCTTTCACCATGAAGTGGCATTTCTCCCAGTTGAGCACAAGATTTGTCTCTTCACACCTCATTAACGTCTTTTTTCAAAATTTCAAGACAATGATCAAAGGAACTCCCATAAACAGAAAAATCATCCAAGAACACCTCCATGGAGTCCTCAATCATGTCATGAAAAATAGCAATCATGCAGCACTGGAATGTCACCGGTGCATTTCATAACCCAAAGGGCATACGTCGGTAGGCGAATGTTCCAAAGGGGTAGGTAAAAGTAGTCTTCTCCTGATCCTCAGGAGTGATCAGAATTTGAAAGTAGCCAGAGAACCCATCCAGAAAACAATAAAACGACTTCCCCGACAGACGTTCCAACATCTGATTGATGAATGGAAGCGGGAAGTGGTCCTTTCGGGTGGCGTCATTAAGTTTGAGGTAGTCAATGCAAACTCGCCATCCGGTGACGTTACGGGTCGGAATAAGCTCATTATTATCATTTGAGACTACAGTCATGCCTCCTTTCTTGGGCACCACTTGCACAGGGCTCACCCAAACTGAATCAGAGATAAGATATATTAAGCCTGCATCTAGCAACTTAATAACCTCCTTCTTCACGACGTCCTGCATATTCGGGTTCAACCGCCTCTGATGCTGCGCACACTGCTTGTAATCATCCTCCATTAAAATTTTGTGAGTATAAAAGGAGGGATTGATGCCTTTGATATCCATAATCTTCCACGTCATGGCCTTCTTATGAAGTTTTAGAACCTCGAGAAGTTTTCACTTTTCCTCTTCCTCCAAGGATGATGAAATGATGACCGAAAGGCGACACTCCTCGTCTAGGAATGGGGTGGAAGCTCTTTCAACTCCAATGATGGTGGGCCTCAACTGAAGGCTTCGACTTTTCTTCAACCTCATGACCAATTTCCACAAATCTATTCGGACTCTGGGAACCATCGTCACCGATTTGATAAACCGGCTGCTAAATTTCATGGCCTTCCTGCGTAATGCCATGTAGGTTCCCACACAATGCATGAGTGTCTGAATCGATCTCCTCAATCGTGCCATGGAAATGAGAGCTCAAAAAAGTATCAACAATGTCGACATAATAGAGTGTATCGTCCTGACTTTGCGGATGCTGCATCGACCGTTTAATGTCGAAGGTCACATGCTCGTCATTAACCCGGAGCGTGATTTGGCCAGCGACCACATCAACAATCGTTCTCGCCGTGTTGAGAAACGGGCGTCCGAGTATCAAAGGCACTTTTGAGTCTTCATACATATCCAGAATAACAAATCCACGGGAAACACGAATTTGTCGATCTTCACAAGCATATTTTTAACAAACCTGCGCGGATATTTGATGGAACAGTCAGCAAGTCGAATGCTCATCCTTGTGGGTGACGGCTCACCCAGATCCAGTTTAGAAAAAACCTTATACGGCATAAGGTTAATGCTTGCTCCTAAATCAGCCAATGCATGGTTGACAGACATGCTGCCAATAAGACAAGGAAGGGTGAAACTGCCTGGATCTCCCATCCTCTCAGGTAAACGGTTTTGGAGAATAGCTGAGCAGTTTTCGTTCATCAACACACAAGACATGTCCTCGAGCTTTTGCTTGTTTGTGAGGATGTCCTTCAAGAACTTAGCGTATTTAGCCACTTGAGCCAACGCTTCAATAAATGGTATGTTTATATGTAATTGCTGAAACATCTCAAGAAACTTACCATATTGTTCTTCATTCGTTTGCTTCTTCAGCCTACCCGGGTACGGAACTGGAGGAGTATAATCTGTAACTGGCTTCTGGAGCTGTGCTGTACCTGCTGGGACTCGCCTAGCGTGCACCTCGTCCGAAGCGTCAGTATAGACCGTCTCAGTGATCGGTGGTGAATCCAATATGTCAGGTCCCATGGCTTTACCACTCCTCGTCATCACTGCATTAACATGCCCTCTTGGGTTTGGCTCTGTATTGCCCGGAAGACCGCCGTGAGGCCGCTCAGATAACATCTTAGCCAACTGGCCACAACCTGATTTTCAATGGCCTGAATGGAGGCCTTCTGACTCCTCATCCCCCCTTCCTGGGCCATGAAACGCTCCTCGTGCTAATGATAGCGCTTTTCAGCCAACTGATTCGCATTGTTAGAGTTGCTTAAAAGTTGTGCCGTTATTTCTTCTAGCTTAGAGTTATTTTGAGGGGCTTGTTGCTGGGAACTGCTCCCGGCATATTCGAGTGTGGCTGGTAGGAGTGACCCTAAGACTGAAAAGATTGACCGTAGGATTGCTGTGGCGCAGGAGGGTGTTGAGCATACCCGAGTGGGTTTTAGTTACCTGAACCACCCTTCCACCCAAAGTTTGGGTGATTCTTCCATCCCGGATTATACGTGTTACTATAGGGGTTATTTTGGGGTCTAGTTTGATTTCCCAGATAATCCACCTTCTCGTGGCCTGTAAACATAACACCCTGCTCGCACGCACCTAGCTCGTGTGAAATCCCACATTGCTCATATTAAGATTGAACCCGCAAAACATATGGGCTTGATCAATTTTTTTAGCAAGGGCTCCAATCTACGCATAAGAGCTGTGTATGTATCAACAGCATGCACCCCTGAACGAGATGATGTCCTAGCTCTCTCTCCGGCTTGACAAGAACTCGACTTCAAAGCAGCTTTCTCAATAATCGCGTAGGCTTCATTTGGTGTCTTCGTTCCGAGATCATCCCCTACGTACACGTCTAAACGCTCCTGCGAATCATAGTTGAGTCCTTGGTAGAATGTTAATACTAGCTGTCTTTTGGACAAACCATGATGTGGGACATCAATTAGAAGATCACTAAACCTTTCCCAAGCCGCGTGTAAGGATTCTCCATCATCCTGTCGGAATGTCATGATACCTTTAACTTGGCCGTTTTCTCTAGCGGAAAGTACTTCTGCATAAACAGCTCTACCATCTCATTCCAAGTGGTAATGGATCCTGCGGGAAGTGATAAAAGCCAAGCTCTGACTTTGTCTCGTAATGAGAACGGGAAGAGTCGCAACCGGATCGCGTCGTCGGAAACGTCTCGTATCTTGAAACTAGAGCACACCTCAAGAAATGCAGCAATGTGTCGACTAGGGTCCTCGTGATCCTTTCCATCAAACTTCACCAAATTTTGCAACATGTTGTGATACTGGACTTGATCTTGAAATTCGGCGCCACCATAGTAGGTCAGGCGATAGTAGGCTGCAGGCCTTCGCCTCACGAACGACCGGTCATCGTCTGCCATGGTGCTCCCCCCTTTGACCTCTGAGCTCTCACTCTTAGTAGGTATCTCCGGCTCGTCAACCGCAGCTGATATTAGTTGTGCAATAACTTGGGACCTTTCTCGAAGTCTCCTACTCCTCCTCAGGTCACGTTCTTGATCGTCAGACGGCTAAGCAGCAGCGGGTGTGGGGGTTGAGGACATCAACCTGTAAAGAAGGGATAAGCACGTCCCAAAATAAATAAATAATATAATATTAATTATTATTATAATTATTATTATACTTATATATATATATATATATATTTATATTTACTTGCACGACATGGAAGACTAAATATTTATTATTATTTCTATTATTATTATTATTTTTTTTCTCAAATAAATAGCCAATCAATTAACTTAAATTTGAAAAGAACAATTTAGTAAATAATTCTTACAGAAAATACATATACCGATGAATGAACAAATAACACGTATGAACAAATATTCACAAGCATGTACACCGGTAAAGAAGTGACTCGGATCGTTCCAAAAGCTCGCCGCAGTGCTCGGCGCCAAAAACTTGACGTGTGCGTATATATACATGTTTTTACAATGAATTTTACACGCGAACTCATGTTTAATATTTATAAAAATGATTTATACCTTAAATTAAAACACATACAAAAGGACAAGTGTACCCTATCGTATATGTAGTAAAGTATGGGTAAGAACTAGATGTCGATCCATGGACGCTGGCAGGTGCTTATGTACTAAACCGTCGTCATTTATCTACCGGTAAAAAGATATGTAAAAGGGTTTTTACTAAAATTTTCTAAAAGTATATTTTAAATCATATAAGACTCCAAATATAAACATATAATTTCTTTTTCTTTGTCTTGTTTTATAAACAACCTAAGCATGTTAACTAAGTCAGAAATGTCACAAAGGCACTTGATCAATTTTCCAAATATATAAAGACAATTAGTATCCCTTTCGGGAATCCTAACATGATAATTCTTCGGAAAGTTAACGCGATAAACACATTTTAACCACCTAAAATTATTCATTAACGGGCTATAGATATATTTTCAGGTGAATCTTTTAAAAATAAGTTAATCATCCATTAAGAGTTTTCTAACCTCACTTGACCTGGGAAAGCAATACCGATTAACACAATACGACCACCGAGACAAGCATAATGTAGATCATATCACAAACTTATCCATTTTGCAAGTCTTAAACATAAATCCACCAAGTTGGTCATTTTGGCCAAAAATACTCAACGAAGATTATGACACATATTAAGAACTTACAGTAACACCATCTAACCCGTTAGAGTACTTATGTGTAAGAAAGCATTCTTAATCAAAATCAGATTTATCTTTTATTAAACCAATACCCATTTCTAGTTTTATGGTGTAAACACATTAACAAGTTAATAGTTTACTAGCAAATGATTAATTATGGGGTTTTATCAACTTATCATAACTAAGCATTTACTAATCATCCAAGATAAACAACCTCAATCAAAAATCCAACATCAATGAACCAAGTTTGCCATATGATCATCAAGATTCAAACATGAACAAGTTGCCTGAGCTTCATTCCAACATGATTACAAACTAAAGATTGTTCATAAAACAAGTATTTTACTAGCATTCATAATAATAATACATAAACATCAGCTCAATGCTTGCAAATGTGCTTAAAATGCATGTTAAGAACAAGAATTCAAACCATAAACAAGCAAGGATTTGATGGATTGGATGAAAGATGAACCTCTTGCAACTTTGAGGCTTTAAATCGACCAGAACCGACAGCTCTCGGACCACAGAAATCGCCCAGAAACTTGGAAAATTACCCAACATTTCGATCGTAGCGTCTGCCTGTTTTATAGAGAAATTCGCATGGCCGTGCACTTTATGTGCACGCCCGTGCGCATCCGCGTGACGTCAGCTGCAGGGTATGAGTTGACTAGTGGACGTTTTGGGCGGAAAAGTCTTCAGATGTGCATGGTCGTGCGCTTTGGTCGCACGGCCGTGCAAGGTCTCTAGATAAGCTGTTGATCGATGATCAGCTAGTGCACGGGCGTGCACATGGGTGGCATGGCCGTGCGCGCCGAGAAATGAGCTGCAATGCCTTGCGTACTGCCGGTGCTCCCGAGATCGCTAGTCGCGCACGGTCATGCCAACGGCTTGCTCGACCGTGAGCGAGCTGTAACTTCAACAGTTTCTGCAGAATTCATCCGGAACGTTCGTCAATCCCACTTTTTCTACAACTTTGTCGGTGGCACGCCGTTTTGGACCCAGAAAATATAAAAGTGACCGATTAAGTACCTAAACAACGTAGTTTTAGCTAGAAACGCACAAAATGAGGGCAAAATACGGGACTTAAACATGTATATTTTAACGTATATCACTAAGTCACCTCTTTCCTCTTTTTATATAATTTTTCAAAAGAACCAAATTTTACTTAAATAAGGGGTGTGAAGAGAAAAGTTGTTTTTGGGTGATGGGTAGTTTGTGCAAAATGGTATTTTGCGGGTTTGAAACGAAAGGTTTAAGCTCAAGGGGTTTAACCAGGGGAATATAATTTTGTTGTTTTTGTTTATGGTGGCGAGATAAAGAGAAAATAACGTTGAAGATGAAAAGAGGGTTTAAAATTATAATGCCTCCATCATTTACTTACTTGGATCTGTCGGTAAGGATCGGATGTATTGGCTTGTCAAGTTTTAGATTCGTAAGAACCATATGGCTATTCACACAAGAAACAAATTGAGCATTTAGTAAAGATATGCATTTGAATGCTCCATAAAGGCTTAAAACTGACATTTTTGTGGGAAAAGGGGTATAAGTATTAAGATGTATATACAATCAAATTTACAAAGAATTGTCATGCTATTTTTATATATTTTTCTTGTATGATTCTTTTTATCACGGCGCTAGCGGTTGTAAACTTTATAAAAACTTGAAAATTTTTAGACCTTAGTTTCCAACTTAAACTATAAACAAGACAACACAAACTAAAAAAATGTTTTTGAAAAAATTTGGAGTGTTCTAGCGTCTCATAGTAGAGTTTTGTGTAAGGCTTGTTTTTAGGACAAACAATTTCAAGTTTAAGCTTACCCCCCACACTTAAATTACACGTTGTCCTTAATGTGTCCAAAATTGTTTGAACTAATTAAATGTGTAAATGTGGGTTAAAAACAACAAAATTTTCATAAACCAAGCACTGGGCACGGGGCATGGTAGGGTAACACCGCCCCGTGTCAAAAGTGCCAGTAACAAGTTCTAGGGAAAATTTTTAGGAGGCAGACACGGGGGCGTGCCCATGAGACACGACCCCGTGTAAAAAGTGCAAGTAACAAAATTTTCCAGAAGTCAGGCACGGGGGCGTGCCCATAAGACACGGTCCTGTGTCAATGTTCCGGATTCAACGTTTTTTCCTGCAGACTTGAGGCACGGGGGCGTGCTTACCTAACACGGCTCCATGCTGCACTTACTGTTATGAAGATTTTGTGTTGGGAAGTGTCTGCTACATGCATGGGGTTCTGGTTTAACGTTTCTGTTGGATCTATTGAACCCTATAGAAGAATTGGCGATTGAAAGTCAAAAAATCTACAACATCTCACTAATAAAGATCTGTTGCTCTAAACTCTGCTGATACTTAAAGACTATTCACAAGATCTGTTGAAAACAAAGCTCTGCTAGAAGCAAAGGTCTGTTAGAAACAAACTCTGATAAAGAACCAAAGCTCTGCTATGGCAAAGGTGTGCTGATGAGAATCACTTCTGAAGATAAAGTCTATTGAAGTAAAGTCTCTTGAATACTAGCAAAGGATGAAGCCAAATAGAGGATATCTCAACAGTTGTTATCATCAGAGTTATATTGTATTTTAATATAACAGTGTTTAGGTCTAGAAGAGGTTAGAGTTTGTTAGTTTGTTTAAATGTCACTGTCATAGGTGACGTTAGCAAAAAAAGCTCAGTGGTCTGTAATGTACTATAAATAGAACAATGCCTGTACTGTTCTATCTATCACTTCTACATATTCTATACGAACAAATTAGAGTGATCTTAGGCTGAGGGGGAGTTTGTAATTGCATGCATACATGTTTAATATTACAAAAGCATTGTCAATGAAAACATTCTTCCAATTGTTGTGAATCAAATTTTACATTTCCGCTGCATTGTTCTTTGATTTATCTTCATTCATTACTTTCCATCTTTAAACTTCCACAACAATTCAAACTCAGATCCTAACAATTGTTATCAGAGCTTGGTCGTTCAAATTTGGTTTAACAATCAATTTGATATAAACTAGTCAGCTCTCACTACTAATTCATTTATTTGTTTGTATTGAAAACAGAGTAAAAGTTTATTTACGTTCAAAGTTAAAAAAAACTGTTGTAAACAATCAGAATGTCTCAAAATCCACAAGATCCACACAACACTGGCAACATGTACAAACCTCTGATACTTGTCAGATAAGAGTACAATATCTGGCAACGTCGAATGGGTCACATACTTGCATAACAGAACATGGGTTGCTGGAAAATGGTTATCTTCGGACCACATATTCCGATGGTACCGAGTGCCGAAAACCTAAAAGTTCAAGTTCCAAAGAGTCCTGAAATTACTCCAAGCAAGATTTTCAGAAAATTGAGCTAGATGCAAAGGCATTTAGTATCGTGGCAACTGCTTTGCCTAATGATATTTATGCTGGCCTGTTGCACTACAACAGTGCAAAGGAGTTATGGGATGCTCTGAAAGAATAATTTGGTGGCATTGAAGAGGTTATTGAAAATAATAGAGAAGTTTTAAACCAACAGTATGAAACATTTTGCCATATGAAAGGAGAATCATTAACTCAACAATTTGAAAGGTTTAGTTGTCTTATTAGTGAGTTAAAACTAGTAAAAGTCGAATATCCAAATTACACTTTGAATAGTTAATTTTTAAGATCTCTACCAAAAAATGGGACACTATTGCCTTTGTAACTAGAACCGTTGTTTGGTTCAAAGAGATGAGTTTGATTTAGCTCCATGATAGGCTTCTCACTTATGAGAGAGAGCTTAACTAGAAAAAGAAGCTACAAGAGTCAGGGGAAGTGGCTAATGACTATTCTTTTGGTAGTACAACACTTTTTGGTCAAGAAGAAACCTCTGCTAGTAGCAAGGAATAGAGTTATGATCATTTTATTGACATAACATCTGGTGGGAATTTCAACTATGATTCTTGCTCACCCAACTTTGCTTTTGCAGCAAATGGGAAAAACCAAATATCTGACAATTTATCCTTTGAAGTTAGTGATCTTCAACATTTTGATTCAACTGATTTAGAAGAAATGGACATATTACACCAACTGGTGTTGCTGAGTGTTAGGACCAACATGTTCTATAAAAGAACTGTAGAAAATTCCCAAGGTTGCATGGAGGGTTAAAAGTTGGGTTGGATAAGTCAAAGATTAAATGCTACAAGTGTAACAGGTTAGGTCATTTTGCAAGTGTAGGAGTTAAACAAATGGTCCAACTATCACACACCCAAGTCCTAGAACTCAAAACACACAAAACACTGTCCATTATTCCCAATATACCCCTGCTACTCATATGCAAAACACTTCTCATTTTGCACACCCTGTAAACACTGTTCTAGTTCAATACATCCAAACCACTATTCCTTAGATATAGTATGCTGAAGCCCCAAGTCCTTAGGTTCAAGTTCAACCTGCACCACAAGTTACACAAACTTCTGTTTCTGTAAAGACGAGTCAACAGAGCTTCTTTACACAATGTTTTGTTAATTGGAATAACTTACCTGAGGAACTAACTGAAGAAAATTTTGCTCTAGTTGCTAATACTGAAAAGAAACATGATGATTTTTGTTTCATGGCACTAGACACAATACTTGAAGGGGATGAGTTTGAGGAAATAATGTTAAATTCTAATGATGATTGTGATAATGTGATGGCAGATGTTTCAGAAGAGATGGTTGGTGAAGAAACTGTGATCTCAGTTTCAGACCTATGGGAAACCAATGTTTGTGAAAATTAATGTGATTGTGCCATGATGGATGCTGCTATGGTATCACCTCAGGTTTTTAAAGATTTGTGTTATGATAAATGCATTATTGCTTTTGCTAACATATAAGAGGTGAGTGAAAATCTTAGAAAAAAAAATTTTGGATGATGAAATTCAGTTTGAAAAACTTGCAAAAGAGTTAAAAAATTGTTTGAAAAAGAATCTAAAATCAGTATTCTCAAACATCAGTCCAGCATAACCAAGGATCAACTCCAAACTATGATAGAAAAATATCAAAGTTGTAAAAAAGAGCTTGAGTCTACCCAAATTAATTGTGAAAGTGGGTAGAATCCTGTAAAGGTAATGAGATTATGTTAGAATCACAAATCAAAAGCAATGTAAAATTTGGTGTAGGTTTTAGAAAACATGACAAACTTCTCAAAACATTGTTGTAAATGCTTGTGAGTTGGTTGAAATTATTCCTTCAAATTTGGCTGGTCAAGAAATTAAAGTCACTGAATCAAATGGTAAGAAAATTGTTTTAGAAAGAACAGCAGGATTGTCAAGTTTTGAGAAAATCTTCTAGGATACTCAACCACTTCTAAAGCCTACAGAGTCTTTAATTTAAGTACTAGGTGTCTGGAAGAGACCTTGAATGTAAAGTTCAATGAACTTTCTTCATTAAAAATCCCAACAAATCCTGTTGAACTGTTTAATTTAGATAAATTTACATTTGAAGATATGCCTATCAATACTAACAATGCAGGTACACCACAGTCTTCACATCAAGATTATGGATATGACATTGTGATTCCACAATACAAAGTCATTTCATCCACGAGAGAAATAGATGTTACTAACAACTGTGAAAACTCTGCCACTACTGGATCAACAGTTGTTGATTCCCAAACCTCTTCCAGCTCATTTAACCAAACCTCTATTGACAAAAGTCCATTTTCTATGAACAAAAGTCAACCTATCTTTGCCCCCATTCCACCTATACCTCCACCTCCATTCCAAACAGATGTTGGCTCTTCAAAATTGCCAACACATGTTAGCTCAGATGATCCCATATGCAGCCTTCACCTCAAAATGCCATCATGCCATACAAGGGAGATCTAATCTACATTAAAACCATCCATCTGACCAAATCATTGGCAACATCAATGAAGGGGTTCTTAGAAGAAGTAAGTACCAAAACATTTGTCTTTATGATGGTTTTCTATCACTCACACAACTTGTCAAGTACCAACAGGCAATAAAAGACAATAGTTGGGTAGAGGCCATGCAAGAAGAGCTGCTATAGTTCAAAAGACAACAAGTATGAGAACTTGTACCATTGCCCCAGGATGTATGTCCCATAGGCACAAAATGGGTCTTCAAGAATAAAACACATGAAAGGGACATTGTTGTAAAAAATAAAGCTAGGCTTGTGGTTCAAGGCTATAGACAAGAAGAAGACATTGATTATGATGAAACTTTTGCTCCTGTTGCAAGACTAGAGGCCATCAGACTGTAGCTTTTGATGACAACCACAACATTAAGGTGTATCAAATGGATATCAAGTGTGCATTCTTATATGGCAAGATCAAGGAAGAGGTATATGTATGCCAACCCCTTGGTTTTGAGGATACTTCTTATCCAAATCATGTTTACAAGCTAAACAAAGCTTTATATGGCTTGAAAAAAGCACCTCAAGCCTGGTATGAAACTCTTTCCACATTTCTTTTATCCATAGGCTTTACAAGAGGTACAATTGATAAAACTTTGTTTTTAAAATGGAGAGGAAAGGATTTGATGCTTGTCCAAATTTATGTGGATGACATCATTTTTGGATCCACATGCAATGGTATGTGTGATGAGTTTAGAAAACTCATGACATCAGAGTTTGAAATGAGTGTTATGGGTGAACTTCAATGCTTTCTTGGTCTTCAAGTTAAGCAATTGCAAAATGGTACTTTCATTCATCAAAGTAAGTATGCGAAAGAACTACTTACCAAATTTGATATGAATGATTGTAAACCATGTAGTACACCCATGGCTACAACTAAGCTTGTCACTATTGATGACAAAGATGACTTGGTTGATCAAACTCTTTATAGAAGCATGATTGGGTCTTTAATGTACCTAACTGCATCTAGGCCAGATATCATGTTTGCTACATGTGTCTTTGCCAGATCTCAGTCAGCACCTAGGAAGTCAAATCCTATTGTTGTGAAAAGGATATTCAGATACATAAAAGGTGCTCCCACACTTGGTATCTGGTATCCTGCTAATGGGAATATTGAGCTTTCAGGTTACTCAAATAGTGATTTTGCTGGTGCCATGCCACAAGGAAGTCAACTTCAAGAGGTTGTCAATTTCTAGGCAACTGCTTAGTTTCTTGGCAAAACAAAAAGCAAGTTGTAGTTTCAACATCCATAGCTAAGGCTGAGTATATTGATGCTGCAAGTTGCACTGCTCAACTCCTATGGCTTTAAAATCAATTGCTGGATTTTGGTGTAACTGCTCTAAAGACTCCTCTCTTGTTAGATAGTCAAGCAGCTGAAAACATCATTAAAAATCAAGTATCTCATTCCACTACAATGCACATTGATATCAGACATCACTTTTTGAGGAATTGCTATAAAAAAGGTTTGATGTCTCTGCATCATATTTTAACTAAGGATCAACTGGCAGATGTTTTAACCAAATCATTAGATACATCTACCTTTGAAAGTCTAATCTCTAGGAGTGAAATGCTAAACATGGATTAAAAGTAAAAGTTTGTTCTCCATGTGTAAATAACATTAAAAATAGCTAAATTTAAAATTTTCAGAAAAACAAAATCCATCCTTAAAAATAGCTAAATTGAAAATTTTCAATAAATCTCTAGAGTCTGTTCCTAACCACTGTTTCTCAAAAACCTCTATTTCGCTAAGACAATCTATCCATTATTGAAAGTGTATCCTCTGTTATCCTGTACACTCTTCTCATCCACTCTGTTGGTGCAGAATGTTTATAGCCTACGTCTTAGGGTCATGTCAATCATGTAACAGAGCCTAAATGTTAGAATTTATTATGTTTTGTAAGTAAAAGGGACAACTCGTACGGAGTGATACACAACTCATACGAGTTGGAACCTCCATTTTATGCGAGTTGAGCTTGTCTATAAATAGAAGCTCAAGGGTGTTGAGTCCTTAGCTGTTTTTCTGAAATGAAATGTAAACTCAGTACAAACATATTTATAGACATATTTTTGTGAGTTTGTGTTAGAGGATCATATTAGATTTTCAGACATATCACCAGTACCGTTGATCTTTGATAAAACTTTAAGTTCTAAACAGATTTACTTAGATTGTTAGTATACTGATCCATTTAAACCTCTACACATTTCTCAAATGTTTCAAGATATGTTAGGTAATATTTAGGAACATGAATTAACTGTGTTTCCCACATCAGAATATACTCCTGTATCGAGATTCCCTAGATTTCTTCTCACAGGTGAATATACCTAACTGATATCTGTAAGGGGGGTAGTGCGAGACCTTGAGAGCTCAGGTTAGTACTTCCATACAGAGAAAGAGATGAAGGCTCGACTTAAAGGTGGTGTTCCATATTTGGAATCTTTTTATACTATAATTGTTGTATCTTTTGATATTTCAATCTTTTGATGCAGCTTCAGGATGTAAATGCGAAAAGTATTATACAAGTTCTAGGCCATTGCTGATGCAAAATCAGAAGAACTCGTATAATATCCCAGATATATATTAAATATAAAGACCTAGTATCTCAGAACCTGGCATTCTCTCAAACGAAATTTCTGTGTACCAAGTCCATATATCCGAGAGTGTCAAACCACAAATTAATCAGTTTTCCTTTTAAGTTTATATCTTGAACTCAATTTACTGAATGTGCGAAGCCTACTGGCACATCATCAATAAGACCTGTTTAGCCACTTTTTAACATTACATTTCTTTAGCATACTTTGATAGTCCACTGATGTACTATCATTTCCTCTTTTTACACAAAAACTCTTTTTGTCTTTTTCTATTTTTTTAAAATTTTTGGATTTTTAAACGTTTTTGTATTTTCCATAACCTTCTCCCCCTAAAATCAAAAACATATTTTTGGATTTTTGTTTTTATAAAGAAAGAAAATATTTAACACTATGAATATGACACACCGATGAAGATCACGTCGTGTAACGCTTCGCATTTGTATCTTTCCATTTTTAGCAAGTCTGCTTCGTGTTTCTATTTTTGGAAAGTCCAAACTTTGTAATTGTATTTCATTTCCGAATCATTGTAAATCTAAGGCTTTGATTGTAATCAAGATTAATCAATTATACGAAATTCGCAAACCTTGTTCATGTTTAAACTTATGATCATACGATACTTCATTTCTTCATAAATTAATTCAAAACAACGTGTAAATGTTTGATGAATGTTTATAAATCCTAAACTAAACTCAAGCAAGACAATTAGTGATGTTATTCAAAGAATTCAAGCTTCCATTATCATAAAATCTTGTCACATTATGTTTAAGAAAATACTAGTTACTTAGTTGTAATTTTTAGGGTTTTTAAAACAATAATGTGCATCACATTATGCCATTTCAAGACCCATACATTTCACACACATAAAATACAAGCTTTAAACCCTAGATACATGAACTTATTATTTGAAAGAACAAAAAAAAAACCCATTCAGCCGTTGCGGCCGCAAGCAAGGGGGGTTTCCCTCTTCATCTTTTTGAAATCAAACTCCACCAAACCACATTAAATGCAACCCTAATCCTAATCCTAACCGTAATCCTTCCCCTATATAAACACAAGTTCCTCCACCCATTTCTCACTTTTACAAGCCTCCATACTCCTCAAACAAGTCCCTAACTTCAGAAATTCTCTGCTAAAACTCAGCAGCTTGCAAGTGAGTTTCGACTCACTTTTCTTCTTCTTTTTACCTTGTTTTTTTTTCTAACACTCTTGGATAACCTCTAGGAAGGTTCTCACAAGTTTGCTTGGGCAAACTAAGGTGAAACCACACCATTTTGAGGTCCAAAAGTGTACAAACTTTCTGCCCAAATTTTTATCTTTCAAACTTCAAGTTTTTCAATGTTTTCACTTTGTTTTCTTCCTCAACATTGTTTGATAAGCCCTATGGATGTTACCATAGGTTTTCCATGGAAAACCAAGGTGGAATCACACCATTTTTGGGGCCAAACTTTCTGTTTTGGATGATAACTTATAAAACTTTTTTCGAACTTATTTTTAACATAACAAATCTAAGCTACATATGCCACTAACCAAGCTTATGATTAGTGTGTTAAGCTAGACTTGTTCACATACAATCAAGAGGCATATCTTGTCTCTAAACTTGTGGTTTTTGCTAGGGTTTCAAACCCACAAGTGTTGAGCCATCGAAGCTTTCAAGCTTGTGTTGGTGTAGGTGTGATTACATGAAGGCCTTGGCCATTCAACAATTCAATCCACCCCTCTCTTGATGATTTCCATAATTCTTGACCATCAGGATTGTCCTTGTGTCAATCTTGTGTAATGGTGAATCTTATGAAAGAGGTTTAGGATGGTTATCCTCCTACCTCCATGCATGACTTAGATGACTTACATGATTTCTATGAAATACATGAACTATATGATTAATTAATAATAATAGAACTATATGTAAATACTTAATATAACCGAACCTTTGACCATGACCAAATGGTTAGTTG
This sequence comes from Scalesia atractyloides, assembly GCA_947069175.1. Taxonomy (NCBI): domain Eukaryota; kingdom Viridiplantae; phylum Streptophyta; class Magnoliopsida; order Asterales; family Asteraceae; genus Scalesia; species Scalesia atractyloides. Next base: position 65,946,751 of record CAMTDV010000020.1, on the reverse strand, counting down.
TCTTAAAAAAGTAGGTTATTTTATCTTAGACTTAACAATCGTTACGATTCTACTACGCATGACCCATAAAAACACAAACACCCTTCGGGGCTTATTAGTGTCAAAAACGAGCGTTAATGTCTAGAAAATACTTTCGTTTATATATACTTTCTTTGCGCATTTTAAATTCCTAAACTCATTAAACTCCCCCGTCAATCTAATACTCATACACCTACGTTGCCTTGTGTAGGATAAACTTGGTTTCCATCCCCTAAATCAACCTAACTCTCTCACGGAGATTACTTTGCAAAACCGTGAGTACACTTGACCCCTTTTATGTTTTCCACTATTTGGGTGTAACATGATTAATTTAATAAAGCTACACTAAATCACACTTTATTCTATACACAAACAATCCATCAACATGCTTTAGTCTTATGCTCCTTGAATTGTTACATGGTATATTCTTATGTGATCTAAATGTCATTAACTTTGATCGAGCCTCCCTTAACATGTATAGCGCTATAGGAGTAACACACCGCCCGTATTCTTATGGTCAATCACTAGAGGATTGACTTGTAGATTCACATGCCTTGTTTACACTTATCTTGTATGCTAGCTATTCATGTGGATTTGTCTAATTGGATTTTATACTTATGCTATGATATTAAACTTGTATACTCGCCAATACTTTGTTATTGAACTATACTTTTTAATATGTTGCAGGTTGATGAAGTTGTTATGATGGAACTTTGTAGGAATGGCATAAAAACACGCGTAGAATACTAAATTAATCATTATGTTATTGTTGAACTTATTTCGTTATGTTACTTTTATTTGGGTTTTTTGTCATATGACAATTGATGTTTTGAATGAAATGAGATGCTTAATTAAATATTGTCGCAAATAGTGTTATGATGTCTCGAGCAATCTAGTCGTCTCACTCTGATGTTTTCGCCATCGGTTGGGGTGTGACAGCATGGCCCGGTGCCAGTCTTTTGATTTGTATTTTTGTCTTTGGGTTGAAGCTTGGTGTATGGTTTAGTACATTATGTTCTGTCTTTAATATTTAAGCTGGATTTTGTCGTTAATTTGTTCCTTTTGTACATTTAAGCTCTTTTAATCCTGAAAATCAAAAGTAAACAAAGAAACACACTTTTTCCAACATTAGTACTAAAAAAGGTTGTTTTTATACCGTATTTGATACAATTTATATGTTGCTTTTGACGGATATCACCTTCGCATGACGGTAATGGTTTACCTTCGTACGAAGATGTTTACTTTGTACAAAACAAGTATGAATCAAACATTAATTTTATAAGTTTTTGATGAAACTGATGATTACAACATGATCTAATTGTGCCGGTTATCATTTTTGTGTCAATTTTAAGTTTCATTTGTCCAATCGTTCTAAATCTATGTTTTTATGTTTAATCTCTGAAATGTTCATTTTAGGGACCAATTCGTCCAATCTATATTTTAACCATTGTTCATGGTGTGCCAATCAACCACTACAATGTAAAATTTGGGAGCACTTCGTTGTTTAAAACACAAAAACTATTAATAGCTAAGTTCATGCGAAGAAGAAGTGAAAACAGTGAAAGAGCCATCTTCGTAGGAAGGAGCCTATTTATAGATTTCATGGATTACCTTCGTGCGAGGATAACATTATATACTTTGTACGAAGGAACAATGTCTACCTTTGTACGAGGGTGTTCCTTCATGTGAAGGTACTCCTTATTTTTTCAACTTTTCAATTTCTCAAACATTTTATCAGTTTTATCGACCCACTCAGTTAAACAAGTCCAAATTAATGACCCTAGTTACCTAATTTGTCTACCAAGTCCAAGTTAATGACCTTGGTTGATCACTTTATGAACAAACTGATGTTTCTATCAATTTTAAGTTTCAAATTAAGGAACTTTCGATTATTTCAAAACATTTTCTCATTCCAGATAAACTCCCAACCCATTGTTCTCTAGATTTCATTCAACATTCAGCAAATTCATATTTTGAAAACCAGTTTTCCATCAGTCGAAACTGTTGTTTCTGTCAATCTTTTTTATTTTTCAAAATTTATGCTAAAACAAATCTAAAATCTTTTTGAGTTTTCTAAAATGAAATAACTATGTACAAACATATTTATAGACCTTTTTGTGAGTTGGTGTAAGAGGATTATATCAGTTTTTGAAACTTATCAGAAGTATCGTTGATCTAAGTAAACTTTAAGTTCTAAACAGATCCACTTAGATTGTCAGTATACTAGTCCACTTAAACCTCTACACATTTCTCAATTGTTTCAAGGTACGGTAATAAGATGTCATAAACTTGACTTAATAGTGTTTCCCATCTCAAAATGTACTCCCGTATCAAGATTCCCTGGTTTTCATCTTACAAGAGAATATATCTAACTAATATCTGTATTTGGGTTGTGTGAGACACCGTATGGACAAAGAGATGAAGGCTCGACTTAAAAAGTGATGTTCCATATTTTTGAATCTTTTGACTACAATTGTCAGATCTTTCGACTTTCAATTTAATGCAGTTTAGGGTTTTAAAAGCAAAAGTATTCTAAAAGTTCTAGGCCATTGATTACGCAAAATCAGAAGAACTTGTATAATACCCTTGATATCAATTATCTATAAAGACCTAGTATCTCAGAATCCGACAATCTCTCAAACAAAATTTCGGTGTACTAAGACCATATATCCGAGAGATGTTAAGCCACTAATTAAGAAGCTTTCTATTTGTTTATATCTAAAAAAATTTTACTAAATGTGTAAATTCTACTGGCACATCAACAGTGAGACATGTTTAAATGCTTTTTAACACTACAGTTTTTAGTACTTTGATAGCTTACTAATATACTATCATTTCCTCTTTTTTACATGAAAACTATTTTTGTCTTTTTCATGTTTTTGTACTTTTTCAAATTTTTATATATTTTGTATTTTTCACAAAATATTTCTCCCCCTAAATCAAAAACATATTTTTAGATTTTTGGTTTTAAAGAAAGAAATTTGAAAACTAAAAACTTGACTAGCCGATGAGGATTACATCAAATCGTCATCCATCATGTCTTCAACCTCCGTGTCCCCCCATGATGTCAGATCTTTTAAACCGTTTAATTTCAAAAGATATTTAAATTTTACTCTGTCAAACGGTTTTGTATAATGGTCTGCTTTCTTTTCATTAGTGTGGATCTTTTCAATACGAATCAACTTTTTCTCATAGCAATCACAGATAAAGTGATGTCGTATTTTAATATGCTTATTTAGAGTGTTGAACCGGTTTTTTGGTTTTGTTAATGGTAGCCTCGTTATCTACGTATATAGGTGTATCAAGAAACTGCAATCCATAGTCTCTCATCTGTAGTTGTATCCACAAAATTCGGGAACAACAACTGGAAGCTAAAACGTATTCTGCTTCGCAAGTAGAGAGAGCAACTGTGGTTTGCTTCTTGCATTGCCACGTTACTAAGCGGGTGCCTAAAAACTAGCAACCGACAGTTGTAGATTTTGCATTTAATTTGCAACATCCAAAGTTAGAGTCGGAGTATCCTACAAGATTGAAGTCATCGACACGGGGATACAACAAGCCGGTGCTTGGGCAACCTTTCAGGTATCAAAAGAACATTTTGACGATCAACAAATGCGTCACTCTGGGACTTGACTGGTAGCTTGCGTAGAGTCATGTTCGATACATGATATCCGGGCGTGATGCTTTCAGATACATTAAAGAGCCAATCATCGAACGATATATCTATCTTTACTCCAGTTGAATCTGGTCCGATGTCGTGATTTAGAGCTAACAGGGTAGATATTGGTGATGATGCGGACATCTTGAATTTCTCCAAAACATCGTTCATATACTTCGTCTGATGTATAAAGGTTCCATCAGGCAATTGATCAACCTGAAGTCCCAGAAAGAACTTCATCTCCCACATAGAACTCATCTCAAACCTTTTTTTCATGACTCTTTCTAAATCTTTGCACAACACATCATTTGTAGAACCGAATATGAGGTCATCCCCATAGATTTGTACAATTAAAATGTATCATGCTGCTTCCCGTGTGAAGAGGGTACTATCTACTTTTCCTCTAGTAAACCCGTTGTCAAGAAGGTGATGAGAAAGCATCTCATACCAGGCTCTCGGGGCCTGGTGTAAGCCGTATAACACTTTATCTAATAGGTAAACCTTGTGTTTGTGTATTAGATTGAGGAACCCCGGTGGTTGGCCGACGTGCACCTCTTCTTTCACATTTCTGTATAGGAACGTGGACTTGACATCCAATTGGTACACTTTGAATCCCTTCCATGACGCGAATGCGAGAAAGATGCGGATTGCTTCCAATCTGGGCACGGGAGCATAAACTTCAATGTAGTTTCTTCCCTCTTGCCGATGAAATCCCTAAACAATGAGTCGAGCTTTTTTACGCAAAATTACTCCTCTGTAATCTCTTTTGCACTTGAAGACCTATTTTGTATTTATCTTCTTGTGGTCTTCTGGTAGATCAACAAGTTTCCACACACCCAGTTTTTCAAATCTCTAAAGCTCCTCCTGCATGGTGTTCACCCAGCTTCCTTCTGTGACAGCTTACTTATATGTTTTTGGTTCAATCTGTGAAATAAAACATCTATATGAGACCGTGTTTCATAAAGGTACTAATTAATATAAAAATAACTAAGATCCTGATTGATCTGATTTCGCATTTTAACACAAGTCTGCAACTCTCCAATAATATACTCTGGCGGGTGGTACAAGAGTGTCCTCGGCATAGCTTTGTTAGAAACGCTCACTTCGTGTTCCATATTTGTAATATTTTGATTAGCGTTCTGATTAACTGTAGATGCTTCATTCTTAGTACTCATTCCCTCAGCTTGATTGTTAATTAAACTTTCAATCCGATCTTCACCATCATCAGAAGTAGATCTGTTGTCGTCATATGTCGGTTCAGCATCAGATTTAGAATCATCAAATTGATCAAACGAGGGAGCTGTATCATTCATCTCTTGTTCGGTTGTGGGATCAATTGTTCCAGCAGTCTGTGAATCCAGATGTTGAGAACTAGGTCCTGCTTCAGCATCATGAATTCCAACAGGTGTCTGAGTTATAACAACTAGTCTAGGAACTTGATCTTGTGATAAAGATTGTTGTTGCTGATAAAGTGTAACTCCCAAATAACCGGATCTAACAATAATGTCGAACAATCACCAAGGATGGGCGGAATCCAAACTTGGTGATATTTTTAGAAAACCAAAAAATAAGAAGAACAAGATGAACAAAAACAACACTGATTCACTTTAAACTTGCATAAGATTCTATTACTAACAATTAGCAAAATCGTCTGATACAAGTTCCTCACCTCGCTCCCTCTCTCTCTCTCTCTCTAAGAATTCTCTATGATGGAGGCACTCTCTCAAAGGTCTTAACGATAGAAATGATATAACACTAGTTTATATACTCAAGGTAAGCCCATTCCCCACATGGGCTCCCCTTAGGCTTGCCTAGCCCACATGGCATTAGGCATGCCCAAATTACCTATTGAAGGTCCAAAACCTAATATAAACTAACCCAATTAATCTTATTTGCTACCATAGCCCGTTGTGTATATTTGATGCATTAGTCTCACACTTCTAGGACCTAACATAAAGCATCACAAGTTCCTCTTCTATCGATTCAGCTGGCAGCTCGAAGGAATTCTAGAGACTTTCGAAATTGAACAACCAATGATCTCCTGGTTTCTGTGTCTGAGACGTATAACGTTGACAATTTAAGTTCTCAGCTTCAATAACCCAGTTTATGCTAGGAAGATAAACTCTCATAAGCAGACTAGCATATCCCACGAAGAACCCTTCCATCGATATAGCTCCAAATTTGCCATTTACATCGATTACCGTGCATTGTGACCCAAAAGGTTCTAAATACTATAGGTTTGGCTTTCTTTGGTTGAGTAGCTCAAATCACGTCTTCTTGTGTGGCTTGACTGTCAATACACTGTTCAATGTATAGTAGGCAGAAGCCACGGCTTCGCCCCAAAAACTAACTGGCAGTTTTGAATCGGCGAGCATGGTTCTTGATGTCTCTATAAGTGTTATGTTTTTATGTTCAGCTACACCATTTTGTTGTGGGGTGAACGGTGCACTGAATTCATGCAGAATTCCCTTCGCATTGCAAAATTCTAGCATCCGATGGTTTTTGAATTCTGTACCATTGTCGCATCAAATGTATCAAATTGGCAAGTGGTACAGATTCTCTTATTTTTAGAACAAAATCATCAGACTCTCAAAAGTTTCATCCTTGCTTTCCAAGAACATCACCCATGAAAACCTTGAGTAGTCATCGATAACAGAGAGACAATATAGATCTCCTGAGATACTTCGAATATTGACTGGTCCAAAGAGATCCATGTGCAATCTTTCTAGCAGGAGCTTTATTGAGTTCAGAAGCTTCCTTGGATGCGACTTTTTGTGCTATTTGCCCTTCTTACAACTTATGCAGTCATCATTCAAGTGAAAGCTTTTCAGATTAACACCCTCTACTAGATCGTTGTGTACCAAGAAATTCATCTTTCAGAGATGAATGTGTCCCATTTTCCTACGCCACATGATTGATTCTTTTTCCGTTGCTTTTGACACAAAACACTGCGTGGTTTTTGTTGTTGTAGTAGCAATGCTCTTGTCTAAGACATACAAGTCATTTTCTCAGGGAGCACGCATTAAAATCCACTCCTCAGGTATCTAGAATTCCTACCTTCAATTAAGGCATTCTCGATCAATGAAGTGCGTAGTGAATTTTTTTTATCACAAATCCGAGAGATACTTAATAAGTTGTTCTCTAACTCTGCTATTAGTTGACTATGTAGAATGGCACCATACCATTATTAGAATTCCTTCACCTATAATTTCCCTCCCTAATTATTAGCAAACCCGACATAGCCCCTCGAATAGATTTAACGTTGTATAAGAGAGCCAACATCCCCGTCATGTGCTGCGACGCTCCGCTATCCATGATCCACTTGGAAATGACGGATCTTGGGAGCCCTGCACATTCACTTAAACAATTATTTGAATAGCGAGACCCAAGCCTTAACGGTCTTAGGTGGGTTTTCACAGGTTAAATCACACACACTTTCATTTTTTTGTTTCAATAATATGTTCAACCTTCTCATCAGTCACAGTTGAAATAGATGTTTTGATTTCTTCAGATGGTTCCTTTGATTTAATCACCCAAGTTTGATTTTTTGAAATTGCATTTTTGGGATAATATTTTGAATCCTTTTTTTCCATTTTTATTGAAGATTCACCAGCCTTTTCAGTTAAAACGTTAAGATTTGCTGATTTCACTTTGTTTTTAGATTCATTGTTTCGTTTAAGAATCTGAGTATGAACAAACATTGGGGAATTCTGTTTTGTACCCTTTGAAGTTTTCTTGACACGGTAGACAGGTTTAGAGATATTTTGTGGACAACGTCTTGCGATACGCCCAACTTGGTTGCATTTAAAGCACATTCGACTATCTGTTACAACAGTGGATCCGTGAACTTGTTCACGTAGTCGTTTAGCAAAGAATTCTTCATTTGATTGTTTGCTTGACAAACTTTCTTTTTCACTCTCTGAACTTGTGCCGGAAACAAAAACCATTTTCTTTGTGAATTTTGAATTTCCAAACTTGTTGTTGTTCCTCTTACCATATCTCGTACCTGTCTCTTGTAATAGTTATTTATATTTTGATTACTAAAATAGGAGTATTTAGGTTTGGAATAGTAAGATCTACCACGTTTATAGTTTGAAACTCTTTGTTCTTTTGTCTTGTTTCCAAGCTCATAAATCTCAACTTCTACCAACTTAAACACTTTTTCAACTTTGTCAAGGTTCACATTCTGAAACAGAAATTCATCATCAGAATACAACTTGTCAGATCCGTTCATTTTATACATAACAATATTTTGATAATCATTCACACTATGATCTGATTTTGGAATATAATTTTTGTGAAAACTGTCATCATTTTCAGAACGCGAGCTTGAACTTGTTTCCTCAAGATTAGATTGAGCAATTTCAAATTCATTACTTTCACTGTCATTTTCCAAAACCTTTTCAATGACATTTTTAACAACTTCTGATTCACTCTCTGTTTAAGTCTTGGTGTAGGTTATATCGAGGTTTTCAGGCAGCTCATCTTTCTTTTCAGTTTTTAATTTCAAATTAAGCGCCTTTGCCACCCCGTCAGGCTTTTTCTTGGAATAACTGTTCCACATCGGGGGTGAAAGTCGATGATAACCTAAACCCTTATTTTGATAACAATACACATCCTTTCCCATTTCATCTTTCTAGTAGATTTAGGGAGGATGTGATCCAACACATAAGATGATGTTGAATAACTGACTTGTTTCTTATTAACCCATTCCTATTCAATCTTGATGGTTTCTAGCTCTTGTTTCAACTTAGCGATCGTGTCATTGTGAATGTTTATTGCCATTTTTTTGTCCATGATAGTCGCTTTGAGCATACAAAGCGTAGCATTATCTTCTCTATTAGCATCTCGGTATTGGTTAATAGTTCTGCGCAGTTTATCATAATCTTCTTTTATATCTTTTAAATCACTTGATAGGTTATCAGTGTGTTTTTTAGTTTGTTATACTTCTCGTCTTTCTCAACACAAGCTTTAACGGCTCTAAGCACTTCGTGCATGGCTTTACTAGTTCTATCTCCTCGTTCTTAACATCTTCTTTGACCGACTCAACCACACCTTCCTGAACTTTCTAAGAGACTACCTCTTTCAATTTGCCATCATTGCTTTATTGGCAATCTCTTTGAGGTTTTCAACATTCATTTCTTTGGTAACATCTATAATTTCTTCCACAATCTATTTGTTTCTTCTTCACTTTGTACGCGTTGGTAGCTTCTTGGTTCTCCGAAGAAATCTGCAAAAGAATTATAAACATCAGGTGGTATGATTGATTTAAAGCACTATGAAAACTAGCTTCTTCAACACTCTGATCATAGTAATATTCATCAGAATTTTCATCTAGAGTTTCATCAAAAGTGACTTCAGCATAATCTTCGCTTGTAACTTCTTCAACTATTTCCTCCACAGCTGGTTCAGGTTCCTCAATAATTTCTACTACAAGTGCAAGACTTTCAGTCTTTGGAATATAGTTGTTCCAATTGAAGCCTTCGTCTTCCTGTGTGACCACCAAAGCCTTGTCTTTTGTTTTGCCAAATCATCCTTATTGGAATAAGCTTTGAAGTATTCTGAGGTTGTTGAGAAGTTCGGTAATAAATCACCTTCTTGTAGTAATCATCACCGAATGGATTCTGGCTTCCATGCACTTCTCTGTTTGGACATTCTCTTTTAAAGTGACCCTTCTCTCTGCACTTAAAACAATTAACCTTGGATTTATCCAGTCCCAATTTTGGCTCCCGTCCTGCTAGACTATTTCTCCCAGTAATTTCCATGAATCTTTGAGCTCAACGAACAATACTATCCATACACCACTTAATATCAATAAGCTCTAACTCATTCGGGTTAATCTGATCATAATCTTCTTTACTCATATTTGGATTACCGATCTTTCCTGTAAGTTAGCTCTCGTACGACTCCAAGAGTGATGCAAGTAATGCCATGTGTTGTTTGGCTGTTGTCTTGGTAAAGTCTTAAGCATTTTGAAGATTAACTATGATGTTGCAGTTCATGATATGTTGACTAGAATTATTATGGTTATTCTGACAGTTCGAACTCCGGGATGATTGAGGTATCTTTGTAGGAGTATACCATCGAAACTTGAGAACGATAAGAACCCACTAGCACTGTTCAAATTGTTTGAAAAAGATCCAATTGAGTAATCGGCATTGAACTCCATTGAACCATAGGACTACCTTTAAAGTATAGATTCACATCTTGTTGGATGTTTACATTTCTCATCTTATCCATTTTCTAGCGTTCTAGATCATGTCCATCAAGTTTTTCAATGAATTTTCCTAGACTCCATCCACTATACTCATTACTATTTTTCAACACCATTAAGTAAGTTGACCATTCACCCTCTGGTAATGCATCGGCTAACTTATCAATCAACTCTAAATTTTCCTTTGTAATAATACTCAACCTTTACATTTCCACAACCAAATGATAGTATCTTTCAATGAGCTGCTTCATCAATTCGCCTTTTAATGTAGTGAAAATTTCAAATTCCTTTTTGATCAAGGCCCTTTTACTTTTAATCATTTATGTATTGCCTTGGAATTTCACTTTCAACGCGTTCCAAATCGATTGCGCATCTCCTTGATGTTGTAGCAATGTGTAAATGTCTTCTTTTATTGCTTGTTGCAGAATGTTTAACATTTTCTTTCCATTGTAAATTTTTCCCTTTCTGGTTGAGTAAACTGCATGATACTTTTCTCGAGTCCCTACTCTCCTGTGGGAGCAGTATATCCTTCTTCGATTGCATACCAGCACTCTAAATAATTCGCCTAAACCCAGTTTTCGAAACGCTCATGCCAACATTTATAATCTTCTAGATTCATCAATTTAGGCGGCTTTATCATCGTCCCCATTTCATTATCGAGACTTAAATTTTGAACGACTGACGATGTGGATGTAGTGGCAAAAACATTGTAGAACTCGTTCTCTATTTTGTCAGAAATTTTGAGCGAATAAGGTTTCCTGCAAAGTTGTTTTTGTGCAAAGATGCCTTTGTGCGAGGGTATCTTCGTACGAACTAGTCACAAAAACAACAATTTAGAGTTAAGTTTGTACGAGGGTAACAAAAACAAGATTTCTAAAATCTATCTTTGTATGAAGGTATAGTTTTAATTTTGAAAGAGTTACGTTCATACGAAGGTATTAGATCGTACAAACGTGCTACTTCGTGCGAAGATGAGTTTTCATGTTTTCTCGTTTTTCGTTGATTTATCATGATTTGGATTGATTTCAGATCCAATTTTTCAAGAGTTTGTTAGAAACATATTTTAAGTATTTCTTGAAAACTTCAGTCCATTTCGATGGTCAAATTCATGAAAAATGATAAAAATTGAAAAGAAATGAGTAGAAGAAAAGTGTGAGAATGTTGAATCTTGTTGTTTGTCTTTAGATTAGGCCCCCAGGCTCTGACACCACTTGTAAGGATCTGTTATCTAACGATAAGCTCAGATCTAATATGTGTAACCTAGTCCATAACATGCGGAATCCATTTTAGATTAGGTGACAAATATAACAAGATAACTTTTCAATCACTGTTTCATTAATATTGTAAACGTTTACAAGCTGGAAACAATTGGACAGGGATTCGTCGTCTCTTCCGCAAAACCAATACAGACTCAATGACCATACACACGTAATTATAGGACATTAACCTTCATGCGGACTAGAGCTAGACTCCTTCGTACGAACTAGACCAACCTACCTTCGTGCGAACTAGAGATACATCCCTTCATATGAAGGAGCATACATACATACTGAAAACTAACATTTTGATCTATTACAGACCTGGACACGACTCGTAGACATAGGCAGCAGACATATATATCAACACACCACCTTTGTTCACCATGGTGAACATTGTTTAATATTCCATGGAGGTTTTTCCAATGTGGGTGAAGTATGATAACACAAAAAAAACAAGAAGAAGAGAAGGAGGTGAAAGTAGATGGAACTCACTTTCAAGAGGGAAGAAGAATTCTTTGAAAATGGCAAAAAAAGTGGTGGAATGAGTATGGTATTTATATGTGATGGATTAGGGTTTAAAGTGGTGAAAAATATGGAAAGTTGAAAATTGGCCCATTAATATATTTTTTTGTTTTTGGGCCTAATGTCATGGCCTTTTTGTTTTATGCATTTTTCTTTTGTTATTTGTATAAATTTGAGTTTCCAATATAATTTATAAACATAGTATGACACATTAGTTGATTGATTGCGTCTCGAATATCGAATTACACAACACAAGTCGGTCTTTGAATGATTTAAACGTGTCTTGGTGATTATATGAATAACCCCTATGTTTGATTGAACAATTATTGAGAGAATATATATATCTATATATACATATAAAAATGAATTCCATTATGATCATAAGTCTCGGATTCCAATGGTTGAATACGAAAAATACGGAAACGAATAATATAGTAATTGCGGAATGTTACACAACATGGCCTATCCGATTGGGCTCTTGTTGAGAAATTCTACAATAGGCTCACGTATGAGACTAAGGCTCGTTTCAACACTTCTGCAAGGGGTAACCTCATGGGAAAAAATGTGGCTGAGTGTAATGATCTATTTGAGAGCTTTGCTCATTCTGAATACGGGTAGCAGTCAGCAAACAGGAATTCCATTCCTACACCAATTGCACCTGCATCTACGCGGGGTGTTCAACAAATCACCTTGGACACTCAGGAAACTGCCACTTTAGAGAACTTATCTAGGGAGGTTAAAGAGCTGAAAGCAATGGTAGACAAACTGTGTAGGGGAGGTCATAGTACGTTAGAGTGCCTCTACTGAGGCAGGAGCAAGTTGAATATGTAGCAGGTCAAAACTAAAACCAAGGCCAATTTGGTAATTCCTATAACTTCGGTTGGAGAAATCAAAATAATAATTGGCATTCTTCTGGTAACCCCCTAGTTTCCAATTGTACCAAAATCATAACCATGGGCAGGGTCAGTTTAGTTGTCAAGATTCAGGTAGTAACTCGGGTGGGGGTAGTAGTGTTTGTGATCTAAGTAAGATAGAGGGTTTGTTGACCCAATTAGTTGCCAAGATACCAAAACTTAGCAAATTCTTACAGAACACAATATTCTTCTTAAGAATCAATAATCCACGTTTCTAGATTTTCAATGTACCGTAGGACAACATTGTTAAGTGTCTAGATGAGAAAGCCCCAGGCCAGTTTTCGAGTAGTACTCAAATAAACTTGAACACCTATACGAAGGCAATCACCACGCGAAGTGGTAAAAAGTTAGAGATAGTTCGTCCATCGGTTGAGGAGGAGGATGACGAACAATGGAGGAGGAGATAGAGATGGAAGCTCATTGGGTAGAGAGAACCATAGTTGGGAAACTGGTAGAGCCTATAGCGGTTAGATCAAGTTTGGAGATTGACCATTCACGTGTCCCATCTCCTACACGCCTAAAGCATCAAAAATATGCTAAGGAGTCTGGACACTTCCTCGATATGTTCAAACAATTGAAAAAATGCGATCCATTAATAAATGAGCTAGATAGAAATAACAAGGCCTAAGGATCAATTACTCTGCATGTTTCCTTGTTAAATGTCTTTCAGTTGTAGGTTCATGTTAGATCAATTACTCTGTGTTTTTTATTATTGGATGGTTTGCTAGACATAGTAACCCATAGGAGTGATAATCGTGAATTGACTAGGTTGAGGTATTCAACCAATCTTAATAGTCATGAGGTGACAGATTGTCGGTTTGTCCTTGACGTGGTGCAAGCGTGGTATAATTTTTAGTATATTTTAAGCACTTTTACTCGTTTATCAAGCGTTAAATTTATAAAACACGATATAAAACGATCACTCTCTCCAACATGTTAGAGCAAGTGCACCCATCGTTGGTGTAGTATAGTGATGGTAATATACCGAGGTCGTCCAAGGACACAAGAGCTTTTAATACCAGAATATCGTCAACGTCTAATCTAACCAAATGTTATGAGAAAAGATGCTTAGTAAATAAAAAGTAAAAAGAAACAATAGACAAGATAGAATCACTTGGTTCTGACTCCTCTTTTACGTATCCTTTGATGATTCCCGCACTTTGGGTATTTTAAGAGATTATCTTAGTTATAGTGGCATGTCCCTTTTTTTGAGGCAATGCTACCCTCGACCATTTTGGTCCGAGTTAGCAGGGATACAGTCCCGCAAGGCCAGAATATTGAAAGATAATTAAGTAAGTTATTAATGCAAAATATGGCATGTCCCTCTTTTGGAGGCAACGCTACCCTCGACCATATTGGTCTGATTCAGCAAGGATACAATCCCGCAAGGCCGGTTTAAAGTTTTAATAGTAGTTTATTTATAAGGGATTCAAGCCGTTCTTACTTCTCCCAATTTGATGTAATCTGCATCAATAGAAGTCCTAATAAGATTGAATCAAGTCCACAGGATCTATACACTGATGAGGCAAGAACTTTACCTAAACCACCCTTCTAACCCCCTTCCAGGCAGTTAACGTTCTTTATATAGACCATAAAGACAAGAATGAGTGAATCAACAATATATTAAGAGATAATAGAATAAAGTTCACTTTTCAATATAAAAAAACTAGTTATTAAAGTCATTAATACATATCCAAATAAAAATTAACCAAAGCTTGGAAATCCAAAGTAACACATAAAAGATTTGTCTTCACCAAGTGAGGTAAGAGATTAGCCAAGCATGTCTTTTGTTTGACAAAAACTCTTACGATCAATCTTGGATCCCGAGACTACTACACATACTCTAAAGATGGATGATGGAGGAATGTGGCAGATAATAGTGGTATAGTGGTGGTGGAGTGGTGGCAGGTGTGAGAGAAGTAATTTGCCTAGGGATGAATTGCAAATGAACCAAGCACCTCTATTTATAGCTAGAAACAGACCCTTCACATGGCCCCGTGCCTAAGAGGCACGGTCTTCTTCTCTGTCTTCACTTAATGGGTTCTGTCAGTCCGTCCGTCTGACAGACGGCCCGTGTATCAGACGCCACGGTCCCGTGGTCTTGTACTTGCTGTACTTTGGGAGATTTTGCATATCGTTGACCACGGCCCGTGTCCATAGGACGTGGCCCCATGTCTCTTGTCCGCTTCTATTTGTTTTCTTTTTCATGGACTCTAAAGTGTTGCATGGCCCCTTGCCTTAGTGGCACGGCCCCATGCTTGTCTTCTGATTTGTCGTTTTGGTCTTGGGATGAAGCTTGGAGGGTAGGTATGATGTGTCAATTTCTCTTCTTTTGTATTTATGTTGGTTTTTGTTGTTAATTCGTTCCTTTTGTACATTTAAACTCTTTTAATCCTGAAAATCAAAAGTATACAAATAAACGCACTTTTTCCAACATTATTACATAAAAGGGTTGATTTTATACCTTATTTGATATAATTTATATGTTGCATTTTGCGCATATCACTCCTGAGTGTTACATTGCTAAGGTTAGAGCCTTTGTGAGAAGATCTTCATAGTTTACCTTTCATTCCTTGCTTACTGAGTCTGGCCAAGATTCCATTGTTACATCTTAACTTTTGTGTTCTAAGGTAGATTGTCTATTTGGGTACTTCATTATTAGAGTTGGAAAGCCAATGGGGGAATCCACTAAAAGCGGTAGATTAACAGCTTTTTAGGATTCCATAGGTTTTACCTTGAGAAGAGTCGCGTTTAGTATCTCAAGATCCCGATTCCACAACAGTTCTATTACCGATAGAAACTTGTCATTCATGTGTAGGATTTTGACCTAGGTAGTGCCTTCTCATCATTTAGTTAATCTTTAATTAATTGCATTTAAATTGTTAGAAACCCCCTTGAAAACATGAAAACAATTAAGTTGAGTCAGTTTAGATAAGTCTAGTATACATTTTCAATAGAGTCTCGTGGGTTCGATACTCGGACTTCTTAGGCTGTACTACATTGATCAGTACACTTACCGGTTGTGTGGTCTAATTTAGAGAGATTTAGTTAACAAATTTAGAACTTAGAGTGTCTAGGTTAGGGTTAATTTAGTTAGTGCTAGTTTAACCACTAGAAGAACATTAGGGTGACTTGCATTTAAATATGGAAAGTTTGGCAATAAGGATTTCAGTAATCCGAATAAATATTGCAATCATAAGACCAATTTGAGTACAAGATGGTTATATGAAGTCAATCGAGTTGATTGAACTCGAGTGCAAATTGGTTGGACTCAAAATCTAGTATGATAGCAGTTTGACATAACAAAGGCATGATGGAAACGTGTCTAGCCATGAAGTGAGTTTCATGTCATTCTAAAGACAAGGCACATAACTAGTGGGGGATCCTAGAGGGTTCATAGCACCCTAACTCGCGCTCGGGCACACGCATGGCGTAGGCGATGGACGCTTTGATGCCGCACTTCGCACACTCGCAACGCCACGATCCGCTTTTGTATTTTTGTCCATGAGTGTGTGTCAAATACATGGTGGGTGGTAGAACTGTTTATGGCGCATCCTTAGGTGGTTTGGCATGGCACATGTGTCGTGAGCTCCTTAGGCACGCGAGACATGAATTGTGGTGGACACAGACATGCATGGCACGTTAAGTGGCATGAGCGCCTGAGGATGTGACGCGCTTGTAGCTGTCCAAACGACGCGTGCTGAGACGTCTCAGGTATGGCGTGAAGACTCGTGCCTAAGCATATAATCGGTGCAAGATCAACTAAAGCGTACCTCCTTGCATGCGAATAGCAACCTACTAGTCAAAATCAATGTTGTTTATTACAATATTGATGATCTTGTTAATTATAGCATTGATTGTAAATATATTTTGTATTTTGGGAATATAAATATGACGAGATGAGATAAGAGAATCTAAAAACAAAAAATTGAAAATACTAGACATTCACCACAAATCGAGAGGAATACTCTCAAATAGATACAACTTCTTTTTTCTTATTTTCCTTAAACACAAAATTCAACCAAAATGGTCAATGATATTTTATTTTTTCTTGTAGCGAAGGTTAGTACAAGAAGGTGCTCGGTAGAAGTTTTTCTATGAAATTGGTTTGAATCATTTATTTACATGATTTTGTATTTTATATACATGTATATTCGTTGTTGTATTTGGTATTGTACTAGTTAAAATTCCTACGAATAACATGATTCTCGTTATTATATATTTTGATTATTATTTAAAATAAAAGAGATCTCATTTCCTACACATTTGTACTTCAATGATTTGTACATTACAAAGCAAAACTCCGTTTGAATGAAAGTTATATTTCGATGATTTGTACATTACAAAGCAAAACTCCGTTTGAATGAAATTTACACCAAAAAGTTGATTAAGAACATAAATCCTAATGGTGTTTTCGATGTTTTATAAAATATCAAATTTTAAAATTATAAGAGAAAAACAAAAAAATGTTAGTAGAAAAAAAATGAGACGTGTAGGGCATGAAGTAAGAATATAACTATATATTTAAGGTGTCAAACATGTTTCTGTTTGGAGGGGCAACCTGCAAACACTTTTACTTGATGCTTAAATAATGTTAAAAAGTGAATAGTGGTTTTGGTGTCTTACATCGACATCACCTAACAAGGTTGTATATAAATTATTTCACTATATAATAACATTTAGTATTTTAGGAACATTGTAATAATAATTGTATTGACATGTTTAATCTCTTTTAAACGCATATTTGATTAATGTTGCTTGGTGTGCACTCCTTTAGATCATATGTGAGAGGATATGTCATATGTGGTCATCTGTTATTTCTTACACGATCCAAAAGCTCATAACAACTACAATTTCCCCGCAAGAAGCTTTAGCATTTGCAGCTTGTATAACCCAATCTTCCATATTTATGAAGAGATTTGCATACCCAATCTTCTATATGTATAGATATGATTAAAATTCATGTTTCCACATACTATCCTTTGAAATAAAATTGTTCATTTTAAGTGACTGGTTCCTTTTTCTACCTTATAAAAACCCAACCATTAATTGCGGATTTTAAATTCTTAGTACTTTGATTTTATTCTATAAATTATCGTTAAAAAGTTACAGTCTCTAAAAAATATTAATTTGAAACCTTAAAACTTTAATGATGAATAAAAATTATTATTTATTCATTATTATTGTTAAGTATATTCCCTATAACTACGATTTCCTGGCCGGAAATCGTACCCGCCTCCAAATATTGGAGGTGACCGGCTCCAGCTACAATTTCCTGGCTAAAAATAGTACCGTCTTCAAATGGTGGAGGTGGCCGGCTCCAGCCTCCAGTTGATGGAGGAGGCCGGCTGGGTTTTATATTTTTTAATAGCCATCGTTTTCTTTTCATGATACATAAATTAATTTTCAAATCTTTAAAAAAAGTTTGGTTTCGTATGTTGGTTTGATGACACCTTGGTTAAGGCTAACTTCTGGGTTAGAGTCTTCAGCCAAACAGTTTTCTTTCTTTTTAGCTTTACACCATTTTTTCTATTGCTATTGTTGTGTGAAATTTTTTTTTGCTAAAAGCAAATGTCTATACATTATCGTATAGTTATTTTATTTATATTGTTAATTTATATACTTTCTTTTATAATTAAATGGTAGATATATTCTATATAATTAAATTTTGTCACAAATTTTAATATGTTTAGATTTTAATTTACTTATTACAATATGTTATTACGATATCAAGTCTTATAAAATTACGAATACATCACCATAATGGGTTCATTTTTATCTACATCTCAGAATTAGTTTATTTTGCTTATTTTTATCTACGTTTCAAAAAGAAATTTGTTCTAAGTCGGCCGGGTGAAATATAATTTTGTTTTTTTATTCTTTACCACTACGAATTGAACGATATTGCGCAAACAACTATGGCAGTCGTAATTTGGCTGAGAGGGAAAAAAACAATGGCCTCGTTTAAAGTTATAGTTTTGCCATTGGTTTTTCCCTCTCGACCAAGTTACGATTTTACCCTTAATTTAAATTTATAGTTTTGCTATTGCTTTAGTTTTTCCTAGCAAATTACGATTTTGCCACATTTAAATTTACAATTTTGTCATTGGTTTTGTTTTTTCCCTCTCAGCCAAATTACACTTTTGTCCTTATTTCAAATTTAGAGTTTTGCCATAGTTTTTTTCCTCTATCAAATTACGATTTTGACCCAGTGTAAAATTTAGTCATGTCATCGTTTTAGGTTTTTTTTTACAAAACTATGTAGTGTCTTGTTTAATTAGTTAACTCGATGTAATTTTTATTTGTGTCAAACGGCTGCCTAGCTCACGCTCATTTGTCCTGAAAAGTAACAAGTTTTCTCCCAGTTTAAACCTATAGTCTTTTCATTGTTTTAGCAAATGTATGGCAGTATTTTGTTATAATTAGTTGTCTTGTTGTAATTTTTTTTGGCATCGTCTTATAAGTAGTATGTACAAGTAATCGAAACATATGCGTACATGTTATGAGATATAAATATTCGGTTTTGTGCTCCGCAACACGAGCGAGGCAAAATGTTGTTCTTGATTTTGAGAAAAAAAAAGCAGAAAGCACATGTGGTGATGAAAGACAGAGAACAAGGTGATGTGTGAAGATGAGCATAGAAGGGAAAGCGATAGAGTTTCTGACGAAGCAGAAAACCGAATGGAACAAATGGTGTGAACATTTAGAGGAATGGAATGGGCAAGCACAAGGTTATCATAGACTTGCTTGGCTTCGTATTCGGGTGTCCCAATGTCTTTATGGGATAAAGAGATTTTCAATCAGATTGCGAGCAGGTTTTGTAGAGTTGTTCAAAGCTCGGTTGCGTCCGGGTCGATGACCAGATGGTCGAAGATATTGTAGGGATTCTTGTTAATTTTGGTGAAGAGGTTGCGAAAAAAACTTTGGTTTGGAATGATATCAGAAGCGATCTCTGGGTTAATGAAATTCAGAAAGAGATGCCCTTGGGGCTGGTCAAGTCGTCGGTACGTAAAAGTTGTTTGCTATCGCCTGTGGGGAAGGTCCGGTTGCCGGACAGGGAAGAGGTTAACGAAGACTCGCCTGAGGTAGAGATTGTCAAAGAGATGCATGGCACGGGGATTCATCCTCGGGAATAAGCACGTGAAAAACCCTTCGATAGGAGTACTTGGAGGAGTTTCTAATGCAGATGAAAAGGTCATTGATAATGATGGAGTCGCCGGCATTTGTTCCCAGGAAAGGTAAAATGAGGCCCTGGCTGATTCTGTCCCCATATCTTCTGAATTCGGGTGTGGGCTTAAGGTGGGTCTTGGGCTTGATAGGTGGGCTTTTAATTTTAATGACTGGCCTAGCTAGGTAGATAAAAAGTGTAAGAGGGGGCCAAACCTTTTAGGATCCGGAACAAATCTCACAGGAAAAAGGTCAACCACTTTGACCTAATTAAAGATTTGTTAGAACGAGGAGACGTCAGTGCTTCTTCTTCTTCAGGTACCTTGAAGAAAAAACGGAAGACTAGATCTCGGAGGAGCTTAGATATAACACCCCAAAAATATTAAATTATATAAATAAATAGGGGCATTTAACTTAATTAATGGAACCCCTTTGAAGGAGGATAGACTGGTAACGTCCCTAAATATAACAAAATATTTAATAATATTAGCTTAATGGTAAATTATGCAGAGGTTTATTATTACAAATTTATCTTGATTAGTTACTTGTTGATAACTAATAAAGTACTTGAGTAGTGCCTTTGTATAATAAACAAAACATAGAGGACAAAATTAGACACTTAGTAAACTAGGAGTAATAAATAGGAATTTAAAACACAAAACACACATGGTCGACCAGACAAGAACAAGAAGAGGGAAGAACCCTAATATCATCAATCCCACAAAACCAAAGAGAAACTGGGCCTGAAATTTCTTGCATGAACATAAAATAAAGATAACTTAGGCAAAGGAATCATAAGGTATGGCTAACTTTGATCCTTGGTGATATTATGAAACTACATGAACACCACAAATTCTATGTTGAGTATAATTATGAATGTTATGATAGAATTGAGGCATATAAGAGTCTAGGAAAAAACCTTTAATGAAAAATCAGTGATCAAATGTTATAATATGAGTGTTTGGATGATTAACAATGTTTATGATATATGGGCTTTTATGAATATGATGAATACATGAGTTGTGATGGTAAAATTTGTAGTATTTAATGTTAATATGTTAGAATCTAAATGTTAATTGCACATTCTAGATGTAGAGACTTGAAAGGATGCTAATTCATGGTTGATAGCTAAATCATAGACTTGATAAGAGTAGTATAAAAATCTTGCCCACAAGGTGCTCGATGTAATGCCTAAATGATCATAGGTTATTGAAAAATATGAAGGAATCGTGTAAATGAGACTTTGACAAGTTACATGTCATATATTATACTATAAATTCTAAAAAATAAATTGGGTTGAACTCTATAGGCAAGTTGGGTGAAACATCAAGTGACAAAGTCGGGACGGATACGCGTTTGAAGGGAAAGCTCTAAGGTACGTGGCTTATTGCTTCGTAAAATTTTAATTATGATTCTCGTAGTAATATATGTTGAATAATGAAGCGAACCTAATAAATTCGACTCATTCATTAGTGATGGATTTCACACAAATGAATCGAATAAGTGATATCGAATTAACAAATTGTTAGGGTTATTTTGAAAGTGATGATTTTCACACAAATAAGCAAACATGCTAGAAAAGAGATGAGATAATAAGTTTGGTTGAATTAAAGTGATAGACTTCGCCAAAACAACCAAACGGGTTAAAACGAATGCTAAACAAAGATTTGGTTGAATAAAGCGATGGATTTTGCTAAAGCAACCAAATGGGTCAAAGTGTTATAATAGATAAAGATTTGGTTAACTAAAGTGTTGGATTTCACTAAAGCAACCAAGCAGGTTAAAGTGTTATAATAATTAAAGGTTTGGTTGATTAAAGCGATGAGTTTCGCTAAAGCAATCAAAGAGGTCAAAATGATAATATGGATAAAGGTTTGGTTGATAAAGCGATGGATTTTGCTAAAACAACTAAATGGGTCAAAACATTATAATAGACAAAAGTTTGGTTGAATAAGGCGATGGATTTCGCTAAAGCAACTAAACGGGTCAAAATGACAAGATAAACGAAGGTTTGGGTGAATAAGGCGAAGGACTTCGCTAAGGCAACCAAACGGGTCAAATAGAGTTTTTAATGCACATTGGAATGGATGTGAGAATGCTTGTTTTATTTTAAATGCGGATAAAGGGTAAAATCAGAAAGTATGTGTACAACCGAGTAACGGATGCGCAAATCATAAGTAGTTACCCCAAAAATGGGATATGTTTATATAATAAATGATTTTGCAAGGATTTATAAAGTATATCAAGTTCGTTTGCTCAAGATGAACAAACGGGTCAAAACTAGGAGATTTACGAAACTAAAACCATTGTAGCGTAAATTTTCATAATAAAGTTACTATAATAATGAAAACAAGAAATAATATTTTACGGATGGATTTCTTCAAATTTCGAGTCATAAATTGATGTACGGAACTCGAAATGGGTAAAACAGACAAATAAACAACACAGCAGCTAAACGCCTGCAGGAGATGCCGTCGCCGACGCCACTTTTGGCTGTCGCCAACGCTGCAATAATGTCCGCTGGCTTAAGCTACTGTACGGTAGTTAAGTTCCGACGCAATAAATACAAGAAGCTAAAAATTTAAATTTGAAGTTTTGTTTAATTAATTATGATATGTTTTCATTTATCTGGTTATGTACTAACTAGTCGTTAGTAAATTTAGATGACTACGAAGAATGTAAGCTTTTGTGGGTGAAGATCAAGCTATGAAGAAGAACCGAACACTCTCGATATTTAGGCTTTCATTTGTTTGACTTACTTTATGTATTAACTTTTGTTTAAAATGTAAAGTTGTGTTAAAATACTTATAAAGTTTTAACAGCTTGGTATTAGAATGTAAGATAAATTTTTCATTCTATAAATAATTGTAACATTTTATATAAAATACTTAATTTATAAGTATTGGTCTTACAAGTTGGTAATCAGAGCTTAAGGTTAAAATGAAATGTGTACGGTTCAAGGCTTGATCAAGACATCTAGTAATAATTAGTTATGAATTGAGTTTCAATAGGAAATAATAGAAAGGAAGATAATTTAAAGTGTATGGGAGGAGTGTATTAACACCCTCGAATCCGGGAATACATTAAGTATAAATGGTTGAGACGAGTTATATACTTAATCAAACCGAAAAAGAATGATACATTTTGAGGAATATTGAAAGATGAGTATAAAGTTCCATACAATACTATGGAATGGTTAAATAAGTTATTTACCAAATTGTTGTGGGCAATTTCAGTTAAAAGGATGTCGGATGGAACTGGTGATGGTACATTATCCCTCGTTACGGAGGAGATACGAGAAAATACTTTCGAAGAAGTCGGAAAGGCCCTAGAGGCTAGCTTACCCCAGTTTATGGATAGACTACAAACCACAATTTTATTAGTGGTAGAAGAAAAGATAAATGAATTAAAAGAAAGTCTTGCACATAAAAAGACAAGACTAAAGAGAAGAAAGCATGTCCTTACGACAAGTTCATGGCATGTAAACCGCCAATCTATAATGGGGAAGTAGATCCAATCATTTGTCAACGATGGATAAGCGACATTGAAGGAGTCTTTGAGAGAACTCACTTTGATGTAACCGATTTCATAGCTTATGGACCAGTCAATTAAAGGGTCATGCAAAAGATTGGTGGGACAATCTTAGAAAAGAACAAGGGTTGAAACCAAAGGAACCATGACATGGGAAGAGTTTAAGGTGCCTTTCCTTAAACGTCATAGCCCAAAGGCCATGATCAACAAGTTAAAGGAGGAATTCATCCATCAAAGACAAAAAGGTGAATCGATTGATAAGATGACAGGGGTTTCTCAATAAACTCAGATTTTGTGACGAGTTGGTGCAAATGGAAGAGCATAGGATTTATTATTATTATAACATGTTGATGCGGAATATAGGGAGTTTATGACTCCCTCGAAGTATGAACACCTCACAGAAATCGTGAATGCCGCTCGGAGCGGGAGATCAAGTTGCGAAAACAAATGGAAAGGGGAGAGAGGAAGGCGTTGGATACGAATCCAAGCCAGGCAAAGAAACCAAAAACGACAGAGTTTTCAAAGAAAATGAACGTAAAAGGGGGAACGCCATTGCAAAATTTGTACCCGAGCCCATAAAGGCGAATGTTATTTCAAAAACAAGCCATGTGTGGTGTGCGGAAGACGGGACACGTAGCTTCAAATTGCCCCGGCAAGATATCGGTGTGCTACAAATGCTATCAATCGGGCCACAAGAAATCCGAATGCCCGGATTTGGTAGGAAGGAAAGTCACAGCTGACAAAAAGGCAGAAGTCCCAAAGTCAAAGGCAAGATCTTTCCAAATACTGCAGCAGAAGCAAAGGTTGAACCCGATGTGGTCACAGGTACTTTTATTGTAAATTTAATTCCTACTCATGTCTTATTCGATACGGGTGCAAACAGATCTTTTGTTCACATGAGTTTGCTAAACACCCGTCATTCATATTAACAAAGTTATCGATGCCCTTAGATGTAGAAGTAGGTAATAACAAAACTTTATTGTCTGTGATATATGTCGGAATTGCAAATTGAGAATGAGGATGAAGATTACTTAGTTAATTTAATACCCATGTCAATGGGGGAATTCCAAGTAGTAATTGGAATGGATTGGCTGTCCTGTTACCACGTCAATGTGATATGCTCCCGTAAGGAGATACAATTAATATCTCTAAGCGAAAGGTGTGTCAATACTTATGGGGAAAAGAGTGGCTACCCCATCATATGTGTCACACCCCGACCCGTAGCGGAATAAGAGTCGGGGCATAATTGGGTTATCACCAAAGCTCATGATGTTTACTAAAATGTTTCATATTTATTAAATTCAAATTACAACTCAAATATTCAAATCAAATCCATACAATTACAAGGAAAATAAAACTAAGTAAAACAATCCCAAGCTTAAACTTATTTATTCTTCTAGGCCTTCCTATGTGTTTTCTTGCCTCAACTGGATCACCTGTATCTTGTGTAAAACGGGGATATTTTGGGTCAACAAAAGTTGGCGAGTGAACCTTGAGAAAACATTGTTATTGATTTCTTGTTTTATTTAATATTGAAAATTTGTGCAATAATCACATGTGAGCAAACATATATATATAACAAAAACACAAACCACATTGGATGAGTAAATGACATTAATGATGATGTATATGAGATCAAGGCTCAATCAAACGGAGCCGATCGAATGACATGAATGATGATGTATGTGAGATCAAGGCTTAATCAAACGGAGCCGATCGAATGAGGCACCTGATACTCAACCCGTATCCCACGGGGAGCTGATGGGCCTAATGAAATGCATGCACTGAAAATGATAACTTCAATCTAAACATAATTCACACAACAATTGATACATATTGGATACACATTGATCACGGATATGATGGATGCACAAGTGTTTAAATGTAATAAGGAATTAAACGACACATGATACACCCCAAAATGTGATTAAAACGGGGAATTGGCATAGATTCACTCACATTGGGTGCGTTCTTTGATGACGTTGGATGCGCACAGAATTTTAGGATTTGATCGACGAGGGAAAAATAACCTAAAATAATAACGAAATGATTCGTAAATTAGTACTTTTAATTTATACTCTTAATGTGATTTTTAGATTTATTTTTGTGACTTTAAGGAGGTTTTCTAACTTTAAAATCTTATTTTTAAGTATTTTAAATGATTTTCTGATTAAATAAATTAATAAAAATAAATAAAAAAATTTTGACTTTTCGACTGTTGACCGTTGACCGGCCCGGATTGTGTTAATTATGCGCTGGGTGAGGTTCGAACTCGGGACCTCTCGTATACGTGCACGCAGCTCTACCAACTGAGCTACGTGTCTAACCCGAAATATTCTCGGTTTTTAATTATATATATATATATACTAATTAACTGTTATCTTATTTAGTTTATTTTAAAAAGGATTTAATACGACCGAACCGACTTCAGTGACCCGGAGTTGAACTCGGGACGTTTTTCGGTTCGAGTGCGCATAGCCCAACCAGTTGGGCTGTGTGTCTAACCTTGTTTAAACTACAGAATTATATTATATTTGTATACATGTGAAGGATGATCTGAATAGGTTTTAAAAAGGATTGTTTTTTTTTCTGAAAATCGGTAACATATGCGATTCGAACTCCGTGACGTGCGTGTTGTGTTGCACACAGTCCACCGCTGGACTGTGTGTCCAACCCGGTTAAAATATTCAGTTTTAATTAAACTTATACACATGTTCAACGATTGAATTTGAAAATGAAATGAGATACATGGGTATACCAGACGGCGAGTTTGCTTCGGGTTTTTCCCGGCAGGATCATGTCTCCGATTTGGGGGTTCCGGCTGAGGAAATGTTTAACATTTAGATTATGAATTGAGAAATTTAGACTAAAAATTGAAGATCAAGCTATGAAGAAGAACCGAACACTCTCGATATTTAGGCTTTCATTTGTTTGACTTACTTTATGTATTAACTTTTGTTTAAAATGTAAAGTTGTGTTAAAATACTTATAAAGTTTTAACAGCTTGGTATTAGAATGTAAGATAAATTTTTCATTCTATAAATAATTGTAACATTTTATATAAAATACTTAATTTATAAGTATTGGTCTTACAAGTTGGTAATCAGAGCTTAAGGTTAAAATGAAATGTGTACGGTTCAAGGCTTGATCAAGACATCTAGTAATAATTAGTTATGAATTGAGTTTCAATAGGAAATAATAGAAAGGAAGATAATTTAAAGTGTATGGGAGGAGTGTATTAACACCCTCGAATCCGGGAATACATTAAGTATAAATGGTTGAGACGAGTTATATACTTAATCAAACCGAAAAAGAATGATACATTTTGAGGAATATTGAAAGATGAGTATAAAGTTCCATACAATACTATGGAATGGTTAAATAAGTTATTTACCAAATTGTTGTGGGCAATTTCAGTTAAAAGGATGTCGGATGGAACTGGTGATGGTACATTATCCCTCGTTACGGAGGAGATACGAGAAAATACTTTCGAAGAAGTCGGAAAGGCCCTAGAGGCTAGCTTACCCCAGTTTATGGATAGACTACAAACCACAATTTTATTAGTGGTAGAAGAAAAGATAAATGAATTAAAAGAAAGTCTTGCACAATAAAAAGACAAGACTAAAGAGAAGAAAGCATGTCCTTACGACAAGTTCATGGCATGTAAACCGCCAATCTATAATGGGGAAGTAGATCCAATCATTTGTCAACGATGGATAAGCGACATTGAAGGAGTCTTTGAGAGAACTCACTTTGATGTAACCGATTTCATAGCTTATGGACCAGTCAATTAAAGGGTCATGCAAAAGATTGGTGGGACAATCTTAGAAAAGAACAAGGGGTTGAAACCAAAGGAACCATGACATGGGAAGAGTTTAAGGTGCCTTTCCTTAAACGTCATAGCCCAAAGGCCATGATCAACAAGTTAAAGGAGGAATTCATCCATCAAAGACAAAAAGGTGAATCGATTGATAAGATGACAGGGGTGTTTCTCAATAAACTCAGATTTTGTGACGAGTTGGTGCAAATGGAAGAGCATAGGATTTATTATTATTATAACATGTTGAGTGCGGAATATAGGGAGTTTATGACTCCCTCGAAGTATGAACACCTCACAGAAATCGTGAATGCCGCTCGGGAGCGGGAGATCAAGTTGCGAAAACAAATGGAAAGGGGAGAGAGGAAGGCGTTGGATACGAATCCAAGCCAGGCAAAGAAACCAAAAACGACAGAGTTTTCAAAGAAAATGAACGTAAAAGGGGGAACGCCATTGCAAAATTTGTACCCGAGCCCATAAAGGCGAATGTTATTTCAAAAACAAGCCATGTGTGGTGTGCGGAAGACGGGACACGTAGCTTCAAATTGCCCCGGCAAGATATCGGTGTGCTACAAATGCTATCAATCGGGCCACAAGAAATCCGAATGCCCGGATTTGGTAGGAAGGAAAGTCACAGCTGACAAAAAGGCAGAAGTCCCAAAGTCAAAGGCAAGATCTTTCCAAATAACTGCAGCAGAAGCAAAGGTTGAACCCGATGTGGTCACAGGTACTTTTATTGTAAATTTAATTCCTACTCATGTCTTATTCGATACGGGTGCAAACAGATCTTTTGTTCACATGAGTTTGCTAAACACCCGTCATTCATATTAACAAAGTTATCGATGCCCTTAGATGTAGAAGTAGGTAATAACAAAACTTTTATTGTCTGTGATATATGTCGGAATTGCAAATTGAGAATGAGGATGAAGATTACTTAGTTAATTTAATACCCATGTCAATGGGGGAATTCCAAGTAGTAATTGGAATGGATTGGCTGTCCTGTTACCACGTCAATGTGATATGCTCCCGTAAGGAGATACAATTAATATCTCTAAGCGAAAGGTGTGTCAATACTTATGGGGAAAAGAGTGGCTACCCCATCATATGTGTCACACCCCGACCCGTAGCGGAATAAGAGTCGGGGCATAATTGGGTTATCACCAAAGCTCATGATGTTTACTAAAATGTTTCATATTTATTAAATTCAAATTACAACTCAAATATTCAAATCAAATCCATACAATTACAAGGAAAATAAAACTAAGTAAAACAATCCCAAGCTTAAACTTATTTATTCTTCTAGGCCTTCCTATGTGTTTCTTGCCTCAACTGGATCACCTGTATCTTGTGTAAAACGGGGGATATTTTGGGTCAACAAAAGTTGGCGAGTGAACCTTGAGAAAACATTGTTATTGATTTCTTGTTTTATTTAATATTGAAAATTTGTGCAATAATCACATGTGAGCAAACATATATATATAACAAAAACACAAACCACATTGGATGAGTAAATGACATTAA
Organism: Scalesia atractyloides; assembly: GCA_947069175.1. Lineage (NCBI taxonomy): Eukaryota > Viridiplantae > Streptophyta > Magnoliopsida > Asterales > Asteraceae > Scalesia > Scalesia atractyloides. The sequence continues at coordinate 65,918,130 of CAMTDV010000020.1, read as the reverse complement.
TGATGATGTATATGAGATCAAGGCTCAATCAAACGGAGCCGATCGAATGACATGAATGATGATGTATGTGAGATCAAGGCTTAATCAAACGGAGCCGATCGAATGAGGCACCTGATACTCAACCCGTATCCCACGGGGAGCTGATGGGCCTAATGAAATGCATGCACTGAAAATGATAACTTCAATCTAAACATAATTCACACAACAATTGATACATATTGGATACACATTTGATCACGGATATGATGGATGCACAAGTGTTTAAATGTAATAAGGAATTAAACGACACATGATACACCCCAAAATGTGATTAAAACGGGGAATTGGCATAGATTCACTCACATTGGGTGCGTTCTTTGATGACGTTGGATGCGCACGAATTTTAGGATTTGATCGACGAGGAAAACTAACCTAAAATAATAACGAAAATGATTCGGTAAATTAGTACTTTTAATTTATACTCTTAATGTGATTTTTAGATTTATTTTTGTGACTTTAAGGAGGTTTTCTAACTTTAAAATCTTATTTTTAAGTATTTTAAATGATTTTCTGATTAAATAAATTAATAAAAATAAATAAAAAAATTTTGACTTTTCGACTGTTGACCGTTGACCGGCCGGATTGTGTTAATTATGCGCTGGGTGAGGTTCGAACTCGGGACCTCTCGTATACGTGCACGCAGCTCTACCAACTGAGCTACGTGTCTAACCCGAAATATTCTCGGTTTTAATTATATATATATATATACTAATTAACTGTTATCTTATTTAGTTTATTTTAAAAAGGATTTAATACGACCGAACCGACTTCAGTGACCCGGAGTTGAACTCGGGACGTTCGGTTCGAGTGCGCATAGCCCAACCAGTTGGGCTGTGTGTCTAACCTTGTTTAACTACAGAATTATATTATATTTGTATACATGTTGAAGGATGATCTGAATAGGTTTTAAAAAGGATTGGTTTTATTTCTGAAAATCGGTAACATATGCGATTCGAACTCGTGACGTGCGTGTTGTGTTGCACACAGTCCACCGCTGGACTGTGTGTCCAACCCGGTTAAATATTCAGTTTTAATTAAACTTATACACATGTTCAACTTCGTCTTCTTCGCTTAACATTTCAGAACAGCGAATTTCCCGACTGTTCTGTTATCAATCTTAACTTATATTTGATTGAATTTGAAAATAGAAATGAGATGACATGGTATACCAGAACGGCGAGTTTGCTTCAGGTTTTCCGGCAAGGACTCATCGTCTCCGATTTGCGGATTCCGGCTGAGGGAAACTGTTTAACAGTTTAGATTACTGAATTGAGCAATTTAGACTATAAATTGAAAGATAGCAAGAGAAATTTAGAGGATTGTACCGTCTGAAGAAAAACGCGGTTTTCCGTTCAGCGATTCCGACGAAATTAAAATTTCCGGCGACGTGCTAAAACTTCGAGAGATTGTGCGATTTTGAGCGAAAAGGTTACTAGAGGTTTGGGTGAATATTTATAGGGAATAACAGGATGTATTGGGTCCGAATTTTGGTCTTGATTCGCGGTCAAAGTTTCTCCGGCGGTTACGACTGAAATTGAGGGCCAGTAACGGTTATGATTTGTGTCGATGATCGGTTATCGCGTTTAGTCAAGAGAGGAATGGCCAAAATCGCGGATTGCCGGATTTTCCGGTGATTGCGAGTTCTGAGCGCGGTGACCTCCGGTTTTGAATTCGGGTTTTATTTTAAGTATTTTTTGTTTCAGTATTTTCACAAAGGGGGCGTGTGGCGGAGCGGTGTGTGGTGTCTTGTCTTGTGAGTGACCCGGGTTCGAAACCCGGCGTCTGCATTTATTTTTTTATTCATTATTTATTAATAATTTTAAATTATGGTTTTTAAATTCTAATATATTTATTAATTATATATCGTTTAAAATTAACTTGAGCAATAAATATGCAACGAAAAATTATAACTGGTTATTCGATTAATAAACGAAGCGGGTTTTGGAAACCCGTTTTTCGACGGATGTTACAATATGCTCGATAATGGAAGCTCGTAGGATCTTTCAACATGGGTGCAAGGCTTACCTGACCTATATACATGATATTCGGAAAAAGAATCACCAACGATTAGAGATGTATCGGTCGTGCAAGAATTTGAAGACGTATTTCCGGAGGATTTACCAGGGTACTACTAGAGCGTGAGGTGGAATTCGGGATCGAATTAATTCCGGATGTGAAGCCGGTGGCTAAAACGCCATACAGATTAGCACCATCTGAAATTCAAGAATTACTTTCACAATTGCAAGATCTGCTTGACAAAGGATTCGTTCGACCTGGTCTCTCTCCTTGGCGAGCGCCGGTGTTATTTGTAAAAAAGAAAGACGGGAGTATTCGTATGGCATCGATTACGGAGAGTTAAACAAACTTACGGTAAAGAATCGATACCCACTTCCAAGAATCGACGATTTATTCGATCAATTGCAAGGTGCGAGTTTATTTTCAAAAATTCACTTGAGGTCGGGGTATCATCAGTTGAGGATGAAAGAGGAAGACATACCCAATACGGCTTTCCATACGTGGTATGGGAATTATAAATTTCTCGTAATGTCCTTCGGGCTAACAAATGCATCTGCGGCCTTCATGGATCTTATGAACTGGGTTTGCAAGCCAGTGTTGGATAAATCAGTGATAGTGTTTATTGATTACATTCTAGTTTATTCAAAAAGCGAGAAGGATCATGCGCACCATTTGCGTGAAGTATTAGAAACGATTAGAAGAGAAAAACTCGTTGTGAAGTTCTCAAAATGTACCTTTTGGCTTTGAGAAGTGCAATTCCTAGGGCATATCATCAGTGCCGATAGAATATTAGTCAATCCGTCCAAGATAGAAGCAGTGTCAAAATGGAATCCTCCGAAAAATCCTTCTAAGTTAGAAGCTTTTTAGGATTGGCAGGCTATTATAGGAGATTCATTCAGGATTTCTCCAAGATTGCTTTGCCATTAACTAAGTTAACCCGCAAGGATGAAAAGTTTGTTTGGAATAATGAACAAGATAGGGGGTTCCAAACGCTTAAAGAAAAGTTGACCAGTGCTCCGGTATTGACTTTACCGTATGGCACTAATGACTTAGTAGTGTATTCAGATGCATCGCACCTAGGTCTTGGGTGCATACTTATGCAACGAGGCAAAGTGATTGCCTATGCCTCGAGACAATTGAAAGTTCATGAAATGAATTATACGACGCATGATCTTGAATTGGCAGTAGTAGTGTTTGCTTTAAAATTTTGGACACACTACTTGTATAGGTAAAATGCATCATTTTCACCGATCATAAAAGCCTAAAGTACTTCTTTGATAAAAAAGAATTGAGTATGAGACAAAGGCGTTGGTTAGAGACGGTGAAGGATTATGACTGTGAGTTTCATTATCATCCCGAAAAAGCCAACGTGGTGGCGGATGCCCTTAGCCAAAAGGAGGATTATGTACCTATTCGAGTACAATCTATGCAACTTGTGGTTACTTTGTGATTACTTGAACAAATCCGAGTAGCACAAGAAGAAGTGGTGAAGAAAGAGAATTCGAAAATAGAACGTATAAAGGGTGTAATGAAAGATATTAAAGATAGATAAAACGGGTTAAAATACTAATTTGGTACAATCTGGATTCCAAACACTTGTGGTGTAAAGGATCTCTTACTCAACGAGGCTCATAAGTCGCGTTATTCGATTCACCCGGGAGCAACCAAAATGTATAGAGACTTAAAAAAGAATTATTGGTGGCCTGGAATGAAAAGAGATGTAGCAAAGTACGTTGAAAGATGTTTAACTTGTTTGCAAGTAAAATTGGAGCATCAAAAGCCTTATAGCAAGCTCCAACCGTTTAGAAATACCAGTCTGGAAATGGGAACATATAACCATGGACCTATTGACCAAACTGCCACGAACGGCTCGAGGATTTGACGCCATCTGGGTGGTTGTTGATAGATTGACAAAACGCGTGCACTTATTCTAATTCATGAGACTTATACTTCTGAAAAGATGTTGGAGGTGTATATGAACGAAATTATAGCACACCATGAGTATCGGTATCGATAGTATCCGATAGAGATACCCGGTTTACTTCGAATTTTTGGTGCAAATGCCAATAACAGATGGGCACAAAACCGTTAGTCAGTACTGCCTACACCCCCAGACAGATGGACAAAGCGAACGAATGATTCAAACATTAGAGGACATACTTCAGGCATGTATTATCGATTTCGGCAGTAGTTGTGATGCTTACCTACCATTGGTTGAATTTTCATACAACAATAGTTACCATTCAAGTATTTGTATGGCCCGTACGAAATGCTCTATGGTAGGAAATGCTGAACCCCGGTGTTGGGGCGAAGTAGGCCCTTGTGAACTCGCTCACAAAGATATAATTAGAGTCACCAATGAGAAAATTGATATGATTCGAGCCCATCTAAAAGCAGCCCAAGATCGACAAAAGTCTTATGCAGATAAAAGACGAAGGCCTATTGAGTTTCAAATTGGAGATATAGTAATGCTTAAAGTGTCTCCATGGAAAGGAATCATCCGATTTAGGAAAAGAGGAAAGTTGAGTCCAAGGTTTATTAGGCCTTTTAAAGTTATTGGCCGGGTGGGAAAGGTAGCTTACCGCCTAGAACTACCAGAAGAATTTAGTGGGATACATAACACGTTCCATGTTTCGCATCTACGAAAATGCATAGTTGACGAGACAACCCACATTAGATATGATGACATAGAGGTAGACAATAAACTTTACTACTTGGCAAAGCCTATTGCAATCCTTGACCGAAAGGTCAAAGGATCAAGAAACAAAGAAATTGATCAAGTATAATGGGAACATAAAAAAGGGTCAGACACCACTTGGGAGTCCGAAGAAGAAATGAGACGACTCTACCCTTCATTTTTCGGTGCGTGATATTTCGGGGATGAAACCCTTTTTAAGGGAGTGGATTTGTAACACGCCAAAAATATTAAATTATATAAATAACTAGGGGAAATATAACAAATATTTAATAATATTCAACTTAATGGTAAATATTATGCACGGGTTTATTATTAAAAATTTAACTTGATTAGTAACTTACTGATAACTAATAAAGTACTTGAGTAGTGTCTTTGTATAATAAACAAAACATAGAGGACTGAATTAGACACTTAGTAAACTAGTAGTAATAAATAGGAATTTAAAAGTGGTCGACCAGACAAGAACAAGAAGAGGGAAGAACCCTAATATCATCAATCCCACAAAACCAAATAGAAACTGGGCCTGAAATTTCTTGCATGAACATAAAATAAAGATAACTTAGGCAAAGGAATCATAAGGTATGGCTAACTTTGATCCTTGGTGATATTATGAAACTACATGAACACCACAAATTCTATGTTGAGTACAATTATGAATGTTATGATAGAATTGAGGTATATAAGAGTCTAGGAAAAAACCTTTAATGAAAGTCAGTCATCAAATGTTATAATATGAGTGTTTGGATGATTAACAATGTTTATGATATATGGGCTTTTATGAATATGATGAATACATGAGTTGTGATGGTAAAATTTGTAGTATTTAATGTTAATATGTTAGAATCTAAATGTTAATTGCACATTCTAGATGTAGAGACTTGAAAGGATGCTAATTCATGGTTGATAGCTAAATCATAGACTTGATAAGAGTAGTATAAAAATCTTGCCCACAAGGTACTCGATGTAATGCCTAAATGATCATAGGTTATTGAAAAATATGAAGGAATCGTGTAAATGAGACTTTGACAAGTTACATGTCATATATTATACTATAAATTCTAAACAATAAATCGGGTTGAACTCTATAGGCAAGTTGGGTGAAACATCAAGTGACAAAGTCTGGACGGATACGCGTTTGAAGGGAAAGCTCTAAGGTACGTGGCTTATTGCTTTGTAAAATTTTAATTATGATTCTCGTAGTAATATATGTTGAATAATGAAGCGAACCTAAATAAATTCGACTCATTCATAAGTGATGGATTTCACACAAATGAATCGAATAAGTGATATAGAATTAACAAATTGTTAGGGTTATCTTGAAAGTGATGATTTCACACAAATAACCAAACATGCTAGAAAAGAGATGAGATAATAAGTTTGGTTGAATTAAAGTGATAGACTTTGCCTAAACAACCAAACGGGTTAAGACGAACGATTAACAAAGATTTGGTTGAATAAAGCGATGGATTTTGCTAAAGCAACCAAATGGGTCAAAGTGTTATAATAGATAAAGATTTGGTTAACTAAAGTATTGGATTTCACTAAAGCAACCAAGCAGGTTAAAGTGTTATAATAATTAAAGGTTTGGTTGATTAAAGCGATGAGTTTCGCTAAAGCAATCAAAGAGGTCAAAATGATAATATGGATAAAGGTTTGGTTGAATAAAGCGATGGATTTCGCTAAAACAACTAAATCGGTCAAAACGTTATAATAGATAAAAGTTTGGTTGATAAGGCGATGGATTTCGCTAAAGCAACTAAACGGGTCAAAATGACAAGATAAACGAAGGTTTGGTTGAATAAGGCGAAGGACTTCACTAAGGCAACCAAACGGGTTAAATAGAGTTTTTAATACACATTGGAATGGATGTGAGAATGCTTGTTTTATTTTAAATGCGGATAAAGGGTAAAATCGGAAAATATGTGTACAATCGAGTAACGGATGCGCAAATCATAAGTAGTTACCCCAAAAATGGGATATATTTATATAATAAATGATTTTGCAAGGATTTATAAAGTATATCAAGTTTGTTTGCTCAAGATAAGCAATGATGTCCGACGGCTTAAGCTACTTCCTACAGTAGTTAAGTTCCGACGCAATAAATAGAAGAAGCGTCGCCGACGCGGCCTTCTGCCGTCGCCGACGCCACTTCAGAACCTAAAAGTTTAAATTTTAAGTTTTGTTTAATTAATTATGATATGTTTTCATTTATCCGGTTATGTACTAACTAGTTGTTTATAAATTTAGACGACTACGAAGAATGTAAGCTTTTGTGGGTGAAGATCAAGCTATGAAGAAGAACCGAACACTCTCGATATTCAAGCTTTCTTTGTTTGACTTACTTTATGTATTAACTTTTGTTTAAAATGTAAAGTTGTGTTAAAATACTTATAAAGTTTTAACAACTTGGTATTGGAATGTAATCAGAGAACGGGCATGGGTAAATGGATCTTTCTTGGCGATTTTAACGAGGTTGGGTCGGAGGAAGAAATATTCAATTCTGAATTTCATCCAGGTTATGCCTTGGCCTTCAGTAACTTTATTGCAGCGACGGGTTTGGTGGAATATAACATGGGGAGGAAGTATACTTACTTGTCTAGCGATGGCTCAAGGTTAAGTAAAATACATCGCGTCCTCGTGTCTGATAGTTTCATGAGCTCGTGGTCTAACGCTAGACTTTTGGCCCCAGATAGAGACGTTTCTGATCATTCCCCCTTATTCTCTCCATTTGCGGGAAGGGTCCGGTCCCATTCCATTCCGTTTCTATAATGGTTGGCTAGGATCTACGGAGTTGGACGAAATTATAGTTAACGGGTTGTCCTCGGCAACAGGTTCAGGTCCTCTACACGTTTCCTTGGGCAGGAAACTGAAAGCTATGAAAGTGCTGATTAGAAAGTGGAAGGGCAAGAAAAACGCGAGAAGAAGATAAAGTATATGTGGAGGCTAATGCCACTATGTAATTTTTAGAAAATTTGGCTGAATTAAGAGGACTAGGGGATGTTGAAAAGAAAGAATTGAAGCTTCACAAAGACAAGATTAGGGAGTTGGAATGGATAAAAGTAAGGGACGCCCATTAGAGGGCGAAACTTGACTGGGTGCTTCAAGGAGACGAAAATTCTAAGTTTTTCCACGGAGTCGTTAACAATAAGAGAATTCGTAATAAGGTGGACGGGTTGTATGTGAACGGTCAATGGGTTACTAGGCCGGATTTAATCAAAAAGGTTGTTTTTGACTTTTTCGAAGAAGAATTCCATGAACCGGATGAGCGTAGGCCGTTGATGTGTGGAGAGGAGGCTAAGGCTTTGGTGGATCCGTTTTCTAGCAGGGAAATCAGGGACGCGATTTGGGAATGTGGGAATGAAAAATCTCCAGGCCAGACGGCTATTCTTTTGCATTTGTAAAACATTATTGGGGCATAATAGGAACCTTATCTCAAGGGCATTTTGGATGAGTTCTTCGTCCACGCCACTATTAGTAAATCAGTTAACTCATCCTTCGTCGCTTTAATTCCCAAAGTTGTTGATCCTGTGTGTGAAGGGGGATCGGCTCCTCCGATGAGCAACCGGTCTGATCAAACTCAACTAGCATAGGCGGAATTCATTGCTAGATAGGATGACAAAACGAACAAGAATGATCTTACTGTTTAACTACTCATAATTGTATTGAATGACATGCAAAGTACAGAAGTAAGTAAACAAATCAGCAGGGCTTCACCATACCAGCTGAACTAACACTCTCTAGCTCTGACACAACACTCCTCTATTTATAAGTCGACGTGACTCGCACTAGAGTGTGTGTAAAACAGAGACTTGGATCGTACGAGTGACTGCTTCGTACAAGTGACTGAGAGTCACTTGTACGAGCCATCCTGACTCACTCATACGAGCCATTACAAAATCATACAAAATAAACAATAAACATTCATACATTCAACGTTAAAGCCCTATATACAATATCGACATATCCTAGACGTAGGCAATAGACATAATGCACCAACAAACTCCCCCTTGGATGTTGCCGCAGTCTGGATAGTCTTCAAAAAATCTTCACAAGATTTGACACTAACGACCAAAAAAATTCTTCGATGGCTTGCGACGCTCCTCAAATGCTATTGGCGTTTGATCTGTTGGAGGAGGTCGGTTCACTGTACTGCCAAACCAAAAACTCCGTACCCATGCTATGCGAGCACGTTCCACTATTCTAACTTCCTTCTTTTCTTTCTTCTTCTGCTCAGACTCCTCCAGCTTCCTCCACGAAGTGTTCCATGTCGATCCTGAATGAATATCATTTGCAAAGCAGACATTAACAATCTTCTGGAATTGGAGTGCTTTCTCTTTATCCTTTTCTTCATAACTGATCTTGCTATACAAGCATTCTATATCTTTCTTCATGCAATTGACTAGCCACATCGGGTCTAGTACTCGAATGCCACGCCACAGCCCGTATATGCGTTTGTGAGCTATGACGGCTTCGGTTAGATCCTCTGTAATCTTCCACGAATCTTAGTCCAGGTGCACACAAATAATAGCCTCTCCTGTGTTAGAATCATAATGCCACCACTTGAAGATCGTGTAGAAATCCTGCTCCATCCGTAACATAGGCGTATTTTTCATCATTTTCGGCCTCTTTACAATGAGCGTCACATCGTTCTCTTTCGTCACTGGATCTATCTTTGTAATGCGTCTAGGAAAGTGAGGTTTCCGATGTGCAAAACCATGTAAAGCCTCAAGCTTGATCAATTTCCAAAGCCTATGGTCATGAAATTTCATCTTGATATTAATCATCTTAGTTTGCACCAAATCTTTAATATCCCACTAACGCAAGGACTTGATGTCGCTTAGATATCGGAATACTGAATACCAAACTCCCTTTTGATCACATAGACATTAAGCTCTTCGATCAAACCACAGCTTATGATGTCCCCTAGTGAAATATCAGCATCACGAGTAAAGAATGCTAAGGGACGCTTGAATTTATGCTCGGCTGGTACACTCTTGAAACATATCTTCCTCATCTCAGTAATCTCAGCACTGTGTAATTGTTGAGGAATAGTTCCTTGCTTTGCAGCTTCTTCAACTTTACGTTTTGGCACATCTGCATTCTCTGCTGAAAATAATTCGGCAAAAGTTGGGGAGTCCTCTGTACCCTGATCGGCAATATTAGCATCATCATCAGAATCATCCTCCACGACAACTCGATCATACTCATTAGCTTCTTCAGCATTTCATACACATAATTGTTTGGCTCGAACATGCTAATTTCGTTCAACTCATATTCAAAATCAAACTAAAACTTCTCTTCGTCCACGCCTAACATTTTTGCGATCTCTTCTTTAGAATAGCTATGGATGAATTCACCTTCCTCTACATCATGCTCAAGATAGAATATCTTTGGTTTTGGTATGACAGGAACGATAGATAAATCAATCACCGAGAGAATTCCTGCCTGCTGAGCATCTAAAGAATCTTCAGTTCTGTCTTTAACCCCTTCCTCAGTAGTCTGATTCACAGAATCATCGAGGCACACCGAATAATCAATTTCTTCATTCACACCAGAATCAGTTACATGTATACCAGCACCTCCTACATTATTATCATCATCATCACTACTGTCAGAATCATCAGATAAAACATCTAACTCTTCATCTTCCTTTTCAACATCTTCTTCAAACTCTTCAACTGCTTCCTCAATCTCCTTTTCCAATTTTTTCTTCAATAACGAATCATGGTGCCTCTCAGAAAGATTTGACATACAATCTCCACATCTTTCGGCTTCCCAATCAACACAAACTTGTTCGACACCTGATACAACACAATACCTGTACAAGTAACTGGCACAGACTCAGCTTCTGGCTCAGTTTCAACAATCACGGGATCCTCTACAACCTTCTCTTTGCCTTTGCCTTTGCCTTGCGCGTCTGAGAGCTCTTTAGCAAGACGTTCCCTTTCAGCAACCTGTTCTCGAGCTTTAGCACATTCAATCTCGTCAATTTCCGTAGTTATATTCACTCCCAGCTTCTTCGTCAGAATTTTCTCAAACATACTCATTCTCCTATCACTCATGAGCCTTTCCTCTTCATACTCAGCCATACGGAGTCGTAATCATTCATTTTCAGACACTATGCTGGCAAGCATTGCTTCTAACTGTTGTTTATCCTCAGTCAAAGTATCCAGCTGTTCCTGCAACTCTGCTATCTTCACCGTATTCAACAAGACCTGTTTTTGTAACTCATCAACATGTAGGTCGTTGAACATATCAGCTGAGAAATCTTCACCCCCTGGAATATCTCCAAAGTCAAAATCAAAATCGAAATGAGATTGGGGCTGTGAAGTATGTGGTGGCGGTTGTGATGCTACTTGACGTTGTGTTGACTGTTGTGGTGTTGGCTGTGGTGGAGGCTGAGGAGTACCCTATCGAGGTGGTGATGTTGGAATTTGCTGAGCTTGTTCAACCACGACCTCTTCTTCAATAGTTTGCTCTGGCATAGTCTCTTTAGATCTGACAGTTGGAGACTCAGAGCTTCTTGCTGCTCGGCGCTTTAACATCTTGTCTTTTTCTTCACAGGCGTGCATAAAGGAGTATCTGTATCAGAACCTGAAGGTACATACGTAATATCATCCTCACCTGTAGCCTTGTGCTTTCGCTCTTCTGCTTTTCTCTTTATCTCAGCTGACGCTTTGCCTCTATCTTCTTTGCCCTTTTACGTTCACCAGCACGTCGTTCGTCAGAGTTAGTGCTCAAAGATGATGCATCTTCAGCTGCTTTGTCTCCACCAAAAGCTTGTTGTTCAATATCCACAGCAATATCCTCAACATTCTCTTCAACATTTGGTTCATCACGTAACCCAGAACTTTCTGCTGCGGTCTTTTTCTTTAGTGGTGCTAAGCAGAAGCTGTAGCTGTAGCTTTTCTCTTAACACCCTTTTCACCGTCTTTTACAAACCACAAACTGTGCTTAGCCACAAAACTTTTAAACGCAGTTAACTCTTCACTTTCATCTCCACTATCATCTTTCTTCCATTTACCCGGTGCTGGAGAAATGTAATCTTTGTCGACTATAGCACCAAAAACCAGTTTAGCATTCGGAAATGTCTTCAAATGTAGATTCATCTTCTTGAGCGTCGAAACATCCATTTGTTCAAGCTTAAGCACGTAATCCTTTTTGTTCTTCAGATTTGGGTGTAAATGATCTAACAACATCTGGACAGACTGAGGGTACTGTAAAAACTTCTCCTTCTGTATGTTCTGCACCATCTGTGTAAATATAACCTTGGAGAAGTTATATGGCAAATTTAGGAGTATTGCAGTAATCATACACATTTGGTAATCAACCAAATCATCAAATCCTCCTTTCCGATGGCTTAAAGCGTGAGCAACAACATGCGTAATATAACAAAATGGTGCCCTGAGGTTTCCCTTCTTAAATAGCGCGACGTTCACAAAACCAGCATATCCCATTCTGTAAAAACATCCCTTCACCATTACTCAGAAAACCCGGTAGGATCATCTTCATTATCCTTGAAATCCAAAGCTGTCCGGATCAAATCTTCCATACTTCATCATCAATCTTTACTGCCGAAACTATCGCATTATCTTCAGAACTAAACACTGTCGCATTCCAAAAATATTCGACATGAGATCTATAAACTGTATGACAATCAGTGAGCACTTTGGTGATCGGAATTCGACTCAGAAAATCTAACACATCTCGATAAGCCGCAATCTTCGGTATAGTCTCGTCCAGCAAATAACAGATGTTGTGGAACGGAGAAAATGATGTTTTCTTGACCTGTACACACAAAGAGAATCAAACCGTTAGAAAAATTTCCAAAATTTTCAACTTATAAGATCATTCGTATGGACCATATATTCGTACGAGTCATCACTTAGGAAATTTACAAGTTTGAATCAACTATCACTCGTACGAGTCACTACTTCGTACCGGTGACTTAAGACTTAGAGAAAAAACTTTTCAAACATTTCATCAAACTTCTCAAACTTGCTTCGTACGAATCATGCTTCGTACGAATCATCAACACTTAATACAATTTTGAAAATTTAACATTTAAGATGTTACTTCGTACGAAAGTTCCTTCGTACGAATGTAAAGAATATAACTTTTTAAAATCTTGCTTCGTACGAACAACTCATTCGTACGAATGATGATCCGTTCCAATAATACCAAGTTTAAACCGAACTTAAAACATGTTGTTTTTAACAAACTGATAGTCGATTTATAGGTTATTAGGGCCGATAATAATGTTTTTATGGTCAATTTTAAGTTTTACCGGTCCAATCTCCCTAAATCTATGTTTTATGTCCGTTTGGTCTAAATCCAGCACTAGAACGACTAAGATTGAGCAAAAGTACCTTTCCCATTGAAAGAGGTGTGCAAATCAACCTCCCCAATGTTCTAATACTCGGTGTATGACAAGAAATGTGAAGTTTAGAAAATGTTCGCACAAGGTTCTCTCTCAGTCGCACAGTTGCATAAACTTGGTTCGTGCGAAGAAGGAGAGCTTATATACTAGTTCAATGTCATTCGTACGAACCACTGGTTCGTGCGAATGATCACCAAACATCGTTCGTACGAGTTAGTGAGACTCATACGAATCAGTTCTGAAACTTAGAAAACTTTTTGAAATTTTTGAATTTTTATGCAATTATTATCTGTTTAAAACCCACTCAGTTAACCAAATCCAAGTTAATGACCCTGGTTATCTGATTTGCCTTCCAAATCCAGGTTAATGACCTTGGTTGACCATGTTTGACCAAAACAAATTTATTTTAACTTGTAAAGTTTCAAATTAATGAACTTTGTTGACATTCAGGTAAATTATTCGTTTAAAGATTGGCTCCCAACCCATGGTTTTCAGATTTCTCTCAGCAAGATGTCGCCATGACTTCAACTATAGTGACTAAAACATAAACTAAAAAGCTAAGGAAACTGAAAATCTTTTTGGGTTTTAGGATTTTATCGAAAAAAAACATGTAAAGAAATATATACAAACATATTTTTCTAAGTTTTGTGTTAAGAGAATCATATCAAATACTTAACAAATCACTAGTACCGTTGATCTTGATATACTCATTAAGCTTTTAACCATATTTACTTAGATTGCCAATATACTTGTATTTTTAGACCTCTACTCGTTTCTCAACTGTTTCAAGATATGTTAGGTAATATTAGGAACATGAAATAAGTGTGTTTCCCATCTCAGAATATACTCCCGCATCGAGATTCCCATAATTTCATTTCACAGGTAAATATATCCAATTGATATCTGTAAAAGGGTGAACTGCGAGACCTTGAGAGCCCAGGTTAGTATTTCTATACAGACAAAGAGATGAAGACTCGTCTTTAGGTGGTGTTCCTTCAAGGAATCTTTTCAACTACAGATGTCGTAAATATTTATGACATATTCATTTTTTATGCAGCTTGTATGGGCGAATAATACGTAAAGTATTATACAAGTTCTAGGGCATTGTTGACGCAAAATCAGAAGAACTTGGATAATACCCTAGATATCGATTAAATATAAAGACCTAGTATCGCAGAATCTGGCATTCTCTCAAACGAAATTTCAGAGTACTAAGTCCATATATCCGAGAGATGTTAACCCACATGTTATTTAGGTTTTCTTTTACGTTTATATCTTGACCACAATTTACTGAACGAGTGAAGTCTACTGACACATCCTCAGTAAGATCTGTTTAATAACTTGTTTAACATTTCAATTCTTTAGCATACTGTGACTGTAATATTAATGTAATATGATCTCTCTTTTTCACAAAAAACTCTCTTTGATTTTATAATGTTTTTGTATTTTCCCCAAACTTTCTCCCCCTAAAATCAAAAACATTTTTTTTATTTTTAGAGTATTTAAGAAAGAATGTACAGAAATACATCAAACCGATGAAAAATTCACGTCCAGTCGTCATCATCCTCAAACTCAACCTCATGAACATCCCCTGATGTCAAATTTTTTAAACCATTCAATTTTAAAGATTTTTAAATCTCTTTTTATCACAGGATTTGGTATAAAACCCTGCTTTTTGGTCATCAATGTGGATTTTCTCAATTCTAACCAACTTTTTCTCGTAGCAATCACGGATAAAGTGGTGTCGAATCTCTATATGTTTAGTACGTGAGTGTTGGCATGAGCTTTTAGTGATATCGATCACGGCCTGGTTATCTACATATATAGGCGTATCAAGAAATTGCAGTCCGAAGTCTCACATCTGCTGTTGAATCCAGAGTATCCGGGAACAACAGCTGGATGTTGAAACGTATTCAGCTTCACAGGTAGAGAGAGCGACCGCAGTCTGTTTCTTGCATTGCCATGTTACCAAACGAGTTCCGAAGAACTGGCAACTAGCCGTCGTAGATTTGGCGTTAAGTTTGCAGCAACCAAAATCAGAATCCGAGTAACCCGCAAGATTGAAGTCGTCATGTCTAGGGTACCACAAGCCGGCTTGGAAAACCCTTTAGATATCTCATGATATGTTTGACGGCAAGCAAGTGCGAATCTCTTGGATTGGACTGATAACGGGCGCACAGGCACGTTGGATACATGATATCTGGTCGAGAAGTAGTCAAATACATCAAGGATCTGATCATGGAGTGATATAATGTCTCGTCAACTTTGGTTCCAATAAGATCTGGACAAATACCGTGATTAGGAGCTAATGGGGTTGATGCTGGTTTAGCTCCTGCCATATCGAATTTCTCCAATATGTCATGATCATACTTCGTCTGATGAATAAAGATACCATCAGGCAACTGATCGACCTGAAGTCCTAGAAAAAACTTCATCTCCCCCATCGCGCTCATCTCAAATTTGTGCTTCATGACTTCTTCAAAGTCTTTACACAGCTTGTCATTTGTTGGTCCGAAGATGATATCATCCACATATATCTATACTATAATCAAATGGCCATCCACTTCCTTAGTAAAGAGGATAGAATTTACAGTTCCTCTAATAAAGCCTTTGTCCAGAAGTTGAATTAACAGCGTTTCATACCAAGCTCTCGGGGCTTGATGAAGACCATATAAGGCTTTGTTCAGAAGGTAGACTTTGTCTTTGTGTATTGGATCGACGAACCCCGGTGGTTGACCGACATACACCTCCTCTTTAACTTTTCCGTATAAGAAAGTAGATTTGACATCAAACTGGTACACCTTGAAACCTTTCCAAGAAGCAAAGGCTAAGAATATGCGGTTCGCTTCGAGACGGGCAACTGGGGCATAGACTTCAGTACAATCTATCCCTTCTTGCTGATGAAAACCTTGAACCACAAGTCGAGCTTTTTTCAGACCACAATACCTCTATCATCACTCTTGCACTTGAAGACCCATCGAGTGTTTATATTTTTGTGATGATCTGGTAGGTCAACAAGCTTCCAGACTCCGAGCTTCTGGAATTGAAGCAATTCCTACTGCATTATGTCCATCCAGCTTTCTTCCTTCAACGCGTCTTTCAGTTCCCTGGTTCAACCTGATAAACAAAACAACTATTAGAAAGTCTGGTTTGGAGTGGAGCAATACGAGTATAGAAATAGCTTAGATCCTCGTTTATCTGATTGCTAGTTTGCACTCCTGTTTGTAAGTTGCCTATAATATTATCCGAAGGATGATAAGATAGTGTCCTTAGCATCACTTCACTCAGAACATCTACTTGAGATTGCAAATTCGTTAGAACTTCATCAACGATCGGTACATACGAAGAGGCTTCATTCCTGACGTTTGACTGATCAGCCTGTGTGTTCAAGAAGCTTTCAATCTATTAAGATCCTTCATCGAAATTGGATCCACCATCGTCGAAAGTCAGTTCCCGATCAAAGTCAGCATTCGGTTGTTGTTGGGCAGATGATTCAGCAGTGTTGACATTTGGTGCAGGAACAGGTTCTTGATGAGAAGAGCTCGGACCGACATCAGACGTGTTGACAGGAAGTGATGTAGAAATCACCAACGGTCCTATAAATTTGTTCTTGATTAGATATCAGATGCTGTTGAAAGAGCATAACAAGTTCTTCATTTGATGGCACATCTGGCAGGTCAAATGAATCCCACAATCCCTCGTAGTTAAACAACCATGGATCCCAGGTTTCTGCGTTGGCGTAGTATATCTTTGACAATCAACATTCTGTGCAAGAATGACCTGGTTCAGACTCGGCAAGAAAACACGTTTCTGAGGATAGCGTAACAAACGAAAAATCCATCCAAGGATTTGGCTCCAAATTTACCATACGGGTCCAATACGGTACACAGAGATCCAAAAGGTTCCAAAAATGCAAGGTTGGGCTTTCGCTGATTTAGTAACTCGAAACACGTCTTGTTATGAGGCTTAACTGTTAACACATGATTCAAGGTGTAACACGCTGACGTGACTGCTTCAATCCAGAAACTGATTGGCAATTTCGAATCGGCTAGCATAGTTCTGGCAGTCTCGATCAGTGTGTGATTCTTACGTTCATCTACTCCATTTTGTTGAGGTGTATAGGGGGCGCTAAATTCGTGAAGAATCCCCTTTTCATTGTAGAATTCTAGTATCTTCTTGTTCTTGAACTCTATTCGTTGTCACTGCGTATTCTCTTGATTGGCAAATGATAGCGGTTTTGAGTTTTCTGAAGAGAATCATTAGAGTTTCAAAAGTTTCGTCTTTACTCTCCAGAAAGAAAACCCATGAGAATCGTGAATAATCATCTGTAACGGCTAGGCAATATAGATCACTAGAAATACTTTTGACATTAACTGGCCCAAACAGGTCTATATGTAACCTCTCTAGTGGTAGCTTGGTAGAATTCAACAGCTTTCGTGGTGTGATTTCTTATGCTGCTTCCCCTTTTTGCAGCTCAGACAATCATCGGATAATTGAAAATTCTTCAAATTAACACCCTCCACTAGGTCGTAATACACAAGATAATTCATCTTTCGCAGATGAATGTGCCCCATCTTCTGATGCCACAGAATAGACTCTGTCTCGGTAGCTTTAGATACAAAGCATTGAACTTTCTTTGATGTTGTAGAAGCGATACTCATATCAAGAACATATAAATCATTTTATCTCGGAGCTCGCATGAGAATCCATTCCTTCAGAATCTTGAATCCCGGCTTTAAGATCAAGCATTCTTTATCATTGAAGTGCGTTGTGAATTTTTTGTCACAAATCTGCGAAATGCTGAGTAGGTTGTTCTCAAGTTTCGTGATGTAGTTCACTTTGTCAAACTACACAAATCCATTCATGAGAATTCCTTCACCAACAATCCTACCTCCTTACGTCCCTGCAAAACCCATATACCCTCTTCGGATAGCTTTAACGTCGTGTAACAACGCAACTATCCCTGTCATGTGTCTGGAAGCTCCACTATCCATTATCCATTTAGACATTATCGAACGCGGGAGCCCCTGCACACATGATGAAGAGACTATTTAAACAAATAAACCCAAGCCTGTTTGGTCTTGGGTGGGTTCGGAATGTCAAATTTTGAACCTACTTTGTTTTTATCATTCTTTTTAGGCTCGGTTTTGTGTGGAACAGAAGGTTTTTGTTCAACCTTGGATGGTTTGACTTTGGAAACCCATTTTTGCGTTTGCAATTTTGCTTTCTTAGCATAAAATTTTGAATTTGAATCCACTTGACAATACTTAGTTGATGTTTCACCAATTTCATATTTAGAATGATGTTGAAATATTGATTTATCATTTTTGTGGGATTCGTCGTTTCTTTTTAGAATTTATTTTGGCGCAATCATGGGTGCTTTCCATTTTTCATCCTTGGTGAACTTTTTAGAGTTAGAAACAGATTTTGGGCTTGTTTGTGTGCAATATCGTGTGATATGCCCGACATTCTTACATTTATAGCACGTCCTGTTGTCCTTATGAATAGAGGAATCCAAAACTTGTTTCCTATTCTCTTTCTCTCTCTTGAAATCATCATTCGATTGTGTCCCGATGATTTCCTTTTCTTTCTCAGTTGTTGTCCCAAAAACAAAGTTAATTTTCTTAGTAAAGTTTAATTTTGGGACCCGTTGTTCATTTTTCGCTTATGGAAACCCAAACCCGCCCTTTTATTTTCTGGATAATCCCTGTTTCTATGTTGGTAGGGTTTTGTTCACACATTTTGATTTAGAGTAGAATGAAACGTCATGTTTATCCAAATCAGAATGTCTTACCTCCACAAGCTTGAACAATTTATCAATATGATCCATATTCACGTTCTGGACCGGAAAGTCCTCATCCTAATATAGTTTATCAAATCCGTTCATTTTATAAACTATGACATTTGGATCAATATTTAAACTATCTTCCGATGTTTCATCAGACTTAGACTTTTCAGATTTTTCAGATTCAGAATTTTCAGATTCACTTTTTAAGACATTTTCAACCACTGTTTTTACTACCTCAGAATCACATTCATTATCAGATTTGGTGTAAGTTACGTCGATGTTCGTAGGCAGCTCATTTGACGGTTCAGTTTTCAATTTTAGATTAAGTGACTTTTCCACCCCAGATGGCTTTTTACAAGCATAACTATTCCACATGGGTGGTGGAACACGATCGTAACTCGCACTCTTGGTTTCACCATTTTTAGATTCATCATTGTTTTCAATATTAGGTAGAATGTGATCAATGACGTAAGAGCTAGTTGAATAACTGATTAACAATTTGTTACCCCGTTCAGATTCAATTCTTATTTTCTCAAGCTCATTTTTAGCTCAGCGATAGTATTCAAATGAATGTTAATGGACATTTGCTTGTCCATAACTGTCGCTTTAAGCATCAAATGTGTTGCGTCATTTTCTCTGAGTGCTTTTGTATATTGTTTAACAGAGTTACTTAATTTTTCGTATTCTTCTTTAGTTGATTTGTAATCACTTGACAAATTATCTGTTAAACTTTAGAGCTCAGCATATCGTGTGTCTTTTACAAGACATTCACTACATGGCTCAGCACATTTTAGACACGGTTTTTCAACCATAAACTCACTCTTAGACTCATTTACCTCATTGACCTTTGCCATGCATGCCAGCTGATGTCATCTAACAACTTATCCATCTTTTCAACAACTTTTTTTTCATCAACTGGCTTCTTTTGTTCTTCACAC
Source organism: Scalesia atractyloides (assembly GCA_947069175.1). Classification (NCBI taxonomy): domain Eukaryota; kingdom Viridiplantae; phylum Streptophyta; class Magnoliopsida; order Asterales; family Asteraceae; genus Scalesia; species Scalesia atractyloides. Next base: position 65,898,271 of record CAMTDV010000020.1, on the reverse strand, counting down.
AGTGATTGATGACTTGGTGCAAAATAACCTGCAAAAGTTTTTAGGATATCATTAGGCAAGAGGTGTTTAAACGGACGGTTCAAAAGTTCCTCCTCTTCTGACGATGTGTGATAGTAAAAAATCATCTTCAGGGCCCTCGTCAAAAGATGCCCCTGATTCTTCCTCAAGTTCTTCAATAATCTCAGCAACCAAAGCTAAACTCTCATTCTTTGAGATATATTTGTTCCAATTGAAGCCATCATCTTCTTGAGTCACCACCAGTGCTTTATCTTTGGTTTCTAGCTGTTTATCTTCGATAGGCACCATTCAAGTTCTTGGCTGAGGACGGTGGTAGATCGCTCTCTTATAATAATCATCAGCAAAAGGGTTATGATTACCCTGAACTTCTTTGTTCGAACATTCACGTTTGAAATGTCCTTTCTCCCGACATTTAAAACAAGTAACTTTGGATTTATCAAACCCAAGTTTTCCATCTAGACCTCCCAAGTTATCTTTTCCAGTTATCTCCATGAATCTTTGTTCACGTCTAACGATAGATGCCATACACCACTGATGTCGATTAACTCCATTTCAACCGGATCTATCGATCGTAATCTTTTCTTGTCCTTTCTAAGTTTCCAATTTTTCCTGTGACTAGACTATCGTATGATTCAAGAACCGACGCTAATAGAGACATGTATTGCTTTGTGGTCTTCTCATCAAAATTCTGCACATTCTGGAAATCAACAGCAATGTTGCATTGTAAGACTCTCTGATTAGGATGAGATTGAGTATCTTGGTTGATCTGGGGCTTGTTTGAACCATATGATGACTGTGAACTTGGAGACGTGTTAGGATCAACTAATGTAAAGGATTGAAAGCCACTGTTTTGGTTTGATGGTGAACTTGGTGTGCTGTAGGCGCTGAAAGCTGTCTGGATCTTCGAAGACTGAATTTTAGCAGCAGAACTGTTCTTGAAGTATAGATTAACATCTTGTTGAACTTGGACGGTTTTGTTCTTCACCTTCTTTTGCATTTCAAGTTCATGTCCCTCCAGTCTTTCAATGAAACGTAGTAATGAGAAATTACCATACTCGGTTCCATTCTTCAATATGGTCAAATAAGTAGACCATTTGCCTTGCGGTAGAGAATCTGCCAACTTACCAACAAGTTCTTCGTTGGTCTTGATGATTCCCATTCTCTTCATCTGTACCACCAAATGATAGTATCTTTCGATCAATTGTTTCACAGTCTCTCCTTTAATCAACGTAAAGATATCAAACTCTTTACTTAACAACGCCTGTTTACTCTTACGAAGCTGAGCACTTCCTTGGAACTTCAAACGAAGAGCATTCTACAATGATTGTGCATCATCATCATGTTGTAATAACGCCAGAATATCTTCTTTAATGGATTGTTGCAGGATATTCATCATTTTCTTTTCGTTTATGAACCTTTCCCTTTCAAAATTCGAGAGTTGAGCTAGAGTTTTCTCGAGGCCATTTTCACCTACAGGAGCTTGATGTTTTACTTCAATAGCGAACCAGCATGTAAAGTGATTTATCTGAACCCAATTCATGAACCGCTCGCTCCAACTGTTGAAGTCTTCTAGGTTCATTAACTTCGGCGGTTTGGTCATTGTACCTATCTTATTTTCGAGATTTATATATTGAGCCGCTGTGCTTGTGACTGCAGATGTAGCGAATGCTTTATAGAATTCTTCAGCCATTTTTTCTGTAAAAAAAAATCAAAAACACACTTTTCTAACAAACTGTTTAGTACGGAAAAATTCCTTGGTGCGGATTAACAAAACAAATCATGCGATCAAGACCCGTTCGTACGAACCAGAAATTTGTGCGATCAAGGTGAATCAAAACAAACTACTCGTGCGAGCAAGAAGGACACTTCTATGAATGGACAATTCACTCGTACAAATGAGATACTCGTACGAATGTGCAATTCGTGCGAATCACACTTGTAAATTTTGAAACTTGTGAATTTTTAGGAAATTCTGATTATTTGCTCGTACAAATGGTATTCAGTTGCTCGTGCGAGTGGTCCTCTACTCGTATGAAACAACTAAGTCTCCAAACGGATGAACTTTACCAATTTTGACATGATTAAGTCCGAATTTAGATCTGAAATTGTTAAGGATTGATTAGAATATATTTTAACGTGAATTCCTAGAATCCTAGTCCATTTCGTCCGTAAATTCGACCAATTTCCAGATCAGCTTGGAATGTGTAGAAGTAGAAAGTGAATCCAAGTCTGAAATAGTTGGTAGCCTGCAGATACTTGACGTTTGTCGGCAGATCAGACCTCAAGGCTCTCATACCACGTGTGAGGGGGGATCGGCTCCTCCGATGAGCAATCAATCTGATCTAACTCAACTAGCAGAGGCGGAATTCATTACTAGAGAGGATGACAAAACGAACAAGAATGATCTTACTGTTTAACTGCTCTGAATTGTATTGAATGGCGTGCAAAGTATAGACACAAGTAAATAAATCAGCAGGGCTTCGCCGTACCAACTGAACTAACACTCTCTAGCTCTGACACAACACTCCTCTATTTATAAGTCGACATGACTCACACTGGAGTGTGTGTAAAACAGAGACTTGGATCTTACGAGTGACTGCTTCGTACGAGTGACTAAGAGTCACTCGTACGAGCCATCCTGACTCACTCGTATGAGCCATTACAAAATCATACAAAATAAACAATAAACATTTATACGTTCGACGTTAAAGCCCTACATATAATAGCAACATATCCTAGACGTAGGCAATAGACATAATGCACTAACACTATAACTCTTTTGGACTACAGGCCTATTTCCCTAATCAGATTACTGAGTAAGGTTGTGTCGAAAGTACTCGCTAATAGGTTGAAAAAGGTTCTGGGATCCAGTATCTCCCCCGAACAATCTGCTTTTTAAAAAAACAGAAATATTCTCAATGGTCCTTTAATCATGAATGAGGTAGTGAATTGGGCCAAAAATGAGAAAGAAAGTCTTGGTTTTTAAAGTAGACTTCGAGAAAGCGTACGATTGTGTTTCGTGGAAGTTTCTTATCAACGTCATGCATCATATGGGGTACCGGCCAGAAGGTAAAATTGGATTATGGGCATTCTTTTTACAGGTCGTTCTTCGGTTCTCATTAACGGGTCGCCAACGGAAGAGTTCGATCTGGAAAGAGGTCTTCGTCAAGGAGACCTGTTATCTCCATTCTTGTTCACCATCGTTATGGAGGCCTTACATGTTATGATGTACAAGGCAGAGAATGGGGGTACCTTTAAAGGGGTGAGGGTTCCTAATGAAGGGCGTGGCCAAGCCTCTCCCACCTATTCTATGCTGATGACACTTTATTTTTAAGGGAATGGTCGAAGCTAAATTTAAGAGTCCTAAATAGGATTCTTATGTGCTTCCAACTGGCTTCAGGTTAAAGGTTAATTTTAATAAAAGTTAAGTCTTTGGGGTGGGGGTGGACGAGGTAGAAGCTTCGGGTTTTGCAACTATTCTTGGGTGTCAAAAAGGGGCCTTTCCGTTTGTATACCTTGGCCTCCGGGTGGAAGCCAACATGAACCGAAGAGGGGTAACGACACAATTCCGGTGAAGAACTGGTTGACCGGGGTTTGGAAGAACATTGCTGCTGTGAACAGAGATTTTCGGAAGCTTAATGTGGACCTTAATGAGCACCTTATCAGTGAGGTGGGAGATGGGATGTCCACTTAGTTTTGGAACAATCCATGGGTCAACGAGGGTAGACTTAAAGCTTCGTTTTTGGACTTATACCAATTAACGCTACATAAAATTGCCACTGTTCACAACAGCATTGCCATGGAAGGGGGTACCCTAAAATGGGCCATCAAATGGAAAAGGAGGCTAAACTTGGACCACGAGGTGACAGAGGAACAAAGACTTTTAGTGGCACTAGATTTCTTCAGTTTCAATGACAGGAAAGACAAGTTGTTATGGGTATCTAACAATAATAAAAAAAGGGAGTTCTCTGTCAAAATGGTGAGGTTGCAGCTAGAGAATATTGCAGGTCAAACGGGTCAGCAAACCTTCTTCCAATGGAACAGTATTGCTGTTCTAAAGGCCAACCATTTCGTGTGGAGAGCTATCGAAGGCCGCATACCAACAACCAAGGCTTTGGCGAGCAGAAACATTGTGTTCGGAAACGGAGTGTGTCAGATGTTCGGCGTAGCAGAGGAAGAGGCTGGTCATCTTTTATCGCCTGTTCGTTCGCCCGCGCTCAGTTTGGTGGAGTGTTTTGGTTTGGGTCAAAATGCCGATCCCGGGGTCTTTTGATTCAGTCAAGCAAATGCTCAATCTTGTGTAGAATGTAGACTTGGAATCCAAGAGGAAAAGGGTGGTGCACTCCATAGCCCTCCTCACACTATGGAAGCTATGGATGTGCCGCAGCGACAAGATTTTTAATGGCAAGAATGTATCTATCCGGTGTACGGTAGAGGATATTAAAGACAACAACTATTGGTGGGTTAAGAAGAGGTACAAAGTGACTGGCGTAACTGAAGACAACTGGAATAGTTTCAAAAACTTGGTTTTTGGTTGATTTGTTTGTAGGGTCTGTTTTTTGTCTCTGCTTCCTTTAGCAGCTTGCTAAGGAGCTTCTTGTGCTTTGGTTGGTTTAATATAATTTCCTCTTTGTTGGCCAAAAAAGGTATGTGACATGTGTTTCTAATTTTATATTCATACCTAGTTACTAAATCGTGTCTCATATCTAACTTAAAACTCGTTAGACATTCATCGGATAATTACTTATCAGGTATTGAGTATGCCTACTAGTGCTTAAAATGTGTTTGCGATTTTCAAATTTACTTTTTTCTTTCTTTTATAATATTATGCTTTTAAAATCAAAAATATATATAAATACAGGGCAGGGTTATTGTAAAAAAAATGTGTGTTTTGAGAAGGGTAAGAAAGAATCTAAACCATTAGATCTTTAATCTAATGGTTGAGATCTTGATGGTAATCTTGTAAATAGTGTGATGAAATTTTATAATTGATTTATGTAACTTCGATAAATGATCACCTAAACGAGGGGATCATAAGGTATGTCTCAAAACTTAGATTGGTGAAAATCATAACTTGAGACAAGTAAAATACTTGCAATTAGATTGTTGGATTATGATCCAAATGAGAAATTGAGTGTTATGTATGCTTAATTTTGTTAGATATCATGAAATTATGAGATAATTGAGATAAGCTTTACTTGTAAGTGATTAACAAGTAAATAATGAAGTGGGTTTTAATAATATGATGAAGTTGATGATATATCTATGTTTAGAATCATCATGCATGATAATAGTAGGAAGATACTTGAACAATTTATGAGTTTGAGTACATATTCATACGTGCTATGGAATGGTTTTGTATGAAATAATGAAATAGATGTTAAGTTAACGTTAATAAGTGTATAAGATCATGTTGTTTACTAGTTTGCATGTAGGACTTGATTATATTAGGTATTCAGATGAATGTCTAATAATATGATGAAATGGGTTTTACATAGAGATGAAAACCCTTAATTATAGCATGATGAATGGATAAATTCGCATTGATAATCAAAAGCTAAGTTAACTTGATGTTAACAATCGCTCGAACTTGTTTAAGTGAAAGAAATGACGTGAACTTGATTGGGAATTTAGATAAGTGGGTAGCCTAAAACTATCACATGCCGAGTAATTGATAGATGCCTAAATGAGTTTGATAAACTTAACTGTGCGTTTACAAATGTTAATGGGCAGTTGACTTTTAGAAGTCAAACTGACCTATAATATGATCAAATGGTGAATTGATGTAAAATTCGTAAGGCGGGATAGTCTTGATGAATGATGACTTATCTAACCATCTTGCGAATGATATATGATAGTTCGACGCTTAACAAGCTAGAGGGAAACTTGAGAAGAAGCGGGTCAAACAGATCAAGCACATGGGAAAAAGAATAATCGGATGCAATGTAAGTAAAGCTTACCTTTTTTAAGTAGAATATCTACTTAAGTATTGATTAAAATAAGGTTATCTGGTATTTTAAATGAGTCTTTGGAATATGACGATCCGATGCAAGTCGATACGGATCGGAATAAGTGAAAATGGTAAGAAACCATATTTGATGGTAAAAAGGGTAAAAATGGAATTTGGTAAAGTATTGACCAAATTAACAAAGAGTTTTGAAAAGATATTTTTATGGTATAAGCCATAATGGGTCAAATGAATAAAGAAAAGCGATTTAAGTAATACGACCCTGTGATGCAAATCGTAACGGGTAGAACGAAATAAATGGTAAGTAAATATCTTTTTTACCGTAACCAATGTTTGGTTATATCGATATGTAAAAAGGGCGAGACAAGAAATAAGTCAAACGGACAAACGGGTCAAATGGGATGTTATCCCCATTTAAAAATGATAATTAATCTTTCGTTTTTTAAGTTTCATGCTTACATGTAAGCATGATTTGTGAGCATGTATGGCCATAAATTAGTACATAGAATCGCAAATCATCGCTAACAGGTCGATACTTAGACTCGCACCAGGTACACGTAGTGGTCATGCTCTCGATGAGGGTTTATGGTACGACTAAAGTTAGTCGAGATAAGGGTGGACACTATATCACTTCAAGTGAGGTATATCTAGCTTGGGGTAATATGACCATTGGAGTCGAAAACATATTTATGGCGAAAAGTGCATTTGAGTGAGATTATAACACTAAACAATGGAAAACTTCTATGTTTTTAATAACATAATAAATTTTAAATGGAATTCGGGTCAAAAGTGCCCACTTGGTCATATTATGCTTTTAAAAGTCTTTTGTCGTAAAAAAGGACTAAATTTTACCAAAATGCCCTTGGATGATAAATCGATCAAACGACCCTTGAGGGTAGTTTAATAATAAATTTTATAATAAGTACACCCTTTCGGTAGTGTAAAAAGCATGGACTATTTGGTTCAATGCCTCTTAACGGGTCTTTTTCGTAGATTATCAAACCGAAGGGTAGAATTCAAAATTACATGATGTACTATTCCAAATCTACCACAAATATAGTTCTTGTGGAATATAAATAGAAATCTTAGTGTGGAAATAGAAGGTAAGGAAAGAATGAGTGAGATTGAAGCTTAAATGTTTAATTCTCTTAATGGGTCAAAACGAATATTTGCAAAAACCGGTTAACGGTCACGTAATACATAAAAACCCTGAATTTGGGATAGGGATTTTTGGTTAAATAAGTAGGGAAACATTTTACGGACATTTAGAAACAAGTTTCATGGGAAATTGATGAAAATAGAATAAATTACGGAAGTTTTCGTAACAAAACGGCAAGACAGAAAATACTTGCGATAGACCACTATAAGCTACGGTGGCCAACCGTAGCTTATGGTAGACACCGCTGAATGAAAGCAGAAAATAGTATTACTCGGATACGTCTCCGTAAGCCCCGGGATGAGTTTAAATGTGCAGGACTTGAAATGGGTCGAACGGATAACCAAAATATCACAGCAGCAAAACTGTTGCAGAAGAAAGCGTCTCCGACGCCATGTGTGGTTGTCGCCGACGCAACGTAGAATGTCCGACGACTTAAGTTACTGCTTACGGCAGGTAAAGCTCCGACGCAAGTTTTAAAGAGGCGTCGCCGACGCCACCTCAGAAGTTCAAATTTATGATTTGATTATTTTGACTAGTCGGTTATGTTGTGTTTTCGGTTATTTGCTATAATACTAATATTTTGCAAATTTCCAGTTTAGGGTAATCGCAAGCACCTCGGATGACGATCAAGCTCAATGAAGAACCGAACATGATCAAAGATCAAGCTTTCGCATTTGGTTTCAATGTTTCAAAACAAATCAGTAACGACATGTCAAAATTTTTAGTGTTGATAAAGTTTTAATAAACTCAAAAATTTGTCGTGACGTTTATTCGCATTTACTCGTTTAAATGCAAAAGTTTTAATATAAATTTAATTATTTTAAGATAGGGTATTACAATTTAACTATTTAGGGTATTAAAGGGCTTTCACCATTATTCAAATCAATAACTGTGTCCCACCCTCCCCAATTGCGATTATTCCGTTTGAAAAATCAGGGTATTCTTCAACAAAGATTTGATCCAATTTCAAAACCAATCAACCCTGAAAAGCAGAGTATTCTACTCGTAGTTATCTCGTTCAAGCTTCATTTTGTTTTGTGTTCCGTATTTTGTTCAGAATTGTAGAAGATCATATTGGGAAGCACGATGAAGAAGATAAATGAAGCTTCTACTACGGCTCGGAAGAACACTACAACCGACCGGAAAAATACGCCAGCAAAGAAGAAATAAAAAACTCTAGTTAAAAAACACAAAGGTTCGTCTTGTTTTGGATGATTTAGGGATATAACGTAATGTTCTTAAAATTTAATCCTAACCGAACTGATTTAGTAGTGTTAATATAAAAAAAATCTAGGGTTCTGTAAACTGTGTTGATGATAATGGTGATTTCTGATTATCAAAGAGTGTTTTTTTATATTGTTGTTAGGTGGTTGTCTTGAGGTTTTTGATAATTTGTGAAGATGATGATGACGATGATGATGATGGTGGTGTTTTTAGAAAAAAATGGGGTATATATGGTGCTGTATATGATTGGGTCACGTATGGTGTTTTGTATGGGGATACCGAAAATAAAAAGGGTATGATGACATGTATGCTATGAGGTAATGTGTTTAAGGTGTTATATGGTGTTACACTTTAATAACACCATAACATCTAACACGTTTTTACAATCTTTTGAAATGCAGCTGTAGGAAGAATTTAACTTGTCTGATAAGGACCGAATAGCCAAATTTTCTGAAAACATGAACTCTATGCTGGTTGGGACGGTACTATCTGCTCTTTTTCAACTTGTCAACAACCCAAATATTGATTATTGACAACATAGAAGGAAATACAGGGCTAGAAGAAAGTTACGGCGGAACTGTGGAGAAGATGGTACAGTTGAATTAGATAGATATATAACTGTATGCATAGAGTGTAAAAAATTAAAATATTTAACATAAGAAAATGTATTATTGTAAATAAGTGCGTTTTGTGGGTTTCTGATACAGCCAATAGTTGATGCAAAACTACGGGTTACTAAACCCGTTAGACTGGAATTTCCATGGCAAACACTATAACGACATCGACTGTGGTATTTTCCTGATGCGGCATTTGGAAACTTACAATTCCATATATTGAAAAACACATGTAATACATATGAAAAACATATACCAATTATGAAAATCGTGTTTTTGGCTTGTATGGGAACCAGTGTGAAAGAGTGGAGGTGTGGCTTCTCGGCTAAGGAGAAGTATTGGGTAATCAAGCAAAGGAAATCACGGATCCTCGAAAGAAGTACATCTCTAAAATGCTTTTTAGTGACGTGAACACCGTACCGGACAAGGTAGAGAAAGAAGTGAGAATTCGCATGTTTAGATGAGGATTATAGAGTGAAACTTGAAGAGAATGCGGTCTCAAGGATTTGTCAAAGGTTGGATGGAAACGTATAGGTGTACGAAAACAACATCCTGATAAAACAAACAGTTTACGCATTTTAACTTTTATCATGACTCAGCATTTGTTGCTCTTGTTTTAGGGTTTAAAATATCGTCTAATGGTTGGTCATTTTTTGCTTTTTTAGTTTCCAAAAGACACCTAGTATGATGATATAGTTAACTAACTGGACACTGTTTACTAGTAGGATCCTGTTTATATATTATAATCCCTATCTGCCTACTTATCAAGGAATCAAACAACACTACATGTTTCTAACGTTATTAAGTCTATACTACCAAAAACTGCATCTTGAAACTGATTTGGAAACCGATTTGGAAACTGACTATATAACGTAACACAACACTGTATATAAAACACTAAGTAGAAAATGAAAACCGGGTACCCATGATAGAGCGTTCAGTGTTTCGGTAATTAAGAGTTTCTGATACATAACACCGTTTGAACCATAAAATTGAAAAACAATACTTTTAAATACATAACACCATAAAAACCGTACACCATTAGAAACAAAGTAAGATTAATGGCAAAAATACATTACATAAAACCACATAAACACCATACAAATGTCCACATAACACCATAAAATGTTATAACACCATGATATGTACAGAAATTTTGTCGTCACTCATAGGTTCTCAGAGGTTATAGCATTATGTATTGTACCTGTATATTTGAAAAACAATGATGGCAAAAGCAATGATACGTAAAACAAACACAAATATAAGAAATTATCATCATGGATATATAAGTTGACCGAAAAAACCAAGTTATAGTGTTCAAACCATCACGATAACCATGGAGAAAAAAAAACAGTGTACGGAAAAAAAACATATCATTAAAAAAAACATAAGTCTATACGTCTAGTATAACTTCCTAGTCCTCCTCTCCTTCCTCCTTGTTTTCTTCCACCTCATCTTCTTCCTCATTGGCTTCATCCACTTATTCCCAACCGGCTTCCTCCTCGGCACCTTCATTGGCTTCTTCACCACCTTCCTCAAAATTAGCGTCTTCTTTTTCTCTTGTAGGGTTTTGGCAAATACGTCTGTTATGACTGTACCTAAAATAGTTTTGACACTGACGTCTCTTTTTCCCCCACTAGCTCCTCACAATTTCACGTTTAAACTTCATCCGTTTAGGCTTACCCATACCTTTTTATTAGTTCCTACGACATAAGCGAGTCATCCACAACAGGTATATAAGTCCTTTTATCGGAGTTTGAAGACAGATATAGTTGCCCAACCGGCTAGTAATTTTGAAAACCTACAAAAAATATATAAATAATACAAACATTTATTTCAGTAGGGTACCTATTTCAATAACACTACGAACAAAATCCATTTGAAAAAATAGTCCATCAAAATGTTAAAATAACACCATTCAAAATACATCATAACCATAAAAAACACCATTAAAAATACAAGTTTACATTAAAGATACTATAACCGTAAATAAGACACTTAAGTAAGACACTACAAATATCATGTACAATATAACACCATGGACTTATATGACACGTAACATTATTAAAACATACCATTGTTTTCATGAATGGACATAAAACACCATATAAAACATAACACTATAAGCAATGAACAACATCCTAGTAAAAATCTATTTAAAAAAACATAAAAATCCATTTAAAAAGATCAAAATCCTAATTAAACTCATTAAAGTCTTAAAACTCATACAATGTAAAAAATAACACCATTTAAAAACACCATAGTCTGTAAGATCATATTCACCTTCAAAACTTAATCAGAACAACCGATTGTATGAAACATTCATAAGCCACCACAACCGAAGATAAAAAAAATAACACCTTTTCTTTTTCGAACAATAAACATGTACACATCAACTGTAAAAACTACAAGACACACACCAACTGTATAAACAACAAGGCACCATAACTGTATGTGAGGGGGATCGTCTCCTCCGATGAGCAACCGGTCTGACCTAACTCAGCTAGAGAGCGGAATTCATTGCTAGTTAGGATGACAAATGAACAAGTGAGATCTACTATTTAACTGCTCTGAATGTATTGATTGACGTGCAAAGTACAAGGCTTAGTAAACAAATCAACTTCGTCGTACCAACTGGACTAGCACTTAAGCTCTGACAAAACACTCCTCTATTTATAGGTCGACATGACTCGCACTGGAATGTGTGAAACAGAGACTATGACTAGTGCGAGTGACTGCCTCGGACGAGTGACAGAGTGTCACTCGTACGAGTCATCTGACTCACTCGTACGAGTCATCTACAAAATATATAAAGCATACAATAACATATATGTCACACCCTCAATTTCCACTTCCGGAGTTTTACCGCGAGGCGTGTGAACAAACCAGAATCTGAGACACTAGTAACATAGAACGACTCTATATGATTCGTTTATACGTTTTCCAAAATCATTTGTTTAACCATTCATAGTTATTTTTAAATTATCTTAGTTTGGTTTCAATGTTTAGCGGAAGCATTAGTTTTAAAGTTGAGCGGAAGCATTAAAGTAAAGTAAAGGAACGGGCGCCAACACAAACGCCAAAACTAAAGAAAAACCCAAACAATGTTCGTAAATGAGACTCGATAAAAAGATGTCTTGATCAATGCAAGTGAGTGCACCTAGAGCTCCTAGCGTCCTGAGAAACATGTAAAGAAACAAGTGTCAACATTAAAGAAGAGTGAGTTCACAGGTTTTTATATGTTCATTAGTTCGGTTATAAGTTTGTTTCCCCCGTTATCCCTAACCCGGGATAACGACTTAATTCCATTATTCCCAACCCAGAATAATACTGATGGTTCCATTATTCCATACCCGGAATAATATTGATGTTCCATTATTCCTAACCCGGAATAACAATGTTGTTGGTTCCATTATCCCTAACCCGGGATAATATTGCTGATTCGTAATTAAGTTCAATGTTAACATGTAGGTAGCTAGCCTAAAGTTATGTCACGTAAGTGTTCGCGATCGAAGCTGACTGTTGTGCCTCCGTGTTGCCAGGCCTATCACTGACCATGGCGAAATTAGGCCAAATTATTCACCCGTTGACCATACCCGGTCGGCTAGCGCGACTAGCTCGGGTGGGGCTTGTCGGGCCCAGTAGTACTACTTATAGTTTCCCCGCTATCTAACCCAATACTAACGATCCGAGAGATTGTCGAGGACTTGTGTGATATAGCTGCTTAGTGACCATAACGTACGTTAACATTAACTTAGTTACCGAATAGTTTAATGACGTTAATTTCATATATCGTAAAGAGATAGAGTTGTAGAGTGTATACATGTTTCTCCCCATGTTGTTTAAAACCGGATAAAATTAGGGGCCGTGAACTCACCTTTAGTTGCTCGGTTAGTGTAACACAGAAGTAGCAAATGATGGGACCGTTAATTGCGTCCTAACAAGTCAATTGACTTAAAGTTAGTGTGTGAATCACACCAATACAAACCCTACACATAGCTAACACACAATGCGGTACACAATAACAAAATCCTAAAACCCAATCATGCATGCAAGTATCATCATACCAATCATAGTGATCAAAACAACCTATCATGAACACAATTCAATCCATGCAACACTTTAGTACACACATTCGCAAGTTATCAAGTTTCAGCTTGTATACTCATAATTAGGCTGTTTTTGAGGATTTTTATAAAATAGTTCCAACGTTCCAAAATTTCCAATTTTTTACAGAAGGTGACAACTAAACTATAGAATCTTATGTAAATTTTTCAAGTCCTAACACTTTACTAATTATTCATAATTATTAATATACTAGGCTGCAGTCAGATTCGTCGCTTTCTGACTGCAGTCCACGGGAGAATTTATTTAAAAATCACCGTTCATCCAATTAACAAAATTCCAGTGGGAGTTTCCCAGAAATTTCCATCTCCAGTTTCTGTGCAAATTTCGTGATTCGACTCTCTACAGATTATGAGATCCGACTCGATAAACAACTAACAAATTTTCAGAATTTTCACAGCTTCAGTTACTGCACTTAACTGGCCACTTAAAAATATCAAACGACCTCAGAAAAATATGAATCCATTGCCATTAGAAGCGTTTTTCAAAAATATACGTTTTAGGCTTCAGAAAATCCGTTTTTTGATTAATAATAACCAAGTTACAGCCAGTTGAAGTTGGCTGTAAACACCATTCAGCATCCTGATTTCAGCATTTTATCGCAATATAACACGCTTAAACAATCGAGACGTTAAATATAAACGATCAAGAACAGATTTATCAATCATATATCTTCATGTACATCATACTCATGCAAACCCTAATCATAATATATGGTTTTTATCACAAAACGCAGCCTAATGATTCTTGATTCCAACTAATCATCATAATCGCAAACTAGCATAATTTATCGAACTAAACATCATACACTTTCTAATAATGATTCTACCATTACATACAAGCATGATCAAGAGTTTATAAACCCTAATATGACTTTGCAAAACAATGATAAACCCTAACCTTTAACAATGAAGATCAATGAACCGGGAATGAGATGGGAGTTGATTTGGGTTTGAAAGGGATCGCGACCGAGAAGGAGAATGGAGAGGAGGCTGCCGCGATCGAGAGGAAGTGTAGGAAGGGCTGCCGTCGGTTGCTTCTTGTGCTAGGGTTTCTCCTTTTTTTTTTGGTTAAAACACCCTCATGCATACATATCTATATATAGTGTAATGTAGGAAAGAAAAGGAGAGGGGTTTGCGGTTTGGTGCTCGCGGCCGCAAGGGTTTGGGTGGGTCGGTTTGGGTCTAAAACTTGATCCTCAATTTTCGGTTAACTTCTTGAGTCGCAAGGAAGTGAGGTCCGCCCGTTTCGCGACCCGGTTCGGTTCATTTATCTATTTATCATAAATATATTTTATAACTAAAAATCACGAATTCGAAACATGGCATAATAACTCACCGAACTTATAAACGTTTAATACACATAGCACGTAATTCACTTGATAAGTTCACGAAGTTATCGTAATTATTTCGAGCTTGCAATTTAAGTCTCCGAATCAATTTAGCGTAGGAACGAATAACCGTGAAGTAGTGCGTTTAAGATGTCTGAAAAACCGGGATGTCATATTATCCCCATGTTGAAAGAATTTTCGTCCCGAAAATTGAGTAAACGCGGTTTAGAATGCAACGTACAGGTTTAGAGTGCCACGCACAAAGATTTAGTTCGTTAACAATGGTACAAGAAATTACAAGAAATTCCCAGGTTGTCACATCATCCCCATGTTGAAAGAATTTTCGTCCCGAAAATTTAGTTGGTTGTATCGTTAACTTGTTGCTCAGCTGCAAAAAGGTGTGGGTATTTGCTTTTCATTTGGTCCTCTCTTTCCCACGTGAACTCCGGTCCACGCTTAGAGTCCCAACGAACCTTGACGATCGGTATCTTGCTGTGCCTTCGAGTCTTGATCTCACGATCCATGATCTCGATAGGTTGTTCCACAAAGTGCAGTTGTTCATCCACTTGAATATCATCCAATGGAATGATTAGGGTTTCGTCTGATAGACACTTCTTCAGATTTGACACGCGAAAAACGTTGTGAACTCCACTGAGTTCGGCAGGAAGGTCTAATTGATAAGCTACGGGTCCGATACGTTTCAAGATCACAAACGGGCCTACGTACCGTGGGTTTAGTTTTCTCCGTTTCCCAAAACGTATTACACCCTTCCAGGGTGACACCTTCAGTAGGACGCGGTCGCCTACTTGAAATTCGAGTGGTTTGCGTCGTTGATTAGCGTAGCTTTTCTGTCGATCTCGTGCCGCCGCCATGCGGTTTCTGATTTGTACAATCTTTTCAGTAGCCTCAAGTATCAACTCAGGGCCTGTGATTTGACTGTCACCGACTTCTGCCCAACAGACCGGTGATCTACATTTACGACCGTATAATGCCTCAAACGGTGCTGCCGATATACTCGTATGGTAACTGTTGTTATACGAGAATTTCACTAAAGGCAGATGGATTTCCCAACTATTCCCGAAGTCTACCACGCATGCCCTAAGCATGTCTTCCAAGGTCTGTATGGTCCTTTCGCTTCGACCATCAGTCTGAGGGTGATAAGCTGTGCTCATATCTAAGCGTGTACCCAACGCTTTCTGAAGTGACTGCCAAAAGTTGGACGTGAAACGAGCATCTCTGTCTGAGATGATGGACGTTGGCACTCCGTGCCGAGAAACTACTTCCTTAATGTAGATGCGAGTCAACTTATCCATCTTATCTGTTTCTTTAATCGCTAGGAAGTGTGCGGACTTAGTTAAACGATCCACAATCACCCAGATGGTATCGCAACCACCCAAAGTTCGCAGGAGTTTAGTGATGAAGTCCATCGAGATCTGATCCCATTTTCACACCGGGATCTCAGGTTGCTGGAGTAGCCCCGATGGCTTCTGATACTCTACCTTGACTTTTGCACAAGTCAAACACTTGCTCACGTAGGTGGCTATATCAGCTTTCATGTTGGGCCACCAGTACGCAGCTTTAAGGTCTTGATACATCTTATCCGAACCAGGATGGACAGAGTATCGGGATTTGTGAGCTTCGTCCATGACTAGCTTTCTGAGGTCTCCGTAGAGAGGTACCCATATACGATTCATGAAATACCGGGCTCCATTGGGTTTTACTTCCCAATCGCGTTCCATTTTTCCCACCGATTCGACCTTGATGTTTTCTTCCTTAACTGCTTCTAACTGCGCGTCGCGTATCTGTTCGGGTAACCCCGAATGAATGGTGAACTGCAGTGCTCGTACCTGACGAGGTTTCAAGTGCTCCTTCCTACTGAGGGCATCAGCTACCACGTTAGCTTTACCCGGGTGATACCGAATGGCACATTCATATCGTTCAAGAGTTCGACCCAGCGATGCTGTCGCATGTTCAACTCCTTCTGGTCAAAGATGTGCTGGAGGCTCTTGTGATCTGTATAGATTGTGCACTTTGTTCCATATAGGTAGTGTCTCCAAATCTTAAGCGCAAACACCACTGCTCCCAATTTCAGGTCATGTGTTGTGTAGTTTTTCTCGTGAACCTTCAATTGTCGGGACGCATACGCGATGACCTTATCACGTTGCATGAGTACGCATCCCAATCCCTGAATGGAAGCATCACAATATACTACAAAATCATCTGTCCCTTCCGGCAAGGACAGAATGGGTGCACTGCAAAGCTTCTGCTTCAGCAATTGAAATGTCGCTTCCTGCTTGTCACCCCAAGTATACTTGGTGCCTTTCTGGGTGAGGGTGGTAAGCGGTTGCGCGATCTTTGAAAATCCCTCGATGAAACGTCTGTAGTAACCAGCCAAACCCAAAAATTGGCGGATCTCCGTTGGTGTCCTGGGTGCTTCCCAGTTTTTGATAGCTTCAATCTTGGTGGGGTTGACGTGGATACCCTTTTCATTCACGATATGCCCGAGGAACTGAACTTCCCGAATCCAGAAATCACACTTTGAAAGCTTGGCATATAGTTTCTCCTGTTGAAGTAATTCCAGCAGTAATCGTAGATGTTCAGCATGTTCTACTTCACCTTTAGAGTAGATGAGTATGACATCGATGAACACAATGACAAACTTGTCGAGATATGGTTTACACACACGGTTCATGAGGTCCATGAACACCGCGGGTGCGTTGGTGAGACCGAAGGGCATGACCAAGAACTCATAATGGCCATACTGAGCATAAAATGCCGTCTTAGCGATATCCTCCTCCCTGACGCGTAACTAATGATAACCGGACCGTAGATCAATCTTGGAGTAGTAGCTTGACCCTTGA
Organism: Scalesia atractyloides; assembly: GCA_947069175.1. NCBI lineage: Eukaryota > Viridiplantae > Streptophyta > Magnoliopsida > Asterales > Asteraceae > Scalesia > Scalesia atractyloides. The sequence goes on along the minus strand of CAMTDV010000020.1, from coordinate 65,880,972 downwards.
AGTTGGTCGAAGAGATCGTCGATGCGAGGTAATGGGTATCGGTTCTTGACAGTAACCTTATTGAGTTCCCTGTAGTCAATGCACATGCGGAAGGTCCCGTCCTTCTTCTTGACAAAAAGGACTGGAGCTCCTCATGGCGAAGTACTAAGTCGGATAAATCCTTTTTCTAACAATTCCTGAAGTTGGGTAGACAGCTCCTGCAGCTCGGCTGGAGCTAGGCGGTATGGGGCCTTGGCGATAGGAGTTGCATGGTTCGCCAATTCAATTCAAACTCCACTTGTCGATGTGGTGGAAGACCAGGTAACTCCTCTGGAAATACATCAGAAAAGTCACGGACGACGGGGATGTCTTCTATACGTTTCTCGTCCTTAGGCTGTTCGGTAACCAGTGCGAGCAAAGCGAATGAGTTCTTCCTCCGAAGATACTTCTGTGCTTGCATGTAAGAGATGATGTTTGTGACGGCGCCTGCCTTCTCGCCTTGCGCCGTCAAGATTTTGTCGTTAGCGAGCGGAATACAGATAGATTTTTCGAAGCAAAGAACTTCAGCTCGGACGTCGGATAGCCAGTCCATTCCGACTACCACGTCAAAACTACCCAGAGTAGTTGTCATCAGATCAATGGTAAAGGTGTGACCCACGAGTTTGAGTTGACAGCCGGATACTATATGGGTCACATCTACAGATTTACCATCGGCTAGTTCTATGACGTAAGGGGTCTCTAGGGGTTTAGGCGTGAGATTTAGGTTCTTCCTTAAAGACTCAGATATAAAACTCCTATCCGCACCCGTATCAAAAAGCACAGTAGCAAAATGTTCATTAAGGGGAAACTTACCGGTGACCACGTTCGAGTCGTTTCTGGCCTTTCCGCGGCCCAGCGTAAATGCACGCCCTTTGGCACCTCCTGTGCCACCATTTCCATTGTTGTTGTTGTTATTGTTGTTGTTGTTGTTATTGTGGTTGTGGTTGTTGTTGTTCCCACCATTGTTGTTGTTGTTGTTATTGTGGTTGTGGTTGTTGTTGTTCCCACCATTGTTGTTGTTGTTACGAAGCTGTGGGCAGTCTCGTTTGAAGTGGGCAGTGCTACCACACTGATAGCACCCCCGGTTAACACCCTGCTGCTGACCCTTGTGTTGATTTTGATTTTGTCGGGACATGATTTCCCCGCGACAATCCTTTGCCGCGTGTCCCACTTTGCCACATCGTTGGCAGCGATTCCCGGCAGAAGGGCCGTGATGATGAAGGTTACAGCGATTGCACTGCGGCTTTCAACCTACATAGCCGCTTGCGTTCTGGGTGTTGTTGGCAGGCTGATTATTGTGACCCCGGTGGCTGTTGAAATTATTGAACCGTTTCTGGTTCCCTTGCTGTGACTGGGCTGACGAAGACTGTCGAGCAGACGAGTCTTCAAATTTTCTTTTATTATCAGGGGCAACTTCAGTCGTACCCCGAGATGGCAACTTCTTTTGTTCCACCGCCTTATCCGTGAGTTTGTGAGCCAACCTGATTGCTTGATGTTCAGTCGCAGGGTTGCTAGCCATTACCATACCCTGGATCTCGGGGACCAGACCCCCAAGGTAAAACTCGAGTCGTTTCTCCACGGTGTTGGCCAGATCGGGACATAGAAATACCAGGTCATGATGTTTCGCTGTGTATGCTTCAATTTCAGATCCCACCATCTTGTGGTTCCATAATGTTTGCTCCAACTGTTGAACCCTGTCTCGCGGACAGTACTCCTCTTTGATTAGGGCCTTAAACTCGGCCCAGGCCATTGCATTTGCAGCAATAAGTCCACGCGTTTGGACTTGCGCATTCCACCAGGTTAATGCCCCATCTTCCAGCGTTGAGGCAGCATACTTGACCTTATTGGCCTCAAGGAAATTGCACATCTCGAACACCGATTCGGACTTTTCAATCCAACGGACCAGTCCTATGGGTCCTTCTGCACCCGTGAATTTGCTCGGTTTCGCATCGAGGAACATCTTGTAGGGGTTAAGACCCCCTCCTGCTGGTGGGTTTTGAACACCTGTCAGAGCAGCATTCACGTGTTCTTGGATCATTGCGGCTAATTCTTAAGGCGTCATGTTGAGATTTCCGCGACGTCCAGTTGCCATTTTAGATCTAAGTAGAAAATAAATAGACTAAAGGAACAAAAGGGGGATTGACGATACGAGTCAGTCTTCTACGTCTCCATCTCCCAAGTCGCTATCATTGCCGTCATCCTCTGCGGCGTTTTCAGCTTCAACCGCCGGTTCCTGTTCCTGCTCCTCTTCCTCCGGGCCTTCCTCCGGGTCCTGCTCTTCTTCCCCTACTGGCGTTGGAGGGACCGGTGCTGAGGCGGGTACTGGTACAGGTGCCTGATTCTGCTCTGGTTCTTGAATCCTCCAGCTGGACTCAAGAACTCTGTCTTCGAGCCAGTCAGCCCTCAGCTGCTCAGCACGAAGATCTTTAACTAAAATGTTACGAGCTATCTTTTTCTCATATTGCTCTTCCTCGAGCTCTCCAGTCTTACCCGTTAAATGACGTATCATCCATCCCTGTGCTTTGATAGTTTCCTGCATTCTCTCTAGTTGTTCCTATTGTTTTCTTATCATATCCCAAAGCAGGTCGTCCCTATTCTAACGAGTTAACCGGTTCGACCGGCATAGCGGTGGTCGCGTGAGGACGACTCCTCTCCTAGAGCGAGTCTTTTCCTAGCAGCTGAGCATGTCTCCACGCCATGAGGTGGTGAGGGTTCGACAATAGGTGCCTTCCCCGGCGCCCTTGGTTGTAAAGGTTTGTCGGATGATGATGATGACATTGCCTGTTGGGTTGTGTTACGAGTTGCGTTCATCACAATATGCATTTATATTTTACAAGTGCCAAACTAAGTCTAGTGTCGTGTAATCAGCTATAGTTTAGGTCTACTTTTAATGCAAACCTGGTTCTCTATAGCTAGAGGCTCTGATACCAATCTGTCACACCCTCAATTTCCACTTGCGGAGTTTTACGCGAGGCGTGTGAACAAACCAGAATCTGAGACACTAGTAACATCGAACGACTCTATATGATTCGCTTATACGTTTTCCAAAATCATTTGTTTAACCATTCATAGTTATTTTTAAATTATCTTAGTTTGGTTTCAATGTTTAGCAGAAGCATTAGTTTTAAAGTTGAGCGGAAGCATTAAAGTAAAGTAAAGGAACGGGCGCCAACACAAACGCCAAAACTAAAGAAAAACCCAAACAATGTTCGTAAATGAGACTCGATAAAAAGATGTCTTGATCAATGCAAGTGAGTGCACCTAGAGCTCCTAGCGTCCTGAGAAACATGTAAAGAAAAAAGTGTCAACGTTAAAGAAGAGTGAGTTCACAGGTTTTTATATGTTCATTAGTTCGGTTATAAGTTTGTTTCCCCCGTTATCCCTAACCCAGGATAACGACTTAATTCCATTATTCCCAACCCGGAATAATACTGATGGTTCCATTATTCCATACCCGGAATAAAATTGATGTTCCATTATTCCTAACCCGGAATAACAATGTTCTTGGTTCCATTATCCCTAACCCGGGATAATATTGCTGATTCGTAATTAAGTTCAATGTTAACATGTAGGTAGCTAGCCTAAAGTTATGTCACGTAAGTGTTTGCAATCGAAGCTGACTGTTGTGCCTCCGTGTTGCCAGGCCTATCACTGACCATGGCAAAGTTAGGCCAAATTATTCACCCGTTGACCATACCCGGTCGGCTAGCGCGACTAGCTCGGGTGGGGCTTGTCGGGCCCAGTAGTACTACTTATAGTTTCCCCGCTATCTAACCCAATACTAACGATCCGAGAGATTGTCGAGGACTTGTGTGATATAGCTGCTTAGTGACCATAACGTACGTTAACATTAACTTAGTTACCGAATAGTTTAATGACGTTAATTTCATATATCGTAAAGAGATAGAGTTGTAGAATGTATACATGTTTCTCCCCCTGTTTTTTAAAACCGGATAAAATTAGGGGCCGTGAACTCACCTTTAGTTGCTCGGTTAGTGTAACACAGAAGTAGCAAATGATGGGACCGTTAATTGCGTCCTAACAAGTCAATTGACTTAAAGTTAGTGTGTGAATCACACCAATACAAACCCTACACATAGCTAACACACAATGCGGTACACAATAACAAAATCCTAAAACCCAATCATGCATGCAAGTATCATCATACCAATCATAGTGATCAAAACAACCTATCATGAACACAATTCAATCCATGCAACACTTTAGTACACACATTCGCAAGTTATCAAGTTTCAGCTTGTATACTCATAATTAGGCTGTTTTTGAGGATTTTTATAAAATAGTTCCAACGTTCCAAAAATTCCAATTTTTTACAGAAGGTGAAAACTAAACTATAGAATCTTATGTAAATTTTTCAAGTCCTAACACTTTACTAATTATTCATAATTATTAATATACTAGGCTGCAGTCAGATTCGTCGCTTTCTGACTGCAGTCCACGGGAGAATTATTTAAAAATCACCGTTCATCCAATTAACAAAATTCCAGTGGGAGTTTCCCAGAAATTTCCATCTCCAGTTTCTGTGCAAATTTCGTGATTCGACTCTCTACAGATTATGAGATCCGACTCGATAAACAACTAAAAAATTTTCAGAATTTTCACAGCTTCAGTTACTGCACTTAACTGGCCACTTAAAAATATCAAACGACCTCAGAAAAATATGAATCCATTTCCATTAGAAGCGTTTTTCAAAAATATACGTTTTGGCTTCAGAAAATCCGTTTTTTGATTAATAATAACCAAGTTACAGCCAGTTGAAGTTGGCTGTAAACACCATTCAGCATCCTGATTTCAGCATTTTATCGCAATATAACACGCTTAAACAATCGAGACGTTAAATATAAACGATCAAGAACAGATTTATCAATCATATATCTTCATGTACATCATACTCATGCAAACCCTAATCATAATATATGGTTTTTATCACAAAACGCAGCCTAATGATTCTTGATTCCAACTAATCATCATAATCGCAAACTAGCATAATTTATCGAACTAAACATCATACACTTTCATAATAATGATTCTACCATTACATACAAGCATGATCAAGAGTTTATAAACCCTAATATGACTTTGCAAAACAATGATAAACCCTAACCTTTAACAATGAAGATCAATGAACCGGGAATGAGATGGGAGTTGATTTGGGTTTGAAAGGGGATCGCGACCGAGAAGGAGAATGGAGAGGAGGCTGCCGCGATCGAGAGGAAGTGTAGGAAGGGCTGCCGTCGGTTGCTTCTTGTGCTAGGGTTTCTCCTTTTTTTTTTGGTTAAAACACCCTCATGCATACATATCTATATATAGTGTAATGTAGGAAAGAAAAGGAGAGGGGTTTGCGGTTTGGTGCTCGCGGCCGCAAGGGTTTGGGTGGGTCGGTTTGGGTCTAAAACTTGATCCTCAATTTTCGGTTAACTTCTTGAGTCGCAAGGAAGTGAGGTCCGCCCGTTTCGCGACCCGGTTCGGTTCATTTATCTATTTATCATAAATATATTTTATAACTAAAAATCACGAATTCGAAACATGGCATAATAACTCACCGAACTTATAAACGTTTAATACACATAGCACGTAATTCACTTGATAAGTTCACGAAGTTATCGTAATTATTTCAAGCTTGCAATTTAAGTCTCCGAATCAATTTAGCGTAGGAACGAATAACCGTGAAGTAGTGCGTTTAAGATGTCTGAAAAACCGGGATGTCACAATATACAATTTGATGTTTAAGCCCTATATACAATAACGACAAATCCTAGACGTAGGCAATAGACATAATGCACCACAAACTCCCCCTTGGATGTTGCTGCAGTCTGAATAGTCTTCAAAAAATCTTCATAAAATTTGACGTTTAATGACCAAAGAACCGCTTTGGTGGCTTGCGACACTCCTCAAAAGCAATAGGCGTTTGATCTGTTGGAGGAGGTCGGTTAACTGTATTGCCAAACCGAAAACTTCTCAGCGACGCTATGCGAGCTCGTTCAGCAATCCTAGCTTCCTTATTTTCCTTCTTCTTTTGCTCGATCTCCTCCAGTGTTCTGCAAGAAGTGTTCCATGCCGATCCAGAATGTATATCGTTTGCGAAACAAACATTAACAATCTTCTGAAACTGGAGTGCTTTTTCTTTATCTTTCTCTTCATAACTGATCTTACAGTAGAACAAACAATCTATATCTTTCTTCGTACAATTTACTAGCCACATCGGGTCTAGTACTCGAATGCCACGCCACAGCCCATATATGTGTTTGTGTGCTATGACGGCTTCAGTAAGCTCCTTAGTTATCTTCCACGTATCATCATCAGGTGCACGCATATCACAGCTTCTCCTGTGTTAGAATCATAGTGCCACCACTTGAAGATTTTGTGGAAATCCTGCTCCATCAGAATCATGGCATATTCTTCATTACTTTTGGCCTCTTCACAACGAGCGTAACATCCTTTTCCTTAGTAACTGGATCAATCTTCGTAATACGCTTCGGAAAGTGAGGTTTCAAGTGTGTAAATCCATGCAAAGCTTCAAGCTTAATCAACTTCCATAGCCTTCAGTCGTGGAATTTCATCTTCAGGTTTATCATCTTCATTTGCACCAGCTCTTTGATATTCCAATATGGCAAGGATTTGATATCACTAAAATATTTGAAGTACTGGATTCCAAACACCCTTTTGATTCGTAAACATTAAGTTCTTCGATCCAACCCCAGCTGATAATGTCCCCCAGAGAAATATCTACGTCACGTGTAAAGAACGCTAGAGGACGTTTGAACTTTCGCTCGGCTGGTGAACTCTTGAACCACTTCTTCCTCATTTCGGTAATTTCAGCTCTATTCAACTGTTGAGGAATAGTTCCCTGTTTAGCAACTTCTTCGACTTTACGCTTCAGAACATCTGCATTCTCTGCTGCAAACAGCTCAGTGAAAGTTGGGGAGTCATCTGTACCCTGATCGGTAAGATTAGTAACATCGTCATCAGAATCATCCTCCACGACAACTCGATCATAGTCGTTAGCTTCTTCAACGTGTTCGAAGACATGATCATTTGGCTCGAAAGCGCTAATCTCATTCAGCTAGTCTTCAAATCAAACTCAAAGTTTTCTTCATCCACGCTTAACATTTCAGCAATCTCTTCCATAGAATAGTTGTGGACAACTTCTCCCTCCTCAACATCATGCTCAAGATAAAAAATCTTCCGCTTTGGCACTACAGGAACGGTAGATGTATCGATTACCATGAGGATTCCTGCCTGCTGAGCATCAGAAGGACCTTCAGCTCTGTCCTTATCACCTTCCTCAGTCGCTTGATTCGCAGAGTCGTCTAGATACACAGAATAATCAATCTCTTCATTTAAACCAGATTCGGTTACACAAATACCCGCACCACCTACATCATCATCATCATCATCATCACCACTATCAAAATCAGAATTACCAGATAATACATCATCTAAATCTTCATCTTCTTTCTCAGCATCTTCATCAAATTCTTCAACTGTTGCCTCAATCTTTTTCTCTATCTTCTTTTTCAGAAGCCATTCTTGATGTCTCACTAATAGATCTGACACATCAATATCCACATCCTTTGGCTTTCCTATCAGCATAAACTTATTCGACACTGTATACAACACGATATCTGTCATAACTGGCGCAGTTGTGGCATTCCCCGGGATCCTCAACCACCTTCGCTTTGCCTTTGCCTTGCGCATCTGATAGTTCTTTAGCAAGACGTTCTCTTTCAGTTACACGCTCTCTGGCTTCAGCTCGTTCAATTTCATCTATCTCCGCAGCAATATTTACTCCCAGCTTTTTCGTCAATATCTTCTCAAAAAGATTCATTCTTCTATCACTCTTGAGACGTTCCTCCTCGTATTCAGCCATTCGAATTCGTTAGTGCTCATTCTCTAACACAATACTGGCGAGCATAGCTTCTAGTTGTTGTCTGTCTTCGTTTAAAGTATTAAGCTGCTCCTGTAACTCCGCTATCTTGACAGTGTTTATCATGACCTGTTTCTATAGCTCTTCAACGCGGGGTCATGAAACATGTTTGCGGTAAAGTCTTCGCCCCCTGGAATATCCCCAAAATCAAAGTCAAAATAAAAGTGGGACTGCGAAGCTTGCGGTGGCGGCTGCGGTGTCGGTTGTGGTGGCGGCTATGGTGTAGCCTGTCGTGGTGGCGATTGTGGAATCTGTGTAGTTGGTTCAACAACCTCTTCTTCGACCGTCTGCTCTAGCACTGTCTCTTTGGATTTGACATTAGGAGACTCAGTGCTTCTAGCTGCTTGGCGTTTGAGACGTCGTGTCTTTTTCTTTGCCGACTTGCGAACAGGAGTGTCAGTATCTGAACCCAAAGGTATATACGTTATGTCGTCCTCTCCTGCCGTTCTGCGCTTTTTCTCTTCAGCATTTCTCTTTTTCTCGGCCAGATGCTTTGCTTCTATCTTTTTGGCCCTCTTTCTTTCACCTGCTCTTCTATTAGTGCTAGAAGACGATGCGTCTTCAGCCACTTTATCCCCACCAAACGCTTGCCTCTCAATGTCTGCAGCTATGTCTTCAAATTTTCTTCAATCTCTGGTTCATCTCTCAATCCGGAACTTTCAGCTGCTTGCTTTTTCTTTTGAGGTGTAGAAGTAAAAGATGTAGTTGTCGCCTTTCTTTTAACCCCATCTTTAACAAACCAAGAACTACGCTTAGCAACAAAACCGTCTAGCGCAGTCAGCTCCTCATTCTCGTCACCACTCTCTTCCTTCCTCCACTTTCCCGGTGCTGGAGAAATATAATCTTTGTCAACAATAACTCCAAAAACTGGCTTAGCATTCGGGAAGGTGATCTAGCAGCATCTGCATAAACCGTGGGTACTGCAGAAACTTTTCCCTATGTATATTTTGCACCATCTGCGTAAAGATAAACTTTGAAAAGTTATATGGAAGATTTAGAACCAGTGCATTAATCATACACATTTGGTAGTCAACCAAGTCGTCAAACCCTCCCTTACGGTGACTCAAAGCATGAATAACAAGGTGAACGATATATCGATACGGCGCACTTAGGTTACCCTTCTTAAAAGGAGCGGCATTCACGAATCCAACGTAACCCATGCGGTAAAAGCAACCCTTCACCATATACTCTGAAAACCCTGTCGGATCGTCTTCATTATCTTTAAAATCCAAAACCTTCCTGATCAAATCTTTAGTAATCTTCACCTGTATATCCTCATCACCAATCTTCACCGCTGAAACTATGGCATTCTCTTCAGTATCAAACTCTGTCGCGTTCCAAAAATACTCCACGTGAGATCTATATGCAGTATGTCGATCAGTGAGAGCTTTGGTAATTGGGATTCTGCTCAAAAAATCTAACACGTCTCGGTAAGCAGCAATCTCTGGAAAAGATTCATCAAGCAGACAACATATGTTGTGGAACGAAGAGAAAGACGTTTTCTTGACCTGCACACATTGAGAGTTTAAACCGTTAGAAAATTTTTCAAAAATTTCAACTTACAAATAAACTCGTACGAACCATACATTCATACAAGTCAATACTTAGACAAATATTCAAGTTTGATCAAATCATCATCACTCATACGAGTCACTAATTCGTACAAGTGACTAAACACTTAGACATATTTTCAAGATTTTACCAAACTTGCTTCGTACGAACAATGCTTCGTACGAGTCAACAGTACTTAACAAATTTTAATCATTTAACTTTTAAGGAATCTACTCGTACAAATACTCACTCATACGAGTGAAAAGGATATAACATTCTGAAATCTTGGCTCGTACAAGTGAATCATTAGTACGAGTTGTGAACCGTTCCAAATAACACCAAGTTTAAACCGAACTCAAAACATGTTGTTTTTTAACAAATTGATAGTCGATTTATAGACTATTGGGGCCGATATTAACAATTTTAAGTTCAATTTTAAGTTTTACCGGTCCAATTTCCCTAAATCTATGTTTTATGTTCGTTTGATCCAAATTCGGCATTATAACAGCTAAGAACAAGCAATAATACCTTTCCCATCAAAAGAGTTGTGCGAATCAACCTCCCCAATGTATTAGTACACGGTATATGTCAAGAAAAATCAATGCATAGAACTGGTTCGCACAAAACTCTCTCTCAGTCACACAATGATATAAAGTTGACTCGTGCGAATGAAGAGTGCTTTTATACTAGTTCAGTATCAATCGTACGAACCAAAGGCTCATGCGAATGAATATCAAAAGTTACTTGTACGAGTTAGTGATACTCGTACGACTCAGTTCTGATACTTGTTAAACTTTTTGAATGTTTAAAACCCACTCAGTTAACCAAGTCCAAGTTAATGACCCTGATTATCTGATTTGCCTACCAAGTCCAAGTTAATGACCTTGGTTGACCATGTTTGACCAAAACAGATTTATTCTAAATTGTAAAGTTTTAAACTAATGAACTTTATTGACGTTCAAGAAAAAAATTTTCCTTTTAAATTAGCTCCCAACCCGTGGTTTTCAGATTTCCCTCAGCAAGACGTCGCCATGACTTCAACTATCAGTGTTTTCATCATCGGTAGACTTAAACATAAACTAAAAAGCTAAGGAAACTGAAAATATTTTTGGGTTTTAGGATTTTATTGAGAAAAAAATAACAATAAAAGAAATATATACATATATATTTTTGTGAGCTTTGTGTTAAGAGAATCATATCAAGTATTTAACAAATCACCAGTACCATCGATCTTGGTAGTATCATTAAGTCTTTAAACTGGTTTACTTAGATTGCCAATATACTTGTCCATTTAAACATCTTCTCAATTCTCAATTGTTTCAAGATATGTTAGGTAATATTGGGAACATGAAATAACTGTGTTTCCCATCTCAGAATATACTCCTGCATCGAGATTCCCATAATTTCATTTCACAGGTGAATATATCCAATTGATATCTGTAAAGGGGTGAATTGCTAGACCTTGAGAGCTCAGGTTAGTATTTCCATACAGATATAGAGATGAAGGCTCGTCTTTAGGTGGTGTTCCTAAAAGGAATCTTTTGAACTGCAGATGTCGTAAATATTTATGACATATTCATTTTTTATGCAGCTTGAATGGGCGAATAATGCGTAAAGTATTATACAAGTTCTAGACCATTGCTGACGCAAAATCAGAAGAACTCGGATAATACCCCAGATATCGATTAAATATAGAGACGTAGTATCGCAGAATCTGGCATTCTCTCAAACGAAATTTTGGAGTACTAAGTCCATATATCCGAGAGATGTTAACCCACAAGTTATTCCGTTTTTCTTTTTAGGTTTATATCTTGACAACAATTTACTAAACGAGTGAAGCCTACTGGCACATCCTCAGTAAGATCTATTTAATTACTTGTTTAATCACTCCATATCTTTAGCATCATGTGACTGTCATATTGATGTAATATGATCTCTCTTTTTCACAAAAACTCTTTTTGAATTTTATAATGTTTTTGTATTTTCCTCAAACTTTCTCCCCCTAAAATAAAAAAAAACATATTTTTAGACTTTTATAATTTTTAAGAAAGAATGTACATAAAATACGTCAAACCGATGAGAATTCACGTCAAGTCATCATCATCCTCAAACTCAACCTCATGAACATCCCCTGCAGTCAGATTTTTTAAACCATTTAATTTTAAATGATTTTTAAATCTTGTACGATCAAAGGCTTTGGTATAAAAATCTGCTTTTTGGTCATCAGTGTGGATTTTTTCAATTCTAACCAATTTTTCTCGTAGCAGTCACGGATAAAGTGGTGTCGAATCTCAATATGTTAGTACGTGAGTGTTGACATGAGTTTTTAGTGATATCTATCGCAGCCTGGTTATCTACATATATAGGCGTATCAAGAAATTGCAGTCCGAATTCTGTCAGCTGCTGGTGTATCCAGAGTATCTGGGAAAAATAGCTAGATGCTGAAACGTATTCAGCTTCACAGGTAGAGAGAGCGACCACGGTCTGTTTCTTACATTGCCACATTACCAAACGGATTCCGAAGAACTGGCAACCAGCCATCGTAGATTTGGCGTTAAGTTTGCAGCAACCGAAATCAGAATCCGAGTAACCCGCTAGATTGAAGTCGTTGTGTCGAGGGTACCACAAGCCGGTGCTTGGAAATCCCTTCAAATATCTCATGATACGTTTGATGGCGAGCAAGTGCGAATCTCTTGGTTTGGACTGATAACGGGCGCACAAGCATGTTGGATACATGATATCAGGTCGAGAAGCAGTTAGATACATCAAGGATCCGATCATGGAGCGATATAATGTCTCGCCAACTTTAACTCCATTAAGATCGGGACAAATGTCGTGATTAGGAGCTAACGGGGTTGATACTGTTTTAGCTCCTGTAATATCGAATTTCACCAATATGTCATGAACATACTTTGTCTGATGGATAAAGATACCATCAGGCAACTGATCGACCTGAAGTCCTAAAAAGAACTTCTTCTCCCCCATCGCGCTCATCTTAAATTTGCGTTTCATGACTTCTTCAAAGTCTTTACACAGCTTGTCATTTGTCGATCCGAAGATGATATCATCCACATATATCTGTACGATAATCAAATGCCCATCCACTTCCTTAGTAAAAAGGGTAGAATCTACAGTTCCTCTGATAAAGCCGTTGTCCAGAAGATGTCGTGATAGCGTTTCATACCAAGCTCTCCGAGCTTTATGTAGACCATATAAGGCTTCGTTCAGAAGGTAGACTCTGTCTTTGTGTATTGGATTGACAAACCCCAAGGGTTGGCCGACATACACCTCCTCTTTGACTTTTCCGTACAGGAAAGCAGATTTGACATCCAACTGGTACACCTTGAAACCTTTCCAAGAAGCAAAGGCCAAGAATATGTGGATCGCTTCAAGACGGGCGACCGGGGCATAGACTTCAGTATAATCTATCCCTTTTTGCTGATGAAAACCTTGTACCACGAGTCGAGCTTTGTTGCGGACCACGATACCTCTATCATCACGCTTGCACTTGAAGACCCATCGAGTGTTTATCTTTTGTGATGATCTGGTAGGTCAACAAGCTTCCAGACTCCCAGCTTCTGGAATTGAAGCAACTCTTCTTGCATCACGTCCACCCAGCTCTCTTCTTTTAACGCGTCTTTCCAGTTCCCGGGTTCTACCTGAGAAACAAAACAACTATTAGAAAGTCTGGTTTGAAGTGGAGCAATACAAGTATAAAAATAGCTTAGATCCTTGTTGATCTGATTGCGAGTTTGCACTCCTGTTTGTAAGCTGCCTATAATATTCTCCGAAGGATAATAAGAGAGCGTCCTCGGCATCACTTTGCTCGGAACATCTACATGAGATTGCAAATTTGTGAGAACTTCATCAACAACCGGTGCAGACGACGAAGCTTCATTCCTAACGTTTGACTGGTCGGCTTGATTATTCAAGAAGCTTTCAACCTGCTTAGATCCTTCATCAGAACTGGATCCTCCATCATTGAAAGTTGGTTCCCGATCAGAGTCGACATTTGGCTGTTGCTGGGCAGATGATTCAACAGTGTTGACAATTGGTACAGGTATAGATTCTTGACGAGTAGAGCTCGGACCTACATCAGACGTGTTGACAAGAAGTGACGTGGAAATCACCAACGGTCTAGAAACTTGTTCTTGATTCGATATTTGATGTTGTTGAGAGAGCATAACAAGTTCTTCGTCTAACGGCACATCTGGCAGGTCAAAAGATTCCCACAAACCCTCGTAGTTAAACATCCATGGATCCGCAGGTTTCTGCGTTGGCGTAGTATACCTTTGACAATCAACATGCTGCGTAAGAATAACCTGGTTCAGACTCGGCAAGAAGACCCGTTTTTGAGGAGTAACATAACCGACGAAAAATCCTTCCAAGGATTTGGCTCCAAATTTACCATCCGGGTCCAATACGGTACACGGTGATCCAAAAGGTTTCAAAAATGCAAGGTTGGGCTTCCGCTGATTTAGTAAATCGAAACACGTCTTGCAGTGAGGCTTCACTGTTAACACACGATTCAAGGTGTAACACGCTGATGCGACTGCTTCACTCCAGAAACTGATTGGCAATTTCGAATCAGCTAGCACAGTTCTGGCAGTCTCGATCAGTGTGCGATTCTTATGTTCAGCTACTCCATTTTGTTGAGGAGTATAGGGGGCGCTGAATTCATGAAGAATCCCCTTTTCATTGCAGAATTCGAGCATTCTTTTGTTCTTGAACTTTGTACCGTTGTCACTGCGGATTCTCTTGATTGGCAAATGATATAGGTTTTCGAGTTTTCTGAAGAGAATCATTAGAGTTTCAAACGTTTCATCTTTGCTCTCTAGAAAGAAAACCCATGAGAATCGTGAGAAATCATCTACAACGACTAGGCAATATAGATCACCAGAAATGCTTTTGACGTTAACTGGCCCGAACAGATCCATATGTAGCCTCTCTAGTGGTAGCTTGGTAGAATTCAACAGCTTTCTCGGGTGTGATTTCTTGTGCTGTTTACCCTTTTAACAGCTCAGACAATCATCGGATAATTGAAAATTCTTCAAATTAACACCCTCCACTAGGTCGTTATGCACGAGATAATTCATTTTTCGCAGATGAATGTGCCCCATCTTCCGATGCCATAGAATAGACTTTTTCTCGGTAGCTTTAGAAACAAAGCATTGAACTTTCTTTGATGTTGTAGAAGCAACACTCATATCAAGAACATATAAATCATTTTCTCTCGGAGCTCGCATCAGAATCCATTCCTCTAGAATCTCGAATCCCGACTTTAAGATCAAGGATTCTTTATCATTGAATTGCGTCGTGAATTTCTTGTCACAAATCTGCGAAATGCCGAGTAGATTGTTCTCAAGTTCCGCGATGTAGTTCACTTTATCAAACGAAACAACTCCATTCGTGAGAATTCCGTCACCGACAATTCTACCTCCTTGTGTTCCTACAAAACCTACATATCCTCCTCGGATAGCTTTGACGTCGTGTAACAACGCAAGCATCCCTGTCATGTGTCTGGAAGCTCCACTATCCATTATCCATTTAGACATTATCGATCGCAGGATCCCCTACACACATGATGAAGAGACTATTTAAACAAAGAAACCCAAGCCTGTTTGGTCTTGGGTGGGTTCGGAATATCAAATTTTGGACCTACTTTGTTTTTATCATTCTTTTTAGGCTCGGTTTTGTGTGGAACAGAAGGTTTTAGTTCAACCTTGGATGATTTTACTTTCGCAACCCATTTTTACGTTTGCAATTTTGCCCTTTTAGCAAAAAATGTTGAATCCAATTGACGCTATTCAGTTGATGTTTCACCAGTTTCATATTAAGAATTACGTTGAATCGTTGGTTTAACATTTTTGTAGGATTCGTTGTTTCTTTTCAAAATTTGCTTAGGTGAAACCATAGGTGCTTTTTGTTTTTCATCCTTGGTGAACATTTTAGAATTAGAAACAGATTTTGGATATTCTTGTGAGCAATATTGTGCAATATGCCCGACATTCTTACATTTGTAGCATGTCCTACTGTCTTTACGGACAGAGGAATCCAAAATTTGTTTCTTATTCTCTTTCTCTTTCTTGAAATCATCATTTGATTGTGTCCCGATGATTTCTTTTTCCTTCTCTGTCGTTGTCCCAAAAACAAAATTGATTTTCTTAGTAAAGTTTAGCTTTTGGGACTTGTTGTTCATTTTTCGCTTTTGGAAACCCAAACCTGCCCTCCTATTCTCAGGATAATCTCTTTTTTTATGTTGATAGAATTTGTTAACACATTTTGATTTAGAGTAGAATGAAACGTCGTGTTTATCCAAATCAGAATAGCTTACCTCCACAAGCTTGAACAATTTATCGACATGATCCAGATTCACATTCTGGATTGGAAAGTCCTCATCAGAGTATAGTTTATCAGATCCATGCATTTTATAAACTATTAGTTTAGTTCATTGTTTAAACTATCTTCCGATGTTTCATCAGATTCAGACTTTTCAGATTCACTTTTTAAAACATTTTCGACCACTGTTTTAACCACCTCAGAGTCACATTCATTTACAGATTTTGTGTAAGTTACGTCAATGTTCGTAGGCAGCTCGTTTGACTGTTCAGTTTTCAACTTTAGATTAAGCGCCTTTTCCACCCCTGATGGCTTTTCACAAGCATAACTATTCCACATGGGTGGTGGAACACGATCGTAACTCGCACTCTTGTTTTCATCATTTTTAGATTCATCTTTGTTTTCAATTTTGGGTAGAATGTGATCAATGACGTAAGAGCATGTGGAAAAACTAATTAATAATTTATTAACCCGTTCAGATTCAATTCTTACCTTCTCAAGCTTAGTTTTCAGCTCAGCGATAGTATTTAAGTGAATATTAATGGCCATTTGCTTGTCCATTACTGTCGCTTTGAGCATGGAAAGAGTTCCGTCATCTTCTCTGAGTGCTTTTTTCATACTGTTTAATAGATTTACTTAATTTGTAGTATGCTACTTTTGTTGATTTGTAATCACTCGACAAATTATCTGTTAAACCTTTGAGCTCATTATATCGTGTGTCTTTTGCAACACATTCACTACATGGCTCAGCATATTTCAAGCAAGGTTTTTCTACTACAGACTCACGTTTAGACTCATTTACCTCATTTGTGTTTGCCATACACGCTTTGCCGGTCTCAGCAATCAACTTCTCCATCTTTTCATCAACTTTCTGTTCAACATCTGGCGTCTTCTGTTCTTCGCAAGATGATCGATGGCTTGATCCAAAGTAACCTGCAAAAGTTTTCAAGATATCGTTAGGCAGGCGGTGTTTAAATGCACTATTTAAAAGTTCCTCCTCTTCTGATGATGTGTGATAGTAATAATCATCTTCTGAAGCCTCATCAAAAGATGCCTCTGATTCTTCTTCAGGTTCTTCGATTATCTCAGCAACAAACGCCAAACTCTCATTCTTGGAAATGTATTTGTTCCAGTTAAAGCCCTCGTCTTCTTGAGTCACTACAAGCGCTTTGTCTTTGGTTTTTGGCTATCTATCTTCGATTGGCACCATTCGAGTTCTTGGTTGAGGACGATGGTAGATTGCTCTCTTGTAGTAGTCATCGATTGGCAACTTCTCTGTTAGGACATTCACGTTTAAAATGTCCCTTCTCCCGACACTTAAAACAAGTAACTTTGGATTTCTCAAATCCAATTTTTCCATCCAAACCTCCCAAGTTATCTTTCTCAGTGATTTCCATGAAGCGTTGTGCGCGTCGAACAATAGATGCCATACACCATTTTATGTCAATCAACTCCATTTCTACCGGATCAATCTGGTCATAGTCCTCTCTGGTCATTTCTGAGTTTCCAATCTTTCCTGCTACAAGACTATCATAAGATTCAAAGACCGATGCTACTAGTGACATATGCTGCTTGGCGGTCTTCTCATCAAAGTTTTGTGCATTCTGGAAATCAACAGTGATATTGCACTGAAGAACCCTTTGAGTAGGATTTGACTGACTGTTTTGGTTGAACTGGGGATTGCTCGATCCATGTGATGACTGTGGGCTTTGAGATGCGTTCTGATTGACTGTTGCAAATGATTGAAAGCCATTGTTTTGATTTGATGGTGAACTCGGTGTGCTGTAAGTGCTAAAGGCAGTCTAAATCTTTGGAGACTGTATCTGAGCGGCAGAACTATTCTTGAAATAAAGGTTAACATCTTGTTGCACTATAACATTCTTGTTCTTCGCCATCTTTTGCATTTCAAGCTCATGTCCCTCCAATCTCTCAATGAAACGTGGTAATGAGAGATTACCATATTCAGTTCCATTCTTCAAGATGGTCAAATAAGTAGACCATTCGTAGTTGACTGAGTTGGGTTGCAAACTAATCCTTTCCGAACCTCTGTTGACTAAGTCGATCACAGTTGGCCAACCTTGTGTCGGTTGACTGAGCTGACTCGGTTGATTTTGACGATTAAATTTCGAGCCATATATGATAAAAGAGTATAGGAAAGTTAAGTTACCTTCTTTTCAATGTTAGTAAATAGTAAGAACTAGAATTTACGACCTGTACGTTACGACGGAGACATTAAACCGTAGGTACCACACGTGAGTACGTGACTGAGTTGGGTTGCCAACTAATGCTTTACGAACCTCTGTTGACTAAGTCGATCACAGTTGGCTAGCCTTGTCCCAGTTGACTGACCTGACTCGGTTGATTAAGTTGACTAGTCGGCAATCACTTCACTCGTGTCCAATCAATCCCTTGTTTAGCTCCAACAACTTCTACGAACCTCTGTTGACTAAGTCGATCACAGTTGGCTAGCCTTGTCCCAGTTGACTGACCTGACTCGGTTGATTAAGTTGACTAGTCGGCAATCACTTCACTCGTGTCCAATCAATCCCTTGTTTAGCTCCAACAACTTCCAATAACTACCAGTGTTTCGAAAATCATCATCAATCCACCATTTGCTTTTTTTTTGAACGACAAAAGAAAATATAAATTAGTAGGAAAAAACATCCAGCGGTTACTGGCCTACTTCGTTGAATATTACACAATATGCACCTCTAATAAAACCAAAACAGCACGTCATCTAAACATAACCATAGACGCACCATGTGCTTAATCAACAGAGAGACTGAGGTTCACCATCATATAATTACTTCACCCAATGTATTGGCAGCGACTACTGTAGAGATGGAGAAGACAAAAGATTAAAGGGTTAAAGACCACTTGAGTGTAAACATAGAGTTTTATTAAGATTTAGCCATGATTGTGTCCATTTGCATGTGTCCAAAGGTTCATTCCAATGCATAGAGGCACCAATGTTATTTGTATGACATGTTGGCTTATCTAAGATTGCACCGGCCTCTGTCTCTAAAAGATTGCTTGTATTCATAGCTATGCCCCATTGTTCTTTGTATCATTTGTTGGCTTGTATTCATAGCTTGTGCACTAGTATACCTTTTTGTTGGTTGTTGATTATTGATTGAACTACATGTTGACTCACAAAAATGACCAAGTTATAATGTATGCAGTTATTCCCTATAGATCCCATCCAATTCACAGTGTGTCATATAAATAGCAAATGCCTATAGCTTGTTTATTCCATGATTTTCCATCGTAGATGTAGAGATTTTCCATTAGTTTAATCCCTGTTGTACCTTATCCCCAATACTTTGTTGCCACATGAATGCACCTTTCCATACACAATTTGTCACAGAATTACCAAGATACGCCTTCCCAGAATTCTTGTTGCCACAATCCACCATTTGCTACATTGTTCCGGAGACCGGAGGCCATCTCTGCAGCCGGTGGTTACCACAGTCAACCTTTGCCGCCGTCGATGGTCTGGTCAAAACCATATCCGATCACCACAACCTCCCTATTCCGGTAATCATCATCAGCCATCATTTATGGAGTACTCAACCGGAAAATAGAAAAAAAGAAGTTACCTTATATCGTCTGTGGTTGTCAGTATAACCTCCTAGCTGCCGAAAATTGGACCTAAATCCTTGTTAATCGTAGCTAACAGCCACCATTGTTGTGAGACCACCGTTAGTGCTGACCATCTTGAAAACCCTAACTAGTGCATGTGTCAATCTGGTCTCGAAATCCTACATCCCGTCGTCACTCGTCAGCGGCATCCTAGCCGCCGCTGATTTAGGTTGTTGGACCCATAACTCTTCTGTGGTCTTGAGTCTACTTACAACCTTTCACCGTCTCCTCGTTCGTACACCACGGTCCCCTCGTTCGTACACCACGGTCCCCGTCGTTACTATTGTCGGATTAGGGTGGCCGGCCGGAGTCCATGGCGGGTTTCCCTTTCCCCATCGTCTCTCTCACTCTATTAGTCTATTTCTCTGGTTTTGTTTAAGGAGAAGAACGTCAACTTAAGCAAACGATGCTTCAATCAGTTGTACAGAAGGATTGTGTCACTTGTACAAAGTTGAACAGGAAAACCTCCATACAAAAGCATTTTGGAAAATCATATAGGAAAATAGATACTTCTTATACACGTTTCCCTTTCATCTTCTGACTACGCATAAAAGGGCCAGATTGTAATAGCAAAACCATACATTTTGTAAAGATTCCCATATTCATATAAGTAAGAAAAAAAATATTACTGGTGGTTAAGAAGTTGGATTTACCATTGTGATTTTTGAAGGAAGAACCCTAACGGGATGGCTTACTGCACTCTTTACAGAACACATAAAAGTAACACGAAACATAAATTTTATATATAATATATGTTACCAATTATTCTAGTTTGGTATATATCAAATTTTATTTTTTAAAAACGCAAGAAACAAAAAAATAGAATTTTTTTAACAATATATTAGTTCAAAACAAAAGACATTTGTAACTGGTTACATCCTCACACAGGGACGGACTTACCTTAGGGGCGGGGTAGCCTCCACTACCATTGACGTTTCGGCGGTAGTGTAAATTTTAGAAAAATTTGACATTTTTTGACGTTTTTTCTATTTCGTTACCCTTTTTTTTATAAAACGTTACTCCTACGAAAATTTTCTAAATCCGCTACTGTCCTCACGTATATGAATATTAAGGTAACCCTCTACCATGCTAGACATTTTTTTAACATGAACTTTGTTGATAACCTCTGGCAAAATAAGTTGGCTACAAAGTTTGCTATACATGCAATTAGCACTATAACAATAAAAGATGCATAACAGGTGCGTTGTTAATTAAAAATAATTATTGGCTATATATTCCCATACTCTTCTTCAATTGGCCGACTAAATTAACTTCTAATACCCTAATTAGAACATATATTCTAATGATCAAAAGTAAAAAGGATTACCTCAATAATCAAACTTGGAATCAGTTAAGGACACAAAGTAGAAGCTTTAGGCGGAAGTAAAGAAAAATAGTTGTTGGTTAGAGAAAGCAAAGCATAATAATAACTGAAACGCTAACAAAGAATTTCAAACCTTACTGTCATACCCCAACCGATAGCAGAAACATCGGAGTGAGACGAAATAGATTGCTCAATGCATCATAACACTATTTGCGACAATATTTAAATCAAAACTCGTTTATTTCATATATCAAATTGTCAATTACAACAGAAATCAAAATACAACAACTTCAATAAAATTACAACATGAAAGCCTAACGTTCTAGGTGCGTTTCTATGTCGTCCCTACTAGATTTGTCATAAGCATCATCATCAATCTGTAACATGTTAAAAGTAAGTTCAATACAAAAGTATTGGTGAGTACACAAGTTTAAGTACATAGCATAAGTATAAAAGTATTTATTCAAATCCACATGGCAATTGTATACAAGGTAAACTAGCATGCTATACTAATTGTCAAACCCAAGTATCCACAAGAATTAAGTGTCCCTCGTCACACAAAGTAACGAAACTATTTAAGAATAAGAATCAGCTTAAGCTTAACAATACCCCGACGGGTGGTGTGCTACTCCTATAGCGCTATATATGTTAAGTTGGGGCCAACTAAGTTAATGAAAAGAACCATGTATGAATCTAGCATGAATCTAAGCATAACAATAAGCATGTATAACGGATCGAGTGTATAGAGCATGTAGTGTGTGTATTCGTGTATTTTGTAAGTTAACATGTTACAACCCAAATTGTGTAAAAAGAGAAATGGGTCAAGTGTACTCACGGTTTTGCAAGCTTCCACTTGGTACTTCCGTAAAGTGTTGGAGGGAGTTTGGAGGAACACCAAGTTATATTTTGAAAGCCTTGAACCTTTAGATAGATAGAGCTTTAGAGAAAAGAGAAGAAGTGTTTGAGGTGTGAAATGAGTGTGGGATGAGGTGGGTATTTCTAGTTGAGGTTTGTGGGTTGAGTTAGGTGAGTATTAAATGCAAGAAACACAATCCAACAAACACACTTTTGCCCAATCCATGAGCTAGAAACAAGAATCTGCGTATTATGCAATTTTTAGTCCTTAAACTTAGTTTATCTTTCATTTCAGACTATAACTTGTCATTTTTGCACGTATAACGCATATAAGTATGATTTGAGTATCGAGTGTGAATGTATGAGTCTTTGCACGTAAAACAAGCATCAGTTTAAACGATTGAATGCATGTAAGACATGTATATATAGAAAGTATGAAATTTTATTACGATTCAAGTCTCGGATTACAAAATTGGAAAAAGAAGTACGAATACAAGTTTCCATAAATAGAAATACGATTATACTTTCTAATTAAGGAAAGTATGAAAAAGCGAGGCGTTACAGTCTCCCCTCCTTTAGGAAATTTCGTCCCGAAATTTATTCAAGATGAAGACTTTGGAAAAGATGTCATTTGGTGAAAATGTTTGACCAAAATCAGGATTTTGAAGTTTAAAAGTTTTTGCGGAGTTCATATATAAGTTTGTCAATATGTATCTAAATCTTGAAGGATAAAAATGGTAGGTTCGTGAAAGTAATTTGTTTGACTAAGGTGTTTTTTGACACCAATTGTAAACGTGTATAAGGATAAGTATAAATGTGTATGTGTGTGTAAGCAAGTGAGTTTGACTGGATCTGGACAACACATTGGAAGGAATATTTTAAAAGAGTACGACCTAAGAGGAAGGTTTTTTATGACTAAGGATGTATTTTGATTAAAATGAGCGGTCCGCAACGAAAGTTGTAAGAAAAGTTTTGTCAGTTCTAAGGCGTATTAGTAAAATCACTTGTTGTAGAAAAAAAGTTTATTGGAGAGAGCTAGGATGGTAAATATTTATGGTTTCTAAAAGGTTTTGGCGGTAATAGACCTACTATTTGAAGTTTACACGTAGATAAGAGGGAAAGATAGTTTTGAAAGAAAAGGAAAATTTTGGCCAAATTGAGCCGATGGAGACGTTTATAAAAATGGATTGAACGTTTTAGACTGATTTGCTGTAAATAAAGTTGGATGAAAGGTTAAGGGAAGAATTAGGAAAATCGTGGTATGGTAGTGAATGATTCGGTAGGTGTATGTGAAGGGTAAAATGGTATGAATATCGGATAAAATGCGACATGGAATGTTGAGAGATGCTAGTGATAGTTGTGGCGGTTAAAGCTAATGATTTTGAGAATGAAGCTTTATCATAGGTAATCGAGTACTAATCATTTCGAAGTGGGGTCACCAAAGTTTGTTATGAATCAAATGTATTTTACAAGGTCCGGGAAAACACCGAATTTCTCATGGCACGTTTTACGAAAGTTTGGTAACATGGTAGGGACACTTATATGTAGGAAGTACCAACGGCGTATCCACCATGTTCACACCATGTTACATCGTTTCGCTATTCGGTGTCATGTTACGTTCCGTGTTGCAATACACAGTAGAACCCACTATGGTTTTCATGCGCCTACCAATATAATCTCGTGTGCACTCGCGATTATTTTGGTTTGTGCATGATCCGCATAGTTTGTACTAGTAGTGTACGGGTCAGGTTACATCTAGTAAGCAAAGCGTATAAAAATTAAGTATATACGCATGATTGTATGTATGTATGAGTGTGTCGAACGTAGGCGAAACCACTCGGGTTATGCCTACTTATAGATTTCAAGTATAACTACCAAGTAGTGCAAATGCATAAATTTTGAGTATGATTGAAGACAAATACGTATAATATTAGCATGTTGTATCGAGCATATAGGTGGCATAAAATGGGATTTAACATATATAAGTTACCATGAAGTTGCGAGTGTGTAAAATACGAAGTGTAATGGTGATATGCGTAATATTGTCATGTAATATTGACAATGTAAATAGAAACTTGTAAGGCGATGTGCATGTGTATTGTTGCTTGAGTCAAAACATTGAGTTGGTTGAAATAAGTAAGTCGGGTTTGTCGGGAATGAAGGACCAAAATTGTGAATGTCGGGTGAATATTGAGAAAAGTATTAATTTTTTATGTAGAATGTGGTTTGTAAAAAGAAATGTTACTTTTGTTTTAAAATTCGTATTCGCATATGAAATTTTCTTGCCCATGTGTTCAGATTTAGATTTGCGTATTTTGAAAAGGTTGTAAAATAGTGAGCTTGCTTTATTTATTTTATTTATTTTATTGATGCAAGAAAAGTCGTTTTTTGAATATTTTCATGTAAAACTTAAATTTTTGAAAAGTATTTTAGCAGAATACTCATACGTATGTGAGAAAAAGTTTTCGTTGGTTTCTTGTTGAAAATTAAATGTCTTTAGAATGGTAGTATAAAGTGAGTGTGTTTTAGATGAGTTGTGAAAATCGAGGGCAAGAGGTTCGTTTGACCGACTAAGTTGATGGGTAGCATTTCATAAAGTTTTTGAAAAATTGTGAAGGAAACGTTTAAAGTGTCATTAGGGGTTTTGTGTATGTAGTTTACGTAAATATGTTGTAGGCTGAGAAATCCTTTGGAAAAAAATAGTATGGTTCAAGGTTTATGCATAAATGAGAAAAATTGAAACAATGATAAAAGGTTTAGGTATAAGTTTTGATATAGTGATTGTTATGAAAATAGTCGAGTTGGAGTTGAACTTCGACTCATTTCTCCAACTTGAGTTTTGCAAAAAAAAAGACATCTAGGTGATCGACAATAAAAATCACGTTTGAGCATGTAAGTATTGTATAACATGTATGAGTTCACATAGGTGACATAAGTATAACAAGTATTCAATAGTATAAACACGTATGATTGCGTAAGGAGTATTAATTTAGTTGGTTTGCGAGAATTATTATTGTTTTTTTATTGCGAAAAATGAGCGAATTGTGCATGGGGTTCGAAATGAACGAGATAATAAGTATTAAAACACATAGAAATTGAGATAGCATAAAAGATAGGCTTAGTAAAGTATTGTAGTGCTTTGGGTTGAGAAGCGTCGACTATTCCAAAGTGAATCGAAGATCCTTTCAAATTAGAGGACGCGCTTTGGCCTATTGTAAAATGCTCTCGTCGAGAAGCGATTAACAGCATTTTACCCTTCCAGTTACTACACGTATCTGATTGATCGAAAAATCAAAACTTTGGCGAGATTGAAAAATCGAGGAGTGGGACTAGTTGACAAGGTGCGGGTTTCACCCCTAACTTGACAACATCGTACCCTAGTGTGGTTGGTACATTACCAAACGAGGAGCGAATTCCGACTCATCGGCAAGGGTCCAGTAGAGTATGAAATGGAAATTCTTCCATCAAGGTATGGATATCACTCCTAAATTAATGGCGTAATTTCGTGAAAAATTGAGTATGTGGATTGAGAGTCGTTCACCAAAGTATGGGTTTCACGCCTATTTTGGTGAAGTCGTCTCGTTTATATGCGAGTGTCTTCAAGTCTTCAAGTGTGTATATTGTGTAAATGTCTTAGGAAAGACATATTGTATATAATAAGACCAAAAAGAAATAGGAAGAAGCAAATAGGAAGAATTAACATTTTAAGAATGAATCAAGAATGGTCACTTAAACTATAGACTAGGTCGAACATGGCAATTCTACCTAATTCCCTATAGTTATGGCTCTGATACCAATATGTCACACCCCAACCGATGGCAGAAACATTGGAGTGGAGACGAAATAGATTGCTCATTGCATCATAACACTATTTGCGACAATATTTAAATCAAAACTCGTTTATTTCATATATCATATTGTCAATTACAACAGAATACAACAACTTCAACAAAATTACAACATGAAAGCCTAACGTTCTAGGTGCGTTTCTATGTCGTCCCTACTAGATTTGTCATAAGCATCATCATCAACCTGTAACATGTTAAAAGTATAATTCAATACAAAAGTACTGGCGAGTACACAAGTTTAAGTACATAGCATAAGTATAAAAGTATTTACTCAAATCCACATGGCAATTGTATACAAGGTAAGCTAGCATGCAATACTAACTGTCAAACCTAAGTGTCCACAAGAATTAGGTGTCCCTCGTCACACAAAGTAACGAGACTATTTAAGAATAAGAATCAGCTTAAGCTTAATAATACCCCGACGGGTGGTGTGCTACTCCTATAGCGCTATATATGTTAAGTTGGGGCCAGCTAAGTTAACGAAAAGAAGCATGTATGAATCTAGCATGAACCTAAGCATAACAATAAGCATGTATAACAGATCAAGTGTATAAAGAATGTAGTGTGTGTATTCGTGTATTTTGTAAGTTAACATGTTACAACCGAAATTGTGTGAAAGGGGAAATTGGTCAAGTGTACTCACGGTTTTGCAAGCTTCCACTTGGTACTTTTGTAAAGTGTTGGAGGGAATTTGGTGGAACACCAAGTTATCTTTTGAAAGCCTTTAACCTTTAGATAGATAGAGCTTTAGAGCTTTAGAGAGAAGAGAAGAAGTGTTTGAGGTGTGAAATGAGTGTGGGAGGAGGTGGGTATTTATAGTTGATGTTTGTGGGTTGAGTTATGTGAGTATTAAATGCAACAAACACAATCCAACAAACACACTTTTGCCCAATCCATGAGCTAGAAACAAGAGTCTGTGGATTATGCCATTTTTAGTCCTTAAACTTAGTTTATCTTTCATTTCAGGCTATAACTTGTCATTTTTGCACGTATAACGCATATAAGTATGATTTGAGTATCGAGTGTGAATGTATGAGTCTTTGCACGTAAAACAAGTATCAGTTTAAACGGTTGAATTCATGTAAGACATGTATATATAGCAAGTATGAAATTTTATTACGATTCAAGTCTCGGATTACAAAATTGGGAAAAGAAGTACGAATACAAGTTTCCATAAATAGAAAAACGATTATACTTTCTAAATAAGGAAAGAATGAAAAAGCGAGGCATTACACTTACTCGGACCATACTACAGTCGATCACCAATCTTTTGTATCCTCGACAAACCTAAACAATCTAAACGAAACAGAAACTAGAATCAACTACGCTAAACAACTAATACTACCACCACATCTTGACCGGATAAATGAATGGTTGCTGACCACCCAATATCACACCCCAACCGATGGCGGAATCATTCATTCGCTCATGCCCCGATTATTTCGATGGTTCAAGTGTGACAAATTGGTATCAGAGCCATAACTATAGTGAAATAGGAAATATTGTCATGATTGACCTGGTTTATAGTTAAGAACCTTATATACACACCATTATGTCACAAATTAAATAAATTATAATAAAACCCATTTTATCAAGTCCCATCACCCTATTATGTCAAATTGTAGATGTCTTCCAGCCGTCACTCCAACTCACGAAGAGGTTCCAACATAAGCACCAACAAGAAAATGTTAGCCTTCATGGCCAAGCAAATGTCCAAGGTCATACCTAACATTGTCAACCAAATCCAAGCTAGCTCTAGCCCAAATGTTTCGGTTGATTCACAAGTCACTACTCCCAAGCCTACCACCTTTAACTATAAGCATTTTGTTGCTTGTCACCCCAATCCATTCACCGATAACGACAGTGCCACTAAGAAGCTAGAGTGGTTCGATAGCATCAAAGTGACTTTCATTTACAGTGAGTGTCCTGACCACCTCAAAGCATGAAACGCTACTGGAGTCTCGAGGCAAGAGCCCTCGACTGGTGGACAAACGAGCGAAACATTCGTGGAACAGAGGTAGCTTACACCCTACCTTGGGCGAAGTGAAGTAGCTTATGCTTGCTGAATTCTACCTCCTCATGAACAATAAAGCTTGAAAATGAATTTGGCACCTCAAGCAAGAGGGTAACAATAACCTTGCCTACACCACCCGCTTCAAAAAATTGAGCATTATCGTCCCCCACTTGGTTAGTACACCCGAGCGAGCGATCACGAAATACCTTAAGGGTCTCCCCCTATGATTCGTGAGCATTCAAGTCGCTAGACCCGACAGCATAGAACTTGTCTATCGCATAGCCTCTAGTCTCAATGAAAACCGTGTGAGGGATAGTTCCTCCTCCACCCAAGCCACTACGAAAGCCGCTCACCAAGCCACAATCAAACCTACCAAAGAAACCAAACCTCAAACCCCCAAAACCAACTCAAGTGGCAAGAAACGGAAGTCTCAACACCACAACTATGCCCTGGTCACACCACCAAACCAAACCCCCATCAACTCAAACCCAGCACCTAATAATCCAAACCATGAACCCACTAAGAAGGCCTACACTAGGCCATTAGTGTAATACATATCACTATCATCACCCCACTACTTCCACATGCCACTATTGTACTACGTGCAATCGGTATAGGGATTTCGCCCACTCATGCCGAAGTGGCCTAGTGCCACAAGGCAACCAAGCCCAACTTCAACCCCAAGCCCAAAACCAACAACCACCAGTGATAACGTTCGTGCCTACTACAAGTGTGGCGACCCTAATCATCTCAGGCCTCAATGCCCTCAAGTCGCCCAAGAATAAGCTCAAAAGCCTCATGGACGCGCCTTCAACATTAATTCCAATCAAGCTCAAAACAACAACAATGATGTGAACGTTACGTTCCTAATCAACGATACTTGTTCTTCCATGTTATTTGATACTAGTGCCGTTTATAGTTTTTTATCTTTAGAATTTGAACCATTGTAAAAATGTGCACGAACCAAACTACCAAACTCATCCATGATTGCGTGCTTAATCTTAACGAACACGACTTCCAACTCGATCTTATACCCATGCAATTGGGTAGCTTTGACGTCATAGTGGGCATGGACTTGCTTCGTAAGAAATAGGGATTAACATTTGGTACCAGGTACCGGTACTGAACCGTACCGAGTATATTCGGTACCGGTTCTCATTTTCCTCGTTTTTCAGTACTGGTACTGTATCGGTATTTACGGATAAAACACCGGTAAATACCGGTACCAAACCAGTGTATTCGGTACCGGTTCCACTTTTCCTTGTTTTTCGGTACTGGTACTTTCGGTATCGGTACTGGTTTGGTACCAAACGGGTACCATGCACATCCCTGTAAAAATCGTGCCGAAGTTGTTTGTTATGACAAATTCATTCGAATCCCACTTCCATCCGGTGACGCCTTACACGTCTATGGTGAAAGACCCTCGAAGAATCTCAAACCCATGTCGTGCATTTAAGTGAACAAGAACTTACGCAAGGAATACTTCGCCTTTTTGGCCCACGTGGTGGAAAAGAATGGCAAAGGAAAGAGCATAAAGGATGTTCTGATTGTATGCAATTTCCCCAAAGTTTTCCCCGAGGACCTACCCGATTTTCCTCCTCCTCGTTCCGTTGAATTTCGAATCGACCTATACCTGGAGTTACACCCATTGCTAAAACCCCCTACCGTCTTCAACCTCTGAATTACAAGAGCTCTCTAGCCAACTTCAAGAGTTACTTGATAAAGGTTTCATTCATCCTAGCACCTCCCCATGGGGCGCTCATGTCCTTTTCGTCAAAAAGAAGGACAAATCCTTTCGTATGTGCATCAACTATTGTGAGCTCAACATTACCGTCAAGAATCGCTATCCTCTTCCGCAAATCGATGATCTTTTTTACCAACTTCAAAGCACGGCGTGTTTCTCAAAGATCGACCTTTGCTCTGGTTATCATCAACTTCGAGTCCTTGAGGAGGACATACCCATAAATGCCTTTCTAACTATATATAGACACTACAAATTCATGGTCATGCCCTTTGGATTACCAATGCACCTTTGGTCTTCATGGATTTGATGAACCGTATGTGTAAACCTTATCTCGACCATTTTGTGATTGTATTCATCGATGATATTCTCATCTACTCCAAGACCCAAACCAAACATGAGTGACACTTACATTTAATCCTAGAACTTCTTTGAACTGCACCATTATACGCCAAATTCTCTAAATGTAAATTTTGGCTAAAGGAAGTTCGATTTCTCAGTCACGTCGTAAACGCAAAGGATATACATGTCGATCCTGCTAAAATCGAAACTGTCAAGAATTGGATTGAACCCAAGTCACCATCCAAAATTCGTTCTTTCATTGGATTGGCGGGATATTACTGCTGATTCATCTCAATTTTTTCCAAAATCGTCGTACCCCTCACCTGCTTGACCCAAAAAGATAAACCTTTCATTCGGGGTACCCCCACAAGAGGAATCTTTTCAAACTCTCAATGACATGCTTTGCAACGCTCCTAACCTAGCCCTTCAAAAGGGCAACGACGACTTCGTTGTCTATTGTGACACTTCCAACCAAGGTCTCAGTTGTGTTCTCATGCAACAACACAAGTTTATTGCCCATGCATCAAGACAACTCAAAATCCATGAAAAGAGTTACACCACTCATAATATCAAGCTCGATGCGTTGTTTTTGCTCTAAAGATTTGGAGACACTACATTTATGGTACCAAATGCGTGATCTTCACTGATCACAAAAGCCTCCAACTTATCTTTAACCAAAAAGGAATTTAACATGCATCAACAACGATGGGTCGAATTGCAAAACGACTACGAATGTCAAATTTGCTACCATCTCTATGAGGCGAATGTCGTGGCCCATGCACTTAGTCAAAAGTGTCATGTGAAAGTTCATAGTATCCGTTGCTTGCAACTCCAAACCGATATCCAAACTTGTATTCATGAAGCCTAACAATCATTCATTGTCGAAAACAATTTGTATTAAGAAATGCAATGTGGAGCCAAAAGTCAACTTGTGTCTAAATCTAATGGTATCCTTCACTACGTCAATCGTATTTGGGTTCCAAATCGCGATGATCTTTGTGCCCTTTTGATGAACGAAACACACAAATCTTGATACTCCATTCACCCTGGTG
Source organism: Scalesia atractyloides (assembly GCA_947069175.1). Classification (NCBI taxonomy): domain Eukaryota; kingdom Viridiplantae; phylum Streptophyta; class Magnoliopsida; order Asterales; family Asteraceae; genus Scalesia; species Scalesia atractyloides. Next base: position 65,850,298 of record CAMTDV010000020.1, on the reverse strand, counting down.
CTGATAAAATTTTCCAAGATCTTCGCCAAGTCTATTGGTAGCCTGGCATGAAGAAGGACATTGCTCTCTTTGTGTCCCAATGTCTCACATGTTCCAAAGTTAAAGCGGAACACCAACAACCTTCCGGATTACTCGAACAACCCGAAACTGCGATGTGGAAGTGGGAAAGCATCGCTATGGATTTTATAACCAAACTCCCCCGCACATCCTCCGGTCACAATAGCATATGGGTGATTATTGATCGGTTAACCAAATCAGGTCATTTCCTTCCCATTCATGAAGATTATCGAGTTGAGAAACTAGCTCGTATCTACACCAAGGAAATCATTTGTCATCATGGAATTCCTGTTGATATCATCTCGGACCAAGATGGTCGTTTAACTTCCCACCTTTGGCAAAATTTCCAAACAGCTATGGGCACCCAACTCAACCTCAGTACAACTTTCCACCCTCAAACGGATGGTCAGACCGAACATACTATCCAAACTCTCGAGGATATGTTTCAATCTTGTGTAATTGATTTTGGTGGTAATTGGGATACACATTTACCTTTGGTTGAATTCCCGTGCAATATTGTTATCACTCTAGTATCCAAATGGCCCCATTTGAAGCATTATATGGTTGAAAATGTCATTCGCCTATTTGTTGGCACGAGATCACCGAAACCCAAATCACCGGTCCTGGACTCATACAAGAAACAACGGATAAGATTTTATAAATCCGAATCAATCTCCTCAAAGCTAGAGACCGACACAAGAAATACGCTGATAAGCATCGCAAACCCTTAGAATTCCAAGTTGGTGACCACGTATTTCTTAAGGTATCCCCTTGGAAGGGAGTGGTCCGTTTTGGAAAGAGAGGGAAATTAGTTCCTCGATACGTCGGACCATTTAAGATACTTGAGAGAACTGGTCAAATGGCGTATAAACTCGAATAAGCCAAAGAGCTCAACAATGTTCATCCGGTGTTTCACGTTTCCAACCTCAAGAAATGCTTAGCTGAAGGAAACATTCACATTCCGCTCGACGACATACATATCAACGAGACCAAGCACTTAATCGAGAAACCAGTGGAAATCATGGACCCTGGTACTAAACAGTTAAGGTGTAGCCGTATCCCCCTAGTCAAGGTTGGCTGGGAAGGAAAGTGTGGTGCCAAGTTCACTTGGGAACTCGAAAGCAACGTGAAGACCATGTACCCGCACCTATTCTCCGCGTCTTTCTTTTGAATAAATTTTGGGACAAAATTTCCTAAAGTATGGGAGACTATAACATTCCGCAATTATTGTAGTATTCGTTTCCATGTTTTTCATATTCAACCATTGTAATTCGAGACTTATTATCATAAGGATTTCATTTTATTTATTTTTTTCTTTTTTTCTCAATAACTGTTCAATCAAACATAGGTGTTATTCATATAAATATCAAGACACGTTTAAATCATTCAAAAACTAACTTATGTTGGATATTCGAGACCTAAGCAATCAACTATTGTGTCATATATGTTTATAAATTATGTTAGAAACTCAAATTTATACAAATAATAAAAGAGAAATGCATAAAACAAACAATTCCATGACATTATGGCCAAAAACAAAAATAAATAAATTAATGGGCCAATTTCCTCCAACTGTTCATATTTTTCGCCACCTTTAACCCTAATCTCTTCCCTATAAATACCCACTTCATCCCATCCCTTTTACTATGCCATTTCTCAAAGAATTTTTCCTGCTTGAAAGTGAGTTTCGTCTCCTTTCACCTTCTTCTTTTCTTCTTGTTTTTCTTTAGCTTTCGTACTTCACCCACTTTGGAAAATCCTTATAGAATGTCACCAAATGTTTACGGTGGTAAACAAAGAAGGTGCATCACCAAAATGAGGACTAATTTTGGGTGTTCTTATACATGATTTGTTTACCTTTAATTATGTCATTTCCAGCTTACATTACTAACCATAATCAGTTATTATAATGCCTAACTTAATATTGTCTAACTCTTTATTATATGTCTAACATTACTAACAATGCTAACTTCTTTAACCTTGCTAATAATCACTAACATTTTATTCATGCTATTTTCTAACTCATTTAGTCTTGCAATTTAATTTTGGTAGATTCATTCATTTATTCTTGCAATTAATTATTACTATTACCAAAATCATTATGGACTATACATATATATATATATATTAAACCTAGGGATCATCAACCGGTATTTGAGAATGGCTCTATATTCTACTGCAGACATACATTGTCCCAACCCCTCAATTGGTATAACGGTCAAAAATTCCTGAGCATGGGGTCCTTTCAGGCACTCAAACACCGCCTTCTGGCGGGATGACAAATCAAAAACTTCTCCCAGGCTTTGAGCGATTTTGCTAAACAGATTATCCGCCAAAGTTTTTTGTGGCTTCGAGGGGGCGGTGTCCTTATTAGAAAAACCGCGATATCCAAGTCTGGGAGAGAGACATTTAAGCATTCAAGCGCCTGCTGATAGTCCGGGTCAAGCCCGACGACCTCACAGTTTCGAAGGATATGATCCTGTAGTTCCCAAGACTGAGCTCTAGACGCCACAAAGGCATAAGCCCCAACATCTCGAGTTGAGAAGAGGCCCAAACCACCTAGACGCATTGGGAAAGATTCCAGATGCCACTGGAGGTCACCAAAGAAGGGGCCGCCACCCACTACTATGTCTTCTATAGCATCTCTAAGGCCATCATCGAACCGAGATACCGCATCCTCCATAAAATGCGGTTGACAGGTCCGCAACCCAAAAAGTAACTTAGCGACCCCCATGCACGACCTTAGCAGAAGGAGTTCACATTGGGGATCTCTCAGGCAGGGAAAGAGTTTCATGAGGTCAACCGCCCCCGAGGCTCGCCGCCCTGACAACTCCTCAATAAAGCTAGGATCCCGACTAACAGCTCCACCAAGGAGCTTAATCCCCTTCTCTGGTCTACCGATCCCTCTCGGAAAAGCCCATCTTGAACTTTCCGCCCGTCGCATGTCGGCCAAAAAACCTCTGTTTTCTTAATGTTGAGATAAAGCCCTATAGATGGCCCCTCCTCGTTGATGATGTCTTAGGCCTTAGCAACCTCAGAGGCATTGTCGATAATCGTCCCATCATCCAAGTACCAAGCATGAAACGGGAGTTTACAGCGGTCCTGAACCCGGAGAATAAGGGGATGTAAGGCAAGGGTAAATAGAAGGGGCCCCAAGGGATCTCCTTGTTGAACTCCGGTATTAGCCCCAATACTCTCATTACCAACATACAACCTAGCAGGCTGGGAGTAAAGAAATTGGACCCACCGATAGATTGATGGGCAACGCTGATGAACCTCGTGCAGAAAAGCTGTGCGGTCGACCATGTTGAAAGCATTGGAGAAATCCACAGTAAGCAAGGCTAGGGAACCATCTGCATGAAATGAGTTGAGAAACCTGTTTGCACTGTGAAGCACCGCCTCTGCCCCATTTGGCACCCCCACCCAAATTGATAGTCACCCAAGTACTGGGTCATTTCTTTCCCGACCTTCTTCATCGCCACCTTAGAAACTAACCTTCGCCAAATACCCCCCACAGCAATAGGTCGAATTCCTTTATCAGGCTTCAATAAGGGGGTGAGGGGGGCCGAGGCAACAAACTCAGCAAGCACCTTAGGGCAGGATCCCCCAAGCCATAAGTTAACAACTTTAGTAATGCTCGTAAGCAAACCCGAGGAAGTCACCGAGCCCTCACCACCAATAGCATCTAGCAGGTGTTGGGCCCGTATCCCGTCTCTGCCACATGACGTCCCTTTAGGAAAGGATCGAATACATTTGAGTACACACTCACCATCAACAACAAGAGTGGGTTGGGCCAAAGGGTTGGAAGGCAAGGACGGGGCGGCACCACTGGGTGTTTATCAATAAGAGCTTTCAATGTCGAATCACCTAGAGGGGCAACTCCATTAGAGCATAGGACCTTAACCGCAGCTGTGAAATGTCCATCCCTGACTTTCCGAAGACATTGCTTAATATTAGGGTTCCTTTCTTTGTCTTCCTCTCTCCTGCATTCACCCCTTGAAGCCCCCGTCTCCCCCACGCTATCCAATAGGGAAGAGACCAAATCATCAAACCCAGACCCATCTTTCCAAATTGTAAGCGCATGTAAGATGTTACTACACTGTAGAGATTTCCTGTTCCCTGACCTTCGCTCTTGTCTGGAGGATGGTCTAACCACCCGCAAGGTGCAACGCGGTAGTAAAAACAATTGGACCCAATTGTCAACCGATTCTGGCGACGCTACCACTTTGCACAAAGCACCTGTTAAAACTTGAGCAAACAACAGCCGGAACTGGGGAATGCTTTTAACAGTCTGAATAGGGAGGGAGAAAACACGCTCGAGTAGGTTAACATCACCCCGGGCCCTGCTAGGTGACGTGGGTTTGTGTCAACCACCACTTGACATGGTTTTCGGATCTCAACAATGAAATCTTCAACCTCCCCCGAGATCATGGCAAAGGACACGACCTCATTATCATGCTTGCATCCCCTACTGAGTGCATGCATCACCATGCGCTTTCCACATAACCATTTATCCCCTTCCCTAAGAACTTCCGCAACATCCAAAAAAAGGTCCAAGTCCTTGGAGATAGCCTCCTTCAAAGATAGCTTTCGGTTTTCTGTCTTGAAGTGTGTGCTTTGCATGTGTTCAAGTAGGCGGAAAAAACCCACAGACCCCGGTTTGCCATCTTTACATTCGTGGAAAAATTTGAAAGGGCAGGTCCTTAAACCACTAGCAGAGCCCTGCACAGGGCCCACTGACTTAACGTTCCGACCCCCTATCGTAGGAGCCATGCGCGTATGTTAATTGCCACCGAAGAAAAAACACACTAACGGTACACCAAACTCGAGATGAGTTGTTGGGGGTAGAAAACCAGTAAAATTCTATACAAGACGAAGGAGGGCAGCAACCGCGGGTTGCCCACCCTCTAAATGATACCTCACATAACCCCTTACCCCATGGCGGATAGTTAAAGATTATCACAATCGAATCTGAATTACAAGATCAATCGCCTTAACCAATTCCCACTTCACAAGAGTGCTAAAGAAACAAGTTTTTAAAACCTTCACTTCATTGAGGCATTTGATTAAACACCTAGTGGGTCGACTTTTCTTTCACAAAAGAACACTCGTACTGTTGAATCTCTTTTCAATAACCTAATAATAATAAATTAAGAACATATGAAAAACGAAGAGGAAGTGATTATTTCTCTTAATAGTTGAATAAAACTGTTGTTGAAGAATTCAGAGATTACCTCTGTCTCAAGCTATGACACTTAGCTTCAGAACTCAAATAATGGTCTAAGTTGCAGCACGATTCATTTTGCATGAGAATTTAAAGATGCCAGAAGTAGCAGGTAGTGCTAGGTATGATAATAATCGTTTTTAAGGAATAATTGATCATGTTTACTATATAATACTTAAAAAAAGGGTAAATGCACGGTACCCCTGACTGCGGGAGGGTTCTCTCTCCCCAAGCTAGCTTAGCCCCATAGCTGCCTGGCGGTTACTACCCAGCAGGATTATTCAGGCCGAGCTGGACTCGAACCCGCGTCCTCCCGTTTGGAATGGGTGAGGCTGGCCACTGGGTTGACACCCTGTGGTTACTATATAATACTTCTATCAAATAACTTTGTATCTTTGTTAAATATTTTTATTTCTTGCATATGTCTTTTTCTAATCTTTGGGGTGCTCTTCAAACTTGGATTGGCTGCCAGTTTAGAAGATACAAAACTAAGTTAATATATCTATACAAATCAATAATGTGTCGTTATCTTTTAAGAACTTTTTCTTCCTAGAGAACGTTTTATGCAATTGTTAAGCCAGTCATATTTTAATTCAAATCTTCCTAGGTTTTTCTAACTTTCTTCTTGAAAATTAAACATGTTTGTTTTTATATGTAGAAGTTATGAAGCAACAGAGAGAATGCTTCTTGGCATAACAACAACCCTTGAAAACAGAATATATATATATATGCACAAACAAGCATACAAATATGTATAAATGGTTCACCCCTAAATGGTGTATTTTCCATGTACTTTTAAGTTTAAATTTTTTGGCATTCGATAATCAACATTTCTTTCAATTGTCTGCCTGCAATCACCAACATAGAAATTTGGTGATTAAAGTCTGTTTTGACTAGTCAAATAGCTTATGAAATAGAATTTTAGACACTAATAGTGATTTAAATTACATTCACATGTTATTTAGATAGCTATAGATGTACTCCTTCCAATTTAACATAATAAATCAGATCATAAAATTTCAGTTTTACTTGCATTAACTTTTGACCCTAAATGATCAGAATATCAAAATCAAAATTAGTTTTGCTATAGTAGTTCTTTCTCTTGCAAAAGTAGGTGATGAGAGGATTAGGTTTGCTTTTATCCATATGCATTTGTGGTGGCGAGGTAGGATACATCACCTCCCCGTTTGGATATAATGTGCATTTCAACTCTCTTTACGAATACCAGGTTATTTTGTGATTTCTATTGAGTTAAATAACTCAGCAATTAATTTGGGTTAGTAACATTTTTTATCATGTAATTTAGGACTTATGTATGTAAAATGTCTTAGTAGTCTAATTAAGCCTACCTGTTAACCGCGAAGACGAAGGAGATTACCTTCGATTCTTGATTGCTGCGGAAGTCAGGAGGCAATGGCCGATTTTATGGCTACTTTCTATGGGCCATGTCCAATACATTCTAAATCCCCATATATCCCTCCATCTTCCACTCATAAAACCCAAAGTTCACACTATTCCTTTACCAAGAGTGAGAGGAGTGAACCTAGGTGTGTTGCCAAGAAGAAACCCCAAAATAAAAATAAAAAAGGGTTCCTATAAGTATTATGTCTCGTGTAAACCTCGCGACTTCACGGGGGAGAAGGGAGCCATAGATGCCATGAAATGATGAAATGGAACCGTTGTGGATATCAGGGGTTGTGCTAAAAAAGACACTATCAAGTATGTGTGTCAGTCCTTTAAGTACGTTGCTTTGACATGGTGGAAAGCCATGGTCCAGTCTACAGGGAAGGTATCCCTTATGGGTTGATCCAAGTTTGTGGACCTAGTCAAAGAAACCTACTGCCCTCCACATAAGGTTAAAAATGTGGAGTCTGATTTCTTGACTCTCACCATGAAGAACATGGACTGTCGGAAGTAAATTTCCGACTACAACTCAATGTCCAAATTGGTTCCTTACCTGGTTACTCCTGAGCCCAAATGCATTGCGCGTTTCGTAGGTGATTTGGCATTGGAATTTGGTATGATTACTCCTAAGCCGCTTGGTCAAGCATTAAATCAATGACAAATGATGTCCAAAGTTAAATAACTCGTTTTAATCCATTTTGCTTGATAACTTAAACATTCGCGGTTAATACAACCGTGTCCTGGATATCCATGGCTCACTTAATTGCATATAGCCACGACCTAAGCACTGGGTGTAGGCATACACCTGACAGACGTTAATGTTGTCATATATATTTTTTATTGAAAATGTGGTGTGTCGGTCAACCATGTATCGATTTTCATATTCGGTCCCCATATGTATTGACAAGCATGTAAAACTGGTAAAACAAACATTACCTTGACCCAAGTTATTTACAAAATGATATACCAAATGGTATAAAAATGATTTTAAAAAGATTTTCAAAATGTGTCGCTTAATTGTATTTACCAGTGAAACTAACGATTTTAAACTAACGTATTTTCAAAAGACTACGTGAAGGTTATATAGCCAATACGGAATAGGCTGGAGTTGCTCATTCTAAGCATATTGGAATTTTCAACTCCACACAAGGCCTATTAGTTTAAAGTCTCTTTTTTTATTTTATTCGATCCGCCTGTAGATCTTTTAAGTACAATTCTATATGTATATATATTTTGAACTTTTGGACACTGTTATACTTTGTAATAATTTAATTTAAATCCCAAACTTCCGTTGTGCTATGTAGATACTAATATCAATTGTCACGCGTAAACCCCAAGTCTGGGCCCACCGAGGAATCAGAGTGTGACAGGTTGATGCTACACATAGCATGTTATGCACTTAGACTAAATATATCAAACCTTAGGGTAAATTACCCTTTTCGTCCTTTATGTTTGTAGCAGATTGCAATAGATACCCTTTAACTTCAATAATTACAGTCACAATCCTTTATTTGCAAAACTCATTACACTATACGTCCTTTAGCACTAACCAAGTTAAAATTTTCAGTTAACAAAATCACCACCATGCCATGCTACCTGCTGACTCTTTTTTAGAGAGAGAGACATGAGAGAGAAAATAGAGAACGCGATATGAGTTTGGTGTTGTGAGGCTGTGAAAGTGAAAGGAAAAAGAAGCGATGTTATAAATATACTTGTAGATTTACTAGCCTACCCTCATGTGCAAGGCGCATACCATACTTGACTGAAATTTTTAACTTGGTTAGTGCTAAAGGACGTATAGTGTAATGTGTAACAATTGTGTAAAACGGATTTCAAAAACCCGTACCGTTTATTAATCAAGTGTTGGTTATATGATCGTTGCATAATTTTTTCGAGTCGATTATTTTAATTTGTCACAACTAACAAAGGTTATTAGAATTTAAACCAAAAATTTTAAATAAAATAATAATCAAGCTAACTTCACCTTTAAAATAATAAATCAAAAAAATTAAAAATAATAAAAAGAATGGGGGAAACCGGAATCGAACCCGGGTCTCCCGGGCTCACACACACTAATAACACCACTACTCCACCCCCACTTTAGTATCTTAAAACCAAAACAAATAACATTTATAAAAGTCGAATATCAAACCTGCAAGACAAGCTGCACTTTTGAAACCGCCGGCGAAGCTAAGATTGTGGAATTAATCTCTAATCTCTTTCGAATAAAAACGTTTGTAATCGATAATTTAACCGATGATGTTTAATTCCATAAATCAAAACCGATTTCAATCGTTTACTTTGAAACCGAAACATTAATCCTATCGTGGCTATAAAAACCGACTGAACATCATTCCAATCATACACTTCACCTTTTCGGAAATTCTCGAAACTTTTAACTCTTGGCAAATAAAGAACTTCGGTTATTCAGTCGCCGGAAATTTCCGCCGAAATTTCCACGGAAAACCGAAAGTAGCCGTGGTGGGTAACATCCTTTAGTTCCTTGCTTTATACCTTATTTATTCTTGTGCTAATTCATACCAGAAAAGTATAGCTGTTATAATCCAATTGTGAAAATTTTTGATTTGGGTTGTGTTCTGTGTTGAAATTGTTGAAGAATTTGAGTCATTTTCAAGCGTTTAAATATAAAAAGAAACCGGGTTAGACACACAATCCAGTGGTGGACTGTGTGCAATTGTAGTGTACAAGGTCTGGGTTCGATCCATGCTTGCAACCGGTTTTCTTATAATAAAACTCAATTTTTTTAAAGTCGATCATAATGTGTTCCAGTAGTATTTAAGTTTAACAAAAATCATATTATGAATGGGTTAGACACCCAGCCCGGTTGGTTGGGCTGGGTGCAAGGCAGCGGATGGGTCTTGGGTTCGAATCATGTGCTAATACCGGTCCAATTGGTTTAAATCTTTTTAATTAAAATGATTTCTGAAATGATTTAGTAAGTATATAAGAGTAATAAAAATCAGATTACTTTCGGTTAGACACGCAGCTCAGTTGGTAGAGCTGCATGCACGTAAGCGAGAGGTCTCAAGTTCGAATCCCACCCACGACGCCAATAACCTCAGTCGAACCGGTCAGGTCCCCTATCAGACCTGACAGGTTGTTTTTTAATATTATTTTCTTTTATTTTACTTATTTATATCACATATATACTTATATTTTAGTTAAAAATTAATTAAAAACACTTAAAATACAATTTCGAAGGTTATAAAATCACAATAAAAACCTCCGAAAATAACCTAAAAATCTAACAAAAAGTATGAAATCCAAATATTAAATTGTTTATATTTTTGAAATTATCGTATTATTATTTTAGGTTAGTATTGTTCATCGATCAAATCCTCCACTCGTGCGCACTCATCATCAACCAAGAATACGCACCCACAGTGAGTGAATCCTTACAAACTCCCTTTTTAATCACGTTTTGGGGTGTATCATGTGTCGTACATGTTTTATTTATTTATTTAAACACTTGTGCTAAAATCATTATGTGATCAAATGTATATTTTTTGGTGTGGTTATGTGTGGATACATTTTATCATTTCAGTGTAAGCATTCATTTAAGGCCCATTAGTTCCTCATGGGATACGAGTTGAGCATCAGGTGCCTCATTAGATCGGCTTCGTTAATTTGAGCCTTGATCTCAAGTTCATCATTTATCATGTCATGTGCTCGTTGTGGATATTATGTGGTTTGTGATTTTATAATATATATATATATATATATATATATATATAATATGTTCACTTATGATTCATGCACAACTTTTATTTAATAACAAAAATATAATAAATGTTACAAATGTTTTACTATGATTCACTCGTCAACTTTTGTTGACCCCATACCTTTGTTTTACGCATGATACAGGTGGACAGGCTGAAGAGAGAAACACATAGGAAAGGCCTTAGAAGATTAATAAAACATATTCTGTTTTGAACAATTGTTTAGTTGTGTTTGTATGTTTCTTGTATTAACTATTTGAAGTTTTAATTTCAATTTAATAAATATGAAACTTATTAGTAAATGTCATGAGCTTTGGTGATAACCCAATTATGCCCCGACTTCTAATTCCGCTGCGGGTCAAGGTGTGACATAATGAGTTTTCTAAATAAATGATTGTGATTGTAGTTATTGAAATTAAATGGTATCAATTGCAATCTTATACAAACATAAAGGACAAAAAGTCTAGTTTACCCCAAACCTCATGTCATGTTTATACCAAGGTTGGAGAACTCGCTAGTCACTAATTGGCCGGTGAGGTGGGGACTAGCGACTACTCAGGATTAATCGAATTGGGTTTTCTATATGTAATTTTCAGTTTTATGTATACATATACACATTTTTATAGGTAAATATTTAAAGTAGCTAGGTTTTAACTTTTACTCAACTCATTTTTTGAAGTATACAAAATTAATTGTTATATTCACATGGTTTGGTTTGAAACTTGCCGTAAGTTAGAGGTTTTGGCCGGAATATATAGGATTTTTGCCGAAATCTGGCCGGAATCGCCGATTTTTTGCTGGCCGACTAGGTCCGACTAGCGAATAATGGACAGATTAACGAAAAATTACTCAGTTGGCCGACTAGCAATAAACTTTATACTTTATTTGAAAACTTTGTTTCATGTATTAACATTGAAATTTGGTATGATTAAATATTACAACTTTAATTAGTGTCATGAATAATAATCAAGCCCTGACATATTTCACCGTCAGTAGAGGTGTGATACCGGTACCCATCGTAAAAATGTATCAAATTATTTTTACATAAAAATAAATATGTTTAATTTAAAACTTATTAAAAATTGAGTTGCCCGCAGTTATATTATATGTTGTTAATTAAATAATAAAAACATAAACTCGGGTATAGCTGTACTTCAAAATGAGTTACCGTTTGAATGAGTTATTATTCAAATTGACAGTTTAGTTATATCATGACAACATGCTCACATTCATGTGTACTGGGACTTAAACTTCAATACTATCTTTTGGGTATTATTTGATATGTGTCTCCTAGTTAGCAAAGAGGCTTGAAGTTAAAGAGGGTGTAGTGGAGCTTGAACTTCAAATCCCTTGCAATGATTAGATATTGTAATTAAATTAAATAAAAAAAACTATCAAAAACGTTCCATTGATCATCCACTTTTGATCAGGCGTTTTTTGGAAACGCCCCAACCCAAAATGCCCAAAAAAAAAGCCCATTGGGGCAGTGTGTTCGCTTGTGAATGGGGCTTTATTTTGTCCATCCACACCCAATTCCTTTTCCACTATAGATAGTCTAAGATCGTAAATAATATGATGTGTGGACAAAGATGTCACTTAAATGTTTACATTTGTACACGTTATAAATGTAATTTATATCTAAGCTTCAAGGGGATGAACCATGTTCCTCAGATCTGTCTCCATGGTGATGCAATATTCTCTCTTTGTCGTTGCGTCACAATGCGGTTTGCAATCACACGAAACTCAGTAGAAGTCTTGGAAGTCGTAGCTCATAGGCACTCATACCATATCATAATTCATATATGTGTGTATAACAATATAGAGAACCAGAGAATGAGAAAATAACCTTTAGGTTGTTATGGGTGAGCCTAGGAGGCCGTAGGGCTAGACTTTTTGAAATCGTGTCAACTTGAGTTGGCCCACTCTTGTTCAGTTGGATGAGCAAGCGACTGACTATGTATCTCATGATAGTTGTTACTATCTTTTAACCATTATTTACAAACTAAAGGGAGTCCCGTATGATTCCGAAGGGAATACATACACTGATAATCACGTAACATGTTTTTTTAAATTCAAAAATAAAACAATATTGTATACAAATTAAAGATAATAAAGTGTCTGTTTTTATGGGTGTAACCTTTTTAAAGTTATGGTAGCTTAAAAAAGCACGAGGGAAAGTTGGTTTAAAAGTTAACAATATGTTTTAAAAGATTACACCATATGTTTAAAAAGCTGTAATTCCGTAAAGTTTTATAAGTAGGTAAAATTATCTCTTTGTTCTCCTTACATGTATTATTATATAGTATAGAATTTATGGGTGAGCAAATTAACCGACATATTCGAACCGATTAACTGATAGCCGACATAACCGATTGTTATTGGTAGAAAGCTCTGGTTAATCGACCAATCGGTAATGATTATGGTTATGAAGCTTAACTGATATAACCAAACCCAACTTGTAATTTAAGTTTGTATTGTGAATTTATGTTTTACGGTAACCATATAAGGGTATTTTGCTAAGATAAAAATTACGTTAGTAATAAAATGATCTTGATGTAATTACCCAAAATTAAGATTTTATGATCGTATGAATTATCTATATTATATTTAATGCATATTCAAGATATTTAATTTCTTGTTTTTTACACAATTATGTCAATGAGAACCACTTTGGCTACATTTACATATGAACATACATTGAAAGCTAGGAAACTAAAAAAATTCACCATCTCATATTGAAGCCTTAAGGATTGTTATTTTATTGAAAATTACTTTATTAAAAAAAATCCCATATTGCACACCATTATATATGTCAAACATAGTTTGTATAAGTTTCGTTAGTTTTCATTTCAGTTTTATAAGAATTTATCTATTGTTAATCCAATTATGTTTCGCAGATTGGTTCGTGAAAATAGCTGAAGAGAGAAGAAAGCGAGTTAAAATGTTGAAGAAACCAATCTGGATCATAATTGGAAGTTGAGAGAAAAAACGAATCGAAAAAATGGAAAAAATATCCCTCTGGCGGCCCGCTACCGCAACAGAGTAATCCTCTCACGAGTGGCGAGAGGAAGAAAGAGTTCGGACAAATTATAACACAGTCGCAGGGCGCGACCGGGTAGAATATTCCTCTCACGGCCAGCGAAAGGGCTATTTCAGCAGAAAGAAACGTAAAGGAAGCAGTCTTTGTTGAAGAAGGTTTTATATATATCAATGTTTAACTCAAATAACAACAATTTGGACGATTTTGGAGAGTTAGAAGTGATTTCTGAAGATCTTGTGCACGTTTCTGAAGTGCAGATTGCTCGGGAATCATGGAGTTGAAGCAGGAAGCTTAGAGATCAAGAAATTCCGGGTTTTGTTTACCGATTTTTCTATTCTTTAGCTTTCTTGTTCTTGTTCAATGAATTCAGTTTTTAAACCTAATTTATCTATGTTTAAGACAATGTTTCTTGGCTAGATCTTTTATTACTACCTAGGTTTTGATGAATTATTATTAAAGTTTGGATTTTTATTGAATTGATGATGTGTTTAAGGGATTTTTAATAAAGTAGTAAACTTTGGTAAATTGATTTGGTGTATTTGCATGTTTGAATTGATCATTGATTGTGTAATTGTTTCACATAGATCTAGTTGAATGTCTTTCAAGTAATAGGTTTATGTTGATCGTCGAGTCTTAACGGGTTCGGGTAATCTTTCGGTAAATTGGCCAATAAACCTTAGAAACAATTAAGTGAAAAATATAATTAAAACTTAACATTATACTAAACCTAATTATTGAGAAATAATGGTTTATTAACTGATTTAAATAAGTGAATTGTTAAGATTAGGTTTTGAGAGAAACCCGGTTTTAGTTTACTTGCCATATTTGTGTCGGTTAAACCAAATAAAGAACCCTAGTTAGTCTAAGCTTTCTATTGAGAGGTAGTTGGCTATTTTAGACACTTTATTAAACATTAGATAACCAAAATGAATCTTATAACGATCTTTAGAATATCAGAGGTGTCTTCCCGAGAAGGGTCGGGAGTCTTGTTCGGTATTTCTTAAGATTTAGTATTTCAAGATCCCTGTTCCCTATCACATTAATATTAAAATAAAAACCATTCGACATTAATAAGGATTCTAACCTAGGTAGTCATTCCATTATCATTGAATTAATTATTCGCTTCGAAATTTCGTTTTAAGTCGTCTTAGTTAAGTTAATTTTAGGTTAACTATAATTTAGGATTTTTAGTAACCCCCCCCCCCCCCCAAATATAAAATAATTTAATTTGAGTCAATAAAGTTTAAATAGGGTCATTAACGTAATTAGAGAGTCTCGTGGGTTCGATATCCGGACTTGCTTAAGTTTACTACAATTGATCGGTCCACTTGTCGGTTAGTAGTTTTAGTTGAGTTTAGAAGTCTGGAGTATTACTTTGAGTCTAGATTAGATTAATTTTGTTTATTTTATTAGAATACTTTTAGTACATCAAGTTTTTTGCGCTGTTGTCGGGGACTCTTTTTGGCGATTGCGTTGATTACTTTGTTTAGACTTAATTGACATCATACATGTTTTTCCGTTTTGTTTGCATCGTAGGAGTCTAAATAATTTAGTTAATTTAATTTTTCGGTTTTATATATTTTTTGTCAAGTATCTTTTCTGAGTTTTCTTACTTGTCTCGTTTCCTGCTTTTAGTGTATGCCCCATACACGATCGCAAGGACCTCCACCGAAGCCGCCAACAGACACGTCTCTTTCTTCCGCGCAAAAGGTTAATACTTATTTATCCTCATCTTCATTTTTCCGATTCTTCCCGTTCGTTTGAACCACCAAAATTTGACTTCACACCAAAGTCCTCACCGCATAATTCACAACATCCCCGCATAATTCACCGAAACACAAGCCTACCACCTGTTTTCCACATGGCTAACAATCAAACAGTTTACCAGCAAGTAACCACCGGTTTCACCGGTGTGAACTCGCCCATCACCCTTCCCCCTAATGAACAATGATAAAGCCTGGCAAATCTCGTCTTACATCATGACTGCTATAACTAACTCGTGCCAATTTCACGGTCGTGATAACGAGGATGCGCCCGCTCACATTAACCGCCTTACTGGCCTCTGTCACACCTTTAACATGGAGGGTGCGGGCAACGATGCTCGTTTCCTTCCAAGTATTCCCTTTTTCTCTTGGAGGCCGGGTCGCCGTCTGGCTTAACTCACAACCGGCTGGCACCTTTACTACTTGGGCCGCCCTTCGAGATGCTTTCCTTAAGAAATATTTTCCACCCACCAAAGCATCTCGTCTTCGCGATCAGATCCATTCCTTCCGGATGGAACCTGAGGAACCTTACCATTTGGCATAGGAGCGTTTCCAAACTATAGTGTCCCATTGTTCACAACACAGTTTGTCTGATTGGACACTTGTAGAGAAATTCAACAACGGTCTCACCCCAAACCCGAGCCCGATATGACACTTCTGCTGGAGGACAACTTATGGGCAAGAAAACGGTTGTTGAGTGTAATGACCTCTTTGAGAGCTTCATGCATTCTGATATAGATTACAGCGTTACCTGCAGGAGTTCGACCCTTGTTTCTCGTACCACCCTGGTCAGTCGGGGAGTATACCAAGTTAGCTTGGAAACAATGGTAGATGCTGCACTAGATAGTCTTAAGCGAGAGGTTACTAAGGAAATACAAGAGTTGAAAAAGAAGGTAGATAGATGTGAGGTATGTGGAGGAGGTCATGATACTATAGAATGTCCTACTCTCACTGTCGAGCAAGTTGAGTTCATCACGGTCAGATTCAAGGCCAAACGAACCCCTATAATAATAATAATTCTAATTATAACTCTAACTAGCATAGTAATAATAATAATTTCCGTTCTTCCGGTAACCCCCTGGTTTCCAATCAGGTCAATATCAAAACGGGCAAGGTCATTACTCTAGTGGAGGTTTAGGTCAACAAGGTCAGTTTAGTGGTGGGGGTTCAAACCAAGAGTGTCAAACAGGAGTGGAAGTTCGGGAGGTAGTTTGGATAGAATCGAGGAACTTCTTTCTCAGTTAGTGGTTAAGGATCAGGCTACTCTAAAAATGTTAGCGGAGCATGATCTTCTGTTAAAGAATCAGCGATCCGCACTCTTAGATCCTCAAAGGTCCGTAGGTAGTATCTCTAAGCAACTGCAAGAACAACCACATGGTCAGTTCTCGAGTAACACTCAACCTAACCCGGCAAACCAACATGCAAAAGCGATAACCACCCGTAGCGGTAAGAGTTTAGGAGAAGTGGTTAGATAGAGAGTAAAGATAGAGGATAATGAGGAAGAAGTAGATGAAGAGATAGAGATGGAGGCTCCACCTAGGGTGCCAAATAGGCTAGACCCAGAAAGTACGGCACTAAACCGTGAGCCTCAAGTCGAGAGTAGAGCAGAAAAGAAACCGGTAGAGGTTAGGCCGTCATCGTACGTAGATCATTCACGCTTGCCTTACCCCGCCCGCTTTAAGCAATAAAAATATGCTAGGAAATACGGGAACTTTCTCGATATGTTCACCCAGCTAAAAATCAATCTTCCTTTCAATGAGGCCCCCATCATATGCCAAAATACGCAAAGTTTTTGAAAGACCTTCTTAAACGCAAAGACAAGCTGGGAGAGCTCTCAAAGGTTCCTTTGTCTAGAGGTTGTTCCGCCATAGTTCTGAACAAATTACCAAAGAAACTCAATGATCCAGGTATCTTCAGCATTCCGTGTTTCTTTGGTGGTTCCATCGCTCCCGCTCACGCGTTAGCCGACCTAGGTGCTAGCATCAACTTGATGCCACTCTCGATTTATGAGAAATTAGGATTAGGAGATCTTACTCCCACCCGTATGTCACTTTCTTTAGCCAATCGATCAATTAAGCATCCTCGGGGAATCATAGAAAACTTGCTAGTTATGGTCGATAAATTTGTTTTTCCCATTGATTTTATTATCCTAGATATGGAGGCCGATAAGAGAGTGCCTATCATCCTAGGTCATCCATTCCTCCATACCACAAAGGCAATTATCAATGTCCATGACAGTAAGATTACACTCCGCGTTTGGGATGAGAATGTCACTTTTGAAATCGCCAGGTCAATGCAACATCCTAGCGGTGGAGATAATGATAGTGGCCCATGTCATTCCGTCTATTTTCTCAATTCATTCATTTCATGTGTAGATCATTGTCTCGAATATATTAGTGGAGCCGATTTAGTGAATGAGGGGGTAGTTGACGAGGAGGCTGAAGAAGAGGACATCGAGGATGACCCACTTTTGGCCCCCTAAACGTTAGACTTTTGTGAGATTCGAGAAGCGAGTGAGAGCAAACCCATGGATACTCCGGCCCCTTTAGAGCTTAAGGTCCTTCCCTCACACCTAGAGTATGCTTTCCTAGAAGAGATTTCGAGCTTACCCGTCATAATTTCTTCGAAATTGACGACGGAGGAGAAGGTGAAGTTGATATCTGTTCTGAAAGAGAACAAGGAAGCTATCGCGTAGGGGTGTGCAAAAAACCGAATTAACCGAACCATAACCGAATTAACCGACAAAACCGAACCGAAAAACCGAACCAAATAAAAACCGGTGGGTCGGTTAATGGTTTTTTTGAAAACCAAAAGTAGCGGGTCGGTTATGGTTATCAATGTTTCCATACCCACCATAACCGAACCGAACCGACATGTAATAAATCTTTGTAGGATTTAGGACTTTTCACAATTTTTTTTAATATTTGATGTTTTTTATTAAACTTTTTTAGTATTTATGGGCTATTTCATATCATTTTGCGGTTTTGGTTGAATGTTTATTTGAATTTATGGAATATATCATGTCACTTTATATATCCGATAATAATCGGTATTAACATTGTAGATTATACGTATTTTTAATACTATGTAATATACTTATATATACAAATATACAATAACAATTTATTCCATGTTAAAAAAAATTAAGCTATTTTTAGCTAGGCTAAATACACGGTTAACCATCCACAACCGACCCGCTATAACCATCAAAACCGATTAACCAAAACCGCCATAACCGATCGGTTATGGTTATGGTTTTAGGCCAAAACCGACCCAAACCGACCATGCACACCCCTACTATCGCGTGGAAACTATCTGACATCAAGGGAATAAGCCCAACATTCTATACTCACCGGATCCTCATGGAGGATGTCTACAAGCCGGTGGTACAACCCAACGACGCCTCAATCCGAATATGCAAGAAGTAGTCAAGAAAGAGGTTCTGAAGTTGATGGAAGCCAGCTTGATCTATCCTATATCAGATTCTTCTTGGGTGAGTCCAACTTAAGTTCTTCCCAAGAAATGGGGAATGATAGTTGTCATGAATGAGAAAAATGAACTCATCCCAACACGTATAGTCACCGGTTGGTGTGTATGCATCGATTACCGAAAACTAAATGAAGCCACCCGAAAGGACCATTTTCCACTTCCGTTCATCGACCAAATGCTAGAGCGTCTCGTGGGGCAACAATTCTATTGTTTCCTCGACGGGTTATCTGGTTACTTTCATATCCCCATCGCCCCGGAGGATCAAGAGAAGACAACTTTTATATGTCCATAGCCGCATGCCTTTTGGATTATGTAACACCCCAATGATATTTCAGCTATTCATGGTCGCCATCTTTCAAGATATGATCGAGAATTCGTTGGAGGTTTTTATGGATGATTTTTCTGTCTATGGAAATTCCTTCGATCAATATCTTAGTAATCTTGAAGCTATGATGAAGAGGTGTGTGGAGACGAAGTTGATGTTATACTGGGAGAAGTGTCACTTCATGGTGATGCAGCGGATTATGTTAGGCCATACGATATCTAAAGCCAACATAGAGGTAGATAAAGCAAAAATAGATACCATTAGTAGACTTCCTCCACCGACAAGTGTGAAATCCGTCCGCAGTTTCCTTGGTCATGCGGGTTTCTATCGGCGATTTATTAAGGATTTCTCCAAAATCACATGACCCACGACCCGACTCCTTAGAAGGATGTTCCTTTCGTCTTTGATGAGGAATACCTTAAGGCTTTTGCTATCTTAAAGGAGAAACTCGTTAGTGCCCCCATTCTCGTATCACCCAACTGGAGCTTACCTTTTGAGCTCATGTGTGACGCGAGCAATTTCGCAGTTGGTGCGGTTTTGGGGCAAAGACGAGATAAACACTTCCATCCTATTTATTATGCGAGCAAAACCCTCAATGACACCCAAGAGAATTATACTACTACCCAGAAAGAACTCCTAGCCGTAGTCTTTGCATTTGATAAGTTTCGTTCATACCTCGTGCTTTCCAAGACCATCATCTTCACCAATCACGCGGCTTTGCGTTATCTCTTCCAGAAGAAGTACGCTAAGCCTCATCTTATTTGGTGGATTCTTCTACTCTCCGAATTTGATATAGAAATTAAGGATAAGAGGGAAGCAGGGAATGTAGCCGCCGATCATCTATCACGACTAGAAGATCCGAATAGAGAAGAGATTCGTGAGGAGGAAATAGGTGATAGATTCCCTCATGAATAGGTAGAGTTTGTGGCGTGGCGACGAAGAAGGAAGGTATGCCATGGTTTACGGACTTAGCAAACTACCTTACAAATGGAGTAGTTCTTAAGGGTACGACCACTCAATAGAAGAAGCAATTCTTTAGGGACGTTAGGAGGTATATATGTGATGACCCATTTCTGTTTAGGGTAGGAGGAGATAGGATTCTTAGAAGGTGGATAGAAATTCTTAGGCATGTTCATGAGGGGTTGACGGGAGGTCACCACGGCCTACACGTCACCTCCCAAAAAGTTTTCAATTGCGGCTTCTATTGGCCTTCAGTAGTTAATGATGCGTTAGAATTCGTTAGGAAATGCGATCGTTGCCAATGTACCGCAATATCTCATCTAAGGACAAGATGCCCCAAAATCTGATCCAAATTCTTGAAATATTTGATGTTTGGAGAATCGACTTCATGGGACCTTTTCCCGTCTCTAGCGGGAATCGGTACATCCTCGTGGCAATCGACTATGTCTCTAAGTGGGTGGAAGCTCAAGCTTTACCTACAAATGACGCCCGAGTGGTGGTGAGATTCCTCAAAAAGTTATTCACTCGTTTCGGTACACCTCGAGCCATCATAAGTGACCGTGGCACCCACTTTTGTAATGACGTAATGGAAAAGGCATTAGCACGTTACGGTGTCACTCATCGTTTTTCCACCTCTTATCATCCTCAAACGAGCAGTCAAGTTGAGAATGCAAATCGGGGGGTGAAGAGAATCTTAGAGAAGATGGTAGGAAAAAGTAGAAAGAATTGGTCAAATAAGCTCGATGATGCATTATGGGCGTTTAGAACCGCTTATAAGGCACCTTTAGGTACCACTCCATTCATGATTGTCTATGGCAAAGCATGCCATCTTCTGGTAGAACTCGAGCACCAGGCGCTATGGGCCCTTAAGACCGTAAATCTAGACCTTACCAAGCGACTAAGAAATGTTATTTCCAAATTCATAAGTTGGAAGCACTTAGAGATGTCGCCTACGAACGATCATGGAGTATTAAGGAGAAAACAAAGGCGTTGCATGATAGGAAGTTGAAGGGGTTGAAAGAATTTAAAGTCGGCAATAAGGTGCTTTTATATAATTCAAGATTGAAATTATTCATCGGAAAGCTTAAATCCAAGTGGACGGGTCCTTACGTGGTCAATGAAGTATTTCCGTATGGGATAGTCGAGCTAAAAGATGGAGCCGGTGGAGGCACTTGGAAGGTAAATGGCCATACGTTGAAGCAGTACCTAGGAGGGCCGATAGATCCCACCGAGATGGAGGAAACTCCTCTCGAAGTTCCACCTCACTCGACCGTATAGGGCCTTGAGTGAAAACTCAAGTGTAGAGTTTGTATTGTTTAGTAGTGGTTTACGTTTTGTGTTTCTATAGTGCTAATGATTGTTTTTCGTAGTTTGTGTTTTGTGTTTTTTTGTCGTTTACTCTTTTGCAGGAATACATCACTAACACGGAGCCATGACTGACGAAGAATTGGAGTTGCCGGTTAGTTTTCATACAGAACCGGGTGCTAAGAAAGTTTTTAACAAGTTTTGGTTGAACTTAAAATCTTTTCTAAGGCATTAACCTGCCAAAACCACGAAACTTTCTGTATAAAACACCTTTTGGCGGACCGCGAGAGGATAGTCTCACTAGGTCATGGCCCGCGAGAGCCTTTAACTCCGGGAACAATTTTACACGGTCGCGGCCCGCGAGAGACCGTAACTGCAGACCTGCATCTTTATCCCCAATTTCTTCATTCATAACCCTAATTTCTCTTCACTTCTACCATATGACCATCCTTTTTCAAGCACCAGAAACGGCCCACAGTCACCTCCATTCTCTAATCTTCCATCACCACTTCACCACATCATTACTAGTTGATTTACCACACAAAGTTTCCACCTTTCACCATCAAAACTAGTTTTTTAAGGGTCTTGCAAGCTATACTCCATTTTCTTAGCTTTTCTGTGTAGATCGACTCTGAGGTATGTGTTTCTTGCAAGTTAAGTACTTTTATTTCAGTATTTTGTCAGTTTAGAGTTAGTTGCTTTATGTGTTTCAGTGTCAGGTCTTGTTTAGGTTGCATGTTAGTCTCCTTGGGCATTTAGGATGAACTTTGGTTGGGTTAAGTTGGGATGTAGCGGCTGAAAACAGGTTATGGTTGAGGTGGTTTGGGTTCAATTAGTCATATTTTGCAGGTGGATCGGTTTGGCAGGGTTTCAACATTGAGTGTGGGGATTTAGGTTGGTATTTTTTGCCATAAAAATCGCATTTTTCACAAAAAAAATTTAACACGTTTTTCTGCCATGAATATGAAGTTTTATATTGTGTTTGGGACTCAATGTTTGGTTGTTTTTCGGCACTTAGGAATTAATTGAGGACAATTAAAGTTCCGGGAGGAGATAGTGTACATTGAGTCTAAGTCTATTTCGTTTTAGTATGTTTGTCGTGTTTTAGGGTGTTTTTTTTTTGGGTTATGTTTTTCATTTTGGGCACTTATGAATCTAAGATCTCTCGCCCGTACTCAATCTCCATTAGGGCGAGCTTTGGTCTAAGAAATTGGTATTTTTGCTAACAGTCACCCAATAATGCATCTATTTTTGTTGTAAATTGTCTTTTCTGGTCATGGCCGGGAATGTAATGCTACACGCTCATTTTCCCTTAGATGTTCATTAAAAAACCAAAAAAATAGAAAATACCCAAAATAGTTTATTTTTTTAATAGTCTACCTGCTTTTGCTTGTGGATTGAATGTTTTTATCAGATGTCGGGTGAAGGTAGTTCAAGTAGGCCAGGAAAGAAGAAGAGAGGTCCTGCAGCTCGACCACGGGGAGACCCAGCGAAGACTCAGCCTTTGCAACCAAATTTTGGGCAGAGGAGAAGTGTTAGGTATAGAGGGGGCAGTGTTCCCCATGGTCAAAGTATGAGATTGAGAGACAGTCCTCTGTTGCACTAGACTCGCATGAGAATGAGAGGTTGGCCAATTTGATCATGGTAGATCTGTTACCTTACAGAAGGATTGATTGGGAAATGTTAGACCATCTGGGTTCAAGGGGTAGAGTCGAGCAGCTGCTGGGGGATAAGTTTAGAAGAGTGTTGGACTGCGATGCTAGGCAATACAAGGAAATTACTCTGGAGTTTCATTCTACTTTTGAGTATAAGCAGGGAAATTATGGCGAGAGCGATGTTGTGTCCTTTGCTCTTGGTAGGCATGTTTGTGAGATGACTATTCCTCAGTTTGTCATTGCTGTGAAGTTTGATACTATGGAGGAGGTTCAATCACAGGAGTTTGCTACGAGTCTGAGGGGAGTATTTAAGAGGAGGCACCCGCACAATGTTCAGACAGATGAGCTGGCAAGATTCTGGTGTACGATTTCGTGTGCGCCTTATACGAACAACATGGTGGCAGTGATATCATTGATTCAGTTTATCGGTTTATTCATAAGATTTTGGCAGCTACGTTGGTGGGCAGGGGGCAGGGTGACAATAAGGTCAATCAGGTCAGTTTGTTTTGTTTAATGTGCATGGTGGAGCAGAGGCCCGCAAATTTGGCTAGTATTTTTGCATGGTCAATGAAAAGGCTGTGGATAGGTAGTCTAGGGGCTCATATTTATTGTGGGCCTTATTTTACTTGGTTGGCTGAGAGCCTTGGGGTATTTGATAGGGAGGGATAAGATGAGAGAAGGGATGTCTCCTTGTTTTATGAGTGTGCGGGATCTGCAAGCTGCTGGTATTTTGTCGTCTCATGAGCCGATTACTTGGGAGCCCATTCGCCATGGTCCACAGGTTCAGCCTCCACCTGGTTCTGATGTTGCATCATCTATGCAATCTGCTGTTCCTCCTTGCTATCAGAGACCAGTGATCCGCCAGGAGTTACCGGGTAAGCAGTACCCATTGCGACAACCCCGTCCAGACCCACTTACTTTGGATTCGTTATATGATAGGATGGAGACAGGGTTTGGTGACTTGAGGGGGTATGTTGACGAGCAGTTTGGTGGGGCCAGACAAGTTATGATGGAAAGTAGAAGGATGCATGAACAGGGTCAGAGAAGGTTGGAGGATGGGATGAGGTATATGATGGAAAACTTGCATATGGGAGTTCCATCATATTTTCAGCACCAGGGCCAGGCGTGATCCAGTGGTATGGAGGATGTGCAACCATACCGGGTTTTTTAGCAGTCAGAGAAGGACGAAGAGGATGATTAGCTCTCAGAGGCAGCGATGTTTCTATGATTTATATATTTTGTTTTTAAGGTGTTTTCATCCTCTTATGGTTTTTATGTGTACTTTGAACATTTGAATTTGGTAGGTAAGGATGGGTTGGATGATGGTTTTGATTGATTTCTGTTAGACAATTATTTATTTATTTATCATGTTATGTTTGGGAGGTATTTGTGTTGGTTGATAGGTTGGTATTGATTTTGACGCTTCCGTTCGCGTGAGAGAGTTAGGAATTGTTTGCTGAGCGTGATCGGATTGGAGGGCATATGTGGAATTGACTGGCGCATTGACAGTCTCGCATATCAGCTAAGTCGTTTCACTTGTATATGTTGTATATTTTTATTTAGTTTGCAGTTTTTATTATTTAGTTTAGTTGAGTATTCTTATCCTTGCATTAGGGATAATACAAATTCTAAGTGTGGGGATAGGATAGTTGAGTCATAGAGTTAGCTTTTATTGAAATAAAAAAATATTAAAAATCAGAAAATATCTTTTGAAGAAGAAGTTTGCAAAATAAAAACGGAAGATGATAGCAAAATCGGGTTTTTGTTCGGTTCAAATAATGATAATATGAATTTATAAAGAGTTGAGCTTGTGTCTAGCTAGGGATATGTGAGTAGGCTCGATTCGGTTCTAGGTTCCTTTGAGATTAATATACCATAAATATCGGTCTACTAGTGGGTACTCATCTAGGAAAAGTGAGAAGCCGAAACCGCCAAAAATAGTATAAGGAATGCAGTTATAAGTTAAAATCTTTAGAATTTTCAATCACGTAATAAAATAAAGAAAAAAATAGAAAAAATGAGCTTGATTGAAAAAGTATACGAGGCCTATATAATCTTTGTTGGGGAAGTGACTCTGACTTAGATTTCCTCTAAGATAAGTTGAATAAATTGCCTAAATGCCGAAGCCCACGTTGTCGCTCTCGGGATGGTGACTCTGGTTGAGACAGCCTCTAGGTTGGGTATGCAAAAAAATCAAGTGCTCAAAAGAAAAAAAAAGGAAAGAAGAAGAAAATTTACTTGGTTTTAAATTCTCCACTTTTTAGTATAAGACGGTTAGGAATTAGTCCAGTGACTATTTCTTTTGTTCCATAAGCTTGAAGCAGGACTAGGTGTACTGTGGATTCTAGTGTGTGACCTTAGGTAGATTGATCGAACTTGAACTAAATTTACACGATAAGGGCTTTGAACCGAGTTTTAGGTTTAAGTGGACACATATATTTGCAATCGCGGTTAGCACAAGTTTCAACCTTAATAAAATAATCTTATTTTTTAAACCGAATATTTACTTGTCTCTGATTCTATTTGTATAATTCTTTTTCGAGGACGAAAAAAGAGTAAGTGTGGGGATATTTGATGTATTGAATAATACATCTATTTATCATGTATAGTTTGTATAAGTTTCGTCAATTTTCATTTCAGTTTTATAAGAATTTATCTACTGCTAATCCAATTATGTTTCGCATATCTTGGTTCGTGGAAATAGCTGAAAAGAGAAGAAAACCAATCTGGATCATAACTGGAAGTCAAGAGAATAAACGAATCGAAAAAATGGGAAAAATACCCCTCTGGCGGCCCACGACCGCAACAGAATAATCCTCTCGCAGGTGGCAAGAGGAAGAAAGAGTCCGAACAGATTATAACACGGTCACGGGGTGCGACCGGGTTGAATATTCCTCTCGCGGCCAGCGAGAGGACTATTTCAGCAGAAAGAAATGTAAAGGAAGCAGTCTTTGTTGAAGAAGGTTTTATATATATCAATATTTAACTCAAATAACAACAATTTGGACGATTTTGAAGAGTTAGAAGTGATTTGTGAAGATCTTGTGCACGTTTCTGAAGTGGAGATTGCTCGGGAATCATTGGAGTTGAAGCAGGAAGCTTAGAGATCAAGAAATTCCGGGTTTTGTTTACCGATTTTTCTATTCTTTAGCTTTCTTGTTCTTGTTCAATGAATTCAGTTTTAAAACCTAATTTATCTATGTTTAAGACAATGTTTCTTGGCTAGATCTTTTATTACTACCTAGGTTTTGATGAATTATTATTAAATTTTGGATTTTTATTGAATTGATGATGTGTTTAAGGGATTTTTAATAAAGTAGTAAACTTTGGTAAATTGATTTGGTGTATTTGCATGTTTTGAATTGATCATTGATTGTATAATTATTTCACATAGATCTAGTTGAGTGTCTTTCAAGTAATAGGTTTATGTTGATTGTTGGGTCTTAACGGGTTCGGTTAATCTTTCGGTAAATTGGCCAATAAACCTTAGAAACAATTAAGTGAAAAATATAATTAAAACTTAACATTATACTAAACCTAATTATTGAGAAATAATAGTTTATTAACTGATTTAAATAGGTGAATTGTTAAGATTAGGTTTTGAGAGAAACCCGATTTTAGTTTACTTGCCATATTTGTGTTGGTTA
The DNA here is from genome assembly GCA_947069175.1 of Scalesia atractyloides. Lineage (NCBI taxonomy): Eukaryota > Viridiplantae > Streptophyta > Magnoliopsida > Asterales > Asteraceae > Scalesia > Scalesia atractyloides. The sequence goes on along the minus strand of CAMTDV010000020.1, from coordinate 65,823,689 downwards.
AACCAAATCAAGAACCCTAGTTAGTCTAAGCTTTCTATTGAGAGGTAGTTGTCTATTTTAGACACTTTATTAAACATTAGATAACCAAAAGGAAATCTTATAAACTGGTGAACATAATGTATTGAATAATACATCTATTTATCTTGTAGAGTTTGTATAGTTTTAGCGCGTTTTCGTTTCGATTTGTCAAGAATTTATCTACTTTTAATCCAAACACGTGTTGCAGGTCTTGGTTCATGAAAACAGTTGGAAGGATGGGAAAAACGAGCGAAAATGGTGAAAAGAACCGAGCCGGGACGTGGATGGATCGAAAACGGGAAAACGAAACGAAAAATCAGGAATTTCACTCGGTCGCGGAGGGGACAAGGGGATAATAAAGTTAACCAAGTGAGTTTATTTTGTTTGATGTGCATGGTAGAAGGACGGCCGACAAACCTGGCCATAATATTTGCTTGGTCAATGAAGAGACTGTGGAGGGGAGGACACGGGGCACGGGTTTATTGCAGGCCTTTGGTTACATGCTTGGCTGAGAGCCTAGGGGTCTTTGACAGATACCCCCAGGACAGGATGAGAGAAGGCCCCGCCCCCTGTGTCATGAGCATCAGAGATCTCCAGGCTGCAGGAATCCTTACCACCCAATGAGCCGATCAGTTGGATACCAGCCCACCAAGGGCCTCAAGTGCAACCGCCTCCTGGTTCCGAAGCCGCATCTTCTATGCCGGCGGCCATACCTACTCGATACCAGCAGCCAGTCACCAGCCAGGAACTGCCAGTGTAACATTTGTAAAAATCTCCATTTTGTAATCGAATATCAAGTTATAAAAGTTACGTCGAATATTTATGATTATTTTGATTTAAAACGATACATAATTAATAAATAAACTAAACTATAAAAATTATATTTGATAAAAAGTTAAAATAAAATAAATAAATAAATTATGATGCTGCCAGGACTCGAACCCGGGTCAGCCAAGACACACTTCAGCGACTTAACATCCACTCACAATACCACTCCGCCACATTGTGTTTTCTACTAACTCTAGGAACACAAATGAAATTTATACACAAACCCAGTTAAAACCGGTTGCGCCATCTGAGAAACGGTAATCGGCAAACCAATCGTTAATTCGTTGTTTATTCACACATTCAGTTTATAACCGATGCACCGACGGTCTTTAATCAAATCGGAATTGATTAAACATAAAGCCTCATCATTACCGGTTTTTAAAACCGAAAAATCATCAAGTCCAGAGTTCTTCAACTTCAGACCACTCTCGCGACTCAGAGATATCATACCAATACTCCATTTCATTTTCGTCGCATTTTCAGACCATCAGAACGCCTAAATCAGCTCACCGGAATTTTCTGCAAAAGTCACCGGAAAACCGTATTCAACTCAAACCGGTAAAATACCTATACTTTACTGTTTCAATCAATTGTTAGAATCTTACTAACATTAACCCATCGCTCATAATCAACCACAGACGACATTACAGGACTTTCTGTTTTCACCGGAAAACTTCTGGAATTGTCGGAAACTCACTGATTACCGGTATGCTCATTCCAACGTGCTGATAATCAATACTCATTAGTTTAATTTCACATCTAATCCCTTAAACCTGTTAATTGATTCTCACAGCCGAAGGTTCCAAAACAGAGCCGACCCGGATCCTCTGAAGAAGACGATCTATTCGGTATTTTCTTCCCCAAACTTTTCGGTTCAATGCATTCAAATTGGTCATCATGTTCATTAATTAAATTAATCGCGTATCAGTTGTTTTGATTGATGTCTGTGTTTGTAATGAAGAAGACGAGTTCAAAGATGACATAAGATTAATTAAAATCGGAATTATAAACGGGTTAGACACACAGTCCAGCGGTGGACTGTGTGCAAAATACACACGCACGTCCCGAGTTCGATTCCTGCTATACGCACTCCTTATATAATAAAACGTCTTTTTGTTTAAAAACTAAACCGGGATAACTCAGTTAGTTATTAAGTATAATAGAAACCGAGATAATAACCAGGTTAGACACACAGTCCAGCGGTGGACTGTGTGCAACATGAACCATACGTCGCGCGTTCGAAACCCGTCACTAGCACCGGTCCGATTGAATTAAAATGTTTTTGCAAATAAAGGAAATTCTGTTAAATTGAATAAGTGTATAAATATAATTAAAAACAAGATTATTTCGGGTTAGACACGTAGCTCAGTTGGTAGAGCTGCGTGCACGCGTACGGGAGGTCTCGGGTTCGAGCCTCACCCAGCGCAAACCATGTCATTGACCGAACCGGTCAACAAGTCAACGGTCAATGCAAAATAAATAATTTTTTTTATTTTATTTTTTTATTTATTTAATTTAATTTAAAAATCAATTAAAAATACTTAAAAATAACATTTTTAAAGATAGAAAATAGCCTTAAACTCAAAAAAATATATCTAAAAATTTCATTAAAATCCTTAATAAAATCCACTCATTTAATATATTTTTTCCGTTATTATTTAGGTTAGTATTCCTCGTTGATCCGTTCATCTAATTCGTGCGCATCTCACCATCTCCAATCCAACGCACCCAATGTGAGTGAATCTTACAAATTTCCCGTTTTAATCACGTTTTGGGGTGTATCATGTGTCTTTGTATATATATTATAGTTAAACCATAGTGCATACATCATATCATGAACATGTGTATTCAGTTTGTTTCAGTTGTGTAGTTATTGTTGGATGCAAGTTTATTATTTTCAGTACATGCAATTTCATAGGCCGCCGCTCCCCATTACATTATGAGCGTTGAGCATGTTCCCCATTTCATTATGAGGTTGAACCTGGCGTGCCCACATACGATCGGCTCCGTTTGATTGAGCCTTGATCGCACAGACATTTTCATTTTCAGTACATGCAATACGATCGGCTCCGTTTGATTGAGCCTTGATCGCACAGTTTCATTTATGTTATTTACAGTATGATGTTGGTATGTTCATGTATGCTGTCATATGTTATTGTATGTTATAGTGTGACTGCTATTTGCCATTGCTTGATTATTTACATTTGCTCATCTATGATTATGCACAATTTTTCATTGATAAACTAACAATTAATTCATTAATAAATGTTTATCTAATAAGGTTCACTCGCCAACTTATGTTGACCCAAAAACCCCCATTTTACACATGATACAGGTGAACCAGCAGCAGCTAGGAACACATAGGACTTGGACTAGAAGAATAAAACGATTTAGAGTTGGGATTGTTATGCTTGGCTTATTTTCTTTGTATTGAATGAACATGTTTGGATTTTTGGAAATGTAACTTTGACTTTATTAAATATGAAACATATTAGTAAATGCCATGAGCTTTGGTGATAACCCAATTATGCCCCGACTCTTATTCCGCTGCGGGTCGGGGTGTGACAGCCAGGACGGCAGTACCCGCTTCGGGAACCTCGTCCGGACCCACTAACCTTAGACTCGCTTTATGACAGGATGGAGACTGGGTTTGGAGATTTGAGAGGTATTGTGGACCAGCAGTTTGGCGGGGTACGCCAAACTATGTTAGATAGTAGAAGGATGCACGAGGCCAGTCAGAGGAGGTTAGAGGATGGCATGCGCTACATGATGCAAAATCTAAACATGGAAGTACCCTCTTACTTCCAGCAGCCAGGTGGTCAAGCAGGTTCCAGCCAGTTCGCAGGGATGGAGGATGTGCAGCCTTACCAGATATTCGAGGCATCCGAAGAATCTGAAGAGGACGATTGAAGCAGATGAAGATCTTTACCTTTATTTTTTCTTTTCTGCTGTTTTCAGTCATTATGGTTGATGTATATGTTGTGCCGTTCGCATGAGAGCGTTAAGAGTTGCACATTAAGCGCATTCGGTTTGGAGAGCATAAGGGGTTTGCCTGGCACATCAACAGGCTTGCACTACCAGCTAAGTCGCTTCCTTTTCTGTATTTTTCTTTTTTTTTTGGTTTGCTTGTTTTAGTTATTTTGCGTAGTATTTGTCTCGTCCTTGCGTAGGGGACAATGCAAAACTTTAAGTGTGAGGATGGGATATTAGAGTAGTATTAGTTTTACTTTGAAAAAAAATTAAAAAAATCCGAAAATGTCTTTTGAAAAGGAAGTTTGCATAAAAAATTAAACGGAAAATGATAGGAAAATTTAACTTTTATTCGGTTTCAAATAATAATAATATGAGAGTAAAAAGGGGTGAGTTTATGTCTAATTTGGGATGTGCGAGTAGGCTTGATTCGGTTCTTATTTTCTTTGAGCTTAATACACCTTAATAGTCGGTCTACTAGTGGGTACTCATCTAGGAGAAATGAGAAACTGAAACCACCAAAAATAGTATAAGAAATGCCGTTATAAGTAAAATATTTAGAATTTTTAATCAGGTAAAAAGAAAAAAAAAGAAAAAATTAGAAAATGAGCTTGATTGAAAAGTAGACTGAGGCCTATAGAATCTCCCTTGGGGATGGTGACTCTGATCGAGAATCCCTCTAGGATTATTTGAAATTTTAAATATCGAAGCCCACGTTGTCGCTCTCGGGGATGGTGACTCTGGTTGAGACAGCCTCTAGGTTAGATATGCAAAAGGAAATCAAAATGCTCAAATGAAAAAAAATGAAAAAAAAAGAGAAAAAGAAATTGCTTGATTTTAAATTCTTTATATTTTGGTATAAAACGGTTAGGAAATGATTTAATAATTCGTTCCTTGTGTTTCATAAGCTTGAGGTGGGATTAGGGATACTGTGGACTCTAGTGTGAGACCCTAGGTGGATTGACCGCACTTAAATTAAATTCACATGATAAGAGGTTCGAGCCGAATTTTTAGTTTAAGTGGACCCAATACTCGCAATCGCGATTAACATGAATTTTGTCTCTAATGAAAATAATAGTAATTTTTGAAATCGAGTAATTGTTAGGTTATGATTCCGTTTATGCACAATTCTTTTTCGAGGGCGAAAAAAGAGCAAGTGTGGGGATATTTGATGTATTGAATAATACATCTATTTATCTTGTAGAGTTTGTATAGTTTTAGCGCGTTTTCGTTTCGATTTGTCAAGAATTTATCTACTTTTAATCCAAACACGTGTTGCAAGTCTTGGTTCATGAAAACGGTTGGAATGATGGGAAAACGAGCGAAAATGGTGAAAAGAACCGAGCCGGGACGTGGATGGATCGAAAAGGGGAAAACGAAACGAAAAATCATAAATTTCACCCGGTCGCGGGGCGCGATCGATACAAGCAACCTCTCTCGCGGCCCGCGAGAGAGGGATAATTATCTCCGGAGTCAAACCTCAGTCGCGGGGCGCGACCGGACCGTCCCATCTCTCTCGCGTGGCGCGAGAGAGGTCTTTATCCAGAAAGTTTCAAAATCAGAGTTGTTTTGGGATTTGTTTGTTTATAATAGAATTATTATCATTATCAAACACATCTTGGGCAATTGTGGACGATCTAGAGCAACTTTGGAGCTATTTTCTGGAGGTTTGAAGCTACACAAGGCAGATCTAAGCTGCAGGAGCTGTGGTGGTGATCACGAAAGTTAAAGGCAGGAGCTTTTCACGGTTTATCATACCAATCTCCTCTTGATTTCTTTGGTTTTTGATCAATCATGCTATCTTGTTATCAACTTGGTTTTATTCAGTTTTTAAACATGTTGTTAGGCTAGATTTTCTTTTGGTTATCTAGGTTTTGGATTATGGATTTATGAAACTTTGATTTGCTTTAATTTAGTTTATGGTTTGAATATTTAAATTGGTAAAGTTTGCAACTTTAATGATCTAGTTTAGGGTATTTGCATGATCTTGGTTGTTTGATGATTGTTTGGTTGTTTTGCATAAACTTTGGTGAATGTCTTTCATGTAATAGGTTTATGTTACTTTTCGTGTTCTTAGGAATTCGTGAAGTTGTCGGTAAAATTGACCAATAAAACCGAGGAAACTATTAGATTAACCATTAATTAACTTTATCATTATACCTAATTTGTTAATTGAGAAATTGCAATTAGTTGGCTGAATTAGTATGGTAAATTGTTAGGTTAGGGTTTTGAGAAATTCCCGAGTCTAATTTCCTTGTCATAATTGAATCAGTAAATCTAAACTAGAAAATTGAAGTTGGTCTAGGTTAATTATTGAGAAGTAATTAATAATTAGGCACTCTACTAATTTGAAAAGATAATTGGAAAAGAATCTTTAAAACCGGTAAACGAATAAAAAGGATAAGTTATTGTAGGTGTCTTCCTGAGAAGGGTCGAGAGTTCTGTTTAATAAACTAAACTTTGATATGCTAAGATCCCGGTAAAATATTCAACCAGACTAATTATTGTTAAATTGAAGGAGTAGTATTCTAAAAACTCAACCTAGGTAACTAGTTTATCATCTCTTGGTAAAAGTTCTAATAAGTCCATAGGAGTTCATAGTTTGGTCATTTCACTTAGCAGTTTTATTTAAATTGATAATTTAGAATTAGTAATAAAACCCCCCCTTAAATATACCTAGTGTGTAATTGAGTCTAAATTAGTAGTCGTAGCAATTAGAGAGTCCTGTGGGTTCGATAATCCGGACTTACTTAATACTATTCTACAATTGATCGGTCCACTTGCCGGTTAGTAGTTTGGTTTAATTTAGGAGTCTAGAGTATAATTTGAGTCTAGAATTAGGATAATTTGTTTTGTTTTTAACTAACTACTTTTAGAACATCTTTAGAATATCAGAGGTGTCTTCCCGAGAAGGGTCGGGAGTCCTGTTCGGTATTTCTTAGGATTTAGTATTTCAAGATCCCGGTTCCCTATCACATTAATATTCAAATAAAAATCATTCGACATTAACAAGGATTCTAACCTAGGTAGTCATTCCATTATCATTGAATTAATTATTCGCTTTGAAATTTCATTTTAAGTCGTCTTAGTTAAGTTAATTTTAGGTTAATTATAATTTTAGGATTTTTTGTAACCCCCCCCCCCCCCCAATATAAAATAATTTAATTTGAGTCAATAAAGTTTAAATAGGGTCATTAACATAATTAGAGAGTCTTGTGGGTTCGATATCCGGACTTGCTTAAGCTTACTACAATTGATATGTCCACTTGCCGGTTAGTAGTTTTAGTCGAGTTTAGAAGTCTAGAGTATTACTTCGAGTCTAGATTAGGTTAATTTCATTATTTTTATTAGACTACTTTTAGTACATCACTCCCCATAAGAACTTCCTAATCATCGATTCAAGTTTTTTAATAACGCCTGCCAGAGCTTTATAAAGCAAAAAAATAGTTTGACAAACATTCCAACACAGATTTTATGAGAGTGACCCTTCCCCAAATAGACAACATCGAGGCTTTCCACAAAGAGAGTCTTCATTCGGAAGTTTCGTTAACCGGTCTCCAATTCGCTATGCGGTTCATATTAGCACTGACGGTAATAACAAGATATCTAAACGGGAGGGTATCCGACTTGCACCCAATAACATTCGCCATGCCCTCAAGCTCCTCCCTTGCCACCCCAACACCGTATAAGTTCGATTTAAACATATTCTTTAGCCCCGAGCAAACATGAACACACCTTAACACCCTACCCACATTTAAATCTCCTTTCTATCCCACTTCCCAATCACAATAGCATCATCGGCGTACAACAAGCGCGACAAAAGCGGTGCGTTGTTATGGAGCCGAATCCCCGACATCGCACCACAATTGACCGCTTTATTAAAACAACCCGAAAGCCTCTCTATGACTATAAGAAAAAGGAACGGAGACAAAGGATCACCTTGCTGCATACCTTTGTGGCATTTAAAATCGAAAGTCGAAGCGCCATTGACCAAAACTGAGGCACGAGCCGATGAAATGACTCCATAAATTATTACTTTCTTTTTTATTTTCTTTTCATTGAGTGGAAGTGTCCCTCCACCTGTAAATTTTTTCACGCCTCTGTAATTGCACGTTACGTATGAACGAACGAAGAGGACTAATAACATGTGAAAAATAAATTGCTTTAATAAGTTGTAAGTTCTACCAATCGGTGGTTATCATCATTTATCAAACCGTCGTCATTATCATTTCCACTACGGCGTGCATTAGTTGTTTGCCGTCCCTCCAACCAAACCCTAATTCTTAACGATCTTCCGATTCGTCAATCATTTAACTCACGACTAGCAATCGATCGAACTAAAACCATCGAAGCAATCAAAACGCTAAACATCTCACAGTTTTCGAAACTCCAGGTACGTGATCCAACACATCTGAGCTGCAAGTGTAGTTGTTCAGTTATCTGATCTGGATCTGTTATTGATTGAGTTTTGATTTTGTTAGTTGATAATAAACCCTAATGGCTGATGAGAAAGAGGCGAAGGAAGTAGTCGAGGAGAAGAATGATGACGTGGATAAGAAGAAAACGAAGAAGAAGGGGATTTTGTCTCGGATTTGGAATGCAGTGTTTGGATTACGTGGTGATGATTTTGAGAAGAGATTGCAGTATATATCTAAAGAAGAAGCCACTCTGCATTCTAGGTTGAAAAGGAGATCTTTGAGGTGGAGAACAACTGCCAGAAATTTAGTTGTTTTATCTGTTATTTTTGAGGTAAATTTATATAAATTCTTAGCTTTATCTCTAGGTTGTAATAAAATCTTTTCTGTTATTGTTGAGGAATTTGGGTTGTAATAATGTCTGATTGTGCTGCTTGATTGGCATGATTTCAGAGTTTTGCATAAGCCTTCGAATTCGAATAGTTCAAATTCAATGTTTTTTTGCACAGGTCAAATTCTCTTTCTTTTTTTTTTCTTTTTGCTTCGGAGTGTGATGAATACAAAGTGAATTTTAAGTAAATAGTGGGAGAGAGAGAGCGGTGGTTATGCGGTCACATAAGCGTTTTACGTATTATAGTTAAAACAATAGGTACAGGTGTTTATGTGATTCCTGCAGTTCTTGGTCCTCTATATGGCTATGCAATATCATCAGTTGTGGATGGGGGGTTTATGTTACATATGGGGGAGAGACTGTTATGCGGTTGCGCATGCTTTATGTATTACAGTTAAAACAATTGGTACAAGTTTTTATGGGGTTTTTGCGGTTCTATATTAAATCAGTTCTCTACATGTATTTATGCATTATCATCATTTGGGATGGAAGAAAGTACAGCTCACATGTATATATGCAATACCATGGTTTATTTTGGCATTGAGGATTTATGCTATAGTTGTAGTAGGAGCTATATCACATAGTGGGAGAGAAAGAGTGGCTGTTACACAGTTACATCAGCTTTATGTGTTAACGGTACACGTCTTTATGCGATTCTTGCAGTTCTCTACTAACGTGGTCCTCTACATGTATATATATGCAATCATCATTTAATTGGGAATTGGGGAATTTATTTTGCAACTTTATTAGTATTCCAAAGGAGTGATGGAAGTAGAATTGTAGAAAAGACTGTTGTGTGAATAGTTGCCATAGTCATTAATTTATTTCTCGCATAGATGTGTAAATTTAAGCAATATCTTGATTTTGTTCTGGCATAGTTGGTTGCGGTGGGTTATGCTATAATGACCACAAGAACAGTAGACATGGATTGGAGAATGAGATCGGTGCATGTCTTACCCATGTTTCTTTTGCCTGCGTTACCGTTCGGCTTATATTACGGACTTTCAAGATTCACTAAGTTTTGTAAGTCTACGTACTTTTAGTTTCGCTTAACCACTTTTAAGACTTGCTGTCGTCTGTTTCGCTTAACCACTTTTGATCTTCTCATTTAATTTGTTATAAATAATAATTTGATCACTCTTGCATATGTTCATGTGATAGTGACTTTTGATTTGATCTCATGTAGGTGATCAAAGGGATCAGAAAGCATTAGAGAAGCTTCAAGAAGAAAGGCAAGCAAAAATCGATGAACTTAAAGAGAGAACTAATTACTACATCACTCAGCAACTCATTCAGGTACAATTTGAAGCTGCTCATACAAGAGTTTTGTAGGATCATTCTAATAGATTTAATAAATATAATAATAAAGCTTTTGGCCCTTTAAATTCCATTCCAATATTGTGTTTATTTCTAACCCATTTTGCAGAAATATGACACGGATCCAGCAGCAAAAGCAGCTGCTGCATCTGTTCTTGCATCAAAATTGGGTGCAGATTCGGGGCTGAAAGTATTTCTCGCAGACGAATCACAACCAAACACATATGACACCGGGAAAAGCAGCGATGTTGAGCTTACGAGCCAACAATTTGATAACATAACGCCTCAGTTTGGAGAAAACGAGGTTTCTGGGAATTTAACACATGATCAACTTGTTGTTGAGCATCACAATCCTGCAGATTCAGGCACCCAAGATGGCGGTTGGATCGCTAAACTGGCTGCATTGCTTGTGGGAGAGGATCCCACGGAATCTTATGCACTTATATGTGGAAATTGCCATATGCATAATGGTGAGTAGATTTTAATTTATTGCTAAACTAAAGTTTTATGCTTAATTTTACTTATTTTTATACAGGTCTTGCTAGAAAAGAGGATTACCCGTTCATCACTTACTATTGTCCACATTGTAACGCCTTAAATAAACCAAAGAATTCGGTACTTCCTTCAGATGCAATAGCAAGTGCAGATGTTAAGTTGACTGAAGATGTTAACGAGTCAACGGTTGATAAAGGATCTGCAGCTAGCAGTAGCACGGTAGCTACACTAGAAGAGAAGGAAGCTAATGAGAAAACGGTGGCAGCATAGATGTGTGTTGATGAGTGTGGTTGTAATTGTTTTCAGTGCTTTGTTTTGTTGTGTAAGAAAAGGAATTTTGATGTTGCATCACTAGTTCACTATCGTGGGACCCATTGTGTTGATATATATACAGTGACAAATATGATATTATGATCAAAGGATACACGTTCAGTCAAGTATTCAAATCTTTCACTATAGTCATCCATATAGTGACACTACCAGGCATCCAATTTATATGGCCTGAAGACTGGTTTACAATCGTTACAACCTGCTCTTATGTTTTATTTGGATGATGAACCAATACCTCCCAATCCTCGCACTAGATCTTCTTTATTACACTAATACAATAGTTTACCAACAACTTCCATTCATATACATTCCCCATAATCTAGGACTTTTTTTTGTGGGGATTCGATTGGGTTCTACATTCCCTTGTGGCATGGTGTTTTTCCGTACCAACGGTAGATGGAGAGCATATGGAATTTTTGAGGTTTCTTCAGCCACTTCTATCGTTATCTACTTTTGATTTGGACATGGTGTTGAGCTGGCAATTCCTCTGGCTACACTAGCACAAGGTTCCTTCTTCTCCAACATTCTTAATTGTTTTCTAACTCAAGGTGGTGTCCTATCTGCTCCATACGACATTGACGAAGAATTACTTTATGAATTGCAGTTTGTCAATGAGAATTTTGCATCGCAACATGAAAAAAAATGTTCTCTCCGGCTAATTGTGTGTTTAGCATCTATCAACTATTGGTTTGTAAATGGTTAAGTTGGCACTTTCCTGAGCTAGCAAAGATTGTTCACTACCTCATTTTGTATGTCAAAGCAGTCGCGCTCCTCGATTATCATGCAAATGCTACAAAACTCACATTTTCAACGATACTTATTGATGAGTTTGAGAATGAATTGAAGGTGGCAGCTGTAGTTTTGATGGGAACCAAAACTAGGGGTGTGAATTTCTGACACGACACGGAAACCCGACACGAACCTAACACGAAATTCGCAGGTTTAGGTTTCGTCTAAACGGGTTCGGGTCAGTTTCGGGTTGAACACGCGAACCCGTTTAGGTTTACGGGTCAGGTTCGGGTCAACCTGGTCGGGTTGGCGGGTTGACCCGTTTAACACATTTATACTATATTATATTTTTTTACAATATATTTTATCTCATAAATTAAATGGGGCGTGTATGTTATGCCATGATTATAACTTAAAAGGAGAAATTAACATAGCTTTTATAATTTAAATATGATATTATTATATACATTTGTGTTTTTTAAGTAATTTATAATTTTAATATATTAGTTTTAGAAAAAAAATTAAAAAATTCGGGGTTAGACGGGTCGTGTTCGGGTCAACTCACAAAACTTCGGGTCGTGTTCGGGTTCATATATATGATACGATTTTCGGGTTCAGGTCGGGTTCGGGTTCGTGTAAAATTTTTGGATTCGGGTCGGGTTGAACCCGCCAACACGACCCCTTTAGCACCCCTAACCAAAACCAGTGCTATTGATGTGATTTGGATCAAGGATTTATGGGATCGCATATTGTCTTTATCAACATATAAAGCTCTATTACTAGCTGACTGCCTAACTTGGGTCTCTTAATTCATTTTGGCTTGCCAACGTTACCCTTCTTGGAGGCCTACAAAAACGGTTAAATGGGTCGGCTATTTCATTTTGGATGCTACAAAGCTACTAAGTTTTATGTTGCTGCAGTTTGGTGACATTTATGCTATTGTTGGGCCACTGTTTGCTGGAACCACAACACAACAACCCTCAATTAGGAGCATAATTGGTAAATTGTGGGATACGGGTTGGGTCGCTACTACACACAAGGTCCTAGTGTATCTGGGGCAAAAGTAACCATGTTCGGAGATAATATTTCCTCAATACTTCTAACTGAAAATCCGACTTTTCATGCGAGAACAAAACATATAGAAGTCCATTATCACTTTCTACGCTAGAAGGTGTTAAATGGAGAAATCGACTTGAAGTATGTGAATACGTTTGATCAAGCTGCAGATATGTTTACGAAAAGTTGGACGAAAGATAAGTTGATGAAGTTCTGTAGGAATGAAAAAGCAAATATCGAGGGGAAGTGATGAACGAAGCTATATTTACAGGGTGGTACGGTTTGATCTTGTGGGCGGCAAGGAGGAGATCAGAATAAAATAATATGTTTATTTTATTTATTCAGTTTAATGAGTCATGTTTATCTCTAGCTTATTTGTAGGATTAGTATTCTAGTATAATTGGTTAACTTAGGTTTATCTTGTAAGGGTATATATAAACCCATCTAGGTTTATGTTTAGTTCTTAGTGTTCTTTTAGGTTCGTGTCTACTACTTTGTACGTGTCTTTTATTTTCGCATAATTAGTTTGTGCAGATCTGTTCGTCAGGTGGCAATCAGAAGTTGATCAAGATTGGATTGTATCACTTGTGAAAGTTTAACATAACATTCCACACCATTAGTCATGAGTATTTGATTCATATGGCTTTTAATTATTAGAATTACACACTAAAAATATGCAGATCAGTAAAAAATATTATGAAAAACTATTGCACATATTACGATCATGTTTAGAAGTCCCTATTTTCATAGAAATAACAACTTTGTTATGTTTCCTTGATAAATTATATCATATCAATCTCATAGTTATAGATATGAGACTCATATGATAAACATACAAGTATAGCTCGTTTTCTATTGGAGATACATCTGGTAGTGATTCCTTTTGAAAGAAACCATGTACAACTATTAAGATCATGTTGTAAGGTATGAAAAGGAAAAATAAAGATTGTAGTTTTTTACTTGTATATAACGCAATTTTCAATGAGCTTTTACATAACACTTTGTTCTACGTAACTTTTTTGTTGTCAAAATAGGTAACATTTTAGTATATTATTATCATTTTATAACTCGTGTATTACACGTATTGAATTAATGAATTTAATATATTAATTAATAAAACAATATATCTTTAAAAACTTTCTTTATTGCACGGATTGAATAAATATAATTTTATATATTAAATAATAAAAAGTTATATCTATAAGAACATATTATACGGGTTGAATAAATGTAATTTTATATACCAAATAATAACAAAATTATATCTTTAAAACCACGTGTATTACACATATTGAATAACCGTAATATTGTTTACCGGATAATAAAAAAATTTATATCTTTAAAAATCCTCGTGTATTACACGGCTTGAATAAATATGATTCGGTTGAGTTCTTGCGGTTCAAAAGTTCTAAGCTTAAGTATTAGAACTGCTTTGAAGTACTACAAGCAAGACACGAAGAACCATCAAGACAAATGTGTTATATTACACTTGAAACTGTGGGGCAAAGGGAGAGATACGATACTCTGATCACTGGTCCGCTGCGTACCTTTCTAGAGACCAGGCTCAAATTAATCCGCGAATACAACATGGAATTCTTAAGCACGCTTATTTTTTACAAGAATGAGCAGGATTTATTTGAGTCAAATGCAGTTCAGTTCAGATGTGGAGGAGAATGGTATAGCATTTTCGTGGCTCAGTTTGGCGTGAATATTGGGCTATACACTAAAGAAGACACAACCGAGCCAGACTTCACAGAAGGAGTCCGTGAACTCCTAGATAAACTGAGACAAGCTGCATGGGCACAAATTAGGATGGCCATTATGATCCGAGTAATACAAAGAGCACAAAAATAAGGGACCCTCTAATCCGATACATTCATCGTGTCCTTAGTGGCTCTCTATGCCAAAGGAAGGATAGTGGTGGGGTGGTGAACCTTCGGGAAGTAACTTGCCTATATTGCATCCTGAATCATCAACCCATTGATGTCGCCCACTGTTGTTGAGAAACATGGCCTCAAATGCCACCGCCAACACCCGAACATCGATATTCTTTAGAGGATGGATCGCCAAGCTATTCAAGAACTTCATTAGGCGCACTCCGAGTGGGTTCGACAAAGGAGTGGGTGTGGCAAGGGCCAATCTAGCCTTATGCTGAAGCTTGGGTCTTATCATCGATTGTGATGTTCTAAAAGTAGTGAATTAAAAACAACTCAAATTACCCTAATTCTAGACTCAAATTATACTCTAGACTCCTAAACTATACTAAACTACTAACCGGCAAGTGGACCGATCAATTGTAGAATAGCATTAAGCAAGTCCGGATTATCGAACCCACAGGACTCTCTAATTACTATGACTACTAGTTTAGACTCAATTACACACTATGTATATTTTAAAGGGGGTTTTTCCTAATAAATCTAAATTATCAATTAAACTAAAACTACTAAATTGGAATGACCAAACTATGAACTTCTAAGAAATTTGGGATTTTAATCAAGAGCTAATGAACTAGTTATCTAGGTTGGATTTTTAGACTACTACTCCTTTAATTTAATAATAATTAATCAGGTTGAATATTTTACCGGGATCTTAACATATTAAAGTTTAGGTTTACCAAACAGGACCCCCGACCATTCTCAGGAAGACACCTACGATAACCTATCCTTTTTATTCATTTACCGGTCCTAAAGATTTCTTTTCAGTTATCTTTTTAAATCAGTAAAGTGTCTAATTATTAATTACCTTTCAATAATCAACCTAGACCAACTACAATTTCTAGTTTAGATTAACTGATTCAATTATGACAAGGAAACTAGATTTGGGAATTTCTCAAAACCCTAACCTAACAATTTACCAAATTAATTCAGCCAACTAATTGTAATTTCTCAATAAACAAGTTAGGTATAATGACAAGTTTGATTTTATAATTTACTCAATTGTTTTCCCGGTTTTATTGGCCAATTTTACCGACAACTTCACGAATTCCTAAGAACACGAAAAGTAACATAAACCTATTCTACGGAAGACATCCATCTAAGTTCATGCAAAACAATCAAATAATCACAAAACAAGCAAAATCATGCAAATACTCTAAACTAGATCATTAAAGTTGTGACCTTTACCAATTAAACATTCAAACCATAAATTAAATTCAATCAAATCAAAATTTCATAAAATCCATCATCCAAAACCTAGGCAACTGAATTAAATCTAGCCTAAAAACATGTTTGAAAATCAAAGTAAACAAAGTTTATAACAAGGTAGCATAATTAAGCAAAACAAGGAAATCAAATGTCAAGATTGGTATGATAAAACCGTGACAAACTCCTGCCTTGAACTCCCTTGATCACCCACACAATCCTTGCAGCTTAGATCCTCTTCTTCTAGCTCCAAATCTCCAGAAAAGTGCTCCCAATCAGCTCTAGTTCGTCCAAGATTGTTCCAATATGAGTTTAACTTCAATAATGAGACTTTTAATAACAAACAAGTCCACTTTCAATCTGGTTTCGAAACTTTCTGGATAAAAGACCCTCTCGCTGGCCGCGAGAGGGTTGGAGTATGTCGGTCGCGCCTCGCGACCGAGAAGAAAATCCGGAGATAATTCTAACTCTCTCGCGAGCTGCGAGAGAGAAAAGATGTGCCGGTCGTGCCCCGTGACCGGGTTGTAAATCCTCTTTTGCATTTCGTTTTCTCGTTTCCGATCCACTCACGTCCCGGCTCGGTTCTTTTCACCATTTTTGCTCGTTTTTCCCATCCTTCCAACCGTTTTCCGCGAACACCTGCAAAACGCATTTGGATTAAAAGTAGATAAATTCTTGACAAACCAAAACAAAAACGCGCTAAAACTATACAAACCTTACAAGATAAATGGATGTATTATTCAATACATCAAATATCCCCACACTTGCTCTTTTTTCGCCCTCGAAAAAGTATTGTGCATAAACGGAATCATAACCAAACAATTACTCGATTTCAACAATTACGATTATTTTCATAAGGGAACAAGATTCATGTTAACCGCGATTGCAAGTATTAGATCCACTTAAACTCAAAATTTGGTTCAAACCTCTTATCATGTAAATTTAATTTACATGCGGTCAATCCACCTAGGGTCTCACACTAGAGTCCACAGTATCCCTAATCCCACCTCAAGCTTATGAAACAAAAGGAACGAATTGTTTAAACCCTTTCCTAACAGTTTTATACCAAAATATAAAGAATTTAAAATCAAGCAATTTTATTTTTCTCTTTTCTTTCATTTGAGCATTTGATTTCTTTTTGCATATCTAACCTAGAGGTTGTCTCAACCAGAGTCACCATCCCCGAGAGCGACAACGTGGGCTTGGATACTTAAAATTTCAATTAATCCTAGAGGGATTCTCGATCAGAGTCACCATCCCCAAGGGAGATTCCATAGGCCTCGTCTACTTTTCAATCAAGCTCATTCTTTTCTATTTTTTTTTTTGTTCTACATGATTAAAATTCTAAATATTTTAGCTTATAACGGCATTCCTTATACTATTTTTGGCGGTTTCAGTTTCCCATTTCTCCTAGATGAGTACCCACTAGTAGACCGACAATTAAGGTGTATTAAGCTCAAAGAAAATAAGAACCGAATCGAGCCTACTCACATATCCCAAGTTAGACACAAACTCACCCTTTTTTCTCATATTATTATTATTTGAAACCGAATAAAATTCAAAATTTCTATCATTTTCCGTTTAAATTCATGCAAACTTCTTTTTCAAAAGACATTTTCGGATTTTTTTTTACTACTACACTACTCTAACTATCTCATCCCCACACTTAGATTTTTGCATTGTCCCCAATGCAAGGACGAGACAACCTACTACTCAAAATAAGACAAAACCAAATAAAGAAAGAAAAACAATATACAAAAGGGAAGCGACTTAGCTGGTAGTGCAAGACTGTCGATGTGCCAGTCAAACCACTCGTGCTCTCCAAACCGAACGCGCTTAATGTACCACTCTCAAAGCTCTCATGCGAATGGAACAGCATACACATCAACCTATCACCATGCACTTACAAAACATAATAATGATAAAGCAAGATAAATAAATTGTTTTGTAAGATTGTTCAACACATACCCAAACCAACCAACACCAACCCCAAAGTTAATTGTTTAAAAGTACAGACCATCAATAAATTAAAACAGCAGAAAAGAAAAAGAAAGATAAAGATCCCCGGCTGCTTCAATCATCCTTTTCAGACTCTTCAGACGCCTCAAATACCTGGTACGGCTACGTCCTCCATCCCCGTAAACTGACTTGAACCTGCCTGACCGCCTGGATGTTGAAAGTAAGATGGGATTCCCATATTTCAGATTCTGCATCATGTATCTCATCCCATCTTCTAGCCTCCTCTGGCTAGCCTTGTGCATGCGCCTACTCTCTAACATGGTCTGGCGAACTCCACCGAACTGCTGGTCCCCATAGCCTCGCAAATCCCCGAACCCAGTCTCCATCCTGTCATAAAGAGAATCTAAAGTCAGTGGGTCCGGGCGAGGCTCCTGAAGAGGATACTGTCGTCCTGGCAGTTCCTGGCGCGTAACCGGCCGCTAATATCGAGTGGGGATGCCCGCCTGCATAGAAGATGCAGCTTCGGATCCGGGAGGCGGTTGCACTTGAGGTCCCTGGCGTACTGGTATCCAGCTAACAGGCTCTTGGGTCGTCAGAATTCCGGCAGCCTGGAGGTCTCTGATGCTCATGACACTGGGGGCGGGGCCTTCTCTCATTCTGTCCTGGGGGTATCTGTCGAACACCCCTAGGCTCTCGGCCAAGCACATAATCAAGGGCCCGCAATAAACCCTTGCCCCGGGCCCCCCTCCACAGTCGCTTCATCGACCATGCAAATATTGTGGCCAGGTTTGCCGGTCGTCCCTCCACCATACACATTAGACAAAACAAACTGACTTGGTTGACCTTGATGTCCCCCTGCCCTCTTCCAACCAGCGTAGCGGCAAGAATCTTATGGAGAAACCGGTGAATTGGATCAATAATATCACTCACCACCATGTTGTTTGAGTACGGGGCAGAAGAGATGGTACCCCAAAATCTGGCGAGCTCGTATGTTTGGACACTATGGGGTGCTGTCACACCCCGACCCACAGCGGAAAAGGTGATCGGGGCATGATTGGGTTATCATCAAAGCTCATGACATCTATTATAACGTTTCATATTCATTAATACAATTTAATGGGAAATTTACAATCATAATTACATCATGACCTAAACATCAATCTAAGCTTCATTGTTTTCTTCTAAGGCATTTCCTATGTATTCCTTGCTTCATCCTGTTCACCTGGATCATGTGTAAAAATGGTTTTTGGATCAACAAAAAGTTGGCGAGTGAATCCTATGAAAACGTTTGAACAAGTTTATTTAATTGATTAAAAAATAAAGTGCACAACCACACATGAGTAAAAATATAGGTAAACTTATTCACCAATCAATTAATATTAAATAATGCACACATGAACAATAATGGATCGTTTTGAGGCGCGCGTTGCTCAACTCGTCTCTCACGAGGAACTGATGGGCCTAATGAATGATTTGCATAAACTTGACAATATGAAATACACAACTACAAACAATATAAACTCAATAATACACACACGAACAATAATGGATTTGTTTTGAGGCACGCGTTGCTCAACTCGTCTCACACGAGGAACTGATGGGCCTAATGAATGAATTGCATATAAATTGACAAAATGAAATACATAACTACAAGCAATGTATATAATCTAAGTTTAGATCACAATATGGTATGGCACAAGTTTAAATAAACGAGTTAATTTTAGTGACACATGAAACACCCCAAAACGTGTAATTAAAAAGGGGAGTTGTAAGATTCACTCACATTGGGTGCGTTCGGTTGATGATGTTGAATGCGCACGAAGTTGGTTTTAACCACGAGTGAAACTAACCTAGATAATGACATAATGGTTCGGTAAGTAAACGGATTTTATTAATCCATTTTAGTAGGTTTGTTGGGTGTATTTTTGTGAGTTTAAGGCTATTTTCTAACCTTAAAGATGTTATTTTTAAGTATTATTAATTGATTTTTGAATAAAATAAATAAATAAAAATAATAAAAAAATGTTGACTTTTTGACCGTTGACCGTTGACCATTTACCATTGACTTTGACTGTTGACCGGTTCGTATGTGTGTATGTATGCGCTGGGTGAGGCTCGAACCCGAGACCTCCCGTACGCGTGCACGCAGCTCTACCAACTGAGCTACGTGTCTAACCCGAAATATTTCTGTTTTTAATTATATTTATATACTAATTGAATTAAACAGAAAATCATTTATTTTTAAAAACGATTTTAATCTAACGACTCGGTGCGCTCCACAGGTCTCGAACCCGGGACCTGTGGGTTGAGTTAACACACAGTCCACCGCTGGACTGTGTGTCTAACTTGTTAAATAATCTGATTTTTATTATACTTATATACAAACTTCATTATTTCATTTCTGCCTTATTTAAAAAGTTTGATAATTGTCTGGATCGGTGCAGTAGTCCGGACTCGAACTCGTGACCTGTGATTAAACGTTCACACAGTCCACCACTGGACTGTGTGTCTATCTTGGTTATTATTCCGGTTTTTATTAAACTTAACATCTATGCGAAATAAATCCGGTTCAGTAATAAAAAGGAACATTTTTATTAAGGCGTGCATGCGTGGGACATGTATCGAACTCGAGACGTAAGCGTGTTTAATGTGCACACAGTCCACCGCTGGACTGTGTGTCTAACCCGAGTTATATCTTGATTTAAATTAAACTTATATACTATTGAAACTTCGTCTTCTTCGTTAATCTTAACCAGAAACGGTGACTGACTGGTTCAACGATTTTAATCATGTTCTTTAGTGTGTTATGATTAATTACAGGTGAGATAAATAAAAAGAATGAAAGATTAAGCGTAAGGTATACCAAACTGGACTCCTCTGTTTCTCCGGCAGGACTCCGGTGACAGCAAATGATTCCGGCGACGTGTGTCTTGCGGCAGAGGGTCTTCAACGAGCTTGAGATGAATGTGTGTGGCTTCGGTATGAGTTCTGAGTGTTCAGTGTTTAGAGTAAGGCACAGAGGTGAAAGGTTCGGTTTTCCGGCGAGTTGCAGAAGATTTCCGGCGAATGGAATTACGTCGGGAAAGGGGGTGATTGTGAGCGAAAAAGTTAACAGAGGTTAGAAGGGGTATTTATAGGGCAGAACATCGACGTATTTGGCCCGTTTTCCGTCTTGATTCATCGGTTAAAGATTTTCCGGAGGTTATAACTTGTGTCGCGGGTTCAGTCGTCGGTTATAACCGATGTATTAGTTAATGTTTACGTTGAGTCAAAGGTAACCGACGCCGTTTAACGAAATCGTTGGATTTTCCGGCGTCAACGGATTTGGGCGCGTCTGTTTTGAAATTAAGATTTATGATATGTATTAATTGTCTCTAATAATAAACAAGAAACATTAGTGGCGCAGTGGTTGAGTGTTTGTGCGATAAGACTTTGCTGAAATCCTGGCTGACCCGGGTTCGAAACCCGGCAGCAATCTTTTATTTTTAAACCACAATTTTTAACAGTTTTTCAAAAATAAAATATATATTCCAATATACTTATTAATTATGTATCGTTTAAAATTAATTTGGGCATTAAATAAGCAACGAAATTTTTAACTGATTGTTCGGTTAATAAACGGAGCGGGTTTGGTAAATCCGTTTTTTTACGGATGTTACAGTATCCCCTGCTTTTTAGAAATTTCGTCCCGAAATTTTAAGTAGTGATATATTTGTCTAAAAAGAATGGTGTTTAGTTTGACAGTTACATACTTAGAAAAAGTAAGGGTTTAAGTTTTTGTTTGAGGCGGTAACGTCCCTTGTAAGGGTTAAGTACCCTGTTACAGGAATCGCTTTTTTGTTGCCTACGGTAAAATATTGATAAGCAGAGTTGATTCGCTAAATATGGTATCATGCGTAAGAGTTTTGATATGTTTGGAAGGATATGGTTATATCCTAAAGCAAAATTTCTAATACTACAACCTACATGGAACTTCTCATAACCGTCTAACAATACCTCTGATCCTTTGACAAGAATACTTATATATAGGAAGTACCAGCGGCGTATCCACCATATTCTTGTCAAATTTTCATTGGTTTTATCAGTAAGTTATGATTGGTTCTATGATATGACTCTAGAACATAAATAAACACAACAACTAATGTACCAAGAAATTACTAAATCCTACATAGAACTTCTCATAACCGTCTGACAATGCCTCTGATCCTTTGACAAGAATACTTATATATAGGAATTACCAGCGGCGTATCCACCATATTCTTGTCAAATTTTCATTGGTTTTATCAATAAGTTATGATTGGTCCTATGATGTAACTCTAGAACATAAATAACACAACAACCAATATTTGAATCCACATTCTGATAGCATATATGTTTGAATGGTGACAGTTCCTCTCTCGTTTGTTATGATGGAGAGGTTAGTTTATGTAGAAATAGAACACAATCCAATTTCTTTAAATGGCGAGATGATATGAATGTAACACAAATTTCAACCAAGACAATACTAAATCCTACATGGAACTTCTCATAACCGCCTGATAATGCCTCTGATCCTTTGGCAAGAATACTTATATATAGGAAGTACCAGCGGCGTATCCACCATATTCTCGTCAAATTTTCATTGGTTTTATCAGTGAATTATGATTAGTCCTATGTGACTATAAAACATAAACAACACAACAACCACAGCTTGAGTCTAAATTCTGAAAGTATACATGTTTGAATAATGACAGTACCTCTCTCGTTTGTTATGATGGAGTGGTTAGTCATTGTGGAAGTGAGACATAGCTCAACTTCTATAAATGATGAAATTGAATACACTGAAATGTATGATGAACAAACTTCAACCAAAACATACTAAATCCTACATGGAACTTCTCATAACCGCCTGATAATGCCTCCGATCCTTTGACAAGAATACTTATATATAGGAAGTACCAGCGGCGTATCCACCATATTCTTGTCAAATTTTCATTGACTTTATCCACAAGTTATGATTATTTCTATGTGACTCTACAACAAACACAACAACCACAAAATACTGATAATGAAAAATGTCTGTGCGATCAAGGCTCAATCAAACGGAGCCGATCGTATTGCATGTACTGAAAATAATAAACAATAATCACTCAAACAGTTTATACATGGAACCTCTCATAACCGCCTGATAATGCCTCCGATCCTTTGACAAGAATACTTATATATAGGAAGTACCAGCGGCGTATCCACCATATTCTCGTCAAATTTTCATTGACTTTATCCGCAAGTTATGATTAGTTCTATGTGACTCTACAACAAACACAACAACCACAAGATCGTATTGCATGTACTGAAAATGAAAATGTCTGTGCGATCAAGGCTCAATCAAACGGAGCCGATCGTATTGCATGTACTGAAATTGAAAAATGTCTGTGCGATCAAGGCTCAATCAAACGGAGCCGATCGTATTGCATGTACTGAAAATAATAAACAATAATCACTCAAACAGTTTATACATGGAACCTCTCATAACCGCCTGATAATGCCTCCGATCCTTTGACAAGAATACTTATATATAGGAAGTACCAGCGGCGTATCCACCATATTCTCGTCAAATTTTCATTAACTTTATCCGCAAGTTATGATTAGTTCTATGTGACTCTACAACAAACACAACAACCACAAGATCGTATTGCATGTACTGAAAATGAAAATGTCTGTGCGATCAAGGCTCAATCAAACGGAGCCGATCGTATTGCATGTACTGAAATTGAAAAATGTCTGTGCGATCAAGGCTCAATCAAACGGAGCCGATCGTATTGCATGTACTGAAAATAATAAAAAATAATCACTCAAACAGTTTATACATGGAACCTCTCATAACCGCCTGATAATGCCTCCGATCCTTTGACAAGAATACTTATATATAGGAAGTACCAGCGGCGTATCCACCATATTCTTGTCAAATTCCCATTGGCTTTATCCTTAAGTTATGATTGGTTCTATGTGATAAAGAAAAACATAAAACTAATCGTTTGGAGTTGAATCTTGATTTCCGGTGAAGAGGACTAGTTGGGTGGTTTCGTTTGGGCCGTCATTATCTTCGACAGGATTGGCGTTGATGTTGAAAACTCTTCCTCTTGCTGGTGGCCTAGTGATTGGGTTTTCTTGATTTACTTGGTTAACTGGGTTTGATTGAGCTTGAGCGTTTATGATGTTAACCAATCGAGGGCACGTGTTTCTAAAGTGGGTAGGGTCGCCACAATTGAAACAAGCTCGAACATATGGGAACATGGGGTATTGGGGTTGTTGATAGGTTTGGATCATGTTTTGAGTAGGGGGATAGATTTGGTTTTGAGGGGTGCGGCAAACCTTGCTCATATGATCATAGCGTCCAAATTTGCACATAGTCGACAAGGTAAGGTAAGGGGATGGTGATAAAAACAGGTGTTACATCGAGGGTGAGGTCCAAGATATGGTTTCTTATTTGGGTAAGTTGAGTTGGGTGCTACTTGAGTGACTGGGATAGCTTGGATGGGTATGGCGTGTGAAATTGGTTGATTACGTTGGATAGTAGCGAAAAGTTGCCCGTCTCTTTTTCTCTTAAAAGTGGGTTGAGAAGGGGATTCGGTTTGGGTGGAGTTTGAAGTTTCAGTCGATGCTTTATCCTTCTTCTTCTCCTCCTTGAAGTCTTTGTTCCGGATTCGGTTCTCGGTGAGCTCTGTTGCTAGCTCCATTGCTGCTTCCAAAGTTGCAGGCGTGGTACTTATTACAGAGTCTTGAATCTTTGACGGAAGACCTCGGATGTAGTGCTCGATCAAATGGTAGAGGGGAGTGAACAAGTTGGGAACCATTTGATTTAACTCGAGAAATCTTTTGTTGTATGTGGTGTGGTCTCCTTCCTTTTGCTTCAACGAATAAAACTCATCTTCTAATTTCTTGATTTCGCTCCTTGGGCAAAATCGTCTGGTCATGATTTCCTTCAACTCTTCCCAAGTCAAAGTCATAGCATCGTCAACGCCTCGTTTGGCCTTCTCTGTATTCCACCAAGTAAGTGCTATCCCATATAATCGACCGGTAGCATATCGCACTTTGCGATCATCGGGGCAATCGCAATTTAGAAAAGTGTTCTCCATTTCTTCAAACCAATGGAGGAGAGTGGTGACACCTTCAGTTCCTTCGTATTTTGGAGGGTCGCAGGATTTGAAATGCTTGTAGGTGCATTTAGTGGTATTTGGGGGAGGATTGACAACATTTTGAACTTCTTGATTGACAGGATTAGCGGTAAGTGCTTGTTGGACTTGGATTACAATGTTGGGTATTACGGCAGCCATTTGTTGAGCGATTAGGGCAGCCATGCGCTCGCGAGCTTTTCCTGCTCTCATCTTCCTACGGGCGAGATTAGAAGACATCTACAAGGAATACATGTCAAGAGTATGAGTTGGATGTTTTTGGGTTCATGGGTCGCATTTAGGAATGAACATTCATAAAATAATTATAGAAAAATAAATCTACTACATCCATAGGATGTCTTGGGCTTTGCTCGTCATTAGGCCCTGCATGCCGCCATACTTCACCTTCGTAATCATGTGGGCCCCATGAATACCGGGTTTTTCATATGGTTCGCATGTGTTAGCCTGGTTATGTACACTAAAACCCGGAGAAAATCGAGAATATGTATATAACGTATGAGATTTGGAATGTGTCCAGGTGTAGACACGGTGACACCTCAAAGTGGGGTTAGTTCGAACGACGTTTGGTGTGGCATGCTTTGGCCTAATAGGTCCTTCGTACTCTCACCGTTAGTCCCCAGGTAGGCAAACTGGTCCGTTATATTGGATTTATACGAATGCCAACCTAGACAGGACGTTCCGACTACTGGTACTTGTACCCTTCCAGTTACTACATGCCCGTCGCAGAACTCACTTTGACGGGATTTGAAAATTGCGACAAAATCCTTGAATAACTAAAGTATGAACATTGAAATATGTATGATGAATGTGTATGTAAGTATGTATGTTTGACTGTAAGTATAAACAAATATGAAACAAATAAACATCATAAGTTTGTATGTAACCACCTAAACAATTTAAAATTTTAGGCAACTATAGTATAGGCTCTAAGGGTCTAATAACCTATCCTATATCCCTATAGTCATGGCTCTGATACCAATCTGTCACACGCCGACCCGCAGCGGAAAAGGTGATCGGGGCATGATTGGGTTATCATCAAAGCTCATGACATTTATTATAACGTTTCATATTCATTAATACAATTTAATGGGAAATTTACAATCATAATTACATCATGACCTAAACATCAATCTAAGCTTCATTGTTTTCTTCTAAGGCATTTCCTATGTATTCCTTGCTTCATCCTGTTCACCTGTATCATGTGTAAAAATGGTTTTTGGATCAACAAAAATTTGGCGAGTGAATCCTATGAAAACGTTTGAACAAGTTTATTTAATTGATTATAAAATAAAGTGCACAACCACACATGAGTAAAAATAGAGGTAAACTTATTCACCAATCAATTAATATTAAATAATGCACACATGAACAATAATGGATCGTTTTGAGGCGCGCGTTGCTCAACTCGTCTCTCACGAGGAACTGATGGGCCTAATGAATGATTTGCATAAACTTGACAATATGAAATACACAACTACAAACAATATAAACTCAATAATACACACACGAACAATAATGGATTTGTTTTGAGGCACGCGTTGCTCAACTCGTCTCACACGAGGAACTGATGGGCCTAATGAATGAATTGCATATAAATTGACAAAATGAAATACATAACTACAAGCAATGTATACAATCTAAGTTTAGATCACAATATGGTATGGCACAAGTTTAAATAAACGAGTTAATTTTAGTGACACATGAAACACCCCAAAACGTGTAATTAAAAAGGGGAGTTGTAAGATTCACTCACATTGGGTGCGTTCGGTTGATGATGTTGAATGCGCACGAAGTTGGTTTTAACCACGAGTGAAACTAACCTAGATAATGACATAATGGTTCGGTAAGTAAACGGATTTTATTAATCCATTTTAGTAGGTTTGTTGGGTGTATTTTTGTGAGTTTAAGGCTATTTTCTAACCTTAAAGATGTTATTTTTAAGTATTATTAATTGATTTTTGAATAAAATAAATAAATAAAAATAATAAAAAAATGTGACTTTTTGACCGTTGACCGTTGACCATTTACCATTGACTTTGACTGTTGACCGGTTCGTATGTGTGTATGTATGCGCTGGGTGAGGCTCGAACCCGAGACCTCCCGTACGCGTGCACGCAGCTCTACCAACTGAGCTACGTGTCTAACCCGAAATATTTCTGTTTTTAATTATATTTATATACTAATTGAATTAAACAGAAAATCATTTATTTTTAAAAAAGATTTTAATCTAACGACTCGGTGCGCTCCACAGGTCTCGAACCCGGGACCTCTGGGTTGAGTTAACACACAGTCCACCGCTGGACTGTGTGTCTAACTTGTTAAATAATCTGATTTTTATTATACTTATATACAAACTTCATTATTTCATTTCTGCCTTATTTAAAAAGTTTGATAATTGTCCGATCGGTGCAGTAGTCCGGACTCGAACTCGTGACCTGTGATTAAACATTCACACAGTCCACCACTGGACTGTGTGTCTATCTTGGTTATTATTCCGGTTTTTATTAAACTTAACATCTATGCGAAATGAATCCGGTTCAGTAATAAAAAGGAACATTTTTATTAAGGCGAGCATGCGTGGGACATGTATCGAACTCGAGACGTAAGCGTGTTTAATGTGCACACAGTCCACCGCTGGACTGTGTGTCTAACCCGAGTTATATCTTGATTTAAATTAAACTTATATACTATTGAAACTTCGTCTTCTTCGTTAATCTTAACCAGAAACGGTGACTGACTGGTTCAACGATTTTAATCATGTTCTTTAGTGTGTTATGATTAATTACAGGTGAGATAAATAAAAAGAATGAAAGATTAAGCGTATGGTATACCGAACTGGACTCCTCTGTTTCTCCGGCAGAACTCCGGTGACAGCAAATGATTCCGGCGACGTGTGTCTTGCGGCAGAGGGTCTTCAACGAGCTTGAGATGACTGTGGGTGGCTTCGGTATGAGTTCTGAGTGTTCAGTGTTTAGAGTAAGGCACAGAGGTGAAAGGTTCGGTTTTGCGGCGAGTTGCAGAAGATTTCCGGCGAATGGAATTACGTCGGGAAAGGGGGTGATTGTGAGCGAAAAAGTTAACAGAGGTTAGAAGGGGTATTTATAGGGCAGAACATCGACGTATTTGGCCCGTTTTCCGTCTTGATTCATCGGTTAAAGATTTTCTGGCGGTTATAACTTTTGTCGCGGGTTCAGTCGTCGGTTATAACCGATGTATTAGTTAATGTTTACGTTGAGTCAAAGGTAACCGACGCCGTTTAACGAAATCGTCAGATTTTCCGGCGTCAACGGATTTGGGCGCGTCTGTTTTGAAATTAAGATTTATGATATGTATTAAATGTCTCTAATAATAAACAAGAAACATTAGTGGCGCAGTGGTTGAGTGTGTGTGCGATAAGACTTTGCTGAAATCCTGGCTGACCCGGGTTCGAAAGCCGGCAGCAATCTTTTATTTTTAAACCACAATTTTTAACAGTTTTTCAAAAATAAAATATATATTCCAATATACTTATTAATTATGTATCGTTTAAAATTAATTTGGGCATTAAATAAGCAACGAAATTTTTAACTGATTGTTCGGTTAATAAACGGAGCGGGTTTGATAAATCCGTTTTTTTACGGATGTTACAGGTGCCTCCTTTTGAAGACCCCCTGAAGGCTCGTGGTGAAGTCCGGTGCCTGAACCTCCT
Organism: Scalesia atractyloides; assembly: GCA_947069175.1. Taxonomy (NCBI): domain Eukaryota; kingdom Viridiplantae; phylum Streptophyta; class Magnoliopsida; order Asterales; family Asteraceae; genus Scalesia; species Scalesia atractyloides. The sequence goes on along the minus strand of CAMTDV010000020.1, from coordinate 65,795,181 downwards.
CTTCCGAGTATATTTGCGAGGCCACCGCAAACTGTGGGATTGTCATTTCAAAAACTTGCCTCCCCAAGGCAAACGAGACAGAATCACTCTCGTTGAACTTAGCCTGTTGGTATTCGAATGTGGAGTGAAACTCCTAAGTGATCTCTTTGTATTGTCTCGCTCCGCAGTCTAGCACCCTTCGGAACTTGTCCCCTAACAACTGCTCAATCCGACCCCTTTGACCCAAATTATTAATCAAATCCTAATCAATTCTCTTGTAGGGTAGCAACTCATAAGTGACCAGATTCGAAAGCCTCTCCCACTCGTGGGAGTCTAGATCAAACTGCAAAAGAGGACTGTCCACAATTCTCGTACTTTGCCCGTGGGGAACACCATCCCCCAGGTATCTAATTCTGCGTCTGCTGAAGTATGAAGGTTGTTGTGGCGCATCAGCGGGGTCATCTCTCTGACGAGGCGTTGGTCCCCTTCTCTTCCTTCAGCCCTGCTCGAACTACCCTCTCCTGACATATGCATAAAGCACCAGTAAGACAAGCACGACATTAGAAAGAAAGAAACCACATAAAACAAATGACCGTATAGCATTTTATTTGTGGTCATGGTCTGCAAAAGATAAACAGTTTACCACATAATTTAAGATACATTTGAAAAGAGTGTAACATTATTAATTTAATAAAAACCGCATTTCACCCGAATGGAGATTGAGTACGGGCGAGACCAAATCTTATATGCATGACCATTCGAATGTTACTAACCCCCTGAAAACATATCAAAAACATACAACTACCCCCCCTCGGCACTTAAATTGTCCTCAATTAAACTGAAGTGCCAAGACACGAGCCCACATTGAGTGTAAAGCTAAAGATAAAACAGTTTGAATCATGGCAGAAATAACGGTTGACAATCTTAAAGGATTTTTCGTAACAAAGTTAGCCAACCCTCATCCCCACACTCAATGTTGGACCGCACCAAACCCGCTAAGGAAAACCCTGCTTGTACTTAATCTACCCACAAAATGTAACAAGTATCATCATCAAATCTCAAGTTAAATCCAGTTTAACCCAACCTGCAATTTAACCGAACATGCAACTGTCATAGTATCAAGCACCAAAATCAATGCAACAACTAGATATATGATGAAGATGTAAGCATAAAAGTTGCGGAAAATCATACCTTGGTGTAGATCTGTAGGAACTAGTGCACAAATATTGAAAAATTGAAATACCGGTGAAATGCACGGTTGAAAGGGGAAAACCGGATGGAATCAGTTAAAGATGAGTGAGGATTGATGTTATGAAGAAAAGGTGGAAGATTTCAGTGGATTCGGGCTAAAAATGGAGAGTTTTGGTGAAAATTGGTGGTGTAGCCGTAATGAAAATGGTGAGGGAAGTGGGAAAATGTGTGTAAAATGGAGATTAGGGTTTTTTATGTGCAGATAGGGTCTCTCGCGGGCCGCGAGAGAGACCTCTAAGTCTCTCGCGCCCCACGAACGAGGTGTGATTCCGGAGATTGATGCCTCTCGCGGGCCGCGACCGAGGAGGCGTATGCCTCTCGCGCCCCGCGAGAGACCTGTTTTCACAGAAAGTTTCTTAGTTTTTTCCAGTTTCATGCCTTCAAAATTTTTGTTGAACCATAATGTTGGCTTTTTAGCTTATGGAATGACCCTCGTTTTACCGGATTTATCAAACGTACCTGCAATTTTCCGCGCTCCATAAATGATGCGTGATATGACCTGCAAAAACCAACTAAACCGACCCACACACAAACACACACAAATACGAAACATGAATTAAATAAAAACACGAAATGCAATTAACTGCCTAAACTGTACATACTCTACACTCGAGCCGAAACCCAAGAACCTACGCGGTATGAGGTGGAACTTCGAGAGGAGTTTCCTCCGTCTCAGTGGGATCTAGCGGTCCTCCTAAATAATGTTTCAAGCGATGCCTGTTGACCTTCCATGTCCCTCCGTCAGCTTCATCTTTCAGCTCGATGGTTCCATACGGGAATACCTCATTGACCACATAAGGGCCGGACCATGTTGATTTTAGTTTACCCGCAAACAGTTTCAATCGCGAATTATATAAGAGCACTTTGTCGCTGATTTGAAACTCTTTCACATTCTTCAATCTCCTATCGTGAAGCACCTTGGTTTTCTCCTTCAAGCTCCATGACCGCTCATACGCTGCGTCCCGAAGTGCCTCCAACCCGTGAATTTGAAAGAATCATCGCTTGGCCGCTTCGGTGAGGTCCAAATTCACAGTCTTCAACGCCCACAGTGCCCTATGCTCTAATTCGACCGGGAGATGGTAGACTTTACCGTAAACGATCATGAAGGGCGTGGTGCCTAGAGGTGTCTTATAGGCGGTGCGAAACGCCCATAAAGCATCATCCAACTTGTCGGACCAGTCCTTCCGACTTTTGCCTACCGTCATCTCAAGGATCCGTTTTACCCCCCGGTTCGCGTTCTCCACTTGGCCACTCTTTTGAGGATGATAAGCGGTGGAGAGGCAATGAGTGACACCGTAGCGCGCCAATGCCTTTTCCATGACGGCATTGCAGAAGTGCGTGCCACGGTCGCTAATAATAGCTCGTGGGGTACCAAAACGGGTGAACAATTTCTTCAAGAATCTCACCACCACTCGGGCATCATTTGTGGGTAAAGCTTGAGCTTCACCCACTTGGACACATAATCAATAGCCACGAGGATGTACCGGTTCCCGCTAGAGACGGGAAACGGTCCCATGAATCAATCCCCCAAACATCGAAAACTTCAAGAATCTGAATCGGATGTTGGGACATCTCGTCCTTGGATGAGATGTTGCCGGTGCGCTGGCAATGATCACACGTCTTCCCAAACTCTAGAGCGTCTTTCACAACTGATGGCCAATAAAAACCGCAATCGAAAACCTTCGGTGTGGTGACGTGCGAACCATGATGACCTCCTGTCAGTCCCTCGTGCATGTGCCTCAAAATCTCTGCCCCCACTTCTCTACTAACGCAGAGCCTCAGAATTCTGTCTCCCCCTACCCGAAATAGAAACGGGTCGTCCCAGATGTAGCGCCTGACATCGCGAAAGAATTTCTTCTTCTGCTGCGTAGTCATCCCCTTCAGGACCACTCCATTCGCTAGATAATTCGCAAAGTCGGAAAAACACGGCATTCCCTCCTTCTCCGCTGTCACAAATTCTACTGACTCATGGGGAAATCTATCACCGATCTCTTCTTCCCTAATTTCCTCTCTACTAGGATCCTCTAATCGGGATTGATGGTCAGCGGCCACATTCTCTGCTCCCTTCTTATCTCTAATCTCTATGTCGAACTCGGAAAGCAAGAGAATCCACCGAATGAGACGAGGCTTTGCGTCCTTCTTTTGGAAAAGGAAGCTAAGAGCCGCATGGTCCGTAAAGACGATGGTCTTGGACAGGACAAGGTAGGAGCGGAATTTATCAAATGCGAATACCACTGCTAAAAGCTCCTTCTCTGTAGTGGTGTAGTTCTCTTGTGCGTCATTGAGGGCTTTACTAGCGTAGTAAACAGGGTGAAAATATTTGTCACATCGCTGACCCAAAACAGCGCCTACAGCATAATCGCTCGCATCACACATGAGCTCGAAGGGCAAGCTCCAGTCAGGTGAGATGAGGATAGGAGCACTCACTAGTTTCTCCTTGAGGATCGTGAAAGTTTTCAAGCAATCGTCATCGAAGACGAAGGGTACATCTTTCTCGAGAAGTCGAGTCATGGGGCGAGTAATCTTTGAAAAATCTCTAATAAACCGTCGGTAGAAGCCCGCATGACCGAGAAAGCTACGGATGGACTTGATGCTAGTCGGTGGAGGGAGTCTATTGATAGTATCTATTTTCGCCCAATCGATCTCTATAGCTGCTCGCGAGATCTTATGCCCTAGCACTATGCCCTCTGTCACCATAAAGTGACATTTCTCCCAGTTGAGCATCAGTCTCGTCTCGACACACCGTTTCATCATCGCATTTAAGTGTGTAAGACATTGATCGAAGGTGTTTCCATAGACAGAGAAGTCGTCCATCAAAACCTCCATGGAGGTCTCGATCATTTCCTGGAAGATAGCGACCATGCATCGCTGGAAAGTAGCCAGAGCGTTACATAACCCGAACGGCATGCGGCGATACGCATAAGTACCATACGGGCATGTGAAGGTTGTCTTTTCTTTATCCTCGGGAGCAATCGGGATATGAAAGTAACCTGAGAATCCGTCAAGAAAGCAATAAAATTGTTGTCCCGCGAGTCGCTCCAACATCTGATCGATGAACGGGAGCAGGAAGTGGTCCTTGCGGGTGGCGTCGTTTAATTTACGATAGTCTATGCACACCCGCCAGCCCGTGACTGTTCGCGATGGGAAAAGCTCCTTCTTTTCGTTCATAACCACTGTCATTCCCCCTTCTTGGGAACGACCTGAGTGGGGCTTACCCATGCAGAATCGGAGATCGGATAGATGAGACAAGCTTCCATCATCTTAAGCACCTCTTTCTTTACGACTTCTTGCATATTTGGGTTCAGACGGCGCTCTGGATGCACTATTGGCTTAAATACGTCCTCCATGAGGATCCTATAAGTACAGAAGGTAGGGCTAATCCCCTTGATATCAGACAGTTTCCATGCGATGGCCTCCTTATTTGACTTTAGGACCTCGATTAAACGCTCCTTCTCCTCCGTTGACAATTTCGAAGAAATGATCACGGGTAAGCTCGAATTGTCACCTAGGAACGCGTATTCTAAGTGATGGGAGGACCTTAAGCTCTACGGCTGCTGGTGTCGACAATGGTGTACTCTCGGTAGCTACACTCACCTCACAGAAGTCTAGGGTCTCGGGAATCTCTAAGAAATCGTCCCCTATATCCTCACTATCACTCTCCTCGGTTACTAAACTCGCATTCACTAAGTCGGCTCCGCTAATATAGTCTAAACAGTGATTAACGCACAAAATGAATGAGTTCAGGAAGTATACGGAGTGACAAGGGCCACTATCGACGTCGCCACCACTCGGGTGTTGCATCGACCTTGCGATTTCGAACGTGACGTTCTCGTCCCCGACTCGAAGAGTGATTTTCCCATCGTGAACATCGATGAGCGCTTTCGCGGTGCGCAGAAATGGGTGACCTAAGATGATGGGAACCTACTCGTCGGCCTCCATATCGAGGATGACGAAATCTATAGGAAAGACAAATCTATCAACTTCAACCAATAAGTTCTCAATGATTCCCCTCGGGTACTTAACAGACCTATCGCCTAATGACAGAGACATACGAGTAGGGGTGAGCTCCCCTAAACCTAAACGCTCATATAGTGAGAAAGGCATCAGATTTATGCTCGCCCCGAGATCGGCTAGAGTATGAGCTGGAGCAATGGAGCCGCCGAATAGGCATGGAATCGTAAAGATACCTGGATCAGTCAGTTTTTCGGGCAACTTGTTTAAAACCACGGCGGAACATCCTCCAGTCAGCGGGACATTCGAAAGCTCCCCCAGCCTATCTTTTCGTTTTAAAAGATCTTTTAAAAACTTAACATATTTAGGCATATGCTGGAGGGCCTCGAAGAGTCTGGCCGTTTGAAAGAGGAATACGAATATATTTTTCACGACATACAACTTCTGCCTGATGTTGACTGAGCCAATCCATACCGATTATGATATCAAAACTTCCCAGCTTCATAGGGATAAGGTCGACTGAGAAATCGTGGTCGTTTAAGGTGAGTGTACAGTTGCGTATAATAGAGTTTAATGAAACTGGTTTCCCATCCGCAACTTCTACCGTTATGGATTCTGTGAGCTTATCCCGATTTTTGTTTAAGATAGGTTCAAATTCTAAAGATACAAAACTTCTATCCGCACCAGTATCAAATAATATAGATGCATATCTACCATTTATAAGGAACGTACCGTTGACCACATTGCCGTCAGCTCTGGCCTGCTTAGCGTTGATATTGAAAGCTCTCCGTCTTGCAGGTGGGGGAGCTTGGTTTGCTTGGTTCACTGGGTTGGCTTGGGCCTGAGCATGAATAATATTAACCAGCCTTGGACATGTGTTTCTGAAATGACTCGGGTCGCCGCAATTGTAACAAGCCCGCATTGGTTGACCCATGGATAATTGGGCTGGAAATATGTTTGGGCTAAAGGTTGGGTGGGTGGAAATAGTAGGGGTTGTTGGGCTTGGCCCATTATCTGTTGATGGGTTTGGGTTAAAGGTTGGTGGCGGTTCGTTCGTTGAGGCATGCGGCAAGTTTGAACAGTATGACCTGCGCGACCGCAGCCGGTGCAATATTGGCAAGGATGATCAGGGGAATGGTGATATTGGCAACGGTTACATTTTGGTAACGGGCCAGTGTAGGGTCTTCTGTATGGTGCGGGTGAAGGAGTGACTTGAGTAATGGGTGCAGCAGGAATAGGGAAGTTGGTTTGGGTAACTGCAAAATTTCTGGTGTTGCGCTTCCTCTTGTTAGCAAACTTAGAGGAAGGAATGGGGTGGTTTGAAATTTGTCCCTCAACAGGGGCTTTCTTCTTCTCTTCTTTGAACTTCCCGTTGCGAATTCGGTTTTCGGTCAGTTCAGTTGCTAACTCCATAGCAGCTTCAAGTGTTACTGGTGAAACGCTGAGAACTGAATCTTGGATTTTCGAGGGAAGTCCTCGAATATAATGCTCGATCAGACGATAGGTTGGGGTGAATAAATTTGGAACCATTTGGTTCAACTCCAAGAACCTCTTGTTGTAGGTAGTGTGATCACCCTCCTTTTGCTTTAGAGCATGAAATTCATCCTCCAACTTCTTAATTTCACTTCTAGGACAGAAACGCCTAGTCATGATTTCCCTTAACTCCTCCCAAGTTAAGGCCATCGCATCTTCAGTTCCTCTCTTCCCTTTCTCAGTATTCCACCAAGTGAGAGCTACTCCAAATAGTCTCCCGGTGGCGTATCGAACCTTGCGATCCTCAGGACAATCGCAGTTTAGGAAGGTGTTTTCCATCTCCTCGAACCAATGTAGGAGAGCAGTGACACCCTTGGTCCCTTCAAATTTAGGAGGATCACAGGACTTAAAATGTTTGTAAGAGCACTTGCTGGTAGGAGGGTTGTTGATGTTCTGGTCCTGTTGTTGGGGAGGGTTAGTAGGATTTGTAGCAAGGGCTTGTTGTACTTGGACCACAATGTCAGGAAGTATCGTGGCCATTTGTTTCGCGATCTGAGTGGCCAAACGTTCCTGGGACCTTCCTGATCTTTTACCCCTTCGTTGCTGTCTAGACGACATCTACAGGATCATAAAATGAGAAGATTGTGAGTTTATGGTGTCTTTTTAGGTGTCATGTGTCTTTAAGAAAATGAAAATAACACAAATATCAATAATGCAACTACATCCATAGGATGTCTTGGGTTCGCTCATGTTGGGCCTCAAATGTCCCCCATACCTTCACCTACATAGTCATGTGGGCCCCATGGCTATTGGCTTGGTAGGATTCACATTAGTATTGGCAATTTAACACTCGCATCCCCCGAATGCAAACCATAAAATATTTTCATGCGATGTTTGGTCGGAACATGTCCAGGTGTAGACACAATGACAACTCAAAGTGGGGTTAGCTCCCAAGACGTTTGGTATAGCATGCTTTGGCCTAATAGGTACTTCGTACTCTCATCGTTAGTCCCCAGGTAGGCAAACTGGTCCTTTATTTTGGATTTATACGAATGCCAGCCTAGACAGGACGTTCCGACTACCGGTACTGGTACCCTTCCAGTTACTACATGCCCGTCATGAGAACTCACTTTGATGAGATTTGAAAACACGAAAATCATTGTAAAAGCAATCATGATGTGGTGTGTGCTTTCATGGATGTGATATGTTATGAGTATACGAGTCATGATAGGCATTATATGATAATACATACTTATGAACATGCTTGCACAATATCAAATGTAACATTTAACCTAAAACATATAAACATCATGAAATTTGGCATGTAACACACAAAAATCTTATAAGTTTCTAATCGACTATAGTATAGGCTCTAAGGGTCTAATAACCTATCCTATATCCCTATAGTCATGGCTCTGATACCAATCTGTCACACCCCGACCCGCAGCGGAATAAGAGTCGGGGCATAATTGGGTTATCACCAAAGCTCATGACATTTACTAATATGTTTCATATTTAATAAAGTCAAAGTTACATTTCCAAAAATCCAAACATGTTCATTCAATACAAAGAAAATAAACCAAGCATAACAATCTCAACTCTAAATCGTTTTATTCTTCTAGTCCAAGTCCTATGTGTTCCTAGCTGCTGCTGGTTCACCTGTATCATGTGTAAAATGGGGGTTTTTGGGTCAACATAAGTTGGCGAGTGAACCTTATTAGATAAACATTTATTAATGAATTAATTGTTAGTTTATCAATGAAAAATTGTGCATAATCATAGATGAGCAAATGTAAATAATCAAGCAATGGCAAATAGCAGTCACACTATAACATACAATAACATATGACAGCATACATGAACATACCAACATCATACTGTAAATAACATAAATGAAACTGTGCGATCAAGGCTCAATCAAACGGAGCCGATCGTATTGCATGTACTGAAAATGAAAATGTCTGTGCGATCAAGGCTCAATCAAACGGAGCCGATCGTATGTGGGCACGCCAGGTTCAACCTCATAATGAAATGGGGAACATGCTCAACGCTCATAATGTAATGGGGAGCGGCGGCCTATGAAATTGCATGTACTGAAAATAATAAACTTGCATCCAACAATAACTACACAACAGAAACAAACTGAATACACATGTTCATGATATGATGTATGCACTATGGTTTAACTATAATATATATACAAAGACACATGATACACCCCAAAACGTGATTAAAACGGGGAATTTGTAAGATTCACTCACATTGGGTGCGTTGGATTGGAGATGGTGAGATGCGCACGAATTAGATGAGCGGATCAACGAGGAATACTAACCTAAATAATAACGGAAAAAATATAATAAATGAGTAGATTTTATTAAGGATTTTAATGAAATTTTTAGATATATTTTTGTGAGTTTAAGGCTATTTTCTATCTTTAAAAATGTTATTTTTAAGTATTTTTAATTGATTTTTAAATTAAATTAAATAAATAAATAAAATAAAAAAATTATTTATTTTGCGTTCGTTGACCGTTTTGACTTGTTGACCGGTTCGGTCAATGACATGGTTTGCGCTGGGTGAGGCTCGAACCCGAGACCTCCCGTACGCGTGCACGCAGCTCTACCAACTGAGCTACGTGTCTAACCCGAAATAATCTTGTTTTTAATTATATTTATACACTTATTCAATTTAACCGAATTTCCTTTATTTGCAAAAACATTTTTATTCAATCGGACCGGTGCTAGTGACGGGTTTCGAACGCGCGACGTATGGTTCATGTTGCACACAGTCCACCGCTGGACTGTGTGTCTAACCTGGTTATTATCTCGGTTTCTATTATACTTAATAACTAACTGAGTTATCCCGGTTTAGTTTTTAAACAAAAAGGCGTTTTATTATATAAGGAGTGCGTTATAGCAGGAACCGAACTCGGACGTGCGTGTGTATTTTGCACACAGTCCACCGCTGGACTGTGTGTCTAACCCGTTTATAATTCCGATTTTAATTAATCTTATGTCATCTTTGAACTCGTCTTCTTCATTATAAACACAGACATCAATCAAAACAACTGATATGCGATTAATTTAGTTAATGAACATGATGACCAATTTGAATGCATTGAACCGAAAAGTTTGGGGAAGAAAATACCGAATAGATCGTCTTCTTCAGAGGATCCGGCGAAGTTCGTCGGCTCTGTTTTGGAACCTTCGGCTGTGAGAATCAATTAACAGGTTTAAGGGATTAGATGTGAAATTGAACTAATGAGTATTGATTATCAGCACGTTGGAATGAGCATACCGGTAATCAGTGAGTTTCCGACAATTCCAGAAGTTTTCCGGTGAAAACAGAAAGTCCAGTAATGTCGTCTGTGATTGATTATGAGCGATGGGTTAATGTTAGTAAGGTTCTAACAATTGATTGAAACAGTAAAGTAGAGGTATTTTACTGGTTTGAGTTGAATACGGTTTTCCGGCGACTTTTGCAGAAAATTCCGGCGAGCTGATTTAGGCGTTCTGATGGTCTGGAAATGCGACGAAAATGAAATGGAGTATTGGTATGATATCTCTGAGTCGCGAGAGTGGTCTGAAGTTGAAGAACTCTGGACTTTATGATTTTTCGGTTTTAAAAACCGGTAATGATGAGGCTTTATGTTTAATCAATTCCGATTTGATTAAAGACCGTCGGTGCATCGGTTATAAACTGAATGTGTGAATAAAAAACGAATTGACGATTGGTTTGCCAATTACCGTTTCTCAGATGGCGCAACCGGTTTTAACTGGGTTTGTGTATAAATTTCATTTGTGTTCCTAGAGTTAGCAGAAAACACAATGTGGCGGAGTGGTCTTGTGAGTGGGTGTTAAGTCGCTGAAGTGTCTTGGCTGACCCGGGTTCGAGTCCCGGCAGCATCATAATTTTTTTATTTATTTTATTTTAACTTTTTATCAAATATAATTTTTATAGTTTAGTTTATTTATTAATTATGTATCGTTTTAAATCAAAATAATCATAAATATTCGACGTAACTTTAATAACTTGATATTCGATTACAAAACGGAGCGGGTTTTGAAAACCCGATTTTTACAAATGTTACAGTATCCCCTACTTTTAGGAATTTCGTCCCGAAATTTAAGTAGTTGAAGTAGTAGGAAAAAGATGCGGGTATTTTTCACGCATTGAGTCTTCACGTTCCCAAGTAAACTCAGGTCCCCATTTCGACTCCCAGCGTACCCTAACAATTGGAATGCGACTTCGTCGAAGACGTTTCTCCCCGTAGTCCATGATCTCCACTGGTCTTTCAATAAAATGCATAGATTCATCAATCTGAATATCTTCCAGCGGAATATGGAGATTCTCATCAGCGAGGCACTTCTTCAAGTTCGACACGTGGAATGTGGGATGAATCCTGTTGAGTTCTTCTGGTAGGTCAAGCTTGTATGCTACAGGACCTACTCTTTTGAGTATCTTGAAAGGTCCTACGTAACGAGGTGCTAGCTTCCCCTTTTGACCAAAACGAACTACTCCCTTCCACGGTGATACTTTTAAAAGCACATGATCACCAATGTTAAACTCTAAGGGCTTCCGTCGTTTATCTGTATAACTCTTTTGACGACTTTGAACCGCTAGAAGATTGTTTCGAATTTGATGAATCTTGTCTGTGGTTTCTTGGATCAATTCTGGACCAGTAATTTGTGATTCCCCAATTTCGTGCCAACATACAGGAGATCCGCACTTACGACCATATAAGGCTTCAAAAGGTGCCATGCCGATGCTCGAATGATAGCTGTTGTTGTACGAAAATTCTACTAGTGGTTGGTGGGCGTCCCAATTTCCCTTGAAGTCTATGACACATGCTCTAAGCATATCTTCAAGAGTTTGAATGGTGCGCTCAGACTGTCCATCAGTTTGAGGATGATAGGCGGTACTGAGATTTAATCGTGTGCCCATAGCGGATTGTACTGCTTGCCATGTTCGTGAGGTGAAACGACCATCACGATCAGAAATAATACTTAACGGTACCCCATGTCGGCTTACGATTTCGTTGATATAAATAAGTGCAAGCTTTTCGTTTTTGAAATCTTCGCGGATAGGAATAAAGTGAGCTGATTTTGTAAGTCGGTCTATAATCACCCATATTGTGTCATACCCACCAGAAGTGCGAGGTAACCCGGTAATGAAATCCATGGTTATATTTTCCCACTTCCATACAGGTATCTCCGGTTGGACTAGAAGTCCTGAGGGTCTTTGGTGTTCAGCCTTCACCTTGGAACATGTGAGGCACTTGGAAACAAAAACGGCAATATCCTTCTTCATTCCAGGCCACCAATAGGTGTATCGTAGGTCTTGATACATCTTATCGGCTCCTGGGTGTATAGAATATCGCGTTTAGTGAGCTTCATTCATAAGAGTATCACGAAGATTGTTGTGGTTAGGAATCCAGATACGATCTAGGTAATACAGAATACCGTCTGATTTAGTTTCAAGTTTTAGCTCGGCTCCACAGGACATCTCCTTTCGTACATCTTCTTCTGTTATTGAAACGTGTTGGGCTTCTCGAATATGATCTTTAATGTCGGTTATAATTTGCGAACATAGAAGATGAATGGAGTTCGCATAACCCTTTCGACTAAGTGCATCAGCCACCACATTTGCTTTACCAGGGTGGTATCTAATTTCACAGTCGTAATCATTTAGAAGTTCGACCCATCTTCGTTGCCTCATGTTTAACTCTTTTTTATTGAAGAGATGTTGAAGACTCTTGTGGTCAGTGTATATTTCACACTTAGTACCATAGAGATAATGTCTCCATATCTTAAGAGCGAATACAACGGCTCCAAGTTCTAGGTCATGAGTGGTGTAGTTCTTTTCATGCGTCTTGAGTTGTCTCGAGGCATAAGCTATGACTTTTCCTCTATGCATGAGAACGCAGCCTAATCCTTGCCCTGACGCGTCGCAATAGACTACAAAATCATCACAACCTTCAGGAAGAGTGAGGATTGGTGCATCACAAAGTTTTTGTTTAAGAGTTTGAAAAGCTTCTTCTTGCTTGGGTCCCCATACATAAGGTTTTCCCTTATGAGTTAAAGCCGTGAGTGGTACAGCAATGCGAGAGAAGTTTGAAATGAACCGACGATAATAGCCAGCTAGTCCAAGAAAAGATCTTACTTCAGTTGGTGTACGTGGAGCTTGCCATTCTTGAACCGCTTTGATCTTTGAAGGGTCAACATGAATTCCCTTGTCATTGACTACATGCCCGAGGAATTGCACCTCTTTTAACCAGAATTCACATTTGGAGAATTTGGCATAAAGCTTTTCCTTTTCTAGAAGTGCAAGAACGAGTCGAAGATGACGCTCATGATCAGATTTAGATTTTGAATAAATAAGAATATCGTCGATGAAGACTATAACAAATCGATCGAGATAAGGTTTGCAGACTCTGTTCATTAGGTCCATGAAGACAGCTGGTGCGTTGGTTAATCCAAATGGTATAACCATGAATTCATAGTGACCATAACGAGTTCGAAAAGCAGTCTTAGGGACGTCTTCTTCATGCACTCTAAGTTGATGATAGCCAGATCGAAGATCGATTTTTGAAAAGCAGCTGGCACCTTGTAGTTGATCAAGAAGATCATCAATGCGAGGTAAAGGGTAGCGATTCTTGATTGTTAACTTGTTGAGCTCTCTGTAGTCGATGCACATACGAAAAGATCCATCTTTCTTCTTTACAAAAAGGACAGGTGCACCCCAAGGCGAAGAGCTAGGACGTATGAATCCCTTGTCAGTCAACTCCTGCAATTGACTGGCTAGCTCTTGCATTTCAGAGGGGGCTAACCTATATTGAGACTTTGCAACTGGTGTAGCACCAGGTATAAGATCAATACGGAATTCGACGTCTCTAATTGGAGGAAGTCCTGAAATGTCGTCAGGAAAAACTTGTGGGAAATCTTTTACTACAGGAATGTCCTCGAGTTTCTTCTCCATGGTCCCCTTTTTGTTGATATGAGCTAAAAACGCGACGTAATTCTTGCGAAGATATTTTTTGAGCTTGAAGACAAGACACTAAGCTGAGCCCTTTCGACGAGGTTTCTCCAATGATTCGAAGAGTCTGGCCGTTTGAAAGAGGAATACGAATATATTTTTCACGACATACAACTTCTGCCTGATGTTGACTGAGCCAATCCATACCGATCATGATATCAAAACTTCCCAGCTTCATAGGGATAAGGTCGACTGAGAAATCGTGGTCGTTTAAGGTGAGTGTACAGTTGCGTATAATAGAGTTTAATGAAACTGGTTTCCCGTCCGCAACTTCTACCGTTATGGATTCTGTGAGCTTATCCCGATTTTTGTTTAAGATAGGTTCAAATTCTAAAGATACAAAACTTCTATCCGCACCAGTATCAAATAATATAGATGCATATCTACCATTTATAAGGAACATACCGTTGACCACATTGCCGTCAGCTCTGGCCTGCTTAGCGTTGATATTGAAAGCTCTCCGTCTTGCAGGTGGGGGAGCTTGGTTTGCTTGGTTCACTGGGTTGGCTTGGGCCTGAGCATGAATAATATTAACCAGCCTTGGACATGTGTTTCTGAAATGACTCGGGTCGCCGCAATTGTAACAAGCCCGCATTGGTTGACCCATGGATAATTGGGCTGGAAATATGTTTGGGCTAAAGGTTGGGTGGGTGGAAATAGTAGGGGTTGTTGGGCTTGGCCCATTATCTGTTGATGGGTTTGGGTTAAAGGTTGGTGGCGGTTCGTTCGTTGAGGCATGCGGCAAGTTTGAACAGTATGACCTGCGCGACCGCAGCCGGTGCAATATTGGCAAGGATGATCAGGGGAATGGTGATATTGGCAACGGTTACATTTTGGTAACGGGCCAGTGTAGGGTCTTCTGTATGGTGCGGGTGAAGGAGTGACTTGAGTAATGGTGCAGCAGGAATAGGGGAGTTGGTTTGGGTAACTGCAAAATTTCTGGTGTTGCGCTTCCTCTTGTTAGCAAACTTAGAGGAAGGAATGGGGTGGTTTGAAATTTGTCCCTCAACAGGGGCTTTCTTCTTCTCTTCTTTGAACTTCCCGTTGCGAATTCGGTTTTCGGTCAGTTCAGTTGCTAACTCCATAGCAGCTTCAAGTGTTACTGGTGAAACGCTGAGAACTGAATCTTGGATTTTCGAGGGAAGTCCTCGAATATAATGCTCGATCAGACGATAGGTTGGGGTGAATAAATTTGGAACCATTTGGTTCAACTCCAAGAACCTCTTGTTGTAGGTAGTGTGATCACCCTCCTTTTGCTTTAGAGCATGAAATTCATCCTCCAACTTCTTAATTTCACTTCTAGGACAGAAACGCCTAGTCATGATTTCCCTTAACTCCTCCCAAGTTAAGGCCATCGCATCTTCAGTTCCTCTCTTCCCTTTCTCAGTATTCCACCAAGTGAGAGCTACTCCAAATAGTCTCCCGGTGGCGTATCGAACCTTGCGATCCTCAGGACAATCGCAGTTTAGGAAGGTGTTTTCCATCTCCTCGAACCAATGTAGGAGAGCAGTGACACCCTTGGTCCCTTCAAATTTAGGAGGATCACAGGACTTAAAATGTTTGTAAGAGCACGTGCTGGTAGGAGGGTTGTTGATGTTCTGGTCCTGTTGTTGGGGAGGGTTAGTAGGATTTGTAGCAAGGGCTTGTTGTACTTGGACCACAATGTCAGGAAGTATCGTGGCCATTTGTTTCGCGATCTGAGTGGCCAAACGTTCCTGGGACCTTCCTGATCTTTTACCCCTTCGTTGCTGTCTAGACGACATCTACAGGATCATAAAATGAGAAGATTGTGAGTTTATGGTGTCTTTTTAGGTGTCATGTGTCTTTAAGAAAATGAAAATAACACAAATATCAATAATGCAACTACATCCATAGGATGTCTTGGGTTCGCTCATGTTGGGCCTCAAATGTCCCCCATACCTTCACCTACATAGTCATGTGGGCCCCATGGCTATTGGCTTGGTAGGATTCACATTAGTATTGGCAATTTAACACTCGCATCCCCCGAATGCAAACCATAAAATATTTTCATGCGATGTTTGGTCGGAACATGTCCAGGTGTAGACACAATGACAACTCAAAGTGGGGTTAGCTCCCAAGACGTTTGGTATAGCATGCTTTGGCCTAATAGGTACTTCGTACTCTCATCGTTAGTCCCCAGGTAGGCAAACTGGTCCTTTATTTTGGATTTATACGAATGCCAGCCTAGACAGGACGTTCCGACTACCGGTACTGGTACCCTTCCAGTTACTACATGCCCGTCATGAGAACTCACTTTGATGAGATTTGAAAACACGAAAATCATTGTAAAAGCAATCATGATGTGGTGTGTGCTTTCATGGATGTGATATGTTATGAGTATACGAGTCATGATAGGCATTATATGATAATACATACTTATGAACATGCTTGCACAATATCAAATGTAACATTTAACCTAAAACATATAAACATCATGAAATTTGGCATGTAACACACAAAAATCTTATAAGTTTGTAATCGACTATAGTATAGGCTCTAAGGGTCTAATAACCTATCCTATATCCCTATAGTCATGGCTCTGATACCAATCTGTCACACCCCGACCCGCAGCGGAATAAGAGTCGGGGCATAATTGGGTTATCACCAAAGCTCATGACATTTACTAATATGTTTCATATTTAATAAAGTCAAAGTTACATTTCCAAAAATCCAAACATGTTCATTCAATACAAAGAAAATAAACCAAGCATAACAATCTCAACTCTAAATCGTTTTATTCTTCTAGTCCAAGTCCTATGTGTTCCTAGCTGCTGCTGGTTCACCTGTATCATGTGTAAAATGGGGGTTTTTGGGTCAACATAAGTTGGCGAGTGAACCTTATTAGATAAACATTTATTAATGAATTAATTGTTAGTTTATCAATGAAAAATTGTGCATAATCATAGATGAGCAAATGTAAATAATCAAGCAATGGCAAATAGCAGTCACACTATAACATACAATAACATATGACAGCATACATGAACATACCAACATCATACTGTAAATAACATAAATGAAACTGTGCGATCAAGGCTCAATCAAACGGAGCCGATCGTATTGCATGTACTGAAAATGAAAATGTCTGTGCGATCAAGGCTCAATCAAACGGAGCCGATCGTATGTGGGCACGCCAGGTTCAACCTCATAATGAAATGGGGAACATGCTCAACGCTCATAATGTAATGGGGAGCGGCGGCCTATGAAATTGCATGTACTGAAAATAATAAACTTGCATCCAACAATAACTACACAACAGAAACAAACTGAATACACATGTTCATGATATGATGTATGCACTATGGTTTAACTATAATATATATACAAAGACACATGATACACCCCAAAACGTGATTAAAACGGGGAATTTGTAAGATTCACTCACATTGGGTGCGTTGGATTGGAGATGGTGAGATGCGCACGAATTAGATGAGCGGATCAACGAGGAATACTAACCTAAATAATAACGGAAAAAATATAATAAATGAGTAGATTTTATTAAGGATTTTAATGAAATTTTTAGATATATTTTTGTGAGTTTAAGGCTATTTTCTATCTTTAAAAATGTTATTTTTAAGTATTTTTAATTGATTTTTAAATTAAATTAAATAAATAAATAAAATAAAAAAATTATTTATTTTGCGTTGACCGTTGACCGTTGACCGTTGACTTGTTGACCGGTTCGGTCAATGACATGGTTTGCGTTGGGTGAGGCTCGAACCCGAGACCTCCCGTACGCGTGCACGCAGCTCTACCAACTGAGCTACGTGTCTAACCCGAAATAATCTTGTTTTTAATTATATTTATACACTTATTCAATTTAACCGAATTTCCTTTATTTGCAAAAACATTTTAATTCAATCGGACCGGTGCTAGTGACGGGTTTCGAACGCGCGACGTATGGTTCATGTTGCACACAGTCCACCGCTGGACTGTGTGTCTAACCTGGTTATTATCTCGGTTTCTATTATACTTAATAACTAACTGAGTTATCCCGGTTTAGTTTTTAAACAAAAAGGCGTTTTATTATATAAGGAGTGCGTATAGCAGGAACCGAACTCGGGACGTGCGTGTGTATTTTGCACACAGTCCACCGCTGGACTGTGTGTCTAACCCGTTTATAATTCCGATTTTAATTAATCTTATGTCATCTTTGAACTCGTCTTCTTCATTATAAACACAGACATCAATCAAAACAACTGATACGCGATTAATTTAGTTAATGAACATGATGACCAATTTGAATGCATTGAACCGAAAAGTTTGGGGAAGAAAAAAACGAATAGATCGTCTTCTTCAGAGGATCCGGCGAAGTTCGTCGGCTCTGTTTTGGAACCTTCGGCTATGAGAATCAATAAACTGAATGTGTGAATAAACAACGAATTGACGATTGGTTTGCCGATTACCGTTTCTCAGATGGCGCAACCGGTTTTAACTGGGTTTGGGTATAAATTTCATTTGTGTTCCTAGAGTTAGCAGAAAACACAATGGGTGGAGTGGTCTTGTGAGTGGGTGTTAAGTCGCTGAAGTGTCTTGGCTGACCCGGGTTCGAGTCCCGGCAGCATTATAATTTTTTTATTTATTTTATTTTAACTTTTTATCAAATATATTTTTATAGTTTAGTTTATTTATTAATTATGTATCGTTTTAAATCAAAATAATCATAAATATTCGACGTAACTTTAATAACTTGATATTCGATTACAAAACGGAGCGGGTTTTGAAAACCCGATTTTTAGAAATGTTACAAAATTTTTGTTGTTTTAAACGTGCTGGGTAGGGTAGGCGTGAAGTGTCTACGATCGGTGATGGCCTAACCTCTACCGGTTTTGTCTCTCCCCTACTCTCAACTGAAGGTCCACTGGCTGGTGCGGTACTTGCTGGGTCTAACCTGGTGTGCACCCTGGGTGGAGCCTCCATCTCGATTTCCTCATCTACTTCATCATCACGCTCCTCTACCTCTACCTCTACCTCTACCCCCTCTCTACCCACCTCCTTCAGAGTCCTAAAACTGCGCGTAGTAATCGCTTTCGTGTGTTAGTTCGCGGGGTTGGGCTGGGTATTACCCGCGAACTGGCCGTGTGGCTGCTCTTGCAGCTGCTTAGCGATACTACCAACTGACCTCTACAGATCTAAGAGCGCGGACTGTTGATTTTTTAAGAGAAGATCATGTTCCGCGAGAGTTTTCTGAGTAGCCTGATCTTTGACAACTAATTAAGATAACAACTCTTCGATCCTATCTAGACTACCTCCTGACCCTCCACTCCTAGTCTGCCCCTCCTGATTTGAACCCCCTATACTAAACTGATTGGTGTGACCTGACCCTCCACTATTGTAGTGACCCTGCCCCCTGTTCTGATAAGAGCCGGATTGGAAACCAGGGGGTTACCGGAAGATCGATAATTATTATTATTATTATTTCGCTAGTTTGGGTTATAATTGGAAGTATTATTATTAAAGGGATTCGTAGGACCTCGGCTCTGACCGGTGATAAACTCGACTTGCTCGACAGTGAGCGTGGGACACTCTAACGTGTCATGACCCCCTCTACACACCTCACAGCTGTCTACCTTCTTCTTCAGTTGCTGCATCTCCTTCGTGACCTCTCTCTTAAAGCTATCTAGAGCAACAGCTACCGTAGTTTCCAAGCTAACTTGGTGTAGACCCCGGTTAACCGAAGGTGTACGAGAAACAAAAATTGAATTCCTACCGGCAGTGCTGTAATCGACATCAGAATGGGCAAAGCTCTCGAAAAGGTCATTGCACTCGGCTATTTTTTCTTTCCCATCATGTGGCCACCAGCAGAGGTGTCGAATCGAGCACGGGTCTCAGGGGTGAGACCATTGTAAAATTTCTCTAAAAGCGCCGAGTCTGATAGACCATGTTGGGAGCAACGGGATACTAGAGTTTGGAACCGCTCCCAAGCTAGATGGTAGGGCTCGTTAGGCTCCATTCAGAATGAATGGATCTGATCACGAAGGTGGGATGCTTTAGCGGGTGGAAAGTATTTCTTAAGGAAAGCATCTCGTAGAGAAGCCCAAGTAGAAAACGTACCGGGTGGTTGAGAGTCAAGCCAGATGGCGGCTCGACCCCCGAGAGAGAACGGAAAGACTTGGAGAAAACGGGCATCATTGCCCGCACCCTCCATATTGAATGTATGACATAGAAGGGTAAGGCGGTTGATATGTGCGGGCGCATCCTCATCATCACGACCGTGGAATTGGCAAGAGTTAGTGATGGCGGTCATGATGTAGGAAGGGATTTGCCAGGCTCGGTCATTATTCATGGGAGGTAAGGTAATGGGTGAGTTCACACCGGTGAAGCCGGTGGTGTCTGATTATTATTATTATTATTAGCCATATGGAAGTTAGGTGGTGGCGGTGGTGGGCTTATGTTTCTATGGACTACACGGGGTGATGGGGAACCAGGTGCTGAAGGCTTAGGGGTGAAATCAAACTCGGGCGGTACAAAGGGACGGGATGAACTTGAAAAAGTTAGGAAGAAGCACTTACCTTTGATGCGGGGGAAAATGGTGTATCCGTCGGCGGCTTAGGCGGAGGTCCTTGCGACGCGTGTGGGGCATCCACTAAACCGAAAACATGACAAACACAAGAAGTTAGCACAGATACTTCAAATATAAACAAAAATAAATATTAAACTAATTCATTAACTTAGACTCCTAAACTAACGAATACAAAATAAACACAAGTGTAATGAAAAGCCTAAATCGAGTAATCAACGCAATTGCCCATGAGAGAGTCCCCGGCAACGGCGCCAAAAATTTGATGTTCTAAAAGTAGTGAATTAAAAACAACTCAAATTACCCTTATTCTAGACTCAAATTATACTCTAGACTCCTAAACTATACTAAACTACTAACCGGCAAGTGGACCGATCAATTGTAGAATAGCATTAAGCAAGTCCGGATTATCGAACCCACAGGACTCTCTAATTACTATGACAAATAGTTTAGACTCAATTACACACTATGTATATTTTAAAGGGGGGTTTTCCTAATAAATCTAAATTATCAATTAAACTAAAACTACTAAATTGGAATGACCAAACTATGAACTTCTAAGAAATTTGGGATTTTAATCAAGAGATAATGAACTAGTTACCTAGGTTGGATTTTTAGACTACTACTCCTTTAATTTAATAATAATTAATCAGGTTGAATATTTTACCGGGATCTTAACATATTAAAGTTTAGGTTTACCAAACAGGACCCCCGACCCTTCTCAGGAAGACACCTACGATAACCTATCCTTTTTATTCGTTTACCGGTCCTAAAGATTTCTTTTCAGTTATCTTTTTAAATCAGTAAAGTGTCTAATTATTAATTACCTTTCAATAATCAACCTAGACCAACTACAATTTCTAGTTTAGATTAACTGATTCAATTATGACAAGGAAACTAGATTTGGGAATTTCTCAAAACCTAACCTAACAATTTACCAAATTAATTCAGCCAACTAATTGTAATTTCTCGATAAACAAGTTAGGTATAATGACAAGTTTGATTTTATAATTTACTCAATTGTTTCCCCGGTTTTATTGGCCAATTTTACCAACAACTTCACGAATTCCTAAGAACACGAAAAGTAACATAAACCTATTCTATGGAAGACATCCATCTAAGTTCATGCAAAACAATCAAATAATCACAAAACAAGCAAAATCATGCAAATACTCTAAACTAGATCATTAAAGTTGTGACCTTTACCAATTAAACATCCAAACCATAAATTAAATTCAATCAAATCAAAGTTTCATAAAATCCATCATCCAAAACCTAGGCAAGTGAATTAAATCTAGCCTAAAAACATGTTTGAAAAGCAAAGTAAACAAAGTTTATAACAAGGTAGCATAATTAAGCAAAACAAGGAAATCAAAGGTCAAGATTGGTATGATAAAACTATGACAAACTCCTACCTTGAACTCCCTTGATCACCCACACAATCCTTGTAGCTTAGATCCTCTTCTTCTAGCTCCAAATCTCCAGAAAAGTGCTCCCAATCAGCTCTTGTTCGTCCAAGATTGTTCCAATATGAGTTTAACTTCAATAATGAGAATTTTAATAACAAACAAGTCCACTTTCAATCTGGTTTAGAAACTTTCTGGATAAAAGACCCTCTCACCGGCCGCGAGAGGGTTGGAGTATGTCGGTCGCGCCCCGCGACCGAGAAGAAAATCTGGAGATAATTCTAACTCTCTCGTGGTTGTAAATCCTCTTTTGTGTTTCGTTTTCTCGTTTCCGATCCACTCACGTCTCGGCTCGGTTCTTTTCACCATTTTGTTTTTCCTCTCCTTACAATCGTTTTCACGAACCAAGACCTGCAAAATGCATTTGGATTAAAAGTAGATAAATTCTTGACAAATCGAAACGAAAACGCGCTAAAACTATACAAACTCTACAAGATAAATGGATGTGGATTCAATACATCAATTGCAACA
Organism: Scalesia atractyloides; assembly: GCA_947069175.1. Taxonomy (NCBI): domain Eukaryota; kingdom Viridiplantae; phylum Streptophyta; class Magnoliopsida; order Asterales; family Asteraceae; genus Scalesia; species Scalesia atractyloides. The sequence continues at coordinate 65,773,014 of CAMTDV010000020.1, read as the reverse complement.
ATGGCCTCATGCGCTTAAAGGATGCAGGTGGCCGAGTGTGGAACCCAAACGACCCGGATGAGATCCTTGCAATCGAAGACAATCCCGACCGTCCTCGATACCCTGGGTACGCTCCAGGCTCCTCTTCTCAAGGAGGAGGTGATTTTACTATCCTCAGAATTTATACAATGTTATACAGGAAACACTCCAATTGTCTAGGAACGCCTATAGCTTGGGACAAAGTTCAAACAGCCGGATTAGAAGCATGGAGCGCAATATGGTTACCCTGCAAATCGACATTACATTCATCTGGGAGCATATGGCGTACCAGGACGAGGAGGAGGAGGAGGAGGAGGAAGATGAGGAAATGGATTCAGATTAGGCGATGGTGGTGGTGCGCGACGGATTTAACTGTCAGGTCATCTCTCTTTATCCCTTAAAGAACTTGGTACTTTCCGGGCTGAGTCTCGTTCGACAATTTGCTTCTTAAGAAAATTTACTTTCTTGCATTTTCTTTTATTTTCGTATGTTGGTGGTTGAACAAGTAAACACTCTAATCTAGGAATGCTTGTTATTGTGTTAGATTATTGTATTGTGTTAGTATTATAGTTGACAGGTACCTTGGGAGGCTTGGACACACTAAGCATAGTGGTCCCAAAGTCTAGAAATCAGAAGCCAAGCGACGAAACACAATTCCCTAACTGTCACAGACATCTGCCACGGGGTTGTGCCCATAGCCCACCCCCCATGCCCAACCTTCTGTAAGCTTTTTAAAAAATTTTGTTATTGACACTTTGACCACGGGGCCGTGCCCACCAGGCACGCCCCTGTGCCCAGTAGCCAGTAACCTTAAAAATTATTGTTTTACACCACTTTTTGCACATTTAATCTAAAAAAGTCATATTTGGAACACATTGAGGACAATGTGTAATTTAAGTGTGGGGGGTGTTAAAAACCTTGAATCTTTGGTCCTAAAAACAATCGTTACACAAAACTCGCCTTGCAAAACCGCTAATCACCCCAAATATTTTTCAATTTTTTTTCATTTTTTACTTAACTTGGTTTAGTTTGGGAAAAATAAGTTCTAAAATTATTTTTTACTAATTTACACTTGACAGCATCGTGGTAAAAAGAACCAAGCAAGAAAATTATAAAAACGGGCATAACAAATCCTTGTAAAATTTGATTATATATACACTTTTACACTATACCCTTTTCCCATAAAAAGTGAGTTTTGAGCCTTTACCGAGCATACAAATACATATCTATACGAATTGATCAATTTTTTGTTTATTGTGTGAATAGCCCGTTTGGTTCTTACGAATCTAGAACTTGCCAAAGCAATACGTTCCTAATCCTTACTGACACTAATCCAAGTAAGTAAATGATGGAGGCATTAGGACTATAACCCATTTTCATTTTAAACTTTTGTTTTCCTTTTTATATCCCCCTAGTTAAACCACTTTGAGCCTTAACCCTTTCGTTTCTAAACTCGCAAAAATATAAACTTTTGCGAAAACAACCACATCCATAAAAATTTTTATTTACACCATTTATTTTAGTAAAAAGTTCGGTTATAGATAACAAGTTTGGCTTAGTTTCAACTTTGGCTAAAAATACATTGGTTAAAGTTTTTTTTCTAAGCCACAAAAACTGTTCGAAAAAACCGAAACTTTTTACACTTTTCACCATTTTACCCAAAATTACCGACCCTAGCCAAAACCTACCCTTTAAAAGCCCTCTTGATATTTACAAAGATTAAACGTCAAAAAGGAGTAGGTTTGATTGTTTGTCAAGCCTATACTAGGCGTAAGTTCCACCGGGTCCGAGGGTTTTCACTTAAACATTTTCGGTCGAGTGTTGAGTGACCACTTGTGATGTGTGTAAATTTGTATATAACTAAATAGAATTTTAGAGAGGCATATTATGCCCAAAATAAAAAAAATTCTTAAAAAGTGTTTTAAATAAATCATGACGAATAAGATTGTAAATAAAATAAAAACAAAATAAAATTAGAACTTGGATTCCCGACACTCCAAAGATAAACCCAAAACTTCCCTTCTACCAATTCCATTTAGCTGTGTAAGCCACATTATTGAGTTTTGCTTGAGGACAAGCAAAGATTTAAGTGTGAGGGTATTTGATGTGCGCAAAATATAACATATAAATTACTTCAAACAAGGCATAAAATCAACCCTTTTTCGGTACTAATGTTGGAAAAAACATGTTTCTTTGTTTACTTTTAAATTTCAGGATCAAAAGAGCTTAAACTAATAAAATGAGCAAATTAACAACAGAAACCAACACAAATAAAGAGAAGAAGGATTGACACGACCTGCTGAACCCCCATCCACATCCAAAACAACAAAAATAACAAAGAACAGAAGCTTAGGCACGGGGTCGTGTCCACCAGGCTTAGGGCCGTGACCAGTCAAGATTCTCTGCAGATAAAGACAACAACAACAACAGACAAACCAACACGGGGCCGTGCTAACCAAACATCGTGGTCAACTATAAGATTCGCAGAATTTTCGATAGTACAGCAAGTACATTGACCACGGGGCCGTGCTATGACACCCCAGGGCGTGTTAGTACAAGACCTTACATTTGAAGTTAATGTAGGGAAAGAAAAAGATGACCATGGGGCCGTGCCAGGTGGGCACGGGGCCGTGTCTGCCCTTTGTTCCAGCTGTAAATAGAGGTGTTTGGTTCATAAGAAAGGTATCCCTTGGCAAACCACTTCTCTCACACTTGCCATCAGTCCACCACCACCACTACAACACCAACACCCACCACCATCATCCACATTTCATCTTTTAGAGTGTGTTGTAAGAGTTTGTTAGGCTTATATTATTGGAGGTTTACACATTAGTGCTCCATTTGGGCTTGTTGAAGGGTTTTAGGCTTCCTAGTGCCTCATGGGCCTAGGGTTGTAACTAGTGGGCTAGATGATTAGTATAAATACATGTATTAGGTTAATGTTTTGGGGTTGGAGAGTTATTATTGAAAAACTTGTATCAGACACTATTCTGGTGTATGCAAGTTGTTTTTTATTCAAGAGTTGTTCTTCATTCTAATCTTTATTTTTGCAATCGATTAGTCTTACGATACCTGTTAGATCCGACATCAAGTACTTACAATTGGTATCAGAGCCTGTTGAACAATACAGGCTCTAGGTATCGCATATCGAAGAACCGTTCAGAATTGAAAGTTGTTGCTGTTCAACCCAGGTTACTGTTCAGGGTTGAAGATTGTTGTTGTTTTATCTTGCATCACTACTGTTCCGAAGAACACGAAGAAGCTTTAAGGATTTCGGATTCGGCACTGTTACGGATTTCGAAGAACACGAAGAAGTTTCAAAGATTTCGGATTGGCCACTGTTGAAGATCAGGAAGAACACGAAGGAGATCATCCATCTCGGGTTGATCCCGGACAGCTGTTCCTGGAAAATTCTCAACTACCTAATCCGGATTGCTCATATCTCGGATAAGGATCACTGTTCAAATTGTTTGTGTTTATCTGTTGCAGGATATTCGGATTACTATTGCATTCGGATAAGGACTCTCATCTCTGATAAGGGCTTCATTCCGGATTAAACTTCATTCCGGATCAGTCTTCATTCCGGATTAAACTTCATTCCGGATCAAGTTCATTCCGGATCGATCTTTATTCCAGATTAAACTTCATTCCGGATCAAGTTCATTGCTTTCAGGATATTCATCTCGGAATTATTTGGGTTTCGTATCTTGGACCTGTCATCTCGGGCTCATTTCGGATTTGTCCATCTCGGAACTATTTATCTCGGACTCATCTCGGACTTGTTTTTCTTGGATTTATTCTCAGATCACTGTTCACTATAAGAATTCCAAATTAACTTTAATTTAATTTACTTGGTAATTTTAATAAAGTTAATTATGATGAACAGTTATATGACTGCTCAAGATTTGACCAATGCCATCTTGGCTGCACTTCAATCACTTACTCTGGCCCTTCATCAACAATTAGATCAAGTTATTGGCACCTCAACTAAGGTGCCTCGTCTGTTATACGGAGATGAATACTATGAGTGGAAGTTCAGATTTAAGCAGTACTGCAAGGCCAAAGAGCCTGCAGTTTGGAGTTGTATTATGAAAGGTCCACGTACAATCGTTTACAGTACTGCTGAAGATCCAAATACAAAGATTCCAAAATCAAGTCATTTGTGGACTCCCGAAGAGGTGAAAATTATTGAAGAAGATGAAAAGGCTTCAGCTGTGTTAACAATGGCACTCGGACCTGACATTTCTATAGCTGTCAGAAATTGCAAGACAGCTAAAGAAGTGTGGAGTGAATTGCAAAATCTTTATGAGGGAAACGCTGATATGAAGGCAAGCAGAGTTAATCAGCTGAATCAACAATTCAGCTCGTTTAACCATATTTATGGGGAAACCATTGAGAACCAGATCAGAAGATATGTGAAGCTGTTTCTCAGATGATTTCAGCTGAAATCACTCTTACCAACAGTGCTATGAACAGACAGCTGTTAAATTCGTTACCAAAGAGTTGGGATGCTAATGTTGGAATGATCAAGAAGACGAAAAATCTAAATGATGTCACTCTCACAGAAATGATCGCAACTATTAAATCTTGTGAAATAGATAATAAGCAGAGAGACATCAATCATCAAAGCAGTCTGATGGCGGTTGGTATTGCAGGGCAAAATGCAGCATTAATATCACAAAATCTTGTTTACAGCCCTTTGCAAGGAAGTTCTCACACACCTGGTAGCTCAAACTTGGTGTACAGTCCTCTCGCCTCACCACAGAAGACCCAATATGTCTATGGTCTTCAGTCTCAGACTCCTACTATGATTTCTGCGACGCAGGTTCAGACACAATATCATGCTCAGTATCCTAACATTGTGTATAGTCCCGCCATTCCTGCTACAGCTCAACAAGGCGGCATTCCTCAATTTGTTGCTCCTGCACCGGCCCCTACTCAGGCTGTGTCCAATTCTACTATTCTTACTAAAGAGAATGAGAAGAAATTGGCCATAGCTGCCTCAATGATTAACAGTTTAAATGCCTTTTTAGCAGGTGACCTGACTCCCCCATCTATTCTTCCAACTGAAATAGATCAAATAATGGAGGAGGATTTGGACGAGATTGACGTGTCCTGGAATCTTGCAATGGCTGCTTTCCGCGTCAACAAATTTCAAAAGAAGTACGGGAGGCAACCATTGTCAAATCTGAAGACTGGACTGACAAAAGATAAGCTCAGGTGTTATAGATGTCATGAGCCAGGACATTTTGTACGGGAATGCAAGAAGCCGCCATCTGGATATGTCTCATCCAAAGTAGCAGACATCCAGAGCAGTGACAGACAGCTTGTGCCAGCCTCTCCTTCAAAGTCTACTACAAGTCCCTCAAGCAGCTCTGGCGGGAAATCAACAGCTTTGGTGGTACAATAGCACGAAGGATGCAACTGGGCAGATGCTGCAGCTCAGATGGAGACTATGAATATTTCTAAGAACAGCAATCACTGCATGATGGCGCAGACAACTGAGACACCTAATCTTTTAGAAACGGTAAATCGCATACTCTGCTCAGATAGTTGTCATTTTAAATTATCACAAATGCGCGCCCATAATTCAACCTTGTAGCTGAATATCAACAAGCTGCATCACAGAACATCGCCCTTAAGCATAAGAACAAGCTTCTTATGGAAAAGGTAGAAGCACAAAAACAAGACATAGCTCTGCTAAAACTTGACTTGAACCAACAACAATGTTGGGTATACGACTATAAGCTAAAATTAGATGAAAAGGACGTAGAACTTCAAGCAGCTTTAGCCAAGCTAAATTCCTTGACAGGAAAGTATCAAGAAAATGAAATAAAGCTGGTCAAGGACTTGTGTGATCTACAGCTTAATTATCATAAAAATTATACAAAAGGCCTTGGGTACAATAGGGCCCCTCCTCCATATAATCATAACTATACAAGAATGCTTGAATCTGAGACTGAACTAGAAAATGCAGAAACTATGATGTATGGTAAACCATCAGATTATCTTTCAAAACCGTGGAACCCCTATTACCTAAAGTTCTCTAAGCCAACTAAACTCAAGAGGGATGATGTTTTCTTTCCTGTCACACCATTTTCACACGAATCTAGTAACCATCCATCTTGTAGTTCAGATGATTTAGAGAAAATGTCGCCTAAGGACGAGACAGCAACATCACCCACAGAATCAATAAGTGAAAATTCTTCTGAAACTGAAACTGACTCAAGGAACGCTACTAACGTTTCTACCTCATGTGCAGAAGAAATATTAGTTGAGGATATTACAGATGGTGATCAAGAAGATTGTCTGAATCAGACAATTCAGCTGCTGATTACGATTTTTATAAACCTGCTTTTGAAATTTTGAATCAATTTCTTGCTGGACAATTTAAATTCTCAGACAATGTTGGTTGTGTTGATAACGTAGATGGTTTTTATTCGATTTTTCATCTAATGCCGATATAAATGTGATAACTCTTGTGATGAAAACATAAATTTTGCTACAGGCACAGCATCGGCAGGTGATACGGTTTCCTCAGTTCCTACTGAAGAGACTGAAATTTCTTCTCAATAAATGCCATCTATTGATGTGAATCCCTGGGTTGACAGTGAAGAAATCAACCAAAAAACTGAATCTGTGAAGAATGCTACTGGCATAGTGCGAGAAGAATCAGGCGAATCAGCTTCTTCAAACACAGAACAATGGATTGATTCTGAAATGACAGAAAATGAGCATTCTCTTCCTGCAAATTCAGATAAAAATCTTAAACTCAAATCTCAAACTTTTCAAAATTTAGAGATTCCTCCTGCCAATTCAGATACAAATCTTGAAACCGAATCTGAATCGGAATCTCAAACTTTTCAAAATTTAGAGATTCCTCCTGCTTTTAATGCTTCAAGCTCATCTTTTGTCAATTCAGAAAAGGATGTCCTTGCTGAATCACCCGTCTCTTCTGCAGAATCTGCCACGCAAAATAGTTTGAAAATGAATAATAAGAAATGGAGAACACGTAGATCCAAAAAGAAGAAAACCAAACTGGCGTCTCAAACAAATGAAAAGGCGACTGCTGAGTCAGTTCCTCATTCTGAGAAATTGACTCAGCAGCCCCAAATTGAATCTGTTAAGCAACAAGCTGAACAGAAAGCAGTTAAATTTGTGCCTAAGTCTACCAATTCCAAATTGACTAATTCAAATCATAAAACTTACAAGTGTGCTGATGGTTGTGCCAGGCAACAGCAAAGACCAAATCCGTGAACCAGCCGTCAGTACCAGAAAGCAAGAGACTGACAGATAATTTGCCTAGAATTTCCCAAGCTGAATGGACTATTTTCTTCCAGAAGAGGCAGACCTGTTTCAACTGTGGATTTCTCGGGCATATAGCGCGAAATTGTCAAAAAGCCTTCACACCTTTCAAAGCATTATTCTCAAAATATCAGAAAGCTATGCCTAATCGCCTATATCAGGCTCGATTAACTATAGCTAAGCCTTCTGATCAAGACTGGAACATGGCCACGAAGCAAACTCACAAATCTCTAAGACCTTCAGGTTCTCAGAATCCTTCTAGCACTCCAAGGACTGTGCAGAAGTCTGACTCGCTAACCTGGAAGCCTAAGACCTTGACCAAGATTTAGTCTTCTGCCCCAAAATCAGACAAATCAAAAGCATCATCGACCTCATCCTCAACTAATTTAATTTTCCATGAGGTTACTTATGTTGATGCCCATGGTATGCCTAGATCATCAACGGCCTGGGTTGCAGCTTCTAACTGAAACTTGTTGAAATGTGCAGGAACAACTCTAGCCAACTCTCATCGGACTCTGGCATATCGACAGTGGCTGTTCCAGGCACATGACTGGGGACATCTCGCAGTTGAATGACATTCAGTTTTTCGATGGCGGGTTTGTCTCCTTCGCAAGTGGTGAAACAGGAAAGATCACTATGAGAGGAACAGTGCGCAATGGAGCTCTTAGTTTCAAGAATGTGAATTATGTTCCAGAATTGAAGCATAGTCTCTTGAGTGTGTCTTAGCTCCGTGATAATCATTTGGATGTTCTCTTTACCAAGAAAGGGTGTTATGTACAGAAACCAGGCCTCTCATTTCGGATGAATGGATCCTTCTCAAAGCGGCTCGAAAAGGAAATGCATATGTCATCAACATAAATAAAGCCCCAACCGACAAGCTTACTTGCCTGTTCTCGTCGACTACTGAGCATGATGCAATGCTATGGCACAGTCGACTCGGACGTATCAACATGAAGAACTTAAATAGACTTGCAAAAGGTGGTTTAGTCAGAGATCTACCGGTTCAGGATTTTATGCAGATTGAAAAGTGTGAATCGTGTGCTCGTGGGAAACAACATCAACAGCCGCACAATTCTAAATCCGCACCTTCCACGTCTCAAGTCTTAGAATTGCTTCATATGGATCCTTTTGGTCTGACAGATATTCTGAGCATTGGCGGGAAGGCATATTGTCTGGTTATTATTGATGACTACTCATGATTCACTTGGGTCTTCTTTCTGGCACAAAAGAGTGAAACTGTTGAGTTAGTTAAACAGTTCATTACACTTATGGAAAATCAGGCAGACACCACCGTGAAAGCTATTCATTGTGATAATGGAGCAGAGTTTAAGAACTCTACCTTAAATTCTTTCTGCTCCTCCAAGGGAATTGATCGACAGTTCAGTGCAGCCAAAACTCCTCAATAAAATGGGGTTGCAGAATAGAGAAATCGAACACTGATTGAAGTTGCACGCACGTTGTTGGTCGAATCCAAACTACCTCTCATTTTCTAGGTAGAAGCAGTCAATACCGCCTGTTATATTCAGAATCATGCCCTGGTCAACAAAAGACACATGAAAACACCGTACGAAGTGGTTGAAGGTCGAAAATCTTCGGTCAAGCATTTCTGCAAGTTCGGATGCCCTTGTGTTCTTCTGCTCATGGATGCTAAGGGAAAATTTGAATCACGCGGGGATCCATGCATTTTCATCGGATATTCTAAAAATACTTCCTATCGTGTCTATAACAAGATCAAGAAAATGGTAGGTTAAACCTACAATGTGGGTTGGCTCGAGGAGAATCCCAAGGACGCACGCATTGGTCCTGACTGGCTCTATGACTATTCCTCTTTGTTTAAATATGTTGATGTCCCTGCTAATGTGACTGAAGGTACAGGCAAAACTTCTGACCTTCCAACGATGCCTATGTTAACTGAAGATGATGCCGATATTGAACAGCTGCAAGGGTTCTTTAAGCAGCTGAGTGTGGATCCACCTGGATTCAATGAAGCTATATATATACCTTCATCAGTATCGCAGAATCTGGAAACGGCTTCTAAACAGATCCCTCAGAATGGTTCCCCTGAAGTTGAGGCTCCAAACACAGAACCTCCCGTGACAAATGAAGGGCATTACCTCCTGATGTCTTAGGCTCATCTCTGTTTCCTGAGCCTGCACCGCCAGAATGTTCTGTTGATTCATCAGTCAACACTTCCACTGGTGCAACTAATGAGGGGGAGTCATCTGGAGTTACATCACCGAGTGTTACAAACCTGCAAACAGATCTCCTTGTCCCTGCTACGCCAATACTACAGCGTCTACGGCGCGATCATCCAATTGAAAATGTTATTGGTCATGTTACTACTGCAGTTCGAGCTTGCAGTCAATCAGGAGATATCAACACTTGTCTTTACTCTTGCTTTATCTCACAAATTGAACCTAAAAGCATTGATGTCGCCTTGCAGGAACCAGGCTAGGTTGACGCTATGCATGTAGAACTCAATCAGTTTGAGAAGCTTGGGGTTTGGCAATTGGTGAAGCTTCCTCAAGGAAAACGTTCGCAATAAACAAGATGACACTGGGGTTATTGTGAGGAACAAAGCTTGTCTGGTTGTTAAGGGTTTCCGCCAGATCGAAGGGTTAGACTACGATGAGGTTTATGCACCGGTAGCTAGATTAGAGGCAATTCGCACTTTCTTGGCATATGCATCTTACATGGACTTCACTGTCTATCAAATGGATGTCAAGACTGCGTTTCTGTACGGCACAGTGAAAGAGGAGATATACGTGGCACAACCACCAGGTTTTACTGATCCTGACAAGCCAGATTATGCATACAAATTGGATAAAGCTCTGTATGGATTGCATCAAGTGCCTCGCGCGTGGTACGCAACTCTAACAGAGCATTTGCTTGCTCATGGATATACTCGGGGAACCATTGATCAAACTTTATTCATCAAACGTGTTGACAAGGATATCATTCTTGTTCAAATTTACGTCGATGATATTATTTTTGGTTCTACGGATGATGCTCTGTGTCGGGAATTTGAAGAGGTCATGAAGAAGAAATTTGAGATGAGCTCACTGGGACTTCAAGTTCGTCAAAGTCCGCAAGGAATACTGATTCATCAAGGAAAATATGTCAATTACGTTCTTGCGAAATTCAAGCTTGCAGATTCAAAGCCTACGGCTTCACCTATTGCAGAACGGCCTTTGCTAAATTAAGACGCTGAAGGAACACCTGTCAATCCGACCATGTACCGGTCTATGATTGGCTCAATCATGTACCTCACTGCAAGTCGGCCAGATATCATGTTTGCCTCTGCTAGTGTGCTAGATATCAGGCTACTGCTAAACTCTCTATTTACATGCTATTAAAAGAATTTTTCGTTATCTCAAAGGGGCACCATCACTGGGCCTCTGGTATCCCAAAAATTCTGAATTTGAATTGTATGCTTTCTCTAACAGTAATCTTAGCAGTACAGACAGGGATATGCGCTCAACTTCAGCCGAATGCCAATTCTTGGGAGATAGATTAATCTCTTGGCAATGCAAGAAGCAGTAGATGATTTCGCTTTCTACAGTGGAGGCAGAATATATCGCAGCATCAGCTTGCTGCTCCCAGGTTCTATGGATGCAACACCAGCTTACGGATTACGGTTTGACTTATATAAACACAAAAATTTATTGTGATAATGATGCCGCTATCCAAATCGTCAAAAACCCTGTTTTTCACTCCAAAACCAAGCACATAAATATCAAAGTTCATTTTATTCGTGATTGCTATGAAAAGGGTCTCGTCAAACTTGAGCAAATCCACACCGATGCAAACGTGGGGGATCTGTTCACGAAACCCCATCTTCTCAAAATGATCCGTTTTTCTAACTAAGCATCCTCTATCTTTTCTGTTTAGTTTGTTGTCTTTCTTTTGTTTGTGTTTGCTTCGTAAATTTGTTCATGTGTATGCACAAATTTAGGGGGAGAAATGTAAAAAAACAAAAAAAAACCTTTTAGTTTCAAACAGTTTTTGCAATGATTGGGAAATGAAATACTTTTTCGTGATAAAGGTTTTGACTAACACATGTAAGGTGTTGTAGCGGGAAAGACATCGAAGGTGATATGTTGATAGGTCTAGATCTCAACCAGATTAAGCTAAATGATATAAACATAAAGAACTATATATTAAGTGGGTCACATACTATAGGCGTATGATTTCATGGTCTTAAATCCTACGTTGATAGTTAGCCAACGCCTGAGGTTTCCGGTCTTTATGTTGTTGACTCATCCGGGGATATCTTGGCTGCCCTTCTTTTGCATCCAGATTATATGCAGACCTAGGCATAGTCAGGATATCTTTAAAAGAGCCAAAATAGTAGGTCCAAAACCTTAAAAGGAAGGAACTCTCACTCTGAGAATATTCCAGAAATTCAAACATACCACTTAAGGTATCTGCCTAACCCTCGTAAGATACTATTGGTCACTCTGTTGTACGAAAGTACTGACCTGTTCACCAATAGTCTGATGTTGTAAAAGATAAAGGATGATCTCAGTATACTCACCGGCTACGATGAATCGTTGTGCTTACCTTGATCGCGGGGGTATGTCATGGTATGGGACACACGGGTATCATAGTATAATATTACCTTAAGCATGTCGTTTAGCTAGAACTAGAAGGTTGAGTTTTAGGTTTAAATGGACAAGTATATTGACAATTACTTAGACTAGTCTGATCCAGCTCATATTGAAAAATGTTCCTTAGTCGACTTTAAAAACGATTTGATCCCATAGCAAGGCTGTGTATGTGTTTTTTTTTTTGTTTAAGTATTTTACTTGCTTTTGTAGTTGGTAAAGAGTGGTTGGATGCTTGGTTAGTTAAATTGGTGATTTTTGGTTAGATGTTTTTCTATCAAGGGATATTGGACTCGGTCTGCTAAATTTTGAAATTGGGCCAATCTAATGGAATTCTGAAAGTCTCAAAATTGAACAATTATGGAACAATGGTGGTACTGTTCCGGATTGGGCTTTCAACCCTTTCCCGGATAGGCCCACTGACCATCTGGATTGTTTGTAAGTTCGGATGATGGATTCGGATTGACTTGGGCCTAAAGGTTTTAGGCCCAAGCCCATTCTGGAATAGTTTATAAATGAATCAGAGTTGCATTTCGGATTATTCACAAAAATTTTCCGAAATTCTCTGATATTCTCTGTTCATCTCTGAATTCACTGTTTATCTTTCATTTCAGATTTCATCTTAAAGTTCATCCAAATTAGGTATAAGTTGCTTCTTAGTTATGAACTTTAATGATAATCTTCAAATATTCATGCATTTCTATAGCATTTCGGATTGATCTTCAAATTGACTGGTACTTCGGATTTCATTCCGGATGGATATTCAACTGAATTGTATAATCTTAGATTTCATCTCGGATGTTGTTCATCCGGATTGATGAAAGGTTCATCTGGATTCCTGTTGAACTGTTTCAAATCTGGATTGATGAAAGGTTCATCCAGATTCCTGTAGGACTGTTTCGAATCCAGGTTGATGAAAGGTTCATCCGGGGTCCTGTTGGACTGTTTTGAATCCGGATTCAAGTGTCTGAACCGTTGAGTTATCTTGAACCTTTTTCAAATGATTGAACCTCTAAACCGGTTTGAACTTTTTAAATAATTGAACCTTTGAAATTTGTTTGAATCGTCCGATTTTTGTTCCTTAATCCTGATGAACTCTCTTAATTTCTGTCAGTTAGTTTTGTTAAAATTGAGTTAACCTGGTTATTATTTCTGACAAAAGTGATGGAAGAAGCATTTGATGCGGTCATGCTGGTGGAGGAGCAGTTTCACATCCAGGCAGGATATTTATCAGATCCTCCAGCGGATTTTTTCCAAGAATTTAAATCCATGATGGCTGGGTTAAATGAGTGCAAGATTGCATACGCCCTTCTAGCCAACCCAGTTATATATCGAGATCTTGTGCACACCTTTTGGAAGAGAGCTAGATTCCATTTGAGAGGCGCTGATGGGAGGCCATACATCAGTTGACATATTCAGGGAAAAGAGATTTTGGTGAATGAAGCATGTGTTCGAGAAGTATTGCAGTTTGCTGACGCTATGAGTGATCCAACCTTGTATGCAAAGGAGAAAGTATTGCATGTTCTGACTGAGATGAGTTACGAGGGAACTTATCCGCCGTTGCTCAAGAAAATGTTTCCCCCTTACTGGAGATTGTTGGTGCATGTGTTTATCCAGTGTATTTCTGAGAACAAGGGAGGGTTAGACCAACCAAATCAAACCCAAACTTTGGCGATTGTGGCTCTTGTTATGGATTGGAAATATAACTTCTCTGATTATTTTTTCGAGAATATGAAGAAGATCTTAGAACAATCAAAGAAGAGAATGTTTCTGTTATATCCGCGCTTTATGCAGTTGATTTTGGATGCTCGATATCCCGATCTGACCAAGGATGCTTCTGATGCGAATCTGTTGAATATGAAGCCAATGGGACCGACTATTTTTGGAACTATGAAGAAAAACCGATTAACATCGAAGACTATTTCCGTTGCTCATTTTTCGTTGAAGAAGTTCGGAAGGTTTGCTGAGGTGATTGGACAGGATATCCCAGCACCTAAGCCAGTTAATGCTATGGTTGCTGAGGAACATGATATACCAATGAAAGAGAAAGAGATTGAGGTTCAGGATCTGTTTACTGATGCTGATACAGACAAGGAACAAGCTTTCTTGGACGACATTACAAAATTTAATGCTAATCTGACTCCAGTTTTGCCAGAACTTACTTCAGAGAAGCTGGAAGCTCTTATTGCACACTTGAAAGAGATCCAAGAGCGACAAGGTGATCCTCCTCTTGTGATACCTTCTGTTGATATTCCTGTTCGTATGGTTGAGTCTGACGAAGAGATTGACGAAGATAAAGTGCCATTGATAAAGAGACGACGGACGAAGATTGTTAAAGAACCAAGTCATTCTGAAGTTCATGTTAGTATTGTTGCTGAAGAATCTACTCTTGTCACGTCTTCATTTACTGTATCGTTGACGGATGCTCCGATGATCGACCCTACTATTCCTACTGAACCAAAAGTTTCTCACATTGCTACACATTCTACGATTGTATATGTTCCAGCGGACTCTGTATTGCAAATGATGGATTTTGGTGGTAGTTCAATGGGGCCAAAGGATCTGAGCAGGTGGTAGTGGTTCAGGTGGTGTTGAGGGTGATGCTGCAGAATATTCAAGGAGATAAGAGAAATGAGCCTTTGAGTTCAGTGGTCTGGATAGCGATGCCGAAGATATAGAGGTTAATGTTGTTGATTTGAAAAAGCGAGTAATCGTACTTGAACAGGAAGTTGTACTTAAAGATGCTCAGATTGCTTCATTGCAGACACGCATAGACGTCAAGGACCAAACGATTTATCAGTTGCAAGGGGATGTTACTATGTTGATGACTTTGGTTTTTGATTTGAAGGCTAAGTTAGAGAACAAGTTTGGTCGAGAATTTTCTGACCCTACCGATGATCCGATGAATATTGAACATCGTCATAGAGCAGCTGATCAGAGAGCAGCCGAACAAGGTGAAGCCGATAGAGTAGCTGCGGAACAGTTAGCTTCTGAACGTCAAGCAGGGTTGGATGATTATTTACGTGATCCAAGGAAGAAGTACACTGCTAGTCAGACACGTTTAACGGTGCAAAAGAAAAGGCAGATGGTTTTGATGAAAAATGTTGACGTGAATCCACTTGATGAGAACTTTCAGTTGAAGGATCCTTCAAACCAATCCGAGAGGTATGTCATGGAACTCGGTTCGAGTTATTACAGCAAGGTCGGAAATAAGTCAAAAGTGCTTAGTTGGATGTATGATCACGTGAAGAAGATGTGGATTATTGTCAGGCAGGATGGTACTTGTGAATATTATTCGAAGGAGTCTCAATTTGAAACTTGGACAAAGATTGCATTGACTGATTTGTTACGAGCTCCTTACTCTAATGATGATACTACCGAACGTGGTCCGGGTTGGAGGTTTTTCAAACGTTTGGAGCAGGAAGTGAAGACTAGTTTTAAGACGATGAAAACGGCTGAGCCATATTTACGAGCGGCAAAAGGGGTTCGTGATGTGAGGACTGGGAGGCGGTTTAAAGCGGTGATGTGGCCTCCAACAAATAAAGAACTCATCATACCGGTTGCTCCGACATTTCCCAAAGGAATTCTGAAGAATTTTAATTTCTGGTTGTATGATCCTAAGGTTGGGAGTGTGGCAATTGTGACAAAAGAGAAGGCCTTCCGAGTAAACGATGTGGTTGATCTGGTGAGTTTTCATGATGAAGATCTGTAAGTTCTTGCTGCAAATCAAATTTGAACGGCGGAATTATATGAAGTTTTTGCTAAAGACTGGACGGCAGCTATGGCTAGGATAATTGCGGGGAGATTGGGAGTTAATGCGCTACCTGGTGACTAACACGAATAATAATTATAAACGGACGGGTTATACGAAACTTATACGTTGCCTGACAAATACGCGAATTATGTGTTTTAACTGCAAACTACAAGATGAATATGTGTTTTGTGTAGAAGTTATATAGTTAAGGGGGTGTTTAAAGTTAATAATGAAACTCTAATAAAACTACTGCATAACCCTGAACTCCTCATAATCTCATCATACGGCAGTTGAGTTTTCTCTAATCATTCTTGTCTACACAAGTCTCACACACAATCATCTACTCTCTGTTCTTTAGATACAACAAGAACAAACCCTGAATCAGATCTAAGGTAATGCTTTATGGTATACATCGATATTCTTGTTCTATTGATCTCATGCAAACGCTAGATATCCAAACAACTGATCTGTGATAAGTTAATCATGCTTGAATGAATGTGCATTTGTGAATGGCTGTTTAATTGTTTGTCAACACTAGGATGCTATCGGTATGATAAAACTGCTAGTTTGTTGTTTAACTCGTGGCACTGATGATTTTGAAATTAGGGTTTTGATCGTAGAACATTTACATTGAGAAACTGTTGTGCTTCTTGCTTATTCTGTGTTTATGTGCGATTAATAACAGGTCCGACTTTGTGAAGTCACAAAGTCTGGGGTTAACATATATAACATGTCCGAATTTACTTGAGGGTGTTGACGTCCGAATTTAAGAAGGAAACAAGGGAGGGTTCCGAATTTGTTAAGTTTAATGAAATCCGAATTTGTTTCTTATGATGAAGTCTAAATTTATTATAAGTAAAAGGTGTCCGAGTTTAACTTGGGTATGCTTGTCAGAGTTTAACTTGGTATGCTTGTTAGAGTTTAACTTGGGTATGCTTGTCCGAGTTTAATAGTTTGATGTTTGGAATCTGGGTTTCATTATATGTATGCATGATAATGGATAGAATCCTAGTTTACTTATGTGTGCTCGTTCCGAGTTAACTGATGTGTGGACTGATGGTTGGTATGAGGCAATGCTGGTCTGAGTTTATTGATACATTATACAAGTGCAAGTTTATCAACATGTATATTATATTCCTAGTTATTAATTAAACAGTATACTCGAGTTTCACAATATTGCACAACATGTCCCCAACCAATTAGAGAATCCACTATGTGTTACTGTATGATAAACATGTTAACCTGATCACATGAACGCTGGGTTGTTTGGACAAATAGGGTATTGCAAACCCTACTTGTATACATACTTACATTCATTGTACATTAGGCCGCATGTAAGGACCTAACACTTTATTAACGCGTAGAAGCACGCTAATACTTACCGAGCAAATTAAGGTGAGTTCACTACTCTTTCACATGCATGCGTCCCGGGGGACAAATCAATATTCCTGGGAGGAATACTTTGAAATGTTATAGTATAAATTCGAGTAGTTAATAAACTCAAACTCTATCACGAAAGTCCCTAATTACTACCGAGCTAGTTGCCTAGGAGGCAACGGGGTATTAGTTGATAGCGCTATTAGGTTTGACAAACCTCACACTGTGCTAGGAGCCGGGCGTGAAGAAGGACCTTAAACACTTTGATCAATGCTGATAGACATTGATAATGGCACCACAAACATAACAGTCATATCGGTATCAAGTTTATTATTCTTAGACATGCTTTTAAACTAAACACTTACATGATTTACGTTGAACAAAACTGTGAACTCGCCAACTTTATGTTGATACGCTTTTCTGCATGCTTGCAGGTCGTTAGGAATATCATGCATTGGGACTTGCAGTCTGAGGAGCTGGGAGTGTCATAGGGTGTACTACTTGATGCAAACAATTACTATTATGCATTTTAAAATTATTGGTTTTGATTATGCTGAAACAGTTACATTTGCTTCCGTTGAACACATACTTTGTTTTTGGAACATTTATTTGAGATACACTAACTATGTTAGACATGACATCTGTGTTAATTTTTTTTTTATTAGTTCAATGTGATTGATAGCTAGATCTTGGTACGTCACACGCCGTGCGGTAAAACCACGTAGGTAATAATTTAGGGGTGTGACAGCGGTCGTCAGGGTACTCACAATTTAGGAAGGTGCTTTCCATTTCCTCGAACCATCGAAGGAGTGCGGTGACCCCTTCGGTTCCCTCGTATTTTGGAGGGTCACAAGATTTGAAGTGCTTATAGAAGCACTTGGATGGATTTGCAGGGGCATTGGCAGCATTTGGTTTGACTTGATTACCTTGGTTAGCAGTAAGGGCCTGTTGAACTTGGATCACAATGTTAGGAATCACGGCAGCCATTTGCTTGGCAATTGGACGACCATGCGTTTACCAGATTTTCCGATTCTTTTTCCTCTGCGAAGGTGCCTAGAAGACATTTACAAGAATCGACACAAACAAGTTTGTGAGTTTGATGGGTAGGAATAATGGAATTTTGTATATAATTGGAATTCCTAAAAAATATCCACAAAATAAAATAAAAAGAAAATATAAATGTCCACTGCATCACTATGATGTCTTAGGTTTTGCTCATGTTTAGGCCTCATATGTCCCTCATACTTCACCTACGTAATCATGTGGGCTCTCATAACTACTGGGCTTTTGTAGGGTTCACATTAGTTTGGTCTGTTAGCATTCGCAAAAACCCTAATGAAAATCGAGAAACATGGTTGCGATGCATAAAGTCGGAAGGTATCCTTGTGTGGACACAATGACACCTCAAAGGGGGGTAAGTTCACACAACGTTTGGTGTGGCATGCTTTGGCCTAATAGGTCCTTCGTACTCTCATCGTTAGTCCCCAGGTAGGCAAGCTGGTCCGTTACTTTGGATTTATAAAAGTGACAATCCTAGACATAACGTTTTCGACTACCGGTACTCGGTCCCTTCAAGTTACTGCATGCCTTTCACATGAACTCACTTTGATGAGATTTGAACACAAAAACATCACAAAATTTTGAATAATGTAAAAGTAAGTATTTTGAAAATGGAGGGAAATGTTTTGAAAATTTAGAGGGAATCAGGAATTATATTAAGGATATTATAAGCTCCGTATAGTACATTTCGGGTGGAGTAGTATATATATATATATATATATATATTAGAGTTCAAATGAGAAGAAAAATTTTGTAAGAATAAAAAGAATAACTTTTAAACCAATATAAATTCTTCATTTACTTCATTTAATGTGTGTATTTAATATTATGAAAAAGAGCATATAAGTAAATCTATAATTGTCATTAATTAGCTAATTAATTAAACTTGTAACTCATTTTTTTAATATACTTTTTCAAGATAAAATAATTTACGATGAAGAACAAGTTTTGACATGTGTAGGATAAATTTTAGTATGTGTAGGATAAATTTTGAAATGTGTAGGGTAAATTTACATGTGTGTAGGGTAATTCCGATAAGTATAAGATATATGTAGGATAAATTTTGAAATGTGTAGGATATAATGTTTTTGTTTTATTAATGAGAGGTAACATAATTAATGAGAGGAGTTATAAACTATTTAATGTTTTACCATTATACCCTTTCTTCTTTTTCTTCTCACATAAAATTTCTTCCCATATATATATATATATAATAACACGTTGCATGTGTCACATAATCAATTAGCAAATAAAGTGGTTGCATGCATTTGTGTATGAAAAGTAATTGAAAACGTAAATAAATGAATGCCATAAGTTTGAACATAACCAATTTAGCACGTAAGCACATAAGTCCTAGTTGACTATAGTATATGCTCTAAGAGGTCTAATAACCTATCCTATATCCCTATAGTCATTGGCTCTGATACCAATCTGTCACACCCTGACCCACAGCAGACAAGATGACCGAGGCATGATTGGTTGGTTCAAAGCTTATGACATACTATTAAAAGTTTCAATATTTATTTATTCAAAATTTAAATAATTCAAATAACACATAATTCAAATCAACAAGTACAAATCAAAATGTTCCAACTTAAATAACTTCATTATTTTTCTTCGAAGACCCAAATCCTACGTGATTCGTTCTTCATGCTTGTTCACCTGTATCATGTGTAAAAGTAGTTTTGGATCAACAAAGGTTGATGAGTAAATGTTATTTGTTATTTTGAAAAATGTAGCTTAGTTTGTTTATGTCAAAAACATGTATTAACTTGTAAGTAAAGCCGAGCTCGAGATCGAGCTTTTTAAGTCAAGCAAACCAAGCTTGAACCTAGTCGAGCTAGAACGTAACTCAACTCATCTACAACTCTACGCAAAATACAGGGTCGGACCTATAGTACAAATAACCCAGGCTTGGGCCTAGGGCCTCCAAAAGAATAGGCCCACTTAAAAGAAAATTAATATGCTAACTATTGAACCATCACCGATGCAAGATGGTAAATGCACTAAAAAATGTGTCTAGTCAGCTACCACATCAGATTTTCATAAATGCATAAAAAACACTCATTTTCTCTCAAACCCTAGAAACATCCTTATCAATACTTGCATTCCACGTTATCACCATTTTTTACATTCAATTTTAATAATCAATTACAATAACCTTTTTTTTTAAGTTGCATCAATAACTTGTACATAGGCATTAATGAATTGTACACCACTTTTTTTAACAGCTTAAATTACTTTAAATTCATTTTTTTAGGCTCGAACCCTTAACCTCAAAGAGAGAATACTTTAACTCTAATATCTTTACTAATTGAACTCAATTCCCAATTTACACTAGTTAATTTAATTAACTTTAACTTATTATAATAAAAAAACAAAACATTGTTAATAACCAAATGATATAACTTAAAGTTTCATATAGATTAATGTTTTTAACATAATCAAAATCTCAACATACAGGCCATGCCATGGTACAAGCGGTTACAGCAAGACGTATAACCTAATATTGCACTTGAAACAAACTAAAGAAAAGAAAACCTTGTTACCTATGGCCCCACCATCTTAACCAAAATCGTGCACGTAGAGACGTGCGTCTCTTTTAAATGCAAGTATCTCCAATGGGGATGGTAGAAAGTGCATGTCCACGTCACTCCAAGTGAAGGCAATATCTTGCATTAGGTTAGTTCTTAATTTTAGTGAAAAACTTATTATTTTAGATTTGTTTGATTTTTTTATATAAACAAACTACTCTTTGTTATAGTTGTATTAGAATTTCATTTGATTTTAAACACGAATAAAGAAATATCTTTAATAACAATCAAAGAAAAAAAAGGCTTCAAAAATATTGGAACGGACCTAGCAAAATAGTTATGTTTAATTTACAATATATGAAGAACAAATATCATATCAACAAAACAAAGCACATCCTAGCATTGGGATATCGGATTAAGCAATGGAGATAACATCAGCACACACACACACGACAACACCAAATGGTAGCCAAGAATCCATGTTGACATCATCTGTCTCGTACAACAAATGTCTACGACAATTAATGCTAGTTATGGTTTTTAGTCAATGATTAATATCAATTTGAGGAATAGTGAGAAGAGTATAAAGAAAAGATAGATCGTAAAATATGATACAATGTCAAGTAAAATATATCACAATGCCGAGGTACAAAGACACAATGAATCGCAAAATATGGCACAATGTGGAGCAAAATATAACATAATGCCGAGAAATATAACACAATGTTGAGGAAAAAGACACAATGAGTCGCAAAAAAAGACACAATAACGCAAATATAGAAAAGAAACAATGATAAATAAAAAAGACATAATGATTTAAACAAAAATTTTAAGGTATACAAGCTAAAATACAAAAGCGAAAACCTAAAATATCATATCATAGAATTCGATAAGACATTTTCAATGTCACTTGAATGAATTCAATGAAAATGCATTTGATACTCTTTCTACAACTTTCTATTTTTAGAGGACTATATATTTAATTTTAATCATATATTAATTATAATAAAAAAAAATCTAATTTGCCTAAGCTCAGTTGAAAGTTGACTTTTATAATATTATTAAATAGTTATCAATTGAGTTCAATTTAAGATAGATTTTGAAAATAAATAAATCATTTATTTTCTTTAACCAACATTTTTATTCGTCTCATCGGTTCCAAAATTACGATGATGAGATATCTGATTCCGGTGTTTCTTCAATTCATTCATCTTAAATACTTTTGATTTTCATATCACCTTCTCTTAATTGTGCGCATTTTGATGGATTTTGATTTGTTTACGTTGCATATTACGTTCGAACATTGCATATTTTGATAATCCTATAGTTATCAACTAAGCTCAGTTTAAGATATAATGATTTCAACTCATCGTAAACCACATTCTTATTCCTTCACGGTCCACAGAACAGTTTTTTTCTTGATTCTCTTGTTTGGTTGCGGTCCGTGAACCCTTTTTAAATATGATCATCAATTGAGAGAGTTATACATTCTGTCTCCAGCTCTCTCACTTTTCATTAACTCTTCGTTCCAGCTCCGTTTTTGCTTTCGATTTGGCTTGTTCCTTCACCGAGTCATACAAATTTAACAAATAACCAAATGAATAACAATTCCATATGGAATTTTCAGCGATAACCTCTCAAAATGTAAAGAAATTGACACATAAAATATGTATAATTACAAGTATACCAGTTTTAAATTAAAATTTCTTTTTTTACTTAAACCTCAAATGGTCCAAGTGGACCCACCAAATGACATGCAAACCAGGTCCTTGGTCACGGGTCAAGCTAATCGGGCTTGTCGCCTGACAAGTAGGGCTATTCATTTTTATTCGAAACCCGACCCGAATTTAAAGTCACCCGAACCAGAGTAACCCGAACTTTAAATGGTTCGATTATCGGGTCACTTTTTCCGGCCAGAAACCCGAACACCCAACCCTAAAAACCCGAAACACGAAACCCGAACATTTATTGTTTTTTTCTTATATAATTGTTTAGATTTAGAGTCTTTAATAGGTGGAACATTAGGTTTTGAGACTTTTAAATATTCTAATCATGGTTATAAACAAGCGGTTTGGGAAAATGTCACAGAATAGTAACCAAGTTTCAAAAGTATTCTAATTAGGTCACTCGTATTGTTTTTGTCCCAATTAGATAACTTAACATTCAAATCGATTCATGTCCTTTTTTCCATATGTCAGGAGAAAAATGGAGAGATGCTAGGTCGGGTTATATTAATATATGAAATTTTATTTACTAAAAATAAACACTTTAATTACATTAAAAATTAAAAAAACAAGTTAAAATCCACGTCATCACTGGACGTTAGCATCAAATGAAAGGAAAAAAGAAACAAAAATTCACATCATCACGGTTACCTATGAAATAGATGAAAAAACCCTTAATTTTAATAAAAAATAAATGTTGAGTGACCTAATTGGAACACTTTTGAAACTTGAGTGACCTAATTGGAACACTTTTAAAACTTGATTACTGTTCTACAAAGTTACCCCACAAGGTTTCTAAGGCTGAGTACCTCCCGAGTAGTCGCTACAAGGTAAGGCTGCCGAGACGACTTTCTTCGACTCCGCCTAATTATTCGGATCGGTCAAACATAGTTAACCTTGGCCAGAATTGGATCTAGTAGGTACACTCGGCCTAGTTTGACATAAATAATAATAATAAAACATAATTTTTATGCATAGCATATTAAAGAATGGATATCATTTTCATGTATTTGCTTCAATAAGTAATTTCTTTATAATTTAACATGTTCGAGTACTCTCCGCCTAGATCGCGTACTCTCAACTCCCTGGTCGACCGACAGGGAGCGCCTAACAACTTTTGCAACAATAGCATATTGTCAATTAATCTTTGAACTTTGATAATATTTTTAAAGTAGCTATATGAATTTTAATGAAATTTTGCAAAAAAAAAAAAAACATTTATTTTCCTTTTTCATCTAAACTCGAAAACCGAATAACCCCTCCGGAAGTAACCCGAATCACCCAAACTCGACTAACCCGAACTTTAAATTGGGTCGGTTATCGGGTCATATTTTCCCCAGAGGAAAAACCCGAAAAAACCAACCTGAAAAACCCGAAACCCGATGAACACCCCCACTGATGAGCCCCAAAAAGCGGCACCAACCCGTGAGGTGTGGTTTGAGTTTTCGGACCTATCACGTCAAACGTTATGTGAATGCTCTTATGATATATTTGAAAAAAAAATGAGATCGAACAAAACTAAGCATATCCAAGCAATTGCATCACACAATTTCTTTACAATAAATTCAGAGCATTTCCAACGCATGGTAGCCATGAACCCATGATGACTCATCTGTTTTTCGTAGTACAGGGTTTCGTTAATTATGATTTTAAATCAATAATTAATGTCATCATGTTTATTTTAATTATAAATAGTTTCCAATTCATTTGAGTCCAATTTGGTTGTTAATACACTACTTTACTACCAAGCTATCTCATTAAGACCTGTAAACGAATCGAACGTTCATGAAGTGTTTTTAAAGTTGTTCGACAGAAAGTTTGTTTGATAAACAAACAAACATGAACAAAACTTTGTGTTCCTTTAGTTAAACGAACAAAACATAAACACACGTTTTATTCGTTCATTTATGTTCGTCTATTTATGTTAATTTAAATTTTAACAAATACATAAAAGGGCTTTATAACTACTTTTATAAATAAAACTAATTAGTAATCATGGTTTCTAATAATAAAAAGAGGTAAACCTATCATAATTAATCAGTAATTTATATAAAAAAAATCTACTTTCAAGTTTTAACTGAACGGACATGAAGATTATTGAATTATATATTTGTCTTGATGTTGAATAAACGAAAACAAAACATTTCTCCTTTGGTGTTCGTTGGATTATTCGAGCCCAACTAAAGAATAAAACAAAAATCATTTGTTTCACTTCAACAACTACCCATCTCTATCCGCACCATCAGTTCCAAAATCTCAATTGTCGTATATCTGATTCATGTGTTTATTCGATTCATTCCTTTTGATTTCATATAATCTTCTTGCGTATTTTGATTCATTTACATGACGTTCGAACACTTGAAGACTTCAGTGGTACGGATTTTATCGTAATTTTTATTTTGACTCAGGATCTCAAAACTGATGCAAATTAGGTCATCGTTTGTCTTCAATTCATGTATATCACTGAATTTGGTTAGTTTTGGAGAGATTTTACTGAATCAAAGAAAAATCTAGTTATAATTAGGTGAAGACAATTGTATATTTATACTGCATTATTTGTATGCTGTTGAGGTGCTAATGCAATAAGGATACTTTGCTTATGTGACTGTGAGTTGGTGGCTTTATGTTGTTGTAGCCCTTTTTTGTAGCTTTATATGGTTGAATGGTCTATGTAATGATTCTATATTCTTCGTCAATGATGCATTATGTAACACTTAGCCAAATACTGGCTGTGGACATAAGAAGAGATGTTGGGTTCATAACCAAGGCGGCGTTGTGGGCAAGGCCTATGTGTCTTGAGTGTGCCTTGCGCCTTTAACAACATCGATGTAGTACTAGGATGTGTGGTATGAGATTCCGGATGTTTCACATTACATCATTTTGTGCTCACAAAGTTATTTATGTTGTTGCCTTGATTTTGAATTTTTAACGCTTGATGTAGTAGAATGATACTTTATAAAATCTTTTGGTCATGATTACATCTTTTTGTGATTACAGAGTCAACTTTGACATCACTGGCATTTGACATAATTTACTAGTCAACATAAAGAAAACCTTGTCATGACTAAGTTCAGTTGCTGTTTTGGGACAGTAGCTTCCCCAACTGGAGGTACATGGTTAAATACTAACTTGAATTTTATAAATTTTCAAGTAGAGCTTCATCAAGTCCTTTTTTACGTACACGAGTTTAATGCTAACCGTTTTCTTGGAAAGTTTCAGCAAACAATCGAGGAAGCAACATTTATGTTAGTACAGGTAAGACCAATGACCACCTACTGGCTACTAACTTTGTTTGTTTGTTGGTATAGTTTTAATTAGATATTATTTATTGCAGAACTTTTGGATGTTGAGAATATGAGATCTTACACATACAAGGATCTGAAAGTTGCTAGTGCAGATTTAGGACTGGAAAATAAGATAGGGCAGGGAGGTTTTGGTTCAGTTTACAAGGTAACTTTCAGATATTCGAAACTGATCCCTAAAAATGTGGTTAGATTTTACTACCCTGATATCTTAAACAAATACTTATTGTTCTTTAGGGAATACTAGAAGATGGCTTAGTAGTTGCTATAAAGGTTCTCTCTGCTGATTCAAGGCAAGGCGTGCGGGAATTCTTGAATGAAATAACCGTTATTTCAGATATACAACATGAAAACCTAGTCAAGTTGCATGGTTATTGTGTGGAAAGAGATCATAGAATCTTGGTCTATGGTTACCTTAAAAACGGTAGTCTAGATCAAACCCTACTTGGTAACTTACAATCTTTTTTTTTTCTATTTGTTATATGGTAATATTCTTTTTTTATAATTGTGAGAACCTGTCACTGGAAAACTATGGGACCAAGTAAAACGCAACTTATGAAGTTTTTTTTTGGTTTCATCACTTGTAGGAAACGGTAATTGTAGCATTCGTTTCACATGGGAAATTAGAAGGAAGATATGCATAGGTGTTGCAAAGGGGCTTGCTTATCTTCACGAGGAAGTGCAGCTTCATGTTATTCATAGGGATATAAAGCCAAGCAATATTTTGCTTGATGTAGATTTTACACCAAAAATTTCTGATTTTGGTCTTGCAAAGCTTTTCCCAGATCATTTGACTCATGTTAGCACGCGTATTGCAGGAACTCAGTAATCTCGTCGCCTTTCATTATTCCTCAGTAGACATGATTCATGTTAATACGGCGGATCTTATTGCTTTGCAATAATCAGCTATAAATGTTTGGATTATCAGTAATGTTTCTGATTATTTAATAGTCGATTAAATCAGCCTTAAATAATCAATTTTGGATATTCAGTTTCATAGTGGAAATTGATTATATAAGGGTACGAATAATATTACGTACATTAACCCTTTCTTAATGCTATATCTGTTAAACTTATGTTCCCATTTATCAAACATATAAACATCTGATTATATGATTATTACAACTTCAAACAACAAAAGCGCGTGTGCACGATCCTTTTTGTTATACGTCTAATATGTTATTTGTAATGGCTTATTGCAGAGGCTACTTGGCCCCTGAGTATGCAAGAAGAGGCCACTTGACAAGGAAAGCAGACATCTACAGTTTTGGTATTTTGCTTTTGGAGATCGTTTCGGGAAGACCTAACCAAGACAGACGGTTACCCAATGAAGAACAATATCTTCTTGATCAGGTATGCAAATCTTCATTTCCAATTAAATCCATTTTTCAGCTTTTCTAGCCCTGAACTAGTTATATTATATGACGTCTTGTCTTATTTTTTTCTTTTCTATCAATTTTTTTTCTTACAAACAATTGTTGATATAACTTGGATTCACATGACTCCCCTATATTGTGATTACGAAAGGGTAGTTAAGACATTCAATTAATAGGTAAACAATTTTCTAGACTGTAAGTTGTTGTTAGCACTGTAATTTTCATAGGACGGAGGTGTAATTTAAGTGAAAAGAATCTTGTTTGATTCTTTATTATAAAGCAGAATCAAAAAAATAAAAGGGTAAAATGAACATGCTTAATACAGAAATAAAATAGACGAAAAATACATGGCATGGATCAATAACATGAAAATTTAGGGGTGTTAAATGCGCCGTATTTGCAGGTTGTCGGGTCGAACACAAACGCGAACGGCGTGTCAGGCACCTGAACACGCACGGGTATTCTAGATTTGGCACGAAAATAGCCCATTTAACCCGATTCTATTTGTATATTAATACTCTAGAATTACAAGCTACAACCAAAAATACACACACACACGTCATCATCATCATCATCATACTCAGAAAATCCCACCAATAGCAAAGCTAAGATAGGGTCTGAGGAGAGTAAGATGTAGACAGCCTTACCTCTACCCGTAGGAATAGAGAGGCTGCTTCCGGTGAGACCCCCTGCTCGAGACACACACACACACATATATATATAATTACGTTTTAACTATAAAACTTGAAGCTAATTTCTCTCTTGTATCTAATAAATTTGGAATAATATCTTCAAAGAGTTTAACTTAAAACATAAATCACATTTAAATATATAAGTCTAGTAAACCTGCTAGGTCGTCTAGTTTAGCTAAACCCATCTGCAGGTTCAACCCAGACCCATTTAGACTAAACCCGAAGTCGCAAAATTTATGCGAAGTTCGTGTCGTGTCAGAAATTCACTCTTACATGGCATACACATGTAGAAAACATGACATGGCTAATATACTCCACTCTTTTTAGGCACGACAACTATATCGGGAAGGAGAGTTACAAAGGTTAGTCGATACTTCAGTGGAAGAAGACGCTGATATCTATGAAGCTTGTAGATACTTAAAAATCGGTCTTCGTTGCACCCAAATTCTGCCAAAAAGCCGACCATCCATGTCAAATGTCGTGAATATGTTAAATGATAATGGTGAATTAGAATTTGATGAAAATGATTTATCTGATCCAGCATTATCATCTAATGTTTCAAGACAAGATGACAATTCTTCATATGGAAACAAGAAGACATCGTGTGCCACTATGACCTTCACAACAATCACTCACCGATGATGATCTTGAATAGCTTAACGCATAAGTATTGTAGCAGTGTCCTTTTTGGTAGATATGTACATATATATTGAAAAGGAAAGCATCATTGGTAGGTTTGTGTTGCTAAGAAGTGATGATTATCAAACACTAGTAATTAGCGTATGTGGCAGTTACTACTGCAGATGAAGATCCTGCCGATATGGGGTTACCACACATGGTGATAAAGTGAAAAATGTTGTTATAGAGTTATTGCTTAAAGCTTAATTTTTTGGTAGCTATGTACATATCTATTAATTGTTTTTATGCTTCTTGTGTGATCTTCAACGAAACAGTAAACCAATCTGAGTATGAACTGTATCACTGCTAACTAACAATCAATTAGAGTAATTAGTGTCTCACAATCATAACAAAGTGGTATCCAAATCTTGTTCTTAAGGTGATTGATTTGATAGTTGATTTTGACTTTAACTCCTAAAATTTGTTTGCACTGAATTCATCAGTCAATATAGTTGGACCATACGTGGATATGACAGCTCTTGCATATAGAGGAGGCGTTTTATCCTCAACGACCCACCCAAATTCACTGATTATGACCCCAACACGATGTATGTTTACGAGAAAGCTATTGGAATGCTAGTCATGGTCCTACCAAACGAGATCTATCATAATTCATTTCACTGTGCGATTGTTAAAGTGCTTTGGGAAACTTATGTGTGCAACTAGATTGTGTTAAGTGGGGATGGTAATCGAACACGAACCCGATGAGTAAACCCGAAACCCGAATCATTTGGGACAAGTTTGGGATTTGATGATATACCCGTTTACCCGATCCGATTACCCGATAAAGTATACCCGTTTACCCGACCCATTTACACGATAAAGTATACCCGTTTTACCCCAAATTCTTTCTATATTTTTTTTACATACAAATACTAGTAAGGTGCCTGCTCAATACAGCGGGGGCGACACTTTGCATAACGGTATTCGTTTATGGTGGTTTTCTAATTCGTATAATATCTTTACAAAAGTGATTATTTTTTAGAGGTTTAGGTTAGTAGCATCGTTGTGATGGATATATGTTATAAGCGTTACACATGTCTGGTAAGTAATAGATTTAGCATCTAAATTATCGAGTAGTTCAAGAAATAATTGATATAATAAAGTAACACACGAATGAGAAAAAATAAGTCTTAAACATAAAAGTTAAAAGTTTATGTACCTCAATTTGGTTCAAACCATCTTATTAATAAAATTGATGTATTTTAAATCATTCATATTCAAATAATAATGATAAAAATTATTATTGAACATACTAATCCATTTCATTCATAAAATTGTCATTTTTTAAATATCAAGAATACCAAATTAATTGTAATTATTCATTTGAACAAAATGATGTGTAATTATATATTAGTATAAAGTGAATTTTAATTGTTTTAATAATAAGTTGTTTATTAAAAATGATAAAAATTTGGTTGGAATAAAAGTGATAGGAATCGGAACGTTTAAGCTAAAAACAAAATAATTTGTTGAGAAAAATGGAAGGTGCGTGGTTCCTTATTTTAGAAGATCTTGAGTTTCAAGTTTTAAAAAATTGTTCTAACAATGGAATTAAAATTTCAAAGCAAAGTCAGAATGTGAATGTTCAAAAGAACTTAACAAATGTTCAAAAAGGTCAAATGAAACGAATCGACAAAAATAAATACTTTAGTATTAAAAGAGAAAAGGTAACGAATCCGTACATTAGAAGCTTAGTTTTAACTTACATTTTCGTCATCCTTGAAACTCGTGTTCGTGCAAGATTATTATAATTTAGTATACATGATTTACATTAGGATTAGATTCTAGATTACTAAAACATGTGTGAGAGGTTTATGTGAAACATGAGTAAAGAAAAGGTTTCTATGAGTTTTCCTGAAACCCAAAATATATGAACTACATTAGCAATAAACTTAAAATAAATCTTAAACTTTATATTCCTCTCTTATCCATAATTCCGGAATTACCTATAAACATATAAGAAAAACACAACAAACAAACTAAGACAATGTAACTATCTACATGCAACATCATTAATTTATTTACGAAAACATGCATAATGAATACAAATTCTAAGACTTGTTACATGCTACGACAACTAATCAATAAATATATGGAATAGAAACAAACATTGGAAATAAAGGAGACTTATCAAAGGAAACCAAATCTAAGAACATATACAAAAAACTTGTACTACAAAGTAACGAATACGGAGAAAAAATACTATGATGTAAACAAATAAGAATCCATAATTTAAATAAAACAACAAAATCTATTAATATTTGAGTTATACTTAAGTAAATTTAAAGCCATTGATATTCGAGTGGTACTTAAATAGACATGCGCCTACACTTTAATTAATCAATGAAGTGTTTTATCACAAGTAAGTAGCATGTGGCAAGGCTTAATAATTAATTGGAATAAATAAGTATTTCGATGGTCATCACAAAATTAATTATCAATAATTAACTTAATGTTTGGATAACCAATTTTACATCAAACGGACACTGAAGCGATTGGAAACAAAGGTGCGTAGATCGATAGAACACATGCATCAAATAAATTAACAGACAAAATAATTCATAAAAGTTATTAGTATTGTTTTTCCACATAATATCATGTTAAAAAAATAATAAAGCTTTAGCCTATTAATTGTCAAATTAACAAACAAAATTATTTATAAAACTTATTAGTATTGTTTTTCTACATAATATCACGTTAAAAGATAATAAAATATTCATAAAAGCTTTAGCCTATTAATTGTTTAGTGCAATTAACTTGTCACAACCTACTAAAACTAATAACAAATTATTTGGAATTCATAACACATTATTATTAACATAACCACCTAAATAAAATCCCATCATTTGTGTTCTTAGATCGTGAAGTATTCTATGCCATCTAATTTGATAGCACTTTCTAAAATAAGAAAATATTAATTTTAAATAAAATATACTAATTCTTTTTATTCAAAAAAATTTTCTACTTCTTTTCTTTCTTTTTAAATGCGTTATTTAAAATCAGTAAGGCTTTATTCTTTTATTTTTGTATGTATAGTTCATATTAGGGTTATATTTATTCATATCAAAACTTATATTTATTATGTGTGATACAAGAAATAATATGAAATATAAAAAATAATTCAAAATTTATAATTGTTTTGCTCTTCAAACACAACCAACCTCAGCTATAAAATATTTATTTTTAAAAAATCATTCAAGTTTATATAAATTGTAAGCACAATTTTTCCGAAAAACCCATGTAATACATGAGTTTATAACCTAGTATATAACGACATCCAAGTGAAGCACAAATCAAAATCACAACAATTACAATGGATATTTATGTTGCATGAAAGTATAGTTAGTTTTCCATTTATTAAAAAACTCAACGGATTCGCCAATCTCCTCTAACGATCTTTCAAACATTTAACAGATTTCACTTTGTTCGATCTATGAGAAAACACTTAAAATCAATGTAATTCTAATAAACATGAAAATGGTTTAAGCAAAATAATCATGGGATCCAATTAGTGTCAAATGAAAACACGATCATCTTTTCCGATTATAATTCCGATTCATTTTTTGGCTCACTCAGATACATGTTTTTTTTAGTCAGTTGTGCTGACTAGATGTAATTTATGTAGTCCGGCAAGTAGATAGGCTGATTAGTAGAGTTTTTTTCTTTTTAACTTTTGTTGATTTTTGTTACATTGGTTCCTATTTGGCTTTTTCTTCGTAAGTTTGTTCTATAGGTTTAATTTAATTTTGTTTAGTTCAACGACGATTTGGGTTAATTTTTGATGCATTTGTGTTACGTTAGGGAAATTGGGTTATGATAGACGAGCTTGACTTGCGTCTCCATGTTGAAACCTCGTATCAAACATTGCAGATTGTTCACCAGTTATGGTTCAAAGACTACATAAAACAACCCAAATGCAATAGGTATGCCTTCTTTCCCTATTCCGTGTTGGTTTTTGCTGCTGTTTATTCTGGGATTACGTGGAACCTAACATATTTTATTTACATGAGGCCTGAGTAATTGGGATTTTTCTAACATAACTAAACACTTCAAATATATGTATCTTGCAACCGGATGCCATTAGGCTGCATTTGACGACCGTTACTTTAAGTTGCATACTGAAGACGAAACTAAATTATTAATGCACTAATTGTGTGTGATGTTAAGATCTGTTGGAAAGAATAATGGGCTACCTAGGGTTTATAACTAAACTTTGGGGATTGTTAATCTACAAGGGATTATAGACTTCAAAACACTAAACTAACTTAGAAGCTAACTGTTTTAGATTCAGATTTGTGGTTAAGATTTGAAAGAATGGTCAAATAATATGAAGTATGATTATCAGTTTCTAAAGGATCAAGTGGTGATTTGGAAAGTAAATTGATCAAAGTTTGGTTGTCAACAGTTCTAATATGATAAAATTGTCGAAAAATCTCGTTTGGCTAATGTATTAACGAAGATGTTGACTATAGGGAGTCAAATGTCATCAGTAAGATTCTGTTGATGGTTATTAAATATTGTAAAAATCATATGGAATTGAGGAAGAACGAGAAGGAAGCTGAGGATCTTAAAGGTTTTGATCAAGAGTTTGTGAAAGTGGATCAAGTGACTCTTTTTTCACTTAACCATTGTAAATAGGACTTACAATTTATGCCAATGGAAAACTTAAAACGGGGATTGCCATTCAAAACACCTAAATTGTTATTCTTTTCATTTTATTACTAGAAGTAGGGGTGATTTCTGATTATTAAAGTTTTAAAAACCAACAATTTTTGTCCATGAATCTTAGGGTTGTAATATGCAAGAAATCAGTAGCGATATTCCAGCAATATCACTGTTTAATAATCTTAAGATAAAGTGTTATTTGAATGATGCTATATCTTGCAAGCAGATAAAGCTAGATGATGGGTGCATATGCAGTGTTTAGACTAAGGGCAGGGGAAAGATTGCTGAGGTGGTGGTTTTATTTAAAAAGAAAAAAAAAATTGGTCAATAATTAGAAGAGAGGAAATCATGGTGACTCAGCATCCCTTGTATATATGTATATGCTTACATAATTTCTACAACCTATGGTTTTAATGATTAGTTTGATAACAAGTTTCAGACTGAAGGAAAGATTGGGATTTGAGCCCGTAAAGGTGCAACTTGCAGCATTAGTGAGGATTTCACGGTCTGAATTGTGAATGAAACAGATTGAGTGCAAATTGGAAAGAGAGAAGTTCGCCATAAGCAATGTCTGCCTTGTAATGCCAGTTGTAATGCTAATATAGGAGGAGAAATTGGTGACCTCATTTAGGTGTGTTATTTTCAATAAATGTTTAATTAGTGAATACAATATTTTTTAAGCTACTTTACTATTGACCTACACATTTTAATTCGCAACTACACATTTTTTCTCTAGGGAGGTCTAATTGGACTACTGCGCGGGATAGAGAGATATGATTCAAGGGTGTTCCAGATTGCTAATCTACATTAATACTTCATAATACATTTGACATTTGAGATTGGCAAAAAAGTAAATTCACTATATAATACATTTGTTTGAAAAAATGGTCATGAGATTTTTGTCATTAGCCCAGCACATATAGATTACTTGGCCCAAAATGTGCTACACAGAGCCCCTGGCCGGCCCTTACCATGCTGTAGTCGACAACCACATACAAGACGTTAGCCCATCTAGCAAGTTCTACGCCCCTCCTATTCGTGTTCTCAGTTGTGGCATTGGATGTCAGGTTTGTTTTGTATCTATGTCCATTCGACTTTACTTTGGTTCATTATGTTACCATCAATTACTGCCATAAAAACTATTTATATACACTTATAATATAGTTCATTTTTTTACCTTAAACCTACTGCCATAAAAAATGTATATTTACACTTCTTTATACACTTTCAATATACTGCATGATGCTTCCACAACGACATCAGAGTCCATCCAGCTTTGATTGATTTGTAATGTACAACCTTTTCATAATGAATCATGGAAAAAGCAGCACACGCTTTAAGGATCAACGGGGAAATGTTGAGCATATATAGTGGGTTATGGCGAATATGGTTGTAAAGTTGAAGTGCTTCTTTGGGTGTGCCATTAGAGACATGATATTGAATGGCAGTAGGGATGAGCGTAGTACCGGTACCGACACCGAAAATATCCGTACCTAAATTCCTCAAAACTGGGTACCAGTACCGGTACCAAAATATTCGGTACGGTATGGTACTGGTATCGGTACGGGACCGGTATGGTACCGGTATTTGAACATAAAATTCGGTATTTCACCGGTACCATACCGAACTGGTATCGGTACCCATTTTTGGGATTTTCGGTACCCGTTGGTACCGCGCTCATCTCAAAACAATTACATGCTTTTTTTATGGACATAACAAATTGGTTGATCGAATGGGTGAGGATATGGGTCAAGAGGAATGAAAAAATTTCAAATATAAAAGAGTCCAATTTTCATATTGTGTTGGAGGACACTGCGGTGCTTTTGTTTCTATGGATGACAAACAGATAGAATATTAAGAGCAACCATTAATATAAATAAATTGTTATTATTATTTAAGTTAAATATTTTGGATTGTTTGTTTGCAGGTTGAGGCTTTTGTTCCTGAGAATATTGTTCTCTGTGGACTGCGAGTCAAAGAAGAGATCGTGTATGAACTAAGAGAGCTGAAGGTCATTGGATCGAGTATTTTCATCTATCTTTTCTATGTCAGAGGTGGGTACCAATAAGAGATCGTGTATGATTTGGTGTTCAAAAAATCATGCCAAAACAGGTCGGGTTAGGTTGGCCTGAAACACATTATGCGGAAATCTTTAATTTTTTTTAATAATACTAAGCCATACTTACGTTTTTCTGTTTGACCCGTTAGTGATGATATGAACTCATCCCAAACATACTGCACATGTGATTATAGATTTATATTGTACTGAACAGTTAGGTTATTTTGATCACGGTGGGGTTTTGGATTGTGCTTTTTTAAAAGGATGTCTGATAGTATAAACTATATAAATAGTTTTTGGTTTTGCTTCCGCTGTTCGAAGTTATAGTAATGATACAATAAAAAATAATGAGAATTTGAGAAATTATTAATGGCAAACGGATCATTTGCTTGATTATTTGAATGATACCACAAGTCCACACCTTGAAACACTACTCCATATTACTTTATTATATATGTTTTATCTCCATATTACTTTATGATATATGTTCTAGTGTCAAATGCTATATTTGACATGGGTTTAGAACTGAAAGTTTCATATAATATAATATAATATGTTACACTTTTTGTATAATTTTAACTATGTAGGAATCATTAAATAGTTTTTGATAAATGATTTTAACTATTTTAACAGGTTTTCGATAGTGTTGACAAAATGGGTGGGTTGAAGATGTTAAAAGAGGCACGGGTCAAAGTTAGCTTGGGTAGACCTAAAATAACTTTTTATAAACATTAGTGTTAATAATTGCAAAAGATATAATTTCAATCATAACTTTTTTTTTGAAACAAAGCATGTAGCAAGCTTTAGACTAGAGAAACTTCATAATCATTATTACACTTACACCATTCGTTTTACTGAATAAGGTATGAATTCTTTAAGTTTGTCTACATACACGATGATTTTTCTCATTCGGATAAAAATGTGATTTGTCTATATATTAGACTAGAGAAACTTCATAATCATCATTCCACTTAATTTCAATATTGTCGTATTTGATTATTTTAGCAATTGAACATTATGAATTGTGAGTTTTTATTGTTTTAACATTGTTTTATCTATATTTTTTTAAGATTATATGTCATATATAAATATTTATCTACCCGTGTTGCACACGGGTGATAACCTAGTTTTCTAATAAGACTTTTAAGTTTCCAAAAAATTGGTGTCATGCCTTAGCCTTACACAGTTACGCAACGGATCAACTCAGACTTTTGGAGTTCTGCCTTCTTTCATTCACTCCAAAGAAACGATCAGAGGATGATTCATCTTTGTCGTCACTCCATCCAGTCTCTACTAGACGTGTAAACATGTAAGTTCTAACCCTAGATTCGTGTTCAATGTTATGTGTTTCATACGAAATCTGTAATCTTTGGTTTGATGTAAAGAGAAAATGACATGTAGTTAGTTTTTTTGTTGTTCGAAAAGATGTACTTAGTTATAATATTACCATGGGATATTGGATTTAAATAACCCAACTTTCATCAATTGGTCGATAACACTGCCAACTTTCAATTTGTACACCAGCACTCCCAACTTTCAACTTATTGGCCAATAACAATCCTTAACTAACTAAATCCTAATTCATTTAGTTTTTGCTGATGTGGCATCTAATGTGGCCATTTCTGCTGATGTGGCAGTTTATGTGGCATTTTGATGATATGGTTGTTGATGTGGCAACTACATGACACTTATATGTGGCATTTACATTGCATTTTAGATGACATGACAGGTGATATCGGCTAACTGTGTTAGGGTTTTGTTATTAGGGAGTGTTATCGACCAATAAGTTGAAAGTTGGGAGTGCCGGTGTACAAATCGAAAGTTGAGAGTGTTATCGGCCAATTGATGAAAGTTGAGGTTATTTAAATCTGATATCCCTATTCTCGTTTTTTAGTTGTTATACGCTAATTTTTTCTTGGGTCTTTGTTCGGCTGATTGTTTGTGGACTTTTAAGTTATGTGCTTTGCCTATGGTTCTTGCTTTATAATGTTCGAAAGACGACAATACTTGCTTTTCTAGATATTTATTATATGTATTAGTTCCAAATGAATATGATAGATGCATTATAGTTACCGTATGAATAAGACTTAAATTAAATAAAAAGAAGACTTAAATTAAAACAATGCCATTGTAGTTTCTATGCGAATATATAATATAATACATAACATAAAGTTTGAATATTATTTAAATAAAAGCTATGCATAATAACTGTTAGCTTTATTTTGTTTTGAGTTCACTTAGTTAAGATAATATGGATACGGAAAGAGAAGAATTTGTGGGTTGTGATAGTTCTAATACGCAAACACATGTTGGTTGTAATCAACATATGTAATATGATTTCTTTTTCTTCTTTTGTGTTAAGCTTATTTATTTTTTTTAATAAATGATTCGCTACAAAAGGATTTTTTTTGAGTGAACGTGTCACAGCTTCCTCCTATTTTTTTTTGTAAAGACGAAGAAAGAAATTCTATTTTCTCTCCTATTTACTACGGCGACGAAGAATCAAATTATCACTATATTTATTCCTTTTTCTACTTCTTTTTCCAAGTGCAGGATAACCCCAAGGGGTTGTGGGTTTTTTTCTACCAATTGGGGCCCTCCCTTCACCACCCCCATGTGGATGGTCTACAGGGTTCATAACTACTCCCCTTACTACAGGGCGCTTACCTAGCCAACGCTTAGATCCGGCCCTACCCAAATTTTTCTGGTTCACCCCAACATTCCCCACTTGTCCGACTGTTGCTGAGCAGTTTTTGGATATCAAACGGACCTCCCCAGAAGGTAATTTTAATGTGGCCGATTTCCCTTCTTTTGCAATCAGTTTCGCTACAGCACCCGCTGCTCTAGCTAATTGTCCACCCTTTCCAAGTGTGATTTCTATGTTATGTATGGCCGTGCCTAAGGGCATATCGGTTGAAGTAGATTCTTCTTTTTTATCAATCAAAACCCCTTCCCAAACTGTACAAGCTTCTTCCAAAGCATACGGCTTTCTGGATGTAGATGGTGATATCTATACAGATGGATCTTATCTATATGGTATAATGAAGTACCACATGGGTGGATATATAGGAATCAAAATCTGCCGAATCACTCATGTTATGATCTTCTACATCCTAGGTCTTCCCGTTCCATCATCTGGCTTATGTTCTTCATGTAGCATTCAGACGAATCCTAATGAACCTAAAAAAAGGATAATAGCCCAGCAGAAATTACTTGTTTTTCGAGCCCCCTTTATAGGTTCTATCCATATATGTTCTGATCGACAACTCATACTTGATCCCGTTGCTTTTTTGGAATTGAGAGAATACCCCAAATGAATTTGACTTTAGTCCGTTTGTTTCCAAAGTAACTCGCATCAACTAGCACTAGTTTGATGTGAACCTTTAGGAGTAATTCATTAAATTGGTTAGATCTAAACTAATAACATACCCTTCGTATTATCTCACTAAAGATAGCCACATACATATAGATAGACCAACGTTACAGTTCAACCATCCGCCGATTCGGGTCTATTTGAAAATAGCTAGAACATAGCATTTTCTGGAGACATAAGAATTTTTCGGCGGAAGCCGCTTATACCATATTTATACCATATTTTGCTAAATGGATATCTGTGTTATGATACAAACGTCAATTGAAAAAAAAAGAGAGATAAGATTTTGTGCCATCGGCTCTAAACAATCTTGTTTTTTTGAACATGAAGAAATAAAGAAGCCATTGCGATTGCCGGAAATACTAGGCCTACTAAAGGGACCAAAACAGAGGGAAAGTTAAGAGTTGTCATAGAATGGGTACCTCGATTTACTATTTGTACCTGTTATTATTATTTTAACAAAGACAAATGAATCTCAAAATCAAGATAAACAAACTCATGAAGATGCTGAAGAACCTAGAGTAAAAAAAGGAAGTTAACTTCAGCGGCATGGGAGCATTTTACAAAGGTGATGGTAAATGGTGCGGAAGCAACACTAGATTAGGAGTCAAGAGCTCAAATGGGACAAAACATTTACGTTCACATATGAAGACGCAACACTAGATTAGGAGTCAAGAGCTCAAATGGGACAAAACATTTACGTTCACATATGAAGACATGTAAGAAACGGAAAAATAAAGATATACGCCAACAAGTGTTATCAGCGAATGAAAAAAGAGATCAGGACACTCTCGGATATTTCTTGTTATAATTTTGATGGTGATAAGTCAAGAAAAGATCTCTCTGAGATGGCAATGTGCATGGGTATCCACTTGCTATGGTTGAACACCAAGGGTTTAGAAAGTTTGTGAGTGTCACACCCGCTAAAATCAGAGTTGGGTGTGATCTGACTGGTATCTTAATTGCACATGAGAAGTTTGAAAGTATGCTAAGACTTCTAAAAAGTGAACGCCCGTTAAGTACTCGAATCCCCATGAGTTCTCATATTCCAACCGTGCCATAGTTTGAAAATATAACCTGAGAAAGAAACATGTGAAAAATCAACATAAAGTTGGCGAGTTCATAGTTGTTTGAAAAAGATTTAAAATAAATCTTTTTGATAACCGTTTTCAATAGTGTGAGAAATCATAGTAAAACCATTTTTCCTTTGCATGTCATTTGAAACCCTTGTTTGAAAAACTTGTATAATTGTGAACGTCCGTGTCACATTAACATTTGAGAATTCGTATGTAATAATGTGGTATGTAAAGCGCCAATTAATTTGATAATTATTAATGTTTTGCAAGGACATTAATATGTGTGACGACATAGGAAACACTCAACCCTAGACGATTTAACACCGGTCCACCCTACTCGGACAACAAAAGCACTACATGCGGCCACGCAAGGACCCATGAGTGGGGCTCGCCTACACCCGATAGATCTAGCACTCTTGTTTTGTGGTCTTATAAAAAATTAACAGTGCTTAAGAGAGACCCTATTCGCACATAATCTAATATTTCATTCCATAGTTAAACCATACCATCGAAACACGTATTTTCCCCCGAGAGTTATAGAACCGAAAACATTTAAGTGAAAGGGAACATAAATTCACATAGTCTTTGTGCCTCTCACAATGAGAACGGGTGATATGGTGTAAACCATACTATTTATCTTATGTATTATGTATAATATTTTAATGTTTTTTTATTAGTATTTTAGTCGGTTTTGTTTGGTTTTACTAAATTTATATTTTTATAGGTGTTCGTGAACTTGTGGAGCTAAACTAGAGAAATATTGAAGATACTTGATCGACTACTGAATCGAGCTTAAACAGATAAATAAACAAAGAACCGAGAGTTACTAAGATCAAGGGACCGAAATGCAATAGCTAAAAGTTGTTTAAAAAAATAAGTTATTTAAACTTAAAGGATCTGAAGTGGAGGGACCGTAAGTGCACAAATGTGTGAAAGTTGGAACTATTAATTACTAAGAGTTAATTATTGTTTTCGTCCATGTGGTTTGTCAAAAATCACTATTTCAGTCCATTAGTTTAAAAATTGCGATTTCAGTCCTGTGGTTTCACTTTCGTAACCATTTCAGTCCACCTCGCAACCATTTCAGTCCCTGTACTTATAGAATAAATTGATTGAAGTGGTTATGAAAGTGAAACCACAGGTACTAAAATAGTTAAGAAATTAAAACCAAATGGACTGAAATCGTAATTTTTAAACTAATAGACTGAAATAGTGATTTTTGACAAACACAGGTACGAAAATAGTAATTAACTCAATTACTAAAGACATCACATATAGAATTCGTGTGAAACGTGAATTTGTGTGGACCATATTATGATCTGTTGACTAAGGACATGCTGTTGACCAATAAAAAAAAAATAAATTGTTGGACCAACTTTTATAGATATCGCCAATTCTGCAATATCATAAGCCCAGGCCCATTCGAGTTTTAGGAATTTAATCCCATACAGATCTCTATAGTCGAGAGATATCCATACGGAGATCAGGAGTGAGAAGGGGGACGAAAGAATAATTATTGAGGCGGCTATACGGCTGGAGGGATAACTGAGAAAAAGATCAAGTTGGTTTCGCAGAGAGTTAGTTTGATTTTAATTTCTGTCTTATTCGAATTCATGAACATGATTTATTATTCGTATGAGACTTGTTTCTTTTTCTTGACTAAACTTTAAACTGTTTAGATTGAGATGAATGGATTGTTAAAGTTTTAGTTTTTATTATGGATGTGTGATTACTTACGGATTGTTTACGAAAGTAGTTGAGTTGATTATTGGTTCGATGTATATGAATGCTTAAATTATTTAATTGTCGTGTATTGCTTCATATGATTCTTGGATGGATGTCTTTCACATAATAGGTTCATGCTAGATTATAATACTGTATTGTGATCTGTTTGGTTAATCGGCCGATATACCTTAGAAGCATTATTTAATAATTGAATAGGTCTTGGTGTTCTGCTAATCTCAATAGCTGTGAGGTGCGAGGTTATTGGTAGGTCTAAATTGATAAATTGCTAGGTAGGGTCTTCGAGAGGAGTCTGAACAGTTTCCTTTTCAACCGTTGTCTGTCAAGTCAAATCGAGAACCCAAGTTTACCATAGGTCTATAGCCCGAGAGGAAGTAGATCGAATTAGGGTACTTTCATAAACAACTTAGATAACCCGAGAGAGAGTCTAGACCAACCGGTGTTTACATAGCCTTTAGAGCTCCATAGGTGTCTTCCTGAGAAGGGTCGGGTGTCCTGTTCGGTGTCTCGATAGGTTTAGCATTATAAGATCCCGATCCCATAATAATTAACATCCTATTAAATCATTACTAGTACAATCCAGGATTCCAGTCTAGGTAGTTGTTTCCCATCATCTGAATTCGGCCTCAGTCTAGTTCGTGTCTCCATCCGCTATAGTTAGCTTTAGTAAATTTTAATTAATTGCATTAGGTTATTAGAAAACCCCCATCAACGAAATAAAATAAGTCGAGTCAGTTAAGTTAGTCGAGTCTAGTAATCATAGTCAGTAGAGTCTCGTGGGTTCGATACTCGGACTTACTTAGGCTATACTGCATTGATCGGTACACTTGTCGGTTGTGTGGTCTAGGTTTTAGAGAGTCTTAGTTTATAAATTTAAAACTTAGAGTGTCTAGTTTAAGGTTAAAATTAGTTAGTTTTTATAGACCATTTTTAGCACATCAAGTTTTTGGCGCCGTTGCCGGGACTCTTGGCGATTGCGTTTATTAGCTTTTACTACACTTAACTGTTAAATTTGTGCTACTTGTCTTTTTGTTTTGTGGTAGTCTTGTGAGTCTACTTGCTTTTGTATATTGAGTCGTAGGAGTCTAACAGTCCATGTCTTTTATTTCTTTTGAGTTTTTTTTTAAATATGTGTGAGATTTGTGGAGGACCCCATTTTACCCTTATATGTCCACAATATGTGGGGTCCTTAGCACGTTGTTACGCCAACCCTTTTGTGCAGCCGCAACCATATTATTCGCAGGGGTATCATTCGTGCTATTATGATGATCTGTATCAGCAGCCGCAACATAACGAGGGGCAGTATTATGATCAATACTCCAATAGCAACTTTGTTGGGGATAATGATAGTGCTTGGGGCAGGATAGAGGAGTTGTTGGTTCAATTAGTTGCTAAGGATGCCGATACCCAGAAAACCCTAGCGGAGCACGATATCATCCTGAGAAATCGACAAACTGCTCTTTTAGATCTTCAAGGTAGCGTAGAAGAAATTGCTAGGAGACTGGATGAAAAGAAAGAAGATGTAGAAGTTCAACCAGAACAGCGGACGACTGGCTATACGTATGATGCGGAAGGTAACTACCTCGGTTACATGCTTTTTAGTGGGGAATTAATCCCAACATTTCCAGAACTGGGAAAGAGCTACCGTATGAAGATGAATCAGATGCAGAGTTCACTCCAGTCACGGGGACGAAAGTGGACGATGAAGTCCCACCTCCGGTACCACAGGTTACTATATATGATTTTGGGAGTGACTCTGGTGATGAAATAGATGAAGATTATCAAAGGTCATTACTAAATTTAGAAGTGACTGAAGAGGGAGTGGAGTTAGGAGATTCAATAGGGTTACTGTTTGGTGTAAAGGAAGAAAATGAAGAGGTTGAAATTAAGCCGTCTAAGGAGGATGAGTTTTTAGAGTTAGAATTAGATGGTTTACAGGTCTATGAAGACGTAGGAGAGTTGGATCCTGATGGGGATATAGCATATTTTGATGCCCTACTTGTAGGTGAACCGACAGAGATGATTGAACGTGCCCTAGACGAAGTGACGAAGTGTAGGGATCATCTTGTGGAAGTAGTGGAAGAGGAAGAACACCACAGTTGGCCCGTGGTGTTAGTGATAGGTGAAACGGTAAAATCAGCAAAGCCATAGGAAAAGGCGAGGAAAGAGAAAAGACAGGATCGGATCTGGAAGAGGATCGAAGGTTTATATACGTTGGAGGGGAAGGAGTCGTTCAAGCACGATCAATCCTCTGCTACATGCCGCGAATTTGGTTTCTTCCAGGTAAGTATAAATTTTGGTGGTCTAACCCGTTTAACATTTTTAAAATATTTTATTATTCTGCCGTTAAATTTTTAACTATTTTTGAGGACCGGGTGGAATTAAACGGGTTAGATAGGGTCCAGATCAAAGAAAAACCTCCTGATTAAGTTCAATTGTGGGGAGGTTGTGTAGAGTTTGTTAAATCTTTATATTTGGTGTATTTCTGGTCCGTTCACGGTACGTGTTTATGTGTATACCGAGTCGTTTATTTTGTACCGTGAGTTTAAGTTAGTATTATTTATAAGTTAGTTTTTGTGTCGAGTCGGTATTGCTTTGGTTTTTGCTTGTTTTTGTTTATGCAGGTTTGGATATGTACCACCCGTACGCAATCTCCATGCGGGTGATTTTGGAGCTGCATTTCGAATATCAGGCATTTATCGAGTATGTCAGTCAGAGTCAGTGGCCGATCACGAACGAAACGCTATACGATCGGAGGTGGATTGGACGAGAATTAGTGGAGCTTACGCGTTATTAACCAGCTAAGTCCTTTATGATTTGTGCCCTTTCGTCTTTTTATTTATTAGTTATTTTAGTCTTTTGAGTCGGTTTCCATCCAACATTGAGGGCATGTAGAGTTTAAGTGTGGGGATGGGAAACTATCGTTTGAGTCTGTATTGAGTCGTTTGAGTCAATAAATTTTTAAAAAATATAAAAAAAATTGAAAAATTAGAAAATGTTTTAGAAGTTGCAAATAAAAACGGAAAATGATAGAAAAGTCGGGTTTTTGTTCGGGTTTCAAATAATAATAATATGAGTAAATTGAACTTGTGTCTAGCTTGGGATGTGTGAGTAGGCCCGATTCGGTTCAAGGTTCCTTTGATATTAATATAACTTAAATGTCGGTCTACTAATGGGTGCTCATCTAGGAAAAGTAGGAAAGCCGAAACCGCCAATAATAGTGTAAGGAATGCCGTTATAAGTTAAAATGGTTAGAAATTTTTTTATCATGAAAAAAATAGA
Organism: Scalesia atractyloides; assembly: GCA_947069175.1. Taxonomy (NCBI): domain Eukaryota; kingdom Viridiplantae; phylum Streptophyta; class Magnoliopsida; order Asterales; family Asteraceae; genus Scalesia; species Scalesia atractyloides. Next base: position 65,728,387 of record CAMTDV010000020.1, on the reverse strand, counting down.
AAAATTGAGCTAGATTGAAGTAAAAAAACGAGGCCTATGGAATCTCCCTTGGGGATGGTGACTTTGATCGAGAATCCCTCTAGGTTAAGTTAAGAAAAAATTGCAAAAATACCGACGCTCACGTTGTCGCTCTTGGGGATGGTGACTCTGGTTCAGACAGCCTCTGGGTTAGGTATGCAAAAAAGTATAGTGCTCAAAAGAAATAAAAGAAAGGAAAAAATGATTTTAAATTCTTTTGATTTTGGTATAAAACGGTTAGGAAATGGGTCGAATGATTTGTTCCTTGTGTTCTATGAGCTTGAAGCGGGATTAGGTGAAACTATGACTTTTAGTGTGAGATCCTAGGTAGATTGGCCGAACTTTAACTAAATTACATGATAAGAATTTGGAACCGGGCTTGGGTTTAAGTGGACACATATACTTGCAATCGCGACTAACACGAGTTTCAATCTCATTAAGTAACCTTCCTTTGAACCGAATATTTATCCGTCTATGATTTCGTTTGTATAAGTCTTTTTCAGGGACGAAAAAAGAGTAAGTGTGGTGATATTTGATATGGTGTAAACCTACTATTTATCTTATGTATTCTGTATAATATTTTAATGTATTTTTATTAGTATTTTAGTCGGTTTTGTTTGGTTTTACTAAATTTATATTTTTATAGGTGTTCATGAACGTGTGGAGCTAAACTAGAGAAATATTGAAGATACTTGATCGACTACTGAATCGAGCTTAAACAGATAAATAAACAAAGAACCGAGAGTTACTAAGATCAAGGGACCGAAATGCAAATAGCTAAAAGTTGTTTAAAAAAATAAGTTATTTAAACTTAAAGGATCTGAAGTGGAGGGACCGTAAGTGCACAAATGTGTGAAAGTTGGAACTATTAATTACTAAGAGTTAATTATTGTTTTCGTCCATGTGGTTTGTCAAAAATCACTATTTCAGTCCATTAGTTTAAAAATTGCGATTTCAGTCCATGTGGTTTCACTTTCGTAACCATTTCAGTCCACTCGCAACCATTTCAGTCCCTGTACTTATAGAATAAATTGATTGAAGTGGTTATGAAAGTGAAACCACAGTACTAAAATGGTTAAGAAATTAAAACCAAATGGACTGAAATCGCAATTTTTAAACTAATAGACTTAAATAGTGATTTTTGACAAACCACAGGGACGAAAATAGTAATTAACTCAATTACTAAAGACATCACATATAGAATTCGTGTGAAACGTGAATTTGTGTGGACCATATTATGATCTGTTGACTAAGGACATGCTGTTGACCAATAAAAAAATAAATAAATTGTTGGACCAACTTTTATAGATATCGCCAATTCTGCAATATCATAAGCCCAGGCCCATTCGAGTTTTATGAATTTAATCCCATACAGATCTCTATAGTCGAGAGATATCCATACGGAGATCAGGAGTGAGAAGGGGGACGAAAGAATAATTATTGAGGCGGCTATACGGCTGGAGGGATAACTGAGAAAAAGATCAAGTTGGTTTCGCAGAGAGTTAGTTTGATTTTAATTTCTGTCTTATTCGAATTCATGAACATGATTTATTATTCGTATGAGACTTGTTTCTTTTTCTTGACTAAACTTTAAACTGTTTAGATTGAGATGAATGGATTGTTAAAGTTTTAGTTTTTATTATGGATGTGTGATTACTTAGGGATTGTTTACGAAAGTAGTTGAGTTGATTATTGGTTCGATGTATATGAATGCTTAGAATTATTTAATTGTCGTGTATTGCTTCATATGATTCTTGGTGGATGTCTTTCACATAATAGGTTCATGCTAGATTATAATACTGTATTGTGATCTGTTTGGTTAATCGGCCGATATACCTTAGAAGCATTATTTAATAATTGAATAGGTCTTGGTGTTCTGCTAATCTCAATAGCTGTGAGGTGCGAGGTTATTGGTAGGTCTAAATTGATAAATTGCTAGGTAGGGTCTTCGAGAGGAGTCTGAACTAGTTTCCTTTTCAACCGTTGTCTGTCAAGTCAAATCGAGAACCCAAGTTTACCATAGGTCTATAGCCCGAGAGGGAGTAGATCGAATTAGGGTACTTTCATAAACCACTTAGATAACCCGAGAGAGAGTCTAGACCAACCGGTGTTTACATAGCCTTTAGAGCTCCATAGGTGTCTTCCTGAGAAGGGTCGGGTGTCCTGTTCGGTGTCTCGATAGGTTTAGCATTATAAGATCCCGGTCCCATAATAATTAACATCCTATTAAATCATTACTAGTACAATCCATGATTCCAGTATAGGTAGTTGTTTCCCATCATCTGAATTCGGTCTCAGTCTAGTTCGTGTCTCCATCCGCTATAGTTAGCTTTCGTAAATTTTAATTAATTGCATTAGGTTATTAGAAAACCCCCATCAACGAAATAGAAATAAGTCGAGTCAGTTAAGTTAGTCGAGTCTAGTAATCGTAGTCAGTAGAGTCTCGTGGGTTCGATACTCGGACTTACTTAGGCTATACTGCATTGATCGGTACACTTGTCGGTTGTGTGGTCTAGGTTTTAGAGAGTCTTAGTTTATAAATTTAAAACTTAGAGTGTCTAGTTTAAGGTTAAAATTAGTTAGTTTTTATAGACCATTTTTAGCACATCAACAGGCCTAGCCCATTTGAGTCTGTAAGCAGGACCTACCCGTCCCCTTATTTGTATGCAGGACAACCAAATCCCGTTGTAACTAGTACAATCCCGTCACTAGTCATGAAACTCATGCACGTTTCGAAAATACACGTTTGTTTTGTAAAACCGGTATGTTTAGTATAAACCTTTCTTAAACCATTTGAGTTTGTTGGAATTCGTTTACAACATGGTTTAGAAATATAAATTTTCGTTTATCGAAATATTTTGTACTTTTGCAAAACTTGCATGCCTTTCCACCCCCGAAAACATTTATAAAAATGTAAAACCGTAAAAAGTGGGGTTATGAACTCACCTCGAGATCCACTGCAAAGCTAGCATAATATGATTCCAAAGTGTAAACTCGCTAGCATGCAATCTATAACATTTCTCTCAATGAATAACTTAAAAGTTTCTAATAAAAATGACGTAGCTAAACTACATGTTCACCGAGCTCTACCGAATCGTTAACCAAACTACTAATGGAGGTGTTGTTAACTTCTTTTGAAACAATACGCTATAATTGTTTAATCCCATTTATAGTCGGATATATACTAAGTCTTGGAAACAACTTAGTTTCCGAGAGCCTAGATATATATATATATATATATATATATATGGGAATGTTCATTTAAGAAGAAATTTTATGTGAGAAGGAAAAGAAGAAATGGCATGACGGTAAAACATTAAATAGTTTTAACTCCTCTCATTAATTATGTTATCTCTCATTAATAAAAAAACACTATATCCTACACATTTCAAATTTATCCTACATATATCTTATACTTATCGGAATTTACCTTACACACATGTAAATTTACCCTACACATTTCAAAATTTATCCTACACATGCTAAAATTTATCCTACACATGTCGAAAATTGTCCTTTACCATAATTATTTTATCTTGAAAAAATATATTAAAAAAATGAGTTACAAGTTTAATTAATTAGATAATTAATGATAATTATAGATTTACCTATATGCCTTTTTCATAATATTAAATATACACATTAAATGAAGTAAATGGAGAATTTCTATTGGTTTAAAAGTTATTCTTTTTATTCTTACAAATTTTTTTCTCATTTGAACTCTCCACTATATATATATATATATGTATATATATATATGAAATCATATTAGTCGTCTTGAAAGGTAGTACGCGTATGTAACGTATATTGAAAATAATACTTTGTAAACTAGTATAATGTATTCACGCGTTTTCCGAATAATCGTCATATACGTTGACGGATAATATACGACTCGTCGTAGTGTTTCGTAAGATACAAACATATATATATATATACATATATACATATGTAAACGTAAGTGTATATATATCTAAACTTCGCGTAGGCGAAATGATAATCCCGTGTCTCGTGTAAAATTATCAAAATAAATGATTATATGGTTATACGCTTGTTATAATAGGATATCGTTGGTTTGTTATCGAAATGACTCGGATAATACTAGGTGCTAAAATTGTACGGTAATATATCGTACACTGTTTAGGCGTTTGGGAATAAATATGAATAATCATGTTTATATTATAAAAGATTTCGAGTTTGAGACGTTTGAAATAAATGCAAACCATTATATTTATTTTATAAAATGATTCAAAATCTATAGGTTTGAAATAAATATAAATAATTATACTTATTTTATATGATTTTCGAATGCTAGATGTTTGGAATATAAATTCCGAATTACGACATTTGAAATAAATATACCCAATTATATTTATTTTATATAGTTTTTTCCGTGTTCCGTTAACTAGTAAAACATACCCATTTGAAAGGTCACAATCTCATTTCGTAGCTTATAAGTATCGTCAAAATAAACATACACTTCTATTTATTTTAGAAAAATACTTGAACTTCCGATATGTTTCCGTTGGTTTTGGAATAATATAATGTATATTTATAGTTTAACGAAAAACGAACAAAGTTTCCTCTGTTTTTAGGATAACCAGACAAATCAAGTTGTCGATATTTCATCAAAACACAACATTTTCAAAGTTCAATAATTCAATACGAACATCATAAAACACAATATCATTATACGCCTATATTTAGATAACGTCAAAGTTTTAAGTTTTATATAAGTATCTTTTTTATATATATATATATATATATATATATAATACACAATACTTTCGCGTAATCGATCGGTAAATGAAATACGAATGGAAATATCCTAAAAAATCGACAACATACAAACATTAGTTGGTCGGGTCGAGCTCGGTTTCGCGTTTAATGATATTTATAAGAAAACATAATAAATTTCGCGTCTTTAATGGTTTACCAGGCCTTAAGTTGACTATGTTGACCAGTAGTTGACCAGTTGACCAACGTTTACCGAGTTTGACTTGGTTGACCGGGTTTTGACCTTGTGTTGACTGAGTTGACCAGAACTCGAACCGAAACTTCCAAAACTGAACTGTTGACTTGTTGACCCGAACCGAACCGAACTTGAACCCACAAGAACCTGAACCAAAACTTGAACATGTCCCGAACCAACTCGAACTGTCCACCACCATCACTGCCACCGTCGGCAGGCCCGGAGCCGTCACCGGCAGCGTCGCACCACCACCACCAACATCCCGTTTAATCACCGCCGCTGCCACTGCTTTTCCTCCACTCTTGACCCGCTCCACCTGACCGTTATATACCATTAAACAAGCCGAACCACCTGAGAACAAAAGAAAATCGTAGGAACAGGTCGGAAAAACTCACCAGAGTGTCGTCATATTATCGATTTTGAAGAAATTGCACAAGGAGGTCCCCAAGGCTCCGATCTAGACATGCACGGAGTGAAAAAAAATTAAAAACAGGTTTGCTGGGGTTTGACCGGAACTTGGCCGGAGTTGCTCCTGAGCCCAACGACTCCAATTCTTCGAAAACAAAAACTACCATCGCGTCGGGAAGGTCTGAAATAGTGGGGGTAAGGTATTTTTGGTCGGAAAAAGGACGCCAAGCGGCGGCGACACGCCATCTTCGCCTTGCCGGACCACCGGAAATGGGTTTATCTAGGTAGGGTTTTGGTGCATTGGGCCCAAGGCCCATAAGCCCGTTTCTAATGTTTTGAGCGGCCCAATCGCGTCTACGAGGCCCGTTTTTGAACTCGAACTTCGTAAAATGTCGTATAACATTATTTTAGGGTCATAAACATGTAAAATAGTGTCGATATTCGATATTACTCGCGTACGTTCGTCGGTTGCGTTAAAAACGCGTAACTTGCTTCGGTTGCCGTTTCTTGTCCGTTTTTCGATCCGATTTCGATTGCGCATATTAAAATTCGATTATGAAGCTAGATTTATCATGATATTTCAGTTTTTAAGGTAATACACTAGTCCGATGCTTCCGTTTTGTTGTCGATGCGTTCCTACAATCGTGTTTTTCGTTCACGTATGCGTTTTGTGACGTTTGAAAGCATGATAATTCATTAAAACCAATTCATGTTTTAAAATATATGTATAAGACTCGTGTTTTTTGGCGTTGTCAGTATTTCATCCGGTGTCAGTTCGTTACCGTTTAACTTTCGGCAGTTTTTCCGCAAATCACCAATCGTGTATTGTGAGACCCAATATATGTTTCTAGACATTCCAAAGGCCTAATTAAGTTATTTCGTGTCTTAAAACAATAATTATAATTGTCTTAATATTCGTTATACGCGTAATTATTATCCAAGAGTTACCGGTTATCACAGTGAAGGGCCTCCAACTTTTTTTTAAGGTTCCATCTCGAAATACCCTAAAATATGTATAAGATTTTTGAATATGAAAAAAAGAAGACAATGAGGTATTTTTAATTTTTAATATGAAGTATTTATTATGTTACATTTCGATTAACGGTTATTTATTTTAGGATTTTGGAAAAGAATCCAAGTAGAATCGCAATTACCACGGACATGTGGACATCAAGTAATAAAAAAAGGTTTTATGGCGATTACCACTTTTCATCGACGATAACTGGCAGATGCAAAGTCGAATTATGAGGTAAAAAGGTTTATTTATGTTCCTTGCCCTCACACTGCTGAAGTTCTTGCTAATGTTTTGTACGGGTACATATGTGATTGGAACATAGATAGAAAGGTGTCAACAATAAATAACGGTTGATAACTGCTCAACAAATGATTTGTTGATTCACCTGTTGCTAGTCAAACTATCTTTGAGTGATCTTATTTGGGGGGTGGGGGGATTATTTCAGATTCGTTGTTGTGCACACATTCTAAATCTGATTGTCTAAGATGGGTTGTCAGTTATTGCCGATGGGATAGAGAGAATTAGGGACAGTGTTAGTTTTTGGACTGCTACACCAAAATGATAAACTAACGATAAACGAGTATCTATTGTAAATCGTCTCCATCACCACATCACGCGGGTAGAAAGCTAATTTATTAGAAAAGGTTTTATATTTTCGGCTTCTCCTGGTACAAAAAAAAAAATAATAATAATTGCGAGTGCGGGCTTGACTAATTTACAGGAGGCCATGTGAGTGAGCGAATCGTCTGTGAAAAGTCAATTGACGCCACTCCGGTGAAAACGTCCTCCGTTGTCTTCATTGACATTTCCCCATTCACACCTCCGTTCCAGAACTCCAGTGGTGAGATATTTTCTTCGATCCATTCATCTTCTTATTACTTCACCAAATCACTGCTTATATTCTTCTCTTATTGTCATTCGTTTACTCTTTACATGACGTCTTGTGTTGGAATATTTCACGTCTTCGACCATATTCCGGTTTTCAGCTGTACGATTTCTTCCAAATTTGATATGAAATGATTTTGTTTTTCTTTTGATCCTGGATCTCAAATTTGATGTGAATCAGCTCGATGTATGTGAATTTCGCCTTAAATGTTATTTACTTATGTGATCTCTTTGAATTTGGTTAGTTTTACGGAGCTTTTGCTGTATTAAACGAATTTTAGTTAGAATTTGGGGATTGAGAGTTATATATTCATACCGCATGATTAGTATGGTGATTAGGTGCTAATGCAATAAGTATTGCTTTGCTTATGTGACTGTTAGAGGTGATTTGGTTGTGTTTATGTTGTTGTAGCCCTAATTTTGAGTTTTTGTAGCATGATGTGGTTGTATCATGTATGGTATATCTGGTCTGTATATCTATGAGGTTGATGATACTTTATAAATCTCTAGATTATGATTTCTACTTTTCCCCCCTGAAATTAAAGTTCTATAGCATGATGTTGGAATGATGCTTTATAATAAATCTTTTGGTCATCATTTCTGTTTGCATCTTTTTGTGATTACAGAGTCAGTTTTGGCATCACTAGTCGACGTAGAGAAAAGCAGAAAACCTTGTTATGACTAAGTTCAGTTGCTGCTTTGGGAAGGTGACTACCCCAACCCCAACTGGCGGTGTTAATAGAGGTACATGGTTAATAATATTAACTCGATGTTTAAGTAGAGTTTCATCCTTGTTCAATGCTAACCATTTTCTTGGAAAATTTCAGCAAACAATCACGGAGGCAACGTTAATGTTAGTATAGGTAAGACAATGACCACCTTCTAAATTTGTAACTGTATGCAATAATTTTTTACTCTATGCACGTGCGTGTATTAATGAACTTTCCATTCATGAGTGTACATTGATCTTCGCCTTTTTCCTTGAGATATATCAAGCATATGGGGGATTTTATGAGATATTCTGTTTCACGACAATCAAAATGAAAAATTCTACACATGAACTTTTTTATATTGTATGAGTGTTAATTAGATATTATTTTGTTGCAGAACTTTTGGATGCTGAGAATATGAGATTATATACATATAGAGATCTTCAAGCCGCCACTACTAATTTTAGACCAGAAAGTAAGATAGGGCAGGGAGGTTTTGGTTCTGTTTACAAGGTAACTTTTAAATATTCAAAACTATTTGTCTTCACGTGTGTTTAAATATTACTAAATTACATACTGATATCTTAAACAAACACTAATTGATCTTTAGGGAGTTCTAAGAGATGGCTCAGAAGTTGCTATAAAGGTTCTCTCTGCTGAATCAAGGCAAGGCTTGCGGGAATTCGTGAATGAAATAACCGTTATTTCAGATATACACCATGAGAACCTAGTGAAGTTGCATGGTTATTGCGTGGAAAAAGATCATAGAATCTTGGTCTATGGTTACCTTAAAAATGGGAGTCTAGATCAAACCCTACTTGGTATTACAAATTGCAAACCTTCTTTTACATTTTTTCAATAACCCTGAGAATCCGTCACCAGAATACTTATGCCTCCCTCCAATACCGTGCTAACCAATGGGACCAAGTAAAATGCCGCTTATGAGGTTTTTTGGTTTCATCATGTATAGGGAGCGGTTATTGTAGCATTAGTTTCACATGGGAAGTTAGAAGGAAGATATGCATAGGTGTTGCAAAGGGGCTTACTTATCTTCACGAGGAAGTGCAACCTCATATTATTCATAGGGATATCAAGGCAAGCAATATTTTGCTTGATGAAGATTATACACCAAAAATTTCAGACTTTGGTCTAGCAAAGATTTTCCCTGCTCATTTGACTCATGTTAGCACACGAATTGCAGGAACTCAGTAAGCTCATTTGACTCATGTTAGCACAAGATTATTACATTTACAATTTCAAACAACTAAAGCATGTCTAAACAGTATTGTCTACAATCAATTTTGTTTTACATCTAATTTTTTTGTATGTTTGTAATAATCTATTGCAGAGGCTACTTGGCCCCTGAGTATGCAATAAGAGGCCAGTTGACAAGGAAAGCAGACATCTATAGCTTTGGTGTTTTGCTTTTAGAAATCGTTTCTGGGAGGCCCAACCAAAACAGACGGTTACCCGTTGAAGAACAGTATCTTCTTGAACGGGTATGCATATCTTAATTCTGAATAAGTTGGTTTCTCAACTTTTCTATTCCTAAACTAGTTTAACTATACAGTATGTTGCCGTTATTTTGTCTTGCATTCTGTCCTTGGCACTTATAATTGTTAATACTGCTTGGAATTCAAAAGATTTTTCCACATTTGTCATTATGAAAGGGTATTTAAGACATTTAACTAATAAGTAAACTTTTTTCTTTAGCTACATGTTGATTTGAACATTTTAATTTTCATAGGATGGAGGAAAATATCTTTTAGTGTAATTAGGTGAAAAGAATCTTGCTTGATTTCATTAGTATAAAACAGAAGTAAAAGGAAGATGCTTAATACATAAATATAATAGACGATAATACATGACATGAATCAGTAATATGACAGTTTAGGGGTGTTAAGTGGGTTGTTTTAGTGGGTTGGTGGATCGAACCCAAAAATTTACACGAACATGAAAACTGTGTCAAGACACATCACCCAGTTTTGCGGGTTGACACGAAAAAGACCTGTTTAACCTGAAGTTTTATTTTATTTTAATTTTGCATAATTTATTTTTAAATGTTTTTGTGTGTTATCGCTTGCGTGTGTGTCTCGTTTATCTTTTAAATTTTGAGATAATATACCAAAACAATCTAGTTACGGCGTAAAACACATATTTTAAAAAAATAAGTATAAACCTAAACAGGTTAACCTGTGAACATGTAAGGTCGACCCAAACACGACCCATTTAGCTAGATGTATGTGCGGGTTTGACTCGAAATTGTTTAGACTAAACTCAAACTTGCGGATCTCATGTTAGTTTCATGTCGTTTCAGAAATTCAACACCCCTACATGTCATAGTGACATGGCTAATACACTCTACCATTCTTTTCAGGTATGGCATCTATATAGAGAAGGGGAGTTAGAAAGGTTGGTTGATACTTCAATGGAAGAAGATGTTGATATCGATGAAGCTTGTCGTTACTTAAAAATTGGTCTTCTTTGCACCCAAAGTCTGCCCAAAATCCGACCCTCCATGTCAACCGTCATGAAAATGTTAAATAATGATATAGACCTTAATGAAAAGGATTTAACTGACCCGGGATTATTATCTGAACTAGTGACTTATAAAACCATGAAAAATAACACATCGGGTACATCATCTAGTGGTTCAAGAAAACCTGACGATTCTCAGTCATATGGAAACACGGCCACATCGTATGCCAATATGACCTTCACAACAATCACCCAACGATGATGGTCGTGAAAAGAGTTTGATTCAAAAGATTGTAGATGTGTCATTTTTTTGTGTAGATATATGCATATATATTGAAAATGCAATTATCCTTGTTGGCATGTTTTATATTGTTTTGATTCCTGGTTCATAAGAGAAAATTGTGGAATCCATTTGTTAGATATTGCATATCTACATGTAGTACAGTGTCGTGAAGGCTGTAGCAATGTTTGTTTATCCAGCAAGATTCGAAGCTTGGATACAATTAATTTTGGTTTTGGTGCTGTATGATAAAGGGTATTTTAGACATTTCAAAGGCAACATCGTCTTCGATAACAACATTCTTTTGTTATGTTATTCAGGTGCATTGGCGGATGGGTTCGTGATTTACTCAGGGTCAAATTGGTTCGCAGTTTTATTGTTATCCGGGTTGGGCTTAATCACTCACATATTCATATATCCATTTGAAAAAACAAAGACATGCATAAGTATTAAGCATGTTGACTTTGATAGGAAAGATCTCCGCAAGGTTATTAATAGTGCTATACCCTTTCGAAGAATGTTATTAAACTAGTAAGTTTACCCGTCGCGCATCGTAGTGATGTCGATACGTAAATTCATTCAAATTTAAACCGTCTGGTGAAACGTATTATGTTTGACACGATTTGTTACTAAACAAAATTTACGTCAAAACGTAAACCAACTAAAAGCGTATGTAAAAATAAGCACAAAAAATTATTATATTTGACCTGATTTATTTAAAAAAATCATTAAAACGTAAACTAACAAACACAGTACACAAAATAAGCATGTAAAAAGATTTTGTTTTTTAAATTAAAGTATTGTAAACTTAAAATTTAGAAACATGAGTGTTAAAATGATATTTTATAAAGTTTTTAAAAAGTTAAAAAGATGTAAATGTAATATTAAAAGTTGAAGCGGTGAGATAAAAAGACATTGCCGACTCAGTGAAGGGCAGTTTCGCCATTTCACATACTACAACAATATACCGATCCAAAGGCTTCACTCCCCCATCATCATCAAGGTTTAAAACCCCAAACGCCAAGAACTCAAAACCCTAACAATGGCGAGTCGCACTCTCCTTCGCACACTCCTCTCCTCCACCCACCAAACCCTAATCCACCGTTCCTCCACAACCTCTTCTGACCTCCTACGATTCCGCCCTGTTGCCGCCATCGCCGCCGCTGATTTTCGCCAGTCTTCCGTTGCAGCCACCGATGTCCGTACGTTCTCATCTCGTCCGACCACATCTTCGCTAAGCAATTCGAGCCCTAACTGGTCCAATCGTCCACCAAAGGAGACGATTCTTCTTGACGGTTGTGATTTTGAGCACTGGCTTGTTGTTGTTGAGAATGAGATTATTGAATCGTATATTAATACTCTAGCGAAAGTTGTTGGCAGGTGAGCACCATTTTTAGGTTTTTGTTTCGTTTATATTATTCATATTAACTGTATTTGTTTGAATCTCGTGAACAGTTTGTTATAATTAATTAGAGTTATTGTTCGCTTTGGAAGCTTGTTTATAACTGTATATGCATTTGTATTTGTACTGTGCATAAAGCTTGTGATATGTTATGTTTTTGTGTTGGTTTTTGAGTGTTATGCTGGGATTGAGTCCATTGTTTTGTTGATTTTTAGCTATGATGAAGCAAGGATGAAAATCTACTCGGTTTCGACAAGATGCTATTACGCATTTGGAGCTCTTGTGTCTGAAGAACTTTCTTATAAGCTGAAGGGTAATTTAATTTAGAACTATTAAGTCATCTTTTCTATTGAATGCGAGCTTCAATTAAAAATGCGAGTATCAGCCACGCATAATGCGCCATGTGCTTGATGTGGTAAAGGAAACACCTTGTTGTAGATGCGATTCCATGAAGCGCATGTGATGCGCCCGTTTCAGTCGACAGTGTTTGAACAACTTTTCCGTTCGATTGCAACGGGTCTCAGTTTTTCCAATATGATTGAACAAATCTGAACAACGATTGAACATATATGCTTATCAATGGAGCAATGGGTTTGAGTATTTGAACAAATTACACCGTTGATTGAACAAATCCGACTGTAGATGATACGGATATCTTATATTTTTCGTGTTTAAAAGTTAGCAAGTTAAAATATCATCAGTAAGTATTTTTTTAGTATTTTTATTAGCGAGTTTCTGACATATGTAATGCACGCGCATGGCACACTGACATGATAACATTTTTTTTGAATCAGAATTACCAGGAGTTCGGGTGCTCCCGGATTCTTACTTGGATGTTAAGAACAAAGATTATGGAGGTATCTTATTTTATTGATTGATAAACACCACCTGGTGTTATGATGCATGATTCTATGTTGTTGAATCTGAATCAGGTGAACCGTTTATCGATGGGAAGGCTGTTCCGTATGATCCAAAGTACCATGAGGAATGGATCAGAAACAATGCGCGTGCCAACGAGAGAAACAAAAGAAATACGCCACAACAATGACGGGCCAAGGAATTTTGTACGAAGACGAGAGAACATGCAAAACAACCATGGCCTGCCCAACATGGACGGTCCTCCACCTAACATGAGGCCACAAGGTCCACCTTCACCACCCTACAACAGAGGGCCGCCACAAGGTCCACCACCACCCTACAACGCAGGGCCGCCACAAGGTCCACCACCACCCTACAATGCAGGGCCACAAGGTCCACCACAACCCTACAACGCAGGGCCACCAAACACGAGACATCAAAACCCGCCTAACTACCAGCATCAGGGGCAGTATGGGCTAACAGTGGATGGATGCCTAATAATGCTGCTACTAACTACCAGCAGCAGGGGCAGTACCAATCTGGACCTGGGCCAACAGTTATCTGCCAAATCAAAACCCATACCAGCTTCCTCAGGATGTACCTGGAAGAGACATGCCCCCTGCAGCTAACTACAAATGATCATCTGTGCCAAATGGCCACTTTGTTTCAGTTAAAGAAATTGGTCATTCACTCATTTGGTTTCTTTTATGTTTTCGTTGGCAAAACTGTGAATGGTATTTGCAGTGTCATCTGAGAATCTAGCATCGGCAAATAATATTGTATAGTCTTACTAGCGTTATTTGTGATGCATTTATGTTATCTTCTGTGGGTGTGGTAATCGTTACCTGCTAACAAATAGATTGGTCATCTAGTTTCAAGTTGAGTTTAATGCAGACGTTCTAATGATTTTTAGTTAGCCATAGCAAGTCACTTTGATATCCTACACATAGCGAGGCTAGGATCTGGGAAGATAGGAAATAGTTTAGTTAGGCCATAGCAAAGTCATTTGATATCCTACACATAGCGAGGCTAGGATATGGGAAGATAGGATGTATGCAAACCTTAATTAGGTCATATCGATAAACCAAAAGTCATTGTTTGGTTTTGGTTTGTTTCATAACTGATTAAACGGTGATCAAACAGATATTTTAGTATATTTATAGATTTTAGGTTTATGACATCAGTCCGTGATGTTAAAAATGTTCAATGTTTGGAACCAAAACGTGTTGTATGTAATTAATGCATTTAGGGTACGTTTGGCATGAAGTTTTAGGAACTTCAAGCTTTAAGCTTTTAAGAAAAAGCTCCAACTTAATAAAAAGCCTTGGTTTGGTTGAAGGAACTTGAAGCTTTTGGTTAAACGCTCCTACTAGTAGCGTTTAGAAGGAGCCACAAACTTTTAGAAAAAATGACTATTTTAACCTTTAAAAATAATGAACTTTCTAATGTACCAACTTTTTAATGTCCATTTTGGTCATTTTATACATTTTATTAAAAGCTCCAGCCACTCTGCCAAACACCTAAATATATCTAAAAAGCTACAACTACAGCTTCCAGCCTTCAGCTTCTAGCCTCCAGCGCTTCTAGCTACCAACAACACTACTTTTGCCAAACATACCCTTAGATGGCGCTAGGAGATAGCATTTCTCCTTGACATTACTATGCGTCTACTTGAGGAGTCATTCTGGTAAGGCAATAATATTGTTCTTGATATATATAAACATGGTAATCGTGTAACTTCCAATTAGTTCATCTTCCACCATTAAGTGTGTAATAATATTATGGCCCAGGCTTCGTTTATTTAGTTTACATAAGGGTGCCGCTGTTGCTTCTTCCATTAGGCATACGTCTCTACGCCCAATACTTGTTTCTATCAGCTACCTTAAAAACAAATAGCTTTTATATTTTTCTTTTTCTAAAACAGCGCTAAACTAAAACTTTTTTTTAAACGAAATAATTTTATCTTTTCTTTTTCTAAAATGACACCAAACTTGATGTCATAGCCCAAACCCATTTCAACCCAAACTAAAGCAAACTTTGTGAAAATAGTATGTTTTGACCCAGAATCATTTTCACTAAAACCAGACCCGCCTGTTTGCCATGCTTAGCCATTTTCATTCTAGTATGCTACGTATGCAAAAACAAGACAGAGAACAAAGCTACAAAAGTACATCCTGTTAACCAACTAGAAAAACACCACGGGGCAACTATACAAGGCTAAACGCTACCAAGATTCAGTTGACTTACAACAAATACATTTGTTGTCTAACCCATTCAAAATCCCTACTAGATTTTGCTCCTAAACATACACATTTGTGACTCAATCCACAGCATAAACCCTACTTTATAAAAAAAAAACCCCATAATCTTTCTTTAGTTATCAACATGACCAACTCAAAATATAAGAGCTTTCTGTTTGTAACCACTAGATCATATGGATCGGTTATGCACACAGCATCATATGCATAGCAGAATCATGTTTTGTTAGGTGGGCTTCTGTTGTTAAAATCTGCAACTGTAAAAAAAATCCATCACCATTCATTTCTTGAAGTTACTATCACTTATAAAGAATAAAAAAAATTAACAAAATACAAGGGTGAACAACTAACAACTCAAGTATATAACCCTATAATGAAGTAGTTATTACTAACATTCCTTATATAGCAAAAGTAACATACACTACCATTTTTGCACATACGAACAAGGCATCAATATATATATATATATAAGTAACCGGTCAATCATATCAAACAGTAAAGATAATCAATTAGCTTACCTTAATCCGTGCCGTTCAACTTCTAGGCGAGTGACCTGCATCTGACCCATCTTCAGATGAACTGTCACTATCTGAATCTGTATTAGATACCATCTAAAGCATCAGATTTAGAACAATTAAAACACCGACTACAAATTAACAAAAGTAACCGATATTATTACCACTTGAAGAGGATCCAGAATCACTGCTAGAGCTGCTTGAACTAGTGGAATTATCTCCTCCCCTCTCACCTTGATCAACGGGTCTACCAGCAATAGTATTCTCCTCTGCTAAAACAACAAAAAAACACCGATTTTTAAATAATCTGAACCACGGAAAAAAAAATATAACATTAAAATATTAAATCACGTAATTCTAGAAAATTCTTACTTATTTTATCTTCTTTTGGATCCTCTGGATTTGATTTTGCTGGATTCTGCATTACCAAAAACAACTGGTCAAAACGTGCATCTTTAAAACGTAAACTTTAAAGTATAAAATAGAAAAACACGATTAGTACCATGGTCTGATTAACATCACGAGCTTCTACCCTTGCTTGTTGAGCAAGTGCAGCTTTCCTTTTATGCTTGCTCAAATTCTTTCTATAATTAGTAACAAACCGATCGAGCTCCCAAAGAGTTTCTATATCAACACTATCAATATCAACTTCAATCTCGTCATCATGTTGTGAAACCGATGTGTTCTTTTTGATAATCTGGATGATATTGTCAAGCTTTTCAGAAGGTAAACTCTGAAGATTTGTACTTAGTTTTTGCTTCTCTTCATACGTCATGTTCTCTTATTTGGATCCTTAGCTTTAGGTTTCTTCGGTACAGGTGTCCTACCCGTTGGCGCAGATATGCTTCACACCTCCACCGATTCCGATCTTTGCAGCATTCTTGAAGGAGCATGTGCAAAGTGAGGAGCCTTTCTTGAGGTGGGAGTAGGAGTGCTCGGATCGTAAATCATTGCGTACCTCGAATTCGGATTAAATTCAGATTCGATGACAGCCCACCTTTCTTCAAAAAGATTCAACAACTGCTCTGCCATCAAGTGTACATCTTGTCCTTTTGGATTATACGTCATGGCGTTATGGAACGTGAGCCTGACGTCATCTGCGAACTCCATGGGAGACTTGTAGAAGTTCTGTGCCAGACGACTCTTAACTGTTCCCAAATCCATTGGGTGTTTAATGATGTCATGGTAATCATGAAGCCCTAACATCTTCGCGTTAACCGGCTCGTTAAACACCCAACCGAATTTATGCTTCATTAACCTCTGAAGCAAATTGTTGCAACTCTTGACCGTTCGATTCCAGACACGATCCGATTCCTTGCTATGCTTCCTTCCATTGTTGGACTTATGCCTCTTATTGCTTTCCGATGGCAATCTGTCTTTCCCAAGAAGAAACTCCGAGCTTTGATAGTACGGGTTAGCCTTCAGTGTTCGCTTCTCTTTCTCCATGAACTCACCAACTCCATGGTTATTATTCCCAACAGACACACTTAACTGCCGGAAAGGCCTTATAACGCCATTTGAAACCGAACCCACTTCCGAATTAACTCCAAACAAAGCTCTCCTATCAACCGTGTCATCACCCAAATATTGCGGATGATTATAAGCCTCACCGTCACCTCCAACACCAATGTTTAAAGACGCTGTTAGCTCGGCTTCTTTATCTTCAAGCTTTTGAGCTACACGCTGAACGTTTTCAAGCTCAGCTTTCATCGTCCCCATTAGCTCAACAATTTCATCCTTATTCGCACCTTTCAAATTAATCTTAACCAAACCATCCACCACCACCACAACTGGTTTCATCACCCCGTTTCTAGTAACCTCCCGACTCTCAACCAATTGCTCATTTGACGCTGCTATGACAGCCGACACCTGTTGAATTTCCGAATTCACATGTTCCGTACCTACAGTTTGATCGGGGATTGTAGGTTCGCCCGACTTGGTAACCGGTAGAGAGACAACCTCAGCGGTGAGGGTAGCAGACGGGGTCGACGAGACGCCGGAAATTCTTTTAAACCTTCTTGTGTAAACCTTATTACCCTCTCCCCACTTGCTCTTCCCTTTGCTTATTCTATCCGCGTCTAATAACAACCCAGAAGCCATACATATACAAAACACCCTCACCAGAAATAATAAATAATAATAATAATAATAATAATAATAATAATAATAATAATAATAATAATAATAATAATAATAATAATAATAATAATTAATAATAATATCACAACTTTAAACGAAACCCTAGAGCCAAATTTCCTCAAACTCAACAAAATTTGAAACTTTTCTAACAACCAAAACACAATTTCCAAATTCCCCAACAGAAATCGAACCCGTACACCAAATCTAGGGTTTCAATTTTGAAGCTACGGAAAAACCCCCAAAATTCAAGCCCTAGAAACACAAACCCTAAAATTGAACCCCTAATTAAAAAATTGAGCCCTAAAATCAGATCTGGGGGTTAAACGCCTTCAAATCTGACATAAATAGGGTTTACAGAGGGTTTGAAGAAACCCTAATCTGGAACAAAAGGGGGAAAATGAAAATTTTGGATACTTACTAAAAAGAAAAAAGAAATTAGGGTTTTGAAGATGTTGGGAAGCTAGAATCTAACAAGGATTTAGACGGCAGTAATCGATCTGAAGTCTGTTCGCTCGTGCTCTGCTGCTGATGAAGTGTGAGTTGAAACAACACGCGCTAGGGTTTGAGACTGGTTTAAGGCGGTAAAGTGTGTTTATATATACTGATATGAAGATACTGTTTGACGTGGGTTTTTGTTTTTTAGACGCGCCTTGTGATAGTAATTTGGGGTGATATCTCTTAATAAAGTACTGTTTTTTCTATTTCTAAAATATCATAAGTGGGTTAACTTAACAATATTCAATTTTTTTGAATGACATTTTTTTTATTCTCAATTTAACTCAACCTCCCCTTAAAAATTTTGTATTTGTTAATTAACCGTCATTTCATTGGTAACAATGTATGATTTAGATTTGGGTTCTAAATGTTATAAGAACCCTAAATCTTAGTTATTTTCTTATAATCGGTTTTTATTGTTTAATCTTCAAAATGATGTTAATTTAGATTTGTATTTATATGTGTGTTATAAAACCTAAATATGGATTGATTTAAATCTTGACATGTGAGTTAACCTATTTCGAAGAAGCGAGGCTAGCAAGGTCAGATATTGTGTGTTGTTATATAACAAGTCCTCTCATCGACTCTAGTTTTAAATTATGTGTGATATCGGTTATCAACTTTGTATCGATGAAGATTTTGATGAATTGTGTGAGTTGGGAATCTAAATGCGCATTTTCAAAGTAATTAATATTACTTCAAGAAAGAATAAGCATTACATCATTAATTACTTGATAACTTAATCATAACATAATATAACTAATTCAGAACAATGATTCAGGTTTAAGTTTAAATGTTTTAAAAACGTAATCTTAATTCATTTTTCTTATATTTAGGTTTTGATTGTTCAATATATAAATAAAATGATATTAAATCAGATTAGTGTCTTCGTATTTATTGTAAACCAAATTTGTATCAATTTAAACCTTGATATGTGAGTTAACCTTTTCCTAAGAAGTATTCTCAACAAGTATTTGTGTTTGGTTACTCAACAAGTATTCTCAACCACTCTAGTTTCAAACAATTCCATAAGTCTTCTACTTTTTTGGAAGGCAACAGGCTGACTTTTATGAAGGCGGTTATGGAAAAGAGCCCGACTTATTTCTTTTCCTTGTTTAAAGCTCTTACTAAGGTGATTGATCAACTAGAGGCCAAGAGATGTAATTCTTATGGGGAATATCGAACAATATTAAGAACAATGTGTTGGGTTGGGTGGGATAAAATTACCAGACCGAAAGATGCGGGTGGCCTAGAGGTTACCCTGCTGAGAGAAGCAAATATTGCTTTACTATCCAAATGGTGGTGGCAGTATAAAGCCGAACTGAATGCATTGTTGAGGAAAGTGATAGTTGCGTTGCATAGCTCGAAGAGATACGGTTCGCGTTGAATATGTTGGGTCTTTGGAAACCATCGCTGGCATGGAGAAAGAAGTTTTGAAACACAATGCCAATTTGGAGAATCTTATGGAAGGGGTGGTGGGAAAAGGTGATAATATTCGCTTATGGCTGGATACTTGGGTGGCGAATGATCCTCTCAAAGTGTTATTCTCGAATCCATTTGAATTAGAAAAGGATAAGGCCGTGCTAATCATGGATTGCCATACTTCAAACAATCATGTGGTTAACTTGAAATGGAGGTGGAAACGTGTGAACTTCAACCAGATTGAACAGTTGGAATTGCCGGATCTGATGGAACTCCTTTATCTGGTGTGACTATCAAATGTGGTCGACAAATGGAAATGGATCAAAGAGGATACGAGTCAAATTTTGTTGGCTTCTATGAAGAAAGTTTTGTTTAATGTAGCACAGGAAGCAGATTCTTTCACTTGGAAATGGAACATTTGGATACCGAAGAAGTTAAACACGTTTATGTAGCTTTGAAGATAAGAGATGTCATGTGAACTTAGTCTTATACAGGTTGTGTGGAGACACAAACGGGAACAATGCCCATCTTTTTACAACTTGCAAATTCGCTACAGTGATTTGGTAGTTTGTAAGTGGGTGGCGTGGGATCCCGAATATATATATGCCTTCTCGGTTAGAGACTTAACCAATGTTCACCATTACTCTAATTTGGTGAAAAGAAAGAAAGAGACGGTTCAAGATATGATTTTTATTGCTGTTTGGTGCATATGAAAAATGAGAAATGAAGTGGTTTTCTCAAAGAAATCAATCTCTATCAATAAGCTAAAGGAGGATGCCAAATCATTGGGTTTTCTTTGGATCAATTATATGTCGTCATATAAGAGTTAAAATCTCGCGTCGATATCGCTTAAACGAGCCAAAGCTCGGCTCACCAATGTTATAAGTTTAAATCATATAGGCCTAAGTTGAAAGCGACTTAGGCCTTTTTATGATTGAGTTATGATGTGACAAATGTTATCAGGTAATTTCGTACAACTAAATCACTATTTAACTACATAATTATGTGCATTATTAGACTTAATTACAATATGAATTAGTCTCATAAGTCTAGCAATCCGTAGGAACATGCATTACATTTGCATATCACAGATCGTATTCGCCGCGTCACGATACGATAAAAACTATTACCGAGACTGTTGGTAGATTATCCGGTTACACTATTCATATAAGGCAGTTCCAGTACTCCTTGAAACGTCACATATAATGTCCAACGTCAAACATATACCAAACCTAAGTGGGGAAACAAGTATACAAGATATAACTTACTGAAAAAAATATATAAGTATTAAATTGTCTGATCTGAGACATTAAACTTGCAAGTTCCAATAAACCGGTTACAAATTCATTATTATTAGAAACACATATGTCAATGGATAATGTTAATTTTCACAAATGATATCAAAGGAATTAGATATTCCCTAAGGTTATCTAAACATAGATCATCCAACATCGCTTCATAATTGATCTTTAACCAAATCGTGAGCGCAATTATTGTCCGTATAACATCAACTAACCATCAAAGCCTAAACTAGTGAACTAGTTAAGCTTATTTAACACCCTAACACTAGTTTAGCTCACTAAACACCCTAAACATCTAATTGTCACTAATTACATAAATATCTATCTATAGGAATTCACCACGTGTGCTAAAACTTAAACAAATCAACAAACCTACCAAAGACCCCTAGTTGACAGTCACATGGGCCCCACAAGCCCCCATGTTGTGATCTTGGAAGATCTTGATGTCACACCCCAACCGATGGTGGGAACATCGGAATGAGACAAAAACGAGATTGCTCGAGACTTCATAAATTGCTATCTGTGACAATAAATAAATAATCCAAATTTTATTTCATACTAAACGGAAGTACATTGTCTTGAAATGGAGAATACAACATCTTGCAAATTAACATAACGATATAAAGCAAAATACATAAATTAAAGTTTGGGTGCATTTCTATTCCACCCTAAATAATAATCTTCATGGATCATCACTAATTTCCAGCAACATGTATTAAAGTAAAAGTCAACACAAAGTTGGTGAGTGATGTGCGCAAACTGTAACATATAAATTACATCAAACAAGGCATAAAATCAACCTTTTTCGGTACTAATATTGGAAAAAAACATATTTCTTTGTTTGCTTTTAAATTACATGAAGCTTAAACGAATAAAAGGAGCAAATTAACAGCCAAAACCA
Source organism: Scalesia atractyloides (assembly GCA_947069175.1). NCBI lineage: Eukaryota > Viridiplantae > Streptophyta > Magnoliopsida > Asterales > Asteraceae > Scalesia > Scalesia atractyloides. Next base: position 65,706,333 of record CAMTDV010000020.1, on the reverse strand, counting down.
ACCCAAATACAAAGAAGAAGGATTGACACGACCTACCGAACCCCCCATCCACATCCAAAACAACAAAAATAACGAAGACAGAAGCTTAGCTACGGAGCCATACCCACCAGGCAAGGGACCATGCCCAGTCAAGATTCTCTACAGATAAAGACAACAGCAATAGACACACTAACACGGGGCCGTGCTAACCCAACACGGGCCATGGTCAACTATAAGATTCATAGAATCTGTGATAGTACAGCAAGTACACTGACCACGGGGCCGTGCTATGACACCACGGGGCCGTGGTCGCCCTCTGTTTCCAGCTATAAATAGAGGTGCTTGATTCAAAAGAAAGGCATCCCTTGGCAAACCACTTCTCTCACATTTGCCATGAGTCCACCACCACTACAACACCAACACCCACTACCATCATCCACATTTCATCTTTTAGAGTGTGTAGTAGTCTTGAGATCCAAGATTGATTGTAAGAGTTCTTGTCAAACAAAGGCCATGCTTGGCTAAATCTCTTACATCACTTGGTGAAGACAAGTCTTTTATGTATTACTATTGATTTTCAATCTTTGGCAACCTTTTAATTGGGTATGTATTAATGACTTTAATAACTAGTTTTTTATATTGAAAGTGAACTTTAGTTAAACATTTCTTCATGTTTCGTTGATTCACTCATTCGTGTCTTTACGGTCTATATAAAGTGCGTTAACTACCTGGAATGGGGTTAGAAGGGTGTTTGGGTAAAGTTATTGCCTTGTTCAGTGTATAGATCCTGCGAGGACTTGGTTCAAGCTTATTAGGACTTTCCTTGAGGAAGATAGCATCAAATCGAGGGAAGTAAGAACGGCTTGAACCCTTTATAAATAAACTACTATTAAAACTTTATCCAGCCTTGCGGGACTGTATCTCTACTGACTCAGACCAATATGGCCGAGGGTAGAGTCGCCTTCACAAGAGGGGCCTACCACTTTTCACATTAATAACTTATTTAATTTTCTTTCAATATTCCGGCTTGCAGGACTGTATCCCTGCGACGTAGACCAATATGGCTGAGGGTAACGTAGCCTTCACAAGAGGGGCCTACCACTATAACTAAGATAATCTCTTAAAAAGCCTAAAGTGCGGAAATCATCAAAGGATACGTAAAAGAGGAGTCGGAACCAAGTGATTCTTTCTTGTCTATTTGTTTTTATTTATTTCTTTGCATTCTTACATTTAGTTTTTATCTTTTAAAACTTTCAAAACTTTTATCAAAATTTGGTTAGATTAGACGTTAATGATAAGCCGGTATTAAAAGCTCTTGTGTCCTTGGACGACCTTTTAATGATAAGCTGGTATTAAAACCACGTCAAGTTTTTTGATGCCGTTGCCGGGGACACACGGATTTTAAGAAAACTTAGAATTAACGGCCTAATCCATATTTTATCTTTTTCTTTAATCTATTAGGATTTTTCCTTGTTTTTTCAATTTTTTCATTTTCTACATACTGCAGCACGGGGCCGTGCTAGTTAAACACGGGGCCATGCCCTTAATTGCAGCTGACAAAACTGTTTTATGTTAGACCATAGCTGTGACATGGCGCCGTGTTAACTCTACACAGGGCCGTTTCTCCCTATTAGGAACTATAAAACAGGACCGTCCGATCCCAGCGGTTAAACAACATCTGACGAAAACATGGACGATATTGATTATTTTTACTTCCGCAACTCTTACGGTGAATGGTGCCAATTATGTGGTGGGTTTCATCAAGATTTAGAATGCTACTTTCTAAATTTCAACCCCCACTACCTAATAGACCCATCGTTTTTCCTGTGAAAATCACCTTAAGAGGGGCGAAAGTAAAAATGATAACTATCATTCATCTGAATGCCATCAAAACTCTTTTAAAAAGACATAACCTTAGATGACGTATGCCAAATAGAAAAGAGAATTCTCCAAAAATTAAAAGAAATAGAGTTTATGATGAATATGAGGTGTTCATCACAAAACACTAACAATGGAGAAGACTTGATGGGGGCCCATTCAGAAATAAATGACACCAAGGCCACTACGTGTACCTCAATAGCTTGTGAGGACGAATGCGATAGTCGTCCCTGTTTCGATTGTACCATGACGGACTCACCACCGGCTACAACCGGTGTATACATAGACCAGAGCGACTCGACTCATACCTTCTTTAACAAGAGCCTGAATAAGGTAAATAAAGGTTGGTTTCGCCCACCGTTTAGTATAGCATTCTTCCTTTTCGACAACCTCTTACATTTTCGTATAAATCCCAAGCACCTTAGGTATGTCCGGCACTTTGGTGTTGTCACCACCAGTAAAGAACCACTCGATAAAATAAAACGCCTTAAAAAGATAAAAAATTATTAATCTAAAAAACAACACGCGGCCGTGCCTAGCTAACACGCCCCCGTGCCCATTTGTTAAGGCACCACGGGGCGTACCTAGCCAACACACCTCGGGGTCACTAACTGGCAAAAGTTATTCTGATCCGTTGTAGACCATGTGTCACACCCCGCCGCCGCGGTGGAAGCCAAGCGAGGTGCAACGTACGAATGTTTTTCAAGCATTCGATTAAGCAAACATCTATGTGATTAAAACGTAGTCATTGATACCAAATTTATTCAAGAGTTACACGACTCCAAAAGTACTTGTTTAAAGGTTACAACGACCTAAAACATTTTATTTAAAATATTAGGGATTTACAACCATATCCCATGACAAGACGAGAAATAAAAGTAAATCCCTCAAAGTGGTATCAACTGATGCATGCTTAAAGAGTCCCAACTTCAGCTACTTCAATTCATTTCTTGAAAAACATGCTTAAAACCGTCAAACAATGTTGGTGAGTTCACAGGTTTAAAGACTCAACTAAAAATCAGTTTATGAAAATGTACGTATAGTTTATGTAAAATGCATGATCATATTAATGTGTAATTAAGACATTAACAAATGTGACATCATGAGCCTATAAGCAAACCAAGACGAACGACTGTGGCCCCGCATATCGAGCAATTAAGTTAACAACAGTCAAAATGGTAATTACAAGCACTACAAAGGATTGGAGTGACCGATTAGCGGTGGGGGTGTCAACCCAATAGATCTATTCAAGAATTCCAAGGCTAAGCAGCTAATGGTTATGGTAACGAGGACTTTCTAGTTGCACGATAACTCCCGAAAGCAAACCCACGAACACATCAAGATCACAATTACATAAATAACTAACGTACGCGTAATTTAAACTTTACATGTTTTCCCCCAAAAGTATAAAACAGTAAAAAGAGGCCGTGAAACTCACCTGGATTCTTAGCAGCTAGTCATTATTTTTTAAGCTCGAGTAACCCGACCTACACGTGTCCTAAGATGTATAAGACACTAATGGTCTAATGATGTGTCTATATGGCAAGTTGTTCACCCAACTTACTAGACTTAACGAGATGCTATAATTATGAAAAATGTTTAATTTACGATCCCTTGGTGATTACTATAATTCAAGGTACAAATATATAAGTATATATATTCACTGATAGCACATCAATCAACTTATAATCCAATGATTGTAGGGACTTCATCCCAAAATCTCATTTGAAAACTCGTGCCGTCACACGACTTGATCGTCTAATAAATATATATACTAAAAATAATATATTTATTATATTCAATATTCATCGTGTTTCGAAAATCGACTAAGTATTTATATTTACTTTTCGGTAAATATATACTTTTTAAAATTTCATCGAAATAGTGTATAGACAATATATATTATATCGTCACACTAAAAACAATATCACTTATGCACAAATCACTATTTCACAAATGCAAACTCAATCATACACGTTCATGTTCATGACCAAAATCACTAAATCATATTCTCCTATATATATATATATATATATATTTATATTTACATCACATTCTTGAATACTATATATCGTACTTATCATCATGTACAAAATCCACTTTTCACATAAAATCACAAATTCACAATTTCGTCTAAATCACAAGTATCACAATTTCGTCTTAATGACAAGTATCACAACAAGTTCATTACCTTAGTCACATAATCATCATGGAAACAATTACATTCATCAAATAAATATATTTTACCAACTTAGTCTCATAGCCTACAAACCACCGTTTCAAGCACGCGTACCATATAGTCGCAAGTTCGACTTTCCGGGACTTGTTACTCGATCATATTTATTATAAGATTTTAAAAATATATATTTTCATAAAAAAATATGTCTTAATTCCCGAATGTATCAAAATTATATACGTGTCCATAGGTTTTCAAGTAAGCTTACCGAATAGCCGCTCATTCGACTTTTCGGGTTTTGTGATTTGATAACTTATACACTAAGACTTTGAAAATATATATTTTGTATTTAAAAATATGTTCTAAGCCCAGAATGTATGTAATTATATCAAAAACCTCATAGACTTCGGGTTTGACTAAAATAACGTTTTTCCACGTAAAATGATAGATTTTTCGACAAACTATACTTATATGTTTCGACTTTTTAGTGTACGAAAGTAATGTTTTTGGACACTAAATCACCATGTATAGTTTTTAATATAACCCTTTATCATACAATCATCATATAATATATCCAAATCACAAAATCACTTAAACTAGCATATTTTCGGCAATTTCGCATTTACGAACATATCAACTTTGCCATTTTAAGGTGTTATCAAACCTATCATTTCTCATAGTGAGAATACATGTTTAGAGATGTATATAATCTGTTTTAAAACCTCAAAATAAGTTCATGCAAGTATTCACCAAATCAACCATATGTCATGCATTTTCAAGTACTGTATCGTATCGATTTTGCCTTAGTTCGACTCGATCATTTCTACCACTTCCTATCATCAAAATATACATTTTATACACATCACAATCTGTTTTGAACACATTTTTTTATATCATTTCAAAATGCACTAAATTCATGACACAATCATAATCTAATCTATTCTTATGCAATTTCAACTATCTAAGCATCATAACACATCTATTTTCACCAAGATCATCATCATACATTTTCACCAAGATCATCAACTAAACCAATTATGTTCATGCATGCTAAGATCAATTCCATGCAAATTATAATCAACATCAAAAATTTCAAGATTCATCCATGCATGACCACTAATCTATCAACTTTCCAAAAACAATAATTTTCACGTATCATCCTACATAAATTCGACCATATATACTCATATCCATATTTATTTATTATGTATTATTATCTAGCATATGATCATAAACTTAAACTCATAACCATATCCTCAAAGACATCACTAACTATGCATTTTAACACACTTTCAAGAATCATACATGTAAATATAACATCATACATACCTACGGATTTGTATACATATGTAGCATAGAATTTTAAACCCGTTTCATGTATCATATGTTTTGTTTCAGGAAACCATTTTTAAAAATCTCGTTAGGTGATACCATCTTGAACTTAAACAACACATATACATGAATTAACGTAAGAATAGTGTAGAGATTACCTACTAGGCTAGGGATGAAAAACAAGATGAAGAATAAGATTAGAGCTTTGGGTTTGTGATGTATAGCTCCTAATTCAGCTCCATGCCTTCAAAATATCACTTTCAAGCTCCATACCTTGCTGAAATCTTCTTGAATTTTATGTTTTTGTTGAAGCAAAATGAAATTGGGTTTGTGGTGTAAGTTCTTGAGTAGGGAGAGCTTGGTTTCATGGACTTATGGTTCTGAAACTCTTCATGACTGTCAACAAATTGAAGTCCAAGGAGATAGCAAAAAGAATCGTCGAATTCTGAAGTGTGTAGCCCCTTGAAAGATCACAATTAAAAACAGATAGCAAAATAGCTTCGGTTCTGGGCAGACATGTTTTATGAGCAGTTTGGAGGTCGATTACTTAGTAGAATTGAGTGAAATCGGTGGTGATAGTTTTGGATTAGATGAAAGTTTACTCCAGAAAAAGAATTACTCAAACAAGTAAAAAAATGAGTGAGAAATGGTCTTGCAAAGTTGGACATACGAATCTGCGAAAATCAGGAACGAAGGACACACATCAAAATGGAAGAAAACTCATGATCTTTTAATCATGGGTGATAATCGAAACTTTCTGTTGAAGAGGGGAGTGGTAAGATATTGGTTTCTGATTATAAATGAGAAGTGATATGCATTATGAAGCCTCTTTGCATGTAATCATGGCTCATGTGCATCCAACACATAAGATGACAAGGGACATGACCTTTGAAAAGTCTTGCAAGTGTGGTTAAGTGATGAAGTCTGTTAGGGGCTGCCACTACATGGCTGAAATGAGGAAATGTGGAGTTATGGTTTGAAATTTCTATGTGTTAAAATAATGTATGCAAAAGTTTTGAGACACGACTTCCTATCATAATTATGACAAACTCTTTCCCAAGGCATGCAAGTGTCTCTACAAGCCAAAGAAACAATAATTCTGGACAAGGAGCATGTACACGGCTGGATTTGGGTAAAGAGGGCTGGTCATAACATGTCTCTTGGATGGTAGTGTATGTAATTTCATAGTGTGGGTGCACGAGAGTTTTATGACAACTTCCAACATAATGATTGCTACTTTCTTTCCCAATACCATGCATTCTTTCTACAAGTTAAAGAAAACAAAAAAATAATGGGCATCGTGTGTGGAGGCTGCACATTCTGGCTTAAATGGAGGGATTAGAAGCACTTTTTCATTGTTTTCCTGGTATTATTTCCTCAGCTGTCTAGCATTGTCTCATTGGTTCAACCAATTTACGATTTTATTCACAGTTTAAAATTACGATTTCGTAATCAGTTTAAAATTACGTTTTTGTCCCCAGTTTATAATAATATTACATGTTGTCCTTTGTCATCTAGTATGTTGTAGTGTTGTTAGGTTAACTAGGGATGTAATCTAGGATGTTTAGGGATCTAAATTAGGATGTTTATTGTTAAAATAAACAACTAATCTAAATTTATATAATAAGACAGTCCTAAATAAAATATTACACATAGTCTAAAATAATTTTGGGTGCGAAAATGTCAATTATCGAAGCAATTAACTAGTAAGTGGGAAAATCGGGCAAATAAAACGTTTGAATATTTATTTGTAGGCATTCACACAAAATTGCACAATACACATAATAAAGCCAATAATTTAATGTTCTAGGCATTTAGAACAACTCAAGTCACTAAAAATTTACCGGGTTATCACCAATGCTCGGTTCAGACAATTTTACGGTTACGCGATTTAACAAATATTTTTATTTATCGATTGCAAATCTAAGCATTTAATTGGACTTTTCTAGACTTATATAATGCACACAATTAACATAAAGTGGTTCAATTAAAGCGTATGAATATACTGGTTAATTGTCGGGTGTCACATTCTCCCCTTGTTGAAAGGATTTCGTCCCGAAATTCAGCTCTAGTCATCGGGAACAACAAGTCTTCTCGAAAGGGTGGAGATACTCGCTTCTCACACTAACTTCGCATCCTCGAGTGAACTCGGGTTCGCGCTTTGAGTTCCAACAAACTTACTCTAACTCGACACGACTTCGCCAAGTCGTCGACCTTCAAATCTGAAAATCCTAAAGGCTCTTACGATAACTTAAGCTCATATGCAATGGTATTAATATTTTCCAAGATCTCATATGGACCAAACTAACTCAGGTTAAGCTTACTGCGTTTCTAAATCTCGCAACGCCTTTCCAAGGTGAGACTTCAAAAGACATTTGTCTCCGACCTCGAACTCTAAGGGCTTTCATCTTGCATCAGTATAACTCTTGCCTATCTCGGGCCGCATGCAAACGGTCCTTGATTTGTGCAATCTCATTTGTTCTCCTGAAACAACTCGCCACCGGACAACTACTCGTCCTGAATATCTGCCCAACACAATAGAGATCTATACTTGTTCCACACAATGCTTCAAATGATGCGGCACCTATACTCATGTGATAACATGTATTGTAAGAAGACCCATCTAAAGGCTAGTGAGCGTCCTAATTTCCTACAAAAATCCATCCACATACTCTAAGCATAACCTCAAGCGTCTAACGACTTGTTCACTCTGACCATCCGTTTGTGGGTGATAGGTCGTACTCATGACTGAATGAGTATCTAAGACCATTTGTAATGACTGCCAAAATTATCGAAGCGAAATGGCTATCGTAATCTGAAATTATGGATATTGGCATACCATGTCTCACCACAACCTCTTTAACTTCCGATCAAGTAACGCACTTTTCCAATAAATGTCACAAAATCTCCTTCAGCGATAGACCATCAAACAATCTCCAGCACATCCCTGAATTTCATGTTCGCACAAGCTGAAACTCTCAGGTGCATCGAACACCTAGACTTATAAACCTCTTATAATATCAATCACGCAATCCTCCAAACAATGTAACCCATATCCTACTCATGAAATATAACACTTCATCGGACTAGCTTCTATCTGTTTCTCTAATCTAAGCAAGAACTCAATCTTCACAATCCTCCAAACAATGTAACCCATATCCTACTCATGACATACAACTCTTCATAGGACTACGTGTCCATCTGTTTCTCTAATCCAAGCAAGAACTCAATCCTCACAATCTCGAGCTTAGGCGCTTCACATTGTGCGTCACAAGTTAAGTTGTCATATGAATCGTTCAACCCAACGTAAAAACACATAACTTGTTAACTCACTGATGCGTGGTCGATAACCTGTGTTCTTATATGTTTAAGCTTATGTTTTTACTTAACTTTTAGTTTCGAATAGCCTACTTTTGATTGGATTTGTGTTTTGCAGGTCTTACGGAGTTTAAGGAGCTATTCGGGAGCTTCACGGAGCATCGGGATGAAAAACGGGTCAATTGGAAATGGAGAGGCCATCAGCGACGCCCTCTTGGGCCGTCGGTGACACCCTTCGGAAATGCTCGTCGGCTGGTTTGCATCGTAGGCAGTGGTTTAGGCCGTCGAGGAACTTTTGACTAACCACAGGCCATCGCCTACGCCATGATAGGCCGTTGGCGACGCCCCTCCCTTTTGCCAGACGGTTAAACTTCAATTTTGATTTTCGGGGACGGTTATATTGTTGGTTTTGACCATTTTCGGGGAGTTATGAAGTTTTTGAGTTTTGAACAACACTTTGGAGCCAAGAACACCATCCTCTTCAATTCCAATCCATCTCTTCCATCCATCATCAACCGAATCAATCATCAATCATCCCTAACCCTAATCCACTACCGTCATCACCATCCTCCAATCTCCAATCCATTCATCATCACCGTCAATCCTAAACCCTAATCACTATCCATCTTCATCTTCAAGCTTCAAGATGTCAATGTTCAAGCTCTCATCATCCGGTGACCAAGTTCCGTTCGTCATGAGCGGCTAATTCTCGAGGGTTTCACCCAGTGTAGGTTTTTTTTAAAGTTTTTAGGGTTAAACATTGTTTGAGTTTTGATTTGTGACAAGTTGTAGTTTGATTTTGAAACCTAAGATAATTGTCTTGCATTTGTATTGAATTCGTGAATTGTCGAGTGAAGATTAAATTTGACTTTGCGAAATGTTTATGTGCAATTATGCCTTGTCTAGGTTAGAGTTTACATGTTTTTGATAACGAAGTGCATTGTAGTTCGTCTTTCATGACGTCGATAGCTCTTGGCATCCAAGTCACGTAACACTAAATTCGCTGGTCAATTATACAATTGAATCGAATCTAAAACATGTAGAAACCCTAGGACTTCAATTACCGAACCGGGTGTGAGACTTGTTCTCTACTATTGTTATAATCATCAATTAAGTTTTCATACAATCTTTCAAGTATTTGTAGTAAAATAATCAAACACAAACTTGTCGGTTTAATCCGACATCCCTTTCAATCAATCAAACTAAACAAAATTCTTAGCAAACTTCATAAAGTGACAATATTCGTTAAAATCAATCGTGTCCCTTGCAAACCACAAACTTTTTTGTTGTTCGACCCCTTACTACCACTAACGCATTGTTAAGGGTAATTTGGGACTATAAATATTATCTTTGACCGGGGTGCGACACTCCGATCACTCACTCCTTCTGAGTTAAGGCATCTACTACGACGTTTGCCTTACCCAGATGATACTTGATCTCGCTGTCGTAATCATTCAACATCTCGACTCAAATTCACTTCTCTCCAAACAAAATGGGTTGAAGATTCTGATGACTGGTGAAAAACACTACACTCTGTACCATATAGACAATAGGGGCATTATCTTTCATATAACACTACAATAACTTCAAGGGCAGGGACCCTCAACTCGGAAGTTGTAGTTCTTCTAAAAAAGCTTCAGTTAGCAGCATGCACACACAATGACTTTATCCATTTGATTTAAAACACAACAAGGTCCTAGATGCGAAGCATCATAGTAAACTACAAATCATTCATACCTTCGGGTAGAGACAAAATCAGTGCGTCACAATGCTCTTGTTTCAACAACTAGAACACTTATCCTTCCTATTCTTTTCAACAAACCTCTAGATTCTTTGGGTCAACATGGTCAATGGCTGGGCTATATCAAAATATTTTCGATAAATCGTGTATAGTAACCGGCTAGACCTAGTAATTGTCCCACCTCGGTTGGAGACTTCTCTTCATCCCTGTTCAGTTGCTTCAATCTTTAATGGGTCAACGTGTATACCTCTCTTGTTTACCATGTGATCGAGAAAATGAACCTCATAAATCCAAAAATGGCATTTGGAAAACTCAACGCACAATTTCTCATTCTTCAACAACTCCAAAAACAACCTCAAATGTAACATTCGTCGAAAAACGGGTTTTCCAAACCCGCTTCGTTTATTAATCGAATAGTCAGTTATAATTTTCGTTGCGTATATATTGTTCATTTTAATTTTAAACAATACATAACTAATAAACATTTCAGAATTTAAAAATTATAATTAATAAATAATAAAAACAAGTGAAGAAAAAAATAAAATGAGACTGCCGGGTTTCGAACCCGGGTCAGCCGCTCCAACAAACACACAACACACCACTCCGCCACACACTTTACTTTGGAATAATACGAAAATAAATAAAACTTAAAGTAAACCCGGATTCAAACCAGAAAATCACCGCGCGCTCATAAATCGCAATCACTGGAAAATCCGGCAATCCGCGATTTTGGCCAAATCAGTCTTGACTGAAACGCTCAAATTGATGTCGATGTCGGTTATAACCGTTGCCGGCAATCAATTTCCGTCATAACCGACGGAAATCTTAACTCGCGGACCTTGACTCAATTCAGCCTGTTTTCACTATAAATACCCTCTTGAACACTCTGAGAATCCTTTCGCTCAGAAACACGATCGTTTTCGAAGCTTAATTCATCTCAAAACACGTCGCCGGAGATATTTTACAGTCGCCGGACTTTCACCGGAAAACCGAGACTTACTTCAAATCGGTAAAATTCTCGACTCTTTTGTTTGTAATCCATTATTAGACATATATTAACTTCAATCCTTCAACCAGAATCTGTCCCAGACTACGCTGCCGGGAAATCCCACACTCGCCGGAATTTCACTGAAACATCAAAGTCTCACTGTCGATCGGTATAATCATCTAAAAACTCTTGATATCTCTTACTCAGTAACTTAATTTCATAACACAAGAAACTAAACTGTCAAATATTTCACTCAGCCGAGAGTCACAAATCGGAGCCGACGACTCCTGCCGGAAATCTTAAGTAAACGCACTGTTTTGGTACATTTTGTTCTTTAATCTCGTTAACTATTACATCCCAACCAGTTATAAGTTTTGATAATCGAATTAAACAAAACATTCGGATCTCACTGATCTGAGTTTTCATAAAACGAAGAAGATGAACAGCGAGTCGTTTATAAATATAATTAAAATCAGTAATTTAAATGGGTTAGACACACAGTCCAGCGGTGGACTGTGTGCATTTTACATACATGATACCGGGTTCGAGTCTGTTTATGTTCCGATCCACTGAAATTAAATCCATTGTTTTCAGAACAAGTCATATCGCTTCACAGAAAGTGTTTAAATAAAATAAAGATCAAGAAAACTAACAGGTTAGACACACAGCCCAACTGGTTGGGCTGTGTGCACACGAACCGTAGGTCCCGAGTTCGAATCCTGCTTCTGTAACCGGTTCTGGCAATTATCAAAGCTTTTTAAATAGAAACAGAAATGAATTAATCTAATTTGTATATATATATAATTAAAAACGAGATTATTTCGGGTTAGACACGTAGCTCAGTTGGTAGAGCTGCGTGCACGTATACGGGAGGTCACGAGTTCGAACCTCACTCAGCGCATAGAATAAACACAGTTCGACCGGTCAACGGTCAACGGTCAACATGGTCAAAAGTCAACATTTTTTTTATTTATTTAATCAGAAATTTTTTTAAAAATACTTAAAAATAATATTTTTAAAGTTAGAAAATGTCCTTAAACTCACAAAAAATAAATCTAAAAATCCTATTAAGGTTATGAATTAAAATTATTAATCTCAAACAAAATCCATTTATTTACCGAACCATTTCGTTATTATTTTAGGTTAGTTTTCCTCGTCGATCAAATCCTAAAATTCGTGCGCATCCAACGTCATCAAAGAAACGCACCCACTGTGAGTGAATCCTTACAAATTCCCCTTTTTATTCATGTTTTGGGGTGTATCATGTGTCGCTTTAATTATTTCATTTATTCAAACTCGTGCTATTACCATTATATGATCTAAACTCGATATGTAAATATTGTTTGTTGTGATGTGTGTTTACATTTTGTCAAGTTGCGTGCAAATCATTCATTACGCCCATCAGTTCCTCGTTGGAGACGGGTTGAGCATCAGGTGCCTCATTGTTCATCATTTGGTGTGTGCTTGTGCATTAATTGAGATTATGTGATTATGTTGTTTGTTGTGATACGTGTTTACATTCTTGTCAAGTTGTGTGCAAATCATGCATTAGGCCCATCAGTTCCTCGTGGGAGACGAGTTGAGCATCAGGTGCCTCATTCGATCGGCTCCGTTTGATTGAGCCTTGATCTCATTGTTCATCATTGTGTGTATGTGCTTGTGCATTTATTGATATTATGTGTTTTGTGATTAAATTTACATTTAAGTTTATTCATATTTGGTTATGCACAATTTTATTCAAATAACCGACATAACTAATCCTTTCAAATGTTTAAATAAGATTCACTCGCCAACTTTTGTTGACCCAAAACCCTATTTTACACATGATACAGGTGATCCGATTGAGAAAAGAAACACATAGGATGGCCTAGAAAAATAAACAAGTAAATGCCTTGGAATGAACGTTTAGTTTTGTTTTTCTTTGTTATTGTACTCTAGTTGTAGTTTGAATGAAAATGTATTTGAACATGTTGTGTTTGTATGTTTATTGTAACTACTTCTTTAAAGAGAAATAATAAATATGAAACTTTATAGTAAATGTCATGAGCTTTGATGAAAACCCAATCATGCCCCGATCACCATTTCCGCTGCGGGTCGGGGTGTGACAGATTGGTATCAGAGCTTTTGACTATAGGGATATAGGATAGGTTATTAGACCCGTAGAGCCTATACTATAGTTGATTAGATTTTAATTGTTTATGTGGTTACATGCAAACTCATGATGTTTATTTGTTTCGTATTATTACACACACAAATGCATGCAAACACTTCCCAATTATTTTGTGTGATACTTAATGAGTTATACTTATTGTCAAACTTAACATGCTTACATATACATTCATCACGCATATTTCAATGTTCACATATTCAAATCATCCTCATATTTCCTTTATTCAAGATTTTGTCGCATTTTTCATTTTTCAATCTCATCAAAGTGAGTTCTACGACGGGCATATAGTAACTGTAAGGGTACAAGTACCGGTAGTCGGAACGTCCTGTCTAGGTTGGCATTCGTATAAATCCAAAATAACGGACCAGTTTGCCTACCTGGGGACTAACGATGAGAGTACGAAGGACCTATTAGGCCAAAGCATGCCACACCAAACGTCGTTCGAACTAACCCCACTTTGAGGTGTCACCGTGTCCACACCTGGATGCACTCCGAATTTCATACGTTACATTCATATTTCTCGATTTTCTCCGGGTTTTAGTGTACGTTACCAGGCTAACACATGCGAACCATATGAAAGACCCGGTAGTCATGGGGGCCCACATGATTACGAAGGTGAAGTATGGCGGCATGCAAGGTCCAATTACGAGCAAAGCCCAAGACATCCTATGGATGTAGTAAATTTATTATTCTTTATTTGTTTTATGAATGTTCATTCCTAAATACGACACATGACACCTAAAACGTCAAACTCATACTCTCGATACGTATTCCTTGTAGATGTCTTCTAGTCTCTCTCGTAGAAAAATGAAATCAGGAAAATCCCGCGAGCGCATGGCTGCCCAGATCGGTCAACAAATGGCTGCCGTAATACCCAACATCGTGGTTCAAGTTCAACAAGCCCTTACCGCTAATCCCGTCAACCCAATCAATCAAGAAGATCAAAATGTTGTCAACCCTTCCCCAAATACCACTAAATGCACCTTCAAGCATTTCAAATCCTGCGACCCTCCAAAATACGAAGGGACTGAAGGTGTCACCACTCTCCTCCATTGGTTTGAGGAGATGGAAAACACTTTTCTCAATTGCAACTGTCCCGATGATCGCAAGGTTCGATATGCTACCGGTCGTTTGTTTGGAGTAGCACTTACATGGTGGAATACAGAGAAGGCCAAGCGAGGTACTGAGAATGCTATGAGTTTGACTTGGGAAGAGTTGAAGGAAATCATGACCAGACGTTTCTGTCCAAGAAGCGAAATCAAGAAATTGGAAGATGAGTTCTATTCTTTGAAACAAAAGGAGGGAGACCACACCACATACAACAAGAGATTCCTTGAGTTAAATCAGATGGTCCCCAACTTGTTCACTCCCCTCTACCGTTTGATCGAGCACCACATTCGAGGTCTTCCTTCAAAAATTCAAGACCCTGTAATAAGTACCACACCTGCAACTTTGGAAGCAGCAATGGAGTTAGCTACAGAGCTCACCGAAAACCGCATACGAAATAAAGACTTCACGGAGGAGAAGAAGAAGGATAAAGCATCAACCGAAACCTCCAACCCAACCCAGACCGAATCCCCTCCTCAAACCACTCCTAAGAGAAAACGAGATGGACAAAATTTCGCTATCACTCAAGGCAATCAACCAGCTTCACAAGTTGTACCCCTCCAAGCTATCCCAATCACTCAAGTAGCACCCAACTCTACTTACCCAAATAAGAAACCTTACATTGGACCTCACCCCCAATGCAACACCTGTTTTTATCACCATCCATCTACCTTACCTTGTCGACTATGTGCTAATTGTGGGCGTTATGGTCATTTGAGCAAGACTTGTCGCGCCTCTCAAAACCAAGCTTCGCCCCCTACTCAAAACATGATCCAAACATATCAACAACCCCAATACCCCATGTTTCCATATGTTCGAGCTTGTTTTAATTGTGGCGAACCTACCCACTTTAGAAACACGTGCCCTTGATTGGTTAACATCATAAACGCTCAAGCGCAAGCAAACCCAGTTAACCAAGCAAATCAAGCAAACCCAGCACTACCACCAGCAAGAGGAAGAGCTTACAACATCAACGCCAATCCTGTTGAAAATAATAACGGCCCAAACGAATCACCCAACTAGTTTTCCTCACCAAGAATCAAGACTCAACTCCAATCGTCTAGTTTTAATGTTTTCTTTATGTTATCTCAATCTTTACGTATCTCAATTATAAATTGGAAATTTATGTATCCAAGAATCTTAATGCGAATTACTATTTCAGTTTTGTTTTATACTCACCGATTTAACGTTCATATCATCATACATCTCGGCGTATGTCAATCTCATCATTTAAAGAAGTTGGGTTGTGTCTCACTTTTACATAGACTAACCCCTTCATCATAACAAACGAGAGAGGTACTGTCATCATTCAATCATGTATCCTTTCAGATTTGAGACTCAAGCTTTGGCTGTTGTGTTTGTTTTGTAGGTTTTAGAGTCATATAGAACTAATCATAACTTACTGACAAAGTCAATGAAAATTTGACAAGAGTATGGTGGATACGCCGCTGGTACTTCCTATATATAAGTATTCTTGCCAAAGGATCAAAAGCATTGTCAGGCGGTTATGAGAAGTTCCGTGTAGGTTTTTAATATCGTCATGGTTGAAGTTTTGTTTCAAACATATCATTCCCCTCAAAACCCTTATGCGTGAGATCATACCTAGTCGATCAACTCTGTTTATCCATGTTCCGCATTCTTATACTTTAGGCATCAAAAAGCGATTCCTGTAGCAAGTTATTCAACCGTTACTAGAAACGTTACCGCCTCAAATAAAATTTAAACTCTCACCCTCTTTTAATTATGTAATTGTCAAATTAAAACACCCATCCTTCAAGTCAAATATACCACTACTACTTAAATTTCGGGATGAAATTTCTAAAAGTAGGGGATACTGTAACATTCGTCGAAAAACTGGTTTTCCAAACCCGCTTCGTTTATTAATCGAATAGTCAGTTATAATTTTCGTTGAGTATATATTGTTCATTTTAATTTTAAACAATACATAATTAATAAACATTTCAGAATTTAAAAACTATAATGAATAAATAATAAAAACAAGTGAAGAAAAAAATAAAATGAGACTGCCGGGTTTCGAACCCGGGTCAGCCGCTCCAACAAACACACAACAC
Source organism: Scalesia atractyloides (assembly GCA_947069175.1). Taxonomy (NCBI): domain Eukaryota; kingdom Viridiplantae; phylum Streptophyta; class Magnoliopsida; order Asterales; family Asteraceae; genus Scalesia; species Scalesia atractyloides. The sequence goes on along the minus strand of CAMTDV010000020.1, from coordinate 65,689,572 downwards.
ACCACTCCGCCACACACTTTACTTTGGAATAATACGGAAATAAATAAAACTTAAAGTAAACCCGGATTCAAACCAGAGAATCACCGCGCGCTCAGAAATCCCAATCACCGGAAAATTCGGCAATCCGCGATTTTGGTCAAATCAGTCTTGACTGAAACGCTCAAATTGATGTCGACGTCGGTTATAACCGTTGCCGGCAATCAATTTCCGTCATAACCGACGGAAATCTTAACTCGTGGACCTTGACTCAATTCAGCCTGTTTTCAATATATATACCCTCTTGAACACTCTGAGAATCCTTTCGCTCAGAACCACGATCGTTTCCGAAGCTTAATTCATCTCAAAACACGTCGCCGGAGATATTTTACAGTCGCCGGACTTTCACCGGAAAACCGAGACTTACTTCAAATCGGTAAAATTCTCGACTCTTTTGTTTGTAATCCATTATTAGACATATATTAACTTCAATCCTTCAACTAGAATCTGTCCCAGACTACGCTGTCGGGAAATCCCACACTCGCCGGAATTTCACTGAAACATCAAAGTCTCACTGTCAATCGGTATAATCATCTAAAAACTCTTGATATCTCTTACTCAGTAACTTAATTTCATAACACAAGAAACTAAACTGTCAAACATTTCACTCAGCCGAGAGTCACAAATCAGAGCCGACGACTCCTGCCGGAAATCTTAAGTAAACGCACTGTTTTGGTACATTCTGTTCTTTAATCTCGTTAACTATTACATCCCAACCAATTATAAGTTTTGATAATCGAATTAAAGAAAACAGTCGGATCTCACTGATCTGAGTTTTCATAAAACGAAGAAGATGAACAGCGAGTCGTTTATAAATATAATTAAAATCAGTAATTTAAATGAGTTAGACACACAGTCCAGCGGTGAACTGTGTGCATTTTACATACATGATACCGGGTTCGAGTCTGTTTGTGTTCCGATCCACTGAAATTAAATCCATTGTTTTTAGAACAAGTCATATCGCTTCACAGAAAGTGTTTAAATAAAATAAAGATCAAGAAAACTAACAGGTTAGACACACAGCCCAACTGGTTGGGCTGTGTGCACACGAACCGTAGGTCCCGAGTTCGAATCCTGCTTCTGTAACCGGTTCTGGCAATTATCAAAGCTTTTTAAATAGAAACAGAAATGAATTAATCTAATTTGTATATATATAATTAAAAACGAGATTATTTCGGGTTAGACACGTAGCTCAGTTGGTAGAGCTGCGTGCATGTATACGGGAGGTCACGAGTTCGAACCTCACTCAGCGCATAGAATAAACACAGTCCGACCGGTCAACGGTCAACGGTCAACATGGTCAAAGGTCAACATTTTTTTTTTATTATTTAATCAAAATTTTTTTATAAATACTTAAAAATAATATTTTTTTTAAACTCACAAAAAATAAATCTAAAAATCCTATTAAGGTTATGAATTAAAATTATTAATCTCAAACAAAATCCAATTATTTACCGAACCATTTCGTTATTATTTTAGGTTAGTTTTCCTCGTCGATCAAATCCTAAAATTCGTGCGCATCCAACGTCATCAAAGAAACGCACCCACTGTGAGTGAATCCTTACAAATTCCCCTTTTTATTCATGTTTTGGGGTGTATCATGTGTCGCTTTAATTATTTCATTTATTCAAACTCGTGCTATTACCATTATATGATCTAAACTCGATATGTAAATATTGTTTGTTGTGATGTGTGTTTACATTTTGTCAAGTTGCGTGCAAATCATTCATTACGCCCATCAGTTCCTCGTTGGAGACGGGTTGAGCATCAGGTGCCTCATTGTTCATCATTTGGTTTGTGCTTGTGCATTAATTGAGATTATGTGATTATGTTGTTTATTGTGATACGTGTTTACATTCTTGTCAAGTTGTGTGCAAATCATGCATTAGGCCCATCAGTTCCTCGTGGGAGACGAGTTGAGCATCAGGTGCCTCATTCGATCGGCTCCGTTTGATTGAGCCTTGATCTCATTGTTCATCATTGTGTGTATGTGCTTGTGCATTTATTGATATTATGTGTTTTGTGATTAAATTTACATTTACGTTTATTCATATTTGGTTATGCACAATTTTATTCAAACAACATAACTAATCCTTTCAAATGTTTAAATAAGATTCACTCGCCAACTTTTGTTGACCCAAAACCCTATTTTACACATGATACAGGTGATCCGGTTGAGAAAAGAAACACATAGGATGGCCTAGAAGAATAAACAAGTAAATGCCTTGGAATGAATGTTTAGTTTTGTTTTTCTTTGTTATTGTACTCTAGTTGTAGTTTGAATGAAAATGTATTTGAACATGTTGTGTTTGTATGTTTATTGTAACTACTTCTTTAAAGAGAAAATAATAAATATGAAACTTTATAGTAAATGTCATGAGCTTTGATGAAAACCCAATCATGCCCCGATCACCATTTCCGCTGCGGGTCGGGGTGTGACATCAAATGTTGGTCGTGCTCCTCATTGAACTGCGAATATGTAACATGGACTAAAAATACAATCACGAACTTGCCCAACAAGGATTGTACATTATATTCTTCAAAACCAAGAAAACTGCAGGCGCGTTAGCATAACTAAGTAATTTCGTGTGGCCTACAAAGAGTTATGAACGCTGTCTTTGGGATATCCTCTTCTTGCATACGCAACTGATAATATCCCGATTTCAAGACAATCTTCAAATAGAATCTAGAACCTTGAACTTGGTCAAATAAATCATCACTCCTCGGTAATGGGTATCGATTCTTGATGGTAAGCATGCTCAACCCTCGATCAACTAAGCACATCCGATAGGTTCCATCTATCTTCTTCACAAACAAGACACGAGCTCTCTAAGGCGAGAAACTCGGTCGAACAAATCCCTTGTCTAACAACTTGTGACATTTGTACATTTTTAGTCATTGAACAATTTCGAAACATTTTCGTATTTAACAAAATCTTGTGTTTTATTTGCAAGAATGTATATTTATCAATCATTATACAATCCTGGACAATTTTATTCAATAAAATCTTGCATTTTATTGGTAAGAATGCAAAAATGTCAATCATTACACAAATTAGGTCATTTTTCGTGTTCGATAAAGTTTTATACTTTATTTACGAAACGCGTAACCGTACAATCTAACGAACCGACATCCATGATATTTCTGGACAAAATCCAAGTTACACATGCCTTAACGCCTTTATATAACCTAAATATTAGGTTAAGAGGGGTTAAAAATGACAAAACGCGACAATACAATTTCAGGGGCCAAAATTGTCAAAAAAAGTTTGCTTTATCACAAAGTTTGCCACCTATATCCAATTTTTGACACCTTGCACTCATTTACCACACTTAATTTGGTGTTGAAACTGTTAGGACACTAATCCACACTTGGTAACACTTGTCATCACCTTTTTGATCCTAAAACACTATAATACCATTTGATTCATCCATTCTTTTTCACACCACTTCAAAACACTTCAAAGCAAAGTGTGAAGTTCTTCTTTCTATCCTTCTTGGAGCTTGTTTCCAGCCTTTGGAAGCCTTTTATCTTGAGTTCTGAAAGTGTTCTTCAACACATGTAAGTACTCTTCCTAGTTCTTTCATAATTTAGCTATTTTGAGCTAAAAGTCAAACAGTTTGGCTTCTGTTTGACTTTCGGTTTTGACCAATTTGGTCAAGTCAAAGTTCAAATTGAACTTCGTAACGTGATCGTAATCACGAAGGTATTAATCCCTTGCGATTGCACCTTCTGATTACCACGTTTAGTAGGCGAGATGACGAGTCAAAGTTTTACGAGTTAAAAGTAAATTTTATAAAATGCATTTTACGACGAAAATGTTTTTGGGTATTAAAACTTAAGGTTTTGACGCCAAATCAGTTTTATAACATTATTAGACATGTTCAAAGATGTCTAAACCGTCATTTCTAGTTTAGTGCTTATTTCTTAGTCGTAAGTCGAGCAGTTTTACTACCGATTTGACTTTCGAATCTGACCCGTTTGGTCAATCTTAGGATTCTACCAAGAGCATTTTTATGACCATAGTAATTTAGGGAATACCTCTGAGGTTATACCTTATAGTCATATAGTTTGGTTAGTTATATGATGAGTCGATTTTATCTACTTTTAAAATGCCGAAAACACCCTTTTGGTGCATAAAATGGTTTTAAACATGTAAGGCCATAGTTTTGACATCTAAACTGATATTATAACATACTAAAACTTGTTTGACATGTAAGACTCATCATAGGACTTATTTAACCATCCAAACCTATAGTTGCGCTTGCGACCCGTTAAAGTGGCGTAAACCATTTTAACAAGTCGTAACGGGTCAAAGCACTTAGAAACTTTTCCAAATCAGAATGTAAGGTATTATAAGCCATATCATACGAGTGTCAACACTCGTTTGGTTAATAAGACCTCATTCTATCCAATCCTCCGATTAAAGTCTCGACACACTAACATAGTATTCCGATACATTAGGACACACTTGAACTCTTCAATCTCTGAGCTTTGTTTGATCATTTGAACAAGACATTTACGCAATCCCAAGTGAGTACATAGCCCCCTCTTTTACGTTTTCAAATGTTTTGGGTGATTCATATGTGCCTATCACTACTTTCTTGTTTTCATGACATTATACATGTTTTGCTTATCTAGTACATATAGTACATGATTTAAAGACATTTTTGCTTTGTATGTTGACTTAGCATACCTAGTACATGATTTCTAAGACATTTTTTGCTTCATATGTTGCCTAGTACATGATTTCAAAGACATTTTTTGCTTCGTATGTTGACTTAGCATACATAGTACATGATTTCAAAAACATTTTTTTGCTTCGTATGTTGACTTAGCATACCTAGCACACGATTTCAAAGACATTTTTGCTTCGTATGTTGACTTAGCATACCTAGTACATGATTTCAAAGACATTTTGCTTCGTATGTTAACTTAGCATATCTAGTACACGATTTCAAAGATATTTTTACTTCGTATATTGACTTAGCATACCTAGTACATGATTTCAAAGACATTTTTTGTTTGGTATATTGACTTAGTATGCCAAGTACATGATTTCAAAACATTTTCATGACATGCTTACATTGTTCAAGACATATTGGTGCGTTGAATATACAATGACACATTCATTAACATTGATCACGTCGACTGGTAGTATGTAATGGTACCATAGGATTGACAATCCCGTTCCCGTTTCCTAGGTTTGTTTGGAAGTGACTTTAGGGAATGACAGAATCCGATGAACATTTGATAAACTTTGTCTTTATACGGGTTTATCCGACAATCAACAAAGCTTGAATGTATTCACCAACAATCCATATATATGTGTCTACACAATAAAAGCAATTGATTTATAAGACAAGAGTTTTTGTTTAAACAAGACCTTTGTTTATTCAAAACACCTGTTTTATACAAGACATTTTGACGAGACAAGACATTTTTGTTATTTTATATAAGACATTTTTTTATGGTTTAAACAAGACTTTTATTTGCCATACAAGATATTGGTTTATATATAGACATTTGTCTATAAAATACATTTGGTTTATACATGGCATTGGTTTATACATGACACCGGTTTAAACAAGACATCTCATTTATTGGCTCATGGTAAGTGATTTAAATGACGAGACGTGTGTAATATGATAAAAGCATGGTGGATATGCCGCTGTTACTTCCTATATATAAGTGCTTTCATTATATTACATAACATAGCGTTATCTAAACCACTTCAAACAAAATACAAGACATGACATATTTTATACAAGGCACGAGTTATTTTGGTTATTAAGTTAACCATGCATCAGTTCTTTTAAATCATTTAATTTTCATATGATTTCATAAAAGAAACATTTTTGTAAAGGATCATGGCTACTTTTGTAACAGTTGAACATTTCTTTTAACTTTCAAAGCCATGAATCTTCATCACAAAACCTATGTTACTCATAGGCATTTTTATGCTGACGTTTTATTTTCACATATGTTTCAGGAGTTAATGTTGACTTTGAGCATGCTTCACATAGGGCGGACTTGGACCTTAGTGACTTTAAAATTTGTAAGATAATTCTTATGTTTTTGATTTCATTCTCCCAAGACAATATAAACAATTAAATCCAATAACACAAAACTTTATATACCATGTGTTGCGAAACAATAGTTCTGTGACATGACTCCCCGACGTTTCCGCCGTGATTTGTTGTTTTATGTGGTCGGGGTGTTACAGAATGATTGGTATCAGAGCTCATGGTTATAGGGAATTAGGTTATTAGTAATACTTTGATCTAGACTATAACCTTCCTAGGTCCCTAACACAAGTTATCTTGTGTTTAGATCTTAAAACAATACCATCACCTATCCTAGGTGATTACCAAAACAAATTCACAAGTTACAAATTCGTTTTGAAAACCAATCATCTATCCTTAGATGATTTGTTTTTGGGCTTCATGCCTTCAAAGTTTTCAAAATCTCGTGAAAAGTTTGGGTTTTAATAATGTGAACACATGCAATCTGGAAGGGTGGATGCATGCACCTTGAATTTTCTGTCTCGATCATTTCTACCACTTCCTATCATCAAAATATACATTTTATACACATCATAATCTGTTTTGAACACATTTTTTTATATCATTTCAAAATGCACTAAATTCATGACACAATCATAATCTAATCTATTCTTATGCAATTTCAACTATCTAAGCATCATAACACATCTATTTTCACCAAGATCATCATCATACATTTTCACCAAGATCATCAACTAACCCAATTATATTCATGCATGCTAAGATCAATTCATGCAAATTATAATTAACATCATAAATTTCAAGATTCATCCATGCATGACCACTAATCTATCAACTTTCCAAAAACAATAATTTTCACGTGTCATCCTACATAAATTCAACCATATATACTCATATCCATATTTATTTATTATGTATTATTATCTAGCATATGATCATAAACTTAAACTCATAACCATATCCTCAAAGACATCACTAACTATGCATTTTAACACACTTTCAAGAATCATACATGTAAATATAACATCATACATACCTACGGATTTGTATACATATGTAGCATAGAATTTTAAAACCGTTTCATGTATCATATGTTTTGTTTCAGGAAACCATTTTTAAAAATCTCGTTAGGTGATACCATCTTGCACTTAAACAACACATATACATGAATTAACGTAAGAATAGTGTAGAGATTACCTACTAGGCTAGGGATGAAAAACAAGATGAAGAATAAGATTAGAGCTTTGGGTTTGCGATGTATAGCTCCTAATTCAGCCCCAAGCCTTCAAAATATGACTTTCAAGCTCCATACCTTGCTGAATCTTCTTGAATTTTATGTTTTTGTTGAAGCAAAATGAAATTGGGTTTGTGGTGTAAGTTCTTGAGTAGGGAGAGCTTGGTTTCATGGACTTATGGTTCTGAAACTCTTCATGACTGTCAACAAATTGAAGTCCAAGGAGATAGCAAAAAGAATCGTCGAATTCCGAAGTGTGTAGCCCCTTGAAAGATCACAATTAAAAACAGATAGCAAAACAGCTTCGGTTCTGGGCAGACATGTTTTATGAGCAGTTTGGAGGTCGATTACATAGTAGAATTGAGTGAAATCGGTGGTGATAGTTTTGGATTAGATGAAAGTTTACTCCAGAAAAAGAATTACTCAAACAAGTAAAAAAATGAGTGAGAAATGGTCTTGCAAAGTTGGACATACGAATCTGCGAAAATCAGGAACGAAGGACACACATCAAAATGGAAGAAAACTCATGATCTTTTAATCATGGGTGATGAAACGAAACTTTCTATTGAAGAGGGGAGTGGTAAGATATTGGTTTCTGATTATAAATGAGAAGTGATATGCATTATGAAGCCTCTTTGCATGTAATCATGGCTCATGTGCATCCAACACAAAAAGATGACAAGGGACATGACCTTTGAAAAGTCTTGCAAGTGTGGTTAAGTGATGAAGTCTGTTAGGGGCTGCCACTACATGGCTGAAATGAGGAAATGTGGAGTTGTGGTTTGAAATTTCTAAGTGTTAAAATAATGTATGCAAAAGTTTTGAGACACGACTTCCTATCATAATTATGACAAACTCTTTCCCAAGGCATGCAAGTGTCTCTACAAGCCAAAGAAACAATAATTCTGGACAAGGAGCATGTACACGACTGGATTTGGGTAAAGAGGGCTGGTCATAACATGTCTCTTGGATGGTAGTGTATGTAATTTCATAATGTGGGTGCACGAGAGTTTTATGACAACTTCCAACATAATGATTGCTACTTTCTTTCCCAATACCATGCATTCTTTCTACAAGTTAAAGAAAACAAAAAAATAATGGGCATGGTGTGTGGAGGTTGCACATTCACGGCTTAAATGGAGGGATTAGAAGGCTCATCATGTTGTCCTTTGTCATCTAGTATGTTGTAGTGTTGTTAGGTTAATTAGGGATGTAAGCTAGGATGTTTAGGGATCTAAATTAGGATGTTTATTGTTAAAATAAACAACCAATCTAAATTTATATAATAAGACATTCCTAAATAAAATATTACACATAGTCTATATGGGTGCGAAAATGTCAATTATCGAAGCAATTAACTAGTAAGTGCGAAAATCGGGCAAATAAAACTTTTGAATATTTATTTGTAGGCATTCACACAAAATTGCACAATACACATAATAAAGCCAATAATTTAATGTTCTAGGCATTTAGAACAACTCAAGTCACTAAAAATTTATCGGGTTATCACCAATGCTCGGTTCAGACAATTTTACGGTTACGCGATTTAACAAATATTTTTATTTATCGATTGCAAATCTAAGCATTTAATTGGACTTTTCTAGACTTATATAATGCACACAATTAACATAAAGTAGTTCAATTAAAGCGTATGAATATAAACAATTAAATCCAATAATACAAAACTTTATATACCATGTGTTGTAAAACAATAGTTCTGTGACATGACTCCCCGACGTTTCCGCCGATATTTGTTGTTTTATGCGGTCGGGGTGTTACAGAATGATTGGTATCAGAGCTCATGGTTATAGGGAATTAGGTTATTAGTAATACTTTGATCTAGACTATAACCTTCCTAGGTCCCTAACACAAGTTATCTTGTGTTTAGATCTTAAAACAATACCATCACCTATCCTTAGGTGATTACCAAAACAAATTCACAAGTTACAAATTCGTTTTGAAAATCAATCATCTATCCTTAGATGATTTGGTTTTAGGCTTCATGCCTTCAAAGTTTTCAAAATCTCGTGAAAATTTTGGGTTTTAATAATGTGAACACATGCAATCTGGAAGGGTGGATGCATGCACCTTGAATTTTCTGTCTAAGGCTAGAGTGTTCGTACAAATCCGCATTATCGGACCAGTCACTCTTACCTGGGAACTCTTGGGGTGAGTGTCCACTTATAGGCTAAAGCATGTCTTCGCGATACATTATAAAGACCCATTTACTTTGATTAGTCACTATGTGTCGTTTGTTTGTTTTAGGTAACGAACAAATGATCACAATCCTTATGTTTCATCGATATTTTTAACGTTTCCATTTGACTATCCAATATCGATCTCACCCGTTTTCTCTTATATTTGCTTCTCTTTTAAAATGCATCCTCGTCAAAATGCTGCTCGCGACGCCGATTAGGTGGCAATGATAGCTCAGCAGATAGCCACGGTGCTACCAAATCTTGTGATTCAATTAAACCAAGCCAACAATAACAACAACAATGCACCTGTTTCGTGCAACTTTAAGCAATTCAATTCGGCTAAACTGCTTAAGTTTAGTGGTTATGAGGGAGCTACTGGGCTCCTACAGTGGTTTGAGAGTCTTGAGAGCACATTCCGTCATGTTCAATGTCCAAATGAGCGCAAAGTAGAATTTGCTTCGAGTGTATTCCAAAAGAGGGCGCTCACGTGTGGAGAGAGATAGGGGAGCTGATGTTGCTGTGGTCCCCTAATCCGTATGGATCTTCACAGAATCGTCTATCCAATCTAGATTGCAGAATCCTCTAGATCAGATTTACACAGAAAAACGAGTACAAACAGCAATCACAGTAAACCCGATCTATATTGATTATCTATCACAATGATTACAATCAATCTAGATCACAAGAATTCTCTGTCAACTTTCTCTGAAGTGATTAACTGAGCAACCTTAACCCTAATGCAAAACTCTCTTTATATAGAGACAAGTTTGCAACTGGGCTAGGGTTTCACCACATGGGCTGCAAATTGGTCTAGGCCCAATTCGCCTACCACTCCTTACAATGTGTCTGGTTTAGCCCAACCACTTAAACTAACTATTACAAAACTAAACCCGCTAACTGTTTATCGTTTTGCTAATTACAAGATATCCAAAGACCAAATCTAAGCTGTTATCACAAATATGCACCAACAGTTGCAATGGCTCAGACGTGGGAAGAGCTTCGAGCTCTTATGATGAAGGAATTCTACCCACGCCACGACGAAGAGCACTTGAGAACAAATTCCATGACCTGAAATAGGATAGTGGAGAACATCGTGCCTACACTGACCGTTATGAGGAGCTAAGTTTGTTATGTCCTCCTATGGTCACACCCTTGGATAAGGCTATTGAAAGGTACATTGATGGCCTTCCTGACCCAGTTCAGGACATAGTCACTGGTAGCAACCCTGCTACAGTCAGACAGGCTATCGAGTTGGCTGCAACCCTGACTGACTCGCAAGTTAAGAAGGGTAAACTTTTTCGCAAAGGCGACAAGAAGCAATCTACCAAGACTGCACAAGGGAAACAAGGCCGAAACCTCCAAGAAGTCTAGGAAGCGTAAAGCTTCCAAGAATTTCGCTGTTGTTACACAACCCAACCAAGCTGCTCCCAATCAACCAGCACAGCCTCCCACCAAGAGACAATATGCCGGTACTGCACCTCTGTGCAACAAGTGTGATATGTAACATCCGTCAAAAAACGGATTTTACCAAACCCGCTCCGTTTATTAACCGAACAATCAGTTTAAAATTTCGTGGCGTATTTAATGCCCAAATTAATTTTAAACGATACATAATTAATTATTATATTGGAATATATAATTTGTTTTTGAAAAATTGTTAAAAATAATGAAATAAAAATAAAATGCAGCTGCCGGGTTTCGAACCCGGGTCAGCCAGCGATTCAAACAAAGATTTAACACTCCGCCGTTCAACCACTACACCACTTGTATTTCTTGTTAATTATTGGAGACAAATAATTCATATCATAAATCTAAATTGAAATAACGACGCGCCCAAATGCAGTCGTCGGAAATTCCGGCGATCTCGCGAGATTGGACGGTTTCTTCAGTTATAACGTAAACCTTAATCACTACATCGGTTATAACCGACGCCTGAGTCCGCGACACAAGTTATAACCGCCAGAAAGTTTTTAACCGACGAATCAAGTCGGAAATCAGACCAAATTCATCGACGACCTGCCCTATAAATACCTCCTCGAACCTCTGCAAGCTTTTTCGCTCAAAACCGCACCTTTACCCGACGTATTTCCACTCGCCGGAAAAGTTCTGCACATCACCGGAAAACCGAACCCTTCACTTCTGAGCCTTACTGAACCCCCAGAGCTTATACCGAAGTCACCCACATCCATTTCAAACTTTCTGAAGACTCTCTGCCGCAGGACATGCGTCGCCGGAAGTTTCTGCTGTCACCGGAGTTTCGCCGGAGAAACAGAGGAGTCCAGTCGGTATACCTTACGCTTAAATCTTTCATTCTTTTTATATATCTCACCTGTAATTAATCTCAAAACACTAAAGAACATGATTAAAACATCGAACCAGTCGGACTTCCGATTCTGGTTAAATTCAACGAAGAAGACGAAGTTTCAGTTGTGTATATGTATAATTAAAATCAAGTTATAACTCGGGTTAGACACACAGTCCAGCGGTGGACTGTGTGCACATTAAACACGTAAACGTCTCGAGTTCGAATCACGTCCCACGCTCCCTCGCTTTAATAAAAATGTCCTTTTTTTTAACCGAACCGGAGTCACCGCTGTTACATGTTAAGTTTAATAAAAACCAGAAAAATAACCAAGTTAGACACACAGTCCAGTGGTGGACTGTGTGAATGTTTAAATCACAGGACACGAGTTCGAGTCCGGGCTACCGCACCGGTCCGGACAATTATCAAATTTTTATTTAAGTCAGAAATGAAAATACTTAGTTTGTATTTAAGTATAATAAAAATCAGTTTATTTAACAAGTTGGACACACAGTCCAGCGGTGGACTGTGTGTTAACTCAACCTACAGGTCCTGGGTTCGAGACCTGTGGAGCGCACCGACTCGCTAGATTTAAATCGTTTTTAAAAATAAAAGATTTTTAGTTTAATCTAATTAGTATATAAATATAATTAAAAACAGAAATATTTCGGGTTAGACACGTAGCTCAGTTGGTAGAGCTGCGTGCACGCGTACGGGAGGTCTCGGGTTCGAGCCTCACCCAGCGCACACAATAACACATACGAACCGGTCAACAGTCAAAGTCAACGGTCAACGGTCAAAAAAGTCAACATTTTTTATTATTTTTATTTATTTATTTTAATTAAAAATCAATTAAAAATACTTAAAAATAACATTTTTAAGGTTAGAAACTAGCCTTAAACTCACAAAAATACACCCAACAATCCTACTAAATGGATTAATAAAATCCGTTTACTTACCGAAACATTATGCCATTATCTAGGTTAATTTCACTCGTGGTTAAAACCACTTTGTGCGCATTCAACATCATCAACCGAACGCACCCACTGTGAGTGAATCTTACAACTCCCCCTTTTTAATTACACATTTTGGGGTGTGTCATGTGTCACAAAATAATTAACTCGTTTATTTAAACTTGTGCCATACCATATTGTGATCTAAACTTAGATTGTTTATATTGTTGTGGTTATGTATTTCACTTTGTCAACTTATATGAAAGTCATTCATTAAGCCCATCAGTTCCTCGTGGGAGACGAGTTGAGCAACGCGTGCCTCAAAACAAATCCATTATTGTTCATGTGTGTATTATTGAGTTTATTTTGTTTGTAGTTATGGATTTCATATTGTCTATTTATATGCAATTCATTCATTAGGCCCATCAGTTCCTCGTGAGAGACGAGTTGAGCAACGCGTGCCTCTAAACGATCCATTATTGTTCATGTGTGTATTGTTTAATATTAAATTGATTGGTGAATAAGTTTACATCTATTTTTACTCATGTGTGGTTGTGCACTCTATTTTATAATCAATTAAATAAACTTGTTCAAATGTTTTCCATAGGATTCACTCGCCAACTTTTTGTTGATCCAAAAACCCTTTTTACACTTGATACAGGTGAACAGGATGAAGCAAGGAAAACATAGGAAATGCCTTAGAAGAAAACAATGAAGCCTAGATTGATATTTAGGACATGATGTAATATTGATTGTAATTTTCCATTAAAGTGTATTAATGAATATGAAACGTTAAAATAAATGTCGTGAGCTTTGATGATAACCCAATCATGCCCCGATCACCTTTTCCGCTGCGGGTCGGGGTGTGACATGATAGTCATCACCAACCCCATCTACCGTGCCGTCATTGTACCAATTGTGGATGATATAGCCATCTGGCCAACAGTTGTCATTTTGCTCCTACCCCGAATCAAGTGGTTAGAAATTCTTTGCAACCATAAGCTAATCCTTCACGACCCCACTACCTACCTGGATCCTGCTACAATTGTGGTGATCTTACTGACTACTGAAACAACTACCCGAAGCTAGTTAATGCAAATCCAGCCTGGGGACGAGCATTTAACATAAATGCTAATGAGGCTCGTGCTTACAATGACGTGGTTAATGGTACGTTCCTTGTCAATAATCAGCCTTGCTTCTATTCTTTTTGATTCGGGTGCCGATAGGAGTTTTGTATCCTTAGATATTCGAATGATTCATTGATCGGGATGGCGGAACCGGCCAGAGACCAATTCATCTATTCGAAAAAGTTATGAACTAATGATAGAACTGAAATAGAAATTGAAAGAGTAAATATTCGCCCGTGAAAACTTTATATTCTTGGATTGCTAAAATTGGGTCAACCCAATACGATAAAGAGTAAAACAAAAGAAAGATTTGTTTTAGTATTCTAAAAGATATAAATATAAGAAAAAAGAGTTATTTAATATATTTAAATTTAGTTATCTATACAAACAAGATACACAAATGAATAATAGATTTGATCTAGATTAAATGAAATTAATGATTCAGTATATTACTTATTAAATACATGTATATCGAGCATTATCTTTCAACACCACGAACCAAACTAGGAAAACCCTTAACAATAGAGATAGCTAGTGGCAAACCTGTGATCTGTTATTCGTAACTACCAATTGAACCTCAATAACCATCTTTTTTTTCCATTGACCTCACGCCAATGCAACTTGGGAGTTTTGACATAATAGTAGGCATGCACTAGTTAACCAAACACCATGCTGAAGTGATCTGTTTTGATAAGATTGTTCACATCCCTCTTTTGTTTGGTGAAATCCTAGAACTTCGTGGAGAGTAACCCTCTCATAGCCTTAAACTCATGACACGTACCCAAGCCCAAAAATACCTACGAAAGAATTATGTAGCCTTTTTGGCACATATCGTAGAGGAGAAAAGCAAGGTTAAGAGTATTCAAGACATCCCCGTTGTTCGAGATTTTCCTTAGGTGTTTCTTGAAGAACTACCTGGTTTACCCCCAGCACGTCAAGTCGAGTTTCGTATAGACCTTGTACCTGGTGCCAACCCAATTTCCAAATCCCCTTACTGTCTTGCACCGCCTGAAATGCAAGAGTTGTCAAAACAACTTCAAGAACTTTCAGACAAAGGATTTATTCGTCCGAGCTTTTCACCTTGGGGCGCTCCTGTCCTATTCGTGAAAAAGAAGGATGGATCCTTTCGCATGTGCATCAATTATCGTGAGCTCAACAAAATCACGATTAAAAGTCGATATCCCCTACCTCGTATTGATGATCTTTTTGATCAACTACAAGGTGTTAGATGTTTCTCTAAGGTTGATCTACGATCTGGGTATCATCAGCTTCGTGTACTCGATAAAAATATTTCCCAAAACTAAACTCGATACGGCCATTACGAGTTCACTATCATGCCCTTTGGTTTGACACATGCTCATGCCGTCTTCATGGACTTAATGAATAGGGTTTGTAAACCTTATTTTTCATCATTGTTTTCAATGACATTATTTTGATTTATTCAAATCCCAAACCGATCACAAACGTCATCTTCATCTAATGATGGAACTCCTAAAGAATGAACAACTTTATGCCAAATTCTCCAAGTGTGAATTTTGGCTAAAGGAAGTTCAATTTTTGGGTCACATTGTCAACGAACAAGGTATACATGTAGATCCTGCCAAAATCAATGCGATTAGGGATTGGAGTACACCTACTACTCCTACGAAGTTTGTTCATTTCTCGGTCTAGCTGGCTATTACCACATCTTTATTGCAAACTTCTCCAAGATTGCGGTTCCCCTCACTGCTTTGACTCAAAAGAATAAACCTTTTGAGTGGAGACCCAAACAAGAAGAAGCTTTTTCAGACCTTGAAACAAAAGCTTCGTGATGCTCCTATTTTATCCTTACCTAATGGCAATGACAACTTTGTCATATATTGTGATGCATCGAATATAGGCCTTGGCTGTGTTCTCATGCAAAGAGACAAAGTCATAGCCTATACATCAAGACAATTTAAAATCCACAAAAAGAACTACATAACTCATGATCTTGAGTTAGTGCCGTTGTTTTCGCTCTCAAAATTTGGAGACATTTCCTCTATGGCACAAAATGTGTGGTTTTCACTGACCACAAAAGTCTCCAACACATTCTTAATAAGAAAGAACTGAACATGAGACAACGACGTTAGGTTGAACTTCTAAACGACTATGACTGCGAGATTCACTACCATCCTAGTAAGGCGAATGTCGTAGCTGATGCTCTTAGTCGTAAAGAACGTGTCAAGCTATATTGTGTTAAAGTTCGATCTGATATCCAAACACGTATATTTGAAGCCCAACGCACTTGTGTATCCCAAGGTTTTTTAAAAAAGAACTACCCCATCATCTCGAGCTTCAGCTTGAAACAAAAGACAATGGGTTACTCTACTACATGAACCATTTATGGGTTCCAAGCCAAGACAATCTCCTCACCCTATTGATGAACGAGGCTCACAAATCTCGTTATTCAATTAATCCTAGTGCAGACAAAATGTACAAGGATCTTCGTACCCAATATTGGTGGAAGGGTATGAAGAAGGATATTGCATTATACGTATCCAAATGCCTAACTTGTCTTAAAGTTAAGGCAGAACATCAACATCCATCTGGTTTGGAAATGGGAAAACATTGCTATAGATCCCATCACCAAACTACCACGTACTTCTAGAGGTCATGTGTAACACCTCGTAAAATTCATCGCCCGGTAATATACCAACAGTGTACGTACCCTCGGATAATGACACAAATGAGTTAGCCACTCACCCGCTCAAACATGTCCAATTCACAAAATTTTCATATACCGGACCGTAAGCTACGTCCGAACCATAAGCTACGGTTCAGCATCTTTGAAAAAAATATTAAACCTAACCGTAACCTACGGTCAAGGACCGTAGCTTACGATCAGGACTTGCTGAACCACATTTTCACTAACCGTAAGCTACGGTCTGGTGACCGTAGCCTACAGCGAGGACTGAAAGCCTCTATTTTTCATTATTTTAACTTTCAGCAAATGACCCGGAGGCCCATAGACTTCATTATTTTCGTAGTTCTTGCTTAATCAAGCCACCTTTGGATCCGACAACTCCCGGTTGAGGTGATATCTCTTGATTCACCAACCTCAAGTATTCCACATTATTACCGAACAGTTAACTTTACTAATTTAGGTAATTTAACCTATAAAACCATAAGAACTCATATTTATCGTATCCTAAGCTAGTAACCGCTTATAAGCCACTAAAGCACATAGTATAACACACGTTAACGTTCGGTTATTCACACTCTTCATCAAAACACCACATGTTAAATGAAAAGAACTAGTTGTATCATTATGTCATTGAATATAAGTTAAGGGACAATTCATGACATTTAACAAAACTATATTTGAGGGACTAAAAGTGTCAAAATACCAAATTCTGTCAAGATGCAACCTATCCTGCAAATTGCCACTCTCTTGCAGCTCTTGACACCTATCTAGCCACTAGTAATAATCCTACAACACCTCTAACACCTGGCTTCATCCTCATACACCCCCTTGCACTATAAATAGACCACTAAGTTCACTTCATTCTTTGCTCATTACCTTTTCTTCCCTCTATTACACTCTTGGAAGTTCCTGGTCATCTAGGAACATCCCTTTGATTTCTAAACTTCCTCTTGGATCACTTGTAAGTGTTCTATCTCTGCTCTTTTTTTATGGGCTTTTAATAGCCAAAAGTCAATCATTTTCGACAAATGCTTTGACTTTCGGTTAAGACTATTATGGTCTAGCCATTGTTCAAGATGAACATGGCTAAGTGATCATAATTAGGTAGGTATTAATCCCTTAAAAGGGCACCTCCTAAGAGGACGTTTACTAGGTCAATTGACGGGTCAAAGTTTATGTTTTAAAAAGTTAAACGGGTCAGATTTTATAAATATTATAATCTGAGCTTTTAAATATTATAAATATGTTTTTGACACTTAAACACGATGGTAGTAATTATTAGAACATGTAAGAATATGTTCGGCTCGTCAATTCCAGTCCTAGGGTTGGTTCGCAATCGAAAGTCATAAAGCTTGACTTCTGCTTTGACTTTCGATTCTGACCCGATTTAGATTAGTCTACTGCTGATTTAAGGATGAATTATGATCATAATATAGTATAGCATAACCTTCTAAGGTTACATTATATGATCATAATCATAATATGAGTTTATGCACAAGTACCGCCAATATGCCAAACTTTGACCAAAATGCCCTTGTTACATAAAACAAGGTTTTAATCAACAACGAACTTGCAAATGAATTACATACTGATATGTTAATATAATTAACATATTATGATGTTAATATTCTGATCATAAACTAAGTTTTATTATAAAATCGTAATTTATGCTTTAAAAAAAGACCAAATTGCCCTTTCGGCGCATCGTTTGGCCCTAAACTATAAACCACACTTATGTGTGATATTTTACTGATAATACATCACAAATTAAGTATTTTCTTAAAATGTTATGATCGTAACATCATAATTTATGTGCAAGTTCCTTTTTACGTCATATAAATAATCAAAACGCCTTATAAGGCGTAGTTTCGTTTTAAAACCTCAACGGGCGTATAAGTTGATATCCTAATGATATTATAATTCATTTAAAGTATAATGACATATAGAACTTGTTCATCACTCACCCGGTTACCCGATATCACTTATATGCGTACGGTTAAGTATATGTAACTAATTTACGAAAATTAACTGAAATGGGTTTAACCTTATAATTTTAATCTCAAATTCGAGAATGTTAATTGTTTACCCATGACATACAAGTCTTAGTACTTGTTGGGTTTAAACTACATTCTATCCGGTCCCCGCTTAATCGAGCGAATCGTATCGTTTTGATCCGTTAAGCTAGTCGTCTAAGTCTATGACTTAAATAGGACCATTAGCATTCTAATTGGTTAGCGTATGCCATTATTCCAGACTAGAAGCCTTCCAGTAAATGCTATCTGCACTTATCTATTGATTAAACGACTGAGTTAATATAAACTTTGCTTATTAAAAGTCAAGTACAAGCTCAGGTAAATACTCTTAACTTATTTTCTCTAAACAGACTTGGGTTACGGTAAATTAGTACCATTTGGTCGGAAATGGGATCAATCGAATGCCGGATTATGGCTAGTAAATCCGCATATTCCGTTTTGATCAGTTTTGTTTGATAACTTAAACATTAAGGGTTAATGACCGTGTCCTGGATATCCTCGGCTCATTTAAGTTACTAATGGCCACTACCAAAGCACGAGGTGTAGGCATACACCGGATAGATGCGAATGCTAAAATATTTTACCCACAAGTTGGGGATAACTCCTTCGTGGGTTTATAAGTGGTGTGTCAGTTATGTAGGTCCACTTGGAGGATCAAGATTAAACTACTTCCCTGTTTATGTAACACACATACGAGTGCGGAATCCATGTAAGTATACAAACCAAAGCAAAGTAAGAAACACAAGATAACCAAAGATTCACTATCTTGATTAATAGAAGAGAACTAGTACAAACATATACAAACAATGTTCATACAGACTCATGATATGCTCTATGTGCTCTCTCTCTTGTGTTCTCAATGTCTAACTGCTTGTCAACACGTCTCCTCTTACACTGAGAAGTGCATATATGTTTATATAGTGCCAACACCTAGCAACAGTACGAAGAATGTTGCTGGTCATACGAAACACTATAAGTCACGAAGAACATTCTGCAATGGATACTCGTACGAACATGAACTGGCTCGCACGAACAAGCAAAGAGCTTGTTGAAAGGGGCCACTCGTATGACTAGAGAATTACTCGTACGAACCAGTAAGTGGCTCATACGAAGCACCTTTCACTCGCACATAGATGTGTTCTTTGGAGAACGTGCCAACAGACATGACGTACACAAGACTTAACAGTACACACACATGCAAATATTTTACAACACATACAAACTACACGTCGTACTAAATCAAGATAGGAGGATATCTTGATTTAGCCGACATGAACAAACTATACAAACATAATAAACAAAGACTGTACAATTACAGACGTAACTAAGAACAAGCGGCAAAAACAAAAGTGTATCAACAAACTCCCCCTTGGCTGTTGCTTGGTCTTCAGTCTTCATTTCTAATTGTCTGCTGTTTCCATGTGCTCTGATCATTTTCAACGTTGATTGAGAATCCAGATCTTCAACATTTTCCAGAAACATCAAACCTTTCCTTTTCCTCTTGAGTGCCACTGGAGGCAACTGGATCGGTCACGATCTGCTGTACATTAGACTCTACCACTGGAGTTGAAGTAGAAAATTTTGGTTGCGAGGATGAGATTGAAACATTAGGATTACCAGGGTCTTTACTATCCTGATCACGTTTACGTTTGATCTCCTGTGCTTTGCATCTTTCATTCCACAGAATGTTCACTCGCTTTCTACTCATTTCAAGTACGTCTTTAATACAATTAAAACCTTCAACTAGTGTAGAATTTCGAGAATGATACCATTCTTTCAAGTCGTTATGCTTAGCAGTTAATGTTTCGGCAGATCGTTGTACAGCCGCACTACGTTCTTTCAGCCTATTCAACTCAATCCCATGAGAGTTATCAGCTGCTCTCATCTGTTGTAGTTGAGTTGCCCTTTCAGCATCCGCAGCCTTCAACCGCTCATTTTCTTTTCTTAACTGCGTAATCTCAGAATTCTATTTTCTAACAGTCTCTTTCAAAGATTTATCTCCAATTGTTGTTTGACAACTGTGTTCCGATTTGAATACATAAACTCTGAATGCTTGTTAATCTGAATTACCACAGCTTGCAGCTGAGAGAACAGAAGATCCACTGTCTCATCCTGTTCCATTTCAGAAAATAAACGACTGCTTCATTTTGCATTTTGTTGATGAGTTGTAGACTTGGATTGTTGAACAGATGAAGTAGTAGGTTGTGATTGAACTGGAGTAGCTTCAGACGAAAGTGTTTCAGCTACTGTGGTATTTGAAGGCTATGGTTCAGAGATTGTAGTGGGTTCCGTCATTACAGGTTCAGACTCCTTCGTTGTAAAGGTAGACTGGGCTTCTGCAACTGGTTCCAGTACAGTTTCTTGATGTGAGGTCGTAGGTTGTGTGATTTCAGGTTGTGTGATGATCTTCCAATAGACCTTTTGCTTTGTTTCTTTCTACCCTTATCACCACCTGTAGTACCTACATCATTTGCACCACCATTACCATCATTATCACCGTCATCATCATTACTTTTTCCTTTGTGATGACCAAACTTATCTTCGATCATCTTTTTCAAAATTGTTTCTTCATCATCTGACCCACTATCATCATGGCGCCACTTATCGTTTTCTGGTGCAACATACTCATCATTTTCCAGAAAATCGAACAATTTACGAGGAGGTGTGATTTCCTTGTTACGTTTTGCTGCTACACCTCTAAATATTTTCAACGAATGTTCCATCATAACCTCAACTTTTAGAACATCGTTGTCATTCTTCAGAAGATTCGGATCTTGTACATTCAATATCATCTGGAGAAAACGAGGATACATCCAAAACTTGTTTCCACCATATCCGGTTCTTCTCAGGTTTTCCTTCATGTTAGCAAAAATATACTTTGAAGCACTAAATGATTTGTTCGATGTCAAAGCTTTCATCATTCCAACTAAGTCGTTATTTGCCATGTCATAACCACTTCGTCTATTGCTCAAACACTGAATTAGAACATGTAGAAAGAACTTGTATTGAAGTGGCAACCATGCTTTGTTTAGTTTTCCTACGAGAAAATCTCCAACACATTTCATTCGAAGCAGACATCCACGTTGACAATTCAACGAAACTGAGAATGGAGCTTCAGGATTTTCGCCAAGTTGTAATACTGAGTTAATGATTTCAACAGTGATATCTACGTTCAAGTCATTTACTTTACCGTGGATAAGTTCCTGCCCATTCACTTCAACAACTTTAGCCGAATCCCAAAATTCCTTGATCAACGACTTGTATACTGCAGTTTTATGCGTGATAGCATAATGTATCCTTGAGTCGCGCAAAAAAATCATTATACCTTTGTACTCAGCAAATTTATCTTCCGTAGCTATGTAGGCCACCATGTTGTGTCTTGGTTCTGACATGATTTCCACTTCTGACTTGTCAGTTCTCTTCGTTATGGGCTTTCTTTTATGTTCTTTTTGTTCCATCATGTACACCAAAAATAACCAAAATAAGAACATAAATTCATTAGGAAGCATACACAAAAAGTTTTATTGCGAACTTTCTGTATGTATGTATTCCCCAAACAAAGAACTACTGACTCAAACGAATAACAATTTATTCGTACAAAGAACAACTGAGTTGTACGAACAACTGAGTTGTACGAACAACTGACTTAGTTAAACAAGCGATTTACTCGTATAAGTAACTGGCTCGTACGAACGACAGGTTACTCATGAGGGTGACAGTTCACTCGTACGAAGCAAAGTTAACTGTTCGCACACAGAACTTCAAGTGAAGATAATGTATGGAGAACTTGTTTTTCGTTAAAAGGTTCTTCGCTTAAAGTTTGTTGTTCATGTCAGGCAAAGTCATATAGTCAGATAATGTTCAAATTGTTTGTCTTCAAGGTATGTCTACATTCTCAATCATACCTTAAAGATATCAGAAACAACTTAAAGAGGGGTGAAAGGATGACGTGAGCAAGGTGAAAGTAAAGTTGTGCCAAAGAACTACATCACCCTTTATACCACATTCTTATACTCACACGAAGAACCTCAGCTCGTATGAAGAACTACCACTTGTACAAGACATCGATGGTTCATTCGTACGAGGCATAATCACTCGTACGAGTGACCTCTGATTCGTACGAGTTCAAGTTTTTCAAAATTGGACTTTCACTTCTTCGTTAACCTTAGGTTTTTCGTTGACCTGTTTAGATCTTTGCACATATCCACACAGATTCACAAGTTAAGTTAGGAAAAGTGCTCATTAAACAGATTCTGTTCTTTGAAATGAGTTTACCCGTTGTAAGAAAGTACTTTATGAAGTTATGATAGCAAGACAAATGATTTTAGCGCGCATCTTGGTAGAAAACTTTTGAGCTTCAACTTTGGCTAAATAAAAAAATAACTTAATTTAACAACAGAGTAAACTAAACTAAAATAACTACTAACTGATAAGAATAAGCTGTATATTTACTAGGCAATCTTTTTCAGAGTTTCAAGGTAAGAGAATCATACCAGCTTTTAATCTTGCCAAAAACGAGTTTTGTTCAAAACATCAAATTAAATAAATAAGTATTCTACTGTGATTATCGTATTGTTCTCCACTTAAGCTCAGCTTATCAGATGTAATCATGATTAGGAGATATGATTAATGTATGAATTATACTTACTAGCCGGTGTTCAACCACTTCACGGCACATTCCCGTATCAAGATATGCACGAGAGAAAATCTTACCGGTGAGTATACCGCTTATCATCTGTTTTGACGTATATGATGTGAGATACTCACTTATTTTTATTGAAAACAAGCCCTATGTGATTAAGTCACTTATTGATGAGGAACTTGATTTTCAGATGCATGCAGGGCACATGAGTAAGTCCGTGAACAGGTTAGTACCATTGTACCGATAAAGAGACGAACTTAGTTCTCGCATAAAGATGTGATATACTATCACTTATTTTTTAGTGAATGTGATATGTTTATCACTTATTGATGGTCGTATGCAGTATTTACACATATATATGGTATCATGGAAGTTCTAGACTTGCGTCACCATTGTTTTTTGGTAAAAGATTCAACCATGATACTCAGATGATAAGCAAGCATAAAGACCGCATATCTCAGAACCTCGGCATATTATCAAACGAAATTTCGGTACCAAGACCATATGCCAATGAATGGTTCCCACCTGGCTTTCAGTCCGCTATGTTTATATCAACCTGCACATTTTAATCTGATTGTGAGTCTACCGATACATCATAGTTAAAGCTACTTATCAATTCTCGTTTTATGCTTTTGGCCGTTTTTGACAGATCACTGGTGTATCATCATCTTCTATTATCTTTCAAATAAACTAATTTTTGATTTTTGAATTTTCTATTGTTTTTGTATTTTTAAAATTTTCTCCCCCTTAAATACAGAAGGTAAATAAATAAAAACTTAACTAAATAAAAGACATATCTTTGTATTTTCTCATGTTTTTGTATTTTTCTTGAAAATTTCTCCCCCTAAAATATAAAACTAAGAGAAAATGGAAAATCTTTTTGTATTTTTAGTTGTTAGAAAATATTTACGAAAATGATTAGCGAAGGATGATTTACTCGGGTTTCACCTTGATGCCATTGACCAAAAGAAGATAATCAAAACGTGATTTATCAAAAGCTTTTGTAAACTGGTCGGCACGTTGGTGATTGGTGTGGATTTTAACAACATTGATAAGTTTCTTTTCATAACAATCCCATATGAAATGATACTTAATCTCAATGTGTTTGGTTTTTGAGTGCTGTACAGGATTACGAGTGATCTGTAAAGCAGCTTCGTTATCAACATAAATAGGAGTAGTCAGAAATTCAAAACCGTAGTTACGCATTTGCTGTTGAATCCATAGAACCTGAGAGCAGCAACTAGAAGCTGAAATATACTCAGTCTCACAGGTTGATATAGCTACACAAGTTTGCTTTTTTGCACTGCAACGTGACTAGGCGATTTCCCAAGAACTGACATCCTGCTGATGTTGATTTTGCATCATTCTTGCAGCCACCATGATCAGAATCACTAAATGCTGTCAAATCAAACTTATCATCCTTAGGGTACCAAAGACTAGTGTCCGGGCGACCCTTTATATAACGAAAGATTCTTTTCACAGCCATCATTGAGAAACTTTTGGACTTGACTGGTAGCGAGCTAGAAGACATGTTAGGTACATTATATCGGGTCTTGAAGTAGTAAGATACATAAGAGATCCGATCATAGCATGATAAAGAGACGGTTCCACATGTTCACCCATTCCATCAAGAGTAATCCCATGATTTTGAGCTAATGGAGTTCCCAAAGGCTTTGAGTCTTCCATCTGAAATCATTTGAGAATATCCCTGACGTACCTGGTTTGATGGATGAAAATCCCTTCCTTAGATTGATGGACCTGCAAACCTAAAAAGAAAGTCATTTTTCCCATGGCGCTCATCTCGAACTTCTCTTGCATCACCTGCTCGAATTCTTTGCACATTTTCTCGTTTGTAGACCCAAAAATAATATCGTCAACATATACTTGTACCAGCAATAAGTCCTCATTCTCTTCCTGGATGAAGAGAGTACAGTCGATCAATCCACGTCGAAAACCATTCTTGAGAAGATAGGAAGACAACGTTTCATACCAAGCCCGAGGAGCTTGATGAAGACCATATAGTGCCTTATTGAGAAGCCAAACCTTGTCAGGATGGATTGGATCCTCAAAACCAGGCGGTTGCTCAACAAATACTTCTTCTTCAACCACACCATGAAGAAATGCACTCTTCACATCCATTTGATAAACTGTAAAGTTCTTGTAGGACGCATAAGCCAAGAAAATTCTAATGGCCTCAAGACGTGCTACCGGTGCATAAACCTCATTATAATCAATGCCTTCTACCTGATTAAAGCCCTGGACAACCAATCTTGCTTTTTTTTTTTCTCACAACAACACATCAGTCATCCTTCTTACACTAGTAAACCCATCTAGTACCAATCTTCTTATAGTTGTCAGGCCTATTAACCAATTTCCACATGCCTAACTTCTGAAACTGCTGAAGTTCTTCTTGCACTGCTTCAACCCATGAGTCTTCTTTCATTGCCTCCTTCCAAGATTTCGGTTCTACTTGGCAAACATAGCAGGCAAAAGACCAATCATTCTGTTCTCCAGACTCCCTAATAGCCAGAATATAACTAGCATTCTGGTTGTTTCTTAGTTGTTATGTGTCTGCACACCACTCTAGACATCTCCTATAATATTCTGCTGAGGATGGGTATTATGTATTCGAGTTTCAGGAACATTGGGAACTCGGGAATTTATACCCAAATTGTTGATATTCAGATCATCAGCTAAATCGATTGCTGGATTAGACGAAGATGTAGATGCATGACCTTCAGTCATTCCTTGATTTTGTACATTTGACGTGACATCCTAAATTCCAGGAACCGGAGCAGAGGTAGCTTCATTAGCATCATGGAACTCATCATCTTCTAACGAAACATTATAATCAGCAGCATCTTCGAATTCCTCATTTCGAACAAGATTGTTAACCGAAGTAGACACTTGAGTGTTAACAATAATTGGTCGTACTAATGACGAGTCAACTGCAGTATCACTTTCCAGTAGCATTTGAACAGCTGCAGATGCATCATCAAAAGTTGGCAGATTAAAGGAGTCAAACAATCCATCGTAGGCAAACATCCAAGGAGCACCCGGAGCTCTTACTGATTATATATATATTTGAACCTTAACTTCACCCCATTCCTCAATCTTTTTCGTTGACAAATTCCACACTCTGAAATTTGGAGTAGCATATCCAAGAAAGAAACCTTCGATAGCCTTAGGACCAAACTTACCATGTGGATCAATCATAGTGCATGGAGCTCCAAAAGGTTCTAAGAAAGACATCCGATTTCCTTTTATGAAGCAATTCGAAACATGTTTTCCCATGCCTCTTCACTGTAAGAACTCTATTCATTGTATAACATGCAGTAGCCACAACCTCTCCCTAAAATTGAACATGAAGTTCTGATTCTACTAACATAGTTCTTGCAGTTTCAATCAAAGTTCTATTTTTCCTCTCAGCGACACCATTTTGTTGTGGTGTGTAACGAGAACTGTACTCATGTAAAATTCCTTTAGAAGAACAGAACTCATCCATAACATGGTTCTTGAATTCGGTGCCATTGTCACTTCTGATTCTCCTTATCTTCAGATTGTAGAAATTTTCAAGTAGCGTGAGGAGATTCTTGAGGATTTCAGGAACTTCACTCTGGTCGTAGCGGAAGCGCAAACGTGTGACTATGAGGTAATCATTGCATCCAATTATGTAAAAACTGTAAATCAACAACTATGCCATGCTTATATTAACTTGCAACCAATGTTTACAAGTTTCCAAAAGTGAAATCATGAGTTTCCAAATAGTTTCACATTGTCATAAAAAATGTGGTTTGAAATACATTCAACATTGTAAAAGATTGTTTTCATCATAAAAGCATGTTGAGGTTTTTGACTCCTATATACCCATACGAGGTTGGGATATAAGAGGCAAATCCTCCCAAAAGGTGGCATTCGTTGTCATGTCATTCCCATTTCCCGAAGTGTTCACCGGCTCAAGTCTTGCGTCCTGAGATACATGTAATTTTAAAAAGTCAACATAAAGTTGGCGAGTTCATGTAGTTATTATTTTCTCATAAACTGTCATGCTTGTTATCCAGTAATGAAATCTGAGTATGTTATTAGCATTCATGGAGTTTAAGGATCTATCAGTGTGTAGCTAGCACCCTGACATATGTACCATAAGTAAGTAAACAAACCGAGACAACTCTTGACATCATTTGGGATCACAAAAGCACTCCGAAGGGTATACCAAGCTTGCCTCAAACTCTAAAGATCTACACACTTGGTCACTAAGTGATTAATGGTTACTCTTTTTATCATCCTACTTACGCACATTGATGGTGTTATCAACTAACCCCATAGCCAACATACCTTTTGTTATGACATGTATTTCACCTCGATAGTTTTAAAATGAAACTTTAAAATAATTGAAAGGAGGGACATGAACTCACAGCTTTGCGTTCAGTACGTGGTACTTATCAAAGTTCGGTGTCCGTAGACGTGTGTAACCTACATGTGTATTCACTTCATTAGACACCTAGGTCTCGTTGGACCTCGTACTAGTTGTTCATCTTGAATTCTTGTTGTGTATATATTTATCACATTAGAACAACATTTAATGTTATCATAGTGTTGGTAGTTCGATTAATATTTTTATACCTATATTTCTCATATATATACGTTCTTTTTCTTAGATCGTGTGTGAATCAGGCCTTGCCCTTCACATGTCCTCGTGCCTTGCACGCGTGTCATTGGGCCTCGCCCATGTCATTTATGTCATTAGGCCTAGCCCATGTTTTCATGTCACTGCGCCTAGCCCATGTAATTTATGTCATTGGGCCTAGCCCATGTCTTTATGTTATTGGGCATAGCACATGTATTTTATGTCATTGGGCCTAGCCCATGTCTTTTATGTCATTGGGCCTAGCCCATGTAATTTATGTCATTGGGCCTAGCCCATGTCTTTATGTGATTGGGCCTAGTCCATGTAATTTATGTCATTGGGCCTAGCCCATGTCCTTTATGTGATTGGGCATAGCCTATGTCTTTATGTGATTGGACCTAGCCCATGTAATTTATGTCATTGGGCCTAGCCCATGTCTTTTATGTCATTGGGCCTAGCCCATGTAATTTATGTCATTGGGCCTATCCCATGTCTTTATGTGATTGGGCCTAGCCCATTCAATTTATGTCATTGGGCCTAGCCCATATCTTTTATGTCATTGGGCATAGCCCATGTAATTTATGTCATTGGGCCTAGTCCATGTAATTTATACAATGGGCCTAGCCCAAGAGTCCAATACTTATAAGTCTTATACTTATAAATTTTACTAAGTATAGATTTTCAAGTATATATTTATATACTTTTATAAACCACTTAGTAAATTTTTTTACCTTTTAACTTTCCGGATTTTGATATCGTTACCATATATATATGTTAAGTGTCTAAAAATATATTATTTTAGACATGACGTCGTTGTCGTTTAATATATGCTTTTTCCGTCGAATATTGCCCGTTGTCGTAATAACTCTTCGTGTCGGTGATTTGTTCGTTGGTCAACGACGCGACGGTGTATTTGTGTACGTTCGCCCACCGTCCGCATTGCTACGTGTGTTCGATTATCGTTTCGACGTATTGCAAAAATGTATTTGTTTGTGTCACCTACACTTGGTAGTATTTTTTGTATAGTTGGGTATTCTATGGTTGATACCCTAAGCTTCTAAATACATACACATACAATACACATGTATTTACACATAATTCTTGGTGACAAAATATGCATATACATATACTTTTATTTTCACAAGCATTCACATATATATTCATAAGAATCACTTATTTTTAACTTGTAATATATATATATACACACACACACACACTTGTTAAACACTTGGGTGTTTAGGGTTTCATCCTTGTCATTAGAACTTCCTTAATGACGATTTAAGTCATTAATCGCGTTTAGTCCCGCTAATCACCCCGATAATCATACTTTAATCGCGATTAGATTTTTAAAAAATTTCGCCATAGTTTCCCCTAAACTATGGCGTTTTCCACATGAAACACCCTAAATGCATATTGACCCAAAACGACGCAGCGGAAATATTGACTCAAAAATTCTTTCCAATTTTTGTCTATATAACCTACTTGAAGGTTCCTTTAGTAAAAATGTTAGACACTTCCCTGAAATAATTTACAACATTTATTCTTAATTAACTTTTTAGAGGTAATGCATAACATGAGACTGCTCTTCCCGTACAATCCTTGCTCTTTGACTCGATCTTCAACCCTTTACATTCCATAGTTATGTTAACTCGGTGCAACCTGCAATCACCATATACATTCACATTATCAATATCCGATGACAATATACATAGTATTAAACGTTCATAATTAAATGAATCACTCCCTATTCTTTCTATTCATGAAATCCTTTCAATTATCGTTCCATGTATGATCTTGCATTCCAATCGTCAATCTTAAAAGATCAACATAAATAAACCTGCACTTTCCATTCATTCTCAGAGCAATAATTAGTAACGTTAATGCTCATACGTATTGAAGCCATGTATATACATACAGGCCCTTATTTACCAATAAAATTATACTAACATGTAACTTAGCCACACACACACGCATACATGCTTACATACTTATTCATATCAGGTAATCACTAAAACAAATAAGTTCACATACCTCCCTATTGGTTATTTTCACCGTTCGGGGTTCATTTGGGGTTACGGAACATATTTTAGGAGATATGGAACTCACAATACGAATAACCAACAAAAACAACATATCAAGTTTGTGGAAGGCGTCGGCGATGCCCTCCTATAGCGTCGCCGACGCCATCTAGAATATTGCGTCGGAACTAATGTCGCGTAGGCAGTAGGTTAGTGCGTCGGAGAATGGGGCAGCGTTGGCGACAGCTAGGGTGGCCGTCGGCGACGCCCCCTCTGTGTTACCGACGCTGTTCCTTCTTGTTTAAGCTTACGTAACCCGTTTCCAATTCCCGTTCCAACCCGGACTGACTTATAATGTCCCGTAACATCCGATAACATTCCGCAAGCTTCCCGTATTCCTTTTAACACTTAACCACATGTCCACTTAAATCAAAATTATGCTTTTCTCATTCTTTCTTGATTTTGACCCGTTTGATTAATTCGAGTTAAGTTCGACATAACTAATTATTACGGCCCGTTATATATTACTTTCCTTAGTACCATAATTATTTAAACATTCTTGCATAACTCTCCTACCATAATTATTCAAGACTCACACCCTACACATTCTTTCTACATTTTGACCCGTTAACTTTTATTATGAATTTCGAACGTAAACGACATCCTATGACTCATCACAACAATGCGCACCTTAATTCTTACTCTTATCCGTTATTCCTTACACAATCCCTTGAATTCAATATATCAATGTTTGTTACAAAAGAAGAAGTGATTCCGGAAATCACTTACCTTAAGCGTCCGTTTCGTACTTGCTTCCTCGCATCTTTTCTGTTAGCCTTCCATGCTTCTATCCACCTTGACATGATCCTATACCTTCATGTCATTATGCTTTCAATATTATTAACATATACACACATTCTAAATTACATTCATATTACTTTCACCTTGTCATTTCAACATATTCTAACATGATTGCTTACTAGTGAGTTCGAGTATCTCATAACTAACACAATTTCACTTATTGAATTACATCAAGCATACATTTAAACACATGGCGGACATACCACATACTAAGCTCCTAGTACAAGCTTTTAATGCACATATTCAACCAATTTCATATGAAAATCATAGATTACATCATATCTTACATTCCATTCATGTTCGTCAAGTAGTTACATTCACTTACAATAATCTACTAGACATTTTATCGAACACTTGGCGTACAAACCATATCTAAGGCACAATGTACAAGTAATTTATGCCTACCTTCCTTGTTCACAACATCAAGCATCATGAACATTTTTCTAGTCGTAGATTGCACATGCAATACCATTAGACCGTCCGTAGAACACCATCAACTTCCTAATTTTCGTACAAGAAATTTGTTATAAAATGTTTTTTTTCAAAACTTTAGTTCACGACCCCTGATTGGAATTTCCTTTGGTGGTATTAAATATCCATATGTCAGAAAGCTACAATCAAAATTTCAGCTCAATCCAACGGTCGGATCTTCGGGAAAATCGATTATACTAAGCTGTCCTTTAACTAAAACGGGAATACGAACTGCTATGAAAATGGCTTTCAAAGTCACACTTAAACAGCTCTATTTCTTATTTCCACCATTCAAAATGATCATCTATATGTTGTAAACCATGTGTAAAAATCAAGACGTTTCAACGGTCGGATTCTGCGGATCGTTCGGTTCTTTGCAACTGGGTTATTAGATAACATTCTGGACATATTTGATTTATACGATTTTAATGACTTTAAGCAAGGATTTAGAGAAATCGGAGCTTACCATTAGATTCATAGCATTGATAATTGGTTCCAGGTTGTGTCCCACAACTCCGACCACCTCCGGCCACCACCGGCCACCGCGAATCGCCGCTAACCGCCACCACCGGCCACCCCTCTTTCTCTAGTTCTCACTCTCTCTCTTATTTCTCTCTCTAACTTGAGAGAAAAATCTGCCCAAATGAGACATAAGGGGCTTTATATATATTGAACTTTTGGATATTTACATAATCCTCCCCTCATGTTTGCTTTTTACAACAATGCCCCGTCAAGTTATGGCGAGTCACAATATGAGGTAGCCGTATATCACTGAACCGAGCCCGTCATATTTATCGACATGTATTACTAAAATACATTCCGTTACAATATGCTGATACTCAGCAAATTATTTTTCCCTTATAAATAATTCACAATGAATTATAAAGTAATATTGTATAACTTCATCTAAAATGGTAACCATACTAATGTGCTCTAATATCTCTTTAATTACATAACACGAATTAATTTCATTTACGTATTTTGGGGTGTTACAAATCTACCCCCCTTAAAGGAGGTTTCGTCCTCGAAACCTTGTTCATTCCCACTAGACAATATCTTCGTTCACCTTCTTTTTCTTATTCTTACCTTATCATTGTACTCGTTAAAAGTGTATACCGCAACATGAATACATTTGGAATCTCGACAAAAGGTTTCATTTCTGAATAAATACAATCGTGTGCATTGTCTCTAATTTCTTAGATAAAGCGATTCACTTTCATAATCACATAAAAGTCGGAATCCAATCCAGAGCTCTTATTAGTGTCATTTTCATTGAATGATACTAATTCCTAGCAAAAATCCTCACTAGCGATTCATTCATTGAGTTCATTCAATATGCATACTAATGCAAAAACGTACTCGAGGTTTCGCACAAACCTAAATTTACGGTTTGTTTATACCTTCCTAATTAAACATAATACATTCATACATTTATTAATCATAATAAATTGATTTATTCCATTTCACGGATATATCCTATATGATGTTTAATGTTTGTTCACCATGAAACCTCAACATCACATTACTAATGTTTCCTCTAATTACTTTCATATTCATATGAGGGGTCAACATATCATCATAAGCATACTATAAACATTTAATTATATTAATACTTACTCATAATCACAAGCTAAACATCCTACTAACCTTGCTTTTATTGCATAACCCGACGATTTGTGACCCGAATCGGCTCGTTTCTTCATGAGTTCTCGTAATGCCAGGATTGATCGCATCCATTCATTTATTAATCTTACACCTACGCGCATCCTTTCAACAATATCTTGTTAAGATGAACATGCCAACAAGCCCAACATCGAAGTTAGCATTTTCTGACAGTACTTACCATTAATACATTCCCTTCAAATACTTATTCTTCTCGGTGTTTAAGCACCTACCATTCTTTCATAAATTTCCTACATCTATGCTATTACATATCACACATACTATTTCTTTCATTCAATCCTTTCATTTTGCTAATTATTTCGCCTACCTTTTGCCGTTGACTTTTTCCAAGGTCAAACTAGCACTTCTACCTATCGTATATGTATTGAAGCACACGTTTGTACTCTTCCCAATCCAAGCATACTTACAAGGCATTATTTTAGCTTTTCTTGTGAAAGTTTTCTTTTCCTTGTAAATTTCATAAGTCATTCATCCAAATCCTAGCCCATCATTCATTTTGACTCGCATGAGTCGATTACTCACATATATCTCATGTAATGTATTTAAAACTTATTTCTTTCAACTAGGTTTCTTGCTACTACAATGGCTTTCATCGGTTATACTCACTTAATGAATCAATTATGTCATGATATTTTACTATTACTTGCTTAATAATTATTAACTTAACTCTGTATGGCCTTTTGGAAGCCCAACTGTAAATACATTCTTATCTATGTGTTATTAATTACTGTGGACGGGGATCGAGCTCCCGAAATGAGCAATCGATCTGATCTCGCTCAACTAGCAGAGGCGGAATTCATTGTTAGAGAGGTAGATATGACAAACAAGACAGAACTTACTGTTTAACTGCTTCTGATCTATTAAGGACATTCAAGTTACAGATGCAAGTAAACAAACTGACAGAGCTTTGCCGTATGAAATGACAAATCCGTTTTTTAGCTCTAACACAACACTTCCCTATTTATAGGTCGACATGACTCGTATTGAAGTGCGTGCATTAACAAACATCTGTGTTTCGTACGAAATAGTATTTCGTACGAGTGACTCACTCGTACGAAACACACTTATGTTTTGTGCGAATCACAGTGTATCAATACATACAATTTACATTTTCTCATTTAAACATTAACTTGTAATCTTTATAAACATTATCCGTATATATCCTAGACATAGGCAATAGACATTATGCACCAACAAACTCCCCCTTGGATGTTGCCGTAGTCTGGATAATCTTCAAAACTTCAATTCGATTTGACTTTAACGTCCAAAAAATCTCTTTAATGGCTTTCGACGTTCCTCAGAAGTAATAGGCGTTTGATCGGTCAGAGGACGTCGTTTCAAAAACTGAAAACTCCTTAATGATGCTACTCTTGAACGTTCAGCGATCCGAACTTCTTTTTCTTCAGTTTTCTTCGATTCCTTCTTCTCAATCTTTCTCCATGTTGTCTTCCAATTCGATCACGAATGAATATCATTTGCAAAGCACACATTTACGACCTTTTGAAATTGAAGTGCTTGCTCCTGATCCTTTTCTTCAAAAATTGATCTTGCTATAAAATAAACATTCAATCAATTTTTTTTATTTTTTTTTATTCATTTTATCAAAAAATTTATCTGTTTCAAAAATCCACTTGACTAACCAAATCCAAGTTAATGACCCTGGTTATCCAATTTGCCTTCCAAGTCCAAGTTAATGACCTTGGTTGACCATGTTTGACCAAACAGATTTATTTTAACATGTAAAGTTTAAAATTAATGAACTTTCTTGACATTTGAGTAAACTTTGTTAAAAATTAGCTCCCAACCCATGATTCTAAGCTTTCTTCAGCAAGGTGTTGCTATGAATCCAATCATCAGTGTTTTTACCATCGGTAAACAAAAATAAAACTATTAAGCTAAGAAAACTAAAAATCTAAAAATCTTTTTGGGTTTTTTAAGAAACTTTTAAAGAATAACATTTTTGTGAATTTTGTGTTTTCAGAGGATCATTTCAAGCATTCATATAAGTCACCAGTACCGTTAGTCTAGACACACCTTTTAAGCTTTTAAACAAATTTACCTAGATTGCCAATATATTTGTCCATTTAAACCTCTTCTCGTTTCTCAACTGTTTCAAGATATGTTAAGGTATTATTAGAAACATGAAATAATTGTGTTTCCCATCTCAGAATATACTCCCGTATCAAGATTCCCAGAATGTCATTTTACAGGTGAATATATCGAATTGATATCTGTATACAGGGTGAATGCGAGACCTTGAGAGCTCATGTTAGTACTACTGTACAGAAAAAGAGATGAAGGCTCGTCTTTAGGTGGTGTTCCATTAAAGAATTTTTGTACTGCATATGTCATAATTGCTTAAGACATAATCATTTTATGCAGCATTTGGGAAAATAATGCGAAGGTATTATATGAGTTCTAGGCCATTGCTTCGGCAAAATCAGAAGAACTCGAATAATACCCTAGATATCAATCAAATATAAAGAGCTAGTATCACAGAATCTGGCATTCTCTCAAACGAAATTTCAGAGTACTAAGTCAATATATCCGAGAGATGTTAACCCACAAGTTAATCAGTTTTTGTGTTTTAGGTTTATATCTCGATAACAATCTACTGAACGAGTGAAGTCTATTGGCATATCCATAGTAAGACTTGCTTAAACATTTTTAAACAATACAATTCTTTAGCATACTGTGACTTAACATTTTTGATTTACTATGATCACTCTTTTTACACAAAACTCTTTTTGCTTTTTTTAAAAATGCTTTTGTATTTTCCTCAAATATTCTCCCCCTAAAATCAAAAACATATTTTTGGATTTTTAAGAAATTAGAAGAAAGAATGTACAGAAAACGTTTAACCGATGACAAATTCACATCAAGTCGTCATCATCATCCTCAAACTCAACCTCAAACACATCCCCTGAGATCATATTTTTTAAACCATTTAGCTTTAACAAAATTTTAAACTTTGTTTTATCAAAAGCTTTGGTATAAAAATCTTCTTTTTTGTCATCAGTGTGGATTTTCTCAATGCGTACCAACTTTTTCTCGTAACAATCACGGATAAAGTGGTGTCGAATCTCGATATGTTTAGTACGTGAGTGTTGACATGAGTTTTTGGTGATATCGATTGCAGCCTGATTATCTACATATATAGGCGTATCAAGAAATTGCCAACCGAAATCTCTCATCTGTTGCTGTATCCAGAGAATCGGAGCACAACAACTGGAAGCCGAAACGTATTCAGCCTCACAGGTAGAGAGAGCGGCCGCAGTTTGTTTCTTGCATTGCCATGTTACCAAACGGGTTCCGAAGAACTGGCAGCTGGCCGTTTAGATTTTATATTCAGTTTACAGCATCCAAAATCAGAATCCGAGTAACCTGCAAGATTAAAATCATCATGTCTAGGGTACCACAAGCCAGTGCTTGGAAAACCCTTCAGATATCTCATTATGCGTTTAACGATAAGCAGATGTGACTCTTTTGGATTAGACTGATAACGGGAGCACAGGCACGTTGGATACATGATATCTGGTCGAGAAGTAATGAGATACATCAAGGATCCGATCATGGAGCGATATAAAGTTTCATCAACTTTTTCGTCGGTAAGATCTGGACAAATGCCGTGATTTGGAGCTAACGGGGTCGATGCTGGTTTAGCTCCTGTCATATTGAACTTCCCCAATATGTCATGAACATATTTCATCTGATGAATGAAAATACCATCAGGCAACAGATCAACCTGAAATACTAGAAAGAACTTCATCTCCCCTATTGCGCTCATTTCGAATTTGCGCTTCATAACTTCTTCAAAGTCCTTACACAACTTGTCATTTGTTGATCCAAAGATAATATCATCCACATATATCTGTACGATAATTAGATGCCCATCGACTTCCTTTGTGAAGAGAGTTGAGTCTACTTTTCCCCTGATAAAGCCATTATCCAGAAGATGATTTGATAATGTTTAATACCAAGCTCTCGGGGCTTGATGAAGACCATATAAGGCTTTATTCAAGAGGTAGACTTTATCTTTGTGCACTGGATCAACGAACCCCGGTGGTTGGCCGACTTACACCTTCTCATTCACTTTTCCGTAAAGGAAAGCAGATTTAACATCCAATTGGTACACCTTGAACCCTTTCCATGAGGCAAAGGCCAAGAATATGTGAATTGCTTCAAGACGTGCAACTGGGGCGAGACTTCAGTATAGTCTATCCCTTCTTGCTGATGAAAACCTTGAACCACAAGTCGAGCTTTGTTGCGCACGACAACTCCTCTATCATCTCTTTTACACTTGAAGACCCATCTTGTATTAATCTTTTTGTGATGAGGTCAACAAGTGTCCAGACTCCAAGTTTCTGGAATTGCAGTAACTCTTCTTGCATCGCATCCAACCAAACTTTCTTCTTTCGACGCGTCTTTCCAGCTTCCCGGTTCAACCTGAGAAACAAAACAACTGTGAGAAAATCGAACTTGAAGTGAAGCAATGCTAGTATAAAAACAGCTTAGATCTTTATTAATCTGATTGCGAGTTTGCACTCCTGATTGTAAGCTGCCTATAATGTTCTCTGACGGATGATATGAAAGTGTCCTTGGCATCACTTCAATTGGAACATCTACTTGTGATTGCAAATTTGAGATATTTTCATTGACAACCGGTACAGATGGAAAAGCTTTATTCCTAGCATTAGACTGATCAGCCTGTTGGTTCAGAAAGTCTTCAATCTGTTCAGATCCTTCATCAGAACTGGATCCTCCATCATCGAAAGTTGGTTCCCGATTAGAGTCATCATCTTCATTTGGCTGGACAGAAGATTCAGCAGCATTGACATTTGAAACAGGAACCGGATTTAGAACAGAAGAGCTTCGATCAACATCAGACGTGTTAACTGGTAAAGATGTAGAAATCACCAAAGGTCGAGGAACTTGTTCTTGATTAGATAACTGATGTTGTTGAAATAACATAACAAGTTCTTCTTCAGTTAGCACATCTGGAAGATCAAACGAATCCCACAATCCATCGTAGTTAAACAGCCACGAATCCCCAGGCTTCTGCATAGGCGTTGTATATCTTTGACAATCTACATGCTGTGCTAGAACTACCTGGTTCAGACTCGGCAAGAAAACACGTTATTGAGGAGTAGCATAACCAACAAAGAAACCCTCCAAAGATTTGGCTCCAAATTTACCAGCCGGGTCCAAGACGGTACACGGTGATCCAAAAGGTTCCAAAATAGCTAAGTTAGGCTTTCGTTAATTTAGTAACTCAAAACATGTCTTTTTGTGAGGCTTAACTGTCAACACACGATTTAGGGTATAGCATGCTGATGCCACTGCTTCACTCGAGAAACTGATCGGTAATTTCGAATCAGCTAACATTGTTCTAGCAGTTTCTATCAACGTGTGATTCTCTCGTTCAGCAACTCCGTTTTGTTGTGGAGTATAGGGGGCGCTGAATTCATGAAGAATCCCCTTTTCATTGCAGAAATCTTGCATCTTCTTGTTCTTGAACTCCGTTCCATTATCACTGCGAATGCTCTTAATGGGCAAATGATATAAATTTTCAAGCTTTCTGAAAAGGATCATAAGAGTTTAAAACATTTCATCCTTACTTTCCAGAAAGAACACCCATGAAAATTGAGAATAATCATCTGTAACGACAAGACAGTATAGATCTCCAGAAATGCTTTTAACATTGACTGGTCCAAAGAGATCCATGTGTAGTCTTTCTAGTGGTAGCTTTATCGAATTCAACAGCTTTCTCGGGGTGATTTCTTATACTGCTTCCCCTTTTTGCAGCTAAGACAATCTTCTGATAGATGAAAACTTTTCAAATTGACACCCTCCACTAAGTCGTTATGCACAAGAAAATTCATCTTTCGAAGATGAATGTGCCCCATTTTTCTATGCCATAAAATTGGCTCTTTTTCGGTACCTTTGGAAACAAAGCATTGAACTTTCTTTGACGTAGTAGAAGCGATGCTCATATCAAGAATATATAAATCATTTTCTCGCGGAGCTCACATCAGAATCCATTCTTCTGGAATCTTGAAACCGGGTTTTAGAATTAGACATTCTTTATCATTGAAATGTGTCATGAACTTCTTGTCACAAATTTGCGAGATACTAAGCAGATTGTTCTCAAGTTCAGCGATATAGTTCACTTTATCAAACGATACAACACCGTTCGAGAGAATCCCTTCTCCGACAATCCTACCTCCCTGCGTTGCAGCAAATCCAACATATCCTCCTCGAATAGCTCTAACATCATTGAGCAGCGCAAGCATTCCTGTCATGTGGCGAGACGCTCCACTATCCATGATCCATTTTGACAATATCGAACGTTGGAGCCCCTACACACATGATTAACAAAATTTATTTAAACAAAGAGACCCAAGCCTGTTTGGTCTTGGGTGGGTTTGGAATGTCGAACTTTGGACCCACTTTGGTCTTTTCAATCTTTTTAAGCTCAATGTTGTTTGGAACAGAAGATTTGAGTTCAACCTTGGATGATTTGGTGTTAACAATTTTAGTAACCCATTTCTGTGTTTATGATTTAGCATGTTTAACATAAAATTTTGAATCTTTTTGTTGAACTTTGTGTGATGTTTCACCAATTTTAAATTTAGATTGAGGTTTATTAATTGGTTTTACATTTTGATGAGATTCAGTTTTTCTTTTAAGAATTTGTTTCGGCATAACCATGGGTGCTTTTTTGCTTTTCATCCTTGGTGAACTTTTTTGGAGAAGAAACTGATTTTGAACTTTCTTGTGAACAATATCGTGCGATATGTCCAACTTTCTTGAAATTAAAGCATGTCCTGCTGTCCTTATGAACAGAGGTATTCAAAACCTATTTCTGTTTTTGTTTCTCTTTTTCTTTAAGAAAATCATCATTTGATTGAGTACCAATGATTTTCTTTTCCTTCTCGGTTGTTGTCCCAAATACAAAATTAATTTTCTTTGTAAAATCCAATTTTTGGGACCTGTTGGTTTTATGTTGCTTCTGAAAACCCAACCCTGCACGCTTGTTTTCCGGATATTCTCCATTTTTTCGATAGTAAGGTCGGTTGTCAGTTTTTGATTTAGAATAGAAAGATGAATCATGTTTATCTAAATCATCATGACTTACCTCCATCAGCTTGAACATTTTATCAACACAACCTCTTTTCACATCCTTGATGGGAAAATCCTCATCCGAAAATAGTTTATCAGATCCTTTCATTTTATAAAATATGACAGTAGGATCATCGTTTAAACTGTTTTCTGATTTGTCATCAGATTTTGACTTCTCAGACTTTTCAGACTCAGCCACTTCAGATTCATTTGTTAACACTTTTTCAATCACATTTTCTACCAATTCAGAATCACATTCACCATCATTTCTAGTGTAAGTTATATCGATATCCTCAGGCAACTGTTCGGTTTTCAATTTAAGATTTAGCGCCTTTTCCACCCCAGATGGTTTTTTGCAAGCATAACTGTTCCACATGGGTGGAGGAACTCGATCATAACTTCCACTCTTTGTTTTACCATTTTTAGATTCCTCAGTATTTTTAATTTTTCGTAAAATGTGATCTATGACGTATGAGCTTGTGGAATAACTAATTAACAGTTTGTTAATTCATTTGGTTTCAATTCTCATTTTCTCAAGCTCACTTTTGAGCTCAGCAATAGTGTTTAGATGAATATTAATTGCCATTTGTTTATCCATCACTGTTGCTTTAAGCATCATAAGTGTTGCGTCATTTTCTCTGAGTGCTTTATTATATTGTTTAACAGATACACTCAATTTGTCATATGCTTCCTTTGTGGTTTTGTAATCGCTTGACAAATTATCTGTTAAACTTTGTAATCGACGATCTTTTTGATCAGCTTCAAGGCGTGACTTTTTCTCAAAAATCGACCTTCGCTCTGGTTATCATCAACTTCGAGTCCTCGAAGAAGATATACCCAAAACCGCGTTGCACACACGTTGTGGGCACTACGAGTTCGTAGTCATGCCATTTGGCTTGACCAACGCACCCGCCGTGTTTATGGATTTGATGAATCGCGTGTGCAAGCCTTATCTTGACCGATTCATGATCATCTTCATTACGATATTCTAATCTGTTCCAAGACGCGAGAAGAGCATGAGCGACACTTGCGTCTCATCCTTCAGCTTTTGAGTACTGAATGTCTTTACGCCAAGTTCTCCAAGTGTGAATTTTGGCTAAAGGAGGTTCAATTCCTTGGTCATGTCGTCAACGAACTCAGTATTCACGTTGACCTTGCGAAAATCGAGGCATTGAAGAATTGGATTGCTCCTAAGTCTCTGTCTGAAATTCATTTGTTTCTCGGTTTAGCTGGTTACTACCGTCGGTTTATCTCGAATTTCCCCAAATTGCCGTACCTCTCACTTCCTTGACTCAAAAGGATAAACCTTTTGTTTGAAGTTCCAAACAAGAGGAGTCTTTTCAAACTCTCAAGGACATGCTTTGTAATGCTCCTATCCAGCCTTTCCTGATGGTACCGACGATTTTGTCATGTATTACGATGCCTCAAAACAAGGTCTTGGTTGCATTCTTATGCAACAAGATAAGGTTATTGCTTACGCGTCACGATAACTCAAGATTCATGAGAAAAAACTATACTACGCATGACCTTGAACTTGGTGCAGTTGTTTTTGCATTGAAGATATGGCGGCACTACCTTTATGGTACAAAGTGTATGGTCTTCACTGACCATAAGAGCCTCCAACACATCTTGAATCAAAAGGAACTCAACATGCGTCAACGTCGTTGGTTGGAATTGTTAAGCGACTACGACTACGATATTCGCTACCACCCTGGTAAGGCGAATGTTGTAGCCGACGCACTTAGTCAGAAAACTCATGTTAAGAGTATACGTTGCTACCAAACCTTGGGAAAGCTTCAAGAGCTGATTTGTGAGGCACAATACTCAACCGTTAATGAGGGTAACCTCGATAATGATTGAAGTGTGGTGCTGAAAGCCAACTCGTGACCAAATCCAATGGCATTATGTATTATCTTGACCATATTTGGATTCTGAACCGTGACAATCTTCATGACCTCTTGATGAGTGAAGCTCATAAATCTCGGTATTCTATTCATCCTGGCGCTGATAAGATGTACCATGACCTTCGTACGTCTTATTGGTCGCCTGATATGAAGAAAGATATTGCCTGCTACGTTTCAAAATGCCTTACTTGTTCCAAGGTAAAGGCCGAACATCAACGTCCCTCTGGCTTACTCGAACAACCAGAAATTCCTGTTTGGAAATAGGAGAGCATTGCCATGGACTTCATCACCAAACTCCCTCGTACTTCTTCTAGTCACGATAGTATATGGGTAATCATCGACCATTTGACCAAATCTGCTCATTTCCTTCCCATACGTGAAGACTACCGAGTCAAGAAATTGGCTCGTATCTACACGGATGAAGTCATCTGTCGTCACGGTGTCCCCATTGACATTATCTCGGACCGTGATGGTCGTTTCACTTCCCGTCTTTGGGAAACGTTTCAAAAAGCTCTTGGTACTCACTTCAATATTAGTACTGCTTTCCATCCTTAGTCTGATGGCCAAACCGAGCGTACTATCCAAACTCTAGAGGACATGCTTCGTTCTTGCGTAATCGATTTTGGTGTCAACTGGGATATGAACTTGCCTTTGGTTGAATTCTCGTACAATAACAGTTACCACAGGAGTATTCAAATGACACCTTTCGAGGCATTGTATGGTTGCAAGTGCCGATCGCCTATTTATTGGCACGAGATCAGGGAAGCTCAAATCACCGGCCCCGAGCTTATACAACAGACGACGGATTGCAGATTTGGGACAACTTGCTCAAAGCCAGAAGTCGACAAAAGAGTTACGCAGATAAAAGACGCAAACCCTTGGAATTCAACGTTGGTGACTTTGTACTTCTCAAGGTACCCCCTTGGAAGGGTGTGGTTCGTTTCGGGAAGAAAGGAAAGATCGCTCCTCGCTATATGGGTCCTTTCAAGATTCTCGAAAGGATTGGCAAGGTAGCATATCGACTAGACCTACCACAAGAGCTCAACAACGTTCATCCTACCTTTCACGTCTCAAACTTGAAGAGATGTCTAGCCGAAGAAGGACTCCAAGTCCCACTTGAAGATCTTCAAATCAATGAGACCTTACACTTCGTGGAGAAACTAGTCGAAATCATGGATCGAGGCACCAAGCAACTGAGGCGCAATCGAATTCCTATCGTGAAGGTTCGGTGGGAAGGAAAACATTGTGCTGAGTTTACTTGGGAACTTGAAAGCGACATGAAGACTAAGTATCCGCATCTGTTCGTTACATCTTCCTAAATTTCGGGACGAAATTTCCTAAAGGAGGGGAGACTGTAACTCTTCGCTTTTGTAACTTTCCGTTTTTAGTAAGTTTGCTTCGTGTTTCTATTTTTGGAAAGCCTAAACCTTGTAATCGTATCTCATTTCCGAATTATTGTAAATCCAAGGCTTTGATTGTAATCGAATTGATCAATTATACGAAATCCTAGTCTTTATGTATGCTTATACTTATAAACGTACGCTTATTCGTTGCTTGATTTATCAATTCAATTTAACTCGTGAATTCTTGTTGTGCATTCGTAAATCTTACACAATTCAAATCAAGCAAG
This sequence comes from Scalesia atractyloides, assembly GCA_947069175.1. NCBI lineage: Eukaryota > Viridiplantae > Streptophyta > Magnoliopsida > Asterales > Asteraceae > Scalesia > Scalesia atractyloides. The sequence goes on along the minus strand of CAMTDV010000020.1, from coordinate 65,646,040 downwards.
ACAATGGATGATTTAAACACTAGACACTTAAGCTTTAGCATTATAAACATTGTCACACTTATATTTTACAATTACTACTTAAACAAGTCTTTTTAGGGGTTATGTAACACCATATTTTCATAGTTTTAATCTTCCAAACAACCTACATTTATAACATACCTAAAATATAACAATTATACACCAAAGAAGTCAATTATATTTATGAAATAACAAAAAAAAGATAAGACAGCTTGTGGCCGCAAGTTGTCAAGTGTGTTAATGTTTTGTTCTTTCAAGTTAAACACCCACCAAACATCATCAAATGCTAACCTAACTTAACCCTAATCTTCCCCCTATAAAACCCTACCTTTCCCCAACCTTTTCTCACTTTTACAAGCCTCCAACACTTCACAAAACCTCCCACAACTTCCAGAATTCACTGCTGTCCCATTTCAGTTTGCAAGTGAGTTTCAACTCACTTCCATTGATGTTCAAACCTTGTTTCTTCTTCTAAAACACTTGGATAACCTCTAGGAAGGTTTTCACAAGTTTGCTTGGGCAAACTAAGGTGAAACCTCACCATTTTGAGGTCCGAAAGTGTCTTGAACTTTCTGCTCAGTTTTATCTTTTCAAAACTTCAAAACTTTAAGTTTTTTTCATGTTTTTTTCCTCAACAATGTTTGCTAAGCCTCTTGGGATGTTTCCATAGGTTTTCCATGGAAAACCAAGGTGGAACAATACCATTTTTATGGCCAAACTTTCTGTTTTGGAAGTTAAACTTATAAACCTTTTCTTAAACTTGTTTTCTTTTTACAACTCTATGCTACTTGTACCTCTAATCAAGTTTATGATTAGTGAGCTAGCTAGAATTGTTCCATACAAAATCAAGAGGTATCACATGCCTCTAAACTTGTTTTACTAAGGGTCTTAACCCACAAGTGTTAAAACCATCCAAGCTTACAAGCTTGTGTTTTGGTAAAGGTGTGATTACATGGAGGCTTTGACTATCCAACTTTCAATCCACCACCTCACTTGATGATTTCTATCCACTAAGCTATGTTTCAGCTTCAATTGAGTAACAAGGCTACGATACATCCCCAAACGTTGCCATGTTCGGGATGCACACACCTAGCTTGCTTACTCGGTCGATACGTAGTTTAGTGAAGTACTTTATTTTTACTTCATTCATGACCATCCAGATTCTCCTTGTGGCAATCTGTGTATTGGCGAATCTTACGAAAGAGGTTAAGGACGGTTATCCTCATACCTCCATGCATGACTTCTATGAAATCTATGATTTATATGATAAACTTGTTAATAATATATGTAACCTATATATGTAAATAATAAATATAACAGAACCTTTGACAATGACCGTATGGTTACTTGTCCTAACATTAGGTTATTTTATCTAAGACTTAACTATCGTTACGATTCTATTGGGCATGACCCATAAAACCACAAACACCCTACGGGGCTTATAGTGTCAAAAACGAGCGTAACGTCTAGATAAATACTTTCGACTATACACACTTTTGCATACTTTAAGTTCCTAAATTAACAAACTACATTGTCATTCCAATACTCACACACCTACGTTTACTTGTGTTGGATAACTCGGTGTTCATCCCCCTAATCAACCCAAACACTTTCACGGATTTAACTTTGCAAAACCGTGAGTACACTCGACACCCTTTTACGCTTTACAATTTTGGGTGCAATATGTTAATATATCAAAAGACACTAAATCACACTTATATTTTATGCAATCACACAAAAAATCCATCATACATGCTATAGTTACGTGATACTCGATTTGTGTTGGAATCGGTATGCTCAAGACACATATTAAATTGATGTGGCTAGTATGTTATGATCCAAGTCGGGTCATACCCAATAACAAGCTAGACAAACACCCATAATATTTATTTAAGATATGATCAAACAAATAAATATTAACACTTAGAAATATTTAGAAATTGGTTTTCTAAATAATTGCACTCGAGAAACTAATAAATTATTTGGATAATTTATTTTGAGAAGTTTTATTATTGTTATTTAATGGGTTAAATAACATTATAAATAGTTAAGATATGTTGCATAAAGTCTTGTATTGAGTTATATTTTATAAAAGTTATAAAATATAAATACAAGAATTAATAAATAAGAAAAAAGGGGATTGGGTGGAGAAAAGGGCCTATGGCTGATTTTGGGAGTCTTCCCCATTTAGATTTTCACCCAATGAATCTTTATGCATGTCTTACACAATCTCATCAAATCCAAGATGAGATCTTGCAAGAATATATGATGGATTTGATTCATCATTCTCATATATGATTTACATATAATTCAAGTTACAAGAACTCTTGTGAATGCTCTCAAATTTTCGGCCAAACATAGTGTTTGTCCAAGAGTTTTTCAAGTTTAATTCAAGTGTTCAAATCATGGCAATTTTGCGGTGTTTGTTGGAAAGCTTGGGGTATAAAAGCTTGAGCTCTTCTACTTAGAAGATTACCATTCAAGAAGTATCATCTTCTTCACCTACTTGTTCTTTGGAAGGTAGTATTCTAAACACCCTATGGTTGGTTTTGATAGCATGTATGTTCATATATGGATCCGGGTTTTGGTTTTTACAAACAAAATGAGTTTTGTATCAACATAAGTAACATGTTTTAAATAATTATTCCGCTGCGTTTTTTATTTTATATGGATAAAATAACTTTGATAAACATGTCAAAACCCAACCCAGTGGTATCAGAGCCGCTTATATGAATGCATGCTTCATAAGATTTAAAATTTTTAGGTTTCGGGTTTGGAGAAACCCTATGGCCGAAAAATTTGATCATGGTTCTCCTTTTGTTTTTCAAGATGTTTATTATACATGCATAAAAGTATCTTGAAAAATTATATCATTTGGATGATTTGTTTGTTTGGACAAAAACCCATGTTTTCGGTTTTTCTCTTGGCCGAAAATTGGGTTACAAAAGGGAAACCATTTTTGCTCTTGAATTTAAATATATATGTGGATATATAATTTTGGTGTTCATAACCTAGCCATGACCTTGTGATTAAATATTTTGAATGATTGGGTTGTGATTTATTTGATTATTTCAATGGGGTTGTAATAATTAATTATCTTTGTTGTTCCATTTGAAGATATGTAATTTATTTATTTCCATTTGGTATGTAAGTAAATAGATTAGTTGCATTTCTTTTACTTGAAAAATGTATTAGGATACTTTATTGTAAAAGAAGATGCACACATAAAATGCGTTTTTGGTTAGGGCCAATTTTGGGCCTAAAGAACCTCATGGTTCTTAACGGGATTTTAGCCCAATAATCAAAACACATTTTTGAATCCCAAAGGAGTTTGGAGCTGAATTTAAAGTTCATTTGGAAGCCCAAAGAAAGTGGAGAAATCACAACACAAAAGGAAGACTTGAAGCATTTGGATGCGGGTTCAAGTGGGAGTTCAACGACACATTTTTTTTGTGTCAATATTCACCCTTTAGGAAGGACCTTTTGGCAGACTTGTTTTGGCTAACAAGTGTTGTAAAAAATAGTTGGCTATGGTTATGCACCTATTGTTTTGTGTGTTATGCTTGTATGATTATTTATTTATGGTTGTTTAGATGATATTTGGATATGCATGCTTAACAACTTATTATCCATAACAAGCTTAAAATTGGTTCTTTAACAATCATTAAATGGTTAATAAAATGGTTTTATTAAAAATTAATGATTTTATAATAAAATGGGTTTTATTAAAAGAACCTTGAAAATTTGTTTTCACAAAGGTACCATGAATTTGAATGCATGCAAATGTATGGTACATAAAGTTTTCTAAAACTAGAATTTTTGAAAACATTAAATCCCTTTTATAAAACAAGTCAAACACCATCCTTTTATACAATACTCGAATCACTTGGGAATTCTTTGTGGGATAAGGTCACCTAACCACATTTGAAGGAACTTGTGTGTTTGAGGTAGGCTTACCATATTTGTGGGATAAAGATCACCTAACCACTTGTATGTGTAAACTTACATGTGTGTGTAAGTAGGACGATTTGATTTGGAAACCATGTGCTTAGGGTCACCGAAGCATGGCGCACAAAGGTGTTGATGGGATTAAACATGCCATCTAAACATTAAGATGTTTAACCGATCCCATATGGCTAGAAATTGCAAAGGGTTGCAGTTGTCAAACGTTGACTACCTTGTTAATTTTAAATAATGGGATAAAGGTCACCTAACCAATATTTAAATATAACGTTGGATTCTAGATTTTAATTATTAATTGTCTATGAGACACAAAAGGGTATTAATAATTAAAATTTAATAATATCGAAAATACTAAAATTAAACTTCGTTAAAATTTTGTAGATGGCCGCTAACAATGCAAACACAATTACCCAAACCGTCCGTAACCAATCACTAAGAACCATCCTTGAAAAGGATCGTCTTAACCATAATAACTTCATGGATTGGTATCGAAACTTGAGAATCGTTCTCCAGCAAGAAAAGATATCTTATGTGTTGGACGATCCTATTCCCGATGAACCTAACGTAGAAGATGAGGAGGCCTATAACGATTGGGTTAAGTATACCAAGGACTCCATGAAAGCCTCTTGCCTCATGTTGGGAACTATGATTCCCGAAATTCAAAAGGATTTTGAACATCATGGGGCATACGACATGATTACCCAATTGAAGGAAATGTTCCTTCAACAAGCAAGGGTAGAACGCTTCGAAACGGTTCGGGCACTTCATGCATGTCGAATGGAGGAAACCCATTAGGTCTCATCTTATGTACTTAAGATGAAAAGCCTCATTGATCGCCTCCAAAGGCTCAACTGTCCTGTCTCAAAAGAGTTGGCTACGGATTTGATCCTCAACTCTTTAACAAAGAAGTTTGAGACTTTTGTCATGAATTATAACATGAACGAATGGGACAAGAGCATTGGTGGGCTTCATGCAATGCTCAAAACTGCCGAGGCGGTCATGGGTAAAAAGGCTTTACCCGTTCTAATGATCAATGAGGAGGCAACAAGAAGAGGCCCTACCCCGACTCCAAGGCAAGTTTTGCCAGAAGGAAGGGCCACGTCAAAGGGAAGGGAAAAAAGGAAAGGTTAAAGCGGAACCCACGAAACCAAAGTAAAAGAAGCAAAAGGTTGCTTCGACTAACCCATGCTTTGAGTGTGGAGAGATAGGACATTGGAAAAGATATTGTCCAACCTATCTCAAGGAGTTGAATAACAAGAGGGATGCAGGGCAAACCTCAGGTACAATATTTATGATACATATTGACCTTAATGTTATTTCTTCAAACACATGGGTATTGGATACCGGGGGTGGAACTCATATTTGCAATTTGTTGTAGGGGTTCAAAAGAAATAAACATTACAAGAAGGGATACATTAGTCTCTTCATGGGCAATGGAGCAAAGGTTCAAGTTGAAGCCCGAGGAGACTATGTTTTGAAACTTCCAAGTGGTTTGGAAATCATCTTGAAAAATATTTTGTATGCTCCTAGTTTGACTAGGAACATTATTTCAATTTCCCTCTTGCTACAATATGGTTTTAATTTAACGTTTGTAAACGATGACATTTATGTTTTGATGAATGACATGTTTTACTTTAAAGCTATGCCTTCAAATGGTATTTATGAATTGGTTCATGATAATACATTTGATAGTTCAATGTACCAAGCAACCACCAAGAAACTCAAATTAGATTTGAGTGATTCCTATCTTTGGCATTGTCGCCTTGGACATATAAACAAAAATCGCATGCAAACACTTCAAAAGAATGGTCTTTTGGAAACAAATGGAGATGATTCATTTGATGTATGTGAATCTTGTTTACAAGGCAAAATGACTAAGGCACCCTTCAATGGCACCTTTGAAAGGGCAAAAGACTTATTAGGTATCATACATTCGGATGTATGTGGTCCTTTTAAGCCAATGACTAGGAATGGTGAAAGATACTTCATTAGTTTTACCGATGACTATAGTCGTTATGGTTATGCGTACTTGATAAGACACAAAGATGAAGCATTTGAAATGTTCAAAGATTTCAAAAGTGAAGTAGAAAATCAACTCAAGAAAACAATCAAAGTCCTTCGTACTGATAGAGCAGGTGTATACCTTAGTGATGCTTTTCAAGATCTTCTTAGGAGTTGTGGGATTATCTCACAACTTACTCTACCTGGAACACCACAACATAATGGTGTGTCTGAAAGGAGGAATCGAACTCTATTGGATATGGTTTGATCTATGATGGCTAGAAGCACATTGCCTCTATCATTTTGGGGTTATGCTTTGCTCTCCGCGGCCCGTATACTGAATATGGCCCCAACCAAGAATGTGGATAAGACACCTTTTGAAATATGTCATGGAAAGGCTCCATCATTATCATATTTGAAGGTATGGGGTTGTGAAGCTTATGTGAAGCAATACACCCCAAACAAATTGGAAGTACGATCCACTAAGTGTATCTTTGTAGGATATCCTAAAGATGATATAGGATATTACTTTTACGATCCAACAGAGCAAAAGGTATTTGTTGCTCGAAAGGGTAAGTTCTTGGAGGCTAAGTTCCTTATGGAAGGAACTAGTAGTAGAACAGTGGAACTTGATGAGGATCAAGAACCACAAGCCGATACACGTTTGGTTGATACTAGCACTCAACAAGAGGTTGTTGAAGAGGATCAAATGGTTGATCAATACACACAAAACGTTCACAGATCTGGTAGAATTAGTCATTCACCCGAAAGATATGGATTTTTCATGGATAGATGCTACGTGGTAGATTCAGATGAACCAACCACATACCATGATGCAATGTCACAATCCGATTGTGACAAGTGGCTTGAAGCAATGAATGTCGAGATGCAATCCATGTATGACAACCAAGTATGGGAATTGGTTGTACCACCTCTTAACTCCAAAGTAGTTGGAAGTAAGTGGGTTTTCAAGAAGAAAACTGATATGCATGGTAACTTGGATACTTATAAAGCGAGACTTGTAGCAAAAGGTTTCACTCAAACTCAAGGGGTTGATTATGATGAGACCTTCTCGCCCGTGGCGATGCTAAAGTCAATTAGGATATTATTTGCCATAGCTGCATATTACGATTATGAGATTTGGCAAATGGATGTCAAAACGGCTTTCCTCAATGGATATCTTAATGAAGATGTCTATATGGTTCATCCTGAAGGTTTTGTCGATTTAAAACATCCTAACAAAGTATGCAAGCTAAAGAAATCAATATATGGATTGAAACAAACATCTAGAAATTGGAATCATCGTTTTGATGAAGAAATTAGGAATTTTGGATTCATCAAGAACGCCGATGAAGCTTGTGTGTATAAGAAGGCTAGTGGGAGCATCATCACTTTCCTAGTACTGTATATCGATGACATTCTACTATTTGGAAATGATATTCCAACCATGGAAGGTGTTAAAACCTGGCTTGGAAGTTGTTTTTCCATTAAGGATCTTGGTGAAGCCGCCTATATTTTGGGAATAAAGATCTATAGGTATAGATCAAGGCGCTTGATAGGATTGAACCAAAGTGCATACATCAAAGTCTTGAAAAGGTTCAAGATGGAGAACTCTAAGAAAGGTTTGGTACCTATTCAAAAGGGAACGATATTGAATGCGTCTCAATGTCCAAGCTCAAAGGATGAGCAAGACAGAATGAAAGGAGTCCCATATGCGTCTGCTATAGGATCCATCATGTATGCAATGATATGCACTAGACCGGACGTGTCATGTGCCTTAAGCATGACAAGTAGATACCAGCAAAATCCAGGTAAAAGTCATTGGATGGCTGTTAAAAGCATATTGAAATACCTTAGAAGGACTAAGGATATGTTTCTAATATATGGATCTGGTGAGGAGGAACTCATTGTAAAGGGTTACACGGATGTGAGTTTCCAAACTGACCGAGATGGTTCTCGATCACAATCTGGGTATGTCTTCATTTTGAATGGAGCTGCAGTCTCTTGGAAGAGATTGAAGCAGGATGTTGTAGCATTGTCCATTACAGAATCAGAATACATCGCCGCTTCATTGGCAGCGCAAGAAGCTGCATGGTTGAAGAAATTCATAGCCGACCTAGGGGTAGTCCCTACCATTCAGGATCCCCTAGAGATATTTTGTGATAACGAGGATGCAATTGCACAAATTAAGGAACCTCTTGCACATCAAAAGACTAGGCACATTGAGCGGAGATTCAACTACATAAGGGATGGAGTTGAAAAAGGAAAGATATGTATTCGCAAAGTTCACACCGATCAAAACATTGCGGATCCACTCACGAAGCTCCTTGAACGGCCAAAGCATGAGGGTCATACTTGTGCCTTAGGACTTCGATATTCTAGTGATTGGATTTGATCTATTTAGTATTTGGATATCGGAACAATTGTTATTATGACTCATTTAATGATTATGTAATTTTGAGTTATGTTCCATTTTAGCATGTTTAAATCCATGAATAAGTTAATTGTTCTAAATGTCCGTAGTCGATCATATTTGTGGGAACAAATATGAAGGTAAGACTATTATGAACTTGGATTGGTGGATATTCATTAGGTATGAATATAGAGCAAAGTGTTGCTGCCAAAGTTCATAGATATTTGTGGGATGCAAATATTGGACTGACCCGCTCTCAAATGTTACTGCATGGAATCTTTGAGATTGATCATAAGTAAATTTGAGTAAAGGCGAATATCATTGTATCCTCTGACCTGAGATACATATTGGGTCTTGATATTCACCAAATATTGTACTTTGACTTGGTTCTTTGCTGTCAGTAATATGGCAGTACATAAGGCTAAGCTCAGGTGTGGTACAAGGTGATTGTGAGAGACGTATGTAGTCAAGATGGGATTTGTTCCTCTTATTCGTTGAGAGTAAGATGTCTAAGGCCTGCTAAAGTTAAATCAACAGAGAATGATCACTCTATGTCTCTGGATTTGACATGACATCTGTAATGAAAGGATAAATGATCGTTTCACCTAAATCATGTTCAAGTAAGGGACTTGAAGGAGATGATGTTATTGAATGGCACTTCGTCATACGTATTAGGGGTAGTAAACCGTTGTTAGGCGGTATTTGCTACTTGCATCAATCTTCTATGTATCTTGTGCAAGTGGGAGATTGTTGGAATCGGTATGCCCAAGACACATATTAAATTGATGTGGCTAGTACGTTATGATCCAAGTCGGGTCATACCCAATAACAAGCTAGACAAACACCCATAATATTTATTTAAGATATGATCAAACAAATAAATATTAACACTTAGAAATATTTAGAAATTGGTTTTCTAAATAATTGCACTTGAGAAACTAATAAATTATTTGGATAATTTATTTTGAGAAGTTTTATTATTGTTATTTAATGTGTTAAATAACATTATAAATAGTTAAGATATGTTGCATAAAGTCTTGTATTGAGTTATATTTTATAAAAGTTATAAAATATAAATACAAGAATTAACAAATAAGAAAAAAAGGGGATTGGGTGGAGAAAAGGGCCTATGGCCGATTTTGGGAGTCTTCCCCATGTAGATTTCAACCAATGAATCTTTATGCATGTCTTACACAATCTCATCAAATCCAAGATGAGATCTTGGAAGAATATATGATGGATTTGATTCATCATTCTCATATGTGATTTACATATAATTCAAGTTACAAGAACTCTTGTGAATGCTCTCAAATTTTCGGCAAACATAGTGTTTGTCCAAGAGTTTTTCAAGTTTAATTCAAGTGTTCAAATCCTAGCAATCTTGCGGTGTTTGTTGGAAAGCTTGGGGTATACAAGCTTGAGCTCTTCTACTTAGAATATTACCATTCAAGAAGTATCATCTTCTTCACCTACTTGTTCTTTGGAAGGTAGTATTCTAAACACCCTATGGTTGTGTTTTGATAGCATGTATGTTCATATATGGATCCGGGTTTTGGTTTTTACATACAAAATGAGTTTTGTATCAACATAAGTAACATGTTTTAAATAATTATTCCGCTGCGTTTTTTATTTTATATGGATAAAATAACTTTGATAAACACGTCAAAACCCAACAATTTGTTTACTTGGAACATTCTTATGTGATACTAATTGTCATTAACTTCGTATGAGCCTCCCCTTAACATGTATAACGCTATATGACTAACGCACTGCCCGTAGTCTTGTGGTCATGTTAAGTTTAATCTATTATGCAGTGACACTTGAGGATTGACTTGTAGTTCACATGCCTTGTTTACATTAATCTCATATGCTAGCTTATCATGTGGATTTGTTTAAACGTTTTTATTACTTATGCTATGATTCAAACTTGTGTACTCGCCAATACTTTGTATTGAACTATACTTTTTAACATGTTGCAGGTTGAGGATGTGGATGTGACGAAACTTAGTAGGAATGGCATAGAAACACACTTAGAATGCTAAGTTATTTATTATGTTTTGTTGAACTTGTCTTTTTTGAATTTACATAATATTGGAATTATGTTGTACTTGACATTTTGATGGATGAAATGAAATGAATTGTTTAATTAAATATTGTCACTTTAGTGTTATGATGTCTCGAGCAATCTCGTTCGTCTCACTCTGATGTTTCCGCCATCGGTTGGGGTGTGACATAATACTCCTAGCAGTGTGACTTGAGGAACCACACTAGCCGTCTAGGTAATGGACTACGTCCTGACCTTATAGCCTATGTGATCAAATATGATCCCGACTAATATCATCAATGCGATGATAATAATTAAACATCCATTAGTGATGAAATGCCTACGGGCTATAATTAAACATCCATTAGTGATGAAGTGCATATGGGCTATGATTAAACATCCATTAGTGATGAAGTGCCTACGGGCGATGATTATTCATCCATTAGTGATGAAATGCCTACGGGCTATAATTAAACATCCATTAGTGATGAAGTGCATATGGGCTATGATTAAACATCCATTAGTGATGAAGTGCCTACGGGCTATGATTATTCATCCATTAGTGATGAAGTGCCTATGGGCTAACATTAAACATCCATTAGTGATGAAGTGCCTACGGGCTATAATTAAACATCCATTAGTGATGAAGTGCCTACAGGCTATAATTTAACATCCATTAGTGATGAAGTGCCTACGGGCTATGATTTAACATCCATTAGTGATGATTTACCTACGAGCAATACTATATTGTCAATTAAGACAATGACAGTTGTAACCTTATGGTTCCCTGTCCAAGGTGGTGAGCTATGCTCAAGCCTCATAGTCGATATGATCAATGAGATCATGACTAATGTCATCAGTGTGATGATTATCTATCTTAATAATATTGATTTTCCTACAAGCCATATTATATTGTCAAATATGACAATGACAATTGTGACTTTATGATCCATTGTCCAATAATATACGGACTACGTCCAAATTTAGAGAGCCTTTGATGGTCTCTTTGAGACCTAGGCCAATTATACCTAAAGTATCTAAAAGAATATTCATTTCAAATATTAAGCTTTAAAGTTGTGATTCTAAGGACACTGGTTCAATTAGGCAATGGATTTATATATCCAAACTTTACAACCTATATGTTTATTGATACCATGGATAATGTAGGTTTAATTTAAAATTTAGTACCAAAACATCAGAGATGGTTAATTCAGATGAGGCACAAAGTAGTAGCTGTGATAATAATACTGACAATGCTGAAAACATAGCCATCAATACTGATGATTTCTAAGCTCGCATCGATGCAGCTGTTGGAAAGGCCATGGAAATATTTAAGGAATTGAGCGCTACTTGCTCCAAACCTTTATCTATTCCACCATCATCAGTTCGAAAGGAGAACTCTGTTCACTCATCGAATGTAAAGAGTGAACCAAAGAAACTAGAGTTTCATGATAGCTCCCGTTCTTCCAAGGACGGATGTACCTATAAATACTTTGTCTCCTGTAAGCCCCGAGACTTTAATGGAGAAAAAGGGCTATAGAAGCGTTGAGATGGCTCGATGAAATGGAAACTATTGTAGATATCAGTAGTTGTGCTGATAAGGATGTGGTGAAGTTTGTATCCCAATCCTTTAAGGGTGATGCCTTAATATGGTGGAAGGCTATGGTCCAGTCAACAGGAAAATTACACCTGTATAACTTGGGATGGACCAAGTTTGCGGATCTTGTTAAGGAAACATACTGCCCACCTCATGAGGTGGAGAAGATAGAGTCAGATTTTTTGACTCTTACAATGAAAAATCTAGATTGTCGGAAATATGCTAGTGACTTTAATTTCCTATCCAGATTAGTATCATATTTAATTTCTCCTGAACCCAAATGCATTGCGCGTTTTTTAAAGGGGTTACCGCCTGAGATTAAAGGCATGGCGAAGGCTGCTCAGCCTACTACTTATAGGTCTGCTATTGACCTATCTCTCCCTCTCTCACCTTAGATTTGGTGAGACAAAAATCAGTCAAGACTGAGATTGACGGGAAGAGGAAGAGAGAGGATGGTAACTCCCAAAGATTTAACAAGAAGAATAAGGGAGGATTTGGGTTCAGAAGGAATCAAGATAGGTCAGGCGAGAAGCCGACATGTAAGACCTGCAACCGCAGGCCCTAGGGACAGTGCAATTCTGACCCACAGGCTAAAGCCTATGGTATCTGCAAGAAAAAGGGACATAAGACCCGTGAATGCAAGGATCTTAAGAATGCTGTATGCTATGGCTGTAATGAAAAATGGCACATTAAGACTAACTGCCCTAAGAATCCTAAGAGTAATACTACGAAGCCTGGAGAGGCCAAGAAAGGAAATGCATGTGCCTTTCAGATGAATGCTAGGGAGGCTGTTAATGACAACGTCATAACATGTACTTTCCTCATCAATGACATATATGCTAGAGTTCTTTTTTATTCGGGTGCGAATAAGTCCTTTGTAGACCATAAGTTTAGCAAACTATTAAACTTACCCATAAGAACCCTAGATATAACTTATAAGGTAGCTGATGGAACCTTAGAAACAACATCTTCCATTCTTGATGGATGTTCTATATCCATTAAGAATCATTCAATTCCTATATCTCTTCTGCCAATGAAATTGGCGAGGTTCGATGTAGTCTTAGGCATGGACTGGTGAAATACTCACCATTCTTGGCGAGGTCCCATAACCAAGCCCGCATTGCATGTGATATGAAACTTATCGAAGCTAAAACCCCATCTGGTGAAATACTCACCATTCTTGGAGATTCACACTATGGATTGCCAGACAAAGTGTCATTATTTAAGGCATCCAAGTGTCTAGGGAAAGGTTGTGTCATTTACATGGCACCAGTAACTATTAATGAGCCAAAGCCCAAGATTAAAGACCTTTCAGTCATCTCAGAATATCACGATGTTTTCCCTGAAGAATTACCGGGTTTACCTCCAGATAGGCAAGTGGAGTTTAGGATTGACATCTTACCAGGAGTGACACCTGTTGCAAGAGCTCTGTATCGGCTAGCACCGACATAAATGATGGAATTGAGAATACAATTAGACGAACTTTTAGAGAAGGGCTTCATATAGCCTAGTTCCTCACCTTGGGGAGCTCCTATTCTTTTTGTTAAGAAAAAGGACAGTTCATTGCGAATGTGCATTGATTACCGTGAACTAAACAAAATAACAATCAAGAATCGTTATCCACTACCAAGGATCGATGACTTGTTCGATCAACTCCAAGGAGCTAGTTACTTCTCTAAAATCGACTTAAGATCAGGATATCATCAATTTAAGGTTAGAAGTGAGGATGTTCCCAAGACTGCCTTCAGAACTTGTTATGGTCATTATGAATTTCTGGTGATGCCTTTTGGGCTCAGAAATGCACATGCAACATTCATGGATCTCATGAATAAAGTCTGCAAGTCGTATCTAGATAAGTTCATCATTGTCTTCATAGATGACATACTTATTTACTCTCGAATCAAGTTAATCACGAGAAACATTTGCGGTGCATCCTAGAATTACTAAGACAAGAGAAGTTTTATGCTAAGTTCTCTAAGTGCGAGTTTTGGCTTAGCGAAGTCCAGTTTCTTGGACATGTTGTAAGTGAGTGTGGTATCCAAGTGGATTCCGCCAAGATTGAAGCCATAACAAATTGCGGAATACACAAAACTCCATCGGTGATTCGTACTTTCTTAGGGTTGGCTGGTTATTATAGGAGGTTCATTGAGAACTTTTCAAGGATAGCCACTCCTTTAACTACATTGACCCGTAAGAATGTCAAGTTTACTGGGGTCCAAAACAAAATCCTTTGAAATTCTAAAACACAAGTTGAGTAATGCTCTTGTGTTATCACTACCTGAAGGTATTGAGAATTTTGTCATATTCCGTGATGCCTCGCACACTAGTATGGGCTGTGTGCTAATGCAAAGAGGCAAAGTGATTGCTTATGCATCATGACAATTAAAGGTGCACGAAAGGAATTACACCACCCATGATTTGGAATTGGGTGTTGTTGTATTTGCACTTAAATTGTGGAGACATTACTTATATGGCACAAAGTGTATTATATACACTGACCATAAGAATCTCTAACATCTGTTCAAACAAAAGGACTTGAACAAGCGACATTGTCGCTGGAAGGAAACGCTTAATGATTATGATTGTGAAATTTACTATCATCCCAGCAAGGCAAATGTCGTTGCTGATGCCTTGAGTCGTAAGGAAAGGGTTAAGCCTATTAGGATTAATGCTAAGAGGATTGAGCTCGTAAATAGCTTGAATGAGAAGCTATTAGATACACAAAAGCAAGCCCTGTTAGAGGCTAATATTTCTAATGAAGGATTAGGTGGAACTATTGATCAGTTAGTGCCTGGAAAAGATGAAATCCTTAGATTAAATGACAGAATCTAGGTTCCCATCTTTGAAGGACTTAGAGACCTAATCCTCTAGGAAGCGCATAATTCGAGATACTCGGTTCACCCGAGTGGTGACAAGATGTATCAAGATTTGAAAAAGAATTATTGGTGGATGGGTTTAAAGAAATCCATAGCCACTTACGTAGCTAAGTGTCTGACGTGTTCGCAAGTTAAAGACGAACATCAAAAACCGTCAGGACTTCTACAACAGCTTGAAATTCCCATATGGAAATGGGAAATGGTAACTATGGATTTGATTACCAAGATACCTAAGACCCAACGTGGTAATGACACGATTTGGGTCATTGTGGATAGGCTGACTAAGTCAGCATATTTCTTGCCAATTAAAGAAAATTATAATTCTGACAAATTAGCTAATTTATATGTGGACAAGATTGTGTCCTTACATGGTGTGCCAGTATCTATTATATCTAATAGAGATACTAGATATGCATCTCACTTTTGGAAAAGTTTCAATAATCTTTACGCACAAGATTAAACTTTAGTACGGCTTACCATCCATGGACTGATGGACAGAGTGAGCGTACTATCAGACTTTGGAAGACATACTTAGA
This sequence comes from Scalesia atractyloides, assembly GCA_947069175.1. Taxonomy (NCBI): domain Eukaryota; kingdom Viridiplantae; phylum Streptophyta; class Magnoliopsida; order Asterales; family Asteraceae; genus Scalesia; species Scalesia atractyloides. The sequence goes on along the minus strand of CAMTDV010000020.1, from coordinate 65,630,592 downwards.
AGACGTGTGATTGATTTAGGTGGAAGTTAGGATGACCACTTACCCCTAATAGAATTATCCTATAATAATAATTATCATACAAGCATCAATGCTGCTCCTTTTGAAGCCTTGTATGGGAGAAAATGTAGAACGCCTGTTTGTTGGGCTAAATTTGGGGAAGCACAACTGTCTGGACCCGAAATTGTCCTAGAGACCTCGGATAAGATAATACAAATCCGTGATCGTCTCAAAGCTGACCGTGATAGGTAGAAAAGTTATGCAGATAAGAGGCGAAAACCTCTTAAGTTCCAAGTAGGAGACAAAGTCATGTTGAAGGTATCACCCTAGAAAGGAGTGATGCGCTTCGGAAAGAAGGGCAAGTTAAGCCCAAGATATATTGGACCATTCGAGGTAATCGAATGTGTCGGTTTTGTAGCTTATAAGCTTAAGCTACCTCAGGAGCTCAGTGGAATCCATGATGTGTTCCACATATCTAATCTGAAGAAATGTATAGCCGATGAGTCGCTAGTAATGTCACATCAAGATGTGCAAATTGATAAAAACTTGAGGTTCATTGAGAAACCAATTTTTATTGAGGATCGACAGGTTAAAAAACTCCGAAGGAAGTTTATACCTATTGTAAAGGTTAACTGGGATGCCCTTCGAGGCCGTGAGTATACATGGGAGGTTGAGTCCACTATGCGACAAAAATACCCCATCTTTTTGAATAAATCTCGAGGTCGAGATTTCTTTTAAGGGAGTGAAGATGTAACACCTCGTAAAATTCACACCTCGTAATATACAGACACGTGTACGTTCCCTCGGATAATGCCACAAATGAGTTAGCCACTCAACTCGCTCAAACATGTCCAATTCACAAAATTTTCATATACCGGATCGTAAGCTACGGTCCGTAACTGTAAGATACGGTTCAACATCTCTGACCAAAATATTAAACCTAACCGTAACCTACGGTCAAGGACCATAGTTTACGATCAGGACTTGCTGAACCACATTTTCACTAACCGTAAGCTACGGTCTGGTGACCGTAGCCTACGGCGAGGTCTGAAAGCCTCTATTTTTCGTTATTTTAACTTTCAGCAAATGACCCAGAGGCCCCTAGACTTCATTATTTTCATAATTCTTTCTTAATCAAGCTACCTTTCGATCCGAACAACTCCCGGTTGAGGTGATATCTCTTGATTCACCAACCTCAAGTATTCCACATTATCAGCGAACCGTTAACTTTACTAATTTAGCTAATTTAACCTATAAACCATAACAACTCGTATTTATCGTATCCTAAGCTAGTAACCGCTTATTAGCCACTAAAGCACATAGTATAACACACGTTAACGTTCAGTTATTCACAATCTTCATCAAATCACTACGTGTTAAACGAAAAGAACTAGTTGTATCATTATGTCATTGAATATAAGTCAAGGACAATTCATGACATTTAACAAAACTATATTTGAGGGACTAAAAGTGTCAAAATACCAAAATTCTGTCAAGATGCCACCTATCCTGCAAATTGCCACTCTCTTGCAGCTCTTGACACCTATCTAGCCACTTTTAATAATCCTACAACACCTCTAACACCTGGCTTCATCCTCATACACCCTCTTGCACTATAAAAGACCACTAAGTTCACTTCATTCTTTGCTCATTACCTTTTCTTCCCTCTATTACACTCTTGGAAGTTCTTGTCATCTAGGAGCATCCCTTTGAGTTCTAAACTTCCTCTTGGATCACTTGTAAGTGTTCCATCTTTGCTCTTTTCTTTTATGGGCTTTTAATAGCCAAAAGTCAAGCATATTCGACAAATGCTTTGAGTTTCGGTTAAGACCATTATGGTCAAGCCATCGTTCAAGATGAATATGGCTAAGTGATCATAATTAGGTAGGTATTAATCCCTTAAAAGGGCACCTCCTAAGAATCACGTTTACTAGGTCAATTGAAGGGCCAAAGTTTATGTTTTAAAAAGTCAAACGGGTCAGATTATATAAATATTATAATCTGAGCTTTTAAATATTATAAATATGTTTTTGACACTTAAACAAGATAGTAATAATTATTAGAACATGTAAGAATATGTTTGACTCGTCAATTCCAGTCCTAGGGTCGGTTCGCAATCGAAAGTCACAAAGATTGACTTCTGCTTTGACTTTCGATTCTGACCCGATTTAGATTAGTCTACTGCTGATTTAAGGATGCATTATAATCATAATATAGTATAGCAAAACCCTTTGAGGTTACATTTCATGATCATAATCATAATATGAGTTTATGCACAAGTTCCGCCAATATGCCAAACTTTGACCAAAATGCCCTTGTTACATAAAACAAGGTTTTAATCAACAACGAACTTGCAAATGAATTACATACTGATATGTTAATATAATTAACATATTATGATGATAATATTCTGATCATAAACTAAGTTTTATTATAAAATCATAATTTATGCTTTAAAAAGACCAAAATGCCCTTTCGGCGCATCGTTTGGTTCTAAATAATCAAACGCCTTATAAGGCGCATCGTAATTTACGCAAATGAATTACATACTGATATATGTGCAAGTTCCTTTTTATGTCATATAAATAATCAAAACGCCTTATAAGGCGTAGTTTCGTTTTAAAACCTCAACGGGCATATAAGTTGATATCATACTCATATTATAACTTATTTAAAGTATAATGATATATTGTAGGTCCACTTGGAGGATCAAGATTAACCTACTTCCCTGTTTATGTAACACACATATGAGTGCGGAATCCACGTAAGTATGCAAACCAAAGCAAAGTAAGAAACACAAGATAACCAAAGATTCACTATCTTGATTAACAGAAGAGAACTAGTACAAACACATACAAACAATGTTCATACAGACTCAGGATATACTCTCTGTGCTCTTGTGCTTCAGTGTCTCTCTTTAGTGTCTAGCATTCACTACTATTCCCCACTAGTCATTGAGAAGTGCATGTCTGTTTATATAGTGCCTATACCTAGCAACCGTATGAAGAATGTTGCTGGTCGTACGAAACACTATCAGTCACGAAGAACATTCTTCAAAGGATGCTCGTACGAATGACCCATGGCTCGTACGAACATGAACTGCCTCATACGAATCAAGCAAGGTGCTTGGTTGAAATGTCCACTCGTATGACTGGTGAATTACTCTTACGAATGGTATATGGCTCGTACGAGCAACAACTTGCTCGTACGAAGCACTTCTCACTCGTACTTGAAAGTGTTCTTTGGAGAACGAGCCAACAGACATGACGTACACAAGACTCAACAGTATGCATACATGCAACTGTTTTACAACACAGATAAACTAATCATCGTACTAATCAAGATAGGAGGATATTTTGATTTGGTCGACACGACCAAACTATACAGACACATTAAACAAAGACCGTCCAAATTACAGACGTAATTAAGAACAAGCGACAGACACAAAAGTGTATCAACAAACTCCCCATTGGCTGTTGCTTGATCTTCGGTATTCATTTCGAATTGCCTGTTGTATCAACAAACTTCCCCTGAAAATCTTCAATCCAATGTTGATTGATAATCAGGTCTTCAATACTTTCCAGAAACATCAAACCTTTCCTATTTCCTCTTAAGTGTCACTGGAGGCAACTGGATCGGTCACGATATGCTGTACATTAGACTCTAGCACTGGAGTTGAAGTAGAAACTTTTGTGTTGTGAGGATGAGGCTGAAGCATCAGGATTGCCAGGGTCTTCACTATCCTGATCACGTTTACGTTTGATCTCTTGTGTTCTGCATCTTTCATTCCACAGAATGTTCACTCGCTTTCTGTTCATTTTAAACACGTCTTTAATACCATTAAAGCCTTCAACCAGTGTAGCATTATGAGAATGATACCATTCTTTTAAGTAGTTATGCTTAGCAGTTAATGTTTCAGCAGATCGTTGAATAGCCGCACTACGTTCTTTCAGCCTATTCAACTCAATTCCCAAGAGTTATTAACTGCTCTCATCTGTTGTAGCTGAGTTGCCCTTTTCGCATTTGCAACCTTCATCCGCTTATTTTCTTTTCTTAACTGCGCAATCTAAGAATCCTGTTTTCTAACGGTCTCTTTCAAAGAATTTATCTCCAATTGTTGTTTGATAACGTGTTCCGATTTGAAGACATAAACTCTGAATGCTTGTTAATCTGGATTGCCGCAGCTTGCAACTGAGAGAACAGAAAATCCACTTTCTCATCCGGTTCCATTTCAGAGAATAAAAGACTGCTTTGTTTTGTATTTTGTGGATGAGTTGTGGACTGAGATTGTTCAATTGAAGAAGCAGTAGGTTGTGATTGAACTGGAGTATCTTCTGTTGGTGCATATTTATGACAACAACTTAAATTTGGTCTTTGGATATCTTGTAATTAGTAAAATGATAAACGGTTAGCGGGTTTAGTTTTGTAATAGTTAATTAGAAGTAATGGGCTAAATCAGACACCATATAGCAAATGGTAGGCGAATTGGGCCTAGACCCATTTGCAGTCCATGTAGGGAAACCCTAGCCCAGTTGCATAAACGTGTCTCTATATAAAGAGAGCTTTGCATTAGGGTTAAGGTTGATAGTTTTGCTCATTCAATTGGTCAGTGGATCATGGTGGCTGCAAGATCGATACAAAATTAACATCAAAAGGATGTCAGTTCTTGGGAAATCGTCTAGTCACGTGGTAGTTCAAAAAGCAGACTTGTGTAGCTACATCAACCTATGAGGCTGAGTATATTTCAGCTTCTTGTTGCTGCTCTCAGGTTCTATGGATCCAACAGCAAATGCGCGACTACGGTTTTGAATTTCTAACTACTCCTATTTATGTTGAAAACGAAGCTGCTTTACAGATCATTCGTAATCCTGTACAGCACTCAAAAACCAAACACATTGAGATTAAGTACCATTTCATACGAGATTGTTATGAAAAGAAACTTATCAATGTTTTTAAAATCCACACCGATCACCAACGTGCCGACCTGTTTACAAAAGCTTTTGATAAATCACGTTTTGATTATCTTCTTTTGGTCAATGGCATCAAGGTGAAACCCGAGTAAATCATCCTTGGCTAATCATTTTCGTAAATATTTTCTTAAAATCTAAAACAACAAAAAGATTTTCCATTTTCTCTTAGTTTTATATTTTAGGGGGAGAAATTTTAAGAAAAATACAAAAATAATAGAAAATTCAAAAATGAGTTTCTTGGAACGATAAGAGAAAATGATGATACACACTGGTGATCTGTCAAAAACGATCAAAAACATAAAACGAAAATTGATAAGTAGCTTTACTAATGATGTATTGGTAGGCTTACAATCAGATTAAAATGTGCAGGTTGATATAAACATAACGGACTGAAAGCCAGGTGGAAACCATTCATTGGCATATGGTCTTGGTACCGAAATTTCATATGATAGTATGTCGAGGTTTTGAGATATGCGGTCTTTATGCTTGCTTATCATCTGGGTATCGTGGTTGAATCTTTTACCAAAAAAATAACGGTGAAGTAAGTCTAGAACTTCCATAATACCATACATATGTGTACATAATACGACCATCAATAAGTGATCAAAATATCACATCCACCCAAAAATAAGTGATAAAATATCACAACTTTATGCATGAGCTAAGTTCGTCTCTTTGTCGGTACAATGGTACTAACCTGTTCACGGACTTACTCCTGTGCCCTGCATGCATCTGAAAATCAAGTTCCTCATCAATATGTGATTTAATCACATAGGGCTTGTTTTCAATCAAAATAAGTGAGTATCTCACATCATATACGTCAAAACAGATGATAAGCAGTATACTCACCAGTAAGAGCATATCTTGATACGGGAATGTGTCGTGAAGTGATTGAACATCGGCTAGTAAGTATAATTCACACATTAAGCATATCTCTTAATCATGACTACATCTGATAAGTTGAGCTTACGTGGACAACAATACCGATAATTATAGTAGAATGCCTATTTATTTAATTTGATGTTTTTAAACAAAACTCGTTTTTGGCAAGATTAAAAGCTGGTATGATTCTCTTACCTTGAAACTCTGAAAAAGATTGTCTGGTAAATATACAGTTTATTCTTATCTTTTAGAAATTATTTTATTTTAATTTACTCTGTTGATAAATTAAAGTATTTTTTATTTAGCCAAAGATGGAAACTCAAAAGTTTTCTACCAAAATACGCCCTAAAAATCATTTGTTTGATATCATAACTTCATAAAGTACTTTCTTACAAAGGGTAAACTCATCTCAAAGAACAAAATCTATTTAACGAGCACTTTTCCTAACTTTTGTGTGGATATGTACAAAGATCTAAACATGTCAACAAAAAACCTTAGGTCCATGAAGAACTGAAAATCCAGTTTTGAAAAACTTGGACTCGTACGAATCAAAGATCACTCATACTAGTGATTATGTCTCGTACGAATAATCACTGATGTCTTGTACGAATGGCAGTTCTTCGTACGAGCTAAGGTTCTTCATACGAGTATCATGATGTGGTATATAGGGTGATGAAGTTCTTTGGTGGAACTTTACTTTCACCTTGCTCACGTCATCCTTTCACCTCTCCTTAAGTTATTTCTGATATCTTTAAGGTATATTTGACAATATTGGCATACCTTGAAGATGAACAATTTGAACATTATCAGACTATGTGACTTTGCCTGACATGAACAACAAACTTTAAGCGAAGAATCTTTTAACGAAAAACAAGTTCTTCTTGCATAATCTTCACTTGAAATTCTATGTGCGAACAGGTTACCTTCCTTCGTACGAGCGAAATGCCACTCGCACGAGTAACCTGTCGCTCGTACGAGCCAGTTACTCGTACGAGTAAATCACTTGTTTTACTAAGTTAGGTGTCCGTACAAATCAGTTGTTCTTCGTACGAATAAATTGTTATTCGTATGAGTCAGTAGTTCTTCGTCCAGGGAATACATACATACAAAAAGTTTGAAATAGAACTTTTTGTGTATATTCCCTAATGAATTTATGTCCTTATTCTTGTTATCTTTTGTGTATAGAATGGAACAAAAAGAACATAAAAGAAACCCGCAACGAAGAGAACTGACAAGTCAGAAGTGGAAATTATGTCAGAACCAAGACATAACATGGTGGCCTTCTTAGATCCGAAAGATAAATTTGCTGAGTACAACGGTATAATGAAGTTTTTGCGCGACTCAAGGATACATTATGCTATCATGCACAAGACTATAGTATACAAGACGTTGATCAAGGAATTTTGGGATTCGGCAAAAGTTGTTGAAGTGAATGGGCAAGAACTTATCCGCGGGAGAGTAAATGACTTGAACGTAGATGTCTATGTGAAATCATAAACTCAGTATTACAACTTGGCGATGATCCAGAAGCTCCATTCTCAGTTCCATTGAAATGTCAACATGGATGTTTGCTTCGAATGAAATGTGTTGGAGATTTTCTCGTAGGACAACTAAACAAAGCATGGTTGCCACTCTGATAAAAGTTCTTTCTACATGTTCTAATTCAGTGTTTGAGCAACAGACGAAGTGGTTATGACATGGCGAATTACGACTTGGTTGGAATGAGATAGCTTTGACATTGAACAAACCGTTTAGTGTTTCAAAATATATTTTTGCAAACATGAAGAAAATCCTTAGAAGAACCGGATATGGTGCAAACAAGTTTTGGATGTATCCTCGTTTTCTCCAAATGACCTTAAATGTGCAACATCCGAATCTTCCAAAAAACGAGACCGATGTTCTAAAAGTTGAGATCATGATGGAACATTCATTGAAAATATTTGAAGGTGTAGCAGCAAAACGTTACAAGGAAAGCACACCTCCTCGTAAATTGATCGGTTTTCTGGCAAGATAAATATGTTGCACCAGAAACGATAAATGGCGCCATGATGACAATGAGTCAGATAATGAAGAACCAATTTTGAAAAAGATGATCGAAGATAATTTTGTTCATAAAAAGGGGAAAGGTGATGATGATGACGATAATAATGATGGTAATAATGGTGCAAGTGATGTAGGTGCTACAGGTGGTGATAAGGGAAGAAAGAAACAAAACAAAAAGCCTATGGGAACATTGTCAGCACAACCTAAAATCACACAACCTACAACCTCACATCAAGAAACTGTACTAGAACAAGTTGCAGAAGTCCAGTCTACCTTTACAACGGAGGAGACTGAACCTGTAATGACAGAACCCACTACAACCATGAGCCATAACTTTCAAATACCACAGCAGCTGAAACACCTTCGGCTGAAGATGTAGGTCCCCTAATCCGTATGGATCTTCATAGAATCGTCTATCCAACCTAGAGTGCAGAATCCCCTAGATCAGATTTCACAGGAAACCGAACAAGAACACGAACATATACTTTCAATCCGTCTTCTATTGATTATCTAACACAAGTGTTTACAATCAATTCAAGACTCTCTCTTTCCACTCTCTCTGAAATAATTCTCTGAGTAACTAATCCACTGACCAACTGAATGAGCAAAACTATCAACCTTAACCCTAATGCAAAGCTCCCTTTATATAGAGACAAGTTTATGTAACTAGGCTAGGGTTTCCCTATATGGTCTGCAAATGGGTCTAGGCCCAATTCGCCTACCATATGCTATATGGTGTCTTATTTAGCCCAATTACTTCTAATTAACTATTACAAAACTAAACCCGCTAACCATTTATCATTTTACTAATTACAAGATATCCAAAGACCAAATCTAAGCTGTTGTCATAGATATGCACCAACAAACTCCCTCTTGCCAATAGCTTCATTAAACAACTTTGTCTTCAGTCATCTTGCAATCTTCAGCATCTTTAAGAATCGTTGGTCTTTGAATAGCTTCAGCTTTAATCGCTTCTGTCAGCAACAGACTCCCCCTAAGCTGATGCATCCAATCACCAAATCTTCTAAATCTTTAGCGTTGGAATAAACTCCAGTTTAGTACTTGCATAGCAATCTTCAAAACTCTTCAACTTTGTCTGCAATGTAGAAAGGAGGTTCTACCATGCATCCAATCAAATTCCTCTTCACTAAACGTCTCAGCAACACACTGCTACAATCTGTATACTATAAAACAAACATCTCGAGAAACCATAAGAATTTTGCAACACAAGTTAAACAAATTATTATTATTTTAGAGATAGTAAAACTGTATCACAGATTAAGCACTTCTCAACTAAAACCACATACTTAAAATGTTAAGCACATTAAACCTGCAAGATCTTAAAATTTTAAACTCATCTTTTAACACCGTCTCCCCCTATCGTAATAACTCCTCCATGAACAACCATACTCCATACATTAAGAATATACAAGAAAATGAAATCTTTTTGGATTTTATATTTTCTGAAAGCAAATAAATAACAAAATAATAAACACTCTGTTTTTGTGAGAATCACCGTTAAGAAGATCATATCAGCAACATCAAACTATTTTCACACTATTTGATAATTCTATATGCAATATTCATGAAAAACAGGTCAAGACGATTACCAGTATTGTTTATCCACTTAAACAAAATACATGAACATTTCAAGTACCATTACCTAGTGATATGTTAAGATAATTTATACTGATATACTAGTGTGTGCCACTTCAGGAAATACCCCCACGATCAAGGTATGCACAAAAATTCCTCGTAGTAGGTGAGTATACCGAAATTCATCCTTTTGAATTACGATGTTAGATAATTGGTGATCAAGACATTACTTCTGTACAACAAAGAGACCAATATCCAACGAGGGTTAGGGCAAATACCAAATTTTGGTACGAATAATGCAATTTGCACATTTGAATGACTCTCTAGGAGAGCTTCTTCAATTTTTTGGATGTGGCATTTTAGCTCCTTTAAGATATCCTGTTGTGTCTAGGTCAGCATATATCTGGATGCAGTAGAAGGACAACCTTGATACCCCAGATGAAATAACGATATAAAGACCTAAAACCTCAGATTTTGGCAATCTATCAACGCAAGATTTAAGGTTATAAAACCATACGCCACTGATATGTTACCCACTCATACACAGTTCGTTATGTTTATATTACCAAGGTAAGTTGATTATCTCATGCTTTTTGCCTACTCGTACACCATATGATGAAGCTGCTATCACACTTAAGCAATCTAATTTTAAATATTAGTGTGACGGTCTAACTTGCTGATGTACGATCATTTCTTCTTTTCTACACAGTGAAAACTCATTTTTTAATTTTTTTTGTTTTTGATTTTTGAAAAGCAGTAAATTATTTACAAAATATTTTTATTGAAAATTGGTTATTCAGGATTCCTCATCCCATTGAGTACGACTAAATGTTCAAAACGAGCCCTGTCAAAAGCTTTTGTATAAAGATCTGCCAGGTTATCTAGTGTGTCGACTCGATGCAGTTCAGTTAATTTCTTTTCAGCACAATCCCGTATAAAATGATGACGAATGTCAATATGTTTTGTGCGATTGTGTTTTACGGGATTATTGGTGATTGAAATAGTGGCATTATTGTCTATCAGAATAGGAGTACGAGTGAAATTCAAACCGTAATCGCGCATCTGCTGTTGGATCCAAAGAACCTGAGAGCAACAGCTACCCGCTGCAATATATTCAGCTTCACACGTCGAGGTTGACACGCAAGCCTGCTTCTTGCATTGCTAGGACACGATCCTCCCTCCTAAGAACTGACAACCACCTATGGTAGACTTTCTTGTTGATTTGCATCCTCCAAAGTCCGAATCAATGAAAGCAACAAACTTCAAATCACTAGCAGCTTGATACCAGAACCCAAGTTTAGGTTTCCCCTTCAAGTAACGAAGAATCCGCTTCACCGCTTTCATATGTGACTCTTTTGGATTCGCTTGATATCTGGCACAAAGACACACTGCGAACATGATGTCTGCTCTTGAAGAAGTCAAGTACATTGGAGAACCAATCATAGCCCTGTATTGAGTTGGATCAACATCCTCCACACTCTTATGATCTGGACGAAGATTGTGATTCTCACAAATAAGTGTGTTGAAAGTAGCGCAATCCTCCATTTTGAAACGAGACAAAATGTCATACACATACTTCGTCTGATGTATAAACATCCCATCCTTTTTCTGTTCAACTTGTAAACCAAAAAAGTAGGACAGTCACCCATCGCACTCATCTTAAACTTGCTCTTAATTACCTCCTCGAAATCATGACACATGTTCTCATCAGATGACCCAAAAATGATGTCATCTGCGTAAACCTGTACCAGCAGAAAGTCTTCCTTCTTCCTTTTAATGAAAGTGTACTGTCAATCTGACCTCTTTCAAAACCGTTCTTTAACAAATGTGCTGACAGTGTCTCATACCACGCCCTAGGTGCCTGATGCAATCCATACAATGCCTTATCAAGTCGATAGACTCGAGATGGATAATCTGGATCAGGAAACCCATCTAGTTGTGAGACATACACCACTTCTTGGACTTTCCCGTAAAGAAATGCACTCTTCAAGTCAAGTTGGTAAACTTTGAAGCCCTTGAATGAAGCAAAAGCTAGGAACAAATGAATTTCTTACAACCTTGCTACTGGTGCAAACACTTCATTGTAATCAATCCCCTCTTGCTGATTGAATCCTTTCACTACCAACCGAGCCTTATTCCTTATTACGATCCCTCGGTCGTCTTTCTTGCACTTTAACACCCACTTGGTGCCTATTTCCTTCTCTCCTTCAGGCAAGTCAACTAGCTCCAAAACCTTCAACTTCTTGAACTGAGCTAGTTCCTCTTGTATAGCTTCAACCCAACAATTATCTTTTAGAGCCATATGAACATTTTTTAGCTCCTCTTGGGCAATATAGTAGCTATACAAACACTCATGAATCAACCCAGTCTTTTGAATCGAAGTAAACAAACAGGAACCTTCATCACACCTCTTCTTGTCTGAACACCTGCAGCATCACCAATGATGTTCTCAACTGGATGGTCTTTGTTTACATGTGTGGTAGCAATGGTGTCAACAACCAGATTATCTCCCAGATTCGATCCAATCTTCCCGTGAACGTTACTATTAGCAAACAGATTAGTGAAATCCTCCCCCTGAATAGGTTCAGACTCACTATCACTGGAGTCCTGTGGAGCTGCACTAGAAGAAGTTTCTGGAGCATCTTTCATCAATATACTCGATCTAGGCATGAAGTCACCCTCTCCATCTTCACTGATCATAGTTTGGATCACTTGAGACTCATCTGCATTGGAAAAATCTGGAATATTAAATGATTTAAAAACACTGTCATAATCATATAATATAGCAGGACCACTCGATGATTGTTGAGGTGAATAACTAGTGATTTCCATGTTAAATACAACCTCAATTTTACCAGTTTTTAGATTAAAAACCCTTTTATTCGGTGTTCCAGGCATATAGCCTAGAAAGTAACCCTCATCAGCTACCTCACTGAATTTTTGCTTATCTTTATTTCGCACAATGGTGCAGGGTAATCTAAATGGTTCAAAGCCTTTTAAGTTTGGTTTTTGGTTAAACAATAGTTCATGACATGTTTTGTTAAACCGTTTAACAGTCAAAACTTTGTTCAGGACATAACAAGCTGTGTTCACAGCTTCTCCCAAAAAAAGAACTAGAAGCTTTGAATCAGAAAGCATAGTCCTAGCGGCTTCAATCAACGTCCTATTTTTCCTCTCAGCAACTCCATTCTGTAGAGGTGTATAAGGAGCAGAATATTGATGTTCAATTCCCTTGCGAAGACGATAGAGATCTAAAATCTGATTCTTGAACTCCATGCCATTATCACTCCTTATCCTCTTGATCCGTGCATCATGGACATTTCCCAATTTTGTAAAAAGAGCTATCAGCATCTCCGCTGTCTCATCTTTTGTACCTAAAAAGAAAACCCATGAATAGCGTGAGTAATCATCTGTGACAACAAAACAATTGTATTTTCCACCAATGCTCCTTACGTTCACCAAACCGAATAGATCCATAGAAGTAATTCATAAGGGGCATCTATGGAATTTAGTGTTTTGGACTTGTGAGGTTTTGTATGTTGTTTATCTTCCACGTGAAACCTATACACTGGCACCCCTTCCACTAAAGCGTTTTTAATAATATAATTCATTTTTCGGTAGTGGATGTGGGCCATGCGTCTGTGCCACAACATTGACTCACCTCAGATGCTTTTGACAGTAATCACGCCACCACAGCTGAAGAATCCTTCGACCCATGTCGATGACATAAGTGTCGTTTCTCTTGGCGCTCTCATCACTATCCAATCATCTGGTATCACTAAACCAGGTTTCAACACCAAAGCTTCAGACTTAGAAAAGTGGACCGAGTGACCCTTGTCGCAGACTTGAGACACGCTCATCAGACTGTGCTTCAGCTGCTCAACATAGTTCACTTTGTCCAATGTGATCTTCCCGTTGGTCACTTTTCCTCGACCTTTAATGTGCCCTCCTTTAGCACCTGCAAAATTCACATAACCTCCATCTATATTCTCAAACTTAGTCAACAACCTCGCATCCCCCGTCATGTGCCTGGAGCAGCCACTATCAACATACCACAAGTTGATAATCCTCCTTAGCAGCTCCTGCACAACCCAACAAAATTAATTAGATTGGGGGACCCAAGCCTAAATGGTCTTCGATCTTCCAGATTCATCAACCACAGGAACATCCGTCCAATATCCATCACGCCTAACATGAGTCTTGGATCTCAGATATGTCGTTGGAAATGGTCTTTGATTTCCATTTGTTCTTTGGTCCTGAGGTTTCCTAAACATGTTTGGACTTTGTGACCTTTGAAAATTCTGGTTTTGGTTCCATGAATTTGACAATAATAATCTCTAAAGCCATTGTTATAAAAATTTCTACTACCAACATTTTGATATCGAGTTTGATATTGACCTTGACTTCTGAAGTTATTGGATTGACCATTAAAGTTATTCATTCTTGGTGAACTACTTCTAGGTCTTTCATATCTGCCAGATGTAGATTCAGGCTGAAATCTTTGTTGATTTCTTTGAAAATGAGGAACTTGATGAGTTCCTTTTTCAGCCTTATCTACAACCTCAACCACACTCTGTTGCCTGGTAGCAGATATCTTTGGTGAGTTAGTAACCTTCTTCTCACCATCACACAGTTTTTCTTGTATTTTTCTCTCTGTCTCTCACTCACTTGTGCTTCATTCTTTTTGTTAGGACAACAACTAGCTACATGTCCCTTTTTCGTGACATTTAAAGCACGATTTTCTAGCCGATGACTTCTTGTTGAAGTCTCTGGTTTAAATTCATGAGGTGACGATGATGACGATGATGAAAGATGATGATGATGATGATGATTGATGATGATGCCTTAGAAGGATCTTGTTTAGTTTGCTTAATTTCTGATTTTTCTTTATTTTTATTTTTAGCAAACTGCACATTTGACTCTTTTGTAATAACAGTGACCTCTTCTTTCATATCACCCCCTTTAACAAAATCAACATTTTTAACAAAATTTTGCTTTTGATTCTTAGGGTGTGTATTCTTTGTTTTCAAAACCGTGTCTCTGTTATTATCCTTCTTGGCATTCTCAGAACCATCAACATTACCTGATGTGGAACTACCAGGTGTAGTTGACACAAAATCTGTTAGCTCTTCTTCGTCTGGCAAGAAAGAATAGTCATGACCCAGAGGTTGTGGAACTTTATTTAAACCTTTGAATCCCACACATGTCTTGTCATTACTCTTCTTCAAGCCATTTATCATGTGTTTCATAACAAAAGATGAATCTCTAAATTGATTCAAGTTCTTTTCAAGTTCACAAATTTTAAGTTGTGCATCTGACAACTCTTTGCATTTTTCAGAAATCTCTTTTGTTTTCTCACTCATCGTATCATGAGCTAAGTCAATAGTTTGAAGTTTTTCATTTAGTTTACAGGTTAAAATAGTGATTTCTTCTTCATAACCTTTAAATTTCTTCAAATATAATGACTCATTTCTTTTTACTAAAAAGTTTGATTTTTTTAGATTCAAGAGCTCATTTACCAGACTTTGGTTTGCTTTGTTAATGTGTCAACTTCACTTTGCAGTTCAAGACATTTTAAATAAACAGAACTACTAGATTTAGAATGTATCTCTCCTGTTGATTTGCTTAGATCAGCCATAAAAGCAGCAAAATCAGCAGCCATCTTCTTCTCTTCAACGTTCTTTTCTCCATCAGCTTTTTCAGGTACCATCTCTTGCTCTACCTCAGCATTAGCCTTTTCTTCTGCATCACCAACTGGGGCTATTTCAGCCATGAAGGCTTGTGTGGCATTGTCATCACCCTCCAGATGAACACTCCAATCATAAGAACCTTCTCTAGCAGTAGAGATCAGGGCCTTTGATCTAGTGTTGGTTGATGCATTCATGTTGCTTGAACCATGACCAGGAAAATCTTGAAAGGATGAGTTAGAACGAGATTCAGTTTTTGGTCGTTGACATTCTCTAGCAAAATGTCCGTAGTTTTGACAATTATAACACTTCATTTTAGACTTATCAAAACCCACAATCTTTCCAACAAACTTCCTACCCGTTCTGTTCATGAACCTCTTTACTCTTCTAGAGATCAAGGCCATCTGCCATTGTAAATCCATCTCCTCTAGATCATCAGGGTCAATCTGATCATAATCTTCATCAAACGTAGCAGGATCCGATATTCTTCCCTGAATGTAGTTCTCGTAGGAAGCAACGAAAGAAGCAAGCAATACAAATGATCTTCAGCACCTTTGACACTTAGAGGCATAGACCTAGTACTGCTGTCTCTTTGCCCCCGACGAGCCTCCTGAAGCAGCTACAAAACATACTTCACCCTCAGCATTTGTCACAATCTGCTCATTTTCACATGAAAGAAACGTAGTTGCAGTATCATTTGAAGCATTGTTGGAAGATGAAGGTGTAAGCCCTTTATAAATCCCCGGATCTTGAACCTGATCATATCCAGTTTCCTTCTTCTTCATATTGAGCTCATAAGCTCTCAGTTTCCCAACAACATCTTCCAAGTCTTTATTTTCATAGTCAGCTTCACCGTTTATCATCAAAGTATAAATATCCCACTTTGCAGGTAAAGTATCAAGCAACTTATCGTTTATCTCAACAACTGTGTATTCCTCTATGTCATAATTGTCCATTTCTGACATCAGATGATAATATCGCATGATAATATCTTCAAGTGATTCATTTCTCATCCTTTAAACACATCAAATTGTTTCTTTAGCAGATCAACTTTGTTCTTTTTTACATCTGGATTACCCTCATACCTCTTCTCTAGGGCATCCCACATCTCTTTCGATGTAGTATAACGCTTGAATATATGTTTGATGCCATCAGGTAATGACATCTTTATAGCAGCTAAGGCTTTCTTCTCAGACTCAATACATTTTCTTTTCAGCTTCTGACATATTCACATAAGCAGTGAGACATTGTCTGCCCTCAAAGTCATGAATGGGGTTAACGTACCCATCTTGAATGCAGATCCACATCCATGTGTCCTGATATTCAATGAACGACTGAAACCTATCCTTCCATGTAAGGTAATTCTCTACTTTCAGCATTTTTGGAGGTTTGTTAGTCGTGCCTGCCTCGTGCTTCATTCTTAACAGTTCTTTTAAGTTAGACATATTCGACATTTTTACTGAACCGGCTCGTTAAAAACGTTAAAAATTTGTCCAAAATGGGTGGTCACCAAATTATACCGTTAGACTCGTCTCGACGATACGAATCCAATGATGAATATTGTCCGAAATGGGTGGTCATCAAATTTTTTTTGTCCTAAAAATCACACGAGTCTAACTGTGGAACCGGTTTGTCAAGATTGTCTATGGATCAAATTCTATGTCCGAAAACGTTTAACTCCGGTTACATCAGCTGATTAACTTTCCACCTTTTTGTATAGAACTCAGAACAGTACCAAATTCGGAACAGTAACTCGGTTTCACAATACGAGATGAAAACTCGGAACAGTGATCCGAGATGCTTATCCGAGATGGTGATTCGGAATAGTGATCCGAGATGGAATCCCGAATGTTCTATTCTGATCCGAGAGGGAATCCGGAATAGACTATTCTGATCCGAGATGGAATCCGGAATATACTATTCTGATCCTAGAGGGAATCCAGAATAGACTATTCTGATCCGAGATGGAACTTTTCTAATACGAAAAGCAAGTTTTCAATCCGAAATGCTTTACCTTTGATCCGAGAGACCTTCCTTCTATTCGAAATGCTTTGCTGTTAATCCAAAATAGTTGCAAAACCCTAGAACAGTAGCAGAAACCCTAGAACAGCCGTCAAAACTTCAAACCAACCTCCAAAACGTCCAAAAACCCAACTTTTTATGCTGTTACGATTCTGAACCGAGCAAAAACAAGAGCCGATGGCTCTGATACCAATTGTAGTTCCCCTAATCTATATGGATCTTCATGGAATCGTCTATCCAACCTAGAGTGCGAAATCCCCTAGATCAGATTTCTTAGAAAATTGAACAAGAACACGAACACAAACATATACCTTCAATCTGTCTTCTATTGATTATCTAACACAATTGTTTACAATCAATTCAAGACTTTCTATTTCAACTCTCTCTGAAATAATTCTCTGAGCAACTAATCCGAATCACCGAATGCTGTCAAATCGAACTTATCATCCTTAGGGTACCAGAGACCAGTGTCGAACTTATCAAATAACGAAAGATTCTTTTCACAACCATAAAATGAGAAACCTTTGGACTTAACTGGTAGCGAGCTAGAAGACATGTTGGGTACATTATATCGGGTCTTGAAGTAGTAAGATACATAAGAGATCCGATCATAGCACGATAAAGAGATGGTTCCACATGTTCACCCATCCCATCAGGAGTAATCCCATGATTTTGAGCTAATGGAGTTCCAAAAGGCTTTGAGTCTTCCATCTGAAATCGTTTGAGAAAATCCCCGACGTACTTGGTTTTATGAATGAAAATCCCTTCCTTAGATTGATGAACCTGCAAACCTAAAAAGAAAGTCATTTCTCCCATGGCGCTCATCTCGAACTTCTCTTGTATCACCTGCTCGATTCTTTGCATATTCTCTCTTTGTAGACCCAAAAATAATATCATCAACATATACTTGTACCAGCAATAAGTCCTCATTTTCTTCCTTGATGAAGAGAGTACAGCCGATCAATTCACGTCGAAAACCATTCTTGAGAAGATAGAAAGACAACGTTTCATACTAAGCCCATGGAGCTTGATGAAGACCATATAACGCCTTATTGAGAAGCCAAACCTTGTCAGGATGGATTAGATCTTCAAAACCAGGCGGTTGCTCAACATATACTTCTTCTTCAACCACACCATGAAGAAATACACTCTTCACATCCATTTGCTAAACTGTAAATTTCTTGTAGGACGCATGAGCCAAGAAAATTCTAATGGCCTCAAGATGTGCTACCGGTGCATAAACCTCATTATAATCAATGCCTTCTACCTGATTAAAGCTCTGGATAACCAATCTTGCTTTGTTTCTCACAACAACACCTCGGTCATCCTTCTTACACTTTTAAACCCATCTAGTACCAATCTTGTTGTAGTTGTTAAGCCTGTCAACCAATTTCCACACACCTAACTTCTAAAACTACTGAAGTTCTTCTTGCATTGCCTCAACCCATGAGTCTTCTTTCATTGCCTCCTTCCAAGATTTTGGTTCAACCTAGCAGACATAGTAGGCAAAAGACCAATCATTATGTTCCCTAGATTCCCTAATAGTCGTATACAAACCAGCATTCTAGTTGTTCCTTAGCTGATTACGAGTCTACACACCACTCTGGACATCTCCTATAATATTCGGCTGAGGATGGGTATTATGGATTCGAGTTTCAGGAACATCGGGAACTCGAGAATTTATACCCAAATTGTTGATATTCAGATCAACAGCTAAGTCGATTGCTGGATTTGACGAAGATGTAGATGCATGACCTTCAGTCGTCCCTTGATTTTGTACTTTGATGTGACATCCGAAATTCCAGGAACCAGAGCAGAGGTAGCTTCATGTGCATCATGGAACTCATCATCTTCTGACGAAACATTGTAATCAGCAGCATATTCAAATTCCTCATTTTGAACAAGAATGTTAACCAAAGTAGACACTTGAGGGTTAACAATAATTGGTCGTACTAATGACGAGTCAACTGCAGTATCACTTTCCTGTAGCATTTGAGCAACTGCAGATGCGTCATCAAAAGTTGACAGATTAAAGGAGTCAAACAGTCCATCGTAGTCAAACATCCAAGGAGCAGCCGAAGCTTTAACTAATTTAGTGTATCTTTGAACTTTAACTTCACCCCATTCTTCAATCTTTTTCCATGACAAATTTCACACTCTGAAATTTGGAGTAGCATATCCAAGAAAGAAACCTTCGATAGCCTTAGGACCGAATTTACCATGTGGATCAATCATAGTGTGTGGAGCTCCAAAAGGTTCTAAGAAAGACACATCTGGTTTCCTTTTCTGTAACAACTCGAAACATGTTTTCCCATGCCTCTTCACCATAAGAAATCTATTCATAGTATTACATGCAGTAGCCACAACCTCTCCCCAAAATTGAACAGGAAGTTCTGATTCTACTAACATAGTTCTTCCAGTTTCAATCAGAGTTCTATTTTTCCTCTTAGCGAAACCATTTTGTTGTGGAGTGTAACAAGAATTGTACTCATGCAAAATGCCTTTAGAAGAACAGAACTCATCCATAACATGATTCTTGAATTCGGTGCCATTGTCGCTTCTGATTCTCCTTATCTTCAAATTGTACAAATTTTCGAGTAGCGTTAAGAGATTCTTGAGGATTTCAGGAACTTCACTCTTGTGTGCCAACATATTTACCCATGAAAATCTTGAGCAATCATCAGTAACTACTAAGCAATATGAATCACCAAAGGTAGTCTTGTGTTTCATAGGTCCAAGGAGGTCCATATGAAGACGTTCCAGAGGCATATTCACCGTGTTAATCTTCTTCACAGGATGAGATTTTCTAGCTTGCTTTCCCTTTTGGCACGATACACAGACGACTTGTAAATGAAAGTTCTTCACTGGTACACCACTCACAAGATTATTTTTCACCAAATAGCTCATTTTCCTCAAGCGAATGTGTCCCATTCGTCTATGCCAAGAGATTGATTCCTTTTCGGTGGCTTTTGAGACAAAACATGTAACTTGTGCAGACGCGGTAATAGCTTGGCTCATGTCAAGAATATACAACTCATTAATTCTTGGAGCTAACAGAAGAATTCATTCGTTGGGAATCTTGAAACCAGGTTTCAGCACATAATAACTGGAAATCATCAAAATGAACCGTAAACTTCTTGTTGTAGATTTGAGAAACACTCAGAAGACTGTGATAAATTTGACGAACATAATTGACTTGTCAAAACTAACAACACCGTTGGAAACCATTCCTTCTCCAGTTATGTATCCACCCTTATCTCCAGCAAAGGCAACATAACCTCCCCTAATTCTTTTCACATCATAAAGAAGCCTTCAGTCGCCAGTCATGTGCCTCGATGCTCCACTGTCAATAATCCAATGACTATTCACAGTTCCTCCTGGAACACCCTACACATTTCAATACATGATCAATTTGAGATGGGGAACCAAGCCTTAGTGGTCTTGGGTCGACCCTTATCATCAAGAAATGTGATTTCTATTTCTTGATGATTTGGAAACTTTGTGCCTCCCCCTGAAACATTACCGGTTTTAGGTTTCCAAGATTGTCGAAATTTACCAGAATGACTATTATTTACAGTTTTAAAAACTTCTGGTTTCAACAACCTTGAAGAACTTGGTTTCTTTTCTAAAACATCCAGTTTTAATGCTTTTTCAATTGTTTTTACTTGTTTACATCTCTGATTTTCTTCTTGTTCCTTAACAATTCGTTTGTCTTGTTTAGGTGACATAGATCGACGTTAGCAAGTTGTTTCAGAAGGGGCTTTTTCAACAAACTTTGGTTTTGCTGGATTGGTACAGTTTTTTATTATGTGACCAAACTATCCACACTTAGAACAGGTTCTCCTTTCAACAAATTTAGGAGATCCTGTTTTATGACTTGATGCTGAACTTGTGGGTCTAGAGGTACTTGGTTCATCTTCACACCCATTTGTGTGTTGAGTGTCATTGTTTTGACTGTTACACTTTTAAATCTTAACTTGATTTACAAAATCAAAATTAGACACGCTTTCAAAGGTCTCGATTTTATCAGTACCAGTTAAACTCAAAAATTTAACATTCTTCAATTTCTTCTTGTAGCGAGCTCCTTTAGCTTCAGCCTTTGATTGTGATATCTTAGGTTTTTCAGCTCGCTTTTCTTGTTGTTTTTCTTTTGAAATGAATAATGGTTGAGACTTGATTGGATTCTTCTTTTCCAAAGATTTGGTTGTTGAATTTTCAAAGACTTGATCAATTGAATTTGGATTTAAATTTTTGATCGGAAAGTCTTTGTTTGAGTAAATTTTCTTATCCCCAATCAAAGTATACAACACATGATCATTTTCAGATGTAGACGCTGTTGTCTTGATAGTTTTAATAGGATCATTCTCTTGATTTGCAACAGATTTCACATTAGGAGCAACAGAAATTTCTACCCTTTTTTCTTCATTAAGAGATTGATCCTGATCGGTTTTCTCTGACCCATCATCTGATGAATCATCCTCCTCTATTGTAGAAGGATTCTGATCAACAACTAATGATGTGTTCTCCGATTTTCTTGATTCAACTAAGGAATTGTCCAGCTTAAACCCTAATCCTGCTGTAAACTCTTCAGGATTAAGAGGTACAGATGGTTCAAAGCGTGGCATTTACTGTTCATCAGGCAATTTGGTATAATTATGTTTCAACGGAGGTGCATACTATTTATACCCAATGCATTTGACATCTACCCAATTGCATCATGTTCGCACTTGGCAATGACTAACTCCTTTTTCATTTTTTCAAGGATATTAATGTAGTTATCAATTCCTGTTTGCTTGTTAAAAACTGTTTTAATTAATTCAGAAACGCTTTTCTTAAGAGTTTCAATTACAGATTTGAATTCTTTTTCATTTTGAGTTTAAGCTAGATTTGCCTCTTTGCATTTTGACAGTTCAACTACTAGCTTTGATTGTGACTGTTTATTGTTTCAAATTTCGTTTTTAATTCAGCACAGTCACTGCATATCTTAGGAGAGTTGGATTTTACCTGACTTGTTGAACCTGCAACGTTAGCCATGAAAGCGGTATGATGAGAAAAGGACGCATTGTTGGCAAAGATTTTCTCCATCTCCTAGGATGCAACTTCTGCTTTCCTTATCAAAGCAGCCTTTTGACTTTTCAACTTTCCTGCTTCATCCAGCAACTCACTGACCTCAGTATCAATCCTTTCCCTGACATCTGGATCAGATCCATAACCACCTACACTCGAGCTTTCTTCGTCAGAACTCCCATTATACCCAGAACTATCATCATCATCGAAATTGTCAATGCTGTGAACATGTTTGATCCCATTGATAATCTTGGCATAACATGCAGTTCCTCCTTGATTCTCGTTTCCCAATTGTACAGACCAATCGCATCCTTCATCTGCTTGAACTACTAGAGCTCTGTTTGTGTTGTTTGAAGGTCCAGACTGGTTAGAGTTGTTTGGGTTGTTAACAACAACTATTTTTTGTTCATTGTTAACTTGAGTTATGTGGGATGGTTGTGATTGATTTTGGAAAGGGTTATGATTTACTTGTTTGATGGGTCGAGTACATTCACTCTTGAAGTGACCTTTTTCACCAAAGTTGAAGCAAGTAACAACATCTTTATCAAAATCATATTTCGTATCTTTCTTGCTTTCCAAACTCGTTCTCCCAGTTCTGCTCATGTAATCCTTAGCTCTTCTGACCGCACTTGCAAACGCCCATTTAATATCCATCAACTCCATCTCATCTTTGTCTATTTATTGATAGTCTTCATTAGTCAAATTGATGTTTCCAATTTGACCAGCGACTAGTCCACAGTAAGCACTAACCATAGTGTTCAGAAGTTCCATATGTTCCCGAGCAACTTCTACACTGACCTTGGAAAGATGTGATGTATCAAGTCTGACAGTGTTAGGATTTGCAGGTTGAAAGTTGTTACCATAGAAAGCTTGTTGAGAAGCTTGTTGTGGAACTTGAGGTGTAACAACTTGAGGTTGTGGTAGAAAGGCTTTAGGATCAAATACTTGACCATAGGTTTGAGTACTTGAGCCAGCTGATTGATCTGTTTGAACCGGTGGTGGTAGAAAGGGGTTAACATTTGACACAAACGGTTTGAAGTTTAGGTTGCTGAGTTGTACTAACACATGTGTTAATACCTCCAAAGTACATCTCAGGGTTTTGTGGAATGGGAACCCTTTTTGCTTTCTGGATTTCTTCATTTTTGTTCTCCAGCTTTTGAACAAATTCATAAATACTAATCACATCCAAAACACCTGTATGCCTTAGTAAGTCAATAAATTGACTCCATTTTGGCGGTAAGGCTCAGCAAAACGCATCACAATTTCTTGTGGAGATGCTAACACTTTGTATGAATACATTTCACTAAGCAAATGGTAGAAACGGGTTGTCATGTCGCTCAGTGTTTCATTCTCCATGATCATGAAACCTTCAAACTCTTTCTTTAGCAGATCATGTCGTATTTTTCTGGTTGCAACATTTCCTTCTCCTCTTGCTTCCAAAGTATCCCACAAATTTTTGGTGGTGGTAAAGTATATAAACATATGATAAATATCCTTATGAAGTGCTTGTGTAAGGATAGCAAACGCCTTCTTCTCTAAATCATAGGCCTTTTAATCATTTTCATCTAAATTGGCTAAGGAGGTTGAATTTGATCCTGCTTTTCGAGAGATTCCTTGTATGGTGTAGTAAAACATGTCCATAATTCTGTATTTTGAGCAAGAACATATGTATGGAAATGACTTTTCCACGAAGGATAATCGTTCATATGATTCAGTTTGGGTGGACGGTTATTACTTCCAGTTTCACTCTCGCTTATAAGAAGAGTCTGAATGCTCTGATTTTGATTTGCTACACACGCCCATTGATTAGCGGTAATCATGGTTGTGTGTTAAGGCATTAGTGATTTAACCCATGAGGTTTCGGAGTTTTGTGATTAGTCTTGATTTGTGCTTGAACTACTCCCCCAATCCCAAGGATTAGTACCCATTATGTTTTCTTGTTTATGAAAATTAAAAGATTTAAAGTTTAATTTTTGAAAATAACAGTCTCCTTTTAAAAGTTCACAAATGTTAAAAACCACAAAGATTTGAAAAATTGAAACACGAAAAACAATCAAAGAAGGTGGGTTCTTCGTACGAATCAATGATTCGTACGAGCCACTATCTTTCGTACGAACCACAGTCTTTTGTGCGATCAACCTGTACTTCGTGCGAACAAGGTCCTTCGTGCGGATGACCTTGGTCTTTCGCACGAACAATCTTGT
This sequence comes from Scalesia atractyloides, assembly GCA_947069175.1. NCBI lineage: Eukaryota > Viridiplantae > Streptophyta > Magnoliopsida > Asterales > Asteraceae > Scalesia > Scalesia atractyloides. The sequence continues at coordinate 65,606,124 of CAMTDV010000020.1, read as the reverse complement.
TCTTCGTGTGGATGGGTTATTCACACGGGTGTTTTTAGCTGAAGTTTGGTTTTTCGTAGAGAGGAAGCTTTTTGCAGGGTTGGTTGGTGAAAATTTCCTTTTCTAACAGAGACTTATTTATGAGTTTGTTCAAAAGTGGTCAGTTGTCTACACAATTTTGGCTAAAAAGACAAACATTCCATATAAGCTTTTCAGTCAAAACAGTCAAGTCTAGAGATTTGGTTAACCCTACAAGAATATTCCGGTGAGTTTTCCGGCAGTGTTTTACCTGAAAATATGTCCAACTGAACTTTGATAGAAAATTTTAAGAAAAACCAGATTCTAACATGTCTCCATGTATTCTAACAAGGTTTTTATGAAACTTTTCTGGATTCAACAAGTTTTAACTAAGTTTTAAGTTGGTTATCTTTTAAAAACTTAAGTTTCCTATTGAAAGTTCAAGAACACTTCCAGAAACCCTCACACTACCTCAGACACAACACGAAGCTTAGTTTTAAACAAGGAAGAGAGCCAAAGCTTTTACACCACTTGTAGGTCCACTTGGAGGATCAAGATTAACCTACTTCCCTGTTTATGTAAGACACATACGAGTGCGGAATCCACGTAAGTATGCAAACCAAAGCAAAGTAAGAAACACAAGATAACCAAAGATTCACTATCTTGATTAACAGAAGAGAACTAGTACAAACACATACAAACAATGTTCATACAGACTTAGGATATACTCTCTGTGCTCTTGTGCTTCAGTGTCTCTCTTTAGTGTCTAGCATTCATTACTACTATCCACTAGTCACTGTAAAGTGCATGTCTGTTTATATAGTGCCTATACCTAGCAACGGTACGAAGAATGTTGTTGGTCGTACGAAACACTATCAGTCACGAAGAACATTCTCCAAAGGATGCTCGTACGAACGAACCATGGCTCGTACGAACATGAACTGGCTCGTACGAATCAAGCAGGTGCTTGGTTGAAATTCCACTCGTACTACTGGAGAATTACTCTTACGAATGGTATATGGCTCGTACGAGCAACAACTTGCTCGTACGAAGCACTTCTCACTCGTACTTGAAAGTGTTCTTTGGAGAATGTGCCAACAGGCATGGCGTACACAAGACTCAACAGTATGCATACATGCAACTGTTTTACAACACAGATAAACTAATCGTCGTACTAAATCAAGATAGGAGGATATCGTGATTTGTCGACACAACCAAACTATACAGACACATTAAACAAAGACCGTACAATTACAGACGTAATTAAGAACAAGCGACAGACACAAAAGTGCATCAACACATATAGAACTTGTTCATGACTCACCCGGTTACCCGATATCGCTTATATGCGTACGGTTAAGTATATGTAACTAATTTACGAAAATTAACCGAAACGGTTTAACCTTATCATTTTAATCTCAAATTCCAGAATGTTAATTGTTTACCCATGTCGTGCAAGTCTTAGTACTTGTTGGGTTTAAACTACATTCTATCCGGTCCCCGCTTAATCTAGCGAATCATACCGTTTTGATCTGTTAAGCTAGTCGGTCTAAGTCTATGACTTAAATAGGACCGTTAGCATTCTAATTGGTTAGCTTATGCCATTATTCCAGATTAGAAGCCTTCCAGTAAATGCTATCTGCACTTATCTATTGATTAAACGGTTGCGCTAATATAAACTTTGTTTATTAAACGTCAAGTACAAGCTCAGGTATATACTCTTAACTTATTTTCCCTATACGGGCTTGGGTTACGGTAAATTATTACTGCTTGGTCGGAAATTGTGACAAATGGCAAATAACCGGTAATTCCGTACAATCAAATCACTATTTTTTTCATAATCTCATGCATATTATCGTAATTTAATTGCGTAACTGAGTCGTACGTCATATCACAAGTATTAGGACAAGTAAATCAGATCATAACATATACTGGTTTTTGTTACGACACGAAAAAAGCCAAGCAATGCCCTAAAAATGTTGGTAGAAAGTGTTGGGCGCGCTATTCGCGGTTGCACTATTCGTGTCAGCAAAACCGCTAAAACGAAACAGAAATAAATAACGGCATGCTAATGCCATAATTTAGTGCATATAATAACAGAGAAATGGTTTTGAAAACAAAGAAACACACCCTAAGAATAAAATGCAATTTTTTTGTGAAAAAATTGATTTTGTTAAAGGGAGTGATATGAAAGAAGAGACCACCATTATTACAAGAGAGTCAAATGTGTAGTTTGCAAAAAATAAAAACATAGAAAAATCAGAAATTGAGCAAACTAAACAAGATACTTCAAAGGCATCATCATCATCATCATCACCTGATGAATCTAAACCAAAGACATCAATTAAGAAGTCTTCATCTAGAAGATCGTGCTTCAAATGTCATAACAAGGGACATGTAGCTACTGTTTGTCCTAACAAAAAGAATGAAGCACAAGTGACTAAAAGGGAGAGAAATCACCAGAGAAAATTGGTGGTGGTGAGCAGAAGGTTTCTAACTCACCAAAGATATCTGCTACAAAGCGACAGAGTGTTGTTGTTGGTGCAGATAAGGCTAAAAAAGGAACTCACCAAGTTCCTCGTTTTCAAAGAAATCAACAAAGATTTCAGCCTGAATCTACATCAGGCAGATATGAAAAACCAAGAAGTAGTTCACAAGGAATGAATAACTTTAATGGTCAATCAAGTAATTTCAGAAGTCAAGGTCAATATCAAACTTGATATTAGAATGTTGGTAGTCAAAATTTTTATGATAATGGCTATAGAAATTATCACAATCGAAATTCATGGAATCAAAACCAAAGTTTCCAAAGGTCACAAAGTCCAAACAGGTTTAGGGAACCTCAGGACCAAAGACTGAATGGAAATCAAAAACCATTTCCATCAACAGGTCTGAGATCCAAGACTCCTATTAGGAGTGATGGATATTAGATGAATGTTCCGGTGGTTGATGAATCTAGAAGACCTAAGATCATTAAGGCCTTGGGTCCCCCAATCTAATTAATTTTGTTGGGTTGTGTAGGAGCTGCTAAGGAGGATTATCAACTTGTGGTATGTTGATAGTGGCTGCTCCAGGCACATGACGGGGGATGCGAGGTTGTTGACTAAGTTTGAGAATATAGATGGAGGTTATGTGAATTTTGCAGGTGCTAAAGGAGGGCACATTAAAGGTCGAGGAAAAGTGACCAACGGGAAGATCACATTGGACAAAGTGAACTATGTTGAGCAGCTGAAGCACAGTCTGATGAGCGTGTCTCAAGTCTGCGACAAGGGTCACTCGGTCCACTTTTCTAAGTCTGAAGCTTTGGTGTTGAAACCTGGTTTGGTGATACCAGATGATTGGATAGTGATGAGAGCGCCAAGGAGAAATGACACTTATGTCATGGACATGGGTGCGAAGGATTCTTCAGCTGTGGTGGCGTGTTTACTGTCAAAAGCATCTGAGGCTGAGTCAATGTTGTGGCACAGACACATGGCCCACATCCACTACCGAAAAATGAATTATATTATTAAAAACGGTTTAGGGAAGGGGTGCCAGTGTAGAGGTTTCATGTGGAAGATAAATGTCTTCCATGTCAAAGGGAAAACAACACAAGAAACCTCACAAGTCCAAAACACTAAATTCATAGATGCCCCTTATGAATTACTTCATATGGATCTATTCGGTTCGGTGAACGTAAGGAGCATTGGTGGAAAATACAATTGTTTAGTTGTCACAGATGATTACTCACGCTATTCATGGGTTTTCTTTTTAGGTACAAAAGATGAGACAGCGGAGATGCTGATAGCTCTTTTTACAAAATTGGGAAATGTCCATGATGCACGGATCAAGAGGATAAGGAGTGATAATGGCACGGAGTTCAAGAATCAGATTCTGGATCTCTATTGTCTTCGCAAGGGAATTGAACATCAATATTCTGCTCCTTATACACCTCTACAGAATGGAGTCGCTGAGAGGAAAAATAGGACGTTGATTGAAGCTGCTAGGGCTATGCTTTCTGATTCAAAGCTTCTAGTTCTTTTCTGGGGAGAAGCTGTGAACATAGTTGTTATATCCTAAACAAAGTTTTGACAATTAAATGATTTAATAAAACATGTCATGAACTATTGTTTAACCAGAAACCAAACTTGAAAGGCTTTGAACCATTAGGATTACCCTGCACCATTGTGCGAAATAAAGATAAGCAAAAATTCGGTGAGGTAGCTGACGAGGGTTACTTTCTAGGCTATATGCCTAGAATACTGAATAAAAGGGTTATTAATCTAAAAACTGGTAAAATTGAGGTTGTGTTTAACATGGAAATCACTAGTTATTCACCTCAACAATCAACGAGTGGTCCTGCTATATTATATGATTATGATAGTGTTTTCAAATCATTTAATATTCCTAATTTTCCAATGCAGATGAGTCTCAAGTGATTCAAAATGTGATCAGTGAAGATGACGAGGGTGACTTCATTCCTAGATCGAGTATATCAATGACAGATGCTCCAGAAACTTCCTCCAGTGCAGCTCCACAGTATTCAAGTGATAGTGAGTCTGAACCTATTCAGGGGGAGGATTTTACTAATCTGTTTGCTAATAAGAACATTCAGGGGGAGATTGGATCTTAGCTGGAAGATAATTTAGTTGTTGACACCATTGCTACTACCCGCGCAAACAGAGATCATCCAGTTAAGAACATCATAGGTCTTGATGCTGTAGGTATTCAGACAAGAAGAGGTGTGATCGAAGGTTCCTGTTTATTTAGTTTGATTCAGAAGACTGAGATGATACAAGAGTGTTTGTATAGCTGCTTTATTGCCCAAGAGGAGCCGAAGAATGTTCACATGGCTCTAAAAGATAATTGTTAGGTTGAAGCTATGCAAGAGGAACTAGCTCAGTTTAAAAAGTTGAAGGTTTGGGAGCTAGTTGACTTGCCTGATGGAGAGAAGGAAATAGGCACCAAGTGGTATTTAAGTGCAAGAAAGACGACTGAGGGATCGTGACAAGGAGTAAGGCTCGGTTACTGGTGAAAGGGTTCAATCAGCAAGAGGGATTGATTACAATGAAGTGTTTGCACCAGTAGCAAGGTTGGAAGCAATTCGTTTGTTCCTAGCTTTTGCTTCATTCAAGGGCTTCAAAGTTTACCAACTTGACGTGAAGAGTACGCTTCTTTACGGGAAAGTCCAAGAAGTGGTGTATGTCTCACAACCAGATGAGTTTACTGATCCAGATTATCCAGATCGAGTCTATCGACTTGATAATGCATTGTATGGATTGCATCAGGCTCCTAGGGCATGGTATGAGAAACTGTCAGCACATTTGTTAAAGGATGGTTTTGAAAGAGGTTAGATTGACAGTACACTTTTCATTAAAAGGAAGAAGGAAGACTTTCTGCTGGTACAAGTATAAGTAGATGACATTAGTTTTGGGTCATCTGATGAGAACATGTGTCATGAATTCGAGGAGGTAATGAAGAGCAAGTTTGAAATGAGTGCGATGGGTAAACTGTCTTACTTGCTGGGTTTGCAAGTTGGACAGAAGAAGGATGGGATGATTATACATCAGACGAAGTATGTGTACGACATTTTGTCTCATTTGAAAATGGAGGATTGCGCTACTTTCAACACACCTATCTGCGAGAATCACAATCTTGGTCCTGATCATGAGAGTGTGGAGGATGTTTGATCCAAATCAATACAGTGCAATGATTGGTTCTCTAATGTACTTGACTGCTTCAAGACCAGACATCATGTTCGTAGTGTGTCTTTGTGCCAGATATCAAGGGAATCCAAAAGAGTCACATATGAAAGCGGTGAAGTGGATTCTTCGTTACTTGAAGGGGAAACCTAAACTTGGGTTATGGTATCCAGTTGCTAGTGATTTGAAGTTTGTTGCTTACGCTGATTCCGACTTTGGAGGATGCAAATCAACCAGAAAGTCTACCATAGGTGGTTGTCAGTTCTTAGGAGGGGGAACGTGTCATGGCAATGCAAGAAGCAGTCTTGCGTGTCTACCTCTACGTGTGAAGCTGAATATATTGTTGCGGGTAGCTGTTGCTCTCAGGCTCCCTAGATCCAATAGCAAATGCGCGATAAGGTTTGAATTTCACTCGTACTCCTACTATGATAGACAATAATGCCACTATTTCAATCACAACACAATCCTGTAAAACACAGTCGCACAAAACATATTGACATTCGCCATCATTTCATACGTGATTGTGCTGAAAAGAAATTGATTGAACTGCATCGAGTTGACACACTAGATAACCTAGCAGATCTTTACACAAAAGCATTTGACATGGTTCGTTTTGAACATTTAGTTGAACTTAATGGAATGAGGAATCCTGAATAACCAGTTTTCCATAAGAATTTTGTAAATAATTAACTGTTTTTCCAAAATCAAAACATAAAATATAGAAAATCAAAAATGAGTTTTCACTGTGTGGAAAAGAAGAAATGATAGTACATCAGCAAGTTAGACTGTCACACTGAAATTAACATTAAACTTGCTTAAGTGTGATAGCAGCTTCATTATATGATGTACCAGTAGGCAAAAGGCATGAAATAATCAACTTACCTTGGTGATATAAACATAACGAACTGTGTATGAGTGGGTAACATATCAGTGGCGTATGGTTTTATAACCTTAAATCTTGCATTGACAGATTGCCAAAATCTAAAGTTTTTGGTCTTTATATCGTTATTTCATCCGGGGTATCAGGGTTGTCCTTCTGCTGCATCCAGATATATGCTGTCCTAGGCACAACCAGGATATCTTAAAAGAGCTAAAATGCCAAATCCTAGAAATTGAAGAAGCTCTCCTAGAGAGTCATTCAAATGTGCAAATTGCATTAATCATACCAAAATTTTGTATTTGCCCTAACCCTCATTGGATATTGGTCTCTTTGCTGTACAGAGGTACTTACCTGATCACCAATTATCTAACATTGTAAATAAAAAAGGATGAATTTCGGTATATTCACCTACTACGAGGAATATTTGTGCATACCTTGATCGTGGGGGTATGTCCTGAAGTGGGTCACACTAGTATATCAGTATAAAATTACCTTAACATATCGCTAGGTAATGGTACTTGAAATGTTCATGTATTTTGTTTAAGTGGATAAACAATACTGGTAATCATCATGAACTCCTTTTTATGAAAATTACATATAGAATTATCTAATAGTGTGAAAACAGTTTGATGTTGCTGACATGATCTTCTTCCCGGTGATTCTCATAAAAACAGAGTGTTTATTATTTCGTTATTTATTTGCTTTTTGAAAATATAAAAATCCAAAAAGATTTCATTTTCTTGTAAATTCTTAATGTACGAAAAATGGTTGTTCATGAGGAGTTGTTACCTATAGGGGGAGACGGTGTTAGAAGATGAGTTCAAAATTTTAACATCTTACAGGTTTAGTGTGCTTAAAGTTTAAAGTGTGTGGTTTGAGTAGAGAAGTGCTTAATTTGTGATACAGTTTTATCATCTCTTGAATAATAATAATTTGTTAACTTGTGTTGAAAACTTCTTATGGTTTCTCAAGATGTTTGTTTTATAGTATACATATTGTAGCAGTGTGTTGCTGAAAAGTTTGGTGAAGAGGAGTTTGATTGGATGCATGATAGAACCTCCGTTCTACATTGCAGACGAAGTTGAAGAGTTTTGAAGATTGCTATTCAAGTGCTAAATTGGAGTTTACTCACATGCTATCAGCTTAGGGGAGTCTGTTGCTGACAAAAGCAATTTAAGCTGAAGCTATCCAATGACCAAAGACGTTGAAGATTGCAAGATGACTGAAGACAAAGTTGTTTTATGAAGCTATTGTCAAGGGGGAGTTTGTTGGTGCATATTTGTGGCAACATCTTAGATTTGGTCTTTGGATAGCTTGTAATTGGTAGAACAATAATTGTTAGCGGGTTTAGTATTATTGTAGTTGATTAGAAGTGGTTGGGCCAAACCAGACCCACATAATAAGGAGTGGTAGGCGAATTGGGCCTAGACCAATTTGCAGCCCATGTGGTTAAACCCTAGCCTAGTTGCAAACCTGTCTCGATATAAACGGAGTTTTGTATTAGGGTTAAGGTTGCTAAGTTAATCACCTTAGAGAGAGTTGAGAGAGAATTCTTGTGATCTAGATTGATTGTAATCATTGTGATAAATAATCAATAAAGACCAGGTTTATTGTGATTGCTGTTCGTACTCCTTTTCTGTGATAATCTGATCTAGAGGATTCCGCACTCTAGGTTGGATAGACAATTCTGTGAAGATCCATACGGATTAGGGGACCTACATAATGGGTCAAAGCACTTAGAAATTCTTCCAAATCAGAATGTAAGGTATTGTAAACCATATCATACGAGTCCAAACATTCGTTTGGTTTAAAAGACCTCATTCTATCCAATCCTCCGATGAAAATCTCGGCACACTAACATAGTATTCCGATACACTAGGACACACTTGAACTCTTCAATCCTTGAGGATTTTTTGATCATTTGAACAAGACATTTACGCAATCCCAAGTGAGTAAATAGCCCCCTCTTTTACGTTTTCAAATATTTTGGGTAATTCATATGTGCTTATCACTACTTTCTTGTTTTCATGACATTATACATGTTTTGCTTATCTAGTACATATAGTACATGACTTCAAAGACATTTTTTCTTTGTATATTGACTTAGCATACCTAGTACATGATTTCAAAGACATTTTTTGCTTCGTATATTGACTTAGCATACCTAGTACATGATTTCAAAGACATTTTTGCTTCGTTATGCTGACTTAGCATGCCTAGTACACGATTTTAAAGACATTTTTGTTTCGTATGTTGACTTAGCATACCTAGTATATGATTTCAAAGACATTTTGCTTCGTATGTTGACTTAGCATACCTAGTACATGATTTCAAAGACATTTTTACTTTGTATGTTGACTTAGCATACCTAGTACATGATTTCAAAGACATTTTTGCTTGGTATATTGACTTAGTATGCCAAGTACATGATTTCAAAACATTTTCATGACATGCTTACAATGTTCAAGACATAATGGTGCGTTAAATATACAATGATACATTCATTAACATTGATCACGTCGATCGGTAGTATGTAATGGTACCATAGGATTGACAATCCCGTTCCCGCTTCCTAGGTTTGTTTGGAAGTGACTTTAGAGAACGACAGAATCCGATGAGCATTTGATAAACCTTTGTCTTTATAAGGGTTTATCCGACAGTCAACAAGGCTTGAATGTATTCGCCAACAATCCATATATATGTGTCTACACAATAAAAGCAATTGATTTATAAGACAAGAATTTTTGTTTAAACAAGACCTTTGTTTATTGAAAACACCTGTTTTATACAAGACATTTTTACGAGACAAGACATTTTCATTATTTTATACAAGACATTTATTTTATGGTTTAAACAAGACTTTTATTTGCCATATAGTATATTGGTTTATACATAAACATTTGTTTATAAAAGACATTTGGTTTATACATGGCATTGGTTTATACATGACATTGGATTAAACAAGACATCTCATTTGTTGGCTCATGGTAGGTGATTTAAATGACGAGACGTGTGTAATATGATAAAAGCATGATGGATACGCCGAAGGTACTTCCTATATATAAGTGCTTTCATTATATTACAATAACGTAAGCGTTATCTAAACTACTTCAAAAAAAATACAAGACATGACATATTTTGTGACATTTGTGACTTTTCAATCGTTGTACAATTACAAACAATTTCGTATTCAATGAAACCATGTGTTTTATTTCCGAAATTTGTATAATTATCTAAGACATTTGCATAATTTCAGTTTCTTGCACGGTTTCGAAACCTCAATTTTTTTTGTGAAAGTAATTCATTAACTGACACTCAAACACAATCAGTTTAATGCGGCGTAGACTCCTAAACAAGGACATAAGGTACACATACCCTAAATATCCTTTACATAACTTAGATATAAGTTTTGAAGGGTTGATAAGACAAAAACACGCTTATACAAGTCTAGGGACTATTTTCATCAAACTGTGAAAGTCTGTTGGTCCGTATTCAAGATACGAACCATGTGTATCAATCCAAATATTTTTGTATTTAATAAAATCTTGTATTTTATTGATGAGAATGCAAAAATGTCAATCGTTGCACAATTTCGATCATTTTCGTGTTCGTTAAAGCATTTTACGCATTTTTGCGAAACGCGTAACCGTACAACCTAACGAACTAACATCCATGACATTTTCGGGCATAATCCAAGTTACACATGTCTGAACACCTTTATATAACCTAAATATTAGGTTAAAGAAGCTAAAAATGGAAACAAGTGAAAATACAAGTCCAAGGGCCAAAAAACGTCAAAAACATAATAAACATTTTTGCTTCTTCACCAAGTTTGCCACCTATCTACAATTTTTGACACCTAGCACTCATTTTGCCACACTTAATTTGGTGTTGACACATGTTAGGACACTAACACACACTTGAGGACACTTGTCATCACCTCTTGATCCTAAAATACTATAAATACCCCATGATTCTTCAATTTTTTTTCACACCACTTCAAAAAACTTCAAAGCAAAGTGTGAAGTTCTTCTTTCTATCCTTCTTGGAGCTTGTTTCCAGCCTTTGGAAGCCTCCTATCTTGAATTTCGAAAGTGTTCTTCAACACGAGTAAGTACTCTTCCTAGTTCTTTCATTATTTTAGCTATTTTGAGCTAAAAGTCGAACAATTTGGCTTCCTGATTGACTTTTGGTTCTGAGCATATTTGGTCAAGTCAAAGTTCAATTGAACATTGAAACGTGATCGTAATCAGGAAGGTTATAATCCCTAGCGATTTCACCTTCTGATTACCACGTTTACTAGTCGAAGTGACGAGTCAAAGTTTAGGTTAAAAATGCGCACGATGTGCATTTTACGACGAAACTATTTTCGGGTAACAAAACACCAAGTTTTGATACCAAATCAGTTTTATAAACTTAGTTAGACATATTTTGACATGTCTAACTCGTCACTTCTAGTTTAGTGCTTATTTAGGGTCGTAAGTCGAGTGGTCTTGACCACCGCTTTGACTTTCGAATCTAACCCATTTGGTCGATCTTAGGATCCGACCAAACACATATTTGTGACCAAAGTTGTATAGGGAATAACCTACTGAGTTTATACCTTATGGTCATGTCGTTTGGTTAGTGTTATGATAAGTTACTTCTATGTTCTTAAAAAATGACCAAAATGCCCTTTTGCGCATAAATCCATTTTAAACACATGTAACCAAATTCTGACATATATACTGATGTTATAACATTTCATGTTTGGGCATTTAAGACTTATCATAGGACATGTTTAACCATTCGATCACGCGTTTACGCTAATGACCCGTAAACGTAGCATAAACTACCTTAACGAGTCATAATGGGTCAGAAGCACTTAGGATCCTTTCCAAATCATATTGATGTTAAACCATATCACATGAGTTCCAACACTTGTTTGGTTTATAAGACTTCATTCTATCCGATCTACCGTTTGTAGTCCCGACACGCTAACATATTTATCTGACACATTAGGACACGTTTGAGCTTTGTTTATTCCATTGATCAATAACACTTTCGCAATCCCAAGTGAGTACATAGTTCTCCTCTTTTGTGTTTTAAATGGTTTGGGGTGATTCATATGTGCTAAACTATCTTTTCAAATCTACATATTTACTACGTAAGCTTATGTGAGTACATAGTTCCCCTCTTTTACGTTTTGCAAATGAGTTGGGGGCACTCATATATGCTAAATCATTTTCAAGTTTTCAAAAACAATGTCTATGGTTTATATATAATACCATACGATTTTAATAATGTGAACAACTTGTTGATGCGTTATCCATAACACGAATGACATTCATTGGGTTTGGCCAAGCCGACCAGCAGTATGTTATGGTACCATAGGACTGACAATCCCATTATCGGATTGTTCACTGAATTTGGTGGAAGTTTGGGTAATGACAGAAACTGTTTCTGATTAAAAAATCATTTGTTGATTTGTTAGTCTAGTTATAGAGACCCTTTGGTGGTATAGTCAACACAACTTTGAATGTGTGCATTAAAGAACGATCAAAAGTTTTCAAATTAAAACACAGACGATTTGTTTATGACATGAACAATTGGTTTATGACACGGAGGATTGATTTATAACACAGACGAATGGTTTATAACACGGACAAATGGTTTTGAACAATGTCACACAATTATTTTCACTTAAAGATATAAACCATACGAAGTTTTCTTTTGAATCAATCTGTTACAAGGTTCTTTTTTTACAAAAGAAACGTTTTGGTCAAGATTCATGGCTACAAGCTTTTCACAACTCTGACCAACTTGTTTTAGTTGATTAATTATATTGCAATATCAAACACTTTTGATACGAGGTTTTCACTTAAACGACTCTTGTAGTCGGACGAGGTGCTGCAATATGTATACAAAGCCACGAATTTGACACACTCACCAAACCTATGTACTCGCTGGCATTTTTATGCTGACTCTCTTTTCACATATGTTTTAGGAGTCGATGCTTGATAATATGATGCATGTTTCAAGTAGGAATGGACGCGGCCTTAGTGACTTAAAACATGAAACACAATTTATTTATGTGTTGTTTCTGTTTATCCCAAGACAATGTAAACATTTAACTTAATAAAACAAAATTTTAAATTCCATGAGTTGTGAAACAATAGTTCTATGACATGACTCCCCGATGTTTCCGCCGCGGTTCGTTGTTTTACGCGGTCGGGGTTTACATATTTTATACAAGGCATGAGTTATTGTGGTTATTAAGTTAACCATGCATCATTTCTTTAAAGCATTTGATTTTCATATGATTTCATAAAAGAAACAATTTTGTAAAGGATCATGGCTACTTTTGTAATAGTTGAAGATTTCTTTTAACTTTCAAAGCCATGAATCTTCATCATAAACGTATGTTACTCACATGCATTTTTATGCTGACGTTTTATTTTCACATATGTTTCAGGAGCTAATGTTTGACTTTGAGCATGCTTCACATAGGGCCGACTTGGGCCTTAGTGACTTTAAAATTTGCAAGACAATTGTTATGTTTTTTATTTCATTCTCCCAAGATAATATAAACAACTAAATTTAATAATACAAAACTTTATGTACCATGTGTTGTGAAACAATAGTTTGTGACATGACTCCCGATGTTTCTGCCTCAGTTTGATGTTTTATGTGATCGGGGTGTTACACAACTCTAGAAGTTGACTAGACAAATCTTGAATCTTAGACAAAGCTAAAGGATATGGCGATCGTGCAATAGGTGCAACTCTTGGGACTAAATCGATTCCAAGCCCGACTTGTTGCAATGGGGGACATCCAGACAAATCTTCGACGAAGTCCTCCGGATATTCCCTCAAACTAGGGATATCTTCAAGTCTTCTCTCTTCAAGCTTCTTCTTCACAACACATACTAGAAAATCAAAGTGACCCTTTGCAAACACTATCGGGTATTCTTGCAAAAGACAATTCGTAACGGGTTCCACGTCTCTTTCCTTGGGTGGAAAAGAGTTTCACCACTAGATAGGGGACACTTATTATCTTTTCGTGGAATAGAATCCCGATATTGTTCTTCGACAAACAATCCATACCAACAATGACATCAAAACTTCTTAACAAAACCGGGCAAACGGTCTATGCTGAACTCGTGATAAATCAAACTCTACATACAACCTTCAACTACTTCTCTTGACTCGATCAAGTTACTAATAACCAATTCTATAGAAAAGCATGTGTCTAACCTACTTGATTCCCAACAACGTGATTGTTTATATCAGTTGACACAAAACCAAAATTAGCACTTGTATAAAAATAACTGAAACACAATGATTATTAACATGGAATGTACCTGTGTCAACATTAGGGTTTTGACAAGCATTTCCATCTTCAATCACTAATGCTCTCTCGCGAGTCGGATTCTTCTACTTCGGGCACACTGTCTTGAAGTGGCCAACAACGCCGCACTTGAAACAAGCTCCAATAGCCTTAGCATTATTAAACTTCTTGACATGAAACTGAGGGTTAGATGCCCAATCTTCTTATAGTGAGCGCACACAATGATATCACAAGAATACACATAATCATAGTTGCACTTGTCACATTTGGGAAGTGACCAAGTGTATTTCTTAGGCCGAACAACTGCAGCAGCTACAACATCTCGCTTCATTTTAGACCGAAATCCTAAAATCTTCCGTTTCATGACATTTTCCCGAACTTTTCTTCTTAATCATAGATTTTCTCTTACCCGAACCTTTCTTAGACGAGGGGTCCATGTGAACGGCATTCTTAGAGAAACCATGGGCAAGATCAACGGCTTCTTGAAATGTGGTAGGGTGGGAATAGCTAACCAAGCCATGGATTGGGAGACTCAAGCCGATACTATAACACTCAATCTTTTCGGCTTCCGAAGAATTTAGACATGGCCAAATACAAGGCAATTCAAGGAAACTCGTAATGTTCTCCGTTACATCTGTTCCAATCATAGTAAGCTCTTCATCATCAACACTAGCATCGGCAAAATTAACGTCAGTAGCAACATCAACATTCTTCACCTCAACATGAGCCTCGACAGTAGCACCATCAGTAGGAACATCAACTTCGGCAACATCATCATGGGCAAGAACCTTATTCTCGACAATGTCGTTGATCTCATCACAAATAACATCCTAGAATAAATATTTTTTCAACAATGTTTCAAGTTACTTACGTGCAAAACTTTCAAAAACCAAAGAAATAATGACTTAAAACAAAGAGTTCTGGGTTCAAAATCACAACAGAAATGGAAGCACGGGGCCGTGGGGATATTCTGTGTAAATGACAACTTCCTTGTTTTCTTAGATTGTGGAGTAGTAACAGTGAAACCTCATCAACTATAACTGGGAACATCAGGAGGGGAAGAAGGCTCCCTTGAGGCTACTCTTGTCTGTTATGTAAAGACGCTAAGGGAGGCTATGGAGTAGATGACATCAGTGGAAGCGATCCTAACAGACCTGATCAACTACTTAACAATGGGACATGAGACTAGCTTCCAAGCAATCAACCTTTTGCACCAAAGGTTGAATATTCTTGCTATGCCTCCCATGGAACCAATCTTTCCACAAGAAGATTGGAATCTAGCACAAGAAGTCATCATCCCCACTAGGTGGTATGAGCTTCCATCGGAACCACCTCTAGACACACTTTATGAGGTTCTGGTGACCATCAACCCTCTCCCACAAGAAGTTGTGGATGATGAGCCTCCCTTCTTTCTCACCAGGGAGATCGATGAGATTCTCAATGACATTTGAGAGGGTACGTCAAACCCGAAAAATCCATCAGTAGGAACATCAACTTCGGCAACATCATCATGGGCAAGAACATTATTCTCGAGAATGTCGTTTATCTCATCACTAACAACATTCTAGAATAAATATTTTTCAACAATGTTTCAAGTTACTTACGAGCAAAACTTTCAAAAAACCAAAGAAATAATGACTTAAAACAAAGACTTATGGGTTCGAAATCACAATAGAAATGGAAGCACGGGGCCGTGGTGATGTTCTGTATAAATGACAACTTCCTAGTTTTCTTAGAATGTCGAGTAGAAACTGTGGAACCTCATTAACTACAACTGGGAACAGCAGGATGGGAAGGAGGCCCTGAATTGAGGATACTCTTGACCATTATGTAAATGCACTTAGGGAGGCTATGGAGGAGATGGCATCAGTGGAAGAGATCCTAATAGACATGGTCAACTACTTAACAATGGGACTTGAGACTAGCTTCCAAGAAATCAAACTTTTTCACGAAAGGTTGAATATTCTTGCTATAACTCAATCGAACCAATCTTTCCACAAGAAGATTGGAATCTAGCACAAGAAGTCATCATCCCCACTAGGTGGGATGAGCTTCCAACGGAACCACCTCTAGACACACTTTATGAGGTTCCAATGACCATAACTATCTCCCACAAGAAGTTGTGGATGATGAGCCTCCCTTCTTTCTCCAAGGGAGATCGACGAGATTCTCAATGACATTTGAGAGGGTACATCCCACCCGAAAAAGCTCAATAGCCCTCTAACATCCGTAAACCACCTCCAGGTTTTTGTTGCATTATCGACTATTCTAGGAAGAGCTTTTTCTGGTTTTTATTTCTTGTCATTAGGAGGCTAATCTATCTTAGGACTTTTAAAATTATGTACTTTTTCGCTTTTCTTTTAGGTGGTAATGAATGGATGATATAAATAAAAGGGTGGTGTTTGTAACACTTTGAATGTGTTCATTAAAGAACGATCAAAAGTTTTCACAATTAAAAACTCGATTTGTTTATGACATTGACAATTGGTTTATGACATGAACAATTGGTTTATGACACAGACGATTGATTTATAACACAGACAAATGGCTTTGAACAATGTCACGCAATGATATTCACTTAAAGATATAAACCATGCGAAGTTTTCTTTTGAATCAATCTATTACAAGGTTTTTTTTTTACAAAAGAGACGTTTTGGTCAAGATTCATGGCTACAAGCTTTTCACAACTCTGACCAACTTGTTTTAGTTGGTTAATTGTATTGCAATATCAAACACTTTTGATACGAGGTTTTCAGTTAATGACTCTTGTAGTCGGACGAGGTGCTGCAATATGTATACAAAGCCACGAATTTGACAGACTCACAAAACCTATGTACTCGCTGGCATTTTTATGCTGACTCTCTTTTCACATATGTTTCAGGAGTCAATGCTTGATAATATGATGCATGTTTCACGTAGGAATGTATGCGGCCTTGGTGACTTAAAACATGAAACACAATTTATTTATGTGTTGTTTCCGTTTATCCCAAGACAATGTAAACATTTAACTTAAGAAAACGAAATTTTAAATTTCATAAGTTGTGAAACAATAGTTCTGTGACATTACTCCCCGACGTTTCCGGTGCGGTTCGTTGTTTTACGCGGTCGGGGTGTTACATATTTTATACAAGGTACGAGTTATTTTGATTATTTAGTTAACCATGCATCATTTCTTTTAAATCATTTGATTTTCATATGATTTCATAAAAGAAACATTTTTGTAAAGGATCATGGCTACTTTTGTAATAGTTGAACATTTCTTTTAACTTTTAAAGTCATGAATCTTATTCACAAACCTATGTTACTCATAGGCATTTTTATGCTGACGTTTTATTTTCATATATGTTTCAGGAGCTAATGTTTGACTTTGAGCATGCTTCACATAGGGCAGACTTGGGCCTTAGTGACTTTAAAATTTGCAAGACAATTGTTATGTTTTTGATTTCATTCTCCCAAGATAATATAAACAATTAAATTTAATAATACAGAACTTTATGTACCATGTGTTGTGAAACAATAGTTCTGTGACATGACTCCCCAACGTTTCCGCCTCGGTTTGTTGTTTTACGCGGTCGGGGTGTTACACAACTCTAGAAGTTGACTAGACAAATCTTGCATCTTAGACGGTGCTAAAGGATATGGTGATCATGCAATAGGTGCAACTCTTGGGACCAAATCGATTCCAAGCCCCACTTGTCGCAATGGGGGACATCCAGACAAATCTTCGACGAAGTCCTCTGGATATTCCCTCAAACTAGGGATGTCTTCAAGTCTTCTCTCTTCAAGCTTCTTCTTCACAACACATACTAGAAAAGCAAAGTGACCCTTTGCAAACATTATCGAGTATTCTTGCAAAAGACAATTCGTAACGGGTTCCACGTCTCTTTCCTTGGGTGGAAAAGAGTTTCACCACTAGATACAGGATAATTATTATCTTTTCGCGGAATAGAATACTGATATGGTTCTTTGACAAACAATCCATACCAACAACGACATCGAAACTTCTTAACTAAACCGGCCAAACGGTCAATGCTAAACTCGTGATAAATCAAACTCTACATACAACCTTCAACTACTTCTCTTGACTCGATCAAGTTACTAATAACCAATTCTATAGAAAAGCATGTGTCTAACCTACTTGATTCCAAACAACGTGATTGTTTATATCAGTTGACACAAAACCAAAATTAGCACTTATATAAAAATAACTGAAACACAATGATTATTAACATGGAATGTACTTGTGTCAACAGTGGGGTTTTGACAAGTATTTCCATCTTCAATTACGAATGCTCTCTCGCGAGTCGGATTCTTCTACTTCGGCACACTATCTTGAAGTGGCCAACAACGCCGTACTTGAAACAAGCTCCAATAGCCTTAGCATCATCAAACTTCTTGACACGACACTGAGCGGTCGGGTGCCCAATCTTCTTACAGTGAGCGCACACAATGATATCACAAGAATACACATAATGATAGTTGCACTTGTCACATTTGGGAAGTGACCCAGTGTATTTCTTAGGCCCAACAACTACAGCTGCAACAACATCTCGCTTCATTTTAGATTGAAATCCTAAAATCTTCCCTTTCATGACATTTTCCCCAAATTTTCTTCTTAATCATAGATTTCTCTTACCCAAACCTTTCTTAGACGAGGGGTTAGTGTCAACGGCATTCTCAGAGAAACCTTGGGCAAGATCAACGGCTTCTTGATATGTGGTAGGGTGGGAAGAGCTAACCAAACAACGGATTGGGGGACTTAAACTGATACTATAAAGCTCAATCTTTTCGGCTTCCGAAGAATTTAGACACGGCCAAATATGAGGCAATCCAAGGAAACTCGTAATGTTCTCCGTTAAAGCTCTTCGTCATCAACACTGGCATCAGCAAAATTAACGTCGGTAGCAACATCAACATTCTTCACCTCAACACGAGCCTCGACAGTAGCACCATCAGTAGGAACATCAACTTCGGCAACATCATCATGGGCAAGAACCTTATTCTCAAGAATGTCATTTATCTCATCACTAACAACATCCTAGAATAAATATTTTTCAACAATGTTTCAAGTTACTTACGTGCAAAACTTTCAAAAAACCAAAGAAATAATGACTTAAAACAAAGACTTATGGGTTCGAAATCACAATAGAAATGGAAGCACGGGGCCGTGGTGATGTTCTGTGTAAATGACAACTTCCTAGTTTTCTTAGAATGTCGAGTAGAAACTGTGGAACCTCATCAACTACAACTGGGAACAGCAGGATGGGAAGGAGGCCCTGAATTGAGGATATTCTTGACCATTATGTAAATGCACTAAGGGAGGTTATGGAGGAGATGGCATCAGTGGAAGAGATCCTAATAGACCTGGTCAACTACTTAACAATGGGACATGAGACTAGCTTCCAAGCAATCAACCTTTTGCACCAAAGGTTGAATATTCTTGCTATGCCTCCCATGGAACCAATCTTTCCACAAGAAGATTGGAATCTAGCACAAGAAGTCATCATCCCCACTAGGTGGTATGAGCTTCCATTGGAACCACCTCTAGACACACATGAGGTTCTGGTGACCATCAACCCTCTCCCACAAGAAGTTGTGGATGATGAGCCTCCCTTCTTTCTCACCAGGGAGATCGATGAGATTCTCAATGACATTTGAGAGGGTACGTCAAACCCGAAAAAAGCTCAATAGCCCTCTAACATTCGTAAACCACCTCCGGGTTTTTGTTGCATTCTCGACTATTCTAGGGAGAGCTTTTTTTAGTTTCTATTTCTTGTCATTTGGAGGCTAATCTATCTTAGAACTTTTAAAATTATGTACTTTTTCACTTTTTTTTTAGGTTGTAATGAATGGATGATATAAATAAAAGGGTGGTGTTTGTAACACTTTGAATGTGTTTATTAAAGAACGATCAAAAGTTTTCACAATTAAAAACATAGACGATTTGTTTATGACATGGGCGATTGATTTATAACACAGACGAATGGTTTATAACCCAGAGAAATGGTTTTGAACATTGTCATGCATTGATTTTCACTTAAAGATATAAACCATACGAAGTTTTCTTTTGAATCAATCTATTACAAGGTTTTTACAAAAGAAACGTTTTGGTCAAGATTCATGGCGACAAGCTTTTCACAACTCTAACCAACTTGTTTTAGTTGATTAATTGTATTGCAATATCAAACACTTTTGATACGAGGTTTTCACTTAACGACTCTTGTAGTCGGACGAGGTGCTGCAATATGTATACAAAGCCACGATTTGACACACTCACAAAACCTATGTACTCGTCGGCATTTTTATGCTGACTCTCTTTTCACATATGTTTCAGGAGTCAATGCTTGATAATATGATGCATGTTTCACGTAGTAATGGACGCGACCTTAGTGACTTAAAACTTGAAAGACAATTTATTTATGTGTTGTTTCCGTTTATCCCAAGACAATGTCAACATTTAACTTAATAAAAGAAAATTTTAAATTTCATGAGTTATGAAACAGTAGTTCTATGACATGACTCCCTGACGTCTCTGCCACGGTTCGTTATTTTACGCGGTCGGGGTGTTACAGAAAGATTGGTTCAAGAGCTATGGTTTTAGGGAACTAGATTAATAGTAATGCTTTGACCTAGACTATAACCTTCCTAGGAACCTAACGCGGGTTATCTTGTGTTTGATTCTTAAAACAATACCATCACCTATCCTTAGGTGACTACCAAAACAAATACACAAGTTACAAATTTATTTTGAAAATCAATCATCTATCCTTAGATGATTTGTTTTGGCTTGAAGCCTTGTAAGTTTTCAAAATCCCGTCAATGTTTGGGTTATTTTAAAGTGAACACGTGCAATCTGGAAGGGTGGATGCCTGTACCCTGAGTTTTCTGTCTAAGGCTAGAGGGTTTGTACAAATCCGCATTATCGAACCAGTCACTCTTACCTAGGAACTCTTGGGCTGAATGCCCACTTATAGGCTAAAGCATGTCTTCTCGATATATTATAAAGACCCATTTACTTTGATTAGTCACCATGTGTCATTTAAGTAACGAACGAATGACCACCATTCTTATATTTCGTCAATATTTTTAACATCTCTATTGATTATCCAATGTCAATCTCACAGATTTTCCCTCATTTTTTCTTTTAAGAATGTCTCCTCGACGTAATACAACTCAAGATGCCGAAAGAGCAGCTATGATCGCTCAGCAAATTGCTGTTGTACTCCCAAACATAGTGATCCAGATAAACCAAGCAAATAATAACAACAATAACAACAACAATGCACCCGCACCGTGCAACTACAAACAATTTAACTCGGCTAAACCACTCAACTTTATTGGGTCTGAAGGAGCTACTTGACTCCTGCAGTGGTTTGAGAGTCTCGAAAGCACATTTCGTCATGTTTAATGCCCGAATGAGCGAAAAGTCGAGTTTACATCGAGTGTATTCTAGAAAAGAGCACTTACATGGTGGAATGCTGTGATGAGAGATAGGGGTGCCGATGTGGCAATGGCACAAACGTGGGAAGAGCTTCGATCTCTAATGATGAGGGAATTCTGCCCACGTCATGAACAACGGGCACTGGAAGATGAATTCCACAATCTTAAACAAGATAGTGGAGAGCATCGTGCCTACACTGATCGTTATGAAGAATTGAGCTTGTTATGTCCTGCCATGGTCACCCCGTTGGATAAAGCAATCGAGAGGTACATCGATGGCCTGCCTGACCCCATTCAAGACATTGGTATTGGTAGCAACCCTACCACTGTTCGACCGGCTATCAAATTAGCTGCTACCCTGACTGAGTCTTAGGTCAAGAAGGGGAAACTGTTTTGCAAGGGCGACAAGAAACATACAGCTAAGACCACTCAAGAGAAAACAAAGGAGAACAAATTGAGTCTCCAAGAAGTCAAGGAAGCATAAGGCTTCACAGAACTTTGCAGTTGTTGCACAACCCAACAAGAACACTCAAAACCAGCCAACACAACCTCCTGCGAGGAAACGCTATGCTGGTACTACACCGTTGTGCAACCGGTGCAATGGTCACCATCAAGCTCACCTACAGTGTCGCCAATGCACCTCGTGTGGAAGATTCGATTACATAGCCAATGTTTATCGTTCGGCCCCAAAACAAGTTGTTCAGAACCATGTTCAACCCCAAGCCAACCCTACTAGACCCCCGTTCCCACCTGGTTCTTGCTACAACTGTGGCGAGATGGGTCACTTTAGAAACAACTGCCCAAAATTGGTGAACGCGAATGCAAATCTAGCCCATGGACGCGCATTCAACACCAATGCCAATGAGGCTTGTGCTGATAACGAAGTCACTAACGGTATGTTCCTTGTTAACAATCATCCTGCTTCTATTGTTTTCGATTCGGGTGCCGATAGAAGCTTTGTATCACTAGCCTTTGAACCTTTGCTTTCGATGCCTAGAACTAAACTAGGAAAATCTTTAATGATGGAAATAGCTAGTGATTAACCCCTTGTGCTCGACTATGTCATTCGTAGTTGCCAATTGAACTTGGATAACCACCTTTTTCCCATTGACCTCACACCAATGCAACTCGGGAGTTTTGACATCATCATAGGAATGGATTGGTTAACCAAACACCATGCTAAGGTGATCTGTTTCGACAATGTTGTTTATATTCCTCTTTTGTTTGGTGAAACCTTAGGAGTTCACAAAGTGAAACTCTCTAGTAGCCTAAAACTGATGACCTGTACCCAGGCCCAAAAGTACCTACGAAAGAATTATGTAGCCTTTTTGGCACATAGCATAGAGGAAAAAAGGCAAGGGCAAAACTGTTCAGGACATCCCCGTTGTTCGGGAATATCCTGAGGTGTTTCCTGAAGAGCTACCTGGTTTACCCCCAATTCGTCAAGTTGAGTTTCGTATTGACCTCGTAACTGGTGCCAACTCAATTGCCAAATCTCCTTACCATCTTGCACAGTATGAAATGCAAGAGTTGTCAAAGCAAATCCAAGAACTTTCAGACAAGGGATTCATTCGTCTGAGCTTTTCACCTTGGGGCGCTCCTGTCCTATTCGTGAAAAAGAAGGATGGATCCTTCCGTATGTGTATCGATTATCGCGAGCTAAGCAAACTCACAATCAAAAATCGATATCCCCTACCTCGCATTGATGATCTCTTTGATCAGCTACAAGGTGAAACCAGCTTTTCAAAGATTGATCTGCGTTCTGGGTATCATCAACTTCTGTACTCAAAGAAGATATTCCCAAGACTGCTTTTCGCACTCGATACGGCCATTACGAGTTCACTGTCATGCCTTTTGGTTTGACGAATGCTCCTGCTGTCCTCATGGACTTAATGAATAGGGTTTGTTAACCTTATTTAGAACAACTTTACGCCAAATTCTCCAGGTGTGAATTTTGGCTAAAAGAAGTTCAATTTTTGGGACACATTGTTAACGAACAATGTATACATGTAGATCCCGCCAAATCAGTGCGATTAGGGATTAGAGTACACCTACTACTCCTACCAAAGTTCGTTCATTTATTGGTCTTGCTGGATACTATCAACGATTCATTGAGAACTTTTCAAAGATAGCGGTTCCCCTCACCACTTGGACTCAGAAGAATAAACCTTTCGAGTGGGGACCAAAACAAGAGGAAGCCTTTCAAACATTGAAACAAAAACTCTGTGATGCTCCTGTTTTATCTTTTGCTGACGACAATGACGATTTCGTTTTCTATTATGACGCATCAAACCTAGGCCTTGGTTGTGTTCTCATACAAAGATACAAAGTCATAGCCTATGCGTCAAGACAATTGAAAATCCACGAGAAGAACTACACAACTCATGATCTTGAGTTAGGAGTCGTAGCTTTTGCCCTCAAAATTTGGAGACACTACCTTTACAGTACGAAATGTGTGGTTTTTCATAACCATAAAAGTCTCCAACACATATTCAACCAAAAGGAGCTAAACATGAGACAACGACGCTGGGTCGAACTTTTGAACGACTACGACTGCGAGATTCGCTACCATCCTGGTAAGGTGAATGTTGTGGCTGATGCGCTTAGTTGTAAGGAACGTGCCAAACTTCATTGTGTTCGAGTTCAATCTGATATCCAGACACGCATCCTTCAAGCACAACGTACATGTGTGACCTAAAGCTTGTTGAAAAATGAGTTGCCACAAAATGTCGAACTTCAACTTGAAACAAAAGACAACGGATTACTCTACTACAAGAACCGTTTGTGGATTCATAGTCAAGACAATCTCCGCACCTTATTGATGGACGAAGCTCATAAGTCTCGTTATTCAATCCATCTTGGTGCAGACAAAATGTATAAGGATCTCCGTACCCAGTATTGGTGGCCGGGTATGAAGAAGGAAATTGCCTTGTATATGTCTAAATGCCTAACTTGTCTTAAAGTTAAGGTAGAACATTAGCCCCCATCTAGTGTACTGGAGTAACCAGAAATACCGGTATGGAAGTGGGAGAACATTTGCGATGGATCTAATCACTAAACTGCCGTGCACACCTAGAGGTCACGATGCCATTTGAGAAATCATCGATCGTCTAACAAAGTCAGCACACTTTTTGGCAATTCGTGAGGATCTTTCTGCTGACAAACTCGCCAAGATCTACGTTGATGAGATTGTATCTCGTCATGGTGTTCCTTTGAACATCATATCCGATCGAGATGCTCGATTCTCATCTCACTTTTGGAAGACCATGCAATCTGCCATGGGAACCAAACTTAATCTGAGCACTGTTTATCATCCTCAAATGGATGGACAATCTTAAAGGACAATTCAAACACTGGAGGATATGCTTAGAGC
This sequence comes from Scalesia atractyloides, assembly GCA_947069175.1. NCBI lineage: Eukaryota > Viridiplantae > Streptophyta > Magnoliopsida > Asterales > Asteraceae > Scalesia > Scalesia atractyloides. Next base: position 65,581,424 of record CAMTDV010000020.1, on the reverse strand, counting down.
ATGTGTGATCAACTTTGGCGGTAGTTAGGATTCGCATCTACCATTGGTCGAATTCTCCTACAACAATAGTTATCACGCCAACATCAATATGTCTGCTGGAATGACGTCAGTGAAGCTCAGCTCACTGGACCTGAACTCATTCACGACACAACAGACAAAGTAAAGAAAATTCTTGATAACCTTTTGACAGCTAGAAGCCATCAAAAGAGTTATGCGGACAAACGACACAAGCCCTTGGAATTCCAAGTTGGTGATCACGTCCTTGTTAAGGAATCCCCTTGGAAAGGTGTGATTAGATTTGGAAAGAAAGGAAAACTTGCACCACGACATATTGGACCATTCAAGATCGTTGAGAGAATCGGAAAGGTGGCCTACTGACTTGAGCTACCTCCTGAACTTGGGAATATTCACTCAACATTCCACGTGTCGAATTTGAAAAAGTGTTTAGCCCATAAAAACCCCCACATTCCCCTCGACGAACTTCACATTGATGACACTATGCACTTTGTCGGGAAACCTGTGGAGATATTGGACCGTGAAGTCAAGAAACTCAACGTAGACGTATACCGATAGTTAAAGTTCATTGGGAATCCAAACCTGGCTCAGAATTTACTTGGGAATGAGAGGATCAAATGAAAGAGAAATATCCACATCTGTTTTCACAAAGTTTCCTCTAATTAAATATCAGGATGAAATTTCCAAAAGTAGGGGAGACAGTGACATTTGTACCTTTTCAATCATTGTATAATTACAAACAATTTCGTATTCAATGAAACCCTGTGTTTTATTTCTGGAATTTGTATAGTTATCTAAGACATTTACACAATTTCAATTTCTTGCACGATTTCGAACCCTCAAAATTTTTTTGGAAGTAACTCGTTAACTGACATTCAAACGCAATCAGTTAAACGCGACGTACACTCCAAAACAAGGATATAAGCTACACATACCCTAAATACCCTTTATATAACTTAGATATAAGTTTTGAAGGGTTAGATTTGACAAAAACACGCTTATACAAGTCCATGGACTATTTTTGTCAAACTACGAAAGTCTGTTGGTCTGTATTCAAGATATGAACCATGTCTATCAATCCAAATATTTTTATATTCAATAAAATCTTGTATTTTATTGATGAGAATGCAAAAATGTCAATCGTTGCACAATTTTGATCATTTTTGTGTTCGTTAAAGCGTTTTACGCATTTTTGCGAAACGAGTAATCGTACAACCGAACGAACCGACATCCATGACATTTTCTGGCATAATCCAGGTTACACATGTCTTAACACCTTTATATAACCTAAATATTACGTTAAAGGGCTTAAAAATGGCAAACAAGTGAAAATACAAGTCCAAGGACCAAAAATGTCAAAAAATAATAAAGAATTTTGCTTCTTCACCAAGTTTGTCACCTATCTACAATTTTTGACACCTAGCACTCATTTTGCCACACTTAATTTGGTGTTGACACATGTTAGGACACTAACCCACACTTGAGGACACTGGTCATCACCTCTTGATCCTAAAATACTATAAATACCCATGATTCTTCCATTTTTTTCACACCACTTCAAAAAACTTCAAAGCAAAGTGTGAAGTTCTTCTTTCTATCCTTCTTGGAGCTTGTTTCTAGCCTTTGGAAGCCTCCTATCTTGAATTCCGAAAGTGTTCTTCAACACGAGTAAGTACTCTTCCTAGTTCTTTCATTATTTTAGCTATTTTGAGCTAAAAGTCGAACAATTTGGCTTCCTGATTGACTTTTGGTTCTGACCATATTTGGTCAAGTCAATGTTCAATTGAACTTTGCAACGTGATAGTAATCACGAAGGTTATAACCCTAGCGATTTCACCTTCTGATTACAACGTTTACTAGTCGAAGTGACCGGTCAAAGTTTCGGTCAAATATGCGCACGATGTGCATTTTACGACGAACCTATTTTCGGGTATCAAAACACCAAGTTTTGATACCAAATCAGTTTAATAAACTTAGTTAGACATATTTTGATATGTATAACTCGTCACTTCTAGTTTAGTGATTATTTAGGTCGTAAGTCGAGCGGTCTTGACCACCGCTTTGACTTTCGAATCCGACCTGTTTGGTCGATCTTAGGATCCGAGCAAACACATATTTGTGACCATAGTTGTATAGGGAATAACCTACTGAGGTTATACCTTAAGGTCACGTTGTTTGGTTAGTGTTATGATAAGTTACTTCTATGTTCTTAAAAATGATGACCAAAATGCCCTTTTGCGCAGAAATCCATTTTAAACACATGTAACCAAATTTTTAACATATACACTGATGTTATAACATTTTCAAACATGTTTGGGGCATTTAAGACTTATCATAGGACATGTTTTGGCTTGAAGCCTTGTAAGTTTTCAAAATCCCGTCAAAGTTTGGGTTATTTTAAAGTGAACACGTGCAATCTGGAAGGGTGGATGCCTGTACCCTGAGTTTTCTGTCTAAGGCTAGAGGGTTTGTACAAATCCGCATTATCGAACCAGTCACTCTTACCTAGGAACTCTTGGGCTGAATGCCCACTTATAGGCTAAAGCATGTCTTCTCGATATATTTTAAAGACCCATTTACTTTGATTAGTCACCATGTGTCATTTAAGTAACGAACGAATGACCACCATTCTTATATTTCGTCAAATTTTTAACATCTCTATTGATTATCCAATGTCAATCTCACAGATTTTCCCTCATTTTTTTCTTTTAAGAATGTCTCTTCGACGTAATACAACTCAAGATGCCGAAAGAGCAGCTATGATCGCTCAGCAAATTGCTGTTGTACTCCCAAACATAGTGATCCAGATAAACCAAGCAAATAATAACAACAATAACAACAACAATGCACCCGCACCGTGCAACTACAAACAATTTAACTCGGCTAAACCACTCAACTTTATTGGGTCTGAAGGAGCTACTTGACTCCTGCAGTGGTTTGAGAGTCTCGAAAGCACATTTCGTCATGTTTAATGCCCGAATGAGCGAAAAGTCGAGTTTACATCGAGTGTATTCTAGAAAAGAGCACTTACATGGTGGAATGCTGTGATGAGAGATAGGGGTGCCGATGTGGCAATGGCACAAATGTGGGAAGAGCTTCGATCTCTAATGATGAGGGAATTCTGCCCACGTCATGAACAACGGGCACTGGAAGATGAATTCCACAATCTTAAACAAGATAGTGGAGAGCATCGTGCCTACACTGATCGTTATGAAGAATTGAGCTTGTTATGTCCTGCCATGGTCACCCCGTTGGATAAAGCAATCGAGAGGTACATCGATGGCCTGCCTGACCCCATTCAAGATATTGGTATTGGTAGCAACCCTACCACTGTTCGACCAGCTATCAAATTAGCTGCTACCCTGACTGAGTCTTAGGTCAAGAAGGGGAAACTGTTTTGCAAGGGCGACAAGAAACATACAGCTAAGACCACTCAAGAGAAAACAAAGGAGAACAAAGTTGAGTCTTCCAAGAAGTCAAGGAAGCATAAGGCTTCACAGAACTTTGCAGTTGTTGCACAACCCAACAAGAACACTCAAAACCAGCCAACACAACCTCCTGTGAGGAAACGCTATGCTGGTACTACACCGTTGTGCAACCGGTGCAATGGTCACCATCAAGCTCACCTACAGTGTCGCCAATGCACCTCGTGTGGAAGATTTCGATTACATAGCCAATGTTTATCGTTCGGCCCTAAAACAAGTTGTTCAGAACCATGTTCAACCCCAAGCCAACCCTACTAGACCCCCGTTCCCACCTGGTTCTTGCTACAACTGTGGCGAGATGGGTCACTTTAGAAACAACTGCCCAAAATTGGTGAACGCGAATGCAAATCTAGCCCATGGACGCGCATTCAACACCAATGCCAATGAGGCTTGTGCTGATAACGAAGTCATTAATGGTATGTTCCTTGTTAACAATCATCCTGCTTCTATTGTTTTTGATTCGGGTGCCGATAGAAGCTTTGTATCACTAGCCTTTGAACCTTTGCTTTTGATGCCTAGAACTAAACTAGGAAAATCCTTAATGGTGGAAATAGCTAGTGATTAACCCCTTGTGCTCGACTATGTCATTCGTAGTTGCCAATTGAACTTGGATAACCACCTTTTTCCCATTGACCTCACACCAATGCAACTCGGGAGTTTTGACATCATCATAGGAATGGATTGGTTAACCAAACACCATGCTAAGGTGATCTGTTTCGACAATGTTGTTCGTATGCCTCTTTTGTTTGGTGAAACCTTAGGAGTTCACAAAGAGAAACTCTCTAGTAGCCTAAAACTGATGACATGTACCCAGGCCCAAAAGTACCTACGAAAGAATTATGTAGCCTTTTTGGCACATATCATAGAGGAAAAAAGGCAAGGGCAAAACTGTTCAGGACATCCCCGTTGTTCGGGAATATCCTGAGGTGTTTCCTGAAGAGCTACCTGGTTTACCCCCAATTCGTCAAGTTGAGTTTCGTATTGACCTCGTAACTGGTGCCAACTCAATTGCCAAATCTCCTTACCATCTTGCACAGTATGAAATGCAAGAGTTGTTAAAGCAAATCCAAGAACTTTCAGACAAGGGATTCATTCGTCTGAGCTTTTCACCTTGGGGCGCTCCTGTCCTATTCGTGAAAAAGAAGGATGGATCCTTCCGTATGTGTATCGATTATCGCGAGCTAGCAAACTCACAATCAAAAATCGATATCCCCTACCTCGCATTGATGATCTCTTTGATCAGCTACAAGGTGAAACCAGCTTTTCAAAGATTGATCTGCGTTCTGGGTATCATCAACTTCTGTACTCAAAGAAGATATTCCCAAGACTGCTTTTCGCACTCGATACGGCCATTACGAGTTCACTGTCATGCCTTTTGGTTTGACGAATGCTCCTGCTGTCCTCATGGACTTAATGAATAGGGTTTGTTAACCTTATTTAGAACAACTTTACGCCAAATTCTCCAGGTGTGAATTTTGGCTAAAAGAAGTTCAATTTTTGGGACACATTGTTAACGAACAATGTATACATGTAGATCCCGCCAAATCAGTGCGATTAGGGATTAGAGTACACCTACTACTCCTACCAAAGTTCGTTCATTTATTGGTCTTGCTGGATACTATCAAGGATTCATTGAGAACTTTTCAAAGATAGCGGTTCCCCTCACCACTTTGACTCAGAAGAATAAACCTTTCGAGTGGGGACCAAAACAAGAGGAAGCCTTTCAAACATTGAAACAAAAACTCTGTGATGCTCCTGTTTTATCTTTTGCTGATGACAATGACGATTTCGTTTTCTATTATGACGCATCAAACCTAGGCCTTGGTTGTGTTCTCATACAAAGAGACAAAGTCATAGCCTATGCGTCAAGACAATTGAAAATCCACGAGAAGAACTACACAACTCATGATCTTGAGTTAGGAGTCGTAGCTTTTGCCCTCAAAATTTGGAGACACTACCTTTACAGTACGAAATGTGTGGTTTTTCATAACCACAAAAGTCTCCAACACATATTCAACCAAAAGGAGCTAAACATGAGACAACGACGCTGGGTCGAACTTTTGAACGACTACGACTGCGAGATTCGCTACCATCCTGGTAAGGTGAATGTTGTGGCTGATGCGCTTAGTTGTAAGGAACGTGCCAAACTTCATTGTGTTCGAGTTCAATCTGATATCCAGACACGCATCCTTCAAGCACAACGTACATGTGTGACCTAAAGCTTGTTGAAAAATGAGTTGCCACAAAATGTCGAACTTCAACTTGAAACAAAAGACAACGGATTACTTTACTACAAGAACCGTTTGTGGATTCATAGTCAAGACAATCTCCGCACCTTATTGATGGACGAAGCTCATAAGTCTCGTTATTCAATCCATCTTGGTGCAGACAAAATGTATAAGGATCTCCGTACCCAGTATTGGTGGCCGGGTATGAAGAAGGAAATTGCCTTGTATGTGTCTAAATCCGAACTTGTCTTAAAGTTAAGGTAGAACATTAGCCCCCATCTAGTGTACTGGAGTAACCAGAAATACCGGTATAGTGGGAGAACATTTGCGATGGATCTAATCACTAAACTGCCTTGCACACCTAGAGGTCACGATGCTATTAGAGAAATCATCGATCGTCTAACAAAGTCAGCACACTTTTTGGCAATTCGTGAGGATCTATCTGCTGACAAACTCGCCAAGATCTACGTTGATGAGATTGAATCTCGTCATGGTGTTCCTTTGAACATCATATCCGATCGAGATGCTCGATTCTCATCTCACTTTTGGAAGACCATGCAATCAGCCATGGGAACCAAACTTAATCTGAGCACTGTTTATCATCCTCAAATGGATGGACAATCTTAAAGGACAATTCAAACACTGGAGGATATGCTTAGAGCATGTGTGATCAACTTTGGCGGTAGTTAGGATTCGCATCTACCATTGGTCGAATTCTCCTACAACAATAGTTATCACGCCAACATTAACATGTCTGCTGCAGACATCAGTGAAGCTCAGCTCACTGGACCTGAACTCATTCAAAAGAGTTATGCGGACAAACAACACAAGCCCTTGGAATTCCAAGTTGGTGATCACGTCCTTGTTAAGGAATCCCCTTGGAAAGGTGTGATTAGATTTGGAAAGAAAGGAAAACTTTCACCACGATATATTGGACCATTCAAGATCGTTGAGAGAATTGGAAAGGTGGCCTACCGACTTGAGCTACCTCCTGAACTTGGGAACAACATTCCATGTGTCGAATTTGAAAAAGTGTTTAGCCCATAAAACCCCCCACATTCCCCTCGATGAAATTCACATTGATGACACTATGCACTTTGTCGGGAAACCTGTGGAGATATTGGACCGTGAAGTCAAGAAACTCAACCGTAGACGTATACCGATAGTTAGAGTTCATTGGGAATCCAAACCTGGCTCAGAATTTACTTGGGAATGAGTGGATCAAATGAAAGAGAAATATCCACATCTGTTTTCACAAAGTTTCCTCTAATAAAATTTCAGGATGAATTTCCAAAAGTAGGGGAGACAGTGACATTTGTACCTTTTCAATCATTGTATAATTACAAACAATTTTGTATTCAATGAAACCCTGTGTTTTATTTCTGGAATTTGTATAATTATCTAAGACATTTACACAATTTCAATTTCTTGCACGATTTCGAACCCTCAAAATTTTTTTTTGGAAGTAATTCGTTAACTGACATTCAAACGCAATCAGTTTAACGCGACGTACACTCCGAAACAAGGACATAAGCTACACATACCCTAAATACCCTTTATATAACTTAGATATAAGTTTTGAAGGGTTAGATTTGACAAAAACACGCTTATACAAGTCCATGGACTATTTTTGTCAAACTACGAAAGTCTGTTGGTCTGTATTCAAGATATGAACCATGTCTATCAATCCAAATATATTTATATTCAATAAAATCTTGTATTTTATTGATGAGAATGCAAAAATGTCAATCGTTGCACAATTTTGATCAATTTTGTGTTCGTTAAAGCGTTTTACGCATTTTTGCGAAACGAGTAACCGTACAACCGAACGAACCGACATCCATGACATTTTCGGGCATAATCCAGGTTACACATGTCTTAACACCTTTATATAACCTAAATATTACGTTAAAGGGCTTAAAAATGGCAAACAAGTGAAAATACAAGTCCAAGGACCAAAAATGTCAAAAAAATAATAAAGAATTTTGCTTCTTCACCAAGTTTGCCACCTATCTACAATTTTTGACACCTAGCACTCATTTTGCCACACTTAATTTGGTGTTGACACATGTTAGGACACTAACCCACACTTGAGGACACTTGTCATCACCTCTTGATCCTAAAATACTATAAATACCCCATGATTCTTCCATTTTTTTCACACCACTTCAAAAAACTTCAAAGCAAAGTGTGAAGTTCTTCTTTCTATCCTTCTTGGAGCTTGTTTCCAGCCTTTGGAAGCCTCCTATCTTGAATTCCGAAAGTGTTCTTCAACACGAGTAAGTACTCTTACTAGTTCTTTCATTATTTAAGCTATTTTGAGCTAAAAGTCGAACAATTTGGCTTCCTGATTGACTTTTGGTTCTGACCATATTTGGTCAAGTCAATGTTCAATTGAACTTTGCAACGTGATAGTAATCAGGAAGGTTATAATCCCTAGCGATTTCACCTTCTGATTACCATGTTTACTAGTCGAAGTGACCGGTCAAAGTTTCGGTCAAATATGCGCACGATGTGCATTTTACGACGAACCTATTTTCGGGTATCAAAACACCAAGTTTTGATACCAAATCAGTTTTATAAACTTAGTTAGACATATTTTGATATGTATAACTCGTCACTTCTAGTTTAGTGATTATTTAGGTCGTAAGTCGAGCGGTCTTGACCACCGCTTTGACTTTCGAATCCGACCTGTTTGGTCGATCTTAGGATCCAGCAAACACATATTTGTGACCATAGTTGTATAGGGAATAACCTACTGAGGTTATACCTTAAGGTCACGTTGTTTGGTTAGTGTTATGATAAGTTACTTCTATGTTCTTAAAAATGATGACCAAAATGCCCTTTTGCGCATAAATCCATTTTAAACACATGTAACCAAATTTTTAACATATACACTGATGTTATAACATTTTCAAACATGTTTGGGGCATTTAAGACTTATCATAGAACATGTTTAACCATCCGATCACGCGTTTACGCTAATGACCCGTTAAAGTAGCATAACATAAACTACCTTAACGAGTTATAATGGGTCAAAAGCACTTAGGATCCGTTCCAAATCAGAATATTATGTTTGTTAAACCATATCACATTAGTTCCAACACTCGTTTGGTTTATAAGACTTCATTCTAAATGATCTCCTGTTTGTAGTCCCCACACGTTAACATATTATATATGACACATTAGGATACGTTTGAGCTTTGTTTATTCCGTTGATCAAGAATACTTTCGCAATCCCAAGTGAGTACATAGTTCCCTCTTTTACATTTTAAATGGTTTGGGGTGATTCATATGTGCTAACTATCTTTTCAAATCTACATATTTACTACGCAAGGCTTATGTGAGTACATAGTTCCCATCTTTTACGTTTTGCAAATGTTTTGGGGTGACTCATATGTGCTAAGTCATTTTCAAGTTTTCAAAAACATTGTCTATGGTTTATATATAAAACAATATGATTTCCATAATGTGAACAACTTGTTGATGCGTTATGCATAACACGAATGATATTCATTAGCTTTGGCCGAGCCGACCAGTAGTATGTTATGGTACCATAGGACTGACAATCCCGTTATCGGACTGTTCACTGGATTTGGTGGAAGTTTGGGTAATGACTGACACTGTTTCTGATTAACAAATCATTTGTTGATTTGTTATTCTAGTTAAAGAGACCCTTTGGTGGTCTATTAAAGATACCCTTTGGTTGTATAGTCAACACAGGTTTGAATGTGTTCATTAAAGAACGATCTAAAGTTTTCACAATTAAAAACATGGACGATTTGTTTATGACATGAAAATTTGTTTTTGACACGGATGATTGATTTATAACACAGACGAATGGTTTATAACCACGGACAAATGGTTTTGAACAATGTCACGCAGTGATTTTCACTTAAAGATATAAACCATACGAAGTTTTCTTTTGAATCAATATATTACAAGGTTTTTTTTACAAAAGAAACGTTTTGGTCAAGATTCATGGCTATAAGCTTTTCACAACACTGACCAACTTGTTTTAGTTGGTTAATTGTATTGCAATATCAAACACTTTTGATACGAGGTTTTCACTTAACGACTCTTGTAGTCGGACGAGGTGCTGCAAGATATACACAACTCTATGACATGACTCCCCGACGTTTTCACCTCGGTTTGTTGTTTTACGCGGTCGGGGTGTTACACAACTCTAGAAGTTGACTAGACAAATCTTACATCTTAGGAAGAGCTATAGGAGATGGCGATCGTGCAATAGGTGTAACTCTTGGGACCAAATCGATTCCAAGCCCGACTTGTCGCAATAGGGGACATCCAGAGAAATCTTCGACAAAGTCCTCCAGATATTCCCTTAAACTAGGGATATCTTCAATTCTTCTCTCTTCAAGCTTCTTCTACAAGCTCACCGGACCAGAACTCATTCTAAAGACTACAGACAAAGTTAAGAAAATACGCGATAACCTTTGACAGCTAGAGCCATCAAAAGAGTTATGCGGATCAGCGACGCAAGCCCTTGGAATTCCAAGTTGGTGATCATGTCCTTCTCAAAGTATCCCCTTCAAAAGGTGTGATTAGATTTGGAAAGAAAGGAAAACTTGCACCTCGATATGTGGGACCATTTAAGATCATTGAGAGGATCAGAAAGGTGGCCTACAACTTGAGCTACTCCTAAGCTAGGGAATATTCATCCAACTTTCCAGGTGTCCAATTTGAAAAAGTGTTTGGCTGATGAAAACTCCACATCCCTCTTGATGAAATTCGCATTGATAACACAATGAACTTTGTCGAAAAACCTATGGAAATATTGGACCGTGAAGTCAAGAAACTCTAACACAAACACATACCGATTGTTAAAGTTCGCTGGGAGTCCAACGTGGCCCAGAGTTTACCTGGGAATGGTAGGATCAGATGAAGGCGAAATACCTATATATTTTCTCACAAGTTTCCTCTAATTAAATTTCGGGGCAAAATTTTGTAAAGTAGGGGAGGCTGTGACAATTGTACATTTTTAGTCATTGAACAATTCTAGAACATTTTCGTATTTAATAAAATCTTGTGTTTTATTTGCGAGAATGTATATTTATCAATCATTATACAATCCCAGACATTTTTATTCAATAAAATCTTGCATTTTATTGGTAAGAATGCAAAAATGTCAATCATTACACAAATTCGGTCACTTTTCGTGTTCGATAAAGTTTTATACTTTATTTACGAAACGCGTAACCCTACAATCGAATGAAACGACATCCACGACATTTCCAGACAAAATCCAAGTTACACATGCCTTAACGCCTTTATATAACCTAAATATTAGGTTAAGAGGGGTTAAAAATGATAAAACGCGACAATACAAGTCCAGTGGCCAAAATTGTCAAAAAAAGTTTGCTTCTTCACCAAGTTTGCTACCTATCTCCAATTTTTGACACCTTGCACTCCTTTTTCCACACTTAATTTGGTGTTGACATATGTTAGGACACTAATCCACACTTTGTAACACTTGTCATCACCTCCTTGATCCTAAAACACTATAAATATCCTTTGATTCATCCATTTTTTTCACACCACTTCAAAACACTTCAAAGCAAAGTATGAAGTTCTTCTTTCTTTTCTTCTTGGAGGTTGTTTCCAGCCTTTGGAAGCCTCCTATCTTGAGTTCTGAAAGTGTTCTTCAGCACAAGTAAATACTCTTCCTAGTTCTTTCATTATTTTAGCTATTTTGAGCTAAAAGTCAAACAGTTTGCCTTTCTGTTTGACTTTCGATTTTGACCATTTTGGCCAAGTCAAAGTTCAAATTGAACTTTGCAACGTGATCATCATCACGAATGTATAATCCATGCGATTGCACCTTCTGATTACCACGTTTAGTAGGCGAGATGGCGAGTCAAAGTTTTACGAGTTAAAAGTAAGATAAAATGTATAAAAATGCATTTTACAACGAAAACGTTTTTGGGTATTAAAACTTAAGATTTTGATACCAAATCAGTTTTATAACATTATTAGACATGTTCAAACATGTCTAACTCATCATTTCCAGTTTAGTGCTTATTTCTTAGTCATAAGTTGAGCGGTTTTACTATCACTTTGACTTTCGAATCTGACCTGTTTGGTCAATCTTAGGATTCGACCAAGCGTATTTTATGACTATAGTAATTTAGGGAATAAACCTATGAGGTTATACCTTATAGTCATATAGTTTGGTTAGTTATATGACGAGTCGATTTTATGTACTTTTAAAATGCCGAAAACACCATTTTGGCGCATAAAATGGTTTTAAACATGTTAGACCATAGTTTTGACATCTAAACTGATATCATAACATAATCAAACTTGTTTTGACATAGAATACTCATCATAGGATTTATTTAACCATCCAAGCCTATAGTTATGCTTGCGACCGTTAAAGTGGCGTAAACCATTTTAATAAGTCGTAACGGGTCAAAGCACTTAGAAACTCTTCCAAATCAGAATGTAAGGTATTATCAATCATATCATACAAGTCCCAACACTTGTTTGGTTTATAAGGTTTTTCATATCATACAAGTCCCAAATCAGAATGTAAGGTTTTTCATGACATTATACATGTTTTACTTATCTAGTACATATAGTACACGATTTCAAAGACATTTTGCTTCGTATGTTGACTTAGCATACCTAGTACACAATTTCAAAGACATTTTTACTTCGTATGTTGACTTAGGATACCTAGTACATGATTTCAAATACATTTTTACTTGGTATATTGACTTAGTATGCCAAGTACATGATTTCAAAACATTTTCATGACATGCTAACATTGTTCAGGACATATTAGTGCGTTGAATATACAATGATACATTCATTAACATTGATCACGCCGACCGGTAGTATGTAATGGTACCATAGGATTGACAATCCCGTTCCCGCTTCCTAGGTTTGTTTGGAAGTGACTTTTGGGGAACGGCAGAATCCGATGAACATTTGATAAACCTTTGTCTTTATAAGGGTTTATCCAACAGTCAACAAGGCTTGAATGTATTCACTAACAATCCATATATATGTGTCTACACAATAAAAGCAATGGATTTATAAGACAAGAGTTTTTGTTTAAACAAGACCTTTGTTTATTCAAAACTCCTGTTTTATACAAGACATTTTGGTTATTTTATACAAGACATTTATTTTATGGTTTAAGCAAGACTTTTGTTTGTCACACAAGACAATGGTTTATACATAGACATTTGTTTATAAATAACATTTGGTTTATACAAGAGATTGGTATAGACATTTGTTTATAAAAGACATTTGGTCTATACATGGCATTGGTTTATACATGACATTGGTTTAAACCGGACATCTCAATTGTTGGCTCATGGTAAGTGATTTAAATGACGAGGACGTGTGTAATATGATAAAAGCATGGTGGATACGCCGCTGGTACTTCCTATATATAAGTGCTTTCATTATACTACATAACATAGCGTTATATAAACCACTTCAAATAAGACACAAGACATGACATATTTTATACAAGACAAGAGTTATTTTGGTTATTAAGTTAACCATGCATCATTTCTTTTAAATCATTTGATTTTCATATGATTTCATAAAATAAACATTTTTGTATAGGATCATGGCTACTTTTGTAATAAGTTGAACATTTCTTTTAACTTTTAAAGCAATGAATCTCCATCACAAAACCTCTGTTACTCACATACATTTTTATGCTGACGTTTTATTCTCACATATGTTTCAGGAGCTAATGTTTGACTTTGAGCATGCTTCACATAGGGCAGACTTGGGCCTTAGTGACTTTAAAATTTGCAAGACAATTGTTATGTTTTTGATTTCATTCTCCCAAGATAATGTAAACAATTAAATTCAATAATAAAAAACTTCATGTACCATGTGATGGGAAACAATCGTTCTGTGACATGACTCCCCGATGTTTTCGCCACTGTTTCTTGTTTTACGCGGTCGGGTGTTACAGAAAGATTGATATTAGAGCTCATGGTTATAGGGAATTAGGCTATTACTAATACTTTGACCTAGACTATAACCTTCCCAGGTCCCTAACATAAGTTATCTTGTGTTTAGATCTTAAAACAATACCATCACCTTTCCTTAGGTGATTACCAAAACAAATTCACAAGTTATAAATTCGTTTTGAAAATAAATCATCTATCCTTAGATGATTTGTTTTTAAGCTTCATGCCTTCAAAGTTTTCAAAATCTCGTCAAAGTTTGGGTTTTAATAATGTGAACACGTGCAATCTGGAAGGGTGGATGCCTGTATCCTGAGTTTTCTGTCTAAGGTTAGAGTGTTCGTACAAATCCACATTATCGGACTAGTCACTCTTACCTAGGAATTCTTGGGATAAGTGTCCACCTATAGGCTAAAGCATGTCTTCGCGATACATTATAAAGACCCATTTACTTTGATTAGTCACTGTGTGTCGTTTGTTTGTTTTAGGTAACGAACAGATGATCACAATCCTTATGTTTTGTCGATATTTTTAACATTTCCTTTTGACTATCCAATATCAATCTCACCCGTTTTCTCTCATATTTGCTCTCTTTTTGAACGCATCCTCGTCGAAATGCTGTTCAGGACGCCGATATAGCGGCAATGATAGCTCAGCAGATAGCTGTGGTGCTACCAAATCTTGTGACTCAATTAAACCAAGCCAACAATAACAACAACAATGCACCTGCTTCATGCAACTTTAAACAAATTGAATTATGGTAAACCGCTCAAGTTTAGTAGTTTTGAGGGAACTACTGGTCTCCTATAGTGGTTTGAGAGTCTTGAGAGCACATTCCATCATGTTCAAAGTTTGAATGCGCACAAAGTAGAATTTGCTTTGAGTGTATTCCAAAAGAGGGCTCTCACGTGGTGGAATGGAGTGGTGAGAGATAGGGGTGCTGATGTGGCAATGGCTCAGACGTGGGAAGAGCTTTGAGCTCTTATGATGAAGGAATTCTACCCACGCCACGAGCAAAGAGCACTCAAGAATGAATTCCACAACCTGAAACAGGATAGTGGAGAACATTGTGCCTACACTGGCAGTTATGAGGAGCTAAGTTGGTTATGTCCTGCTATGGTCACGCCCTTGGATAAGGCTATTGAAAAGTACATTGATGGCCTTCCTGACCCAGTTCAGGACATAGTCACTGGTAGCAGCCCTGCTACAGTCAGACAGGCTATCGAGTTGGCTGCAACCCTGACTGATTCGAAAGTCAAGAAGGGTAAACTTTTTCGCAAAGGCAAGAAGAAGCAATCTACCAAGACTGCACAAGGGAAACAAGGTTGACACCTCCAAGAAGTCTAGGAACCGTAAAGCTTCTAAGAATTTCGCTGTTGTTACACAACCCAACCAAGTTGCTCCCAATCAACCAACACAACCTCCCACCAAGAGACAATATGCTGGTACTGCACCTCTGTGCAACAAGTGTGATAGTCATCACCAACCCATCTAGCATGACGTCATTGTACCAATTGTGGATGATTTGGCCATCTGGCCAAATTTGTCGTTTTGCTCATGCCCCGAATCAAGTGGTTCGAAATCCTATTCTAACATAAATGCTAATGAGGCTCGTGCTGACAATGACGTGGTTAACGGTACATTCCTTGTCAATAATCAGCCTGCTTCCATTCTTTTTGATTCGGGTGCCGATAGGAGTTTCTTTTCCTTAGATTTTGAGCCTTATCTTTCAACACTACGAACCAAACTAGGAAAACCCTTAACAATAGAGATAGCTAGTGGCGAACCTATGATTTTGTTATTCGTAATTGCCAATTGAACCTCAATAACCATCTTTTTTCCATTTACCTCACGCCAATGCAACTTGGGAGTTTTGACGTCATAGTAGGCATGAACTGGTTTACCAAACACCATGCTGAAGTGATCTGTTTTGATAAGATTGGTCGCATCCCTCTTTTGTCTGGTGAAATCCTAGAAGTTCGTGGAGAGAAACCCTCTCATAACCTTAAACTCATGGCATGTACCCAAGCCCAAAAATACCTATGAAAGAATTATGTAGCCTTTTTGACACATATCGTAGAGGAGAAAAGCAAGGGTACGAGTATTCAAGACATCCCCATTGTTCAAGATTTTCCTGGGGTGTTTCCTGAAGTGTTTCCTGAAGAACTACATGGTTTACCCCCAGCATGTCAAGTCGAGTTTTGTATAGACCTTGTACCTGGTGCCAACCCAATTGCCAAATCCCCTTACCGTCTTGCACCGTCTGAAATGCAAGAGTTGTCAAAGCAACTCCAAGAACTTTCAGACAAAGGATTTATTCGTCTGAGCTTTTCACATTGGGGTGTTCCTGTCCAATTCGTGAAAAAGAAAGATGGATCCTTTCGCATGTGCATCGATTATCGTGAGCTTAACAAACTCACGATTTAAAATTAATATCCCCTACTTCGTATTGATGATCGTTTGATCAGCTACAAGGTGCTACATGTTTGTCCAACGTTGATCTATATTTTGGGTATCATCAGCTTCGTGTACTCGATGAAGATATTCCCAAAACTGCTTTTCGCACTTGTTGATGCACTTTATGTCCGTCACTTTAAAATAGGCTAGAAAGAGTGTGTTTTGGATATTGTATAGATTAGATACGAACACAAGGCTCAAGTGCGAATGAGAACTGGCTCGTACAAGCGACAAAGTGACTCGTACGAGTGACAATGTGACTCGTACGAGTGATAAACATCTCACTCGTACATGTGAGCTTATGTGGTTCGTACGAGTGACATCTTATCACTCGTACGAGCAACCATTAACATGAGCTGCTCATGTCTATATATGTGTTGTGTGTTCATTGTTTCAGCAAGTTTTGGAAGTTCCCTGAGGGGAAACGCTGGCGGATTCTCTCTAGGAATTTTGCCAGCCAGACAAGATGTATACTCTTTCGGTAACAATGAATAAATGAATGCTTCCGTTGATTCTTTTTCTACTCCCTTCTTATAACATTCTACCGAATCGTACTATCATACGCCCAAACTTCCGTCTAGAACCACCGTCACCGGGACCCACAACTGGTATCAGAGTTACAGTACCGATTCATTCAATCTAACAGTTGATGAATCACCTACGCTCATGAATTTTGGACGTATGAGGGGTTTTAGACGTAAAACATCAAATAATCAGACAATCCACGAACATAATGTTAAATTGAAACTATAGGATTGTTAGAAACTGATTTTCGACCAGATCTGTGCAAAAATCATCTTAAAATTCAAAGAAATAAAGATTCTGGAGCAAAAAAACGTATTAGGCTCGTTTATACGAGTGAGCCTCTATGGCTCGTACGAGTGACAATCTGTCACTCGTACGAATCACCACTCATACGATGCACCACTCATATGAAGCTCCACTCGTACGAAGTGTGGCATGCCTAAAAAAAATTTGGCGATTACAATTTTTTTCGAGAATTTAACGTTGAATTCGGGTTGTTCGGGGGCACCGTCTAGAGCTTCAGAGTATAGATTTGATGATACAATCACAAAATGTTGAATATATTGGAGTAGTCACTGATACCTGAACATAAAGTTGATCATCTGGTGTAGTGACTTTTAATGGGCCTCAACGTTAAATCCGCATTTGATCAAAACTTCAATTTTGGGAAATTTTCCGCAAAATTTGTTCTTTGTGAAAAGATGATAAAGACGTCAGAATTTGCAAAAATGAGGGGGAATAAAAATTTTCACGTATATGTTAATATTTCGGCATTTTTGAAATTCATGACCATGCAACAATATTCGGGTGGTTCCGATAGCAGATTATCTGGGAAACACATAGCATCGAAGATTCATTAGTGATGAGATAAAGTTGATGTCTATTTTTCATAAAGTGGGGTTGCGTTACTGAGTCTTGGAGGAGTTGTTCATCGGATTCAGTAGTTGTGTTCACGTTGATTCCTGAGTCTTCGTACAAGCCGGTTGCACACACGACTGCTTAGTGGTACAAAGTATCCAATTTAACTTCGCAGGGCAAATGAACTATTTTCCGGACTAACCGCTAGAAAATAAGGATGCTTTGCGGTTTCAGTTGTCACAGGGACTAACGAGGAAGGCTATATACTTGCAATTCATGACTAAAGAAGATGATATAATAAATCTTTCAGACAAAAATTGTGTACCAGTTGCTCATGAAATAGACTATACATTTGGTTTCATGATCAAAAGATGTTCAGAATTTTTAGATCATGATACAGATCGATGCTTAAGGGTTAAATACCTGCTTTTCGATGGGAAGTGGATACACATAGGACTTCTTATCTTTAACTCTGCAAGGCAAATGAACTGTTTTCAGGACTAACCGCCAGGAAATGAGGATGTTTTGTAGTTTCAGTTGCCCCATTCCAGCGGAGATAACTATACATCTGTTATTGTGACTAAAAAGGAAGAATGTGATTCTGATATCGAAGAATGTTTCTCAGATTCGATGTGCTACTAGATAATATGATTCCAATGATGATTAACTGATTGAGAAGATTACCGATTCGCTGATTAATCATGATTACGGAAATCGGGATTTCAGATTTTCACGAATATTTATTGATCTGAAGTTTATCTTTGTGGTAATTCAAAGTTTCTATCAATTGCAGGTTGGGTTTTGAAGATCAGAGGATCGAGCATTGGAGGAGTGCGCCAAACCAGACGTGGTTAAAGTCAAAACGGAGAAGCTACATTGATTGATTTCAAGTTGGTGATTATTCGAGAAAATTTGTAGATCAAGCAAATCAGAGGAGGTCTTGAACCGTGCAAACAAAGACATGAAGATTAATTTCTGGAGAAAATTTTTTCAGGGGGAATGTTGCTTAAAGTAGATAATGCAAACCCGGATCATCAATCAAGGGGGAATTTGTTGACGCGTCCTACGACATCAATAAATACCTGATTGAAGTTGCAGAATATTCAAACATGACTCTCAGATTTCAAGATCAAGTGTTGGTGCATATTTGTGACAACAACTTAGATTTGGTCTTTGGATATCTTGTAATTAGTAAAATGATAAAAGGTTAGATGGTTTAGTTTTGTAATAGTGAATTAGAAGAAATTGGGTTGAACTAGACACTAAACAGAACATGGTAGGCGAATTGCGCTTGAAACCCATTAGTAGTCCATGTAGGAAACCCCAACCCAGTTGCATAACCTATCTCTATTTAAAGGGAGGTTTGCATTAGGGTTTAGGTTGCTGGTGTTGTGGTTTAGTTGTTCAGAGAAAGTTGAGAAGAGAGTCTTGAATTGATTGTAAACCATTGTATTCGATAATCAATAAAAGACTGTTTGAAGGAAACTGTTCGTGTTCGTGTTCTTGTTTCTGTGAAATCTTATCTAGGGGATTCTGCACTCTAGATTAGATAGATGATTCTGTGAAGATCCATACTGTCACACCCTCAATTTCCACTTGCGGAGTATTACCGCGAGGCGTGTGATAAAACCAGAATCTCAGACACTAGCAATGTCGAACGACTCTATATGATTTATTTAAACGTTTTCCAAAAACATTTATTGAAAACATGCATAGTCATTTTCAAAGTTTCAAGGTTTCAAAGTTTAGCGGAAGCATTAGAATAAAGTAACAGGCGCCAACATAAACGCCAAAACCAAAATCCAAAAATAATCGTTAATAAAGACTCGATAAAAATGCCTTGATCAAATGCAAAGTGAGTGCACCTATCGCTCCTAGCGTCCGGAGAAACATGCAAAGAAACAAGTGTCAACATTAAAGAAGAGTGAGTTCACAGGTTTTTATAAGTTCACAAGTTCGGTTTAAAAGATTGTTTTCCCCCGTTATCCCCCCGTTATCCCTAACCCGGGATAACGACATAGTTCCATTATTCCTAACCTGGTAATGTTGGTTCGTAAATAACTTCAATGTTAACATGTAGGTAGCGAGCCTAAAGTTACGTCACGTAAGAGTTCACGATCGAAGCTGACTGTTGTTGCCTCTGTGTTGCCAGGTCTATCACTGACCATGGCGAAAGTTAGGCCAAATTAATTACCCGTTGACCATTCCAGGTCGGCTAGCGCGACTAGCTCGGGTGGGGCTTGTCGGGCCCAGTAGTACTACTATAATTTCCCCGCTATCTAACCCAATACTAACAATCCAAGAGTTGGTTGAGGACTTCCGTGATAAAGCTACTTAGTGACTATAACATACATTAACATTAACTTAGTTACCGAATAGTTAACGGTGTTAATTTCGCATAACGTAAAAGATTGAGTTGTATAGCATATACATGTTTCTCCCCCTGTTGTTCAAAACCGGATAAAATAGGGGCCGTGAAATCACCGTAAATTGCTCGGTTAGATAAAAGCAAAAGAAGCAAATGATGGAACCGCTAATCGCGTCCTAACATGTCAACCGATTCAAAGTTAGTGTATAAACACACTGACACAAAACCCTACGCATAACTAACACACAGTATGGCACACGTAATAACTAATTTGAAACCATAATCATGCATTTAAAGTATCACCATACCAAATAACGACCAAATCAACTTGTCATAAACACAGGATAACTCATACAACACTAGATACCCACAAACGCAAGTTATCATGTTTCAGCTTATATACTCATAACTGGGCTGTTTTCGAGAATTTTTATAAAATAGTTCCAACGTTCCAAAAATTCCAATTTTTTTACAGGAGGTGTAAATTAGACTTTAGAATTTTGTGTAAAATTTACAAATCCTAAATCTTTACCTATTATTTATAAACATTTATATACTAGGCTGCAGTCAGATTTGTCGCTTTCTGACTGCAGTCCACGAGAAAAATCATTTAAAAATCATCGTTCATCCGATTAATGAAATTCCAGTGGGAGATTTTTGAAAACTCCCATCCCCAGTTACTGTACATATTTCGTGACCTAACCCCTTACAGACTATGAGATCCGACTCGATAAACAACCTGCAAATTCTGCAGAATTTATGCAGCTTCAGCTGCTGCACTAAATGACCATTTAAAACTAGCAAACAACCTCAGAAAAATATGAATCTAGCACCATTTGAAGCATTTTTCAAAAATACACGTTTTAGGCTTTAGAAAATCCACTTTTCGATAAATAATGATCAGGTTACAGCCAACTGAAGTTGGCTGTAAATGTCAATCAGCTTACTGTTTTCGACTTTATCGTATTAGAACATGGGTAAACGGCCATGACGCTTAGTTGTATCGATTAACAGCAGGTTAACTTGTCAAATATCATCTAATATATCAGTATTCATGCAAACCCTAAACATATATCATGACCTTTATAGATAAAATGCAGCCTACAATTTTAATACTCAAACATATCATCACAACCGCAAGGATTCGCATATTCATCCGAACTAATCATACACCACAACACTTTTCATAATAATATCATACAAGCACATAATAATGATCAAGACTACACAAAACCTAGTGTGAATCGTAATACAATTAAACCCTAACCTTGAAACGATGACAATTAGCGAACCGGGACAAGCTTCGAATCGATCCGAGGGTGTAGAGCTGTTTGCGCGACCGAGAGGGGAGGGGGCTGCTGCCGTCGCACACCATAAGGGGAAGAGTTTTAGGGTTTGCTATTTTTTTGAACACCCCATGCATAATACGTTTACATAAGGGGCAGGGGGGTTTGGGCTTGTCCTTGGGCCGCAAGGGTGGGGTGGCGGGTTGGGTTGGGTTGGCAAGGGGGGGGGGTGTGGGTGGCGGATTGGGTTTGCTTGGTTCGGTTCGGCTTATAAATAGAATTTACTAACCGATCATTATAATCTGATAAATAACTACACATAATACGACTCGACAATTATTCACAAACGTCTAATAACACGTAGCACGTAATTCAGATACAACCCGTTAAAACTCCCCAAACATCATGTATTCCCTTAATACTAAAGTTAGCGTAGTTATTGCAAACGCGTAGTTTAGTTCTCCGAACTAAATTAGCGTAGGGATGAATAACAATAAAGTAGCGCGTTTAAAGTACCTGAAAAACCGGGATGTCACATTATCCCCATGTTGAAAGAATTTTTGTCCTGAAAATTGAATAAACGCGGTTTAGAATGTAACGCACAAAAATTCAGTTTGTTAGAATGGTACAAGGAAATCTCAGGCTGTCATATCATCCCCATGTTGAAAGAATTTCGTCCCGAAATTCAGTTGGCGGTAACATCAGATTGCTGCTCAGCTGCAAAAAGGTGTGGATATTTGCTTTTCATTTGGTCCTCTCTTTCCCACGTGAACTCTGGTCCACGCTTAGAGTTCCAACGAACCTTGACGATCGGTATCTTGCTGTGCCTTCGAGTCTTGGTCTCATGGTCCATGATCTCGATAGGTTGTTCCACAAAATGCAGTTGCTCATCCACTTGAATCTTATCCAATGGAATGACTAGGGTCTCATCTGAATCAGATTGGACACTGAAAAACGTTGTGAACTCCACTGAGTTCAGCAGGAAGGTCTAACTGATAAGCTACGGGCCCGATACGTTTCAAAATCACAAATGGACCTACGTACCGTGGATTTAGTTTGCCTCATTTCTCAAAATGAATTACACCGTTCCAGGGTGACACTTTCAGTAGGACGCGGTCGCCTACTTGAAATTCGAGCGGTTTGCATCGTTGATCAGCATAACTTTTCTGTCGATCCCGTGCTGCTGCCATGCGGTTTCTGATTTGCACAATCTTTTCAGTAGCCTCAAGTATCAACTCAGGACCTGTGAGTTGACTGTCACCGACTTCTGCCCAATAGACCGGTGATCTACATTTGCGACCGTACAATGCTTCAAACGGTGCTGCCTGAATACTCGTATGGTAACTATTGTTATACGAGAATTCCACTAAAGGCAGATGGATTGCCCAACTGTTCCCGAAGTCTACCACACATGCCCTAAGCATGTCCTCCAAGGTCTGAATGGTCCTTTCACTTTGACCATCCATCAGGATGGTAAGCTGTGCTCATATCTAAGCGTGTACCCAACACTTTCTGAAGTGACCGCCAAAAGTTGGACGTGAAACGAGCATCTCTGTCTGAAATGATGGACGTTGGCACCCCGTGCCGAGAAACTACTTCCTTAATGTAGATGCGAGTCAACTTATCCATCTTATCTGTTTCTTTGGTCGCTAGGAAGGTGCAGACTTAGTTAGACGATCCACGATCACCCAGATGGTATCGCAACCACCCGGAGTTCGCGGGAGTTTAGTGATAAAGTCCATCGAGATCTGATCCCATTTCCACACTGGGATCTCAGGTTGTTGAAGTAGCCCTGATGGCTTCTGGTATTCCACCTTGACTTTCGCACAAGTCAAACACGTGCTCACATAGGTGGCTATATCCGCTTTCATGTTGGGCCACCAGTACGCGGATTTAAGGTCTTGATACATCTTATCCGAACCAGGATGGACAGAGTATCGGGATTTGTGAGCTTCGTCCATAACTAGCTTCCTGAGGTTTCCGTAGAGAGGTACCCATATACGATTCATGAAACACCGGTTACCATTGGGTTTCACTTCCCAATCGCGTTCCATCTTTCTCACAGATTCGGCCTTGATGTTCTCTTCCTTAACTGCTTCTAGCTGCGCGTCGCGTATCTGTTCGGGTAACCCAGAATGAATTGTGAACTGTAGTGCTCGTACCCGACGAGGTTTCAAGTGCTCCTTCCGACTGAGGGCATCAGCTACCACGTTAGCTTTACCCAGGTGATATTGAATGGCACACTCATAATCATTCATGAGTTCGACCCAGCGATGCTATCGCATGTTCAACTCCTTCTGGTAAAAAATATGCTGGAGGCTCTTGTGATCTGTGTAGATTGTGCACTTGGTTCCATATAGGTAGTGTCTCTAAATCTTAAGTGCAAACACAACTGCTCCCAATTCTAAGTCATGTGTCGTGTAGTTCTTCTCGTGGACCTTCAATTGTCGGGAGGCATACGCGATGACTTTATCACGTTGCAGGAGCAGACATCCCAATCCCTGAATGGAAGCGTCACAATATACCACAAAATCATCCGTCCCCTCTGGCAAGGACAAAATGGGCGCACTGCAAAGCTTTTGCTTCAGTAATTGAAATGCTGCTTCCTTTTTGTCACCCCAAGCATACTTGGTGCCCTTCTGGGTGAGAGTGGTAAGCGGTTGTGCGATCTTCGAAAATCCCTCGATGAAACGTCTGTAGTAACCAGCCAAACCCGAAAATTGGCGGATCTTTGTCGGTGTCCTGGGTGCTTCCCAGTTCTTGATAGCATCGACCTTGGTGGGATCAACGTGTATACCCTTTTCATTCAGATATGCCCGAGGAACTGAACTTCCCGAATCCAGAAATCACACTTCGAAAACTTGGCATATAGTTTCTCCTGTTGAAGTAGTTCCAGCAATAACCGCAGATGCTCAGCATGTTTTTCTTCACCCTTAGAGTAGATGAGTATATCATCGATGAACACGATGACAAACTTGTCGAGATACGGCTTACACACGCGGTTCATGAGGTCCATGAACACCGCGGGTGCATTGGTGAGACCGAAGGGCATGACCAAGAACTCGTAATGGCCATACCGAGTGTGAAATGCCGTCTTGGAGGTATCCTCCTCCCAGATGCGTAGCTGGTGATAACCGGACCGTAGATCAATCTTGGAGTAGTAGCTTAACCCCTGAGCTGGTCGAAAAGATCGTCGATGCGAGGTAAGGGGTACGGTTCTTGACGGTAACCTATTGAGTTCCCTGTAGTCGATGCACATGCGGAAGGTCCCGTCCTTCTTCTTGACAAAAAGGACTGGAGCCCCCCAATGCGAAGTACTGGGTCGGATAAATCCTTTTTCCAACAATTCCTGAAGTTGGGTAGACAGCTCTTGCAGCTCTGCTGGAGCTAGGTGGTATGGGGCCTTGGCGATAGGAGTCGCATGGCTCGCCAATTCGATTTCAAACTCTACTTGTCGATGTGGGGGAAGACCGGGTAACACCTCTGGAAACACATCGGGAAAGTCACGGACCATGAGGATATCTTCAATCCGCTTCTCGTCCTTAGACTGCTCGGTGACCAGTGCGAGCAAAACAAAAGAGTTCTTCTTTCGAAGATACTTCTGGGCTTGCTTGTAAGAGATGATGTTCGTGACGATGCCTGCATTCTCGCCTTGCACCATCAAGACTTCGTCGTTAGAGAGCGGAATACGGATAGTTTTGTCGAAACAGAGAACTTTAGCTCGGACGTCAGATAGCCAGTCCATTCGGCTTCCACATTAAAACTACCCAGAGTAGTTGTCATCTGATCAATGGTAAAGGTGTGACCCATGAGTTTGAGTTGACACCTGGTCACTAGATGAGTCACATCTACAGATTTACCATTGGCTAGTTCTATGACGTAAGGGGTCTTTAGGGGTTTAGGTGTTAGATTTAGGTTCTTCCTAAAAGACTCAGATATAAAACTCTTATCCGCACCCGTATCAAAAAGTACGGTAGCAAAATGATCGTTAAGTGGAAACTTACCGGTGACCACATTCGAGTCGTTTCTGGCCTCCCCACGGCCTAGTGTGAATGCACGTCCTTTGGCACCTCCTATGCCACCATTTCCATTGTTGCCATTGTTGTTGTTGTTGTTGTTATTATTATTATTCCCACCATTGTTGTTGTTGCGAAGTTGCGGGTAGTCTCGCTTGAAATGGGCAGTGCTACCGCACTGGTAGCATCCCCGGTTATTACCCTGCTGCTGACCCTGGGGCTGGTTCTGATTCTGTCATGACATAATCTCCCCGCGACAATCCTTTGCCACGTGTCCTGCTTTGCCACATCGTTGGCAGCGATTTCCGGCGCAAGGGCCGTGATGATGGAGGTTACAACGATTACATTGCGGCTTCCGTCCTGCATAGCCGCTCGAGTTCTGGGTGTTGTTGGCAGACTGATTGTTGTGACCCCGATTGTTATCGAAATTGTTGGACCGCTTCTGGTTTCCTTGTTGTGGCTGGGCTGATTGAAGACTGCCGAGCAGGTGAGTCTTCAAATTTCCTTTTGTTGTCAGGGACAATTTCAGTCGCACCCTTAGGTGGCAACTTCCTTTCCTCCACCGCCTTATCGGTGAGTTTATGTGCCAGCCTAATCGCTTGCTGCTCCGTCGTAGGGTTACTAGACATTACCATGCCCTGGATCTCAGGGACCAGACCCCCAAGATAAAACTCAAGTCGTTTTAATGATGGTGTTAGCCAAATCAGGACAAAGGAACACCAGATCATGATGTCTTGCCGTGTACGCTTTAATTTCTGACCCGACCATCTTGTGGTTCCATAACGCTTGTTCCAATTGCTGAACTCTGTCCCGCGGACAATATTCCTCCTTGATTAGAGCTTTGAACTCGGTCCAGGCCATTGCGTTCACCTCAGCAAGTCCACGCGTTTGGACTTGTGCGTTCCACCAGGTTAATGCCCCATCTTACAACGTCGAGGCAGCATACTTGACCTTATTAGCTTCGAGGCAATTGCACATTTCAAAAACCGATTCAGACTTTTCGACCCAACGGACCAGTCCTATGGGTCCTTCAACTCCCGTGAACTTGCTCGGTTTCGCATCCAGGAACATCTTTTAGGGGTTAAGACCCCCTCCTGAGGATAGAGGATAGATAGTCAGCGAGAAAGTCTACTAGCCAAACTATTAGATTTTCCCATGAAAATTTAATAATGGTTACCTGCTGGTGGGTTAGGAGCACCTGCCAGAGCAGCATTCACGTGTTGTTGGATTAAAGCGGCCAATTCTTCAGCTGACATGTTGAGATTTCCACGACGACCGGTTGCCATTTCAGATCTTCGCAAGACAACAAAAACACACACCGATAAGTATATATCC
Source organism: Scalesia atractyloides (assembly GCA_947069175.1). Lineage (NCBI taxonomy): Eukaryota > Viridiplantae > Streptophyta > Magnoliopsida > Asterales > Asteraceae > Scalesia > Scalesia atractyloides. Next base: position 65,554,893 of record CAMTDV010000020.1, on the reverse strand, counting down.
AATATAGTTATCATATCCCACACTTCAATGATCACACAATTTATGTCAACCCAACAAATTAAACAATTAAAAGGAACATTCGATTAAATAAATTGTAATGTCTCACAAAATACCAACCAAACATATCAGTTTAATTATAAAATTTCCAAGTTCAAACATAAGGCGAGTTAGTCATCTATGTCTCCATCCCCCAAGTCACTATCACTGCCGTCTTCCTCTTCAGTGTTTCAGCTTCAACAGCCGGGTCCTGTTCCAGCTCTTCTTCTTCCGGATCCTCCTCCAGGTCTTCCTCTGGATCCTCCTCTTCGTCTTCTACCGGCGCTGCCAGTGCTGGTGCGGGTACTGGGATAGGTGGTGCTTGGTTCTGCTCCAGTTCGTGAATCCTCCAACTGGACTCAAGAACTCTGTCTTCGAGCCAGTCAGCCCTCAGCTGCTCAGCACGAAGGTCCTTAGCTAAAATGCTTCGAACTCTCTTATTCTCATCTTACTCTTCCTCTAGCTCTTCAGTTTTACCAGTCAGCTGACGTATCAGCCATCCCTGTGCTTCGATAGTCTCTTGTATTCTCTCCAGCTGTTCCTGTTGTTTCCTTAGCACAGCTCTAAGTAGATCGTCCCCCACTCTTGAAGAGTTGACCGGTTTGACCGGTACAGCGGTGGTTGGACGGGAGGACGACTCCCCTCCTAGAGCGAGTCTTTTCCTGGCAGCTGAGCGTGTCTCCACGCCACGAGGTGGTGAGGGTTCGACCATGGGTGCCTTCCCCGGCGCCCTTGATTGTCGAGATCTGTCGATGATGATGATGACATAGCCTGCTGAGTTGGTGTAGTTAGTTACGAGCTGCGTATATCACTATATATATATATATATATATTACATAGAACAATTGTAGCATAACACATAACAAGATATCACAGTTTGGTGCCAACTAAGTCTAGTGTCGTGTAACAGCTATAGTTTAAGTCTACTTTAAATGCAAACCTGGTTCTCTATAGCTAGAGGCTCTGATACCAATCTGTCACACCCGCAATTTCCACTTGCGGAGTATTACCGCGAGGCGTGTGACCAAACCAGAATCTCAGACACTAGCAATGTTGAACGACTCTATATGATTTATTTAAGCGTTTTCCAAAAACATTTATTGAAAACATGCATAGTCATTTTCAAAGTTCCAAGGTTTCAAAGTTTAGCGAAAGCATTAGAATAAAGTAACGGGCGCCAACATAAACGCCAAAACAAAAATCCCAAAAATAATCGTTAATAAAGACTCGATAAAAATGCCTTGATCAAATGCAAAGTGAGTGCACCTAGCGCTCCTAGCGTCCTTAGAAACATGCAAAGAAACAAGTGTCAACATTAAAGAAGAGTGAGTTCATAGGTTTTTATAAGTTCACAAGTTCGGTTTAAAGATTGTTTTCCCCCGTTATCCCTAACCCGGGATAACGACATAGTTCCATTATTCCTAACCTGGAATAATAATGTTGGTTCGTAAATAAGTTCAATGTTAACATGTAGGTAGCGAGCCTAAAGTTACGTCACGTAAGAGTTCACGATCGAAGCTGACTGGTGTTGCCTCTGTGTTGCCAGGTCTATCACTGACCATTGGCGAAAGTTAGGCCAAATTAATCACCCGTTGACCATTCCCGGTCGGCTAGCGTGACTAGCTCGGGTGGGGCTTGTCAGGCCCATTTTTAATACTATAATTTCCCCACTATCTAACCCAATACTAATGATCCGAGAGTTGGTTGAGGACTTCCGTGATAAAGCTACTTAGTGACCATAACATACATTAACATTAACTTAGTTACCGAATAGTTAATGGTGTTAATTTCGCATAACGTAAAAGATTGAGTTGTAGAGGTATACATGTTTCTCCCCCTGTTGTTCAAAACCGGATAAAATAGGGGCCATGAACTCACCTTAAATTGCTCGGTTAGATAAAAGCAAAAGAAGCAAATGATGGAACCGCTAATCGCGTCCTAACATGTCAACCGATTCAAAGTTAGTGTGTGAACACACTGACACAAAACCCTACGCACAGTACGACACACGTAATAACCAATTCGAAACCATAATCATGCATGCAAAGTATCACCATACCAAATAACGACCAAATCAACTTGTCATAAACACAGGAAAACTCATACAACACTTAGATACCCACAAACGCAAGTTATCATGTTTCAGCTTGTATACTCATAACTGGGTTGTTTTCGAGAATTTTTATAAAAGAGTTCTAACGTTCCAAAATTCCAATTTTTTACAGGAGGTGTTAATTAGACTATAGAATTTTTGTAAAATTTTCAAATCCTAAATCTTTACCAATTGTTTATAAACATTTGTATACTAGGCTGCAGTCAGATTCGTCGTTTTCTGACTGCAGTCCACGAGAAAAATCATTTAAAAATCATCGTTGATCCGATTAACGAAATTCTAGTGGGGTATTTTTGGAAACTCCCGTCCCCAGTTACTGTACAGATTTCGTGACCTAACACCTTACAGACTATGAGATCCGACTCGATAAACAACCTGCAAATTCTGCAGAATTTACGCAGCTTCAGCTGCTGCACTAAATGACCATTTAAAAATAGCAAACGACCTCAGAAAAATATGAATCTGGCGCCATTTGAAGCGTTTTTTAAAAATACACGTTTTAGGCTTCAGAAAATCCACCTTTCGATAAATAATGATCAGGTTACAGCCAACTGAATTTGGCTGTAAATGTCAATCAGCTTACTGTTTTCGACTTTATCGCATTAGAACATGTGTAAACGGCTATGACGCTTAGTTGTATCGATTAACAAAAGGTTAACTTGTCAAATATCATCTAATATATCAGTATTCATGCAAACCCTAAACATATATCATGATCTTTATAGATTAAACGCAGCCTACGATTTTAATACTCAAACATATCATCACAACCGCAAGGATTCGCATATTCATCCGAACTAATCATACACCACAACACTTTTTCATAATATTATCATGGAAGCACATAATCATGATCAAGCCTACACAAAACCTAGTGTGAATCGTAATACAATTAAACCCTAACCTTGAAATGATGACAATTAGCGAACCGGGACAAGCTTGGAATCGATCCGAGGGTGTAGGGTTGTTTGTCGCGACCGAGAGAGGGGAGGGGAGGCTGCTGCCGTCGCACATCACAAGGGGAAGAGTTTTAGGGTTTTCTATTTTTTTGAACACCCCATGCATACATACGTATACATAAGGGGCAAGGGGGGGGGGTTTGGGCTTGTCCCTGGGCCGCAAGGGTGGGGTGGCGGGTTGGGTTGGGTTGGCAAGGGGGGGGGGTGTGGGTGGCGGGTTGGGTTTGCTTGGTCGCGAAGTCGAAACGTTTCACAGGCTTGGTTCGGTTCGGCTTATAAATAGAATTTACTAACCGATCATTATAATCTGATAAATAACTACACATAATATGACTCGACAATTATTCACAAACGTCTAATAACACGTAGCACGTAATTCAGATACAACCCATTAAAACTCCCCAAACATCGTGTATTCCCTAAATACTAACGTTAGTGTAGTTATTGCGAGCGCGTAATTTAATTCCCCGAATTAAATTAGCGTAGGGATGAATAACAATAAAGTAGCTCGTTTAAAGTACCTGAAAAACCGGGATGTCACACATACGGACTAGGGGACCTACAATTGGTATCGGAGCATTCGGCTCTTAATTTTGTTCGGTTCAGAACTGTAACAGCAGAAATAGTTGGGTGTTTGGACGTTTTGGAGGCTGTTTTTGAAGTTTGTGACGGCTGAAACTAGGGTTTCTACTGTTCTAGGTTTCTGTTACTGTTTCGGATAAACACCAGGGATTTCGGATTGGAAGCTTGCATTTCAGATTAACAGCAAAGCATTCCAGATTGTAGACTTGAATTTTCGATCAGAAACCTGCATTTCGGATCATCAGACTTGCAATCGGATCAGGAAAGCTTGCATTCCGGATAAGAAAAGTGCAATTCGGATCATCAGACTTGCAATACGTCATCAGAGTTGCATTTCGGATTAGATCAGTTCATTTCAGATTGAATTTCAGATCAGCAGTGTATTCCGGATTCCATCTCGGATCAGAACTATTCCGGATTCCATCTCAAATCAGAATAGTCTATTCCGGAAGCCATTTGGATCAGAACAGTGCATTCCGGATTTCATCTCGGATCACTATTCCGAATAACCATTTCAGATTAGCAATTCGGATTACTGTTCTGGATTTCTATCTCGGATTGATTATCCGAGTTACTGTTCTTGATTTGGTACTGTTCAAGATGGATACGCTAACCCAACGCATGACTTTGAGGGCAGACAACGTGTTACTGCTTCTGTAAACATGTCCGAAGCTGAAAAAAAGGTGTATGAGTCTGAGAAGAAAGCCGTAGCTGCTATAAAGATGTCATTACCTGATGGCATCAAACATACATTCAAGTGTTATACTACATCGAAAGAGATGTGGGATGCCCTAGAGAAGAGGTATGAGGGCAATACTGATGTGAAGAGGAACAAGGTGGATCTGCTGCAGAAACAGTTTGCTGTGTTTAAAGGCATGAGGAGTGAGTCCCTTGAAGATATTATCATGTGATATTATCATCTGATGTCAGAAATGGACAATTATGACATAGAGGGATACACGGATGTGGAGATAAACGACAAGTTGTTGGATGCTTTACCTGCAAAGTGGGATATTTATACTTTGATGATAAAGGGTGAAGCTGATTATGAAATGAAAGACTTGGAAGACGTTGTTGGGAAATTGAGAGCTTATGAGCTCAATATGAAGAAGAAGGAAATGGGTTATGATCAGGTTCAAGATCCGGGGATTTATAAAGGACTTACACCTTCATCTACCAACAATGCTTCAAGTGATAGTGCAATTGCGTTTCTCTCATGTGTAAATGAGCAAATTGTGACAAATTCTGATGGTGAAGTATGTTTTGTTGCTGCTTCAGGAGGCTCGTCAGGGGCAAAAAGACAACAATCAAGCAGCACTAAGTCTATGCCTCTGAGCGTCAAAAGTGCTGAAGATCATCTAGCATTGCTTGCTTCTTTTGTTGCTTCCTACGAGAACTACATTCAGGGAAAAATATTGATCATGCTACGTTTGATGAAGATTATGATCAGGTTGACCCTGATGACCTGGAGGAGATGGATTTGCAATGGCAGATGGCCATGATCTCTAGAAGAGTGAAGAGGTTCATGAAAAGAACGGGTAGGAAGTTCGTTGGAAAGAGTGTAGGTTTTGACAAGTCTAAAGTGAAGTGTTACAATTGCCTCAACTATGGACATTTTGCTAGAGAATGTCAACGACCAAAAACTGAATCTCGTTCTAACTCATCCTTTCAAGATTCTCCTAGTCATGGTTCAAGCAACAGATTTGCGTCAACCAACACTAGATCAAAGGCCCTGATCTGTACTGCTAGAGAGGGTTCTTATGATTGGAGTGTTCATCTGGAGAGTGATAACAATGCCTCACAGGCGTTCATGGCTGAGATAGCTCCAGTTGCTGATGAAGATGTGAAAGCTTATGCTGAGGCAGAGAGAGAGAGAAGGTAGCTGAAAAAGCTGATGGAGAACAGAATGATGAAGAGAAGAAGATAGCTGTTGATTTTGCTGCTTTCATGGCTGATCTAAGCAAATCAACAGGAGAGGTACATTCTAACTCTGGTAGTTCTTTTGTTTAAAATGTCATGAACTACAAAGTGAAGTTGACAGGTTAACCAATCAAAACCAAAGTCTGGTAAATGAGCTCTCGAACCTAAAAGAATCGAACTTTTTCATAAAACGAATGAGTCATTATACTTGAAGAAAATTAAAGGTTATGAAGAAGAAACCAATATTCTAACCTGTAAGCTTAATGAGAAACTTCAAGTTAATGATTTAGCTCATGTTACGATGAGTGAGAAAACAAAAGAGGTTTCTGAAAAATGCAAAGAGTTGTCGGAAGCAAAACTTAAAATTTGTGAACTTGAAAAGAAATTAATCAATTCAAAGATTCATCTTTTGTCATGAAACACATGATGAATGGCCTGAAGAAGAGTAATGACAAGACATGTGTCCGATTCAAAGATTTAAACGATGTTCCACCACCTCTTGGTCACGACTATTCTTTCTTGCTAGATGAAGAAGAGCTTACAGACTTTGGATCAACTACACCTGGTAGTTCCACCTCAGGTAATGTTGATGGTTCTGAGAATGCCAAAAAGGATAATAACAGGGAACCAATTCTAAAAACAAAGAATACACACCCTAAGAATCAAAAACAAGTTTTTGTTAAAAAGGTTGATTTTGTTAAAGGGGGTGATATGAAAGAAGAGTTCATTGTATTACAAAAGAAACAAATGTGCAGTTTGCTAAAAATAAAAACAAATAAAAATCAGAAGTTAAGCAAACTAAACAAGATCCTTCTAAGGCATCATCTTCATCATCACTGTCACCTGATGAATCTAAGCAAGAGGCTTCCATCAAGAAGTCTTCGGCTAGGAAATCATGCTTCAAATGTCACAAAAAGGGACATGTAGCTAGCTGCTGTCCTAACAAAAAGAGTGAAGCACAGGTAAGCGAGAGACAAAGAGAAAACTCACCAGCAAAAAGTAGTGATGGTGAGAAGAAGGTTAACTCACCAAAGATATCTGCTACCAAGCAACAAAGTGTTGCTGATGGTGTAGATAAGGCTGAAAAAGGAACTCACCAAGTTCCTCGCTTTCAAAGAAATCAACAAAGATTTCAGCCTGCATTTACATCAGGCAGATATGAAAGACCTAGAAGTAGTTCACCAAGAATGAATAACTTTAACGGTCAATCAAATAATTTCAGAAGTCAAGGTCAATATCAAACTCGATACCAGAATGTTGGTAGTCGAAATTTTTATAACGATGGCTTTAGAAATTATCATCATCAATATTCATGGAACCAAAATCATAATTTCCAAAGGTCGCAAAGTCCAAACATGGTTAGGAAACCTCAAGACCACAGACCTAGTGGAAATGAAAAACCATTTCCAACAATAGGTCTAAGATCCAAGACTCCTGTTAGGAGTGATGGATATTAGATGGATGTTCTCGTGGATGATAAATTTGGAAGACCCAAGACCATTAAGGCTTGGGTCCCCCAATCTAACTAATTTTATTAGGTTGTGCAGGAGCTGCTAAGGAGGATTATCAACTTGTGGTATATTGATAGTGGTTGCTCCAGGCACATGACGGGGGATGCGAGGTTGTTGACAGAGTTTGAGAATATAGATGGTGGTTATGTGAATTTTGCAGGTGCTAAAGGAGGGCACATTACAGGACGAGGAAAAGTGACCAACATGAAGATCACATTGGACAAAGTGAACTATGTTGAGCAGCTGAAGCACAATCTGATGAGCGTGTCTCAAGTCTGCGACAAGGGTCACTCGGTCCACTTTACAAATCTGAAGCTTTGGTGTTGAAACCTGGTTTGGTGATACTTTATGACTGGATAGTGATGAGAGCGCCAAGGAGAAATGACACTTATGTCATGGACATGGGTGCTAAGGATTCTTCCACTGTGGTGGCGTGTTTACTGTCAAAAGCATTTGAGGCTGAGTCATTGCTGTGGCACAGACGCATGGCCCACATCCACTATTGACAAATGAACTATATTATTAAAAATGGTTTAGTGGAAGGGGTGCCAGTGCAGAGGTTTCACGTGGAAGATATATATCTTCCATGTCAAAAGGGAAAACAACATAAGAAACCTCACAAGTCTAAAACAGTAAATTCCTTAGATGCCCCTTATGAATTACTTCATATGGATCTATTCGGTCCAGTTAACGTAAGGACCATAGGCGGAAAGTACTATTGTTTAGTTGTCACAAATGATTACTCACGATATTCATGGGTTTTCTTTTTAGGTACGAAAGATGAGATAGTAGAGATGCTTATAGATCATTTTACAAAATTGGAAAATGTCCATGATGCACGGATCAAGAGGATAAGGAGTGATAATGTCACCGAGTTCAAGAATCAGGTTCTGGATCTCTATTGTCTTCACAAGGGAATCGAACATCAATATTCTGCTCCTTATACACCTCAACAGAATGGAGTCGCTGAGCGAAAAAACAGGACGTTGGTTGAGGCTGCAAGGACTATGCTATCTGATTCAAAGCTTCTAGTTCTTTTCTGGGGAGAAGCTGTGAACACAGCTTGTTATGTCCTGAACAAAGTGTTGACGGTCAAACGGTTTAGCAAAACATGTCACGAACTATTGTTTAACCGAAAACCAAACTTAAAAGGATCTAAACCATTTGGATTACCCTGCACCATTATGCGAAACAAAGATAAGCAAAAATTCGATGAGGTAGCTGATGAGGTTACTTTCTATGCTATATGCCTGGAACACCGAATAAAAGGGTTTTTAATCTAAAAACTGGTAAATTTGAGGTTGTGTTTAACATGAAAATCACTAGTTATTCACCTCAACAATCAACGAGTGGTCCTGCTATATTATATGATTATGACAGTGTTTTTAAATCATTTAATATTACTAATTTTTCTAAAACAGATGAGTCTCAAGTGATCCAATCTGTGATCAATGAAGATGGAGAGTGTGACTTCATGCCTAGATCGAGTATATCGATGACAGATGCTCCAGAAACTTCTTCCAGTGCAGCTCCAGAGGACTCCAGTGATAGTGAGTCTGAACCTATTCAGGGGGAGAATTTCACTAATCTGTTTGCTAATGCAAACATTCAAGGGGAAGTTGGATCTAATCTGGGAGATAATCTAGTTGTTGACACCATTGCTACCACACGTGTAAACAAAGATCATCCAGTTGAAAACATCATTGGTGATGCTGCTGCAGGTGTTCAAACGAGAAGAGGTGTGCTCGAAGGTTCTTGTTTGTTTACTTAAATTCAGAAGACTGGGTTGATTCATGAGTGTTTGTATAGCTACTTTATTGCCCAAGAGGAGCCGAAGAATGTTCATATGGCTCTAAAAGATAATTGTTGGGTTGAAGCGCAAGAGGAACTAGCTCAGTTCAAGAAGTTGAAAGTTTGGGAGCTAGTTGACTTTCCTGAAGGAGAGAAGGAAATAGGCACCAAGTGGGTGTTCAAGTGCTAGAAAGACGACCGAGGATCGTGATAAGAAATACGGCTTGGTTGGTGGTGAAAGGGTTCAATCAGCAAGAGGGGATTTATTACAATGAAGTGTTTGCACCAGTGCAAGGTTGGAAGCAATTCGTTTGTTCCTAGCTTTTGCTTCATTCAAGGGCTTCAAAGTTTACCAACTTGACGTGAAGAGTGCGTTTCTTTACGGGAAAGTCCAAGAAGTGGTGTATGTCTCACAACCAAATGGGTTTACTGATCCAGACTATCCAGATCGAGTCTATCGACTTGATAAGGCATTTTATGGACTACATCAGGCACCTAAGGTGTGGTATGAGACCCTGTCATCACATTTGTTAAAACATGGTTTTTAAGATGTCGGATTGATAATACACTTTTCATTAAAAGGAAGAAGGAAGACTTTCTGCTGGTATAGGTATACGTAGATGACATGATTTTTGGGTCATCAGATGAGAACATGTGTCATGATTTCGAGGAGGTAATCAGAGCAAGTTTGAGATGAGTGCGATGGGTGAGCTATCTTACTTCTGGGTTTACAAGTTGAACAGAAGAAGGATGGGATGTTTATCCATCAGACGAAGTATGTGTATGGCATTTTGTCTCATTTCAAAATGGAAAATTGCGCTACTTTCAATACACCTATCTGTGAAAATCACTATCTTGGTCCAGATCATGAGAGTGTGGAGGATGTTGATCCTACTCAATACAGGGCAATGATTGGTTATCTGATGTACTTGACTGCTTCAAGACCCGACATCATGTTCGCAATATGTCTTTGTGCCAGATATCAAGCGAATCCAAACGAGTCCCACATGAAAGCGGTGAAGCGGATTCTTCGTTACTTGAACGGGAAACCTAAACTTGGGTTATGGTATCCAGCTGCTAGTGATTTGAAGTTTGTTGCTTTCACTGATTCGGACTTTGGAGGATGCAAATCAACAAGGAAGTCAACCATAGATGGTTGTCAGTTCTTAGGAGGGAGGCTCGTGTCATGGCAATGCAAGAAGCAGTCTTGCGTGTCTACCTCGACGTGTGAAGCTGAATATATTGTTGCGGGTAGCTCTTGCTCTCAGGTTCTCTGGATCCAACAGCAGATGCCACTATTTTACTCTACTCCTATTATGATAGATAATAATGCCACTATTTCAATCACCAACAATCCCGTAAAACACAGTCGAACAAAACATATTGACATTCATCATCATTTTATACAGGATTATGCTAAAAAGAAATTAATTGAACTGCATCGAGTCGACACATTAGATAACCAAAAAACTTTTGATAGGGCTCGTTATGAGCATTTAGTCGAACTCAACGGGATAAGGAATCCTGAATAACCATTTTTCCATAAAAATAGTTTGTAAATAATTTACTGCTTTTCAAAAATCAAAAACAAAAAAAAATAAATAGAAAATCAAAAATGAGTTTTCACTGTGTGGAAAAGAAGAAATGATAGTACATCAGCGAGTTAGACTATCACACTAAAATTAAAAATTAAATTGCTTAAGTGTGATAGCAGCTTACCAGTAGGCAAAAGGCATGAGTGGGTAACATATCAGTGGCGTATGGTTTTATAACCTTAAATCTTGCGTTGATAGATTGCCAAAATCTGAGGTTTTAGGTCTTTATATCGTTATTTCATCCGGGGTATCAAGGTTGTCCTTTTGCTGCATCCAGATATATGCTGACCTAGCCACAACCAGGATATCTTAAAAGAGCTAAAATGCTAAATCCCAAAAATTGAAGAAGCTCTCCTTAGAGAGTCATTCAAATGTGCAAATTGCATTATTCGTACCAAAATTTGGTATTTGCCTTAACCCTCGTTGGATATTGGTCTCTTTGCTGTACGGAAGTACTGACTGATCACCAATTATCTAACGTTGTAATTCAAAAGGATGAATTTCGGTATACTCACCTACTACGATGAATTTTTGTGCATACCTTGATCGTGGGGGTATGTCCTGAAGTGGGACACACTAGTATATCAGTATAAAATATCTAAACATATCATTAGGTAATGGTACTTGAAATGTTCATGTATTTTTGTTTACGTGGATAAATAATACCGGTAATCGTCTTGAACTGCTTTTCATGAATATTGCATATTGAATTATCAAATAGTGTGTAAATAGTTTGATGTTGCTGATATGATTTTCTTAACGGTGATTCTCACAAAAACAGAGTGTTTATTATTTTGTTATTTACTTGCTTTCAGAAAATATAAAATCCAAAAAGATTTCATTTTCTTGTAAATTCCTAATGTACGGAACATGGTTGTTCATGGAGGAGTTCTTATTGATAGGGGGAGACGGTGTTAGAAGATGAGTCAACATTTTTTTCGATCTTGCAGGTTATGTGTGCTTAAATATGTGGTTTGCATTGAGAAGTGCTTAATCTGTGATACAGTTTGACTATCTCTTGAATAATAATAATTTATTTAACCTGTGTTGTAAAATTCTTATGGTTTCTCGAGTTGTTTGTTTTACAGTATACAGATTGTAGCATTGTGTTGCTGAGAAGTTTGGTGAAGAAGAGTTTGCTTGGATGCATGGTAGAACCTCCTTTCTACATTGCAGACAAAGTTGAAGAGTTTTGAAGATTGCTATGCAAGGACTAAACTAGAGTTTACTAAAACGCTAACGAACTAGAAGATTTGGTGATTGGATACATCAGCTTAGGGGGAGTCTATTGCTGACAAAAGCTATTAAAGCTGAAGTTATCCAAAGACCAACGTTTTTCAAAGATGCTGAAGAATGCTAGTAGACTGAAGACTAAGCTATTGTTAAGGGGGAGTTTGTTGGTGCATATTTGTGACAACAGCTTAGATTTGGTCTTTGGATATCTTGTAATTAGTAAAATGATAAAAGGTTAGCGGGTTTAGTTTTGTAATAGTGAATTAGAAGAAATTGGGCTGAACTAGACACTAAACAGAACATGGTAGGCGAATTGGACTTGAAACCCATTAGCAGTCCATATAGGAAACCCTAGCCAAGTTGCATAACCTATATCTATATAAAGGGAGGTTTGCATTAGAATTTAGGTTGCGGTGTTGCTGGTTTAGTTGTTCAGAGAAAGTTGAGAAGAGAGTCTTGAATTGATTGTAAACCATTGTGTTCGATAATCAATAGAAGACTGTTTGAAGGAAACTGTTCGTGTTCATGTTCTTGTTTCTGTGAAATTTGATCTAGGGGATTTTTCACTCTAGATTAGATAGACGATTCTGTGAAGATGCATACGGACTAGGGGACCTACATCAAGATCAAGCTTCGACAGTGACGTCCAAGGGGAATTTATTGATGCACTTTATGTCCGTCACTGTGCGAATAGGCTAGAAAGAGTGTGTTTTGGATATTGTATAGATTAGATATGAACGCACGACCCAAGTGCGAATGAGAACTGGCTCGTACGAGTGACCAAATGACTCATACGAGTGACAATGTGACTCGTACGAGTGATAAACATCTCACTCTTACGAGTGAGCTTATGTGGTTCGTACGAGTGACATCTTGTCAATCGTACGAGCAACCATTCGCACGAGTTGTTCATGTCTATATATATGTGTTGTGTGTTCATTGTCTAAGCAAGTTTTGGAAGTTCCCTGAGGGGAAACGCTGGCGGATTCTCTCCAGGAATTCTGCCAGCTAGACAAGATGTATACTCTTTCGGTATGAATGAATGAATGAATGCTTCCGTTGATTCTGTTTCTACTCCCTTCTTATAACGTTCTACCAAATTGGTACTATCATACGCCTAAACTTCCGTCTAGAACCGCCGTCACCGGGACCCACAACACTCCATACGGCCATTACGAGTTCACTGTCATGCCCTTTGGTTTGACAATTGCTCCTACCGTCTTCATGGACTTAATGAATAGGGTTTGTAAACCTTATTTAGACAAGTTCATCATTGTTTTCATCGATGACATTTTGATTTATTCAAGATATTGAGCCGATCACAAACGTCATCTTCGTTTAACAATGGCACTCCTAAAGAAAGAACAACTTTATGCCAAATTCTCCAAGTGTGAATTTTTGCTAAAGGAAGTTCAAATTTTGGGACACATTGTCAACGAACAAGGTATACATGTAGATCCCAACAAAATCAGTGTGATTAGGATTGGAGTACACCTACTACTCCTACCGAAGTTCGTTCATTTCTCAGTCTAGCTGGCTATTATCGCCGCTTTATCGCAAACTTCTCCAGGATTGCAGTTCCACTCACTGTTTTGACTCAAAAGAATAAATGTTTTGAGTGGGGACCCAAACCAGAATAAGCTTTTCAGACCTTGAAACGAAAGCTTTGAGATGCTCCTATATTATCCTTACCTAATGGCAACGACGACTTTATCGTATATTGTGATGCATCGAATCTAGGCCTTGGCTGTGTTCTCATGCAAAGAGTCAAAGTCATAGCATATGTATCAAGATCAATTCAAAATCCACGAAAAGAATTACACAACTCATGATCTTGAGTTAGGTGTCGTTGTTCTCACTCTCAAAATTTGGAGACATTACCTCTATGGTACAAAATGTATGGTTTTCACTGACTACAAAAGTCTCCAACACTTTCTTAATCAGAATGAACTGAACATGAGACAACGACGTTGGGCTGAACTTCTAAACGACTTGACTACTAGATTCGCTACCATCCTGGTAAGGCGAATGTCATAGCTGATGCTCTTAGTCGTAAAGAACGTGTCAAGCTACATTGTTCAAGTTCGATCTGATATCCAAACACATATTTTTGAAGCCCAACGCACTTGTGTAACCCAAGGTTTGTTGAAAAGCGAACTACCCCATCATCTCGAGCTTCAGCTTGAAACAAAAGACAACGGGTTAATCTACTACATGAACCGTTTATGGTTTCCAAGCCAAGACAATCTCCGCTACCCTATTGATGAACAAGGCTCAAATCTCGTTATTCAATTCATCCTAGTGTAGACAAAATGTAAAAGGGTCTTCGTACCTAATATTGGTGGCATGATATGAAGAAGGATATTGCCTTATACGTAGCCAAATGCCTAACTTGTCTTAATGTTAAGGTATAACATCAACATCCATCTGGTTTGCTTGAGCAACCAGAAATCCTAAGTTTGGAAATCGGAAAACATTGCTATGGATCTCATCACCAAACTACCACGTACTTCTCGAGGTCATGATGCCACTTGGGTAGTCATTGATTGTTTAACAAAGTCAGCACACTTTTTTGCCAATTTGTGAGGATCTATCTGCTGACAAACTTGCGAAGATCTACGTTTTGTTACGTTAATGAGATAGTATCTCGACATGGTGTTCCTTTGAACATCATATCGGACCGCGATGCTCTATTCTCGTCTCACTTTTGGAAGACCATGCAATCTGCAATGGGAACCAAACCTAACTTTAGCACTTCTTATATCCTCAGACGGATGGACAATCCAAAAGGACGATCCAAACATTGGAGGATATGCTTAGAGCTTGTGTGATCGACTTTGGTGGTAGTTGGGATTCACATCTACCTTTGATCGAATTCTCCTACAACAATAGTTATCACTCCAGCATTATCATGGCTCCTTTCGAAGCTCTATACGGTCAAAAATGTCATTCACCTGTCTGCTGGAATGAGGTTGGTGAAGCTCAGCTCACCGGACCAGAACTCATTCTAGAGACTATAGACAAAGTTAAGAAAATATGCGATAACCTTTTGACAGCTAGAAGCCGTCAAAAGAGTTATGCGGATTAGCGACGCAAGCCCTTGGACTTCCAAGTTGGTGATTAGGTCCTTCTCAAAGTATCCCCTTAGAAAGGTGTAATTAGATATTGAAAGAAAGGAAAACTTGCACCTCGATATGTGGGAGCATTTAAGATCGTTGAGAGGATCAGAAAGGTGGCCTACAAACTTGAGCTACCTCCTAAGCTAGGGAATGTTCATCCAACTTTCCATGTGTCCAATTTGAAAAAGTGTTTGACTGATTAAAACCTCCACATCCCTCTTGATGAAATTCGCATTGATAACACAATGCAGTTTTTCGAGAAACCTGTGGAAATATTGGACCGTGAAGTCAAGAAACTCAAACACAAACACATACCGGTTGTTAAAGTTCGCTGGGAGTCCAAACATGGCCCAGAGTTTACCTAGGAACGAGAGGATCAAATGAAGGCGAAATACCCACATATTTTCTCACAAGTTTCCTCTTATTAAATTTCGGGACGAAATTTCGTAAACTAGGGGGGGGGGGGGAGACTGTGACTTTGTACATTTTTAGTCATTGAATAATTCCGGAACATATTTGTATTTAATAAAATCTTATGTTTTATTTGCAAGAATGTATTTTTTATCAATCATTATACAATCTTGGACATTTTTATTCAATAAAATCTTGCATTTTATTGGTAAGAATGCAAAAATGTCAATCATTGCACAAATTCAGTCATTTTCGTTTTCGATAAAGTTTTATACTTTATTTACGAAACGTGTAACCGAGCTACCGAACGAACCAACATCCATGACACTTCCAGACAAAAGCCAAGTTACACATGCCTTAACGCCTTTATATAACCTAGATATTAGGTTAAGAGCGGTTTAAAAATGACAAAACGCTACAATACAAGTCCATCGGCCAAAATTGTCAAAAAAACTTTGCTTCATCACCAAGTTTGGCCACCTATCTCCAATTTTTGACACCTTACACTCATTTTCCACACTTAATTTGGTGTTAACACATGTTAGGACACTAATCAACACTTGGTAACACTTGTCATCACCTCCTTGATCCTAAAACTATAAATACCCTTTGATTCATCCATTTTTTTCACACAACTTCAAAACACTTCAAAGCAAAGCGTGAAGTTCTTCTTTCTATCCTTCTTGGAGCTTGTTTCCAGCCTTTGGAAGCCTCCTATCTTGAGTTCTGAAAGTGTTCTTCAACACAAGTAAGTACTCTTCCTAGTTCTTTCATTATTTTAGCAATTTTGATCTAAAAGTCAAACAGTTTGGCTTCCTGTTTGACTTTCAATTCTAACCATTTTGGTCTAGTCAAAGTTCAAATTGAACTTTGCAACGTGATCGTAATCACGAAGGTATTAATCCCTTGCGATTACACCTTCTGATTACTAAGTTTAGTAGGCGAGATGACGAGTCAAAGTTTTACGAGTTAAAAGTAAAAAAAAATGTATAAAAATGCATTTTACGACGAAAATATTTTTGGGTATTAAAACTTAAGGTTTTGACACCAAATAAGTTTTATAACATTATTAGACATGTTCAAACATGTCTAACTCGTCATTTCTAGTTTAGTGCTTATTTCTTAGACGTAAGTCGAGCGGTTTTACTACCGCTTTGACTTTTGAATCTGACTCGTTTGGTCAATCTTAGTATTCGACCAAACACATTTTTATGACCAAGGTAATTTAGGGAATAACCCTCTGAGGTTATACCTTATAGTCGTTTAGTTTGGTTAGTTATATGATGAGTCGATTTTATATACTTTTAAAATGCCGAAAACACCCTCTTGGCGCATAAAATGGTTTTAAATATGTAAGACCATAGTTTTGACATCTAAACTGATATTATAACATAATCAAACTTTTTTTGACATATAAGACTCATCATAGGACTTATTTAACCATCCAGACCCATAGTTACGCTTGCGACCCGTTAAAGTGGCGTAAACCATTTTAACAAGTCGTAACGGGTCAAAGCACTTAGAAACTCTTCCAAATCAGAATGTAAGGTATTATAAACCATATCATACGAGTCCCAACACTCGTTTGGTTTATAAGACCTCATTCTATTCAATCCTCAGATTAAAGTCTCGACACACTAACATAGTATTCGATACATTAGGACACACTTGAACTCTTCAATCCTTGAGCTTTGATTATCATTGAACAAGACATTTACACAATCCCAAGTGAGTATATAGCCCCTTCTTGTACGTTTTCAAATGTTTTAGGATATGTGCCTATCACGACTTTCTTGTTTTCATGACATTATACATGTTTTGCTTATCTAGTACATATACTACATGATTTCAAAGACATTTTGCTTTGTATGTTGACTAAGCATGCCTAGTACACTATTTCAAAGACATTTTTACTTTGTATGTTGACTTAGCATACCTAGTACATGATTTCAAAGACATTTTTGCTTGGTATATTGACTTACTATGCCAAGTACATGATTTCAAAACATTTTCATGACATGCTTACAATGTTCAAGACATAATGGTGCATTAAATATACAATGATACATTCATTAACATTGATCACGTCGATCGGTAGTATGTAATGGTACCATAGGATTGACAATCCCGTTCCCGCTTCCTAGGTTTGTTTGGAAGTGACTTTAGAGAATGACAAAATCCGATGAGCATTTGATAAACCTTTGTCTTTATAAGGGTTTATCCGATAGTCAACAAGGCTTGAATGTATTCGCCAACAATCCATATATATGTGTCTACACAATAGAATCAATTGATTTATAAGACAAGAGTTTTGTTTAAACAAGACCTTTGTTTATTTAAAACACCTGTTTTATACAAGACATTTTGAGAAGACAAGACATTTTGGTTATTTATACAAGAGATTTATTTTATGGTTTAAACAAGACGTTTGTTTGCCATACAAGACATTGGTTTATACATAGACATTTGCTTATAAATAACATTTGGTTTATACAAGACATTGGTATAGACAATTGTTTATAAAAGACATTTGGCTTATACATGGCATTGGTTTATACATGACATTGGTTTAAACAAGACATCTCAATTGTTGGCTCATGGTAAGTGATTTAAATGACGAGACGTGTGTAATATGATAAAAGCATGGTGGATACACCGCTGGTACTTCCTATATATAAGTGCTTTCATTATATTACATAACGTAGCGTTATCTAAACCACCTCAAACAAAATACAAGACATAACATATTTTATACAAGGCAAGAGTTATTTTTGTTATTAAGTTAACCATACATCATTTCTTTTAAATCATTTAATTTTCATATAATTTCATAAAATAAACATTTTTGTAAAGGATCATGGCTACTTTTGTAATAGTTCAATATTTCTTTTAACTTTCAAAGCCATGAATCTTCATCTCAAAACCTATGTTACTCACAGGAATTTTTATGCTGACATTTTATTTTCACATATGTTTCAGGAGCTAATGTTTGACTTTGAGCATGCTTCACATAGGGCGGACTTGGGCCTTAGTGACTTTAAAATTGCAAGACAATTATTATGTTTTTTATTTCATTCTCCCAAGACAATGTAAACAATTAAATTCAATAACAAAAAAAATTATGTACCATGTGTTGTGAAACAATAGTTATGTGACATGACTCATCGACGTTTCCACCGCGGTTTGTTGTTTTACGTGGTCGGGGTGTTACAAGTCTCAAGACACTTGACAATACATGTACACTTAGATTTCTAGTAGGGCCACACGAATAGTGCACTAACATTTATTTTCAAACCTTACCACCTTGCACGAATTTTGTCACCTTCATTCTGGTTAGGACACATGTTAGGACACTAATCAACATACAATAACACTTGGCAACACCTCATGAATCCTCAATTAATATAAATAGGCACTTGTTCTTGAGCTATAATCACACCATCTTTCTTTCTCACTTAAACACTCTCTTGGAGCTTGCTTCTACATTTGAAGCCTCCTTTCTTGAGTTCAAATCTTCTTCCAGACACAAGTAAGTGTTTCTTCTAGTCTATTTCATTTCATTTGGTTAGTTATGAGCCAAAAGTCAAGCAAATTGACTTTTGCTTTGACTTTCGGTTCCAACCATTTTAGTCAAGTCAAAGTTCAAATTGAACTTTGCTATGTTATCGTAATATTGAAGGTGTTAATCCCCTTGCGATTACACCCTCCTATCACTACATTTAGTAGGCGAAATAACGAGATGAAACATGTTTTAAATACATGTAAAAGATGTATAAAATGCATTTTTACGACAAATGAGTTTCTAAGTATTAAAACTTAAAGTTTTGAAACCAAATCAGTTTATAACATTATTAGACATGTTTTAAAATGTCTAACTGATCTATTCTAGTTTAGTGCTTATTCCTTAGTTGAAAGTCGAGCGGTTTGACTTCTGTTTTGACTTTCGAATCTGGCCCGTTTGGTCAACCTTAGGATCTGACCAAGCCCATTTATATGACCATAGCAATATAGGGAATAACCCTATAAGGTTAAACCTTACGGTCATGTTGTTTGATGGGTTAAGTGACGAGTCAACTTTAGATACTTTTATATTGATCAAAAATACCCTTTTGCATAAAATAAGTTTTAAACCTACATGAGCAATAGTTTTGACATATAAACTGATCATACACCATCAGTAAACATGTTTGGAAATATCGGACTCGTCATAGGACTCATTCGACCATCCGGACCCGTTATTACGCATACGACCCGTTAAAGTGGCGTAAACCATTTTAAAAAGTCGTAACGGGTCAAAACACCTATAGACACTTTCCAACTCAAAATGTCAGGTTAATAAATCATATTACACGAGATCCTTCGCTCGTTTGATTTTAAACCTCAGTATATGCGTTCTTCCGTTTAAGCCACAATGTACACCAATCTAATTACAATCCGATACATTAGGAAACATTTGAGCTTTGCATACACGATTGAACAAGACACTACAAAAACGGTGAGTACATAGTCCCCTCTTTTAAGTTTTCTAATGTTTTGGGTGATTCATATGTGCCTACTAGTATTTTTCCCAAGTTTTTGAAACATTATGGTATATATTTTATAGAAACTATATGCTTTTCAATAATGTGTGAAACTTGGTGGTGCGTTATTCATAACGCGAGTACGTTCATTAACCTTTCCCAAGCTGACCGGTAGTATGTTATGGTACCATAGGATTGACAATCCCGTTTCCAAATTTCTCGGGGTTTGTGGGGAAGTTTGGGGAATGACAGAAATTGTGAAACACAATTTGATCAATCCTTTGGTGCTTTGTTAGTCAAGTCAACACAGGCTTGAAGGTATTTACCTGACAACGACACTTGTTTATACAAAAACGATTAAAACAAGTACGACTGGTTTATACATAACAAGGATGATTGGTTTATACAAAACAAAAACGATTCTTTTTGAAAAGTCACAAACGATTTTTAATTGAAGATATAATTCATCGAAATCTTTCTTTTAAATCGATTACTTACACGGTTTTACAAAAGGAAACACTTTTGTCAAGATTCATGGCTACAAGGTTTTCTTACTTATAACAACTTTTATAGTTGGTTAAACATATTGCAATACCAAACACATTTAATACAAGTTTGGTTACAAGGTTTTCACTCATCGACTCTCGTAGTCGGATGAGGTATAGCAATATAAATACAAAGCCATGAATTTGACTTACAAAACCTATGTTACTCACCAGCATTCATTGTTGACCATCTTTTTCACATATGTGTTAGGTGCAATGTGTGATGATATAGAAGTATGCAACACATAGGAATGGACACATGCCTTATTCTGCTTAAAAGAAAGATAAATATTTGTGTTTGTTTATGTTCCAAAAGAAAATGTAATTTAAATTAATCAATAACAATGAAACTTTAAGTACCATGTGTTTGAAACAATTTGTAATGTGACTCCCGACGATTCCGCCGTGGGTTGTTTTATACACGGTCAGGGTGTTACAGATTGATACTAAAGCCATGGTTATAGGGAATTAGGTTTTTAGAAATGCTTTTGACCTAGATTATAACCTTCCTAGGGCCCAAATGTGAGGTAACTCGTATTTAGATTTCTAGTGCAACAAATATACAAAACCATCACCTATCCTTAGGTAATTACGAAACAATACAAAATCACAATTCATTGAAAAAAGACAAAGTTTCCAAAATTTTACAAGAAATCATCATCTATCTTTAGATGATTTGGTTTTTAGGCTTTTAAGCCTTAAAATGTTTTCAAACTCTCCTCAAAGTTTGGGTTTTAATATTGTGAACATGTGCAATCTGGAAGGGTGGATGCTTGTACCCTGAGTTTTCTGTCTATGGCTAGAGTGTTCGTACAAATCCACTTAATTGGACCAGTCACTCTTACTTGAGAACTCTTGGAGTGAGTGTCCACTTATATGCTAAAATACGTCTTCGTGATACATTATAAAGACCCATTTACTTTGATTAGTCACCGTGTTGTTTAATTCATTTTAAATAACGAATAAATGATTACAATCCTTGTGTTTCGTTGATATGTTAATGTTTCTTTTTGACTATCCTACATCAATCTCACTCGTTTCCTCTCATATTTTCCTTCTCTTTGAGAATGCCTCCTCGTCGTGATACTACACAAAACGCCAAAATTGCGGTTCTGATCGCCCAACAAATGGTGATGATACTTCCAAACCTTATGACCCAACTCAATCAAGCCAACAATAACAATAACAACAACAATTTACCCACACCATGTAACTCAAACAATTCACTCGGCTAAACCTTTCAAGTTCGACGGGTTTGAGGGAGCTACTGTGCTCCTAAAATGGTTTGAAAGCATCAAGAGCACTTTTCGCCATTGTCAATGTTCCAATGAGCGCAAGGTAGAGTTTTCTTCGAGTGTTTTCCAAAAGAGAGCACTCACGTGGTGGAATGGAATAATGAGAGATCAAGGTGTGGATGTAGCTATGGCATAAACTTGGGAGGAACTTAAAGCTCTTATGTTGAAAAAGTTCTACCAAAACAATGAGATGAGGAAACACGAGAATGAATTCCACGATCTCAAGCAAGATAGTGGCGAGAATCATGCCTACACAAATCGATACGAACAGTTAAGCTTACTCTGTCCCACCATGGTCATGCCCTTGGATAGGGCCATTGAGAAATATATTGATGGCCTACCTGATCTAGTTTAAGACATAGTCACTAGTAGCAAGCTCGCTACCATTAGGGATGCTATTGAACTAGATGCGACCCTAACCGATTCTCAAGTAAAGAAATGGAAACTTTTTCGTAAAGGTGACATGAAACAATCTGCTAAGACTACTCAGGAGAAACCAAAAGAAACAAAAGCCGAATCCTCTAGAAGTTCCAAGAAGTGTAAGGCTTCAAGGAATTTTGATTTTGTTGCTCAAACCAATCAGGCTACTCCCAACCAATCAGCTCAACCCCCTATTAGGAAACCTTATGTTGGTACTGTACCTTTGTGCAATCGATGCAACGATCACCTCCAATATCAATTACGATGTCGTCAATGTACCTCATGTGGACGATTCGGTCAGTTGGCCAATGTTTGTTGATATGTTCCAAACCAAGCCATCCCGAATCCAGTTCAACCCCAAGCAAATCCTGCTCGACCTCACTTTACACCTAGGTCTTGTTACAATTATGTTGAGATGGGCCACTTCAAAAACAACTGCCAAAAGCTTGTTATGCTAAACTAGCCCGTGATGTGCATCTAACATAAATGCTAAAGAGGCTCCTACTAACAACGACGTAGTTAATGATACGTTCCTTGTTAACAACTATCCTGCTTCTATACTTTTTGATTCGGGTGTCGATAGAAGTTTTGTAACCTTAGCTGCTGAACCTTTTCTTATGATACCTCGAACTAAGCTAGAAAAACCTTTAATGGTAGAGATAGCTAGTGGTGAACCTCTTGTACTCGATTCTATCATTTGTAATTGTCAACTAAATGTCAATAACCATCTTTTTCCCATCATCCTCACGCTAATGCAACTTGGGAGTTTTGACATCATAGTAGGCATGGACTAGTTAACAAGAAATCATGATGAAGTGATATGTTTCAATAAGATTGTCTGTGTACCTCTTCCATCTGGCGAAGTCTTAGAAGTTCATGGAGAGAAACCTTCTAGTAGACTTAAACTCATGATGTACCCAAGCCTAGAAACACCTAAAAAAGAAATAAGTAGCCTTCCTAGCATAAATCATAGAGGAGAAATGCAAGAGTAAAAGTATTCGAGTCATCCCCATTGTTTGGGATTTTCCCGAGGTGTTTCCTGAAGAATTACCTAGCTTACCCCCGATATAATGGATAGAATATCAAGTATGTCAAGTATCATGATATATGGATAGAGTGTTCATGTAAATATGATTTATCGTGCGTATGTGATTTGTAATATGGTTTACATCCAAAGTGTATAAAAAGGAAACAAAGGGATCGAGTATACTCACAGTTTGCAAAGCTTTCCAGAAACTTGAGTTGATTTAGTCTTGAAGGTTTTGGGAACACCATTGTTACCCTACATTGCGGAAACAAAAGCATGTGAGTCAATGGAGGTCGATTATGAGTTAGAGTAGGGAATTAATAAAAGTATGTACACAAGAAAATACATGAAAGTTATCTTTTTAAAATATTCAAATTGAACACCACGTTTATGTATCTTTCATGGGAACAAATTTGTCCATTGGAAGTCCAATTGTAAGGAATTTTAACTTAAGATAATATTTATCATCACTCTTGGCATCTAACCATGAATTGGTTAGTGTTGGAAGTTTGGTTTTAGAATTATATTTTGTTATATATTATATATTATAGTCATGTTAGTCTAGTAATATCATGTATGGTCAAGCAAGTAGGTAGGATGATTTTCATCCATTAAACCTCATTTTATGATTCAGCAAAACACAAAATCATCAACTTAGTTGATGATTTCAGTTGGTCATGAATAAGATTAAAATGTAAAGCATCTAAAATGCTAAGTAGCCAAATAAGGACAAACCGGACATGTACATACCCAACATGGAGTCTGTTGGAGACGAGGTGTGGTTGGCTTACTTTGATTTCTTGAAAACTACTTAGATGAATATCTAACTAATGAAATAAACTAGTGAAGTAGGTGGAAATATAGTTAGAGAACCAAGGTTTCCATTGTTCACAGCTTACCAAAACACAAGTTTCAACATTGAGGATTGAAGACTTGTTTGGTTTCAACACTTTGTAGGTCACTTGGGACCTTTAGGGTAGTAAATAAGTGAGGTATTTGGACCTCTAATCTTATGGAAATCGACCATACACAAGCCCTTCAACCATGAGTTTGAGTAGGAACAAGGTTAGTACAAGATTCCCACAAGATGAACATGAACAAGAACAATGTTGTAGTAGTTTAGACAAAACAGAATCAAAATTGTCACAAAATTTCAATGGATGTACAATTTCGATCGTTACCATATTTAATAAATTTTTTTATTTTATTTACAAAATACGTAATCATACGATCGAGCAAAATGATATTCATGACATTTCTGGAACAAAATTCAAGTTACAAATGCCTTAATACCCTTCATATAGCTTAAATAACAAGTTAGAAGGGTTATAAATGGCAAACAAGTGATAATACAAGTCCGGGGGCAAAATCTCCGCTTTTTGGATCAGAGTGCCTTGCAGACCGTAAGACATAATGCCTTGCAGTCCATAAGACATGCCCAGAAGCAAGTAAAGAAAGGGAAACTTTTTCGTAAAGGTAACCAAAAGAAACAAAAGCCGAACCCTCTAGAAATTCCAAGACGTGTAAGGCTTCAAGGAATTTTGTTTTTGTTGCTCAAACCAATCAGGCTACTCGTAACCAACAAGCTCAACCCCCTGTTAAGAAACCTTACATTGGTACTGTACCTTGGTGCAATCGATGCAACGGTCACCACCAAAATCAATTACCATGTCGTCGATGTACCTCATGTGGACGATTCGGTCATTTGGTCAATGTTTGTTGATATGTTCCAAATGAAGCTATCTCGAATCCATTCAACCCCAAGCAAATCCTGCTCCACCTCACTTTCCACCTGGGTCTTGTTACAATTGTGGTGAGATGGGCCACTTCAAAAACAACTTCCCAAAACTTGTTAATGCTAAACCAGCCCGTGGACGTGCATTTAACATAAATGCTAACGAGGCTCATTCTAACAACAACGTAGTTAACAGTTCGTTCATTGTTAACAACCATCATGCTTCTATTCTTTTTTATTCGGGTGCCGATAGAAGTTTTGTATCCTTAGCTTTTGAACCTTTTCTTACGATGCCTCAAACTAAGCTAGAAAAACCTTTAACGATAGAGATAGCTAGTGGTAAACCTCTTGTACTCGATTCTATCATTTGTAATTGTCAGCTAAACCTCAATAACCATATTTTTCCCATCATCCTCATGCCAATGCTACTTGGGAGTTTCGACGTCATAGTAGGCATGGACTCGTTAACAAGACATCATGCTGAAGTTATATGTTTTGATAAGATTGTCTGTGTACCTCTTCCATCTGGCGAAGTCTTAAAAGTTCATGGAGAGAAACCTTCTAGTAGACTCAAACTCATGACTTATACCCAAGCCCAGAAATACCAAGAAATATGTAGCCTTCTTTGCATATATCATAGAGAAGAAAGGCAAGAGTAAAAGTATTCAAGACATCCCCATTATTTGGGATTTTCCAGAGGTATTTCCTAAAGAATTACCTAGCTTACCCCAGGCACAGCATTTACAATCCCACATTGACCTTGTACCTGGTGCCAATCCAATTGCCAAATCCCCATACCGCCTTGTACCGTCTGAAATGCAAGAGTTGTCGAAACAACTCCTAGAGCTATCAGACTAAGGATTCATTCATACGAGTTTCTCAACTTGGGGTGCTCCTGTGTTGTTTGTGAAGAAGAAAGATAGATCTTTTCGCATGTGCATCGATTATCATGAGCTCAACAAACTCACGGTTCAAAATCGATATCCCGTACCTCGTATTGATGATCCTTTTGATCAACTACAAGGTGCTATGTGTTTTTCCAAGATCGACCTTCATTCTAGGTATCATCAACTTCATGTACTCAAAGAGATTGTACGTCCAAAACTGCTTTTCGTACCCGATACGGCCATTACCAGTTCACTGTCATGCCTTTTGGTTTGACAAATGCTTCTACCGTTTTAGTGGACTTAATGAATAGGGTTTGTAAACCTTATTTAAATAAGTTCCTCATTGTTTTCATTGAGACATTTTGATCTATTCAAAATCTCGAGCTGAACACGAACATCACCTCCATCTAATGACTGAACTTCTAAAGAAGGAACAACTTAGTGTCAAATTCTCCAACTGTGAATCTTGTTTTAAGGAACTTTGATTCTTGGGTCACATTGTCAATGAGCAATGTATACATGTGGATCCCGCCAAAATCACAGCGATTAAGGATTAGAGTACACCATCTACTCTTACCAAGGTTCGCTCTTTTCTTGGTCTCGTGATATGCGCGAAATGCAACAGATAAATAATATCAAATAAGGCATAAAATCAACCCTTTTAGGTACTAACATTGGAAAAAGTGTGTTTCTTTGTATACTTTTGATTTTGAGGACTAAATGAGCATAAACGTACAAAAGGAACAAACTAATGGCAAAAACCAACACAAATACAAGAAAGAGGAATTGACACACCATGCCTACCCTCCAAGCTACACCCCAAACCTAAAACAACAATCCAGCAGACAAGGGCCGTGCCCCACTACTGAATGTGTTCAAAGTCCATGCAGATCAAGACAGACAAAGCAGACAAGACACACGGGGCCATGGTCAACTCCCAGATATGTAGAATCTCCCAATGGACCCCACAAAGCTGACCACGGGTCCGTGCCTACTAACACACGGGCCTATGTGTGCATACGATCTGACCCTGCTCATTCAATGAAGACAGAGAAAGAGGGACACGGGGTCGTACCCCCTAGGCACGCGGCCATGTGAGGAGTCTGATTTTTGCTATAAATAGAGGAGCTTGTCTCACTTCCAACTCATCCCTTCACAAACCACTTCTCTCCCACTTGCTATCATTCTATCACCACTACAACACCATCATCCACCACATTCCTCCATTGTCCACTTTTAGAGTGTGGGTAGTAGTCTCGGGGATCCAAGATTGATCTTAAGAGTTCTTGTCAATTAAAGGCCATGTTCGGCTGATCTCTTACCTCACTTGGTTAAGATAAAGCTTGTATGTATTACTTTTGATTCCTAGCTTTGGCTACTTTTTATTTGGGTTTGTATAATGTCTTTAATAACTACGTTTTATATTGAAAGTTCACTTTACTCTATCATTCCTTAATGTTTTGTTGACTCACTCATTCGTATCTTTACGATCTATATAAAACATGCCAACTGCCTAGAAGGTGTTAGAAGGGTGGTTTGGGTAAAGTTTTGCCTCCTTCTGTGTATAGATCCTGCGAGGACTTGATTTAAGCTTATTTGGACTTCTCTTGAGGCAGATAGCATCAAATCGGGGGAAGTAAGAATGCCTTGAATCCCTTATAAATAAACTACTATTAAAACTTTAACCCGACTTTGTGGGATTGTATCCTGCTGACCCATACCAATATGGCCGAGGGTAGCATTGCCTCCAAAAGAGGGACATGCCACATTTTGCATTAATAACTTAGTTAATTATCTTTCAATAATCCGGCCTTGCGGAACTGTATCCCTGCTGAGTCAGATCAATATGGCTGAGGGTACCGTTGCCTCCAAAAGAGGGAGATGCCACAATAATTAAGATAATCTCTTAAAAAGCCTAAAGTTTAGAAATCATCATATGATACGTAAAAGAGGAGTCGAAACCAAGTGGTTCTATCTTGTTTATTGCTTTTCTTCTAACATTTTTATTTTATTTCTTTTTAAACTTACTAACATCTTTTATCAAAATTTTGGTTAGATTAGACGTCGACAATATGTTGGTACTAAAAGCTCTTGTGTCCTTGGACGACCTCGGATTTCTTACCATCACTATACTACGCCAATGATGGATGCACTTGCCCTAATTTATTGTATTGTATCGTGTTCTATAAATTTAAAGCTTGATAAACGAGTAAAAATGCTAAAAATATACTAAAAATTATACCACACTCGCAACACGTCATCTCGCCGGTTACTATCGTTGTTTTATCGCAAACTTCTCAACGATTACGGTTCCTCTCACTTCGTTAACTCAAAAGAATAAACCTTTTGAGTGGGGACTCAAACAAGAAAAAGCTTTTCAAATCTTGAAACAAAAATTTTGCTAACTTCTCAAAGATTGCGGTTACTATCGTTGTTTTATCACGCCGATTACTATCGTTGTTTTGTCGCAAACTTCTCAAAGATTGCGGTTCCCCTCACTTCGTTAACTCGAAACAATACACCTTTTGAGTGGGGACCCAAACAAGAAAAAGCTTTTCAAACCTTGAAACAAAAACTTTGTAATGCACAAATTCTATCCTTACCCGATGCCAAAAAGTGAAACCTTTTGGATGAGACCGCCTTGCGGACCACAAGACATAATGCCTTGAGGTCCGTAAGACATGCCTAGAAGCAAATTTTTGATTGATCACCAATTCTATCTACGTTTGACTTCTTTTTTATGTGCGAATCCGTAAAATGAAGCGTAATCGTGAACACGTAATCGTAAATATAATCGTTTCTTGTTTATTACGAAATAATCGACAACCGCACAGAGTTTTGACGCCTATGACACATAATCATACTATTCTAGATCGGATACATATGTGTTCTTGAAGTTGTATGCTCGTGCGGAGGTGTATTTAGCTATTTATACATGCATACCTCTGTATGAATAAGAGTCTCCGTGTCTGTACGAACGTAAACATAATTCTAAGTCTGGACGTATGTAAATGTTGACTAGTCCATGCTACGAAGATATCCTGAATCGTATGTATATATAATTATGTATTGTTTTATTTTGATTTCTTCAAATGCATGATAATGATGATAGAGGAGTATGATGACATCATGCTTGATCACAAACGCTCTCTTTGTATCATATTGAATCGTTACCTGATCTAACCAATCCTTATGCTCCTTAGCAAAACATCTATCCAGTAGATAACTGACCCAAGACACTTGACAATACATGTTCATTTAGATTTCTAGTATGGCCACACGTATTGTGCACTAACAATCTCCCTCTTGGACATAGCTAGAAATCTGTGATGTTTAGTCTTGAACTGCTTTGGATAACATCTTCAAGTGAACCGTAGTCTCCCCCTTGAATGCTGCTTTAAATCTCTAAGATTTGACGTTTAAGAAAATCTTTTTGGATTTTTAAAATTTAATGCAGAAATGTAAACAAACTAAAATGTAATATTTACAGTATGTATTTTTGTGAGAAAATGTGCTAGAGGATCATATTAGTTTTAATGAGACATATCAGTTGCACCGTTGATCTTTATGAAACATTTAGATTAAACAATTCACGTGGATTATTGGTATTGTTGTCCACTGAACTCAATCTAAAAACATTCGTAATGCTTACCGATACGTTAAGATACATTAATTTGCACTAAGTTCTTATGGACCCCACGATCTTAGCATATCCCCTCATCACACTGACTTAAATAATCCCTTTAAACTTTCATCAACTGTGATTTGTGTGAAAAAAAGTCGAATGTTTAAACATTAACAATCAGGTCAATCTTTCGATATGTAGAGAAAGTCCAATGTTTAAACAAAATAAGAAATAAAAACAAGTTGAAATTGTTTAGATCTTAACCACTAGTTCATATTCCCATATACGCAGAGGTGATTCAAGATCTAAACAAAACACAAAGTAAAAAAAGTAGAAATGTTTAGGCACTAACATCCAGTTCAATATTTTGGTATAAGTAGAGATGTCCAATGCTTAAACGAAATAAAGAAATAAAATAAGTTTAAATCTTTTGAAAATGAAATACACAATCACAGTGACTTTTTCAGTAAGTTGTGAAAGTTCACAAACTGACCGGTTTTTATGCTCTTTAGCATTTAGCGATTATCGAGTAGGTACATAGTCACAAAGGATAAAACTAAGTACTATGCTTTCAATCGCATTTTCCATTAGAACTAGCCTTTTTCATTTAAGTTTGTAACGTTTTCGCAAAACTACTAGTCTAGCTGAGCCTACTGACACATCTTTAGTGAGATTTTTTAACCATTTTAAACAATACATATCTTTAGCATGCACTGACAGTCCACTGATGTACTATCATTTCCTCTTTTCGCACAAGTAATCTCATTTTCATTTTTCAATGTTTTTGACATTTGAGATTTTCTATTGTTGCTTTTTGAAAATTTTTATCTATCTGAAATGATTTTGAAATAATTTTATTTTGAAATTTTACAGAAATTTTGAGATTAAAATTTGTTCTCCCCCTAAAATTGAAAACATTTTTTTGAAATCGAAAAGAGAAATCCTCCATTTTAACCATTTAACGACTTTTTACGAATGTGAACATGAGACTACCATTTTGTTTGTGTAGAACACCAAACCTTTCATCTCAGCTTGGTCATCCTGCACACGTAAATGAACTTAATCAGTTTTGAATTGGAACCCAATCCATATTAGATTTTGGTTGACAAGATTCATCAACATAAGAGACGTTAGTCCATTCACAGTCTCGTTTGTCATCAAACAGTTTCAAAATTTCTTCTGAATCATCCAAAACCTTAGCTTTCTAAACTTGCTTCGGTTTTGCAACTGTTTGATAAACAATTTTCTTTTCTACCATTTTCTCTTTTGACTTCTCTTTTGTCTTCAGATTTGTATCTGATAAACACGTTTCACCAGAAGTTTTTTAACTTTTAGTTTTTTGAAATGATTCTCGAGAACTTGTATGAGACTTAATCGGCGTATCCGAAGACAACATCTTTTCCAAATACTCTCTCGCTTTCTTTTTCTTCTTTCTCAATATGTCTTTCTACCCTTGTGATAATTTTGCTTTCTTTTCTTTGGGCTTTTCTCCTACTTTCTCTTTTTTAGATTTTTTATCCCTCTTTTGAGATTTATCCAATGATCTTCTCTTTGGTCTCATTGGACAATCTATTGTAATATGACCTTTGATTGGGCAATTATAACATCTTCTTGTATCAAATCTTTGTTTCAAATAATTTACAGCAATGTGTCCACTTATCCTACAGTTAAAACAGACCCTGTTATCACACTAATCTCTATCAAACCATACACACAAATCATATCATTGATTTGATGTGTAATAGTTGTCATTCCAGCTTCTTCTGTAAACTTGATTTGACTTTTGAGCACTGTGGCCAAACCTGCACTTATTCTCAAATATTTATGAGTTTAAATTCTCATTTTTTTTGTGATTTTTTATAACGATTGAATGATTGAACTGATGCTCTTTTATTGTTACTTTGTAAATTTTTTAAATTTTTAACATTTTGTTTTTGTTCCCCATTTTGCTTAGAAGGTTTTTGTGTTGAACATTCACCTTTTTCAGCAAATGGCAGAACAATTTCTTGAAACTTTTCTTTTAATTTTAAAAATATTTCTTTTTTTTATCAATTTTATCCTCACCAGTGTCATCATCACAATCCTCAATAATATCATCGTCATAATTTGTGACATTGTCACTTATTGGAATTTCAACTGAGTAAGTTTTGATTTTAGTGTTACTAGGTACAACCATCATTGGATATACTTGAGACACATTCTATGATGGTTTATACCCAATACCACAATTTCCATATCATATATATCTTCCCTAGTTTCTTCATCTTTCCTAAATGGTTTAGGAATAATGTGATCCAACAAAAATGATGAGGTAACGAAACCCTTCAATTTATGGTTCACATTCTCATATTCATTTTTAGCAATTACAATTTCTTTTTCAAGCTGAGTTATTTTTTCAAGATTAGAATTTATTTCTTTTTTTGTTTTTTTAAAATATTTTAAAACTAATTTTTTGTTTTCTAAAATTTTTATTTTGTTTTCAAAATCGTTTTCATTTTGTTTTAAATTTTTATTTTCCAATGTCAAACTCACCACATCTTTCAGATCTGTCTGATATTTTTACATTTTGGACAAACCGGTTCAGAACATGAAGCATTAGTGGTATAGGTGGTAGATTCTTTGGCTTCAAAATTCATCACCTTTATTGCGTCACTAGCTTTTTGTTTCATTGCCTTCTTCTTTTCAATTTCTAGTTAGTGTTCTTTAATCTTTATGATAAATTCATCTAGACCTAGCCATCTGAACCACGGAAATCCTTTCAATTCAACTAGATATTCATCCCACTCAGAAAATAGAGATTCTTCAAACTTTGATATCTTCTCATCATCCAACACCCAGACTGTAAGTCCCGATCAACGGATCTAACACGGTATCACAAGTCTAATAGGTTGCGGAAATAAAGATTAGAATAAAGAACAAGAACAAACTTCGATTAAAACAACTTGCATACACTAATAGTGTCTGATACAAGGTTTTTCAAATAATGAACTGACTAGCCCCAAATATTAACCTAATACATGTATTTATACCAGTTACACAACCCACTAGTTACAACCCTAGGCCCACAAGGCTCTAGGAAGCCCAAAACCCCTAAGCTTAGCCCAAATGTAACACAAATGTGTAAACCTTTAGTTAGGGGCGCAACAATCTTCCCTTAGGTTTACAACATTAGGTATTTAATCCTTTGGTAGCGCGTCCACTCCCATTCTCCCAGCGATTATCCAAGAAACTGTTGCCGTCCAATCCTTCGCACAAACTTAATATAACTCTACAGTTTGAATTTGATTCACTACACTCCCACCTTCAGATCGTACATCCAGAAATTAAAATTCTTTAGAATACCCCTGGGAAATGTCGTAGCAACCGTTATTACAAGTTCTTTGTCTATTGGAGGCCACATCACTGATTTAAACCGTCTACCAGTTCTCGCATAGCGAACACCCTTAGCAGCCCGGAGATATGGTTCAGCAATTTTCATCTTCTTAAAATGATTCTTGACTTCTTGTTCCAATCGCCTAAAGAACCTCCACCCCGGTCCACGTTCCGTAGTATCCTCGTCAGTATAACGAGCTCTCAGAAGATAAGTTGGTGCAACCTTCGTCCAGGTCTCAAACTATGATTCCTTTGAGTAATATTCTTGCGTACCATCATGTCTGACGACCAGCCACATCTTCTTCACATGATCATACGTCCAAGTTAGCACTCGTGACTTGTTTCCAACTTTACTGTAATAACTCGAACCGAGCTCCATAACATATCTCTCGGACTGGTTGGAGGGATCCTTTAACTGAAAGTTCTCATCAAGCGGATTCACGTCAGCATTCTTCGTTAGAACCATCTGCTTTTCTTTTGAGCAGTCTGACATTTCTGACTCGTAGTGTGCCTTTTCTTCGGATCTCGTAGGTAATCATCCAATCCTGCTTGACGGTCAGCAACAAGTTGTTCGGCTGCTACTCTGTCAGCTTCTCTCTGTTCAATAGTCGATGACGATGTTCAACGTGCATCGGATCATCAGTTGGATCAGAGAATTCACGACCAAACTTATTTTCCAGCTTTGCCTTCAAATCAAAGACCATAGTCATTAACATCATAACATATCCTTGTAATTGGTCAATAGTCTGATCCCTGACATCTATGCGTGTCTGCAACGAAGCAATCTGTGCATCTTTAAGAGCGATCTCATGCTCAAGCACAATCACTCCCTTTTTCAAATCAACAACATCGACATCTTCGTCATCACTATCCAATCCGCTGAACTCAAATGTTCGTTTTTCTGATCGCCTTGAATATTCCATATCATCACCTTGAATACCACCTGAACCACTACCACCAGCCCCAGATCCTCCAGCACCCGTTGAACTACCATCAAAATCCATCATTTGTAACACAGAATCTGCTAGAACGGATAAAACAGTAGAATGAGTAGCGATGTGAGTAACTGTTGGTTCTGCAGCAATAGTAGACTCAACCATCGGAGTATCAGTCAACGACACAGTACCAAAGATGTAATAGGAATAGGTTCTTTAGCAGCAATACCAATCAGAGCTTCAGAATAACTGGGTTCTTTAACAACCTCTGTCCGTCATCTCTTCACCAACGGTACCTCTTCTTCTTCAACATCTTCTTCAGAATCAGCCCTACTAACCGGAATATCAATATGAGGCAACACAAGAGGAGGATTCCCTTGTTGCTCCTGTATCTCCTTCAAATGTGCAATGAGAGCTTCCAAATTCTCCGTAGTGAGCTCTGGTAATTCTGGAGTCGAATAAACACCAAAATCTGTAATAGCATTCGACAATGCTTCTTCATCGTCAGTATCGGCCTCGGAGACTAAGTCTTCAATCTCAATTTCTTTCTCTACTATCGGCACATCATTTCCTCAGCCACCATCGCATTCACTGGCTGAGGTGCTGGAATTTCCTGACCAATAATCTCACAAAACTTCCCGAACTTCCTCAAAGGTATGCGTCCAACAAAAACAATCTTTGATGTCGGTCGGTTTTTCTTCAGCGTCCAAAAAATAGTTGGACCATTGGCTTCATATTCAATAAATTGGCATCAGAAGCATCTTTAGCCAGATCAGGGTACCGGGCATCCAAAATTAACTGTACAAAACGAGGATATAACAAAAACGTTTTCTTCTTCGACTGTTCCAAGGTCTTCTTCATATTCTCAAAAGTATAACCAGAGAAGTTATATTTCCAGTCCATCACTAGAGATACTATCGCAGATGTCTGTGTGATTCGGCTGATCCAACCCTCCTTTATTCTCTGAAATACACTGCATAAAGATGTGCATTAATAGTCTCCAATATGCAGGGAACATTTTCTTCAGCAAAGGCGGATAGGTTCCCTCATAACTCATATCTGCTAACACAGGCATCACCTACTCCTTGATATATAGCGTTCGATCACCTATAGCATCAGCAAACTGCAACACCACTCGGATACAGACTTCATTCACCACAATCTCTTTTCCCTGAATCCATGAACTAATGTATGGCTTCCCATCAGCGCCCTTCAGATGAAATCTAGCTCGCTTCCAAAATGTAGGTAAAAGATCTCGATATATAACTGGATTAGCTCGAAGAGCGTATGAAATATTGCAGTCATGTAGACCTGCCATTATAGATCTGAACTCCTGGAAAAACTCTGCTAGTGGATCAGATAAATAACCCGCTTGATTGTGAAACTGCTCCTCCACCAACATAACTGCATCGAATGCCTCTTCCACCATTTCTGTCAGAAAGAATAAACAAGTTAAGTCAAACTTAACAAAAATTGTGACAGGTCATCTTAAAAGTTCAGGGTTGAGAGTCAACAAATTCAGAAGGTTCAAAAACAATTCAAAAGTTCAATCATTGGAAAGGTTCAAAAACAGTTCAACGGTTCAATCATTGGAATCCGGAATCAAAAAGGTTCAACAAGAACCCGGATGAACCTTTTATCATTTCAGATGAACATCATCCGAAATGGAATCTGAGTTCAACCGTTTCGGTTGAATGTTCATCCGGAATGCCAATTTGTTTGAAGATCTATCCGAAATGCAGTCCGACATGCCATCCGAGATGCTATATATCATGAAGATTTGAAGATTATCTTTTAATTTTCATAATTAAGAAGCAGATTATACCTAAATTGGATGTAAGTTGGATGAAATTCGGATGAAGATGAACAGTATGAATCCGGAAGATGAACAGAGGATTTCGGAAGAATTTTGTGAATGATCCGAAATGTAACTCTAATTCATTGATATACTATTCTGGAATAGGCTTGGGCCTGGAACTTTTTGGCCCAAGTCAATCCAGATCCAATCATCCGAGATTCATACACAATCCGGATTGGGCTTGATTTGGGCCCAATCCGGAACAGTGACCTGTGCAAACACTCAGAAGAGAATGGATAGTCAGTGGGCCTATCCGGAAAGGGTTTGAAGGCCTAATCCGGAACAGTAACCACAATAAAACCTAAACCTATTCAATTTCAGAACTTTAAAAATTCTATTGGATTGACTCGATTCCAAAACTCAGCAGGCCAGTCCAATAACCCTTGACAGAAAAACATCTAACTTAAAAATTAACAATTTAACTAACCAAGCAACCAACTAATCTTCACCAAATATGCAAAACTAAATAAAGCACTTAAACAAAAGCATATACACAGTCTTGCAATGGGATCAAATCATTTTTTTAAGTCGACTAAGGAACACTTTTCAGTGTGAGCTGGGTTAGACTGGTCTAAGCAATTGCAAATATACTTGTCCATTTAAACCTAAATCTCAACTTTCTAGTTTTTGCTTTATGATATGCTTAAGGTAGTATTATACTATGATACCCGTGTATCCCACTCCATGACATACTCCTGCGATCAAGGTAAGCACAACGATTTATCATAGCAGGTGAGTATACTGAGATCATCCTTTATCTTTTACAACGTCAGACTATTGGTGAAAGGTCAGTACTTTCGTACAACAGAGTGACCAATAGTATCTGACGAGGGTTAGGCAGATACCTTATGTGGTATGTTTGAATTCCTAGAATTTTCTCATAATGATATTTTCGAGATTTTCTTCCTTTTAAGGTTTTGGCCCTTCTATTTTGGCTCTTTTAAGGATATCCTGACTGTACCTAGGTCTGCATATAATCTGAATGCAACAAAAGGGCAGCCAAGATATCCCCGGATGACTCAACAGCATAAAGACCCGAAACCTCAGACATTTGATATCTGCAACACAAGATTTAAGACCATAAAATCATATGCCTATAGTGTGTGACCCACTGAATATATAGTTCTTTATGTTTATATCATTTGGCTTACACTATCCAGTTGAGCTCTAGACCTATCAACATATTACGTTCGATCCAAGTCATTCCCACTACAGCACCTTACATGTGTTAGTAAAAGTCTTTATCATGAACAATTATTTCATTTCCCAATCATTGCAAAATTGTTTGACCCCCCCCCCTTTTTCGATTTTTCTCCCCATAAAAGATAGAGGATGCTTAGTTAGAAAAACGGATCATTTTGAGAAGATCCACAAGCGCTTGAAAATGCGTGTTTGCATCGCTGTGGACTTGTTCAAGTTTAGACCCTTTCATAGCAATCACGAATAAAATGAACTTTGATATTTATGTGCTTGGTTTCAGAGTGAAAACAGGGTTTTTGACTATTTGGATAGCGGTATCATTATCATAGTAAATTGCTGTATTTAGATAAGTCAGACCATAATCCGCAAGTTGGTGTTGCATCCATAAAACCTGGGAGCAGCAAGCAGATGCTGCGACATATTCTGCTTCCGCTGTAGAAAGCGAGACCATCTGCTGCTTCTTGCATTGCCAAGAGATTAATCTATCTCCCAAGAATTGGCATCCAGCTGAAGTTGAGCGTATATCCTTGTCTGTACCTCCAAGATTACTGTCAGAGAAAGCATACAGTTCAAATTCAGAATTTTTAGGATACCAGAGGCCCAGTGATGGTGCCCCTTTTAGGTACCCAAAGATTCTTTTAACAACATGTAAATGATAGAGTTTAGGAGTAGCCTGATATCGAGCACACTTGCAAACGGCAAACATGATATCCGGCCGACTTAAAGTGAGATACATGAGTGAACCAATCATAGACCGGTACATGGTTAGATTGACAGGTGTGCCTTTAGCGTCTTCATTTAACAAAGGTTATTCAGCAATAGGTGAGGCCATAGGCTTTGAATCTGTATGCTTGAATTTGGCAAGAACGTCATTGACATATTTTCCCTGATGTATCAAGATTCCTTGTTGACTTTGACGAACTTGAAGTCCCAAAAACATAGTCATCTCCCCCAGTGAGCTCATCTCAAATTTCTTCTTCATGACCTCTTCAAACTCCCGACACAACCCATCATCCGTAGAACCAAAAATAATATCATCAACGTAAATTTGAACAAGAATGATGTCCTTGTCTACACGTTTGATGAACAAAGTTTGATCAATGGTTCCCCGAGTGTATCCATGAGCAACCAGATGCTCTGTTAGGGTTGCGTGCCATGCACGAGGCGCTTGATGCAATCCATACAAAGCTTTGTCCAATTTGTATGCATAATCTGACTTGTCAGGATCAGTGAAGCCCGTTGGTTGTGCCACGTATATCTCCTCTTTCAACTTGCCATAGAGAAAAGCAGTCTTGACATCCATTTGATAGACGGTGAAGTCCATGTATGATGCATATGCTAAGAAAATGCGAATGGCTTCCAATCTAGCCACCAGTGCATAAACCTCATTGTATTCCAACCCTTCGATCTGGCGGAAACCCTGAACTACCAGTCGAGCTTTGTTCCTCACAATCACACCAGTGTCATATTGTTTGTTGCGAAATACCCAACGGGTTCCAAGAGCACGTTTTCCCTGAGGAAGCTTTACCAATTGCCATACCCCAAGTTTCTAAAACTGACTGAGTTCTTCATGCATAGCGTCAACCCAGCCTGGTTCCTGCAAGGCGACATCAATGTTTTTAGGTTCAATCTGTGAGATAAAACAAGAGTAAAGACACGTATTGATATCTCCTGATTGACTGCGAGTCCAAACTGCAGCAGTAACATGACCAATAACATTTTCAATCAGATGATCACGCTGTAGATGTTGTGGTATAGGTGTAGCAGGGAAATGGAGATATGACTACAAGTTTGTAAAGCTCTGCGATACGATTCTAGTTGGCTCCCCCTCACTAGTTGCACCAGTGGGAATGTTGACGGATGAGTAAACAGAACAGTCTGATGTTGTAGGCTCAGGAAACAGAGATGAACCTAAGACATCAGGAGTTGTAGGTCCTTCACTTGCCACATGAGTTTCTGTGTTTGGAACCTCAACTTCAGGGGAACCTGTATGAGGAATCGGTTCAGTAATAGTTTCCTGATTCGGCGATGCTGTGGAAGGTGGAGACACAGCTTCATTGAATCCCTATGGATCCACAGTCAGTTGTTTGATAGACTCTTGCAGTTGTGCAGCATCTTCATCATCCTCAGTTAAGATAGGCATCGGTGGAAGGTCAGAGGCTGTAGCTGTACATGCATTAATATTAGAAGAGACATCAAAAGATTTAAACAATGAGGAATAATCATAGAGCCAGTTGGGACCAATGTGCGCGTCTTTGGGATTCTCCTCCAGCCAACCCACATTGTAGGTTTCAACTACCATTTTCTTGATCTTGTTATAGACACGATAGGAAGTATTCTTAGAGTAGCCGATGAAGATGAACACAAGGGCATCCGAACTTGCGGAAATGCTTAACTGAAGCTTTTTGACCTTCAACCACTTCGTACGGCGTTTTCATGTGCCTTTTGTTGATCAGGGCATGATTCTGAATATAACAAGCGGTATTGACTGCTTCTGCCCAGAAAATGAGAGGTAGTTCTGATTCGACCAATGAGTGTACGGTTTCTGCATTCTGCAACCCCATTCTGTTGAGGAGTTCTGGTTGCACTGAACTGTCGATCAATACCCTTGGAGGAGCAGAAAGAATTCAAGGAAGCATTTTTAAACTATGTTCCATTATAACAACGAATAGCCTTCACGGTGGTGTCTGCATGGTTTTCATAAGTGTGATGAACTATTTGACTAACTCAGTGGTTTCACTCTTTTGTGCTAGAAAGAAGACCCAAGTGAATCGAGGGTAGTCATCAATGATAACCAGACAGTATGCCTTCCCGCCAATGCTAAGAATATCTGTCGGAACAAAAAGATCCATATGAAGCAATTCTAAGACTTTTGCCGTGGAGGGTGCAGGTTTCAACATGTGAGGTCTTCAATGTCGTTTCCCATGAGCACATGATTCACACTATTCAATCTGCATAAAATCCCGAACAGGTAGATCTCTGACTAAACCACCTTTTCCAAGCCTGTTTAAGTTCTTTATGTTAATATGTCCTAGTCGACTGTGCCATAACATTGCATCGTGCTCAGTAGTCGATGAGAATAGGCAGGTAAGCTTATCGGTTGGGACTTTATTCATGTCGATGACATATGCATTTCCTTTCCGTGCAGCTTTGAGAAGAATCCATTCATCTGGAATGATGAGGCCTGGTTTCAGCACATAACACCCTTTCTTGGTAAAGAGAACATCCATATGATTATCACAGAGCTGAGACACACTCAAGAGACTATGCTTCAACTCCGGAACATAATTTATGTTCTTGAAACTGAGAGCTCCATTGCACACCATTCCTCTCATAGTTATCCTTCCCGTTTCACCACCTGCGAAGGAGAAAAACCCACCATCGAAAAACTGAATGTCATTCAACTGCAAGATGTCTCCTGTCATGTGCCTGGAACAGCCACTATCGACATACCAAAGTCTGACGAGAGTCCTCCAAAGCTGTTCTTGCACATTTCAATAGGTTTAGTTAGAAACTGCAACCCAAGCCATTGACGCTCTTGGTGTACCATTTGCATCAACATAAGTAACCTCACGAAAAATTAAACTAGTTGAGGATGAGTTCGATGATGCTTCTGATTTGTCCGATTTGGGGACAGAAGACTGGATCTTGGTCAAGATCTTAGGCCTCCAGGCTAGCGAGTCAGACTTCTACACAGCTTTCGGAGTGCTAGAAGGATTCAGAGAACCTGAAGGTCTTGGAGGTTTGTTAGTTTGTCTCTTGGCCATGTTCCAGTCTTGATCAGAGGGTTTAGCCGTAGCAAATCAAGCCTGATGTAGGTGATTTGGCATAGCTTTCTGATATTTTGAGAATAGAGCGTTAAAAGGCATAAATGTTTTTTTGACAATTTTGTGCAATATGCCTGGGAAATCTACAGTTGAAATAGGTCTGTCTCTTCTGGAAAAAGACACTCCGTTCAGCTTGGAAAATTCTGGGCAACTTGTCTGTCAGTTTCTTGCTTGCTGGTACTGACGGCTGGTGCATAGTCTTAGTCTTGGCTGTAGCCTGCTCACAACCATCAGCACACTTGTAAGTTTTATGATTTGAATTAGATAATTTGGAGTTGGTAGAATTAGGCACAAATTTAACTGATTTCTGTTCAGCTGGTTGCTTAACAGATTCAGTTTGGGGCTGCTGAGTCAATTTCTCAGAATGAGGAACTGACTCAGCAGTCGCCTTTTCATTTGCCTGAGACACCTGTTTGTTTTTCTTCTTTTTGGATGTACATGTTCTCCATTTGTTATTATTAGTTTTCAAACCATTTTGCTTGGCGGATTCTTCAGGGGAGACGGGTGGTTCAGCAAGGACATCCTTTTCTGAACTGCCAGAAGATGAGCTAGTTGCATTAAAAGCAGGAGGAATCTCTATATTTTGAAAAGTTTGAGATTCCGATTCAGTTTCAAAATTTTTCTTTGAATCAGTAAGGAGAGAATGCTCATTTTATGTCATTACAGAATCAGCCATCGTTCTTTGTTTGAAGAAGCTGATTCGCCCGATTCTTCTAGTACTATGCCAGCGTCACTTATCACATATTCAGTTGGTTGGTTGATTTCTCACTGTCAACCCTAGGATTAGCATCAACAGACGGTACTTTCCTGAGAAGAACTTTTAGTCTCTTCAGTAGGAACTGAGGAAACCGAATCATCTGTCGACGCTGTACCTGTAGCAAAATTTATGTTTTCATCACAAGAGTTATCACATTCATCATCAGGATTCATAACATCCGCATTAAATGAAAAACCAGAATTAAAAACGTCTACGTCATTAACAAAACCAACATTGTCTGAGAATGAAAATTGTTCAGCAAGAAAATGATTCAAAATGTCAAAGGCATGTTTATAAAAGTGATAATCAGCAGTTGAATTGTCTGAATGTGAATTCAGACATTCTTCTTTATCACCATCTATAATATCCTCAACTAATATTTCTTCTACACATGAAGTAGAAACGTTAGTAGCATTTACTGAGTCAGTTTCAGTTTCAAGAGGATTTTCACTTTTTGATTCTTTAGGTGATTTTGTTGCCTCTTCTTTAGGCGTCATTTTCTCCATGCTCTCTGAACTACAAGATGGATTGTCACCAAATTCTTGCAAACATGGTATGGAATTGTAGAAAACAGTATCCTTTTTGAGTTCAATAGGCTTGGAAAACTTTGGGTAATAGGGCTTCCACGGTTTTGAAAAATAATCTGAGGGTTTACCATACATCATATTTTCTTCATTTTCTAGATCTGCCTCAGAGTCAGGCATTTGTGTATAGTTATGATTATATGATGGAGGAGCCCTATTGTACCCAAGGCCTTTTGTAAAAATTTTCTGATAGTTAAGCTGTAGATCACACAATTCCTTGACCAGGTTGCTAGAAGTTTCAATTTTTTTATATTTATTTCATTTTCTTGAAATTTTCTTTTCAAGGAATTTAGCTTGCCTGAGGCTGCTTGAAGTTCTAAGTCATTTTCAGCTAATTTTAGCTTATAGTCGTATACCCAACATTGTTGTTGGTTCAAGTCAAGCTTTAGCTAAGCTATATCTTGTTTTTAAGCTTCGACCTTTTCCATAAGAAGCTTGGTCTTATGTTTAAGGGTGATGTTCTGTGATGCAGCTTGTTGATATTCAGCTACAAGAGTTGAATTATGGGCGTGCATTTGTGATAATTTAAATCGACAACTATCTGAACAGAGAATGCGATTTACTGTTTTTTGAAAGATCAGGTGTCTCAGTTGTCTGCGCCATCATGTAGTGATTGTTGTTCTTGGAAAGATTCAGAGTTTCCATCTGAGCTGCAGCATCTGCCCAGTTGAATCCTTCATGTTTTTGTGCCACCAAAGTGTTGATGTCCCGCCAGAGCTACTTGAGGGACTTGAAGCAGACTTTGAAAGAGAGACTGGCACGAGCTGTCTGTCACTACTTAGTATGTCTGCTACTCTAGATGAAACATATCTAGATGGTTGCTTTTTGCATTCCCGAGCAAAATGTCCTGGCTCATGACATCTATAGCACCTGAGCTTATCTTTTGTCAACCCAGTCTTCAGATTTGACAATGGTTGCCTCCGTACTTCTTTTGAAATTTGTTGACCCGGAAAGCAGGCATAGCAAGATTCCATGACACGTCAATCTCGTCCAAATCCTCCTCCGTTATTTGATCTATTTCAGT
Source organism: Scalesia atractyloides (assembly GCA_947069175.1). Taxonomy (NCBI): domain Eukaryota; kingdom Viridiplantae; phylum Streptophyta; class Magnoliopsida; order Asterales; family Asteraceae; genus Scalesia; species Scalesia atractyloides. The sequence continues at coordinate 65,512,012 of CAMTDV010000020.1, read as the reverse complement.
TGGGAGAACAGATGGAGGAGTCAGGTCACCTGCTAAGAAGGCATTTAAACTGTTAATCATTAAGGCAGCTATGGCAAGTTTCTCCTCATTCTCTTTTGTGAGAAAAGCAGAATTGGACACAGCTTGAGCAGGAGCCGGTGTGGGAGTAACAGATTGAGGAATGCCACCTTGTTGAGCTGTAGCAGGAATAGCGGGACTGTACACCATGTTAGGATACTGAGCATGATATTGTGTCTGAACCTGTATCGCAGAAATCATAGTAGGAGTCTGAGACTGAAGACCATAGACATACTAGGTCTTCTGTGGAGAGGCGAGAGGAATGTACATCAAGTTTGAGTTACTGGTGTGTGATAACTTCCGTGCAAAGGCTGTAAACAAGATTTTGAGATATTAACGCTGCATTTTGCCCTGTAATACCAGCCGCCATCAGACTGCTTTGATGATTTATGTCTCTCTGCTTATTATCTATCTCACATGATTTAATCGTTGAAATCATTTCTGTGAGATGACATCGTTCAGATTTTTTGTCTTCTTGATCATGCCAACATCCGCATCCCAGCTCTTTGGCAACGAATTTAACAACTGTCTGTTCATAGAACTATTTGTAAGAGAGATTTCGGCTGAAATAATCTGAGAGACAAGCTTCACATATCTTCTAATGTGGTTCTCATTGGTTTCCCCATATATATGGTTAAACGAGCTAAACTGTTGATTCAGTTGATTAACTCGGCTTGCCTTCATATCAGCATTTCCCTCATAGAGATTCTGTAACTCGCTCCACACCACTTTAGCTGTCTTGTAATTTCTGACAGCTATGGAAATGTCGAGTCCGAGTGCCATTGTCAGAACAGCTGAGGCTTTCTCATCCTCTTCAATTATTTTCACAACTTCGGGAGTCCAAAGGTGACTGGGTTTAGGAATCTTCATATCTAAATCGTCAGGAGTGCTGTAGACTATGGTTCGAGGACCGTTCATAATACATCTCCAAACCCCAGGCTCTTTGGCCTTGCAGTACTGCTCAAACCTGAATTTCCACTCATAGTATTCATCTCCGTATAGTAGACGTGGCACCTTGTAGAAGTGCCAATGACTTGATCTAGCTCTTGATGAAGAGCCAGTGTCTGTGATTGCAATGCTGCCAAGGTGGCATTTGTCAAGTCCTGAGCTGTCATATAGCTGTTCATGATTAACTTTATTAAAAATTACCAAGTAAATTAAAGTTAATATTAAATTCTTTATTGTGAACAGTGGTCCGATATGGGAATTCAAAAATAGGTCCGAGATGAGAGTAAAGGACCAGTCCGAGATGAGTATCCGAAATTGTAATCCGGAATGAAAACCGAGTCCGAAATGAAAAGCAATCTGAAATTTGATGATCCGAGTTGTACAATCCGAAACGAGAAACAATCCGAGTTGTACAATCCAAATGAAAAGCAATCCGAAATGAGATGATCTGAAATTTGAATTCGAAATGATGATCCTTATCCGGAATCAACAGTATCCAGAAATCCCTGTAATAGTTAAACCCAGATGATTTCGAAGAGTGATCCTTATCCAGAATGCGAGAAATCCGGATAAGGTTGATCTTCCTCGTGTTCTTCGCGATCTTCAACAGTTCTGTATCCGGAATGCTTGAATCTTCTTCGTGTTCTTCAGAATCTTCAACAGTGTTGTATCCAAGATAAGTAAATTTTCTTCGTGTTCTTCGGAATCTTCAACAGTGTTGTATCCGAGATGAGTAAATTTTCTTTGTATTCTTCAGAACAATAACAATCTGAGATGAAATCAGCAGCAATCTTCAACAGTAACGATTCGGAATGAACAACAACACTTCTTCCAACTTTTCAACTCTGAACAGTTCTTTGATCCGTGATACCGAGAGCATGTATCTTACAGCAGGCTCTGATACCAATTGTAAGTCCCGATCAACGGATCTAACACGGTATCACAAGTCTAATCGATTGCGAAAATAAAGATTAGAATAAAGAACAAGAACAAACTTCGATTAAAATAACTTGCATGCACTAATAGTGTCTGATACAAGGTTTTTCAAATAATGAACTGACTAGCCACAAATATTAACCTAATACATGTATTTATACTAGTCACACAACCCACTAGTTACAACCCTAGGCCCACAAGGCTTTAGAAAACCAAAACCCCTAAGCTTAGCCAAATATAACACTAATGTGTAAACCTTTAGTTAGGGGCCCAACACAGACCCAAATCTTCATTTCTGAAACAATATCACAGTACCGTTTTCTCACCTCATCCAATGTTTCATCTTTCATGATCATGAAACTTTCAAACAAGTGTTTCAAAATACTTTTATACTATTTACTCCCTTCCGAAGTTGACACATTAATATTTGATTTCAACCTAAAATCTTCCCAATCCATTTTTTAAAATTTGGCAATCCACTAAGCTTTGAACTTGTTAAAATCTATGTTTTCTTTTGAACCCGAACAGTCAAAATACAAAGCTTTATAGATTAAAACAATGTTCAAAAAACTCGATTCAACTTCAAAAGCTAAAAAACCCAATATCAAATCTAATCATAACAACCCGGCCCAAACTCGAACCAAAAGCTTAAATATGGAAGTTATAACTCTCGGCCAAAAATACTCTTTAAACCAAGCCCACAAAAAAAATCTATTTTAGAAGCTCAGTCCAAATGATAAGTGTAACACCCTAACCGCGTAAAAAAAAGAACCGCGGCGAAAACATCGGGGAGTCATATCAAAAACTATTGTTTCACAACTCACGGAATTTAAAATTTTGTTTTATTAAGTTAAATGTTTGTTTAATTGTCTTGGGATAAACAAAAACAACATATAAATAATTGTGTTTTATGTTTTAAGTCACTAAGGCCCGCGTCCATTCCTACGTGAAGCATGCATCATATTATCAAGCATTGACTCCTGAAACATATGTAAAAAGAGAGTCAGCATAAAAATGTCAGCGAGTACATAGGTTTTGTGAGTGTGTCAAATTCGTGGCTTTGTATACATATTGCAACACCTCGTCCGACTACAAGAGTCGTTAAGTGAAAACCTCATATCAAAAGTGTTTGATATTGTAATACAATTAACCAACTAAAACAAGTTGGCTAGAGTTGTGAAAACCTTACAGCCATGAATCTTGACCAAAACGTTTCTTTTGTAAAAACCTTATAATAGATTGATTCAAAAGAAAAGTTCATATGGTTTATATCTTTAAGTAAAAATCATTGCATGACATTGTTCAAAACCATTTGTCTATGTTATAAACCATTCGTCTGTGTTATAAATCAATCATCTGTGTCATAAACCAATTGCCCATGTCATAAACAAATCGTCCGTGTTTTTATTGTGAAAACTTTTGATCATTCTTTAATGAGAACATTCAAACCTGTGTTGATATCCAAGGACTTAAAAGACCACCAAAGGATCTCTTTAACTAGATTAACAAATCTACAAATGATTTGTTAATCGGAAACAGTTTCTGTCATTACTCAAACTTCCACCAAATCCAGTGAATAGTCCGATAATGGGATTGTAAGTCCTATGGTACCATAACATACTACTGGTCGGCTTAGCCAAAGCTAATGAATGTCATTCGTGTTATGGATAACACCTCAACAAGTTGTTCACATTATTGAAATCGTATTGTTTTATATATAAACAATAGACATTGTTTTTTTTTGAAAACTTGAAAATGATTAAGCATATATGAGTCACCCGAAAACATTTGCAAAACGTAAATCAGGGGAACTATGTACTCACTTTGAAAATCATTTTGAATATATAAACCATGTATATTGTTTTGAAATCTTGAAAATAATTATAGGCACATATGAATCGCCCCAAAACATTTAGAAAATGTAAAAGAGGGGAACTATGTACTCACTTGGGATTGTGAAAGTGTTCTTGATAAACGGAATAAACAAAGCACAAACGTGTCCTAATGTGTCATATATATATGTTAGCATGTTGGTACTACAAGCGGGAGACTGGAGAGAATGAAGTCTTATAAACCAAACGAGTGTTGGAACTCATGTGATATGGTTTAACAAACTTAACATTCTGATTTGGAAAGGATCATAAGTGCTTTTGACCAATTATGACTCGTTAAACATGTCCTATGATAAGTCTTAAATGCCCAAACATGTTTGAAAATGTTGTAACATCAGTTTATGTGTCAAAATTTTTGTTACATGTGTTTAAAATGGATTTATGCGCAAAAGGGCATTTTGGTCATCATTTTTTTAAAGAATAGAAGTAACTTATCATAACAATAAACAAACGACGTGACCATAAGGTATAAACTTATTAGGTTATTCTCGATACAACTATGGTCATAAATATGTGTTTGGTCGGATCCTAAGATTAACCAAACGGTCGGATTCGAAAGTTAAAGCGTTGGTCGAGACCGCTCGACTTACGACCCTAAATAAGCACTAAACTAGAAAAGACGAGTTAGACATGTCAAAATATGTCTAACTAAGATTAGAAACCTAATTTGGTATCAAAACTTGGTGTTTTGATACCCAAAAATAGTTTCATACCAAAAATAGTTTCATCGTAAAATGCACATCATGCGCATTTTTTACCGAAACTTTGACTCGTCACTTCGACTAGTAAACGTAGTACTCAGAAGAGGAAATCGTTAGGGATTATAACTTGCATGATTACAATTACGTTGCAAAATTCAGTTGAACTTTGATTGACCAAATATGGTCATAACCAAAAGTCAATCAGGAAGCCAAATTGTTCGACTTTTAGCTCAAAATAGCTAAAATAATGAAAGAACTAGGAAGGGTACTTACTCTTGTTGAAGAACACTTTTGGAACTCAAGATAGGAGGCTTCCAAACACTGGAAACAAGTTCCAAGAAGAATAGAAAGAAGAACTTCACACTTTGCTTTGAAGTGGTATGAAAAAAAATGGAAGAATCATGAGGTATTTATAGTATTTTAGAATCAATGAGGTGATGACAATTGCCCTCAAATGTGGCAAAATGAGTGCTAGGTGTCAAAAATTGGAGATAGGTGACAAACTTGGTGAAGAAGCAAAAAATTTTATTAATTTATTTTGACCCCTTTAACCTAGTATTTAGGTTATATAAAGGTGTTAAGACATGTAAAACTTTAATTATGCCCAAAAATGTCATGGATGTCAGTTCGTTCAGTTGTACGGTTACGCGTTTCACAAAAATGCGTAAAACGCTTTAACGAACACGAAAATGATCGAAATTGTGCAACTATTGACATTTTTGCATTCTCATCAATAAAATACAAGATTTTATTGAATACAAAAAATATTTGGATTGATACACATGGTTTGTATCTTGAATACGGACCAACAGACTTTCGCAGTTTGACGAAAATAGTCCTGGACTTGTATAAGCGTGTTTGTTTTTCATATTTAACACTTCAAAACTTATATCTAAGTTATGTAAAGGGTATTTAGGGTATGTGTAGCTTATGTCCTTGTTTCGGAGTGTACGTCACATTAATCTGATTGTGTTTGAGTGTAAGTTTACGAATTACTTCCACAACTATATTTTGAGTTCGAAATCGTGCAAGAAATTGAAATTGTGCAAATATCTTAGATAATTATACAAATTTCAGAAATAAAACACAGGGTTTCATTGAATACGAGATTGTTGGTAATTGTACAAAGATTGAAAAGGCACAAATATCACAGTCTCCCCTACTTTTGGAAATTTCATCCTGAAATTTAATTAGAGGAAACTTTGTGAAAACAGATGTGGATATTTTGCTTTCATCTGATCTCTCATTCCCAAGTAAATTTTGGGCCATGTTTGGATTCCCAGTGAACTTTAACTACCGATATACGTCTACGCTTGAGTTTCTTGACTTCACGGTCCAGTATCTCCACAGGTTTCCCGATAAAGTGCATAGTGTCATCAATGTGAATTTCGTCGAGGGGAATGTGGGGGTTTTTATGGGCTAAACAGTTTTTCAAATTCGACACATGGAATGTTGGGTGAATATTCCCAAGTTCAGGAGGTAGCTCAAGTCGGTAGGCCACCTTTCCGATTCTCTCAACGATCTTGAATGGTCCAGTATATCGTGGTGCAAGTTTTCCTTTCTTTCCAAATCTAGTCACACCTTTCCAAGGGGATACCTTAACAAGGACATGATCACCAACTTGGAATTCCAATGGCTTGCGTCATTTGTTCGCATAACTCTTTTGACGGCTTCTAGCTGTTAGAAGGTTATCGAGAATTTTCTTGACTTTGTATGTCGTGTCGTGAATAAGTTCAGGTCCAGTGAGCTGAACTTCATGTACCTCATTCCAGCAAATAGGTGAACGATATTTTCAACCTTAAAGAGCTTCTAAAGGCGTCATATTGATGCTTGCGTGATAACTATTGTTGTAGGAGAATTCGGCCAATGGTAGATGCGAATCCCAACTACCACCAAAGTCGATCACACATGCTCTAAGCATATCCTCCAGTGTTTGAATTGTCCTTTCAGATTGTCCATCCGTTTGAGGATGATAAGTAGTGCTCAGATTGAGTTTGGTTACCATGGTAGATTGCATGGTCTTCCAAAAGTGAGATGAGAATCGAGCATCTCGATCGAATATGATGTTCAAAGAAACACCATGACGAGATATAATCTCATCAACGTAGATCTTGGCGAGTTTGTCAGCAGATAGATCCTCACGAATTGCCAAAAAGTGTGCTGACTTTGTTAGACGATCGATGATTACCCAAATGGCATCGTGACCTTTAGGTGTGTGCGGTATTTTAGTGATGAGATCCATCGCAATGTTCTCCCACTTCCATACCGGTATTTCTGGTTGCTTCAGTAAACCAGATGGGCACTGATGTTCTGCCTTAACTTTAAGACAAGTTAGGCATTTAGACACACACAAGGCAATGTCCTTCTTCATACCCAGCAACCAATACTGGGTACGGAGATCCTTATACATTTTGTCAGCACCAGGATGGATTGAATAACGAGACTTATGAGCTTCGTCCATCAATAAGGTGCGGAGATTCTTGACTAGGAATTCACAAACGGTTCTTGTAGTAGAGTAATCCGTTGTCTTTTGTTTTGAGTTGAAGTTCGAGATTTTGTGGCAACTCATTTTTCAACAAGCTTTGGGTCACATGTATGTTGTGCTTGAAGGATACATGTCTGGATATCAGATTGAACTCGAACACAATGAAGTTTGACACATTCCTTACGACTAAGCGCATCAGCTACAACATTCGCCTTACCGGGATGGTAGCGAATCTCTCAGTCGTAGTCGTTCAGAAGTTCGACCAAACGTCGTTGTCTCATGTTTAGCTCCTTTTGATTGAATATGTGTTGGAGACTTTGCGGTCAGTGAAAACCACACATTTCATACCATAAAGGTAGTGTCTTCAAATTTTGAGAGCAAAAACTACGGCTCCTAACTCAAGATCATGAGTTGTGTAGTTCTTCTTGTGGATTTTCAATTGTCTTGAAGCATAGGCTATGACTTTGTCTCTTTGCATGAGAACACAACCAAGGCCTAGGTTTGATGCATCACAATAGACAACAAAATCGTCGTTGCCGTCGGGTAAAGATAAAATAGGAGCATCACAGAGTTTTTGTTTTAGTGTTTGAAAGGCTTCCTCTTGTTTGGGTCCCCACTCAAAATATTTATTCCTCCAAGTCACAGTGGTGAGGGGAACCGCGATCTTTGAAAAGTTCACGATGAATTGTCGATAGTATCGAACAAGACCAAGAAATGAACGAACTTCGGTAGGATGTACTCCAATCCCTAATCGCACTGATTTTGGCGGGATCTACATGTATACCTTGTTCGTTAACAATGTGTCCCAAAAATTGAACTTCTTTTAGCCAAAATTCACACTTGGAGAATTTGGCGTAAAGTTGTTCTTTCTTGAGGAGTTCCATCGTTAGACGTAGATGTTGTTCTTGATTGGCTTGACACTTATAATACATGAGGATGTTGTCGATGAAAACAATGATGAACTTGTCTAAATAAGGTTTACAAACCCTATTTATTAAGTCCATGAAGACGGCTGGAACATTCGTCAAACCAAAAGGCATGACAGTGAACTCTTAATGGTCGTATCGAGTGCAAAAAGCAGTCTTGGGAATATCTTCTTCGAGTACACGAAGTTGATGATACCCAGAACGCAGATTAATCTTTGAAAAGCAGGTCGCAGCTTGTAGCTGATCAAAGAGATCATCAATGTGAGGTAGGGGATATCGATTTTTTATTGTGAGTTTGTTGAGCTCACGATAATCGATACACATACGGAAGGATCCATCCTTCTTTTTCACGAATAGGATAGGAGCGCCCCAAGGTGAAAAGCTCGGACGAATGAATCCTTTGTCTGAAAGTTCTTGGAGTTGCTTTGACAACACTTGCATTTCAGACGGTGCAAGACGGTAAGGAGATTTGGAAATTTGGTTGGATCCAGGTACAAGGTCAATACGAAACTCAACCTGATGAATTGGGGGTAAACCAGGTAGCTCTTCAGGAAACACCTCAGGATATTCCCGAACAACGGGGATGTCCTGAACAGTTTTGTCCTTGCCTTTTTCCTCTACGATATGTGCCAAGAAGGCTACATAATTCTTTCATAGGTATATTTGGGCCTGGGTACAGATCATGAGTTTTAGGCTACTAGAGGGTTTCTCTCCGTGAACTTCTAAGGTTTCGCTAGACGAAAGAGGTATACGAACAACCTTGTCAAAAAGATCACCTCAGCATGTGTTTAGTTTTCAATCCATCCTATGATGATGTCAAAACTCCCGAGTTGCATTGGTGTGAGGTCAATGGGAAAAAGGTGGTTATCCAGGTTCAATTGGAAACTACGAATGACATAGTCTAGCACAAGGGGTGCATATTTCCACCGTTAAAGGTTTTCCTAGTTTAGTTCTAGGCATCAAAAGCAAAGGTTCAAAGGCTAGTGATACAAAGCCTCTATTGGCACCCGAATCGAAAAGAATAGAAACAAGATGATTGTTAACAAGGAACGTACCGTTAATGACTTCATTATCAGGACGAGCCTCGTTGGCATTAAAGTTGAATGCACATCCACAGGATGGATTTGCATTCGTGTTCACCAATTTTGGGCAAATGTTTCTAAAGTGACCCAACTCGCCACAGTTGTAACAAGAACCAGGTGGGAACGGGGGTCTAGCAGGGTTGGCTTGGGGTTGAACAGGGTTTTGAACAGCTTGTTTTGGGGCCGAACGACAAATATTGGCTATGTTTCCGAATCTTCCACACGAGATGCATTAGCGACACTGTAAATGAGCTTGATGGTGAGCATTGCACTGGTTGCAGAACGGTGTAGTACCATCATAGGGTTTCCTCGCAAGAGGTTGTGCTTGCTGGTTTTGAGCATTCTGGTTGGGTTGTGCAATAACTACAAAGTTCCCTGAAGCCTGACGCTTCCTCGACTTCTTGGAAGACTCAGCTTTGTTCTCCTTTATTTTCTCTTGAGTATTCTTAGCTGCCTGTTTCTTGTCGCCCTTGCGAAACAGTTTCCCCTTCTTTACCTGAGACTCAATCAGGGTAGCATCTAATTCGATAGCCTGTTGAACAGTGGTAGAGTTGCTACCAGTAACAATGTCCTGAATGGGGTCAGGCAGGCCATCGATGTACTTCTCGATTGCTTTATCCAACGGCGTGACCATGGCGGGACACAACAAGCTCAATTCTTCGTAACGGTCAGTGTAGGCACGATGCTCTCCACTATCTTGTATAAGATTTGGAATTCATCTTCCAGTGCCCGTTGTTCATGACGTGGGCGGAATTCCCTCATCATTAGAGCTCGAAGCTCTTCCCACGTTTGTGCCATTGCCACATCGGCACCCCTATCTCTCATCACACCATTCCACCATGTAAGTGCTCTTTTCTTGAATACACTTGATGTAGGAGTCCAGTAGCTCCTTCGGACCCAATAAACTTGAGTGGTTTAGCGAGTTAAATTGTTTGTAGGATCATGGTGCGGGTGCATTGCTGTTGTTATTGTTGCTTAGTTTATCTGGGTCACTAGGTTTGTGAGTATAGCAACAATTTGCTGAGCGAATATAGCTGCCATTTTGGCATCTTGAGTTGTATTACGTCGAGGAGGCATTCTAGAAGAAAACACAAGGGAAAATATGTGAGATTGACATTGGATAATCAAGAGATATGTTAAAAATATCGATGAAAAATACGGATGGTGGTCATTCGTTCGTTACTTAAAAACAAACAAACAACACACGGTGACTAATCAACGTAAATGGGTCTTTATAATGTATCATGAAGAGATGCTTTAGCCTATAAGTGGATACTCACCCTAAGAGTTCCCAGGTAAGAGTGACTGGTCCGATAATGCGGATTTGTACGAACACTCTAGCCTTAGACATAAAACTCATGGTACAGGCATCCACCCTTCCAGATTGCACGTGTTCACATGAATAAAACCCAAACGTTAACGGGATTTTGATAACTTACAAGGCTTTAAGCCAAAACAAATCATCTAAAGATAAATGATTTATTTTCAAAACGAATTTGTAGCTTGTGTATTTGTTTTGGTAATCACCTAAGGATAGGTGATGGTATTGTTTTAAGAATCTAAACGCAAGATAAATCGCGTTAGAGTCCTAGGAAGGTTATAGTCTAGGTCAAAGCATTACTAATAACCTAATTCCCTATAACCATAAGCTCTGATACCAATCTTGTCACACCCCGACCCGCAGCGGAATAAAAGTAGGGGCATAATTGGGTTATCACCAAAGCTCATGATATTTACTAAGATGTTTCATATTTATTAAATTCATATTACAAACTTAAATATCCAAAAACAAACTTTCATACAATTACAAAGGAAAATGAAACTATAAATTTATTCCAAAGCATAAGCTGGTTTATTCTTCTAGGCCATCCTAAGTGTTTCCTGTCTCGGCTGGATCACCTGTATCATGTGTAAAAACGGGGAGATTTTGGGTCAACAAAAGTTGGCGAGTGAACCTTGATAAAACATTGTGGACTAATTTCTTGTTTTATTTATTAAAGAAAAGTCGTGCATTAATCACATGTGAGCAAACATATATATGTAAACAATCACAAACCACTTTGGATGAGTATATGACATGAATGATGATGTATTTGAGATCAAGGCTCAATCAAACGGAGCCGATCTAATGAGGCTCCTGATGCTCAACCCGTATCCCACGGGGAACTGATGGGCCTAATGAAATGCGTGCACTGAAATGATAAAATTCAATCTACATATAATTCACACAACAATTGTTACACATTTGATCAAGGATATGATGTATGCACAAGTGTTTAAATAAAATAAAGAATAGTACGACACATGGTACACCCCAAAACATAATTAAAACGAGGAATTGGTAGAGATTCACTCACAGTGGATGCGTTTCTTGATTACGATGAATGCGCACGAATATTATGATTCAACCGAAGAGGGAATACTAACCTAAATAATAACGACATGATTCGATTAAATAAATAAATTTTATTTGAGATTATTATTTTTAATTAGTGTTCTTTAATGAGATTTTTAGATTTATTTTTGTGAGTTTAATGCAAATTTTTAACTTTAAAAACCTTATTTTTAAGTATTTTTAAATAATTTTTCAATTAAATAAATAAACAAAAATAAATAAAAATGGGTTGACTTTGTCAGGTTTGACCGGGTCTGACCGGTCAGACAGTATGTATTCCAGGCAGTGAGTGAGGTTCGAACTCGGGACCTCTCGTATACGTGCACGCAGCTCTACCAACTGAGCTACGTGTCTAACCCGAAATATTCTCTGTTTTAATTATATATATATACTAATTAACTTTAACCTTATTTAGTTTTTATTAAAAATGATTTAATATGGCCGAACCGGTTACAAAAACCTGGAATCGAACTCGGGACCTTCGGTTCGAGTGCACACAGCCCAACCAGTTGGGCTGTGTGTCTAATCTGCTTAACTACTGGATTATATTCTCTTGTATATATACTGTGAATTGATCTGAATAGGTTTTAAAAATGTTGGTTTTATTTCAGGAAGTCGGAAACATGCGTGATTCGAACCCGGGACGTGTGTTTTATATTTGCACACAATCCACCGCTGGACTATGTGTCTAACCCGGTTAAATACCCGATTTTAATTACATTAATATACAACTTAAGCTTCGTCTTCTTCACTAAGAAAAACACAGAACAGTGAACCCGACTATTTTGCTTAATCGACCAACAAACTTATACTCGATTGAAATGGAATAGGAAAATATAGATTAAGTAATATGATATACCAAAACAGAGAGTTTTCTTCAGATTTCCGGCAAGTTTCGTCGACCCTGTTTTGCGATTTCCGGCTGAATGAACTGATTTAACAGTTTTGATTATTGATTTGAGCAATTAAATTATCAGTCAAGAGATAGTAAGGAGGTTTAGACAATTATACCGTCTTAAGAACAACTGCGGTTTTCTGATCAGTGATTCCGGCGATATTCCGGCGAATGCGAAGATCTCCGGCGACGAGCTTTGGAAGGAATAAAGCTTCGGAAAGAGAGTGCGGTTCTGAGCGAAATGTTTACCAGGAGTTTGAGTGGGTATTTATAAGGAGGACAGGCCGATTGGGTTCGAATTAGGGGTGAAGATTCGCGGTCAATGATTTCCAACGGTTTTGACTGAAATTGAGTGCCAGGCAACGGTTATAACTGATGTCGAAATCAGTTTATGCGTTTCAGTCAAGGGAAATGGCAACATTTGCGGAGGTTCGGTTTTTCCGGTGATTTCGAGTTCTGGGCGCGCTGATTTACAGGTTTTGACTTTTCGGTTTTTTTCTATAAGTGTTATTTGTTTCAGTAATTGAACACAAACATGTGTGTGGCGGAGTGGTGTGGTGTGTGTTTGTCTTCGCGGGAGACCCGGGTTCGAGACCCGGCTACCCTGTTTTATTTATTATTTACTTATTATTATTATTTATTAATTATGGTTTTTAAGTTCTAAAATGTTTATTAATTATGTATTATTTAAAATAATCTGAACAATAAATACGCAACAAACTTATAACTGAATATTTGATTATAAAACGAAGCAGGTTTTGAAACCCGTTTTTCGACGAATGTTACAGTATCCCGTACTGTTAGGAATTTCGTCCCGAAATTTAAGTAGTAGTGGTAACTGGAAAGAGTTGCGGGTATTTTTCGCGCATTGAGTCTTCACGTTCCCAAGTAAACTCGGGTCCTCGCTTTGACTCCCAACGTACCCTGACAATCGGAATACGACTTCGCCTTAAACGCTTCTCTCCGAAATACATGATTTCTACTGGTCTTTCAACGAAGTGCATCAATTCATCGACTTGAATGTCTTCTAGAGGAATATGGAGGTTTTCATCGGCGAGGCACTTTTTCAAGTTTGATACGTGGAATGTGGGATGAATTCTGTTGAGCTCTTCTGGTAGGTCAAGCTTGTATGCTACAGGACCTACTCTTTCGAGTATCTTGAAAGGTCCTACGTAGCGTGGTGCTAGCTTGCCCTTCTGGCCAAAACGAACCACTCCCTTCCACGGTGATACTTTTAAAAGTACTTGATCACCAATGTCAAACTCCAAGGGCTTTCGTCGTTTGTCTACATAACTCTTTTGACGACTTTGAGCCGCTAGAAGATTGTTTCGAATTTGAAGGATCTTGTCGGTTGTTTCTTGAATTAATTCTGGTCCGGTGATTTGCGCTTCCCCAATTTCGAGCCAACATACTGGAGAATGGCACTTACGGCCATATAAAGCTTCGAAAGGAGCCATGCCGATACTTGAATGATAGCTATTGTTGTACGAAAATTCCACTAATGGTAGGTGAGCATCCCAGTTCCCTTTGAAGTCTATGACACATGCTCGCAGCATGTCTTCAAGGGTTTGGATAGTGCGTTCAGATTGACCATCAGTTTGAGGATGAAAAGCGGTACTGAGGTCTAATCGTGTAGCCAAGGCGGTTTGTATGGCTCGCCATGTTCGTGAAGTGAAACGACCATCACGGTCTGAAATGATGCTTAATGGTACACCATGACGGCTTACGATCTCGCTAATGTAGATACGAGCTAACTTCTCGTTCTTGAAGTCCTCGCGAATCGGAATGAAGTGAGATGACTTTGTAAGACGATCGATTATTACCCATATGGTGTCATACCCACTGGAGGTGCGAGGTAACCCGGTAATGAAATCCATGGTTATGTTTTCCCACTTCCATACAGGTATTTCGGGTTGGACTAGAAGTCCTGAAGGTCTTTGATGTTTAGCTTTTACTTTGGAACAGGTAAGGCACTTGGAAACAAAAACAGCGATATCCTTTTTCATGCCAGGCCAGCAGTAGGTGTATCGTAGGTCTTGATACATCTTGTCGGCTCCTGGGTGTACAGAGTATCGTGTTTTGTGTGCCTCATTCATGAGGAAATCACGAAGGTTATCGCGATCAGGAATCCATATGCGGTTTAAATAGTATAGAATACCGTCGGATTTGGTTTCGATTTTGAGTTCAGCTCCACATGACAGCTCATCGCGTACATCATTTTCTGTTACAGAAACATGTTGAGCTGCCCGGATTCGATCCTTGATGTCGGTTATGATTTGCGAACATAGAAGGAGAATGGAGTTCGCATAACCTTTTCGACTGAGCTCATCGGCCACCACGTTTTCCTTGCCAGGATGATACCGAATTTCACAGTCGTAGTCGTTGAGAAGTTCGATCCATCTTCGTTGCCTCATATTCAACTCCTTCTGGTTGAAGATATGTTGGAGACTCTTGTGGTCAGTGTATATTTCACACTTGGTACCGTAGAGGTAATGTCTCCATATCTTGAGAGCGAACACAATGGCTCCAAGTTCCAGGTCGTGGGTGGTGTAATTCTTCTCGTGAACCTTGAGTTGCCTAGAGGCATAGGCTATCACTTTTCCTCTTTGCATCAATACACAGCCTAGCCCTTGCCCTGATGCGTCGCAATATACCACAAAGTCATCGCAACCCTCAGGGAGTGTGAGGATAGGTGCGTCACAAAGTTTTTGCTTTAGAGTTTGGAAGGCCTCCTCTTGCTTAGATCCCCATATGAAGGGTTTTCCTTTATGAGTCAAGGCCGTGAGTGGTACAGCAATACGGGAAAAATTGGCAATGCAGCGTCGATAGTAACCAGCCAAACCAAGAAATGACCTAACTTCGGTAGGGGTACGTGGCGCTTGCCATTCCTGTACTGCCTTGATTTTGAAGGATCGACATGAATTCCCTTGTCATTGACGACATGTCCAAGGAATTGTACTTCTCCTAACCAGAATTCGCATTTTGAGAATTTAGCGTAAAGCTTTTCAGTCCTTAAGAGTGTAAGGATGAGTCGAAGGTGTCGCTCATGATCGGATTTAGTCTTGGAGTAAATAAGGATGTCGTCGATGAAGACTATGACGAAACGGTCGAGGTACGGTTTGCATACCCTATTCATTAAATCCATGAAGACAGCGGGGGCGTTGGTTAAACCGAATGGCATGACCATGAACTCGTAATGACCATAACGAGTCCGGAAGGCGGTTTTTGGGATATCTTCTTCGTGCACCCTGAGCTGATGATAACCAGAACGAAGGTCGGTTTTTGAAAAGCAGGTGGCGCCTTGAAGTTGGTCTAGGAGGTCATCAATGCGAGGCAGTGGATAGCGATTTTTAACCGTTAACTTGTTGAGTTCTCTATAATCAATGCACATGCGAAACGTTCCATCTTTCTTCTTCACAAAAAGAACAGGTGCACCCCAAGGCGATGAGCTAGGACGTATGAATCCTTTGTCAGTCAGCTCTTGCAGTTGACTGGCCAGCTCTTGCATTTCGGATGGGGCTAACCTATAAGGAGATTTTGCGACTGGTGTAGCGCCAGGTACAAGATCGATGCGAAATTCGACTTCTCTCACAGGAGGAAGTCCTGAAATGTCGTCGGGAAACACTTGTGGGAATTCTTTCACAACTGGGATATCTTCGAGTTTCCTCTCCTTGTTTCCCTTTTTGACGACGTGAGTTAGGAATGCGACATAGTTCTTGCGGAGATATCTCCGGGCTTGAAGGCAGAACATTAATTTGAGTCCTTTCGAAGGGGTTTCCCCAAAAATACGAAGTGTCTGATCGTCTGCAAGAGGAATGCGAATGAACTTTTCGTGGCACACCACTTCAGCGTGATGCTGGCTGAGCCAGTCCATACCGATTATAACATCGAAACTTCCCTACTTCATAGGAATAAGGTCAATTGGAAAATCGTGATCGTTTAGGGTGAGAGTACAATTGCGTATAATAGAATTTAATGAAACGGGTTTTCCTTCAGCAACTTCCACCGTTAGAGATTCGATGAGATTAACACGAGGTTGGTCGAGGATAGGTTCAAATTCTAAGGACACAAAGCTCTTATCCGCACCAGTATCGAATAATATGGATGCATAACTACCATTGATGAGAAACGTACCGTTGACCACGTTGTTGTCAGCCCTGGCTTGGTTTGCATTGATATTGAAAGCTCTCCCTCTGGCAGGTGGGGGAGCTTGGTTAGCTTGGTTTACCGGGTTTGCGTGAGCTTGGGCATGGATGATGTTCACTAGGCGTGGACATGTGTTCCTGAAGTGGTTTGGGTCCCCACAGTTGAAACAAGCTCGCATGGGTTGCATCATGGGGTAATTGGGTTGGTAGTAAGGTTGGGCTACGTGTTGTGAAGGTGGTAGAAGTAAGGGTTGTTGGGTTTGGCCCACTATCTGATTTTGGGTTTGGGTTGGAGGTTGATTGCCATTCATTCATTGAAGGGTACGGCAGGTTTGGATGGTGTGACCCGCACGGCCACAACTTGTGCAATGTTGGCAGGGATTTTCGGGAGGGTGATGGTATTGACAGCGGTTGCATTTTAGGTGTGGGCCAGTATATGGCTTTTTGAATGGTTCAGCAATGGTTCAGCTGGAGGAGCAACTTGGGTGATTGGTGTAACAGTGATAGGAGGGTTGGTTTGAGTGACAGCAAAATTCTTGCCATTACGCTTCCTCTTACCAGCAAACTTTGAGGATGAGACTGGGTGGTTTGGAGTTGGGGTCTCAATGGGTGCTTTCTTCTTCTCATCTTTGAACTTGCCGTTTCGAATGCGATTTTCAGTGAGTTCTGTAGCTAACTCCATTGCGGCTTCAAGTGCTGCCGGCGATGTGCTTAAAACCGAATCTTGAATTTTCGAGGGGAGGCCTCGAATGTAGTGTTCAACTAAGCGGTACAAAGGGGTGAAGAAATTTGGGATCATCTGGTTCAGCTCGAGAAATCTCTTATTATATGAAGTGTGGTCTCCTTCCTTCTGTTTCAGTGCGTGGAATTCGTCTTCCAGCTTTTTGATTTCGCTTCTTGGACAGAAGCGTCTTGTCATGAGTTCCCTTAACTCTTCCCATGTTAAGGCCATGGCATCTTCGACTCCTCGCTTACCCTTTTCCGTGTTCCACCGGGTAAGGGCTACCCCAAACAGTCTTCCAGTAGCGTAACGTACCTTACGGTCCTCGGACAATCGCAATTGAGGAAAGTGTTTTCCATTTCTTCAAACCAGTGAAGGAGGGCGGTAACACCTTCGGTCCCTTCATACTTTGGGGGATCACAGGATTTGAAGTGTTTGTAGGTGCACTTGGGGGTTTTGGAAGGAGGGTTGGCGATGCTCTGGTCTTCTTGATTGGGAGGGTTGATGGGATTTGCTGTGAGAGCTGTTGAACTTGAAGCACGATGTCATGAAGCATTGCGGCCATTTGTTTAGCAATTTGTGTGGCCAAGCGTTCATTTGACCTTCCTGACTTTCTACCTCCACGTAGTTTCCTAACCGACATCTACAGGAACATATATAGGAAGATTGTGAGTTTAAGAATTTTCTAGGTGTCATGTGTCGTAAAAAGAATGAAACACAACATAACTGACAATAATTTAACTACATCCATAGGATGTCTTGGGTTTGCTCATGTTTGGGCCTCCAAATGTCCCCCATACCATTGCCTGTGTAGTCATGTGGGCCACCATGACTATTGGGCTTGGTAGGATTCACATTGGTGTCGGCGGGTTAACACTCGCACCACCCGAATGAAAATCGTAAAATATGATTGCGAGATGTATGGTAAGAGGGTGTCCAGGTGTAGACACAATGACAACTCAAAGTGGGGTTAGCTCACACGACGTTTGGTATAGCATGCTTTGGCCTAATAGGTCCTTCGTACTCTCATCGTTAGTCCCCAGGTAGGCAAACTGGTCCTTTATTTTGGATTTATACGAATACTAAGCCTAGACAGGACGTTCCGACTACCGGTAGGCAAATTGGAGATAGGTGGCAAACTTAGTGAAGAAGCGAAAATCTTTATTATTATTATTTTTTTTTTTTGACATTTTTTGCCATTGGACTTGTATTTTCACTTGTTTGCTATTTTTAACCCATTAAACCTAATATTTAGGTTATATGAAGGTGTTAAGACATGTGTAAATTGAATTATGCCCGAAAATGTCGTGGTTATATGAAGGTGTTACGTATTTCGTAAAAATGCGTAAAACGCTTTAACGAACACGGAAAATGATCGAAATTGTGCAACGATTGACATTTTTGCATTCTCATCAATAAAATACAAGGTTTTATTAAATACAAAAATATTTGGATTGATACACATGGTTCGTATCTTGAATACGAACCAACAGACTTTCGCAGTTTGACAAAAATAGTCCCCGGACTTGTATAAGCGTGTTTTTGTCATATCTAACCCTTCAAAACTTATATCTAAGTTATGCAAGGGTATTTAGGGTATTTTAGCTTATGTCCTTGTTTCAGAGTGTACGTTGCGTTAAACTGATTGCGTTTAAGTGTCAGAAATTGATTCCACAAAATTTTTTGAGGGTTCGAAATCGTTCAAGAAATTAAAATTGTGCAAATGTCTTAGATAATTATACAAATTTCAGAAATAAAACACAGAGTTTTATTGAATACGATTGAAAAGTCACATATATCCCAAATCTAGAAATCCTATCAGCCCACTAACATGATTTTAGAATGAGCCCAAATATTACTCTTTGCTCAAAATCCTCCTAAGTAATCTGTATTGGCACAACCCAAATAAGATTTAGCCTATGCGCCCATTTAAAAAATTTTGCAGTCACTACGTGTTTTTTTAAAAAAACTTCGGCCCAAATGTTTGAGTTCACAATATGTCCGTAAAATTGTATTGGTCCAAATGAAACTAAAATGACTTTTACCTTGTCACTTTTAACAAATTTCAAATTTATAAAACATCATCATCAATCTGTTCAGCAAATTTTTAATATATGATGTCAATTTTTTCTTTTAATCACACTAATTCCAAAGAAAACGTCACTTTTTCCTTTTTGATTTCTCAAATATCCAAGATTATATGTAATTTTAATGATGTCACTTCACTATTTTCAAAAACTAATTAATTTTTTATCTTTGATGAACTCTCAATCGACACCAAACCTATAACTCTTTTTAACCTTTCTGTTTGCAAAACCTTTTAACGTTTTCTCAAAAGCAACTGTCACAAGTAATCCCAAAACTTCTTTACCAACAAAAACCTTTTATCAATAAAACCTGCAACTAACGCTAATAACTCCTCTCAAATCTTCCACAACACCAAACAAAATGTCACTAATTATTCTTTTTTCTTCTTCTTCGACGAGCAACAATTTCAAGACCTTTTATCAAAAACAAATCCAATTCAGATATGTTTATTATCGTTCTTTTCACAAACCAATGGCCACATATAATCTACTGTTCTTTTCTTCTTCAACAACAACTCGACAAATCAATAACAAGTCATGTTCAGTCGATTTCAACAATAGAGCATTTGCAACCTTTTTTTTGTTCATACAAACACAACAACTAATTTTCTTCAACAAATCAACAATATTAAAACTGAAAAATCTGCAATTTTTTTTTATTCGTAAACAACAAGACCAATCTTCAAATCAGATCTCTGAAACAGAAAACCAACACACAATCGCAGATTTGTAATTTTTGAAAACAATAACCATATAACTAGATCTGATCACTGAAACAATTGGAAATTGATGAAAACAATTCGATTATCACACTAAATCAAACTGAATCTCATAACAAATCAATTGAATCAGTTCGAAATTATCAAAATTTTAACCGTCAATCACATATTCAAATTGAAAATCTCAAACATACACCGAAATCGTATCCGATTTCACCGAAACTTGTCCAATTGGAATCACGATTATCTGCAGAGCTTACCGTAGCTCTGATGCCACTTGTGAGTTTAAGAACGGTTCGTTACAAACACAAGATCTGCGTTTAACTTTGTTTTTACGTATGGAATCCCTAAAACGAAGCGTAATTGTAAATATAATCGTTTCTTGTTTATTACGAAACAATCCATAACCGGACAGAGTTTTGACGCCTACCACACACACTAAGACTATTCGAGATCAGATTTATATGTGTTCTTGAAGTTGTATGCTTGTACGGAGGTGCGTTTAGCTATTTGTACATGCATACCTCCAAATGAATAAGAGTCTCCATGTCACTACGAACGTAAACATAATTCTAAGTCTGTACGTATGTAAATGTTGATTAGTCGATGCGTACGAAGATATCCTGAATCATATGTATATATAATTCTGCATTGTTTCATTTTAACTTCTTCAATTGCATGATAATGATGATGTACGACTATGATTTCATCATCTTGAGTGATGACATCATGCTTGATCACAACCGCTCTCATCGTATCGTATCGAATCCTTACCCGATCTAACCAATCCTAATGCTCCCTAGCGAAACCTCTGTCTGGTAGATTACAGACTCAAGACACTTCATAATACATGTACAATTAGATTCCTATAATGTTAAACCTTATGTTCATGTTGTTTGATGGGTTATGTGACGAGTCAACTTTAGATACTTTAAAAATGGTCAAAGAATACCCTTTTGCCTAAAATAAGTTTTAAACCTACATGAGCAATAGTTTTGACATATAAACTGATCATATAGCATTAGTAAACTGTTTGGAAATATCGGACTCGTTATAGGACTCATTCAACCATTCGGACCCGTAATTACGCACACAACCCGTTAAAGTGGTGTAAACATTTTTAACAAGTCGTAACGGGTCAAAACACCTATAGACACTTTCCCAATCAAAATGCTAGGTTAATAAATCATATTTAGGTTATATGAAGGTGTTAAGACATGTGTAAATTGAATTATGCCCGAAAATGTCGTGGTTATATGAAGGTGTTACGTATTTCGCAAAAAAGCGTTAAACGCTTTAACGAACACGGAAAATGATCGAAATTGTGCAACGATTGACATTTTTGCATTCTCATCAATAAAATACAAGGTTTTATTAAATACAAAAATATTTGGATTGATACACATGGTTCGTATCTTGAATACGAACAAACAGACTTTCGCAGTTTGACAAAAATAGTTCCCGGACTTGTATAAGCGTGTTTTTGTCATATCTAACCCTTCAAAACTTATATCTAAGTTATGTAAGGGTATTTAGGGTATGTTTAGCTTATGTCCTTGTTTCGGAGTGTACGTTGCGTTAAACTGATTGCGTTTAAGTGTCAGAAATTGATTCCACAAAAATTTTTGAGGGTTCAAAATCGTTCAAGAAATTAAAATTGTGCAAATGTCTTAGATAATTATACAAATTTCGGAAATAAAACACAGAGTTTTATTGAATACGGAATTTTTGTAATTGTACAATGATTGAAAAGTCACATATATCCCAAATCTAGAAATCCTATCAGCCCACTAACATGATTTTAGAATGAGCCCAAATATTACTCTTTGCTCAAAATCCTCCTAAGTAATCTGTATTGGCACAACCCAAATAAGATTTAGCCTATGCGCCCATTTAAAAAATTTTGCAGTCACTACGTGTTTTTTTTAAAAAAACTTCGGCCCAAATGTTTAGTTCACAATATGTCCGTAAAATTGTATTGGTCCAAATGAAACTAAAATGACTTTTACCTTGTCACTTTTAACAAATTTCAAATTTATAAAACATCATCATCAATCTGTTCAGCAAATTTTTAATATATGATGTCAATTTTTTCTTTTAATCACACTAATTCCAAAGAAAACGTCACTTTTTCCTTTTTGATTTCTCAAATATCCAAGATTATATGTAATTTTAATGATGTCACTTCACTATTTTCAAAAACTAATTAATTTTTTTATCTTTGATGAACTCTCAATCGACACCAAACCTATAACTCTTTTTAACCTTTCTGTTTGCAAAACCTTTTAACGTTTTCTCAAAAGCAACTGTCACAAGTAATCCCAAAACTTCTTTACCAACAAAAACCTTTTATCAATAAAACCTGCAACTAACGCTAATAACTCCTCTCAAATCTTCCACAACACCAAACAAAATGTCACTAATTATTCTTTTTTCTTCTTCTTCGACGAGCAACAATTTCAAGACCTTTTATCAAAAACAAATCCAATTCAGATATGTTTATTATCGTTCTTTTCACAAACCAATGGCCACATATAATCTACTGTTCTTTTCTTCTTCAACAACAACTCGACAAATCAATAACAAGTCATGTTCAGTCGATTTCAACAATAGAGCATTTGCAACCTTTTTTTTGTTCATACAAACACAACAACTAATTTTCTTCAACAAATCAACAATATTAAAACTGAAAAATCTGCAATTTTTTTTTATTCGTAAACAACAAGACCAATCTTCAAATCAGATCTCTGAAACAGAAAACCAACACACAATCGCAGATTTGTAATTTTTGAAAACAATAACCATATAACTAGATCTGATCACTGAAACAATTGGAAATTGATGAAAACAATTCGATTATCACACTAAATCAAACTGAATCTCATAACAAATCAATTGAATCAGTTCGAAATTATCAAAATTTTAACCGTCAATCACATATTCAAATTGAAAATCTCAAACATACACCGAAATCGTATCCGATTTCACCGAAACTTGTCCAATTCGAATCACGATTATCTGCAGAGCTTACCGTAGCTCTGATGCCACTTGTGAGTTTAAGAACGGTTCGTTACAAACACAAGATCTGCGTTTAACTTTGTTTTTACGTATGGAATCCCTAAAACGAAGCGTAATTGTAAATATAATCGTTTCTTGTTTATTACGAAACAATCCATAACCGGACAGAGTTTTGACGCCTACCACACACACTAAGACTATTCGAGATCAGATTTATATGTGTTCTTGAAGTTGTATGCTTGTACGGAGGTGCGTTTAGCTATTTGTACATGCATACCTCCAAATGAATAAGAGTCTCCATGTCCCTACGAACGTAAACATAATTCTAAGTCTGTACGTATGTAAATGTTGATTAGTCGATGCGTACGAAGATATCCTGAATCATATGTATATATAATTCTGCATTGTTTCATTTTAACTTCTTCAATTGCATGATAATGATGATGTACGACTATGATTTCATCATCTTGAGTGATGACATCATGCTTGATCACAACCGCTCTCATCGTATCGTATCGAATCCTTACCCGATCTAACCAATCCTAATGCTCCCTAGCGAAACCTCTGTCTTGTAGATTACAGACTGAAGACACTTGATAATACATGTACAATTAGATTTCTAGTACGGCCACACGAATAGTGCACTAAAACCTATCTTCAAACCTTACCACGTTACACGAATTTTGCCACCTTCATTATGGTTAGGACACATGTTAGGAAACTTATCAACATCCAATAACACTTGGCAACACCTCATGAATCCTCAATTAGTATAAATAGGCACTTGTTCTTGAGCTATAATTACACCGTTCTTTTCTTTCTCACTTAAACACTCTTTTAGAGCTTGATTATGCATTTGAAGCCTCATTTCTTGAGTTCAAATCTTCTTCCAAACACAAGTAAGTGTTTCTTCTAGTCTATTTCATTTCATTTGGTTAGTTATGAGCCAAAAGTCAAGCAAATTGACTTTTTCTTTAACTTTCGGTTCTAACCATTTTGGTAAAGTCAAAGCTCAAATTGAACTTTGCTACGTGATCGTAATATTGAAGGCGTTAATCCCTTGCAATTACACTCTCTGATCATCACATTTAGTAGGAAAAATAACGAGTCAAACATGTTTTAAATAAAAGTAAAAGACGCATTAAATGCATTTTTACGACAAATGAGTTTCTAAGTATTAAAACTCAAAATTGACACCAAATCAGTTTTATAACATTATTAGACGTGTTGGCTAACTTATCATTCCTAGTTTGGTGCTTATTCCTTAGTCGAAAGTCGAGCGGTTTGACTTCTACTTTGACTTTTGAATCTGGCATGTTTGGTCAACCTTAAGATCTGACCAAGCCCATTTATATGACCATAGTAATATAGGGAACAATCCTATAATGTTAAACCTTATGTTCATGTTGTTTGATGGGTTATGTGACGAGTCAACTTTAGATACTTTAAAAATGGTCAAAGAATACCCTTTTGCCTAAAATAAGTTTTAAACCTACATGAGCAATAGTTTTGACATATAAACTGATCATATAGCATTAGTAAACATGTTTGGAAATATCGGACTCGTTATAGGACTCATTCAACCATTCGGACCCGTAATTACGCACACAACCCGTTAAAGTGGTGTAAACCTTTTTAACAAGTCGTAACGGGTCAAAACACCTATAGACACTCTCCCAATCAAAATGCTAGGTTAATAAATCATATTACACGAGATCCTTCGCTCGTTTTTAAACCTCATTCTATATGTTCTTCTGTTTAAGCCACAATGTACACTAATCTAATAACAATCTGATACATTAGGAAACACTTGAGCTTTGCATACACAATTGAACAAGACACTATGCAACCAGTGAGTACATAGTCCCATCTTTTAAGTTTTCAAATGTTTTGGGGTGATTCGTATGTGCCTACTAGTATTTTCCCAAGTTTTTGAAACAATATGGTTTATATATATAGAAACTATATGCTTTTCAATAATGTGTGAAACTTGGTGGTGCGTTATTCATAACGCAAGTACGTTCATTAACTTTTCCTAAGCCGAACGGTAGTATGTTATGGTACCATAGGACTGACAATCCCGTTTCCAAATTTCACGGGGTTTGTGGGGAAGTTTGGGGAATGACAGAAATTGTGAAACACAATTTGATAAACCCTTTGGTGGTTTGTTAGTCAAGTCAACACAGGCTTGAATGTATTCACCAGACGACCACACTTGTTTACACAAAGACGATTAAAACAAGGACTGGTTTATACTCAACATGGACGATTGGTTTATACAAAACAAGGACAATTGGTTTACACAAAACAAAAACGATTGGGTTTTGAAAAGTCTCAAATGGTTTTCAGTTAAAGATATATAAACCATAGAAATCTTTCTTTTAAATCGATTACTTACACGGTTTTACATAAGGAAACACTTTTGTCAAGATTCATGACTACAAGGTTTTCTTACTTATAACAACTTTTATAGTTGGTTAAACATATTGTAATACCAAACATATTTAATACAAGTTTGGTTACAAGGTTTTCACTCATCGACTCTCGTAGTCGAACGAGGTATAGCAATACAAATACAAAGCCATGAATTTGACTTACAAAACCTATGTTAATCACCAGCATTCATTGTTGACCATCTTTTTTCACATATGTGTAAGGTTCAAATGTGTGATGATATAGAAATATGCAATACATAGGAATGGACAGGGGCTTAGTCTGCTTAAAATAAAGACAATTGTTTAGGTTGGTTTATGTTCCAAAAGACAATGTAATTTAAATTAATCAATAACAATGAAACTATAAGTACCATGTGGTTGACCCTTCCATGGTGATGTACAAAGCTTGGCTTATCAAGGTAAACCTTCGGTAACATCGTCAAAGGTTGTCCAAGGAGATTGAAGCAAGAAAAAGTGAAGAAAGATGAAAAGAAGTGAGTTAGAAACTCACTTTTATGCTCAAATGTATTCTGCTGAAAAGTGCAAGAACAGGGAATTCTTGAGAGGATTATGGAGATTTGAGGGTGATTAGAGTGTGGATAAGTGTTAGAGAGATATAGAAGAGGACTATTTGTAAGTGGGAGATTAGGGTTAGCTCATTAAGAGTGTTAGTTGAGGGTTAAGTGGTTGAAAAGGTGGATTAATGGCTTATTTCGCAAGCTGGCAAGGTTTCTTCCCACCCAGACTACATTACGGATCGTGGTTACAGTCCGTAAGTTCCTTTGAAAAGTTAAATAGTTTAATTTTCATCCCTTTTCTTGTTTCACTTGTTAGTTATGTAATAAGGTTAGTATATTATGCATGTCACACCTAAACCGATGGCGGAAACATCAGAGTGACTCTGAGATGAAAACAAGATTGCTCGAGACTTCATATCTTGCTAATTATGAGAATAATTAAATAAGCCAGCTTTCATTTCATACTATACGAATGTACATTGTCTTGAAATGGAAAGTACAACATCTTGCAATAAAACATAACATCATAAAGCACAATACATAAATTAAAGTTTGGGTGCATTTCTAGTCCACCCTAAATAATATTCTTCACGCATCATCACTAATTTCCTACAACATGTATTAAAGTAAAAGTCAACATAAAGTTGGCGAGTATACAAGTTTGGTTACATAGCATAAGTGTAAATAAAAGTTGTCTCATATCCAACATGGCGATTTGCATACATAAGTGTAAATAAAAGTTGTGTCATATCCAATGTAACATACTACCAAGTGTAAACTATAAGTCAAAGCAAAGTTTATCGCAATCATGCGTATCCTTGTCGCCGAAACGATAAGTTCATGAAATAGATTACTTAACAATACCACATGAATGGGTGGTGCGTTAATCCTATAGTGTTATAATTGTTAAGATAGACTTGCAAAGGTAATGAGCAAGTAGTACACAAGAATGAGTATAACATGTATAAACAAAGAGTATGACAAGTATCATGTATTAATGGATGGAGTGTTTGTGTAAATATGATTGATCGTGCGTATGTGATTTGTAATATAGTTTATATGTTGCAACCAAAGTGTGGAAAAAGGAAAATGGGTCAAGTATACTCATGGTTTGCAAAGCTTTCCACAATGTAAGTTAATTTAGTGTTGAAGGTTTGGGAACACCGAGGTTACCCTACATTGGAGAAACGAAGGCGTGTGAGTCAATGGAGGTCGATTTTGAGTTAGAGTCGGAAATTAATATAAAAGTACGTACATAAGAAAATACATGAAAGTTATCTTGCTAAAACACTTATATTGGACACCAAGTTCATGTGTCTTTCATGGGCACAATTTCAGCCATTGGAAGTCCAATTATAAGAAATTCTAACTTAAGATAATATTTACCATAACTCTTATCATCTATCTATGAATTGGTTAGTGTCGGGAGTTTGGTTTTAGAACTATATTTAGTTATATATTATGTATTATAAATATATTAGTCTAGTAATATCATGTAAAGCCAAGCAAGGGGGTAGGATGATTTTCATCCATTAAACCTTATTGTATGGTTCACCAAAGCACAAAATCACCAACTTAGTTGATGATTTTGGTTGGTCATGAATAAGATTAAAATGTAAAGCATCTAATTTCTAAGTAGCCAATAAGAACAACTTGGACGTGTACATACCCAACATGGCAAATGTTGGAGACGAGGTGGGGTTGGCTTACTTTGATTTCTTGGAAACTACTTAGATGAATATCTAACTACTAAAATAAACAAGTGAAGTAGGTGGAATCATAGTAGGAGAACCAAGATTTCCATTGTTCACACCTTACCAAAAAACAAGTCTTTCAATATTGAGGATTGAAGACTTGGTTGGTTTTAACACTTTGTAGGTCACTTGGGACCTTTAGGGCAGTAACTAAGTGAGGTATTTGGACCTCCAATCTCATGGAAATTGACCATATACAAGCCCCACAACCATGAGTTTGATTGGGAACAAGGTTAGTATAAGATTCCCATAAGATGAACATGAACAAGAACAATGTTGTAAAAAGTTTAACAAAATATAATGTGACCTCCACTTTGGACCCTACTATAGTAATGTACCAAGCTTGGTTTATCAAGGCAAGCCTTGGGTAACATCCTTAGAGGGTCCAAGGAGATTGAAGCAAGAAACGATGAAGAAAAAATGGAGAGAAATGAGTTGGAACCTCACTTTTATGCTCAAAGGTTATGCCCGAATTTGAGATTTCTTGAGAGATTTGAAAGTTCTAGGAGAGATTATGGAGTGTGTAAAGGTGTTAGGGATTAGGGTTTGGGGTTTAAATGGAGTTAGTTAGGTGTTTAGGTGGTTGAGTTGATAAAAAGTGGAGTAAAGGCTGAATTTCACGAGCTAGTCATGATTATACCCACTAGACCACCTTACGGATCGTAAGGATGAGCTTACGATCCGTAAGCTCCTCGAGAAAGTCAATTTTTTCCTTTAGTGTGATAGCCCAGATTGGTTATGAAAGGGAACAAAGGCTTCCATATAAGGGGCTGGATACCTTCACCATCATGATGCGTTTTAAAACCGTGAGGGTCGGGCGCTGAGGGCGTGCTGGCTGCCAAAGCGGACAATATCATGGCGTGGTTATGCTGGGCTGTTATAGATGGTATCAAAGCCAGGGCCGGACCGATGATGCCAGGTGCCATGAGGACGCTGGGCCCTTTAAGGGAGGTGGATTGTGATATCCCATATTGGTTGAGAAGGGGAACAAAGGCTTCCTTATAAGGGGCTGGATACCTTCACCATCATGACACGTTTTAAAACTGTGAGAGGCGGCCGATGAGGGCGTGCTAGCTGCCAAAGTGGACAATATCATGGTGCGGTTACGCTGGGCTGTTACATTTAGCCCCTTGTGATCAACTTCATATGTTAAGCATAAAATAGTGTTTTAAGGTGGTGTTTAAGCTTGTCACATGTATGGTGTATGATTTGATTGAATCCAAACATCGAATAAACATGAATGTGTGTTTGTTTCGTATAATTTAAATATACGAACTTGGGTGTGCATAAGCATCAAATAACATCTTGTAATGTCGTATATGAAATGCGTATCTGTAAATGGGTAAGTATCATGTATGTATAAATTATACAAGTTTAAATTGAATGTGTTTCCATTATGATCAAAGTCTCGAGATTATAAAGATTGAAACGAAATACAAATACAACTTTCTAAAAATAGAAAGTATGAAATGCGGATCGTCACAATGCATTTTAGGGCACGTATGAGCATGTGTTTAATATGAATGAGTGTGAACCATATTCCAAGCATGAAATGAATATAATATATGATTCAGTTTTGTATATAAAATGTGTATTTGTGAATGGTTAAGTATCATGTATGTATGAATTAAGCAAGTATAATATTGAAATGTGTTTACATTATGATCATAGCCTTGAGATTAATTAAAGTTTGAAACAAAAATACGAATACAACTTAATAAAGTAGAAAGTATGAAATGTGGATCGTTACAGTTGATTAGTCATGGACTTGTGAATTTAAAATGGATAGAAGCATGTTATGTAAAGATCTCTTTGACTACATAAGATCTCAAGACAACAACACCCTATCCATTCCACATTATAATCACCTTCAAACATACACATAACTCTTTCCTCCCCCTCCCATTCACGACTCTCTATCCCTTTTCTTAACTTTCATTTTCAAGCTTCTTTCAAGTAAATCAAGAGTTTCATAAGGGATTTCAAGATTATTTAAGGAGGTATCAAGCTTAAGGATATTCAAGAAGGGCATCTTGCACTTGTTGGAACTTTCTTTTTCTCATCTTCATCACAAGAAGCTTCCCTAGCCTTGTGCTAAGTGTTTAGATATTTCCATTTTGATTCTAATTAAGTATATATCCAGGATGTAAAAGTTGATCATCAAAATACCTTGTTAAAATATACTTGAACTTTCAAAGAAAACAACATAATTTAACTAATGTAAGTGGTTTTGTGATGATTTTGTTGAAGTCCATGAAAGTAAACATGGTAAACATGTAAGTGGATGTTAAAAATTAGATCTCACATAATGTGTAATTAGATGTCTTGATGAACATGTTAAGAAACTTAAATGATCTTAAAAATAGTTTTTAAAGTAAGTTGAAGTTATAATGTTTTCTGTAAATTTCATGCTCATGGTTTTGGTGTCAAAGTGTGTATAAAAGTTTAGTATAAACTTATCTCTTGAAAATAATGAACATGAAAAGTGTATTTTTAAAAGTATCTAAAGTTTTATATAAATTTTCAAGTTCATGAATTTGTTGGAAATATATATAAGTTTGTTGATGATGTTTACAAGTGCTAGATGTTGATTTTAGAAACTTGTTGATGATGATTAAAATGGAAATGTTAATATTATAGGAGAAATTTGCTAAAATTTTCTAAAAATATAAGTATGATTAATGAATTATTAAGAAAGGATTTACATGAGTAAATGGATTAGTGTCCCTAAACATCTTTATATGGTATTCTGGTGAAAGTTAAAAGTTAAAATGATTAGGGTTTTTATGATACTAAAAGGATATTAATATAATATATATAAGATCAAATAAAAAGTTTAATTTGCCTAAGTAAGATGAAAATAAATCTTAACCTTTCATTTTTTAAGTCAATGGTTAAGATGAAAATGTAGGAAAAAAGAGGATCGTAAGGGTATCTTTAGAAAATCTTATTAATTTAACTTTCCATTTTCACATGCAAGGCACATGCATATTCCACCCTCATTTTTTAACCGTTTATAACTTTTTTATACGACATTATTTTTTTATAAAAGTTCCATCATAAAATAGAGCATATTTTTTATCTTTAATTTGAGTAGCATATTACTATATAAAATGTGACAACTAAAAAAACCCATAAAAATGTGTTGTATTTCTATGTTGTATAGCATTTTTTGTGCTGGATTTTTGTACTGCATTTGTGCTGAATTTTTTGTCTTGAATTTTTTTTATGCTATATTTTTTATATTAGATTTTTTGTGCTATATTTTTTACTGGATTTTTTGTGCTAGGTTTTTTGTACTTGATTTTTTTGTTGTATTTTCTAGAATACAAAAGGGGCGGCACATGTCATTTTCACACTCCTACTTATAAAGGCCAAATTGTTTTAGTATTAAAATTGCCTTCCTTCCTACTTATAAGGAGTGCCACATATCATCATCACAATCCTTCTTAGGCTACTTAAAACACTATAATTTCAGCCATAAAACACACCTAAAACCCACAAATACCAAAGTGGAGATTACTAAAACACCATATTCAAACCATAACAGTCCCTAAAAACTTCAAACACAACATCGTAGAACTATGAATATAAAACACAACATGTTAACAACGTAAAACACAATAACGTTTGTCATTCCATAATCAGGGCCTTATCATCCAAAACACAAGACAAAATCGACATATACGATGTTTTAGTAATCTTTATTATGTTTTTGCGGGTTTTTGTTATGTTTTATGGTTGACATTATGGTATTTTATGACTTTATACACTTTTTAGGATATCTGGACTTTGTAGTCAACTCTTAGTCTCTCTTTCTCTCCCTATATATATCGTTTCGTTAAACAAAACAATCACGTGGGACACGAGATCGTACAAGGGGCAAGGCCCAGACACACAAAACCAAGGATACAAATGTATGTAGATACATTTCACATAAAAACATACAGATAATTGACTACCAGCACGTCTAAACAAACAAGGGTTTTCGAACAAACAAAACAATCTCAAGTGTTAACAAGGTTTACCATGAAAGACTTGTATATGATCAAACAACTAGACCTAAGTGCCTTAACGAAATTAGGACACTTGTAGGTCGGATACAAACAGGGAAACCAAAGTGATTGCTAGTGTGTGCATGTACGCAATCTGTGAGTCATGACCCATCTTTTAAATATTTTCACTTTTAAAAATTCGGGGGAGATACATGTTACACAATAGTATGATAGTTATGGTATGAAATCACTTAGATCATGTGCGTATAAGTAGTGTTTCGTGAGTAGCCATTAGTCACAATACAGACCGAGGAACATAAGTGGTAGATCTATCGAGTCCAGGCATGCTCCACTCTTGGTCCATGAGACCCTGCGAGAGTGATTTTGTGTCCAACAAGTCGGGGCATCTGCATCATTATAGAGTTAGTGGCCCGCAACAACGGATAACAATGTCGTGGTTTGGTTTGTCTTATGTCAACACGGACATTAATGTCCTAGCTACACATTAATTGTACCAGGAATTACATTGATACTATGGATACCGGCTTTTCATACAAAGTTTTCAAATGATTAAAAGTTTCATTTGTGTCAAACAAAACCCGCGAACCCACCGACATAATTGTTGACAAATTTTCTAACATGTATTTCAGGAAAGGAAGAGCATTTGAAAAATTTGGAAGTCAAAGAATAAGAGATACATGGAAGATGCCAACGTTTGAAGGGTTTGCCGCATATTTAGCCCTTGTGCGATTATAGGTGTCAAAGCTTTGTTTTATAAACTATATTTTGTCAAATGTTATTTTGTGAACATTAAGTGTTTGGGATATGTTGTGAACAAAACACTTACATCTTGTGTTGTCATTTCAAGTAATATATAATGTTGGCATAGTGGTTTATTTTAATCATGTAGAATGTTCACACTATCAAATGTTATGAGAACCTTTCATGATCACACCATCAGCTTCCGCTACGAGAAGGGTGTGATATATAATCATCATTATAAATATAATATATTTGTTTTTGGTCGTTTAGGCTCGCAAGCCTGAACTAACTTCGTATATCTGGCTCGAACTCGAACTTATTAACCAAACGAGCTATGATTCATATTCGAGCTCGTTAAGACTAGACTCGTTAGAACTTTTAATCAAACTAATCCTAAGTAACTCTTGAGCCTAGATGTTTGTTTACCCCCTACTACTAATAATAAAGGGCGCATGTCATACACCATAATTTTGAAGAAAAATGTGGATTAAAAAGTAATTAGCAAAACAAGAAGTTCATTTTATTTATTTATTTATTTCACACTATTCCCTTTCAATATATCATGGAGATTAATCGCTTTTCATCAAATTGCTAGATAAATCGAGCTTTTCATCATATTCCCTTTCAATATATCATGGAGACTAATCGCTTTTCATCAAATTGCTAGGTAAATCGAATATATTTATATCTATATATAATATATGATATTGTAATAAACATAATAAGAACAAATACAACATATGATACAATCATCATCATTTAAAATATATTATTGTTTTTAAACTAACTTAAACGGACATAATTTTTTTACGTGTTAACATTTTTAATAAAATTACACAATTAAAACAAACATTATATTTTATTTTGAGTATTGTTATAGTTTTTTATTCATGCTACATGATTACTAGTGTATGTATTCCTAATCGTCTCGCACGAACACCTCTTTAGTCTCTTCAACATAGACAAAGTTTAAGTTTGCTATCAATAGCGTGCCCCATACTTTCATTGATTATGTATATTTTTCGGTTAAACTCGAGTGGGAATTGTATTTAATAAACATCCTTCTAATAAATATTTTCGAGCTAGATAATGTTTTACGTGTTTGAGCGTATGGACTAACACAGTCAAATCAAGCTTGAGTTTAGCTTGCTTGCGTTAGCTACATAGTAAGCCAAAAGGATTTCGATTTCTATGAAGCCTTTCCTTCTATATTAATGTAAGCCATGCATTGCAGAAAATTGGGTTTAACCTCATATTATCGTGGTTGGGCTCAAGAGTTTTGGGCACCTATTT
Source organism: Scalesia atractyloides (assembly GCA_947069175.1). Taxonomy (NCBI): domain Eukaryota; kingdom Viridiplantae; phylum Streptophyta; class Magnoliopsida; order Asterales; family Asteraceae; genus Scalesia; species Scalesia atractyloides. The sequence goes on along the minus strand of CAMTDV010000020.1, from coordinate 65,478,248 downwards.
GCACATAAAGTATGGGCATCTGTGGAATGCGACTAAGTCAGTTATATGCGGACTAAATTGTGTAAGAAGTCACACCACCTTAGCATTGAAATTGAAATAATAATGAAACGAAAAAGGTCATGGTTTGATAGAAGTTACAATCAAAATATGGCTTATATTATTATAGAAAAAGTAGCATTAGATAAAAAGGAAACTTTAGAAATGATGATGAGGATCAGGACCCCAGGGGCGAGTCTTGCCGGAATGTTTTCAAACTTGCCCTCCTCCAATAATACTGCAATGTTCTCTCGTCAAACCCATGTTTGTGTAACATGTTACGTGAATCTGGTTTGATTTTTGTATCAACAGAAAAAATGTCTATTGAGCGTACGCCTTGCGATTTTGATACACACATCGACAAAACTAGTAACATGCAAAGGGTGAATTTGGAAAGACTAGCCATTGTGTCAAAATGGGCTATATGGCTAGACAATCAAAATGAGTCGTATATATAGAGGATTATGGCACATGAGACAAAGTTGGTTACTGGGACTAAAATAACAAAAAAAAAAAAAAATCTCATGCGTTAAATTATGTTAATGTTTAATTTGAAAAGATAACCTTTTTGCACTAAATATGGACATGTAGCAAAAAGATAGCATGACAATGAATCAATGATCGCTGAAAACTTTAATGTATGGTGATCTTATATATCAATTCTTAATGATATATGTAATTACTATATTTTTAACGGCGGAGAATATAATTATAAAGCAGTTTCTAGCAAGATGACAAACCACTTAAGATAGCTAACTACAATATGAGTTTTATTTGTTTATAATTATAATATGACTAATAGAACAAAGAGATTGCTTAAGATTTCTCTTTTCAACGGAGGAACAAAACCAGATAGGTCCGTTCACTCATTTTCAGTCAAGTAAGAGCATTCCATTAGTAGTTAAAAAAAGGGACGAAGGGTATCATATATGTTGTTTAAAAGGTATGTGTAGAAAGCTTGAACTAATAAAATAAATTTACTGATATGTTTAACAATAAAAGTGTATGATCTTTATAGTAGTTAGCACAAAAAGTATTATCTATCGGTTATACAGTTGGTATATCATACACTAAAGTTTCATTTGAAAGGTTGGCATGACTACTCCTACTTAAACTCAGAGCATGGTCAACGCGACAAACGTATCATCGCCTTTAGCATACTCTTTTAAGTCTATAGGTTGGCCATACACTAAAGTTTCATTTAAAAGGAAGCTGTCATTAATATTGTTGGTTAAACTAGATAGAGCATAAACCAAATATATAAGATATATAAGTCTCTCCAGGCCATACACGTGTACGTCGAGCCATGCAAAGGATTTATTTTAGATATGCAATGCTATATATATAAAATTTATATTCTTAACTATACTAATTTTTGTCCTTTCGTGACTTTTTTTCTTTTTTTTTTTAAATCTTTTTTCATCTTTACTTTTTTTTTTACTTTTCTTGTAAGTTTCAATTGAAAATGGTGTTATACATGTAACAAAACGAACAGTTTAATACTGACCGAACAACGTTAGTATCGAAACTGATATTCGTTTTTATTGTTGCGATTTATGTAAACGCATCTCGGTATTTTTTGGTCGTATCATGACTTTATTAACGCAAAATGAAACATATAAATTATATCAAACAAGTTATAAAATCGACCCTTTTTCAGTAATAATGTTGGAAAAAACAAATTTCTTTGTTTACTTTTAAATTACAGGATAAATAGAAATTAATGAATAAAATGAACAAATTAACAGCAGAAACCAACACAAATACAACGAAAAAGGATTAACATGACCTGCCGAATCCCCATTCACATCCAAAACAACAAAATAACAAAGACAAAAGCTTATGCATGGGGTCGTGCCCACCGAGTATGGGGTTGTGCCCAGTCAAAATTCCATTCAGAAAAAGACAACAACAAAAGACAAGCCAACACGGGGCCATACTAACCCAACACGAGTCGTGTTAACTCTAGAATTCGTAGAATCTGTGATAGTACAACAAGTACACTGACCACGGTGTCATGCCATGACACCACGGGGCGTGTTGGTATAAGACCTGACATCTACAGTTAATAAAAGGAAGAGAAAAGAGAGACCACGGGGCCGTGCCTGTCCTCTATTTTCAGCTATAAATAGAGGTGCTTGGTTCAAGAAAAACACATCCCTTGGCAAACCATTTCTCTCACACTTGCTATCAGTCCACTAGCACTACAACACCAACACCCACCACCATCATCTATATTTCATCTTTTAGAGAGTGTAGTAGTCTCGGGATTCAAGATCGATTGTAAGAGTTCTTGTTAAACAAAGGCCATGCTTAACTAATCTCTTAAATCACTTGGTGAAAAAAAATTATATATTACTTTTGATTTCTAATCTTTGACAACTTTTTAATTGGGTATATATTTATGACTTTAATAAATATTTTCTATATTGAAAGTGAACTTTGGTTAAGCATTCCTTCATGTTTCGTTGATTTACTCATTCGTGTCTTTACGGTCTATATAAAGCGTCTTAACTACGTGGAAGGGGGTTAGAAGGGTGTTTGGGTAAAGTTATTGCCTCATTCAGTGTATAGATCCTGCGAGAACTTGGTTCAACCTTATTATTACTTCCTTTGAGGCAGATAGCATAAAATCGGGGGAAGTAAGAATGGCTTGAACCCCTATAATAAACTATTATTCAAACTTTATTCGGCCTTACGAGACTGTATCCATGCTGACCAATTTGGCCGAGGGTAACATCGCCTTCACAATAGGGGCCTACCACTTTTCGCATTAATAACTTATTTAATTATCTTTCAATAATCCGACCTTGCGGAACAGTATCTCTGCTGACTTATACCAATATGGTTGAGGGTAACGTCGCCTTTACAAGAGGGGCATGCCACTATAACTAAGATAATATCTTAAAAAACCCAAAGTGCGGAAATCATTAAAGGATACATAAAAGAGGAGTTTGAACCAAGTAATTCTTTCTTGTCTATTTGTTTTTCCTTTTCTTTACCTTCTTATTCTTATTTTTACCTTTCAAAACTTTCAAAACTTTTATCAAAATTTATTTAGATTAGACGTTAACAATAAGCCGGTATTAAAAGCTCTTATGTCCTTAGAGACGACCTCGGTATCTTACCATCACTATACTACGTATACGATGGGTGCACTTGCCCTAACGTGTGTAGAGTGGTAGTACTGTATCGTGTTTTATAAATTTAAAGCTTGATCCACCAGTAAAAAGTGCTTAAAATATAACAAAAATTATAACACACTCACATCACGTCAAGTTTTTAGCGCCATTGCCGGGGACACAGGGATTTCAAGGAAGCTTAAAATTAACAGCCTAATATATTTTATATCTCATTCCTTTTAATTTTTAGGATTTTTTTTGTTTTTGCATTTTCTGTAGACTGTAGCACGGGGCCGTGCCCAGATTTAAAACAAAAAAGTTTTTGTTTTCTTAGCTATAGAGGGACATACGCGGGGTCGTGGAGGTGCAACACGGGGCCGTGCCCGACATCCAGTAGCTGAGAATCTAGAAAACAGAAATTCTAACCCTACACGAGGCCGTGTTGAACCCTCTGATCAACAAAATTTTTTGTTTTTGTCGCAGAAACCGGGACTCAGTCACATAGTTCGCAACTCAACTTGGTGCATGAGCCCCATCTCTGACAAAGACATAAAAGAACAACTAGAGTAACCTGAGCGCTTTTTCAGAAAAAGACTAAAAGCTATAAATCAACAAAAATCCTCGGACCAAAACTCTCCCGTGGTGTATCAACGTACTTTAATGGATTACTTACAGCCCACGATCGGTAATCTTGGAGCCGTTATTAACCCGCCAAATGTCGATGCTAACAACTTTGATGTTTGACCCCATCTAATTCAAATGCTCCAAAATTCGGACACCTTTCATGGTGTAACTCTCCACTTTCCACGCTTTCCATATTTATTAAGTCCTGTTGTACTTTCCATTTTTGGAAACTTTCTATTTTCGGAAACTTGTACTTGTATCGTATTTTTAATTTGTAGTCCGAGACACCGATCATAATGAAAGTCATATTTATATCAATTATGTTCCATTTATACTGGTTATGTTCAATTTATACTTGTAATCGCATGCAATAAACCATAATTCGAAACTATGTTACGATACGTGAAAATAACCGACTTTCAACGCGTTTACGTGCAATACTTGTGATTAACCAACATTAATGATTCTGATACTTATTATACATCATAATACATCATATTATACTTGTAAACACCTTCGACATGTTAATTATACTAGCAAATATGTGTTATAGATTGTAAATTGCCTATACTCGCATTTCGTGCGATAACCGACAACTATGTGTTATGACCGACACTAACGATACTTCTTTTACATAATTGCACATACATGAACATACTTGACATCACGTTTAAGTTTACGATACTTGCATGCTGTTACACGCTTGAAACTACACGAAAAGCACTCGAAAACTCCCTAAAACCTAACTTTGGGGCCCTAATTGCATTTTTGTCAAACTTGAGGGACCATTTGTGAAAAAAAGTCAAACCCCTCCCCCCCCTAAAACCCATGTTTTGAATCTGCATTTTTGGCTCCAGCCTCCACCCTAAAATATAAATTTTGGATCTTGTATTTATGGCTCCAACCTCACCTCCATTCTCCACCAATGGGCTTCTAAACCTCATTAAACACTCACCTAACCTCACCCACTATAAATACAAGACTCCTAACCCTCATTTCTCCTTACTCCTTCCTAAACTCTCATTCTAAGCTCCATAATCTATTGAAAACTAAAGTTAGGGCAGAATTCTTCCAAGTCAAAAGTGAGTGCAACAACTCACCTTTCACCTATCTTCTTCTCTTGATCTTGCTTCCTATCATCTTGAACTTCAAATGAGGATGTTACGCAACCAAACCTAGGCTTGTGTGTCGATGTCACACCCTCAATTTCCACTTGCGGAGTTTTACCGCGAGGCGTGTGAACAAACCAGAATCTGAAACACTAGTACGTCGAACGACTCTATATGGTTTGATAATACGTTTTCCAAAAATCATTTGTTTAACCATTTGTCGTAGATTTTATATTGTCTTAGTTAGTTACCAATGTTTAGCGGAAGCATTAGTTTTTAAAGTTGAGCGGAAGCATAAAGTAAAGTAACGGAACGGGCGCCAACATAAACGCCAAAACCAAAGAAAAACCCAAAACAATGTTTGTAAATGAGACTCGATAAAAGATGTCTTGATCAATGCAAGTGAGTGCACCTAGAGCTCCTAGCGTCCTGAGAAACATGTAAAGAAACAAGTGTCAACATTAAAGATGAGTGAGTTCACAGGTTTTCATAAATTCGTTTGTTCGGTTATGAGTTAGTTTCCCCCGTTATCCCTAACCCGGGATAACGATTTAGTTCCATTATTCCCAACCCGGAATAATACTGATAGTTCCATTATTCCTAACCCGGAATAATAACGTTGTTGGTTCCATTATCCCTAACCTGGGATAATATTGCTGATGGTTCCATTATTTCTAACCCGGAATAATATTGTTGATTCGTTCCATTATTCCTAACCCGGAATAATATTGTTGATTCGTTCCATTATTCCTAACCCAGAATAATATTGTTGATTCGTAATTAAGTTCAATGTTAACATATATAGGTAGCTAGCCTAAAGTTATGTCACGTAAGTGTTCGCGATCGAAGCTGACTGTTGTGCCTCCGTGTTGCCAGGCCTATCACTGACCATGGCGAAGTTAGGCCAAATTATTCACCCGTTGACCATACCCGGTCGGCTAGCGCGACTAGCTCGGATGGGGCTTGTCGGGCCCAGTAGTACTACTTATAATTTCCCCGCTATTTAAACCCAATACTAACGATCCAAGAGATTGTCGAGGACTTATGTGATATAGCTGCTTAGTGACCATAACGTTACATTAACATTAACTTAGTTACCGAATAGTTATGTGACGTTGATTTCGTATAACGTAAAGAGATTGAGTTGAAGAGTGTATACATGTTCTCTCCCCCTGTTGTTTAAAACCGGATAAAATTAGGGGCCGTGAACTCACCTTTAGTTGCTCGGTTAGTGTAACACAAAAGTTGCAATTGATGGGACCGCTAAATTCCGTCCTAATAAACCAATTGATTTCAAGTCAGTGTGTGAACACACCAATACAAATTCTACACATAATTTACGCACAAAGTGGTACACACAATCAAAATTCCTAACACTCAAACATGCATGCAAATATCCTCATGTGAACATAGTAATCAAAACAATTTATCATGAACATAATCCAATCCATGCAACACTTTGGTGCACACATTCACAGGTTATCAAGTTTCAGCTTACATACTCATAATTCGGCTGTTTTCTAGGATTTTTATATAATAGTTCCAACGTTCCAAAAATTCCAATTATTTTACAGCAGGTGACAACTATACTGTAGAAATTTATATAAATTTTTCAAGTCCTAATACTTTACCAATTATCCATAAATATTAATATACTAGGCTGCAGTCAGATTCGTCACTTTCTGACTGCAGTCCACGGAAGAATTTATTTAAAAATCACTGTTCGTCCAATTAACAAACTTCCAGTGGGAGTTGCCCGGAAATTTCCATACCTAGTAGCTGTACAAATTTCATGATTCGACTCCCTACAGATTATTAAATCCAACTCGATAAACAACTAACAAAATTTCAGGATTTTCACAGCTTTAGTTACTGAACTTAATTGGCCACTTAAAAATATCAAACAACTTCAGAAAAATATGAATCCAGTGCCATTAGATTCGCTATTTAAAACTCTACGTTTTAGACTTCAGAAAATCCGTTTTTTGACAACTAATGACCGAGTTACAGCCAGTTGAAGTCGGCTGTAACCATCATTCAGCAGCCTGATTCAGCACTTTATCACAACTAACTCGCTTAAACCGTTTATATATTGAACGTATGCGATCAAGAACAGATTTTTCCAATCATATATCATTATATATATATCATATCCATGCGAACCCTAATCATAATCTCTAGTTTTTATCGATCAAAACGCAGCCTATGTTACATGGTTTCCGAAAACACCAAGCTTTCAAACTAGCATAATCAATCCGAAAACAACACAATCACTACATTCAAACACATGTATCCGAATATGATCTTGTAACAATGATAAATCCTAACCTTTAATAACAAGATTAATGAGCCGAGACTTGGATGGGAATGGATTCGGCTTGAAGGTAGATCGCGACCGAGATGCGAGGCTTGTTTGCGACCGAGAAGAGATGTAGGGGCTGATCGCGATCGAGATGATGAAGGAAAAGGCTGCCGTCGGCTGATTTCTCACTAGGGTCTTTGTGTTTTTGTTTTGTGAAGAAAGCATGCATGTGTGTTTGTATATATAGGCGCAAGGGATGCAAGGGAAAAGGGAAGGGTTGCGGTTGGGTATGTGCTCGCGGCCGAAGGGTTTGGGTGGGTTGGTTTGGGTTTAAGACTTGATCCCCAAGTTTGGTTCCTTGAATCGCAAGAAAAGAGGCCGGCTCGTGTCACGGTTCGGCTCGATTCGTTTATATATTTATTATATATATATTTCGTAACTAAAACAAATCACGTAACCGAACATCACCTATTCACCAACTCGCAAACGTTTATATACATAGCACGTAATTAATTTGAAAAGTTCGCTAAATTATCGTAACTATTTCGAGCGTGCAAATTCAAGTCTCCGAATTAATAACCGTGAAGTAGTGCGTTTAAGTTATCCGAAAAACCGGGATGTCACAGTCGATTTAGTGTATGGACCATGAAAGCCTTGGCTATTCAAACTTGTCCTACACCACACTTGTGTGATTTTCCTTTTTTACTTTTTTTATTTTCCTTTATGTACATTCATGACTAGCCGACCTTCGGGTTGTGCTTTGGTGAATTCTTATGACGATGTATAAATGGATGCATATCATCCTGCCTCCTACTTGAATCTTCATGACCCCTTCGGGAAATACTTGACTATAAACTAATGTAATTGTTAAATTAAATTTCTTTACTAGTCATGTTAACCCGGAAACTTACTCGCATTTGTTCCCATTTATAGGGTAACTTCGGCTCCCGGTCCACCCATTCCATCACCCAAGTTTCACGGTTTTAGAAAGCTTAACGCAAACCGTGAGTATAATCGAACCCATTTTTCCGTTTACACACTTTGGGTTGAGCATGTACAATTATACAAATCACGATTCATATTTAAAACTTGTTATAATCACACTCTATCCGCTATAAACATGAAACTTGTATTTTTCTTGATATCGCATGCTATGTATACTTGTGTCTATATGCTTGTTAACCTTGCTAGCCTCCCTTAACAACTACAGCGCTATTGGATTAACGCACTGTCACACCCCAACCGATGGCGGAAACATCAGAGTGAGACGACTAGATTGCTCATTGCATCATAACACTATTTGCGACAATATTTAAATCAACCGAATTTCATTTCATTCAAAACATCAATTGTCATATTACAACAAAATCCAAATAAGAGTAACATCAACGAAATAAGTTCAACAATAACATAATATTTAACTTAGTATTCTACGCAAGTGCCGTGCACAAGGATTTAGTTAACAATGGTACGCGAAAGTATGAGAAATTTCCTGGTTGTCACATCATCCCCATGTTGAAAGAATTTTCGTCCCGAAAATTTAGTTGTTGGTATCGTTAGTTTGCTGCTCAGCTGCAAAGAAGTGTGGGTATTTGCTTTTCATTTGGTCCTCTCTTTCCCACGTGAACTCCGGTCCACGCTTAGAGTCCCAACGAACCTTAACGATCGGAATCTTGCTATGCCTTCGAGTCTTGATCTCACGATCCATGATCTCGATAGGTTGTTCCACAAAGTGCAGTTGTTCATCCACTTGGATCTCATCCAATGGAATGACTAGGGTTTCATCTGATAGACACTTCTTCAGATTTGACACGTGAAAAACGTTGTGAATTCCACTGAGTTCGGCAGGAAGGTCTAATTGATAAGCTACGGGTCCAATACGTTTCAAGATCACAAACGGACCTACGTACCGTGGTTTAGTTTGCCCCGTTTTCCGAGCGGATTACACCCTTCCAGGGTGACACCTTTAGTAGGACGCGGTCGCCTACTTGAAATTCGAGCGGTTTGCGTCGTTGATCAGCGTAGCTTTTCTGTCGATCTCGTGCCGCCGCCATGCGGTTTCTGATTTGTACAATCTTTTCAGTAGCCTCAAGTATCAACTCAGGGCCTGTAAGTTGGCTGTCACCGACTTCTGCCCAACAGACCGGTGATCTACATTTACGACCGTATAACGCCTCAAACGGTGCTGCCGATATACTTGTATGGTAACTGTTGTTATACGAGAATTCCACTAAAGGCAGGTGGATTTCCCAACTATTTCCAAAGTCTACTACGCATGCCCTAAGCATGTCTTCCAAGGTCTGTATGGTCCTTTCGCTTTGACCATCAGTCTGAGGGTGATAAGCAGTGCTCATATCTAAGCGTGTGCCCAACGCTTTTGAAGTGACTGCCAAAAGTTGGACGTGAAGCGAGCATCTCTGTCTGAGATGATGGACGTTGGCACTCCGTGCCGAGAAACTACTTCCTTAATGTAAATGCGAGTCAACTTCTCCATCTTATCTGTTTCTTTAATAGCTAGGAAGTGTGCGGACTTAGTTAAACGATCCACAATCACCCCAAAATGGTATCGCAACCACCCAAAGTTCGCGGGAGTTTAGTGATGAAATCCATCGAGATCTGATCCCATTTCCACACTGGGATCTCAGGTTGTTGGAGTAGCCCCGATGGCTTTTGATACTCTACCTTGACTTTTGCACAAGTCAAACACTTACTCACGTAGGTGGCTATATCAGCTTTCATGTTGGGCCACCAATACGCAGCTTTAAGGTCTTGATACATCTTATCCGAACCAGGATGGACAGAGTATCGGGATTTGTGAGCTTCGTCCATGACTAGCTCTCTGAGGTTTCCGTAGAGAGGTACCCATATGCGATTCATGAAATACCGGGCTCCATTGGGTTTTACTTCCCAATCGCGTTCCATTTTTCCCACCGATTCGGCCTTGATGTTTTCTTCCTTAACTGCTTCTAACTGCGCGTCGCGTATCTGTTCGGGTAACCCCGAATGAATAGTGAGCTGTAGTGCTCGTATCGACGAGGTTTCAAGTGTTCCTTCCTACTGAGGGCATCAGCTACCACGTTAGCTTTACCCGGGTGATACCGAATGGCACACTCATAATCGTTTAAGAGTTCGAACCCAGCGACGCTGTCTCATGTTCAACTCCTTCTGATCAAAGATGTGTTGAAGGCTCTTGTGGTCTGTAAAGATTGTGCACTTCGTTCCATAGAGGTAGTGTCTCCAAATCTTAAGTGTAAACACTACTGCTCCCAATTCCAGGTCATGCGTTGTGTAGTTTTTCTTGTGAACCTTCAGTTGTCGCGACGCATACGCGATGACTTATCGCGTTGCATGAGTACGCATCCCAACCCCTGAATGGAAGCATCACAATATACTACAAAGTCATCTGTCCCTTCCGGCAAGGACATAATGGGTGCACTGCAAAGTTTCTGTTTCAGCAATTGAAATGCCGCTTCCTGCTTGTCACCCCAAGCATACTTGATGCCTTTCTGGTGAGGGTAGTAAGCGGTTGTGCGATCTTTGAAAATCCCTCGATGAAACGTCTGTAGTAACCAGCCAAACCCAAAAATTGCGGATCTCCGTCGGTGTCCTGGGTGCTTCCCAGTTTTTGATAGCTTCTATCTTGGCAGGGTCGACATGGATACCCTTTTCATTTACGATATGCCCGAGAAACTGAATTTCCCGAATCCAGAAATCACACTTCGAAAGCTTGGCATATAGTTTCTCCTGTTGAAGTAATCCTAGCAGTAATCGTAGATGTTCAGCATGTTCTTCTTCACTTTTAGAGTAGATGAGTATGTCATCGATGAACACAATGACAAACTTGTCGAGGTATGGTTTACACACACGGTTCATGAGATCCATGAACACCGCGGGTGCCTTGGTGAGACCGAAGGGCATGACCAAGAACTCATAATGGCCATACCGAGTACGAAATGCCGTCTTAGCGATATCCTCCTCCCTGACGCGTAGCTGATGGTAACAGGACCGTAGATCAATCTTGGAGTAGTAGCTTGACCCTTGAAGTTGATCGAAGAGATCGTCGATGCGAGGTAACGGGTATCGGTTCTTGACAGTAACCTTGTTGAGTTCCCTGTAGTCGATGCACATGCGGAAGGTCCCGTCCTTCTTCTTGACAAAAAGGACTGGAGCTCCCCATGGCGAAGCGCTTGGTCGGATAAATCCCTTTTCTAACAGCTCCTGAAGTTGGGTAGACAGCTCCTGTAGCTCGGCTGGAGCTAGGCGGTATGGGGCTTTGGCGATAGGAGTTGCATGGTTCGCCAATTCGATTTCAAACTCCAATTGTCGATGGGGTGGAAGACCAGGTAATTCCTCTGGGAATACATCGGAAAAATCACGGACGACAGGGATGTCTTCTATACGTTTCTCGTCCTTAGGCTGTTCGGTAACCAGTGCGAGTAAAGCGAAGGAGTTCTTTCTTCCGAAGATACTTCTGCGCTTGCATGTAAGAGATGATGTTTGTGACGGCGCCTGCCTTCTCGCCTTGCACCGTTAAGATTTCGTCGTTAGAGAGCGGAATACGGATAGATTTTTCGAAGCAGAGAACTTCAGCTCGGACGTCGGATAGCCAGTCCATTCCGACTACCACGTTAAAACTACCCAGGGTAGTTGTCATCAGATCAATGGTAAAGGTGTGACCTGCGAGTTTGAGTTGACAGTCGGATACTATATGGGTCACATATACGGATTTACCATCTGCTAGTTCTATGACATAAGGAGTCTCTAAGGGTTTAGGCGTGAGATTTAGGTTCTTCCTAAAAGACTCAGATATAAAGCTCCTATCTGCACCCGTATCAAAAAGCACAGTAGCAAAATGTTCATTAAGGGGAAACTTACCGGTGACCACGTTCGAGTCGTTTCTGGCCTCTCCGCGGCCCAATGTAAATGCGCGACCTTTGGCACCTCCTGTGCCACCATTTCCATTATTGTTGTTATTATTGTTGTTGTGGTTATGTGGTTGTGGTTGTTCCCACCATTGTTGTTGTTGTTACGCAGCTGTGGGCAGTCTCTTTTGAAGTGGGCAGTGCTACCACACTGATAGCATCCCCGGTTAATACCCTGCTGCTGACCCTGGGGTTGATTTTGATTTTGTCGGGACATGATTTCCCCGCGACAATCCTTTTCCGCATGCCCCACTTTGCCATATCGTTGGCAGCGATTCCCGGCACAAGGGCCGTGATGATGAAGATTACAGCGATTGCACTGCGGCTTTCGACCTACATAGCCGCTTGCGTTCTGGTTGTTGTTGTTGTTGTTGTTGGCGGGCTGATTTTGGTGACCCCGGTGGCTGTTGTAATGGTTGAACCGTTTCTGGTTCTCCTGTTGTGGCTGGGATGATGAAGACTGTCGAACAGACGAGTCTTCAAACTTTCTTTTATTATCAGGGGCAACTTCAGAGGTACCCCAAGCTGGCAACTTCTTTTGTTCCACCGCCTTATCGGTGAGTTTGTGTGCCAATCTAATTGCTTGATGTTCAGTTGCAGGGTTACTAGCCATTACCATACCCTGAATCTCCGGAACCAGACCCCCAAGGTAAAACTCGAGTCGTTTCTCCATAGTGTTGGCCAGATCGGGACACAGAAATACCAAGTCGTGATGTTTCGCTGTGTATGCTTCGATTTCAGATCCCACCATCTTGTGGTTCCATAATGTTTGCTCCAACTGTTGAACTCTGTCTCGTGGACAGTACTCCTCTTTGATTAGGGCCTTAAACTCGACCCAGGCCATTGCATTTGCAGCAATAAGTCCACGTGTTTGGACTTGTGCATTCCACCAAGTTAGTGCCCCATCTTCCAGTGTTGAGGCTGCATACTTGACCTTGTTGGCCTCCAGACAGTTGCACATTTCAAATACCGATTCAGATTTTTCGATCCGGCGGACAAGTCCTATGGGTCCTTCTGCCCCCGAGAATTTGCTTGGTTTCGCGTCGAGGAACATCTTGTAGGGGTTAAAACCCCCTCCTGCTGACAGAGGACAGGTAGTCAGCGAGGAATTCTACTAGCCCAACTATTAGATTTTCTCCTGAAAATTTAATAATGGTTACCTGCCGGTTGGTTCTGAACACCTGCTAGAGCTACGTTCACGTGCTCTTGAATCATTGCAGCTAGTTCTTCGGGCTTCATGTTAAGGTTTCCGCGTCGTCCAGTTGCCATTTAGATCTTCGAAAGACAACATAAACACACCCCGATAAGTCTATATATCCAATATAGCTATCCTACTTCGTACTTAAATAATTCTCAAGTTATGTCAGCTCAAATATATTAAATAGTCAAAAGAAGTACTTGATTAAATAAAGTTTCAACGTCTTACAAAGTGCCAACCAAACATATGAATTCACTATAAAGTCTCAAGTTTAAACACAAGTGGGAAAATAAATAGACTGAAGGAAAGTAAATAAAATAAGCGAGACGTGTTAGTCGTCTACGTCTCCATCCCCCAAATCACTATCGTTGCCGTCATCCTGCGCGGCATTCCCGGCTTCTGCAGCTGGGTCCTCCTCCGGATCCTCCTCTGGATCCTCTTCTGGATCCTCTTTCGGATCCTCTTCCGGATCCTCTTCCGGATCCTCCTCTACCAGCACTGGAGGGGCCGGTGCTGGTGCAGGTGCTTGATTTTGCTCTAGCTCCTGAATTCTCCAACTATTTTCCAGGACTCTGTCTTCGAGCCAGTCGGCTCTTATCTGCTCAGCACGCAGATCTCTGGCTAAGGTGTTACGAGCTATCTTACTCGTATGTTGCTCTTCCTCGAGCGAGTCGGTTTTACCTGTCAATTGTCGTATCATCCATCCCTGTGCTAGGATGGTTTCCTGCATTCTTTCTATTTGTTCTTGTTGTTTCCGTATCATATCTCTAAGTAGGTCGTTTCCTACTTCTACAGAGTTAACCGGTTTGACCGGCACAGCGATGATTGGGCGTGATGACGACTCCTCCCCCAGAGCGAGCCTTTTCCTCGCAGCTGAGCGTGTCTCCACGCCATAAGATGGTAAGGGTTCCACCTTAGGTGCCTTTCCTGGCGCTCTTGGTGGCGTAAGTTTGTCGTGATGATGATGATGATGACATTGCCTGTTAGGTTGTGTAGTTAGTTACGAGTTGCATTCATTTCTCACTATGCATTCATATTCTTCATAACACAGTTGTGGTACATCACATAACAAGACATAACAGTTCGGTGCCAAACTACGTCTAGTGTCGTGTATTCAGCTATAGTTTAGGTCTACTTTTAATGCAAACCTGGTTCTCTATAGCTAGTGGCTCTGATACCAATCTGTCACACCCTCAATTTCCACTTGCGGAGTTTTACCGCGAGGCGTGTGAACAAACCAGAATCTGAAACACTAGTACGTCGAACGACTCTATATGGTTTGATAATACGTTTTCCAAAAATCATTTGTTTAACCATTCGTCGTAGATTTTATATTGTCTTAGTTAGTTACCAATGTTTAGCGGAAGCATTAGTTTTTAAAGTTGAGCTGAAGCATAAAGTAAAGTAACAGAACGGGCGCCAACATAAACGCCAAAACCAAAGAAAAACCCAAAACAATGTTTGTAAATGAGACTCGATAAAAGATGTCTTGATCAATGCAAGTGAGTGCACCTAGAGCTCCTAGCGTCCTGAGAAATATGTAAAGAAACAAGTGTCAACATTAAAGATGAGTGAGTTCACAGGTTTTCATAAATTCGTTTATTCGGTTATGAGTTAGTTTCCCCCGTTATCCCTAACCCGGGATAACGATTTAGTTCCATTATTCCCAACCCGGAATAATACTGATAGTTCCATTATTCCTAACCCGGAATAATAACGTTGTTGGTTCCATTATCCCTAACCTGGGATAATATTGCTGATGGTTCCATTATTCCTAACCCGGAATAATATTGTTGATTCGTTCCATTATTCCTAACCCGGAATAATATTGTTGATTCGTTCCATTATTCCTAACCCAGAATAATATTGTTGATTCGTTCCATTATTCCTAACCCGGAATAATATTGTTGATTCGTAATTAAGTTCAATGTTAACATATATAGGTAGCTAGCCTAAAGTTATGTCACGTAAGTGTTCGCGATCGAAGCTGACTGTTGTGCCTCCGTGTTGCCAGGCCTATCACTGACCATGGCGAAGTTAGGCCAAATTATTCACCCGTTGACCATACCCGGTCGGCTAGCGCGACTAGCTCGGATGGGGCTTGTCGGGCCCAGTAGTACTACTTATAATTTCCCCGCTATTTAAACCCAATACTAACGATCCGAGAGATTGTCGAGGACTTATGTGATATAGCTGCTTAGTGACCATAACGTTACATTAACATTAACTTAGTTACCGAATAGTTATGTGACGTTGATTTCGTATAACGTAAAGAGATTGAGTTGAAGAGTGTATACATGTTTCTCCCCCTGTTGTTTAAAACCGGATAAAATTAGGGGCCGTGAACTCACCTTTAGTTGCTCGGTTAGTGTAACACAGAAGTTGCAATTGATGGGACCGCTAAATTCCGTCCTAATAAACCAATTGATTTCAAGTCAGTGTGTGAACACACCAATACAAATTCTACACATAATTTACGCACAAAGTGGTACACACAATCAAAATTCCTAACACTCAAACATG
This sequence comes from Scalesia atractyloides, assembly GCA_947069175.1. Classification (NCBI taxonomy): domain Eukaryota; kingdom Viridiplantae; phylum Streptophyta; class Magnoliopsida; order Asterales; family Asteraceae; genus Scalesia; species Scalesia atractyloides. The sequence continues at coordinate 65,462,412 of CAMTDV010000020.1, read as the reverse complement.
CATGCAAATATCCTCATGTGAACATAGTAATCAAAACAATTTATCATGAACATAATCCAATCCATGCAACACTTTGGTGCACACATTCACAGGTTATCAAGTTTCAGCTTACATACTCATAATTCGGCTGTTTTCTAGGATTTTTATATAATAGTTCCAACGTTCCAAAAATTCCAATTATTTTACAGCAGGTGACAACTATACTGTAGAAATTTATATAAATTTTTCAAGTCCTAATACTTTACCAATTATCCATAAATATTAATATACTAGGCTGCAGTCAGATTCGTCACTTTCTGACTGCAGTCCACGGAAGAATTTATTTAAAAATCACTGTTCGTCCAATTAACAAACTTCCAGTGGGAGTTGCCCGGAAATTTCCATACCTAGTAGCTGTACAAATTTCATGATTCGACTCCCTACAGATTATTAAATCCAACTCGATAAACAACTAACAAAATTTCAGGATTTTCACAGCTTTAGTTACTGAACTTAATTGGCCACTTAAAAATATCAAACAACTTCAGAAAAATATGAATCCAGTGCCATTAGATTCGCTATTTAAAACTCTACGTTTTAGACTTCAGAAAATCCGTTTTTTGACAACTAATGACCGAGTTACAGCCAGTTGAAGTCGGCTGTAACCATCATTCAGCAGCCTGATTCAGCACTTTATCACAACTAACTCGCTTAAACCGTTTATATATTGAACGTATGCGATCAAGAACAGATTTTTCCAATCATATATCATTATATATATATCATATCCATGCGAACCCTAATCATAATCTCTAGTTTTTATCGATTAAAACGCAGCCTATGTTACATGGTTTCCGAAAACACCAAGCTTTCAAACTAGCATAATCAATCCGAAAACAACACAATCACTACATTCAAACACATGTATCCGAATATGATCTTGTAACAATGATAAATCCTAACCTTTAATAACAAGATTAATGAGCCGAGACTTGGATGGGAATGGATTCGGCTTGAAGGTAGATCGCGACCGAGAAGGGAGGCTTGTTTGCGACCGAGAAGAGATGTAGGGGCTGATCGCGATCGAGATGATGAAGGAAAAGGCTGCCGTCGGCTGATTTCTCACTAGGGTTTTTTTGTTTTTGTTTTGTGAAGAAAGCATGCATGTGTGTTTGTATATATAGGCGCAAGGGATGCAAGGGAAAAGGGAAGGGTTGCGGTTGGGTATGTGCTCGCGGCCGAAGGGTTTGGGTGGGTTGGTTTGGGTTTAAGACTTGATCCCCAAGTTTGGTTCCTTGAATCGCAAGAAAAGAGGCCGGCTCGTGTCGCGGTTCGGCTCGATTCGTTTATATATTTATTATATATATATTTCGTAACTAAAACAAATCACGTAACCGAACATCACCTATTCACCAACTCGCAAACGTTTATACACATAGCACGTAATTAATTTGACAACTTCGCTAAATTATCGTAACTATTTCGAGCGTGCAAATTCAAGTCTCCGAATTAATAACCGTGAAGTAGTGCGTTTAAGTTATCCGAAAAACCGGGATGTCACAGTCGATTTAGTGTATGGACCATGAAAGCCTTGGCTATTCAAACTTGTCCTACACCACACTTGTGTGATTTTCCTTTTTTACTTTTTTTATTTTCCTTTATGTACATTCATGACTAGCCGACCTTCGGGTTGTGCTTTGGTGAATTCTTATGACGGTGTATAAATGGATGCATATCATCCTGCCTCCTACTTGAATCTCCATGACCCCTTCGGAAATACTTGACTATAAACTAATGTAATTGTTAAATTTAATTTCTTTACTAGTCATGTTAACCCGGAAACTTACTCGCATTTGTTCCCATTTATAGGGTAACTTCGGCTCCCGGTCCACCCATTCCATCACCCAAGTTTCACGGTTTTATAAAGCTTAACGCAAACCGTGAGTATAATCGAACCCATTTTTTCCGTTTACACACTTTGGGTTGAGCATGTACAATTATACAAATCACGATTCATATTTAAAACTTGTTATAATCACACTCTATCCGCTATAAACATGAAACTTGTATTTTTCTTGATATCGCATGCTATGTATACTTGTGTCTATATGCTCGTTAACCTTGCTAGCCTCCCTTAACAACTACAGCGCTATTGGATTAACGCACTGTCACACCCCAACCGATGGCGGAAACATCAGAGTGAGACGACTAGATTGCTCATTGCATCATAACACTATTTACGACAATATTTAAATCAACCGAATTTCATTTCATTCAAAACATCAATTGTCTATTACAACAAAATCCAAATAAGAGTAACATCAACGAAATAAGTTCAACAATAACATAATATTTAACTTAGTATTCTACGCATGTTTCTATGCCATTCCTACTAGGTTTCATCATACAACTTCATCAACCTGCAACATGTTAAAAAGTATAGTTCATTAACAAAGTATTGGCGAGTACATAAGTTTAATATCATAGCATAAGTATAAAATCCGTTTAAACAAATTCACATGAATAGCTAGTATACAAGATAAGTGTAAACAAGGCATGTGAATCTACAAGTCAATCCTCTAGTGTACCGCAAAATAGATTAAAACTTAACATTGACCACAAAAATACGGGCGGTGCGTTACTCCTATAGCACTATACATGTTAAGGGAGGCTTGATCGAAGTTAATAACTTTTAGATCACATAAGAGTAGACCAAGTAACAAGTCAAGTAGCACATAACTAAAGCATGTTTGATGGATTGTTTGTGTGATTTCATAGAATAAAAGTGTGATTTAGTGTAGTTTGATAAACTAACATATTGCACCAAAAAGTGTAAAGCATAAAAAGGGTTCGAGTGTACTCACGATTTTGCAAGGTATTATCCATGAGAGTTAGATTGATTTAGGGTTGGAACACCAAGTTTATCCTACGCAAGGTAAACGTAGGTGTATGGGTATTAGATTGACGGGGAGTTTAATGAGTTTAGGAATTTAAAATGTACGAGAAAGTATATATACAAAAGTATTTATCTAGACATTTAACGCTCGTTTTTTGACACTAATAAGCCCCGAAAGGTGTTTGTGTTTTTATGGGTCATGCCCAATAGAATCGTAACGATTGTTATGCCTAAGATAAAATAACCTACTTTTTAAGAAAACTAACCATTTGGTCATGGTCTAAGTTTCGGTTATATTAAGTATCTACATATAGTTATATTACTACTAATAAATCATATAGTTCATGTATTTCATGGAAGTCATGTAAGTCATGCATGGAGGTAGGAGGATTAACCATCCTAAACCTCTTTCATAGATTCACCATTACACAAGATTGACACGAGGACAATCCGGATGATCAAGAATTATAGAAATCATCAAGTGAGTGGTGGATTGAATAGTTGAATGGCCAAGGCCTTCATGTAATCACACCTACACCAACACAAGCTTGAAAGCTCGGATGGCTCAACAATTGTGGGTTTGAAACCCTTTACAAAACAGAAAATTTGGAGGTATTTTACACTCCCTAATTTGTATCAAACAACCTTGGCTTAGCTCACTAACCATGGGTTTGATTAAAGGCACAAATAGCACAAGTTTGTCTTAGAAAAAGTATGTTTAAATAAAGTTTACAAGTTCATCTTCCAAAACAGAAAGCTTGGACCTCAAAATGGTGATGTTCCACCTTGGTTTTCCATGGAAAACCTATGGAAACAATCCTAGAGGTGTCCAAAGCTTTGTAGAGGAAGATTTGATGAAGAAAAGTGAGTTTGGACTCACTTTTGTACTTAAAGTTTTCTGCCTTGTTCTTGAGTTTACAACTGATTTGGGAGTGTTTGAGAGTGTAAAGGAGTTTGAAAGTGAAAAGAGTGTTAGGAAGCTTGCTTATATAGTGGTTTAATAGGGTTTTGAGTTAAATGAGGTTTAGAAGTGATTGGGTGTAAAAAAAGTGTGAAAAATGGGCCAACCCGTAAGCAAGAAACAACTTTCTGCGGATTGGGGTCTCTCGCGCCCCGCGAGAGGATTTAGCTTATCCTCTCGCCCCCCGTTAGAGGCCTATTTTGGCAGATTTTGCAAATTGGCCCCTGAACTTGGTTTTTCCTTCATTTTAAGCTAAAACTTGGTATTTTGGCATATTTTTAAGTGTAAAACATGTATGTAAGCATATTTTGAGTATCGAGTATGTGGGTATGAGTATTTGAACATATAACAAGTATCGTTTGAATGTAAACACGTAATTAATGATCATATGCAAGTAAGACAGTATGTATTAAGTATGAATTTTTTTATTACGATCAAAGTCTCAGATTGCAAGGTTGGGAATGAAATACGAATGCGATACGAATACAAGTTTCCGTAGTTAGAAATACGATTACAAGGTTTGGACTCTCCAAAAATAGAAACATGAAGCAATCTTGCTAAAAACGAAAAGATACAAATGCGAAGCGTTACAGTCTCCCATCCTTTAGGGAATTTCGTCACGAAATTTAGGAAAATGGAACAAACAAATGGGGATGCTTAGACTTCATGTCGCTTTCAAGTTCCCAAGTAAATTCATCGCCACGTTTTCCTTCCCATCGAACCTTCACGATAGGAATTCGACTGTGCCTTAGCTGCTTAGTACCTCGGTCCTTGATTTCGACTGGTTTTTCCACGAAATGCAAAGTCTCATTGATTTGAAGATCTTCAAGCGGAACTTGGAGCCCTTCTTCAGCGAGACATCTTTTTAAGTTTGAGACGTGGAAGGTAGGATGAACGTTGTTGAGCTCTTGTGGTAGTTCTAATCGGTAGGCTACCTTGCCAATCCTTTCGAGAATCTTGAAAGGACCTACGTAGCGAGGAGCGAGCTTTCCCTTTTTCCCGAAACAAACCACACCCTTCCAAGGGGACACCTTGAGAAGTACAAAGTCACCAACGTGGAATTCCAAGGGCTTGCGTCTTTTATCTGCGTAACTCTTTTGTCGGCTTCTAGCTTTCAGCAAGTTGTCCCGAATCTGCAAAATCTTGGTCGTCGTCTATTGTATAAGCTCGGGACCGGTTATTTGGGCTTCCCCGATTCGTGCCAACAAATAGGCGATCGGCACTTACGTCCATACAATGCCTCGAATGGTGCCATTTGAATACTCGCGTGGTAACTGTTATTGTACGAGAATTCGACCAAAGGCAAGTGCATGTTCCAGTTGCCACCAAAATCAATTACGCAAGAACGAAGCATGTCCTCCAGAGTTTGAATAGTACGCTCGGTTTGACCATCAGACTGAGGATGGAAGGCAGTACTAAGATTGAGCTGAGTGCCAAGGGCTTTTTGAAACAACTGCCAAAGGCGAGAAGTGAAGCGACCATCATGGTCGGAGATAATGTCAACGGGAACACCGTGACGACAGATGATTTCATCCGTGCAGATACGAGCTAACTTCTCAACTCGGTAGTCTTCACGTATGGGGAGGAAATGAGCAGACTTGGTTAAACGGTTGATGATTACCCAAATACTATCGTGACCAGACGATGTAGGAGGGAGCTTGGTTATTGTGACATCCCGGTTTTTCAGGTATCTTAAACGCGCTACTTTACTGTTATTCACTCCTACGCTGATTTAATTCGGAGTATTAAATTACACGCTCGCAATAACTACGCTAACTTTGTGAATCTATAGGGTGAATCACGTGCTATGTGTTATTAGACGGATTGTATCTGAATTACGTGCTATGTGTTATTAGACGGGTTGTATCTAAATTACGTGCTATGTGTTATTAGACGTTTGTGATTTAATATTTTATAAACTCCATGTCACAAATAATATTTTAGTAACTTTTATTTATAAACCGAACCAAGCTTGTGAAACTTTTCGACTTCGCGACCAAGCAAACCCAACCCGCCACCCATACCCCCTTGCGACCCACACACCTTGCGGCCCAAGGAATTAACACAAACTTGAGGCCCAAGCCACTTACCCAAACCGCCCCCTATTGCGGCGCCCCCCCCCCCTTTCCCCCTTGTTATATATAAATGTATGTATGCATGGGATGTTTAAAAGAAAACACAAAACCCTAATCCCTACAAGGAGGTCGACGGCAGCCCCCCCTCTCACGATCGCAAAACCCCACACCTCCCGGATTGATTCTAAGCTTGTCCCGGTTAGCTAATCATCATCGTTTCAAGGTTAGGGTTTAATTGTTTTTCGATTCACACTAGGTTTTGGTGTAATCTTGATCATGATATGTGTTTGTAGGATTATTAGTATGAAAAAGTGTTGTGATTTATGATTAGTTCGGATGAATGTGCGAATCTTTGCGGTTGTGATGTTATGTTGAATACTAAAATCGTAGGCTGCGTTTTAGCGATAAAGATCATGATAAATATTTAGGGTTTGCATGAATATTGATATATATGATGAAATTTGACAAGTCAACCTGTTGTTAATCATTATTACTAAGCGTCATGATCGTTTAAATATGTTCTAATGCGATAAAAGTCGAAAACAGTTTGTTGATTGACATTTACAGCCAATTTCAATTGGCTGTAACCTGATCATTATTTATCGAAAAGCGGATTTTCTAAAGCCTAAAACGTGTATTTTTGAAAAACGCTTCTAATGACGCCGGATTCATATTTTTCTGAGGTCGTTTACTATTTTTAAGTGGTCATTTAGTGCCGCAGCTGAAGCTGCGTAAATTCTGCAGAAGTTGCTGGTTGTTTATCGAGTCGGATCTCATAGTCTGTAGGGGGTTAGGTCACGAAATTTGTACAGTAACTGGAGACGGGAATTTCCGGAAATCTTCCATTGGAATTTTGTTAATTTGATGAACGATAATTTTTAAATAATATTTCTCGTAGACTGCATTCAGAAAGCGACGAATCTGACTGCAGCCTAGTATATAAATGTTTATAAATAATTGGTAAAGATTTAGAGTTGGAAAAATTTACACAAAATTCTACAGTCTAATTGACATCTCCTGTAAAAAATTGGAATTTTTGGAACGTTGGAACTATTTTATAAAAATCCTCGAAAACAGCCCAGTTATGAGCATACAAGCCGAAACATGATAACCTGCGTTAGTGTGTACCAAAGTGTTGTATGAGTTAATCTGTGTTTATGACAAGGTAGTTTGATCATTATTTTGTATGATGATACTTTGCATGCATGATTGTGGTTTCGAATTGGTTATTACGTGTGCCGCACTGTGTGTTAGTTATGCGTAGGGTTTTGTATCAGTGTGTTCACACGCTAACTTTAAATCGGTTGGCATGTTTGGACGCGATTAGCGGTCCCATCATTTGCTTCTTTTACGTTATTCTAACCGAGCAATTTAAGGTGAGTTCACGGCCCCTATTTTATCCGGTTTTGAACAACAGGGGGAGAAACATGTATACGCTCTAAAACTCTATCTTTTACGTTATGCGAAATTAACGTCGTTAAACATTCGGTAATTAAGTTATTGTTAATGTACGTTATGGTCACTAAGTAGCTTTATCACGGAAGTCCTCAACCAACTCTCGGATCGTTAGTATTGGGTTAGATAGCGGGGAAATTATGGTAGTACTACTGGGCCCGACAAGCCCCACCCGAGCTAGTCGCGCTAGCCGACCGGGAATGGTCAACGGGTGATTAATTTGGCCTAACTTTCGCCATGGTCAGTGATAGACCTGGCAACACTGAGGCAACAACTGTCAGCTTCGATCGCGAACTCTAGTGTGACGTAACTTTAGCTCGCTACCTACATGTTAACATTGAACTTAATTACGAACCAACATTATTATTCCGGGTTAGGAATAATGGAACTATGTCGTTATCCCGGGTTAGGGATAACGGGGAAAAACAAACTTTTAAACCGAACTTGTGAACTTATAAAAACCTGTGAACTCACTCATCTTTAATGTTGACACTTGTTTCTTTACATGTTTCTCTGGACGCTAGGAGCGTTAGGTGCACTCACTTCCATTTGATCAAGACATTTTTATCGAGTCTTATTTACGAATAATGTTTGGGATTTTTGGTTTTGGCGTTTGTGTTGGCGCCCGTTACTTTACTTTAATGCTTCCGCTAAACTTTGAAACTAAGATATTTTGAAAATGACTATGAATGGTTAAACAAATGTTTTTGGAAAACGTTTAAATAAATCATATAGAGTCGTTCGATACTGCTAGTGTCTGAGATTCTGGTTTGATCACACGCCTTGCGGTAAAACTCCGCAAGTGGAAATTGATGGTGTGACAGATTGGTATCAGAGCCTCTAGCTATAGAGAACCAGGTTTGCATTAAAAGTAGACCTAAACTATAGTTGTTACACGGCACTAGACTTAGTTGGCACCGAACTGTGATATCTTATTATGTGTTATGCTACAATTGTTTATGTGATTTATATATATATATGTATTTTGGTACATACGCAACACGTAACTAACTACACCAACCCAGCAGGCTATGTCATCATCATCATCCGACAAATCTCGACAATCAAGGGCGCCGGGGAAGGCACCCATGGTCGAACCCTCACCACCTCGTGGCGTGGAGATACGCTCAGCTGCTAGGAAAAGATTCGCTCTAGGAGGGGAGTCGTCCTCCCGTCCGACCACCGCTATACCGGTCGAACCGGTCAACTCTTTAGGAGTGGGGGACGATCTAATTAGAGATGTGTTAAGGAAACAACAGGAACAACTAGAGAGAATGCAGGAGACTATCGAAGCACAGGGATGGATGACACGTCAGCTAACTGGTAAAACTGGAGAGCTCGAGGAAGAGCAATATGAGAATAAGAAAGTTCGAAACATTTTAGCTAAGGACTTTCGTGCTGAGTGGCTGAGGGCTGACTGGCTCGAAGACAGAGTTCTTGAGTCCATTTGGAGGATTCAAGAACTGGAGCAGAACCAAGCACCACCTGTCCCAGTACCCGCACCAGCCCCTCCAGCGCCGGTAGAGGACGAAGAGGAGGATCCAGAGGAAGACCCGGAGGACGATCCGGAGGAAGGAGAGCCGGAACAGGACCCGGCAGCTGAAGCTGAAAATGCCGAAGAGGATGACGGCAGTGATAGCGACTTGGGAGATGGAGACATAGATGACTAACTCGTGTCGCCAATCTCCGTTTTGTTTTCTTTAGTTTGTTTGTTTTCACTTATGTTTGAACTTTAAAATTTTATAATTAAACTGAGATGTTTGGTTGGTATTTTGTGAGACATTGCAATTTATTTAATTGAATATTCCTTTTGATTGTTTAATATGTTGGGTTGACATAAATTGTGTGATTATTGAAGTGTGGAATATGATAACTATATTGGATATATACTTATCGGTGTATGTTTGTGTTGTCTTGCAAAGATCTGAAATGGCAACCGGTCGTCGCGGAAATCTCAACATGTCAACTGAAGAATTGGCCGCTTTAATCCAAGAACACGTGAATGCTGCTCTGGCAGGTGTTCCTAAGCCACCAGCAGGAGGGGGTCTTAACCCCTACAAGATGTTCCTCGATGCGAAACCGAGCAAGTTCACGGGTGTTGATGGACCCATAGGACTGGTCCGTTGGATTGAAAAGTCTGAATCGGTTTTCGAGATGTGCAATTGCCTTGAAGCTAATAAGGTCAAGTATGCTGCCTCGACGTTGGAAGATGGGGCATTGACCTGGTGAAACGCACAAGTCCAAACGCGTGGACTTGTTGCGGCGAATGCAATGGCCTGGTCAGAGTTCAAAGCTCTAATCAAGGAAGAATACTGTCTACGGGACAGAGTTCAGCAGTTAGAACAAGCGTTATGGAACCACAAGATGGTCGGGTCAGAAATTGAAGCGTACACGGTAAGACATCATGATCTGGTGTTCCTTTGTCCTGGTTTGGCTAACACCGTCGAAAAACGAATTGAGTTTTATCTTGGGGGTCTGGTCCCTGAGATCCAGGGCATGGTAATGTCTAGCAACCCTACGACGGAGCATCAAGCGATTAGGCTGGCGCATAAACTCACCGATAAGGCGGTGGAGCAAAGGAAGTTGCCACCCAGGGGTGCAACTGAAATTGTTCCTGACAACAAAAGAAAATTTGAAGACTCATCTGCTCGACAGTCTTCATCAGCCCAGCCACAACAAGGAAACCAGAAGCGGTCCAACAACTTCAACAACAATCGGGGTTACAACAATCAGTCTGCCAACAACACCCAGAACTCAAGCGGCTATGCGGGTCGAAAGCAGCAATGTAATCGTTGTAACCTCCATCATCACGGCCCTTGCGCTGGAAATCGCTGCCAACAATGTGGCAAAGCAGGACACGCGGCAAAGGATTGTCACGGGGAGATCATGACACGACAAAATCAGAATCAGCACCAGGGTCAGTAGCAGGGTAATAATCGGGGATGCTATCAGTGCGGTAGCACTGCCCATTTCAAGCGAGACTGCCCGCAGCTTCGCAACAACAACAATGGTGGGAACAACAACAACAACCACAACAACAACAACAACAACAACAATAACAACAATGGCAACAATGGAAATGGTGGCACAGGAGGTGCCAAAGGTTATGTATTCACGCTGGGCCATGGAGAGGCCAGAAACGACTCGAATGTGGTCACTGATAAATTTCCCCTTAACGATCATTTTGCTACTATACTTTTTGATACGGGTGCAGATAAGAGTTTTATATCCGAGTCTTTTAGGAAGAACCTAAATCTCACGCCTAAACCCCTAGAGACCCCTTACGTCATAGAGCTAGCCGATGGTAAATCTGTAGATGTGACCCACTTAGTAACCGGCTGTCAACTTAAACTCGCGGGTCACATCTTTACCATTGATCTGATGACAACTACCCTGGGTAGTTTTGATGTGGTAGCCGGAATGGACTGGCTATCCGACGTCCGAGCTGAAGTTCTCTGTTTCGAGAAAGCTATCTGTATTCCGCTCTCTAGCGACGAAGTCTTGATGGTGCTAGGCGAGAAGGCAGGCGTCGTCACGAACATCATCTCTTACATGCAAGCTCAGAAGTATCTTCGGAGAAAGAACTCTTTTGCTTTGCTCGCACTGGTCACCGAGCAGTCTAAGGACGAGAAGCGGATTGAAGATATCCCCGTCGTCCGTGACTTTCCCGATGTGTTTCCAGAGGAGTTACCCGGTCTTCCACCACATCGACAAGTGGAGTTTGAAATCGAATTGGCGAACCATGCGACTCCTATCGCCAAGGCCCCGTACCGCTTAGCTCCAGTAGAGCTGCAAGAGCTGTCTACCCAACTTTAGGAATTGTTGGAAAAAGGATTTATCCGACCCAGTACTTCGCCATGGGGAGCTCCGGTCCTTTCTGTCAAGAAGAAGGACGGGACCTTCCGCATGTGCATCGACTACAGGGAACTCAATAAGGTTACCATCAAGAACCGATACCCATTACCTCGCATCGGATGATCTTTTCGACCAGCTTCAAGGGTCAAGCTACTACTCCAAGATTGATCTACGGTCCGGTTATCACCAGCTACGTGTCAGGGAGGAGGATATCTCCAAGACGGCATTTCACACTCGGTATGGCCATTACGAGTTCTTGGTCATGCCCTTCTGTCTCACCAATGCACCCGCGGTGTTCATGGACCTCATGAACCGCGTGTGTAAGCCGTGCCTCGACAACTTTGTCATCGTGTTCATCGATGATATACTCATCTACTCTAAGGGTGAAGAAGAACATGTTGAGCATCTGCGATTATTGCTGGAACTACTTAAACAGGAGAAACTATATGCCAAGTTTTTGAACTGTGATTTCTGGATTCGGGAAGTTCAGTTCCTCGGGCATATCGTGAATGAAAAGGGTATACACGTTGATCCCGCCAAGATCGATGCTATCAAGAACTGGGAAGCACCCAGGACACCGACAGAGATCCGCCAATTTTGGGTTTGGCTGGTTACTACAGACGTTTCATCGAGGGATTTTCAAAGATCGCACAACCGCTTACCACTCTCACTCAGAAGGGCACTAAGTATGCTTGGGGTGACAAACAGGACACAGCATTTCAATTGCTGAAACAGAAGCTTTGCAGTGCGCCCATTTTGTCCTTGCCAGAGGGGACATATGATTTTGTGGTATATTGTGACGCTTCCATTCAGGGATTGGGATGTGTACTCATGCAACGTGATAAGGTCATCGCGTATGCATCCCGACAGTTGAAGGTTCACGAGAAGAACTACACGACACATGACCTGGAATTGGGAGCAGTTGTGTTTGCACTTAAGATTTGAGACACTATCTATATGGAACAAGGTGCACAATTTACACGGATCACAAGAGCCTCCAACATATTTTCGACCAGAAGGAGTTAAACATGCGACAGCGTCGCTGGGTCGAACTCCTGAACGATTATGAATGCGCCATTCGGTATCACCCGGGTAAAGCTAACGTGGTAGCTGATGCCCTTAGTCGGAAGGAGCACTTGAAACCTCGTCGGGTACGAGCACTACAGTTCACAATTCATTTTGGGTTACCCGAACAGATACGCAACACGCAGCTAGAAGCAGTTAAGGAAGAGAACATCAAGGTCGAATCTGTGGGAAAGATGGAACGCGATTGGGAAGTGAAACCCAATGGTTCCCGGTATTTCATGAATCGTATTTGGGTACCTCTCTACGGAAACCTTACGATTCTAGTTATGGACGAAGCTCACAAATCCCGATACTCTGTCCATCCTGGTTCGGATAAGATGTATCAAGACCTTAAAGTCGCGTACTGGTGGCCCAATATGAAAGAGGATATAGCCACCTACGTGAGCAAGTGTCTGACTTGTGCGAAAGTCAAGGTGGAATACCAGAAGCCATCAGGGCTACTTCAACAACCTGAGATCCCAGTGTGGAAATGGGATCAGATCTCGATGGACTTTATCACAAACTCCTGCGAACTCCGGGTGGTTGCGATACCATCTGGGTAATCATGGATCGTCTAACTAAGTCTGCACACTTCCTAGCAACCAAAGAAACAGATAAGATGGATAAGTTGACTCACATCTACATTGAGGAAGTAGTTTCTCGGCACGGGGTGCCAACGTCAATCATCTCAGACAGAGATGCTCGTTTCACGTCCAACTTTTGGCAGTCACTTCAGAAAGTGTTGGGTACACGCTTAGATATGAGCACAGCTTACCACCCTCAGACGGATGGTCAAAGTGAAAGGACCATTCAGACCTTGAAGGACATGCTTAGGGCATGCGTGGTAGACTTCGGGAACAGTTGGGAAATCCATCTGCCTTTAGTGGAATTCTCGTATAACAACAGTTACCATACGAGTATTCAGGCAGCACCGTTTGAAGCATTGTACGGTCGCAAATGTAGATCACCGGTCTGTTAGGCAGAAGTCGATGACAGTCAACTCACAGGTCCTGAGTTGATACTTGAGGCTACCGAAAAGATTGTGCAAATCAGAAACCGCATGGCAGCGGCACGAGACCGACAGAAAAGCTACGCTAATCAACGACGCAAACCGCTCGAATTTATAGTACGTGACCGCGTATTACTGAAAGTGTCACCCTGGAAGGGTGTAATTCGTTTTGGGAAATGAGGCAAACTAAACCGACGGTACGTAGGTTCATTTGTGATTTCGAAGCGTATCGGGCCCGTAGCTTATCAGTTAGACCTTCCTGCCAAACTCAGTGGAGTTCACAACGTTTTCCATGTGTCCAATCTGAAGAAGTGCCTATCAGATGAGACCCTAGTCATTCCATTGGATGAGATTCAAGTGGATGAGCAACTGCATTTTGTGGAGCAACCTATCGAGATCATGGATCGTGAGATCAAGACTCGAAGGCACAGCAAGATACCGATCGTCAAGGTTCGTTGGAACTCTAAGCGTGGAGTTCACGTGGGAAAGAGAGGACCAAATAAAAAGCAAATATCCACACCTCTTTGCAACTGAGCAGCAATCTGACGTTACCGCCAACTAAATTTCAGAACGAAATTCTTTCAACATGGGGATGATGTAACAGCCTGGGATTTACTTGTACCATTCTAACAAACTGAGCTTTTGTGCGTTGCTTTCTAAACCGCGTTTACTCAATTTTCGGGACGAAAATTCTTTCAACATGGGGATAATGTGACATCCCGGTTTTTCAGGTATCTTAAACGCGCTGCTTTAACGGTTATTCACTCCTACGCTGATTTAATTCGGAGAATTAAATTACACGCTCGCAATAACTACGCTAACTTTGTGAATCTATAGGGTGAATCACGTGCTATGGGTTATTAGACGGATTGTATCTGAATTACGTGCTATGTGTTATTAGACGGGTTGTATCTAAATTACGTGCTATGTGTTATTAGACGTTTGTGATTTAATATTTTATAAACTCCATGTCGCAAATAATATTTTAGTAAATAATATTTTAGTAACATTTATTTATAAACCGAACCAAGCTTGTGAAACGTTTCGACTTCGCGACCAAGCAAACCCAACCCGCCACCCATACCCCCTTGCGACCCACACACCTTGCGGCCCAAGGAATTAACACAAACTTGAGGCCCAAGCCACTTACCCAAACCGCCCCCTATTGCGGCCGCCCCCCCCCCCCCTTCCCCCTTGTTATATATAAATGTATGTATGCATGGGATGTTTAAAAGAAAACACAAAACCCTAATCCCTAGAAGGAGGTCGACGGCAGCCCCCCCCTCTCACGATCGCAAAACCCCACACCTCCCGGATTGATTCTAAGCTTGTCCCGGTTAGCTAATCATCATCGTTTCAAGGTTAGGGTTTAATTGTTTTTCGATTCACACTAGGTTTTGGTGTAATCTTGATCATGATTATGTGTTTGTAGGATTATTAGTATGAAAAAGTGTTGTGATTTATGATTAGTTCGGATGAATGTGCGAATCTTTGCGGTTGTGATGTTATGTTGAATACTAAAATCGTAGGCTGCGTTTTATCGATAAAGATCATGATAAATATTTAGGGTTTGCATGAATATTGATATATATGATGATATTTGACAAGTCAACCTGTTGTTAATCATTATTACTAAGCGTCATGATCGTTTAAATATGTTCTAATGCGATAAAAGTCGAAAACAGTTTGCTGATTGACATTTACAGCCAACTTCAATTGGCTGTAACCTGATCATTATTTATCGAAAAGTGGATTTTATAAAGCCTAAAACGTGTATTTTTGAAAAACGCTTCTAATGACGCCGGATTCATATTTTTCTGAGGTCGTTTACTATTTAAAAGTGGTCATTTAGTGCCGCAGCTGAAGCTGCGTAAATTCTGCAGAAGTTGCTGGTTGTTTATCGAGTCGGATCTCATAGTCTGTAGGGGGTTAGGTCACGAAATTTGTACAGTAACTGGAGACGGGAATTTTCGGAAATCTTCCACTGGAATTTTGTTAATTTGATGAACGATAATTTTTAAATAATATTTCTCGTAGACTGCATTCAGAAAGCGACGAATCTGACTGCAGCCTAGTATATAAATGTTTATAAATAATTGCTAAAGATTTAGGGTTTGAAAAACTTACAAAAAATTCTACAGTCTAATTGACATCTCCTGTAAAAAATTGGAATTTTTGGAATGTTGGAACTATTTATAAAAATCCTCGAAAACAGCCCAGTTATGAGCATACAAGCCGAAACATGATAACTTGCGTTAGTGTGTACCAAAGTGTTGTATGAGTTAATCTGTGTTTATGACAAGTTGGTTTGATCATTATTTTGTATGATGATACTTTCCATGCATGATTGTGGTTTCGAATTGGGTATTACGTGTGCCGCACTGTGTGTTAGTTATGCGTAGGGTTTTGTATCAGTGTGTTCACACGCTAACTTTAAATCGGTTGGCATGTTTGGACGCGATTAGCGGTCCCATCATTTGCTTCTTTTACGTTATTCTAACCGAGCAATTTAAGGTGAGTTCACGGCCCCTATTTTATCCGTTTTGAACAACAGGGAGAAAACATGTATACGCTCTAAAACTCTATCTTTTACGTTATGCGAAATTAACGTCGTTAAACATTCGGTAATTAAGTTATTGTTAATGTACGTTATGGTCACTAAGTAGCTTTATCACGGAAGTCCTCAACCAACTCTCGGATCGTTAGTATTGGGTTAGATAGCGGGGAAATTATGGTAGTACTACTGGGCCCGACAAGCCCACCCGAGCTAGTTGCGCTAGCCGACCGGGAATGGTCAACGGGTGATTAATTTGGCCTAACTTTCGCCATGGTCATTGATAGACCTGGCAACACCGAGGCAACAACAGTCAGCTTCGATCGGAACTCTTATGTGACGTAACTTTAGGCTCGCTACCTACATGTTAACATTGAACTTAATTACGAACCAACATTATTATTCCGGGTTAGGAATAATGGAACTATGTCATTATCCCGGGTTAGGGATAACGGGGAAAATAAACTTTTAAACTGAACTTGTGAACTTATAAAAACCTGTGAACTCACTCATTTTTAATGTTGACACTTGTTTCTTTACATGTTTCTCAGGACGCTAGGAGCGCTAGGTGCACTCACTTGCATTTGATCAAGACATTTTTATCGACTCTTATTTACGAATAATGTTTGGGATTTTTGGTTTTGGCATTTATGTTGGCGCCCGTTACTTTACTTTAATGCTTCCGCTAAACTTTGAAACTAAGATATTTTGAAAATGACTATGAATGGTTAAACAAATGTTTTTGGAAAACGTTTAAATAAATCATATAGAGTCGTTCGATACTGCTAGTGTCTGAGATTCTGGTTTGATCACACGCCTTGCGGTAAAACTCTGCAAGTGGAAATTGATGGTGTGACAGATATGAATCCATAGCAATACTCTCCCATTTCCAAACAGGAATTTCTGGTTGTTCGAGTAAGCCATAGGGTCTTTGATGCTCGGCCTTTACCTTGGAACAACTAAGGCACTTCAAAACATAGCAGGCGGTATCTTTCTTCATTCCAGGCCACCAGTATAACCCACGAAGGTCATGATACGTTTTGTTGGCGCCAGGTGAATAGAATACCGAGATTTATGAGCTTCACTCATCAAGGGATCACGAAGATTATCACGATTAGGAATCCAAATACGGTCGAGATACACATGATGCCGTCGGATTTGGTCACGAGTTGGGTTTCAGCACCACACTTCAACTCATTATCGAGGTTTCCCTCATTAACGGTCGAGTATCGTGCCTCACGAATCATCTATTGAAGCTTTCCCGAAGTTTGGTAGCAACGTACACTCTTAACATGAGTTTTCTGACTAAGTGCGTCGGCCACGACATTCGCTTTACCAGGGTGGTAGCGGATATCGCAGTCATAGTCGTTCAACAACTCTTCCCAACGACGCTGACGCATGTTGAGTTCTTTTTTATTAAAGATGTGCTGAAGGCTCTTATGGTCGGTGAAGACCATACACTTTGTACCATAAAGGAAGTGTCGCCATATCTTTAATGCAAAAACAACTGCACCAAGTTCAAGGTCGTGGGTAGTATAATTTTTCTCATGAATTTTGAGTTGACGTGATGCGTAAGCGATAACCTTATCTCGTTGTATCTTGGTTCAACCAAGACCTAGTCTTGAGGCATCGCATTACACGACAAAATCGTCGTTACCATCGGGAAGGGTTAGGATAGGAGCATTGCAAAGCATGTCCTTGAGTGTTTGAAAAGACTCCTCTTGTTCGGAACCCCAAACAAAAGGTTTATCCTTCTGAGTCAAGGAAGTGAGAGGCACGGCAATTTTTGAAAAGTTCGAAATGAGACGACGGTAATAACCAGCTAAGCCGAGAAACGAACGAATTTCGGACGGAGTCTTAGGAGCAATCCAATTTTTCACCGCCTTGATTTTCGCGGGGTCAACGTGAATACCAAGTTCGTTGACAACATGACCAAGAAATTGAACCTCTTTTAACCAAAATTCACACTTGAAGAACTTGGCGTAGAGACGTTGGGTTCGCAACAGCTGAAGGATAAGACGTAAGTGTCGCTCATGCTCGTCTCGCGTCTTAGAATAGATCAGGATATCGTCAATAAAGACGATCACGAATCGGTCAAGATAAGGCTGACACACGCGATTCATCAAATCCATAAACACGGCGGGTGCGTTGGTCAGACCGAATGGCATGACTACGAACTTGTAGTGTCCATAACATGTGCGGAACGCAGTCTTGGGTATATCTTCTTCGAGGACTCGAAGTTGATGATAACAAGAACGAAGATCGATCTTAGAGAAACAAGTTGCGCCTTGAAGCTGATCGAAAAGGTCGTCGATGCGAGGAAGAGGGTAACGATTCTTGACTGTAAGCTTGTTGAGCTCACGATAGTCAATGCACATGCGAATGGATCTGTCTTTCTTATTGACGAACATAACGGGAGCGCCCCAAGGGGATGTGCTAGGGCGTATGAAGCCCTTCTCAAGAAGCTCTTGAAGTTGACTGGACAGCTCTTGCATCTCCGAGGATGCTAGACGATAGGGGGATTTTGCGACCGGGGTTGCACCAGGGATGAGGTCAATGCGAAAATCAACAGAACGAGTAGGAGGAGGACCAGGAAGATCCTCAGGAAAGACATCAGGGAAATCGCGCACAACGGGAACTTTACTCACGCTTGGACCCTTCTCCTTCTTTTCCACAATGTGGGCAAGAAAGGCGAAGTATTCCTTACGCAAGTACTTGTTTGCTTGAATACACGACATAAGCTTGAGACCTTTGGAAGGTTTCTCGCCATAGACGTGCAAGGAATCATCATTAGGAAGGGGAAGGCGAATGCACTTCTCCGAACAAACAACTTCAGCACGGACTCGCCTTAGCCAATCCATGCCTACTATGATATCGAAACTACCCATTTGCATGGGTATGAGGTCAATAGAAAAGTATGATCATTAAGGTTCAAAGAACAATTAGAAAGGACAGAATCGACGGTGATGGATTTTCCGTCGGCAACTTCAACTTCAACTTCAACTTCAAAGGGTTTAGGCAACATAGAACGACTACACATAAGCAAAGGTTCAAATTCAATAGATACAAAACTTTTATCCCACCAGTATCAAATAAACACGTAGCGTAAACATTGTTAACAAGGAACGTACCCAATATGACGTCGTTTAAGTTCTGAGCTTGAGCAGCCGTGATGACAAAGGCTCGACCGCGAGCTTGCTGCTGCTGCTGCTGATTGTTGTTGTTACGCTGCGGGCAGTTGTTGGCGAAGTGATTCGGGTCTCCGCATCTGAAGCAGGCACGAGCGACAGGAGCTAGGGGTCGGTTTTGATTGCCAACAAGGTTTTGAGGAGGTGCGGTGGTCATGGCTCGGGCTTGGTTGATGGGGGCTTGAGGAGCATTCCGGCATTGCTGAGCAAAGTGCCCATACCTATTGCAGATCATGCATAGGCGGCATGGGGCGGTAACCGGGTGATGGAAGGGACAGGTATTGCACTTGGGATGGGGTCCGGTGTATGCTTTCTTGGTGGTTCGGGTGCGGGCAAAACTGGCTGTTGGGGGTTTGGCGGAGTGACTACCGCGCAAATTGGGCTCGAACCCTTCCGCTTCTTGCCTTTGATGTTGTTTTTCGGGGGTTTGGGCGAGGCAGGTTCGGTGGTTGCTTGGTGGGATTTCCTCGGTGGAGCCTTGGCGGCTTCACGAAGGACTTGGCGGTTGTTCAAGCGAGCAGCCAGCCGAAAGGTTTCTTCGAGGGTGCTAGGGGAGGTGGTATCGACTAGATCGCCGAGGTTAGGAGGAAGGAAACGTATGTATTTAGCGATTGCTTTCTCAGTAGTGTCGACCTGACTTGGGCAGATCAAGCTCAGTTGCTTGAAACGGGCCGTGAGGCCAGCATTGTTGTTACCTACTTGTTTGAGGTTCCAAAACTCAACCTCGAGTCGTTGGCGCTCATGCGGGGGGCAGAATTCACCTTCCATTAGATTTTTGAGCTCGGCCCAAGAGAGGCCGTGGGCGACCTCGTTGCCATGCGCGCTACGCTCTGAAGTCCACCAATCGAGGGCTCTTGATCGGAATACTCCCGTGGTGTTTAAGGTGCACAAGTGGTAGGGGCAACCACTTTGGAGGAAGGTGAGTTCAATGGCGTCGAACCATTGCATCAGTTTCGTGGCGTCCCCCTCGCCGGTGAAGGGTAAGGGATTGCAAGAGCAGAATTGCTTGTGGGTGAAAGCGGTCTTGGGTGGTTCGGCTTTGGAGTCGATGGAGGTATGAGGTGATTCGGTGTTAGGTGGGGGCTGGACCTTGCTGACTATCTCTGGGATAACCTTAGCCATGTGTTCAGCCATTTGCTCGGCCATAAATTTCATGCAGTCCTTTTTCTACATGGAGTCGGATTGGGACCTTGACTTGGATTTTGACCTTCTTCGTCCCTTAACGCTTTGCGAGAAAGACGTCTAAAAGGGTTTGACAACAAAAGGTATATTTAGGCTTTGATCGTAAAGTGTTGTTATAAAGAAAAGTATCCGTTTTGAGCACATAAGTATCATGTAACACGTCTAACTTCACATAGATAGCATAAGCATGTTGGCATTCATAAGCATAAACACGTATGATTTGCATTAAGGAATATAAATGTAGTTGGTTCACGAGAATTATTATTATTGTTTTTGGTTACGAAGGGCGTGCGAATCGTGCATCGGGTTCAAAATGAACGAGGTAACAAGTATTAAAACACATAGAAATTGAGATAGCATAAAAGATAGGCTCAATAAAACATTGGAGTGTTTCGGGTTGAGAAACGTTTGCCTATTCCAAAGTGAATCGAGATCCTTTCAAATTAGAGAAACGTGCTTTGGCCTATAGGTAAAGTGCTCTCGTCGAGAAGCGATTAACGGCACTTTACCCTTCCAGTTACTACACGTCTCTAACCGATCGAAAAATCGAAACTTTGGCGAGATTTAAAATCGAGGAATGGGACTAGTTGACAAGTGAGGGTTTCACCCCTATCTTGACAACATTGTACCCTAGATGTGGTTGGTACTTACCGAACGAGGAGTGTATTCCGACTCGTTGGCAAGGGTCCACTAGAGTATGAAACGGAAATTTCTCATCAAGATGTGGATTTCACTCCTAACTTGATGGTGTAATTTCGTGCAAAAATCAAATTCGCGGATTGAGAGTGATCACCAAAGTGCGGGTTTCACCCCTATTTTGGTGAGATTGTCTAGATTGTAGTTTGAGTGTCTTCAAGTCTTCAAGTGTGTAAATTGTGTAAGTGTTTTAGGAAAAGCACATGCATATATTTAAGACAAAAGAAATAGGAAGAAACAATTAGGAAGAATTAACATTTTAATCATGAAGTAAGAATGGTCAAGTTGGTCACTTAAACTATAGACTAGGTAGAATCGTGACAATTCTACCTAATTCCCTATAGTTATGGCTATGATACCAATCTGTCACACCCCAACCGATGGCGGAAACATCAGAGTGAGACGACTAGATTGCTCATTGCATCATAACATATTTGCGACAATATTTAAATCAACCAAATTTCATTTCATTAAAAACATCAATTGTATATTACAACAAAATCCAAATAAGAGTAACATCAACGAAATAAGTTCAACAATAACATAATATTTAACTTAGTATTCTATGCGTGTTTCTATGCGATTCCTACTAAGTCTCATCATACAACTTCATCAACCTGCAACATGTTAAAAAGTACAGTTCAATAACAAAGTAGTGGCGAGTACACAAGTTTAATATCATAGCATAAGTATAAAATCCGTTTAAACAAATCCACATGAATAGCTAGCATACAAGATAAGTGTAAAAAAGGCATGTGAATCTACAAGTCAATCCCCTAGTGTACCGCAAAATAGATTAAAACTTAACATTGACCACAAGAATACGGGCGGTGCATTACTCCTATAGCGCTATACATGTTAAGGGAGGCTTGATCGAAGTTAATGACATTTAGATCACATAAGAATAAGACCTAGTAACAAGTCAAGTGGCACATAACTAAAGCATGTTTGATGGATTGTTTATGTGATTTCGTAGAATAAAAGTGTGATTTAGTGTAGTTTCATAAACTAACATATTGCACCCAAAAAGTTTAAAGCATAAAAAGGGTTCGAGTGTACTCACGGTTTTCCAAGGTATTATCCGTGAGAGAGTTAGATTGATTTAGGGGTTGGAACACCAAGTTTATCCTACACAAGGCAAACGTAGGTGTATGGGTATTAGATTGATGGGGAGTTTAATGAGTTTAGGAATTTAAAATGTACGAGAAAGTATATATACGGGAGTATTTATCTAGACATTTAACGCTCGTTTTTGACACTAATAAGCCCAGAAGGGTGTTTGTGTTTTTATGGGTCATGCCCAATAGAATCGTAACGATTGTTATGTCTAAGATAAAATAACCTACTTTTTAAGACAACTAACCATTGGTCATGGTCTAAGTTTCGGTTATATTAAGTATCTACATATAGTTATACTAATAAATCATATAGTTCATGTATTTCATGGAAGTCATATAAGTCATGCATGGAGGTAGGAGGATTAACCATCCTAAACCTCTTTCATAGATTCACCATTACACAAGATTGACACGAGGACAATCCGGAGGTCAAGAATTATAGAAATCATCAAGTGAGGGGTGGATTGAATAGTTGAATGGCCAAGGCCTTCATGTAATCACACCTACACCATCACAAGCTTGAAAGCTCGGATGGCTCAACACTTGTGGGTTTGAAACCCTTTACAAAACAGAAAGTTTGGAGGTATTTTACACTCCCTAATTTGTATGAAACAACCTTGGCTTAGCTCACTAACCATGGGTTTGATTAAACGCACAAATAGCACAAGTTTGTCTTAAAAAAATTATGTTTAAATAAAGTTTACAAGTTCATCTTCCAAAACAAAAAGCTTGGACCTCAAAATGGTGATGTTCCACCTTGGTTTTCCATGGAAAACCTGTGGAAACAATCCTAGAGGTGTTCCAAGCTTTGTAGAGGAAGATTTGATGAAGAAAAGTGAGTTTGGACTCACTTTTGTACTTAAAGTTTTTTGCCTTGTTCTTGAGTTTACAACTGATTTGGGAGTGTTTTGAGAGTGTAAAGGAGTTTAGAAAGTGAAAATGAGTGTTAGGAAGCTTGCTTATATAGTGGTTTAATAGGTTTTGAGTTAAATGAGGTTTAGAGGTGATTGGGTGTAAAAAAAGTGTGAAAAATGGGCCAACCCGTAAGCAAGAAACAACTTTCTGCGGATTGGGGTCTCTCGCGCCCCGCGAGAGGATTTAGCTTATCCTCTCGCCCCCGCCATAGGCCTATTTTGGCAGATTTTGCAAATTGGCCCCTGAACTTGGTTTTTCCTTCATTTTAAGCTAAAACTTGGTATTTTGGCATATTTTTAAGTGTAAAACATGTATGTAAGCATATTTTGAGTATCGAGTATGTGGGTATGAGTATTTGAACATATAACAAGTATCGGTTTGAATGTAAACACGTAATTAATGATCATATGCATGTAAGACAAGTATGTATTAAGTATGAATTTTTTTTATTACGATCAAAGTCTCAGATTGCAATGTTGGGAATGAAATACGAAGGCGATACGAATACAAGTTTCCATAATTAGAAATACGATTACAAGGTTTGGACTCTCCAAAAATAGAAACATGAAGCAATCTTGCTAAAAACGCAAAGATACAAATGCGAAGCATTACACGCACCGCCCGTATTCTTGTGGTATTGTTAAGTAAAGTATTTTACACCTTGTCATTACGGTGACAAAGGTAGTCACGATTGCGTTAAACTTTGGACTGACATATAGTTATCACGTGTTAGTTTGTGTGTAACATAATATGCAATTTACCATGTTAGATATGAGGCAAATTTTTCACTATTATGCTATGTAAATAAACTTGTATGCTTGCCAACTTTTGTTGATCATTATTTTAATACATGTTGCAGGAAACTAGTTGTTGCCGATGAAGAAAGTTATTTAGGGTGGATTAGATACGCACCTAGACTTAAATTTATGTTTTTCAATTCATGTTGTTATGTCATTCGAAACTTGTTGTATTTCCATTTTTGAAACTATGTATTGTCCTTTTGGTATCAATGAAATCGAATTATTTAAATATTGTCAAAGATAGTGTTATGAAGTCTCTTGCAATCTTGTTTTCGTCCCGCCCTGATGTTTCTGCCATCGGTTGGGGTGTGACAGATTGGTATCAGAGCCATAACTATAGGGAATTAGGTAGAATTACCATGTTCGACCTAGTGTATAGTTTAAGTGTCCAACTTTGACCATTCTTGATTTATGCTTAAAATGTTAATTCTTCCTATTTGCTTTTATCTTTTCTTTTCTCTTAATTATACAACATGTCTTTCCTAAGACATTTACACAAATAACACCCCAAGACTTGAAGACACTCGTATCATACAAACAAGACGACTTCACCAAAATAGGCGTGAAACCCACAATTTGGTGAACAACTCTCAATCCGCTTAATCGATTTTGCATGAAATTACGCCATCAAGTTAGGAGTGAAATCCACACCTTGATGGAAAATTTGCAATTCTAACTCTAGTGGACCCTCGTCAAAATGTCAAAAATATTTTTCTTGACTCGACGAGTACCAACCACATTTAGGGTACGATGTTGCTAAGTTAGGGCTGACACATGCATCTTGTCAACTAGTCACATTCCTCGATCTTCAATCTCGCCAGAGTCCCGAATTTTCGATCGACTAGGGACATGTAGTAACTGGAAGGGTGAACACCGTTAGTCGCTTCTCGATGAGAGTATTCTACCTATTAGGCCAAAACATGTCTCCCTAACTCGAAAGGACTTTCGATTCACTTTGGAATAGTCGAAGTTTCTAAACCCGAAACACTCCTTTATTTTATTAAGCCTCTCTTTAATGTTAAATCAATTTCGATGTGTTTTATACTTTGAATGTCTTTAGCTTCGATTCATTTACACAAGTTGCCCTTTACTCGCAATCTCGAACAATAATAATCTTTTGTGAACAAACTAAATTTACAATCTTTTGTTTTCATTTATGATTATGCTATGTGGACTCTTGTTATGCCTATTTGAACTACTTGAAACTATGTGCTACGTGACATATTACATGGTAAATTATGCAGATTATTCTTTCAAAAACATTATAATCATGTCTCATCTTTTCTCATCAACCTTGTAGTTGCCTTCCAACTGTCTCTCCAACTCCAAAAAGAGTTCCAAGTCGAACTCTAGCAAGAAGATGCTTGTGTTCATGGCCAAGAAAATGGCTCGTGTAATCCTGGATCACGTGAGCAAAGTTACTGCCAATACCCCTAACTCATCGGTCAATTCCAAAACCGACCAATCTAAGCCAACCTCTTTCAGCTACAAGCACTTCGTCGCTTGCAACCCTAGGCCATTCACTGGCAATGAAGGTGTCACCTGACGTGATTGTCGTAGTCTCATGTAAAATTAATCCAAATACTACTAATAGTTAGCGGTAAGTGGGTATCGAACACAGAGAGATTGTGGAATATGTGCTATCTAAGGTTTATACTAAATTGACTAATTTATCTAATGCAAGAAAATGAATTTGGGATTTTTGGTGTTTTGGTTTTAAAATTAAACAAATTGCAATTTAACTATTGGTTGTTAAAAACAGATTAGAAGCAAGTAACCATCCTATGTTTCTGGTTTCAATTAACACTTGTGTTTTAAATCCAACTAGAAAGAGTCACATAGACATGACTCATGTATGACTATCCGTTCATGTTAAAGGGAACTAAGTACTCGGATTACAAAGATGCGAGGTTGTTACCCGATGACCAATTAACCAATATCCAACCCTAAACCCTCCCGTGATATCTCGATTGTCAACGACACTAAGAACGTACGATTAAGGCTAAGATCAAAACATCAATCGAAAATTTTCCAACAAGTATTTAAACACCATAATAAACTACAAACATTACAAGTCTATTATTCTAGAAATTAAGAATCAAAACACAATTGTTTCAAGCAAACCTTCAACCTAGGATGATCACAATGAGTTTAGCCACTCATGGTCTTGCAAATCATCACACCTTCAATTGTTATGTTCATATGAATCATAAACACAAAAGTAAATGTTTAGAAATTGTTTTGAACCCACAAGAACACCAAAATTTGCCTCCTAGCTTTGCCAAAACGTTCCTAATGATTGATATACCAAAAGACCCTTCAAAACCGGCTTAAAAATGGCAGTTACGCTTTTCTCGCAGGTCACCACCGTAAGCTACGATGCCCACTGTAGCTTATGTCACCAAGCTTCTGGCTTACGGTGCAGAAGAAGGATCAGACACCACCGTAAGCTACGGTGCCCACCGTAGCTTACGGCGGTCAACAACTTTTCCACTCATATTCTCTTATCAACTCTCCATGTCTCCACCTTCTTTCGGCCAAGCGCAAGCTCCCATCAAAGCATGTAAAAATCACTTATTTATGCTCTTCGGTACCTGCAAAGCCATACACGTCGTAGTTATCAAATCCTAATTATTAACCAAATTAAGTGCAGAATATTGATTGATTTAAAGCACTTGAGGATTGTCCAATAGACCACCCATCATCACTGCAATGCTTGAATGGTTAGATAGCATTGAAGTGACATTCATCAACAGTGAGTGTCCTAAGCACCTAAAAACCCAAAGCGCAACTGGCGTCTTTCAGACGAGAGCTCTCAACTGGTGGACAAACGAGCGCAACATCCGCTCCAATGAAGATGCCTATACCCTCCCATGGATCAAGGTTAGGGAAATGATGATGGAATTCTGTCCTCCACATGAGCAGGAAAAGCTCGAGGGAGAATTTTGGCACCTCAAGCAAGTGGGTGACGATAACCTTAGTTACACCACCCGTTTCAAGCAGTTAAGCATTATCATTACTCACCTTGTTAAAACCCCTGAGTGTGCGATTAGGAAATATCTTCATGGTCTTCCTCCCACCATTCGTGACGCCATTCAAGCTGCAAGACCCGACAACATCGAACTCATTTATCGCCTAGCTACCGGTATCAACGATAATCGAGTGCGAGACAAACAATCCTCAACCCCCATCACCACCAAATCCGTGAACCAAGCCACTACTGAACCCAAAGAAACCAAGTCTCAACCGCGAAACAACAATGGTAAGAAACGAATGTTTAAAAACCAAAGTTGCAACGCTATCACCAACCCAAATCCCCCTCAAGAACCCGCTAGAAAGCCATATACTGGGACTCATCCCAAGTGTACCACTTATCATTACCATCACCCAGCCAACATCGCATGCCGCCATTGCACCCGAATTGCAATCGGTTTGGGCATGTAACCGCCGCATGTCGTAGTGGCCCAACACCACAAGGCAACCAAGCCAAGCAACGTCCTCAAAACCAAAACCGTCAAGCTCCTGCCAATAACGTTCGAGCCTGCTTCAAATGTGGTGATCCAACTCACCTTCGACCCCAATGCCCACAAAATAATCAAGAGCAACAACAAAAACAAGCACCTCGTGGTCGTGCATTCAACATCAATACGAATCCGGCGCAACACGACCATGAAGTCGTGAACGGTACATTCCTTGTTAATGGTTTGTATTCTTCATTATTATTTGATACCTGTGCAGATAAGAGTTTTGTATCCGTAGAACTCGAACCAATGTTAAAATCTACACGCTCTAAACTTCCAAAATCTTTCACCGTCGAAGTTGCCAATGGCAAGTCTATTAGTGTTGACTCTGTCTTTCGTGACTGCTTTCTCACTCTTAACAATCACGAGTTCTCTATCGATCTCATACCCATGCAATTAGGTAGTTTCGATATCATAGTAGGCGACTTCGTAAGAACCATGCTAAAATCGCTTGTCACGAAAAGTTTGTTCGACTTCCTCTTCCGTCTGGTGACACCTTGCACGTCTATGGTGAAAGGCCTTCAAAAGGTCTCAAACTCATGTCATGTACCCAAGCGAACAAGTACTTACGTAAGGAGTACTTTGCTTTTTTAGCCCACATTGTGGAAGAAAAGGGCAAAGGAAAAGGTGTAAGTGATGTCCCAGTAGTGTGATTTTCCTGACGTCTTTCCCGAAGACCTACCTGATCCTCCTCCTTGTTCAGTTGACTTTTGAATTGACCTCATCCTCGGTGCTACACCCGTTTCTAAAGCTCCTTATCGTCTTGCACCTTCAGAGAGTTGCCGATAAAGGATTCATACGCCCTTGTACTTCTCATTGGGGCGCTCCAATCCTTTTCGTCAAGAAGAAAGATGGTTCTTTTCGAATGTGCATCGATTATCGTGAGCTCAACAAGCTTACCGTCAAAAACCGATACCCTCTTACCCGCATCGATGACCTTTTCGACCAATTCCAAGGCGCTACATTCTTTTCCAAGATCGATCTTCGTTCTGGCTATCACCAACTTCGAGTTCTCAAAGAGCACATTCCAAAAACCGAGTTCCGTACTAGATATGGTCACTACGAGTTCATGGTCATGCCTTTTGGTTTGACCAATGCACCTGCAGTCTTCATGGACTTGATGAATCGCGTGTGCAAGCCTTATCGCAATCGCTTCATGATCGTTTTCATTGACGATATCCTTATCTACTCCAAGACACAAGAAGAGCACGAGTGACACTAGCGTCTTATCCTCCAACTTTTGCGTACTGAGCATGTTTATGCCAAATTCTCCAAATGTGAATTTTGGCTAAAAGAGGTTCAATTCCTTGGTCGTGTCATCAACGAACTTGGTATTCATGTTGATCCGCAAAGATCGAAGCTGTGAAGAAATGGAATGCTCCTACGTCCCCATCCGAAATTCGTTCGTTTCTTGGTTTAGTTGGTTACTATCGACGTTTCATTTCGAACTTTTCAAAAATCGTCGTCCTTATCACGGCTTTAACTCAAAAAAATAAGCCTTTTGTTTGGGGTCCTAAACAAGAGGAATCTTTCCAAATCCTCAAGGACATGCTTTGTAATGCTCCTATCCTCACTCTTCCTGATGGAAACAACGATTTCGTCGTGTATTGCGATGCTTCAAACCAAGGACTTGGTTGTGTTCTCGTGTATCGTGTACGCTTTGAGACAACTAAAAATCCATGAGAAAACTACACTACGCACGACCTTGAACTTGGAGCAGTTGTTTTTGCATTGAAAATATGGCGACACTACCTTTATGGTACCAATTGTGTGGTCTTCACCGACTATAAGAGCCTTCAGCACATTTTCGATCAAAAGGAACTCAACATGCGTCAATGTCGTTGGGTAGAGTTATTAAATGATTACGACTGCGAGGTTCACTATCACCCTGGTAAGGTGAATGTTGTGGCCGACACTCTTAGTCGTAAAACTCATCTAAAGAGTGTTTATTATTATCAAAGCTTGCACAACCTCCACAAGCGTATTCGTGAAGCACAGTATTCGTCCATCAATGAGGACAACCTCTTCAACGAAATGAAATGTGGTGCTGAAAACCAACTCGAGTCTAAATCCAATGGTATTCTTTACTATCTCGATCGTGTTTGGATCCCTAATCATAAAAACCTTCGTGACTTCTTGATAAAAGAAGCTCACAAATCCCGATACTCTATTCATCTTGGCACTGATAAAATGTACCACGATCTTCGTACATCTTATTGGTGGCCTGGAATAAAAAAAGATATCGATTTCCACATTTCGAAATGTCTTACGTGTTCTAAAGTCAAAGCCGAACATCAACGTCCCTCTGGGTTACTCGAACAACCAGAAATTCCAGTTTGGAAATGGAAGAGTATAGCCATGGATTTCATCACCAAACTCCCTCGTACTTCCTCTTGTCATGAAAACATTTGGGTAATCATTGACCGCTTGACCAAATCTGCTCACTTTCTCCCCATTCGTGAGGACTATCGAGTTGAAAAATTAGCTCGTATCTACACGAATGAAGTCATTTGTCGTCATGGTATCCCCATTGACATCATTCTGACCGTGATGGTCGTTTCACTTCTCACCTTAGGCAAACTTTCAAACCACGATGGGTACGCATCTTAATCTTAGTACGGCATTCCATCCTCAATCGGATGGACAAACTGAACGTACTATTCAAACCCTCGAGGACATGCTACGTTCGTGTGTAATTGATTTTAGTGGAATTGGGATGTACACTTACCATTCATAGAATTCTCGTACAATAACTGTTACCACTCCAGTATTCAAATGGCTCCTTTTGAGTCATTGTATGTTCGTAAGTGCCGTTTGTCTATTTATTGGCATGAGGTCGGTGAAGCACAAATCACTAGTCCCGAGCTCATACAAGAGACGACGGATAAGATCATGAAAATCTGTGACACTCTTCTCAAGGCTCGAAGTCGACAAAAGAGCTATGCCGACAAGAGTCGTAAACCATTGGAATTCGAAGTCGGTGATCAAGTGCTTCTCAAGGTATCACCATGGAAAGGTGTTGTTCACTTTGGAAGGAGGGCAAACTCGATCCTCGCTTTGTAGGTCCCTTCAAGATTCTCGAAAGGATTAGCAAAGTGGTGTACCGCCTCGACTGGCCTCAAGAGCGCAGCAATGTCCATCCAACGTGTCATGTCTCGAACCTCAAGAAGTGTTTGGCCAATGAAGAACTCCCAGTTCCGCTCGAAGATCTTCAAATCAACGAGTCACTTCATTTTGTGGAGAAACCGGTCAAAATCATGGACCGAGGTATCAAGCAATTGAGGCGCATCCGGATTCCCATAGTAAAGATACGATGGGAAGGAAAACGTGGCACCGAGTTTACTTGGGAACTCTAAAGTGATATGAAGACCAACAATCCGCATTTGTTTGTTACACCTTCCTCTAGAATAAATTTTGAGGACGAAATTTGCTAAAACAGGGGAGACTGTAATGCTCCACATTTCCATGCTATCCATATTTATAAAGTCTTGTTGTACTTTCCATTTTTGAAACTTTCTATTTTCGGAAACTTGTACTTGTATCGTATTTTCAACTTGTAGTCCGAGATACCGTTCATAATGAAAGTCATATTTATATCAATTATGTTCCATTTATACTTGTTATGTTCAATTTATACTTGTAATCGCATGCAATAAACCCTAATTTGAAACTATGTGACGATACGTGCAAATAACCAACTTTCAACGCGTTTACGTGCAATACTTGTGATTAACCAACAAATAATGATTCTGGTACTTATTATACATCATAATACATCGTATTATACTTGAAGACACCTTCGACATGTTAATTGTACTTGCAATTATGTGTTATAGATCGTAAATCGCCTATACTTGCATTTCGTGCGATAGCCGACAACTATGTGTTATGACCACCACTACCGATACTTGTTTTACATATTTCACATACATGGACATACTTGACGTCACTTTTAAGTTTACGATACTTTCATACTTGTTACATGTTTGAAACTACACGAAAAGCGCTAAAAACACCCTAAAACCTAACTTTGGGGCCCTAATTGCATACTTATCAAACTTGAGGGACAATTTGTGACAAAAAGCCAAACCCCCCCCCCCCCTAAAATCCACATTTTGAATCTGCATTTTTGGCTCCAAACCTCCACCCAAAAATATAAATTTTGGATCTTGTATTTATGGATCCAACCTCCACCTCCGTTCTCCACCAATGGGATTCTAAACCTCATTAAACACTCACCTAACCTCGCCCAATATAAATACAAGACTCTCAACCCTTATTTCTCCTTACACCTTCCTAAACTCTCATTCTAAGCTCCATAAGCTGCTGAAAACTCAAGTTAGGGAACAATTCTTCCAAGTTTAAAAGTGAGTGCAACAACTCACCTTTCACCTATCTTCTTCTCTTGTTCTTGCTTCCTGTCATCTTGAACTGAGGATGTTACCCAATATTTCTTAGAGGTGTAACACTCTTGTTTGAAGGTCCAAGATGCTTAGGAACCTTCGGTTTCATTGGATTCAACATGTTTGGCATAGCCTTCATGTTCATAGCCTACCCAACATGTGTTTGGACAAGCCTACAAACTTGTGTACATGTTGTAGTTGTAGTCTATGGATATTGGAGCCTATGAAGACCAAAACTTTCTGTTTTGATTGAGGTTCATCAGCAACCTTCAAGTGTGCACATCAACCAAGCCTAGGCTTGTGTGTCGAATTAGTGTATGGATCATGAAAGCCTTTGAAAATTCAAACTTGTCCTACACCACACTTGTATGATTTTCCTTTTTTACTTTTTGTATTTTCCTTTATGTACATTCATGACCAACTGACCTTCGGGTTGTGCTTTGGTTGATTCTTATGACGAGGTATAAATGGATGCATATCATCCTACCTCCTACTTGAATCTCCATGACCCCTTCGGGGAATACTTGACTATAAACTAATGCAATTGTTAAATTTACTTTCTTTACTAGTCATGTTAACCCGGAAACTTACTCGCATTTGTTCCCATTTATAGGGTAACTTCAGCTCTCAGTCCACCCATTCCATCACCCAAGTTTCACGGTTTCGGAAAGCTTAACACAAACCATGAGTATACTCGAACCCATTTTTCCATTTACACACTTTGGGTGCAGCAAGTACAATTATACAAATCACGATTCATATTTAAAACTTGTTATAATCACCCTCTATCCGTTATAAATATGAAACTTGTATTATTCTTGTTATCGCATGCTATGTATACTTATGTCTATATGCTCATTAACCTTGCTAGCCTCCCTGAACAATTACAGCGCTATAGGATTAACGCACCGCCCGTATGCTTGTGGTATTGTTAAGTAAACTATTATACACCTTGTCATTTTGGTGACAAAGGTAATTATGATTGCATTAAACTTTGGCTTTACATATAGTTATCACATGTTAGTATGTTTGTAACATAATATGCAATTTACCATGTTGGATATGAGGCAACTTTTTCACTATTATGCTATGTAAATAAACTTGTATGCTCGCCAACTTTTGTTAATCATTATTTTAATACATGTTGCTGGAAACTAGTTGTTGCGATGAAGAAACTTATTTAGGGTGGATTAGATACGCATCTAGACTTAAATTTATGTATTTCAATTCATGTTGTTATGTCATTCGAAACTTGTTGTATTTCCATTTTTGAAATTATGTATTGTCCTTTTGGTATCAATGAAATCGAATTATTTAAATATTGTCACAGATAATGTTATGAAGTCTCTAGCAATCTTGTTTTCATCCCGCGCTGATGTTTCACAATAGGTTGGGGTGTGACACATGACCTACCTGACGAAGATTCCCATTTACATATTACCAATTTCTTGGAAATATGTGACACCTTTCGGATCAATGGAGCCTCCAACGATGCTATCTGGCTCTGTATGTTCCCATTTTCACTAAAAGACCGAGCCAGGGCTTGGCTCAATACCCTCCCAAGTGGATCCGTCCACACTTTGGATGAGCTTGCCCAAAAATTTCTATACAAATATTTCCCTCCCGCTAAAACTGCTAAATTAATGACTGAAATAATTCATATTCTTAAGGACGGAGAATCTTTGTATAACACTTGGAAAAAGTTCAAAGAGCTGTTAAGGAAATGCCCTCATCATGGTTTAGAAGTGTGGCAAAAGTCTGCACATTCTATAATGGACTTTGGCCACACATAAGACAAATCCTTGACTCAAATTCCAGGGGCCTCCTTGTATAACACTTGGAAAAAGTTCAAAGAGCTGTTAAGGAAATGCCCTCATCATGGTTTAGAAGTGTGGCAAAAGTCTGCACATTCTATAATGGACTTTGGCCACACATAAGACAAATCCTTGACTCAAATTCCAGGGGCCTCCTTGGTAATCATAATCCCACCGAAATTTATAATCATATTAAAGA
This sequence comes from Scalesia atractyloides, assembly GCA_947069175.1. Taxonomy (NCBI): domain Eukaryota; kingdom Viridiplantae; phylum Streptophyta; class Magnoliopsida; order Asterales; family Asteraceae; genus Scalesia; species Scalesia atractyloides. The sequence continues at coordinate 65,428,727 of CAMTDV010000020.1, read as the reverse complement.
AATTGCTCAAAACAGTTTTCAATGGCACACCCCTCGGGGCTCAAAATCCATAGCCCCGGGAGTCCATAAAGTGGGCAAGAACAGTTCTTTACGAGCCCAAATCGAAGCTTTCTCTTCAAAAAAAATTAGAATTAACAAAAAATGTTTCAGTTATGGCTTGTGAAGGGTGCGGTGGGCCACATGAAATTGGAGTTGTATGAAAGATGGGGAAATAAAAAAGAAATGGTAAACTACTTAAAAAACCGCCCTAGGCCACCAATCCCCCCAACAAATTCCTACAACCCCGAATGGCGAAACCATCCCAATTTTGGTTGGAGGGAACAAGGAAGTAGTAACCAACAAACTCAAAACCAACGACCCACCTTTCAGCAACCACCCCGAAATGAGCAACAAAGTTTCTCACAACAACAAGGGGGGACAGAAGACTCGAGGACCTCATCATACGTCTTCTCTACAAAACAAAGAAACGATATTCGGAAAAGTTCCTACAAACCAAAGCTGAAATAAGGAACCAAAGGGCTAGTATGCATAACCTCGAAAAACAGATAAGCCAACTAGCCCAAAACTTTTCTTAAAGACCACAAGGTACGTTTCGTAGCAACATCTAAGGTGCAAGTAAACTTTATCACTTTGAGAAACCGGAAGGTAGGGTCCGATGATGTAACTCCACCACCATAAAAATCACAACCTAACCTACCCGAAAACCAATCTTTATCACATCAAAAGATAACACGGAGCCTACCAAAACACCACCGGTACCATACCCCGGGCGTTTACTTCGTCAAAAGACCGATGAGCAATTCACGAAATTCGTAAACCTCCTAAAACAACTTCACATCAATCTTCCTTTTGTTGAAGTTCTCACACAAATGCTTAAATATTCCAAGTTCAGAGAGACTTCTTAAGACACAAAAGGAATATTGAATTTATACATCAAGTAAACCTAAGCGAAAAATGCTCAGCGGTACTCCTCAAAAGACTCCATCAAAAGAAAATTGACCCCGAGAGCTTCCCGATCCCGTGCTCCATCGGTGGATCAACCATAAGGAATGCACTAGTAGGTCTTGGAGCTAGCATTAACCTTATGCCTGCCTCCACGCTTACCAAATTGGGCTAGGAAAGCCACACCCTACATAAATGAGCATACAACTCGCCGACAAGTAGGTCAAGTACCCTCAAGGTGTCATAGAGAATCTCTTGGTAAAAGTCGGGGAATTTGTGTTCCCGGCCGACTTTGTAATCCTCGACATGGAGGAAGACATCGAAATCGCGCTCATACAAGGAAGACCATTCCTTGCCACCGCAAGAGCCACGGTGGATATGAGCGATGGAGTGTTAACATAGATGGTGTGAGATAAGGAAATGAAGTTCGGGGTAGGACAACGAATGGAGGATGATCCGGTCAACTACATGAAAGCCATAGACTCAAGCTTGGATTACGTTCTCAGCCAATGCAACATGGGATGTGAGACATCCCGCTCAGGAAACATTTGACCGCTTTGGGTCCAACCAAAGACCCTTATAAACATGGCGCACCATGAAGGCATTTCATGGAACTATCACTAAATAATCTAGTATATAATGTAGTTTAAATTTAATGTGTTTTGTTTTAAGTTTTTCATTTGTAGGAATAAAACACACTTTAAATGGTGGAATGGTGTGAAAACTGAGAAAAATGAACCCCATGCACGTAAACTAGAGCATCCCGCTTCAAAAACTGTAAAACAAAGTCTGCATCATGGGGCTATGCCAACCAAGCCCACCTCATGCTCAAATGTCTGATGAAAAAAAATTTCTGTAGAGATGTGACACGGGCCATGCCCACCAGGCATGCCCCTGTATCCACCATACTATAAGTTTTCTGTTAACCTTGTTACTAGCACTTTGGCCACAGGGCTGTGTCCACCAGGCACGCCCCCGTTCCTAGTGATCAATAACCTTAAAAAAATTGTTGTTTTACCCCACTTTTTCACATTTAATCCAAACAAATCCTATTTGGGACACATTGAGGACAATGTGTAATTTAAGTGTGATGGGGTGTTAAATCCTTGAATCTTTTGTCCTAAAAACAAGCCTTACATAAAACTCGCATTGAAACACTGAAAATCACCCTAAATATTTTTCAAATATTTTCATATTCTTTTTACTTATCTTGATTTAGTTTGGGAAAAATAAGTTCTAAAAATTAGGTTTTTTACCAATTTACACCTGACAACGTCGTAATAAAAAGAATAAATTAAGAAAATTATAGAAAACGGGCATAAGAAATCTTTGTAAAATTTGATTATATATACACTTCTACACTATACCCTTTTCCCACAAAAAAAATGAGTTTTGAGCCTTTACCGAGCATACAAATACATATCTATCCGAATTGCTCAATTTTTCATTTCTTGTATGAATAGCCCGTTTGGTTCTTACAAATCTAGAACTTGCTAAAACAATACATTCTCAATCCTTACTTACACAAATCCAAGTAAGTAAATGATGGATGCATTAGGACTATAATCCATTTTTCATTCTAAACCTTTATTTTTTTCATCCCTTACCAAAAATATCCCCTTAGTTAAACCGCTTTAAGCCTTAACCTTTCATTTCTAAACCCGCAAAAATATAAACTTTTGCAAAAACAGCCACCTATATCCACAAAACTTCTTTTACACCCTTTATTTTAGTAAAAATTTCAGTTTTAAATTACAAGTATGGCTTAGTTTCAACTTTGGCTAAAAAAAAGCATTGGATAGAGTTTATTTTTTCTAAGTCACAAAAATTGTTCAGACACTTTTTACGCTTTTCACTATTTTACCTAAAACACCTACCCCTAGCCAAAACCTACCCTTTAAAAGCCCTCTTGATATTTACAAAGATTAAACATCAAAAAGGAGGAGGTTTGATGGTTTGTCAAGCCTATAGTAGGAGTAAGCTCCACACCGGGTCCGAGCGCTTTCACTTAAATATCTTTGACCGAGTGTTGAGTGACTATTATGAGGTGTGTAAATTTGTATATAACTAAATAGAATTTTAGAAAGGCATATTATGCCCAAACACAGATAATTTGTCTTAAAATATGTTTAAAATAAATCATGACGAATAAAATTGTAAATAAAATAAAAATACAATAATTTAGAACTTGGATTCCCGACACTCTAAAGATAAACCCAAAACTTCTCTTCTACCAATTCTATTTGGGTGTATAAGCCACATTATAGAGTTTTGCTTGAGGACAAGCAAAGATTCAAGTGTGGGGGTATTTGATGTGCGCAAATGCAACATATAAATTATATCATACAAGGCATAAAACCGACCCTTTTTTAGTACTAATGTTGGAAAAAGCATGTTTCTTTGTTTACTTTTAAATTATAAGATCAAAAGAACTTAAACGAATAAAAGGAACAAATTAACAATAGAAACCGACACAAATACAAAGAATGATTGACATGAACTGCCGAATCCCAATCCACATCCAAAACAACAAAATAAAAAATGCAGAAGCTTAGGCATGGGGCCGTGCCCAGTCAAGATTCCCTCCTGAAAAAGACAATAGCAAAAGACAAGCCAACACGGGGTCATACTAACCCAACATGGGCCATGGTTAACTCTAGGATTCGCAGAATCTGTGATAGTACAGGAAGTACACTAGCCATGGGGCCGTGCCATGACGCCACGGGTCGTGTTGGTATAAGACCTGACATCTGAAGTAATGAAGGGAGAGAAAGAGAAGACAACGAGGTCGTGCAAGGTGGGCATGGGGTGTGCAAGGTGGGCACGGGGCCGTGCCTGCCCTCTATTTCCAGCTATAAATAGAGGTGTTTGGTTCAAGAGAAAGGCATCCCTTGGCAAACCACTTCTCTCACACTTGCCATCAGTCAACCACCACTACAACACCAACACCCAACACCATCAACTATATTTCATCTTTTAGAATGTGTAGTAGTCTCGGGATCCAAGATCGATTGTAAGAGTTCTTGTCAAACAAAGGTCATGCTTGGATAATCTTTTACATCACTTGGTGAAGACAAATCTTTTATGAATTACTTTTGATTTCTAACCTTTTGCAAATTATTAACTGGGTATGTATTCGTACTATTTTTCTATATTGAATGTCATATTTGGTTAAATATTCCTTCATGTTTCATTGATTCACTCATCCGTGTCTTTACGGTCTATAGAAAGCGCGTTAACTACCTGGAAGGGGGTTAGAAGGGTGTTTGGGTAAAGTTATTGGCTGGTTTAGTGTATAGATCCTACGAGGACTTGGTTCAAGCTTATTAGGAATTCCCTTGAGGCAGATAGCATCAAATCAAGAGATGTAAGAACGGCTTGAACCCCTTATAAATAAACTCCTATTAAAACTTTATCCGGCCTTGTGGGACTGTATCCCTGCTGACTAATATGGCTGAGGGTAACGTCGCCTTCACATGAGGGCATACCACTTTTCGTATTAATAAATTATTTAATTATCTTTCAATACTTCGACCTTGCGGGACTATATTCCTGCTGACTCAGACTAATATGATTGAGGGTAATGTCGCCTTCACAAGAGGGGCATGCCATTATAACTAAGATAATCTCTTAAAAAGCCCAAAGTTCGGAAATCATCAAAGGATACATAAAAGAGGAGTTGGAACCAAGTGATTATTTCTAGTCTATTTGTTTTTCCTTTTCTTTACATTCTTATTTTTATCTTTTAAAACTTTCAAAACTTTTATCAAAATTTGGTTAGATTAGACGTTAACGATAAGCCGGCATTAAAACCTCTTGTGTTCTTAGACGATCTCGGTATCTTGCCATCCCTATACTACGTCTATGATGGGTGCACTTGCCCTAACGTGTGTAGAGTGGTAGTATTATATCGTGTTTTATAATTTAAAGCTTGATTCATGAGTAAAAAGTACTTAAAATAAAACAAAAATTATAACACACTCACACCACGTCAATCTTAATGAACCAAACCAATATTAAACAAATTCCTGCCATTAACGTTATTTTTACAATTTCGTCTATCTTTCCATTAAAAATTGGGTCACCTCGCCGCAGAGCGCTGTAACACCCCGAATTTCCATCCAAACCGCAGTGGCCCGAGTGGGGGAATATCATGACGTAAGTTGATATCATCATAGTCAATTAACACAGCACAACAGAAGTCTTGGAGTTTAAAATACCATTACAAATCAAAATGCCCAAAGTTCGAAATTAATATGCAGACGATTTGTAACAAAAGATCCACAAGCGGATCATAAAATATACACAAGATATACATCAGACTTTAGGCAGATCTAAGGATTTGCGAGATCCTCTTACATTACTACCAAGCAGCTTCCAGCTTATTTCGTATTGTACCTTCAACTTAGTCTTTTGAAAATACGTCAGTTTACGCTGGTAAATACAATTAACTGACTCATTTCAAAAATATTTCAAAATGATTTAAGTGCATAAGGCACATAAAAATCTTTTATAACTTGGGAAAGTTAAGCTTTTAACCTTGTATACAGATTCACATGTTGTCAATACAATTAGGATCTAGTATAGAAACCGAGACATGATTAATTGACACACCACTTATGAACCCACGAAGGAGTTATCCCCAACTTGAGGTAAAAATATTTTGGCATTCGCATATGTCAGGTGTATGCCTACACCCCGTGCTTTGGTCGTGGCCATTAGTAACTTAAAGGAGCCGGTGGATATCCAGGACACGATCAGTAACCCCTAATGTTTAAGTTATCAAACAAAACTGATCAAAACGTAATATGCGGATTTACTAGCCACAATCCAGCATTCGATTGATCCCATTTCCGACCAAACGGTAATAATTTACCGTAACCCAAGCCCGTATAGGGAAAATAAGTTAAGAGTATTTACCTGAGCTTATACTTGACTTTAAAAGCAAAGTTTGTATTAACTCAGCCGTTTAATAAATTAGATAAGGGCAGATAGCATTTACTGAAAGGCTTTAGTCTGGAATAATGGCATAAGCTAACCAATTAGAATGCTAACAGTCCTATTTAAGTCATAGACTTAGACCGACTAGCTTAAAGGATCAAAACGGTACAACTCGTGGATTAAGCGATGACCGGGTAAAATGTAGTTTAAAACCAACAAGTACTAAGACTTGTATGACATGGGTAAACAATCAACATTCTAGAATTTGAGATTAAAATGATAAGGTTAAACCCGTTTCGGTTAATTTTTGTAAACTAGTTACATATACTCAACCGTACGCATATAAGCGATATCAGGTAACCGGATGAGTTATAAACAAGTTCTATATGTCTTTATATTTAAATAAGTTGTAATATAAGTAGGATATCAACTTATATGCCCGTTGATGTTTTAAAACGAAACTAGGCCTTATAAGGCGTTTTGACCATTATATAACGTATAAAAAGAAACTTGCATATATTCTAATGTTATGATCATAAAAATTTTGGAAAAATACTTAATTTATGATATATTTTCAGTAGGATATCACACATAAGTGTGATTTATGGTTTAGGACCAAACTATGCACCCAAAGGGCATTTTGGTCCTTTAAAATTATGATATTATATTAACATCATAATATGTTAATTATATTAACATATCTGTAAGTAATTCATTTGCAAGCTCGCTATTGATTAAAACCTTGTTTTATGTAAAAAGGTCATTTTTGGTCAAAGTTTGACATATTAGCGGAACTTGTGCATAAACTCAGATTATGATTATGTTCAAGTAATATAACTTCAGAGAGTTATGCTACATTGTAGTACAATCATAATACAACTATAAGTCAGTAGTAAACTAATCTAAGTCGGGTCAAAATCGAAAGTCAAAGGAGATGTCAAACTTCGAGGCTTTCGGTTGCGAACCGACCCTAGCACTAAAATTGACGGATCGAACATGTTCCCATATGTTCTATTAACTATTACCAACTTTTTTAAGTGTCAAAAACATGTTTATAACATATATAAACTTAGATTATAATATTTATAAAATCTGACCCGTTTGACTTATTAAAACATAGACGTTACACGACCTAATCATGCATTAATTTAGTCGTAACGAACGCATCACTTGTATAATCAAGTTGTTAAGTTGTACAGAATTTACCATTATTTTGCCGGTTGTCACATTTAAAGTACACAACACTTAAGAACCCCACGAAGGAGTTATCCCCAACTAGTGGGTAAAAATAATTTAGCATGAGCATCTGTCAGGTGTATGCCTACACCCCGCGCTTTGGTCGTGGCCATTAACTAAAGTAATGAGCCGAGGATATCCCGGACATGGTCGTTAACCCCCAATGTTTAAGTATCAAACAAAACTGACTAAAACGGAACATGCGGATTTACTAGCCACAATCCGGCATTCAAATGATCTCATTTCTGACCAAGCGGTAATAGTTTACTGTAATCCAAGCCCGTATAGGCAAAATAAGTCGAGCGTATTTACCTAAGCTAGTCTTGATTAAAAATGAAAGATCTAATAAGTGCAGATAGCATTTACCGGAAGGCTCTAGTCTGGTTATGGCATAAGCTAACCAATTAAATGCTAACGGTATTAATTAAGTCATAGACTTAGACCGACTACCGTACAGGATCAATAACGATATAATACGCTAGATTAAGCGATGACCAGATAGAATATAGTTTAAACCCAAAAAGTACAATGACTTGTATAATATGGGTAAACTATAAGCATTCTGGATTTTGAGACTTAAATGATAAGGTTAAACCCGTTTCGGTTAATTTCTGTAAACTAATTAAATATACTTAACCGTGCACATATAAGCGATATCGGGTAACCGGATAAGTCATGCACAAGTTCTATAAGCCATTATATTTTAAATAAGTTGTAATATCAGTAGGATATCAACTTACATGCCCGTTAAGGTTTTAAAATGAAATATGCCTTATAAGGGCGTTTTGGTAATTATATATTTTATAAAAGAAACTGAATATATTTTAATGTTATAATCATAAGTATTCTAGAAAAATAATAAATTTATGATATAATATTAGCAAGATATTGATTGTATGTGTAATTTATCTTTAATGACCAAACTATGCACCGTAGGGGCATTTTGGTCATTTACACATAGTATGATAATTTATTTGAGATTCTGAGTTTATATCATGTACCTACTATAAAAAATATTTTAAATAATCAGTAGGTAACAAGTCTTGGTTGATAAATATATTTTAAAACCATACTATGCGCCGAAACGGCGTTTATGTCGAAAAATGACGATTTGTGCGAAGTTTAGTAAAAACTGATGTTAAGATTAGGTTTAATTGTTTTAGATATGTTATTTGATATAACATATCAGTAGGTAAAAGATTTTTTATGAAAAGGTATGATTAAAACCATTTTATGAGCCACAAGGGCTTTATCGTCATTTATCGACGTAACATAAGAACTTGTACTAAACTTAGTATACAATCTGACTTGACATGTCAAATAATCCTACTTATGATATTACATCAATAGGAATTTCATTTTCAAGTTCGTTATCGATTAAACCTTATGTTATATATAAAATGCATTTTAGTCAAAATGGCATAATAACGGAACTTGTACATAAACTTGGATTCTGGTTATGATCATGAAATATAAGCTCATGGGGTTATGCTACATTATATAATGATCATAATGCAACCTTAGATCAGTAGCTAACTAATTTAAATCGGGTCAGAATCGAAAGTTAAAGCAAAAGTCAAACTTTGCGACTTTCGGTTGCGAACCGACCCTAGAACTGAAATTGACGAGCCGAACATGTTCTCACATGTTCTAATAATTATTACCAACTTGTTTAAGTGTCAAAACATGTTAATAACATATATAAACTCAAATTATAATATTTTCGAAAAAATGGCCCTGTTTGACTTTTTAATAATAAAACTTTGACCCGTCAATTGGTTTAGCAACGTGATCTTTAGGAGGTGCCCTTTATAGGGATTAACACCTACCTTATTATGATCACTTAGCCATGTTCTTTACGAACAATGTCTGGACCATAATGGTCTTAACCGAAAGTCAAGGCGTTTTTCATAAAACGCTTGACTTTTTGCCTATAAAAGCCTATAAACGAAAATGCAAGAGAAAGGAACACTTACAAGTGATTCCTAACATGAAATAGAACTAAGTTGGATGCTCCTTTCAGTTAGGAACTTCCAGAGGAGGGAGATAGAGTGATAAATGAGAATGGTGCAAGTTCAAGTAGTGAACAAATACACCTATTTATAGTTGGGGAGCTTGAAAGAGGTAATGCCAGGTGTTAGGGAGTGTTAGAGGGAGCTTACAAGCAAATTTTCTGCAGACCCGGCATTCTCACGCTCCGCGAGAGACCAGGCCCGTGTCTCTCGCGGCCTGCGAGCGCCTTCTGGGAACTTTCAAAACTTGCCACATTTAGCCCCTCAACTTATAGAACCTCTAAAACACCTTTATAAGCATATTGGCGTACCCGGATTATGCACGGGTATTGTCAAGCTCCCGGTTCGTTAAAAGATCACTCAGAGGTATAAATTAACATGTTGACACTTTAAACCCTCCATTGTCCAAATTTATCATACTTACATAATTAATCCCTCTCGTCCAACAAGTGGCTCATATGAGGGTTAGGACTTCAAAAAGGATCACTCAGAGGCTTACTATAAGAATGTTGACTCTGATGGTCACTCAGAGGCTAAGCATGTTGACACTAATGGTCACTCAGAGGCTTAGTTTAAGCATGTTGACACTAATGGTCACTCAGAGGCTTGGTTAAGCATGTTGACACTAATAGTCACTCAGAGGCTAAGTTTAAGCATGTTGACATTTAAATGGTCACTTAGAGGCTCGGTTTATGCATGTTGACATCAAGGGTCAGTCAGAGGCTTAGTACGAGCATGTTGACACCTTTAGTCCTTATTAGTCCTTGATAGACTTTTTAATAAAAGTAATAAAAAAAAAATTGACACATGTCATTATATTATTAGACATGATTTTACGAGGTGTTACATCCTCACCCCCTTAAAAGAAATCTCGATCTCGAGATTTTATTCAAAAAGATGGGGGTATTTTGTCGCATAGTGGATTCAACCTCCCATGTATATTCGGGGCCTCGTAGGGCATCCCCCTTAACCTTTACTATAGGTATATTTTTCTTTCGGAGCTTCTTAACCATGTCGATCCTCGATCAAAATTGGTTTCTCAACGAACCTCAGGTTTTCATCAATTTGCATATCATGATTTGACATTGCTAGCGACTCATCGGCTAGACATTTCTTGAGATACAGATGTGGAACACATATGAATCCCACATCCTCTGCACTACTTATAAGATCATGCCGACACATTCGATTATCTTAAATGGTCCTATATATCTTAGGCTTAACTTGCCCTTCTTTCCAAATCTCATTACACCTTTCCAAGGTGATACTTTCAGCATGACTTTGTCCCTTTTGGAACTTAAGAGGTTTACGCCTCTTGTCAGCATAGCACTTCTACGTATCACGGGCAGCTTTGAGTCTATCATGGATTTGCACAATCTTATTCATGGTTTCCAGGACAATCTTAGTCCTGATAGTTGGTCTTCCCCAACTTCTGCCCAACATACGGGCATTCGACATTTTCTCCCATACAAGGCCTCAAAAGGAGCAGCCTTGATGCTCGTATGATAACTATTATTATAGGAGAATTCTATTAGGGGTAAGTGGTCATCCCAACTTCCACCTAAAACACACATGCTCTAAGCATGTCTTCCAAAGTTTGAATAGTACGCTTACTTTGTACACCGTCTGCGGGTGGTAACCGTACTAAAGTTTAATCTTGTGCCTAAAGATTGTTGGAAGCTTTTCCAAAAATGAGTAGTATATCTAGTATCTCTACCGGATACAATAGATACTGGCACACCATGTAGGGATACAATCTTGTCACATATAACTTAACCAATTTGTCTTAATTATAAGTTTCTTTAATTGGCAAGAAATGCGCCGACTTAGTCAGCCTATCCACAATACCCAAATCGTGTCATTACCAGTTTGGTCTTAGGTAACTTGGTAATCAAGTCCATAGTTACCATTTCCCATTTCCAAGTGGGAATTCCAAGTTGTTGTAGAAGTCCTGACAGTTTCTGATGTTCAGCTTTAACTTTCGAACACGTCAGACACTTAGCTACATAAGTGGCTATGGTTTTCTTCAAACCCATCCACCAATAATTCTTTTTCAAATCTTGATACATCTTGTCACCACTTGGGTGAACTGAGTATTTTGAATTATGCGCTTCCTGGAGGATTAGATCTCTAAGTCCTCCAAAGATTGGAATCCAGATTCTATCATTAAATCTAAGGATTCCATTTTTTCCAGGCATTAACTGATCAACAGTTTCGCCTAATCCTTCATTAGGAACATTAGTCTCTAATAGGGCTTGCCTTTGTGCGTCTAATAGCTTTTCATTCAAGCTATTTCTGAGCTTGATGCTCTTGGCGTTAATCATAATAGGCTTAACCCTTTCTTTGTGACTTAAGGGTCAGCAACGAAATTTGCCTTGCCGGATGATAGCGAATTTCGCAATCATAATCATTAAGCATTTCCATCCAACAGCGTTGTCGCATGTTCAAATCCTTTTGATTGAACAAATATTGGAGACTTTATGGTCAGTGTATATAATACACTTCGTGCCATATAAGTAATGTCTCCACAACTTAAGTGCAAATACAACGGCACCCAATTCCAAGTCATGGGTGGTGTAATTCCTTTCGTGCACCTTTAATTGTCGTGATGCATAAGCAATTACTTTGCCTTTTTGCATTAGCACACAGCCCATGCCAGTGTGTGAGGCATCACAATAAATGACAAAATCCTCAATACCCTCAGGTAGAGATAACACAGGAGCATTGCTCAACTTGTGTTTTAGAATCTCAAAAGATTCTTGTTGTTTTGGACCCTAGTCAAACCTGACATTCTTACGGGTCAAGGTAGTTAAAGGAGTGACTATCCTCGAAAAGTTCTCAATGAACCTCCAATAATAACTAGCCAATCCTAAGAAGCTACGAATCTCTGATGGAGTTTTGGGTACTTTCCAATTCATTATGGCTTCTATCTTGGCGGGATCCACTTGGATACCACGCTCACTTACAACATGTCCAAGAAACTGGACTTCTCTAAGCCAAAATTCGCACTTAGAGAACTTAGCATAAAGTTTATCTTGCCTTAACAGTTCTAGGATGCACCGTAGATGTTTCTCGTGATCAACTTGATTACAAGAGTAGATAAGTATGTCCGTCTATGAAGACAATGACAAACTTATCTAAATATGGTTTGCAGACTCTATTCATGAGATCCATGAATGTGCAGTGCATTTGTGAGCCAAAAGGCATCACCAAGAATTCATAATGACCATAACGGGTCCTGAAGGCAGTCTTAGGAACATCCTCACTTCTAACCTTCAGTTGATGGTATCCTGATCTCAAATCGATCTTAGAAAAATAACTAGCCCCTTGGAGTTGATCAAATAAGTCGTCGATCCTCGGCAGATGATAACGGTTTTTTGATCATTATCTTGTTCAACTCACGGTAATCCGGCATGGGCTACATGAGCCCCTAGTAGTTTACCGGATAAATTGATAAGCCAGGCATTCCCGGCCCACCAAGCGAAACCGTGGTTTCTTGGTCACGAGATCGCATTGAACGTCCTTCTTCTTAACGAAAAGGATAGGAGCTCCCCAAGGTGAGGAACTTGGCTGAATAAAGCCTTTTTCTAAAAGTTCATCTAATTGAATTCTTAATTCCTTCATTTCTGTCGGTGCTAACCGATACGGAGCTCTAGCAAATGTGCTGATCCTGGTAAGATATCAATTCTAAATTCCACTTGCCTATCTGGAGGTAGGCCTGGTAATTCTTCAGGGAAAACATCGGAATATCCAAGATAACTAGAAGGTCTTCAATATTTGGCTTAGGCTCGTTGATAGTTACTTGTGCCAGGTAAATGACACAACCTTTCCCCAAACACTTAGATGCCTTGAATTACGTCACCTTGTCTGGCAGTCCATAGTGTGAATCTCCTAGGATGGTGATTATTTCACCAGATGGGGTTTTAACCTCGATGAGTTTCTTATCACAGGCAATGCGAGCTTGGTTATGAGATAACCAATCCATGCCTAAGACTACATCGAACCCCACCAATTTCATTGGCAAAAGAGAGATAGGAATAGAATGATCTTTAATAGATATAAAACATCCATCAAGGATGGAAGATGCTGTTTCTAAAGTTCCATCATCAAGTTCTACCCATAGGTTATGTTTTAGAGTTTTTTATGGGTAAATTTAATAGTTTACTAAACTTATGGTCTACAAAAGACTTATCTCACCCGAATCAAAAAGTACTCTAGCATATATGTCATTAGTGAGGAATGTACCTGTTATGACGTTGTTATCATTAACAGCCTCTCAAAAAGTACTCTTGGGGAAATTAGGCTTAATATGCCCCTTCTCATTACAGCCATAACAGACTGCATCCTTAAATTTTTGCATTCTAGGGTCTTATGCCCTTTTCTTTTGCAAATACCACAAGGTTTAATTTGTGGGTCAGTATTACATTGCCCCCAATGCCTGCGGTTACATGTTTTGCACAGAGGTATATCATCGGACCTGTGCAGTTCTTCTTGAACCCAAAATTTCCTTTCTTTTTGAACTTTGGGAGTTATCCTCCTCCTGTTTCCTTTTTCCGTCAGTCTAAGTTCTAACTGACTTTTGCCTTACCAAATCTAAGGTGAGAGAGAGAGAGAGATAGGTCAACAGTAGACCTATAGGTATTAGGCTGAGCAGTCCTTTCCCATGCCCTTAATCTCGGGCGCTAACCCATTAATGAAACGCGTAATGCGTTTGGGTTGAGGAGTGATTAGATAGGAAACTAATCTAGACATGGAGTTGAAATTAGAAACATACTTTCGACAATCTAGATTTTTCATTGTGAGAGTCAGAAAGTCTGACTCTATCTTCTCCACCTCATGAGGCGGGCAGTAAGTCTCTTTGACTAGGTCAACAAACTTGGACCATCCCAAGTTGTACATGTGTACCTTACCTATTGATTGGACCATTGTCTTCCACCAAATTAGGGCATCACCCTTGAAGGGTCATTATAAATGGAGCTTGGAAATCGTCATTATCAATGGCTATGTTTTCGGCATTGTTAGAGTTAATATCTCGTTGGCTACTTTGCGCCTCATCCGAGTTAGCCATTTTTGAAGCTTTGGTTCTAAATACCAAATTAAACTTCTCTTAGCCATGGCATTATAACCATATTGGCTTTAAAAAAATTTTGGATATATAAATCCATTGCCTATTTAAACTAGTGTGAATATAATCACAACTCTTAGGCTTAACATTTCTAATGAATGTTATCTATAGTTGGCCTAGGTCTCAAAAGGACCATCAAAGGCAAATTACAATTTGGACATAGTCCATATATATTTTAAACATCGGATCTTATTGTCACAACTTGTCAGTGTCATATGACAATTATAAATAGCTCATAGTCTTGTCATGAAGGACATTAAAAATATGCCTCATAGGCCTATCACTAAGGACATAAAAATATGGCACATTGGCCTGTCACTAATGGACATAAAATACGGCACATAGGCCTGTCACTAATGGACATAAAAATACGGCACATAGGTCTGTCACTAATGGACATAAAAATATGGCACATTGGCATGTCATTAATGGACGTAAAAAATACGGCACATTGGCCTGTCACTAATGGACATAAAATGCGTCACATAAGCCTGTCACTAATGGAAATAAAAATACGACACATAGGCCTGTCACTAATGAACATAATTTTGGGCAGAGGCTTATATTAACCACAACTGTCATTGTCTTAATTGACAATATAATATTGCTCAAAGGCAAATCATCACTAATGGATGTTTAATCATGGTCCGTAGGCACTACATCACTAACGGATGTCAATTATGGCCCGTAGGCACTACATCACTAATGGATGTCAATTATTATCACCGCATTGATGATAGTAGCCGGGATCATATTGATCACATAGGCTATATAATAGGTTTTAGGACATAGTCCATCACCTAGACGGTTAGTGTGGTTCCTTAAGTCACACTACCAGGAGTATGAATATTACTTAAATGTTAACATAGGAGTATCTTAATAGTAGATTAATAGTCATGGTCGCATTAACCTTAACGACTTGGAGGCTTGAACATAGTCCACCACCTCTGGATAGAAGGATTTACTCTCCTTAACTATTGTGATGAAGACTATTCATCCTTAACTATCAATTATAAGCTGGCCAAATAATGTGGTCTATGCCACTTGGCTAACCAAAACCATTAAGATCTTTTTGGAATTATATAGCAGAACATAAATTTCGAGTAAAATTGAGACGTTCGCTTGAAGAGGATAAATACATATATATAAAATTCCAAAATATTTTATTAAATGCCAATAAGAAATTACAATACTAGAAATAAACTAATTGTCCATGTAAGGACTAAAAAGACTTGTCCACACAGGGACTAAAGAAATAACAATGTCCTCGTAGGGACTAAATATAATAGAAGAGATTTCACTCATCCTTCTTTCCCTTAACCAACTTGGAGAGCTTCTTGAAGAACGTATTCGTCTTCTTCTCCGTCTTCTCCGCTTGTTGTTGCATTTCTTTCATTCATTCCAGGGCCTCATTGATGGCCTCAAGAGGCGGCGGAGGTTGTGGTTGTGGTTGAGGTATAATAGGATACTGGTACCTATAATTTGGATATCCAGTAGGTGGATAAGCAGGTGGGAAAGGAGACGGTAAAGTGCATTATGCATGACCGGTTGCATATAAGGGTTATGCGATAGTGCCTGGTAATTTACCGGTGTAGATGGGTTAAAAGGATCATATCCAGATGTATCCGAATATGTAGGGATAGGGTTATTAAAACCCGATGGTGGTGGTTGAACTATTTTGGTGATGGTGTCGGTTCTACCACAGGTGAAGCATTGGAGGGTCCACCCATTTGTGGGTCCTCGTGAATGGTAGGGTAAGTTTTGGGTAACGTGGTAGCGAACCCGACCATTGACCTGCATGTACCGACATACGCACTCCACGTTTCCTCCTTGGTGACTCAGGTAGCGGCTGAGGTTGTTCCACCGGTTCCATATGAACATCTTCTTGTACATGAGGTGTTGGGAAATGGTGGGAAGGAGTGTTAGCGAAAGTAAATTGGTTCCAATATTGGTCCCATTCGTTAGGACCTTGGTATGGTGATCCGGCGTAAGATTTCGAATCACTAGAGATTTTGATGGGATGTGCGTGCGATCCTGATGGCGGCATTTCTGGATCGGAGTCCTCGTCCATGGGATTGGGATTGGGATGATCCAACTAATTCTGGTCAGCTGCGGGTGTGTTGAAGTAGTGGTTAGGGTTAAACTCATCATGATATGAATGATGAGAGTGATGAGAATGGTGTGATTGGTGAGAATGATATGAGTGATATGAGTTTTGGGTGTGAGTAGGTGAATGTCTTGATAGTGGCTAGGAATCCCTCATAGGTCCTTTACCTCTTCCTCGTACTCTTGGCGGCATTTTCCTGTTAAAAATCAAATAAAAAACAATACTAATAACTTAATAATAAGATGAGTAATCCTAGGACAAAGCCTAGACTCGGAAGTCTAAGGAATGTGCTTTTGTGTAAGTTTGAGATTTAACACAAGAAGGCTAGTGTTTAATTCTCTCAAACGTTGCTCTGATACCAACCTAACACACCCCATATTTTACAACCAAACACTGGTGGGCCCGAGTGGGGAATATCGTGACGTAAGTTGATATCATCATAGTAAATTAAACACAACACAACAAAAGTCTTGGAGTTTAAATTACTATTACAAACCAAATGTTCTAAGTTCGAAAAATAATATACAGACGGCTTGTAACAGAAGATCCACAGGCGAATAGTAAAATGTACACAGACGGCCCTGACTCATTTTGGAAACATTTTGAAAATGGATTTAAGTGGACAGGGCATGAAAAATCTTTTATAACATAGGAAAGTCATCCTTGTAACCTTGTTAACAGATTCACATGTTTGTCTATACATATGGGGCCCAGAACAGAGATCGAGACATGATTAACGTACACACCACTTAAGAACCCACGAAGAAGTTATCCTAACTAGTGGGTAAAAATAATTTAGCATGAGCATCTGTCAGGTGTATGCATACACCCCGGGCTTTGGTCGTGGTCATTAACTAATGTAATAAGCCAAGGATATCCAAGACACGGTCGTTAACCCCCAATGTTTAACTTATCAAACAAAACTAATTAAAACGGAACATGCGGTACTAGCCATAGTCCGGCATTCGATTGATCCCATTTCCGACCAAGCGGTAATAGTTTACCGTAACCAAGCCCGTATAGGGAAAATAAGTCGAGAGTATTTACCTGAGCTAGTCTTGATTAAAAATGCAAGATCTAATATCTCAGCGGTATCCAAAATGAATTAAGTGCAGATAGCATTTACCGGAAGGCTCTAGTCTGGATTATGGCATAAGCCAACCAATTAAATGCTAACGGTCTTAATTAAGTCATAGACTTAGACCGACTAGCGTACATGATCAATAATGGTATAATACGCTAGATTAAGCGATGACCGGATAGAATGTAGTTTAAACCCAACAAGTACTATTACTTGTATAATATGGGTAAACTATAAGCATTCTGGATTTTGAGACTTAAATGATAAGGTTAAACCCGTTTCGGTTAATTTCCGTAAACCAGTTACTATACTTAACCGTGCGCATAGAAGCGATATCGGGTAACCGGATAAGTCATAGTTAAGTTCTATATGCCATTATATTTTAAATAAGTTGTAATATCAGTAGGATATCAACTTACATGCCCGTTAAGGTTTTAAAATGAAATTATGCCTCATAAGGCATTTTGGTAATTATATACTGTATAAAAGAAACTTGAATATAATTTAATGTTATAATCATAAGTATTCTGAAAAAATAATTAATTTATGATATAACATCAGTAAGATATTGATTGTATGTGTTATTTATCTTTTATGACCAAACTATGCACCGTAGGGGCATTTTGGTCATTTTACACATAATATGATATTTTATTTGGGATTCTGAGTTTATATCATGTACCAACTGTAAAAATATTTTAAATAAGTTTTAAAATCAGTAGGTAACAAGTTTGGAAGTCCCTAGTTTCGAATCAAATGGTTTTTGGTAACATGTGCGGAAGCCAAGCAAATTTTATGCAGACACAGCCCTCTCGCGCCCTGTAGGAGACCAGGCCCGTGTCTCTCGCGGCCCGCGAGCGCCTCCTAGGAACTTTCAAAACTTTCCACATTTTGCCCCTCAACTTATAAAACCTCTAAAACACCTTTATAAGCATAATTAGCCCTCCGTAGCCAACATTTGGCGTACCCGGGAGTATGCCCGGACATTGTCAAGCTCTCGGTTCGTTAAAAGGTCACTTAGAGGTATAAATTAACATGTTGACACTTTTAACCCCTCCATTGTCCAACTTTATCATATTTACATAATAATCCCTCTCGTCTAACAAGTGGCTCATATGAGGGTTAGGTCTTCAAAAAGTATCATTCAGAGGCTCAGTATAAGCATGTTGAATCTGATGGTTACTCAGAGGCTAAGCATGTTGACACTAATGGTTACTCAGAGTCTTAGTTTAAGCATGTTGACACTAATGGTCACTCAGAGGCCACTCAAAGGCTAAGTTTAAGCATGTTGACATCGGAGGGTCACTAAGAGGCTTAATTTGAGCATGTTGACACCTTTAGTCCTTGATAGACTTTTTAATAAAAGTAATAAATAAATAAATAAAAATATGACACGTGTCACTGTATTATTGGACACGATTTTACGAGGTGTTACACATACGAGGGCACTGCCTTTTGCCTTTAGCTTTTTGTTGCACTTCTTGCAACCCTTATAGTACTAAGACTTCCCTTGAATGAACTTTGTAATTGATCTTAGGCATCGGAATGTTTTGTTCTACATAAAATATAAAAAATAAGATCTAGTCAACCTTTTTTTTGGAAAGATATTTTTTATTAGGTACTAGGGTAGAATATAGAGGAGATCTAAATGGATGTATTTGGTACAGGGGAAAAAAGATTAGGGTAAACGACGTACTATTTCTTTTCCGTTTTTTATTATATGTATAAAAAATTGCTGAAAGTGGTGAAAGATATTTTTTGTGAAGAAAGTGAATATAAGCGTAGTGTACGTTTTACTCGGCAGGATTCAGTTCTAAAACTTTTGCTAAGGTCATATTATTCTTTTGGTTGATGGATGCATCATTATACTTGGATTTGAACCTATAAAGAAGTAGAACTTCAATCCACTTTCAATGTGTAAACATGTAATATATAAATTCCCATGAAAAGCGATTGGTACGTTAAAGTGATGGTTTTGTGTATGTTGACATTGGGGTTTAGGTAAACATGTGTATCAGATGTAGATGTCAATTGGAGATCATAATATTTTCTGGCTTTCATTGATGTGAGTGCTACAATAGTTGGAAATGGCGTGCGCGTGAAACTGTCTTTATCTATAGTATCAACTATCTCTTGCCATAGCGAAACCTCAATGAACTTTTTACTGTGGAGAGAATTTCAAGTAAAATATTGTTTAACATATGAATTTGAGTAAGTAGATAATTATAAGCGGAAAACATATGTACCTGATATCTTCAACCTCAAATTTAAGTAGCCTTCTATTAGAAGCCATAGGTCTATCAAATGTAAATCTAACAAATCTTTCGATGAAATCTGAAACGCATGTACTGTATTTAACAGGTGGTGAAAATGTTGTTTAAAAAACAATAAGGACCTTTAATTTGTTACAATATATATGTTTCTTTGTCTGATGGAAAAAGGAGACATACATGTTAGCATCGTATAATCATTGATGCGTTCTTTGAGATTTGCGTATGGTAGGAAGTTGAAATAGTGAAAAGGGAAACCCAAATTCCGGTATGGATTCGAAAGTGATTCCTTTGCCAAGCTTAAGAATTGCATCATGTTTGACAATGATGTATTTGTTTCTTGCTTCTCCTGATATGTAGTGACTTACATAATAGAGGGAATGGAGAGTGATTTTAGATTCAAGATGCTTTTGGGCGTTTTCATCAACAACAGCTTGTATCGCATCACCCTCATTTGTTAATGAACGATAAAGTTATGTATGCATGTGCAAATGTAATTTTATAAAACTAAAAGCATGTCATTTTTTAAATCGATAAACTTACAATCAAGTCCACGAACAGGTAGCAACATTGTTTGTTGAAAGCATGTGATATCCATTTTCTTACTACTCTAACCTCAATAGGCTTTGTTGAATCCCCTGGTGTAATGGCGGAAATGCTTCTAGACGCCATGTCTGTCTTCCTATTGTCAAATACAGTAAATGCTAAGTGCATTTGCATTGAACAAAAATTTATAAGGTATGCTTAATGTATATATAAACACATTTGTAAAATGGACAATACATAATGTATGTTTATATATATATATATATATGTGTGTGTGTGTGTGTGTATGTTGTGTGTGTGTGTAGATAGGGAAAGACAGTTTGTATATCTATATTTGTAATAGTCATTTCTTTTCATGGTGTTTTATACATATGTATGTAGTTGTGGCTATGTGTATACCTTGTGTAAGTGTATATCGTTTTAGAAGGTAGAAAATGCGATATCATTTGTTTCTGTAACAGGATCTTCTTCCTGTGGTATTATGAGCACTTTTAAAGCGTGAGGGGAAGTTATACGTGAGAAAGTGACACACAGTTGACCGTGACTAAAAACTGGGTTAGATAAATAAACGCTTGGTTTATGTAACGATTGACCTTGACTTTTATTTATAGTCATGGAGATTTTTATCGGGAATTGTTTTCTTTTAAAAACAAATGCTAAATTTTTTTCATTATGAACAAATGTTATGCGAAGTATGTCAACACGGTGGCCAGTAGCAGTTCCGGTTGTAATTCGCGCCTCTAATAATCTTTGGCAATAATCTGGTTACTAATAGTCTTCTTCTGTTACAAAGACCTGCCATTTGATTAATGTTTCTTAGCAATATAACTGGAATGTTCACCTTTAGAAATCTAAAGAATGAGATGGTAAGCCATTAAAGGTCAATGAGTTTAGGTACTCTAGCGATAAAGCAGCTCTGCGTCACACTCTTATCGTTTGGATGAGGAATGATTGAATCGGAACTAAGGTAGGTTATAGTAGCGCCCTCAGACATTGTAAGAACAAAATTGTTGATCTCGTCGGCAATTTTATTTTTGGGGCAAATGATGGCTCTGTCTGAAAGGTTTGCAATTGTTGGATTTTTAAGCGTGTCATCATCATAAATAACCTAATAAGAGCCGGTAGCGATTTTTCAACAGAGGGTAGCAAAAACTCTGAGGGGATTTCAATTTTTTTACATCTGTTTCACCATCCGTAGCAGGTATGCTAAGAAGAAAAGCATGCGATATCATCTCGTTCTTGGTTAGTTAACTTAGGACAATGCAATTGCATATTTTGTGTCAATCTTAAGAGTTTGAAATGTACCCACAGGTTTGACTTAGGAAGAGTTGAGTTAGTAATCTCAGACTTTTAAGCCTTAGGTTTGATAGGAAGCGTTTGTCTAAAATCTCCGCCTAACAATATTGATTTTCCGCCAAAGGGCTTTGACTGATTGTCAAGTATATCTTTAAGGGTTCTATCAAGCGACTCGAAGCATCTACGATCATTCATTGGAGCCTTGTCCCAAATTATAAGAGAGGTTTCAGTTAGTGGCTTACCAAGGTGAGTATTCTTTTTTACAAAGCAAATCGAGTCTTCTGTTAAATCCAAAGGAATCTTGAATCTTGAATGTGGAGTTCTGCCAGATGGTAATAGCAAGGAAGCAATCCCGGAGACGGCTACCGCTAAAACTATTTTGTCCGACGCTCTTAAGGCACAAATAATGGTGGTCCATAGGTATGTTTTAACTGGTACCTTGGTGTTCGTAAACAAAAAGAAGAAGCTGCTTTTTTTCTTCAAACGATTTTATAACTAAATTGTAGATGCCTAACTGTTCTACGTTGAGCACATTTTTTAGAAGCTCATGGTCGGAGGCTAATTTTTGTAAGCCATAATTTTTCTCTTCCATTAGAAGACGATTTGTTATAACAGAAAGCAAGTCAGAACGTGGCATTGGTAGTCCGTAGGTACGAAGCGATGATGAGTTAGCGTTCAAATTAAGAAGAAGTTCAAGTTCGAATAAGACGTATTGTTCAAGATCTTCTGCGCTGATGTTAGCAGCAGATAAACCCCTACAGTTCTACTTTCAAAAGTCAGTGACACGTCATCACTCATAGCATGCTAATGTTGTTGCCACCTAGCTAACGGATTTGAAATTTCGCAAAAAAATAACATGTGTGTAAATAAGGATCTTAACTCTCTGGAAGTGGCCCAAGTAGCTGCTTCGGTGAACGCCTATGTCCATTCTTCATCATTCTCAATCAAACCTAATTTGTCACATGCTGCACGGTATGTTGGAAATAATACGCCACTAAAGGTACGTACATGAGCAAACATTTGGCAACCTCTTTGGTGTCCTAATAACATACGTAAGTAGAATGTGTCGCCACATGAAGGGTGAACATAAGCAAGTCTTCCTATTGCTGGTGTTTTGTTTGAAGACCTAGGAATCCAACATTTTCCAGAGAGATCCCATATAAATTCAGAAACGTAGTCAATGTACCAAAGATGTCGACCTTTTTAATCTAACTGGTTATTGTGTAACCATTCCGTTAAAGTTGTTTGCCTAGCAGCAGGATTGTTTAGCACGCTTTCTAACTGTTGGGAATCCTTGAATTTGACATTTTGCATGTTCTCTAAATGAACAACAAGTACTAACACAGATGGATTTTTACTATGAATTGGGGATTCAAAGATTCTCCAAACGGCCTCATGTGGACAAACAAAACAACCGTTGACAAAATTTTTTACTTCATCAAGAGAAGACGATGATGGGCATTCTGTTTCGGTAGAAGAAGTTCCTTTGTAATTGTGAAGCGAATACGATCAGCACCTTTAGATATATATTTAAATAAATACTTGATGAGCATACTCCAACCGCAATATTCAACGTTGATGTGCGCCAAAGTAAAAGATCTTTATTGTAAGGAACAACAGATGCATCATCCATAGTGATACCATATTTTAAAAACAGAAAAGCCATTCATTTTCCGTTTGTAATGTACGTAACCATCTTTGTCAAATCGGGTAGCAAATTCATAATTTTTGGGAAAGTGTTTTGAACAACTACCATTAACCATGCAAGAGGCACTTGGTTTAGGTAAGCCACATGGTCCATGAAGCATGACGTCAGTAACAATCTTATGAAGAGTAGGTTCTAATGCTGGGTCAGGAATTTGAGCTGAAATATACATGTCGACGTCGACTGGAGCTTTAATTTTGTAAGATGGCTTCACCTATAGAAGAGTATGACAATGGGGAAGTCCTCTTTTTGAAATATAATTGTATACAAATCTGAAAGAAGATGATACAGAACGAAATAAATAGTCATTACAGAAGCTAATCTACGTTTAGGGCGTTACAAAGAACATAAACGAAAGTACTTGCAACCACCTCGCCGAAAGGAACACCTGATGGTGGATTTAATATAAGCATCAACCTTCATCTGGAAAACTCTAGCAATGATGTCAGGTCGATCTTGGGCCTTGACATATGATGTCTCAGTTAGAAACCTTTGAATTTCAGGTCATTTAACGTTGCAAGTGAATGTTACAAAAAAACTGGGGGTTTCCATGAACGCGACAAATGGCCAGAGCATCTTGATAATGTTTATACATATAGCGTGGGCCGCCGGTAAATGACGAAGGCAGGATAGTTCTTTTTCCAATATCATGACCGCCGATGTCACCACGTAATAGTGCGTCGTGAATTCCTTGCAAATACTCGGTTCGTAAAAGGTCCTGATGTGATTATATATAGTCTAATCTGTTTTGCTCAATACAGATGTATGCATCAACTAAAATTTGCTGAAACAAATGGCCACCTCTAAGCAAAAGGGTGTATATATTATGATGATCATGGAGTAGATATCTGTAATACACATCCATAGTAAGATGTCGTTGACCGGCGAAGCGAAGCTTAGGAGTCCACCCTTGCTCACCGTATATAAATAGCAAAGGATATTGCAACACCATGTATAAAGGATGTAATTTACTCACTCGTTCAGGAGCAGTAGCCTTCGCACAAATAACTATATCAAAGGTAGACGACCTAGGCTGATCCACAAACACAATAGCACCGATAGCATCGACGGTTGGGACGTCATAACAGACCTCATTTGCAGTGTTATATAAATGAATCGTGAAGTTAGGAACATCTGCTGATAGGCAGATATCTCTAGCAGTACGAAAAAGTTTTACTAATTTATTGTTTTCATCAAGTGTGCGAAACAGAGTGGTAACAATTTCTAGATTTAAACAGGACGTTCCATGCTTGCCAAACACACGAAGTCTGTTTGAAAGCTCATGTTCGGTGTCAAAAATATACATTTGTAGAAAACGGGGAGGGTTGCCAGGAGGTGGATAAAATGCACCTAGTCGATGACACACTTGACCGCTAACCTTAAAAACATACTGGCCAGCACCTAAATTTATGGAGTCATCAATTTTTTGCCCCGAAAGATGTCATTGCGAGCATCGAATTGTAGGCGCGAATGTTATCAAGGAATTCATGAGTTTGAAAGAGACTTTATAGCACTAGGAGGTTCCATTGGACATTTTCACGTAACACTACCGCCCTTACAACACTGGTTGTATCCCTGCCTTTGATTAACGGGGCAAGATTTAAGACGCTCGTCATACCAGAATCGCTCGTTACAATATTCATAGGAATGTTTACAGTCACCGATATCTAAATACAAGAAGTAGTAGCTAACAACTCTGGTGGTGTAGTCGAAGAAGTAGATGTGTGGTTATGAGAAGGCGTAAAACGTGATCTTTTAGCAATAACAGATAAAGCTTATTAGATAAGGACTGCAACTGTTCCATATTATCTGTCAGAGGCAAAAGAGATCCACAACAAACATTGGAAATCATTTCGGCACGACCTCTTCTCTTGTTAACAATAGGTAGTTTGTTTTCCATGGTAACTTTAAGTTTTTTCAACAAACTAAAATTAAACTGTAGTAACTAAAGCAAAATGCTATCATATGAAAAATAGGTACAATGTATCTTACATACTAATATTACAATAATTTATAATAAAAAAAACCTTCGTAAAGCATATTTATCGATATATATCATATGGGAAAATAAAGAAACAAAACATGTACTGATTGGAATAAAGTTAGCTACGTTTATTTGAAAATGTTAACAGCTGATTCCCTTAGAAATAAGCCCGAACACTCCTATGAAACCACAAATACACCGTATAAGATTAAGATCAAGTAAAGCCAAGACAAATCTCCTTAAAATCAAAGGGAGAAGGAAAACTGAAACGGAAGTAAAAAAGAACCCCCACAAATCCAAGACAAATAAGAGGCAAATTCCCTAAATTATAATCAAGGGGAAAACAGTATATCGAAATTCATAAGTGAAGAAACACCAAACTAATTTAGAGATTAGTAGGGGGTTTGTGTCTCGACAAATAAAGGTTAATCTTCTTTCGTCTCGCCAATATCAACCGTAAGAATCCTGCAAAACTAACAACACACCGTAAGCTCGTTACAAGGAGGAGAATAGGGGGGTTCTACTTGTAACCACCCTTTGGCGTGAGAATAAGTATTCATATTGAGGATAATAGTGTGTGTATAAAGTGAAAGAGCAAGGCAGTGATGCCTAAACCTGGAGGTGAAGTCCTCTATTTATAGCGGGAGATGTTGTGTGAAGGAGATGGGCTGACGGGCCTTGGGCCTGAGGTCGACAAAAAGGAATATCCATTTTACCTCTTCAGTCACGGACTATTAGTGATTTCTGGCGGGAGGGTTAGTTGGCGCATGGTGAATAGATCCACGTGTCTTGACAGTTGTTCTTGTTATCTAGGTCTATCATCAGCCGTTGAGTGGGATCGTGGGACAGTGGTCGGCGAAAGCTGATTGGTGCCACGTATGTGTCCTTGTGTACTTCTTGTCCCCTGTACGATTGTTCACGTGCAACATGACCCAATACAGCATGTTGAGCGCCTATTGGCCCACAGCTCTTCCACTTGTACCTTTTATACTTGTTTGGTGCTACCCTGCGCTTCTTCCTTTCGCGTGACTTAAGGAACATCTGTGAAGTAGGCGCAAGGTCATAGAAGCCAGGCTTCTTTCCTGAAAAGCTAAAGGTCAGAAATGGTTTAGTCACTTTCCTAATCTCATGCACGACGGCGCAAGGTCGGAGAGGTTGTCATTTCTAATTATGTTAAGTATGGTCTCGCGCGCGACCTTAGGTTAATTCCTCGGTCGGCACAGGATTTGGGACCATACCCCTTCAAGTCCCCGAGTCCAGTGCTGCTTTCATGCGCGAAGTGGTTGGAGCTCTGGACTAGAAATAAAAACTAAGTAGGAGTGGTTATACTAACATAGTTTGCACATGCATGTCCATGTGAGATGTAAGTGACGCAACTAGTTATGTTCTCTTTGAAGTTACCTCTCTTGTTTTGCGTGGGAAAATTCTCAAAATTTGAAAAGAGCATCTACAGACAGGTTGGTGGCGAAGGTGACGCTTGATGTGACTGCTGGCACTGTGGACGGCATGCCGTCACTGTGTCAGCCACGTCGTTTCGTCTTGTGTCAGGCGAGTGAGGCCCACGCGCGCGTGGTAGCCGTCACTCCGGTTTTACCACCTGACGTGTCATGCTCTTATTGGAGACGCGCCCACTTGTTCGACACACTTACCATCGCATTAGTTGCGATTGGTATAAATAGAGGAGGAGAGGTCGACGGTTCATTATCGCTTCTTAATTTCTTTCACGTTTTCTCTCAAATCTTCAAACTGTTCTTCAGGATCTTCGGGAAATCATCTGAGATTTCTGCACATCTTAAAGTGTTCGTCAAGTTTTTCTAGATTTCTTAACTATCAATATGTCTGATCGTGTTGGCGACTCTAAAGTTGAAAGGGTTGGTGGAACTATGCCACCATTAAAATGGGAGGAAGCCTCTTTCGAGCAGGTGGTACGTGGCCACCCATTCGCCGCCGAGTGGGATGCCCGGTATCCGGCCAAGGGTTCAAACCGCCGCCGATGCTCCGACCGGATACATTAGCTTGTTTGCCGACTTCTTTGGTGAAGGCAACTACCGACTGGCTACCACCCATTTTTTTGGGATCCTTCTCTCATTTACATTCATGTTTCACAGCTCAGCCGACTGGGAATGGTTCGAGTTCGTCACTTCAAGTTTTGCCTGCGTTCACAGGGAGAGGAACCGACCATAGACAAATTTTGCGCCTTCTATCAACTACAATCTAACCTAGGGTTTTATTCCTTTGCTACTCGAGGGTCCAAGAAGTTGCTAATCAACCGACAGAAGAGATTTCATGACTGGAAAAGTAAATTTTACTATATACGCGAGGGCGTAATTCCAATTGTCATGGAATTTAGTGATCCTGCGCCTATTCCCAAGGAAGACCTGAAGATACCGAAGGGCGCGGCCTGGTATGAGAGGTTGCAGGTGTTGCCGAACTAGGCGTTTGGTGAGCAAGTCTTGGTGGCGGCGGGTATGAGCGATAAGTGGCCAACTACAAGCACAAGTATTCTTGTGCTTCTTCTAAATGATCAAGGTAAGCTACAATATTTTACCCTTCTTGTCTTTAGGTTGCTAATGCATGTCTTTTTGCACGATGTTGTATTGTAGAGGTTGCACTCTACCATTGGGCTTTAGCTGCCCATGCTGGGAAGATGGGTGTGCGGGCTTTGCGCGAGGATGAAGAACCTTGGTATGAGCAGATTCAAGGCAACTTTATGTATCCTGTGGCGGGGTCTTTTGACGCGCATCCTATGACGATTGAAGGTGGGCATATCATGAACCTTAGGCCTTGCCGGGCCATAACTCCTGCTGGGAAAGATGTTGTTTTGCTTTCCAGTGGAGAATCTATAGCCTCTTCAGATCATGGGTTAAGTATCCACCCTATTACGTTTGTAGGTAGTCTGGGCAACCTTGGGGCCTCTCCCGAAGATCAGAAGCCTAAGAGGCAAAGTAGGAAGAAAAAGGTTATTGTTGTTGAGGGGGCGCACCCTGTGAAGACGGAGGCGACTGCAACTACTTCTGATGCTGCTTCGTGCAAAGTACAACTCGTTCCCAACAGCGTAGCTTAGATGATTATATATTTGTTCCTGATTTAATGGAAGAGTTGCGCTCTATAGGTAGCAAGGTCAAGGTTGGTGGAACTAGTGAGTTGAGGAGTTCGGGGAGTGTGAGCTCGAATGAGAAGTTATCCGACACGACCCCCACGTGTATCCCGGTTGAGGAGGAAATGGAGGCTGACCCGGTCCCCGAATTGACGAGAAAGAATGCCTATAATAGGCCATGCTGTGAGTCGGGTGAGAAAGTTGCGCCTCTCCTAAAAAGGTTGCTTTCAGCAAGCTTGTGATAGGAAAAAAGGCTAACCTTAGTTCTCTTATGTCAACGCTTTCCCCTAGTAAGGGTTTCTTCCCGAAAAATTTTCTACCTTTGTTTACTTTTTTCTATAATTCCCTGACCTTGGGTATGAAACAGAACCAAAAAAGGAAATGCCCAAGTTCAAATTTATACATTCAAAGTCTGGTCCTCAAGCACCTCCGCCTCTATCTGCTAGCGCAACCAAAAAGGCGGAGGGGACTTTTGAGGTAGTTGGAGAGAAAGCTGCTGAGACTGACAAGCTGGTTGAGGTTGAAAAACAGGTTGAAAGGCGGAGGTGGAGGCTGCGGGGGTTGAGAAAGCCATCAAAGAGCCTACCAAGGAGGCAGAGAAAGTTGTTAAAACATGTGAAGGAAGTTGAGAAAGAGGTTGAGAAGGTTGTGAAGTCGGTTAAGGAACCTGCTGTTGAGATGCTAGGAGGTCTGGTAAGACTAATTAAAAGACTATTGCTAGTTCGGCACAGTCTGTTGAAGGCAAGAGCGTGGGGCCGCATGCTGCTACTGGTTTTAGCGCGGGGGGTGAGGGTGTTGGTTCTTTCAGTGCTAGGCACAAAGAACCCTCGCCGATCCAGCTAGAGGATACGTTGGGCGACCATTACTATCGATCATATAATGAGAGCCACGCCAACCAAATCCATACCCTTGTATGGAAGTTAAAATAGGGCGACGCACTTAATAAGTTCCCCGCATGTCGGTAATTGTTTATGGGAGTCTTCCCACCTGTAGAGATCAGCTTTCAAAAGCAGCGCAAGCATGACCAAGTATATCAATCGCATGTCATTACGCAAGCCAACCAGCTATCTACCCGCAACCCGACTATGCGTAAGTAGTGCACTATGTACAGGGAGCGTGCTGAGGTAGAAGCTTATAGGAGTCGGTTGGCTGCTGATGCCAATTTTTTTATGAAGGCTAAAGAAGAGTTGGCAGCTAAGGAAGCTCGTTTGAAGTTGAGAAAAAGAGTGAGAAATGGGTCTTGTTAGGTTTGAAGCGGAAGCTTCAGCCAGGCGAGTGAGGATACATTGCCGAGGAGCGCAAGAAATGGCTTGAAGCTTGCGAGAAGGATAACAAGAAGATGTATGCTGCTCGTAATGAGATAAATAACCTGAAGGCGCAAGCGGAAACCTCTTCAAAGATTATTGTTGTCCTTACTACTCAGAATGAGGAACTAACTAAGGAAAAGTCTGATCTTGAAGAGAAATTTGAGAATGCTAAGATTAACCGTGAGTGTGCGGAAAGTGATCAGGTTCGTACTCATCATACATGTCTCCAATAGCAAAATGAAATTGAAAAGTTAAATTCTCTATTACCTTCGTAGGAAGAGTTGAAGCAACAACTCGTCTCTAGGGGTAGGGACATGGCTGGCAGGAATGCCGAGATCGCTGAACTCAAGCGTCGCCTGCGTGAGTCACAAGAGGAGGTGAACTCTCTGAGGTTGACTTAGAAGCTGAGAGGGTAAAATTTGAGTCTGCAGAACAGGCGCGCAAGGTTAGCCAAGCGGCCCTGAACGTAGCTCAACAACTCCGAGTGGTTGCCGCAAAATGAGATTGCGCATCTAAGTTCCTTTTGATTGCTTCTCTTTGTTTATCTAAGTTAATCTCTAATTTCTCGTGCCTTAAACAGGTGGCAAATGTGGTGCTTAGCTCTGTGGAGTTAAACCAAACCGTGGCGGTGCTTACTGTTGCGGCGTGCTAGGTTGGCCACCGGGAAGGGTATGACGAGTGTGCTTTCCACGTTGGGGAGACCATGTAGACAAAGTGGGATAGCACTCATTGCTCTGTTAGTGCCGAAGTGGAGACTGTCTATGTTGCTTGCCAAGAAACTTATAACACACTTATGCTTCCTATCATGGACTTGGTTTCTGAGGCATTGTAGCATGACGACGATGTTGCGCGCCTAAAAGCTTTGTTCGAGATTCCCGAGACGTAGAGCTTTGTGAGTCTGATGAGGAGATGTTGGTTGTAACATTTGTCAAAAACGGGTTTCCAAAACCTGCTCCGTTTTGTAATCGAATATCAAGTTATAAATGTCATGTTATGTATTTATGATTATTTTGGTTTTTAATGATACATAATTAATAAACAAACTAAACTATAAAAATTATTTTTGATAAAAAGTGAAAACAAAATAAATAAAAATAAAATGTTGCTGCCGGGACTCGAACCCGGGTCAGCCGGAATCTAAATCCAAAGACTTAACACAAACCCGCATAACCACTCCGCCACTTGTTGTTTTCTGTCATCTCTAGGAAACAAATAACTCTTATACACAAACCTAGTTAAACCGGTTGCACCATCTGAGAAACCGAAATCGGCAATTCAACCGTCTAATCGTTTGATTAATCGCACAATTCAGGTTTATAACCGATGCACCGACGATTTTAATCAATTCGGATTTGAATGAACTTGAATTTTGATCATCATCGGTTTTTATAACCGAAAATAATCAAAGTCCAAATTACTTCAATCAAGACCCCTCTCGCGACTCAGAAACATCATACCAACTTTCCATTTCATTTTTGTCACACATCGGTCCATCAGAACGCTTAAATCAACTCACCGGAAATTTCTGCAAGTTCGCCGGAAAACCGTATTCATCATCAAAACGGTAATTCTTTCAATACCGTCGTAGTCTAACAATTGTTAAGCTATTTCTAACTTAAACCTTTCAATTGAAATCGAATTCAGACACCGTTATCTGATAATTCCAGTTCGCCGGAAAATCTCTGGAAATCTTTATTTCCGTCTGTGAAACGGTAAGGACCTTCAATCACACTTTTAACGTTTGTTTATCACTTCAATTCCACGATTGGCTAATCAAAACGGTTAATTGTTTTGTTCAGTTGAAGTGCACAAAAACAGAGCCGACGCATTGCCGGAAACTCTGTGATAAATCATTCCTACGGTATGTTTACTTCCAACACCGTCTCTGCTATTTCATTTTAGTCTTATGAATGATTGATAATCGTAAAAGCAATAAATGGATTAGTAACACAGTCGACTGTAATTTGAGTGAAGAAGACGAAGATAGTTAAGTTATAAGTATAATTAAAATTGGTATTTTAAACGGGTTAGACACACAGTCCAGCGGTGGACTGTGTGCAAATAATACGCGCATGTCACGAGTTCGATTCCTGATACACGCATCCTTTATGTAATAAAATGCCTTTTTGATTAAAACTGAACCGGGTTAATCTTTGTTAGTTGTTAAGTATAATAAAAACCAAAATATTAACCAGGTTAGACACACAGTCCAGCGGTGGACTGTGTGCAACACTAACTCGCACGTCACGCGTTCGAGTCTGGTTAACAGCACCGGTTCGATGATTTAAAATCTTTTTAAAGCAAATGAATTTTGAATAAATCGAATTAGTATATAAATATAATTAAAAACAAGATTATTTCGGGTTAGACACGTAGCTCAGTTGGTAGAGCTGCGTGCACGCGTACGGGAGGTCTCGGGTTCGAGTCTCACCCAGCGCATACATGCACACTGACCGAACCGGTCAACAGGTCAACAAGTCAACGGTCAACGGTCAACGGTCAACTCAAAAATAAACAATTTTTTTATATTTTTAGTTATATAATTTAATTTAAAAATCAATTAAAAATACTTAAAAATAATATTTTTAAAGATAGAAAATAGCCTTAAACTCACAAAAATATATCTAAAAATTCCATTAAAATCCTTAATAAAATCCACTCATTTACTATATTTTTCCATCATTATTTAGGTTAGTAATTCTCGTTGTTCAACTCTCCCGACTCGTGCGCATCTCATCATCTCCATTCAAACGCACCAATGTGAGTGAATCTTTACAAATTCCCCGTTTTAATCACGTTTTGGGGTGTATCATGTGTCTTGCTATATATTATATTTAAATCATTGTGCATACATCATATCATGAACATGTGTATTCAGTTTGTTTCAACTGTTGTGTGGTTATCGTTAGATGCACTTTATTATTTTCAGTACATGCAATTTCATAGGCCGCCGCTCCCCATTACATTATGAGCGTTGAGTATGTTCCCTATTACATTATGAGCGTGACCTGGCGTGCCCACATACGATCGGCTCCGTTTGATTGAGCCTTGATCGCACAGACATTTTTCATTTTCAGTACATGCAATACGATCGGCTCCGTTTGATTGAGCCTTGATCGCACAGTTTCATTCATGTTATTTATCGTATGATGTTGGTATGTTAATGTATGCTATCATGTGTTATTGTATGTTATAGTTGTGATTGCTATTGCTACTGCTTGGTTATTTACATTTGCTCATTTATGATTATGCACAATTTTTCATTGATAAACTAATAAGTAAATCAATAATAAATGTTTATCTAACAAGGTTCACTCGCCAACTTATGTTGACCCAAAAACCCCCATTTTTACACATGATACAGGTGAACCAGCTGCAGCAAGAAACACCTAGGATTGGACTAGAAGAATAAAATGATTTAGAGTTTGGGATTGTTTTGCTTGGTTTATTTTCTTTGTATTGTATGGACATGTTTGGATATTTGGGAATGTAATTTTGACTTTAATAAATATGAAACATATTAGTAAATATCATGAGCTTTGGTGATAACCCAATTATGCCCCGACTCTTATTCCGCTGCGGGTCGGGGTGTGACAGATTGGTATCAGAGCCATGACTATAGGGATATAGGATAGGTTATTAGACCCTTAGAGCCTGTACTATAGTTGATTAGAAACTTATAAGATTTTTGTGTGTTACATGCCAAATTTCATGAGGTTTATATGTTTTATGTTAAATGTTACATTTAATGTTATGCAAGCATGTTCATAAGTATATATTATCATATAATGCCTATCATGAATCATATACTCATAACATATCACATCCATGAAAGCACACACCACATCATGATTGCTTTTACAATGAGTTTTGTGTTTTCAAATCTCATCAAAGTGAGTTCTCATGACGGCATGTAGTAACTGGAAGGGTACCAGTACCGGTAGTCGGAACGTCCTGTCTAGTCTGGCATTCGTATAAATCCAAATTAAAGGACAGTTTGCCTACCTGGGGACTAACGATGAGAGTACGAAGTACCTATTAGGCCAAAGCATGCTATACCAAACGTCGTGTGAGCTAACCCCACTTTGAGTTGTCATTGTGTCTACACCTGGACACATTCCGACCATACATCTCATAAACATATTTTGTGGTTTGCATTCGGGTGATGCAAGTGTTAAATCGCCAATACTAATGTGAATCCTACCAAGCCAATAGCCATGGGGGCCCACATGACTATTTAGGTGAAGGTATGGGGGACATTTGAGGCCCAACATGAGCAAACCAAGACATCCTATGGATGTAGTTGCATTATTGATATTTATGTTATTTTCATTTTTCATAAAGACACTGACACCTAAAAAGACTCCATAAACTCACAATCTTCTTACGTATGTTCCTGTAGATGTCGTCCAGACAACAACGAAGGGGTAAAAGATCAGGAAGGTCTCAGGAACGCTTGGCCACACACATCGCGAAACAAATGGCCACGATACTGCCTGACATTGTGGTTCAAGTACAACAAGCTCTCGCCACAAATCCTACTAATCCTCCCCAACAGAATGACCAGAACATCGGCAACCCTCCTACCAGCAAGTGCACATACAAACATTTCAAATCTTGTGATCCTCCTAAATTTGAAGGGACCGAAGGTGTCACTGCTCTCCTCCATTGGTTTGAGGAGATGGAAAACACTTTCCTCAACTGCGATTGTCCTGAGGATCGCAAGGTTCGATACGCCACCGGAAGACTACTTGGGGTAGCTCTCACTTGGTGGAATACTGAAAAAGGGAAGAGGGGTATTGATGATGCAATGGCTTTAACTTGGGAGGAGTTAAGGGAAATCATGACCAGGCGTTTCTGTCCTAGGAGTGAAATTAAAAAGTTGGAGGACGAATTTCATTCTTTAAAGCAGAAGGAGGGTGATCATACCACCTATAACAAGAGGTTCTTAGAGTTGAACCAAATGGTTCCAAATTTGTTTACCCCAACTTATCGTTTGATCGAACATTATATTCGAGGACTTCCCTCGAAAATTCAAGATTCAGTTCTCAGCATTTCACCGGTAACACTTGAAGCTGCTATGGAGCTAGCAACTGAACTGACCGAGAACCGAATTCGCAACGGGAAGTTTAAAGAAGAGAAAAAGAAAGCCCCTGTTGAGGGTCAAACTTCAAACCATTCCATCTCCTCCTCTAAGTTTGCTAACAAGAGGAAGCGCAACACCAGAAACTTCGCTGTTACACAAACCAACTCCCCTGTTCCTGCTGCACCCATTACCCAAGTCGCTCCTTCACCTGCACCATACAAAAGACCCTACTCTGGCTCGTTACCAAAATGTAACCGTTGCCAATATCACCATTCTCCTGATTACCCTTGCCAGCATTGCACCGGTTGTGGTCGCGCGGGTCATACTGTTCAAACCTGCCGCATGCCCCAGCGAACGAACCGCCACCAGCCTTCAACCCAAACCCACCAACAATTAATGGGTCAAGCCCAACAACCCCTACAATATCCCTCGCTCAACATTTAGCCCAAAAATATTACCAACCCAACTATCCTATGGATCAACCTATGCGGGCTTGCTACAATTGTAGAGACCCAAGCCATTTCAGAAATACTTGTCCAAGGTTGGTAAACATTATTCATGCTCAGGCCCAAGCCAACCCGGTGAATCAAGCGAACCAAGCTCCTCCACCTGCAAGAGGAAGAGCTTTCAATATCAACGCTAATCAGGCTAGAGCTGACGGCAACGTGGTTAACGGTATGTTCCTTATAAATGGTTGATATGCCTCTATGTTATTTGATACTGGTGCGGATAGAAGTTTTGTGTCCTTAGAGTTTGAACCTATCCTAAACCAAAATCGGGATAAGCTCATGGAATCCATAACGGTAGAAGTTGCTGACGGGAAACCAGTTTCATTAAACTCTATTATACGTAACTGCACACTCACCTTAAACGACCACGATTTCTCAGTCGACCTTATTCCTATGAAGCTGGGAAGTTTTGATATCATAATTGGTATGGACTGGCTCAGTCAACATCAGGCAGAAGTTGTATGTCGCGAAAAATTTATACGTATTCCTCTTTCAAACGGTCAGACTCTTCGAATCCTTGGAGAAACCTCGTCGAAGGGGCTTAGCTTAATGTCATGTCTTCAAGCCCAAAATATCTTCGCAAAAATTATGTCGCGTTTTTAGCTCATATCATCAACAAGGGAACCATGGAGAAGAAACTTGAAGACATCCCAGTAGTAAAAGATTTCCCGCAAGTTTTTCCTGATGACATTTCAGGACTTCCTCCAGTTAGAGAAGTCGAATTTCGTATTGATCTTATACCTGGTGCTACACCAGTTGCAAAGTCTCCTTATAGGTTAGCCCCCTCTGAAATGCAAGAGCTAGCCAGTCAATTACAAGAGTTGACTGACAAGGGATTCATACGTCCTAGCTCCTCGCCTTGGGGTGCACCTGTCCTTTTTGTAAAGAAGAAAGATGGATCGTTTCGTATGTGCATCGACTACAGAGAGCTCAACAAATTAACAATCAAGAATTGCTATCCTTTACCTCGCATTGATGATCTTCTTGACCAACTCCAAGGTGCCAGCTACTTTTCCAAAATCGACCTTCGATCTGGTTATCATCAACTTAGGGTACATGAAGAAGACGTCCCAAAGACCGCATTCCGAACTCGTTATGGTCATTATGAATTCATGGTCATGCCATTTGGTTTAACCAACGCTCCAGCAGTCTTCATGGACCTAATGAACAGAGTCTGCAAACCTTATCTTGATCGATTTGTTATAGTTTTCATCGACGGCATTCTTATTTATTCAAAGTCTAAGTCTGATCATGAGCGTCATCTTCGACTCATCCTTACACTTCTAGAGAATGAAAAGCTTTACGCCAAATTCTCCAAATGTGAATTCTGGTTAAAAGAGGTGCAATTCCTCGGACATGTAGTCAATGACAAGGGAATACATGTCGACCCCTCAAAGATCAAAGCGGTACAAGAATGGCAAGCGCCACGTACACCAACCGAAGTAAGATCTTTTCTTGGTTTGGCTGGTTATTATCGTCGATTCATTTCAAACTTCTCTCGCATTGCTGTACCACTCACGGCTTTAACTCATAAGGGAAAACCTTTCATATGGGGACCCAAGCAAGAAGAAGCCTTCCAAACTCTTAAACAAAAACTTTGTGATGCACCAATCCTCACTCTTCTTGAAGGTTGTGATGATTTTGTGGTCTATTACGACGCGTCAGGGCAAGGATTAGGCTGCGTTCTAATGCAAAGAGGAAAAGTTATAGCTTATGCCTCGAGACAACTCAAGACGCATGAGAAGAACTACACCACCCATGACCTAGAACTTGGAGCCGTTGTGTTCGCTCTTAAGATATGGAGACATTATCTCTATGGTACTAAGTGTGAAATATACACCGACCACAAGAGTCTTCAACATATCTTCAATCAAAAGGAGTTAAACATGAGGCAACGAAGATGGGTCGAACTTCTAAATGACTACGACTGTGAAATTCGATACCACCCTGGCAAAGCAAATGTGGTGGCTGATGCACTTAGTCGAAAGGGTTATGCGAACTCCATTCGTCTTCTATGTTCGCAAATCATAACTGACATTAAAGATCAAATTCGAGAAGCCCAACATGTTTTAGTAACGGAAGATGATGTACGAAAGGAGATGTCCTGTGGAGCTGAACTTAAAATTGAAACTAAATCTGACGGTATTCTGTACTACCTAGATCGTATCTGGATTCTTAACGACAACAATCTTCGTGAAATTCTTATGAAGGAAGCTCACAAAACGCGATACTCAATACACCCAGGAGCCGATAAGATGTATCAAGACCTACGATATACCTATTGGTGGCCTGGAATGAAAAAGGATATTGCTGTTTTTGTTTCCAAGTGCCTTACATGTTCCAAGGTGAAAGCTGAACACCAAAGACCCTCAGGACTTCTGGTCCAACCTGAAATACCTGTATGGAAGTGGGAAAATATAACCATGGACTTCATTACCGGGTTACCTCGCATTTCTGGTGGGTATGACACTATATGGGTAATAATTGACCGACTTACAAAATCAGCTCACTTTATTCCTATCCGCGAAGATTTCAAGAACGAAAAGCTAGCTCGTATTTATATCAGCGAAATCGTAAGCCGACATGGGGTTCCGTTAAGCATTATTTCTGATCGTGATGGTCGTTTCACCTCACGAACATGGCAAGCAGTACAAGCCGCTATGGGTAC
Organism: Scalesia atractyloides; assembly: GCA_947069175.1. Lineage (NCBI taxonomy): Eukaryota > Viridiplantae > Streptophyta > Magnoliopsida > Asterales > Asteraceae > Scalesia > Scalesia atractyloides. Next base: position 65,390,815 of record CAMTDV010000020.1, on the reverse strand, counting down.
GCGATTAGATCTCAGTACCGCCTATCATCCTCAACTGATGGTCAATCTGAACGCACCATTCAAACTCTTGAAGATATGCTACGAGCATGTGTTATAGACTTCAAGGGAAATTGGGACGCTCATCTACCATTAGTTGAATTTTCGTACAACAACAGCTATCATTCAAGTATCGGCATGGCACCTTTTGAAGCCTTATATGGTCATAAGTGCCGATCTCCAGTATGTTGGCACGAAATTGGGGAAGCTCAAATCACTGGTCCAGAATTGATCCAAGAAACCACAGACAAGATCCATCAAATCCGAAACAATCTTCTAGCGGCTCAAAGTCGTCAAAAGAGTTATGCAGATAAACGACGGAAGCCTTTAGAGTTTAACATTGGTGATCATGTACTTCTAAAAGTATCACCGTGGAAGGGAGTAGTTCGTTTTGGTCAAAAAGGCAAGCTAGCACCACGCTACGTAGGACCTTTCAAGATACTCGAAAGAGTAGGACCTGTAGCATACAAGCTTGACCTACCAGAAGAAATCAACAGGATTCATCCCACATTCCACGTATCAAACTTGAAAAAGTGCCTCGCTGATGAAAACCTCCACATTCCTCTGGAAGATATTCAGATTGATGAATCTATGCATTTTATTGAAAGACCACTAGAGATCATGGACTTTGGAGAGAAACGTCTACGACGAAGTCGCATTCCAATTGTTAGGGTACGCTGGGAGTCGAAACGGGGACCTGAGTTTACTTGGGAACGTGAAGACTCAATGCGTGAAAATACCCGCATCTTTTTCCTACTACTCCTACTACTTAAATTTCGGAATGAAATTCCTAAAAGTAGGGGATACTGTAACATTGTTCAAAAACGGGTTTCCAAAACCCGCTCCGTTTTATAATCGAATATCAAGTTATAAATGTCACGTTATGTATTTATGATTATTTTGGTTTTTAATGATACATAATTAATAAAAAAACTAAACTATAAAAAATATTTTTGATAAAAAGTGAAAACAAAATAAATAAAAATAAAATGTTGCTGCCGGGACTCGAACCCGGGTCAGCCGGAATCTAAATCCAAAGACTTAACACACACCCGTATAACCACTCCGCCACTTGTTGTTTTCTGTCATCTCTAGGAAACAAATAACTCTTATACACAAACCTAGTTAAACCGGTTGCGCCAACTGAGAAACCGAAATCAGCAATTCAACATCTAATCGTTTGATTAATCGCACAATTCAGGTTTATAACCGATGCACCGACGATTTTAATCAATTCGGATTTGAATGAACTTCAATTTTGATCAGCATCGGTTTTTATAACCGAAAATAATCAAAGTCAAAATTACTTCAATCAAGACCCCTCTCGCGACTCAGAAACATCATACCAACTTTCCATTTCATTTTCGTCACACATTCGGTCCATCAGAACGCTTAAATCAACTCGCCGGAAATTTCTGCAAGTTCGCCGGAAAACCGTATTCATCATCAAAACGGTAATTCTTTCAATACCGTCGTAGTCTGACAATTGTTAAGCTATTTCTAACTTAAACCTTTCAATTGAAATCGAATTCAGACACCGTTATCAGATAATTCCAGTTCGCCGGAAAATCTCTGGAAATCTTTATTTCCGTTGTGAAACGGTAAGGACCTTCAATCACACTGTTAACGTTTGTTTATCACTTCAATTCCACGATTGGCTAATCAAAACGGTTAATTGTTTTGTTCAGTTGAAGTGCACAAAAACAGAGCCAACGCATTGCCGGAAACTCTGTGATAAATCATTCCTACGGTATGTTTACTTCCAACACCGTCTCTGCTATTTCATTTTAGTCTTATGAATGATTGATAATCGTAAAAGCAAGAAACGGATTAGTAACACAGTCGACTGTAATTTGAGTGAAGAAGACGAAGATAGTTAAGTTATAAGTATAGTTAAAATTGGTATTTTAAACAGGTTAGCCACATAGTCCAGCGGTGGACTGTGTGCAAATAATACGCGCATGTCACGAGTTCGATTCCTGATACACGCATCCTTTATGTAATAAAATGCCTTTTTGATTAAAACTGAACCGGGTTAATCTTTGTTAGTTGTTAAGTATAATAAAAACCGAAATATTAACCAGGTTAGACACACAGTCCAGCGGTGGACTGTGTGCAACACTAACTCGCACGTCACGCGTTCAAGTCTGGTTAACAGCACCGGTTCGATGATTTAAAATCTTTTAAAGCAAATGAATTTTGAATAAATCGAATTAGTATATAAATATAATTAAAAACAAGATTATTTCGGGTTAGACACGTAGCTCAGTTGGTAGAGCTGCGTGCACGCGTACGGGAGGTCTCGGGTTCGAGTCTCACCCAGCGCATACATGCACACTGACCGAACCGTCAACAGGTCAACAAGTCAACGGTCAACGGTCAACTCAAAAATAAACAATTTTTTTTATATTTTTAGTTATATAATTTAATTTAAAAATCAATTAAAAATACTTAAAAATAATATTTTTAAAGATAGAAAATAGCCTTAAACTCACAAAAATATATCTAAAAATTCCATTAAAATCCTTAATAAAATCCACTCTTTACTATATTTTTCCGTCATTATTTAGGTTAGTAATTCTCGTTGTTCAACTCTCCCGACTCGTGCGCATCTCATCATCTCCATTCAAACGCACCAATGTGAGTGAATCTTTACAAATTCCCCGTTTTAATCACGTTTTGGGGTGTATCATGTGTCTTGCTATATATTATATTTAAATCATTGTGCATACATCATATCATGAACATGTGTATTCAGTTTGTTTCAACTGTTGTGTGGTTATCGTTAGATGCAATTTATTATTTTCAGTACATGCAATTTCATAGGCCGCCGCTCCCCATTACATTATGAGCGTTGAGCATGTTCCCCATTACATTATGAGCGTTAACCTGGCGTGCCCACATACGATCGGCTCCGTTTGATTGAGCCTTGATCGCACAGACATTTTTCATTTTCAGTACATGCAATACGATCGGCTCCGTTTGATTGAGCCTTGATCGCACAGTTTCATTCATGTTATTTATCGTATGATGTTGGTATGTTAATGTATGCTATCATGTGTTATTGTATGTTATAGTTGTGATTGCTGTTGCTACTGCTTGGTTATTTACAATTGCTCATTTATGATTATGCACAATTTTTCATTGATAAACTAATAAGTAAATCAATAATAAATGTTTATCTAACAAGGTTCACTCGCCAACTTATGTTCACCCAAAAACCCCCATTTTTACACATGATACAGGTGAACCAGCTGCAGCAAGAAACACCTAGGATTGGACTAGAAGAATAAAATGATTTAGAGTTTGGGATTGTTTTGCTTGGTTTATTTTCTTTGTATTGTATGTACATGTTTGGATATTTGGGAATGTAATTTTGACTTTAATAAATATGAAACATATTAGTAAATATCATGAGCTTTGGTGATAACCCAATTATGCCCCGACTCTTATTCCGCTGCGGGTCGGGGTGTGACATTGGTGGTGATGGCGCTGAGTGAGAGAACCCTTAGTAGTTAGGTTTTTGTAACAGGCTTTAATGCCTTAGTAGATTAACTGTGTTTCTTTAACAGACAAGCAATGTAATTGGTGCACTTTTGGGCTTTGTTAATCTACTTACCTTTTGCAATTATGTTACAATCATTGCACTGTGTTAAGAACTTTGTGTAGGTAGTAAGTGTGACTCATGTTTAAACATCGTAGCCCGACTCCGCGCTATTTACAGGAGTCTTGGAGGCTTAGTTTATGAGTTCGTAATTTACTTTAATGTTTTTGCGTGTACTAAAAGTTGAACATGCATTTGTAACTTGCAAAAAAGAAGGAAGTCAACAAGAGAAAATAATGCAAACAACACTTAATATTGATAAACTTGTCAGGCTCTCGGCCATCGCTTACAAAAGGTTGTGTAACATATAGCATTTCCTTAGATATTGTGCATTCCAAGTGCGTGGAACAACATGACCGTCCATCGTGCGCCTTTGCCCAGGACTTCGTGGATAAGGTAAGGACCTTCCCACTTAGGTGCCAGTTTCCCCAGGAGTTCGGCATTGGAGGCTTCGTTGTCACGGAAAGAATAGTCTCCTGGGTTGGAAGTACAAATGCGCACCCGCGCGTTGTAGTACTTCTCCAGTTTGGACTTGTACTTGGCCTCTTTTATGGCTGCATTCTCGCGCCTTTCCTCGAGTAGGTCCAAGTCTAGCCAGCGCTCTCCTTCGTTGTCGATCGCGTTGACTGCCTCCAAATGAGACGAATGGAGGCCAATTTCAGCCAGGATGACTACTTTCGAGACCGTAGACTAGGCTGAAAGGAGTCTCGTCATTACTGGTTTTGGGCATGGTGCGATGAGCCCATTATATGTTGGGGAGCTCATCGACCCACCTTCTTCGTTTCGTGCCCAATCGGAGCTCATCGACCCACCCTACTTGGCCGTTGCCTTGTGGGTGTGCAACGGAGGAGAAGGTATGCTCGATTTGTAGTTCTTGCATCCAGTTGTGGAGGTCTTTAGAAGCGAAGTTTGTTCCATTGTTAGTTATGATTCGCAATGGGAGACGAAAACGGCAAATGATGTGCTCCCAAATGAACTTACGCACCATCATTGTGAAGTGGACACTAAGGCTTTCGCCTTCTACCCATTTTAAAGTAATCGACTGCAACGATTATGAACTTTATTGCGCCTAGAGCTTCTGGGAAGGGGCCAACCACATCGAAGTCCCATTGTTGGAACGGCCATGCCGTTGAAACAAGGATCAAGTCATTCTTGGGTCGCATCATTTTTGGTGCATTGCACTGACAAGAGTCACATTTGCGAAGATCTTTTACACCATCTAGGTGCATGCCTAGCCAATAGGATTCATGATTTTAGCGACCACCATGCGTGGGCCTGCATTGATTCCACAGATACCTTCGTGAATCTCACAAATTAGGTAATGGGCATCTTGTGGGTCCACTCAGCCAATGGTGGCCCTAGATAAGATCTCCGGTACAGAATTCCATCATCCAACTGATAAAAAAGGCTTTGTGCTGGATCTTCCTTCTGCTTTGTTCTCTGGGAGAATCCCCGCTTGCAGGTATTGAATGATAGGTGTCATCCAAGATGGTGGCCCTATTTCACTTAAGCGCAGCGGTATAGAGGGATTTTTGAGAACCTCAAGTCAGACATCTTTTGCCAAGTGTTGGAAAGCTGTTGAAGCTAGCTTACTCAGCGCGTCTGTGGGTTTATTTTCGCTGCGGTTGATATGGACCACTTTGAATGACTTGAAGTTCTGGATCAGCTCCTTGGCTTGGTCAAGATAAAGCGCCATAGTTTCAGCCCTTTGCATCATTAAAGTCGTTGATATGTCTTGAGACAAGTAGCGAATCAATATGTGCTTGCAAGTTTTTGGCTCCCATCTTGATTGCTAAGCGCAATCCGCCAAGAAGGCTTCGTATTCTGCCTCATTGTTCGTATTTTTAAAGTCAAGCCGGATAGCATATGTAAACTCATGCTTCTCCGAACTGACTAGCCTTAAACCTGTCGTTACGTTGTCTTCGTTGGATTCTCCATCTGTAAATAGCAACCACAATTCTTCTAGCGTTTCTTGCGTAGGGTTCTCAACCACTTCACATTCAGGGATTTTTCCTTCTAGGACTTCCGGGACGAAATCTACCAGGATTTGTCCCTTAATTGTTGGGCGTGGTCGGTACACGATGTTGTGACCACCTAACTCTATGGCCCACTTTGCTAATCTGCCTGAGATTTCTGGCTTCTTGAGGATTGTTCCAATATGATAGTTGGTTAACACGTGAATAACAAGATCGGTAAAGTACCTACGCAGCCTTCTAGACGTGTGTACCAATGCAAGCACTAGTTTCTCCATGATGGAATATCGAGTCTCTGGATCGGTGAGCATCCTGCTGACATAATAAATTGGAGTTTGAATCCCTTCCCTTTTGACCAGTAGTACCGCGCCGACTACTTTGTCTGATGCCGACAAGTACAACAAAAGTGGTTCGTCCTCTCGCGGTGAAGTTAACGTTGGGAGTTGGATCAGGCACTCCTTCATTTCTTTGAAGGCAGTGAAACTACTTCGGACATCCATCTGAACTCGCTCTTTTTGGTACAATTGCGTAGGTGCTTATGAAAGGGAAGGATTTTGCAGCGTGATTGGATACGAAACGGTTTAGCGCAGCCAAACGGCCGGGCAACCGTTGCATGTCTTTGAATGACTTGAGAGACGACATACGCTCAATGGCCTGAACCTTCTCTGGGTTTACCTTAAAACCGCCCTTTGTTACCATAAAACCCAAAAAAATTCTTTCCTCCATTCCGAATGAACACTTGCACAGATTGAGCTTCATGTTGACGTTGTGTAATGATTTGAAGGTTTTCTCAATGTCTTTCAGCATTTGATCCTCTTCTGGGCTCATAATCACAAGATCATCAATATACACTTTGACATGCTTGCCTTTATCGTCTCCGAAAGTCTGGTCCATCAAGCACTGATATGTGGCCCATGCATTACGTAAGCCGAAAGGCATCTTTGTGTAACAGAAAATACCCATTTCCGTGCGGAAAGCCGTTTTATCTTCATCTTGCAGTGCCATCTGCACTTTGTGATAACTTTTGTAACAATCAAGAAATCATTTCCATCGAAAAGGCACGAGAGACTCAATTTTTTATCCACCTCTGGGAGAATAGTAATCTTTACATCAAGCTTTGTTGAGGTCTTTATAGTCGACACACATGCGCCATCCTCCATTCGCTTTCTCGACCATGCCTGGGTTTGCTACCCACGTCTTGTATCTGACTTCTCAAATTATACCCGTGGAAAGTAACTCGGAGACCTGCTCGTTCATGGCTTTAGTCTTTACTAACCCGAGGTTGCGCTTTCTCTACACAATTGGCTCGACAGATGGGAAAGTGTTTAAGTAATGCTCTTGATGTCGCGGTGACACCGGTGATGTTGGCTGATGACCAGGTGATGATATCCATGTTCTTGAAGAGTAATTGTTTCAGAAAGACGAATGTTCTCAAATATTGTGGGTCCGAGCGTGACTGTATGCTCAGGATATTTCTCTTCAGGACCCATTTCTCCGGCTCAGTGCGCAGAATTTGCTTGTTTTTTGATGTATTGAATAATACATTTATTTATCGTGTATAGTTTGTATAAGTTTCATTAATTTTCGTTTCGGTTTTATAAGAATTTATCTACTTTTAATCCAATTATGTTTCACAGGTCTTGGTTCATGGAAGTAGCTGAAAAGAGGAGAAAATGAGCTAAAATGTTGAAGGAACCCGAGTCGGATCGTAATTGGAAGTCAAGAGAAGAAACAAATCGAAAAAATGGGAAAATGTCCTCTGGCGGCCCGCGACCGCAACCAACTAAGTCTCTCGCGGGTGGCGAGAGGAAGCTGTTTCTCCGGGATAGATTAAACACGGTCAAGGGGCGCGACCGGGCTACATATGCCTCTTGCGGCCAGCGAGAGGACTAGTTTATCAGATAGTTTCGAAATCTGATCAGATTGTGTTGAAGAAGTTTATTTATATTAGAGTTTAACTCTAATAACAACATATAGACGAACTTGGATGGAAAAGAGGTGAATTCTAGTGATCTTGTGCTAGTTTTTATGTTTATGTTGCTCGGGAAACATTGAAGTGAAGCTGGAAGCCTAAAGATCAAGAAGTTCCGGGATTTGTTTACCGATTTTTCCATCTTTTAGCTTTCTAGTTATTATTTTGATGAATTCAGTTTTTAGATCTTGTTTAACTGTGTTTAAGACAATGATTATTGGCTAGATTTTCTGTTGCTACCTAGGTTTTAATGATTTATTATTAAAGTTTGGATTTTTATCAAATGTATAATGTGTTTATGGGATTTTGATAAAGTAGTAAACTTTGGCAAATTGATTTGGTGTATTTGCATGTTTTGAATTAGTTATTGATTGTTTAATTGTTTCACATAGATCTAGTTGAATGTCTTTCAAAGAATAGGTTTATGTTGATTGTCGAGTCTTAACGGGTTCGGGTAATCTTTCGGTAAATTGGCCAATAAACCCTAGAAACAATTGAGTGAAAAATATAATTGAATCTCAATGTTATACTAAATTTAATTATTGAGAATTAATACGTTATTAACTGATTTAAGTAGGTAAATTGCTAGGATTAGGTTTTGAGAGAAGCCCAGTTTTAGTTTACTTACCAAATTTACGTTGGTCAAACCAAACCAAAACCTTAGTTAGTCTAATCTCCCTATTGAGAGATAGTTAGCTATTCTAGACACTTATTAAACATTAGATAACCGAAAGAAAATCTTATAAACCGGTGAACATAGCTACCTTTAGGATATCATAGGTGTCTTCCAAAGAATGGTCGGGGTCCTATTCAGTATTCCATAGGATTTAGTATTTTTAGCTCCCGGTTCCCTATCACATTAATGTTCAAATAAAAACCCTTTGATAGTAATAAGGATTCTAACCTAGGTAGTCATTCCGTTATCATTGAATTAAGCCTTCGCTCCGAAATTCCGCTTTAAGTCGTCTTAGTTAAGTTAATTTTAGTTTAATTATAATTTTAGGATTTTTAGTAAAAATCCCCTCCCCCCAAATATAACATAAATTAAGTGTGTCAATATAGTTTGAATAGGGTCATTAACGTAGTTAGAGAGTCTCATGGGTTCGCTATCCGGACTTACTTAAGCTTTTCTACAATTGATCGGTCCACTTGCCGGTTAGTAATTTTAGTCGAGTTTAGGAGTCTAGAGTATTACTTTGAGTCTAGATTTAGGTTAATTTCATTTGTTTTTATTAGACTACTTTTAGTATATCAAGTTTTTGATGCCGTGCCGGGACTCTCTTTGGCAATTGCGTTGTTTACTTTGTTTAGGCTTAATTGACATCATGCGTGTTTTCTGTTGCATTTGCGTCGTAGGAGTCTAAATAATTTAGTTAATTTAATTTTTGAGTTTTATATAATTTTTGTTAAATATCTTTTCTGAATTTTCTTATTTGTCTCGTTTCTGGGTTTTAGTGGATGCCCCATACGCGTTCGCAAGGACTTCCGCCGAAGCCGCCAATGGACGCGTCTCTTTCTTCCGCGCAAAAGACTGCTTCATCCTCATCTTCAGGTTTTTCTGATTCTTCCCGTCCGTTTATACCACCTAACTTTGACTTTACACCGAAGTCCTCACCCATAGTTTACCACCTCCCAGTATAATTCACCGAAACACAAGCCCACCACTTGTTTTCCATATGGCTAAAAATCAAACAGTTTACCAGCAAGCAACCACCGGTTTACACCGGTGCAAACTCCCCCATCACTCTTTCCCCAAATGAACAATGAAAAGCCTGGCAAATCCTGTCTTACATCATGACTGCTATAACTAACTCGTGCCAATTCCACTGTCGTGATGACGAGGATGCACCCGCCCACATTAACCGCTTTACCCGCCTCTGTCACACCTTTAACATGGAAGGTGCGGCCAACGATGCTCGTTTCCTTCAAGTATTCCCTTTCTCCCTTGGAGGCCGGGAACCGTCTGGTTTGACTCAAACGGCTGACACCTTTACTACTTGGGCCGCCCTACGAGATGCTTTCCTTAAGAAATATTTTCCACCCGCCAAAGCATCTTGTCTTCTGATCAGATCCATTCGTTCCGGATGGAACCTGATGAACCTTACCATTTAGCATGGGAGCGTTTCCAAACTTAGTGTCCTGTTGTTCTCAACACGGTCTGTTTGATTGGGCACTTGTAGAGAAATTCTACAATGGTCTCACCCCCGAAACCCGAGCCCGATTTGACACTTCTGCTGGAGGACAACTTATGGGCAAGAAGACGGTTGTTGAATGTAATGACCTCTTCGAGAGTTTTGCACATTCTGATATAGATTACAGCGCTACCGGCTGGAATTCAATCCTCGTTTCTCGTATCACCCAGTCAAGCAGGGGATTACACCAAGTTAGATTGGAAACTACGGTAGCTGCTGCACTAGATAGCTTTAAGTGAGAGGTTACTAAGGAAATACAAGAGTGAAAGGAAGGTGGATAGATGTGAGGTGTGTAGAGGAGGTCATGATACTATAGAATGTCCTACGCACACTGTCGAGCAGTGGAGTTCATCATGGGTCAGAATCGAGGCCAAATGAACCTCTATAATAATAATAATTCTACCTATAACTCTAATTGGTGAAGTAATAATTTCCATTCTTCCGGTAATCCCCCTGGTTTCCAATCATGTCAATATCAAAACAGGGGGCAGGGTCATTACTCTAGTGGAGGTTCATGTCATTCAGGTTAGTTTAGTGGTGGGGGTTTAAACCAAGAGGGTCAAAACAGGAGTGGAGGTTCAGGAGGTAGTTTGGATAGGATAGAGGAACTTCTTTCTCAGTAGGTGGTTAAGGATCAGACTACTCAGAAAACGTTATCGGAGCATGATCTTCTTTTAAAGAATCTTCAATCCCCCTCCTAGATCTTAAAAGGTCCGTAGGTAGTATCGCTAAGCAACTGCAAGAGCAAACACATGGTCAGTTTTCGCGTAACACTCAACCTAACCTAGGCGAACCAACACGCAAAAGCGATAACCACCTGTAGCGGTAAGGGTTTAGGAGAAGTGGTTAGAGAGCGAATAAGATAAAGGATAAGGAGGAAGAGGTAGATGAAGAGATAGAGGATAAGGAGGAAGAGGTAGATGAAGAGATAGAGATGGAGGCTCCACCTAGGGTGCAAAATAGGCTAGACCCAGAAAGTACTGCACCAAACAGTGAGCCTCAACTCGAGAGTAGAGCAGAAAAGAAACGGTAGAGGTTAGGCCATCACCATACGTAGATCATTCACGCTTACCCTACCCCACCCACTTAAGCAATAAAAATATGCTAAGGAATATGGAAACTTTCTCGATGCGTTCACCCAGCTTAAAATCAATCTCCCATTCATTGAGGCCTCCAGCATATGCCAAAATACGCAAAGTTCTTGGAGGATCTTCTTAAACGCAAGGACAGACTGGGGGAGCTCTCAAATTTTCCATTGACTGGAGGATGTTCCGCCGTAGTTCTAAATAAGTTACCAGGAGCTCCCCGATCCAGGTATTTTCACTATTCCGTGTTTCTTTGGTGGTTCCATCGCTCCCGCTCGCGCGTTAGCCTACCTAGGTGCTAGCATCAATTTGATGCCTTTCTCGCTCTATGAGAAATTAGGTTTAGGGGATCTTACTCCTACCCGTATGTCATTGTCTCTAGTTGATCGGTCAGTTAAGTATCCTCGGGAATTATAAAGAACTTGCTAGTTAAGGTTGATAAATTCTTTTCCACATTTATTTTGTTATCTTAGATATGGAGGCCAATGAGAAAGTGCCCATCATCCTAGGTCGTCCATTCCCTGTACTACAAAGGCAATTATCGATGTCCATGACGGTAAGATTACACTCCGTGTTGGGGATGAGAACGTCACTTTTGAAATCGCTAGGTTAATGCAACATCCTAGCGGTGGAGATAATGATAGTGGCCCATGTCATTCCCTCTATTTTATCAATCCATTCATTTCGTGCGCAGATCATTGTCTCGAATATATTAGTAGAGCCGAGGGGGTAGTAGACGAGGAAGTTGAAGAAGAGGACATAGAGGATGACCCACTTTGGGTCCCCGAAACGTTTTCTTTTGTGAAGTTCGTAAGGCGAGTGAGAGCAAACCCAAAGATACTCCAGCCCCTTTAGAGCTTAAGGTCCTTCCCTCCCACCTAGAGTATGCTTTCCAAGGAGAGAGTTCGAGCTTACCCGTCATATTTTCTTCAAAATTGACGACGGAGGAGAAGGTGAAGCTGATAGATGTTATGAAAGAGATCATGGAAGCCATCGCGTGGAAACTATCTGATATCAAGGGAATAAGCCCAACTTTCTGTACTCACCAGATCCTCATGGAGGATGTCTATAAGCCGGTGGTACAACCTCAATGACGCCTCAATCCGAATATGCAAGAAGTAGTCAAGAAAGAGGTTCTGATGTTGATGGAAGTCAGGGCTAATCTATCCAATATCCGATTCTTCTTGGGTGAGTCTAACTCAAGTTGTTCCCAAGAAAGGGGGAATGACAGTGGTAATGAATGGGAAAAATGAACTCATCCCATCACGTACGGTCACCGGTTGGCGTGTGTGCATCGATTACCGAAAATTGAACGACGACACCCGAAAGGACCACTTCCCACTTCCATTCACTGATCAGATGCTAGAGCGTCTCATGGGTAAAAAATTCTATTGTTTCCTCAATGGGTTTTCAGGTTACTTCCAGATCCCCATCGCTCCAAAGGATCAAGAGAAGACAACCTTTACATGTCCTTACGGCACATACACATACCGCCGCATGCCTTTTGGATTATGTGACGCTCCAGCGACATTTCAACGATGCATGGTCGCCATTTTTCAAGATATGATCAAGAAATCGATGGAGGTTTTCATGGATGACTTTTCTGTCTATGGAAATTCCTTCGATCAATGTCTTCTTAATCTTGAGGCGATGATGAAGAGGTGTGTGGAGATGAGGTTGATGTTAAATTGGGAGAAGTGTCACTTCATGGGGACGGAGGGGATCGTGTTAGGCCATAAGATATCTCGAGCCGGCATAGAGGTAGATAGAGCAAAAATAGATACCATTAGTAGACTTCCTCCGCCGACGAGTGTGAAATCCATTCGCAGTTTCCTTGGTCATGCGGGCTTTTATAGGCGATTTATTAAGGATTTCTCCAAGATTACACGACCCATGACCGACTCCTTGAGAAGGGTATTCCTTTCGTCTTTGACGAGGAATGCCTTAAGGCCTTTGATATCTTAAAAGAGAAACTCATTAGTGCCCCTATTCTCGTATCACCAGACTGGAGCTTACCTTTTGAGCTCATGTGTAATGCGAGTGATTATGCAGTTGGTGCAGTCTTGGGCCAAATACGAGATAAACACTTCCATCCTATCTATTATGCGAGCAAAACCCTTAATGACGCCCAAGAGAATTACACTACTTCTAGAAGGAACTCCTAGCTGTAGTCTTAGCCTTCGATAAGTTGCATTCATACCTCGTGCTTTCCAAGACCATAGTCTTCACCGATCATGCGGTTTTGCGTTACCTCTTCCAAAAGAAGGACGCTAAGCCGCGTCTCATTCGATGGATTTTCTACTCTCTGAATTTGATATAGAAATTAAGGATAAGAAGGGAGCGGAGATTGTGGCCGCCGATCATCTATCACGAATAGAAGATCGAGTAGAGAAGAGATTCGTGAGGAGGAAATAGGTGATAGATTCCCCCTTGAATCATTGGAGTTTGTGGCGGCGGAGAAGGAAGGTATGCAAAGGTTTTTGGATTTGGCAAACTACCTTGCAAATGGAGTAGTTCTTAAGGGTATGACCACTCAACAGAAGAAGAAATTCTTTAGGGACGTCAGGAGGTATATATGGGATGACCCATTTCTGTTTAGGGTAGGAGGAGATATAATTCTTTGGAGATGTGTGAGTCAAGAAGAGGGGATAGAAATCCTTAGACATGTGCATGAGGGGTTGACGGGAGGTCACCACGGTCCACACGTTACCGCCCAAAAAGTGTTCGATTGCGGTTTTTATTGGCCCTCGGTAGTTAAGAATGCATTAGAATTCGTTAGGAAATGCGATCATTGCCAACGTACCAGCAATATCTCATCTAAGGACGAGATGCCCCAAAATCCAATCCAAATTCTTGAAATATTTGATGTTTGGGGAATCAACTTCATGGGACCGTTTCCCTCTCTAGCGGGAATAGGTACATCCTCATGGCAATTGACTATGTCTTTAAGTGGGTGAAAGCTCAAGCTTTACCTACAAATGATGCCCTAGTGGTGGTGAGATTTCTTAAAATGTTATTCACTCGTTCCGGTACACCTCGAGCCATCATAAGTGATCGTGACACCCACTTCTGTAATGCCGTAATGGAGAAGGCATTAGCACGTTACGGTGTCACTCAGCGTTTTTCCACCGCTTATCATCCTCAAACGAGCGGTCAAGTTGAGAACGCGAGCCAAGGGTGAAAAGAATTTTAATGAAGACGGTAGGCAAAAGTAGAAAGGATTGGTCAGATAAGCTTGATGATGCATTATGGGCGTTTAGAACCGCTTATAAGACAACTTTTGGTACCACTCCATTCATGATTGTCTATGGCAAAGCTTGCCACCTTCCGGTAGAACTCGAGCACCAATCACTATAGGCCCTTAAAACCGTAAATCTAGACCTTACTGAAGCGGCTAAGAAACGTTATTTCCAAATTCATGAGTTGGAAGCGCTTAGAGATGTAGCCTATGAACGATCATGTAGTATTAAGGAGAAAACAAAGGCATTGCATGATAGGAAGTTAAAGGGGTTGAACGATTTTAAAGCCCGCAATAAGGTGCTTTTATATAATTCAAGATTGAAATTATTCACCAGAAAGCTAAAATCCATGTGGACGGGTCCTTACGTGGTTAACGAAGTAATTCCGTATGGGACGATCAAGTTTAGAGATGGAGCCGATGGAGGCACTTGGAAAGTAAATGGCCATAGGTTGAAGCATTACCTAGGAGGGCCGATAGATTCCACCGAGAGGGAGGAAACTCCTCTCGAAGTTCCACCTCGCACCAAAGTATAGGGCCTTGAGTGAAAACTCAAGTGTAGAGTTTGTATTATTTAGTAGTGTTTCACGTTTTGTGTTTTTATAGTGTTAATGATTGTTTTTTGTAGTTTGTATTTGTGTTTTTGTGTCATTTAGTCTTTTTGCAGGGATATATCATCAACGCGGAGCCACGGCTGACGAAAAATTGGAGTTGCAGGTAAGTTTTCATACAAAACCGGGTGCTAGGAGGGTTTTTACAAAGTTTCACCTGAACAAAGAATTTTTTCTAAGGCAATGAACTGGCAAAAATCACGAAACTTTCTGTAAACAAGAACCTCTGGCGGGCCGCGAGAGGATATGTCTCACACGGACGCAACCAGCGAGAGACCTTAATCTCGGAAGCTTTCTTACACGGTCGCGACCCGCGAGGACTACCCTACCTCGAGCGACTACCCTACCTCTCTTACGGCCCGCGAGAAACCCTAACGCCAGATCTACACTTTTATTCCCCAAATTCTTCACTTCTACCCTAATTTTTTCACTTCCACCATACGGCCACCACTATTTCAACCACCATAAACCGCCCATAACCACCTCCATTCACCCTATTCTCCCATCACACTTCACCACTTCATTCCTACTTGATTTCCCCTTTAAAGTTTTCACCTTTCACCATTAAAACAAGCTTTTTAAGGGTCTTGCAACTTACACTCCATTTTCTTAGCTTTTCTATGTAGATCGATGCTGAGGTATGTGTTTCTTGCAACTTTTGTACTTTAATTCCAATATGTTAGTTAGTTGCTTCATATGTTTCAGTGTCGGGTCTTGTTTAGGTTGCATGTTAGTCTCCTTGAGGATTTGGGGTGAACTTTATTTGGGTTAAGTTCGGGATGTAGTGGCTGAACGCAGGTTATGGCCGGGATTGTTTGGGTTCTAATGGTTATATTTTGCGGGTGGATCGGTTTGGTAGGGCTTCAACATTGAGTATGGGGATTCGGGTTAGTAATGTTTTCAATAAAATCACATTTTTAACAAAAAAATTTAACCCTTTTTTCTGCCATGAATATAACATTTTATACTATGTTTGGGACTTAATGTTGGGTTGTTTTTCAGCACTTGTAAATTAATTGAGGACAATTACAGGCCAGGAGGAGATAGTGTCGTGTTTTTAGGTGTTTTTGGGTTATGGTTGACATATTGGGCATTCATGAATGTATGATCTCTCGCCCATACTCGAACTCCATTCGAGCGAGATTTGGTCTAACAAATTGGTATTTTTGCTAACGATCACCCCATAATATGTCTACTTTTTGTGGTAAATTGGTCATGACGTGAATGTAATGTTATACGGTCATTGCTCAAAAATAGTTTATGTTTCTGACAGTCTACTTGTTTTTGCGTGTGAATTGAATGTTTTGCATATGTCAGGCGAAGGCAGTTCGAGTAGACCGGAAAAAAGAAGATAGGTCTGGCAGCCCGACTACGAGGGGACCTATCAGAAACTCAGCCTTTGCCACCAAATTTTCGGGCAGATGAGAAGTGTAAGATATAGAGGGGGCGGTGTCCCCCATGGTCAAAATATGAGATTAAGAGACAGTCCTTTTCTACAATTTTAGCTAGACTCGCACGAGAGTGAGAGGCTGGCAAATTTGATCATGGTAGATCTATTACCATATAGGAGGATAGATTGGGACATCTTGGATCAGCTGGGTTCAAGGGGCAGAGTTGAGCAGTTGCTGGGAAATAAATTTAGAAGGGTGCTGGACTGTGATGAGAGGCAGTACAAAGAAATTACTCTAGAGTTCCATTCGACTTTTGAGTACAAGCAGGAAATTTTGGTGAGAGTGATGTCGGTCCTTCACTCTGGTTAGGCATGTGTATGAGATGACCATTCCTCAATTTGTCGTTGCTACACAGTTCTATACGGTGGACGAGGTTCAACCACAGGAGTTCGCTACTAGCCTCAGAGGAGTATTTAAGAGAAGGCACCCGCATAGTGTACAAACAGATGAGCTGCCTAGATTTTTGGTACAATTTCGTCTGCGCCCTACTCTAACAACATGGTGGCTAGTGATATTACCGGTTTATCCACAAGATTCTTGCAGCTACGTTAGTCGGCATGGGGTAGGGTGACAACAAGGTCAACCAGGTTAGCTTGTTTTGTTTGATGTGCATGGTAGAGCAGCGGCCCACAAACTGGGCAAGTATTTTTGCATGGTCGATGAAGAGGCTATGGAGAGGTGGTCCAGGGGCTCAGACTTACTATGGGCCATTGACTACTTTGTTGGTGGAGAGTCTCGGGGTATTTGATAGGTACCCAAGAGATAAGATGTGAGAATGGTCCTCTCCTTGCTTTATGGATGTGCGGGATTTGCAAGCTGCTGGGATTTTGTCATCTCATGAGCCGATTTCTTGGGAGCCTATTTGGCATGGTCAGCAGGTTCAGCCTCCACCTGGTTCTGAGGCTGCATCATCTATGCAATCAGCTGATCCCCAGAGCTATCAAAGACAAGTGATCCGTCAGGAACTACCGGGCAGGCAATATCCTCTAAGACAACCCCGTCCGGACCACTTACTTTAGATTCCTTATATGACAGGATGGAGACAGGATTTGGGGATTTGAGGGGATATGTTGATGATCAGTTCGGTGGGGTCAGACAGGTGATGATGGAGAGCCGTAGGATGCATGAACAGGGCCAGCGAAGGTTGGAGGATGGGATGCGGTACATGATGGAAAATTTGCACATGGGAATTCCATCATATTTCCAGCATCAGGAGCGGCGAGGATCGAGCGGTATGGAAGATGTGCAGCCATACCAAGTTTTTGAGCAGTCGGAAGAAGAGGAGGATTAGCTCACAGAGGCAGCAGTTTTTCAATGATTTATATATTTTGTTTTATGTTGTTTTCATCTTCTCATTGGTCTGTATGTGTACTTTAAACACTTGAATTTGGGTTTGTTGGGTGTTGGTTTGGGTGATTGTTGTGGTTAACTTCTGATGGACAATTAATTATTTACTATGTTATGTTTGGAAGTATTTGTGTTGGTTGATAGGATTGGTGTTTATTTTGCCGCTTCCGTTCGCGTGTGACGGTTGAGAATTGTTTGTTGAGCGTGATCGCATTGGAGTGCATATGTGGGATTGACTGGCACATTGAGAGTTTTGCATATCAGCTAAATCGTTTCACTTGTATATTTTGCACATTTTATTTATTGAGTTTTTTCAGTTTTTATTATAGTTTGTTGAGTATTCTCATCCTTGCATTAGGGACAATGCAATATTTAAGCGTGGGGATGGGATAATTGAGTCATAGAGGATTTTTATTGAAAAAAAATTAAAAAATTAGAAAATGTCTTTTGAAGACGAAGTTTGCAAAATAAAAACGGAAAATGATAGAAAAGTTGAGTTTTTATTCGGTTTCAAATAATGATAATATGAGCTAATAAAGGATTGAGCTTGTGTTTAACTTGGGATATGTGAGTAGGCTTAATTTGATTCTTAGTTTCTTTGAGATTAATATACCTTAAATGTCGGTCTACTAGTGGGAACTCATCTAGGAAAAATGGGAAGCCAAAACTGCCAAAAATAGTATAAGGAATGCCGTTATAAGCTAAATCTTTAGAATTTTAAATTATGTAATAAATAAAAGAAAAAATAGAGTTTGATTGAAAAATAGAAGAGGCCTATGTAATCTTTGTTGGGATGGTGACTTTGTCTTAGATTTCCTCTAGGATAAGTTGAAAAAAAATTGCCTAAATGTCGAAGCCCACGTTGTCGCTCTCGGGGATGGTGACTCTGGTTGAGACAGCCTTTAGGTTAGGTATGCAAAAAGAAATCAAGTGCTCAAAAGAAAAAAAAAAGAGAAAAAGAAAATTTACTTGGTTTTTATTTCTCTTATTTTGGTATAAAACAGTTAGGAAATGGGTCGAATGATTCGTTCCTTTTATTCCATAAACTTGAGGTGGGACTAGGTGTAGTGTGGATCTTAGTGTGAGACCTTAGTTAGATTGACCGAACTTGAACTAAATTTACATGATAAGAGCTTTGAATCGAGTTATGAGTTTAAGTGGACACATATACTTGCAATCTCGGTTAATACAAATTTCAACTTAAAAAATAATCTTACTTTTGAAATCAAATATTTACTTGGCTACGATTCCGTTTGCATAATTCTTTTTCGAGGACGAAAAAAGAGTAAGTGTGGGGATATTTGATGTATTGAATAATACATCTATTTATCGTGTATAGTTTGTATAATTTCGTTAATTTTTTTTTGTTTTATAAGAATTTATCTACTTTTAATCCAATTACGTTTCACAGGTCTTGGTTCATGGAAGTAGCTGAAAAGAGGAGAAAATGAGCTAAAATGTTGAAGGAAACTGAGCTAGATTGTAATTGGAGTCAAGAGAAGAAACGAATCGAAAAAATCAGAAAATGGTCCTCTGACGGCCCGCGACCACAGCCAACTAAGTCTCTTGCGGGTGGCGAGAGGAAGATGTTTCTCCGGGGTAGATTAAACACGGTCGCGGGGCGCAACCGGGTTACATATGCCTCTCGTGGCCAGCGAAAGGACTAGTTTATCAGATAGTTTCGAAATCTGATACGATTGAGAAGTTTATTTATAATAGAGTTTAACTCTAATAACAACATATAGACGAACATGGATGAAAAAGAGGTGAATTCTGGCGATCTTGTGCTAGTTTTTGAAGTTTAAGTTGCTCGGGAATATTGAAGTGAAGCTGGAAGCCTAAAGATCAAAGAAATTCCGGGTTTTGTTTACTGATTTTTCCATCTTTTAGCTTTCTAGTTCTTATTGTGATGAATTCAGTTTTTAGATCTTGTTTAACTATGTTTAAGACAATGATTATTAGCTAGATTTTCTGTTGCTACCTAGGTGTGATGATTTATTATTAAAGTTTGGATTTTATCGAATTTATAATGTGTTTATGGGATTTTTGATAAAGTAGTAAACTTTGGTAAATTGATTTAGTGTGTTTGCATGTTCTGAATTAGTTATTGATTGTTTAATTGTTTCACATAGATCTAGTTGAATGTCTTTCAAAGAATAGGTTTATGTTGATTGTCGAGTCTTAACGGGTTCGGGCAATCTTTCGGTAAATTGGCCAATAAACCCTAGAAACAGATGAGTGAAAAATATAATTGAATCTCAACGTTATACTAAACTTAATTATTGAGAAATAATAGGTAAATTGTTAGGATTAGGTTTTGAGAGAAGTCCGGTTTAGTTTACTTACCATATTTGTGTCGGTCAAACCAAACCAAAACCTTAGTTAGTCTAAGCTCCCTATTGAGAGATAGTTAGCTATTTTAGACACTTTATTAAACATTAGATAACTGAAAGGAAATCTTATAAACCGGTGAACATAGCTACCTTTAGGATATCATAGGTGTCTTCCTGAGAAGGGTCGGAGGTCCTATTCGGTATTCCTTAAGATTTAGTATTTTAAGATCCCGGTTCCCTATCACATTAATATTCAAATAAAAACCATTCGATAGAAATAAGGATTCTAACCTAGGTAGTCATTCCATTATCATTGAATTAAGCCTTCGCTCCGAAATTCCGCTTTAAGTCGTCTTAGTTAAGTTAATTTAGTTTAATTATATTTTAGGATTTTTAGTAAAAATCCCCCCCCCCCAAAATATAAAATAAGTTAAGTGTGTCAATATAGTTTAAATAGGGTCATTAACGTAGTTAGAGATTCTCGTGGGTATGATATCCGGACTTACTTAAGCTTTTCTACAATTGATCGGTCCACTTGCCGGTTAGTAGTTTTAGTCGAGTTTAGGAGTCTAGATTTAGGATGATTTCATTTGTTTTTATTAGACTACTTTTAGTACATCATTTTTCTTTGTTTCCGTAGGGAAACGATTGCAGAACGTGGGGTGGATGTCACCATGCTTAATTGATCCTCAATCTTTCTACCAATCAAGACATCATGTCTTGAGTTAGCCGACATTACCATTAAATTTACCTCTATCGTTCTTGAGTGTTTTCCGTTGATCAACGTGACTGGGAAGGAGATCTGGCCGAGCTGAAATACTATTTCATTGTAGAAACCGGATAAGGGATATTCCACAGGTTCCAACCGTGCTTTATCTTCTAGATCGAATTGATTGAAGCACTATTCAAAGATATTATCTGCTATGCTCCTTGGATCGATGAAAATGTAGTCTGTCTCATAGTGGCCTATGATACCGGTGATAACGACGGAGCGTGTGGCGTGGGGCCCTCGGCACCACTGGGAAAATCACCTACTGTTCGCGCCATCTCATCGATTGGGCGTTTGCCTTTGCTTTTTGCGCTTCTCTGCGGTGGTCCCCCGTTGACCATATGCGTTTCCAAATGGCGGACCTTCTTCTGCCCCCTTCATCAGTTCTTTGTATATGACGAGTTTCTTTGTGCACGTTCTTTACCAAGTGGTTGAGTTTTCCACTCTTAAGAACCTTCTCAATCTCAACACGTAAGCTGTTGAAATCATTGGTAAGGTGACCCGTATCTTTGTGAAAGTCACCATATAGGTTTGGGTTTTGGCCCTTCTTGTCATTCATCTAGGGCGGGGCCGTGAAATCATGATTCTCTGTCATAAGAACCTCTTTAGGTGTCTTAGACAATGGAGTCCAGTGTTTTCTCTGTTATCATTTTTTACCGCTTTCTTGTATCCAATCTTGTTGATTGTAGTGCGAGCATCCTCTTGATATCTAGGTTTGTCATCATAACGAGGCTCTCATCGTAGCTGCCGGACTGGTTTGATCTCCAAGGGAGCTTTTGTTCTTTCTTATGTGCCTACTAGACTCATGGGCGTTTGTTCTTGAATATGGATCATCTGAATAGTGGCTACATCTGCCTCTAGTCAGAGACTCTTTAGTCTGCGCGACTACTTTGGCTGCTGCCATCAACTTATCCCATTCTTCTAGCATTCCGTCTTTGCCAGTGATAGTGTTGATCAAGGTATCAGATCAAATGGCCTTCTTGAAATGAGCGCACATGAGGTTTTCTCTTACGTTACCAATTTCCAGGTACTCCTTGTTGAAACGAGTGATGAAATCTTCTAACCCTTCATTATCGCGCCTCCAGATGTTCATGGCCTCCAACGTGTCGCGCTTGTAGCGTCTCTGCTGGCTAAAGTGCGCAAGGAACTTCTCTTGAAAATCTAGCCATGATTTGATTTCCCTGCGGGGAGGCTGTTGAACCATGCGCGAGCAGATCCCGTGAGGGTTTGCACAAATACATGGCACCACATAGGAATGGTCCATCCTCCTACTACTCCGATACTTATGAAAAGTTGTACGTGATCTTCTAGATCTGTTAAGCCGTTGAACTACCAACAATTTGTGGAAGCTTTGCCTTTTCTAATGGCGCGAGGGCAATATCGTGTATGAACTTTGACTACTCTACTGCTAGCCTGTACACTAAGCTGTAACCATGTTCTACCGATGGGTTGTACGACGCGCGCGTCATTGGCTTGTAAGCCTCATGATTTTTGGGAAGGCAACTGAAAACTAAAGTTACCTCCTGTTGGTAAGTTGGGTCGGATTCATTGGTATTGGACTTCCATTCAGTGTTCAGAATGTTACGTAGCCCAAGCCGGCTACATATCGGAGTGCGCTGCTGGACTCTGTGTACGTGTAGAAGTAACATTCTGAGTCATTGTGAACGTCACATGCGGTGTGAACGCTCTGTCTTCTTGGTGACACTAGTCTATTGACGTGTTTCCTTTACGCAAGCTCTTGATGCGTCGTTTCATAGTTTAACTGTCTGGTCATCGTTGCGACCATCGGAGTCTGTTGAGTTTGAGCTGGTGCTTGCCCTTACTGCGCACACAGTTGTGCGTAAATGAGGCTCAAAGTTGCTTGGCTTTTTGTGAAACAAGACGCGGGAGTGTCTCCCTCTGGTAATCCTGACATAGCAAGAGTAGAAGGACTAGCTACGTGAATCATTGAGGTTACTGCTTGTGGCATGAGAACCACTTGCGTGGATAACCCAAGCCTCAGTGTATCCTCAGTCGGCGTACTCGTCAATAGGTTGGTTTTGGACTTGCGCGTTTTCCTCAACCATCTCTATTTGAGAGTTGGTGCCATAAGTCGGAAACGAAGTACCCTGATCGGCCATCAAATCAGAATATCAGCTTAGAAAGAAGATGAAGTGATTGTATAAATCGGTGGGCGCTAATGAAGAAACACCAAACTAATCTAGAGATTAGTAAGGGGTTTGTGTCTCGACAAATAAAGGTTAATTTTCATTCATCTCGCCAAAATCAACCGTGAGAATCCTGCAAAACTAACAACACAACGTAAGTTCGTTACAAGGAGGAGAATAGAGGGTTCTCCTTGTAACCACCCTCCGGCGTGAGAGTAAGTATTCATTTTGAGGATAATAGTTTGTGTATAAAGTGAGAGAGCAAGGGAGCGATGCCTAAACCTGGAGGTGAAGTCCTCTATTTATGGCCTGGGTGATTTGTAAAGGAGATGGGCTGACGGGCCTTGGGCCTGAGGTCGACAACAAGGAATATCCATTTTAACTTCTCTGTCACGACTATTAGTGATTCATGGCGGGAGGGTTTGTTAGTGTATGGTGAATGGATCCATGTGTCCTAAAAGTTGTCCTTGTTGTCTGGTCTGTCATTAGCTGTTGAGTTGAGATCATGGGACAGTGGTCGGCGCAAGCTGATTGGTGCCACGTATGTGTCCTTGTGTACCTCTTGTTCCCTGCACGATTGTTCATCGTGCATCATGACCCAATACTGCCTGTTGAGCGCCTATTAGCCCACAGCTCTGCCACTTGTACCTTTTGTACTTGTTTGGTCCTACCTTGCGTGAGGGGGTATGGTCTCAAAAAGCCATACCCTTAACTACATTTTACAAAGATAACCTTGCATGCAACATGCAACGGTGCGTGTTCTCCAACACCAATAGGTCATACAATGAGCCTTGCGCACTCAGCGCAATGGTGAATTAGACCAACACCAATAAGTTATACAATGAGCCTTGCGCACTCAGCGCAACGGTTAATTAGACCAATGCAACTAAGTCAAACAACGAGTCTTGCGCACTCAGCGCAACGACAAGTTAGACTAAATAATACAAGTCACACAACGAGCCTTGTGTACTTGGCACAACGGCAAGTTAGATTCACGCACGCATGATACTAGACCCTGCGCAAAACAACATCCCTCTGAGCTGAGAATCCTAAAACCTTGCAAGGACAACACACACATGAGAAGTACCTCATAGTCTTGGGACAAAAGGATATACCCCTGACACCCTTCGCTGGCGGGAAAAACACTGACGGCCTCACAGAAGGGGTAAGCACTAGAGGCGTTGACCATACCCAAGGGTACAAAGTGGCAGAACTGTGACCAAGGGTTGCTCGGCAGGTTGCGTGTGATAGTATCGCATGAGCAATAATGCAGACATCAAACTACTCACCAACCATATCTCTGCCAGTGACTGTTTCCACCTTCTCCACTTTTGGCTGGCAGCAGGCCTAACACCAGAGACAGTCGCCTTTACACGTGGCACCACTCAACATCCGACAGGACACGCCTCCCGACAGTAGACATTAATTCTCTTGCGGGGAAGATTTAATATCTGACACAGAGGGAAAAACGGATGTCTCTTGTTGTATGGGCCGGGCCCAAGGCCCACCAGCCCATCTCCTGAACATACCTTTTCGGCTATAAATAAGTATCAGATCTCCAGGTAAAAAACACGCTTACAAACATACATACCCACTCACATACAAATTACTTACTGCCTTACTTACCATCCTCAAGTACTTATTCTCACGCCGGAGTGTGGTCACGGAGAAAACCACCCTTTTCTCTGTGACGAGACTAATGGCGCTGCTAGTTTTGCAGATCAGCTTAAGTGAGCTCACCCCGGAGAGTGAAGCGAAGGGACAACCCCTTATGCAGAAATACCTTGGTTGTAACTTATATATCTCCGAATATCCCTAAGTTCAATCGGTGCTTCTTCATTGGCGCCATCCGCTATTTACTCACCTTTCCAAAGATAGTTCCCTTCATTTTCACTCTTTGAAGCGTCACGTTCATATGGATGATTTCCCACTAAACACCCCGCGAGGTCCTCCAGCCGAAGGCAAGAACCCAGTTCATGCCTCTCGAATCGACGGACAAGTGGGAGAAGATTCTTCCCAGAATGCCGGAACCCAACATGGCGCTGGTCGTGTAAACATCCCGGTCACTCCCGGAGCCGAGCTAGAGACTCCTTTTATGCCGATCACATCGGTCTTACCTCCGGGTACGACCCCAATGTCTTGGTACATAAAGTCCAGACGGCCCTGAATGCCGTCTACTCGTAGCTCTGCGCACAGACAAACACCCATGCTACCCCAATGAAGCCCGCTGTTCAGGTGCATGCTTCACTTGCACCGAGGGTATTGAGTTACGACTTGCCAGCTGGGGCAAGCGTACCATATAGCCTCCTTCCCCAAGAGATGGAGTACACACAACCGCCACCTAAACCAGAGTCTCACTCTGTTCGCTCACTATTGGGCGCACGCCCTCAAGGGGAGTGGTAAAACCAGCGTGAGGACGATAAAACCTATGGTGAAGGTGATAGCGTCAGCATTTTTCACCGGATATCCAAGAATCATGCGGAGTACAGATCCGCTCCACGAGGTGGCTACAACCCGGAAGCGGAACATGATTATAACTTGATCTACCAGCCGGTTGACGGGGCCGAACACTCCAAGTTTATCAAGGAGATAGCGCTCGCACCACTGGAGCGTGCAAAAGTTCCCTCCAATGTTGGGAAATATAATGGGTTGACAGACCCGGACGATCACTTGCGTCTCTTCACCGGCGCAGGACTGATTGGAGGATGGACACTACCTATGTGGTGTCACATGTTCGTTCAAACCCTCACATGTGCTGCACGCCTGTGGTTTGATAATCTTCCCACGGGCAAACTAGCATCATGGAATGATTTGAAAGATAAGTTTCCACGTACTTCAGTCAACAACGGCGTTACGTCAGAGACTCCTCTGACGTAATGAACATCTGGCGACGTGATGATGAAAGCCTCAAGGATTTCATCACCTGCTATACAAGGAGGTGCTAGAGATAGGGGACATGCACGAAGATCTAATTTGCGCACAGTTCAAGTATGTCATACATTGTGACGAGATGATCAAAGTCTTGTCAAGAACTACAGGCCTCCCCAAGAGTTGGGAGAAACTTATGGCAGCGGCAAAGGTCTACACGCGATGCGCAATAAGAAGGGTCAAGGCCCCAACCTCTTCTACGATTATCATAAAGACACGGGGCACACAACTTTGCATCTCCTTGCACATGGAGATTGAAAAAGCGCTTAAGAGTGGAAAGCTCACCCACTTACTGCAAAACATGCGCAAGGAGGTGCGCCAAATCACTCGAGGCGGCGAGGGCCCGAGTAGCAAAAAAATGAAGTATGTTCATATGATCAAGGGTGGACCTTCGCGCAAGCGTAGCCACCAGAAGAGTTGCACGACTCACTAGCGTGAACAGCAGGTCATCTTCCCCGTAGTCCCTGGGGGCCCACAAGAAGACCGACCGGTAGTGATAACGGGCATCTTTGGCCACTACCGAACCGGCTACATGTTCATAGACCCTGGGAGCTCTATGAACATTATCTATGAACAATACTTCTAGCAGTTAGACCCAGAGGACAAAGCACGCCTGGAACCGGTGGATTTCCCACTCACTGGTTTCTACAACGAGGCTGTTTTTCCTTTGGGCCAAATTTCTTTCCTGGTGACTCTTTCCAATGGGTGCCACACTCGCACAGTCCATGTCAATTTCATGGTCATGCCCGCAACCTCGTGCCGTGACGTGCTACTAGGCCGACGCCTCAACGGGATTTCAGCATGATTACTTCCATCCCCCACGCCACTTGCGGTTTTCCCATGGAAACTACAATGGCCATTATGTATGCAAGAAAGGAAGTCATGTCTATTGAAGAGGAACCACCAATAAAGCAACCAAAGCCAGTATCCAATGGTGAACCAGAAAAGTGGGTGCTCAACAACAAGTACCCTGAACAAATTGTGCTCTTGGGGCCCGTCATGACTCCCGCATTCAAGACGCGGTTGAAACAGCTGTTTGTTGGTGCGTATTTGTGACAACAACTTAGATTTGGTCTTTGGATATCTTGTAATTCGTAAAATGATAAACGGTTAGGGGTTTAGTTTTGTAATAGTTAATTAGAAGCATTTGGGCTGAACAAGTGGGCCTTAAACCCATTAGCAGGCCATGTAGGAAACCCAAGTCCATGTTGCATAACCTATCTCTATATATAGGGAGGTTGTGTTTAGGGTTAAGGTTGCTGGTTCTATTGTTCAGTTGCTGCAAGAATTGCTTCAGAGAGATTGAGAGAAGAGTCTTAAATTGATTGTAAAACAGTTGTGTTTGATAATAAATAGAATTTGAAGGAATTCTTAGTGTTTGTGTTCGTGCTCTTATTGTTTTCTGTGAAATCTGATCCAGGGGATTCCGCACTCTAGATTAGATAGACGATTCTGTCAAGATCCATAAGGACTAGGGGACCTACAATTGGTATCAGAGCATTCGGCTCTTGATTATTGCTCGGTTCAGAATCGTGACAGTAGAAAAATTGGTTTTTTGGGCGTTTTTGGAGGCTGTTTCTTGAAGTTTTTGATGGCTGTTTTAGGGTTTTGCAGGTATTTTGGATTTTCTGCAGTATTTCAGATTAACAGCGAGCAATTCAGATTGAAGAAAGGCATTCCGGATCAAAAAGCAAAGTATTTCGGATGAAGACTTGAATTTCTTATCAGAATCTGCAATTCGGAGCTGGAAAACAGTGCAATTCGAATCAGAAAAGCCATTTCGGATTCCATTTCGGATTCAAATTCAGATCAGAAGTGTATTCCGGATTTCAGAAAAGCGATTTTGGATTCCATTCTGGATTTCCATTTTGGGTCAGAGTAGTGCATTCCGGATTTCATCTCGGATCACTATTCCGGATTCCCATTTCGGATCATAACAGTGCATTCCGGATTTCATCTCGGATCACTATTCTGGATCACCATTTCGGATTAGTAATTCGGATTACTATTCCGGATTTTCATTTGGATTGTCAATCAGAGTTACCATTCTGGATTTGACACTGTTCCGAGTTACTCACAAGAAGGTGGAAACCTAACCAGCTGACGTAACCAGAGTTAAACGTTTTCGGACATAGAAATTGTACCATAGACAATTTTAACGAACCGATTGGACAGTTAGACTCAGTTGATTTTTAGGACAAAAAAATCATAACCGAACAATATACATCTTTAGAATCGTATCGTCGAGATGAGTCTAGCAATATAATTTGGTAACTACTGATTTCGGACAAGTTTTAACGTTTTTAACGAGCCGATTCGGTAAAAATGTCGAATATGTCAAACTTAAATGAGCTGTTGAGGATGGAGCATGAGGCTGGTACCACAAATAAACCTCCAAAGATGCTGAAGGTGGAGAATTATCTTACTTGAAAGGATAGATTTCAATCCTTTATTGAATATCAGGACACACGGATGTAGATCTGTATTCAAGATGGGTACGCTAAACCAACGCATGATTTTGAGGGAAGACAACGTGTTACTGCTTATGTCAACATGTCTGAAGCTGAAAAGAGGATGTATGAATCTGAAAAGAAGGACTTAGCTGCTATCAAGATGTCATTACCTGATGGCATCAAACATACATTCAAGCGTTATACAACATCAAAGGAGATGTGGGATGCCCTAGAAAAGAAGTATGAGGGCAATACAGATGTGAAGAAGAATAAGGTTGATCTGCTGAAGAAACAGTTTGCTGTGTTCAAAGGAATGAGAAATGAATCCCTAGAAGATATTATCATGAGATATTATCATCCGATGTCAGAAATCAATAATTATGACATAGAGGGATACACAGATGTGGAGATAAACGACAAGTTGCTGGATGCTTTACCTGCCAAGTGGGATATTACACGTTGATGATAAAGGGTGAAGCTGATTATGAAAAGAAAGACCTGGAAGAGGTTGTTGGAAAGTTGAGAGCTTATGAGCTCAATATGAAGAAGAAGGAAACAGGTTATGATCAGGTTCAAGATCCAGGGATTTATAAAGGTCTTACACCTTCATCTTCCAACAATGCGTCTAGTGACACTGCAACTGCGTTTCTCTCATGTGAGAATGAACAGATACTGACAAATTATGATGGAGAAGTATGTTTCGTTGCTGCTTCAGGAGGCTCGTCAGGGGCTAAGAGACAACAATCAAGTAACAGCAGTTCTAAGTCTATGCCTCTGAGTGTCAAAAGTGTTGAAGAACACCTGGCATTGCTTGCTTCTTTCGTTGCTTCCTACGAGAACTATATTCAGGGAAGAATATCTGATCCTGCTACGTTTGATGAAGATTATGATCAGATCGACCCTGATGATTTAGAGGAGATGGATTTGCAATGGCAGATGGCCATGATCTCTAGTGTAACACCCCAACCGATGGCGGAAACATCGAGATGAGATGAAAACGAGATTGCTCATTGCTCACAACATTAATAAGTGACAATAATTAATTAAACCATATTTCATTTCATAAGAATTGTCAAATACATCAATGTGACAAAACAAAGAACAACATAACATTTGCAAAGTCATAACAAAATTGATACATCGACATTAAACCTAACGTCTAATTTGTGTGTATCTAGTCCTTGCTATATTGTTTTCATAGCATCATCTCCTTCAACCTGTAACATGTTTTAAAATAATGTCAATGCGAAAGCAAAGGCGAGTACACAAGTTTAGGCATAGCATACGTATACGAATAAGTTTAAACAATCCACATGGCAACCAAATCTATACAAGAGCAATATCAAGGCATGCAATACTAATAATCAAACCCTTAACGCAATCACGATGTTTTAACATGACTAACACGATGGAGGTGTATGCTTGAATTCCTATGGCGCTAAGCATGTCAAACGAAGGCTAAAAATAGTTAATGACTAAAGCATAGCAATACGAATATCCAAGACAAGCATCAAGTATAAGATTCAAGCTTTCATGTATATGGGATCGTTTGTGTGTTTCATAAAGTTTAAGTGTTCGTGATTTTGTATATGGAAACATGTTACACCCGAAAAGTGTTATAAACAAAGTGGGTCGAGTGTACTCACGGTTTTGCTAAGTCTTTTCTACACTTGACAATCCGTGAAGACGTTGGTTCGAGGATGACGCCGAATTATCCTACAAGAGGAAACAAGGCGTATGAGTATAGAGTTTCAACGGGAGATTAGGAGTATTCGAGCATGATTAAAAATAAGTTTGATAAAGTATTATGATACGAAAGTATTCACTAAGATGTAACACTCGTTCTTGACACTAGAGCAACTCTTACGAGTTGGATGTGATTTCATAGGTTCGGGACCTATTAGAATCGTGATAAGGAATTACATACTTTAGTGTTAAACTTAATAACTTGATAGTGATTATAAGTTCATTATCAAGGTTTCGTTTTAGAATTATAATATATTTATATATATCATTATAATCATGTAGGAGGTGGGAGGATGAACCATCCACTTTGTAACCTCTAGTGTCATGTATGTCAAGTATGAGGTGGGAGGTTAAACCATCCACTTTGAACCTTGGATTATGTTCACCACTACACAAGTTACCATTGGTAACAAGGAGGGTACAAGAACTATATACTATACAAGAATGATAAGGTGTCTAGATACCAAGTAGCCAAGTATTCAACAACCCGACGAGCACATGAGGACAATCGTCAACGGCTTTGTGGGGTTGTGACACTTTAAGTCTAGCAAACTATCTTGGGATCTTGATGAAAATCATCAAGTGATGTGTGGTCTCAAGTTAGGATAGCCCAAGCTTCCTTGGTGGACACACATGATCAAGTTTAAGAACTTGCATCACTTGTGAGCTCAATGCTCTTCAAAAACAGAAAGTTTGGAGTGATTAAATACTCCTATTTACAAGTTTAACAACCTAGGTTAGTCCCCATAATCATACATGTGATTAGGAGTTCAAGAACACTAGGATGAATGAGAAAAGTAAGAGATTAAACAAGTTTATGAGAACATAAAGTAAAACAGTCCACTTTGGAACCTTTTTCTGGTCATTCCAGAGCTTGGTTTTCCATGGAAAACCAATGGAAATGATCCTTAGGTTAATCCAAGCAAGTGGGAAAAAGAATGGAAGGATTTTGTTAAGAAATGAGTGAGTTATACTCACTTTTGTGAAGATGGGTAATTCTGCTCGAAAATCTGATGTTGCAAGGATTTTGAGGTGATTTGAGAGGGATTAGATGGAGTTTAGAAAGTGTAAAATGCTTGGATTGTGTGTGGGTTTTATAGGGAAGGGTTAGGTTAGGTTTTAGTTAAGTAATTAATGTTAAAACATGATTTAAAACTCAAATAAAACACAAAAACTCGCCCAAAAAAGGGCTGTTTGCCCGCTGGTCGCGACCAGTCTTCGACCGGAAACAAAGCATAAGAAGCTTTTGTTTCCGAGTTCATTCAAATGTGAGGCGGCTGGTGGAGTGGTTGAGGCTTTGTTTGGTGAACCGGAGGTCCCGGGTTTCGAGTCCCGCGGATCCGGTTTTGGTATATTATTTATATATATTATTTTTTAATTAAAAAACCTTTAAACAATTTACCAAAAATGGCAAGATTAGTCCCTGAAGTTAAGAATTCAAGAATTACAATTTAGACCTTGGACTTTATAAAAAAATATATTAACATTTAAATTCAAAATGTTAGTATATATATATATTAGCATTTTATTTTTTTGTAAAAAAAGAAATTAATTAATTTTATTAACTAATTTAATTAATTAATTTAATTAATTAACTTAATTAATTAATTTAATTAATTAATTTAATTAATTAACTTAATTAATTATTAATTAATTAACTTAATAAATGAATAGATTTTCGTAACGAATTTAGTTTAATGATTACGAGTTTCACGATTGAGTCTTGATTACGCATACATACCACGTTTGCAAGTTATCACACGTTTACGATTGAGAGTACCACGAATACGTTTACACGTTTAAAGTATGAACAAGTATAAGTGTAACATGACTATAATTAACATAATATTGTTAAAATACGAGTTTCTCATTACGATTCAGGTCTCGGTTTTCCACGTTTACAACGAAAGACAAATACAAGATACAACGCTTACTAAAAATAGATGTACGATACAGAGTTTTCAAATATAGAAAGTATAGAAACGCGGGGCGTTACAGTCTCCCCTCATTTAGGAAATTTCGTCCCGAAATTTAGGAAGATGTAACGAAGAGATATGGATACTTAGTCTTCATATCACTTTCAAGTTCCCAAGTGAATTCGGCGCCACGTTTACCTTCCCATCGAACCTTGACAATAGGAATACGACTGCGCCTCAGTTGCTTGGTTCCTCGGTTCATGATTTCGACCGGTTTCTCCACAAAGTGCAAAGTATCGTTGATCTGAAGATCTTCGAGTGGAACTTGAAGTCCTTCTTCGGCTAGACACTTCTTCAAATTCGAAACATGAAACACAGGATGAACATTGCTGAGCGTTTGAGGTAGATCCAGTCGATACGCTACCTTGCCTATCCTTTCGAGAATCTTGAAAGGACCCACATAGCGAGGAGCGAGTTTGCCTTTCTTACCAAAACGAACAACACCTTTCCAAGGTGCAACCTTGAGAAGTACGTGGTCACCTATGTCGAATTCCAAAGGTTTGCGTCTTCTACCAGCATAGCTCTTTTGTCGGCTTCGAGCTTTGAGCAAGTTGTCACGAATCTGTAGGATCTTGTCCGTCGTCTCTTGTATAAGTTCGGGACCGGTGAGTTGTACGTCTCCGATCTCGTGCCAACAAATAGGCGAACGGCATTTGCGACCATACAGTGCTTCAAATGGAGTCATTTGAATACTTGCATGATAGCTGTTGTTGTACGAGAATTCTACCAAGGGTAAGTGCAAATCCCAGTTGCCGCCAAAATCGATTACGCATGATCGAAGCATATCCTCTAGAGTTTGAATAGTATGCTCGGTCTGACCGTCAGATTGAGGATGAAAAGCGGTGCTAAGATTCAAACGAGTGCCAAGGGCGGATTGGAAAGTTCGCCAAAGGCGAGAAGTGAAACGAGCATCACGATCAGAAATAATATCAAGAGGAGTACCGTGACGACTAATGATTTCACTCGTGTAGATACGAGCCAATTTCTCGACTTTGTAATATTCACGAATGGCGAGGAAGTGTGCGGACTTGGTCAAACGATCGATGATAACCAAATGCTGTCGTGACCAGACGAGGTACGAGGCAATTTCGTAATGAAATCCATGGCTATGCTCTCCCATTCCCAGACAGGAATTTCTGGTTGTTCGAGCAAACCGGAGGGACGTTGATGTTCTGCCTTGACTTTGGAACACGTAAGGCATTTGGAGACATAGAGAGCGATATCACGTTTCATTCCAGGCCACCAATAGGATGCGCGCAAGTCATGATACATCTTATCAGCTCCAGGATGAACGGAGTATCGGGATTTGTGAGCTTCGTCCATCAAAGTAGTCCGAAGATTGAGACGATCGGGAATCCAAATGCGACTATGGTAGTAAAGAATACCATCAGGCTTAGCTTCGAGTGGGTTTTCGATTCCACAATTCAACTCGTTATCGAGGTTACCCTCGTTAATGACGGCAAATTGTGCTTGTCGAATTAACTCATTGAGTTTTCCCACGATTTGGTAGCAACGAGCACTCTTGACATGAGTCTTACGACTAAGTGCATCGGCCACGACATTCGCCTTACCAGGGTGGTAGCGGATATCGCAGTCGTAGTCGTTTAACAATTCTACCCAACGACGTTGACGCATGTTGAGTTCCTTTTGATCAAAGATGTGTTGGAGGCTCTTATGGTCGGTAAAGACCGTACACTTTGTACCATAAAGGTAGTGTCGCCAAATCTTTAATGCAAAAACAACTGCACCAAGTTCAAGGTCGTGAGTAGTATAGTTTTTCTCATAAATTTTGAGTTGTCTCGACACGTAAGCGATTACTTTGTCCCGTTGCATGAGAACGCAACCAAGACCCTGGTTAGAGGCATCGCAATACACGACGAAATCGTCGTTCCCATCGGGGAGAGTGAGAAAAGGAGCATTACAAAGCATGTCCTTGAGCGTTTGGAAAGATTCTTCTTGTTCGGGACCCCAAACAAAAGGTTTATCTTTTTGAGTCAACGAAGTCAAAGGAACGGCAATCTTTGAGAAGTTCGAGATGAAACGACGATAATACCCAGCTAGGCCAAGAAACGAACGAATTTCAGAGGGCGACTTAGGTGCAATCCAATTCTTCACAGCTTCTATCTTTGTAGGGTCAACATGAATACCAAGTTCATTGACGGTGTGACCTAAGAATTGAACCTCTTGTAGCCAAAATTCACACTTGGAGAATTTGGCATAAAGACGTTCGGTTTGCAAAAGCTGAAGAATAAGACGCAAATGTCGTCCATGTTTTTCTTTCGTCTTGGAGTAGATTAGGATATCATCGATGAATACAATGATTAAATGATCGAGAAAAGGCTTACACACACGGTTCATGAGATCCATAAACACTGCAGGAGCGTTGGTCAAACCAAAAGGCATGACCACGAACTCGTAGTGTCCATAACGTGTGCGAAATGCGGTTTTGGGTACATCTTCCTTGGAAACCCGAAGTTGATGATAGCCAGAATGGAGGTCAACCTTTGAAAAGCACTTCGCGCCTTGCAATTGATCGAAGAGATCGTCAATACGAGGAAGTGGGTATCGGTTTTTGACTGTAAGTTTATTGAGCTCACGATAATCAATGCATATCCGAAAAGACCCATCTTTCTTCTTGACTAACAAACGGGAGCGCCCCAAAGGGAAGTACTAGGGCGTATAAAGCCTTTATCAAGAAGCTCTTGAAGTTGGCTTGATAGCTCTTGCATCTCCGAGGGTGCTAAACGATAGGGAGCCTTCGCAACAGGAGTTGCGCCAGGAATGAGGTCAATACGAAAATCGACAGCTCGAGGAGGCGGAGGACCAGGGAGATCCTCGGGGAAAACAGAAGGGAGCTCACAAATGAAAGGAACATCACTTATGCTAGGACCTTTGTCTTTCTTTTCCACGACGTGGGCGAGAAAGGCAAAGTACTCCTTACGCAAGTACTTGTTCACTTTGATGCACGACATAAGCTTGAGACCCTTAGAAGTTTTTCACCATAGACGTGTAAAGAGTCACCTTGAGGTAGGGGAAGGCGAATGAATTTCTCAGAACAAACGACTTCAGCGCGAACTCGCTTAAGCCAGTCCATGCCTACTATGACGTCAAAGCTACCCATTTGCATAGGTATGAGGTCGATGGAAAACTTATGATCGTTTAAGATTAGGGAGCAACCAGAAAGAACAGAGTCAACGGAGATGGTCTTACCATTAGCGACTTCGACAGCAAAAGGATTAGGCATTTTAGTTCGTTCGCACTTAAGCAAGGGTTCAAATTCAACGGATACAAAACTTCTATCCGCGCCAGTATCAAACAGACAAGTAGCATAGATATGGTTCACAAGGAACGTACCAGTGATGACGTCATTCGAACTTTGGGCTTGAGCTGAGGTGAGAACGAAAGCTCGTCCTTTCGCAGGTTTGGTTTGTTGTTGCTGTTGGTTGTTGGTGCGTTTCGGGCAAACGTTGGCGAAATGGTTAGGATCGCCACAATTGTAGCAGGTTCGACCAGGTGTAGCTTGGGTTTGGCGGTTTGGGTTAGGATTGGGTAAAAGGGCTTGGGTTTGCTGGTTCTGGGGTAGGCGACAGTAGTTGGAGAGGTGTCCCAACCTATTACAGTTGGCACATTTTCGGCATGAGGTGCCAACAGGGTGATGGTAGTTGCAAGTGGTACACTTGGGGTGAGAGCCAATGTAACCTTGTTCAGGTTGGTTGGTGTTTTGGGCAGGCGGAGTGACGACAACATTGTTTTGAGAAGAAGCCTTCCGCTTCTTGTTCTTGTTGTGGGGCTTCTTGGCTGGAGGGGTAGGTGAATCGGTGGTGTTGGCAATGGCTTGGTGCGCATGCTTCGTAGGGACCTTGACGTAGGCCCCTTAAAGGATGCAGTTATGGTTGAGTTGGAGGGTTATGGCATAGGCTTCCTCGAGGGTTTTCGGGTTGGCTGCGGCTACATGGTTCATGATCACTGGTGAGAGGCAACGGATGAGCTTGGCGATTGACTTGGGAACAGTATCGACTTGCCCAGGGCAAATGATACTTAACTGTTTAAAGCGCGCAATCAATCCTTCAGCGTCGCTCCCCTGTTGTGTGAGATTCCATAACTCGTTTTCAAGTTTCTGGGTCTCATGGGGAGGACAGAATTGCTCCTTCATGAGCTCCTTAAGCTCTTCCCAAGTCATCGCATGGGCTGCTTCGTTGCCACGCGTGTTTCGTTCGGTGGTCCACCACTCGAGGGCTTTCTTGCGGAAGACCCTGGTGGCATTAAGGGTTCGGAGTTCCTCAGGGCAGCCGCCCTGAAGGAAGATAAGCTCCATTGAATCAAACCAATTGATCATGGCGGTAACACCGTCCATGCCAGTGAATTCCACTGGTTTACAAGCCATGAAATGCTTGAATTGGTAAGACGGTTTGGGGGTATCGGCTTTGGAATCAGCGGATGATTTAGGTGTGGCTTCAGCGTGTATGGTGTGGATTTGGCTAACAATGTCAGGTATGATCTTAGCCAATTGCCCGGCCATTTGCTCCGAAACTAGCCCAATCAGTTCTTGCTTCGATATCGAGTCCTCGTTGTTGGATTCCTTCTGGAAATCCGTCTTCTTGGACTTCTTGAGGCGGTTCAACGAGTTACGGAAAGGAGGCATCTAGAGGTTGTAAACAAGACAAAAGCATGAGACTTGATTGTAATAAAGAAAATAGGTTTTGCATGCATGAGTATTAATAAAATTCACATAAGTTCCACATAAGAAGCATGTGTTCATCAAGTATGGTTCACATAGTTTGCATGAGTTCAACAAGTATAACATGTATACTCACGTATGAATACAAATAAAGATTATAAATTTAGTTTGTTCACGAGGATTAGTATTGTTTTTGATTGCGAAACGTGCGAGTGTGTAAAGGTTTGAAATGAACGAGGTAACAAGTATCAAAACACATAAAATTTGAGTCTCATAAAAAGAATAGGCTCGTAAAACATGGGAATGATTCGGGTAGAGAATCGTCGACAATTCCAAAGTGAATCGAAGATCTTTTCGAATTAGAGAAACGTGCTTTGGCCTATAGGTAAAATGCTCTCATCGACTAACGACATTTTACCCTTCCAGTTACAACACATCTCTAACCGATCGGAAAATCGAGACTTTGGCGAGAGCGAAAATCAAGGAATGGGACTTAATCGACAAGGTGCGGGTTTCACCCCTAACTTGACGATTTCGTACCCTAAGTGTGGTTGGTACTTACCAAACGAAGAGCAAATTCTGATTCGTTGGTAAGGGTCCACTAGAGTTTTGAGTTGGAAATTTTCCATCAAGGTTTGGATTTCACTCCTAACTTGATGGCATAATTGCGTGCAAAAAGAATAAGTATAGCGGATTGAGAGTTGTTCACCAAATTGCGGTTTTCACACCTATTTTAGTGAAGTCGTCTCGTTTATATTATGAGTGTCTTCAAGCGTCCAAACGTGTATTGTGTAAAAGTGTCTTAGGAAGACACCATGTATATGTATTAAGACCAAAAGGAAAGAGAGAAGCAAAGTAGGAAGCATAAAGTTTTAAGCATAATCAAGAATGGTCACAACGGGTACTTAGAACTATAGACTAGGTCGAACATGGCAATTCTACCTAATTCCCTATAGTTATGGCTCTGATACCAATCTGTAACACCCCAACCGATGGCGAAAACATCGAGATGAGACGAAAACGAGATTGCTCATTGCTCACAACATTAATAAGTGACAATAATTAATTAAACCATATTTCATTTCATAAGAATTGTCAAATACATCAATGTAACAAAACAAAGAACAACATAACATTTGCAAAGTCATAACAAAATTGATACATCGACATTAAACCTAACATCTAATTTGTGTGTATCTAGTCCTTGCTATATTGTTTTCATAGCATCATCTCCTTCAACATGTAACATGTTTTAAAATAATGTCAATGCGAAAGCAAAGGTGAGTACACAAGTTTAGGCATAGCATACGTATACGAATAAGTTTAAACAATCCACATGGCAACCAAATCTATACAAGAGCAATATCAAGGCATGAAATACTAATAATCAAACCCTTAACGCAATCACGATGTTTTAACATGACCTCACGAATAACACGATGGAGGTGGATGCGTGAATTCCTATGGCGCTAAGCATGTCAAACGAAGGCTAAAAATAGTTAATGACTAAAGCATAGCAATACGAATATCCAAGACAAGCATCAAGTATAAGATTCAAGCTTTCATGTATATGGGATCGTTTGTGTGTTTCATAAAGTTTAAGTGTTCATGATTTTGTATATGGAAACATGTTACACCCGAAAAGTGTTATAAACAAAGTGGGTCGAGTGTACTCACGGTTTTGCTAAGTCTTTTCTACACTTGACAATCCGTGAAGACGTTGGTTCGAGGATGACACCGAATTATCCTACAAGAGGAAACAAGGCGTATGAGTATAGAGTTTCAACGGGAGATTAGGAGTATTCGAGCATGATTAAAAATAAGTTTGATAAAGTATTATGATACGAAAGTATTCACTAAGATGTAACACTCGTTCATGACACTAGAGTAACTCTTACGAGTTGGATGTGATTTCATAGGTTCGGGACCTATTAGAATCGTGATAAGGAATTACATACTTTAGTGCTAAACTTAATAACTTGATAGGTGATTATAAGTTCATTATCAAGGTTTCGGTTTTAGAATTATAATATATTTATATATATCATTATAATCATGTAGGAGGTGGGAGGATGAACCATCCACTTTGTAACCTCTAGTGTCATGTATGTCAAGTATGAGGTGGGAGGTTAAACCATCCACTTTGAACCTCGGATTATGTTCACCACTACACAAGTTACCAGTGGTAACAGGGAGGGTACAAGAACTATATACTATACAAGAATGATAAGGTGTCTAGATACCAAGTAGCCAAGTATTCAACAACCCGACGAGCACATGAGGACAATCGTCAACGGCTTTGTGGGGTTGTGACACTTTAAGTCTAACAAACTATCTTGGGATCTTGATGAAAATCATCAAGTGATGTGTGGTCTCAAGTTAGGATAGCCAAAGCTTCCTTGGTGGACACACATGATCAAGTTTAAGAACTTGCATCACTTGTGAGCTCAATGCTCTTCAAAAACAGAAAGTTTGGAGTGATTAAATACTCCTATTTACAAGTTTAACAACCTAGGTTAGTCCCCATAATCATACATGTGATTAGGAGTTCAAGAACACTAGGATGAATGAGAAAAGTAAGAGATTAAACAAGTTTATGAGAACATAAAGTAAAACAGTTCACTTTGGAACCTTTTTCTGGTCATTCCAGAGCTTGGTTTTCCATGGAAAACCAATGGAAATGATTCTTAGGTTAATCCAAGCAAGTGGGAAAAAGAATGGAAGGATTTTGTTAAGAAATGAGTGAGTTATACTCACTTTTGTGAAGATGGGTAATTCTGCTCGAAAATCTGATGTTGCAAGGATTTTGAGGTGATTTGAGACGGATTAGATGGAGTTTAGAAAGTGTAAAATGCTTGGATTGTGTGTGGGTTTTATAGGGAAGGGTTAGGTTAGGTTTTAGTTAAGTAATTAATGTTAAAACATGATTTAAAACTAAATAAAACACAAAAACCGCCCAAAAAAGGGCTGTTGCCCGCTGGTCCGACCAGTCTTCGACCGGAAACAAAGCATAAGAAGCTTTTGTTTCCGGGTTCATTCAAACGTGAGGCGGCTGGTGGAGTGGTTGAGGCTTTGTTTGGTGAACCGGAGGTCCCGGGTTCGAGTCCTGCGGATCGGTTTTGGTATATTATTTATATATA
Source organism: Scalesia atractyloides (assembly GCA_947069175.1). Classification (NCBI taxonomy): domain Eukaryota; kingdom Viridiplantae; phylum Streptophyta; class Magnoliopsida; order Asterales; family Asteraceae; genus Scalesia; species Scalesia atractyloides. Next base: position 65,351,136 of record CAMTDV010000020.1, on the reverse strand, counting down.
TTATTTTTTTTAACTAAAAAACCTTTAAACAATTTACCAAAAATGGCAAGATTAGTCCCTGAAGTTAAGAATTAAAGAATTACAATTTAGACCTTGGACTTTATAAAAAAATATATATTAACATTTAAATTCAAAATGTTAGTATATAAATATATATATATTATATATATATATATATATATATAAATTAGCATTTTAATTTTTTGTAAAAAAAGAAATTAATTAATTTTATTAACTAATTTAATTAATTAATTAATTTAATTAATTAACTTATTAATTAATTAAATAAATTAACTTAATAAATGAATATATAATTATATTTTCGTAATGAATTAGTTTAATGATTACGAGTTTCACGTTTGAGTCTTGATTACGCATACATACCACGTTTGCAAGTTATCACACGTTTACGATTGAGAGTACCACGAATACGTTTACACGTTTAAAGTATGAACAAGTATAAGTGTAACATGACTATAATTAACATAATATTGTTAAAATACGAGTTTCTCATTACGATTCAAGTCTCGGTTTTCCACGTTTACAACGAAAGACAAATATAAGATACAACGCTTACTAAAAATAGAAGTACGATACAGAGTTTTCAAATATAGAAAGTATAGAAACGCGTGGCGTTACAGTTTCCCCTCCTTTAGGAAATTTCGTCCCGAAATTTAGGAAGATGTAACGAAGAGATATGGATACTTAGTCTTCATATCATTTTCAAGTTCCCTAGTGAATTCGGCGCCACGTTTACCTTCCCATCGAACCTTGACAATAGGAATACGACTGCGCCTCAGTTGCTTGGTTCCTCGGTCCATGATTTCGACCGGTTTCTCCGCAAAGTGCAAAGTATCGTTGATCTGAAGATCTTCGAGTGGAACTTGAAGTCCTTCTTCGGCTAGACACTTCTTCAAATTCGAAACATGAAACACAGGATGAACATTGCTGAGCGTTTGAGGTAGATCCAGTCGATACGCTACCTTGCCTATCCTTTCGAGAATCTTGAAAGGACCCACATAGCGAGAAGCAAGTTTGCCTTTCTTACCAAAACGAACAACACCTTTCCAATGTGCAACCTTGAGAAGTACGTGGTCACCTATGTCGAATTCCAAAGGTTTGCGTCTTCTATCAGCATAGCTCTTTTGTCGGCTTCGAGCTTTGAGCAAGTTGTCACGAATCTGTAGGATCTTGTCATTCCTCTCTTGTATAAGTTCGGGACCGGTGAGTTGTACGACTCCGATCTCGTGCCAACAAATAGGCGAACGGCATTTGCGACCATAAAGTGCTTCAAATGGAGCCATTTGAATACTTGCGTGATAGCTGTTGTTGTACGAGAATTCTACCAAGGGTAAGTGCAAATCCCAGTTGCCGCTAAAATCGATTACGCATGATCGAAGCATATCCTCTAGAGTTTGAATAGTACGCTCGGTCTGACCATCAGATTGAGGATGAAAAGCGGTGCTAAGATTCAAACGAGTGCTAAGGGCGGATTGGAAAGTTTGCCAAAGGCGAGAAGTGAAACGAGCATCACGATCAGAAATAATATCAAGAGGAGTACCGTGACGACTAATGATTTCACTCGTGTAGATACGAGCCAATTTCTCAACTTTGTAATCTTCACGAATGGCGAGGAAGTGTGCGGATTTGGTCAAACGATCGATGATAACCCAAATTCAAAGTTAAGGAAACACATGCATGTTAGCCAACACACAATTCAAAGTTAGGGAAACACAACGGAATAAAAACACTTATTCCGATCCCCCTCCACGTACACTGCCGGTACCTGAGGTCGGGTTTCCACAGCAGGCGCCGCCACCAGTATCCTCTCTGGCAACTGAATCGCGGGATCTCCTTCAGATCACAATAACAGGGGTCCAACACTGGTATTGTGATGGTGTCCGCCGGAATCTCATCCGGCACCCGGAACGTCAAAGGTACAGGAATGAGACCGGCCTTCACAAAAAAGAATTTTGCTTTCCAATCATGGAAGGACTTGGGAGGAGAGAGCAAAATTTTCCGTGCCTGCGCACGGTGCTGAAAAGAATAAAACCCCATTGAACCATGGAGTTGGTAAAAAATGAAGATCGGTCGACGGTGGGAACCGACCCAGTCGACCGGCACAAAAACTCAAAGTGTTTTATTCTCACCATCCCCATTGGATTCAACTGGGAGAGGTGAAAGCCGTAGTACTGCGGAACCTCAAGAAAAAACTTGGTGACAAGCAACCGGAAGTTACCTTCACCGAAAAAATCATAAAAAATGGTGATATAACCCGTCGGAGCATCGGCGACGATTTCACCATCAGCCGGTAGTCGGGCCCCCCAGTTGGGGGGAAACCGAAAACCAGAAACTATATCCTCAAAAACCTGTCGGCTCAGCTTACACGCCGGCAAGGGGGCGGAACCCCAACACCATAGGCAGACTCAGGCCCTCTAGAAGCCACTAGACGCAAGGAAAGAAAAATTTTGAAGACAAGTTTGAAGAACAAACACAAGAACTCAAAGAGTGCAGAGAAGAAGATCAAAGAAAAGTTGAATGAATGAGGAAAACCCTAGCGGAGTACCTCTATTTATAGTGCTTGCATTTAATGCAGTTGGAGAACGTGACACACGTGTGGCAATAACAAGCAACCAGAAAAGGACGCGTGGCAAGCAAGTTGCTAACGACGGTTAACATGCGTGCGTGGCCGTCACTCTCTCTGCCAATTCATTAATGTATGGCAGGCAAAACGGATGAGTGCACACTACAACTGTCAGATGCCTTTTCAACTCCCACTTTTTCTCACCAACTCACCTGCAACATCAGGAAAGCAGAGTTTCGAATTCCAAGAGGTTGATCACAAAATGCTTCCTTACACAAACGCTTTCTCCCAACCCTTGTAAAAATTTTCGCCATTACATTAATGGCGCATGCAACAATTCTTTAGTCCAGCACTCCTCTCACTTGACAACATGCGCGTAGGAGCAGCACTGGACTGGGGGGACTTGAGGGGGTATGGTCCCAAAAAACCATACCCTTGACTACATTTTACAAAGATAAACTTGCATGCAACATGCAATGGTGCATGTTCTTCAACACCAATAGGTCATACAATTGAAGCCTTAGCCACACAATCATACAAGGCCTTGCATCAGCAACGGTGAATTAGACAAACATCAATAGGTCATACAATGAGCGCAACACTTGTGAAAACTCAGCGGCGCAACGCGGTGAATTAGACCAATGCAATTAAGTCAAACAACGAGTCTTGCGTACTCAGCGCGACGATAAGTTAGACTAAATAACACAAGTCACACAACGAGCCATGTGTACTTGGCACAACGGCAAGTTAGACTCACGCGCGCAGGATACTAGACCCTGCGCAGAATAACATCCCTCTAGGCTGCGAATCCTAAAACCTTGCAGGACAAGACACACATGAGAAGTGCCTCATAGTCTTGGGACAAAAGGATATACCCCTGACACCCTGCGCTGGCGGGAAAAACACTAACGGCCTCGCAGAAGGGGTAAGCACAGAGGTGTTGACCATACCCAAGGGTACAAAGTGGCAGAACTGTGACCAAGGGTTGCTCGGCAGGTTGCGTGTGACAGTATCGCATGAGCAGTAATGTAGACGTCAAACTACACACCAACCATATCTCTGCCAGTGACTGTTCCACCTTCTCCACTTTCGGCTGGCAGTAGGCTGACACCAGAGACAGTTGCCTTTACACGTGGCACCACTCAAATCCGACAGGACACGCCTCCCGACAGTGGACATTAATTCTCCTGCGGGGAACATTAATGTCTAACACAGAGGGAAGAAACAATTGTCTCTGGCTGTACGGGCCAGGCCCAAGGCCCATCAGCCCATCTCCTGAACATACCTTTTCGGCTATAAATAAGTATCGGATCTCTAGGTAAAAAACACGCTTAATACATACATACCCACTCACATACAAATTACTTACTGCCTTACTTACCATCCTCAAGTATTATTTTCACGCCGGAGTGTGGTCACGGAGAAAACCACCCTTTTCCCCGTGACGAGACTAACGGCGCTGCTAGTTTTGCAGATCAGCTTAAGTGAGCTCACTCCGGATAGTGAAGCGAAGGGACAACCCTTATGCAGATTACCTTGGTTGTAACTTATATATCTCCAAATATCCTTAGGTTCAACTGGTGCTTCTTCACTGCGCTTCTTTCTTTCGTGTGACTTAAGAAACATCTGTGTAGTTGGTGCAAGGTTATAGAAGCCAGGCTTCTTTCCTGAAAAGCTAAGTGTCAGAAATGGTTTTGTCACTTTCCTTATCTCGCGCGCGACCTTGAAGGCGTCCATATGGCCGGCACAAAGTCGGAGAAGTTGTCATTTCTGATTATGTTAGGTACGGTCTCGCACGCGACCTGAGGTTCGATCCTTATCAGCATAGGATTTGGGACCATACCCCTTCAATAAGGAAACCCCTACAACAAGCAAAACACATTGGAAGTGTCGGCAAAGTGTAGCAGAAGTCGAAAGTAAACGAAGGATCAAGAATGACAATGTAAGGGAATCCATAACATATAAGATAAAACTGAGGTTCGATCCTTAGTCAGCGTAGGATTTGGGACCATACCCCTTCAATAAGGAAACCCCTACAACAAGCAAAACACGTTGGAAGTGTCGGCAAAGTGTAGCAGAAGTCGAAAGTAAACGAAGGATCAAGAATGACAATGTAAGGGAACCCATAACATGTAAGATAAAACATTGAAGATTAGGATTCAGAGGAGACAGAAGGTATTATATCTATACCTAGCTTCCACAAATTAAGCATACAACATATATCACAAAAGGAGAAGACACGGGCATTTACCAGGGATAAAATTTCACCTGGGTACTACTATACATCGTATTGGTAAATGTTATAGGGTTAATAATTAATGGTCATAAATCATAATGAAACATTAGGGGTACTCCAAGTGCAAATATGCAGAAGTTGAAGGGTACTTGAGTGCGATCGATGACATTGTCTTTCTAAAACTAAAACCCTAGGCCGATCCTTGAGAACTCCCCAAATTCCTCCTGTATCCTTTGGTGAGCGTCAGTTGTCTCTAATGTTCCATTGTATTAGTTTACATTCTGAAAGGTGAAATGAATCTGTTCCTCATTAGTTTCCGCCAAGTTGAGTGTTTTAATGGGGATTTTCATCGTTTATATAACGACCTTTTATTGTTCAAATCACATCGATTTATTGTTTAATTGGTTGATTGAATCTATTGTTTGTTCATATTTCTCCCTTTGTTTGACCTAACAAACAATTTACAGTTCAGGTGTTTGTGGAAGAAAGAAGATTGATTGATTGCCAATGGCACCACTTATAAACAGGTTCCCTTTTGTAGCTAATCATTTAAAGAAAATGATAAACAAGCTCAATGAAAGTGGTGAGAAACATGTCATAAAATCATGGTCTCGTGCGTCTATGATTATCCCGAAATGGTGGGCCATCGTATTGCGATTCACAATGGAAAGAAACATCGTCCGATTCAGATTAAAGATGCTATGGTAGGGCACAAGTTGGGAGAATTTGCACTTACACGAGCGCGTAAACCACAAAAGCAGCAAAATGTCAAGAAGCCTGGGAAGAAGAAGTGAGTGTTGGTAATAAATTGAGATTTGCCAGGTGATTCTACTCAAACTTGTTCGTTTGTATTTTAGTTACATAGGTGGGGTTCTAAGATTATGCCCAGTTTATTTCATAATAACATATTTGAACCTTGTTTTTTTCCGTTGATTTTTGTGGTAGGAGGATTGAAATAACATGTAACACACTATGCTTGCCTTTATATGATGAATGGCTTTGAACAACCTACGCTACTCCCATTTCAATAGACTAAATTACTGTAAAAAGAATGAGATTTTGGCATTTATGTTTATACATGTGTGATCATAAAATCTGCCGACTAGCGTCATATTATGAATCTCTTTCTGACTATTGTTTGTTTGTGGGAGATAACTTATTGTCGTGGTCTTCAAAATGTCAAACTATTTTCTAATCCAGTGCTGCCAAAGACATGCTGGCATCAAATGTTTATGCTTGAGCTTTAGTGTTCCCTTACTCTGCACCATTATTGTTTTGTGACCCTTTCAGTGCTGTATATCTTTCTACTACAATATCAACATACCAAACATATTAGGATTGATATTCACTTTGTCTAGGAGAAAGGCGTTATGGGTTATTTTGCGTGTTCCTCAAACTCCCAATATGTTACATTAGTTATATATTTTGTGTTTGCCTCCTAGTTGGCCCCACTGAACTTATGCGAACCTAATGGTTCAGCCCATTGATGACAAACCCACATCATGTTCAGAACCATGATCAGTATTTTTTTTTGCAGTTTAAAAACAAGAATGTTTATATATATATATTTACTGCAAAAAAGTGAGGTCAGTTGCACATTAAATTTGACTATCGAAGGGAAAGCAAGAGTCAGGTTATTTTTTCATGAGTTATTTAATCCCCTTGATTACGTGTTCTGAATTATTGCTACTTGTAATGAAGTGACAGTTATTCTCATGATCATGAAGATCATACAATGAATTTTATTCGTAAGTCTTTAGTAGGGCACATAATCTTGATCGAGCTGCCTTTTTTTTTTATTATCATCTGACTACTCCTTGTGCTCATTGGTAATGACATCCATTAGGTAAGGCATATCTTATGTAGTTATGAAAGCTTATACATACACCATCCTCGAGGGGCAAACTTTAGCTGGGGCAGGGCACTTTAGCTAATTGTTTGTGGCTACATGTCTCAAGTACCCCTTAACTACATACCCTAAGGTGCATGTATATTACTTGGGGCTTCGAAATGCCAAATATTTTATGATTCATTGATAGGATAAATATCGTAAGGTTGCTAATCTGTGATAGAGATGTGTTGCCTTCAAAATTTGTTGCATGAGCTTCATTGTCCCTACTCTGCACCCTAGTGAAAATGAGTGCATTTTGGCTCTACCAACATGACACAACATCAACATATCAAGCATTTTGAGGTTGATGTTCGTGGCCTTATGGGTATGTTTCAATCCAAATGAGTATCTGTTTGATATCCGGAGTGTAGCACAGTCCATATGTTATCTAATGGTTCGGTCCCACTGATGACAAACACACATCACGCAAGCTCATAAAGCTAGTGGTTAGGGCCGTCTCCGAAATTTACAAAAAAATTTTTGGCTCTATACGAGATAAAAAATTGGGCTCTATTCGAAAATCTCCATTTGATATGAACTCATCAATCACTAAAATTTATGTGGATGCAATTTAAATAGTTATTTTTTAGCTAAGTTTAAGAAATAATTTATTAATTAAGCTAAAATAAAGAATTTGGAGACATCAGGATTAGAATATACGTCTCTTTGTTGATTAAGCAAGGAAGTAACCACTAGTACAAAGGCTCATTTATGTTATCTCTTGATTCGGTGCATATATATTATATCTTATACAACGTAAATTTTTTAAAAATTAAAAATAAATTGGGCCCTCAAACGGTTTGGGCCTTGTGCTGTCGCCCACCCCGCAACCGCTACAGGCCGGCCTTGCTAGTGGTGACTGACTGACTGGTGGGCTCAACTCTCCCGAGTTGATATATTTTCTAACCTATATTTAAGCCCATGATTAACAAAATTATTGTTGGTTTAGTGGTCATATAAAAAAAAAAACCAGAAAAACTATCACAGACCCAGGGATGGGATGGGATCCCGTACAAATAAAACATACGATTATTACGTTTCTATAAATCTCTTAAAAATACGACTAAAGCAAATGGCACCAATAAACATATGAAAGCAAAAATGCATGACGGCATTATTTATAATTACATTCACCTTGTTGTTTCTGTTTTTTTTTTCACTAACAAAAAAGCGCTATAGGTATATCATAATTACTCTACTTATATTAAGTTTGATCAGTATATAGTTACATAACGATGCTAGTTTTATATAGTTACATAATGATACTAGTTATATTATTACTGTGGTTAAATTATATCTTTGAGTTGGATCAATGTATAGTCACATAATGATGCTAGTTATATTATTCCTGTAATGTAATTATATGTTTGAGTTGGATCAAAATATAGTTAAATAATTGCGCTAGATATTTACATAATTACTCCAATTATACGTTTAATCTTAGTACGCAGTCATATAATCATTCTAGTTATGAAATAATTACACTGTTTTAAAATTATTTCACTATGGATAAAACAACTAATTACTTTAGTTATATTAATAATTATTCGATCTATTAAAAGTAAGTTTTGCCTAAGTAGCCTAAGAAGCATTTAGGCAATAAAACATTTGATTCTTATAAGGAGTGTAAAAATGAAATGTGGCACTCCTTTTGTTTTTTAAAAACACAATAAAAAATCCAGTACAAAAAAAATTAGCAAAAAATTCAATAAAAGGATATAGCACAAAAAACCTAGTACAAAAATATATTACATTTCTTTTGGTTTTTTAGTTGTCATATTTTATTTAGCAATAAGGCAAATTAAAGAGAAAAAACGATTTTATGGAAAAGTTTTTCTGAAAAAATAATGTCGAATAAAAAAGTTATGAAGATTTAAAAATTGAGGATGAAATATGCATGTGCTTTGGATGTGAAGAGATAGTCAAAATAAATTACTTTACTTAGGCAAAATAAATTTTTATTTAATTTTACCCTAAAAAAAATTACTCTAGTTATGAAAATAGTTATACTTTAAAAGTTATTACATTACAGATAAAACAACTAACTAGTCTAGGTATACTAACTAGTCTAGGTATACAGATAAAACAGTCTCAAGTAACAAGTGAGTTACTTGTTTCGTACGAAATGAAGTATTTCGTACGAAACACCTGTTCCGTACCAATTCTTTTGGAGATGTGTTTTGTGTGAAATATAATGTTCAGTATGTCTAGACTCGTATTTCGTACGAAACTAGACAGACACTATATAAGCAGACATGCACTTCTCAGTCAGGGTGGACTTGCGCGTGAGAGTTAGCTAGCTAGTTGGTAAGATCAGAGAGCTTCTTACCCTTTGAGTTGGTTATCTCTGAAGACGAAGACACAAGAACACAACAAGTTTGTTTGAGTTATACGAGTATTATGTGTATATGTTTGTACTTGTTCTCAATCATTAATCAAGATAGTGAATATTTGGTTACCCCGTGTTCTTTACTTTGCTTTGGTTGCATGCACACTTGGATTCTGCACTTGTGTGTATGTCATATAAACAAGGAACTGGTTTAACAGAGCTTTGGCTCTTTCCTTGTTCAAAACCGGGCTTAGTTGTGTCTGAGCTAGTTTGAAGATTTCTGAAGTGTTCTTGAGCCTCTAGCAGAAAACTTAAGTTTTGGATAGATAACTAACTTAAAACTTGGTTAAAATTTGTTGCATGCAGAAAATTTTATGGTTTCTAAAGAACGCCCTTGAAAAAGAAATCTGCAAAAATTTGAATCTGATTAGTTTGGTAAGGTTGACATTTTCTGACTTTGATCTGGACTTGGACTATAGACTGTTAAAAATCTATGTTTTAACTAAAAGTGGGTAAGACAACAGGTATTTTCGAAAAAGCAGGTCTAAGCAAGAAAAGAAATTTCTTACCAAACCATTTCTGAAAATATTCCTCTGAAAAACGCTGAACAAAACATTTGGTGCGACTGAAAAGATTAGTGCGATTCATCGCACGAATCATCTGATTCGCACGAAACATCTGATCAGTACTTAACAACTATTTCGTGCAAAACAGTTGTCTCGCACGAAATGTTTTTGATTGTTTTCGTGTTTTTCAAAGCTTTGTGATTTTAAGAATTTGTCATATTTTCAGATCTGTGAATTTTTAAAAGGTAAGTATAATTTTGAATCTTTAAACCTTTAAATTTTTCATAAAACAAGAAAATATAATGAGTTCTAACCCGTGGGATTGGAGTTGTTCAAGCTCAAATCAGGAGTCTTCGCAAAGCTCCGCAACATCATGGGTAAAATCTTTGATGCCACAACATACAGCAATGATCTCTGCAAATCAATGGGCGTGTGTTGCGAATCAGAATCAAAGCATCCAAACTCTGTTAATGAGCGAAAGTGAAACAGGGAGTAACAACCGTCCGTCCAAGCTAAATCATATGAACGATTATCCTTCCTGGAAAAGTCGTTTTCATACATACGTTATTGGACAGAACACATAATTGTGGACGTGTTTCACTACCCCCTACAATGAAGCACTTGAAGAAGCTGGATCAAATCCAACCTCATTGGCCAATCTAGTCGAAAGTGACAAGAAAGCTTACGATCTAGAGAAAAAGGCATTTGCTATCCTCACACAAGCTCTGCATAAAGACATTTATCATCAGTTTGTGTATTGTACTACAACGAAAAATTTGTGGGATACTTTGGAAGCAAGAGGTGAAGGTAACACTGCTACCAGGAAGATTCGGCATGATCTGCTCAAGAAAGAGTTTGAAGGTTTTATGTTCATGGAGAACGAAACCTTGAATGATATGACCACTCGGTTTTATCATCTTCTCAGCGAAATGTACTCGTATAAAGTGTTAGCAGCACCACAAGAAATTGTGATGCGATTTGCTAATGCTTTACCTCCAAAATGGGGTCAATTTATTGATCTATTAAAACATACAGGTGTTTTGGACTCAATAAGTATTTATGAATTTGTGCAGAAACTGGAGAACAAGAATGAAGAAGAACTCTGGAAGGCACAACGTGTCTCTGCTCCACAAAACCCTGAGATGTACTTTGGAAGTATAAATGCAGGTACAAGCTCAAGCCAGCAGCCGAAGCTGCAAACCGGGTTTGTGTCAAACGTGAACCCTTTTCTACCCCAACCAGTTCAATCAAGTCAGTCTACAGGTTCTAGTAATCAAGCCTATGGACAGACTTTTGATCCGAAAGCATTCCTTCCACATCCAAGGGATTTAGAGCATAAAGCTCCACAGCAAGCTCCTCAACAAGCTTTCTATGGAAATAACAATCAATCGGCAAATCCCAACACTGTCAAACTTAACACGTCAAATCTCTCCAAAATCAACGTAGAAGTTGCACAGGAACATGCAGAACTTCTAAATACCATGGTCAGTGCGTATTGTAGTTTAGTTGCAGGTCAAATAGGGAACATCAATTTGACAAACGAAGACTATGAACAAATTGACCGAGATGAAATGGAGCTGATGGACATCAAGTGGGCATTTGCAAGTGCTATGAGAAGAGCGAAGGATTATATGAGAAGAACGGGTAGAACCAGTTTGGAAAGCAAGAAGGATACAAAATACGGCTTTGACAAAACCGCCGTTACTTGCTTTAACTGTGGACGAAGACGTCACTTTAAGCGGGAATGCATAAGACCCAGCAAGGAAGGAAATCACAACCCCTTTCGAAATCAGTCTCAACCATCCAACATAGCACAACACAACAACGAAAGAAGAATAGTAGTTTTGGCAACTCTAACAACACCAATCAATCAGGACCTTCAAACACGAATAGAGCTTTGGTAGTTCAGTCTGATGAAGGATGCGATTGGTCAGTACAGTTGTGAACAGAGAACAATGGAAGAGATGCATGCTATGCAAGGATCGTGGATCAAATCAAGCATGATCACAACATCAATACTCCAATAATGATGATGCATCTGGGGATGATGATAGTTCTGATGAAGAATGTTCTAGTTCAGATGATTATGGATCTGATTCTAGTGAGAAGAAAGGAAGTGAAGCTGAGGTTGAAAAGTTGCTAAGTGAAGCTGAGATGTTGAAATCTGAAAAGGTAGGTATGACGAGGAATGCAGAAACTGCGTTGAAAGAGACAGAGACACTCTCTACAGATGGTGCAGCTTTTCCTCATCACACTGCCTTTATGGCAAATGTTGAAGGTTCTTCAAAACAGGTAAATTCTGACCCTCCTACTGTTTGCAATGACTGTGTTGAATTGAAAATAAAATATGAAACCGTCAACAGTCATAATCAGAATTTAGTTGTTGAACTATCAAAATGCAAAGAGGTGAACTTGGCGCTAACTAGAAATGAAAAAGAATTCAAATCTGTAATAGAAACCCTTAAGAAAAGTGTTTCTGAATTGACAAAAACAATTTTGAATAAACAGACAGGAATTAATAACTACATTAATCTCCTAGAAGAAACAAAGAAAGAGTTAGCCATCGCCAAATGCAAATATGATTAGATCAAACGCAAATTGGAAAGTTATTCTAACTCCCAATATGTGCTTGATCATATTATTGAAGTTCAAAAACTAAAGGGAGATGCTCAATGCATAGGGTATAATTCGTGTCCACCCCAATGAAACACAACTATACCAAAATGCCTGATGAAGAGGAGATGCCTCGTTTTGAACCCTCTGTACCTTTGAATCCTGAAGAATTCGCAGTAGGGTTAGTGTTCAAACTAGGCAATTCCTCTCAAGAACCAAGCAAGCCAGAAAGTTCATCATCTGATAAAGAAGAGGATGATACATCAGATAATGAATCAAGAAATGATGATCAGGATCAGCCTCTTGATGAAAGGAAAAGAGTAGAATTGTCTGCTACTCCTAGTACTCAATCTGTTGAGAATCAAGAGACTGTTCCTAAGAAATCTGTGAAGACAAGTGTGTCTACACAAGAAGTAGATAATGTGTTATATACTTTGGTTGGAGATAAGAAAATCTATTCAAACAAAGATTTTCCAATTAAAAACGTAAATCCAATCTCTATAGATCAGGTTTTTGAAAAGTCAACAACCAAACCTTTAGAGAAGAAAAAGTCAACCAAATCACAACCATTATCCGCTTCAAAAGAAAAAGAGTGGAAGCGAGTTGAAAAGCCCACAACTTCTCAACCGAAGGTCGAAGCAAAAGGCTCTCGTTACCAGAAAAAGGCTAAAACTGTTAAATTTGTAAGTTCTAAAGGTACAATTAAAGTCAAAACTTTTCAAGGAAAATCTAATGTTGATTTTGTAAAGAAAGTTAAGATTTTGAAAAGAAATAGTCAAAACAATTACACCCAACCCACTGATGGATGTAATGAAAATGAACCCAGTACCTCAGGATCCACAAATTCAACATCAAGCCAAGAAACACGATCTCCTAGTTTTGTTGAAAGGAGAACATGTTTCAAATGTGGAGAATTTGGCACATTATAAAGGATTGTCAAAATCCAGCCAAATCAAGATGTATAGAGAAAACCCCTCATGAACCAACTTGCAAACATAAATCTGTTTCTCCGGCACAAGATAAACGAATTATTAAAGATCAAAAAGAGAAACAACAACGTAAACAAGTAAAAGCAGTTGAGAATGCTTTAAAATCGGATTCTTTGAAAAAGGATCAAAGATCTTCAAAGTCAATAAAACCAGACACTGTTAAAACTGTAAATAATAGTAAATCTGGTAATAAACAAGGATCTTGGAAACAGAAGACCAGAATTGGTTCAAAAGGAGTTTCTCAGTTTGTTAATCATCAAGAAATTGAGATTACATTTCTCGATGATAAGGGACGACCCAAGACCACTAAGGCTTGGGTCCCCATCTCAAACTAATCTTGTTTGTGCAACGTGCAGGGTGTTCCAGGAGGAACTGTAAACAATCATTGGATTGTTGACAGTGGAGCATCAAGGCACATGACGGGCGACTTGGGCTCCTATATGATGTGAAAAGTATTAGGGGTGGTTATGTTGCTTTTGCTGGTGACAAAGGTGGATACATCACTGGAGAAGGAATGGTCTCCAATGGTGTTGTGAGCTTCGACAAGATCAATTATGTCCGGCAAATTGATCACAATCTTCTTAGCGTTCTCAAATCTGCGACAAGAAGTTCACGGTACATCTTGATGATGCCGGATGTTATGTGCTGAAGCCTGGATTCAAGATCCCCAAGGAATGGATTCTCCTGTCAGCTCCAAGAATTAATGATTTGTATATTCTTGATATGAGCCAAGCTATTACAACATCTGCACAAGTCACATGGTTTGTCCTTAAAGCCACCGAGAAGGAATGAATCTCCTGGCACAGACGTTGGGACACATTCACCTGAGAAAAATGAACTATTTGGTGAAGAACAATCTAGTGAATGGTGTACAAGTAAAGAATTTTCATTTTCAAGACGTTTGTATATCATGCCAGAAAGGGAAGCAAGCAAGAAAGTCCCATCCCGTGAAGAAGATCAACACTGTAAATATGCCACTGGAACGTCTTCATATGGACCTCTTTGGACCTATGAAATACAGACAACCTTTGGTGATTTTTATTGTCTGGTAGTTACTGATGACTATTCCAGATTCTCATAGGTAAACATGTGGCACACAAGAGTGAAGTTCCTACTATCCTCAAGAATCTCCTGACTGTGTTAGAAAATTTGTACAATCTGAAAAGTAAGGAGAATCAGAAGCGACAATGGCATGGAATTCAAGAATCAAGTTATGGACGAGTACTGTTCCTCAAAGGGTATTCTGCATGAGTACAGTTCTCGATACACTCCACAACAAAATGGTGTCGCTGAGAGGAAAAATCGAACTATTATTGAAACTGCAAGAACCATGTTAGTATAATCAGAACTTCCTGTTCAATTTTGGGGAAAGAAGCTGTTGCTACTACGTGCTACACCATGAATAGAGTTTTGACGGTGAAGAGACGTGGGAAGACATGCTTTGAGTTGTTACATAAAAGGAAACCGAATATTTCTTTCTTAGAACCTTTTAGAGCTCCATGCACTATGATCGACCCACATGGAAAGTTTGGTCCCAAGGCTATCGAAGGTTTCTTTCTTGGATATGCTACTCCAAATTTCCAGGTGTGGAATTTATCTTCGAAGAAGATTGAAGAATGGGGTGAAGTCAAGGTTCAGAGATATACAGAAGCTGTAAGAGCTCCGGGTGCTCCTTGGATGTTTGACTACGATGGGCTATTTGACTCATTTAATCTGCCAACTTTTGATGATGCAACAACTGCTGCTCCGATGATATTGGAAAGTGATACTGCAGTAGACTCGTCATTAGTTCGACCAATTATTGTAAACCCTCAAGTGTCGACTTCGGTTAACAATCTTGTTCAAAATGAAGAATTCGAAGACGCTGCGGATTATAATGTTTCATCAGAAGAAGATGAGTTTCATGATGCAAATGAAGCTGCCTCTGGTTTGTTCCTGGATTTTCAAATGATACGTCAAATATTCAACCTCAAGGAACGACTGAAGGTCAGGCATCTACAACGTCATCAAACCAGCTCTCGATTTAACTGTTGATCTGAATATCAACAATTTGGGTATAAATTCTCAAGTTCCTAACTCAAATTCATAATATCCATCCTCAGCAGAATATTATTGGAGATGTCCAGAGTGGTGTGCAGACTCGTAATCAACTGCGAAACAACCAGAATGCTGTATTGTATTCGGAAATCAGAGAATCAGGGGAGCAGAATGATTGGTCTTTTGCCAGCTATGTGTGCCAAGTTGAACCAAAATCTTGGAAGGAGGCAATGAAAGAAGACTCGTGGGTTGAAGCCATGCAGGAAGAACTTCAGCAGTTTCAGAAGTTAGGCGTTTGGAAATTGGTTGACAGGCTGACGGCTACAAGAAGATTGGTACACGATGGGTGTACAAATGCAAGAAGGATGACCAGGTGTTGTTGTGGAGAAACAAAGCGCGATTGGTTGTTCAAGGTTTTAATCAGGTCGAAGGGATCGATTACAATGAGGGTTTATGCATCGGTTGCACGACTTGAGGCCATAAGAATCTTTTTGGCTTATGCGTCCTTCAAGAAGTTCACCGTTTATCAGATGGATGTGAAGATTGCATTTCTTCATGGTGTGGTAGAAGAGGAAGTATATGTTGAGCAACCACCAGGTTTTGAAGATCCTCTCCATCCTGACAAGGTTTGGCTTCTCAACAAGGCGTATATATGGTCTTCATCAAGCTCCGAGGGCTTGTATGAAACGTTGTCTACCTATCTGTTGAAGAATGGTTTTCGACGAGGCTTGATCGACTGTACTCTCTTTATCAAGGAACATGACAAGGATTTACTGTTAGTACAGGTTTATGTTGATGATATTATTTTTGGGTCTACTGAACACTCGAATGTGCAAAGAAGTCGAACAGGTTATGCAGGAGAAGTTCGAGATGAGCGCTATGGGAGAAATGACTTTCTTTTTAGGTTTGCAGGTTCAGCAATCAAAGGAAGGGATTTTTATCCATCAAACCAAGTGCGTCGGAGATATTCTCAAGCAATTTCAGATGGATGACTCAAAGCCTTTGGGAACTCCATTAGCTTAAAATCATGGTATTACTCTAGACGGAATGGGTGAACATGTAGAACCATCTCTCTATCGTGCTATGATCGGATCTCTCATGTATCTTACTGCTTCAAGACCCGACATAATGTACCCAACATGTCTTCTGGCACGCTATCAGTCTAGTTCGAGGGTTTCTCATTTGATGGTTGTGAAAAGGATCTTTCGTTATCTAAAAGGTCGCCCTAACACTGGTCTATGGTACCCGAAGGATGATAACTTTGATCTGATAGCATTCAGTGATTCTGATCATGGCGGCTGCAAAATCGATGCAAAGTCAACAACAACAGGATGTCAGTTCTTGGGAAATCGCCTAGTCACGTGGCAATGCAAAAAGCATACTTGTGTAGCTCCATAAACATGTGAGGCTGAGTATATTTCAGCTTCTAGTTGCTGCTCTCAAGTTCTATGGATTCAACAACAAATGCGCGACTACGGTTTTACATTTCTTACTACTCCAATTTTTGTTGATAATGAAGCTGCTTTACTGATCACTCGGAATCCTGTACAACATTCAAAAACAAAACACATTGAGATTAAGTATCATTTCATACGAGATTCTTATGAAAAGAGACTTATCGATGTTGTTAAAATCCACACTGATCACCAACGTGCCGACCTTTTTACCAAAGCCTTTGATAAATAACATTTTGATTATCTACTTTTGGTCAATGGCATCAAGGTGAAATCCGAGTAACTCAACCATGGCTAACTATTTTTGTATATACTTTCCTAAAAATCTAAAAGTACAAAAAGATTTTCAGTTTTATATTTTAGGGGGAGTAAATTTCAAGAAAATACAAAAATATGTCTTTTATTTACCTTCTTTGTTTAAGGGGGAGAAAAATTCAGAAAAATACAAAAACATTAAAAAAAATCAAAAATGAGTTTCTTGGATAAGTTGAAGATGATGAAATTCACCGGTAAATCTGTCAGAAATGGTCAAAAGCATAGAAAGAAGATTGATAAGTAGCTTGTCTTATGATGTATCGGTAGGCTCACAATCAGATTAAAATGTGTAGGTTGATATAAATTTAACAGACAGAATGCCAGGTGGGAACCATTCATTGGCATATGGTCTTGGTACCGAAATTTCATTTGATAGAGTGCCGAGGTTCTGAGATATACGGTCTTTATGCTGGCTTATCATCTGGGTATCATGGTTGAATCTTTTGCCGAAAAATAACGGTGGCACAAGTCTAGAACTTCCATGATATCATACATACGTGTACATACTGCATACGACCATCAAATAAGTGATAAAAATATCACATCCCCAAAATAAGTGATAAAATATCACAGCTTTATGCAGGAGCTAAGTTCGTCTCTTTGTCGGTACGATGGTACTAACCTGTTCACGGACTTACTCCTGTGCCTTGCATTCATATGAAAATCAAGTTCCTCATCAATAAGTGATTAAATCACAAAGGGCTTGTTTTCAATCAAAAATAAGTATCTCACACCATTCATATACGTCAAAACAGATGATAAAGCAGTATACTCACTGGTAAGATTTTCTCTCGTGCATATCTTGATACGGGAATGTGTCGTGATGTGGTTGAACACCGGCTAGTAAGTATAAATCCATACCTTAATCATACCTCCTAATCATGATTACATCTGATAAGTCTGAGCTTACATGGACAACAATACCGATAATCATAGTTAAATTATCTGTTTAATTTTGAAAACCTAATACCGTCTTTGACAAAGATTAAAATGCTGGTATGATTCCTTTACCTTGAAACTCGAAAAAGATTGTTCAATAGATATATTTATCTGTATATTTTGTTTTTTATGTCTAGTTTACTTAGTTGCTTATGTAGTTACTTTTTGAAAGTTAGCCAAAGTTGATACTCGAGAATTTCTACAAAGATACGCCAGAAAACTATTGGTTTGATATTGCAACTTCATAAAAGTAATATCTTGCAACAAGTAATCCATCAAAAGAAATCCAAAATCTGAAATTCGTTTGAGTGTGTGTATCTCATACGAATGAACCTAGTCATTTGATTTGACTTGGTCACTAGTTTTTCTCAAATCTGCTGCTGGAATTCATACGAGTGTGTGTATCTCGTTCAGGGAATACAATCATACGAAAATATTATGATAAGTTCTTCGTGTGTATTCCCTGAGAAACTTGTGTTCTAATTATATTTGTCTATTGAGTACAGATTGTACAAAAAGAACCTGAGCAAAGACCAGCAACGAAGAAATCTGACAAGTCAGAAAAGGAAACAAGAAAGATTTGAAGTTTCTTAGAAGTTCGAAGACCCGATGCTCTAATCATTGGATAGCAGATCTTCAGGGGGAGTTTGTTGATACTCCAAACCATTCATGTGAAGACCAACATATAAAGACCAAAGATCGAAGACCGAAGACCGAAGACCAAGCAACATCCAAGGGGGAGTTTGTTTATACAGTTTTATGTCTGTCTCTTGCTCTTAATTACAGTGTAATTGTACGGTCTTTGCTCAAGTGTCTGTATAGGTTTGGTCGTGTCGAATAGATCGAGATATCCTTCTATCTTGATCTAGTATGACATCTTAGCTTGTCTGTGTTAATCAGTTGCATGTGCGTACTGATAAGTCTTGTAAACGTCATGTCTACACACAATCTCCAAGAATCAGGATTCTGTGCGAGTCAGAGGATTTGTACGAATCAAGTATTTTGTGCGAACCACAGGATTCATACGAAACAGTCTCAAGTAACAAGTGAGTTACTTGTTTCGTACGAAATGAAGTATTTCGTACGAAACACCTGTTCCGTACCAATTCGTTTGGAGAAGTGTCTCGTGTGAAATATTGTGTTCAGTATCTCTAGACTCGTATTTCGTACGAAACTAGATAGACACTATATAAGCAGACATGCACTTCTCAGTCAGGGTGGACTTGCGCGTGAGAGTTAGCTAGCTAGTTGGTAAGACCAGAGAGCTTCTTACCCTTTGAGTTGGTTATCTCTGAAGACGAAGACATAAGAAGACAACAAGTTTGTTTGAGTCATACGAGTGTTGTGTGTATATGTTTGTACTTGTTCTCAATCATTAATCAAGATAGTGAATCTTTGGTTACCCCGTGTTCTTTACTTTGCTTTGGTTGCATGCACACTTGGATTCCGCACTTGTGTGTATGTCTTATGAACATGGAACTGGTTTAACACCATCCGCAGGTGGACCTACACATTATTTTCCAACCTAACTCAATCTCGCACGTTGAGAAAGCAACCCAATAATTATGCAACTATCTCTACTAATAAAGGTATGATTCTTCGTATGATTATTCATATTATATTTGATGATGATACAACAATCTTACTGTTGACACTTATTAATATACACATATAAACTTAAACTGATCTTTACTATAAATTCTAGGATGTAATCTCATGATTGAACTCCTATCTATATATTTTTCCATTTGCTTTTAGAAGTTATTATATATATATTAGCATGTTGGTATTCGTAGGGATTTAAATATTACATCATAAATTATGACGTTACAATTAACTAATTCATCTTTTTCTAATACTCATTATTAATTGAATAACTTTAGTTTTCGTTGACCACGACGATATAACAAATATTTATTTTATTTTTCTCTTTTACAAATGATCCTTTCTATTATTCTAAATTGGCTAGATTATCATTTAATTAGTTAATCTGATATATGTTGTTTAGGACTCTTACAATCTAGTGATGCTCATCTACATATTCTTTGAGCCACCATAATCATATTTTTATGCTTCTTTATTAACCTAGTTAAGTTGTAAAGAAAATTGTTGAATTGTTTTGATTTGAGGAAGTTAATTTGCAATCTAGAGAATATTATATGTGCTTTTAGAATTCATGAAAAACAATTAAATTCAATATATTTAATATTACAAAGTATGGAACTCAATATTTATGGACTAAACAATGCAATTGTCTTAGGTATATATGCTTGTATTGGTGGTAATATATACATGATGTATGTACTAGATTTTCATTTTGTATAGTTTATAATTTAAATGGATATGAATTCTGTAATTAATTGCTTTCATTAGTCATTGTTAATACATAGCATGCCAAAAGACTTTTACATAATTAGATATAAATGAGTTATGTGAGTAAACATCAATTGATTTAGTTTTAAATATACTATTCAACTTATAATGCAATATATTATTATTATTATTATTATTATTATTTTTATAACATGATTATGCAAATATCGTTTGGTACTTATACTAAGGTTAATGCTATAACAAATTTTGTATATAAGAAATTCATATAATAGATTAATATTGCTAGATATCATTAGTTGTTTTTAGATAAATATTTTCTAGCGATGTCGGTACCTCTCATGCATTCATTATGCCATGTCATAGTGTTTAACAATTTATTTGCATATTAACTATTACTATTGCTAGTACAAAATAGTGACTATTGCTATTGCTTTATATGTACAATGTATAGATTGCTTATATGATTTCATCAATTGTTTAAATATCAATATTTGAGAAGAAAAAAATGAGTATGTTATGTAATTCATCAGTATTACAGTTTTCAAATAAAATTTTCAAATACAAGTAATAAATGATCTGAGAACTTGAAAGAGATATATGTTTAAGTTTTAAAGTAAGTGTTCAAAATATATAAGATATTATGTTCGATTATACCATAATAAGTTATTACATAAATTATATGCGTTTGCTTATTAGTGATAAAAAGTTTTCTTATTTTATAAAGGCCCATCAAAAGTTGTTTTTATATGATGACATGCTATAAGGTCATGTATTATATGATTTTTTCTATCTATACCTTGTATTCTATATGCTATCATTTCTTTGCATCGATAATATCGAATAGAACGACTAAACCAAAGTTGTGGTTTATTGTCATTCTCATGAAAAAGTAGAAATATGCTTCGATTTGACACCCAGAGTGTCATACTCCTTGTATCTCATTATCAAGTATAAAAGAAATATTATATGACTCAGACATATAATTATTTCTCAATTGACGTTATACGAAGAGAAGTTTATTTATAAGGGAAATCGGATAAAACAAATTTTGTTTGTCAAACCTCAAATATACTCCTGAAGTAGCAATATCATTTAAAGGGTATAAACGGTTTGAAACAACTGTATATCTATATGTTCGAGAAAATAATGGAAAACCGTAAAAATTGTATGGTTTTACTCTGATTCATGAAATGAATATATATTGATCATTGGCATCATTGAGAAAATTGTAATGATGATCATATTAATAATGAGATTGACCATTAGAAGTACAACAATCATCATGCTAATAAGAGATCAAACTATCAGAAATTATAAGATAGTGAAGCTTATAATGAGATCTTATAATGATAGTCATGATGAGATCGACCACCAAAAGTGGTAAACTAGTGATTACATAACACGATGGTTTGAACTTTGAACTTATAATACATTCTTTCATATCTTATGTTTTTCATTACATACGTGCAAGTAATATACAATATCATAAACCATAAGTTTATGGATCATGATTATTACTTTATTGGTATGACTGGTTAGAACCACACCGAGTCAATGATGATGTGAAATATAATGAAGAAACAGAAGATTCTTCTAGTTGATAGCATATTTTGTTTGCTCTTAAGGGAAATTATTTATTTCCAATTAATGATATAAATCACTAAAATATTATGGAATAAATGAAGGATGTATATATCCAAACATGATACCATTTAGTTTTTTAAATCGATGCATCGTCTAAATGGTCATCAAATTTACAACTTGAAGTTGTGTGTAGCTTAGCTAATGAGATAGCAATCATATTATTCCATATTATCATATTTATGGTGGTTATAACATTGACTTTAGTATCCATGTTACTAATGAGTATTGACTTTCTAAATGCTTAAGACAAAAATTGCTTTTGTTGAAGACGATGATCAAACGTCTACAAATTGATTGCAAAGCCAATAATTAAGAGAGCAAAAGTTCATATTTGAGCACATGTGATTTTACATGCGGTAACAATATTTCAAATCAAGCCAACATTTTGTAATAGTTTCTCCCCATTATAGTTGATTTCGGTCAGGAACCAAATATTTCCCATCAAACTTTTATTGTGCGGTATACATTGGAATTGATCCAGCACAACGCATAAAGATTGAAACTCAAATAATGTTGGAATATATGTTGGATGAAAATACTATTTATGATTTACATACTTAGAGCAATTAACGAGAATTTATTTATGACTGTTAGATCTTAATTTAAGTAAATTAACTTTCCCAACATTAGGGGGAGATTAATGGCAGTTGAAAAAGGAATGGGTATGCATGAATTATCATTGATCCTCAAACTAAATTGTGTGAACAAGAAGTTCAAAAGATAATTCGTTACCAAGATTAAAGAATCAATCGCCAGACATGTTATCTGACCTAAATACAGTGACTAAGTAAGTAGCTCATGTTGCTAATTAGTAATGTGGGCAAACCATATATTAATGAGTTTTATTGCACGTCTGAAGCGTGGTAGACTAGTCGATTCTAAGAAAATAAAAATTTCTCGAAAAATTGGAGCAAGTAATGAAGAAGATGGTCAAGTCGAGGTTATAGCAAAAAAAAAAAGAAAAAAGGTTTCTTGAAGAGACATTAGACATGATGGTTTAGGAAGAACCTCAGGTACCTGAAAATAAAGAGCTCTTAGTAAATTTATTATGTCTAGAAGTGGATATAATCGAAACAAAATCGACATCGTTATACATTTGTATATATAGCGCTTGAAAAGATGAAATGATGAGGATCAAGATTTAAAATCTACCTATGAATAAATACAAAGAAATGATTGGCCAAAATGGAACGACGCAAATGAGGCAAAGTTGAATTCTCTATTGAAATGGAAAGCTTACGGGCCATAGTCCATAAAAAAAGTTGTAAAATATATTTAATATAATTAGGTCTTTTATGTGATCGACAATTGATGGCATAAGGATTTTGCAAAGACCTATGATTAATTATGAGGAGACGTATTCTCCGGTGGTGGATGCAATAGCTTTCCAGTATTTAATTAGTATGGTAATATAAAGAGAGAATTGATATGCGTCTTATAAATGTTATGTATCATTTAGATACTAAAGTTTACATGCAAGTCCTTGAAGGATTTAAATATGTAATTCATGTAAAGTAAGTTCTCGAGAACAATATGCTCGTTGTATACAGATTCATTTTTGAATACAATTGAACTCCTGATGAGTTTCTTAAAGCAATTGAGTTCTTTAAAGGTGAATCAAAACATCTTAACGATGTAATTCTTGTGCACCAATAAACATACATTGAAAACTTGTACCCAGTGATTGTGATATCTTAATAAATAGTGTACATGCATAGTACTATATGGATTTTGGAGATAAAAGCAAGTGTTCATGACACTTTTACATGATATAGATATCTATGTGTTAAATGGGAAAATTTATATAGCAAAACTCCTGAAGAGTGAAAGCACATGCATATATGGATAAGATGGAACGAATTCCCTCATGAATTAATAATGCTAGAGCATTGATGTCAAAACCTCAAGAACATACTATATGAAGTTGACAAAATATGTGTGGACTAAAATAGTCGAGTCAAATATGATATAATTGACTCACCAGTGAGCTCGAAAACGAGAAATACATATGGTGAAGTTGGTCCATTTTTTTTCATTAAAAGAACGATATGATGTTTACAAGTATTGCAATAATGTTGATGATGTTATTGAATCTCACAAGAGAAAAAAAGAGCTCAAACATTTAAGCAAGAATTTGAAAATGAAATACAATATTGCAAATTTATGGCTCGATACGTTAGGACATACGTTTATATTATAATCCATCAATCATAATACATCTAGAAAATGTTGGACATTTTCATTGGACAAAGCTTTTGGTGTAAGTAACTTTAATGATGTTCAAATATTATTAGATAAAAATGACTTTTATCATCTTCTATCAAAGAAGCAAAGATCATTGTCATAGAAATACCATAATTCAATACAAATTATATTAATATATCTTGCTAGCTATACACGAACATATACCGTTAAATTCATTGGCAAGATTTAACTCGTGTACGACGAGGAGATAGTGAAATGAGTAAAATATTTATTTTCTATACCCTTAAGGTACGAAAGGTATGGGTTCATATTTTAATAACCCATCAACAAGTTTGGTTAGTTTTGTAAATGCAGGGATTATAACAAAACACATTCATGGATCTTATGGTATCTACTTACAAGAGGAGGTAATTAAAGTTTTACATGAAGATCATACATCAAGTTCATTAATAGATTGCACATCAAGCGACAAATCACTCACTACAAAAGTTTTTCAACAACTTTCATAGAAGATTGGCACTTGTTACTTGAAATGATACATATTATATTGAGGGGGAGACAATACGCGTTGCACTCTTTTTCCCTTAGCTGAGGTTTTTTCCATTGGGTTTTCCTAGCAAGGTTTTTAATGAGGCAACATCATTAAGCGTATTAAAGAATAGTATTCCATCATGTGGATAGTCGGAGTGTTATGAATGTATCCATTATGTAGTGACTTTCCACATGTATAACCCCTATCTATGAATGCATCCATTATGTATGTGACCTTCCACATGTATAACCCCTTTCTCTTATTTACTATTGTAATAATGTGAGTGCCTATATATAATATGATATTAGATGAATGAATAAGAATTCTCCATGTTATATATTCTCTACATGATTTCATAGTCTAGCTCTCATATTTATATACATATATATTAGTTGCTAATAGACCGTTGTTTCACAACACAATGTACGTAATTACACTAGTTATATGTCCTTGCAACTTTTTGTTGTTTGTCAAAGTACTCTAGTAATAAATTTACACATCTTTAACTTTAATACGGAAAACGAATTTGATTTATATGTTAAACTGGTCAAGAACCTTATGTTGCTTGCACACTATTTAAATTCAAATGAATCTATTATGTCAACTTTTTGATGTAAAAAATAAACCCGAGTTGCATGCTTCAATTGATCAATTAGTCTGATTCGCAAGCTTCAGTTGATTAATCAGTTTGATTCGCAAGCTACAGATCAGATATTTACAAAGAACCACCACCAAAGAACTTTTGGAGCCATCGTTGTTCAACATTTAATTTGATTTTCAAAGTTAATTAAAGAAGGAGCCCATGAAAAGAAAATCCAAGTCTTTAGAGCCACCGTTGTTCAAACACTTCATCATCAATGCATGCCGATGTGCCATTTTCTTATTTAAATATTTTTTGTTTCAAACATTTTTGCATGTTTTTGGTGTTTGAGCTAGATAAACTTTACGTGTTGTTAGGCTGCAAACAACAAATATGACATCAGGTCCTTATTTACATAACAAGCCACGTTTTCATGTCAAAGACTGATGCATGAGACAGAAATCTTGAATTATATAGTAATTGTAATAGAAATAGAATTATGCCCTCGCGTCATGGTGGGAGCGTAAAACCATACCAAATAGCACAAATACTATACCATCATTAGTTGCTAATAGACCGTTGTTTCACAACACGTATTCAGCACGAACGTGCTCTATGTATTTTGCCACCCTTGGTATCCCTTTTTCCTTGCATTTGATGTGCATTATTTTCAACCTAACTCAATCTCGCACGTTGAGAAAGCAACCCAATAATTATGCAACTATCTCTACTAATAAAGGTATGATTCTTCGTATGATTATTCATATTATATTTGATGATGATACATCAATCTTACTGTTGACACTTATTAACATACAAATATAAACTTAAACTGATCTTTACTATAAATTCTAGGTTGTAGTCTCATGATTGAACTCTTATCTATATATTTTTCCATTTGCTTTTAGAAGTTATTATATATACATTAGCATGTTGGTATTCATAAGGGATTTAAATGTTACATCATAAATTATGACGTTACAATTAACTAATTCATCTTTTTCTAATACTCATTATTAATTGAATAACTTTAGTTTTCGTTGACGACGATATTACGAATATTTATTTTATTTTTCTCTTTTACAATGATCCTTTCTATTATTCTAAATTGGTTGGATTATCATTTAATTAGTTGATTTGATATATGCTTTTTAGGACTCTTACAATCTAGTGATGCTCATCTACATATTCTTTGAGCCACCATAATCATATTTTTATGCTTCTTTATTAACCTTGTTAAGAGTAAAGAAAATTGTTGAATTGTTTTGATTTGAGGAAGTTAATTTGCAATCTAGAGAATATTATATGTGCTTTTAGAATTCATGAAAAAAATTTAAATTCAATATATTTAATATTACAAAGTATGGAACTCAATATTTATGGACTAAACAATGCAATTGTATTAGGTATATATGCTTGTATTGGTGGTAATATATACATGATTATGTACTAGATTTTCATTTTGTATAGTTTATAATTTAAATGATATTAATTCTGTAAATTATTGTATTTCATTATTTTTTTAATACATAGCATGCCAAAAGACTTTTACATAATTAGATATAAATGAGTTATGTGAGTAAACATCAATTGATTTGGTTTTAAATATACTATACAACTTATAATGCAATATATATTATTATTATTATATATTGTTATAACATTATTAGTGCAAATATCGTTTGGTACTTATACTAAGATTAATGCTATAACAAATTTTGCATAAAGAAATTCATATAATAGATTAATATTGCTAGATATCATTAGTTGTTTTTAGAGAAACATTTTCTAGCGATGTCGGTACCTCTCATGCATTCATTATGCCATGTCATAATGTTTAATAATTTATTTGCATATTAATATTACCATTGCTAGTATAAAATAGTGACGATTGCTATTGCTTTATATGTACAATGTATAGATTGCTTATATGATGTCATCAATTTTTAAATATCAATATTTGAGAAGTAAAAAATGAGTATGTTATGTAATTCATCAGTATTACAGTTTTCAAATAAAATTTTCAAATACAAGTAATAAATGTCTGAGAACTTGAAAGAGATATATGTTTAAGTTTTAAAGTAAGTGTTCAAAATATATAAGATATTATGTTTGGTTATACCATAATAAGTTATTACATAAATTATATGCGTTTACTTACTAGTGATAAAAATGTTTCTTATTTTATAAAGGCCCATCATAAGTTGTTTTTATATGATGACATGCTATAAGGTCATGTATTATATGATTTGTTGTTATCTATACCTTATATTCTATATGCTATCACTTCT
Source organism: Scalesia atractyloides (assembly GCA_947069175.1). NCBI lineage: Eukaryota > Viridiplantae > Streptophyta > Magnoliopsida > Asterales > Asteraceae > Scalesia > Scalesia atractyloides. The sequence goes on along the minus strand of CAMTDV010000020.1, from coordinate 65,323,597 downwards.
TTGCATCGATAATACCGAATAGAACGACTAAACCAAAGTTGTGGTTTATTGTCATTCTCATGAAAAAGTAGAAAAATGCTTCGATTTGACACCCAAAGTGTCATACTCCTTGTATCTCATTATCAAGTATAAAAGAAATATTATATGACTCGGACATATAATTACTTCTCAATTGACGTTATACGAAGAGAAGTTTATTTATAAGGGAAATCGGATAAAACAAATTTTGTTTGTCAAACCTCAAATATACTCCTGAAGTAGCAATATCATTTAAAGGGTATAAATGGTTTGAAACGACTGTATATCTATATGTTTGAGAAAATAATGGAAAACCGTTCTGATTCATGAAATGAATATATATTGATCATTGGCATCATTGAGAAAATTGTAATGATGATCATATTTATAATGACCATTAGAAGTACAACAATTATCATGCTAATAAGAGGTCAAACTATCAGAAATTATAAGATAGTGAAGCTAATAATGAGATTGAATATCAGTATTATAATGATAGTCATGATGAGAGCGACCACCAAAAGTGGTAAACTAGTGATTACATAACACGATGGTTTGAACTTTGAAGTTATAATACATTCTTTCATATCTTATTTTTTGTATTACATACATGCAAGTAATACATATACAATATCATAAACCATAAGTTTATGGATCATGATTATTTACTTTATTGGTATGACCGGTTAGACCACACCGAATCAATGATAATGTGAAATATAACGAAGAACTTGAAGATTTTTCTAGTTGATAGCATATTATGTTTGCTCTTACGGGGAATTATTTATTTGCCAATTAATGGTATAAATCCCTAAAATATTATGGAATGAATGAAGGATGTATATATCCAAACATGATACCATTTCGTGTTTTTAAATCGATGCATCGTCTAAATGGTCATTAAATTTACAACTTGAAGTTGTGTGTAGCTTAGCTAATGAGATAGCAAGCATATTATTCCATATTATCATATTTATGGTGGTTATATGACTTTAGAATCCATGTTACTAATGATTATTGGAATAAGTATTGAACTTTCTAAATGCTTAAGACAAAAATTGCTTTTGTTGAGGACGATGATCAAACATCTACAAATTGATTGCAAAGCCAATAATCAAGAGAGCAAAAGTTCATATTTGAGCACATGTGATTTTACATGCGGTAACATTATTTCAAATTAAGCCAACATGTTGTAATAGTTTCTCCCCATTATAGTTGGTTTCGGTCAGGAACCAAATATTTCCCATCAAACTTTTATTGTGCGGTATACATTGGAATTTATCCACCACAACGCATAAAGATTGAAACTCAAATAATGTTGGGAATATATGTTGGATGAAAATACTATTTATGATTTACATACTTAGAGTAATTAACGGAAATTTATTTATGACTCGTTAGATCTTAATTTAAGTAAATTAACAATCCCAACATTAGGGGGAGATTAATGGCAGTTGAAAAAGGAATAGGTATGCATGAATTATCATTGATCCTCAAACTAAATTGTGTGAACAAGAAGTTCAAAAGATAATTCGTTACCTAGATTAAAGAATCAATCACCAGACATGTTAACTGACCTAAAATAATGACTAAGTAAGTCACGTAGTCAACTGCTAATGCTCCAATTAAGTTAATTGTCATAGTAGGGCAAACCATATATTAATGAGTCTATTGCACGTCTGAAGCGTGGTAGACTAGTCGATTCCAAGAAAATAAAAATTCCTCGAAAAATTGAAGCAAGTAATGAAGAAGATGGTCAAGTCGAGGTTATAGCAAAAAAAAAAAGAAAAAAGGTTTCTTGAAGAGACATTAGACATGATGGTTCTGGAAGAATCTCAGGTACCTGAAAATAAAGAGCTCTTAGTAAATTATATTATGTCTAGAAGTGGATAGAATCGAAACAAAATCGACATCGTTATACATTTGTATATATAGCGCTTGAAAAGATGAAATGATAAGGATCAAGATTTAAAATCTGCCTATGAATAAATACAAAGAAATGATTGGCCAAAATGGAACGACGCAAATGAGGCAAAGTTGAATTCTCTATTGAAATGGAAAGCTTACGGGCCAGTAGTCCATAAAAAAAAGTTGTAAAATATATTTAATATAATTAGGTCTTTTATGTGATCGACAATTGATGGCATAAGGATTTCGCAAAGACCTATGATTAATTATGAGGAGACGTATTCTCCGGTGGTGGATGCAATAGCTTTCCAGTATTTAATTAGTATGGTAATATAAAGAGAGAATTGATATGCGTCTTATAAATGTTATGTATCATTTAGATACTAAAGTTTACATGCAAGTCCTTGAAGGATTTAAATTATGTAATTCATGTAAAGTATGTTCTCGAGAACAATATGCTCGTTGCATACAGATTCATTTTTGAATACAATTGAACTCCTGATGAGTTTCTTAAATCAATTGAGTTCTTTAAAGGTGAATCAAAACATCTTAACGATGTAATTCTTGTGCACCAATAAACATACATTGAAAACTTGTACCCAGTGATTGTGATATCTTAATAAATAGTGTACATGCATAGTACTATATGGATTTTGGAGATAAAAGCAAGTGTTCATGACACTTTTACATGATATAGATATCTATGTGTTAAATGTGAAAATTTATATAGCAAAACTCCTGAAGAGTGAAAGCACATGCATATATGGATAAGATGGAACGAATTCCCTCATGAATTAATAATGCTTGAGCATTGATGTCAAAACCTCAAGAACATACTATATGAAGTTGACAAAATATGTGTGGACTAAAATAGTCGAGTCAAATATGATATAATTGACTCACCAGTGAGCTCGAAAACGAGAAATACATATGGTGAAGTTGGTCCATTTGTTTTCATTAAAAGAACGATATGAGGTTTACAAGTATTGCAATATATGTTGATGATGTTATTGAATCTCACAAGAGAAAAAAAAGAACTCAAACATTTAAGCAAGAATTTGAAAATGAAATACAATATTGCGAATTTATGGCTCGATACGTAGGACATACGTTTATATTATAATCCATCAATCATAATACATCTAGAAAATGTTGGACATTTTCATAAGGACAAAGCTTTTGGTGTAAGTACATTTAATGATGTTCAAATATTTGATATAGATAAAAATGACTTTTATCATCTTCTATCAAAGAAGCAAAGATCATTTTCATGAAATACCATAATTCAATACAAATTATATTAATATATCTTGCTAGCTATACACGAACATATACCGTTAAATTCATTGGCAAGATTTAACTCGTGTACGACGAGGAGATAGTGAAATGAGTAAAATATTTATTTTCTATACCCTTAAGGTACGAAAGGTATGGGTTCATATTTTAATAACCCATCAACAAGTTTGGTTAGTTTTGTAAATGCAGGGATTATAACAAAACACATTCATGGATCTTATGGTATCTACTTACAAGAGGAGGTAATTAAAGTTTTACATGAAGATCATACATCAAGTTCATTAATAGATTGCACATCAAGTGACAAACCACTCACTACAAAAGTTTTTCAACAACTTTCATAGAAGATTGGCACTTGTTACTTGAAATGATACATATTATATTGAGGGGGAGACAATACGCGTTGCACTTTTTTTCCCTTAGCTGAGGTTTTATCCCATTGAGTTTTCCTAGCAATGTTTTTAATGAGGCAACATCATTAAGCGTATTAAAGAATAGTATTCCATCATGTGGATAGTTAAGGGGGAGTGTTATGAATGTATCCATTATGAAGTGACTTTCCACATGTATAACCCCTATCTATGAATGCATCCATTATGTAGTGACCTTCCACATGTATAACCCCTTTATCTTATTTACTATTGTACTAATGTGAGTGCCTATATATAATGGCATTTGTATATGATATTAGATGAATGAATAAGAATTCTCCATGTTATATATTCTCTACATGATTTCATAGTCTAGCTCTCATATTTATATACATATATATTAGTTGCTAATAGACGTTGTTTCACAACACAATGTACGTAATTACACTAGTTATATGTCCTCGCAACTTTTTGTTGTTCGTTAAAGTACTCTAGTAATAAATTTACACTACATCTTTAACTTTAATACGGAAAACGAATCTGATTTAAATTTTAAACTGGTCAAGAACCTTATGTTGCTTTGCACACTATTTAAATTCAATTGAATCTATTATGTCAACTTTTTGATGTAAAAAAAACCCGATTTGCATGCTTCAATTGATCAATTAGTCTGATTCGTAAGCTTTAGTTGATTAATCAGTTTGATTCGCAAGCTTCAGATCAGATATTTACAAAGAACCACCCCCAAAGAACAAAACTCTACTTTTGGAGCCATCGTTGTTCAACATTTAATTTGATTTTCAAAGTTAATTAAAGAAGCAGCCCATGAAAAGAAAATCCAAGTCTTTAGAGCCACCGTTGTTCAAACACTTCATCATCAATGCTTGCCGATGTGCCATTTTCTTATTTAAATATTTTTTGTTTTAAACATTTTTGCATGTTTTTGGTGTTTGAGCCAGATAAATTTTACGTGTTGTTAGGCGGACGAACAACAAATATGACATCACGTCCTTATTTACATAACAAGCCACGTTTTCATGTCAAAGACTGATGCATGAAACAGAAATCTTGAATTATATAGTAATTGTAATAGAACTAGAATTATGCCCTCGCGTCACGGCGGGAGCGTAATACCATACCAAATAGCACAAATACTATACCATCATTAGCGATCACCAACACAAAGGATGCAGTGTGTTAATGCGAAGAAATTAGACCAAAATGTAAAATATAAAAAAAATAACTTAAGTCGATTTTTGACCCATGCGTTGCGACAAACCTGTCAAATCGGAAAAAAATTAAGTACAATTGTTGAACCCCACATGCACGTTATGCCATGTTAACTCGCAAAATTTTGAACAAAACATAAAATAAAACGTCAAAACGTTGAACTAAACACGCATGTTTTTCCGTGTTAACTCACAAAATATAGAATGGAACATGTAACAAATATTAGCGAAAGATAAAAAGTATAGGAAACCAAAGTTAAAGCAAAAATGAATTGCGTTGTTAAATTGCAAATAATGAAAAGTTTCGAGTTTAAAAAAAACAAATTATATGAGGTTAAGTTGCAAAAGATAAAACTTTAGGTTTAAAGTAAAGAAATTAAAAGGGTAATATGCAAAAATGAAAACATTTAAGTTAGAAATAAAAAAAATATTTTTTAAGAAACTCCCTAAGTAAGAGGCAAAATATAATGAAATACAAAAAACTTGGTAATTAATAATATGAAAATATGTGATCATGAATTAGTTAGTTATCGTCTAAAATGGGAAAAAAATTCTATTTTTATATTTAGGACATGAGTCTTTTTATAATATATATTGCCAAAAGAATATAACAAATACATACACTTCTCGTTTAACAAAATAATAATAAACTAGAATTGAAGTTGGACTGCCAAACCATTTAACCTAAACTTTGGTCAGTTCAGGTTAACCCATTTGGGTTTTTTAAACCCTTGCTTCCGACTCATATATTATAAAGGAATCGATTGTTTAAAAGCCTTAAGTGTCTTGAATATTGAAGGTTTAACACCCAAAATTGGTTTGGTCCGGTTAGCTCAAATGTATTCATCCTTGTTAGTCCCGTCCGGAAGGGGGAGACAAACTAAGGATCAATATATAGCGGCATACATAACAACTTCGCAACAATATTGATTTGAAAGGGGACCACAAAAATGTCATTATCACTAACCGAAGGTTCATAGCGAGGTATAAATATATGGCAGGGAGTATTGTTCTTCATTACGCCAACATTTTACACATTACTCACTCTTAATGCTTAATCACGTATTCTCACGTTCATGTTTGGTCATAAAGAGATATCTCACTATATGCCAAGTCTAACAGGGTTACTTAGTGTGTAAGAAATTGATGAAGGGAGTAGCTCAAGCTCAATAAAATGACCTAGACACAATGTAGCATAAATGGTTAAAAGGTAAAAAGGTTCGGAATCGACACCTGTCGTGAACAACAAAAAGAATGAGAACAGTGCCCAGTCACATTAACACTTTACGTGTAAACTCTCATGCACAGCCACAACAGAGCATGTGGAAAAGCACATTTTTTTAACGACATGTCCAAACCTTTCAACCTACCAAAAAGGACAACCCTCCCACTGCAGCCAAGGATCACTGGTCAAAGGTTTCTTCTTATAGAGAACCCATTCCTTATAAATCACATCCTCTTGTCATTCAGGAGGGGCACCCCAGATCAGCTCAGGTCACTCTTGATCTCTGATCTTACTTCTCCCCTTTAGAACTTGCTTCATGCATGTTCTATTATTCACTAAATACTACATCATCAGACTTGATATTAACATTCTGGGTTGAACACTTCTCAATCTAGAATCCAAAAGTGAAGAATAACAACAACTGTGATCTTTCTCCACGTGTTGCAAACGTGGTGGGACCCCACGACCTGCGTTAGACAAACCGAAACCCTTGAATCCTTTTGCCTAACAAGTCCAGTCACTATCCTTGGTCTTACATTTGTTGTAGCAACAAGTTGGCGCCCACCGTGGGGCTACGCCGTTTCCATCGAGTTCACCATGTCTGAAAGCGAGTCTCCCGGTGAGGTTAACCAAGTATCACGAACTCCAAAACCTAATGCGGGCCATACATCGTTGGCTGCATCAACACCGTTTTCTACTCCAGGAAGCACTCCAACAGGAATCATATTCCCGGAGTTTTCCTCTTTTCATACGCTGACCCCTTCTCGCTCGGGGGTTCCCTCTCCCTAAGTCGTTGCTACAACTACACCGGAATGCATAGACTTAACACCCGAGGGAGTAGCTCGAAACTTCTTACAACTGAGATCCCTTCTCAATCAACATGTGAGCCAAGAGAGGGAAAAGCGGGTGAGGATAAGGCTGGACTATGACGAGTCTGAACCTTCGTTGTCTCCTGGTTCCCCACCTCTTCCTTTCACTAGCTCACGTACAACCGCCTCTCCCTTTGAAGCTGGTCCAAGTGTGACAAACTGAACGTTTAATGCAAGCCCTTATGCTTTTGGAAGGCCGAGTCCAACTGCTTTTCCCTTATTCACTTCCCAACCCGCCGTGACTGGCACACCTCTTGGACATGAAACCACTCTTGAGCAAATATTGCAATTACCAGCTTCAAGTGTTCCTCCTCCTACTGCCACTACGTGGGAACAAGCCATGGCAGTCTTACCATTGGACTCGAAGTGCCGCCATGAGTGCTACCATGGGAACGAATTACATGGCTACATCTGAAAGCCTTCAAGGCTTTAACCTGATTCCTCAGTTGATGACACAAATGATGGCACAGTTTCCTTGGTAGCACTTCATCGATCAAGTGCTGTCCACTCACCAAGGGACCTCAAACAGTAATCCGGCCTCAAGAACAGAAGAAAATCTTGCCAAACCCTACAAGCTTAGCAATTTATCCTGTTTTTCTCAACAAATTGATGACTATGGTTTTCAAACCCGGATCAATATGCCATCCCATATGAGAACGTATGACGAAACTAAAGATCCAGAAGACCACCTCCAAATCTTTACTGGGGCAGCCCGGATCGAAAAGGGTTCAACGATGAATGCTGCCTCTAGACTCCTAAAAGTAGATAATTAAAAACAAATCAAATTACCCTAATTCTAGACTCAAACTAAACTCTAGACTCCTAAATTATACTAAACTACTAACCGGCAAGTGGACCGATCAATTGTAGAATAGATTAAGTAAGTCCGGATTATCGAACCCACAAGACTCTTTAATTACTATGACTACTTAACTTATACTCGATTAAAACACTTTATATATTTTAAGGGGGGGGGGGTTTCTACTATTTCTAAATTATTAATTAAACAAAAACTATTTAATTGGAACAAATCAAACTTTGACTTTTTAGAACTTGGGAATTAAATCATGAATAATGAACTGGTTACCTAGGCTGGATTCTTTGATTACTACTATTTGATTTGATAATAACTTTATTAGGTTGAATGATTTATCGGTTTTAAAATATTAAATTCTAGATTTACCGAACAGGACACCCGACCCTTCTTAGGAAGACACCTATGATAACCTACAATTATTATTTATTTACCGTTTTAAAGATTCCTTTTCAGTCATGTTCTAATTTCGTAAAGTGTCTAATTAGTTAACTACTTCTCAATAATTAACCTAGACTAACTACAACTTCTAGTTTAGCTTAACCGACTTAATTATGACAAGTAAATTAGATTTGAGAATTTCTCAAAACCTAAACCTAACAATTTATCTAATTAATTCAGTTAACTAATTATTATTTCTCAAAAATAATCTAGGTATAATGACAAAACTGATTTTATATTTCATTTAATTGTTTTCCCGGTTTTATTGGCCTATTTACCAACAGTTTCCCGAATCCCTAAAGACACGAAAAAGCAACACAAACCTATTCTATGGAAGACATCCACCTAGATTCATGTAGAACAATTAAACAAACACAAATCAATTAAGATCATGCAAATACACTAAACTAGAAAATTAAAGTTGTGAACTTTACCAAATACACATTCAAACCATAATTAAACTAAAATAAACCAAACTTTCATAAAATCAATCATCCAAACCTAGGTAACTGAATTAAATCTAGCCAAGTATCATGTTTGTAAAACTCAATAAACAAGGTTTAGAACCAGAATGCATAATCAAGTTAAACAAATGAGTATAAGGATCAAGAATGTTGCAATAAAACCGTTAATGCTCCTGCCTCGAAACTCCTTGATAGCTCGAACGATTCCTGCAGCCTAGATCTCCTTCTTCTAGCCCAGATTCTCCAGAAAATATGCTCCAAAAGGCCTAAGTTCGTCCAAGCTTGATCCAAGATATGTTTCAATTGCATAATGACTCAATAAATAACAAACAAATCCCAAATCAACTCAGTTTCAAAACTTTCTGGATAAAACACCCTCTCGCCGGCCACGAGAGGGATTTAAGTGGCCGGTCGTGCCCCGCGACCGAGCTTAGTTCCGGAGATAAGTATCAACCTCTCGCGGGGCGCGCTAGGTTCAGGTCATGGCGGTCGCGGCCTGCCATAGGGTGAAAAACCAATAATTTCGATTCGTTTCCTCTTTTTCGATCCAATCACGTCCCGGCTCGGTTCCATTTACCATTTTAGCTCGTTTTCCCATCCTTCCAACCGTTTTCACGAACCAAGACCTGCAAAACGCATTTGGATTAAAAGTATATAAATTCTTGACAAACCGAAACAAAAACGTGTTAAAACTTTACAAACTCTACATGATAAATGCATGTATTATTCAATACATCAGTCTGCCAGGGTATGGTTCAACGACCTACCTAACAAAAGCATTTGAACCTTCAATGATTTAAGCGAAGGTTTTTTAGCCAACTTTTTACAACAGCGGAGGTACACCAAGGATGCTACAGTTATCTTCTAGATAAAAGCAACGAGATGACGAAAGTCTTAGAGAATTCATCGAAAGATACAAGAAAGAAGGGTTAACCTACGTGGGCGCTGATGAAAATGAGGATGGCAAGATTCATGAATGCCATCACCTCCAAGTACCTCACAAGAGATTTCAACAAATGCTTACCCAAAACCCTTGAAGATGCCCTGGAATGAGCTGAAGCTCACATTCGTGTAGAGGAAGCTGTTGAAATTAAAGAGAAAAGGAAAAGAGCTCCTAGTTGGTGAAGCAACAGTCCCAACAGAAAAAGAGGAAACTTTGTCCTTATGACAACGGTTCAAAGGTTCAGACTCTAGAAGGCCTGAAGGTCGGAACTCTCCAAGCCGAGAAAAGCCCATAAATTTCACAGCTTTGACCAAGACCCCACAAGAAATCTTGGCCATTGAAGAAGTAAAACATAGCTTCCGACCTCCTCGACCTCTACCTAAAAGCAAGAGAAACGAGAACTCCACCTAATACTGTGGAGAAGAGAAAGGCCACCATACGAACGATTGCTTTCAACTCAAGAAAAGAATTGAGGAGGCTATCAAGTCCGGAGAACTAGCCCACTTAGTGAAAGGGGTAAGGGAAAGTGGTTGAAGGAAAAAAGCAAAGAAAGTGAACATGGTGGATGTTGATGGAAAAGCCTCCTACAAACTACCACGCCTGAGGGTTGGGAACGACAATGCGTCTGCTTCCCACCACCCAAAGGGACTTGTTATCCAAACCCTTGGTGGTAGAAGCTATGCTGGGAACACTCAAGACACACAAAGCCTACATTAACACTGGAGCAGCAACATAAATTATGTTTGAAAATGCTTCAATCGTCTCAGCAATGACGAAGTTCAAGGCTTCAACCATCTGAATCCTCCATTAAAGGTATCGCCGATATATCCATCAAGCCTTTAGGCCAACTAACCTTAATGTCTGTTTCAGTGAAGGAAAAATGGAAAGAACCAAACCACTCAACCTTTGTAGTGATCAACATCCCTCCAACTATGATGTTATCATAGGTAGGCCAGGGCAAAGTGCGTTTGGAATGGCGGTTTCAGTTGGCCAAGGCACCATGAAATTCCCCACTGAATGAGGGATAGCAACCCTTCAACCAACACAAGAAGCTTTCTTGGTTAAAGGAGAGAGTTCAAAGGAAAACAAGGATGATATACAAGGATGGATCATTAACCCGAAATATATACCAACCTTACTGAAGAAACCCTCTCTCATCTCAAGAAGCTGCTACTGCACAATATGGACATCTTTGCATGGTGTCCTGAAGACACGATCGGAATCCCCCAAAGTATTGCCGAGCACGAGCTCAAAATTTCATCTGATGTAAAACCTGTTGTCCAGCAACAGAGAAGCCTAGCCCCAGATAGAAGCCTTGCAGCTTGTCAGGAGGTTGAAGGGCTTGTTCAAGCCGGAATCCTCTAAGAAGTCAAGTATCATTCTTGGATAGCCAACCCGGTAATGGTCCGTAAACCGGATGGATCCTGGAGAATGTGCATTAACTTCAAAGACCTAAATAAAGCATGCCCAAAGGATTGCTATCCATTACCAGAAATCGACCTAAAGGTTGATTCGCTCACATGCTTCCCTTTCAAATGCTTTCTTGATGCCTATAAAGGATACCATCATATTCAAATGAAACAAGAGGACGAAGAGGAAACAACATTCCATATTGACAAAGGTATCTTTTGTTACTAAAAATGCCTTTTGGTTTAAAAATGCAGGGGCAACTTATCAACGTTTGGTAGACAAATCGTTTGCCGAACAAATAGGCAGAAGCCTACGTTGATGATTTGGTGATCAAAAGTAAAACCCGAAGGTCAAATGCTTGATGATATACAAGAATCTTTCCGGAACCTAAGAAAGATCAACATGAAGCTTAATCCTGTAAAGTGCTCATTTGGATTTGAAGAAGGAATGTTCTTGGGGCACATAGTGGGAAAAAAAAGCATAAAGGCTAATCCTAACAAGGTTAAAGCCATCCTCGACGCAAAGTCCCCACAAACAAAGAAAGAGGTGGAAAGCTTGAACGGAAAGCTTGCAGCCTTGAAGCATTTCACGTCCAAACTAGCAGAAAAGTCCCGCCTTTCTTCAAAACCCTTCAAGGGTGCACAAATAAGAAAGACTTCCGATGGACAGAAGAGGCAGAGGAAACTTTCAACCAAATGAAGCAAAACTTGGCTTCACTCCCAGACATTGCCGCTCTGGAGATAGGGGAACTAATCTCTGTCTATCTTTCGGTTGCTGAGGAAGCTATCAGCGAGGTCCTGATTATTGAACGAAACAAAGCTCAGGTACCGTCTACTTCTTCAGCAAAACTTTAAAATTGGCAGAAACCAAGTACCCCCATTGGAAAAACTTGCTCTAGCCCTGGTAAAAACAACCAGAAGGCTTCGAAGGTACTTTCAAGCACACCCAATACAAGTGGTCACTAACCAACCCATAAAAAGTGTGCTTGAAAAACCTCAAACTTCCAGGCGGTTAGCCAAATGGGCCGTGGAATTAGGTGAACACAACATCACCTACCTTCCAAGGAAGGTTGTCCGGCTAATTTCATTGTGGAAATTCCAAAAGAAACATCAACGAAAGTTAACACAACCATAGATGAACCATCTGACCTGGATACCTGGAAGCTTTTTACCGATGGAGCTTCCACCTTGAAGGGTCAGGGGCCGGCTTAGTGCTAATCAACCCCGAAAACTTAGAGTTTACATATGCTCTCCGGCTTGAATTTCAAACAACCAATAACAAAGCCGAGTATGAAGCACTCATTGCCGGACTCAAGCTAGCAAAAAAGATGAATGTCCAGAAACTTCAAGTCTTCATAGACTCTTTACTTGTTTCAAACCAAGTAAATGACAACTACATAGCCAAGGAACCTAACATGAAGAAATACAGGGAGAAAGCAAAGGAACTCATGAGTACATTCCAATCATGTACCATCAAACAAGTTCCAAGATTACAAAACAAGAAGGCTGATGCACTAAGCAAGCTTGCATCTCTCACATTGCTCATGTCACCAAGAAAGTACTAGTCGAGGTATTAAAGACACCATCCATCCAAGAACTTGAAGTACAAGATGTAATTACTGAGGAAGGGCCAAACTAGATGACCCCTTTATCAAATTACTAAGAAATGGTGAATTACCGAATGATCAGACGGAGGCTGAAAGGGTTTATATCAAGTCAAGGTAGTATGTGCTACAAGGAGAAGTCCTTTACAAAAAACGGTTACCTTGCACCACTACTCCCATGCTTTGGCCTAGAACAAAGCCAATATCTGATAAAGGAGGTTCCCGAAGGAATATGTGGAGCCCACTATGGCCCAAGGTCGGTAGTTGCAAAGTTGATGAACCTTGGATACTTTTGGCCTTCCATGCATCATGACACCATTGAACAACTGAAGAAATGTGAAACTTGTTAGTTGCATGCTCCAGTACCTAAAAGCCCTAAGCATGACCTTGTCCCCATCTCCTCAGCTTAGCCATTCCACAAATGGGGCATAAACATTGTTGGTCCATTCCCACCAGCCAAGGGAGGAGTCAGATTCTTGCTGGTAGCCGTTGATTACATTACCAAGTGGCTAGAAGTAAAATCATTGGCCAAAATTTCAGGAAAATAGGTCATTGTTTTTGTTTGGGAAAGCATAATCTATCGATTTGGGCTTCCAGGGTACTAGTAACCGACAATGGAAAACAGTTTGCCGAGAAGCCTTTTAGCTCTTGGTGCAAAGAGTTCAGGATAACTCAAGTATTTAGCTCGGTTGCTTATCCACAGTCAAACAGCCAGGTTGAAAGAACCAATCAAAGCATTGTTGAAGGTATTAAAACCCAATTGGGAAGATACGACAACAACTGGCTCGAAGAATTGCCTAATGTCTTATGGGCAATCCAAACAACCAAGAAGACAAGTCATAAGAAAACACCCTACATTTAGTGTTTGGATAAGAAGTTGTAATCCAAGCGGAAATCAGAGTTCCAACACGGCGAATGCTCAACATAGACCTCGAATCAAACAAAATAGAGACCATGTTGAACTTGGAACTCCTTGAAGAAATTCACGATCAAGGTGCTGTGCAAGAAGCTAAGTACAAACAAAAGATGGAGTCTTATTACAACACACGGGTGAAGTATGAACGGTTCAAACCTGGAGACCTTGTACTCCGTAACAATGAAGCCAGTAAGAAAGAAAATCAAGGATAATTGGGCCCAAAGTGGGAAGGGCCATACACCATCCTTGAAGCCCATAAGGGAGGATCGTACAAACTAGCCGACGCCCAAGGTAAAAAGCTTCCCCGTCACTGGAACGGTAAAAACCTTAAAAGGTTCCACGTTTAGCCAAAATATTTTAGAAAGTATTTCGGGAGTTGTTCTAATCTCCCTTTGTAACAAAAAAATTCTCTTGAATGAATGAATGATAAATTTGTTTTTTTTTTTTATCAAATTTGTCTTTCTATCCTATAATCAGGTTGAGAACCTTGCAAAAAACTCCATGGCAGGGGCCATGAAAGGGGATGAGCTCCCAGGCCACACCGCTTAATAGGTTCGAGGGTTAGTGGACCTATATAAGGGGTGAGTTCCTAAATAAATACAACTCCATGATACTTAGCAAAATTTTCAAAAACATGTCTCATAGACGGGTTTGAACAACCTACATCAAATGTTCCTTAAGCTTTAACAATGGCTTACAAACCAATAAACACCAAGTGAGTGTTATAAATAGGATAGGCGATGTGTCTTATTGTTAGCAATACTCCTAATGCTAAGTGACTGCAGCACTGAACTCTTCAAGGTATAAGTAGCAAAAGATTCACAACCAAAAAACAAAGAAAATATAACAAACCATGAAAAAACATAAGGGAATAATAGAGTAACATAACGTAAAAAGGTAAACATCGCAATGGCCTTAAAGGCCAATAACCTACATAATGTCCATAAGCCTTAAAGGATTCCACCACCAGAGGGACCTAAACGGTTCCCTTTAAAGAAATCATGTTCAACAAACACATAACAAAATATTGTCTGAAATGCTAAGAAAGCTACGAATCAATTGAACATCAGCAGAAGGATTGGAAACACCAGCATCATCAACCTTAGCCTTCTTCACCTTTTTCCACTTTTTAGCCTTCTAGCCACCTGCAACCACCGCCTCAGAAGCGTCAATGCTTGCTTCCTTCAAGCATTCACCACCGTCTATAAAAGTCTCCTCACTATCTCCTAAGCATGAACGCTTCTTGGAGAGAGACTTAAGCACTTTGTCACAAATAGCCTCATTAAGGCCACGGGGTTTCAACTCCTTAAGGACAAAGAGAGGTTTGCCAAAGCATTCGGAGACTTCACCCACATAAGGGTAAGTCGAATGCTCCATCTCCAAGACAGCGTCTTGGAAAACCTTGAAGGCTTGAGGCTGATAGAAGGAAGTCTTGTCTTGAGGCTCCCCAGACTCACAAGCTTTATAGCTAGCAACAAAGCCTTGCTGTCTCCCATAAACAAGGAGTTTGCTATAAACACCACCCAAGGCCTTGTTAAATTCAAAAGATGAAGAAGATAGGTGACTACCTGTTGAAAGCCATGCTCGATAAGCCATTTGTTGTCACTGGTCACCTGAGCCAGTGAAGCCTCTAGCCTTTCCTTCTCCTCTGAAGAGGTTTTCTCTTGAACATTCAAAGCTTCCACCTCCTTCTTCAACTCGTTCACCTCAACCTCATGCCTCTGGGTAAGCTCACAAACCTTCGACACCTAAGATTTTTTCTTCTCAACAAAGCCTGCACTTTCCTTCTTTAAGGCAGCCATAGAATTCTTCATCTCCTCCCTCTTCTTCGAAAAAGCCTCAAACTCTTCCATCCTTTTACGAAAGCGGGCCACACCCTCAGGAATCAAGGCTGGAAGATTACAAGCAACCAACATCATCTTGATATCATCCGATTACCTCCATCGACGAACCGGAGTCTCGGACACTAGGTGGAGCAAAATGAGTCTACACATCCTCACAAACGGATGATGTTGCAAAGCTGTCATCAACCGTAACCTTCCAACCAGCACATAAACCTCCCCAGAGCTGGCATCACTGGAACCTTCAACAGCCTTTCACAAACCTTTAACCCTACAACGTTCTTCCCTGCCGCTTTACTCTCTTTACCAACAATCAATGGTAACTCCTTCTTACCTTCAACCACAACTTCCAAATCATCTGAACCCTCTATATCATCACTCAACTCTTCAGGTTCAGAACCGGATGGTTGATCAACAACTGTTGGAGCATATTTGTGACAACATCTTAGATTTGGTCTTTGGATATCTTGTAATTAGTAAAACGATAAACGGTTAGCGGGTTTAGTTTTTGTAATAGTGAATTAGAAGTAATTGGGCTGAACTAAATACAAAATAGTACATGGTAGGCGAATTGGGCTTAAACCTATTAGAAGTCCCTGTAGGAAACCCAAGCTCATGAGCATAACCTATCTCTATATATAGGGAGGTTGTGATTAGGGTTAAGGTTGCTCAGTTAGTTGTTCAGTTGCAGAGAGAATTGCTTCAGAGAGTTTTAGAGATAGTCTTGAATTGGTTGTCAACACTTTGTGTTCGATAATCAATAGAAGACCGTTTGAAGGAATTCTTTGTGTTCGTGTTCGTGTTCTTATTGTTTCTATGAAATCTGATCTAGGGGATTCCGCACTCTAGATTAGATAGATGATTATGTGAAGATCCATAAGGACTAGGGGACCTACAATTGGTATCAGAGCATTCGGCTCTTGATTATTGCTCGGTTCAGAATCGTGACAACAGAAAAATTGGTTTTTGGGCGTTTTGGAGGCTGTTTTGGAGTTTGTGACGACAAAATTAGGGTTTCTGTTACTGTTCCGGATTAACAGCTTACATTTTGGATTGAAGAATTGCTTTCTGGATTAAAAATAAAGTATTTCGGTTTGAAGACTTGAATTTCAGATCAGAATCTACATTTCGGATCTGGAAAATTTGCAATTCGGATCAGAAAAGCCATCTCGGATTCCATTTCGGATCTGGAAAGCCCATTTCAGATCTGAAAAGCCCATTTGGACTGAATTTCAGATCATAAGCTATTCCAGATTCCATCTTGGATCAGAAGCTATTCCTGATTCCATCTCGGATCAGAGTAGTCTATTCCGGATTTCCATTCCGGATCAGAATAGTGCATTCCGGATTTCATCTCGGATCACTATTCTGGATCACTTTTCGGATTGTAATTCGGATTACTGTTCCAGATTATCATTTCGGATTGTCAATCAGAGTTACCATTTCGGATTTTACACTGTTCTGAATTAGGATTAAAAAGGTGGAAAGTTAACCAGCTGTCGTAACAAGAGTTAATCGTTTTCGGACATAGAACTTGATCCATAGAGAATTTTGACGAACCGATTGGACAGTTAGACCCGTGTGATTTTTTAGGATAAAAAAAATCATAATCAGACAATATATATCGTTAGAATCGTATCGTCGAGACGAGTCTAATAGTATAATTTGGTAACCACTCATTTTGGACAAGTTTTAACGTTTTTAACGAGCCGGTTCGGTAAAAATGTCGAATATGTCTAACCTAAATGAGCTGTTAAGAATGGAGCACGAGGCTGGCACTAAAAATAAACCTCCAAAGATGCTGAAGGTAGAGAACTATCTAACAGGGAAGGATAGGTTTCAATCCTTTATTGAGTATCAGGACACACGGATGTGGATCTGTATTTAAGATGGGTACACGAACCCAACGCATGATTTTGAGGGCAGACTAGTGTTACTGCTTACGTGAATATGTCTGAAGCTGAAAAAGGATGTATGAATCTGAAAAGAAAGCCTTAGCTGCTATTAAGATGTCGTTACCTGATGGCATCGAACATACATTCAAACGTTATACTACATCGAAGGAGATGTGGGATGCCCTAGAGAAGAGGTATGAGGGCAATACCGATGTGAAGAAGAACAAGGTTGATCTGCTGAAGAAATAGTTTGCTGTGTTCAAAGGAATGAGAAATGAGTCCCTTGAAGGTATTATCACGAGATACTGTCATCTGATGTCAGAAATAGACAATTATGACATAGAGGGATACACAGATGTGGAGATAAAGACAAGTTGTTGGATGCTTTACCTGCAAAGTGGGATACTTACACGTTGATGATAAAAGGTGAAGCTGATTATGAAAAGAAAGACTTGGAAGAGGTTGTTGGGAAATTGAGAGCTTATGAGCTCAATATGAAGAAGAAGGAGACGGGTTATGATCAGGTTCAAGATCTGGGATTTATAAAGGTCTTACACCTTCATCTTCCGACAATGCTTCGAGTGATACTGCAACTGCATTTCTCTCATGTGAGAATGAACAGATCGTGACAAATTCTGATGGAGAAGTATGTTTTGTTGCTGCTTCAGGAGGCTCGTCAGGGGTTAAGAGACAACAATCAAGTAACAACAGTTCTAAGTTTATGCCTCTGAGTGTCAAAAGTGATGAAGATCATCTGGCATCGCTTGCTTCCTACGAGAACCATATTCAGGGAAAAATATTTGATCCTGCTACGTTTGATGAAGATTATGATCAGATCGACCCTGATGACTTAGAGGAGATGGATTTGCAATGGGAGATGGCCATGATCTCTAGAAGGGTGAAGAGAATCATGAACAGAACGGTCAGGAAGTTCGTTGGAAAGAGTGTGGGCTTTGACAAGTCGAAAGTGAAGTGTTACAATTGTCATAACTACGGACATTTCACTAGAGAGTGTCAAAGACCTAAGTCTGAATCTCGTTCTAGTTCATCCTTTCAAGATTCTCCTGGTCATGGTTCAAGCAACAGGAATGTGTCAAACAACACTGGATCAAAGGCCCTGATTTCTACTGCTATAGAGGGCTCTTATGATTGGAGTGTTCATCTGGAGAATGATACCAATGCATCACAGGCATTTATGGCTGAGATAGCTACAGGTGTTGATGAAGAAGTGAAAGCTGATGCTGAGGGAGAGCAAGAGAAGGTAGCTGAGAAAGCTGATAGAGAACAGATTCTATAGAGAAGAAGATGGCTGCTGATTTTGATGCTATCATGGCTGATCTAAGCAAATCAACAGGCGAGGTATGTTCTAACTCTGGTAGTTCTGTTTGTTTGAAGTGTCGTGAACTGCAAAGTGAGGTTGACCAATCAAAACCAAAGTCTGGTAAATGTGCTCTCAAATCTAAAAGAATCAAACTTTTTCGTAAAACGAAATGAGTCTTTATACTTGAAGAAAATTAAAGGTTATGAAGAAGAAATCAATATTCTAACCTGAAAAACTTAACGAAAAACTTCAAGTTATTGATTTAGCTCATGATACGAAGAGTGAGAAAACAAAAAAATTTCTGAAAAATGCAAAGAGTTGTCTGAAGCACAACTTAAAATTTGTGAACTTGAAAAGAAATTAAATCAATTCAGAGATTCATCTTTTGTCATGAAAGACATGATGAATGGCTTGAAGAAGAGTAATGACAAGATGTGTGTGGGGTTCAAAGGTTTGAATGAAGTTCCACCACCACTTGGACTATTCGTTCTTGCCAGATGAAGAAGAGTTACAGACTTTGTGTCAACTACACCTGGTAGTTCCACATCAGAGAATGTTGACGTTTCTGAGAATGCCAAGAAGGATAATAACAGGGAACCAGCTTTGAAAACAAAGAATACACACCCTGAGAATCAAAAACAAATTTTTGTTAAAATGGTTTTTTGTTAAAGGGAGTGACATGAATGAAGAGGTCCCTGTTATTACAAAAGAGTCTAATGTGGAGTTTGCTAAGAACAAAAACAAAGAAAAATCAGACGTTAAGCAACTAAACAAGATCCTTCGAAGGCATCGTCATCATCATCATCCATCATCATCATCATCGCCTGATGAACCTAAGCAAGAGGCTTCAATTGGCTAGAAAGTCATGCTTCAAATGTCATGAAAATGGACATGTAGCTAGCTGCTGTCCTAACAAAAAGAGTGAAGCACAAGTAAGTGAGAGACAGAGAGAAAAATCACCAGCAAAAAGTGGTGATGGTGAGAAGAAGGTTAACTCACCAAAGATATCTGCTACCAAGTAACAAAGTGTTGCTACTGGTGTAGATAAGGCTGAAAAAGGAACTCACCGAGTTCCTTGTTTTCAAAGAAATCAACAAAGATTTCAGCCTGCATCTACATCAGGCAGATATGATAGACCTAGAAGTAGTTTACCAAGAATGAATAACTTTAATGGTTCATCAAATAATTTCAGAAGTCAAGGTCAATATCAAAATCGATACCAGAATGTTGGAAGTCGAAATTTTTATAACGATGGCTTTAGAAATTATCATCATCAAAATTCATGGAACCAAAATCATAATTTCCAAAGGTCGCAAAGTCCAAACATGGTTAGGAAACCTCAGGACACAGACCTAGTGGAAATCAAAAACCATTTCCATCACGGTCTAAGATCCAAGACTCCTGTTAGGAGTAATGGATATTGGATGGATGTTCCTGTGGTTGATGAATCTAGAAGACCCAAGACCATTAAGGCTTGGGTCCCCCAATCTAACTGATTTTGTTGGATGGTGCGGGAGCTACTAAGGAGGATTATCAACTTCTGGTATGTTGATAGTGGCTGCTCCAGCACATGACGGGGGATGCGAGGTTGTTGATAGAGTTTGAGAATATAGATGGTGGTTATGTGAATTTTGCAGGTGCTAAAGGAGGGCACATTACCGGTCGAGGAAAAGTAACTAACGGGAATATCACACTAGACAAAGTGAACTATGTTGAGCAGCTGAAGCACAATCTGATGAGCGTGTCTCAAGTCTGCGACAAGGGTCACTCGGTCCACTTTACAAAGTCTGAAGCTTTGGTGTTGAAACCTGGTTTGGTGATACCGGATGATTGGATAGTTATGAGAGCGCCAAGGAGAAATGACACTTATGTCATGGACATGGGTGCTAAGGATTCTTCCACTGTGGTGGCGTGTTTACTATCAAAAGCATCAGAGGCTGAGTCATTGCTATGGCACAGACGCATGGCCCACATCCTACCGAAAAATGAATTATTTTATTAAAATGGTTTAGTGGAAGGGGTGCCAGTGCAGAGGTTTCACGTGGAAGATAAATGTCTTCCATGTCAAAAGGGAAAACAACATAAGAAACCTCACTTGTCTTCCATGTCTTCCATATTAAAAATAGTTTAGTGAAAACAGTAAATTCCATAGATGCCCCTTATGAATTACTTCATATGGATCTATTCGGTCCAGTGAACGTAAGGAGCATAGGTGGAAAGTACTATTGTTTAGTTGTCACAAATGATTACTCATGATATTCATGGGTTTTCTTTTTAGGTACAAAAGATGAGAAGCGAAGATGCTGATAGATCTTTTTACAAAATTGAAAATGTCCATGATGCACGGATTAAGAGGATAAGGAGTGATAATGGCACGTAGTTCAAGAATCAAGTTCTGGATCTCTATTGTCTTCGTAAGGAATTTTACATCAATATTCTGCTTCTTATACACCTCAATAGAATGGAGTCACGGAAGAACAGGACGTTGATTGAAGCCGCGAGGACTATGCTATCTGATTCAAAGCTTCCAGTTCTTTTCTGGGGAGAAGCTGTGAACACAGCTTGTTATGTCCTGAACAAAGTTTTGACGGTTAAACGGTTTAACAAAACATGTCATGAACTATTGTTTAACCGAAAACCAAACTTAAAAGGCTTTGAACAATTTGGAGTACCTTGCACCATTGTGCGAAACAAAGATAAGAAAAAATTCGGTGAGGTAGCTGATGAGGGTTACTTTCTAGGCTATATGCCTGGAACACCGAGTAAAGGTTTTTTAATCTAAAAACTGGTAAAATTGAGGTTGTATTTAACATGGAAATCACTAGTTATTCACCTCAATAATCAACTGAGTGGTCCTACTATATTATATGATTATGATAGTGTCTTTAAATCATTTAATATTCCTGATGTTTCAAATGCAATGAGTCTCAAGTGATCCATACTGTGATCAGTGAAGATGGAGAGTGTGACTTCATGCCTAGATTGAGTATATCGATGATAGATGCTCCGGCAACTTCTACCAGTGCAACTCCAGATGACTCCAGTGACAGTGAGTCCGAACCTATTCAGGGGAAGGACTTCACTAATCCATTTGCTAATATTCAGGGGGAGGTTGGATCTAATCTAGGAGATGATTTGGTTGTTGACACCATTGCTACCACACGTCTACACAAAGATCATCCTGTTTGTTTACTTCGATTCAGAAGACTGGGTTGATTCATGAGTGTTTGTATAGCTGCTTTATTGCCCAAAGGAGCCAAAGAATGTTCATATGGCTCTAAAAGACAATTGTTGGGTAGAAGCTATACAAGAGGAACTAGCTCAGTTCAAGAAGTTGAAAGTTTGGGAGCTAGTTGACTTGCCTGAAGGAGAAAAAGAAATAGGCACTAAATGGGTGTTTAAGTGCAAGAAAGACGACCGAGGGATCGTGATAAGGAATAAGGCTCGGTTGGTAGTGAAAGGGTTCAATCAGCAAGAGGGGATTGATTACAATGAAGTGTTTGCACCAGTAGCAAGGTTGGAAGTAATTCGTTTGTTCCTAGCTTTTGCTTCATTCAAGGGCTTCAAAGTTTACCAACTTGACGTGAAGAGTGCGTTTCTTTACGGGAAAGTCTAAGAAGTGGTGTATGTCTCACAGCTAGATGAGTTTACTGGTCCAGACTATCCAGATCGAGTCTATCGACTTGATAAGGCATTGTATGGATTGCATCCGGCACCTAGGGCGTGGTATGAGACACTGTCAGCACATTTGTTAAAACATGGTTTTGAAAGAGGTCAGATTGACAGTAACTTTGCATCAAAAGGAAAAAGGAAGACTTTTTGCTAGTAAAGGTATACGTAGATGACATCATCTTTGGTTCATCTGATGAGAACATGTGTTATGACTTCGAAGAGGTAATGAAGAGCAAGTTTGAGATGAGTGCGATGGGTTAATTATCCTACTTTTTGGGTTTACAAGTTGAATAGAAGAAGGACGAGATGTTTATACATAGACAAAGTATGTGTATGACATTTTGTCTCGTTTCAAAATGGAGGATTGCGCTACTTTCAATACACCTATCTCTGAGAATCACAATCTTGGTCCAGATCATGAGAGTGTGGAGGATGTTGATCCAACTCAATACAGGGCAATGATTGGTTCTCTGATGTACTTAACTGCTTCAAGACCCGACATCATGTTTGCCATATGTGTTTGTGCCAGATATCAAGCGAATCCAAAGGAGTCTCACATGAAAGCGGTGAAGCAGATTCTTCGTTACTTGAAGGGGAAACCTAAACTTGGGTTATGGTATCCAGCTGCTAGTGATTTGAAGTTTATTGCTTTCACTGATTCAGACTTTGGAGGATGTAAATCTACAAGGAAGTCTACCACAGGTGGTTGTCAGTTCTTAAGAGGGAGGCTTGTGTCATGGAAATGCAAGAAGCAGTCTTGCGTGTCTACCTCGACTTGTGAAGCTGAATATATTGCTGCGGGTAGCTATTGCTCTCAGGTTCTCTGGATCCAACAGCAGATGCGCGATTATGGTTTGAATTTCACTCGTACTCCTATTATAATAGACAATAATGCCACTACATCAATCACCAACAATCCCGTAAAACACAGTCGCACAAAACATATTGACATTCTCATCATTTTATACGGGATTGTGCTGAAAAGAAATTAATTGAACTGCATTGAGTCAACACGCTAGATAACCTGGCAGATCTTTACACAAAAGTTTTGACAGGGCTCGTTTTGAACATTTAGTCGAAACTCAACGGGATGAGGAATCCTGAATAACCAGTTTCCATAAAAATTTCTGTAAATAAATTTACTGCTTTAGAAAAATAAAAAACATAAAAAATATAGAAAATAAAAAATGAGTTTTCACTGTGTGAAAAAGAAGAAATGATAGTACATCAGCAAGTTAGACTGTCACACTGAAATTAAAAGAAATTTGCTTAAGTGTATAGCAGCTTCATCATATGATGTACCAGTAGGCAAAAGGCATGAAATAATCAACTTACCTTGGTGATAAAAATATAATAAACTGTGTATGAGTGGGTAACATATCAGTGCGTATTGTTTTATAACCTTAAATCTTCGTTGATAGATTGCCAAAATCTGAGGTTTTAGGTCTTTATATCGTTATTTCATCTGGGGTATCAAGGTTGTCCTTCTGCTGCATCCAGATATATGCTGACCTAGGCACAACCAGGATATCTTAAAAGAGCTAAAATGCCAAATCCCAAAAATTGAAGAAGCTCTCCTAGAGAGTCATTCAAATGTGCAAATTGCATTATTCGTACCAAAATTTGGTATTTGCCCTAACCCTCGTTGGATATTGTCTCTTTGCTGTACGGAAGTACTGACCTGATCACCAATTATCTAATGTTGAAAATAAAAAAAGATGAATTTCGGTATACTCACCTACTACCATGAATTTTTGTGCATACCTTGATCAGGGGGTATGTTCTGAAGTGGGACACACTAGTATATCAGTATAAATTAACTAACCATATCACTAGGTAATGGTACTTGAAATGTTCATGTATTTTGTTTAAGTGGATAAACAATACTGGTAATCGTCTTGAAGTGCTTTTCATGAATATTGCTTATAGAATTATCATATAGTGTGAAAACATTTGATGTTGCAGATATGATCTTCTTAACGGTGATACTCACAAAAATAGAGTGTTTATTATTTCGTTATTTATTTGCTTTCAGAAAATATAAAAATCCAAAAATATTTCATTTTCTTGTATATTTTTAATGTACGGGATATTGGTTATTCATGGAGGAGTTATTACCGATAGGGGGAGACGGTGTTAGAAGATGAGTTTGAAATTTTCAGATCTTGCAGGTTCTGTGTGCTTAACAATTTTGAGTATGTGGTTTGAATTGAGAAGTGCTTAATCTGTGATACAGTTTACTGTCTCTTGAATAATAATAATTTGTTAAAGTGTGTTGAAAAATTCTTATGGTTTCTCGAGATGTTTGTTTTATAGTATACAGATTGTAGAGTGTGTTGCTGAGAAGTTTGGTGAAGAGGAGTTTGCCTGGATGCATGGTAGAACCTCCTTTCTATATTGCAGACAAAGTTGAAGAGTTTTGAAGATTGCTATGCAAGTACTAAACTGGAGTTTACTCAAACGCTAACGATTTAGAAGATTTGGTGATTGGATACATCAGCTTAGGGGGAGTCTGTTGCTGACATAAGTTATTAAGCTGAAGCTATCCAAAGACCAACGTTTTTCAAAGATGTTGAAGACTGCAAGAAGTCTGAAGACAAAGTTATTATATGAAGCTATTGTCAAGGGGGAGTTTGTTGGTGCATATTTGTGACAACAGCTTAGATTTGGTCTTTGGATATCTTGTAATTAGTAAAATGATAAACGGGTAGCGGGTTTAGTTTTTGTAATAGTTAAGTAATTGGGCTGAACTAGATACAAAATAGTACATGTTAGGCGAATTGGGCTTTAAACCTATTAGCAGTCCATGTAGGAAACCCTAGCCCATGAGCATAACCTATCTCTATATATAGGGAGGTTGTGATTAGGGTTAAGGTTGCTCAGTTAGTTGTTCAGTTGCAGAGAGAATTGCTTCAGAGAGTTTTAGAGAGAGTCTTGGATTGGTTGTAAACACTTTGTGCTCGATAATCAATAGAAGACAATTTGAAGGAATTCTTTGTGTTCGTGTTCTTATTGTTTCTGTGAAATCTGATCTAGGAGATTCCACACTCTAGATTAGATAGATGATTCTGTGAAGATCCATAAGGACTAGGGGACCTACAACAGCTTTTATCATGCGACGACTCGAACGACAAGTAAAGTTGAAACTTTCATAGCAACAACCTTAGTAAACCCCATAACATTAGGAACGTTCACATAAGCTGAACCCTCAAACCTATGCTCAGCACCACGAACAACAGCATCTTCACCCTCTGTAGCTCCAGCATCCGTAAAAACAACATCAGATGTGTCATCGCTTTTAATGAAATCCAATGCAGACATAACTTCCAGGCAAAATAGAGAAAGACATATGTAGCAATACAAGAAAACAAAAAACAGATGCACAAAATAAAATGCATACCCTGACCATCCTCATGAGTATAGGATCTCGATTTAGTTTTCCCCTAATTTGCTAATACCCAGTAACACTAACAAGTGTTCAAGAATGGGATGAAGCCTCGAAGGACACGCCCTGATAGACTTTAAAAAACAACTATTCAACTCGGATTCAACAGGTTCCAACTCATTAAGGACTGCATCCGGATGCCTCCAAACCATTTTGAACGAATAATCAACTCAGAAACCCAAATAAACCGGTCTTTCCAAGTACCGAGTGTAGTCACCATAGATGAAATAAAAAATGTGTTAATCTGAGATGTCTTAAAAGTAAACCAATCACCATTCTTAGCCAAGCGGAAGAAACGGCGAAAGGATAACAAAGACGGATCATACCCTGAAGCACGACACACAATTTCAAACTGCAAAACCCTAGCAAGACCCTGGGGATGCAATTGACCAAAGGAAAAACGGTAATATTCTAAAACATTAAGCACGAAAATAGAAAAAGGATAACGAAGATTGGAAGACTCGAAGTGTCGGCAGTACAAAACAATCGAACCGACAAGACATTGATCTACGAATTTGTCTAAACCTGGAGCAACTGGATTAAACTTCAGATCAATACCCGGCTGTGTACAAAACGCCTCAACCTCTGACTGAGTAAGGGGAGAATAACTAGTGGATTGATCCTTTCGAGCACCCATGAGTAATGATCGAGGAAAGATAAGAAAAGGGCAAAGAAAAACTAACCTGGATGAAAGAAGGAGTATTGTGATAAAGCTTGTGATTAACTAAGAAAAATATGAAGAAGTAGTTGCTAATTATTAAAAAGAAGTTATAATAAGATGGGATGGTTACCATTATTATCTAGAGGGCTAAAAACGGAAACATGTAGGAAAACCGTCTAATCAGTCAAATCAACCGTCTTTTCAAAATTCAAAATCCGGCATTTTCGCCCCGCAAAAAACAAAGCATAGATCCATTCAAGCCTTGAAGCCTTTTAACAAACCAAACGTTGTGAAAAAAGCCAGAAGCCTTTGAGCTTACATCCCAAACACCTCTGACTTGGGTGGCTGATGACGGGGGTAGCTCAAGCTCAATAAAATGACCTAGACACAGTGTAGCTTAAAGGGTTAAAAGGTAAAAGGGTTCGGAATCGACAACTGTCGCTAACAGCAAAAAGAATGAGAACAGTGCCCAGTCACATCAACACTTTACGTGTAAACTCTCCTACACAGCCACAACAGAGCATGTGGGAGAGCACACTCTTTTACCCGCAGGTTCAAACCCTTCAACCTACCAAAAAGGGCAAGTCCGCTACTACAGCCAAGGATTGCTGGTCAAAGGTTGCTTCTTATAGAGAACCCCTTCCCTATAAATCACAGCCTCTTGTCATTCAGGAGGGGCACTCTAGATCAGCTCAGGTCACTCTTTATCTCTGAATTCTTACTTCTCCCCTCTAGAACTTGCTTCATGGTTGTTGTATTATTCACTTAATACTACATCACCAGACTTGATATTAACATTCTGGGTTGAACACTTCTCAATCCAGAATCCAAAAGTGAACAACAACAATAGTGATCTCTCTCCAAGTGTTGCAAACGTGGGGGGACCCCACGACCTGCGTTAGGCAAACTGAAACCCTTGAACCCTTTTGCCTAACCAGTCCAGTCAATATCCTTGGTCTTATGTTTGTTATAGCAACAGATATCAATCGGAGTGATTAAGTCATTTGTTGTTGGAGTTGGTGGGATATTTTAGCTGCTAGTGGCAGGTAATTTTCTCTTTCTACATTGGCACCATCTATGCTCAACTCAACTTGTATACTGAAATCAGAATATCACTATACTATACCTTGTTACCAATGATAGCAAAATGGTAAGTTCAAATGAAGCAAGAAGAGGTTTGATACTAATTTTTTCTAAAGAAGAAGTGAATGTTCATTTGGTGTTGTCAACAAGGAAGCTTACTGTATCCATTTGTATTTTGTAATCTTGTTGATATCACTCACATTCAGATAAGGCTTAAACTTATGTCCATTGACCACTTGCTTGATGTATCCCTCGGGTCTTTAGTTTCCATGTTCCCAAAGTTTTGACCCTTGTAAGGATGAAAGGGCGTATCCATTTGCTTTTCAACTTACCCCATAATAATTTTATCTTTGAATTGTAGAGCCAAACTATATACCCCACTTCAAATGTATTTTTTCCTTATCTTCACATCATAGTCTACCTTCTCATGTCCTCGTAACCATAAACAAAATCATATGCTTCATTCCGTATTCTTTCAATTCACACAACCACAACTTCATCTCTTTACATGCATACGAATGAGCATGTTCCAACACATCTGAAATCTCATTATCCAGAACACATCTTTGGATAATTTGATCAGCAACCACCTTGAAGAGATCTGGGATTTCCCAGATGCAGTGTTCTTCTTGAGCAAGGAACTGGCGCTTCATCAGCTTCGTCCAATGCCCTAGAAGTTCATGTAGCCAAGTAATTAACCATGTTAGCAAAGTAAGATTAGATAGAAACTACTAATAAGTACTCATCTTGAAATGTTTTGTTTATTTTCCATTTAGGTTCAATAACTAATCAGAAGTTGTGATAAATGATCCACCACCACATTCTCGATTCCCTTCATATCTGGTATTTCCATGTCGAACTCTTACAATACTAATATCCACCGAGTTAACCTTGTTTTTGCATCCTTCTTTTCTATCAAGTACCTAACTACACTATGATTAGAATAACATTAACCTTGCTCCACTAAATATAGGTCCTAAACTTATCGAGAACATATACTACAACAAGCAATTCCTTTTATGTTAATATGTATTCAAGTTGGGCATTACATAAAGTTTTACACGTATAGTAAATAACAACAGGTTTCTTGTCTATCCTTTGTCCAATTACAAGCCCAATAGCATAGTCACTAGCATCACACATTATTTCAAAGTGTTGTGACTACTTTAGCAATTGTAATTGACATGACATAAAACAATTCCCTCTTGTACCATGAAATGGTTTTTCTCCTAACTTATGGCTAAGTTTGTTTCCACAGATTTTTTTTATAAATTTGATCAACTGATTAAGACCGTTTTACATGATGAAAAAAATATAAAAGACTTCATCCATCAAAATTTCTAAGGACTCCCCAACCATATTTGACAATATACTCATCATACACATTTGAAAGACATTCACCTAAATGTGATTGTACTATAACGACAGGTAAAGGTGGTCTTTTATGAATCATTAGTATGAATGCAAATATATGTAGAAATCATATGCATTCTAGGTTAAAACTCTCATAAGCGGTGAGGTGGGTTTTGACATGATTATAGATTCTTGGGCCTTTTATGGTTGAATTGTAGATGCTAGTCATTGAACATGAATTCAAGATGAATTACTTATGATAATTTAAAGTTTATGTTAACTTGATGCTAATAAGTGTATGGGCTTGTTGAGTTGAAAAATAATTGGTAATTTTGGTTGGAAAATTTAGCTAATATGATGGCCTAAATATGATGCCCACCAAGTGTATGATAAAATGCCTAAATGTGTTTTATTGAACTTGTTAGTGTATCCATGTATTCAATTGGCATTTTGACTTTTTTAAAAGTCAAACTTATGTAAAATAAAAGGGAATGATAAAAGAGGTATAAAAATCCATAAAGGTGATGGTCATGGTAATTGATAACTAATTTAATCATATCGTGGATATTATGTAATAGTTTGATTCTTGACAAGCTAGATGTGAGCTTGTAAAAGAATTTGTCAAATGGGTCAAAGTGCACAAAGAAGCTTGAAGAGATGCAAGGTAAGTAAAGCTTATAACTTCTAGAATAGAATTACAACTCACGTAATGGAAAGTATTTTGGTGATTATTGAGAATTGTTAAGATGTGACCCTATCGTGTAAATATCATAACGGGTCAAACGAGTAAAATGGTAAGTAATCATAATTTGGTGATTAAACAATGGATTTTCGAAATAGGACCTCATGGTCTAAACCATAATGGGTCAAACAAGTAAAATGGTAAGTAATCACATTTTTGTGATTAAACAATGGATTTTAAAAATAGTACCTATGTTGTAAACCATAACGGGTTAAACAAGTAAAATAGTAAGTAATCTCATATGGGTGATTAAACCAAGGATTTCTAAAAATAAGACCTTATGCTGTAATCCATAATGGGTTAAATGGGTAAAGGGTAAGTAATCACATATTAGTGATCGAACAAATGGATTTTTGAAACGAGGCCCTAATGTATAAACCATAATGGGTCAATTGGGTAAGATGAAAAGTTAGCACCTTCTTGGAAATAACCAATTACATGATTAGGTTGAGATACCAAAAGGGTAAGCCAAGAACGGGTCAAATGGAAAACCGGGTCATACAGGTTAAATGGTGATGGTATCACCACTTGAACTTTGTAATTAATGCTTGTCTTATTGAGTTTCATATCTATAGGTAAGTATAGTGCACAAGCATGTATTGCCATTAATTAGTGAAGAGAATCGCAAGGTATGGATAATGGGTAATTGCTTTGACCGTGCAAGGTATGTGTAATGGGTCATACTTACAGAAGGGCCTATGGCCCGACTAAAGATGATTGGGCTAGAATTGGATAATAGACCACCCCAAGTGTGGTATTGCAAGTAATTGAATAAAATGGCACTAGAGCTAAGGATATGTCTATGAGGTGCAAATTTGGTTACATGACTTTTGAATACAAGGCCTTTGGAAAGTTTTATATCCTTAGAGGTGTAATTAATCTTAATGGGATAACGAGCTAAATGTGCCCACTAGTTTTCTTTTAAACGTATCAAAGTCCTCCAATGCGAAGAAGGGTTAAATTTAACTAAATTGTCCTCGGATGATGTGTAAACTACTTCCAAGGGTTGAAATTGGGTTAATGAGCCATACGATCGAGTCAACCATTTCATTAATTAAATATGGGAGGTTTCAGATAAGATGCTCAAAATCTATTAATGAGTCGGTTTGGGTAAACTGCCTAACCGAAAGAAAATATTGAAACGTTGAGGTTTTGTCAAATGAAACCAACCACATTTGTAGTTGTGGTTGGGAGAAAATGCAAGAAACATGATAAGGGATATAAGAGACTTGAGCTGGAACGCTTAGAGTCCCTTAACAGGTTGGTTGGGTAGAACACCAAACCGAATTAGATGTGTATTGGATTGTAGAGGAATAAACCATTAAAGATTAAACTGGGGCTAGACTGAATTGGATTTTAGAGGAATAGATCTCTAAAGAATAAAATTGGGTCTGAAACCGAATTGGATAACATAAAAGGGTAAAAATTGGCTAAAGCTGGAAAAGTGCCTAGCCCTAGCATTCTGCTGGAAAAGTGGCGTGACCGTGCCACGCAGGAGAGACACCAGGCACCTCCGTGACGCACGAGAGTGTCTTGTAAACGTCCGGTCAACTTTTGCTCCCCGCGCTATGCGAAGGAGCGGGTTACTCCTCTGCGACGCGGTTTTGGCAAAACTGTTTTTGTTGATTTTAAACACTAATTGTTTTTGGTGTTTATTTTAGGCTTTTTCAAAGGTGGGAACCGGGCAGACGACAAAGCATGCGAAAAACCAAACACTATTAAACCGCTATCTCTTTGGAGACGTTCATGGGAAGGATGAAGCATGGTCATGCATGACAAAGTTTTCGAGTATAAAACTTCAGTATCTCTAATATGTGAATTAAGTGTATTAATATGTTATGTCGGTTCGTATGGGTTATTAGTTAACCTAGACTTGTAAGTTATTTAAAAAACTTGGGACCAAATCATCGGAATATGTAAGATATTCGGTAATAACCGGATAGAGTCTTATACATGATAACCAAATTAAAGTTGCAATATTTATTCTCTCAAAATTAAGTTTGTATAAACAAATCACATTGTTAAAATAAAGGAAAAATACAACAATTGTTAAAATCATCGAATATGTAAGATATTCGGTAATAACGGGATAGAGTCTTATACATGATAACCAAATTAAAGTTGCAATATTTATTCTCTCAAAATTAAGTTTGTATAAACAAATCACATTGATAAAATAAAGGAAAATACAACAATTGTTTAAGTCCCAAGTCCTATGTAACATCAAACTTGAACTTCAACCTAACATTATAACCTAAAATATGTTGAAAAGGGAGGGTCAACTATAAGTAGTTGGTTAGCACATATAAGTTTGCATGATATAATAAAAATTATTTTTGTAAATTTCACATGTCAAAGCATGTCTAGAGCTAATATGTGATAACAACTACAAGTAAACTAGTACGTATGACTGGCATGTAAGTCCAAGACATAAAGCATAAAGATAACTAAGCAAGGTCATATAGTAAATTGTCTAGGTTGCATGAATCAATGTTGCGTGAATCAAGATTACATGAACCGAAGTGGCATGAAATCAAGGTGGCACGTCTTAAGGTTGCATGGATCAATGTTGCGTGAATCAAGGTTGCATGAATCAAGGTTGCACGACTTAAAGTTGCATGTATCAGTGTTGCATAAATTAGTAAACACATATAAATTTTGCACAATATGTTAAAATGATTTTGGTACAATTCACATATCGAAGCACATCTAAAGCTAATATGTGAGAATAAATACAAATGAACAAATATGTACGTCTTCCATGCGAGTTCAAGACATAAAGCATAAAGATAATCAAGATAGGACATGTAATGAATTTTCTAGGTTGCATGAATAGGTTGCATACATGTTTCACCCCAAAATTTGTAGTATAAAGGGAAATATAAACTCACTGGTTGCAAAGATGTTGCGTAAATTAGTAAACACATATAAGTTTGCACAATATGATAAAATGATTTTGGTACAATTCACATATCGAAGCACATCTAAAACTAATATGTGAGAACAAATACAAATGAACAAATATGTACGTCTTCCATGCTAGTTCAAGACATAAAGCATAAAGATAATAAAGCTTGGACATGTAATGAATTTTCTAGGTTGCATGAATAGGTTGCATACATGTTTCACCCCAAAATTTGTAGTATAAAGGGAAATATAAACTCACTGCTTGTAGAGGTTAGCTCCAAACATGTTCCCTAAAGCTCAACAAATGGCTCATCCTACATGAAGCTACATGCATATTTACATATATAAGGACGACGATCAATGACTAATAAGCATTGTTAAGATTGGTAAACGATTCTCACACTAAATTGTTCAAGTTTTATCTGTGTATGATGATAGTTAATTATAGTTTTTCATCATATAAACATCATAATAGGTAAATCTGAAACATGTTAGAATGATAACAAAACATACAACAGCTTTAGTTCGGATCTGATCTGATCTGCTTTTTATTTAAAATAGTAAACCGTTATAATAATTTTTAAATATGATGCTCATATATGTCTAGTACACTTTGTGTAAAAATTTGAAAACCTAATTCATTAGATAAAGTTGTGAAAATTTCCAGACTACAGAAGGGTAAAAGACGACGCTGTGACTACAGTTTCTAGAAAATTCATTAGAAAATCTACGTAACTCTAATCGACGCAAGGCCAGTGTGAGAATTTCGATAGGACTATTTACTATGTAATTCATGTTTTTGTGATAAAAATTGAATATGTTATAACATTATAATGAACCCTAAGTTCTGCTCAAAAACTCCTTTTGACCTTCGTTAACCTTAAAATCATAAAAACCAGTTTATATTTTTCCAAAAATTCTAAAATTTTTTATGCATAAACTACACATAAAATAGATCAGTTTAGGCTAATGAATAACTTTAATAGGTGTTCGTATGATCAAGTTTTAATCAAAACAAGCTCGTTAAATTCTACAATAACTTTCTGTTGTGTATGATTTGCTTGTTTAACAAGTTCTTAACATTCTAAGAACCCAAAATTTTGCATGTCTTCTAATTGAACACCCCTTTCAATATCAAAACATGAAAAAGTGATAAATTATATTCCCATACATCATTTTAGCATCCTATAACCAGAATTTGTGATTTAGTTTGTCATCCAGAGCTTCAATTTCAAGATCCCCAATTCTATTCAAAACAAATCCCTAATTTCAAAATTTCATAAATTGATCACCCAAAACGAATCCAATGGATACCAAACTCAAGTATAACACTAATGACACACCTTAAGAAGGATTAGAAGCAAAATTCCCAATAGTTCACTCCCAATTAACCTCCAATTTGATCAACAATGAAACAAACTCTAATTCAACAATATCTAGTCAAAATCGATTATATTCTTGACCAACAGCCAAGAAACAAGTTAAAAATTATTGCACTAACCTTGAGGATGATCGAGGCAACCCTAGTTCTTCAATATTGGTAAAAAAACAAAAGAGAGAGGGAATGAGTTGGTCACTACCGTAGAAGGAGTAACGATTAGGATAACGCTTTTATTTTTCCAACCTTTCCACCTTAGGTCCCTCTTGTTTGGTATTTCAGATCGCTTGTTCCAAAAGTTAATTAAATGAAGTTTACCGAATGACATAAAGCCCCTAGACTCAATTAAACGTGTTTTGTTGAATTATTAAACATATAAACAAGGTTCTACG
Organism: Scalesia atractyloides; assembly: GCA_947069175.1. NCBI lineage: Eukaryota > Viridiplantae > Streptophyta > Magnoliopsida > Asterales > Asteraceae > Scalesia > Scalesia atractyloides. Next base: position 65,289,400 of record CAMTDV010000020.1, on the reverse strand, counting down.
AGTTTTCAGAAATTCCTGTAACAATCCTTGTTGTTACACTGGTCGGGTAGCAATTGCACACCATTTTCACCCTTTACAACCTAGATACACGCCTTCTTCTGTACTGTAGTGTTGGACTTACCTAGATGCTATCTAAAATAGGGTAGATAATTAATGCCTACATCTAACCACTTAGTCACGACTTCTCTCGTGTTTAAATTAAGCCGCCTTTTGATATCACAGGATGGTTTGGCATTTGGATAAGTGATAATCTTGTGCATGCCAATTTACGGACTATTCCCCTTCAAATCTATAATGGTTTGCCTTAGTCGATTTGTGAGTGACCAATATCTTAAAGTATGATTATCTCACAAAAAAGTATATTTGAGATGCTTTTGTAATTCCTTCAATTCCTTGGTCGGTGGTTCCTCTAATTATGCCTTTAATTGTTACTCAGTATGTTTACTTAGATTCTCCACTTGATTTATCCATCGTATGTTCCAACACTTCACGTTTCAATTCCTCTTCTACTAGATCCTTGAAATGTTCCAAATAAGCTGTGTCACACACAAAACACATCTATGTGGTATTATCCTCATTTACATGAGGATTACACTTGTCAATAATGTTGTCATAAACAATTCATTATTAACTAAAGAGTTAGATGAATTTGAAAATACATTTAAACACAATCTACACTTACCAAATGTCAATTGGGTAATAAAAAACTTCCACATTGACAATCACATAAAAATTATCCCCCAGGGAAGCTTAAGGGTTAAATTAGATAACACCATGGTGGTGTTAGCCTTTTGGAATGGACCAAAATAGTATTGGTCATCCAAGCTTCCCTAGAGGATACTCATACTTCCCAAGATCTAAAATTGCTCTATTTAATTTAAATTCTCCTACTTGAGTAGAAATTAAAGATGTAGTTGGATCTAAGAGTTTAGTGGATGAAACCTTATAGTTTGATTCATCACATTTTTTTTGTATTTATGGAAGATAAGTTCTGACTCACTGTCACTTTCCTCATTTTTGTTAACTTCTCATTCTACAAGTTGTGAGGGATGAACATCCTTGTTATCATATACCTTACCACATCTAACTGTACGTTGATGTGTGTGTTTTTAGGTAGTTATTTTTAGGTGGTATTTTATACATGTTCAACAAGGTTTTAAATTTTTAAAAATGATTAATATGTAGCTAAAATACACAAAATAGGTAAGTGGACCTATCTCAACGTAGTATAGTTTAGATAAGAACCAAGTATCGTTCTAAGAATACAACTTCCCCTACTTAACCTTCTACTGTTGTCCGACTGGATTTATTTTTGTAAGTAGATTAGTAAACTATAATGATTAACAAGGCTCTGATAATTCTTGCTTATTGATATTAAAATTTTATAGTTAGTTAATTAGTATGGAAAATGTGAAAATACTTTTTGCTCGTAAGCTAGCATTCCTGGTTAACTTGGCTCCAACTTTGGTAATCAAGTTGTACATCTATTTGGAAAGTTTCGGGCATTGAGAGCAGATCCCTACCACTTCCGAGTTGTTCTTTCAAAAGCTAGTTTTTTAATTTATCTTTAGTTATGAAAATTTAAAGAGCCCCCTCTTCATTCAATCATCCTTATATATGAGACTAGTAAACAGTATGCTACAACAAAATTGGTTTAAGGCCATCTTGTATATATTATTTTTTTGTAATATTTTAATGTGTGTTTCTCCAAGTTTAAACTCAGGATTCCCATGACTGGATTTATTTTTGTAAGTAGATTAGTAAACTATAATGATTAACAAGGCTCTGATAATTCTTGCTTATTGATATTAAAATTTTATAGTTAGTTAATTAGTATGGAAAATGTGAAAATACTTTTTGCTCGTAAGCTAGCATTCCTGGTTAACTTGGCTCCAACTTTGGTAATCAAGTTGTACATCTATTTGGAAAGTTTCGGGCATTGAGAGCAGATCCCTACCACTTCCGAGTTGTTCTTTCAAAAGCTAGTTTTTTAATTTATCTTTAGTTATGAAAATTTAAAGAGCCCCCTCTTCATTCAATCATCCTTATATATGAGACTAGTAAACAGTATGCTACAACAAAATTGGTTTAAGGCCATCTTGTATATATTATTTTTTTGTAATATTTTAATGTGTGTTTCTCCAAGTTTAAACTCAGGATTCCCATTAGGATCTTACTAAGATGAATAACTTCCTAATTAATAATGTTACTGAATACACAAGGCAGTTCTCCTTTATTATTTCTACCTCATGCGTCTCTCTAATCCTGATTTTGTTAAGGCTTAAGAGAGACTTAAGTACTTGTTAACAATATTGCTAGTTGTGATACTTTGCTGGATTACCTAACCCCCATTAATTAACTTTCCTTCAACTTTTAGGCCCTGAAGCGGATCTGGTGCTTTAATAGAATCCACCCTAAGGATAAGGTGAAATGCTAGAAGCCTATCACCTAATTTGGTGTTCTACCTGAAACTTGTCACTTAGATCTAGGTCAGTAATAGAAGTCTACTTGTAAGATTTGGTTTAATACAAGAAGCTTACTTGTAATATTTAGTTCAACACAAGAAGCTTACTTGTAATATCCAGTTCAATACAAGAAGATTACCCCTAGATTTGATTAAGGGTACCATAAGATGTGTGCACTCCCAATTATTAAAGTTAAGTTAAGTTGATTAACTCAAATTAAGTTGTTAAGTTAAATTGTTAGGAGCCAAAATTAACCAAAGATAATAGTTCAAGAATTAGTAAAAAAATAAACTCACTAACACCTCGAAGAAAAAAACTAATTTTAATAAGTTTAAAAATCCAAGAGAGTGTGGAAGCTAGGGGAGGTTATAAGCATTTGAAGATAACTATACGTTTTACCAAAGGCGAATACCGACTCGTGTGATGATCAAACCCAAGTGAAAGTGTGTATAAAATGTTCCTCATCCATCGTAATTACACTATTAGTTAGATAAACTATAGGTGCTGTTTTATTGAAGTGCAAATGAGGAAGAATTATGGGATTATATCCTCGAAGAGGGTTGGTTGGCTCGAAGGCCATTCTCATGGAACCCCACTCTTCTTCATGGCACTCACGCACAAAAAGAATCATGAAAAATACTTTAAAATACTTGAAGGCACACCCCCCAAGTGGCACAACCTAAATGGCAAGTAAGTGGGGCCTATTTATAGGCTGCTGGCCGCCATGGTGCACGACCGTGCATCGTACATGCATGGACGTGTGTGTCCTTTTTGTCGAGGGATTCTTGATATTCTAGTACTTTGTTATCGGAAGCGGGTACAAGCACGACCATTCTGGACTATGCACAACCATGAATATGGACATGTGTTTAGACAAGATCTCCAGCTATTGTACTTGTGTCTCTTTTTTTCTTTTCTATGGCTTGGTCGTGCCTCTTCAGATTTTGTCTTCTTTTGCTTCGTACAATGATGGCTAAGGCTACATAGGCATGCCAATCATGTGCATGACCATGCATAGGCTGCGAATTGGTGTTTTTATTCTCTTTTCATCGTTTTTCACTTCTCTTTATTTTTTAAGCTAAAACACCCGCAATTATAATAAATGAATGATTTAGGAATTGTTTCCTCAAGATAAAGCTTTAAAAGTACATGAAAATGCGGAGAAATATGCAATTAAAACATGTATAAATGATGGCGCATTAACTATCCTAGTTAATTTGAACATTCCTAGCACTCTTGGAACTGGAGGTCTATATTGTGACATTCGGCAAAAATACTGGTAATTCTGTATAACATAAACATTTATGATATGATTTATTTTCGCATATTTGGACTTGATTTTTATTTAATTAAGTCTTAAAAGTATAGAATGTAAAATATCATAGCTTAGTTTGATAACAGTTCTATCAAAATTAGAAATTGTATAAAACTATGTCCTAGACTGGCGGCAGAAATACCAACACATCAGGTTTAGTCGCGGTACAGCCCGACATGGCAAAAACAAAACATAAAAATATGTCCGCAAAAAATATTACATAGAAACATTAGTTGGAAACAACTAACAAATAATACTTTCCAGAAAAATTATATAAACACTTAATTGTCTTGTCCGCAGACAAACTCAGTAATTCTGTAGAAATGTACAACACTCCGCAGAACAAAATAGTAAATGTCCCAAATCCAAAAATATATATTATTTATCATAAAAATATATAGGGTATTAAAAACGACACAAAAATCGCTATATAAACATTACCGGTTAAAGCTACAAAACTCATTCGGTAGCTACTCGATAATAAAGCCCGTACAAAAACTATGACCAAAATAGCAAATTTAATGGCCTAACAAACTAGTTAACGAATTTTCGACATCAAAAATATCTCGAAGATAGATATACAAGAAATTCCGTAAAACAAAATATAAATTGCCGGTATTTGACTCGGTATGAAACATGAGCCGAATCCGTTGTCCGAACAACAAGACGACTAGTCTAGTGAACTAGTTAAACAAATTTTAACATCACAAATAATGTGTCAGGTTGTTAGTTTTTATAAATAACCATTTAATTATAAATGTTTATAAAAAGTTTATAAAATATAAACTTATATAAGTGAACTTTATAAAAAATATATAATAATAAGGAATATATTAGTGGGTCTTCCACTAACCTCCTAGGTGATGTGTTGTAAGTTATGTATGCTTGCTTAGTGTAAGGACATATGGATGCAAATTATGAACAAACCATTAGTGTCCTCACTTGCATCTTACAACAAATCACCAACACTTCTCTCTTCATCTTCTTATCTTCATCTTCATTTTCAAAGAAACCAACTTTTTGATCTTCATAAACTACCAATTTTATTACAAGTATGGCTCCTTCATGATGATAAAAGACATTTGCAAGTTAATGGAAGTTGTTTGAAGCATTTCTCAAGTCTTGGAGCTCTAGGACCTTCATCATATTCTCTTCATCTTAGTCATCTCAAGCTAGTAAGCATCATATCTAGTAACTACATTTCTCATGTTATGATTTAACATAAGTGTACAAGATCATCTTGAAACTTAATTAAAAATCACTTGAAAACATTAATAAAAACTAAAGGAACTAGTATGATTAATTGGTTATTATGGTGTCTTGATGATCTTTAAAGTTGTCATAATGTAGTAAACTTGATCTTCCATTTTGTGGTTAAAGAGATGATCTAAACGCATCATGTTTAGATCTAGCAAGATCCATTAAAATAAAATCATGAACTTATAATCTTGTCTAAAATTGTTTTTATAAAACATGTAATACATAGTCTAATATAAGAATCATATCACAAAAGTGCAGTCTTTAAAAATATGTAAACAAAGTTTACATAAAGCTTTTGTTCAACTAAAAGTTTACATGACCCTGTTAAAAAAAATAAAGATGAACACTTTAAAATATGATTTTTAAACTAGACAAGGTTACTTACAAGTTTATGATGCTTCATATTAAGAGATGTTAGTTTATAGTGTTATTATTGGAAGATTGGAAAATTGTTGATTTAAAAAGTATACAAAATCATGTTTATAAAACTTGGAAAAAGTCCATAGTTTAAGGCAAACTATGGAAAATTTTTTATAAAATTAATCATGATTAAAGTGTGTTTAAACTAAATATTACTTTGTTTAAAAATGATTAGAGAGTTTAATCATGATTATACAAATTTTGGGTAAAAAGGTTTAAGATTAAAATTACAAGACTTCTTCTTAAACTAAATATGTGTTAAATATATATGATTAGAGTGAAAAATATCTATTTAAGTTACCAAAAATTATGTATATATAATGGTATGTATTTATGTGTATGTATTTAGAAAATTTAGGAAATACATACTAGTTTGAACACTTACAAAAATGCAAACATAAACTACTTAAAATTTTGACTAGTAGAACACATACATATGTCCAAATTTGGACAAAACAAACAAATCCGACAAAATAGACGAACGACACAAACAAAACAAATGACACGGACGTAACAAATGACACGAACGAAACGGACGACACGAACGAAACGGTAGAAAATAAGTTATATAAACAAAACAACCGTCATACATGTTTACTAAAGTTATGTATACTAGAACTTACAAAAATAAGTTATATAAAATATATAGTAGTTTTTATAAACTAATTTTTATAAAAATACAAGTAATTTTAATTATGGATCAATCCCATTTACAAAATTATTGGGCTAAGGCCATTTATGTAAACTAATTTGCGCTAAGCCTACTCTTATAGACTAATTTGGGTTAAGCCTACTTTTATAAACTATTTTGGGCTTAGCCCACTCTTGTAAATTAATTTGGGCTAAGCCTACTTGTATATCATAAACCAAACATAAACCTTAAGTGTCTAATGAGATTAGAAACACTTGTAGGTTGAGACATGAATGCAGAATCAAACATCACATAAAGATTTGCACGGAACGTAAATATGTGAGTTCATGTTTCCCCTTTTATTTAACTGTTTTATAGTTGTAACCGTTCGGGGAAGTATAGATGTTACAATTGGTTTAGTTAACCTAAAAAATGAAAATATTTAGATCACATGCGGATAGGTTTATACGAAGGGACATTAATGAACATTCAAGTAGCGAGGAACGAAAGTGATAGATCAATTGGGTTTTTGCGAGCCCCACTCTGAACGACAACAAAAACAGATCGTTTGTGTCTAAAACGAGTGTCGTGGACACAATATATCGTCAAAGTTTAGTTGCCTCCTATTTGGCATACATATTAGTGTCCTTGCAAAACATTAATGATCTTACAAGTTTCATTCATGCTATACATACCAGATTCTAATACTTCAAATGTTTTAAAGTTTCATTTGATACGAAAACTAAATACATGAATTCCCTAGCTTTTGTTGATGTTTTTCAAAACTAACATGTATTACAGGTAAATTGTGGACGACTTTGGGGAAAATGAGTCCAAGTTATCATGAAGTCAAGCTATACATGTCATCTAGTTTTAATTATTATGTTTTGTAAACTTGTGTTTAAATCTTGAATGTTGTCGCTCAAGTTGTAGTTAGTTTCCTTTGAATAAAATGACAGTTCTAAACTCAATTTTTAAATAAACTGTATGGATGAACATCTTACTATGTTTTATATTGTGTACTTGATTGAATGCAACGATTACCGCTCTAGCCACACCTTGCGGCGCTTCCGCAACATCGAAAATTCAGGGGTGTGACAGACCTGGTCAGAGCTTCGTTTGTAGTGAACTAGGATTCTTTTGAGTCTAGTCTACAATTTCAAAATGATCCTTTTTATAAAAAAAAAACTTTTGTTAACCATTTACAAAAATACCATAAGTATTTTCATTACATTTTTTTACAAAAAGTCGACTAGTACAAAATTGTATTTCAAAACAAATAAGGTAAGGACATTATATGAGTTAGTCTTTGAGGATTACACACGATAACAATAAGTTGATCCAAACAATACAAGAGATAATTTATAACGAAACCAAAATACCATTGCCCAAAAATTTATTATAAGTAATAATTATTTACATATAAGTTGTACGGATTATTTTGTCAGGACCATGTCTATAGATAGCAGTTCAGATACAGATTCTATGGGTGCTGCCTTAGACACTGATTTTATACCACTAGACGATCACATTGCTCTCATCATCATCTCCGATGATGATCTTTCGGATGATGAGTGGATGAACATTGATTTTCAGCCCTTCGCCCTTCCTGATCCTTATTCATACAAATATTCCTATGGAGGACGACGTTTTAGCCGACCCACATTATGACGACATGATTATATATGGTCACCCCGATGGTGAACATGTTGTAGAGTCCTTTCCTATACCACTTAATGTGGTAGGTCGATTTGATGGTGATATCGACGCTGACGGTCACATCATTCCTCCTATCATTGATGGATGATGATATCATCCCTGTTGTTCATGTCAACCACCTTGATGACGACCTTGGCATCAGGGAGGACTTCGATATAGCCATTCTGGAGGTAGCTCCACTCAAGATCAACAGTTATTGACATCTTATCCTCTCCTCCTTCTATCCCAGAGACACCACCTCCCGTACTTTCACCTGATACTATTTTACCACCATCCTCAGATGCTTTACCTGTTCACATCGATCCTTTCATCTAATACACTCGATTTCGATCCTATATCTTGATCTGTACCACCTTAGTACCCACCAGGAGATACTATACACCCCACTTATCACCCGATCTCTCTTCCATTTGCTGGACCATCCCATTATACTCTTAGAGGTACTTCCTAGTCTGTTGAGCACCTACCACCTCATCCTTTCTTTGGACCATCACCTACTTTCTCTACACCGATTCTTGACCTTTTATCGGTCTCCATATGCGACTGGACCCTCACACATCATTCCTACTGACCCAAGTCACTCGGCGACTGGATATCATCCTTATATCCGACCCCCACTATACGAGATTCATCTCACCCCCACCTTTCATGCATAGTACTATTACTTATACTTCACTAGTGACTCTGTTCAGTCTGTTCAGTACTGTTACTTATCCTTCACCTTTTACGCATAGTACTGTTACATTCCTATTGACCCCAGTTACTCTGTTCAGTCACCACCACCGGGAATAAGCCCATCAGACCCTTACTATCACACCATGGTCATAGCGGAAGTGTAAACGTGTGATTATGAGGTAATCATTGCATCCAATCATGTAAACAAGTGTAAATCAACAACGATGCCATACTTTTATTAGTTTGCAACCAATGTTTACAACTTCACATCATAATTTCCAATGGTTTCACATCGTCATGAAAAATATAGTTTGAAATACATTACATCATAATAAAAGATTGTTTTCGTGGTAAAAGCATATTGAGGTTTTGACTCCTATATACCCACACGTGGCTAGGATATAAGAGGCAAATCCACCAAAAGGTGGCATTCATTTTCATGTCATTTCCCATACCCCGAAAGGTTTCACCAGCTCAAGTTTTGCGTCCTGAAATAAATGTAATTTTAAAAAGTCAACAAAGTTGGCGAGTTCATGTAGTTAATGATTTCTTATAAAATGCCATGCTTGTAATCCAGTAATGAAATCTAAGTATGTTATTAGCATTCATAGAGTTTAAGGATCTATCAGTGTGTCGCGGGCACCCTGACATATGTGCCATAAGTAAGCAACCAAACCGAGACAACTTTGACATCATTGGGATCACAAAAGCATTCCAAAAGGTTCACTAACCAGGAGTGGAGCGCGCCTCAAACTCAATAGATCTATATCTTTTGCAACTTGGTCACTAAGTGATTAATGGTTACTATTGTCATCATCCTACTTACGCATATTTGATCGTGTTATCATCTAAACCCATAGCTAACATACTATTTGTTATGACATGTATTCCCCTAGATGGTTTTTAAAACAAAAACTTTGAAAAAATTGAAAAAAAGGGACATGAACTCACTGTTTTGCGTTCCGTAAGTCGTACTTATTTGAATTCGGGTGACCGTACACGTGTGTAACCTACATGTGTATTAACTTCATTAGACACCTAGGTCTCGTTGGACCTCGTTCATGTTGTTCATCTTGAATTCTTGTTGTGTATACATTTATCATATTAGAACAACCTTACTTAAAAATAATGAGATCTTCACATATTTATTAGGACATTAAAGGCATCATTTTATTATATTTTCTAATTAAAATCTCCGTTTTAAACCACTTTGTTTACTAAACTTTTTAAAATGATCATAACAAAAATCATGGTGTTTATTCTTTATAAAAGTCACATATATGTAATAATTCATTTTTAAGTTGTAGTAAAGTTCATGGACCATGAGGTTGATGATCTTGTTTAGATTTAAACATCACAATATTTAAATCATCATTTATAATCTTAATCATACTAGATCACACACTTAAACAACTTACTTTAACATAATCAACATAATCATGCTAACTAGTTATGGTAAAAGATTAGCTTACAAGTTTGCACTAGATTAAATGCAGATTAAGAAAACAATTAAGCTCCAAAGAAAGCCCTAAAGTCCCTCCATGCTTTCCATGTTCTTAGATGATCTTTTAGGGACTTTAAAGTGATTAAAATGTGTTGTTTTGTAGTGAAAAGAAGGTGGTTTGTGGTGCTGATGGGTAGCCATGGGTGAGAGAGACCAAGGGAGTTCTTGTTTTGATTTTTTTGAAGTGAAGAATTATGTGAAGAAATGGTGAAGTTATAGATATAATAATGTAATCTTTCAAGTCAAAGAAAAACTTCACATACCATGCTTATTATCTCAAGAAATCAAGCAAGTGGTGGGTCTAGGGGGACCCACCAAAACCGTGAACTAGAGGGGGGATTACGTGTAAATTATTTTTGTAACATGTGTTTAATTTATTAGATATTTAGGTGTTTAACTTAAGCATGACAATTAGGGGATGGTCTTGCGTCATTAGTGAGTAATTAGGGTTTAGGGTGTAAAGTAATATTAATTAGTTCCCTTGAATAGTTGGTATTAGTTTTGGATGGTAAAAACACCACTAGTTTGCTCATCGGTGCGATACCGGTTGATATACGAAAGTTATTGTTTGGTATCAGAAGCTTTGGTTTTTGTTTACCATAAGTGCTATGGCATTTATTTAGGACAATTCCGACATCAAAATATGGTTAACTAGTTCACTAGTAAGTAGATGTTGAGTTTACGTGGTTGAAACGCTTTCCGTTTCACTATTCGCTCAACAACGATACTTATATATTTTATCGCAAATATTTCTGAGAGTTGTATTTTCGCAATCTCAAGATATTTGAAGGGATTTCAGATCCCAAATGAAGCTTATCTAGCTCTCTAGATTCATGTATGGGGCTATCAGGCATTGGAATCTCTGTCGGTTCGACAATCGGTCGCTTTCAGGTCAAGTTGTGCACTGCTTGTTGTACGACCGAAAACGGTGTATTTTGTGTATTATTTATATCCTCATATTGTTTTAAGGTTTTTTTCATTGTTCTATTATAATTCTGATCCGAAAATGCCGAATCAATGTTGCGAACATATTGAAATGTTACCTTTTTAGTCGAAAGGACAATTTTCTAATTTAGGCGCTTGTACCGGGAAGTTGTGTATTATTGCAAGATGTGTTCCCACATTAGTATTTACATGTATATATGGGCTGTGTTATGTCACTAGTATGCCGTTATTCATTGTTCTATTTCATTTCAGCAGTTTTGCTGACATGAATAGTGTAACCGCGAATAGTGCACCCAACACTTTCTACCAATACTTTTAGGACATAGTTTGATTTGTTTTGTGCCGTAATGGAAACCAATGTATGTTATGGCATGATTCATGTGTCCTAACACTTGTGATATGACGTACGAATCAGTTACGTAATCAAATTACGATAAAATGCACGAGATTATGTACCAAAAATAGTGATTAGATTGTACGGAATACTCCCCCTGTTAGAAAGAATTTCATCCCGAAATTCACTTTGAGGCATCCTCTAAAGGAGTCTTCTTGAACAGGTGGGGGTACCTTGTCTTGATTTGATCTTCACATTCCCATGTATACTCGCGTCCGTGACGTGAAGCGAACTTTGACTAGTTTGAGTCGACTTCTCCTTGTCTTTTGAACTTACCATTCCATAACCTCAACGGGTTTCTCGGTAAACTGGAGCTTGTCATCAATATGGATTTCATCCGCTGGGATGATAACCGTGTCATTAGTCTGGCTTTCTTTAGATTAGACACATGAAATGTGTCGTGTACGTTATTGAGTTCTTTTGGCAGTTTTAGCTTGTAAGCCACTGTACCAACCTTTGTCAGAATTTCAAAAGGCCCAATGTATCTCGGGTTTAGCTTTCTGCGCTTACCGGATATAGCTACGCCATTCCAAGGCAAGACTTTTAGTAACACTTTGTCTTCGACCTGAAGGATAATGGTTGGCGTCTTTGATCTGCGTGGCTCTTTTGTCTATCCCGAGCCGTTTTGATACACTCGCGAATTTTGAATATTTTGTCAGTGGTCTCTTGGACTAGTTGGGGACCAATGAGCTGTTTGTCACCGACTTCCGCCCAACATAGCGGAGATCGACACTCTCGTCTGTAAATCTTTCGGATGGCGCAACCTTGATACTTGTGTGATAACAATTATTGTAGGAAAACTCTACCAATGGTAAATGAGTATTTCGGTTCCCCCCCCAAATCCATCACACAAGCACGAAGCATGTCTTCCAACGTTTGGATGGTTCGCTCGCTTTAGCCATTGGTCTGTGGATGAAAAGTCGTGCTTAAATCTAAGTGAGATCCAAACAAAGCTTCAAATGATTGCCAAATCCGTGACACAAAGTGACCATCTCTATCTGAGATTATCGAGACTAGCACTCCATGACGTGCCACAATTTCCTTAGGATACAGTTCAGCTAATTTGTCGGTACTGTCTTTCTCATGGATTGGTAAGAAGTGAGCTGACTTGGTTAACCAATCAATGATAATCCAAATCATGTCATGACGTCGAGAGGTCCGTGGTAGTTTTGTAATAAAATACATTGAGATTTGTTCCCACTTCCAAATAGGGATCTCAGGTTGTTGTAATAGACAAGATGGTTTTTGGTATTCGGCCTTGGCGTTTGCACAAGTTAGGCATTTCCCAACATAGGTCGCAATATCTCCCTTGAGATTAAGCCACCAACAATACTCCTTTAAATACTGATACATTTTATTGGATCCTGGGTGTATCAAGTATCTTGACTTGTGTGCTTCATCTAGCACCAAGCCTCGCAGATCACCGATCCTTCCCATGAAATATAAAGTTCCATCCTTGTTTGGTTCCATTTGTTTCTCCATTCCCCGCAATGATTCCACTTGAATGTTTTCCGGTTTTAGAGCTTCTCATTGTGCATCGTGCACTCGAGTCCTAAAGTTTGTTTGAATTATCACTTCTAATGCTCGTATCGTAAAGTTTTGACTCGTTCCTTCTGGCTCAAGGCATCTAGGTGATACTTGATCTCACAGTCATAATCGTTCAACAAATTTCAACCAACGCCGTTGGCGTATATTTAGTTCCTTTTGATTGAATATGTGTTGAAAACTTTTATGATCTGTGAATATGGTACACTTAGTGCCATATAAATAATGACGCCAGATTTTTTAAGCAAATACCACTGCGTCTAGTTCTAGGTCATGAGTGCTATAATTCTTTTCGTGAACTTTTAACTAACGTGACGCCTACACGATGACTTTTCACGTTGCATTAACACACAACCCAAGCCTTGATGCGATGCATCACAATACACCACAAAGTTATCGGTACCGTCCGGAAGCGATAATATCGGCGCCTTACATAATTTTTCCTTTAATAGTTGAAATACCGATTCTTGTTTTCTCCCAAATCAATCTTTTTATCCTTTTGTGTAAGCGATGTTAGCGGCTGAGCAACTTTTGAGAAGTTCTCGATAAATCTCCTGTATATCCCGCTAAACATAGAAATTGTCATATTTCCGTAGGGGTTCTTGGCACTTTATGGCTTCTATCTTAGATGGGTCAACGTGTATCCCGTTCTTATTCACCACATGACCGACGAACTGTACTTCACGAATCCAAAATTCGCATCTCGAGAACTTGACATTTAATTGTTCCTTCTTTAGCAGCTCCAATATAGCTCTCAAGTGTTGTTCGTGTTTTTCCTCGGTTCGCGAATATGTTAATATGTTATCAATAAATACAATCACGAACTTGTCGAGGTATGGCTTACATACCCGGTTCATCAAATCTATAAATACTGCGGGAGCATTTGTTAAACCAAAAGGCATAACAAGGAACTCGTAATGACTGTAGCGAGTCCTAGACGCCGTCTTAGGAATATTGTCCTCTTGGATTCTTATCTGATGATACTTGGATCTTAAATCAATATTTGAATAAAAACTCGACCCTTGTAACTGATCGAATAGATCATCAATCCTTGTTAATAGGTTCAGATTCTTGATGGTTAACTTGTTTACTTCTCGGTAGTCGATGCACATTCGGAAGGTTCCATCCTTCTTTTTCACAAACAACACCGGAGCTCCCCAAGGCGATAAACTCGGTCTTATGAAACCTTTGTCAAGCAACTCCTGAAGGTGGGTAGATAATTCCTGCATCTCCGAGGGTGCTAGTCCTGGCACTAGATCGATATGGAACTCGACTTGTCGTTGTGGAGGTAGCCCGACAAGTCTTCCGGAAAGACCTCGGGGTATTCCTTAACTACAGGTATGTCCTCCACCTTGCGCTCCACGGCCTTTTTGTCAACCATGTGGGCAAGAAAGGCGATGCATCCTGTCCACAAACATTTTTGAGCCTTCATGCAACTAATAATTCGTAGTGGCGTGTCATGTTCTCACCGTGAACCATCAAATGTTCTCCGTTGGGTAGGGGTATGTGAATGATTTTCTCGTGACATATGAATTCGGCTCGATTATTGGATAGCCAATCTATATCAATAACGACATCGAAACAACCTAGTTGAACTGGTAATAGATCTATATCAAATTTTCGTTCGCCCAGTTCTAAGGTACACTTCTTTATAATTTCCCGTGACTCTACCAATTTCCCGTTAGCTAGTTCAATCGAGTATGGAACATCTAATTTACTCGATTCCACCCCAAGTATATCTCGAAATTCTTTAGAAATAAAACTAAAATCTGCCCTAGTATTAAAAAGAATAGATGCAAAGTGATCGTTGATAGGAAACGTACCGGCGACCACATTCGGGTCCTGGCGAGCGTCCTTAAATCCAATCGCAAAAGCTCTTCTCCGAGCTTGGTATTCTTTCGGTCAATCTTTCTTGAAATGGCCTTTATCACCGCATCCAAAACAACCTTGATCTTTAGCGTTTATTCCCCGGCACGCATCGGTGCGATGCCCAAACCTCCCACATTTGCCACACTTGGGGCCTCGGCATTCCCGTAGTGGTGGAAGGGGCATTTGGGGCATTTTGGCACGTCCCCAGTATAAGGGTTCTTGTTGGTATTGTTTGTAGTGGTGATAACGCATTCCTTCGCTTCTTTGACTTCCCTCGTGGCTTGCTTTTTGTTATTGTTGTTGTTATTACCACTCGTGAGCCTTTCTTGAAATGAGCGAATTTTCTTTTGTTGGAGTCCGTAGTCTCCACATTAGTTTCCTTTTTGTTAGCTCCACAGTTAGGCAATTTTCCTTGACGCACAGCCTCCTCAGTAAGACTGCCAGCTAAATCAATTGCTTCTCCAATTTCAGTGGGTTTATAAGAGGTAACCAGACTTAGAATTTTGGGGGCCAGTCCCTAGATGTACCTCTCGATCCTTTTGAATTCAGGTTCACCAAGTATGGCATCACTCGAGACAAATCATGAAATCGTTGTATGTACCCGACGATATCTGAACCAATCATCTTTAAATTCCAGAATTCTGTTTCCAACTTCTGAATTTCTAACCTTGAACAATACTTTTTCCTCATCAGTTCCTTAAGTTCCTCCCAAGTCAGGACGTATGCAACATCATCGCCCTTAGTTTGGACCTGGAGGTTCCACCAAGATAATGCTCCAGCTACGAAGAGTCGAGTGACATAAGTGACTCTTTGTTTGGCAGGGCACTTGCTCATCCGAATGACCGAGTCGGTCTTCTCGGTCCAACGTACGAAGGCAACGGCACCTCCGGTACCGTCATAATTCAGAAGTTTGCAGTCTAGGAAATGCTTGTTAGTGCAACCGGAAATCATTGTATGCACCATTTAAGTGTGAGTTTACGAAAAGCACAAATAGAATAAATGGAGTGTCATGCGGTTTTACGAATAACCAAGTATTACCAATTGGAGGGTTGCCTCCAGTTGAACCTCCGGTGCCACCACTATGTTCATGGCGGTTAGCTTCGTAGTGTGCGATCACCTAAGAGATGCGCTCATTAAACTCTTCCTGAGTTGTCGATAGCGGTTAGTGTTGGTTACTTCTTCGGCGGGGCGGCATGGTCTTCTAGTATAAAATGTCGCTCACAATTAGACAAATATTTAATAATAAATTTTTTGTCAAACTTATATATATATATATACTATATATATATATGCACGTCGGGTATAATAATAAGTAAGAAAAATATATGTGTATATGACATAACCACATGATCGCGAATAAGCAAGAACAAACCAATCATCACCATAATCATGTAAACTCAACGTGTAGATAATCACCACATCATAAGACATTAATCATATGCTCACCACATCATAACAATATCAACTGTAATATCACCACATCATAATAATAACAACCACAACATAAAAGAGATACAATGTGAAATAAAGAAATTGCACTTTTATATATAATGAAAACTTGTTACGTTTTGTTCATGAAGATCAAAAGGACTTAGGGATACATAACCCTAGTTAGTATAAGTTTTACAATACAAAAGTAAGACTTTCTTGTGCATTGTTTCTTCATGTCTTCAAAAGTCGGGATCTTCAAAGCTGGGTCTTCAAGAGCTAAGTCATCAAAAGTGGGTTTGATCCCCAAAAGATAATAAAAACATACTACTGTGGTGGAGGGGGTGGTGGGGATGGTGATCGGTGGAGTAAACCGCGATGATAGGCCACCTCCTCCTCTAGGCCACAAAAATGCACCTGTGGCGACAGTCTTGAAGTGCTCCAACTCACACACTCCGCCTCAGATGGGAAGGACGAGTGGTGAAACGGATAGTGGAATGGTGGGTTGGTGATGGTGAAAATGGTAGTGGTGGTGGTGATGGTGGTGGGTATGATGGTGGGGGTGGTAATGGTGATGATTGTAGTGAGGGTATGGCACGGGCAGTGGTACGAGCAGCACGTTTGGGCCTCCAGCTCCCAGATCCTCGAAAATCACGGAGATCTGAAGATCGTGAGACATCACCCTCTCCTCCATAGTAACGGAGGGAGGTGAGAGGGATGGTAGGGGTCAGACGGGCTCTTGCCCGGTAGGGGTATAGGGGTATGCTGCCGGCAGTAGGTGGTATGGGACGACTGTTTACTTGGGAGGTGTTCTAACTGAGGATGAGGGTCCGGCTTGGTGAGAGGGTCTAGCCGCATATGGATCATATATAGGGTGATAAGTGGATCTCCCAGTGAAAAGCGGGGGTGGCTGCTAAGGGAAATATGGGTTACTGCGCAATGAGTAGTGTCGTGCGGGTCCAGTATATGTATGGAGTGGGTCCATGAGTAGGGGTACTAGTAGGAAAGGGGCTAACACGGACATGTGAGGCTGCAGGGGGTGAGTGCATCGGTATGGGTGAAGCTGGGGCGGAAGAAGAGGCATCATCCGCTAATGCTCACTCTCGGTAGCGGCTGAGGATGATGAGATATCGACAACGGATATGACGGGGGATGGTATCTCAAGGATGGCCATGTCATCGAAAACCTCGCCGTCTTCGAGCTCGTCCTCCAGATGGTGGACGTGAATACGGGGATGTCATCGTCGTCATCATGCAGGTCGATAACGGGAGGGACAGTGGCTAGAGTATGGCTAGGCGTACTATCGATGCTCTCCCTTAGGGTGACCATAGATGCTCATGTCATGTGGAGGCTGTGGGATGGCCAACACATCATCTCCCTGTGGGGCGTCGTCAGCCACAGGTTCAGGGAGGGCAAAAGGCTGAAAATCGTCAAGGTCCTCGTCGTCAGGGACCTCGTGGTCTGCTCCATCCTCATGGGTATGTCCTCAGCGTTGGAGCCGTATCCGTCGTCGGACACGTACTCCATCGGGAATCCACCACGTAGCTGACGAAGAAGATATGGTCCTGAAAAATAATCCGTACAATGCATATATACATGTTAGTAATTTATTATTACTTATGATATATTTTATATTAATCACCACTTCTCATGCAAATTTTGTTCTTTAGTTTCATGTGTAATCTTAATGTTTCATGTCTATCCATTATAGACTAATCATGTATTGATCCTTGTTCGTTACTTATGGTTGAGCTCGTGTGATAGATCCTCATGTTATCGTGATACAATGAAAACCTTTTGTCTTTTTTGTTATATTTCCGAAAAATATTTTTATGATGTTACAAACTTTGTTTTTGTGTGAGAGCCCTTAGTGATTGTAGACCAAACTTTAATAAACGTTTTTTCCCCGGTTCACCACAATCGGAGCTCTGATACCAATTGTCATCCCTGGTCGTAGCGGAAACGTAAACGTGTGACTATGAGGTAATCATTGCATCCAATCATGTAAACAAGTGTAAATCAACAATGATGCCATACTTGTATTAGTATCCAAAAGTAACATCATAATTTCCAACGGTTTCACATCGTCATGAAAAATATAGTTTGAAATACATTACATCATAATAAAAGATTGTTTTTGTCGTAAAAGCATATTGAGGTTTTGACTCCTATATACCCACACAAGGCTAGGATATAAGAGGTAAATCCGCCAAAAGGTGGCATTCATTTTCATGTCATTTCCCATATCCCGAAAGGTTTCACCAGCTCAAGTTTTGCGTCCTGAAATAAATGTAATTTTAAAAAGTCAACAAAAGTTGGCGAGTTCATGTAGTTAATGATTTCTTATAAAATGCCATGCTTGTAATCCAGTAATGAAATCTAAGTATGTTATTAGCATTCATAGAGTTTAAGGATCTATCAGTGTGTCGCGAGCACCCTGACATATGTGCCATAAGTAAGCAACCAAACCGAGACAACTTTGACATCATTGGGATCATAAAAGCACTCCTAAAGGTTCACTAACCAGGAGTGGAGCACGCCTCAAACTCAATAGATCTATATCTTTTGCACCTTGGTCACTAAGTGATTAATGGTTACTATTGTCATCATCCTACTTACGCACATTTGATCGTGTTATCATCTAAACCATAGCTAACATACTATTTGTTATGACATGTATTCCCCGAGATGGTTTTTAAAACAAAAACTTTGAAAAAATTGAAAAAAGGGACATGAACTCACTGTTTTGCGTTCCGTAAGTCGTACTTATTTGAATTCGGGTGACCGTTACAACGTGTGTAACCTACATGTGTATTAACTTCATTAGACACCTAGGTCTCGTTGGACCTCGTTCAAGTTGTTCATCTTGAATTCTTTTGTGTATACATTTATCATATTAGAACAACCTTACTTAAAAATAATGAGATCTTCACATATTTATTAGGACATTAAAGACATCATTTTATTATATTTTCGAATCAAAATCTCTGCTTTAAACCACTTTGTTTACTAAACTTTTTAAAATGATCATAACAAAAATCATGGTATTTATTCTTTATAAAAGTCACATATATGTAATATTCATTTTTAAGTTGTTGTAAAGTTCATGGACCATGAGGTTGATGATCTTGTTTAGATTTAAACATCACAATATTTAAATCATCATTTATTATCTTAATCATACAATATCACACACTTAAACAACTTACTTTAACATAATCAACATAATAATAATGCTAACTAGTTAACACTAATACACATAATCAACACATAATAAACTATATTTAGTAGATTATTAAGGTGAGGTTAGGGTTTTTAAGTTTGATTTTTCTTTATATTCAAGATGATCAACAAGTACTTTCATAAACCATATATCATAAGGAACTTAAATATGGTAAAAGATTAGCTTACAAGTTTGCAGAAGATTAAATGAAGATTAAGAAAACAATTAAGCTCCAAAGAAAGCCCTAAAGTCCCTCCATGCTTTCCATGTTCTTAGATGATCTTGTAGGGGTTTTAAGTGATTAAAATGTGGTGTTTAGTGGTGAAAAGAAGGTGGTTTGTGTTGGTGATGAGTAGCAGTGGGTGAGACAGAGACCAAGGGAGTTCTTGTTTTGATTCTTTTGAAGTGAAGAATGATGTGAAGAAATGGTGAAGTTATAGATATAATCATGAAATCTTTCAAGTCAAAGAAAATCTTCACATACATGCTTATTATCTCAACAAATCAATCAAGTGGTGGGTCTAGGGGTACCCACCAAAACTGTGAACTAGAGGGGGGGTTAAGTATAAATTATTTTTGTAACATGTGTTTAATTTATTAGATATTTAGGTGTTTAACTTAAGCATGATAATTAGGGGATGGTCTTGCATCATTAGTGAGTAATTAGGGTTTAGGGTGTTAAGTAATATTAATTAGTTCTCTTTACTAGTTGGTATTAGTTTTGGATGGTAAAAACACCACTAGTTTGCTCATTGGTGCGATACCGGTTGATATACGAAAGTTATTGTTTCGTACCGGAAGCTTTGGTTTTTGTTTACCATAAGTGCTATGGCATTTATTTAGGATACTTTGATATCAAAATATGGTTAACTGGTTCACTAGTGAAGTAGATGTTGAGTTTAAGTGGCTGAAACGCTTTCTGTTTCACTATTTGCTCAATAACGATACTTATATATTTTACCGCCGAATATTTCCGGGAGTTGTATTTCTGCAATCTCAAGATATTTGAAGGGATTTCGATCCCAAATGAAGCTTAACTAGCTTTCTAGATTAATGTATGAGGCTATCAGGCATTGAAATCTCTGTCGGTTCGACAATCGGTCAGTTTCCGGTCAAGTTGTGCACTGCTTGTCGTATGAGCGGAAACCATGTCTTTTATGTATTTTTGATATCCTCATATTTTTTAAGGTGTTTGTCATTGTTCTATTATGGAGTCCGGAAAATGCCAAATTAATGTGGCGGACAAATTGAAATTGTTACATTTTTAGTTGAAAGGGACAATTTTGTAGGTGTTGTACTGGGAAGTTAGTATTGTTGCAAGATGTGTTCCAAAATTAGTGTTTTCATGTATGTATGGGCTCAGTTATGTCATTAGTATGCCTTTATTCATTGTTCTGTTTCATTTCAGCGGTTTGCTGACATGAATAATGTAACCCGAATAGTGCGCCCAACACTTTCTACCAACACTTTTAGGACATAGTTTAATTTGTTTTGTGTTGTAACGGAAACCAATATATGTTATGGCATGATTCACTTGTCCTAACACTTGTGTTATGACGTACGACTCCGTTACGTAATCAAATTATGATAAAATGCATGAGATTATGTACCAGAAATAGTGACTAGATTGTACGGAATTACCGGTTATTTGCCATTTGTCACACTTACTACCCTACTCACATGCCACTTACTACTACAGAGTATAGAGTCGTTTAATCGTTTTCATGATCTTAATGCCCAGGTTTCTCATATTGAGCATCTCTGAGTTCTCCACCACCATCATCATCCTAGCCACCATTACCCACATAATCACACTCCACCACTACCGACATCTCCACCCCCATCATCAATGTAGTCATGGCATATTATCATCTTTTGATAATAGTATAGAGTCGTTTAATCATTTTCATGATCTTAATGCCCAGGTTTCTCATATTCGAGCATCTCTGAGTTCTCCACCATCATCATCATCCTAGCCACCATTACCCACATAATCACCTCCACCACTACCACCACTACCCTACTCACCTTTACTGAGATTCAGCTCGGTATTCTGTTTAATCGTTTTCATGATCTTAATGCCCAGGTTTCTCATATTCGAGCATCTCTGAGTTCTCCACCACATCATCATCCTAGCCACCATTACCCACATAATCACCTCCACCACTACCACCACTACCGACATCTCCACCCCCATCATCAATGTAGTCATGGCATATTATCATCTGATAATAGTATAGAGTCGTTTAATCATTTTCATGATCTTAATGCCCAGGTTTCTCATATTCGAGCATCTCTGAGTTCTCCACCATCATCATCATCCTAGCCACCATTACCCACATAATCACCTCCACCACTACCACCACTACCCTACTCACCTTTACTGAGATTCAGCTCAGTATTCTGTTTAATCGTTTTCATGATCTTAATGCCCAGGTTTCTCATATTCGAGCATCTCTGAGTTCTCCACCATCATCATCATCCTAGCCACCATTACCCACATAATCACCTCCACCACTACCACCACCACCGACATCTCCACCCCCATCATCAATGTAGTCATGGCATATTATGATCTTTTGAGGGTAGGTACCCATACCCATTTTTGTAGAAGATCGAAGACTTTTTGAATTTATATAGTTAACTTGAAGACCATTGAAGAATATATGAAGAAAGTATCTACTTTGTTTTGTGTATTGTATATAGTTTGTATATTGGAGTGATGTAACTCCGAATTATTTTTGTTTCTTCAGAAAAATAATGTATCAACTTGACAATATATATATATATATATATAGTTGGTATCTTTTCTTTTATTAGGCATTGTTATTATTCGTTATGTACATGTTATGATGATTATAATATAGATGCTTTACGTGAGAGATGATTTGATTTATATTACCTTTATATAATAGTATTATATAATGATGTATTTTATTCAATTTGAGTCTATGAGTTACAATATTTATTTTAAATATTTGTCTAATGACTTCTATATGTTATATATATATATGAAGAACATGGCACCAAAAAGAAGAAATATACGCTAACTTCATCAAACCCCTCTTCCTGCATCACAAGCTGAACTTGATGCTCAGCTGAACCATTGAATCGTCGAAGCGATTGCACAACACGAAATAAACCGTACCAATTAGGATGATGAAGCTAGAATTCAAACCCCACTGAGAGTTCTAAATCTGGCTAACAGTTGGTTATTCATAACCTTACCAAAAGAATTTCATTAATATTTATGTGCAAAAATTTATATTTTTAACAATTTTTGTGAACAAACATTTCAGGGTGCACGTACAAGCAATTGGATTGCAAGCCACTAAACTTTGATGGCATGGTGGTGCTGTAGCGTTTGTTCGATGGACTGATAAGACAGACTCTGTGATCCATATGAGCAATTGTTCTCTCAATTAGAGGGTTATGTATGTTTCGGGTTTGTTCGTTGACGAAGCTCTTTCGTGGAGGAATCTACAAGTACAAAACACTAATAGATGCAACTGCTTTTCTATGTCGTGGGAAAGATTGAAAGAGATGATGGAAGCAAAGTGTTGTTCAAGAGTGGTACTACAAAAGTTAGAGACGGAATTTTGGAACTTAACTATGGTCAGAGCCGACATTTACGGCTATATTCAGCGTTTCCATGATCTCTCATGGGTTGTTCCATACATGGTGACTCCCGAGTTCAAAAGAATTGAATGTTACATTTGGGGATTAGCCCTTGAGATCAGGAGTATGGTCACGTCATGACTTCCGGCTATGATCACTTAAGCCATAACTATTGTTGTGAGTTTTACCGAAGAGGCGGTAAGAATGCATAAGTTGACTTGGAAATGTACTGAGAAAACAAAGGAGACACATGTAGAGTCATCTTCACATGACAACAAAAGAAAGTTTTCTCGTTTCAAGAAGGGATCAAGGTCAAACAACAAGAAGAAAGAAACCCCCACAGCAAAAGGTTGCAAAGCATTTTTGGCTATGACCGAAATTGGACCGAAGGGATATGCTGGGAATGCACCGGAATGCAACAAGTGTGGATATCATCACCATTGTTGGATGCCGAACCACCAAGTGTGATATGTGTGGAAAGTTGGGACATCACGCAGAGAATTGTTTGGGAAATAACAAGGGAAAAAAGAATGGAGAAAAGAAAGAAGGCGGTAGCGGAAATGGAAACGGGAAAGGAACGAACCAAGGCTGTTATGGATGCGAAGATTAGGGCCATTTAAAGAAGGATTGCCCAAAAGAAAATCAAGGCCATGGTCGAGCCTTTGTGAAGGAGCCCACGAAGCGCGCCAAGATCTGAATGTGATCACCGGCACGTTTCCTATCAACAATCATTTCACATCTATTTTATTTGATACTGGCGCAGTCTATAGTTTTATATCTTTATAACTTAGATTAATATCAAATAAATTAGATATTCCTTTCACTATGGAACTAGCAAATTGACAATTAATTGAATCTGGTGAGATTGTTAAGGATGTCTTTAGAGCTTGGTGGACGAAAATTTAACATCGACCTATTACCCATTCAATTAAGCAGCTTTGATATCGTGTTGGTATGGATTGGTTGTCCAATAACCGAGCCGAAGTCGTGTGTTGCGACAAAATCATTCGTATTCCTCTTCCTATTAACAAAACACTTCTTGTTCATGGTGAGAAGAACGAAACGCCATTACGAATTATTACTTGTATGAAAGCTCAGAAGTGCCTATGGAAAGATGGTAGAATTCTTAGCACACGTAGTTGACAAGAAGTCCAAAGAGCCAAAACTTGAGAAAACTCTTGTTGTGATGGAATTCCCTGAAGTCTTCGAGAGGACTTGCCAGGAGTACCACCACAACGACAAGTCGAATTTCGAATAGACTTAATTCTTGGAGCTGCACCCGTAGCAAAATCTCCTTACCGACTAGGTCCTTCAGAAATACAAGAGCCGTCCATGCAATTCAAGAGTTGTTGGACAAAGGTTTCATTAAACCAAGTTTCTCACCATGGGGAGCTCCAGTTTTATTCATGAAAAAGAAGGATGGAAGTTTCAGGATGTGCATAGACTATCGAGAATTGAACAAGTTCATGGTCAAGAATCGGTATCCATAGCCGAGGATCGATGACTTGTTTGATCAACTTCAAGGATCGAGTTTCTATTCAAAGATTGACTTAAGGTCATGATACCATCAACTTAGAGTTCATGAATAAAGTATTCCGAAGACGGCACTCCGAACTCGCTACGGTCATTACGAGTTCCTTGTTATGCCTTTTGGCTTAAAAAATCACCGGCAGTGTTCACAGATTTAATGAACCGTGTGCGCAAGCCATACCTTGATAAATTCGTGATTGTATTTATCGATAACATATTGATATATTCACGAAAAAAGGATGAGCATGAACATCATCTTAGAACTATTCTTGAATTATTAAAGAAGGAGAAATTGTATGCAAAATTTTCTAAATACAAATTCTGGCTTCGCGAAGTTTAATTTCTCGGACATGTAGTCAATGAGAAAAGTATACATGTCGATCCATCTAAAATCGAGGCCATTAAGAATTGGAACGCACCAAAGACACCGATCGAAGTACGCCAAGTTTTAGGATTGGTAGGTTATTATCGGATATTCATTGAGAATTTTTTAAAGATTGCTGAACCACTAACTTCCCTCACTCAAAAAGATAAGAAGTTTGATTGGGTAGAAAAGTAAGAAGCAGCTTTTCCAACTGCTTAAAAACAAGCTTTGTGATGCGCCAATTTTATCACTTTTGGACGACACGAATAATTTTGTATTATATTGGATGAATCACATCAAGGGTTAGGATGCGTATTAATGCAACGACAGAAAGTTATCGCATACGCATCATGCCAATTAAAAGTTCACGAGAAAAACTATACCACACATGACCTAGAGTTAGGTGCAGTGGTATTTGCATTAAAAATCTAGCGTCATTATCTTTACGAGACCAAGTGCACAATTTTCACTTATCACAAGAGTCTTCAACATATATTTAACCAAAAAGAGTTAAATATGCGCCAAAGACATTGGCTTGAATTGTTGGGTGACTATGAATGTGAGATTAAATATTATCCAGGCAACGAAACGTTGTCGCGGATGCCTTGAGCCAAAAAGAACGAGTTAAGATCCTACAAGTACGATCATTAGGAATAACAATTCTTAATAATCTCACTTCTCGAATTCATGACGCTTAGCGAAAAGCACTAAAGGAAGGAAACTTTAAAGAAGAAATACTTAGAGGTATGGAAAAACTTCTAGAGCCGAAAGAGAAGGAGCCTTGTACTTCAAGGGTAGAATTTGGGTTCCTCTTTTTGGCGATCTTCGAGACCTAACTCTAGATGAAGCTCATAAATCCAACTACTCGATACATCCTGGAGCGGAAAAGATGTATCATAATATTAAAGAATATTATTGGTGGCCTAATATCAAAGGGGATATTGCAACTTATGTTGGGAAATGTCTATCATGTGCTAAAATTAAGGCCGAATACCAAAAACCTTCAGGATTGTTACAACAACTTGAAATTCCCATTGGAAATGGGAACAGATCTCTATGGATTTTATAACAAAATTACCCAGAACCTCTCGCGGTCACGACATGATTTGGGTAATTGTTGATCGATTAACCAAGTCAACTCACTTCTTGCCAATACGTGAGAAAGATGAAACTGAGAAGTTTGTTGAACTCTATCTCGAATGATTGTGGCAAGACATGGAGTACCTGTGTCGATAATCTCTGACCAAGATGGTCGTTTCGTGTCAAGAATTTGGCAATCTTTTCAAAGGATTGCGTAGCTTGTGTGATGAACTTAGGCGGAAATTGGGACACTCACTTGCCTTTAGTGGAGTTCTCATATAACAACAGTTACCACTCAAGTATTCAAGCTGCTCCAGTTGAAGCTTTATATGGTCGTAAGTGTTGATCTTCGCTATGCTAGCGGAAATGGGTGACAAACAAATGATAGGTCCAGAGTTAGTCTAGGAGACTACTGACTAATATACAAAATTCGAGACCGTATTATGGCGGCTCGCGACAGACAGAAAAGCTACGTGGATAAACGCTGCAAACCCCGAGATACATAGGACCTTATGAGATTTTGGCAAAGATTGGAACTGTCGCATACAAGTTGAATTTGCAAGAAACACTCATAGTGTCCACACACTTTTCATGTGTTAAACCTTAAAAAGTATCTTTCTAACGAATCACTTATTATTCCCACGGATGAAATTTATATAGATGAAAAATTCCAGTTCATGGAAGAACCTATTGAGGTTTTAGATTCGAAAGTTTAGAAAACAAGGAGGGGTCGTATTAAATTAATCGAGATCCATTGAAACTCGAACCCAGTTCACTTGGGAATGAGAAGACGAAATGAAAAGAAAATATCCTCACCTATTTGAGAAAGTCCCTAAACGAATAACGCAACTTATATTTCGGGATGAAATTTTCTTTAACAGGGGAATGTGACATTCGGCAAAAATACCGTTAATTCCATACAACATAAGCATTTATCATATGACTTATTTTCGTATATTTCGACTTGATTTCTATTTAATTAAGGCTTAAAAGTATAGGAATGTAAAATATCATAGCTTAGTAAGATAACAGTTCTGCCAAAATTAGAAACAGTATAAAACTATGTCCTAGAATGGCGGCAGAAATACGAACACAAAATTCGTGTCAAGACTAGTCGCGGTACAGCCCGACATAGAAAAAACGAGACATAAAAATACGTCCGCAACAAATATTACATAGAAACATTAGTTGGAAACAACTAACAAACAATACTTTCCAGAAAAATTATATAAACACTAAATTGTCTTGTCTGTAGACATATTCAGCAATTCTGTAGAAATGTACAGCACTCCGCAAAACAAAACAACAAATATCCAAAATCCAAAAATAAATATTATTTATTATAAACAATACATAGGGTATTAAAAACGACACAAAAATCCCTATATAAACGTTATTGGTTAAAGCTACACAACTCATTCGTTAGCTACCCGATAACAAAGTCGGTACAAAAACTATGACCAAAATAGCAAATTTAATGGCCTAGCGAACTAGTTAACGCATTTTGGACATAAAAAATATCTCGAAGATAGATATACAAACAATTCCATAAAAAAAAAAATTTCCGGTATTTGACCTGGTACGAAACATGGGACGAATCTGTTATCTGAACAACAAAACGACTAGTCTAGTGAACTAGTTAAACAAATTTTAACATCACAAATAATGTGTCAGGTTGTTAGTTTTTATAAAAACTAATCATTTAAATATCGAAGTTTATATAATATAAACTTATATAAGTAAACTTTATAAAAAAATATAGATAATAATAAAGAAAATATTAGTGTGTCTTCCACTAACCTCCTAGGTGATGTGTTGTAAGTTATGTATGCTTGCTTAGTGTAAGGACATATGGATGCAAATTATGAACAAATCCATTAGTGTCCTCACTTGCATCTTACAACAACTCACCAACACTTCTCTCTTCATCAACTTCATCTTTATCTTCAAAGAACACCAACTTTTTGATATTGATAAACCACCAATTTTATCAAATACATTTGCAAGTTGATGGAAGTTTTTTGAAGCATTTCTCAAGTCTTGGAGCTCTAGCACCTTCATCATATTCTCATCATCTTCATCTTAGTCGTCTCAAGCTAGTAAGCTTCATATCTAGTAACTAAATTTCTCATGTTATGATTTAACATAAATGTACAAGATCATCTTGAAACTTAATTAAAAATCACTTGAAAACATTAATAAAAACTAAATGAACTAGTATGATTACTTGATTATTATGATGATCTTGATGATCTTTAAAGATGTCATAATGTAGTAAACTTGATCTTCCATTTTTGTGGTTAAAAAGATGATCAAAACACATGTATGTTTAGATCTAGCAAGATCCATTAACATGAAAATCATGAACTTATAATCTTGTCTAAAAATCTTTTTATAAAATATGTAATACATAGTCTAACATAAGAATCATATCACAAAAACAAAGTTTACATAAAGCTTTTGTTCAACTAAAAAGTTTACATGAACATGTAAAAAAAATAAAGATGAACACTGAAAAATATGATTTTTGAACTAGACAAGGTTACTTACAAGTTCATGATGCTTCATATTAAGAGATTTTAGTTTATATTGTTATTATTGGAAGATTGGAAAATTGTTGATTTGAAAAAGTATAAAAAATCATGTTAAAATTTTATAAAATTAATCATGATTAAAGTGCACTTTAAGGATAACTTAAAGCAATACTCCTAACACTATTACACTTTTAAATATAATGAACTATGTTACAACCCCATGTATTATACAGGTTGAACAAATACAATTTATCTTGTGTTTAAACTAAAGAATACTTTGTTTAAAAATGATTAGAGAGTTTAATCATGCTTATACAAATTTTGGGTAAAAACGTTTAAGATTAAAATTACAAGACTTTTTCTTAAACTAAATATGTGTTAAATATATATGTTTAGAATGAAAAATATATATTTAAGTTACCAAAAATTATGTATATATAATGGTATGTATTTATGTGTATGTATTTAGAAAAGTTAGGATATACATACTAGTTTGAACACTTACAAAAACACAAACATAAACATACTTAAAATTTTAATTAGTATAACACATACATATGTCCAAACTTGGACAAAAAAATAAATTGGACAAATCGGACAAAATAGACAAACGACACGGACAAAACAAACGACACGGACGAAACGAATAACGCGAACGAAATGGACGACACGAACGAAACCATCAAAATAAACATACGAACCGTCATACATGTTTATTAAAGTTATGTATACTAGAACTTATAAAAATAAGTTATATAAAATATATAGTAGTTTTTATAAACTATTTTTTTACAAAATACAAGTAAACTTTAATCATGGATCAAGCCCATTTACAAAACTATTAGGCTATGTCCATTTATGTAATAAAATTTTTGCACTAAGCTCACTTTTATAAACTAATTTGGGCTAAGCCCACTCTTATAAATTTATTTGGGCTAAGCCTACTCTTATAAACTATTTTGGGCTAAGCCCACTCTTATAAATTAATTTGGGCTAGGCCCACTTTTATAAAACAAATTGGGCTGGACCCACTTTTATAAATTAATTTGAACTAGCCCCACTTTTATCAACCAAATTAGGCTAGGCCCACTCTTATAAACTAATTTGGACTAGACTCACTCCTAGAAATCAAATTGGGCTAGGCCCATTGCCAATAAAAAGGTATAAATATATATATACATATATATATATATACATATATACAAACAAAGAAAGCAAACAAATACAAGTATAATTATGAATTCAAGATGAAATACTTGTACGAAAACAAACATAAGCCTAAGTGTCTAATGAGACTAAAACACTTCTAGGTTGAGACACGAACACAATATGAGACATCGCATAACGATTTGCACGGAATGCAAATCTGTGAGTTCATGTTGCCCCTTTTATTTAATGTTTTATAGTTTTAAATGCTCGAGGAATCATACATGTTACAATTGGTTTAATTAAGCTAAAAGAATGAAAATATTTAGATCACATGTGGATAGGTTTATACGAAGGGACCATTAATGAACATTCAAGTACCGAGGAACGAAAGTGATAGATCTATTGGGTTTTGGCGAGCCCCACTCTTAACGCCAACAAAAGCAGATCGTTAAGAGTGCTTTTGTGTCTAAAACGAGTGTCTCAGACAGATGATTGGAAAGCGAAATGGTCTATATCATCTGATTAAGAATAAATAGTGATTTGAATATTTAACTCCTCCGCAAGGAAAAAACATCAACATCTTCTACTCAAAGGTCTGATGAAGCTAAAGTTTCTTTACAAAGACTATTGAATACAAGCTCTACTCAAAGCCTAAAGTTTGCTAAAGAGAACCTCTGTTATTGAAGATAAGGACTGTTGAATTAAAGTCTGCTAGACCAACAGAGGTTAAAACTCATTAGAGTTTCTATCAACAGATGCTGGTTCAACAGAGTTTTGTATAATAATGGAACATGTTTTAGCTTAGCAGATGTTAGAGTTTGTTAGTTAGTTAAATGTCACTGTCAAGGTGACGTCAGCCTAAGATGAAACTGTGGTTGGATTTGTACTATAAAGAGAATAGTTCATGTACTGTTCTATTCATCACTTTCCTTCTATCTGTACGAACAAATCAGATTGATCCTACGAACAAATCAGATTGATCCTATGAACAAATCATGTACTGTAATATTTGCATGCATACGTGAATCAAAATTTACAAAAGCTTGTTGATGAAAACAATGTCTCTATTGTTGTGATCTGAAAGTTTATTATTTCCGCTGCACTCATCATCTTATTTTATCATCTTTCATTTGATTTCCTCTTAAAAATCACAACAATATCAAACTCACATCCTAACAATTGGTATTAGAACCTTGTCAGTTGAATTCGATTTCACAATCAATTTGATATAAACATATCAACTCTCATTACTGGTTCTTTTGTTCGTTATATTAAAAACAAAGTAATAGTTTATTTACGTTCAAAGTAATTTTCAAACAAAAACCTGTTTGTAAACAATCAGAAATGTCTCAAAATCCACCAGATCCACACAATACTGGCACCATGTATAAACCTCCAATCCTTGTCAGATCGGAATATAATATCTAGCTAAGACGAATG
Organism: Scalesia atractyloides; assembly: GCA_947069175.1. Taxonomy (NCBI): domain Eukaryota; kingdom Viridiplantae; phylum Streptophyta; class Magnoliopsida; order Asterales; family Asteraceae; genus Scalesia; species Scalesia atractyloides. Next base: position 65,258,292 of record CAMTDV010000020.1, on the reverse strand, counting down.
GGTCACATACTTGCACAACAAAATATGGGTTGTTAGAAACCGGTTATCTTCGGACCTCATGTTCCGATGTATCGAATGCTGAAGACCCTAAGTTAAATTTCTAGAGAATCCTGAAAACTACTCCGAGCAAGATTTTCAGAAAATCATACTAGATGCAAAGGCATGTAGTATTGTAGCTACGACTTTGCCAAATGATATCTATGCTTGTCTGTTACATTGTAACAGTGCAAAGGAGTTACGGGTGGGATGCTTTGAAAGAACAATTCGGTGGGACAGAGTAGGTTATTGAAAACAATCGTGAAGTTTTAAACCAACAATATGAAACATTTTGTCATGTTAAAGGAGAGTTATTAACTCAGCAGTTTGAAAGTCTAATCAGTGAATTAAAACTAGTAAATGTTATTATCCTAGTTCAACCCTGAATAGCCAGTTTCTAAGGTCATTACTAGAAAAATGGGACACTATTACTTTTGTCACTAGAACCATTGTTGGGCTCAAGGAGATGAGTTTGACTCAATTTCATAGTATGCTTCTCACTTATGAGAGAGAGCTTAACAAGAAAAAGAAGCTACAGAAGTCAAGAAAAGTTGCTGATGACTATGCCTTTGGTAGTACAACACTTTTTGATCAAGAAGAAACCTCTGGTGGTATTAAGGATCACGATCATTTTATTGATATAACATCTGGTGCAAATGGGGAAACCAATTTTTTGACAACTTATCTTTTGAGTTAAATGATCTTCAACATTTTGACCCTGTTGATTTGGAAGAAATGGACATCTTGCACCAACTGGCCTTGCTGAATGTTAGGAATAGCAAGTTTTACAAGGAAACTTGTCACACCCTCAATTTCCACTTGCGGAGTTTTACCGCGAGGCGTGTGAACAAACCAGAATCTGAAACACTAGTACGTCGAACGACTCTACATGATTTGATTATACGTTTTGCAAAATCGTTCATTGTAGATTTTATATCAATTACCAATATTTAGCAGAGCATTATTTTTTAAAGTTTGAGCGGAAGCATAAATAAGCAGTGATGCGGGCGCCAACACAAACGCCAAAACAAATGAAAAATCCCAAAACAATATTAATAAATGAGACTCGATAAAGATGTCTTGTTCAATGCATGTGCGTGCACCTAGAGCTCCTAGCGTCCTGAGAAACATGTAAAGAAACAAGTGTCAACATTAAAGATGAGTGAGTTCACAGGTTTTCATAAATTCGTTTGTTCGGTTATAGTTTGTTACTCCGTTATCCCCAACCTGGGATAACATATCAGTTCCATTATTCCAATCCCGGAATAATAAGTTGTTGCTTCCAATATTCCCATCCCGGAATATTAAGTTGTTATTTCCATTATCCCCAACCCGGGATAATAAGTTGATGTTTCCAATATTCCAAACCCGGAATATTAAGTTGTTCCGTAATTAAGTTCAATATTAATGTATATAGGTAGCTAGCCTAAAGTCATGTCACTAAGTGTTCGCGATCGAAGCTGACAGTTGTGCCTCCGTTTTGCCAGGCCTATCACATGACCATGGCGATGTTAGGCCAATCATACACCCGTTGACCATACCCGGTCGGCTAGCGCGACTAGCTCGGATGGGGCTCGTCAGACCCAGTAGTACTACTTATAATTCCCCCGCTATTTAACCCAAATACTAACGATCCGAGGAGATTGTCGAGGACTTAAGTGATAAAGCTGCTTAGTGCCCATAACATTACATTAACATTAACTTAGTTACCGTATAGTTATGTGACGTTAAATTCGTATAACGTAAAGAGTTTGAGTTTGAGAGTGTATACATGTTTCTCCCCCTGTTGTATAAAAACCGGATAAAGTTAGGGGCCGTGAACTCACCTTTATTTGCTCGGTTAGTGTAGCAAAGATGTTATAAGAGATGGGACTGCTAGTTGCGTCCTAACAAACCAATTAATTCCACGTCAGTGTGTAATCACACCAATACAAATTCCACACACAATTTACTCACAAAGTGATACATACCAACAACATATCTAACACTCAAACATGCATGCAAGTATTCTCATGTGATCATAGAAATCAAACAACTTGTCATGAACATATTTCAATTCCATGCAACACTTTAATGCATACAATCACAAGTTATCAACTTTCTGCTTAACACTCAATTATTCAGCTGTCTTCTAGGATTTTTATAAAATAGTTCTAACATTCCAAAAATTCCCATATTTTTACAGTAGGTGACATTTATACCATAGAAATTTATATAATTTTTCCAAGTCCTAAATCTTTACCAATTAGCCATAAATATTAATTCATTAAGCTGCAGTCAGATTTACCGCTTTCTGACTGCAGTTCACGGAAGAATTTATTTAAAAATCACTGATCGTCCGATTACCAAAATTCCAGTTGGAGTTGCCCGGAAATTTCTATATCTAGTTGCTGTACAAAAATCATGACTCAACTCTCTACTGATTTTAAAATCTAGCTTGATAAACAACCAACAAAATTCCAGAATTTTCACAGCTTTAGCTACTGAACTTGTTTAGCCCTTTAAAAATATCAAACGACCTCAGAAAATTATGAATCTAGCGCCATTAGATTCCTTATTCAAATCTCTACGTTCTAGACATCCGTTTTTTCGACAACTAACGACAAAGTTACAGCCAGATGAAATCGGCTGTAACTTTCACTCAGCATCCTGTTTTAGCATGTCATTATTATAAACTCGTGTAATCCCGTTCATGCGATTAATCTAGGAGATCAAGAACTGATTTTTAATCATAGACTAATACTAGTAACCTATCCATACAAACTCTAGTTCTTACTTCTAGTTATTATAATCAAAACATACTTGTAACTTGTGATTTCCGAAAACAATTCTGCATATGAACAATGATCAAATCAGCCGATTACTTAACAGCACTTATACTCCGAAACTATACCATCATGCAGTCTGAGAACAACAACAATCAACACACATATATTCGAAACAACTAAACATTCAAGCATACATATAATCCGAACATGATCTCATAATCAATTATGATCCTAACCTTGAATAACTAGACAAACAAGCCGAGATGTGGACAAGGGCGACCCGGCTGCTCCAACAAGATCACGTCCGAACCGACAAGAACTGGAAGAAGGGCTGCCTGTGATCAACAAGAAGTGTAGGGCTGGTTGCGGTTGAATGGACTGAACAAAGGCTGATCAGATGAAGGCTGTTTGCGATCGCAAGGGCTGTGAACCAGCTGCCGACGGCAGTTTTTCCTTCTAGGGTTTGTGTTTTTGTGTATGAAACATGCATGGGTATGTGTATATATATAGCACAAAGATGTGAGGGTTGCGGTTTTGGTTAAGGCTTGTGGCCGAGGGACTTGGGTTGGTTTGGATTTGAGTTTGGTCTTGCGGCCAATAGCTTTAATTTAAGGTTTTGGTTTGATCTTATGGCCGAAACATGTTTGGGCTGTTTCGGTTTGGTTTTGAACAAAATAGATTTGCGGTCTTGGGCTTAATATCGCGGCCAAGGATTAGAGTGGTTTGGTTTGGGTTTGGTCTTGGCCGAATAGTTAGAGTTTTAAGTCTAGGTTTGATCATTGTTTTCTTTTAGCCGAAGACTTGGGTTTCAAGTTTCCTAGTTTCACAAGGGGTTCGGTTTATGTTTGTGTCGCGGTTCGGTTCGTGTGCATATTTATTATACATACATATACAACTAAAAATCCACACAACACACAACACGTATTTAATTCATGCACGTTGAATACTTAGCATATATATTATTCGACAAATATCACGTGTAAGTTATCCGAAAAACCCGGGATATCACAAAACTGGTAGAAAGTGTCCAGGATTGCATGGGGGTTTAAAAGTTGGGTTGGATAAGTAAAAAAATCAAGTGTTACAAGTGTAATATGCTAGGTCATTTTGCTAGAGAGTGTAGGAGCCAAACAAATGGCCCTATAATTACACATCCAAGTCCTAGACCTTAAAACACTCAAAACTCTATCCATTATTCTCAATATACCCTTGCTCCACACATGCAAAACAATGCTCATTTTGCACACCCTGTAAACACTAATCTTGTCCAGTATGTCCAAAGCACTATTCCTTGGATGCAATATGTTCAAGCCTCGGCCCCTCAGGTCCAAGTGCAACCTACAACACAAGCTACACAAACCTCTGCTCAGGCAGAGATCAGTCAACAGAGCTTCTTTACACAAGGCTTTGTTGATTGGAGTAGCTTACCCGAGGAACTCACTGATGAAAATTTTTCTCTAGTTGCAAATTCTGATGAGAAAACTAAAAATTTTTGTTTTATGGCACTAGACAATATTTTGGAGGGGAATGAATTTGAGGAAGTGGTGTCTAATATTGATATGGTTTGTGAAAATGTTGAAACATATGTTATAATAGATGTTACTAAAAATACTATTGGTGAAGAAACGGTTGGTAAAGAAACGATAAATCCTCTGTTTGAATCATGGGATTCAAGTGTTTATGAAGGATAGTGTGATTGTACCATGATGGCTGCTGCTAAGATATCTCTTCAAGTCCTTAAAGACTTATATTCAGACAAATTTATTATTGATTTTCCTAACATTAAAGAGGTGAATGAAAATCTTAGAAACAAGATATTAAATGATGTAATACAGTTTGAAAAACTTAGAAAAGAGTTAAAATCAAAACTGTTAGAAAAGGATAGCGAAATCATCATTCTCTAACATAAATCAAGCATAACCAAGGATCAACTCTAAACAATGATAGAAAAATATCAAAGTTGTAAAAAGGAGCTTGAATCTACCCAGATCACTTGTGAGAAATGGTTAGAGTCTTGCAAAGGTTATAAGTTGATGTTAGAATCACAAATTAAAACAAATGTAAAATTTGGAGTAGGTTTCAGAAAAAATGACCAAGTTTTTCAAAACACTTCTGTAAATGATTGTGGTTATGTTGAAATTATTCCAAAAAAATTGGCTAGTCAAGAAATAAAAGTCACTGAACCAAATGATAAAAGAAATTTAGAAAGACCAGAGGATCTTTTGAGGAGATTGAAAAATATCAATTCAAACATACTTGGTCAGATGAGCGTGACATTCTTTAAAATTTTAAGCCAATGGATTTTTCAACCATGGAAGGTGGAAAAGCACCTCAAGTCAAGATCATTCCCTTAAAAGACCTTCCAGCAGATGTTTCATCATCTACTGACAAGAAAAGGGTGAAAAAGGGAAGAAGAAAAAAGATAACATACGTGTTTCGTGATTTTTGTGAAAAGAAGAATCATGTTACTAAAAACTGTTTCCTTCTACAATCATATGATATTAACAAAACAAGTGTGATTATTGGTGCACCTCACTATACCATCTATGGTAAGAAAAACCATAAAACTCAAGAGTGTGTTTATCTCAAAAAATTTGATGTCAAAAGAAATGAGTATAAATCTAAAACACTTGAGAGTTCAAGAAAAGAAGAGACCAAACAGACCTTTTGTCCTAGTCCAAGCATCTATTACCAAACAATTGAGTATAACCTATGTTCCTAGAGAGGTTTAGATAATAGATGCACCACCAGCTAACAAAATTCCAAGAGGATATGGCCAACCAACTTATAAGAGTGTACCACTTGGCTATGAGGTCTATAAAAGACCCTTAAAGCCAAGAGTAAACAAGCATCCTCATGGATATAATCATTTGACAGGTAATAACTCACAACAGATGTTTCAAAAATCTGTTCAAAACTCTAAGCATTCTCCCAGACTTGAGGTTGACATGTCTATGACCCCATCCAAAGCCATTTTGGCTTTGGACACTCACCAAAACTAAAATGTTACTGATGTGAAGGGAGCTTCTATTTGCATTGATAGTTTATGGTATGTAGATATTGGAGGCTCTTGGCACATGACAGGATGTAAAACCCTTCTTAAGGATTTTCTAGCACATGGAGGGGGTGATATATCCTTTGGTAACAATTCAAAAGGAAAGGTGTTGGGGTCAGGGACAGCTCAAGCAGGGAAACTTAAGTTTGAAAATGTCAATCTTGACAATCTTAAATTCAATCTTCTTAGTGTGTCTTAAATGAGTGACAAAGGTTATGAGTCATTCTTCACTAAGAAGCATTGTCAGATTGTTGGGCCAGAAGTGGTTAAAAAGATTGAACAATCATTTCTTAGAGCAAAGCAAAGCTTGTTGCACATAGGAGTGGCTATGTGCATGTGGTTGATATTGAAAGATAATCCAATGTCTAATGCATGTCTGTTCTTAGTTGCCTCAAATAAAGAGACAGAACCATGGCATAGAAGACTTGGTCACCAAAATCTTAAAACTATCACCACACTCTCTAAACAACATCTTATGAGAGGTATTCCATCAAAACAATTCACTTGTGATGAACATTGTGTTTCATGTTTAAAAGGTAACCAACATAAAAGTTTATACAAATCCATTGAAGAGTCCAAAACAAGTAAGTGTTTGCAATTATTGCACATGGACTTATGTGGCCCTGTTAAAATTATGAGTCTTAAAAATAAGAGGTATTGTCTTGTTATAATTGATGATTTTTCAAGGTTTACATGGACTTACTTTTTGCATTCCAAAGATGAGACTGCATGTATTTTGTAGGAACTTGTATGAACATTTGAAAAGCATTTTCACTTGCTACTAAAAATCTTCAGGAGTGATAATGGAACAGCGTTTAAAAATAAGAAGTTGGATGATTTATGTGTGTCAAAAGGGATTGTGAGGCAATACAACATCCCAAGGAAACAAGAACATAATGGGGTGGTTGAAAGGAAAAATATAACTCTAATTGAAGCTCCTAGAACAATGCATGCAGACTCAGGTTTACCCTTGTCTTTCTGGGCAGAGGCTTTAAACACTACTTGTTATGTACATAACAAAGTTTTAATTAACCCCATGCATCAAAAGACTGCTTATGAAGCTCTGTACAAGATCAAACCTCTGATCTCTTATTTCAAAATCATGTTTCATTTAAACTTAAAAGATTCTATTTGAAAATTTGTAGCCAAAGTAGATTGTGGTTATTTTCTAGGACACTTAACCACTGCCAAGGCTATAAAGTGTTTAACATAAAGCTAGGTGTGTGGAAGAGACCTTGAATGTAAAGTTCAATGAACTTTCTTCATTAAAAATCCCAACAAACCCTACTGAATTATTTGATCTAGATAAATTTACATTTGAAGATGTGTTTATCAAGACTAACACTGCATGTACACCACAATATTCCCATCAAGATTATGGATATGACATTGTGGTTCCACAATACAAAGTCACTTCCTTCTCCAGAGGAACAGATGTCCAAAAAACTATCAAAAACTCTGCCACTGCTGCATCAACAGTTGTTGATCCTCAAACCACTAACAGTACATTAACTCAAACACCTGTTGATAAAAGTCAACTTTCTATGAACAAAAGTCAACCCATGTTTACATCTATCCCACCTATACCTCCACTTCCATTTCAAACAGATGTTGGCTCTTCAAAATTGCCAACAGATGTTATCTAAGATGATTCCCATCAACAGCCTTCACCTCACAATGCCATGATTGTATACATGGGAGATCTGATCTACCATAAAAATCATCCACCAGACCAAGTTATTGGCGACATAAATGAAGGGGTACTCACAAGAATTAAATCCAAAAACATTTGGGTTTTTGTTGGTTTCTATCTCTCACACAACTTGTCAAGTACCAAGAGGCACTAAAAGACAACAGTTGGGTAGAGGCTATGCATGAAAGCTCCTACAGTTCAAAAGATAACAAGTATGGGAACTTGTACCATTGCCTCAGGATGCATGTCTAATTGGCACAAAGTGGGTCTTCAAGAACAAAACAGAAGAAAGGGGTATTGTTGTAAACCAACAAAGCTAGGGTTGTGGTTCAAGGTCTTAAATAAGAAGAGGGCATTGATTATGATGAAACATTTGCTACTGTTGCAAGACTAGAGGCCATCAAATTGTTCTTAGCCTTTGTTGCGAATCACAACATCAAGGTGTATCAAATGGATTTCCTATACGGCAAAATCAAGGAAGAGGTATATGTATGCCAACCCCCTGGTTTTGAAGATGCTTTTTATCTAGATCATGTTTACAAGCTAAACAAAGCTTTATATGGCTTGAAACAAGCACCTAGAGCCTGGTATGAAACTCTTTCCACCTCTCTCTTATCTAGAGGCTTTGCAAGAGGTAAAATTGACAAAACTTTGTTTTTAAAATGGAGAGGAAAGGATTTGATGCTTGTCCAAATTTATGTAGATGGCATCATTTTTGGATCCACATACAATGCCATGTATGAAGAGTTTAGAGAACTCATGACAATAGAGTTTGAAATGAGTGTTATGGGTGAGCTCCAATGCTTTCTTGGTCTCCAAGTCAAGCAATTGTAAAATGGTACATTCATTCATCAAAGCAAGTATGTCAAAAAAACTACTTACAAAATTTGATATGAATGATTGTAAACCATGTAGTAACCTATGGGAACATCCAAATTAGTCACTTTAATGACAAAGATGACTTGGTTGATCAAACTCTTTATAGAAGCATGATTGGGTCTTTATTGTACCTAATTCATCAAGGCCAGACATCATGTTTGCCACATGTGTTTGTGCCAGATCCCAGAAAGCTTTTAGAAAGTCAATTCTCATAGCTGTGAAAAGGATATTTACATATATAAAAGGTGATCCCACACTTGGTATCTAGTATCCGGCTAATGGTAATATTGAGCTTTTAGGTTATTCAGATAGTAACTTTGCTGGATGCCATGCAACAAGGATGTCCACATCAAGAGGTTGTTAGTTTCTTGGTAATTGCTCAGTTTTGTTGGTAAAGTAAAAAGCAAGTTGCAGTTTCAACATCCATAGAAGAGGCTGAGTATATTGCTGCTGCTAGTTGCACTACCCAACTCTTGTGGCTTTAAAATCAATTGTTGAACTTTGGTGTAGCTGCTTAAAGACTCCTCTCATGTTAGATAGTCAAGCAACTGAAAATATCATTAAAAATACCGTTTCACATTCCACTACCAAGCACATTTACATCAGGCATCACTTTATAAGGGATTGCTATGAAAAAGTTTGATTTCTTTGCATCATGTTCCAACTAATGATCATCTAGCAGATGTGTTGATAAAAGCTTTAGACACATCTACCTTTGAAAGTTTGATCTCTAGGATTGGCATGCTAAACATGGATTAAAAGCAACATTTTGTGCTCCATGAATAAAAAGCATTAAAATGTTTTCAAAAAATCAAAATTCCATCCTTAAAAATAGTTCTAAAATTGATATTTTTCAATAAATCCTTAAAGTCTGTTTTAAAACCTCTAACTTGTTATAACTCTATCCACTGCTGAAAGGTATCCTCTATTTTTCATAAAGAACAATTTCTCCTAACCTCTGATATCTTTCATCTGATAGAGTAAAATCACAAGTATTCCTGTGCACTAGTTCCCAACCTCTGTTACTTCCCAACAGAGGTTCCACAACAACTATCATCCATTACCAACAGAGGTTCCCACATGGAAAAATGTTAGCCATCAGATCTTTTGAACTCGTTGTCACGTCAGCATTCGCTTTTTCCCTTTATAAATCCCTATTCCATTCCAAACAGAGCTTTTCACTACCATCTCGAATTCAAAATTCCTCAAATCGGATTAATTCTCAACTTATTTCCTATTCCTCATTTTTCTTCTCCGATCATGGCTCTCCAAATCAAACTACCTCATAACTACCTCCCCACTTTTGAGAAAAACGACAAAAACACTTCCTTTCACCCAATAATTGATGTTCTCACATCATCCAAATACAAACACATCATGTTTGCTGATGCTCCTATTTATGTGGATACTCTCCAACAATTTTGGGCAAAGCTAAAATTGAATCCCAAAACAAAAAGCCATACGCTATGACTTCAAAGATCAAGAGACTCTTGTTCAAATATCTCAATCTTCTATATCCACAATTTTTGCTTTAAAAGATTAGGAAGGTAAAATTTCTTTTGAAAAACATGAACTTCACACTGAGTTCATAGAACGCGGGTATGAAGGTCAATTGACTGGTGTTACTATTTCTGTACCAAAACTTCATACTACAATGTGGTATTTTTTCCATACCTTGCTTATTTATCTATCTGCTGAGACCACTTCTTTTAATTAGCTTCCATAAAACATTTGAAATCTGGGATATGCTATTTTAACAAATTCTGATTTTAATCTATCACAGGCATTGTTTTTGGACTTGGTGGCAGATATTAATATAATCAAAACTCTATAAAGCTTCTCTTCCTGTATCATAAGCACTCCTAAGCATTATAAAAGCAAGTTCTAAAAAGATTTATCAACCAAGATACTAAATTTATAAGAATAAGAGTCAAAAGTTAAACAAAATGAAACCTCTTGGTATCACATCACTGAAACCCTGTTGCTAACCACTGCCGTGATTAAAACCACAACCAGTGTTATGAACCCACACACAAATGCAAAGGAAACCTCCACATCCTGATAAGCTCACAAACACATTACTACGCCTGAAGATAACCTAGACTATAACTTTGACTACAAATCACAACATGTTGTTCATCCACAACAGATGAATCTCTACCCAGCCAAATCACTGACACCTACAACAAGTGTTTAAGAACCACACTTTAGCAGAATTCATGAAACCAACCCCATTCCACTGCTTCTCTATTCAATACAAACCATTCCATAACTTCATCACTTATGCCTTTGAACAACACTTGTAATCAGTCCTCCAACAATAAAGATCACCCAAAGAAATCTGACACTTCCAACTAGAACACAGGGTCACCCATGAGTCAAAGTGACTCTCGGTGTGTTTAATAACAACTACTACACCTGATGACACAACAGTGTTTCACTTGGATAGTGGTTACATCAGTAACTCTTCCTTAAAAGCAACAATTGTTGAGGCTAAAATTATAACCTCTGTTCCAGTTGGAAGTCCCAAGTACCAAGAAAAAGGGGCATTTAGTTTTGATAACATGGAGTTTTCTCCTGCTGATGATCCAAATACAAGGAATTGATGGAGAGAATGACACCAACAGAGTCTTTAATAGGTGAAATGAAAGATATGATGAAGCAGATGTTACAAAATTCTCAAAGCCAGCCGTCTGACACAGCAAATTGTCAATGAGCTATGGAAATCTATGCAACCCATCATTCAAGCTCAGAGGAATAGCTGATATCAACCATAACACTCACATGGAACTGATCAGAAATATGGTTGAGGCTAGATATAAAGTAACTAAAGCTAACACAAGGCCATTATAGAACATTTGATCAAGACAATTGGCCCTGCCCCGACAACAGTCCTTCAAGAAAAAGTTGAGGATGATGCAAAAAGGGGGAGAAATATTGATTGAGAAAGTTGCAGTCTTCTTCACATGCAAAACTAAAGGTGCAACAAAAGCTAGACCAAATCTCTATTAAAGCATCATATGATGGAGTTAAAAAGGGATTGTAGGTCCCCTAATCCGTATGGATCTTCACAGAATCGTCTATCTAATCTAGAGTGCGGAATCCTCTAGATCAGATTTCACTAAAAACCGAACAAGAACAAGAACAAGAACAAATACTTTCAAACTGTCTTCTATTGATTATCTGACACAATATGTTTACAATCAATTCAAGACTCTCTCTCAACTCTCTCTCTGAAGTAATTCTCTGGTAAACTGAATAAGCAACTAAACCAGCAACCTAAATCCTAATGCAAACCTCACTTTATATAGAGACAGGTTATGCAACTGGGCTAGGGTTTCCCTACATGGACTGCTAATGGGTCTAAAGCCCAATTCGCCTACCATTAACTATTACAAAACTAAATCCGCTAACCGTTTATCAGTTTACTAACTAAAAGATATCCAAAGACCAAATCTAAGCTGTTGTCACAAAAATGCATCAACAAACTCCCCCTTGACAATAGCTTCATAAAACAACTTTGTCTTCAGTCTTCTTGCAATCTTTAGCTTCTTTGAAAAACATTGGTCTTTGGATAGCTTCAGCTTTAATAGCTTCTGTCAGTAACAGACTCCCCTAAGCTGATGTATCCAATCACCAAATCTTCTAAATAGTTCATGTTTGAGTAAACTCCAGTTTAGTACTTGCATAGCAATCTTCATAAAACTCTTCAACTTTGTCTGCAATGTAGAAAGGAGGTTCTACCATGCATCCAAGCAAACTCCTCTTCACTAAACTTCTCAGCAACACACTGCTACAATCTGTATACTACAAAACAAACATCTCGAGGAACCATAAGAATTTTTCAACACAAGTTAAACAAATTATTATTATTCAAGAGATAGTAAAACTGTATCACAGATTAAGCACTTCTCAACTCAAACCATATACTCAAAATTTTAAACACACTGAACCTGCAAGATCTTAAAATTTTGAACTCATCTTCTAACATCGTCTCCCCCTATCAGTAAGAACTCCTCTATGAACAACCATATTCCGTACATTAAGAATTTACAAGAAAATGAAATATTTTTGGATTTTTATATTTTCTGAAAGCAAGTGAATAAGAAAATAATAAACACTCTGTTTTTGTGAGAATCACCGTTAAGAAGATCATATCCGCAACATCAAACTGTTTTCAAACTTTTTGATAATTCTATATGTAATATTCATGAAAAACAGTTCAAGACAATACTAGTGTTGTTTATCCACTTAAACAAAATACATGAACATTTCAAGTACCATCACCTAGTGATATGTTTAGATAATTTATACTGATATACTAGTGTGTCCCACTTTAGGACATACCCCCACGATCAAGGTATGCACAAAGATTCCTCATAGTAGGTGAGTATACCGAAATACATCCTTTTTTATTTTCAATGTTAGATACTTGGTGATTAGGTCAGTACTTCCGTACAGCAAAGAGACCAATATCCAATGAGGGTTAGGGCAAATACCAAATTTTGGTACGAATGATGCAATTTGAACATTTGAATGACTCTCTAGGAGAGCTTCTTCAATTCTTCGGATTTGGCATTTTAGCTCTTTTAAGATATCCTCGTTGTGCCTAGGTCAGCATATATCTGGATGCAGCAGAAGGACAACCTTGATACTCCGGATGAAATAACGATATAAAGACCTAAAACCTCAGATTTTGGCAATCTATCCACGTAAGATTTAAGGTTATAAAACCATACGCCACTGATATGTTACCACTCATACATAGTTTATTATATTTATATCACCAAGGTAAGTTGATTATTTCATGCCTTTTTCCTTGGGTACATCATATGATGAAGCTGCTATCACACTTAAGCAATTTAATTTTAAATATTAGTATGACAGTCTAACTTGCTGATGTACTATCATTTCTTCTTTTCCACACAGTGTAACACTCATTTTTGATTTTCTATTTTTTTATGTTTTTATTTTTGAAAAGCAGTAATTTATTTACAGAATATTTGTATGGAACAATGGTTATTCAAGATTCCTCATCCTGTTGAGTTCGACTAAATGTTCAAAACGAGCCCTGTCAAATGCTTTTGTGTAAAGATCTGCCAGGTTATCAAGTGTGTCGACTCGATGCAGTTCAATTAATTTCTTTTCAGCACAATCCCGTATAAAATGATGACGAAGGTCAATATGTTTTGCGCGACTGTCTTTCAGGCATTGTTGGTGCTTGAAATAGTCGCATTATTGTCTATCATAATAGGAGTACGAGTGAAATTCAAACTGTAACCGCGCATCTGCTGTTGTATCCAGAGAACCTGAGAGCAATAGCTACCCACAACAATATATTCATCTTCACACGTTGAGGTAGACACGCAAGACTGCTTCTTGAATTGCCATGACACGAGCCTCCCTCCTAAGAACTGACAACCACTTGTGGTAGACTTCCTTGTTGATTTGCATCCTCTAAAGTCCGAATCAGTGAAAGCAACAAACTTCAAATCACTAGCAGCTGGATACCATAACCTAAGTTTAGGTTTCCCCTTCAAGTAACGAAGAATCCGCTTCACCGCTTTCATGTGGGACTCTTTTGGATTCGCTTGATATATGGCACAAAGACATACTACGAACATGATGTCGGGTCTTGAAGCAGTCAAGTACATCAGAGAACCAATCATTGCCCTGTATTCAGTTGGATCAACATCCTCACACTTTCATGATCTGGACCAAGATTGTGATTCTCACAGATAGGTGTGTTGAAAGTAGCGCAATCCTCCATTTTGAACGAGACAAAATGTCATACACATACTTCGTCTGATGTAAAACATCCCATCCTTCTTATGTTCAACATGTAAACCCAGAAATTAAGATAGTTCACCCATCGCACTCATTTCAAACTTGCTCTTACCTCCTCGAAATCATGACACATGTTTTCATCAGATGACCCAAAAATGATGTCATCTACGTATACCTATACCAGCAGAAAGTCTTCCTTCTTCCTTTTAATGAAAAGTGTACTGTCAATCTGACCTCTTTCAAAACCGTTCTTTAACAAATGTGCTGACAGTAGTCTCATACCACGGCCTAGGTGCCTGATGCAATCCATACAATGCATTATCAAGTCGATAGACTCGATCTGGATAGTCTGGATTAGTAAACCCATCTGGTTGTGAGACATACACCACTTCTTGGACTTTCCCGTAAAGAAACGCACTTTTAAATCAAGTTGGTAAACTTTGAAGCCCTTGAATGAAGCAAAAGCTAGGAACAACCGAATTGCTTCCAACCTTGCTACTGGTGTAAACACCTCATTGTAATAAATCCCCTCTTGCTGATTGAACCTTTCACCACCAACCGAGCCTCATTCCTTATTACGATCCCTCGGTCGTCTTTCTTGCACTTAAACACCCACTTGGTGCCTATTTCCTTCTCTCCTTCTGGCAAGTCAACTAGCTCCCAAACTCTCAACTTCTTGAACTGAGCTAGTTCCTTTTGCATAGCTTCAACCCAACAATTATCTTTTAGAGCCATGTGAACATTCTTCGGCTCCTCTTGGGAAATAAAGCAGCTATACAAACACTCATGAATCAACACTGTCTTCTGAATTGAAGTAAACAAACAGGAACCTTCGAGCACACCTCTTCTTGTCTGAACACCTGCAGCAGCATCACCTATCATGTTTTCAACTGGATGATCTCTGTGTACATGTGTGGTAGCAATGGTGTCAACAACTAGATTATCTCTCAATTAGACCCAACCTCCCCCTAATTGTTAGTATTAGCAAACGAATTAGTGAAGTCCTCCCCCTGAATAGGTTCAGACTCACTATCACTGAAATCCTTTGGAGTTGCTCTAGAAGAAGTTACTGGAGCATCTGTCATCGATATACTCGATCTAGGTATGAAGTCACACTCTCCATCTTCACTGATCACAGATTGGATCACTTGAGACTCATCTGCATTGGAAAAATCAGGAATATTTAATGATTTAAAAACACTGTCATAATCATATAATATAGGAGGACCACTCGTTGATTGTGAGGTGAATAAGTAGTGATTTCCATGTTAAACACAACCTCAATTTTACAATTTTTTAGATTAAAAAACCCTTTTATTCGGTGTTCCAGGCATATAGCCTAGAAAGTAACCTCATCAACTACCTTACCGAATTTTTGCTTATCTTTATTTCGCACAATGGTGCAGGGTAATCCAAATGGTTCAAAGCCTTTTAAGTTTGGTTTTCAGTTAAACAATAGTTCATGACATGTTTTGTTAAACCATTTAACCGTCAAAACTTTGTTCAGCACATAACAAGTTGTGTTCACAGCTTCTCCCCATAAAACAGCTGGATGCTTTGAGTCAGAAAGCATAGTCCTTGTGGCTTCAATCAACATCTTGTTTTTCCTCTCAACGACTCCATTATGTTGAGGTGTATAAGGAGAAGAATATTGATGTTCAATTCCCTTGCAAAGACAATAGAGATCCAGAATCTGATTCTTGAACTCCGTGCCATTATCACTCCTTATCCACTTGATCCGTGCATCATGGACATTTTCCAATTTTGTAAAAAGATCTATCAGCATCTCTGTTGTCTCATCTTTTGTACCTAAAAAGAAAACCCATGCATATCGTGAGTAATCATCTATGACAACTAAACAATAGTACTTTCCACCTATGCTCCTTACGTTCACAAGACGAATAGATCCATATGAAGTAATTCATAAGGGGCATCTATGGAATTTATTGTTTTAGACTTGTGAGGTTTCTTGTGTTGTTTTCCCTTTTGACATGGAAGACATTTATCTTCCACGTGAAACCTCTGTATGGCACGACATCCACTAAACCATTTTTAATAATATAATTCATTTTTCGGTAGTGGATGTGGGCCATGCGTCTGTGCCACAGCAATGACTCAGCTCAGATGCTTTTGATAGTAAACACCCACCACAGTGGAAGAATCCCTAGCACCCATGTCCATGACATAAGTGTCATTTCTCCTTGGCGCTCTCATCACTATCCAATCATCTGGTATCACCAAACCAAGTTTCAACACCAAAGCTTCAGACTTAGTAATGTGGACCGAGTGACCCTTGTCCAGACTTGAGACACGCTCATCAGATTGTGCTTCAGCTGCTCAACATAGTTCACTTTGTCCAATGTGATCTTCCCGTTGGTCACTTTTCCTCGACCTGTAATGTGCCCTCCTTTAGCACCTGCAAAATTCACATAACCTCCATCTATATTCTCAAACTCAGTCAATAATCTCGCTTCCCCCGTCATGCGCCTGGAGCAGCCACTATCAACATACACAAGTTGATCCTCCTTAGCAGCTCCTGCACCACCCAACGAAATTAGTTAGATTGGGGGACCCAAGCCTTAATAGTCTTGGGTCTTCCAGATTCATCCCAACCACAGGAACATCCATCCAATATCCATCACTCCTAACAGGAGTCTTGGATCTTAGACCTGTTGATGGAAATGGTTTTTGATTTCCACTAGGTCTCTATTCCTGAGGTTTCCTAAACATGTTTGGACTTTTCGACCTTTGGAAATTATGATTTTTGTTCCATGAATTTTGATGATAATAATTTCTAAAGCCATTGTTATAAAAATTTCGACTACCAACATTCTGGTATGGAGTTTGATATTGACCTTGACTTCTGAAATTATTTGATTGACCATTAAAGTTATTCATTCTTGGTGAACTACTTCTAAGTCTTTCATATCTGCCTGATGTAGACGCAGGCTGAAATCTTTGTTGATTTCTTTGAAAACGAGGAACTTGGTGAGTTCCTTTTTCAGCCTTATCTACACCAACAACAACACTCTGTTGCTTGGTAGCAGATATCTTTGGTTAGTTAGTAACCTTCTTCTCACCGTCACCAATTTTTTTGGTGATTTTTTCTCTGTCTCTCACTCACCTGTGCTTCATTCTTTTTGTTTGGACAACAACTAGCTACATGTCCCTTGTTGGGGCATTTGAAACACGATTTTCTAGCTGAAGACTTCTTAATTGAAGTCTCTGGTTCAGATTCATCAGGCGATGATGATGATGATACATTTGAAGAATCTTGTTTGCTTTGCTTAATTTATGATTTTTCTTTATTTTTATTTTTAGCAAACTGCACATTTGACTCTTTTGTAATAACAGTGACCTCTTGCTTTCAAATCACTCCCTTTAACAAAATAAACCTTTTTAACAAAGATTTGTTTTTGATTCTTAGGGTGTGTATTCTTTGATTTTAGAACTTGTTCCCTGTTATTATTGTTCTTGGCATTCTCAGTCACATCAACATCCTCTGATGTGGAACTCCTAGGTGTAATTGACACAAAGTCTGTAAGCTCTTCTTCATCTGGCAAGAAAGAATAGTCATGACCAAGAGGTGGTGGAACTTCATTTAAACCTTTGAATCCCACACACGTCTTGTCATTACTCTTCTTAGGCCATTCATCATGTGTTTTATAAAAAAGATGAATCTTTGAATTGATTTAATTTCTTTTCAAGTTCACAAATTTTAAGTTGTGCTTCAGACAATTCTTTGCATTTTGAAGAAATTTCTTTTGTTTTCTCACTCATCGTAGCATGAGCTAAGTCAATAATTTGAAGTTTTTCATTAAGCTTACAGGTTAGAATATTTATTTCTTCTTCATAACCTTTAATTTTCTTTAAATATAATGACTTATTTCGTTTACAAAAAAAGTTTGATTCTTTTAGGTTTGAGAGCTCATTAACCAGACTTTGGTTTTGTTTGTTAATGTGTCAACTTCACTTTGCAGTTCACGACATTTTAAGCAAACAGAACTACCAGAGTTAGAATGTACCTCTCCTGTTGATTTGCTTAGATCGGCCAGGAAAGCAGCAAAATCAGTAGCCATCTTTTCTCTGCAGCATTCTGTTCTCTATCAGCTTTTTCAACTACCTTCTCACGCTCTATGTTAGCATCAACCTTCACTTCTTCATTATCAACTGGGGCTATCTCAGCCATTAACGCCTGTGAGGTATTGTTATCACCCTCCAGATGACCACTCCAATCATAGGAACCCTCTCTAGCAGTAGAGATCAGGGCCTTTGATCCCGTGTTGGTTGACGCATTCCTGTTGCGTGAACCATGACAAGGAGAATCTTGAAATGATGAACTAGAACGAGATTCAGACTTAGGTCTCTGACACTCTCTAGCAAAATGTGTGAATGTGGATCGTGCTCCCAAAATGAGCAACCGACCTGATCTCGCTCAACTAGCAGAGGCGGAATTCATTGCTAGAGAGGTAGACAAAATGAACAAGATAGTACTTACTATTTAACTGCTTCTGTTGTATTAAAGACGTTCAAATACAGACGCGAGTAAACAAACGGCAGAGCTTCACCGTACCAACTGAAAATTCAATAACTAGCTCTAACACACACTCCTCTATTTATAGGTCGACATGACTCGTACTAGAGTTAGTGTTGTAACAGAGACGTGACTATACTTCGTACGAGTATGTGCTTCGTACGAGTGAGACACTCGTAGAATCACTTAGATGCTCGTACGAACCAATCTAACCAAACATATAAAATTTACATATTAAGATATAAACATTTACATGAAAGCTCTATATACATCACAGACATATCCTAGACGTAGGCAATAGACATTATGCACCAAAAAACTCCCCTTGGACATCACTGTCGAAGCTTGAACTTGAAATCTGAGAGCTGTGCTTGAATATTCTGCAACTTCAATCGGGTATCAGTTGACGTCGTAATTCCCCCTTGATTGAAGATCTAGGCTTGCATTGTCTATGTTAAAGCAACATTCCCCCTGAAATAATTTTTTCCAGAAATTGATCTTCAGGTCGTTGTTTGCACGGTTCAGAACCTCCTCTGATTTGCTTGATCTACAAATTTTCTTGAATGATCACCAACTTGAAATAAACAATGCAGTTTCTTCGTTTCGACGTTTAAGCATATCCGCGCTCGGTTTAGCGCACTCCCTTGATGCTCGATCCTCCGATCTTCAAAACCCAACCGGCAATAGACAGAAACTTCGATATACCACCTTGAAAAACTTCAAATCAATAAATATCCGCAAAAATCTTCTCGATCAGTAAATCATCAGAAACAAACTATCTGGTGACAAATCGTATGTGAGAAACATTCTTCGGCAATCAGAATCACATTCTTCCTTTTTAGCCACAATAACAGATGAATAGCAATATCCGCTGGAATGGGGCACTAAAACTACAAGACATCCTTGTTTTCTGGCGGTTAGTACGAAAAACAGTTCATTTGCAATGCAGAGTTAATGATAGAATGACGTGTATACATCCACGTCGTCATGTGTGCTTCCACTTCCACATCGGGGATCCAGTGGTTAGCCCATGATCATCATTCTCAAAGATGATCTAAAAATTCTGAACATTCTTCGATCACACATCCCTGTTGCAATCAGAAACATATTCTGAATAATGAGTCTTCGATCGTCTGTGTTTCCAAGATAACCTGTAGTCTGAACCACCCGGATACTGTTGCAGTGTCACGAATTTCAAAAATGCCGGAATTTTAAGATATAAGTGAAAATTTTTATTCCCCTCATTTTTGCAAATTCTGACGTCGGGTTCTTATGGGAATGTGGATTACGGTAGGATTGCAGCATATGATATTTCAAATTTTGCGGAAAATTTCCCAAAATTTGCAGTTTTGATCAAATGCTGACTAAACTTTAAGGCTCATTAATAATCACTACACTAGATGATCAACGTTTTGCGCAAGTATTAGTGACTACGCCACAATCTTCATCCCCTTGCGATCGTATCATCAAATCTATACGTTGAAGCTCTAGACGGTGTCCCCGAACAGCCCGAATTTGACGTTAAAATCTCGAAAAAAATTGTAATCACCAAATTTTTTCTGGACACTCGTCTAGTCAATACAATCAAATTTTTTTTGCTCCGTACGAGCCATGCTCCGTATGTGCGAAATTCATACGTTTTTCGATCTAGAATATTCATTTCTTCGAATATTGGCACGGTTTTTGCACATATCTGGTCGAAAATCAATTTCTAACAATCCTATGGTTTCAATTTGACATTATGTCCGTGGATTATCTGTTTATTCGATGTTTTACGTCTAAAACCCCTCATGCATCCAAAATTCATGAACGTAGGTGATTCATCAACTGTTAGATTGAATCAATCGGTACCATAGCTGTGATACCAGTTGTGGTCCCGTGGTCGGCGTCGGTTCTAGACAGAAGCTTTGGGGATAGAACAGATTTGGCAGAATGAAAGAGACGTGAAGGCCCAGAATCAGCGGAAGCTTTTCAATTCATTCATTCTCTTGATTGACTGGTAGAGTTCCTAGAGAGAATCCGCCAGCGTTTCCCCTAAGGGAACTTCCAAAACCTTACAAACAATGAACACACAACACCTGACAGCTCGTGCGAACCAAGCATGTTGTCATCCGTACGAAGGAGTCATCTGTACGAATGAGCAACCGACCTGATCTCGCTCAACTAGCAGAGGCGGAATTCATTGCTAGAGAGGTAGACAAAACGAACAAGATAGTACTTACTGTTTAACTGCTTCTTTTGTATTAAAGACGTTCAAATACAGACGCGAGTAAACAAACTGGCAGAGCTTCGCCGTACTAACTGAAAAATCACTAACTAGCTCTAACACAACACTCCTCTATTTATAGGTCTACATGACTCGTACTGGAGTGCGTGTTGTAATAGAGACGTGACTATACTTCGTACGAGTATGTGCTTCGTACGAGTGAGACACTGGTACGAATCACTTAGATGCTCGTACGAACCAATCTAACAAAACATATAAAATTTAGATTTTAACATATAAACATTGACATGAAAGCTCTATATACATCACAGACATATCCTAGACGTAGGCAATAGACATTATGCACCAACAAACTCCTCCTTGGATGTTGCCGCAGTCTGGATAGTGTTAAAAAAGACATTCTTCAATAGATTTGACTTTAATGACCAACAAATCTCTTCGATGGCTTGCGACGCTCCTAAAAAACAATTGGTGTTTGATCAGTAGGAGGAGGTCGATTCATTGTATTTCCAAACTGAAATCTCCTAAGCGATGCTATTCTAGCACGCTCTGCTATTCTAGCTTCATTCTTTTCTTTCTTCTTTGTCTTTTTTCTTTAAGCTTCCTCCAAGAAGTATTCCACGTCGATCCTAAATGGATATCATTTGCAAAGCAGACATTGACAATCTTCTGGAATTGGAGAGCTTGCTCCTTGTCTTTTTCATCAAAACTCACCTTACTATAAAATAGACATTCAATATCTTTCTTTGAACAATTTACTAGCCACATTGGGTCTAGTACTCGAATGATCGCCATAGACCGTATAAACGTTTATGTGCTACGACGGCTTTGGATAATTCCTCAGTAATTTTCCAAGAATCTCCATCTGGATGAGCACATATAACAACTTCTCCAGTGTTCGAATCGTAGTGCCACCATTTGAAGTCCTTGTAAAAATCTTGTTCCATTTTTATGAGAGGCATGTTCTTCATCACACGTGGCTTCTTTATAACCAATGTAACATCCTTCTCATTTGTCACTGGATCAACTTTAACAATACGACGAGGAAAGTGAGGAATGTGTAAAACCATGCATTGCTTCTAGTTTAATCAGTTTCCAAAGCCGCTGGTCATGAAATTTCATCTTCAGATTAATTGTCTTTGTTTGAAATAACTCCTTGATATCCCAGTACGGCAAGGTTTTGATATCGCGGAGATATTGAAAATATTGAATACCAAACTCCCTCTTTATCATGTAGACATTCAGCTCTTCAATCCATCCCCAGCTCAAAATATCCCCTAATGAAATATCAGCATCTCGAGTAAAGAATGCTAGGGGTCTTTTAAATTTACACTCTGCTGGAACATTACGAAACCATTTCTTCCTCTACTCTACTATTTCAGCACTTGACAGTTGTTGAGGAATAGTTCCATCTTTAACAGCTTCAGAAACGTTTCTTTTCAACATTTTCAGCAGCATCATCAATCTCTTTCTCAATCTTCTTCTTCAACAACCAAACACGATGTCTTTGAGAAATATCAAGCGAATCAATATCAACATCAGTTGGTTGTCCAATCAGAATAAACTTTCTTGGCTCCACATATACAACTATATCTATACAAGTTACTGGCACAGATTCAGCTTCTGGCTCAGCATGATCAGTAATAGAATCCTCCATAATTTTAGCTTTTCACTTTCCCTAAGCATCAGATTGTTGCTTTGCAAGTCTTTCTCTTTCCGCAACACGCTCTCGAGCCTCAAAACGTTCAATCTAGTTAATTTCTTCAGCAATATTCACACCCAACTTCTTCACTAAAATCTTCTGAAACAAACTCATTCTTCTATCACTTCACAATCTTTCTTCTTCATATTCTGACATTCGAAATCTCAACCTCTCATTTTCTGAAACAATACTCATAAACATAGCTTCCATTTATTGCTTTTCCTCAGATAAACCCTCAATCTGTTCAACTATTTCCTTTTTCTCAGCAGTCAACACATTGATTTGTTCTTGTACTTCAACAATATTTACTGTGTTAAGCAAAACCTGCTTTTGTAGCTCATCCACCCGCGGATCATTAAAAGAAAAATCACCATCTGGAAGATCACCAAAATCAAAGTTAAGATCAAACTAAGATGGTGATGTTTGAGAAGTATGTGGCGGTTGTTGTGGAGTTTGCTTTTGTGGCTGAGGTGTTTGTTGTTGAGAAATTTGTTGTTGTGGCGGTGTTGGTTGATGTTGTGGTTGCGGTGGAGATTTTGGAGCTTGTTGTGGTGGAGACTGTGGAATTTGTCGTGGTGGTGTTGATGGAATTTGTTGTGATGGTTCGACCATGACTTCTTCAACAGTAGGTTTAGAAGTAGTCTCTTTGGATTTGATCGTTGGAGATTCAGAACTTCGAACAGCAGATCGTTTTATCCTCCTTTGCCTTTTTATTGGCGTGCTAAAGATGGCTTTAGAATCAGATTCAGACGGTACATATGTTGTATCATCCTCTCCTTTAGCTTTACGTTTTCGTTCTTCAGCCTTACGTTTGAATTCAGCTTTGACGCTTTTTCTCTATCTTCTGCGCCCTCTTTCTTTCTCCTTCTCTGCGTTCATCCGAATTAGTACTCGACGAAGACACATCCTCAATTACTTTCTCAGTAACGAAAGCTTGACGTTCAATATCAGCTGCCATATCTTCAACGAATATCACGAAGACCAGAACTTCTAGCAGCTGCTGTAGCTTTCTTTTTTTGAACTTTTGGAACTGATGTAGAACGTTGAAGCAGATTTATGCTTAGCCCCCTTTTCACGACCCTTCACAAACCACGGACTACTTTTCGCGACAAACATAGATAAAGCTTCAAGTTCTTGGTCTTCATCACCACTATCATCATTCCTCCATCGACATAGTGCTGGTTAAACATAATCTATATCAACAATCGCACCGAACATAGGTTTAGCGATAGGGTCAGTCTTTGGATGAAAGTTCATCTTCCTCAATGTAGAAACATCCATGTGTTCAAGCTTCAAAATATCATCTGCACTTTTCTTGAAATCGCGATGCAAATAATCGAGCATCATCTGTACAAATCTTGGATATTGCAGAAATTTCTCCCTTTGAATGTTCTGAACCATCTGCGTGAAAATAACTTTAGAAAAGTTATATGGCAAATTCAGTATCAAGGCAGTAATCATGCACATCTGATAATCCACAAGATCATCATATCCTCCTTTACGATGACTAAGACCGTGAGCTATAACATGAGCCAGATATCTAAAAGGTGCGCTCAAGTTGGCTTTCTTGAAAGGTGCAGCATTAACAAATCCAGCATATCCCATACGATAAAAGCAACCTTTCACCATGTACTATAAAAATCCTGTTGGATCATTCTCATTGTCTTTGAATTCTAACACTGTTCGTATCAATTCTTCATTAATCTTGACAGGAATATCTTCTTCATTAATCTTCACAGCAGACACAATAGCATTATCCTCAATACTGAACTGTGCAGCATTCCAGAAGTATTCAACATATGACTTGTAAATAGTATGTCTATCGGTAAGCGCTTTAGTCACCCGTATACGTGTTAGAAAATCAAGAATTTCTCTATACGCAGCAATTTCTTGAATTGATCCATTAGTTAGGCAGCAAATATTGTGAAATGGTGAGAATGAGGATTTCTTGGCTTGTTCACAAACATAAAATACAAGTGTTAGAAAAAATATTAAACTTTTCAAAATAACACTTTCATTCGTACGAAACATAATCTTGTACCAAGCAAATACTTAGCAAAATTCTAAAATTCAACATTTTATTTTTACTTCGTACGAAACATCATTTAATACGAAGCAAACACTTAACACAATTTTAAAATTCAACATTTCATGTTTACTTCGTACGAAACAGTTTCTTCACACAAAACAAAACATCAAAATAGGGAAAGATTTGCTCCGTACGAGCCAATTCTTCGTACGAACTAATTCGTCGTTCCAAAAAATAACCAAGTGAAATCAGAACTTAAAACTTATCGATTTTAACAAATTAATAGTCGATTTTTGGGTTATTAGTGTCGATATTAACATTTTTAAAGTCCATTTTAAATTTTATCGGTCCAATTCCCCTAGATCTAAGTTTTAAGTCCGATTTGTTCAGATCTGACATATATAACACCATGGTTTCTGCAAAATTGACTTCCCCATTGTAAAAGGTGTGCAAATCAACCTTCCCAATGTGATTAGAATCGAAAATATGCCAAGAAATAAGATTTTCCTCTAACTCGTTCAAAAGTTCTTCAGAGACAAATAACTTTATTTTGTACGAAGTTTAGAGGTTTATATAGAGATGGCTAGCTTCGTACGAGCTTGTTGATTCGTACGAAATAATAATCATTCCTATTTCATACGAAATAAAGAATTTCGTACGAATTATTGCTTCAAAATCTTGAACTTTTTGATTTTGATTTTGATTTTTTTTATTTATGAAATTTTCCTTTTTAACCATTTTTATCTGTTTAAAATCCACTCGGTTAACCAAGTCCAAGTTAATGACCCTGGGTGCCCAATTTTGTCTACCAAGTCCAAGTTAATGACCTTGGATGACCGTTTTTTGACCAAAACAGATATATTTGAACATGTAAAGTCTCAAATTAATGAATTTATTGACGTTTAGACACATTTCTGATAAATTAGCTCCCAACCCATGGTTTCAGTTCACGCTCAGCAAGATGTTGCTTTGGTTTCAACCATCAGTGTCCTCAACATAGGTAGACTAAAATAAATCTAATCAAGCTAAGAAAACTAAAAATCTTTTTGGGTTTTTAAGAAATTTATCAAAAATGACATTCATGTTTTTGTGAGTTCTGTGTTTTTAGAGAATCATGTCAAGTACATAACAAATCACCAGTATCGTTGATCTTGGTATACTCATTAAGTTTTAACCAGATTTACTTAGATTACCAATATATTTGTCCTCTTAAACTTCTTCTCGTTTCTCAATTGTTTCAAGATATGTTAAGTAAATTTAAGAACATAAAATAATTGTGTTTCCCATCTCTGAATATACTCCCGCATCGAGATTCCCAGAATATCATTTTATAGGAGAATATATTTAATTGATATCTGTAAATGGGTGAGTGCGAGACCTTGAGAGCTCAGGTTAGTGTTTCCATACCGACAAAGAGATGAAGGCTCGTCTTTTGGTGGTGTTCTATACATGGAATCTTTTATACTGCATTTGTCACAAAGATTATGACATAATCATTTTTATGAAAATTGGGCGAATAATGCATAAAGTATTATACAAGTTCTAGGCCATTGCTTCCACAAAATCAGAAGAACTCGGATAATACCCCAGATATCGATCAAATATAAAAACCTAGTATCGTAGATCTGGCATTCTCTCAAACGAAATTTCGGAGTACTAAGTCCATATATCCGAGAGATGTTATCCCACAAGTTACTTAGTTTGATTTTTTATATTTATTTCCCGAAAATAATTTACTGAACGAGTAAAGCCTACTGGCACATCCTTAGTAAGACCTGTTTAATCAACTTGTCTATCATTCCAATTCTTTAGCATACTGTGGCTATCTTTTTTATATAATATGATATCTCCTTTTTCACAAAAACTCTTTTTAAATTTTATCATGTTTTTGGATTTTCCCAAACATTCTCCCCCTAAAATCAAAAACATATTTTTTGATTTTTGAATGATTGAAAATAAGAAAGAATATACATAAAAGCGTCTATCTGATGAAAAATTCACATCAAGTCGTCATCATCCTCAAACTCAACCTCATGTATATCCCCTGATATCATATTTTTTAAACCATTTAACACTAAAAGATTTTTAAATCTTGTTTTATCAAAGCTTTTGTATAAAAATCTGCCTTTTGGTCATCAGTGTGAATTTTCTCAATTCTAACCAACCTTTTCTCGTAGCAATCACGGATAAAGTGGTGTCGAATCTCGATATGTTTAGTGCGTGAGTGTTGACATAGTTTTTGGTGATATCAATTGCAGCCTGATTATCTACATATATTCACGTATCAAGAAATTGCAGTCCAAAGTCTCTCATCTGTTGTTGAATCTAGAGAATTTGGGTACAGCAACTAGATGCTGAAACGTCTTCGGCTTCACTAGTAGAGAGAGCGACCGCGGTCTGTTTCTTGCATTGCCACGTTACCAAACGGGTTCCGAAGAACTGGCAGCCGGCCGTTGTAGATTTAGTATTCAGTTTGCAGCATCCGAAATCAGAATCCGAGTATCTTGCAAGATTAAAATCATCTTGTCTAGGGTACCACAAGCCGTGCTTGGAAAACCCTTCAGATATCTTATTATGCGTTTGGCGCAAGCAGGTGTGACTCTCTTGGATTAGACTGATAACGGGTGCACAGGCACGTTGGATACATGATATCAGGTCGAGAAGCTGTTAGATACATCAAGGATCCGATCATGGAGCGATATAAAGTTTCGTCAACTCTTTCTTCAATAAGATCTGGACAAATGCCGTGATTTGGAGCTAATGGGGTAGATGCTGATTTAGTTCATGTCATATTGAATTTCTCCAATATGTCATGAATATACTTTGTCTGATGAATAAAGATACCATCAGGCAATTGATCAACCTGAAGTCCTAGAAAGAACTTCATCTGCCCCATTGCGCTCATTTCAAATTTGCGCTTCATAACTTCTTCGAAGTCTTTACACAACTTATCATTTGTCGATCCAAAGATAATATCATCCACATATATCTGTACGATGATTAAATGCCCATCTACTTCCTTTGTGAAGAGGGTAGAATCTACTGTTCCTCTGATAAAGCCGTTGTCTAGAAGGTGATTTGACAATGTTTCATACCAAGCTCTCAGGGCTTGATGAAGACCGTATAAGGCTTTGTTCAGAAGGTAGACTTTGTCTTTGTGCACTGGATCAACGAACCCCGGTGGTTGGCCAACGTACACCTCCTCTTTCACTTTTCCGTAAAAGAAAGCAGATTTAACATCTAATTTGTACACCTTGAACCCTTTCCATGAGGCAAAGGCCAAGAATATGCGAATCGCTTCAAGACGAGCAACTGGGGTGTAGATTTCAGTATAGTCTATCCCTTCCTGCTGGTGAAAACCTTGAACCACAAGTCGAGCTTTGTTACGTATCATAACTCCTCGATCGTCTCTTTTGCACTTGAAGATCCATCTTGTGTTAATCTTTTTGTGATGATGTGGCAGGTCAACAAGATTCCAGACTCCAAGTTTCTGGAATTGAAGCAACTCCTCTTGCATCGCATCCACCTAACTTTCTTCCTTTAACGCGTCTTTCCAGCTTCCCGACTCAACCTGAGAAACAAAACAACTAGTAGAAAGTCGAGTTTGAAGTGGAACAATACTAGTATAGAAACAGCTTAGATCTTTATTGATCTGATTGCGAGTTTGCACTCCAGTTTGTAAGCTGCCTATAATGTTCTCCGATGGATGATATGAAAGTGTTCTTGGCGTCACTTCGGTTAGAACATCTACTTGCGGTTGCAAATTCGTTAGAACTTCATCAACGACCAGTATAGATGAAGAAGCTTCATTCCTAGCATTAGACTGATTGGCTTGTTGTTTCAAAAAAACTTTCAGTCTGTTCAGATCCTTCATCAGAACTAGATCCTCCATCATCGAAAGTTGGTTCCTGATCAGAGTCAGCATCAGCATTTGGTTGGGCAGATGATTCAGCAGTATTAACGTTTGGTGTAGGACCAGGAACTTGATCAGAAGAGCTTTGAGCGACATCAGACGTGTTGACTGGTAATGATGTAGAAATCACCAATGGTCTAGGAACTTGTCCTTGATTAGATAACTGATGTTGTTGAAATAACATAACAAGTTCTTCTTCTGTTGGCACATCTGGTAGATCAAATGAATCCCACAATCCATCATAGTTAAACAGCCATGGATCCCCATGTTTCTGCATAGGCGTTGTACATCTTTGACAATCTACATGCTGCGCTAGAACGACCTGGTTTAGACTCGACAAGAAAACACATTTCCGAGGAGTAGCATAACCGACAAAAAATCCTTCTAAAGATTTGGCTCCAAATTTACCAGCCGGGTCCAGAACGGTACACGGTGATCCAAAAGGCTCCAAAAATACTAGGTTGGGCTTTCGTTGATTTAGTAACTCGAAACATGTCTTTTTGTGAGGCTTAACTGTCAACACACGATTCAGGGTATAAACACACTGATGCTACTGCTTCACTCCAAAAAGTGATCGGTAATTTCGAATCAGCTAACATTGTTCTCACAGTCTCTATCAGTGTGCGATTCTTTCGTTCAGCTACTCCATTTTGTTGTGGAGTTTAGGGGGCGCTGAATTCATGAAGAAACCCATTTTCATTGAAGAACTCTTGCATCTTCTTGTTCTTGAATTTGGTTCCATTGTCACTGCTAATTCTCTTTATGGGCAAGTGATATAGATTTTCTAATTTTCTGAAGAGGATCATAAGAGTTTCAAACGTTTCATCCTTACTCTCTAGAAAGAAAACCCATGAGAATCTAGAGTAATCATTTGTAACGACAAGGCAGTATAGATCTCCAGAAATACCATTCACTGGCCCAAAGAGATCCATGTGTAGCCTTTCTAGTGGTAGCTTTATTGAATTCAACAGCTTTCTCGGGTGTGATTTCTTATGCTGCTTCCCCTTTTTGCAGCTCAGACAATCATCAGATAGATGAAAACTTTTCAGATTAACACCCTCCACTAGGTTGTTTTGCACAAGAAAATTCATCTTGCGGAGATTAATGTGCCCATTTTCCGATGCCATAATATCGACTCTTTCTCATTAGCTTTTGAGACAAAGCATTGAACTTTCTTTGACGTGGTAGAAGTGATGCTCATATCAAGAACATATAAATCATTCTCTCTCGGAGCTCGCATCAAAATCCATTCCTTCGGAATTTTGAAACCGGGACTTAAGATCAGACATTCTTTATCATTGAAATGCATCGTGAACTTCTTGTCACAAATTTGCGAGATGCTAAGTCGATTGTTCTCAAGCTCTACAATATCGTTCACTTTTTATCAAATGATACAACTCCGTTCGTGAGAATCCCTTCTCCGACGATCCTGCCTCCCTGCGTTCCAGCAAAACCTACATACCCTTCGCGGATAGCTTTAACGTCGTTGAGCAACGCAAGCATTCCTGTCATGTTGGGAGATGCTCCACTATCCATTATCCATTTTGACAATATCGAACGTTGGAGCCCCTACACACATGATTAACAAAACTATTTAAACAAAGAAACCCAAGCCTGTTTGGTCTTGGGTGGGTTTGGAATGTCAAATTTTGGACCGACTTTGTTTTTATCAATCGTTTTAAGCTCGGTTTTGTTTGGAACAGATGATTTTTTGTTCGACCTTGGATGATTTGATTTTGACAACTTTAGCAACCCATTTCTCCGTTTGAGGTTTTGCCTTTTTAACATAAAATTTCGAATTTACTTGACGATTTTTGTTTTGATGTTTTACCAATTTCAAATTTAGATTGACTTTGAATAATTGATTTAACATTATGATGGGATTCATTATTTCTTTTAAGAATTTGTTTTGGCACAAACATGGGTGCTTTTTTGCTTTCATCCTTGGTGAACTTTCTCGGATAAGAAACTGGTCTTGGACTTTCTTGTGAGCAATATCGTGCGATATGCCCAACTTTCTTACATTTAAAGCATGTCCTGCTGTCCTTATGAACAGAGGTATCCGAAACTTGATTCTGTTTCTATTTCTCTTTTTCTTTAAGAAAATCATCATGTGATTGCATTCCTATGATCTCCTTTTCTTTCTCGGTTATTGTAAAAATCCCCCCCAAATTTTTCCCCCCCAATACCCTTTCTTTCCCGTTAAAATTTCCCCCAAAAACAAAACGATTTTTTTAAAATTCAATTTTTGGGCCTTTTTGTTTTTATGTTCTTCGGGAAACCCCAACCCTCCCCCTTTTTATTTTTCGAAAAATCTCTTTTCTTATATATTTTAATCGGTTGTCATTTTTTTGATTTAGAATAAAAAACCCATAAATTTTATATCTAAATCATCATGACTTACCTCCATTAGCTTGAACTTTTTTAACCACAAAAACCCTTTCCCTTTTTTCCAATTCTAGATGGGATGGCCCCTAAACCCAAAAATATTTTTAACCAAGATCCTTTCATTTTGAAAAACTTTTAACTTTGGGATAAACATTTAAACTATTTTTTTTATATTTCATAAAAGATTTAAAGATTCAGAAAAATTTTTCAGACACAGAAATCTCATATTCATTTTTAGAACTTTTTAAACCCCAAAAATTGGTTACCCCCCTTCAAGCACTTTCCCCCTTAAATTTTT
Organism: Scalesia atractyloides; assembly: GCA_947069175.1. Classification (NCBI taxonomy): domain Eukaryota; kingdom Viridiplantae; phylum Streptophyta; class Magnoliopsida; order Asterales; family Asteraceae; genus Scalesia; species Scalesia atractyloides. Next base: position 65,226,983 of record CAMTDV010000020.1, on the reverse strand, counting down.
CCGTGTAAGTTACATCGATATCCAAAGGGAAAACCTCATTAGAAAATTTAAATTTTTTTAATTTTAGAAAAAAGCCCCTTTTCCACGCAAATATTGTGAAATGGTGAGAATGAGGATTTCTTGGCTTGTTCACAAACATAAAATACAAGTGTTAGAAAAAATATTAAACTTTTCAAAATAACACTTTCATTCGTACGAAACATAATCTTGTACCAAGCAAATACTTAGCAAAATTCTAAAATTCAACATTTTATTTTTACTTCGTACGAAACATCATTTAATACGAAGCAAACACTTAACACAATTTTAAAATTCAACATTTCATGTTTACTTCGTACGAAACAGTTTCTTCACACAAAACAAAACATCAAAATAGGGAAAGATTTGCTCCGTACGAGCCAATTCTTCGTACGAACTAATTCGTCGTTCCAAAAAATAACCAAGTGAAATCAGAACTTAAAACTTATCGATTTTAACAAATTAATAGTCGATTTTTGGGTTATTAGTGTCGATATTAACATTTTTAAAGTCCATTTTAAATTTTATCGGTCCAATTCCCCTAGATCTAAGTTTTAAGTCCGATTTGTTCAGATCTGACATTATAACACCATGGTTTCTGCAAAATTGACTTCCCCATTGTAAAAGGTGTGCAAATCAACCTTCCCAATGTGATTAGAATCGAAAATATGCCAAGAAATAAGATTTTCCTCTAACTCGTTCAAAAGTTCTTCAGAGACAAATAACTTTATTTTGTACGAAGTTTAGAGGTTTATATAGAGATGGCTAGCTTCGTACGAGCTTGTTGATTCGTACGAAATAATAATCATTCCTATTTCATACGAAATAAAGAATTTCGTACGAATTATTGCTTCAAAATCTTGAACTTTTTGATTTTGATTTTGATTTTTTTTATTTATGAAATTTTCCTTTTTAACCATTTTTATCTGTTTAAAATCCACTCGGTTAACCAAGTCCAAGTTAATGACCCTGGGTGCCCAATTTTGTCTACCAAGTCCAAGTTAATGACCTTGGATGACCGTTTTTGACCAAAACAGATATATTTGAACATGTAAAGTCTCAAATTAATGAATTTATTGACGTTTAGACACATTTCTGATAAATTAGCTCCCAACCCATGGTTTCAGTTCACGCTCAGCAAGATGTTGCTTTGGTTTCAACCATCAGTGTCCTCAACATAGGTAGACTAAAATAAATCTAATCAAGCTAAGAAAACTAAAAATCTTTTTGGGTTTTTAAGAAATTTATCAAAAATGACATTCATGTTTTTGTGAGTTCTGTGTTTTTAGAGAATCATGTCAAGTACATAACAAATCACCAGTATCGTTGATCTTGGTATACTCATTAAGTTTTAACCAGATTTACTTAGATTACCAATATATTTGTCCTCTTAAACTTCTTCTCGTTTCTCAATTGTTTCAAGATATGTTAAGTAAATTTAAGAACATAAAATAATTGTGTTTCCCATCTCTGAATATACTCCCGCATCGAGATTCCCAGAATATCATTTTATAGGAGAATATATTTAATTGATATCTGTAAATGGGTGAGTGCGAGACCTTGAGAGCTCAGGTTAGTGTTTCCATACCGACAAAGAGATGAAGGCTCGTCTTTTGGTGGTGTTCTATACATGGAATCTTTTATACTGCATTTGTCACAAAGATTATGACATAATCATTTTTATGAAAATTGGGCGAATAATGCATAAAGTATTATACAAGTTCTAGGCCATTGCTTCCACAAAATCAGAAGAACTCGGATAATACCCCAGATATCGATCAAATATAAAAACCTAGTATCGTAGATCTGGCATTCTCTCAAACGAAATTTCGGAGTACTAAGTCCATATATCCGAGAGATGTTATCCCACAAGTTACTTAGTTTGATTTTTTATATTTATTTCCCGAAAATAATTTACTGAACGAGTAAAGCCTACTGGCACATCCTTAGTAAGACCTGTTTAATCAACTTGTCTATCATTCCAATTCTTTAGCATACTGTGGCTATCTTTTTTATATAATATGATATCTCCTTTTTCACAAAAACTCTTTTTAAATTTTATCATGTTTTTGGATTTTCCCAAACATTCTCCCCCTAAAATCAAAAACATATTTTTTGATTTTTGAATGATTGAAAATAAGAAAGAATATACATAAAAGCGTCTATCTGATGAAAAATTCACATCAAGTCGTCATCATCCTCAAACTCAACCTCATGTATATCCCCTGATATCATATTTTTTAAACCATTTAACACTAAAAGATTTTTAAATCTTGTTTTATCAAAGCTTTTGTATAAAAATCTGCCTTTTGGTCATCAGTGTGAATTTTCTCAATTCTAACCAACCTTTTCTCGTAGCAATCACGGATAAAGTGGTGTCGAATCTCGATATGTTTAGTGCGTGAGTGTTGACATGAGTTTTTGGTGATATCAATTGCAGCCTGATTATCTACATATATTCACGTATCAAGAAATTGCAGTCCAAAGTCTCTCATCTGTTGTTGAATCTAGAGAATTTGGGTACAGCAACTAGATGCTGAAACGTCTTCGGCTTCACTAGTAGAGAGAGCGACCGCGGTCTGTTTCTTGCATTGCCACGTTACCAAACGGGTTCCGAAGAACTGGCAGCCGGCCGTTGTAGATTTAGTATTCAGTTTGCAGCATCCGAAATCAGAATCCGAGTATCTTGCAAGATTAAAATCATCTTGTCTAGGGTACCACAAGCCGGTGCTTGGAAAACCCTTCAGATATCTTATTATGCGTTTGGCGGCAAGCAGGTGTGACTCTCTTGGATTAGACTGATAACGGGTGCACAGGCACGTTGGATACATGATATCAGGTCGAGAAGCTGTTAGATACATCAAGGATCCGATCATGGAGCGATATAAAGTTTCGTCAACTCTTTCTTCAATAAGATCTGGACAAATGCCGTGATTTGGAGCTAATGGGGTAGATGCTGATTTAGTTCATGTCATATTGAATTTCTCCAATATGTCATGAATATACTTTGTCTGATGAATAAAGATACCATCAGGCAATTGATCAACCTGAAGTCCTAGAAAGAACTTCATCTGCCCCATTGCGCTCATTTCAAATTTGCGCTTCATAACTTCTTCGAAGTCTTTACACAACTTATCATTTGTCGATCCAAAGATAATATCATCCACATATATCTGTACGATGATTAAATGCCCATCTACTTCCTTTGTGAAGAGGGTAGAATCTACTGTTCCTCTGATAAAGCCGTTGTCTAGAAGGTGATTTGACAATGTTTCATACCAAGCTCTCAGGGCTTGATGAAGACCGTATAAGGCTTTGTTCAGAAGGTAGACTTTGTCTTTGTGCACTGGATCAACGAACCCCGGTGGTTGGCCAACGTACACCTCCTCTTTCACTTTTCCGTAAAAGAAAGCAGATTTAACATCTAATTTGTACACCTTGAACCCTTTCCATGAGGCAAAGGCCAAGAATATGCGAATCGCTTCAAGACGAGCAACTGGGGTGTAGATTTCAGTATAGTCTATCCCTTCCTGCTGGTGAAAACCTTGAACCACAAGTCGAGCTTTGTTACGTATCATAACTCCTCGATCGTCTCTTTTGCACTTGAAGATCCATCTTGTGTTAATCTTTTTGTGATGATGTGGCAGGTCAACAAGATTCCAGACTCCAAGTTTCTGGAATTGAAGCAACTCCTCTTGCATCGCATCCACCTAACTTTCTTCCTTTAACGCGTCTTTCCAGCTTCCCGACTCAACCTGAGAAACAAAACAACTAGTAGAAAGTCGAGTTTGAAGTGGAACAATACTAGTATAGAAACAGCTTAGATCTTTATTGATCTGATTGCGAGTTTGCACTCCAGTTTGTAAGCTGCCTATAATGTTCTCCGATGGATGATATGAAAGTGTTCTTGGCGTCACTTCGGTTAGAACATCTACTTGCGGTTGCAAATTCGTTAGAACTTCATCAACGACCAGTATAGATGAAGAAGCTTCATTCCTAGCATTAGACTGATTGGCTTGTTGTTTCAAAAAAACTTTCAGTCTGTTCAGATCCTTCATCAGAACTAGATCCTCCATCATCGAAAGTTGGTTCCTGATCAGAGTCAGCATCAGCATTTGGTTGGGCAGATGATTCAGCAGTATTAACGTTTGGTGTAGGACCAGGAACTTGATCAGAAGAGCTTTGAGCGACATCAGACGTGTTGACTGGTAATGATGTAGAAATCACCAATGGTCTAGGAACTTGTCCTTGATTAGATAACTGATGTTGTTGAAATAACATAACAAGTTCTTCTTCTGTTGGCACATCTGGTAGATCAAATGAATCCCACAATCCATCATAGTTAAACAGCCATGGATCCCCATGTTTCTGCATAGGCGTTGTACATCTTTGACAATCTACATGCTGCGCTAGAACGACCTGGTTTAGACTCGACAAGAAAACACATTTCCGAGGAGTAGCATAACCGACAAAAAATCCTTCTAAAGATTTGGCTCCAAATTTACCAGCCGGGTCCAGAACGGTACACGGTGATCCAAAAGGCTCCAAAAATACTAGGTTGGGCTTTCGTTGATTTAGTAACTCGAAACATGTCTTTTTGTGAGGCTTAACTGTCAACACACGATTCAGGGTATAACACACTGATGCTACTGCTTCACTCCAAAAAGTGATCGGTAATTTCGAATCAGCTAACATTGTTCTCACAGTCTCTATCAGTGTGCGATTCTTTCGTTCAGCTACTCCATTTTGTTGTGGAGTTTAGGGGGCGCTGAATTCATGAAGAAACCCATTTTCATTGAAGAACTCTTGCATCTTCTTGTTCTTGAATTTGGTTCCATTGTCACTGCTAATTCTCTTTATGGGCAAGTGATATAGATTTTCTAATTTTCTGAAGAGGATCATAAGAGTTTCAAACGTTTCATCCTTACTCTCTAGAAAGAAAACCCATGAGAATCTAGAGTAATCATTTGTAACGACAAGGCAGTATAGATCTCCAGAAATACCATTCACTGGCCCAAAGAGATCCATGTGTAGCCTTTCTAGTGGTAGCTTTATTGAATTCAACAGCTTTCTCGGGTGTGATTTCTTATGCTGCTTCCCCTTTTTGCAGCTCAGACAATCATCAGATAGATGAAAACTTTTCAGATTAACACCCTCCACTAGGTTGTTTTGCACAAGAAAATTCATCTTGCGGAGATTAATGTGCCCATTTTCCGATGCCATAATATCGACTCTTTCTCATTAGCTTTTGAGACAAAGCATTGAACTTTCTTTGACGTGGTAGAAGTGATGCTCATATCAAGAACATATAAATCATTCTCTCTCGGAGCTCGCATCAAAATCCATTCCTTCGGAATTTTGAAACCGGGACTTAAGATCAGACATTCTTTATCATTGAAATGCATCGTGAACTTCTTGTCACAAATTTGCGAGATGCTAAGTCGATTGTTCTCAAGCTCTACAATATCGTTCACTTTTTATCAAATGATACAACTCCGTTCGTGAGAATCCCTTCTCCGACGATCCTGCCTCCCTGCGTTCCAGCAAAACCTACATACCCTTCGCGGATAGCTTTAACGTCGTTGAGCAACGCAAGCATTCCTGTCATGTTGGGAGATGCTCCACTATCCATTATCCATTTTGACAATATCGAACGTTGGAGCCCCTACACACATGATTAACAAAACTATTTAAACAAAGAAACCCAAGCCTGTTTGGTCTTGGGTGGGTTTGGAATGTCAAATTTTGGACCGACTTTGTTTTTATCAATCGTTTTAAGCTCGGTTTTGTTTGGAACAGATGATTTTTGTTCGACCTTGGATGATTTGATTTTGACAACTTTAGCAACCCATTTCTCCGTTTGAGGTTTTGCCTTTTTAACATAAAATTTCGAATTTACTTGACGATTTTTGTTTGATGTTTTACCAATTTCAAATTTAGATTGACTTTGAATAATTGATTTAACATTATGATGGGATTCATTATTTCTTTTAAGAATTTGTTTTGGCACAAACATGGGTGCTTTTTGCTTTCATCCTTGGTGAACTTTCTCGGATAAGAAACTGGTCTTGGACTTTCTTGTGAGCAATATCGTGCGATATGCCCAACTTTCTTACATTTAAAGCATGTCCTGCTGTCCTTATGAACAGAGGTATCCGAAACTTGATTCTGTTTCTATTTCTCTTTTTCTTTAAGAAAATCATCATGTGATTGCATTCCTATGATCTCCTTTTCTTTCTCGGTTATTGTCCCCAAAACAAAATTGATTTTCTTTGTAAAATTCAATTTTTGGGCCTGTTGTTTTTATGTTGCTTCTGGAAACCCAACCCTGCCCGTTTATTTTTCGAATAATCTCTGTTCTTACGATAGTAGGATCGGTTGTCAGTTTTTGATTTAGAATAGAAAATGCATCATGTTTATCTAAATCATCATGACTTACCTCCATTAGCTTGAACATTTTATCCACACAATCCATTCATTTTCACATTCTAGATCGGATAGTCCTCATCCGAAAATAGTTTATCAGATCCTTTCATTTTGTAAACTATGACATTGGGATCAACATTTAAACTATTTTCTTATATATCATCAGACTTAGATTCAGCAAATTTTTCAGACACAGAAATCTCATATTCACTTTTTAGAACTTTTTCAACCACATTGGTTACCACCTCAGAGTCACATTCCCCATCAATTTTCGTGTAAGTTACATCGATATCCGAAGGAACTCATTAGATAATTAAGTTTTAAATTTTAGATTAAGCGCCTTTTCCACCCCAGATGGCTTTTTGCATGCATAACTATTCCACATGGGTGGTGGAACTCGATCATAACTCGCACTTGCTGTTTCATCATTTTTAGACTCATCATTCTTTTCGATTTTAGGTAAAATATGATCGATGACATATGAGCTTGTTAAATAACTGATTAACAGCTTGTTAACCCGTTCAGATTCAATTTTATTTTTTCAAGCTCACTTTTGAGCTCAGCAATAGTGTTTAGATGAATGTTCATAGCCATTTGTTTATCCATCACTGTTGCTTTAAGCATCATAATTGTTGCGTCATTTTCTCTGAGTGCTTTATTATATTGTTTAACTGATGCACTCAATTTGTCATAGGCTTCCTTGGTGGATTTGTAATCATTTGGACAAATTGTCTATTAAACTTTGCAATTCAGCATATCGTGTGTCTTTCACACAACACTCACCACATGGCTCTGCACATTTTAAACAAGGTTTTTCAACCATAATCTCGGACGTTGACTTGTTTACCTCATTGTCGTTGGCCATGCATGCTTTAATGATGTCTTCTGACAAATTTTCCATCTTTTTATTGGTTTTGACTTCTTCAACAGCTTCTTTTGCTCTTCACATGTTTAATGTTGACTTGGTGCAAAGTAACCTGCAAAAGTTTTTAAGATATCATTTGGCAAAAAGGCGTTTGAACGGACCGTTCAAAAGTTCCTCCTCTTCTGATGAAGTGTGGTTAATAGTAATCATCATCATCAGATCCTTCATCAAAAGACGCCCCTGATTCTTCTTCAGGTTCCTCTAAGATCTCAGCAACCAAAGCCAAACTCTCTCATTTTGAAATATACTTGTTCCAATTAAATCCCTCATCTTCTTGAGTAACAACCAATGCTTTATCTTTGGTTTCAGGCTGCTTGTCTTCAATCGGCACCATTCTGGTTCTTGGATGAGGTCGGTGGTAGATCGCTCTTTTGTATCAGCGAAAGGATTATGATTTCCTTGAACCTCTCTGTTAGGACATTCTTTCTTGAAATGACCTTTCTCCCGACACTTAAAACATGTAACTTTGGATTTATCAAATCCAAGTTTACCATCCAAACCTCCCAAGTTTTCTTTACCAGTAATCTCCAAAAATCTCTGTGTGCGACCAACAATTGAAGCCATACACCATTTTATATCTATCAACTCAATCTCAACCGGATCTATTTGATCATAATCTTTTTGTAGTTTTATATTTTTAGAAAAATATGTAGAAAAATGATTAGCCATGGTTGAGTTACTTGAGTTTCACCTTGATGCCATTGACCAAAAGTAGATAATCAAAACGTGATTTATCAAAGGCTTTAGTAAAAAGGTCAGCACGTTGGTGATCAGTGTGGATTTTAACAACATTGACAAATTTCTTTTCATAACAATCTCGTATGAAATGATACTTAATCTCAATGTGTTTTGTTTTGGAGTGCTGTACAGGATTCCGAGTGATCTGTAAAGCAGCTTCGTTATCAACAAAAATAGGAGTAGTTAGAAATTCAAAACCGTAGTCGCGCATCTACTATTGAATCCCTAGAACCTGAGAGCAGCAACTAGAAGCTGAAATATACTCAGCCTCACATGTTGATGTAGCTACACAAGTCTGCTTTTTGAATTGCCACGTGACTAGGCGATTTCCCAAGAACTGACATCCGCTGTAGTTGACTTTGCTACGATTTTGCAGCCGCCATGATCAGAATCAATAAATGCTGTCAGATCAAAGTTATCATCTTAGGGTACCATAGACCAGTGTTAGGGACCCTTCAAATAACAAAAGATCCTTTTCACAACCATCAAATGAGAAACCTTCGGACTAGACTTATAGCTTGCCAGAAGACATGTTGGGTACATTATGTCGGGTCTTGAAGCAGTAAGATACATGAGAGATCCGATCATAGCATGGTAGAGAGATGTTCCACATGTTCGCCCATTTCCGTATGGAATAATCCCATGATTCTGAGCTAATGGAGTTCCCAAGGGCTTGAGTAGTCCATTTGAAATGCTTGAGAATATCCCCGACATACTTGGTTTGATGGATAAAGATCCCTTCCCTTGATTGCTGAACCTGCAAACCTAAAAAGAAAGCCATTTCTCCCAGAGCGCTCATCTCGAAATTCTCCTGCTTAACTGTTCAAATTCTTTGCACATTCGTTCGTTGGTAGACCCAAAAATAATGTCGTCAACATAAACTTGCACTAGTAGCAAATCCTCGTTTCTTTCCTAGATAAAGAGAGTACAGTCAATCAATCCTTGTCGAAAACCGTTCTTCAACAGATAGGTAGACAACGTTTCATACCAAGCCCTCGGAGCTTGATGAAGACCATATAACGCCTTGTTGAGAAGCCAAACCTTGTCAGGATGGATTGGATCTTCAAAACCTGCCGGTTGCTCAACATATACTTCCTCTTCCACCACACCATGAAGAAATGCACTTTTCACATCCATCTGATAAACGGTGAACTTCTTGTAGGACACATAAGCCAAAAAGATTCTTATCGCCTCAAGTCGTGCAACCGGTGCATAAACTTCATTGTAATCAATGCCTTCGACCTGATTAAAACCTTGAACAACCAATCGTGCTTTGTTTCTCACAACAACACCTCGGTCATCCTTCTTGCATTTGTACACTCATCGTGTACCAATCTTCTTATAGCTGTTAGGCCGGTCAACCAATTTCCAAATGCCTAACTTCTGAAATTTCTGAAGTTCTTCCTGCATGGCTTCAACCCAAGAGTCTTCTTTCATTGCCTCCTTCCAAGATTTTGGTTCTACTTGGCACACATAGCAGGCAAAAGACCAATCGTTCAGACCACCAGATTCCCTGATTTCCCAATACAATCAAGCATTCTTGTTGTTTCGAAGCTGATTACGAGTCTGCACAACACTCTGGACATCTCCAATAATATTCTGCAGAGGATGGGTATTATGAATTCAAGTCTTTGGAACATCAGGAACTCCAGAGTTGATACCCAAATTGTTGATATTCAGATCAACAGACAAATCAAGAGCTGGATTTGATGAGGATGTAAATGCATGACCTTCAGTCATCCCTTGAGGTTGAATATTTGACGTAACATATGAAATTCCAGGAACCACACTAGAGGTAGCTTCATTTGCATCATGAGACTCATCATCTTCCGATGAAACATTATAATCCGCAGCATTTTCGAATTCCTCATTTTGAATAAGATTGTTAACCGAAGTCGACACTTGAGGGTTAACAATTATTGGTCGAACTAATGACGAGTCAACTGTTGTATCACTTTCTAGTAGCATTTGAGCAGCAGCTGATGCATCATCAAAAGTTGGCAGATTAAAGGATTCGAAAAGCCCATCGTAGTCGAACATCCAAGGAGCACCAGGAGCTCTTACTGATTCTATATATCTCTGAACCTTGACTTCACCCCATTCTTCAATCTTCTTCGAAGACAGATTCCACACTCTGAAATTCGGAGTAGCATATCCAAGGAAGAAGCCTTCGATAGCCTTTGGACCAAACTTTCCATGTGGATCAATCATAGTGCATAGAGCTCCAAAAGGTTCTAAGAAAGAAACATCTGGTTTCCTTTTATGTAGCAACTCAAAGCATGTATTCCCATGTCTCTTCACCGTTAGAACTCTATTCATCGTGTAACATGCAGTAGCAACAGCTTCTCCCCAAAATTGAACGGGAAGTTCTGATTGTACTAACATAGTTCTTGCTGTTTTAATTAGAGTTCTATTCTTCCTCTCAGTGACACCATTTTGTTGTGGAGTGTAGCGAGAACTGTACTCATGCAAAATGCCCTTTGAAGAACAGTACTCATCCATAACTTGATTCTTGAATTCGGTGCCATTGTTGCTTCTGATTCTCCTTACCTTTAGATTGTACAAATTTTCTAACAGAGTCAGGAGATTCTTGAGGATGTTAGAAACGTCACTCTTGTGTGCCAGCATATTTCCCATGAAAATCTAGAATAGTAATCAGTAACTACCAGACAATAAGAATCACCAAAGGTTGTCTTGTGTTTCATAGGTCCAAAGAGGTCCATATGAAGACGTTCCAGTGGCATATTCACAGTGTTGATTTTCTTCACGGGATGGGATTTTCTCACTTGCTTGCCCTTTTGACTCGATGCACAGACGTCTTGAAGATGAAAACTTTTGACCGGTACACCATTCACAAGATTATTCTTCACCAAATAGTTCATTTTCCTCAGGTGAATGTGTTCCATCCGTCTGTGCCAAGAGATTGATTCCTTCTCGGTTGCTTTGGAGACAAAAAATGTGACTTGCACAGACGTTGTAATAGCTTGACTCATATCAAGAATATACAAGTCGTTAATTCTTTGAGCCGATAGGAGAATCCATTCCTTTGGGATCTTGAATCCGGGTTTCAGCACATAACAACCGGCAACATCAAAACGTACCGTAAACTTCTTGTCACAGATTTGAGAAATGCTAAGAAGATTGCGATCAATTTGCCGCAAATAATTGATCTTGTCGAAGCTCACAACACCATTCGTGACCATTCCTTCTCCAGTTATGTATCCACCTTTATCCCCATCAAAAGTAACATAACCACCCCTAATGCTTTTCACATCATACAGGAGCCATAATTCGCCTGTCATGTGCCTTGATGCTCCACTGTCAACAATACAATGACTGTTTACAGTTCCTCCTGGAACACTCTGCACATTTCACAAACAAGATTAATTTGAGATGGGGACCCAAGCCTTAGTGGTCTTGGATCGTCCCTTATCATCAAGAAATGTGATCTCTATTTCTTGATGATTGTCAAACTGAGTTCCTCCTCTTGAACCACTACCGATCTTCTGTTTCCAAGATCGTTGATTATTACCAGATTGACTATTATTTAGAGTTTTAACAGTTTCTGGTTTAATTAACTTTAAAGATCTTGGATTCTTTTCTAAAGAGTCCGTTTTTAAAGCTTTTTCAATTGCTTTTACTTGTTTACGTTTTTGTTTCTCCTTTTGATCTTTAATAATTCGTTTATCTTGTGTTGGAGAAACAGATCTACGTTTGCAAGTTGGTTCGTGAGGGGTTCTTTTCACAAATCTCGGTTTGGCTGGATTTTTACAATCTTTTATAATGTAGCCAAATTCTCCACATTTGAAACATGTTCTCCTTTCAACAAAACTAGGAGATCGTGTTTATTGGCTTGATGTTGAAGTTGTCGGTCTTGAGGTACTAGGTTCATTTTCATTACATCCATCCGTATGTTGGGTGTAATTATTTTGACTATTTCTTTTCAAAATCTTAACTTTCTTTACAAAATCTATATTAGATTTTCTTTGAAAAGTTTTGACTTTATCGGTACCTTTGGAACTCACAAATTTAATATTCTTAAGCTTTTTCTTATAGCGAGAGCCTTTTGCTTCAACCTTTGGTTGTGAAACGTTAGGTTTTTCAACTCGTTTCCATTGTCTTTCTAATGAAGCAGATAATGATTGTGATTTGGTTGGCTTTTTCTTCTCTACAACTTTGGTTGTTGATTTTTCAAACACTTGATCTATAGAGATTGGATTTACCTTTTTAATTGGAAAATCTTTGTTCGAATATCTTTGTTCAATTTTTGACACCTAGCACTCACTTTGGCACATTTAATATGGTGTTGACACATGTTAGGACACTAATCCACACTTGAGGACACTTGTCATCACTTCCTTAATCCTAAAATACTATAAATACCCCATGATTCTTCCATTTTTTTTCACACCACTTCAAAACACTTCAAAGCAAAGTGTGAAGTTCTTCTTTCTATCCTTCTTGGAACTTGTTTCCAACCTTTGGGAGCCTCCTATCTTGAGTTCCGAAAGTGTTCTTCAACACGAGTAAGTACTCTTCCTAGTTCTTTTATTTTTTAGCTATTTTGAGCTAAAAGTCGAACAGTTTGGCTTCCTGATTGACTTTTGGTTCTGACCATATTTGGTCAAGTCAAAGTTCAATTGAACTTTGAAACGTGATCGTAATCACGAAGTTTGTAATCCCTAACGATTTAACCTTCTGATTACCACGTTTACTAATCGAAGTGACGAGTCAAAGTTTCGGTCAAAAATGAGCATGATGTGCATTTTACGACAAAACTATTTTCGGGTATTAAAACACCAAGTTTTGATACCAAATCAATTTTATAAACTTAGTTAGACATATTTTGACATGTCTAACTCGTCACTTCAAGTTTAGTGCTTATTTAGGGTCGTAAGTCGAGCGGTCTTGACCACCGCTTTGACTTTCAAATCCGACCCGTTTGGTCAATCTTAGGATCCGACCAAACATATATTTGTGACCATAGTTGTATAGGGAATAACCTAATGAGGTTATACCTTATGGTCACGTCGTTTGGTTAGTGTTATGATAAGTTACTTCTATGTTCTTAAAAAAATGATGACCAAAATGCCCTTTTGCGCATAAATCCATTTTAAACACATGTAACAAAATTTTTATCATATAAAATGATGTTATAACATTTTCAAACATGCTTGGGGAATTAAGACTTATCATAGGACGAACACACGTTTACGCTAATGACCCGTTAAAGTAGCATAAACTACCTTAACGAGTCATAATGGGTCAAAAGCACTTAGGATTCTTTCCAAATCAGAATGGTAAGTTTGGTAAACCATATCACATAGTTCCAACACTCGTTTGGTTTATAAGACTTCATTCCGTTCTCCCATTTGTAGTCCCGACACGCTAACATATTTATCTGACACATTAGGACACATTTGAGCTTTGTTTATTCCGTTGATCAAGAACACTATCGCCATCCCAAGTGAGTACATAGTTCCCCTCTTTTACATTTTAAATGTTTTGAGGTGATTCATATGTGCTAAACTATCTTTCAAATCTACATATTTACTACGCAGGACTTATGTGAGTACATAGTTCCCCACTTTTATGTTTTAAATGTTTTGGGGTGATTCATATGTGCTAAACTATCTTTTCAAATCTATATATTTACTACGCAAGGCTTATGTGAGTACATAGTTCCCCTCTTTTACATTCTCTAAATGTTTTGGGATGATTCATATGTGCCTATAATTATTTTTAAGATTTCAAAACAACATACATGGTTTATATATACAAAATGATTTTCAAAGTGAGTACATAGTTCCCCTCTTTTACGTTTTGCAAATGTTTTGGGGTATCTCATATGTGCTGAATCATTTTTTAGTTTTAAAAAAAACAATGTCTATGGTTTTTGTATGAAACAATACGATTTCAATAATGTAAACAACTTGATGATGCGTTATTCATAACGCGAATGACATTCATTAGCTTTGGCCGAGCCGACCAGTAATATGTTATGGTACCATAGGACTGACAATCCCATTATTAGACTGTTCACTGGATTTGGTGGAAGTTTGGGTAATGACAGAAACTGTTTCTGATTAACAAATCATTTGGTGATTTGTTAGTCTAGTTAAAGAGACCCTTTGGTGGTCTATTAAAGATACCCTTTGGTGGTATAGTCAACACAGGTTTAAATGTGTTCATTAAAGAATAATCAAAAGTTTTCACAATTAACAACACAGACGATTTGTTTATGACATGGACAATTGGTTTAAAACACGGACGATTGATTTATAACACCGACGAATGGTTTATAACACTGACAAATGGTTTTGAACAATGTCATGCAATGGTTTTCACTTAAAGAATACGAAGTTTTCTTTTGAATCAATATATTACAAGGTTTTTACAAAAAGAAACGTTTTGTTCAAGATTCATGGCTCTAAAATTTTCACAACTCTAACCAACTTGTTTTAGTTGGTTAATTGTATTGCAATATCAAAAAATTTTGATACGAGGTTTTCACTTAACGACTCTTGTAGTCGGACAAGGTGTTGCAATATGTATACAAGGCCACGAATTTGACACACTCACTAAACCTATGTACTCGCCGGCATTTTTTATGCTGACTCTCTTTTCACATATGTTTCAGGAATCAATACTTGATAATATGATGCATGCTTTACGTAGGAATGGACGGGGGGCTTAGTGACTTAAAACATAAAAGACAATTTAGTTATGTGTTGTTTTCGTTTATCCCAAAACAATGTATACATTTAACTTAATCAAACAAAATTTTAAATTCCATGAGTTGTGAAACAATAGTTCTGTGACCTGACTCCCCGACGTTTCCGTCGCGGTTTGTTGTTGTACACGGTCGGGGTGTTACAGAAAGATTGGTATCAGAGCTTATGGTTATAGGGAATTAGGTTATTAGTAATGCTTTGACCTAGACTATAGCCTTCCTAGGACCCTAACACGAGTTATCTTGCGTTTAGATTCTTAAAACAATACCATCACCTATCCTTAGGTGATTACCAAAACAAATACACTAGTTACAAATTTGTTTTGAAAATCAATCGTCTATCCTTAGATGATTTGTTTTGGCTTAAAGCCTTGTATGTTTTGGAAATCCTGTCAAAATTTGGGATTTATTAATGTGAACATGTGCAATCTGGAAGGGTGGATCTCTGTACCCTGAGTTTTCTGTCTATGGCTAGAGTGTTCGTACAAATCCGCATTTATCGGACCAGTCACTTTTACCTGAGAACTCTTGGGGTGAGTGTCCACCTATAGACTAAAGCGTGTCTTTGTGATACATTATAAAGACCCATTTACTTTGATTAGTCACCATGTGTTGTTTGTTGTTTTTAAGTAACAAACGAATGACCACCATCCTTATATTTCTTTGATATTTTTAACATCTCTCTTGATTATCTAATGTCCATCTCACATATTGTCCAGGATGTTTTCTTCTAGAAGAACATATTATTGCATTATAAAAAATAAATTTTAATAATAAAGTTATTAACGGTACGTTCCTTGTTAACAATCATCCTGCTTCTATTCTTTTCCATTAGGGTGCCGATAGAAGCTTTATATCACTAGCCTTTGAACCTTTTCTTTCGATGCCTATAACTAAACTACGAAAACCCTTAATGGTGGAAATAGATAGTGGTGAACCCCTTGTGCTCGACTATGTCATTCGTAGTTGCCAATTGAACGTGGATGACCACCTTTTTCCCATTGACCTCACACCAATGCAACTCGGGAGTTTTGACATCATCATAGGAATGGATTGGTTAACCAAACACCATGCTGAGATGATCTGTTTCGACAAGGTTGTTCGTATACCTCTTTCGTCTAGCAAAACCTTAGAAGTTCACGGAGAGAAACCCTGTAGTAGCGTAAAACTCATGACCTGTACCCAGGCCCAAAAATACCTACGAAAGAATTATGTAGCCTTTTTGGCACATATCGTAGAGGAAAAAGGCAAGGGCAAGACTGTTCAGGACATCCCCATTGTTCGGGAATATCCTGAGGTGTTTCCTGAAGGGCAACCTGGTTTACCCCCAATTCGTGAAGTTGAGGTTCGTATTGACCTTGTACCTGGTGCAAACCCAATTGCTAAATCTCCTTACCAACTTGCACCTTCTGAAATGCAAGAGTTGTCAAAGCAACTCTAAGAACTTTCAGAAAGGGGATTCATTCGTCCGAGCTTTTCACCTTGGGGCCCTCCTGTCCTATTCGTGAAAAAGAAGGATGGATCCTTCCGTATGTGTATCAATTATCATGAGCTCAACAAACTCACAATCAAAAATCGATATCCCTTACCTCGCATTGATGATCTCTTTGATCAGCTACAAGGTGCGACCTGCTTTTCAAAGATTGATCTGCGTTCTGGGTAGCATCAACTTCGTGTACTCGAAGAAGATATTCCTAAGACTGCTTTTGGCACTAGATACGACCATTACGAGTTCACTGTCATGCCTTTTGGTTTGACGAATGCTCATGCCGTCATCATGGACTTAATGAATAGGGTTTGTAAACCTTATTTAGACAAGTTCATCATTGTTTGGATCGACGACATCCTCATTTATTCTAAGTCTCGTGCCGATCACAAACAACATCTCCGTCTAACGATGGAACTCCTGAAGAAAGAACAACTTTACGCCAAATTCTCCAACTGTGAAATTTGGCTAAAAGAAGTTCAATTTTTGGGAAACATTGTTAACGAACAAGGTATACATGTAGATCCCGCCAAAATTAGTGCGATTAGGGATTGGAGTACACCAACTACTCCTACCTAAGTTCGTTCATTTCTTGGTCTTGCTGGATACTATCAACGATTCATCGCGAACTTTTCAAAGATCGTGGTTCCCCTCACCACTTTGACTCCGAAGAATAAACCTTTCGAGTGGGGACCCAAACAAGAGGAAGCCTTTCAAATACTGAAACAAAAACTCTGTAATGCTCCTGTTTTATCTTTACCCGACGGCAACGATGATTTCGTTGTCTATTGTGACGCATCGAACCTAGGCCTTAGTTGTGTTCTCATGCAAAGAGAAAAAGTCATAGCCTACGCGTAAAGACAATTGAAAATCCATGAGAAGAACTACACAACTCATGATCTTGAGTTAGGAGCCGTAGTTTTTGCTCTCAAAATTTGGAGACACTACCTTTATGGTACGATATGTGTGGTTTTCACTGACCACAAAAGTCTCCAACACATATTCAATCAAAAGGAGCTTAACATGAGACAACGACGCTGGGTCGAACTTCTGAACGACTGCGACTGCGAGATTCGCTACCACCCTTGTAAGGCGAATGTTGTGGCTGATGCGCTTAGTCGTAAGGAACGTTTCAAACTTCATTGTGTTCGAGTTCAATCTGATATCCAGACACGTATCCTTCAAGCACAACATACATGTGTGACCCAAAGCTTGTTGAAAAATGAGCTGCCACAAAATCTCGAACTTCAACTCGAAACAAAAGATAACGGATTACTCTACTACAAGAGCCGTTTGTGGGTTCCTAGTCAAGAAAATCTCCGCACCTTATTAATGGACGAAGCTCATAAGTCTCGTTAATCAATCCATCCTGGTGCAGACAAAATGTATAAGGATCTCCGTACCCAGTATTGGTGGCCGGGTATGAAGAAGGACATTGCCTTATATGTGTCTAAAGGCCTAACTTGTATTAAAGTTAAGGCAGAACATCAACGCCCATCTAGTTTACTTGAGCAACCACAAATACCGGTATGGAAGTGGGAGAACATTGCGATGGATCTCGTCACTAAACTACCGAGCACACCTAGAGGTCATGACGCCATTTGGGTAATCTTTGATCGTCTAACAAAGTCAGCACACTTTTTGGCAATTCGTGTGGATCTATCTGCTGACAAACTCGCCAAGATCTATGTTGATGAGATTGTATCTCGTAATGGTGTTCCTTTGAACATCTTATCCGATCGAGATGCTCGATTCTCATCTCACTTTGGAAGACCACTCAATCTGCCATGGGAACCAAACTCAATCTGAGCACTGCTTATCATCCTCAAATGGATGGACAATCTGAAAGGACAATTCAAACACTGGAGGATATGCTTAGAGCATGTGTGATCGACTTTGGTGGTAGTTGGGATTCGCATCTACCATTGGTCGAATTCTCCTACAACAATAGTTATCACGCCAGCATCAATATGGCGCCTTTCGAAGCTCTATACGGTCCTCGAAAATGTTGTTCACCTGTCTGCTGGAATGAGGTCGGTGAAGCTCAGCTCACTGGGTCTGAACTCATTCATGACACAACAGACAAAGTTAAGAAAATTCGCGATAACCTTCTTGCAGCTAGAAGCCGTCAAAAGAGTTATGCGGACAAACGACGCAAGCCCTTGGAATTCCAAGTTGGTGATCACGTCCTTGTCAAGGTATCCCCTTGGAAAGGTGTGATTAGATTTGGAAAGAAAGGAAAACTTGCACCTTGATATATTAGACCATTCAAGATCGTTGAGAGAATCAGAAAGGTGGCCTACCGACTTGAGCTACCTCCAGAACTTGGGAATATTCAACCAACATTCCACGTGTCCAATTTGAAAAAGTGTTTAGCCGATACAAACCTCCACATTCCCTCGATGAAATTCACGTTGATGACAATATGCACTTTGTCGAGAAACCTGTGGAGGAGATATTGGACCGTGAAGTTAAGAAACTTAAGCGTAGACGTATACCGATAGTTAAAGTTCGTTGGGAATCCAAATATGGCCCATAATTTACTTGGGAACGAGAGGATCAGATGAAAGCAAAATATCCACATCTGTTTCACAAAGTTTCCTCTACTTTAATTTCGGGACGAAATTTCCGAAAGTAGGGGAGACTGTGACATTTGTGCCTTTTCAATCATTGCACAATTACAAACAATTACGTATTCAATGAAACCCTGTCTTTTATTTCCAAATATTTTTGTATTCAATAAAATCTTGTATTTTATTGATGAGAATGCAAAAATGTCAATCGTTGCACAATTTCGATCATTTTCGTGTTCGTTAAAGCGTTTTACGCATTTTTACGAAACACGTCACGGTACAACCTAACGAACCGACATCCATGACATTTTCAGGCATAATCCAAGTTAAACATGTCTTAACACCTTTATATAACCTAAATATTCGGTTAAAGGGGTTAAAAATGACAAACAAGTGAAAATACAAGTCCAAGGGCCAAAAATGTCAAAAAAATAATAAATAATTTTGCTTCTTCACCAAGTTTGCCACCTATCTCCATTTTTTGTCACCTAGCACTCACTTTGCCACACTTAATAGGGTATTGACACATGTTAGGACACTAATCCACACTTGAGGACACTTGTCATCACCTCCTTAATCCTAAAATACTATAAATACCCCATGATTCTTCCATTTTTTTCACACCACTTCAAAACACTTCAAAGCAAAGTGTGAAGTTCTTCTTTCTATCTGTCTTGGAGCTTGTTTCCAACCTTTGGAAACCTCCTATCTTGAGTTCCAAAAGTGTTCTTCAACACGAGTAAGTACTCTTCCTAGTTCTTTTATTATTTTAGTTATTTTGAGCTAAAAGTCGAACAGTTTGGCTTCCTGATTGACTTTTGGTTCTGACCATATTTGGTCAAGTCAAAGTTCAATTGAACTTTGAAACGTGATCGTAATCACGAAGTTTGTAATCCCTAATGATTTAACCTTCTGATTACCACGTTTACTAGTCGAATTGACGAGTCAAAGTTTCGGTCAAAAATGCGTATGATGTGCATTTTACGACGAAACTATTTTCGGGTATCAAACACAAGTTTTGATACAAACTAATTAGTTAGACATATTTTGACATGTCTAACTCGTCACTTCTAGTTTAGTACTTATTTAGGGTCGTAGGTCGAGCGGTCTTGACCACCGCTTTGACTTTCGAATCTTACGATATATTTGTGACCATAGTTGTATAGGGAATAACCTAATGAGGTTAGACCTTATGGTCACGTCGTTTGGTTAGTGTTATGATAAGGTTACTTCTATGTTCTTAAAAAAATGATGACCAAAATGCCCTTTTGCGCATAAATCCATTTTAAACACATATAACCAAACATGCTTGGGGCATTTAACACTTATCGTAGGACGATCACGCGTTTATGCTAATGGCCCGTTAAAGTAGCATAAACTACCTTAACGAGTCATAATGGGTCAAAAGCACTTAGGATTCTTTCCAAATTAGAATGTTAAGTTTGGTAAACCATATCACATAGTTCGAACACTCGTTTGGTTTATAAGACTTCATTCTATCCGATCTCCCGTTTGTAGTCCCGACATGCTAACATATTTATCTGACACATTAGGACACATTTGAGCTTTGTTTATTCCGTTGATCAAGAACACTATCGCCATCCCAAGTGAGTACATAGTTCCCCTCTTTTACGTTTTGAATGTTTTGAGGTGATTCATATGTGCTAAACTATCTTTCAAATCTACATATTTACTATGCAAGACTTATGTGAGTACATAGTTCCCCTCTTTTACGTTTTAAATGTTATGGGTGATTCATATGTGCTAAACTAACTTTTCAAATCTACATATTTACTACGCAAGGCTTATGTGAGTTCATAGTTCCCCTCTTTTACATTCTCTAAATGTTTTGGGGGTGATTCATATGTGCCTATCATTATTTTTAAGATTTCAAAACAATATACATGGTTTATATATACAAAATGATTTTCTAAGTGAGTACATAGTTCCCCTCTTTTACGTTTTGCAAATGTTTTGGGTTTTGTGCTGAATCATTTTCAAGTTTTCAAAAAAACAATGTCTATGGTTTTTATATGAAACAATACGATTTCAATAATGTGAACAACTTGTTGATGCATTATCCATAACACGAATGACATTCATTAGCTTTGCCCGAGCCGACCAGTAGTATGATATGGTACCATAGGACTGACAATCCCATTATCGGACTGTTCACTGGATTTGGTGGAAGTTTGGGTAATGATAGAAACTGTTTCTGATTAACAAATCATTTGGTGATTTGTTAGTCTAGTTAAAGAGACCCTTTGGAGGTCTATTAAAGATACCCTTTGGTGGTATAGTCAACACAAGTTTGAATGTGTTCATTAAAGAACGATCAAAAGTTTTCACAATTAAAAACACAGACGATTTGTTAATGACATGGACAATTGGTTTATAACACGGATGATTGATTTATAACACCGAAGAATGGTTTATAACATGGACAAATGGTTTTGAACAATGTCACGCAATGATTTTCACTTAAAGATATAAACCATACGAAGTTTTCTTTTGAATCAATATATTACAAGGTTTTTACAAAAGAAACGTTTTGGTCAAGATTCGTGGCTTTAAAGTTTTCAAAACTCTAACCAACTTGTTTTAGTTGGTTAGTTGTATTGCAATATCAAACACTTTTGATACCAGGTTTGACACACTCACTAAACCTATGTACTCGCCGGCATTTTTATGCTGACTTTCTTTGCACATATGTTTCAGGAATCAATACTTGATAATATGATTCATGCTTCACGTAGGAATGGACGCGGGCCTTATTGACTTAAAACATGAAAGACAATTTATTTATGTGTTATTTCCGTTTATCCCAAGACAATGTAAACATTTAACCTAATCAAACAAAATTTTAAATTCCATGAGTTGTGAAACAATAGTTCTGTTACATGACTCCCCGACGTTTCCATCACGATTCGTTGTTTTACGTGGTCGGGGTTTACATTCATACCTTATTTTCAATTCAGCACAGCAGTGTGATGGGGGAAGGCTGCATCATCTGTAAAGAGTGTCTCTGTCTCCTTCACTGTACCTTCTGCATTCTTCATCATACCCACCTTTTCACACTTCATCATCTCAGCTTCACTCAGCAACTTGCTAACCTCAGTATCACTCTTGTTTCTGATATCAGAATCCGATCCATAACCACCTGAACTTGAACACCTTCATCAGAACTACCAGCATACCCAGAAGTATCATCATTTTTGGAGTATTGATGTGTGAACATGTTTGATTTATCGACGATCTTTGCATAACATGCAGTTCTTCCGTTGTTCTCAGTTCCAACCGTACTGACCAATCGCATCCTTCATCATATTGAACTACCAAAGCTCTATGTGTGTTTGAAGGTCCTGATTGATTGGTATTGTTAGAGTTGCCAACAGCTGCCATTCTTCTCTCATTGTTGAACTGAGCTGTGTTGGGTGGTTGAGACTGATTTCGATAGGGGTTGTGATTTCCTTCCTTTCTGGGTCTTGTGCATTCTTGTTTGAAGTCACCTCTTTCTCCACATTTGAAGCAAGTTGACAGTTTTATCAAAGTCGTATTTTGTATCTTTCTTGCTTTCCAAACTGATCCTTCCTGTTCTTTGCATGTAATCCTTCGCTCTTCTCACAGCACTTGCAAATGCCCATTTGATATCCATCAGCACCATCTCATCTTGGTCAATTTGTTGGTAGTCTTCGTTTGTCAAATTGATGTTTCCTATTTGACCTGCAACTAAACCACATAAACACTGACCATTGTGTTGAGAAGTTCCATATGTTCTTGTGCAACTTCTACACTGACTTTAAGAGATTGGACATGTCAAGTTGACAGTGTTGGGATTTGCAGCTTGACAATTGTTTCCATATAAAGCTTGTTGAGGAGCTTTCTGTGGAGCTTGATGGGCTAAATCTTTTGGTTGTGGAAGGAAGGCTTTCAGATCAAATGCTTGTCCATAAGCTTGAGTACTTGAGCCCGCAGACTGACTTGATTGAACAGGTTGTGGTAGGAAGGGGTTCACGTTTGACACAAACGCGGTTTGCAGCTTCGGTTGCTGGCTTGAGTTTGTACCTGCATTAATACCTCCGAAGTACATCTCAGGGTTTTGTGGAATGGTGACTCGTTGTGCCTTCCGGAGTTCTTCATTCTTGTTCTCCAGTTTCTGCACAAATTCATAAATACTAATTGAGTCCAAAACACCTGTATGTTTTAATAAGTCCATAAATTGACCCCATTTCAATGGTGAAGCATCAGCAAATCGCATCACAATTTCTTGTGGTGCTGCTAACACTTTGTAAGAGTACATCTCGCTGAGCAGATGATAAAACCATGTGGTCATATCATTCAATGTTTCATTTTCCATAAACATGAAACCTTCAAACTCCTTCTTGAGTAAATCATGCCGAATTTTCCTGGTAGCAGCATTACCCTCTCTCTCTTGCTTCCGAAGTATCCCACAGATTTTTCGTGGTTGTACAGTACACAAACTGATGATAAATGTCTTTATGAAGAGCTTGTGTGAGGATAGCAAACGCCTTCTTCTCTAGATCATATGCCTTCTTGTCACTCTCGTCAAGATTGGCTAAGGAGGTTGGATTTGATCCGGCTTCTTCAAGTGATTCTTTATAGGGCATAGTAAAACACATCCACAATTCTATGTTTTGTCCAAGAACATATGTATGAAAACGACTTTTCCACGAAGGATAATTGTTCATGTGGTTTAGCTTTGGTGGACGGTTATTACTCCCTGTTTCACTTTCTCTCATTAACAGAGTTTGGATGCTTTGATTCTGATTCGCAACACATGCCTACTTATTTGCAGAGATCATAGCTGTATGTTGAGGCATCAAAGACTTAACCCATGATGTTGTGAAGCTTTGCGAAGACTCCGGATTTGAGCTTGAACTACCCCAATCCCACAGATTAGAACTCATTATATTTTCTTGATTATGAAAAATTGAAAGGTTTAAAGTTTGAAAATAACAATTCCCTCTTAAAAATTCACAATTTTGAAAATATTTGAAAAGCACATAGCTTTGAAAATCTGAAATACGAAAAACAAACAATAACGAAGATTATTCGTACGAACCAATGTTTCGTACAAATAAGTGTTCTTCGTACGAGCAACTTGCTTCGTACGGAAAAGTGTTCTTCGTACGAGCAACTTGTTTCGTACGGATAAGTATTCTTCATACGAGCAACTTGCTTGTACGGATGAGCTCCTCCGTGCGAACAAACTTGTTAGTGCGGATGAGTTTTCTGGTCAAATTCTTCTACAAATGTGTTCAACTTGAACAAAAGAAAATTTTAATGAAAACTTTCTGGATATAATGGATTTTAACCAAGTTTTAAGTTAGTTAGCTATTCAAAACTTAAGTTTTCTGCTGGGAGTTCAAGAACACTTCAAGAAACTTTCAAACTAGCTCACACACAACACTAAGCTTCGTTTTGAACAAGGAAGAGAGCCAAAGCTCTGATACCACTTGTAGGTCCACCTGAGGATCAAGTTAAACCTATTCCTTGTTCATGCAACACACATACGAGTGCGGAATCCAAGTATGCATGCAAACCAAAGCAAAGTAAGAACACGAGGTTACCAAAGATTCACTATCTTGATTAAGAGATGAGAACAAGTACAAACATATACAAACAATGCTCATACGACTCAACAAACTACCTATGTTATTGTGTGTTCGTCTGCTCTAGAGATGCTAACTGCTTAGCTCACCTACAAGTTGAACAACCAACAGAACCTTGACGGATAGGTGCATGTCTAATTATATAGTGTCCATGCTGGTCATTCATACAATGCACGTTACCAGACATACATAACATTCTATTACCCACGAAGCACTGCTCCAAAGAGGCTTGTACTAAGCAATGGTTCATACGAACCATGTAAACCAACTTGTTTACAATGATTCCTTCGTACGGAGAATGTGGCTCGTTCGGAGCATGTGGCTCAAATGGAGCATGTGGCTCGTACGGAGCATGTGGCTCGTACGAGAAACACCTTGCTCGTACGGAGCATTCTAACTCGCATAGAATGCTTACTTTGGAGAATGTGTCATAGACATGACGTACACAAGACTCAACGGAATGCACACATGCACCCGTTTAACACAGACTAACTAAAGGATGTCGTACGAAACCAAGATTGAAGGATATCTTGATTTGGTCGACATGACCAAACTTATACGGACACTTGAGTAAAGACCGTACAATTACAAATGTAACTAAGAACAAGCGACATACACAAAACTGTATCAACACACTCAGTTCATGAAACGTTCACTCCAGCTATCAGAATCTTCTAAGTTTATGAGCTTTGGTGGTTTCGTCATAGTGCCCATCTCGTTCTCAAGATTGATATTCTGAGCCGCTGTGGTTATGACGACTGATGTGGCGAATGCGTTATAAAATCTTCATACATTCTCCTGTGAAAACTTTAACAAACACACTTTCGAAGCAGACTGATTAGCACCAAAAAATCTGTCGATCGGATGACAAATACTTCGTGCAAATGAACAGTTCGTACGAATCACACAGTTTAAAACAATATTAAAATCTCACAACAAAAACTTGTACGAACAAGTTGTTCGTGCGAGCAAAATTTTCGTACAAATTGTCAAGTTCATACGAAACACTTAGTAAAATCTGAAAATTCTTAAAATTTATGAACTTTTAAGAATTTGTTCGTATGAAATACAACTTACACGAAACAGTTAAGTCTCCAAACAGATGATATTTACCGATTTCAACATGATTTAATCCGATTTTAGGTCTGAATTTGTTAAGGATTGATTAGAATGTAGATTAACGTGAATCCCAAGAATCCTAGTCCATCTAGTCGACAAATTCGTCCAAAATCCAGTCAGTTTGGGAAAGTGATGAAGATGAAAGTAAATCCAAGTCTGAAAGCAACTATTTGTCGTTTGTCACATCTCAAAGCTCTGATACCACTTGTGAACGGGGATCGTGCTCCCGAAATTTGAAACCGACCTGATCTCGCTCAACTAGCAGAGGCGGAATTCATTGCTAGAGAGGTAGACAAAACGAGCAAGATAGTACTTACTGTTTAACTGCTTCTGCTTATATTAGAGACGTTCAAATACAGACGCGAGTTAACAAACTGCAGAGCTTCGCCGTACAAACTGAAAAATCACTAACTAACTCTAACACAACACTCCTCTATTTATAGGTCGACATGACTGGTACTGGAGTGTGTGTTGTAACAGAGACGTGACTGTACTTCGTACGAGTATGTGCTTCATACGAGTGAGACATTCGTACAAATCACTTAGATGCTCGTACGAACCAATCTAACAAAACATATAAAATTTACATTTTAACATATAAACATTGACATGAAAGCTCTATATACATTACAGACATATCCTAGACGTAGGCAATAGACATTATGCACCAACAAAATGTCCATAATTTTGACAGTTGTAACACTTCCTTTTAGACTTGTCAAAACCTACATTCATTCCAACAAACTTTCTGCATGTTCTCTTCATAACCTCTCACTCTTCTAGAGATCAATGCCATCTGCCATTGTAAATCCATCTCCTCTAGATCATCAGGGTCAATTTGATCATAATCTTCATCAAACGTAGTATGATCAGATATTCTTCCCTGAATGTAGTTCTCGTAGGAAGTAACGAAAGAAGCAAGTAATGCCTAATGATCTTCAGCACTTTAACACTCAGAGGCATAGACCTAGTACTGTTGTTATTGTTACTTGATTGTTGTCTCTTAGCCCTTGACGAACCTCCTGAAGCAGCAACAAAACATACTTCACCCTCAGCATTTGTCACAATCTGCTCATTTTCATATGAAAGAAATCGCAGTTGCAGTATCACTTGAGCATTGTTGGAAGATGAAGGAGTAAGACCTTTATAAATCCCCGGATCTTGAACCTGATCATACCCGTTTCCTTCTTCTTCATATTGAGCTCATAAGCTCTCAATTTCCCAACAACCTCTTCTATGTCTTTATTTTCATACTCAGCTTTACCCTTTATCATCAAAGTATAAATATCCCACTTTGCAGGTAAAGCATCTAGCAACTTATCGTTCATCTCCACATTCGTATATCCCTCTATGTCATAGTTGTCCATTTCTGACATTAGATGACAATATCTCTGATAATATCTTTAAGGGATTCATTTCTTATTCCTTTAAATACAACAAATTGTTTCTTCAGCAGATCAACCTTATTCTTCTTCACATCAGTATTGCCCTCATACCTCTTCTCTAGGGTATCCCACATCTCTTTCGATGTAGTATAACGCTTGAATGTATGTTTGATGCCATCAGGTAATGACATCTTTATAGCTGCTAAAGCTTTCTTCTCAGACTCATACATCCTTTTTTTCAGCTTCTGACATGTTCACATAAGCAGTAACACGTTGTCTGCCCTCAGAGTCATGCGTTGGGTTAGCGTATCCATCTTGAATACACATCCGTGTGTCCTGGTATTCAATGAACGACTGAAACCTATCCTTCCAAGTAGGATAATTTTTACTTTTATCATTTTTTGGGGTTTGTTAGTCGTGCCAGCTTGTGCTCCATTCTTAACAGTTCATTTAGGTTAGACATATTCGACATTTTTACCGAACCGGCTCGTTAAAAACGTTAAATTTTTTTCCAAAATGGGTGGTCACCAAATTATACTGTTAAACTCGTCTCGACCATAGGTAAATTTTTTTGTCCTAAAAATCACAAGAGTCTAACTGTGGAACCAGTTTGTCAGGATTGTCTATGGATCAAATTCTATGTCCGAAAACGTTTAACTCTGGTTACGTCAGCTGATTAACTTTCCACCTTTTTTGTATAGAACTCGGAACAATACCAAATCCAGAACAGTAACTCGGATAGTCAATCCGAGATGGAAACCCGGAACAGTAATCCGAATTGCTAATCTGAGATGGTATTTGGAATAGTGATCCGAGATGGAATCCGGTGTACTATTCTGATCTGAAATGAAATCCAGAATAGACTATTCTGATCCGAGATGGAATCCGGAATAGACTATTCTGATCCGAGATGGAATCCGGAATACATTGCTGATCTAAAATTTAATCCCAGATACGAGATAGGCTTTTCTAATCCGAAATGCAACTCTGATGATCTGAATTATGCTTTTCTGATCCGAAATTCAAGTTTGATGATCCAAATTGCAATCTGATGACCCGAAATGTAGGTTTCTGATCCGAAATTCAAGTCTTCAATCCAAAATGCTTTGTTGCAAATCCGAAATCCTACAAAGCCCTAGAACAGCAGCCGAAACCCTAAAAAAGTTGTCAAAACTTCAAACCAGCCACCAAAAACCCTACTTTTTCTACTGTTATGATTCTGAACCGAGCAAAATCAAGAGTCGCATGCTCTGATACCAATTGTAGGTCCCCTAATCCTTATGGATCTTCATAGAATCGTCTATCCAATCTAGAGTGTGGAATCCTCTAGATCAGATTTCATAGAAAACCGAAAAAGAAACAAGAACAAATACTTTCAAACTGTCTTTTATTGATTATCTGACATAATGTTTTACAATCAATTCAAGACTCTCTCTCAACTCTCTCTCTCTCTCTCTCTGAAGTAATTCTATGATCAACTGAACAAGCAACTAAACCAGCAACCTAAACCCTAATGCAAATCTCCCTTTATATAGAGACAGGTTATGCAATTGGGCTAGGGTTTCCCTACATGGACTGCTAATGGGTCTAAAGCCCAATTCGCCTACCATATGCTGTATGGTGTCTGTTCAGCCCAATTACTTGTAATTACTATTACAAAACTAAACCCGCTAACCGTTTAAAATTTTACTAATTACAAGATATCCAAAGACAAAATCTAAGCTGTTGTCATAAATATGCACCAACGGGGATTGATGAGACCTTAATAAAGAAGCAGAAGAGATTGCTTTGGAAAAGTAGAAGAGACAAGATACCTTGAAAGCAAGGCTTCAAAACTGAATCAAGAAGAACAAGCCAAGCAACTGGAAAAAGAAGATATTGGTACTTTAAGAAAAAGAAAGTCAACTAGAAATGTTAGACAACCAATTCTCTGTCAATACAAAGTCCAAATCACCACCAAAGAAACCATCACCAAAAACTAACCTAACAGATGTTAGTATAGCTGATGTGCCAGCAGATGCTGGTATAATAGATGTTCAAACAAATGTTAACCAAATCTCGGCCATGATCACATTTCCCATCTTAACCCAACCATTAACCACACCACCAAGAATTCCTACACAACCACCCTCACAAGATCAAATTCCAACGCAAAAGAAAAACTTTTTTTTTGATAATGATGTTGATGAAGAGATTCCATCCCCAATCCCTGTTGATGCATAATGTATATTGCCTACGTCTAGGATACGTTGTTATGTATATAGAGCTTTAATGTCAAATTTAATTGTTTATATTGTTTTGTTTGTTTAGGGCTTGACTCATATGAGTGAGTTAGTTGGCTCGTACGAGTGACACTTTGTCACTCGTACGAAGCACCTCTAGCATGAGTCACACACTCTCCTGTGTGAGTCATGTCGACCTATAAATAGAAGGAGTATTGTTTTAGAGCTAATAAATCCTGTAGGTCTGGCGAAGTCCTGCTGAACTGTTTACTTGCACTGTACTTGTTCACGTTTATCAATACAATCAAAGGCATTTAAGCAGTAGATCTCACTTGTTTGTTTGTCAAGCTCGCCTCTGTTAGTTGAGTCAGATCGGCCCGGTGCTCATCGGAGGAGTCGATCCCCCATTCACAAGTGGTATCAGAGCCTTGAGGCCTGATCTGCTGACAAACATCAAGTTTCTACCAACAGTTTCAGATTCAGTTTCAGATTCACCATTGGAGCTTTCTACTTCTACACTTTCCCATACTGATCTTGGAATTGGACGAATTCATGGACAAAACTGACTAGAATTCTAGGATATCACGTTAAAATCAATTCTAATCAATCCTTGGCAATTTCAGATCTAAAATCGACCTTAATCATGTCAAATTTGGTAAAATTCATCCGTTTGGTGACCTAAGTTGTTTCGTACGGGTAGAGAGACCACTCGCATGAACAACTGTCCGTACAGTTTAAATCATTCGTACAAACGAGTAAACAGAAGTTCTTAAAATTTACAAGTTAGAAAGTTGAAACTGTGATTCGCACGAGGAAGTCATTCGTACGAGCAACTCACTCATACGAAGCAACCATTTTCACTCGTACAAACATCTTGTTCGCACGAGTAGAGTCTTTGTACGAATAATCTCGTTCGCACGAATCTTTGTGTCGTACGAACTAATCTTGGTTGCACGAATTGTTTCTAATCAGTTTTTCGAGAGTGTGTTTCTAAAATCTTTGTAGAAAAATGGCAGAAGAGTTTTATAACGCATTTGCTAAATCAGCGATCACAACTACCGCAACTCAAAACATGAACCTCAAGAATGAGATGGGTACGATGACGGAGCTGCCAAAGTTAATGAACCTTGAGAACTTTGATAGTTGGAGCGAACATTTTATGAATTGGGTTCAGGCGAATCATTTTACTTGCTTGTTTTCCATCGAAGAAAAGTATCAATCTATTGTTGGAGAAAATGGTCTCGAAAAGACATTGGCTCAATTCTCGGATTTTGAAAGAGAGAAGTTCATAAATGAGAAGAAAATGCTGAACATTTTACAACAATCCATCAAGGAAGACATATTGGCGTTGTTGCAACATGATGATGACGCACAATCATTATGGAATGCTCTTCGATTGAAATTCCAAGGTAGTGACAGTTGCGAAAAGGGAAGAGGGCGTTGTTGAGTAAAGAATTTGACATCTTTACTTTGATCAAAGGAGAGACATTAAAACAACTGATTGAAAGATACTATCATTTGGTTGTGCAAGTGAAGCGAATAGGAATCATAAAGACGAATGAAGAATTAGTTGATAAACTCGCAGATTCCTTACCACAAGGCGAATGGTCTACCTATTTGACCATTTTGAAGAATGGAATTGAATATTGTAATTTCTCATTACCACGATTCATTGAGAGATTAGAGGGACACGAATTTGAAATGCAGATAATGGCGAAAAATAAAGGCGCCCAAATGCAACAAGACGTCAATATGTATTACAAAGGAAGTTCTGCCGCTCAGATACAGTCTCCAAAGATCCAAACTGCCTTTAACGCTTACAGCAGACCGAGCCCACATCAAATCAACACAGTGGTTTTCAATCATTTGCTACGGTCAACCCAAACACGTCTCAAAGCCCACAGTCATCACATGGTTTGAGCAATCCCCAGATCAACCAGAACATTCAATCTCATCCTACTCAAATGGTTTTACATTGCAATATCGTTGTTGACTTCCAAAATGCTCAGAACTTTGATGAGAAGACCGCAAAGCAACATATGTCACTATTAGCTTCAGTTCTTGAATCATATGACAGTCTTGTAGCGGGCAAAATTGGAAACTCAGAGATGACTAGAGAGGACTATGATCCGGTTGAGATGGAGTTGATTGGCATCAAATGTTGTATGGCATCTATCGTTAGACGAGCGCAATGCTTCATGGAAATCACCAGGAAAGAGAACTTGGGAGGACTGGATGGAAAACTTGGCTTCAACAAATCAAAGGTCACATGTTTCAAGTGTCGTGAAAAGGGGAATTTTAAACGTGAATGTTCAAACAGAGAAGCTCAGGTTAACCAAAACCTGTTTGCCGATGACTACTACAAGAAGGCCATCTATCATCGTCCTCAGCCAAGAACAAGAATGGTGCAAATCGAAGATAAACAGCCAGGAACCAAAGACAAAGCGCTTGTCGTAACTCAAGAAGACGAAGGCTTTAATTGGAACAAGTACATTTCCATGAACGAGAGTTTAGCATTGGTCGCAGAGATCATCGAAGAACCTGAAGAAGAATCAGATGCATCATTTGACGAGGCTCCTGAAGAAGATTATTATCACACATCATCAGAAGAAGAGGAACTATTAAACAGTGCTTTTAAACATCTCCTACCTAATGATATTTTAAAAACTTTTGCAGGTTACTTTGAACCAAGCCATCGATCATTTTGTGAAGAAGAAAAGAAGCCGGAAGTTGAAGCAAAGAAATTTGATGAAGAGTTGGAAAAACCGACTGTTGAGACCAACAAAGCATGTATGGCAAACTTAAATGTGTCTAAAAGTTAGTCTATGATAGAAAAACCATGTTTGAAATGTGTGGAGCCATTAGTGAATGTGTTGTAAAAGACACACGATATAATGAGCTCAAATGTCTAACTGATAATTTGTCGAGTGACTATAAATCAACTAAAGAAGCTATGAAAAATTAAGCAAATTTGTTAAACAATATGAAAAAGTACTAAGAGAAAATGACGCTACACTTTTAATGCTTAAAGCGACTGTGATGGACAAATAAATGGGCATTAACATTCATTTAAACACAATCGCTGAGCTAAAAAGTAAACTTGAGAAAATGAAAATAGAAACGGAACGGGTTAACAAATTGTTAATCAGTTATTCTACAAGTTCATACGTCAGCGACCACATTTTACCAAAGATTGCAAGCAAAGAAGAATCTAAAAATGATCAAAACGAAAGTGCAAGTTACGATCGTGTTCCACCACCCATGTGGAATAGATATGCTACTAAAAATCCATCGGGGGTGGAAAGGCCGCTCAACTTAAAATTGAAAACTGAACCGTCAAACGAGCTGACTATGAACATTGACGTAACTTACACAAAATCTGAAAATGAATGTGATTCTGAGGTGGTTAAGACCATGGTTGAAAATGTTTTGAAAAGCGAGTCTGAGAAATCTGAATCTGATGCTGAATAATTAGAAAATAGTTTAAACACTAATCCAAATGTCATAGTTTATAAAATGCATGATTCTGATAAACTATATTATGATGAAGATTCCCGATCCAAAATGTCAATCTGAATCGAGTCAAAAAGTTGTTCAAGCTTATCGAGGTAAGACATCTGATTTAGATAAATATAATGCATCATTTTACTCTAAATCTAAATGTGTTAACAAACCCTACCATCAAAGAACAGAGATCATCCTTAGAATAGGAGGGCTGGTTTGGGTTTTCAAAAGCGAAGAATGAAAAACAAGTCCCAAAAGCTAAACTTTACAAAGAAAATCAATTTTGTTTTTGGGACAATAAATAAAAAGAAAAGGAGATCATTGGCACACAATCCAATGATCAGTTTAAGAAAGAAAAATGAGAGTAGAAAACAAGTTTTGGATTCCTCTGTCCGAAAAGACAGTAGGATGTGCTATAAATGTAAAAATGTTGGGCATATTACACGATATTGCTCACAAAAACATCCAAAACCTGTTTCTAACTCCGTAAGATCTACCAAGGATGAGAAACAAAAGGCACCCATGGTTGTACCAAAACAAATTTTGAAAAGAAACAATGAATCCAACAAAAATGTTATAAACAACGATTCAATTGAATTCTAAATTTGAAATTGGTGAAACTTCCACCAAGAATCGTCAAAGTCAAAAGGATTCAAAGTTTTACTCAAAAAGGGCAAAACTGAAAACACAAACTTGGGTTGCAAAAGTCAAACCATCTAAGGTACAACTGAAACCATCTGTTCCAACCAAAATTGAGCCTAAACAGAATGTCAAAAACAAAGTAAGTCCGAAATTTGATGTTTCAAACCCACCCAAGACCAAACAGGCTTGGGTTTCTTTGTTTAAATAGTTTCTTCCTCATGTGTGTAGGGGCTCCCACGATCGATCATGTAAAATTGGATTATGGATAGTGGAGCTTCCCGACACATGACTGGGATTCTTGCGTTGTTAGACGTTAAAGCTATCCGAGGAGATTACGTAGGTTTTGCGGGAACACAAGGTGGAAGAATCGTTGGAGAGGGTATTCTCACAAATGGAGTAGTTTTGTTTGACAAAGTGAACTACATTGCGGAGCAAGAGAACAATCTTCTGAGTATTTTGCAAATTTATGATGAAAATTCACTACTCATTTCAATGACAAAGAATACTTAATTCTAAAGCCGGGATTCAGGATTCCTGAGGAATGGATTCTTATGCGAGCTCCGAGAGAGAATGATCTTTATGTCCTTGATATAAGTGTCGCATCTACAACATCAAAGAAGGTTTAGTGCTTTGTTTCTAAAGCAACCAAGAAGGAGTCTATCTTATGGCATAGGATGATGGGGCACATTCATCTGCGAAAGATGAATATCTAGTGCATAACGACCTAGTGGAGGGTGTTAATTTGAAGAATTTTCAATTATCTGAGATTGTCTGAGCTGTAAGAAGGGGAAATAGCACAAGAAAATCACACCCAAGAAAGCTTCTAAATTCTATCAAGATACCACTAAAGAGGCTACGTATGGATCTATTCGGCCAGTAAATGTTTAAAGCATTTCTGGAGATCTATATTGCCTGGTCGTTACAGATGATTTCTCAAGATTCTAATGGGTTTTCTTTCTGGAGAGCAAAGATGAAACCTTTGAAAGTCTAATGATTCTCTTCAGAAAACTTGAAAACTTGTATCATTTTCCTATCAAGAGAATCCGTAGTGACAACGATACAGAGTTCAAGAACAAACAGATGCTCGAGTTCTGCAACGAAAAGGGGATTCTTCATGAATTCAGTGCTCCCTATACTCCTCAACAAAATGGAGTTGCTGAACGTAAGAATCGCACATTGATCGAGACTGCTAGAACCATGCTTGTTGATTCGAAATTGCCCATTAGTTTCTTGAGCGAAGCAGTCGCATCAGCATGTTACACCCTTAATCGTGTGTTAACAGCAAGCCTACGACAAGACTTGTTTTGAGTTACTAAATCAACTGGAAGCCTGACCTTGCGTTTCTAGAACTTTTGGATCACCGTGTACTGTATTGGACCCGGATGGTAAATTTGGCAGCCAAATCCTTGGAAGGATTTTTCGTGGGCTATGCTACTCCACAAAAGTGTTTCTTCTTGCCGAGTCTAAACCAGGTTAATCTTGCATAGCATGTTGATTGTCAATGATATACTACGCCTACACAGAAACCTAGGGATCCATGGATGTTCAACTACGGCGGTTTGTGGAATTCTTTCGACCTACCAGATGTGCCATCTGAAGAAGAACTTGTTATGCTCTTTCAAGCATCAAATCTTTAATCAAGAGCAAGTTACTAGACCGTTGATGATTTCCCAGTCACTTCCGTCAACACGTCTTATGTAGGTCCTAGCACTACTCTTCAAGAATCTGTATATGTACCTATCTTAAACACTGTTGAATCATCTACCAACAACCGCCCATTGCCGACTCCGATCGAGAACAACTTTTGATGATGGGGGATCTATTTTTACGAAGGATCTAAGCATATTGAGAATTTTCTGAATTCCCAGGCTGAGCAATCAAACGTCACGAATGAAGCTACATCTTCTGCTCCGGTTGTCGATGAAGTGATCACAAACTTGCAGACTTAAGTGGATGTTCCTAGTGACGTGATGCCAAGGACACTTTCATATCATCCATCGGAGAATATCATTGGCAGCTTACAAACAGGAGTGCAAACTCGCAATCAGATCAATAAGGATCTAAGCTGTTTTTATACCAGTATTGCTCCATTACAAACCCAAATTTCTTATAGTTGTTTTTTTTCAAATGTTCAACCTGGGAACTGTAGGGACGCGTTAAAAGAAGAAAGTTGGTTGGAGGAAATGTAGGAGGAATTGCTTCAATTCCAGAAGCTAGGAGTCTTGAAGCTTGTTGACCGACCTGATCATCACAAAAAGATAAACACTAGATGGGTCTCCAAGTGCAAACCTGATGACAGAGGGATCGTAGTGTGCAACAAAGCTTGACTCGGGTACAAGGCTTTTATCAGCAGGAAGGGATAAACTACACCGAAGTCTATACCCCAGTCGCTCATCTCGAAGCAATCCGCATATTGTTGGCCTTTGCCTCTTGGAAAGGGTTCAAGGTGTACCAGTTGGATGTTAAATCTGCTTTCTTTTACGGAAAAGTCAAAGAGGGGGTGTATATCAGCCAACCACCGGGTTTTGTCGATCCCATACACAAAGACAAAGTCTACCTTCTGAACAAAGCCTTATACGGTCTTCATCAAGCCCGAGAGCTTGGTATGAAACGTTGTCACGACATCTTCTAGACAATGGCTTTCTCAGAGGAACTGTAGATTCTACCCTCTTTACCAAGGAAGTGGATGGGCATTTGATTATCGTGCAAATATATGTGGATGATATCATCTTCAGATCGACAAATGATAAGTTGTGTAAAGACTTCAAAGAAGTCATGAAGCGCAAATTTGAAATGAGTGCGATGGGGGAGATGAAGTTCTTTTTAGGATTTCAGGTTGACCAATTTCCTGATGGTATCTTCATCCATTAGATGATGTATGTTCATGACATACTGGAGAAATTTGATATGACAGGAACTAAACCAGCATCTATCCCGTTAGCTCCAAATCACGGCATTTGTCCAGACGTTCATGGAGTCAAAGTTGATGAAACATTATATCGCTCCATGATAGATCCTTGATGTATCTAACAGCTTCCACGACCTGATATCATGTATCCTACATGCATGTGCGCCTGTTTTCAGTCTAGTCCAAGAGATTCGCACTTGCTGGCCATCAAACGTATTCTGAGATATTTGAAAGGATTTCTAAGCACCTTCTTGTGGTATCCTCGACATGATGACTTCAATCTTGCGGGTTACTTTTCTTCGATTGCTGCAAACTTAATGCCAAATCTACTGCGGCTGGTTGCCAGTTCTTCGGAACCCATTTGGTAACATGGCAATGCAAGAAACAGACCGCGATCGCTCTCTTACCTGTGAAGCTGAATACGTTTCAGCATCCATCTGTTGTTTCCAGATTCTATGGATTCAAAAGCAGATGAGAAACTTCGGACTGCAATTTCTTGACACGCCCATTTATGTAGATAATCAGGCTGCTATTGATATCTCTAAAAACTCATGTCAACACTCAGGCACTAAACATATTGAGATTCGACACCACTTTATCCTGACTGCTACGAGAAAAAGTTGGTTAGAATTGAAAAAATCCACACTGATGACCAAAAAGCAGATTTTTATGCCAAAGCATTTGATCGTTCAAGATTTAAAAATCTTTTAAAATTAAATAGTTTAAGAAATCTTGGCATCAGGGGATATTCATGAGGTTGATTTGAGGATGACGAGGACTTGACGTGATTCTCTTTGATATGACATTTTTTATAGTACATACTTTCTTAAAAATTCTAAAATCCAAAAATATGTTTTTGATTTTAGGGGGAGAAAGTTTGGGAAAATACAAAAACATTATAAAAGTTAAAAAGAGTTTTTGTGAAAAAAAGAGATCATATTATATCAATGTGACAATCACAGTATGCTAAAGATATGGAATGTTTATACAAGTAATTAAACAGGTCTTACTGAAAATGTGCCAATAGGCTTCACTCTTCAGTACATTGTTTTCAAGATATAAACCTAAAAAGAAAAACTGAGTAATTTGTGGGTTAACATCTCTCGGATATATGGACTTAGTACTCTGAAATTTCGTTTGAGAGAATGTTAGATTTTGCGATACTAGGTCTTTATATTTAATCGATATCTGGGGTATTATCCAAGTTCTTCTGATTTTGCGTCAGCAATGGCCTAGAACTTGTATAATACTTTATGCATTTTTCGCCTACAAAAGCTGCATAAAAATGATTATGTCATCAGCTTTGTGACATTTGTAGTTAAAAAGATTCCTGAATGGAACACCACCTAATGACAAGCCTTCATCTCTTTGTCTGTATGGAAATACTAACCTGAGCTCTCAAGGTGTTGCAATTCACCCCATTTATAAATATCAATTGGATATATTCACCTGTGAAATGATATTTTGTGAATCTCGATACGGGAGTATATTCTGCGATGGTAAACACAGTTATTTCATGTTCCTTAAAATTACCTACATATCTTGAAACAATTGAGAAATGAGAAGAAGTTAAGTGGATAAGTATATTGGCATTCTAAGTAAATTTGTTTAAGGACTTAAGTTACTACCAAGATCCTCGGTACTGGCGATTTGTTTAAATACTTGATATGATTCTCTTAACACAAAACTCACAAAAATATGCTTGTTTATATCTTTACTTGTTATTTCTTTTCAGAAAAATCCCAAAAAGATTTTCAGCTTTTAGCAATTTATCTTAGTTTTTAAGTCTACAGATGATGAAAACACTGATAGTTCAAGTCATAGTGACGCTTGCTGGAGGAAATCTGAAGACCATGGGTTGGGTGCTAATCTTGAAAAAAAGAGTTATCTGAACGTCAATAAAGTTCATTAATTTGAAACTTTACATTTTTAAATAAATTAGTTTTGGTCAAACAATGGTCAACCAAGGTCATTAACTTAGACTTGGTAGGCAAATCAGATAACTATGGTCATTAACTTGGACTTGATTAACTGAGTGGGTATTAAACAGATAAAAATTTCATAAAATATCAAAATGTTT
This sequence comes from Scalesia atractyloides, assembly GCA_947069175.1. Lineage (NCBI taxonomy): Eukaryota > Viridiplantae > Streptophyta > Magnoliopsida > Asterales > Asteraceae > Scalesia > Scalesia atractyloides. Next base: position 65,188,591 of record CAMTDV010000020.1, on the reverse strand, counting down.
ATCAAAGTGTTTAAGAACTGACTCGTACGAATGACACTGATTAGTACGACTAATAAAAGATTTCATTTGCGTGGACCATGGTTTGTACGAGCGACTACTGAATGAGTATAAAAGGCTCACTCATTCGCACGAGTCAGACTATTGACTCTGTGCGGTTGAGAGAAAATTTTGTGCGAACCAGTTCTTTCCACTTCACATTTCTTGATCTATACTACGTACTGATACATTGGGGAGGTTGATTTACACACCTCTTGCAATGGGAAAGGTACTAATTCTTGATTTAAGTCGTTATAATGCCGAATTTAGACCAAGCGGACATAAAACGTAGATTTGGAAGATTGGACGGTAAAACATAAAAATGAACTAAAAAACGTTAAAATCGACCATATTAACCTATAAATCAACCTTCAATTTGATAAAATCTACACGTTTTAAGTTTGGTGTGACTTGGTGTTATTTCATGCGATTTGGAACTCGTACGAATTTCATGTACGAGGTCATTATCAAATGTTTGTTATTATTTTCACTCGTACGAGTGTGTATTCATATGAGTTAGATCCTTAAAAGTTTAAAACTTGATAACTTGTACGAAGTATCATCCGTACGAAGAAGTTCTGGTCAAAAGTTTTTAATTTTTTTCTAAGTATAATGTTTCATTCGTATGAATTAGTGCCTCGTACGAATGATCTTTTGACCAAGACTTTATGACTTGTTATAAAATGTGACTTGTACAAATGAATGGTTCGTACGAGTGACTCTGAAAGTTGAGATTTTTTGAAAGATTTTCTAACGGTTTGAAATGTTTATTCTTGCAGGTCAAGAAATCATCTTTTTGTCCGTTCCATAACATATGCTGTCTTCTGGATGATTCTATTCCAGAAATCGCCGCGTATAGTGAAGTCTTAGAGTTTTTGGGCAGACTTCCAATTACTAAAGCTCTCACCGATCGCCATACTGCGTATAGATCTCATATTGAGTATTTATGGAATGCGGCAGAATATGATGCAAATGAGAATGCGATTGTTTTGGCTGTAAAGATTAAAGATGAAGATATTCAGGTTAAAATCACTAAAGACTTTATCAGAAAAGTGTTGGAATTCAACGACCACGAAGATGATCCTACAGGATTTTCGGAATATGTGGTGAAGGGATGTTTTTATCGTATGGGTTATGTCGGGTTCGTGAATGCTGCTCCTTTTAAGAAAGCTAACCTAAGTGCACCTTTCAGATATATTGCTCATTGTGTCATACATGCACTTAGTCACCGGAAAGGACGATTTGATGACTTAGTTGGTTACCAGATGTGCATGATCACCGCACTCATTCTGAACGTACGGTACAACTTTTTGAAGGTGATATTTTCTTAGATGGTCCAGAACACACAACGAGAGAAGTTCTTGTAGTACCCACGGTTTATTCAAATGCTGCTAGACCATTTGCATCCCAATCTGAAGAAAAAGAAGGATGATGTGTTGAAGTTAGAACATGTGGATGTCTCGACACGAAGAAAATGAATTTACATCTCAAGACATTCCCTAATGCAAAGCCTGTGTTTGGAGCCATTTTTGACAAAGAATATATTGCTCCAGCATTAGGAAAGTTGAGAAAAGAAGGTAGTGGTGATGAGAATGAAGAGCTTATAGCGCTTGATGGTTTTATTGCGAAGCGAAGCGCTTGGTTTGTAAAAGAAGGGGGTAAGGGAATCAAGAGAAAGGCAACGTCAACATCTTCTTCTTCTACCCATCAGAAGAAACAAAAAACATCAGAAAGCTCAAGACTGATTGACGAATCAGAGCCAGAGGAGAATACTGAAGATATAGCTGCTGATATTGAAAGACAAGCGTTTGGAGAAACCGAGAAAGTGGTTGAAGAAGCGTCCTCTTCCAGTACTGATTTGGAAGACAAGATTACTGGAGAAAGGAAAGGCCTAAAGAGATAGAGAAGGAATGTTTAGCCGAAATACAAAGAAAAGCTGAAGAAAAGAGACGTAAAGCGACAGGTGAAGATGATTCGACATATATACCTTCAGGTTCTGACTATGATACTCCTGTGCGCAAACCAGCAAAGAAGAAACTCAACGTTTGAAAAGATCGGCAGAGAGAAGCACTGATTTTCCTAAAGACAAATCAAAGGAAAAAGTGCAAAAGCAGACTGTAGAAGAGGTACATGTTGAGCCGACTCCACCAACACCACCTGTAACATTCGTGTAAAATGGGTTCAAAAACCCTATTTGTTTGAGTAATTCAAATGTTTAATTCGAAGTTTTAATATGCTCTTAATTATGGTACCAAACTCGTTTTATTAAATATTGAGACTAATAACTAAATTAGTTAGTTAAAATATGAATTAAATAATAAAGTAAAATAATATAAATAAAGTCTAAAAATAATATAGGGGCAGCCGGTTTCGAACCCGGGTCCCCATCAAACACATACACCATTTACACCACTAAGTTGCACACACCATTTGTTTGTAATTCAAAACAATTAAATTCTATACTCAAACTCACCTCAAACCTGAAACAAATTTTGTAGAAATCCGGAAACGGTCGAAAACAATAACTCAGGCAATCAAATATGATTGAAGGTTTTTCTTTGGATTAATCATACGTAACTGATCTTAACTATCAGTTACAATTCAAATTCGGAATCAATTTGACTTGAAACCGAAATCGATCATTGATTTTAAAGATTCAAAACCGAAATCTTTACTGGCTCTCTGCGCTATATATATCGATCCTTCATACGTTGAAACTCGCTCACTTACAAATCAAACTCTCTGCTCAATTTTTAAACTTCGCCGGAAAACCGTGCAACGCCGAATGTTCGACCAGAACTCTGAAACTTTTCCCCAAGTCGGTATAATTATCTTAACTTTTTTTATATATGTTATCTATTGTGTTGATGTTCGAAAACAGTAAATCAAACCGGTATGATTTGGTTAACAGTCGGGGATTGATTTCTGGGTTTTCAAAAGGAAGAAGATGATGTTTGTGTATATCATAAGTATAATTAAAAACGGGTTTTTAATCAGGTTAGACACACAGTCCAGTTGTGGACTGTGTGCAAACACAACACTTATGTCCTGGGTTCGAATCGTGCAAGTCTTCGACTTTCATGATTAAAATCCAATTTTTTAAATGAATTCAGATCACCCCTCAATTAGTATATATGTTTAATAGAATTCAGTGTTTAAATGGGTTGGACACACAGCCCAACTGGTTGGGTTGTGTGCACATGAGCAGAGAGACGCGGGTTTGATTTCGATCATTATAAAACCTTTTTAATAAACAGCAAAATACAATTAATTCTAGTTTGTATATATATGTAATTAAAATGGAGATTATTTCGGGTTAGACACGTAGCTCAGTTGGTAGAGCTGTGTGCACGTATACGGTAGGTCACGAGTTCGAACCTCACACACCGCCAAAATTAAGCACGATCCAACCGGTCAGGCCTGACAAGGTCAAACTTTATTTTATTTTTCTATTTCAAATATTATTTATTATTATTAATTAAAAATCATTTGAAATACTTAAAAACAAGATTTTTAAAGTTTAAAAATTGTGATAATACCACAAAAATAAATCTAAAAATCTAATAAAATGCATTAATTAAAAATATTAATTTCAAATAAAAATTTATTTATTATCGAATTATTACGTGATTATTTAGGTTAGTTTCCCTCGTCGGTTAAATCCTAAATCGTGTGACATCGCTATCAATTCCGAGAAACGCAACCACTGTGAGTGAATCCTTACAAATTCCACTTTTTGATTCATGTTTTGCGGTGTATCATGTGTCGTTTACATATTTTATTTATTCAAACACGGTGCTAACACCATTATATGATCTAATGTATATGTAATTTTTGTTGTTGATATATGTGGTTACATTTTATCATTTCAGTGCAATCATTCACATAAGGCCCATCAGTTCCCCGTTGGATACAAGTTGAGCATCGTGTGCCTCATTAGATCGGCTTCGTTTGATTGAGCCTTGATCTCACAGTTCATCATTATCATGCTTATGTGTACATTGTTGATGTTATGTGGTTTGTGGTTAGATTTATATATACACATGCTCATATTTGGTCCATGCACACTTTTATTAAATTAATCAATATAACTAATTCATTTAAATGTTTAATTGAGATTCACTCGCCAGCTTTTGTTGACCCAAACCTTTATTTTACACATGATACAGGTGGACAGGCTGAGGAGAGGAACACTTAGGATTTGGCTTTAGAAGATGAATAAAACATGTGTTGTTTAGAACAATCTTTCTTGTGTTTGTATGTTTCCATGTATTTGGATATTCTTTTTTAAATTTAAATTAATGAATATGAAACTTAATTATAGTAAATGTCATGAGCTTTGATGAAAACCCAATCATGCCCCGACTTCTAATTCCGCTGCGAATCAGGGTGTGACAGATTGGTATCGGAGCTTCTGACTATAGGGATATATGATAGGCTATTAGACCCTTAGAGCCTATACTATAGTTGTTTAGATTTTTATTGTTTATGTGTTACATGCAAACTCATGATGTTTATTTGTTTCATATTTAGTTCACACACAAATGCATGCAAGCACTTTCACTGTTAAATGTTATTATGTGATATTTTTTGTGGTATACATATTATGCCTACACACACATCACAATTTCACAATTATCATGATTTCTTTCTCAAGAATTTTATAATGTTTTCATGTTTTTCAACTCATCAGAGTGAGTGCTACGACAGGCAGGTAGTAACTGGAAGGTTACGACTACCGGTAGTCAGAACGTCCTGTCTAGGATTGGCATTCGTATAAATCCAAAATAATGGACCAGTTTGCCTACCTAGGGACTAACGATGAGAGTACGGAGGACCTATTAGACCAAAGCATGCCACACCAAACGTCGTGTGAACTAAACCCACTTTTAGTTGTCACTATGTCTACACCTAGACACCCTCCGACCTTATATCTCGCAATCATGTTTTACGATTTTCATTCGGGTGATGCGAGTGTTAACAAACCAACACCAATGTGAACCCTACAAAGCCCACTAGTCATGGGGGCCCACATGACTACCTAGGCCAAAGTATGGGAAATATATGGGGGCCCAAACATAAGCAAAGCCTAAGACATCCTATGGATGTAGTAAACTTATTTTCTCATTTATTTTTTGAATGTTGATTTTTTCTTTTTATGACACATGACACCTAAAACGTTCAACTCATAATCTCGATAAGTATTTCCTATAGATGTCTGCTAGACACTCTCGAGGAGGTAGAAGGTCAGGAAGATCTGGCGAGCGCATGGCTGCTCAAATAGCCAAACAGATGGATGTCGTACTTCCCGACATCGTAGTTCAAGTCCAATAAGCCCTTGCTGCTAATCCCATCAAATCAACAAATCAAAAAGGTCAAAATGTTGCCAATCCTCTCCCCAACACCACCAAGTGCACCTACAAGCACTTCAACTCCTACAACCCTCCAAAATACGAGGGGACTGAAGGTGTCACTGCCCTCCTCCGTTGGTTTAAGGAGATGGAGAGCACTTTTCTCATCTGTGATTGTCCCGATGATCGCAAGGTGCGATATGCTACTACTCGTTTATATGGGGTAGCATTTACATGGTGGAACGCGAAGAAAAGTAGGCGAGGTGTTGAAGCCGCTATGGCCTTAACTTGGGAAGAGTTGAGGGAGCTCATGACTAGACGCTTCTGTCCAAGAAGCGAAATCAAGAAATTAGAGGATGAGTTTTACGTTTTGAAACAAAAGGAGGGAGACCATATCACATACAATTAAAGATTCCTCAAGTTGAATCAGATGGTTCCCAATTTGTTCACTCCACTCTACCGACTCATCGAGCACTACATTCGAGGTCTTCCCTCGAAAATTCAGGATTTCATGATGAGTACTATGCCTGCAACTCTCAAGGCTGTGATGGAGCTAGCTACTGAGCTCATGGAAAATCGCATCAGAAATGGTGATTTTAAAGACGAGAAGAAGAAAGACAAGACACCTGCTGAAACACCAACCTAAACCGGATCGTCTTCTAAGTTTGCTGGTAAAAGGAAACGCAATGGAAAGAAGTTCGCTGTTACTCAAACCAATCCCCCTATCACTATTGCCCCAATCACACAAGTTGCTCCTCCTGTCACCCCATTCAAGAAACCATACACCGGATCTCACCCAAAGTGCAACCGATGTCAATACCATCGCCCTCCTGAGAACCCATGTCGCACAAGTTGTGGCCGTGCAGGTCTTACAATTCAAACTTGTCACATCCTTCAAAGACCAAACCGTAATCAATCTCAAGCCCATCCCAACAACCAAGTGGTAGGCCAAGCCCAATACCAACAACCTCTACTTTTACCACCTGCTCAATCCATGGCTCCACCCTGCTATCAACCCAACTACCCTATGATGCAACCAGTCAGAGCCTGTTTCAATTGTGGTGATCCAACCCATTTCCGAAACACTTGCCCAAATGCCCAAGCTCAAGCTGATCCAGTGAACCAGGCCAACCAAGCCAATCCACCCGTCAGAGGAAGAGCTTTTAACATCAATGCCAATAAAGCTAGAGCTGATATTAACGTGGTTAACTGTATGTTTCTCATTAACGTTACTTATGCATCTATACTATTTGACACTGGTGCGGATAAGAGTTTTGTGTCCTTAGAGTTCGAATCTATACATGATTTACCTCGCGTTAGTTTAGCTGAATCATTCACGGTGTAGGTTGCTGATGGTGAACCTGTTTCATTAGACTCAATTATTCATGATTGCACTTTTACTCTCAATGATCATGACTTTCCAATTGATCTCATCCCAATGAAGTTGGGTAGTTTCGACTTATCATTGGTATGGACTGGCTTAGCCAGCTTCACGCTGAAGTTGTTTGTTATGAGAAGTTTATTCGAATTCCTCTAACCGAGGGTCAAACTTTACGTATTTTTGGTGAACTCCCTTCAAAGGACTCAAGTTGATGTCATGCCTTCAAGCTCGAAGATACCTTCACAAAGACTATATCGCATTTTTAGCTCATATCATCAAAAAGGAAGGCAAAGAGAAGAAGCTCGAAGACATTCCAATCGTAAAAGAATTTCCTCAAGTTTTTCCCGACAACGTTTCAAGACTTCCTCCTGTGCAAGAAGTCGAATTCCGAATCGATCATGTACCTGGTACTGCACCAGTTGCAAAATCTCCATATCGGTTAGCCCCCTCTGAAATGCAAGAGTTAGCTAGTTAGTTGCAAGAATTGATTGACAAGGGATTTATGTGTCCTAGCTCATCACCTTGGGGAGCGCCGGTTCTTTTCGTAAAGAAAAAGGATTGAACCTTTCGAATGTGTATCAACTATAGAGAGGTCAACAAGCTGACTATCAAGAACTGCTATCCTTTACCTCGTATCTATGATCTCCTAGATCAACTTCAGGGTGCCACCTATTTCTCAAAAATTGATCTTCGTTCTGGTTACCACCAACTTAGAGTACGCGAACAAGACATTCCAAAGACTACTTTTCGAACTCGATATGGTCACTATGAATTCATGGTTATGCCATTTGGTTTGACCAATGCTCCTGCTGTTTTCATGGATTTGATGAATAGGGTGTGTAAACCCTACCTTGAGCGTTTTGTCATAGTCTTCATTGATGATATTCTTATTTATTCTAAGACCAAATCCGATCATGAATGACATCTTCGACTCATCCTAACACTTTTGAGAACCGAAAGCTTTATGCTAAGTTCTTGAAATGTGAGTTTTGGTTAAAAGAGGTACAATTTCTAGGCCATATTGTCAACGACAAAGGGATTCATGTCGACCTTATAAAGATCAAAGCAGTGCAAGAATGGCAAACGCCACGTACACCTATTGAAGTTAGGTCATTTCTTGGTCTAGCTGGTTATTATCGACGTTTCATCACAATTTTTTCTCGTATTGCCGTACCACTCACAGCCTTGACTCATAAGGGCAAACCCTTCATTTGGGGGCCCAAGCAAGAAGAGGCTTTCCAAACTTTAAAGCAAAAACTTTGTGATGCACCTATCCTTACTCTTCCTGATGGTTGTGAAAACTTTGTGGTTTATTGTGACGCGTCAGGGCAGGGACTAGGTTGTGTCCTAATGCAAAAAAGGAAAGGTGATAGCCTATGCCTCAAGGCAACTTTTTATACATGAAAAGAACTATACCACTCATGACCTAGAACTCGGAGCAGTCGTGTTCGCTCTAAAGATATGGAGACACTATCTCTATGGTACCAAGTGTGAAATTTACACTGACCACAAGAGCCTTCAACATATCTTCAATCAAAAAGAGTTGAATATGAGGCAACGATGATGGGTCGAACTCTTAAGTGATTATGATTGTGAAATCCGTTATCATCCTAGCAAAGCTAATATCGTGGCTGATGCCCTTAGTTGAAAAGAGTATGCGAACTCCATCCATCGTCTGTGTTCTAAAACTGTAACCGATCTCCAAAACCAAATTCGAGCAGCTCAACATATTTCTGTCACGGAAAATGATGTACGAGATTAATTGTCTTGAGGAGCTGAAACCAAATTAGAATCCAAGTCCGATGGTATCCTTTACTACTTAAATCCTATTTGGGTACCTGATCATGACGATCTTCGTGTTTTTCTTATGAATGAGGCTCACAAAACACGATACTCTATAAATCCAGGTGCTGATAAGATGTATCAAGACCTACGATACTCATATTGGTGGCCTGGCATGAATAAAAATATCCCCATTTTTGTCTCCAAGTGCCTCACATGTTCTAAGGTTAAATTTGAGAACCAACGACCTTCAGGAATACTCGTCCAACCTTAAATACCTGTTTGGAAGTGGGAAAACATAACCATGGACTTCATTACCGGGTTACCTCGCACCTCCACTGGGTATGACACAATCTGGGTTATCATTGATCGTCTCACTAAATCATCTCATTTCATTCCAATCAGCGAAGATTACAAGAACGAGAAGTTAGCTCGTATATATATTGATGAAATCGTAAGTCGTCATGGTGTGCCTTTAAGTATCATATCGGATTGAGACGATCGTTTTACTTCATGAACATGGAAAGCCGTACAATCAGCGTTAGGTACGCGTTTAGATCTTAGTACTGCCTTTCACCCTCAAACTGATGGTAAATCTAAGCGCACTATACAGACTCTTGAAGACATGTTGCGAGCATGTGTCGTAGACTTCAAGGGCAATTGGGATACTCATTTACCGTTAGTTGAATTTCGTACAAACAATAGCTATCATTCAAGCATCGGCATGGCTCCTTTTGAAGCCTTATATGGTCGTAAGTGCGATCTCCTGTATGTTGGCACGAAATCGATGAAGCGCAAATCACTGGACCTGAGTTGATTCAAGATACGACTGATAAAATTATTCAGATCCGCAATAATCTTCTAGCAGCTCGAAGTCGTCAAAAGAGTTACACGCTTATAAACGACGAAAGCCACTTGAGTTTTGTGTTGGCGATCAAGTACTTTTGAAAGTATCACCGTGGAGGGTAGTGGTTCATTTTGGTCAAAAAGGCAAGCTAGCACCACTCTATGTGGGACCATTCAAAATGTTCGAAAGGGTTGGTCCTGTAGCTTACAAGCTTAACTTGCCAGAAGAACTCAACAGCATTCATCCCACGTTCCATCTATCAAACTTGAAAAAGTGCCTTGGCAACGAAAATCTCCACATACCATTGAAAGATATTCAGATTGATGAATCAATGCATTTCGTAGAAAGACCTGTAGGAATTATGGACTTTGATGAGAAGCGTTTAAAACGAAGTCGTATTCCAATAGTCAGGGTGCGTTGGGAGTCAAAACGAGGACCTGAGTTTACTTATGAACGCGAGGACTCAATGCGTGAAAAATACCCGCATCTTTTTCCAGTTGCAACCACTACTTCAATTTCGGAACGAAATTTCTAAAAGTAGGGGATACTGTAACATTCGTGTAAAACAGGTTCCAAAACCCGATTCGTTTGAGTAATTCAAGTGTTTAATTCGAAGTTTTAATACGCTCTTAATTATGGTACAAAACTCGTATTATTAAATGTTGAGACTAATAACTAAATTAGTTAGTTAAAATATGAATTAAATAAAAAATAATATAGGGGCAGCCGGGTTTCGAACCCGGGTCCCCATCAAACACACACACCATTTACACAACAAAGTTGCACACACCATTTGTTTGTAATTCAAAACAATTAAATTTTATACTCAAACTCACCTCAAACCAGCAAACCAATTTTGTAGAAATTCAGAAACGGCAAAACAATAACTCAGGCAATCAAATATGATTGAAGGTTTTTCTTTGGATTAATCATAATAACTGATCTCAATGATCATTACAATACAAATTCATAATCAATTTGACTTGAAACCGAAATCAATCATTGACTTTAAAGATTCAAACCAAAATCTTTAACTAGCTCTCTGCATTATATATATCGATCCTTCATACGTTTAAACTCGCTCACTTACAAATCAAACTCTCTGCTCAATTTTTAAACTTCGCTGGAAAACCGTGCAACGTCGGAAGTTCGACCGGGGATCTGAAACTTTTCCCCAAATCGGTATAATTATCTTAACTTTTTTGATATATGTTATCTATTATGTTGATGTTCGAAAACAGTCAATCAAACCGGTATGATTTGATTAATAGTCGGGGATTGATTTCTGGATTTTCAAAATGAAGAAGATGATGTTTGTGTATATCATAAGTATAACTTAAAAACGGGTTTTTAATTAGGTTAGACACACAGTCCAGTGGTGGACTGTGTGCAAAGACAATACTTATGTCCCGGGTTCGAATTGTGCATGTCTCTGACTTTCAGGATTAAAATCCAATTTTTTAAATGAATTCAGATCACCCCTCAATTAGTAATATGTTTAATAGAATTAAGTGTTTAAATGGGTTAGACACACACCCAACTGGTTGGGCTGTGTGCCACGAGCAGAGAGACGCGGGTACGATCCGCCCTGCTATCACCGGTTCGATCGTTATAAAACCTTTTTAATAAACAACAAAATACAATTAATTCTAGCTTGTATATATATGTAATTAAAATGGAGATTATTTCGTGTTAGGCACGTAGCTTAGTTGGTAGAGCTGCGTGCACATATACGGGAGGTCACGAGTTCGAACCTCACGCGCTGCCAAAATTAAACACGATCCAACCGGTCAGAACTGGTCACAACTGACAAGGTCAAACTTTTTTTTAATTTTTCTATTTCAAATATTCTTTATTATTATTAATTAAAAATCATTTAAAATACTTACAAACAAGATTTTTAAAGTTTAAAAATTGTGATAATACCACAAAAATAAACCTAAAAATCTAATAAAACCATTAATTAAAAATATTAATTTCAAATAAAGATTTATTTATTTATCGAATTATTACGTGATTATTTAGGTTAGTTTCCCTCGTCGGTTAAATCCTAAATCATGCGCCATCGCTATCAATTCCAAGAAACGCACCCACTTTGAGTGAATCCTTACAAATTCCCCTTTTTAATTCATGTTTTGGGGTGTATCAGTGTGTCCTTTACATATTTTATTTATTCAAACACTTGTGCTAACACCATTATATGATCTAATGTCTATGTACTTTTTGTTGTTGTTTGTTGTTATATGTTGTTACATTTTATCATTTCAGTGCAATCATTCACATAAGGCCCATTAGTTCCTTGTTGGATACCAGTTGAGCATCGCGTGGCTCATTAGATCGGTTTCCGTTTGATTGCGCCTTGATCTCACAGTTCATCATTTATCATGCTCATGTGTACATTGTTGATGTTATGTGGTTTGTGGTTAGATTTATATATACACATGCACACTTTTATTAAATTAACCAATTTAACTAATTCGTTTAAATGTTTAATTGAGATTCACTCGCCAACTTTTGTTGACCCAAACTTTTATTTTACACATCATACAGGTGGACAGACTGAGGAGAGGAACACTTAGGATTCGGCTTTAGAAGACGAATAAAACATGTCTTGTCTAGAACAATTTTCTTGTGTTTGTATGTTTCCATGTATTTGGATATTCTCTTTTAAATTTAAATTAATGAATATGAAACTTAATTATAGTAAATGTCATGAGCTTTGATGAAAACCCAATCATGCCCCGACTTCTAATTCCGCTGCGGGTCAGGGTGTGACACCACCATCACCAGCTCGTAACAAACACCTTAGCCAGCACCATCTCCACCACAACAGCAAGCTCCACAACCGACACTGCAGCCTCCGCCTCAACCCTCGAAGTCTCAACTCCATTTGATTTTGACTTTGACTTTGGTGACATACCAGGGGGTGAAGTTTTACCGTTTACATGTTTAATGACCCACGTGTTGAAGAATTACAGAAGCAGTCATGTTAAACACAGTCAAGATTGCAGAACTACAGGAACAGCTCAATGTTTTAAACGAAGACAAACAGCAGCTCGAAGCTATGTTAGCCTCCATAGTATCTGAGAATGAGCGTTTACGGATTCGTATGGCTGAATATGAAGAAGAACGTCTCAGGTGCGATAGAAAGATGAATTTATTTGAGAAGATACTTACTAAGAAGCTGGGTATTAATATTGCTGCTGAGATTGAACAGATAGAAATAGCTGAAGCGAGAGAGCAGGTTGTAGAACGCGAGCGTCTTGCTAAAGAATTATCTAGCGCGCAAGGCAAAGGTAAAGCGAAAGTTGGTGAGGATCCCGTGAATGTTACAACTGGGCCAGAAGCTGAATATGCGCCAGTTATTACTGATATCATGGTGTATTTGATGACGAAGAAGTTTGTACTAGTAGGTAAGCCAAAAGATGTTGATATCGATATGTCAAATCTTTCAGCAAGACATCGTGAATGGCTAATCAAGAAGAAGTTAGAAAAAGAGATTGATGCTATGGTTGATGAGTTTGATGAGGATGCTGAAAAAGAGATAGAGGACTTAGATGCCTTTGATGATCTATTTTAAGACAAGTCCAATGATGATGATAATGATGGAGGTGATGATGATATTGGAGGATCTGGTGTCCGGGTAACAGAAACTGATGAGGCTGATGATTTTGATTATTCTGCTTACTTGGATGATTCAGTGAATCAGTAAGTGAAGATAGAGATCAGGGAAGAACTAAAGGTTTGAAAGGTGCTCAGCAGGCAGGAATTTTTATGGTAACTGATATATCTACCGTTCCTGTTGTGCCAAAGCCAAAGATTTTATATCTTGAGCACAATGTTGAAGAATGAGAGTTCGTTCACAGATACACTAAAGAAGAGATAGCTGAAATGCTGGGAATGAACGCTGAAGAATTTTTGTTTGATTTTGAAGACGTGCTTAATGATATTAGTGCTTTCGAGCCCGTTGATTATGTCTTCGAGCATGTTGATGATGCGGATAGTTATGATAAAGTTGTCGTGGAGGATGATTCTGATGAAAATGTTACTGATCTTGCCGATAAGGGTACAGATGACTCCCCAACTTTTAGTGAGTTGTTTGCAGCTAAAAATGTTGATCTTCTAAAATGTAAAGTTGAAGAAGCTGCCAAACAGGAACGCTTCCTGAACAGATGACTAGAGCTGAAATTGCTGAAATGAGGAATAAATGGTTTAAATAAACACCAGCGGAGCGCAAGATTAAACGTCCTCTAGCTTTCTTTATGCGTAATGCAGATATTTGACTAGGGGATATAATTAGCTGGGGATGGATCGAGGAACTTATTTTTATGCTATTAAGAGGGGGTTTTGGATCCAGTATTTCAAATACTTGAGCGATATCAAGTCCTTGCCGTATTGGGATATAAAAGAGCTCGTGCAAACAAAGATGATTAATCTGAAGATGAAGTTTCACGACCAACGGTTATGGAAATTGATCAAGCTTGAAGCTCACTGGAAGCCTCATTTCCCGAAGCGAATTACAAAGATCGATCCGTTAACACAAGAGAAAGACGTAACATTAATAGTTAAGAGGCCGAAAGTGATGAAGAATATGCCTCTAATAAAGATGGAACAAGATTTCTTCAAGATCTTCAAATGGTGGCACTATGATTCGAATACATGAGAAGCTGTTATATGTGTGCACCCAAATGATGACTCTTGGAAGATTAATGAGGAGCTGACCGAAGCCGTCATAGCACACAAACGTATATATGGGCTATGGCGTGGCATTCTAGTACTAGACCCGATGTGGCTAGTCAATTGTTCAAAGAAAGATATCAAATGTTTGTTCTACAGCAAAATAAACTTTGAAGAGAGAGATAAAGAACAAGCACTCCAGTTTCAGAAGATAATTAATGTCTGTTTTGCCAACGACTTCATTCCAGCACGGCATGGAACACTTCATGGAGTAAACTGGAGGAGACTAAGCAACAAAAGAAAGATAAGAAAGAAGAAAGAATTGTTAAGTGGGCACGTATTACGTCGCTAAGAAGTTTTCGGTTTAGCAATACAGTTAACTGACCTCCTCCTACAGATCAAACGCCAATAGCTTTTGAGGAGCGTCGCAAGCCGCTGAAGCGTTTCTTTGGTCAATAAATGTCAGATTTTTTGAAGTTTTTTGAAGACTATCCAAGACTACGGCAACATCCAAGGGGAGTTTGTTGATGCATAATGTCTATTGCCTACGTCTAGGATACGTTGTTTATGTATATAGAGCTTTAAATGTCAGATTGTAATTGTTTATATTTGTTTTATTTGTTTAGGGCTTGACTCGTACGAGTGAGTTAGTTGGTTCTCTTCTCGTACGAAGCACCTCTCGCATGAGTCAAACACTTTGTTACACACTCTCCTGTGCGAGTCATGTCGACCTATAAATAGAGGAGTGTTGTTTCAGAACTAGTAAATCCTGTTGGTGTGGCGAAGCCCTGTTGAACTGTATACTTGCACTGTACTTGTTCACATTTATCAATACAATCAAAGGCATTTAAGCTGTAGATCTCACTTGTTTGTTTACGAGCTCACTAACAATGAATTCCGCCTCTGTTAGTTGAGTCAGATCGGTCCGGTGCTCATTGGAGGAGTCGATCCCCCATTCACAATCCCTTTATCATTAAACCTAACATCTAATCCACTTCACTACCACCTAACATCCCGCTGGCCACTAGATATCCTCTAGAAATTCTTGTTGTTCAAAACTAGAGGATACAGTAGAGGATACATCAAAACTAGACTTCTCGTCTCTCTTTGGATATTGAAAGCTAAGAAACTTAGATGAATATCTAAAGTTGAAAGCTAAATAGGCTGAGAACATTGCTAAAGAGATGAGAAAAGGGAAAAATGACAGGAATACTCAAAGTATCTTATCTCATGAACTTAGCAAAGTAAGAAAAATTGAAGATTTTGCCAAAGACATGAGTAAATCCATGTCAGAAAGCCGAGTCAATGCTTAGCTGGATGAGGAGATGAAACAAGATTATCTTGACCACATAATGTCGCACAAGCCATACAAAGCATCAAGAGCACAATTCAAAGATTGGTCATTAAATGCTCTTAAAGACGAATTTGATAGAATCCAGGAAATGCTCAAGGATCCTCTACACAAGCCAACTCCACCTAACTGGGAAAAGTACAAACAAGTGGATCAAAATAGGGCTTTGAATCTTAAAAGAATGAATGAGGAACTGGTTGCTGCTAATTATGGCTCTGCAAGATTTGTTGCATGATGGTCTGAATCTAGAGTTGTAGATAAATACAAGAAACTGGAAGAGCTTAGAAAGAAAGATCATACAGTTTCAAGAAAGCCAGATTATCCAACAGTTATTATCTCTCAACAGATCGAAACACTCAAAAGCATTCTTCAACTACTATCTTATGCACACTTGCCTTAAATCAAGCAAAAAGCAAAAGAAGATGGCTAAAGATGATAAGCAGATGTTTGAAGAACATAGAAAAGAGGAAATCAAGAACCATCCGCTCTTTAACACTAATGCTGCAATTGAAAACTAAGAGAAACAACTTCTAACCTTGTAAGCAGACCTCATTCACCCAACTCATCAGAAATAAATCATCACCCAAGAAAACCTACTTATTCAAAAATTCTAAAATGGAAGTCATCCTCGGACACCTCTGAATTGACTTTGCTCAAATTAGATGGTGAGATTCAAAGGCTAAAAATGGAGGATGCATATGGTCTGGATGAAGATGACCTCCAAGATTTGTTGAACCTTGAATTACAACGGATTTTGAAGACATGATTTCCATGAAATTTTAACTACAATTGAAAGGGCAAATCAGGGAAATGTTGATGAGATAAAGATTAGCAATAAAGAAGAGTTTTGGCGTTATCTGTTCTAGGGGAGATTATTGTATCTATGGAACCTTATAAAAGAACAGATGATTGGAAAGCCAAAATGGTCTATATCATCTGATCAAGAATAAATAGTGCTTTGAATATTAACTCCTCCCAAAGGCAAAGACATCAACATCTCCTACTTAAAGGTCTACTAAAGCTAAAGTATGTTTAGAAAGACTGTTGAATACAAGCTCTGCTCAAAGCCTAAAGTTTGCTAGAGAGAACCTCTGTTATTGAAGATGTTAGTGTAGAATGTCTATAGCTACGTCTTAGGATCATGTAATATTATAACAGAGCTTACAATGTTAGATTTTATTACATTTGATTGTAATAGGGTGACCTCGTACGAGTTGCACCTCATACGAGTTGACCCCTTCCACCCTTGTACGAGTTGAGCATACCTATAAATAGAAGCTCAAGGGTGTTGAGTTCATAGTTGTTTTTCAGATCAAGTGGCAAAGCCCGGTCAGTTTTGCGTCTGTATTCTTCAACGTTTATCAATACAAAGAAGTAGAAGCATTTTAACGGTAGATCTGATCATTGTCAACTTACTAATGATGAATTCCGCGCACGTTAGTTAAGTTCAAGTCCGGTCTGGTGCTTTCGGAGGAAGCCGATCCTTCCACAAGTGGTATCAGAGCCTAGAGGCCTGATTTGAAGACAATCGATCAAGTTTCAGCCATTGAAGATCTCTATTTCTACTCCTTATTTTGTTTATCAGATCTGGACAAATTCATGGACGAATTGGACTAAGATCTAGTATAACACGTTAAAGTCAGTTTAAACAAACCCCTGAAACTTTCAGACCTAAATTCAACCGAATTCATGTCGAAAATTGCAAAAAATGCAAATCTGTGAGAATACCTCGTTCAAAAGTGACCAGAGCAACTCTTACGAGAGACTAGACACCTAGTACGAAGTGCACATCGCACAAAACAAGTTTTTAGTAATCATAGTTGTCACCTCGCACGAAGCATACAACACCTGTACGGAGTGCATAGCAACTCGTACGAAGTGTCTTTTAGCATTTTTCAAAACTTATGTACCCTTCACACAAGTTGGAAGTCATTTCGCACGAAGTGTACAACACCTCGTACGAAGTGCATAGAAACTCGTACAAAGTGTCTTTCTAGCATTTTTCAAAACTTGTGTACCCTTCACACGAAGCGACACCTCGCACCAAACCAGTGTTTAACAAATTTTTGATAAAATGGAAGAAGAATTTTACAACACATTCGCAACAATGACCGACATAACAACCACCGCAGCCCCAAATATAAAACTTGAAAATGAAATGGGAACTATAGCCAAGCCAAATGGGTGCAAGCGAATTATCTCGAGAACTTTGCATGCAATAAAAGAGGGTTATGCTACTTTGGTTGGAGAAATGGGTCTTGAAAAGTTGTTGATTCAAACACCAAGAAAGAGAAGGATTTGTTTAAACGGGAGAAGAAGATGATGAACATACTACAGCTGGGCATTAAAGAAGACATATTCACTTTACTGCAACTTGATAATGCTTCTCAATCCTTATGGAAAGCCCTCATAGTTAAGTTCCAAGGCATTAAACAGATGATCAAATGCAAACAGTCGCTGCTAAAGAAAGAATTTGATATTTTTCATCCATTAAAGGGAGAAACATTGAAGTAGCTCATCGAAAGATACTGTCATCTGGTCATGGAAATGAAACATCTGGGTATTAACAAGAAGATGACGATTTAGTAGAAAAGTTAGCAGATGCTATGCGAGAAGGTGAATCGTCGACATGTCTTATGATTGTTAAGAATAGTTCAGAATATAACAGTGGCACGATGACTTTGGCAAAGTTTATCGAGAAGCTTGAAACTCATGAACTTGAATTACAAAAAATGGCAAAATCAAAAGGGTCAAACGCACAAAAAGATGTTAACTTGTACTACAATGGAAGTCCAGCTACAAACGTTCAAAGTCCAAAAATACAAACAACATTCAGTGCAAACAATGTGGTAAATGTCCAAAATCAATCATGCAACAATACTGATTTCACTTCTTTCCAAAGCTATGAACCAAATTCTCCATCTACCCCACAATCTTGAGTATCTAGTCCATACGTGCGGAATTCATATGAATTAGTGACAATTAACAAGATTATTTCATCAATTAACTGATTTCATTCAATGTTTAATAGTTACAAATGATCAGGCAATCTAACAGAGCTTCGCCGTCTCAGTCGCAAAAGTTCTATCTACTAACACCTAACACAAACTATATATAGACATGCTACCTCCGTGCAAGGGTAGTTTATCTTCGCACGAAGGTAATTTACCTTTGTGTAAAGGTAGACTCTACCTTCGTGCGAAGTGAAATAAAAACATCGTAAAATCTAACATTTTCGCCCTATTACGAAATACAGAGACAACCTAAGACGTAGGCAATAGACATTATGTACTAATACCAAAGCTCCAATAACTTCAAGAACTGCCAAAACAACCAGTCTAACCATACTCAAAGAGTTCTTCAGTGTAACATTGCGGTCAACATAGAAAACGCACAGAACTTCAACGAGCAAACGACCACACAACATATGGCTTTACTTGCCTCAGTACTTGAACCTTATTAGAGCCTAGTGGCCGTTAAGATCGGGAATCCAAACATAACCAAAGAGGATTAATATTAAATCAACCCCAAAGAATTAGAGTTAATTGACATCAAATGGTGCATGACAGTATAGTTAGAAGAGCTTAGCATTTCAAGGAGATTACTGGGCATAATAGTTTGGTAGGTTTGGATGGAAAGTTGGGTTTTGATAAGTCAAAGGTAACTTGTTTTAAATGCCGAGAAAAAAGGGCATTTGAAGAGGGAGTGCCCAAACAAAGAAATACAAGGCAATCATAATCCTTTTGGAGAAGATTATTACAAGAAAGCGATATATCATAAAACTTCTCTTCCTTAGACAACTACTAGGATGGTGCAAATTGAAGATGGTCCATCAAATTCAAAGAACAAAGCACTAGTTGTTGCTCAAGAAAATGAAGGATTTGATTGGAACAAGTACATCTCAAAGAACGAGATTTTGGCACTACTTGCTGAAATCGTAGAAGAACATGTATTTGATGAAGTGGTTGAGGAGAGTTAGAATGAAGAAAGTGAGGAAAGTTTTGATGAAACGCTTGATCAAAGTGCTAAAGAATGCCTTGATGCACTATACTATGATCGTTGTGCCGAGGAAGACATGATTCATCATGCAATTAAATCTATGATTCCTTCTGATGTCTATAATTCTTTTGCAGGTTTCTTTGGAGGAAATTCAAGCCAAATCCAGGATGTACCAACATCAGAAGATTCCAAGAAGCTAGTAGAAGAAATTATCGATGTACGAAGGAAATGAATGTAGAGAATTTGAAAAAGATAGCCGGCATAGCAATGATGGCTAACCTGTACGAGGAAGTTCCTGAATAGAGTAACGATGGAATTAAAGAGTCAGTTGATGAGTCGATAAAAGATATCAAGGTTGAGATAAAAGAAGTTGAGAAACCATGCATGAAATGCCTAGAGTCATGCAAGGAATGTTCAGAAAAGGCCCTAAAATTTAACGAATTAAAGAAACACACTAATAACGTGACAATTGACTTTTGAAACATGAAAGTTGCTTATGATAAGCTGAGCAAATCAATCAAATAATTTCAGGAAGTCAGTAGAGAGGACATGGCTCTAAAATCAATGTTAAAAACTACTGTAATGGACAAACCAATGGCAATTAATATGCACATAGATACCATTGCTAAGCTAAAAACAGAATTCGAAGCGATAAAAATTGGGTCTGAACGAGTCAACAAGTTGTTGATTAGTTACTCAACGTCCTCCTACGTGATTGATCATATTCTTCCTCAACTACTTGAGAAAACTGAACAGGAAGAAAATGAACCTGAAAAACAAAGCAAATGGCATGGTTATAGTCAATGTCCACCCCCAATATAGAACAAATATGGTAAGAAATATCCAGATGGGGTGGAAAAGGCGCTTAATCTAAAACTAAAAACTGAACAAAAGAAAGATGAGCTGCCTAAAAACACTGAAACCTATGAATGCCAATCAGATGTTGCGAAAACAGTGGCCGAAAATGTGTTAGGAAATGAGTCTGAAAACACTGGTTTTGAAAGTGCTAAGCCGAATCTTGAAAAATCCGAGTCAAGTTCACATTCTAAAAATGAAGAAAGTTTTCATAAGAATTATATTTCATCATCAGAAAGTAGTTTAACTGATGATCCAGATGTGATGGTTTACAAAATGATTGGATCGGATAAACTGCATTCAGATGACGAATTCCCAATTCAGAATGTTAACCTTGATCGTGTTGATAAAATTTTTCAAGCTAGTTGAAGTCAGTCATACTGATATTGGAAAGCAAGACGCTTCATTCTATTCCAACCAAAAAGAGTTTATAATAACAACTATCAGAAGGGTAGGGATTATCCTATAAACAAGAGGAAGGGTTTGGGATACGAAAGAAGGAGAAATGACAAAAGGTTTCAAAAACCAAACTATAAAAAGAAATTTGAGTTCGTTTTTGGAACAAGCACTTTGAATGAAAAAGAAAGTTTGGGTAAACAATCAAATAAAGAATTTAAGAAGGAAAAAGAACTCTGTGAACAGGCTTGGATTCCTCTGTTAGAAACGACAGTAGGACATGCTACAAATGCAACAAAGTTGGGCATATTGCACGAAAATGTTTGCAAAACAATCCAAAACCTGTTCATCGTGTGAGAAAGACTACAGACCATCTGAAACAAAAAGGTCCCGAGTTTGTGCCAACACAGATCCTAAAAACCAACAACGAATCAACAAAAATTGTGAAGGCAACAATTCCAAACTTTTCATACTTTGAAGTTGGTGAATCATTGACCACAAACGAACTAAAGGATTCAAAATTGTATCCAAAAAGGGTATATTCTAAGGCACAAACTTGGGTGGTTAAATCCAAACCATCTTCTGAAGTTAAGAAAACAACCACTGTGCCAACCAAAGCAAGAGATAAAATTGAATCAAAGGTTGGACAGGAGGTTATCAAAATTCCAAAATTTGATGTTCCAAACCCACCCAAGACCGAAACAGCTTGGGTTTCACTGTTTAAGTAATTACTTATTTACATGTGCCGGGGCTCCCGAGGTCAGTCATTTCAAAGTGGATAATGGACAATGGAGCATCTCGGCACATGACAAGAATGCTAGCCTTATTATATGATGTAAAAGCTATTCGTGGAGGCTATGTAGGGTTTACCAGAACACAAGGAGGTCGTATAGTTAGTGAAGGTATTCTCATAAACGGTGTGGTGTCTTTTGATAAGGTCAACTACATCGCAGAATTAGAGAATAATTTGCTGAGCATTTTGCAGATTTGCAACAAGAAGTTCACAACTCACTTCAACGATAATGTCTCATTCTCAAGCCGGGTTTCAAACTACCTAAAGAGTGGATCCTCATGCGCGCTCCACGAGAAAATGATCTTTATGTCCTTGACATGAGCGTTGCATCCACTACTTCAAAAACCAGTCAATGTTTTGTTACAAAGGCGACTGAAAAAGAATTGATCTTATGGCATCGGAAGATGAGTCATATCCATGTTCAAAAGATGAACAACCGGGTTCACAACAATCTAGTGGAAGGAGTTAACGTCAAAAGTTTTCATTTGAATGATGATTGTCTGAGTTGCAAGAAGGGGAAGTAACGCAAGAGATCTCACCCAAGGAAGCTCCTAAATTCTCCAACGCTAAAGGTAGTGACAATGGTATGCAGTTCAAAAACAACAAGATGCTTGAATTCTGCAACGCTAAAGGTATTCTTCACGAATTCAGCAACCGCTATACTCCTCAGCAAAATGGAGTAGTTGAATGTATGAATCGTACTCTCATCGAAACTGCACGCCCGATGCTCGCCGATTCAAAGTTACTAGTAAGTTTATGGAGCGAAGCCGTTGCCTTTGCATGTTA
The DNA here is from genome assembly GCA_947069175.1 of Scalesia atractyloides. Lineage (NCBI taxonomy): Eukaryota > Viridiplantae > Streptophyta > Magnoliopsida > Asterales > Asteraceae > Scalesia > Scalesia atractyloides. The sequence goes on along the minus strand of CAMTDV010000020.1, from coordinate 65,166,337 downwards.
CACATTAAACAGGGTTTTAACCATCAAGGCTCACAAGAAAACATGTTTTGATATGCTTAACCAACGAAAGCCTAACATGAAATTTTTGGAACCATTTAGATCTCCATGTATGGTCATTGACCTAGATGGCAAATTCGGTGCTAGATCTTTGGAAGGTTTCTTCGTGGGATACGCTAGTCCTCAAAAAAGAGTTTATCTGCCAAGCTTAAACCAGGTTATCCTAGCTCAGAATGTTGATTATCAGAGATATACAACTCCAACGCAAAAGCCTGGTGATTCGTGGATGTTTAACTACCAGAGTCTATGGAATTCGTTTGGCCTGCCAGAAGAACCAATAGCTGAAGAACTTGTGTTATTATATCAACAACATCAAGCGTCTAATCAAGAGCAAGTTTCTAGATCATTGGTCATTTCACAACCTCAAAACAGTACAAATACATTTGAAGCAAGTCCGAGCAATTCTCAACCAGAACCTTTCCTTGAACCTGTCGTCAAACCAGCTGTAAACAACACAGCACCCTCTTTCGATCAGACAGAGATTCTAAAGAAGAGCCTACGTACGACAATGCGTCATCCAGCTCTGATGAAGTGTCATAACAGATTCAAAGTCTGTTAAACAATCAAGCTGGTGAATCAAGTGCTAGGAATGATGTTCCTACTTCAGAACAGGTTGCTAAACAGAATGTTACAAATCTTAAAAGCGAAGTAAATGTCTCTATTGAAGTGATTCCAAGAACTTATTCATACCATCCATCAGAGAATATCACGGAGATTTGCAAACAGTAGTTAAAACGCAAAATCAGATCAATAAGGATCTAAGTTGCTTTTACACTAAAGCTACACCATTGTAGGATACTATTTCTTACAGTTGTTTTATTTCACAGGTGGAACCAACGACATGGAAATAAGCTCTTAAAGAAGAGAGCTAGGTTGAAGCTATGCAGGAAGAGTTACAACAATTTGAAAAGCTTGGAGTATGGAAGCTTCTTGATCTACCGACGACCACAAGAAAATTAATACACAGTGGGTCTTCAAGTGCAAACGTGACGATAGAGGGGTTGTGATTAGAAATAAAGCTCAGCTCGTTGTCCAAGGCTTTCATCAGTAAGAGGAGATAGACTACACTGAGGTCTATGCTCCTGTCGCACGTTTAGAAGCTATCCGCATATTCCTGGCCTTTGCATCATGAAAAGGTTTAAGGTGTACCCGTTGGATGTAAAATCTGCTTTTCTATATGGTAAGGTCAAAGAGGAAGTGTATGTCGGTCAATCACTGGGATGTACCGATCCGATACACAAAGATAAGGTTTACCTACTGAACAAGACGCTCTACGGCTTACACCACTCCTCAAGAGCCTGGTATGAGACACTTTCTAATTATCTTCTGGAGAACGGTTTCACCAGAGGAACAGTAGACAATACCCTCTTTACGAGAGAAGTGGATGGACATCTGATTATCGTACAAATCTATGTGGACGATATCATCTTTGGATCGACGAATGAATCACTGTGTAAAAACTTTGAAGAAGTCATGAAAAAGAAATTCGAGATGAGTGCAATGGGGGAGATCTTTATCAGACGAAGTATGTTCACGATGTGTTGGAGAAATTCGACATAACGGAACATCACCGCATCAACTCCATTGGCCATCAATCATGGCATTCATCTAGATCCTAACGGAGTGAAAGTTGACGAAACATTATATCGCTCCATGATCGGTTCATTGATGTATCTTACAGCTTCTAGGCTGGATATCATGTATCCGACATGCCTCTACGCCTCATATCAGTCCAATCCCAGAGATTCACACTTGCTGATCGTCAAAAGGATAATGCGCTATCTGAAAGGGTTGCCCAAGCACCGGCTTGTAGTATCCAAAAGACGACAACTTCAATCTCGTAGCATACAGATTCTGATTTCGGTTGCTGTAGACTTAACACCAAATCTACAATGGATGGTGCAAGTTCTTCGGATCTCGTTTGGTGATATGGTAGTGTAAGAAACAGACTGCGGTTACTCTCTCTACTTGTGAAGCTAAATACATTTCAGCATCCAGTTTTTGTTCCCAAATATTGTGGATACGACAACAGATGAGAGACTTCGGACTGCAATTTCTTGACAAGCTAATATACGTAGATAACAAGGCAGCCAGTGATATCACAAAGAATCCAGTTCAACACTCTAAAACTAAACATATAGAAATTCGACACCACTTTATTCGTGATTGCTATGAGAAAAGTTGGTGCGAATTGAAAAAATCCATACTTATGACCAAAAAGTAGATTTTTACACCAAAGGTTTTGATAGAGCAAGATTCAAAAATCTTTTGAAATTAAACGGTTTACAAAATCTGACATCAGGGCAGGGAATTGAGGTTGAATTCGAGGATGACGAGGACTCCACGTGATCCTCATCGGTGTGTCATTTTCATAGTGTTAAATATTTTCTTTCTTTATAAAAACAAAAAATCCAAAAATATTTTTTTGATTTTAGGGGAGAAAGTTGTGGAAAATACAAAACATTTTAAAATCCAAAGTTTATAGAAAACATAAAAAGACAAAAAGAGTTTTGGTGTAAAAAGAGGAAATGATAGTAAATCAGTGGACTATCATAATGCGCTAAAGAAATGTAATGTTAAAAAGTTGCTAAACAGGTCTTTCTAATGATGTGCTAGTAGACTTCGCACATTCAGTAAATTGCTTTCAAGATATAAACTTAAAAGAAAAACTGATTAATCTATGGTTTAACATCTCTCGATATATGGAATTGGTACTCTGAAATTTCGTTTGAGAGAATGCCAACTAGGTCTTTATGTTTAATTAATATCTGGGGTATTATACGAGTTCTTCTGATTTTGCGTCAGCAATGGCCTAGAACTTGTATAATACTCTTTGCATTTACACCCCGAAGTTGTATCAAAAGATTGAAGATATAAAAAATATCAAAAGATACGACAAGTGTAGTACAAAAATATTCCAAATTTGGAACACCACCTTAAGTCGAGCCTTTATCTCTTTCTCTGTACGGAAGTACTAACCTGAGCTCTCAAGGTCTCGCACTACCCCCTAATAGATATCAGTTAGGTATATTCACCTGTGAGAAGAAATCTAGGGAATCTCGATACGGGAGTATATTCTGAGGTGGGCAACACAGTTAATTCATGTTCCTAAATATTACCTAACATATCTTGAAACAATTGAGATATATGTAGAGGTTTAAATTGATCGGTATACTGACAATCTAAGTAAACTTGTTCAAAACTTAAAGTTTTATCAAAGATCAACGGTACTGGTAATATGTCTTAAAAACTAATATGATCCTCTAACACAAACTCACAAAAATATGTATGTAAATATGTTTGTATAGTATTTACGTTTCTTTTCTGAAAAAAAAAACCAAAAATATTTTTCAATCTATTTTAGCATAAACTTTGGAAAATACTTAAAGATTTATTTCTATCTTAGCTTTAACCAATGATGATGGAAACCGATCTTCTAACTCTAAGCGACAGTTGCTGAAGGAAAGCTGAAGAACTACGGGTTGGGAGCTAATCTGGAATGAGAAGATGTTCTGAAATGTTAAAAAGTTCATTAATTTGAAGCTTAAAATTGATGAAAACATCAGTTTGATTATAGTGTTCAACCAAGGTCTTTAACTTGGACTTGGTAGGAAAATCAGTTAACTGTAATTAACTTGGAGTTGGTAACTGAGTGGGTCGTTAAAACTAAAAAATGTTCGAAAAATAAAAAGTTCAAAAGTTGGTGGACCACTTCGTAAGAAGAGGAGAACAAATCATACGAAGCGGTTGCCACCTCGTACGGAGCGGTAGCCGCCTTGTACGAAGTGGCCCTTACCCTATAAATAGAAGCCAACTTGTATGAAATGCACATTACCTTCTTGTGCGAGTTGAGAGACCCTTTGTGCGAATCGAAACTTTGAGCGATTTTTATCAAACTAGGGCCTATATACACCTTGTGGAGGTTGACCTACACACCTCTTACAATGGTTAAGGTATATAATCATGATTCAACCGCTAATTTTGATGTGTTCGGCCAAACGGACCCTTAATCATAGATCTAAGAAAAATTAACCGGCTAAAATAAAAAAAACACACTATAGTGCTTATTGGCGTCTATACTATCATAAGGGACAATTAACTAACTAAAAAAAACCATATCGTATGAAGTGGTCGTGGTCAAATTTGTGAATTATAATATGACACTTCGTACGAAGTGCATATGTGCACCCCGCGCAAAGTACACCTCGAACCAATTGATGTGTAATTTGTCCAAATTTTTTCTAAGTGTTGATGTTGTTGTGTTTTACAGGAAAAGAAGATGTCGTTCGAGCCAATTCATAATATATGTTGTCTTCTTGATCATAAGATCCTAGAAATCGCGCCTTTCAAGGACATGCTAGAATTTATGGGACGATTACGATTAGAAAGGCACTAACTGATAGACATAAAGCCTACCGCTTGCATGTTGAATGTTTTTGGGGAGCTGCTAGATCTGAATGGAATCCAAAAGCTATTATCTCTACAGTAAAGATCGGTAATGAAGAATTCAAAGTTAAGATAACCGAAGAGTTAATCCGAAGAGTGCTGGGATTTACAGACAAAGATAGTGATCCAACAGGCTACAAAGAAAGGATGGTTAAGGGTTGCTTCTATCAGATGGGGTATAAAGGTCAGTAAATTCCTCACCTTTCAAGAAAGCGCATCTTGGAAGGCCTTACAAGTTCTTTGTGCACTCTATTATACACGCGCTCAGTCACAGGAAAGGAGGGTTTGATGACATTGTGGAGTATCAGATGTGTATGATCATTGCTCTCATGCTAAACTTGCCATAAAACTTCACTAAGTTGATTTATGATCAGATAGTGTTGAATATTACAAGAGAGAAGTTTCTGTAGTATCCGAGATCTGTACAAATGATGCTAGATGATCTATTCCCTAACTTAAATCTTTGGAGCTATCAAGGTTAAAGACTATGATCAGCAAACAGATGAACCCATTGCTAAGTCAGTCTTTGGAGCAATCAAGGATAAAGACTATGTTGCACCCCAAAGGGAAAGTGGAGAAAAGCTACTAGCGAGGATGAAAGAGATGAGGTTGCGTGTGTAGAAGGGTTTGTTGCTAAACGTAGCAGTTGGTATGAAAAGGAGGAAACAAAGAATCGACGACATGCACTTTCAAAGGAGCAATCTACTGGCACTTCTTCCTCAACAGCTCAAAGAAAGCGTGCTACCATTCGCACATCACTTGTTGATGAGCCAAAGGTAGAAGAAGTACAAGCAGAAGGGCCAGTGAATGTTGAAATTCAAGCTGATGTGAATATGACAGAGAACATACATGATGATGTCTGTTCTGCTACTTCAGAACAGGATAAAGAGCAAGGTGATAATGTTGTGAGCACAACTGGTGCTGGAGGAGATGATGGAGAAGATGAAGGGTCGTCTGATGATAGTCATGATCCTGAAGCTAAGGGTGCAGCTAAGAAGGTAGAGTTAAAGAAGAAAAGAGAACTAGGGGATGATGATCATGTGTATATACCTTCTGAATCTGAAGAAGATATCACTATTGTTAAATCTGCACAGAAGCAGCTAAGCATACAAAGAGTGAAGCTTCAGATGCTACAGAAACTACTGGTTCTCTGGCTGCTAAAAGGGTAATAAACAAGTATCAAAGAAGAGAACCCCTAAAGTAGATGTGGTTGCTCCTAGTGGGAATGTTTAGTCGGTTATTTCACCATCTCCACCACACATACAACAGCGTCCATAATAACCACCACATCCAACATCATCACCACTGATTATACCTCCACCACAACCAACACCACAACCATCACCACAAACACCCAATACCACCTATGCCATCACGATCTACTCCTCAATCTGGACCAAGACAATCTTTAGCTGATAAATTTCCCACTGATTTTGGTGATATTCCGTTGTCAAAAGGCTTTGATAGTGATATGTTAAATGGCAGCAAGATCAATGAGATAGAGACAAAGATGATAGAGTATGAAGGCCGAATAAGGTTTCTTGAGGAAGATAAGAAAAGATTGGAAGTGTTGCTGGTAGTATTGGTGGATGATAATGAAAAGAGGGTAGAAGAGCAAGATCAAAGAACATGATGCTATGATCAAACAGCTTAAGACACAGAACATGAACTTGTTGTCTTTGCTTACAAGTGTCTCTGTTGAGAATGAAAGGCTGCATCTGGTAGTTAAAGATTTGGAGACTGAAAAAGCTGAAAATGTGAAGAAGTTTGATATGTTGTTTAAAGTACTGCACAAGAGATATAATATCAACTTCACGGCTGAACATGATGAAATTGAGATTGAAGAAGCCAAAGCCAGAGTAGCTGAACGTGCATGAATAGCTGAAGACGAAGCTGCTAAAACTGATACTACTGGTAAAGGAAAAAAAGATAGATGATGTGCATGTGAATGTTCAAACTGCGCTAGAAGCTAAATTTGTGCAAGTTATAGAAACTCAAGTTGAAGAGAATGTTAAGAAAAGGATGAAAGAGTGAAGTTTGTCCTTATTAGTAGACCGGTTGATGTGTCAGACATAACTTTGAAGTAGAAAATCTTGGAACGAAAGAGGTTGTATGCTGAAGTCGATTTTGAGGATGATGATGAGAACGATGATAAGGATGCTGATAAACGCGACGATAAGAAAGACGATGACGATCAGGGCAACAATGATGATGATGATGATGATAAGGGGTGCATGGTTGATTGCTGAAACTGCGAAGAGTGATGAATCTCTTGATTATGATGCCTTTTTAAACATTCAACTAACCAAGAGGAAGAAGCACAAGGATAGGGGGAGAGGAAGGACCATGTGACTGAAGCAGAGAAGTTAGGAATCTTCACAACGGTTTCTATATCAGTTGTTCCTGACATGCAAACACCAAGGGTTTTCTACCTTGAGCATGATGTGGAAGAAGGTGAATTCGTTCATAACTACACTAAGGAAGAGATTACCAGTATGTTAGGTGTAGAGAAAGAATGCTTAGTATTTGATTTTGAATATGAATTAAACAACATTAATACTTCACAGCCTAATGATTATCTTTATAAGTATGTGTCCGAGGCTGATGATTATGACAGGGTTGTCATGAAGGATGATTCTAACAATGATGGTAACGCTAAATATTCTGGTGAAGGAACAGATGACTTCCCAACCTTTGAAGAGTTGTTTTCTGAAGCAAATGATGATTTGTTGAGAAAAAGGTCGAGGAAGCTGTCAAAGAAGGAACTGTGCCTAAGCGTCTATCCAAAGAAGAGATTGATGCAGCAAAGAAGTATTGGTTTAAAGAAATACCTCAAGAGAGAAAATTCAAACGCCCACTGGTTTACTTTACTCGTGATCTAGACAAGTCTTTGGGGAATATTCTAAGTTGGATTGGATAGAGGAGCTGAATGTTTATGTAATTAAAAGAGAGTTCGGTGTTCATTACTTCAGGTACTTAAGTCATATCAAGATGTTGCCATTTTGCGATATTGAAGAGTTGGTTCAAACGAAAAGTATTAATCTCAAGATGAGGTTTCATGATCAACGTCTGTGGAAGCTGATAAAGTTTGAAGCTGCCCACGATTTTAGATACTGGAAGCCGCACATTCCTTGAAGAGTTATCAAGTTTAATCCATTGACAAAGGAGAAGGATATAACACTCATTGTAAAGTGGCCTCGGGTTATGAAGAATATGCCACTGATAAAGATTGAACAAGATTTCCATAAACTCTTCAAGTGGTGGCATTATAACTCTGAGACAGGACAGGTGGTGATCTATGTACAACATGACGATGATTCCTGGAGGATCACTAAGGAATTAACTGAAGCCGTGATTGTGCGCACAAAAGAATTTATGGCTAATGGAGGGGAATCCGTGTACTAGACCTGATTGGACTAGTAAACTGTTCAAAGAAGGATATTGAATGTTTATTCTACAGCAACATCAGCTTTGAAGAGAAAGATAAAGTGCAGGCATTGCAGTTCCAGCAGGCTATTAATGTTTGTTATGCTAATGATATTAATTCAAGAAAAATCTGGAATTCAGAATGGAGAAAGCTGGAAGGTAAAGAGCAATGAAAGAAAGAAAAAAACGAAGCAAGAATTGTTGAGAAGGTCAGACAAGCATCTCTGAGAAGATTCTAATATGGAGATACCTACAACAGACCTCCTCCCACAGATCAAACGCCTATTCCATCTGAGGAGCGTCGAAGACCGAGGAAGCATTTCTTTGGGTGCTAATTGTCAAAAGCTTTTAAAGATTTTGAAGACTGACCACGACTGCGACAATATCCAAGGGGGAATTTGTTAGTGTAGAATGTCTATAGCCCACGTCTGAGGGTCATGTCTTATTATAACAGCTTAAATGTTAGATTTTATTACATTTTGATTGTAATAGGGTTACCTCGTACGAGTTGATGGCTGCCCCATACGAAGTGTTACTTGCCACTTCGTACGAGTTGCACCTCGTACGAGTTGACCCCTTCCACCTTGTACGAGTTGAGCATGTCTATAAATAGAAGCTCAAGGGTGTTGAGTTCATAGCTGTTTTTCTGATCAAGTGGCGAAGCCCTGTTAGTTTTACGTCTGTATTCTTCAACTTTTATCAATATAAAGAAGCAGAAGCATTTAAACAGTAGATCTGATCATTGTCAACTTACTAATGATGAATTCCGCGCACATTAGTTAAGTTCTAGTCCGGTCCGGTGCTTTCAGAGGAAATCCGATCCTCCCACAGAAGATATGGACTGTTGAAGCAAAGGTCTGTTGGACCAACAGAGGTTAAAGCTCATCAGAATTTCTATCAACAGATGTTGGATCATTAGAGTTTTGTATATTAATGTAACAGTGTTTTACCTTAGCAGATGTTAGAGTTTGTTAGTTTGTTAGACGTCACTGTCAAGGTGACGTCAGCCTAAGATGCCACAGTGGTTTGATTTGTACTATAAATAGAACTATGCATGTACTATCTATTCATCACTTTCCTTCTAACATTTCTATACAAAAAATCAGAGTGATCTTAGACTGAGGGGGAGTTGTAATATTTGCATTCATACGTGAATCAAAATTTACAAAAGCATGTTAATGAAAACAATGTCTGTATTGTTTTGATCTCAAAGTTTATTATTTCCGCTGCACTTATCATCTTATTTTATCCTCTTTCAGTTGATTTCATCTTAAACAATCATGACAACATCAAACTCAGATCCTAACAGCATCATATGTATATGTTACACATCCAATGCAATTTAGCCTTAAGGTTTTAAGGGTGGCGGTGTGGGGTGGGTTAGAGGGTTTAGGTTTTTCGTATTAATGCATATTTTTTTTTGTTTTTCCGGTTTGTTTATAGTTTATAGTTTTCTTAGTTAAGCTAGTTTCTCATTATCCATCCTATATATACATATATATATATATATATATGATTAAGATCAGGGAAGAACCAATCCTAGTTTTGAGAACCAAAGAAACTACTCTAAACCAACAGTATTTTAACACATTACTATACACTCATGTTTTTTCAGAGGGGCATTTGTGTAAATGCACCATCCCAATGCCCAGTGTCATTACACATATCTTTCTTACATACACCTCTTCACATTCAAATCCAAATCTAGTACACCTCCCTCCCTCTCACTTTCTCTCTTCCTTCATCTAGAACCAAACAAATACACAAACGAAAACAAAGTCCACTTTTTTAAGTCCCCTCAGAAGAGAGAGAACGGAATCCTAGTTCATGGCTGATAGTTTCATTTCCGACGACCGGAGAGAGCGTCAGTTCCAGGCGACATGGGGCGTCGTTCCATTTCAGATCTCGACGGTAGCTAAGGTTGATTTCTAGACTAGATCCTGATGGTCGGATGTTGAAGTGACAGGTGAAGGTGGTGCCGCTATTTCTTGACCAGATCCCGTCTCGGGGGCTATATTTAGCCACAACCTACATCTGTATGCATTCATCATCAAATTTCTTTCGCCATCGGTGTGTAACAGATCAAGTTACTGGTGTATTTGTCTTGATACTTAGGATCTAAGTTTTTCGTCTTTTTTTTCTTTAAAATTGGTTTATCTTAATAATCAAAAGATAAAATGTATATAATGATTTGTGTTTAATTTATGTGTAAGATTTAGTTTAATTTATGTGTTGAGATATGCTACTTTTTGTTAAATGTTTAGTTTTGTTAATTTTCAAGTAGAACTATAAATGTAGGTTGATTTGGGTTAAATTGCAGCCGGTTCCTACAGGTCTAGACACGAACCCAAAAGATGTTGTTAAAATTAAGGAAGAATGTGAAAAAGGTAAGGCATATTGTGGCAAATTAGTTTTTAATGAGTTACATTTGTGTAAATAAAATTTACATCTGGGGTGTAAAAAAAGTTTACAACCGGGCCGTAAAAAAAGTTTAATTTTTTTAACAGGGGTGTAAAATATTTTACAACCAGGGCAATTTTTTTTACAACTGGGGATGGGGTAAAAACAAAAAATATACTTGCCGGTGACATCCAAAAAAAATTTAAATTTTTTTTACGCACCTGATCAGGAATTGTCAAAGTATTAAATACACACACGTACGCACATATTTAGGAGTTTACATTCGATATCCCCCCTTTAGCCGAATGTAAAAATATCAAAATTGTAAAAACATTATAAAATTTCACGAATGGTTGGTGGGGGGGGGGGGGGGGGGGGGGGCTGAACCGGGGCGTAAAAACATCAAATGTAAACAATTTAAAATTTAGAAAAGTCTACTGTTAATAGAGCTGAGCAATTTTCTTTGAAGGGTGTCGCTTTTACATGTATAACAGGACTAGGGACAAAGCGTAAACCTTTTCCGCTTGTTGTGTAAAAAACGTGTTATTTTCATCGATGGGTGCCATTTAGTAGGGACGTAAGTAAAAAACACCTACTGTAAAAATATAACAAACTCATTCCTGACCCGGGCGTAAAAAACATCAGATGTAAAAAAAATAGAAAAAGGTTTATGGTTAAAAACGGGTTATTTTTTTTGAGCATATAAAATATCAAATCTTGAAACAGGTAAAATAAAATACAAAAGTAAATTACCATTCTTTTTACAATTCGTTTAAACAAACATGTAAAATGAAAGAAAGAATGTAGGTTACTATAAAATTTCTTGTTGAGCGTAAAAACACATCAAATGACCAAACATGTAAAAAGAAATACAAAAAGTAAATTATCATTCTTTTTATATCCGTTGTAAAAAAAACATGTAAAAGAAACAAAAAACGTAAGTTACTATAAAATTTTTTGTCAAGCGTAAAAAGACATCAGATGACGAAACATGTAAAAAAAATCAAAAGTAAATTATCATTCTTTTTACATCTGTTGTATAAAAAATCATGTAAAAAACGTAAATCGCTATAAAAAATGTGTAAAAAGTAAATTATCCATTTTATTAAGTATGTGTAAGGGTTTAATATATATATTTAAAATTTCTAATTAAGTTGTTTTTTTCAGGTATCGATTCTGCACTTAAAGATATATAAGAAATGACAACACGTGGTTTTTAGATTTTTTTATTAATAGTTTTTTGTATTTTTTTATCAAACTAAATGTGTATCAAATTTGAAATATTTAAATTTTGATTCATCACCGTAATAATAAAATGGAATTGATTATTTTATTTTTAAACTTTGACATTATTTGATGGGGAATTCTTAATTAGTCTAAAAAGAAGGATGGATTTAAAAAGTTCTTTGGACTTTCTTGTACCAAGAATGAATTTTTAATTTAATAAAATAATGGACACTTGTTTATATCAGCAAATAGATCTCATTATATATATATATATATATATATATAAGTATACATCTATATGGAAGGGTTATTTTGAAAACGTCAAGAACCATGAGAATGAATGAGAAAATAAATCAAAACCATTTTTTAATACAATCATCATTTTAATTTAAATACAACATCAAAAAAAGAAATTATGACATCAATAATTTATTCCTCCTCTTAAAATCATTCTTATAAGATTTTTTACACATGTGTAAATATAACAAATTTACACATGTGTTAATGGCAAACTTACACATATGTGAATTTTCTTTATTTCCGAATTCACGTAAATTTAAATGTGTAAATAAAATTTTTAGAATTTTATTCGAATAATAATGACAAGTGCAAAAAGAAATTTTTAATTTCACTTGTTTTTTACCAAGTTCTAGTGGTTTTTTTATTCGTTCTCACGGTTCTTGGAATATTCAGCGTTCTCATTTAAACCCTCCCCGATATATATATATATATATATATATATATATAATATATATATATATATATATAGTCATTTACCCGCGCGATGCGGCTGGAGTGGCGATTTACAATCGGATACTCGTTTACCATTAGTTTATCAGTCGTATGGTGATATATTGTTTAGTACTTAAGTTAGTTTTCTTATTCATGATATGTTGGCACTTATCATCAGTGGTTTGCATTAGTGTTTCTGATCAGTGGTAGTTTGGAAGGAATAACATCAGATGTTAGGCAAACACTGATGATGTTGCTAACCTCTAATGGAGTAATAACAACGGATGTTAGGCAACACTGTTGGTGGTAGGCGACCACACTGAGTATAACATCAGTGATTTTGCTATACAACTGTTGTTGGTGTGTTAGCAATGGTTTATCATCAGTGGTTTGTTCAGTGGTCTGATTAGTGGATATGATTACAAGTTGCAGATTTAACAGATAAAGTTGAACAAACAGTAACTTAATGATGGGACGTGCCATATTTATTACTGAATGAACAGTAACTTATAGATAATTCCCACCCAAAGTACGCGCCAAAAACATCTTATATAAACAACCTTAGGCCCTTCAATTGATTACACCAAAAGCAAACTACATAGTTTATTAAATACCTAATGGCAAACCTCGTTTCTTATAACATCAGTTTTGTTCTCCATAAAGTTTCACTGATTGAGGTGGACAACATTCTTAGGTCATTATTAAGTGAGCATAACAATGTTGTCTATCCCGTTCAGCAAATTTTATTGAGATAAATATCACCTTGTTAAAATTAAAACGCCAAAAAGTTCAAAATAAGAAATGGCAAACTTGTAAGCTGTGTCTTGTAAAAGATTTTGCTGAATGAGATGGAAAATCCTCAAGACAAACAGAATTATGATTGTGATATGTCATTTTGTCTGCTTTGTTCTTGAGGAATGCCAGTTAAACACTATTTTAGACTCCATTTGAAATGATAGAGAGCGGGATGAGCATGATGATGATGGCCAAATATCATCAAAGCGAAAAACCCACTCACAGTCACACCAAAAGAATAGTGTGCACAAAAACGGCATCGATCTATGTCTCCACCCTCCACAAAACCACTTCACAAATCAACATCAAAAGATGGCACCAAAAACTAAAACGCCATATTTTTTGTTGATTGATACCTTTGTAAGGAATTCAAAGGTTCACGGGACAAAAACTTCAAGAATAAGAGACTGATGGCAGTGAAGATTTGGATGAGAAATTGGATTAGAATTTTTAATTTTTTTTCTTTTCTGTATCTTTTTTGGTGTCATTTTGTGTGGTTGGTTATCTAATTTCAGCTAATAAAATACATTATTCCTCTAATTGCTTACAAAAGGCCAAAATGCCACAAACGCCAAACACCAAAACTATAATAAAATCCCTTTCATCACGTATTATTATTAACTGCAAACAATTACTGAAATGTATAAAACAAGGTGTAAGAGAATAACATCGGATGTTAGGTAAACACTGATGATGTTAGACAAACACTGATGATGTTGCTACCCTGTGATGGAGTAGTAACATCGGATGTTAGGCGAACACTGTTGGTGGTAGCCAACCACTACTGGACAACCACTGCTGAGTATAACATCAGTGGTTAGGCTATACAACTGCTGTTGGTGTGTTAGCTTTGTCTAACATCATCAGTGGTTGCACCATGTAGTTTGGAAGGAATAACATTAGATGTTAGGCAAACACTGATGATGTTGCAAACCTCTGATGAAGTAATAACATCAGATGTTAGGCAAACACTTTTGGTGGTAGCCAACCACTGTTGGACAACTGCTGAGGTGGACAACATTCTTAGGTCATAATTAAGTTAGCATAACAATGTTATTATTCCACCGCGTGCCATTACACAGGCCATGTGATGGATCGATATTCCGTAACAACATTATTGGGCATCCAATTTTTAAACGAAGATTATGAGGTGGAAAACCACAAACATTCAGCGGGTTTAAGAACCAATAACATGACTAAGTGCTTTGGTTGTCCATTATTCATTGTAAACTGATAAAGTGTCAAATACCTTGCAAATTAAATAAACGATAGTCATAATAGATGATGAAATAAAGTTAAACTACTGATGAGCCAACATCTGATAGAATCCTTGCCAAACCTCTGATGAGTTTGCTAACCTCTGATAGAGTAATAACATCAAATTTTAGACAAAACACTCATGACATTTACTATAATAAAGTTTCATATTTATTATTTCAAATTAAAGGAAAGAATTCCAGCAAACACATAAACCATACAAACACCAAACATTCTAAACAAGACATTCAAATAATGATTTATTCTTCTTCTAAGCCCAATCCTATGTGTTCCTTGCTTCAACATGATCACATGTATCATGTGTAAAAATAGAGATTTAGGTCAACAAAAGTTGGCGGGTGAATCCCGTTTAAACATAAGAAATAATAGTTATGTTTATTAATTAAATAAAATGTGCGTAAACCAATTATGAACAAACGTATATGTAATCTATCCACAAACCACATAATCATCTAGCAATGTACATGTGAGCACGATAAGCAATATGCTGTGAGATCAAGGCTCAATCCAACGGAACCGATCTAATTAGGCAACGCGATGCTCTACCCGTATGCAACGGGGAATTGATGTGCCTAATGTGAAAGCTTGAATGAAATGAAAAAGTATAGCTACGAATAAGAATAACCAAATAATATCACATAGCAAGTTAGAACATAAAATGGTAATAGCACGAGAGTTGAATAAGTAATATAAATAACACGACACATGATACTCCCCAAAACATGAATAAAAGGGGTGTTTATAGGAATTCACTCACAGTGGGTGAGTTCTTGATTTGATAATGAGCACGCACGATTTAAAGATACCAACCGATGAGAAAAGCTAACCTAAATATTCACGTAATAATTCTGTAAATATATTTCTTTTACTTAAAATTGGTATTTTTATTTAACAATTTTATTAGGCGTTTTAGATAATTTTATAGTATTTGTTACTAATTTTTATGTTAAAAAGGACTCATTTTTATTATATATTTTTATGGTTTTTGGAGAAAAATAAAGAGAAAGGTTAATTAAAAAATATACCCCTTTTAGGGGTCGAACTGGTCATAGATATGCAGCGTGTGAGATTCGAACATGTGACCTTCCGTTTACGTGCATGCAGCTCTACTAACTGAGCTACGTGTCTAACCCGAAATATATCTGAATTTAATTATATATACATACTTACTGAAACAAATCTTATTTTTGATTAATTAAAAAGGTTTGTAAACCATAAGAACCGTGCATACAACTGGACTCGAACCCGCGACCTGAGATTCGTGTTGCACACAGCCCGATCAATTGGGTTGTGTGACTAACCCGAAGGATATAGACTTTTTATTGTTCTTATACACTATCTGCCTTGATTTATAAATTAGCTTAGAAAGGTTTTGATTTTTAAGGAAATTGGCAACGTATCAGAGGCTCAAACCCGGGACCTTTTAGTTAAAATGCACACAGTCCACCATTGGACTGTGTGTCTAACCCGGTTTAACACATGTTTTAATTACATTTATACATATTCTCAACTTCGTCTTCTTCATTTCATGAAAATAGTTTGACATACCCGGTTTGATAATTCGATAGTACTTATCGGATTAATTGATTTTACTTCTACTGACAATAAAATGAATAAAAATAGAAAGATTCAAGGTGTTTTGTACCGAACAGGTGTGATCTTGAATTTTCCGGTGATATCCCGGCGACTGAAAATGATTCCGGCGATGTAAAATTTTAAAGACAGAGGGTGCAGAGAGTTTTATGAGTATGAGCGAGTGTGTGAGCGAGTTCAAAAGAAGTTTGGGATCGTTATTTATAGAGAGGGGGCAGTTATATGATCTAAATGTTTCGGTTTTAATCAAGTTTTAATGTCCGGTGTTCCGGTGAATTGATTCGCGAATTGGATTTAATCTTATAATTAAACGGTTTCATTCGTTAATTGAAACGGAAAACGAGTCTTTGATTGTTGAAATAAAACCCGCGTGTTACAGCTCTGTGATTTGAATTTCAAGTTCAAACGTTGTTTTAATATATAACTTATTTGATTTAAGATTATAACAGATATGTGTGTGTAGTGTAGTGGTGTGATGGGTGTTTGATTTGGGTGGAGACCCGGGTTCGATACCCGTGGTCCAGACCCCTTTTTCTGTTTTTTTTATTGATTAATTTTAGTTTATGCTATTATTATTCAAACTTTATTATTTATTTACTCTATTATTATTATTATTATTTATTTATTTAACAACATTATAAATTCTTAACATAAACGCGTAACTAACATCATAACATATACTTGTATTCCAAAACAGAGCGGGTTTTAGAACCTGTTTTACAACGAATGTTACAGTATCCCCTACTTTTATAAATTTCGTCCCGAATTTTAGGTGGTAGTAGGTTTAACTTGAAAGAGATGAGGGTATTTCTCGCGCATTGAGTCTTCGCGTTCCCAAGTAAACTCAGGTCCTCGTTTTGACTCCCAACGTACCCTGACTATCGGAATTCGACTTCGTCTTAAACGTTTCTCACCGAAGTCCATAATTTCTACAGGTAATTCTACGAAATGCATTGATTCATCAATCTGAAATCTTCCAACGGTATATGAAGGTTTTCGTCGGCTAGGCACCTTTTCAAGTTAGATACATGGAACGTGGGATGAATCTTGTTGAGTTCTTCTAGTAGGCCAAGCTTGTAGGCTACAGGACCAACTCTCTCGAGTATTTTGAATGGTCCCACAAGCAAGGTGCTAGCTTGCCTTTTTGTCCAAAACGAACAACTCCCTTCCATGGTGATACTTTCAAAAGTACTTGATCGCCAACACAAAACTCGAGTGGCTTTTGTCGTTTATCAACATAACTCTTTTGACGACTTTGAGCTGCTAGAAGATTATTGCACATTTGAAGAATCTTATTGGTTGTTTCTTGGATTAATTCAGGGATAGTGATTTGTGCTTCACCATTTCGTGCCAAGATACAGGAGATCGACACTTACGACCATATAGAGCTTCAAATGGAGCTATACCAATGCTCGAATGATAACTATTATTGTATACTAATGGTAGATGAGTATCCCAATTGCCCTTGAATTCGATGACATGCTCGTAACATGTCTTCAAGAGTATGTATGGTTCGCTCTGATTGACCATCAGTTTGAGGGTGAAAGGCGGTGCTGAGATCTAAGCGTGTACCTAACGCTGATTGCACGACTTGCCATGTTCGTGAAGTAAAGCGTCCATCTCGATCCGAAATGATACTTAAAGGCACACCGTGTCGACTTCAATTTCATCAATATAGATACGAAGGCGATATCCTTCTTCATGCCAAGCCATCAATAAGAGTATCGTAGGTCTTGATACATCTTATCAGCACCTAGATGTATATAGTATGGTGTTTTGTGAGCCTCATTCATGAGAAATGTACGAAGATTGTCACGATCAGGTACCCAAATACGATTTAGATAGTAAAGGATACCATCGGACTTGGATTCTAAGTAGGTTTCACTCCACAAGATAATTCATCTCGTGCATCATTTTCTATGACAGAAGTATGTTGAGCTGCGCGAATGCAGTTTTAAAGATCAATTACGATTTGAGAACGCAGTGAGGTGGATGGAGTTAGCATACCCTTTTCAGCTAAGAGCATCAGCCAAACATTGGCTTTGCCAGGATGATAACGGATTTCACAATCGTAATCATTCAAGAGTTGACCCATCGTCGTTGCCTCATGTTTAACTCTTTTTATTGAAGTTATGTTTAAGGCTCTTGTGGTCAGTGTAAATCTCACACTTTGTACCATAGAGATAATGTCTCCATATCTTTAGAGCGACACGACTGCTCCGAGTTCTAGGTCGTGAGTGGTGTAATTCTTCTCTTGGTCTTTGAGTTGTCTTGAGGCATAGGGTATCACCTTTCCTCTTTGCATTAAGACACACCCTAGTCCCTGCCCTGATGCGTCACAATAGATCACGAAGTCTTCACAACGTCAGGGAGAGTGAGGATAGGTTCATCACAAAGCTTTTGTTTCAAGGTTTGAAAAGCCTCTTCCTGCTTGGGCCCCCAAACGAAGGGGTTTCCTTTATGAGTCAAGGCTATGAGTGGTAAAGCAATACGAGAGAAATTGGCGATGAAACGTCGATAATAACCGGCTAACCCGAGGAATGACCTAACTTCAGTAGGAGTGCGTGGAGCTTGCCATTCTTGCACTGGTTTAATTTTTGTAGGGTTGACATGAATTCCTTTATCATTGACGACGTGTCTAAGAAATTGAACTTCTTTAACTAGAATTCACATTTCGAAAACTTAGCGTAGACCTTTTCAGGTTTTCAAAAGTGTTAGGATAAGTCGAAGGTGTCATTCATGATCTGATTTGGTTTGGAATAAATAAGAATAGCATCGATAAAGACAATAACGAAACGATCGAGGTAGGGTTTGCACACCCTATTCATCAAATCCATGAAAACGGTGGGAGTATTGGTTAAACCAAAAGGAATGACCATGAATTCGTAGTGACCATAGCGAGTTCGAAAGGCAGTTTTCGAAATGTCTTCTTCACGTTCTGTAAGCTGATGATAACCAGAACGAAGATTGATTTTTGAGAAACATGTGGCACCTTAAAGATGATCTAGAAGGTCATTAATGCGAGGTAAAGGATAACGGTTCTTGATGGTCAGCTTGTTGAGCTCTTGATAGTCGATACACATTTGAAAAGTTACATCCTTCTTCTTTACGAAAAGAACCGGCCACCCCAAGGTGAAGAGCTAGGACGTATAAATCCCTTATCAGACAGCTCTTGCAGCTGGCTAGCTAACTCTTGCATTTCAGATGTGGCTAACCGATATGGAGATTTTGCAACTGGTGTAGCACCAGGTACAAGATCTATTCGAAATTCGACTTCTCGCACAGGAGGAAGTCCTGAAACATCGTCGGGAAAAACTTGAGGAAATTCTTTAACAATCGAAATCTCTTCGAGTTTCTTCTCCTTGCCTTCCTTTTTGACGATATGGGCTAAGAATGCTATGTATCCTTGCAGAGATATGACTTAAAGACACGACATCAATTTGAGTCCTTTGGATGGGGTTTCACCAAAAATACGAAGAGTTTGACCGTCGACGAGAGGAATTCGAAAAAATTTTCATAACAAACGACTTCAGCGTGATGTTGACTAAGCCAGTCCATTCCAATGATGACTCGAAACTTCCCAATTTCATGGAACAAGATGAATTGAAAAATCATGATCGGGGTAAGAGTGCAATCACGAATGATAGAGTCTAACGCAATAGGTTCACCGTCTGCTACTTCCATTGTAAATGATTTGGCTAGACTAACGCGAGGTAAACCGAGAATAGATTCAAACTCTAAGGACGCAAAACTCTTATCCGCGCTAGTGTCAAAAAGTATAGATGCATAACTACCATTAATGAGAAACGTACCGTTAACTACGTTGTTATCCGCTCTAGCCTGGTTGGCGTTGATGTTGAAAGCTCTTCCTCTAGTTGGCGGATTGGCTTGGTTGGCTTGGTTCACAAGGTTAGCTTGGGCTTGAGCATTCATGATGTTCACTAAACATGGAGAGGTGTTGCGAAAATGGGTTGGATCACCGCAATTGAAACAAGCTCTGACAGGCGGCATCAAGGGTAGTTAGGTTGGTAAAGGGGTAGGGCCATTGGTTTAGCATGTGGTAATAGTAGAGGTTGTTGGTAGGGAGCTTAGCCCACCACCTTGTTGTTTGGTTAGGCTTGAGGTTGTTTGCGGGCTGGTCTTTGAAGAGAGCGGCAGTTTGGATTATATAACCTGCACGTCCACAACTTGTGTAGTGAAGACATGGGTTCTCGAGAGGGTGCTGATATTGACATCGGTTGCATTTTGGGTGAGGTCATGTATACTGTTTCTTGAATGGTGCGGTAGGAGGAGCAACTTGTGTGATTGGAGCGGTGGCAATGGGTTGGTTGGTTTGGGTTGGCTGATTTGTTTGAGTGACGGCAAAATTTTCCCATTTCGCTTTCTCTTTCCAACGAATCGAGAAGAGGATCCAGTTTAGCTTATGGTAGGGGTTTCAGTTGGTGTTTTATCTTTCTTCTTCTCGTCTTTGAAATCCCTGTTCCTGATATGATTTTCGGTGAGCTCAGTAGTGTAACATTTGTCAAAAACGGGTTTCCCCGCTCGTTTTGTAATCGAATATCAATTTATAAAAGTCACGTTGAATATTTATGATTATTTTGATTTAAAATGATACATAATTAATAAATAAACTAAACTATAAAAATTATATTTGATAAAAAGTTAAAACAAAATAAATAAAAAAATAGTTGCTGCCGGGACTCGAACCCGGGTCAGCCGAAACTGGATCCAACGACTTAACACACACTCACATCACCACTCGCCACCTTGTGTTTTCTGTTATCTCTAGGAAACAAATGAGATTTATACACAAACTCGGTTAAACCGGTTGCGTTAACTGAAAAACGGAAATCGGCAAATCAATCGTCAAATCGCTTGTTTATTCGCACATTTAGTTTATAACCGATGCACCGACGATTTTTAATCAAGTCGGAATTGATTGAGCATCAAGTGTCATCATTATCGGTTTTTATAACCGAAAAATAATCAAGTCCAGATTACTTCAATTCAAGACCACTCTCGCGACTCAGAAACGTCATACCAATACTCCATTTCACTCTCGTCACATTTTCAGACCGTCAGAACGTTTAAATCAACTCGCCGAATTTTCTGCAAAAGTCGCCGGAAAACCGTATTCATCCTCAAACCGGTAAAATACCTCGACTTTACTGTTTCAATCAATTGTTAGAACCTTACTAACATTAACCCATCGCTCATAATCAACCACAGATGACATTGCTGGACTTTCTGTTTTCACCGGAAAACTCCTGGATTTGTCGGAAACTCGTTGATTACCGGTATGCTCATTCAAACATGCTGATAATCAATACTCATTAGTTCAATTTCACATCTAATCCCTTAAACCTGTTAATTGATTCTCACAGCCGAAGGTTCCAAAACAGAGCCGACGAGCTTCGCCGGATTCTCTGAAGAAGACGATCTGTTCGGTATTTTCTTTCCCCAAACTTTCAGTTCAATGCTTTCAAATTGTTCATCTTGTTCATTAACTAAATTAATCGCGTATCAGTTGCTTTGATAGATGTCTGTGTTTGAAATGAAGAAGACGAGTTCAGAGATGACATAAGATTAATTAAAATCGGAATTATAAACGGGTTAGACACACAGTCCAGCGGTGGACTGTGTGCAAACAAAAAAGCATACACGTCCCGTGTTCGATCCCTGATACACGCACTCCTTATGTAATAAAATGCCTTTTTGATTAAAACTAAATCGGGTTAATCCCGTTAGTTGTTAAGTATAATAAAAACCAAGATGTTAACCAGGTTAGACACACAGTCCAGCGGTGGACTGTGTGCAACACTGAATCGCACGTCACGAGTTCGAAACCTGATACTGGCACCGGTTCGTTGAATTAAAATGTTTTTGAAATTCAAAGAATTTTGGTTAAACCGAATTAGTATATAAATATAATTAAAAACAAGAATATTACGGGTTAGACACGTAGCTCGTTGGTAGAGCTGCGTGCACGCGTACGGGAGGTCTCGGGTTCGAGCCTCACCCGGTGCAAACTATTTCGCTGACCGAACCGGTCAACAAGTCAACAGGTCAACGGTCAACGCAAAATAAACAATTTTTTTTTATTTTTATTTATTTAATTTAATTTAAAAATCAATTAAAAATACTTAAAAATAACATTTTTAAAGATAGAAAATAGCCTTGAACTCACAAAAATATATCTAAAAATTTCATTAAAATCCTTAATAAAATCCACTCATTTAATAATTTTTCCGTTATTATTTAGGTCAGTATTTCTCGTTGTTCCGCTCATCTAATTCGTGTGCATCTCACCATCTCCAATCCAACGCACCCAATGTGAGTGAATCTTTACAAATTCCCCGTTTTAATCACGTTTTGGGGTGTATCATGTGTCTTGTTATATATATATTATAATTAAACCATTGTGCATACATCATATCATGAACATGTGTATTCAGTTTGTTTCAACTGTTGTGTAATTATTGTTGGATGCAATTTATTATTTTCAGTACATGCAATTTCATAGGCCGCCGCTCCCCATTACATTATGAGCGTTGAGCATGTTCCCCATTTCATTATGAGGTTGAACCTGGCGTGCCCACATACGATCGGCTCCGTTTGATTGAGCCTTGATCGCACAGACATTTTACATTTTCAGAAATGCAATACGATCGGCTCCGTTTGATTGAGCCTTGATCGAAACAGACAATTTACATTTTCAGTACATGCAATACGATCGGCTCCTTTGATTGAGCCTTGATCGCACAGTTTCAATTATGTTATTTATTGTATGATGTTGGTATGTTAATGTATGTATCATATGTTATTGTATGTTATAGTTGTGATTGCTATTTTCCACTGCTTGATTATTTACATTTGCTCATTTATGATTATGCACAATTTTTCATTGATAAACTAACAAGTAATTCATTAATAAATGTTTATCTAATAAGGTTCACTCGCCAACTTATGTTGACCCAAAAACCCCCATTTACACATGATACTGGTGAATCAGCAGCAGCTAGGAACACATAGGATTGGACTAGAAGAATAAAATGATTTAGAGTTGGGATTGTTATGATTGGTTTATTTTCTTTGTATTGTATGAACATGTTTGGATATTTGGAAATGTAACTTTGACTTTATTAAATATGAAACATATTAGTAATGTCATGAGCTTTGGTGATAACCCAATTATGCCCCGACTCTTATTCCGCTGCGGGTCGGGTGTGACAGATTGGTATCAAAACCATGACTATAGGGATATAGGATAGGTTATTAGACCCTTAGAGCCTATACTATAGTTGATTAGAAACTTATAAGATTTTTGTGTGTTACATGCCAAATTTCATGATGTTTATATGTTTTATGTTAAATGTTACATTCAATATTATGCAAGCATGTTCATAAGTATGTATTATCATATAATGCCTATATGAATCATATACTCATAACATATCACATCCATGAAAGCACACACCACGTCATGATTGCTTTTACAATGATTTTTGTGTTTTCAAATCTCATCAAAGTGCGTTCTCATGACGGGCATGTAGTAACTGGAAGGGTACCAGTACCGGTAGTCGGAACGTCCTGTCTAGGCTGGCATTCGTATAAATCCAAAATAAAGGACCAGTTTGCCTACCTGGGGACTAACGATGAGAGTACGAAGTACCTATTAGGCCAAAGCATGCTATACCAACCGTCGTGTGAGCTAACCCCATTTTGAGTTGTCATTGTGTCTACACCTGGACACGTTCTGACCAAACATCTCATGAACATATTTTGTGGTTTGCATTTGGGTGATGCGAGTGTTAAATTGCCAATACTAATGTGAATCCTACCAAGCCAATAGCCATGGGGGCCCACATGACTATATAAGTGAAGGTATGGGGACATTTGAGGCCCAACATGAGCAAACCCAAGACATCCTATGGATGTAGTTGTATTATTGATATTTATGTTATTTTCATTTTCTTAAAGACACATGACACCTAAAAAGACTCCATAAACTCACAATCTTCTTATGTACGTTCCTGTAGATGACGTCTAGACAACAACGAAGGGGTAAAAGATCAGGAAGGTCTCAGGAACGCTTGGCCACACAAATCGCGAAACAAATGGCCAGATACTGCCTGACATTGTGGTCCAAGTACAACAAGCCCTCGCTACAAATCCTACTCATCCTCCCCAACAACATGACCAGGACATCGACAACACTCCTACCAGCAAGTGCTCATATAAACATTTCAAGTCTTGTGATCCTCCTAAATTTGAAGGGACCGAAGGTGTCACTGCTCTCCTCCACTGGTTTGAGGAGATGGAAAACACTTTTCTCAACTGCGATTGTCCTGAAGATCGCAAGGTTCGATACGCCACCGGGAGACTATTTGGGATAGCTCTCACCTGGTGGAATACTGAAAAGGGGAAGAGGGGAATTGATGATGCAATGGCCTTAACGTGGGAGGAGTTAAGGGAAATCATGACTAGGCGTTTCTGTCCTAGGAGTGAGATTAAAAAGTTGGAGGACGAATTTCATTCTTTAAAGCAAAATGAGGGAGATCATACCATCTACAACAAGAGGTTCTTAGAGTTGAACCAAATGGTCCCTAACTTGTTCACCCCAACTTATCGCTTGGTTGAGCATTATATTTGAGGTCTTACCTCGAAAATTCAAGATTCAGTTCTCAGCACTTCACCAGCAACACTTGAAGCTGCTATGGAACTAGCCACTGAACTGACCGAAAATCGCATTCGAAACGGTAAATTCAAAGAGGAGAAGAAGAAAGCCCCCATTGAGGCTCAAACTTCAAACCATTCTGGTTCCTCCTCGAAGTTTACTGGTAAAAGGAATCGAAGCACAAGAAACTTCGCCGTCACACAAACAAATTACCCTATTCCTGCTGCACCCATTACCCAAGTCGCCCCTTCACCTGCACCATACAAAAGACCATACTCTGGCCCATCACCAAAATGCAACCGTTGCCAATACCACCATTCTCCTGATCATCCTTGCCAATATTGCACCGGCTGTGGTCGCGCAGGTCATACTGTTCAAACCTGTCGCATACCTCAGCGAACGCAACCGTCACCAGCCTTCAACCCAAACCCACCAACAAATAATGAGTCAAGCCCAACAACCCCTACTACTACCACCTACCCAACATTTAGCCCAAACCTACTATCAACCCAACTATCCCATGGTACAACCTATGCGGGCTTGCTACAATTGTGGGGATCCAAGCCATTTTAGAAACACTTGTCCACGTTTGGTGAACATCATTCATGCCCAACCTCAAGCAAATCCGGTGAATCAAGCTAACCAAGCTCCACCACCTGCAAGAGGAAGAGCTTATAACATCAACACCAATACTGTTGAAAATAATAACGGCCCAAACGAATCACCCAACTAATTTCTCCTCGCCAAGAATCAAGACTCAACTCTAATCGTCTAGTTTTAATGTTTTTCTTTATGTTATCTCCATCTTTCCGTATTCCAGTTGTAAAATTTGGAAATTATGTATCCAAGAATTTTAATGCGATTTGATATTACAGTTTTGTTCTATACTCATTGATTTAACATTTATATCATCATACATCTCGACGTATCTAAATCTCATCATTTAAAGAAGTTGGGTTGTGTCACACTTTTACATAGACTGACCCCTTCATCAAAACCAACGAGAGAGGTACTGTCAACATTTAGTCATGTATCATTTCAGAATTGAGACTCAAGTTTGGTTCGTTGTGTTGTTTATGTTTTAGAGTCACATAGAACTGATCATGATTTACTGATAAAGCCAACGAAAATTTGACAAGAATATGGTGGATACGCCGCTGGTACTTCCTATATATATAAGTATTCTTGGCAAAAAAACAAAAGCATTACCAGGTGGTTATGAAAAGTTCCGTGTAGGTTTAAATATCGTCATGGTTGAAGTTTTTGTTTATGATCATTACAAATGCATCGGTTCCCTCAAAACTCTTATAAATAAAATCGTAAGCGACATCAAAGATCAAAATCCGAGAAGCCCAGCATGTTTCAGTAACAGAAAGGAGACGTACGCAAGGAGCCGTCTTGTGGAGCTGAACTTAAAATTGAAACTAAATCCGACGGTATTCTATACTGTCTAGATCGCATATAGATTCCTGACCACAATAATCTTCGTGATATTTTTCTTATGAATGAGACGCACAAAACACGATATTCTATACACCCAGGAGCCGACAAGATGTATCAGGACCTTTGATACACCCACTGGTGGCCTGGAATGAAAAAGGATATTGTTGTTTTTGTTTCCAAGTGTTTTTCATGTTCCAAAATAAAAGCTGAACACCAAAGACCCTCAGGACTTCTGGTCCAACCTAAAATACTTATATGGAAGTGGGAAAATATAACCATGGATTTCATTACCAGGTTACCTCTCACTTCTGGTGGGTATGACACTATATGGATAGTAACTTATCGACTTACAAAATCAGCTCACTCTATTCCTATCCGCGAAGATTTTAAGAACGAAAAGCTAGCTCGTATTTATATCCGCGAAATCGTAAGCCGACATGGAGTACCGTTAAGCATATTTCTGATCGTGATGGTCGTTTCACTTCACGAACATGGCAAGCAGTACAAGCCGCTATGGGTACGCGATTAGATCTCAGTACTGCCTATCATCCTCAAACTGATGGTCAATCTGAACGCACCATTCAAACTCTTGAAGATATGCTTCGAGCATGTGTCAAAGACTTCAAGGGAAATTGGGACACTCATCTACCTTTTGTCGAATTTTCGTACAACAACAGCTATCATTCAAGCATCGGCATGGCACCTTCTGAAGCTTTATATGGTCGTAAGTGCCGATCTCCAGTAGGTTGTCACGAAATTGAGGAAGCCCAAATTACTGGTCCAGAATTGATCCAAGAAACCACAGACAAGATCTATCAAATTCGAAACAATCTTCTAGCGGCTCAAAGTCGTCAAAAGAGTTATGCAGATAAACGACGGAAGCCCTTAGAGTTTAACATTGGTGATCATGTACTTTTAAAAGTATCACCGTGGAAGGGAGTAGTTCGTTTTGGTCAAAAGGGCAAGCTAGCACCACGTTACGTAGGACCTTTCAAGATACTCGAAAGAGTAGGTCCTGTAGCATACAAGCTTGATTAACCAGAAGAACTCAACAGGATTCATCCCACATTCCACGCGTCGAACTTGAAGAAGTGCCTCGCTGATGAAAACCTCCACATTCCTCTGGAAAATATTCAGATTGATGAATCTATGCATATTATTGAAAGACCTGTAGAGATCATGGACTTCGGGAAAAACGTCTGCGACGAAGTCGCATTCCAATTATTAGGGTACGCTGGGAGTCGAAACGGGGACCTGAGTTTACTTGGGAACCTGAAGACTCAATGCGTGAAAAATACCCGCATCTTTTTCCTACTACTTCAACTACTTAAATTTCGGGACGAAATTCCTAAAAGTAGGGGATACTGTAACATTTGTCAAAAACGGGTTTCCAAAACCCGCTCCGTTTTGTAATCGAATATCAATTTATAAAAGTCACGTTGAATATTTATGATTATTTTGATTTAAAATGATACATAATTAATAAATAAACTAAACTATAAAAATTATATTTGATAAAAAGTTAAAACAAAATAATTAAAAAAAATATGTTGCTGCGGGGACTCGAACCCGGGCCAGCCGGAACTGGATCCAACGACTTAACACACACTCACATCACCACTCCGCCACCTTGTGTTTTCTGTTATCTCTAGGAAACAAATGAGATTTATACACAAACTCGGTTAAACCGGTTGCGTTAACTGAAAAACGGAAATCGGCAAATCAATCGTCAAATCGCTTGTTTATTCGCACATTTAGTTTATAACCGATGCACCGACGATTTTTAATCAAGTTGGAATTGATTGAGCATCAAGTCTCATCATTATCGGTTTTTATAACCGAAAAATAATCAAGTCCAGATTACTTCAATTCAAGACCACTCTCGCGACTCAGAAACGTCATACCAATACTCCATTTCACTCTCGTCACATTTTCAGACCGTCAGAACGTTTAAATCAACTCGCCGGAATTTTCTGCAAAAGTCGCCGGAAAACCGTATTCATCCTCAAACCGGTAAAATACCTCGACTTTACTGTTTCAATCAATTGTTAGAACCTTACTAACATTAACCCATCGCTCATAATCAACCACAGACGACATTGCTAGACTTTTGTTTTCACCGGAAAACTCCTGGATTTGTCAGAAACTCGCTGATTACCGGTATGCTCATTCAAACATGCTGATAATCAATACTCATTAGTTCAATTTTACATCTAATCCCTTAAACCTGTTAATTGATTCTCACAGCCGAAGGTTCCAAAACAGAGCCGACGAGCTTCGCCGGATTATCTGAAGAAGACGATCTGTTCGGTATTTTCTTTCCCCAAACTTTTCGGTTCAATGCTTTCAAATTGTTCATCTTGTTCATTAACTAAATTAATCGCGTATCAGTTGCTTTGATTGATATCTGTGTTTGAAATGAAGAAGACGAGTTCAGAGATGACATAAGATTAATTAAAATCGGAATTATAAAGGGTTAGACACACAGTCCAGCGGTGGACTGTGTGCAAACAAAAAAGCATACACGTCCCAAGTTCGATCCCTGATACACACACTCCTTATGTAATAAAATGCCTTTTTGATTAAAACTAAACCGGGTTAATCCCATTAGTTGTTAAGTATAATAAAAACCGAGATGTTAACCAGGTTAGACACACAGTCCAGCGGTGGACTGTGTGTAACATTGAATCGCACGTCACGAGTTCGAAACCTGATACTGGCACCGGTTCGTTGAATTAAAATGTTTTTGAAATTAAAAGAATTTTGGTTAAACCGAATTAGTATATAAATATAATTAAAAACAAGAATATTTCGGGTTAGACACGTAGCTCAGTTGGTAGAGCTGCGTGCACGCGTACGGGAGGTCTCGGGTTCGAGCCTCACCCGGCGCAAACTATTTCGCTGACCGGACCGGTCAACAAGTCAACAGGTCAACGGTCAACGGTCAACGCAAAATAAACAATTTTTTTTATATTTTTATTTATTTAATTTAATTTAAAAATCAATTAAAAATACTTAAAAATAACATTTTTAAAGATAGAAAATAGCCTTGAACTCACAAAAATATATCTAAAAATTTCATTAAAATCCTTAATAAAATCCGCTCATTTAATATATTTTTCCGTTATTATTTAGGTTAGTATTTCTCGTTGTTCCGCTCATCTAATTCATGCGCATCTCACCATCTCCAATCCAACGCACCCAATGTGAGTGAATCTTTACAAATTCCCCATTTTAATCACGTTTTGGGGTGTATCATGTGTGTTGTTATATATATATTATAGTTAAACCATTGTGCATATATCATATCATGAACATGTGTATTCAGTTTGTTTCAACTGTTGTGTAGTTATTGTTGGATGCAATTTATTATTTTCAGTACATGCAATTTCATAGGCCGCCGCTCCCCATTACATTATGAGCGTTGAGCATGTTCCCCATTTCATTATGAGGTTGAACCTGGCGTGCCCACATACGATCGGCTCCGTTTGATTGAGCCTTGATCGCACAGACATTTTACATTTTCAGTACATGCAATACGATCGGCTCCGTTTGATTGAGCCTTGATCGCACAGACAATTTACATTTTCAGTACATGCAATACGATCGGCTCCGTTTGATTGAGCCTTGATCGCACAGTTTCAATTATGTTATTTATTGTATGATGTTGGTATGTTAATGTATGCTATCATATGTTATTGTATGTTATAGTTGTGATTGCTATTTGCCACTGATTGATTATTTACATTTGCTCATTTATGATTATGCACAATTTTTCATTGATAAACTAACAAGTAATTCATTAATAAATGTTTATCTAATAAGGTTCACTCGCCAACTTATGTTGACCCAAAAACCCCCATTTTTACACATGATACAGGTGAATCAGCAGCAGCTAGGAACACATAGGATTGGACTAGAAGAATAAAATGATTTAGAGTTGGGATTGTTATGATTGGTTTATTTTCTTTGTATTGTATGAATATGTTTGGATATTTGGAAATGTAACTTTGACTTTATTAAATATGAAACATATTAGTAAATGTCATGAGCTTTGGTGATAACCCAATTATGCCCCGACTCTTATTCCGCTGCGGGTCGGGGTGTGACAAGTAGCTAGCTCCATAGCTGCTTCCAAAGTTGCAGGCGTAGTACTCATCCAGAGTCTTGAATTTTCGAAGGAAGACCCCGAATGTAGTGCTCGATCAAACGGTAGAGAGGAGTGAACAAATTAGGAACCATTTGATTCAACTCGAGAAACCTCTTGTTGTAGGTTATATGGTCTCCCTCTTTCTGTTTCAAGAAATAGAACTTATCTTCTAACTTCTTAATTTCACTTCTTGGACAGAAGCGTCTGGTCATGAGTTCTCTCAATTCTTCCCAAGTTAGGGTTACCGCGGCTTCGGCGCCTCGTCTGCCTTTCTCAGCATTCCACCAAGTGAGTGCTACCCCATATAGACGACAAGTAGCATAACGCCCCTTACGGTCATTGGGACAATCACAGTTGAGGAAGCTACTCTCCATTTCAAAAAACCATCAAAGGAGAGCAGTGACCCCTTCTGTCCCTTCGTACTTTGGAGGGTTACATGAGTTGAAGTGCTTGTAGGTGCATTTGGTGGAGTTTGTGGAAGGGTTGGCAGCATTTTGACCCTCTTGATTGATTGGGTTGACCGGATTAGCAGCGAGGGCTTGTTGGGCTTGAATTACAATGTCGGGAATTACGGCGGCGATTTGTTGGGATATTGAGAAGCCATGCACTCGCCGGATCTTCCTGATCTCCTACCTCCATGAGAGTGCCTAGAAGACATCTACAGGAAATACGTAACGAGTTTATGAGTTTAGCGTATAGGTGTCATGTGTCGCATTTAGAAATTAACATCCATAAAACAAATGAGAAAAATAAATACACTACATCCATAGGATGTCTTGGGCCTTGCTCATGTTTGGGCCCCCATATGTCCCCCATACTTGGCCTAGGTAGTCATATGGGCCCCTATGACTACTGGGCTTTGTAGGGTTCACATTGGTTTTAGCCTGTTAACACTCACACTACCCAAATGAAAATCGTAAAACATGTTTGCGAAGTATAAAGTCGGAGGGTGTCCAGGTGTAGACATAGTGACAACTCAAAGTGGGGTTAGTTCACACGACGTTTGGTGTGACATGCTTTGACCTAATAGGTCCTTCGTATTCTCATCATTAGTCCCCAGGTAGGCAAACTGGTCTGTTATAGTGGATTTATAAGAATTCCAATCCTAGACAGGACGTTTCGACTACCGGTACTTGTACCCTTCCAGTTACTACATGCCCGTCGTAGAACTCACTTTGATGAGATTGAAAAATAAAACATCACAAAATTTTGAGAAAAGAAACATGAAAATGTTCAAATATGTGAAAATTGAGTCGTGCGTGATGCGTAAGCATGTTATGTTAACAATATGTATATCACATTGAATATCACACAAATCATACAATAGTGGGAGTGCTTGCATGCATTTGTGTGTGAGATAAATGAAAAACAAGTAATATCATGAGTTTGCATGTAACCAATTAACACGTAAGCAACTAAAATCT
This sequence comes from Scalesia atractyloides, assembly GCA_947069175.1. Classification (NCBI taxonomy): domain Eukaryota; kingdom Viridiplantae; phylum Streptophyta; class Magnoliopsida; order Asterales; family Asteraceae; genus Scalesia; species Scalesia atractyloides. Next base: position 65,134,689 of record CAMTDV010000020.1, on the reverse strand, counting down.
AACCGACTATAGTATAGGCTCTAAGGGTCTAATAACCTATCGTATATCCCTATAGTCAAGAGCTTTGATACCAATCTGTCACACCCTAACCCTGTAGCGGATATGGTAGTCGGGGCATGATTGGGTTTTCATCAAAGCTCATGACATTTACTATAATAAAGTTTCATATTTATTATTTCAAATTAAAAGGAAAGAATTCTAGCAAACACATAAACCATACAAACACCAAACGTTCTAAACAAGACATTCAAGTAATGATTTATTCTTCTTCTAAGCCCAATCCTATGTGTTCCTTGCTTCAACCTGATCACCTGTATCATGTGTAAAAATAGAGATTTGGGTCAAGAAAAGTTGGCGAGTGAATCTCGTTTAAACATAAGAAAGAATAGTTATGTTTATTAATTAAATAAAATGTGCGTAAACCAATTATGAACAAACGTATATGTAATCTATCCACAAAAAACATAAGCATCCAGCTATGTACATGTGAGCACGATAAGCAATATGCTGTGAGATCAAGGCTCAATCAAACGGAGCCGATCCAATTAGGCAACGCGATGCTTTACCCGTATGCAACGGGGAACTGATGGGCCTAATGTGAAAGCTTGACTAGAAAGTATAGCTACGAATAAGAAAACCAAATAACATCACATAGCACGTTAGATCATAAAATGGTAATAGCATGAGAGTTAAATAAGTAATATAAATAACATGACACATGATACACCCCAAAACATGAATAAAAATGGGAGTTTGTAGGAATTCACTCACAGTGGGTGCGTTCTTGATTTGATAACGAGCGCACACGATTTAAAGATACCAACCGAAGAGAAAATCAAACCTAAATATTCACGTAATAATTATGTAAATATATTTCTTTTACTTAAAATTGGTATTTTTATTTAATGAATTTTATTACGCGTTTTAGATAATTTTATAGTATTTGTTACTAATTTTTATGCTTAAAAAAGACTCATTTTTATTATATATTTTTATGGTTTCTGGAGAAAAATAAAGAGAAATGTTAATTAAAAAATATACCCCTTTTAGGGGTCGAACCGGTCAGAGATAGGCAGCGTGTGAGATTCCAACATGTGACCTTCCGTTTACGTGCATGCAGCTCTACTAACTGAGCTACGTGTCTAACCCGAAATATATCTGAATTTAATTATATATATACGCTTACCGAAACAAATCTTATTTTTGATTAATATGGACTCGAACCCGCGACCTAAGCTTCATGTTGCACACAGCCCGACCAATTGGGTTGTGTGACTAACCCGAAAGATATAGAATTTTTATTATTCTTATACACTATCTGCCTTGATTTATAAATTAGCTTAGAAGGTTTGGATTTTTAAGGAAATTGGCAACGTATCAGAGGCTCGAAACCGGGACCTTTAGTTAAAATGCACACAGTCCACCACTGGACTGTGTGTCTAACCCGGTTTAACACCAGTTTTAATTACATTTATACACATTCTCAACTTCGTCTTCTTCATTTCATGAAAACAGTTTGACATACCCGGTTTGATAATCTGATAGTACTTATCGGATTAATTGATTTTACTTCTACTGACAATAAAATGAATAAAAATAGAAAGATTCAAGGTGTTTGTACCGAACAGGTGTGATCTTGAATTCTCCGGTGATGTCCCGGTGACTGAAAATGATTCCGGCGATGTAAAATTTAAAGACAGAGGGTGCAGAGCGTTTTGTGAGTATGAGCGAGTGTGTGAGCGAGTTCAAAAGAAGTTTGGGATTGCTATTTATAGAGAGGGGGAAGTTATATGATTTAAATGTTTTGGTTTTAATCAAGTTTTAATGTCTGGTGATTACGTAACTGTTTCCGGTGGATTCATTCACGAATTGGATTTCATCTTATGATTAAGACGGTTTCATTCGTTAACTGAAACAGAAAACGAGTCTTTTATTTTTGAAATAAAACCCCGGCTGTTACAGCTCTGTGATTTGAATTTCAAGTTCAAACGTTGTTTTAGTATATAGGTTATTTGATTTAAGATTATAACATATATGTGTGTGTAGTGTAGTGGTGTGATGGGTGTTTGATTTGGGTGGAGATGCGGGTTCGATACCCGCGATCCACACCCCTTTTTCTATTTTTATTTTATTGATCAATTTTAGTTTATGCTATTATTGTTCAAACTTATTATTTATTTAAACTTTATTATTTATTTACTCTATTATTATTATTATTATTATTATTATAATTATAATTATAATTTAGTTAACAACATTTTAAATGCTTAACATAAACGCGTAACGAACATCATAACATATACTTGTATTAAAAAACGGAGCGGGTTTTAGAACCCGTTTTACAACGAATGTTACAGCTGAGTATAACATCAGTGGTTAGTGAGTCTGTGATTGCATCCGTGTTTTGCTACACAACTACTTTTGGTTTGTTAGCAGTGGTTTGTCATCAGTAGTTTGCATCAGTGGTTTCTGATCCGTGGATACGATTACAAGTTGCAGATTTAACTGATAAAGTTGAACAAATAGTAACTTAATGATGGACGTGCCATCTTAATTACTGAACGAATAGTAACTTATAGATAATTCCCGCTAAACTACGTGCCAAAAACATCTTATATAAACAACCTCAGGACCTTCCATTGATTACACCAAAAGCAAACACCATAGTTTATTAAATACCATATGGCAAACCTCGTTTCTTATAACATCACTTTTGTTCTCTGTAGAGTTTCATTGAATAAGATGGACAACATTCTTAGGTCATTATTAAATGAGCTTAACTATGTTGTCCATCTCATTCAGCAAAATTTTATTGAGATAAACATCACCTTGTTCAAATTAAAACACCAAAAAGATCAAAATAACATATGGCAAACCTGTAAGTTGTGTGTTCTAAAAGATTTTGCTGAATGAGATGGACAAATCCTCAAGACCAAGAGACTAATGACTGTCATATATCATTTTGTCTGCTTTGTTCTTGAGGAAGGTTTGGATGAGATGGAGAGACCTATGCCAGTGTAAACGCTATTTTGGAATCCATTTGAATGATTGGGGTGGGATACGCATGATAATGATGGCCAAGAATCATCAAAGCCAAAAACCCACTCACAATCACACCAAAAACAATAGCGTCCACAAAAACGGCATCGGTGTCATCACCATCCACACAACTACTTCACCAATCAACAAGAAAAGATCTTCACTACCATCTAAAACGGTATATTTCTTGTTGATTGATTGATAGATCAGCTTCGCCTAGAGCAGGGCGTTTCAGCTGTGTAGAGAAATCGGCTCCTATCTAAGGAATTCAAAGATTCAGGGGACAAAAACTTCAAGAATACGAGACTAATGGCAGTGAAGATTTGGATGAGAAATTGGATTAGCATTTTTAATTTTTTTCTTTTCTATATCTTTTTTGTGTCATTTTGTGTGTGGTTTGTTTTGTAACTTTCAGCTAATAAAATACATTATTTCTCTAATTGCTCAACAATGCCAAAATGCCATAATCGCCAACACCAAAATTATAATAAAATTCCTTTAATCACGTATTATTATTAACTCCAAATAATTACTGAAATATATAAAACAAGGTGCACGAGAATAGAACAAAAGGGTGCCTTACTCACGCTAATTTTGCCACGTTTATCTATAAAGATGGATTAAAATACAAAACGCCAAACTTAAAAAGATGGGACGTGCAGCTTTAATAGATAAAGGTGAACACACGGTAACTGCAAACAGTAACTGACACTAACATATATTATATTAAAAACCACACTTTGGCAATTGATTTTTTTTAAATTTTCAAAACCCCATCATTACATGTCACATTATAGGTCTGCCTGCTACATCACACGACAAGAGATACAAAAAGTACACAAAAAAAATTACTATTGTGGTTGAATCACTGTTGAGTATAACATCAGTGGTTACTGAGTCAGTGGTTGAATCAATGGTTTTGCTACAAAACTATTGTTGGTGTGCTAGTAGTGGTTTGCATCAGTAGTTTCTGATCAGTGGATAGGATTACAAGGACTTATACCTATTTTCTTATAAGTTCAGGGGGCATTTATGTCAAGTCTGCATATATGTCAGTCTTGTGATATATTTTATAGTACTTAAGTTAGTTTTGTTATTCATGATTTGTTAACACTTGTTTTTGTATGAGTTTATTAATCCTTTGGTGATATACTTTTCCTCATTTTTTTAGTTATAGCTTCAGCGTGATCGATATACAACAAGAGTACAAAACAAGGAAGCCGATCTAATTAAAAACAAGAAGACTACAATACAAGCAAGTATCTGGACAAAACACAAAAAACAAAATGCATTTACATCCGTTCGCTCATGAATTTCTTGTATCTACTCCTCTACTGTACTAGATTACGACAGATAAAAAACAATGTTAGACATTTACAGGTGTTTTAAAAAAGTAATTTCTGGAAGCAATTAAGGCACACCATCTACTAAATGACCTTCGCCACCGATACGAATGCGGTTCATCAATCACGCAACACTTCCTAGTAGACAGCATTTGATGTGTAAACTGCTGGTTGTTTAACATCTTTTGCGAGATGTACCAACACTTTTGTATTTTGTCTTGAAATCCCTCTTGATAACGCCACATAAAGTTATCCATGTGAAAATACAGAATCCAGTAAATAAATACCAACGTGCAAAATTGTTTGACCTTGAGCTTTATTACTCATCATGGAAAAGCTCAGTCGAATTGGAAACTGTTTTCTTTTCATAACATGTCATCTTCAGAAAGGGTTAAAGGATTCTTGGCAAAAATACTCGTTTATCGGCATGCTGGCCGACTGCAATTTCCGCATCAATAACATTTCGCATGAAGCCTTTACGCTATCAACAGCGTGCCATTACACAGGACATGTGATGGATCGATATTCCGTAACAATATTATTGGGCATCCAATTTTTAACCGAAGCTTATGAGGCAACAAACCACTAACATTTAGCGTGTCTAAGAACTCGATCGGATAGAAGTTGTGTTGATCGTCTTCAGCTTCGTCAAAACTGTAATACACTTTTTCCTCCCCTTGAAAAATGTCGATCATTTAATTATTAATCTCGTCAACACTCTCATTTTTAATGGACAATATCACTCTAGAGATTATATAATCTGAAGATTATACACTATCTTCAATTGATGGAAAGATGGCATTGATCAATTCTTTTATAGAGTTTTCTCTATTGTTGCACTGAATTGTCATGTCATAGGGTATGTGGATATAGTTTCCTTCGATTGGTTCTTCAGTTCCATCACCGACTCTTTAAAGAAATTCAGAAAACCATGGATCTTTCAACGCTCTCATATTTATGGTCAACCACATCTGTTTAGTCAAAGACCAAAGAGGTGACATTCGTAGGCTGGAGTCTACGATCTGTGCTCGAGTGTCGCGTTTAATAATCGAAAACACCTGTCTGAAGTCACCTCCCATAACCATTATCTTCCAACCAGAGACTAACACCTATAATGTCCTGCAGTGTACGATCAACTGCCTCTATCGCCTGTTGCTTAGCCATCACGCTTCATCCCATATGATTATTTTGGCAGACCGGAGTAATTTAGCAGCCCCACTCTATTTTTTGATATGCATATTGAATTATTTTCAAGACTAATAGGAATCTTGAATCTCGAGTGAGCCGTCCTACCTCCTAGCATATTATTAGCCGCAGCACCTGATGAAGCTGTTGCGAGAGCAATAAGACCAAGTAACCTAATTTTAGCAAGCAAGGCATTATACAAAAATGTTTTTCTAGTTCCACCCAAACCATCAATAAAGAAGACGCGTGGAAGATCATTATCAACATGCATCATGATCTCATCAAACATGTTTTTTGGTTCGGATTAAGTTTATTTTTGTCACGCAAGTGATTAGGTTCCAAAACAATCCCATACTCCTCTTGTAACACACGGTAACCTACATCCTGTAAGTTAACATCATCTGTTATCTTAAGAAGGTCGAATTCATTGATAATTTTACCCATGGATTGTAGAAAGACACTAATTTTGGTAAGAACCATATTCTGAACTCCTTCGATCCTTTGACAATGTAACCGATGATCTTCAGAAAGTGAATCAAAGTGGTCAATCCATAACTTTCGAATATCTCCAGGTTGGCAAAAAATCATTATGGTCGCAAATAACCTTCTAAGAGCATTGGGAAACTTGAATATAGAGGCTTCTTCGGGACATTGATATAGATATTCATCGTCTTCTATTAAGCCAAACTCAAGAGTTGCTTTTCGAAATGTCTCACACCTTTGATCATTAACCGTGCAAAGATGTTCAAAAGAAGTAGGCCCTCTGGCTTCGACAAAAGTAGGCGTAAGTAGTACCTTTCACCTTCGGTTGGATTAGCGGAAACGATATGACCTCTTTTGTTTTTTACCCAAACGAACATTCCACCGGCGTGTGCTTCCATTCCACGTGAAGTGTTTTGGAAAATCTTTAAACAGATATACCTTGCTGTTTCATCGATTCTATTTTTCTCAAAAAATTCTGTTAGCATGGTTCTCTTATCCCTTTCCTTGTCAACAATAGTAGACATTATCTCATCATCTCTAAATCTAACCATTTGATTATTTGGTAGATGAAGTTGTAAGGCTAGAACAGAATGAAAGATTTGAGAAAGAGAGAAGGAAAAAATGCGCCACATAGTCTCTGGGGGCGATATGTAGCGTGCATCCTGAAATCTCTTTATCTCATTAATAACAACCCCTTGCTCACTTTGATCAACTTGAATAACTTGGTTGTCATGTCCTTTATAAACATATTTGAAAAGATATTTCACAGATTTTATACTTGAGCAAACTTCAACATTGATGTGGCAGTTAAACATCATCAAAAGCTTTGGGTTATATGGGACCACCCATCTATTATCAAGTGTTTTTCCTCATACGTCCACTTCTATTTCGGTGTCTCTCCTTCGATACAATGGATATGCATCTTCTCCTTGTGTTGTGTCTTCATTAAATTGTCGAGGATAGTGAAGACGACCAATTTTAGGATCACCCTGCATACAAGGACTGCTTAATCATAAACCGCCTCAAGTGCCGTGAATCATGTGTTTCACAACAATCTCATGCAGCTTGGGATGTCTTAGTTTGTTAGGAATCTAAGCACACACAGCCTTATCATGATGGTCCGCGTTATTGATTTTGTGTAGCGGGTACATGATAAGGAGAAAATGTGCGTGCGGCAAACCACACTTTTGAAATTCGATGACATAAGTGTATGCCTTAACTTCCCCGAGGATATGTTTCTTGAAGAGTTGTTCCTTAAAATCTTCTAATTTAGCCCGAAACACTCTTGAAACAAGGTCCAGACGATCTTGTGCAGTTTGACTAACATGTAAATTATCACATATCTCAGGCCACTTAGGATTACACGTCATTGTAAGGAATATACCAGGCTTGCCGTCATCCTGAACTAAAGTCATCGCATCTAGAAACCGACGTCGCATGTCGCAAGGCCATCCGATGAAAGATGCAGGCAACACAATTATCTTTCCCACTCTGTTTGCATGTACCTCACCACCATTGACGCAATCCACAATACCTTGGTACAAGTCGGCTCGTATCTTAGCCTAGTTTCTCTCACAAAATTCTAAACGTGACATCTCAATCTTTATGTAAACATCTACCACAAAGTGTTGTAGGAGTCTACCACCAAACAGAAGCACCTTTTCGGTAGATCAAATCTGGAACTTATAACAGTTGTACTCTCGCATTGCCACGTTATTCTAACACTTCATGTGTTAGCCTCTGAACGATGAAGATATTTTAAAAACAAACAGTTAATAAAATAAAACGCATTAGGTTACTTTTATGATCGTCAATTGAAAAAATAATAAATTGTTGGTACCTTCCATTTCTCCTTTGATGTTGTCATTGTTGCGAACCTCATCGATCAATACTCCATGACGTGCTATGTTAGCATGACAACCCGACTCACCGTTAGGAAAAAATAGAGGATACGATAATGGATCGTAACAACTGAAGTACGGCTGAATAGTTTGGTTATATTGACATCTACCGTATATAACAATACTTCGTCTATACGAAGTGATATTGTCATTACCTTCAACCCAAATACTAGCAACTTATATAATCGTCAACTATAAGTAAGTAAAATAAGCAATACTATTAAATAATTGTAATTAATGGAATATTTAATGTTGAAGAGAGTAACAATTCAGTTGGTCAAACAAGGTCAAATAAAGTCAAACTATCGATGAGCCAACATCTGATGGAATAAAGGCAAACCTCTGATGAGTTTGATATCCTCTGATAGAGTAATAACATCTGACGTTAGGCAATCACTGACCATGTTGTTAACCTCTGATGGGGTAATAACATCAGATGTTAGGCAGATACTTTGGTGGTAGACAACCAGTGCTGAGTATAACATCAGTGGTTGTTGAGTCTGAGGTTGAATCAGTGGTTTTGCTATACAACTACTGTTGGTGTGTTAGCCGTGGTTTATCATCAGTGGAATCTGATCAGTGGTAGTTTGTGATTAATTGTGTATCTTTCACGGTGTTTTTATAACATTTTATATACCTCTAAATTTGTTGGTCGGTTGTACACCCTTTGGTCAAGTTCCACCAAAGTATTCAAAGTGACTCTATAGTTGTCCAGAGGTCCTACTTCTGCAAGTCTTCGAATTGTATCGACATATGGGTTTGTAGAAAGAATGCATGTCAAAATCTGAGTAATACGTCGATCAAGATTTGGCCATTGAAGTCTGAGATCTAACTCCGCATCTGGACCATAAAAGTACAACTGCAGGTACCTAGGGGTTCCATCCCTCGGAACTAATTGGTCGATTTCGTGATATATTCCTCTATGTGAACGAAAAGTATATACACCGACTCTCATATTGCTCAATGTATCATCCAACGTCACTCCCATTGAGGCAAAAGAAAATTGGTGTTATAAGCATGAATGCTTTGCCTAAAAATATTTCCAATTTCATCTTGCGATGTGAAAAGCCGGTGCAATTCCTCTGGAATTTTTGAATTTGCTAACACCATTTTCCCACCGATACAACAAAAGGTATCAAATTCAAATTGAAAACATTTCGCTCCACAATTAGGACATGCACCGTGTTCTTTTAAAATACGATGCTCTCTAGGTACATGATTGTAAACAATTACAGAGGGGAATGTGCTTGACGCGTTCTCATTTGTCATTTGGGTAAATTAAGTAATATTACTTTCTAAACTTCTTAAGGGTGTCCTTTCTGTTGATCTATTACTCATTAAAGATATTGATGAAGAACTTCGGGAGACCTCACCACTCCCAAATTTCGAGACTTTGTTATTTTCTTTGCGTGAAGCATAGAATCTTTTGTTATACTATTTTCGTTTTTTGGCTCTAGTAGATGCACTCGAGCTAGAAGCATGATTAAGATTCTTTGGTTGTCCGTGATTCATTCTAAATAGGTAAAGTATCAAATACCTTGTAAATTAAATAAAAGATAGTCATAATAAATGATGAAATAAAGTCAAACTACTTATGAGCCAAGATCTGAAAGAATCCTTAACAAACCTCTGATGACTTTGCTAACCTTTGATAGAGTAATAACATCAGATGTTAGACAAACACTGATGATGTTACTAACCTCTGATGGAGTAATAACATCAGATGTTAGGCAAACACTGTTGGTGGTAGCCAACCACTACTGAGTATAACATCAGCGGTTAGTGAATCAGTGGTTTTTCTATACAACTACTGTTGGTATGTTAGCAGTGGTTTGTCATCAGTGGCTTTGCTTAAAACATGATTAAAATTAAACAACAACATATTTAAATTTAAATTAATACTTAATTAAAAGTAAAACAACTACATGATTAATATTCAAACTAATTCGAGAAAAAATAGTACATGGAAATAAAATTAAGTAACTGTAATAAAACATTAGATAAACCACAAATTATATCATTATCATCATCATTACGGTGGAGGAAGCCATCATCAAAATTGATCTAAGGTTCCTAAACCATTTCTTCATCCAACGGTGGTTCGTATTCCGCCCCAGGGTCAGTTTCGTACCCTTCAGCCCAACTCGTCAGTTCTTATGGTTGACTGGGGTTTTCGACATGAGGGCGGTTAGAAGGTGGAGGATGTTGTGCTGGTACAGGAGCGTTTGCCACCGGACAGTGATGCCCCTCCCCTATTCGTAGTCCACTAAATTGCAGTTGTGCAAAGGTATAGTCATATGCCGAATTCAACTCTTCATCAGTCAAAAACCAAGGATCATCATGTCAGTGTTTGTCACTGGCGGAGGGTTTGTCACCGGCGGAATTGGATAAGGCAGAGGGTTTGTAACTGGCAGAATTGGATAAGGTGGAATTGGATAATCACCACCCATAGCTCCCAGTTGATATGGGGGTGGATTGTGAATTGAAAAATCAATTTTAAGGCAATATAAAAATATCTTGGTAATATATAAAGAAAAAATTTAAAGATTTATAAATTAACTTGACATATTTAAATTTATATAGAAGTATTGTTTCTATTTACACCTGTATATAAAGATATTAGTTACAAACCAAACCAATAAATAAACATTGTGATAGGTATGTTTATAGCAGTTGAAAGTTACAAAACAAAACAATAAAAGTGAGAAAGGTTACAACAATGCAAGACCCAGAAGTAGAAAAGCTTACAACAATACAAGACCCAGAAGTAGGAAAGCCTACAACAATGCACTCTAGACTGTAATATGGAGTGACGGTAGAGTCTTACAGATTTATAGTGCTCCAAGCATGCTATACCACCCACCTAGCCACTGTTTGCTTTACAGCTTTAAAAGCAACTGTAAAAGCAAGACTGATAGGTTAAGTAGTTGAAAATCTAAAGTACAGTAGTACAAAATGAAAAGATTCTCTGACTTCGGGAGTTGCTATTTGAAAAGGTTAGTATTTCACAGCTTTAAACCAAACCTTATACTCAGAAGAGTAACTGAGAATATGTCTGTTTAAGGTAGATTGTAACTAAAAGGTTTGGAATTTAAAAGGGCTCTATTCATGACAGGTGTACGAAAAGTTGACTATAACATCAGTGATTAGTGAGTCAGTGGTTGAATTAGTAGTTTTGCATCAATGGTGTCTGATCAGTGAGTCAGTGGTTTGCATCAGTGGTTTATGAGTCAGTGGTGAATCAGTGGTTTTGCATCAGTGGTTTCTGATCAGTGAGTCAGTGGTTTGCATCAGTGGTTAGTGAGTCAGTGGTTTTCATAATAGTTAAGATATTGTTTTCATTGTCATGCTTTTGTAATTATGATTACTTGCATATGATTCACAATCTCCCCCTCATCCTAAGATCACTGATTTGTTCGTATAGAATGTAAGGAAGATAGCTTAGATTGATAATCGATGAAAGTCATCAAATAGAATAGTATTGATGCCAAAACTAAACATTAAAAGAACTTTATTATGATTACTTGTTGTACGCTAAACATTACTAGAATGGATGATGACAAAACTAAACTTTATTACTGATCTTTATTTCTCATCAATGATTCCCTTATTTGGCCTTTGAACTGAAGTTAAAGTCCAGGGCAATCATGTCTTCTACATCCCTTTCAAGCTCAAGATTCAGCAAGTCTTGGAGATCAGCTACATCCAGACCGTATGTATCCTCCATCCTTATCCTTTGAACTCTACCATCTGACCTGAGCAATGTTAATTCATGGTTATCTTTGTTAGACTTCCATTTTAAAACTTTTGAGCCTGGTTTTCTTAGGAGTAGCTTTATTTGTGATGAGTTGGGTGAGGTTGGTTTGCGTACAAGTGTGGATATGAGGCTCTAAACTTCTCACTTACAGCATCTAAGCCAAACTAAATTTGGTTCTTTATTCCCTCTTTTCCCCAATTCCTCATGCATCCTTTGATCTTCTTCTTCTACCATCTTTTGCTTCTTTGCTTGATTCAAGGCAATGGTGGATAAGCTGGTACTTGAAGTTAATCTTTTAGGACCAAAGGTCTGTTTAATTGCAGAGGTTGTTTGTTCATAGATTGGCTTTCTTGGAACAGAATGATCTTTTTTTCTTAAACCTTCTATAGGTATCTACCACTATAGATTCTGACCATCTAGCAATCTGCCTTGTTGTTCCATATAAAGCATCAACAAGCTCGACTTTCATTCTCTTATTCTTTAGAGCATGGTCTTGGCTTTCAATATTGGCCTTTTTCCAAACTAGAGGAGTAGGATTCTTTGAAGAGTCTTTGAGCATAGAATGAATTCTTTCAATTTCTTCTTTAAGCTCATTAGCCAACCAACCTTTAAATTGTGCCCTTGTTACTTTGTAAGGCTTATGCTTCATGACATGATCAAGATAATCTTCTATCAGTTCTGGATCATCAGTGGTTGGCTATTCAGACATAGACTTACTCAGCTCCTTAGCAAATTCTTCAATGCTTCTGACTTTGCTCAATTGGTATTGCAAGGAGAGTTGTAAAGCCCTGTCATCTTTATCTTTTGAATTTGCTTTTGCAATGTATTCAGCCTATTTAGCCTTCAGCTGAAGATACTCATCCAAGTTCGTAGGTTTTCTATACCCCAGCAAGGAAGGAAATTCTCTTATTTTTGGATCTTACGTTTTTTAGAAAGCTTCAATCTCACCTTTAACTGATAAAATATCCAACAGGTGTTTAGCACCTAATGGGAGGAACGAGGAGGGTTGGTGCATGGTTGGAAGTGGGGAAAATAGAGTTTGAGAGTGTGGAGGTGATGAGGATGGTTGTGATATGGATTGTGATGAGGTGGGAAGTGGTGATTAGTTGTCTTCATCATCATCAACAACAAAAGCTTTTTTTACGTTGGAATTTAATTTTGGGAGAAGGTGGATGTGTGGGAATTCGGGATGTGTGGGCAGTGGTCCAATTGTGGTTGGAAAGGTGATCAAGGCAATGGTTCGAACAACATCTGTTGGAGCAGCTGTTGTTCCAGCAACTGATGTCACAACATTTGTCGTAACATCTGTTGTGGGTAGAGTGACATAGGATACCTGAGCAATGTTTTTAGCAGTGGTTATAGAAGATATGGGAGTTGGTTATCTAGCTTTTCTAGCAGAGCTTCTTTGTCTTGAAGTACCATTATCTTCCTTTTCCATCTGCTTAGCCTTTTCTTATTCAATAACTATTAAAGTTTTGGCTTCAAGTGTATCTTGTCATTTATGCTTTTCGATAGCAATCCTTTCAGCTTCTTGGTTTAATGTCTCATCAATTTCTTTGCCCAAAGATGCTTTGATGCTTCAGTAGAGGTTGTGGTTGTTGTTGGCTGTTGTTGCACCTATGATTTAACATGAGAATCAGGCTGCAACTTTCTCAAAGAATCTTCCTCCCTCTTTTTGGCATCATCTAAAAGAATGATAACCGGGGAAGAGCCAGTGGTTTGTAATAAGTGGTCTTTGATGGCTTTAATATCAGCTTGAGTATCTTTATAACTAGCATCAACCATGTTGCGGATGAGTTGCATTTGAACTTCTTGCTGGAAATTGTCTAATTGCCTCTATGCTAGGAAGAGTGGTTGGAGAACCTTCCATAGCTCATCAGCATTTGGTGTGGAGGATGGTTGATGTTGGGAGTTTTGTAGAATCATGGTTTTGAGGTCATCTATAGATGATTCCATGGAAGACATCCTCTCCGTCAATTCTTTATACCTTAATCCATCAACTAATCTAATAGGATCATTTGAATTCCTACCAGAGGTAGTTGTATTTGGATCTTCTACTGGAGAAAACTCCATAGTATCAGACCCAAATTCCCCTTGTTCTTGGTTCTGGGGACTTCCAACTGGCTCAGAGAATACAACTGTAGCTTCAGCAGTTGTGGCCATCAAGAAAGTCTTAGTAATGTAACCACTGTCTAACTGAGCCACTGTTCTAGCAACAGTTGTAATAGTTGCTTCACTTGACCTACCACCAAGAGTTACATGTAACTCTTGGGGTGTAACCTCCTCAATTGCCTGTGGGCTAGTAGATAGAGTTGTCTTAGACTCAGTCAAATGTAGAGGTTGACTCTCTTTAATGGGTGAGTGAGAGGGACTGTTAAGTGACTGAGTTTTCTCTATTGCCTCAAGCAAAGGTATAAATGTGGGTGCAATTGGAGTAGTGGGTGCGGGAGTAGAAAGACACATAGCCCTAGGAGTGGGCTGGAGAACAAATGCTCAAGTGAAACATCTGCCTCATAATGTGGTGTCCCTGTGCTTACAACCTGTTCCTTTTGTGAGGAAACAAGAGGAGCTTGTGATGGTGGATATCTTTGACCATCTGCTGTGAGGAAGTAGCAGCAATGGGTGTAAGTGACTTTTGTGATGTCATAGGTATGACATCTGGGATCTCTTCTTTCAGAGCTACCTTTTTGGGATATTTGGTGGGCTCGGTGGATTTGGTTGGATTCTTTTTGGGTTTAACTAGTGGGGGTTGCACAACACTGGTTGTAGTGCTATGGTCACCAGGAGTAGTGGGCTCAGCAACAGAGAAGGAGCAGTGGTTATAGAAGTTGTCAAAATCTGCTCAATCTTTGTTGCTTTAGTTTTCAACACCTTAGGTTTTTGAGTTGAGAGTCTAGTAAAAGTTTCATGTTTGAGGCTGCCAACTTCACAGGTGACACCTTATTTAAAATCAAACTCAGAAACTTGTTTTTGTAAATAGAAACTCAACAACCTAGGGTGTATAAAAAAAGCTTTACCCTTTTTAAGGTTATTAAAATTAGCAACCAGATCAGAAAAACAATACTTGAGAAAAGTTAAATTTTGACTTGGTTAAAATAGCATAACCCAGGTATTGAATACTCAAAGGTATTTTGTTGAAACTGATTGTTTTTGCTGACAGGCACAGTAAAAGGGTGTGAAAAAAGACTTTCATGTCAGCGGGAAATTCAGGTTTGAAAATCGTAATACCTTAAAGCTGTCGTTCTTATCCACACTCTATGAATTCTGCGTGTAAATATTTCTTTGAGAAAGATTTGGGGTCATCAAGGTCATTAAGACCGAAAGTGGTGCAGATAGTAGAAGGAGAGATTTGGACCAGTGACTGTCCAATCTTTGATGTGATGGCAATAACCTTTTTGTTCTGAATTTGGAGTTCAGCGTTTGCCCGGAACTGGCGGAGGGTGTCAAGTAGATGGAGGCTTTTGCAAGTAACACATCTTTGTATGATGATGTTTGTAGAACATCAATCATGGAGTGAAACGCAATATTATTGGTGGTTTTCTTGAATATTGGAAGGTAGTTATGGGGAGTTTTAAGGATAAGATTCATGGGGAATTTATGGTTTGAAAGTAGAAGAGAGTAATGGAGAAATTTATGGGAGTTTTTGTTTTTGAAATTGAAACAGCATGTGGAAACTCTGTTGAGATGAAACAAGGTTTATAAAGGGAAGAGTGAGTGTTGACGTGGCAGCGGTTTCTAAAACATCTGATGGCTATCATCTGTGCACGTGTAAACTCTGCTGGAGACTAGCAGTGGTTCTGAACAGAGGAATGATCAAAGGATTTGGAAAACAGTGGTTTCACGAATAGTGGATTGGGAAAACAGAGGTTTCGCCAATAGTGGATTGGGAAAACATGGTTTCACCAACAGTGGAACTAGGAATAGAGGATACACTTTCAACAACAGATAGATTTTTATGGGGTAATAACATCAGATGTTAGGCAAACACTGTTGGTGGTAGACAACCACTGCTGGACAACCACCACTGAGTATAACATCAGTGGTTAGTGAGTCAGTGGTTGAATCAGTGGTTTTGCTATACAAGACTTGTTGGTGTGTTAGCAGTGGTTTGTCATCAGTGGTTTGCATCAGTGGTTTCTGATCAGTGGATAGGATAAGTTCAAGGGACATTTATGTCAAGTTTGCCTTTATGTCAGTGGATAGGAATACAAGGACTTATACTTATTGTCTTAAGTAATGAAGGTTGTTAAAGACTGGTGTAAGAAAACGTGACTATATTTATAATGGTTCATATGACAGGTGTAAGAAAAGTTGACTATCTTGAGAATGGTTCAATTGAAGTTATTTGTATTGTTAGGATCTGAGTTTGAAACGGCTTATGTAAGTTCAAAAAATGGTAAATGAAAGAAGATAAATCAGATGAACTTGCATCATTGGTTTGCATCAGTGGTTAGTGACTATAACATTAGTGGTTAGTGAGTCAGTGGTTTGCATTAGTGGGCATTTATGTCAACTTTGCTTTAATTCATAACAGTTAAGATCACTGATTTGTGCGTACAGAATGTAAGGAAGATAACTTAGATTGATAATCAATGAAAGTGATCAAATAGAACAGCAAATACACTTACTACAATCCTAACCACTGAGCATCCTATTATGATGTCAGCATGAAAGTGACACTTAACAAAAATAACAAACTAATAACATCTGCTAAGCTAACCACTGCTATACACTAAACATTACAAGGACTGATAGAAAACAATGATGATACACGCTCTGTTGGTCTTTAGCAGAGCTTTGCCTTGACAGACCTTTAGCATTGATCTTCAGCAGAGCTTTGTCTTGGCAGACCTTTTACCTTTAGTCTTTAGCAGAGCTTTGCCTTGGCAGACCTTTAACTTTAGTCTTTAGCAAAGCTTTGCCTTGGCAGACCTTCAGCTTTAGACTTCAGTAGAGCTTTGTCTTCAGCAGACCTTGACTTGGGCAGACGTTACATTATTGTTTTGATCAGAGGATGTAGTATATTTTGGCTTTCTTTCTCTCTTCTTTTGTAGGGTTCAATTCCAACATATATATTATATCCAACACATATGTTTACTGAATTTAGTGTAGTTTGACAAATTACATATATAAATTTTCTTTGCCTTGTAAGGAGAAGATGGTGGTTCTCCCCACACGGCTTACGAAACACAGATTATGTGCAGCAGCATGCCATATTTAACATATATAGTTTTTTTTATATGTTAAATAAGGCGGGCTGGCGCAAATAACCTGTGTTTTGTATGCCCTAGGATAGAACCACCTATCTTCCCCCTAAAAAGCAAAGAAAACATATCACGCAATTTAAACCTTCTTTCAATTCTCTTTAGTTGTTGATCTAATCTTACAAACAATAACGATTAATATTAATTTTATTTCTTGAGATATAGTTAACGAAATCATTTTAGTGGAAGTGCACCTATCGCTTACTGTGTAAACTTGTTGCGGCTACGCTGCCTGCGGGGTTTCATCTACCTGTAAACAAAGACGGGTCAAGATTTAGGTTTTCTATTACCATAAAGTTCATAGTTCTAACGTAAATTAATAAATGGTTTTATTTAGCTTACCTTGATTTTCACCATTCAACTTCTAGGCGAGTGACCTGATCTTCAGATGTGCAATAAACCATTATATTAAGAACATTTAAAATTTTGTCTACAAATTGAAAAATAAACAATATAATTACCGTATGAGAGAGGAAATGTTGGTACTCACCAACATCTGGATCTTGAATGGACGAATAAACAGCGAGAATGAGATGAAAATGAGAGATCTGAACCTGAGATGAGATGATAATGAGAGAGGGTCAGTGAAGATCTCAAATCGTTTGGATCTATCTATCGATTGGATCTTGTGAAACCTTGAACATCTTGTGAAATCGCCATAGAGAGAAAGGGGCCAGAGGATTTTGAAAATGAAGAATGAATCTTTAAACCCTTGATATATACCCGTGACAGGGTTGTATGGGGAACTGGGATGAGTAGGAATTGAAAAATTGAATGCAAAATTTGGCCGCTCAAACATATTGTGCTTAAAGATGTTGTACTTCATGCATTAAAGGAGGTTAAGGGAAGTGGCAAATTCCCTTAAGTTATCCTTTAGATATGCTTATTAATATAGTGTATATATATATATATATATATATATATATAGGGGGTTAATTGGGAAACACTAAAAAAGTGCGGAAACGACTCAAATGAACTCCGATCGGACACATTCGAGCGGCGTTGTGACTGACTCGCCGAAGCTTAACTAGGATCTCTTAACCCTAAACATAAATTTTAAACTTTAAACCTAAGTCCTAAAGCTAAACAATAGGGCTAAAGCCTAATATAAACCTTAAACTCTAAACTATAAACCCTAAAAGCTAAACTCTAAAGCTAAATCCTAACCCTATAACTGAACCCTAAAGCTAACCCTAAAGCAAAACCTTAATATAGGACCCTAAAAGCCAAACCTACTATATAGGGTCTAGGGTTTATGAATTAGGGTTAAAAGATTCTAGATAGGGTTCAAAAACCCGGTTCTAACGTCGCTGAAATGAGTTCAATCGGAGTTCGTTTGAGTCGGTTCCCTACTTTTTAGTGTTCCCCAATAAACCTCACTATATATATTGGATTAGGATCATGTGAGAAACAATAGGCAAATTGAGAAACTTTAAAATCATTTTAGACCACACATTTTCCCTAAGCTTTCGTAATATACACATTTGTATATAGTCAATTGTAAACTATACATAGGTATATTATGAAAAGCTTTCGAAAATTTGTGATACAGAATGATTCTCAACTTTTTGAAATAGGGTGGACTTCTCTTAAGATCAATACCCTATATATATAGGGGATGGATAGAAAGAAAACACATCTGAGTTAAAAAACTCAAGAAAACCTTGTGTAACACTTTTTTTTTTAAATTAGGGAATGTAAGTTATATGTTACCAAACGTTTTGTGACAAAAAAAAGCAGTGAAGGGATTTTTTAATAAAGAAAGTTAAAAAATTCAGTTGTTAGCACATAAATGATATAAACACTGAATTTTTAAAAGAATTATAAAACAACCCTTTGGCGTTTTTTTTTTTTTTTGTTACAAAACATTCGATAACCTATAACATACATTCACTAATTTTTTTAGAAAAAAGTTTGTTACGTAAGGGTTTTTTGAGTTTTCTTAATTTAGGTGGGTTTTTCTCTCTATAATTCCCATATATATATATTATATATATATATATGGAGGGGTTCTAGAGTGAACACTAGTGTATTTGTGAACTGAGTAAAAAATCTTGGCCAATCATTAAATCGTAAAATATACTAGTGTATTTTCATCATACACTAGTGCATTTTCATCATCAAATGATGGCCATTGATTTAAACTTTTGTATTGATAATTAAGGGTTAGGATTTATACACACAATTCACTATCAAGATATTGTTCACAAATTAACCTAACCCTCTAATATATATATATCCGAATATAGAGAGTAAACCCACATAAATTAAGAAACATATAATATGATATTTAATATAATGATTTGATGAAATGAACATATCTTTGTTAGTGAGACATAAATGATATATTTCTATTGACTTGGAGAAAAGACAGAGACAAACTCTCGTTGAATATCGAGGAGTGGACGTAAGATATATCTGTTAGCATTCACCCATACTACTATATATATGTCTGTGGTCGTTTAATTACAAAAGAAGTTAAAAAGTTTTCTTTTCTGTCCCATTCTAGGTTCTTAAATGTTATACAGTTTTTTTTATAATGTACATGATGAACGTTTTCAAGTTATCATATGATCTAAATGTTCCTTGACCTATATGGTCCAGACCCGATCCTTCGGAAAACTTAAGGTTGTATGAACCTTTATGGTAGCGAAGAAAGTGTATTATTGTAAGAATTCAAGACTATAGATAACTGCATTGGCTCAGCATCATACATCCTTAAATTTATCAAATAACATAGATATGCCACGACATATATGGTCTGGTCTATATACCACCAGCAAACACTAATGACCAGGTAGTGTGAAGGTACCGTGACATATATTTTTAGTTGATATATGGCATATGTATGAAGCATCGACACATTCACTTGTACTAAACCTAAATGAGGACAACCTAACAATGACTTTCCATACTTTCTACATGCACTATATCGTCAGCGGAAACAGTGATGAGCCATCCTAACGTAAGATGACCACATAGCCATTAATGATCTTCAGTGTATATAACAACTTATGAATTTTACCTTTTAAGGTAAAAATCATTTTTACCATATTTGGAAAAATTTCTGATCACAAATAAATTTTACGCTTTTTTTTTTTGCTCTAGCTGGCTAACAGTAAGGTTTGATCGAATATTGAATGTTTATGATATTATATTACCGAAACATTTTAAGTAGTCAAATGGCTTTGCTATTTTTTTTAACGAATTTTTTTTTTAAATCTCAGCCGTATATAGGACATGAGTCTAAGATCTCTACCTCTCAAACATAGGTGTTTAAAAACTTTGTATTTGTTGGTGGACCACCAGTCCACCACCCCATTGGTATTACTAGGACCTTTTGATATCATAGTTTGTTTTTTTTCTTTTTGAGTAGTAATAGCCAACGAATATTCTAAATGGGCTACTGTCGGAATTCATAACATTGGGATATACTCTCCCCTAACCAGGGAAAACCTTCAACTAAGGCTAAGACCGTGACACTCGCCTGAGAAGGCACGATAGCGCGATAAGATAAAACCCGCTTAGTTCAAGGATCGAACTAGCGATCTACGCCTAGTCGCCCATCATCACCATGTGCTGCAGAAACTAATGAGTAGAGCAGGAATTGAACCTCAGTCACTTAGAACACTAGGTTTTTTTTTTGAGCCGTCAATAACACTTGATAGATATTGATGTTGCCTTCAAAGGAAATCAAACGGTCCCGATGAAATGCATAAAACGGAAAGCAGAAAGGTATAAGTTCATAAAAAACAAATTATGTGTATGATATCGAACAATGATATAAATGGATGAAGGCTGAGTTCCATACACTGATTAAAAAATTTGTTTAATTTGTTGATTGGTCGCAATCATAAATGTACAATTTGGATGAATCGCCATCCGCCAGTCTCTTGAGCTTGTTTAATAATAAACTTTAATTTCGGATCGAACTCATTTAAGCTCAACTTAATTTTAAGTTCTTACGAGCCACTATTTGAGTAACTCACGAGTAGCTCAACTTGTTGACACTGGTTCATGATAAACAATGATGGTTCGCAATTAATAGGGTTCATGTTGTAGTCCATTGTGAAGAAAGTTCAAGACATGTGGCGATTATACACCAACATGCCGTTGTGTTTCATGACATGTTGGACGATCAGGTGATCATGACACATACGTTGTTGCAAATGTATTTTAAGCAAGCAAGTGTTAGAAATTTCTTCAATGATATCAAAAAGTGGGGAGAATGAAAAAGTTAAGAACTGTCTTGAGTGATATCAGACACTGGTTTTTAGTGTATAATCACTTACATGATCATGTTCTTTATCGGTATTTGTTGTAATGTTTCTGGTTTTCTTTTTTATTTATGTTAGATAAATATGTTATGTAGCACTTCTTTTAGTAAAACAGAAAACAGATAAATTATTTAAAGAAATGTAATGAGCTATATTTAGTTTTGTTTGAACGTTAATGAAGAAACACATGTTTCAAACTGCTTAGAATCAAAGAGCTAGTCTCGATAATATGATTAGTTCTAAATCCTTTCTTGATCAGCGACTGGTGTTGTTTCGAGAATAAACAAGAAAACTGTAAAGCTTGTTACGGGGAGGAGAGGTGAGGGTTCTTCTCGTAACCACCATCCAGCGTAAGAATAATTATTCGTTTAAAGAGAGTAAACGAGTGTGTGTTAATTGTGAGAGAGCGATGTGGATCCTTGAACCTAATGTTGAAAGTTGTTATTTATAGCCGAAGAGAGTGGAAGAAAAGATGGGCTGATGGGCCTTGGACCATATGCCACTAACAAGGAATATCCTCTTTGTCGCCTCTGTCACGACACTTAGTGTTTACAGAGGACGAAGGATGTTGGTGCATAGTGATTGGTGTCACGTGACCAGCCGGGTGTACTTGTTGTCGAGTCTATCATCAGCTGTGAATGTAGATCATGGAGCAGTGAATGGCGCAAGCTAATTGGGTACATGCTATTGTACTTTTGTACTATTTTTCTGCTGCATGATTGATCATCCTATGAATTATGTGAGTAGGACCTGTCGGAAGATGATTGGCTGCAGGCTCCTCCCACTTGTACTATCTAGCTGTACTATTATTAGTTGTCATGCCGATACACGTGTAGGGGAACCCCGTGCAGCCATTATGGAAACACCCGAGTGTTGCTATGATTAAGTTTGGGTATGGTCCTTAGTGTGCAGGGCTTGCGCATGGTTTACGTAGGATTTGGGGCCATACCCCTTGAAGTCCCTAAGTCCAGTGCTGCTCCCATGCGCGAAGGGCAAGTGGGTGGAGCTCTGGACTAGATGAGTGTTGCTTTCTTTTTACAAGGGAAGCTGGCGTGAACTCAATTTCTCCTACCAAGTGTGCGCAACCTGTATATAATCCCTTGGCTTGTTTGTGGATTGATTGTGAGCTAGCGTAAGAAGGGGAGAAGTTGCTTCTTCAGGGGGAAATTGTAACACCTCGTAAAATCGTGTCCAATAATATAGTGACACGTGTCGTATTTTTAAGTCTATTAAAGACTAATAGGGACTATGGTGTCAACATGCTCAAACTGAACCTCTGAGTGATCTTCTGATGTCAACATGCATAAACCGAGCCTCTGAATGACCGTTAGCCTCTAAGTGACCGTTGTGTCAACATGCTTAAACATTAGCCTCTGAGTGGCCGTTGTGTCAGCATGCTTAAACTTGGCCTCTAAGTGACCATTGTGTCAACATGCCCATCCTATGAGTGACATTGAAGTCAACATGCTTATAATGAGCTTCTGAGTGATCCTTTACAAAGTCCTAAGTGTCATATGTCCCATTCGTTGGACGAGAGGGATCAAATCCGTTAAAACGTAAAAGTTGGATAATGGAGGGGTTAAAAGTGTCAACATGTTAATTTATACCTTTGAGTGAGCTTTTAACGAACTGAGAGCTCGACAATGACCTGGAATACTCCGGGTACCCCAAATATTGGTTACGGAGGGCTAAATATGCTTTAAAGTTGTTTTAGGAGGTTTCATAAGTTGAGGGACTAAATGGTTTGACTTTCGATTCTGACCCGATTTAGATTAGTTAGCTACTGATCCAAGGTTGAATTATGATCGTATTATAATGTAGCATAACCCCCTAAGGTTATATTACAATATCATAATCAGAATCTGGGTTTATGCACAAGTTCCATAATTATGCCATTTTGACAAAAATGCCCTTTTTATATAAAATAAGGTTTAAAGGATAATGAACTTGAAAATAAATTACCTACTGATGTAATATCATAAGTAGGATTATTTGGGATGTCAAATCCGATTATAAACTGAGTTTATGAACAAGTCCTTCTATTATTTCGATAAATGACGATAACGCCCTTGTGGCTCATAAAACGGTGTTAATCATACCTTTTCATATCAAATATTTTACCTACTGATATGTTATATTAAATAACATATCTAAAACATGTATACCTGATTTTAACATTAGTTTTCATTGAACATCGCACAATTCGTCATTTTACGACACAAGCGCCGTTTTGACGCATAGTATGGTTTTAAACCATGTATATCAACCAAGACTTGTTATCTACTGATATTAAAACTTATTTCAATTATTTTTACAGTAGGTACATGATGTAAACTCAATTTCTAAAACTATTTGTAAAATGACCAAAATGCCCCTACGGTGCATAGTTTGGTCATAAAGGATAAATTACACATATAATGAATATCCTACTGATATTATATCATAAATAAGTTATTTTTCCAGAATACCTATGGTCATAACATTAAATTATATTCAAGTTCCTTTTACATGGTATGAAATTACCAAAATGCCCTTATGAGGCATAATTTCGTTTTAAAACCTTAACGGTCATGAAAGTTGATATCCTACTGATATTACAACTTATTTAAAGTATAATGACATATAGAACTTATCCATGACTTATCCGGTTACCCGATATCGCTGATATGCGTACGGCTAAGTACACGTAACTAGTTTACGAAAATTAACCGAAACGGGTTTAACCTTGTCATTTAAGTCTCAAAATCCAGAATGTTTATGGTTTACCCATATCATGCAAGTCAAAGTACTTGTTGGGTTTAAACTACATTCGATCTGGTCTTAGCTTAATCTAGCGTATTTTACCGTTATTGATTATGTACGCTAGTCGGTCTAAGTCTACGACTTAGATAAAACCGTTAGCATTTAATTGGTTAGTTTATGCCATAATATAGACTAGAGCCTTCCGAAAATGCCATCTGCACTTAGTTCATTTTGTGTACGTCTGAGTTATTAAATCTTGCGTTTAAACAAATACTAGCTCAGGTAAATACTCTCGACTTATTCCCCTTATACGGGCTTGGGTTACGGTAAACTATTACCGCTTGGTCGGAAATGGGATCAATCAAATGCCGGATTGTGGCTAGTAAATCCGCATATTCCGTTTTAATCAGTTTTGTTTGATAACTTAAACATCCGGGGTTAACTACCGTGTCCTGGATATCCTCGGCTCATTACATTAGATAATGGCCACGACCTTAGCGTGGGGTGTAGGCATACACCTGGCAAGCACTAATGCTAACAACTTTACCGACAAGGTTGGGGATAACTCCTTCGTGACTTCTTAAGTGGTGAGTACATTAATCGTGTCTCAATCTCTGTTCCGGGCCCTGTATGTATGGACAAACATGTGAATATGTTAACAAGGTTACAAGGCTGACTTTCCTAAGTTATAAAAGATTTTGTGCCAATGTGCACTTAAAACATTTTTAAAATGTTTTCAAAATGAGTCAGTTAAGTGTATTTACCAGCGAAAGATTACGTATTTTCAAAAGCCTATGCCTGCAGGTACAATACGAAAATAGGATGGAAGCTGCTCGGTAGTGATAAGAAGATCTTGTAAATCCTAGATCCACCCAAAGTCTGTTATACACTTTTTGTACATTTTACGATCTGCATGTGGATCTTCTATTATGAGTCGTCTGTATATTATTTTGTACACATTTGGTTTGTAATAGTAGTTTAACACCAAGACTTCCGCTGTGCTGTGTTTAATTGACTATGATGATATCAACTTACTTCACGATATTCCCCACCCGGGCCCATCGGTGTTTGGATTGGCTGTGGAAAGCCAGGGTGTGACAGGTTGGTATCAGAGCAAACGTTTGAGAGAATTAAACACTAGCCTTCTTGTGTTTAATCTCAAACTTACACAAGCACATTCCTTAGACTTCCGAGTCTAGGCTTTGACCTAGGATTACTCATTTCATTATTAAGTTATTTGTATTGTTTTGATTTGATTTTAACAGGAAAATGCCACCAAGAGTAGGAGGAAGAGGTAAAGAACCCATGAGGGGATGACTGTCTGGACACATCCCTTCTCAACCCCATCACTCGAACCTCTATGAGGATTCGGGGGATTCCTGGCCCCTATCACGACATTCACCCACCCACACCAAAACTCGTACCATTCATATCATTCGCACCAACCACACCACTCCCATCCCTCTCATCATTCATATCATGATGTGTTTAACACAAACCATTATTTTAACATACCCCCAGCTGATCATAATCAGTTGGATCAACCTAACCCACTGGATGAGGACTCCGATCCAGAAATGCCGTCGTTAGGATCATACACCCATCCCATCGAAATCTCAAGCGATTCAAACTCTTACGACGGATCGCCACCAAGCTCCTAATGAATGGGACCAATATTGGAACCAATTTACCTTTGCTAACACTCCTTCCCATCACTTCCCAACACCTCCCGTACAAGAAGATGTTCACATGGAACTGGTGGAACAACCTCAAGCGCCACCTGAGCTACCAAGGAGGAAATGAGGAGCGCGTATGTCGGTACGTGCAGATCAATGGTCGGGTTCGCTACCACCATTACCCAAAACTTACCCAACCATCCACGAGGACCCACAAATGGGTGGACCCTCTAATGCTTCACCCGTGGTGGAACCAACACCATTACCAGTGGTTCAACCACCACCATCGGGTTATAATAACCCTATCCCTACATATCTGGATACATCTGGATATGATCCTTTTAACCCGTCTACACCAGTTGATTACCAAGCATTGTCGCATGACCCTTACATGCAAGCGGTCATGCATAACGCACTTTACCCATCTCTTTTCCCACCTGCTTATCCACCTACTGGATATCAAAGTTATGGGTACCAGTATCCTGTTATGCCACAACCACAACCACAACCTCCGCCACCACTCGAGGTCATCAATGATGCCTTGGAACGAATGAAAGAAATGCAACAACAAGTGGAGAAAACGAAGAAGAAGAAAAATAAGTTCTTCAAAAAGCTCTCCAAGTTGGTTAAGGGGAAGAAGGAAAAGTGAAGTCTCTTCTATTTATATATTTAGTCCCTACGAGGACATTGTTATTTCCTTAGTCCCTGCGTGGACATTTTTGTTTCTTTTAAGTCCTTGCATGGATAGTTTGTTTTATTTATTTCTAGTATTGTAATTTCTTAATGGCATTTAATGAAGTATTTTGGAATTATATATATATGTATTCATCCTCTTCAAACGAATGTCTCGATTACTCGAAATTTATGCTCTGCTATATAATTCCAAAAGACCTTAACGGATTTGATTATGCCAAGTGGCACATACTACATATTTGGCCAAGAAATGATAGTTAAGGATAAGATAACCTTCTATCATGATAGTTAAGGGAAGTTATCCTTCTATCCAGAGGTAGTGGACTAGGTTCAAGCCTCTAAGTTGTTAAGGTTAATGCAACCGGGACCATTAACCATTAAGGTACTCTTATGTTAACATTAAGGAATGTTCATACTCCTGGTAGTGTGGCCTAAGGAACCATACTAGCCGTCTAGGTGATGGACTACATCCTAACCTATTATATAGCCTATGTGATCAATGTGATCCCGGCTAATGCCTCAATGTAATGACGATTGATAGGCCAAGGTGCCATAATTTACATCCATTAGTGATGTAGGCCAAGGTGCCATAATTTACATCCATTAGTGATGTAAGCAAGGTGCCATAATTTACATCCACTAGTGATGCAGGCCAATATGCCGTAATTTGTCCAATGGTGACAACCCAATGTGCCATAATTTGTCCAATGGTGACAGGCCAAAGTGCCGTAATTTGTCCAATGGTGACAGACCAATGTGCTGTAATTTGTCCAATGGTGACAGGCCAATGTGCCGTAATTTGTCCAACGGTGAAAGGCCAATGTGCCGTAATTTGTCCAATGGTGACCTGCCAATGTGCCATAATTTGTCCAATGGTGACAGACCAATGTGCCATATTTTATGTCCATAGTGATAGGCCAATGTGCCATATTATTCATTATAGTTCCAAATTTGGGACAAGCCAGTGAGCCATGTTTTAAATGTCCTTCGTGACAAGCCTATGAGTTACTTATAATTGTCTAAATGACAATGACAATTATGACATTACGATTCACTGTCTAATGATATACGGACTACGTCCGAATTGTAATTTTCCTTTGATGGTCCTTTTGAGACCAAGGCCAAATATAGATATGATAAGCCTAAGAGTTGTGATGTTATTCACACTAGTTTGATTAGGCGATGGATTTGCATTCCAATGTTTAAAGCCAATATGGTTATTAATACCATGGCTAAAAGAAGTTTTATTTGGTATTTAGAACCAAAAGCTTTAAGAATGGTAAACTCGACGAGGCACAAAGTAGCCACCGGGATGTTAACTCTAACAATGCCGAAAACATAGCCATTAATAACGATGATTTCCATGCTCGCATTGATGCAGCTATGGGAAAAGCCATGGAGAAATTTAAAGAAATGAGAGCTACTTGCTCCAACCCTTTATCAATCCCACCATCCTCAGCTCGTAAGGAGAGCTCTGTTCACTCTTCAAATGCAAAAGAATGAACCAAGAAAATTAGAACTTAATGATAAGTCTCGTTTTTCTAAAGACGGATGTACCTACAAATACTTCGTCTCCTGTAAACCCTGAGATTTTAATGGGGAAAAGGAAGCAGTAGAAGCCTTGAAATGGCTTGATGAATGGAAACGATAATAGATATCAGCGAGTGTGCTGATAAGGATGTGGTAAAGTATGTATCACAGTCTTTCAAGGGTTATGCCCTAATTTGGTGGAAAGTTATGGTCCAATCTATAGGTAAGGTACACCTGTACAACTTAGGATGGTCTAAGTTTGTCGATTTAGTCAAGGAAACATACTGCCCACCTATGAGGTGGAGAAGATAGAGTCGGACTTTCTGACTCTCACAATGAAAAATCTAGACGATCGGAGTATGTTTCTGACTTTAACTCCCTATCTAGGTTAGTATCTTACTTAATCACCCCTGAACCTAAACGCATTGCACGTTTCATAAATGGTTAGCACCTGAGATAAAAGGCATGGTAAAGGCTGCTCAGCCTAGTACCTATAGGTCCACTTAGACCTATCTCTCTCCCTTACCCTAGATTTAGTAAGGCAAAAGTCAGCTAGGACTGAAACTGACAGAAAAAGAAAACGGGAGGATGATAACTCCTAAAATTTTAAGAAGAAAGGGAATTTAGGGTTCAAGAAGAACCAGCACACGTCTAATGACAAACCTCTTTGGGACAGTTGGGTATGTGTTAATCCACAGACTAAACCCTGTGGTATCTATAAGAAAAAGAGGCATAAGACCCTAGAATGCAAGGATCTTAAGAATGCCGTTTGCTACGCTGTAATGAAAAAGGGCATATTAAATTCAATTGCCCTAAGAACCCCAAAATTAATGATGCGAAGCCTGGAGAGGCTAAGAAAGGAATGCTCGTGCCTTCCAGATGAATGCCAGGGAGGCCGTTAATGACAACAACGTCATAAGGTACATTCCTCATCAATGACATATATGCTAGCGTTCTTTTTGATTCAGGTGCAGATAAATCTTTTGATGACCATAAGTTTAGTAAAGTATTAAACTTGCCCAAAAGAACTCTAGACATAACCTATGAGGTAGAACTTGCTGATGGAACTTTAGAAACAGCAACCTCCATTCTTGAAGGATGTTTTATATCCATTAAGAATCATTCTGTTCCTATCTCTCTTTTGCTAATGAAATTGGCGGGGTTCGATGTAGTATTAGGCATGGATTGGTTATCCCATAACCAAGCCCGCATTACCCGTGATAAGAAACTCATCGAAATTAAAACCCCATCTGGTGAAATGATCACCATTCTAGGAGATTTACACTATGGATTGCTAGACAAGGTGTCGTTATTTATAGCATCCAAGTGTTTTGGGAAAGGTTGTGTCATTTCTATGGCACAAGTAACTATCAATGAGCCTAAGCCAAATATTGAGGACCTTCCAATCATCTCAGAATATTCCGATGTTTTTCCCGAAGAATTACTAGGCCTACCTCCAGATAGGCAAGTGGAGTTTAGAATTGATATCCTACCCGGATCAACACCGATAGCCAGAGCTCCATATCGGTTAGCACCGACCGAAATGAAAGAATTAAGGACGCAATTAGATGAAATTTTAGAGAAAGGTTTTATACAACCTAGTTCTCACCATGGGGAGCCCCGATTCTTTTTGTTAAAAAGAAGGACGGTTCAATGCGGATGTGCATTGTTTAACGTGAGTTAAATAAGATAACGATCAGGAATCGTTATCCTTTTCCCAGGATCAACGACTTGTTCGATCAACTTCAAGGAGCTAGCTATTTCTCCAAGGTTGATTTAAGATCAGGATATCATTAGCTGAAAGTTTAGGATCGAGGATGATTCCTAAGACTGCCTTCAAGACCTGTTATGGTCACTATGAATTCTTGGTGATGCTATTTGGGCTCACAAATGCACCTGCAGCATTCATGAATCTCATGAATAGAGTATGCAAGCCGTATCTAGATAAGTTTATCATAGTTTTCATAGATGACATACTAATCTACTCACGTAATCAAGCTGATCACGAGAAACATCTACGGTGCAATCTAGAACTGCTAAGGTAAGAGAGGCTTTATGCTAAATTCTCTAAATGCGAATTTTGGCTTAGAGAAGTCCGATGTCTTGGACATGTTGTAAGTGAGCGTAGTATCCAAGTGGATACCGCCAAGATAGAAGCCATAATGAATTGGGAAGTACCCAAAACTCCATCGAAGATTTGTAGCTTCTTAGGATTGGCTGGATATTATAGGAGGTTCATTGAGAATTTTTGAGGATAGCCACTCCTTTAACTACCTTGACCCGAAAGAATGTCAAGTTTGACTAGGGTCTAAAACAACAAGAATCTTTTGAAATTCTAAGACACAAGTTGAGCAATTCCCTGTGTTATCTCTACCTGAGGGTATTGAGGATTTTGTTGTTTATTGTGATTCCTCGCACACTGGCATTGGCTATGTGCTAATGCAAATAGGCAAGGTGATTGCTTATGCATCACGAAAATTAAAGGTGCATGAAAGAAATTACACCACCCATGATTTGGAATTGTGTGTCGTTGTATTTGCACTAAAGTTATAGAGACATTACTTATATTGCACAAAGTATATTATGTACACTAACCATAAGAGTCTCCAACATCTGTTCAATAAGAAGGAATTGAACATGCAACAACCCTTTAGATGGAAACACTTAATGATTATGATTGATGAAATTCGCTATCATCCTGGCAAAGCAAATGGCGTTGCTGACGCTTTAAGTCGCAAGGAAAGGGTTAAGCCCATTAGGACTAAGCCAAGAGCATTGAGCTCAGAAATAGCTTGAATGAGAAGCTCTTTGATGCAAAAAAGAAAGCCCTATTAGAGGCTAGTATTCCTAATGAGGGATTTGGCAAAACTGTTGATAAGTTAACGGCTGGAAAGGATGGAATCCTTAGATTTAATGAAAGAATATGGGTTCCAATCTTTGGAGAACTTAGAGATTAATCCTTCAAAAAGCACATAATATGAGATACTGAGTTCGCCCAGTGGTGACAAGATGTATCAAGATCTGAAAAGAATTATTGGGGGATAGGTTTGTAGAAATTCATAGCCACTAACGTGTTCGCAAGTAAAAGCCGAACATCAGAAGCCGTCAGGACTTCTACAACAACTTGGAATTCCCACTTGGAAATGGGAAATGGTAACAACGGACTTGATTACCAAGTCACCTAAGACCAAACGTGGTAATGACACGATTTGGGTCATTGTAGATCGGCTGACTAAGTCACCATATTTCTTGCCAATTAAAGAAACGTATAACTCCGACAAATTGGCTAAGTTGTATATGGACAAGATTGTATCCCTACACGGTGTGTCGGTATCTATTGTATCTGATAGAGATACTAGATATACATCTCATTTTGGAAGAGTTTCCAACAATCTTTAGGCACAAGATTAAACTTTAGTACGGCTTACCACCCGCAGACTGATGGTCAGAGTAAGCGTACTATTCAGACTTTGAAAGACATGCTTAGAGCATGTGTAATTGATCTAGGTGGAAGTTGGGATGACCACTTACCCCTAATAGAATTCTCCTATAATAATAGTTATCATACAAGCATCAAGGCTGTTCCTTATGAGGCCTTGTATGGGAGAAAATGTAGAACGCATGTGTGTTGGGCAGAAGTTGGGGAAGCCCAACTATCAGGACAGAGATTATCCTGGAGACCATGGATAAGATTGTGCAAATCCGTGACAACATCAAAGCTGCCCGAGATAGGCAAAAGAGCTATGCTGACAAGAGGCGTAAACCTCATAAGTTCCAAGTAGGGGATAAAGTCATGCTAAAAGTATCACCTTGGATAGGTGTAACGTGATTTGGAAAGAAGGGCAAGCTAAGCCCAAGATATATAGGACCATTCAAGATAATCAAATGTGTTGGCACTGTAGCCTATAAGCTTAAGCTGCCTGAGGAGCTTAGTGGAATTCATGATGTGTTCCACATCAGTAATCTTAAGAAATGTCTGGCCGATGAGTCCCTAGCAATGTCACATCATGATGTGCAAATAGATGAAAACCTGAGGTTCATTGAGAAACCAATTTCGATCGAGGATCGACAGGTTAAGAAGCTCTGAGGGAAATTGATACCCATAGTAAAGGTTAAGTGGGATGCCCTTAGACGTCCCGAGTATACATGGGAGGTTGAGTCCACTATGCGACAAAAGTACCCCCATCTTTTTGAACAAGAATCTCGAGGACGAGATTTCTTTTAAGGAGGTGAGGATGTAACACCTCGTAAAATCATGTCCAATAGTATAGTGATATGTGCCGTATTTTTTTAAAGTCTATTAAAGACTAATAGGGACTAAGGTGTCAACATGCTCAAACTGAGCCTCTAACTGACCTTCTGATGTCAATATGCATAAACTGAGCCTCTGAGTGACCGTTGTGTCAACATGCTTAAATATTAGCCTCTGAATGACTGTTGTGTCAACATGCTTAAACATTAGTCTCTGAGTGACCGTTGTGTCAACATGCTTAAACTTGGCCTCTGAGTGACCATTGTGTCAACATGCCAAGCCTCTGAGTGACATCGGAGTCAACATGCTTATAATGAGCCTCTGAGTGATCCTTTACAAATTCCTAACTCTCATATGTCCAATTCGTTTGATGATAGGGATCAAATCCGTTAAAACGTGATAGTTAGATAATGGAGGGGTTAAAAGTGTCAACATGTTAATTTATACCTCTTAGTGACCTTTTAACGAACTGAGAGCTCGACAATGTCCTGGCATACTCCCGGGTGCACCAAATATTGGTTACGGAGGGCTAAATATGCTTTAAAGGTGTTTTAGGAGGTTTTATTAGTTGAGGGGCTAAATGTGACAAACTTTAAAAGTGGCCATTGGGCGTTCGCGGGGCGCTCGAGGATTGTTTCTGCAGAAAATTGCCTTGGCCTCTACACATGTTGCCAAAAACCATTTGAATCGAAACCATGGACTTCCAAACTGTTATGCCACGTTTTAGGACACTTGTAAGCTCCCTCTATAACACCTGGCATCACATCCTTCAAGCTCTCCAACTATAAATAGGTGCCAAGGTTCACCATTTGAACTTGCACCTTTCTCATTCATCACTCTATCTCCCTCCTCTGAAGTTCCTAACTAAAAGGAGCATCCAACTTGGTTCCATTACATCCTAGGAATCACTTGTAAGTGTTCCTTCCTCTTGCATTTTCGTTTATAGGCTTTTATAGCCAAAAGTCAAGTGTTTTACGGAAAACGCTTTGACTTTCGGTTAAGACCATTATGGTCCAGCCATTGTTCATATCGAACATGGCCAAGTGATCGTAATAAGGTAGGTGCTAGTCCCTATTAAGGGCACCTCCTGAAGATCTCGTTTGCTAGACCAATTCACGGGTCAAAGTTTAAATATTAAAAAGTCAAACAAGCCATCTTTCGGAAATGTTATAATCTAAGCTTATATACGTTATGAAACATGTTTTGACACTTAAACAAGTTGGTAATAATTATTAGAACATGTAAGAACATGTTCGGCTCGTCAATTTCAGTTCTAGGGTCGGTTCGTAACGAAAGTCTCAAAGTTTGACTTCTGCTTTGACTTTTGATTCTGAACCGATTTAGATTAGTTAGCAACTGATCTAAGGTTGCTTTATCATCGTATTATAATGTAGCATAACCCCTGAGGTTATATTACAAGATCATAATCAGAATCTGAGTTTATGCACAAGTTCCATAATTATGCCATTTTGAAAAAAATGGCCTTTATATATAAAACAATCTTTAAATGATAATGAACTTGAAAATGAATTACCTACTGATGTAATATCATAAGTAGGATTATTTGGTATGTCAAATCAGATTATAAACTGAGTTTATGAACAAGTCCTTGTATTATTTCGATAAATAACGGTAACTCCCTTGTGCTCATAAAACGGTGTTAATCATACCTTTTCATATCAAATCTTTTACCTACTGATATGTTATATTAAATAACATATCTAAAACGAGTAAACCTGATTTTAACATCAGTTTTCATTAAACATCGCACAATTCGTCATTTTACAATAAGCGTCGTTTTGGCGCATAGTGTCGTTTTAAACCATGTATACTAACCAAGACTTGTTACCTACTGATTTTAAAACTTATTTAAATTATTTTTACAGTAGGTACATGATGTAAACTCAGAATCCAAATAATTATATAAAACTATGTGTAAAATGACCAAAATGCCCCTACGTTGCATAGTTTGGTCATAATGGATAAATTACATATATAATCAACATCCAACTGATATTATATTATAAATAAGTTATTTTGCTAAAATACTTATGGTCATAACATTAAATTATATTCAAGTTCCTTTTACATGGTATGAAATTACCAAAATTCTGTTATAAGCCATAATTTCATTTTAAAACCTTAACGAGCATGAAAGTTGATATCCTACTGATATTTCAACTTATTAAAGTATAATGGCATATAGAAATTGTCCATGACTTATTCGGTTACCTGATATCGCTGAAATGCGTACGGTTAAGTACATGTAACTAGTTAATGAAAATTAACCTAAACGGGTTTAACCTTGTCATTTAAGTCTCAAAATCCAGAATGTTTATGGCTTACCCATACCATGCAAGTCAAAGTACTTGTTGGGTTTAAACTACATTCTATCCGGTCTTAGCTTAATCTAGCGTATTTTACCGTTATTGATTATGTACACTAGTCGATCTAAGTCTACGACTTAGATAAGACCGTTAGCATTTAATTGGTTAGTTTATGCCATAATCCAGACTAGAGACTTCCGATAAATGCTATCTACACTTAGTTCATTTTGTGTACGGCTGAGTTATTAAATCTTGCGTTTAAACGAATACTAGCTCAGGTAAATACTCTTGACTTTTCCCCTATACGGGCTTGGGTTACGGTAAACTATTACCGCTTGGTCGGAAATGGAATCAATCGATGCCGGATTGTGGCTAGTAAATCCGCATATTCCGTTTTAATCAGTTTTGTTTGATAACTTAAACATTGGGGGTTAACTACCGTGTCCTGGATATCATCGGCTCATTACATTAGATAATGGCCACGACCTTAGCGTGGGGTGTAGGCATATACCCGGCAAGCGCTAATGCTAACAACTTTACCGACAAGGTTGGGGATAACTCCTTCGTGACTTCTTAAGTGGTGAAAACGTTAATCATGTCTCGGTCTCCGTTCCAGGCCCTGTATGTATGGACAAACATGTGAATCTGTTAACAAGGTTACAAGGCTGACTTTCCCAAGTTATAAAAGATTTTGTGCCAATGTGCACTTAAACCATTTTTAAAGTGTTTTCAAAATGAGTCAGTTGGGTGTATTTACCAGCAAAAGCTAACGTATTTTCAAAAGACTAAGCCTGCAGGTACAATATGAAAATAGGATGGAAGCTACTCAGTAGTGATAAGAGGATCTTGCAAATCCTAGATCTACCCAAAGTCTGTTATACACTTTTTGTACATTTTATGATCTGCCTGTTGATCTTCTATTACGAGTCATCTGTATATTATTTTGTTCTTTGAACATTTGGTTGGTAATAGTAATTTAACTCCAAGACTTCCGCTGTGTTGTGTTTAATTGACTATGATGATATCAACTAACGTCATGATATTCCCCACCCGGGCCCACCGGTGTTTGGATTGGCTGTGGAAAGCCGGGGTGTGACAGAAACAAACTTGTCTGTGCATGTGCTGAACTTTTAAAATTTAAAAATGAAATATTTAAAGATAAGGCTTGGTGAGAAAAAAGGAGTTGACGTGACTGCTGACACTGTGCAGCCTGTCATCAATATGTCTGCGATGCAATTTCGTCTCCGTGTCAGGCAAGTAGAAGTCACGCCCGCATGGAGACGTCGTTTCACCTTTTTGCCACCTGACGTGTTGTCACTTGATTGTAGGCACGATTACCCATCTTAGGGTTTTTGAAACCCACTTCTTCAGTTTTCTCTAACCTTTATTTGTTCTTCACTTCCTTTAAAGATTTCTTTAAATCTTCAAGTGTTCCGTTGAAGATATTCATATTTTTGTAGAAAGTTTTGAGAATCCGGTTATACTATGATGTCGATGTCATCTCAACACGAAGATGTTACATCAGTGGATAAGGTACATCTTCCGAACTACCTTCATTGAAGTGGAATGAAACGGCCTTCGAGCAGATAGTCAATGCCCTCGGGTTTCCGGATATCTTGGGAGCTTTGTACCTTGCGTCTGGCCAGACCGCTACAAATGCTCCAATGGGTTTCATCTCTTTATTTGCAGACTTCTTCATTAATGGTAACTTTAGGTTGCTGATGACCAACTTTTCTAGGGAGATTCTATCGTATTATCATTTTCACATATCTAAGTTGAGCCTAATGGGTATGGTACATATAAGGAATTTCGAGTTTTGCAGTCGATCCCAAGACGTAGAGCTTACCATGGATAGGTTCCAAGCTTTTTATCTACTACATTCATTATGGGTGTTTATTCTTTTGTGTAGCGCGGCGCAAAGAAATTGTTGCGTCTGCCTCCAAAGAGCTTTCATGATTGGAAAGGGAAGTTTTTGTTTATAAAGGATGTGGTGATACCGATGGCTAGGAGTTTCTGAGGTACTAAGGATATTGCTAAAGAAGAGTTGCTTGTCCCGTGAACTGAAGATATTATAAAGAGTTGCACGCTCTACCCAACAGGTGTTTGAGCAAGCGTGCTTTAGCGCGCGGTGGGAATCTGATAGCAAACATGGGCCAGTGCATACGGAGAACAAGATTGGTAAGTTTTCGATTTACCTTGTTTGCTTTCCTTGCATGAATTTAATTAATGACTGTTGACTTATCTCTTGCATAGAGAAACCCATTCACAATGTCATTTACGATAAGGCGCCAGGGAAGATGGTTGTTAGAAAGTTGAAGCCAAGCGAACAACTTTGGTGTGATCGAATTTGGGGTAACTTTATGTTTCCTCGGGCCGAGTTGTTAACTGAGTAATTACCTGAAGGTTAGGTGCACAGACTCCAAACCCTAGACCTTGTCGTGATGTGACTCTTGCTGCGATGAAGTTATGATTCGTTCCACTGAGGCGTTAGTGGCTTCCTCTAGACATGGGCTAACTCCTCCCCTTCATTTTTTTTTTTTTGTGAAGGAGGATTGCACAAACTAGGCATTGGACCAGATGGTGGTAAAGCTGAGAAAACTTAGCATAAAAAACTCTCAGCACCACTGGTCCTTCAAAGAAGAAGAAAGTTGAGCAAAACGTTATTCTCCTGATGCTGATTCCAAGAAAGGTATGCCCCACGCCCGCAAGGTCACGTTAAATGACTATGTTGTAATAGATGACTCCTTGAGGCACTCGATGTCGCAGGTGGGTTCAAACGTAGGAAATTCGGGTCTGGTGTGGGTGTGGTGAGTACTTCAACCGAGGAGACTACAGCTAGTGTCACACCCCGACCCGCAACGGATTATGTGGCGGGGGCATGATGATTGTTGAGCTCATGACAACTAATTAAAAGTTAAATATATTCGTGTTCGAATTAAGCAAATGTCAAAAACCAATTAGGTATTCAAATAATCAAACAAAACAAAACAAAACATAAACATAAATAGAAGCAAAATACTCTGATTTATTATCTAAGGCATATCCCTACATGTCCTCGTCCTCATCACTTCAAACCTGTTCACTATAAACATTTTGGGTCAACATAAGTTGGTGACTAAATCTAATATTTTAATAAAACCATCTTTGTTTATTTATTATAAAAGGTTTAACATGCAACTCAATGGTAAATAAGTTATCAACAATAATACTAAATAGACCTCAAACCAAACAAGGCGATAAGGTGATGATGCGAAACTGTGATAAATGCGATAATGCGGTAAATGCGATAAATGCGAGACTCAAGCCCACCTATGAGCGAATTATATGTTATGGCAATACCAAGCTACGACCCATGGTAATGGGGGACTGGACAGCCTATGGATCCATGTGCGTGAATGATTAGCGACACAAATCATTAAATGGTTAAGCTGCCTTGGTTGTCCGTTATTCATTGTAAATAGATAAAGTGTCAAATACCTTGCAAATTAAATAAAAGATAGTCATGAGAGATGATGAAATAAAGTCAAACTACTGATGAGCCACGATCTGAAAGAATCCTTGACAAACCTCTGATGACTTTGCTAACTTCTGATAAAGTAATAACATCAGATGTTAGACAAACACTGATGAAGTTGCTAACCTCTGATGGAGTAATAATATCAGATGTTAGGCAAACACTGTTGGTGGTAGCCAATCACTGCTGAACAAACTACTGTTGAGTATAACATCAGTGGTTTTTCTATACGACTATTGTTGGTGTGTTAGCAGTGGTTTGTCATCAGTGGCTTTGCTTAAAACATGATAAAATTAAACAACAACATATTTAAATTTAAACTAACACATAATTAAAAGTAAAACAACTACATGATTAATATTCAAACTAATTCGAGAAAAAAGAGTACATGGAAATAAAATTAAGTAACCCATAAATATAACATTAGATAAACCACAAATTATAACATTATCATCTTCATTGCGGTGGAGGCAACCATCATCAAAATTGATCTAAGGTTCCCAAACATTTCTTCATCCAACGGTGGTTCGTATTCCGACCCAGGGTCAGTTTCATACCCTTCAGCCCAACTCGTCAGTTCTTTTGTTTGACTGGGTTTTTCGACATGAGGGCGGTTAGAAGGGGAGGATGTTGTGGCGGTACACGAGTATTTGCCACGGACGGTGATGCCCTCCCCAATTTGTAGTCCACCAATTTGTAGTTGAGCAAAGGTATAGTCATACGCCGAATTTAACTCTTCATCCTTCATAAACCAAGAATCATCATGTTTAGCGTTCGTCCCGGCGGAGGGTTTGTCACCGGCGGAGGGTTTGTAACCGGCGGAATTGGATAACCACCACCCATAGCTCCCAGTGATATGTGTTCGGAGTTGAATGTGAACTAAAAAATTAATTTTAAGGCAATATAAAATATCTTGGTTATATATAAAGAAATAATTAAAGATTCATAAATTAACTTGACATATTTAAATTTATATAAGTATTATTTCTAATTACACCTGTATATAAAGATATTAATTACAAACCAAAC
Source organism: Scalesia atractyloides (assembly GCA_947069175.1). NCBI lineage: Eukaryota > Viridiplantae > Streptophyta > Magnoliopsida > Asterales > Asteraceae > Scalesia > Scalesia atractyloides. The sequence goes on along the minus strand of CAMTDV010000020.1, from coordinate 65,095,677 downwards.
CAATAAATAAACATTGTGATAGGTATGTTTATAGCAGTTGAAAGTTACAAAACAAACCAATAAAAGTGAGAAAGGTTACAACAATGCAAGACCTAGAAGTAGAAAAGCTTACAACAATGCAAGACCCAGAGTAGGAAAGCTTACAACAATGCACTCTGGACTGTAATGTGGAGTGACGGTAGGGGTCTTACAGATTTATAGAGCTCCAAGCATGCTTTACCACCCACCCAGTCACTGTTTGCTTTACAACTGTAAAAGCAAGACTGATAGGTTAAGTAGTAAAAATCTAAAGTACAGCAATACAAAATGAAAAGCTTCTCTGACTTAGGGAGTTGCTATTTGAAAATGTTAGTATTTCACAGTTGTTAAACCAAACCTGGTACTCAGAGGAGTAACAGAGAATATGTCAGTTTAAGGTAGATTTAACTAATTGTAACTAAAAGGTTTTGTATTGAAAAGGGCTCTATTCATGACAGGTGTATGAAAAGTTGACTATAACATCAGTGGTTAGTAAGTCAGTGGGTGAATCAGTGGTTTCTGATCAATGAGTCAGGGTTTGCATCACTAATTTGCATCAGTGGTTAGTGAGTCAATGGTTGAATTAGTGGTTTTGCATCAGTTGTTTCTGATTAGTGAGTCAGTTGTTTGCATTATTGGTTTGCATCAGTGGTTAGTGACTATAACATCAGTGGTTAGTGAGTCAGTGGTTTTCATAATAGTTGAGAGATTGTTTTCATTGTCATGCTTTCATAATTATGATTACTTGCATATGACTCGACAACCTCCCCCTCAGTCTAAGATCACTGATTTGTTCGTACAGAATGTAAGGAAGATAGCTAGGTTGATAATCGATGAAAGTGATCAAATAGAACAGTAATGATGCAAAAACTAAACACTAAAATAACTTTATTATGATTACTTGTTGTACGCTAAACATTACAAAACAGATGATGACAAAACTAAACTTTATTACTGATCTTTATTTCTCATCAATGATTCCCTTATTTGGCCTTTGAACTGAAGTTCAAAGTCCAGGGCAATCATATCTTCTACATCCTTGTCAAGCTCTAGATTTATGCAAGTCTTGGAGATCAGCTACATCCAGACCGTATGCATCCTCCATCCTTATCCTTTGAACTCTACCATCTGACCTGAGCAATGTCAATTCATGGTTATCTGTGTTAGACTTCCATTTTAAAATTTTTAGTCAGCTGGTTTTCTTGGGAGTAGCTTTATTTGTGATGAGTTGGATGAGGTTGGTCTGCGTATAAGTGTGGATATTGAGGCTCTAAGCTTCTCGCTTTTAGCATCTAAGCCAAATAAATTTTGGTTCTTTACTCCCTCGTTTTTTAATTCCTCATGCATTCTTTGATCTTTTTCTTCTACCAGCTTTTGCCTCTTCGCTTGATTCAAGGCAATGGTGGATAAGCTTGTACTTGAATTAATCTTTTAGGGCCAAGGGTCTGTTTAAGAGCAGAGGTTGTTTGTTCATTGATTGGCTTTCTTGGAATAGAAGGATTTTTTTTCTTAAATCTTCCAACCTTCTATAGGTATCTACCACTTTAGATTCTGACCATCTAGCAATCTACCTTGTTGTTCCATATAAAGCATGGTCTTGGCTTTCATTCTCTTATTCTTCAGAGCATGATCTTGGCTTTCGGTATTGGCCTTTTTTTCCAATCTGGAGGAGTAGGCTTCTTTGAAGAGTCTTAGAGCATCAAATGAATTCTATCAATTTCTTCTTTAAGGTTATTAGCCGACCAGCCTTTAAATTGTGCCCTTGTTGCTTTGTAAGACTTATGCTTCATGACATGATCAAGATAATTTTCTATCAGTTCTGGATCATCAGTGGTTGGTTGTTCAGACATAGACTTACTTAGCTCCTTAGCAAGTTCTTCAATGCTTCTGACTTTGCTCAGTTGGTATTGCAAGGAGATTTGTAAAGCCCTGTCATCTTTATCTTTTGAATTTGCTTTTGCAATGTATTCAGCCTGTTTAGCCTTCAGCTGAAGATACTCATCCAAGTTCATAGGCTTTCTATACCCCAGCAAGGAAGGAAATTCTCTTTTTTTGGATCTTCTATTTTGTAAAAAGTTTTAGTCTCACCTTTAACTGATAAAATATCCAACATGTATTTTGCACCCAATGGGAGGAACGAGGAGGGTTAGTGCATGGTTGGAAGTAGGGGAAATAGAGTTTGAGATGTGGAGGTGATGAGGATGGTTGTGATATGGATTGTGATGAGGTGGGAAGTGGTGATTGCTTGTCTTCATCATTATCAACAACAAAAGCTTTTCTTTTGCGTTGGAATTTAATTTTGGGAGAAGGTGGATGTGTGGGAACTTGGGATGGTATGGGAGTGGTTCAGTTGTGGTTTGAAAGGTGATCAAGGCAGTGGTTTGAACAACATCTGTTGGAGCAGCTGTTGTTCCAGCATCTACTATCACAACATCTGCCCTAACATCTGTTGTGGGTAGAGTGAAAGAGGATACCTGAGCAGTGGTTTTAGCAGTGGTTATAGAAGATATGGGAGTTGGTTTTCTAGCTTTTTGTCATGAAGTACCAATATCTTCCTTTTCCATCTGCTTAGCCTTTTCTTCTTCAATACGCATTAAAGCTTTGGCTTCAAGTGTATCTTGTCATGTCTGCTTTTCGATAGCAATCCTTTCAGCTTCTTGGTTTAATGCTCTCATCAATTTCTTTGCCCAAAGATGTTGTGGATGCTTCAGCAGAGGTTGTTGTTGTTGCTGGCTACTGTTGCACCTGTGATTTAACTTGAGAATCAGGCTACAACTTTCTCAAAGAATCTTTCTCACCCTTTTTGGCATCATCTAAAATAATGATAACCGGGGCAGAGCTAGTGGTTTGTAACAAGTGGTCTTTGATGGCTTTAATATCATCTTGAGTATTTTTATACCTAGCCTCGACCATGTTGTGGATGAGTTGCATTTGAACTTCATGCTGAAAATTATCTAATTGTCTCTGAGCTAGGAAGACTGGTTGGAGAACCTTCCATAGCTCATCAACATTTGGTGTGGAGGATGGTTGATGTTGGGTGTTTTGTAGGACCTACTTCATCATGTTTTTGAGGCCATCTATAAATGATTCCATGGAAGACATCCTTTCCTTCAATTCTTTGTACTTTAATTCATCACCTAATCTAATAGGATCATCTGAATTCCTACCAGAGGTAGTTGTACTTGGATCTTCAACTGGAGTAAACTCCATAGTATCAGACCTAAATGCCCCTTGTTCTTGGTTCTGGGGATTTCCAACTGGCTCAGAGAATACAACTGTAGCCTCAGCAGTTGTGACTGTTAAGGATGTCCCACCCTCAAATCCACATGCGGAGTTTTACCGCGAGGCGATGTGACATACCAGGATCTAGCCACTAATCATGCCGAACTAATAGTAAATATTCAAAGACAAAGTCATCATGTCCAATCATGAATAGTGAATTCCAATTAAATCATTTCAAACATAGTATGTATTCAGCGAAAGCAAATGTAAATATCTCAAACAATCAAAAATAAAATGTCTTAATGCGTAAATTTTTATTGTATGCAATCAAGTAACACTACCCATGACACTTCAAGCTCCCCAGTTAGTAAGTTCCCATGCAATGATTATCTAACGACCTGCAAGCATTCAGAAAAGTGTATCAGCGATTAAGCCAGCGAGTTCAAGTTTTATTTAACGAAAACGGGTTGGTGTTTAGTTTAAAGGCATGTCATTAATAACTCGATACCGGGTGATGGATGTTTGTTTGCCCTGATCAATGCCTATCAACATTGGCCATGTGTTTAAGGTCCTTAGTTCACGCTCGACTCCCAGCACGGTGTGAAGTTGTCAAGCCTAATAGCGCTATCAACTAATACCCGTTGCCTCCCAGGCAACCAGTTCGGTAGTTAGTAGGGACTTTAATGATAGAGTTTGAGTTGATTAACTAACATGTAAATTAAACTTCAACATTTATAAAAAGTATTCTCCAAGGAATAGTAGTTTGTCCCTCGGGATGCATGCCTGTAAAAGAGTAGTGAACTCACCTTTGAATGCTCGCAATAAGAAATGGAAAGAAATACGCGAGATGGAACCGGTTAATCACGTCCTAGAATGATTACTTTTAAGGGTTAGTGTGTGTGCTCACGCGGAAACACGAATCCTACACGTATCTAGCACGTAGTACATTTTATCATAAAATGCTAATTAACATTGTCGATACACTTTTATGTTTGTAGCTTGTTCTTAGTTACGTATGTAATTGTACGGTCCTTATGTACTGTGTCTGTATAGATTGGTCATGTCGGCCAGGTCAAGATATCCTCCTATCTTGATCTAGTACGACGATTAGAATGTATGTGTACAACAGTTGCATGTGTGTGGCACGATCTCCAAAGAAAACAATTGGTGCGGGTGGGAATGCTTCGTATGAGTAAGAAGTTGCTTGTACGAGTCACACCATTTGTACGATCAAGCTTACCCAATCAATCTTTCATCTTGATTGGTACAGGCAAGGTTATTGATTCGTGCAAACCAGGTTGTTTGTACGAGTCTATTTGGATAATGTCTTTCGTGTCTTTTGGTGTTTCGTATGACCAACAACATACTTCGTACTGTTGCTTGGTGTTGGCAGTATATAAGTAGACATGCCCTTCTCAGTAACAAGTGCATATGTGAGGGAGTTCATTGTGACCGTGGATACTAAGCTGAGACTTTGAGAGCACATAGTGAATGCATAGAGTCTGTATGAAAATTGTTTGTATATGTTTGTACTAGTTCTCATCAGTTAATCAAGATATTGAATCTTTATTATCCCGTGTGTCTTCTACTTTGCTTTGGTTTGCATGCATACTTGGATTCTGCACTGGGATATGTGTGTTGCATGAACAACGAAGCAGGTTTATCTTGATCCTCTAGGTGGACCTACAAGTGGTATCAGAGCTTTGGCTCTCTTCCTTGTTCAAAACCAAGCTTTGTGTTGTGTCTGAGCTAGTTTGAAGGTTTCTTGAAGCGTTCTTGAACTTCTAGCAGAAAACTTAAGTTTTTAAAAGATAACTAACTTAAAACTTAGTTAAAATCTATTATATCAAGAAAATTTTCATAAAAACCTAGTTAGAATACATGGAGACATGTTAAAATCTGGTTTATCTTAAAATTTTCTTTTTTTCAAGTTGAACACATTTGCAGAAGAAACTCACCGGAAAACTCATCGTAATTGTGTTGTAGGGTTGACCAACTTTCTGACATTTGGACTTTGATTGTATAACTGTAAAAACTGACGGAATGTTCGTCTTTTTAACTAAAATTGGATAGACAACAGGCCACTTTCGAAAACCATTCTATACAAGAAAAGGAAAGTTTTCACCAAACCAACCCTGCAAAAGATTCCAGGGAAACACTGCGAAAAACAGCCTGTGCGAATAACCCATCCACACGAAGAACGATGCTGCTCGTGCGAATGAGTAGCCATCCGCACGAACAACCTGGTTCGCATGAAGAAGATCCTCCGTACGAATTATCTTGTTCGTACGAAAAAACATTTAGCCGTACGAAACACTGTATCGTACGAATAACCTTCTTCAGTAAGTGTTTTTCGTGTTTCAGCTTTTCAAGCTTTGTGTTTTCAAAATTTGTATTTTCTTCAAAATTGTGGATTTTTTAAAATGAAACTGTTATTTTCAAAAAATTCAAATTTTAAACCTTTCAATCTTTCATAATCAAGAAAATATAATGAGTTCTATCCGTGGGATTGGAGTAGTGGTTCAAACACAAATCAGGATTCTTCGCAAAGTTCCGCAACCTCATGTGTTAAGTTATTGATGCCTCAACATACGACCATGATTACCGCAAATCAATGGGCATGTGTCACAAACCAGAACCAGAGCATCCAAACTCTTCTAATGAGCGAGAGTGAAGCTGGGAGTAATAACCGTCCGCCGAAGCTAAACCACATGAACGATTATCCTTCATGGAAGAGTCGTTTTCACACATATGTTCTCGGCCAGAACACAGAATTGTGGACCTGTTTTACTAAACCCTATAATGAATCACTCGAAGAAGGCGGATCGAATCCAACCTCCTTAGCCAATATAGATGAGAGTGACAAAAAGGCATATGATCTAGAGAAAAAGACATTTTCTATCCTAACACAAGCTCTTCAAAAAGATATTTATCATAGTTTGTGTATTGTACAACCACGAAAAACTTGTGGGATACTTTGGAAGCGAGAGGAGAGTGGAATGTTGCAACCAGAAAAATTCGGCATGATTTGCTCAAGAAGGAGTTTGAAGGTTTCATGTTTATGGAAAATGAAACGTTGAATGATATGACCACACGTTTTTATCATCTGCTTAGCGAAATGTACTCTAACAAAGTGTTAGTAGCTCCGCAAGAAATTGTGATGCGATTTGCTGACGCGTTACCACCGAAATGGGGTCAATTTATTGACTTGTTAAAATATATAGGTGTTTTGGACTCAATAAGTATTTATGAATTTGTGCAGAAACTGGAGAACAAGAACGAAGAAGAACTTCGAAAGGCACAAAGAGTCACTATTCCATAAAACCCTGAGATGTTCTTCGGAGGTATTAATACATGTATTAGTGCAAGTCAGCAACCAAAGCTTCAAACCGCGTTTGTATCAAATGTGAATCCGTTTCAACCACAACCTGTTCAAGCAAATCAGTCTGCAAGCTCAAGTACTCAAGTTTATGGACAAGCATTTGATCCGAAATCCTTTCTACCACAACCACGAGATCTAGCACCTCAAGTTCCACAGCAAGCTCCTCAACAGGCTTTCTATGGAACAACTTTCAATCTTCAAACCCCAACACTGTCAGACCTGACACATCTCATCTGTCCAAGGTCAGCATAGAAGTTGCTCAAGAGCATATTGAACTTCTAAACACTATGGTCAGTGCCTATTGCGGATTGGTAGCTTGTCAAATTGGAAACATCAATTTGACAAATGAAGACTACCAGCAGATAGACAAAGTTGATATGGAGCTAATGGATATCAAGTGGGCGTTTGCTAGTGCGGTGAGAAGAGCAAAGGATTACATGAGCAGAACAGGAAGAACTAGTTTGGAGAGCAAGATGGATACAAAATATGGCTTTGATAAAAATGCCGTTACTTGCTTCAACTGCGGAGAAAGAGGGCACTTCAAATGTGAGTGCACGATGCCCATCAAACATGGAAATCACAACCCCTTCAGAAACCAACCACAACCATCCAATATAGCCCAAATTAGCAATGATAGAAGAATAGTGGATGTTGGTAACCCAAACAACACCAATCAATTTGGACCTTCAAATAGAAAAGCTTTAGTTGTTCAAGCCGATGAAGGATGCGATTGGTCAGTTCAATTGGGAAATGAGAGTAACGGAGGAACTGCATGTTACGCCAAGATCATCAACGAATCAAACACGTTCACAACATTGATAGCTCAGATGATGATGATACCTCAGGGTATACTGGTAGTTTTGATGAAGAGAATGCTCAAGTTCGAGTGGTTATGGATCTGATTCAGAGATCAGAGAAGGAAGTGATGCTGAGGTCAGAAAGTTGCTGAGTGAAGCTGAGAAGATGAAGACGAAAATGTGGGTTTGATGAAGAAAGCTGAAGCTGTATCAACAGATACAGAAAGATTCTTTACAGATAGGCAACCTCCTCATCATACTGCCTTCATGGCGAATGTTGCTGGTTCAACAAGTCATGTAAATTCCGACTCTCCTAAAGTTTTCAATGACTGTGCTGAATTAAAAACAAAATATGAAACGTCAACATTCATAATCAAAAGTTAGTTGTTGAACTATCTAAATGCAAAGAGGCGAACTTGGCTTTAACTCAAACGAAAAAGAATACAAATCTGTAATAGAACCCTAACGAAAGCGTTTCTGAATTAAAAAACAGTTTTGAATAAACAAATAGGAATTAACAACTATATTAATCTCCTTGAAGAAACAAAGAAAGAGTTAGCCATCGCCAAATGCGAACATGATGCGATCAAGCTTAAATTGGACAGTTATTCTAACTCCCGATATGTGCTTGATCATATCATTGATGTTCAATAACTAAAAGGAGATGTTAAATGCATTGGGTATAAGTTGTGTCCACCCCCGATGAAACACAACTATACCAAATTGACTGATGATGAGGAGATGCCTCGCTTTGAACCCTCCGTACCCCTTAATACTGAAGAATTTGCAGCAGGACTAGGGTTCAAACTAGACCATTCCTCACAAGAACCAAGCAAACAAGAAAACTCGTCATCTGATGTTGATCAAAATCCATCTGAAATAGAGGAAGATGATACATCAGATGATGAATCAATCAGAAGTGATCATGATCAATCTCTTCATAAAAGGAAAGGAGTAGAACTCTCTGTTGCTCCAGTGCTAAACCTGGTGAAAATTAAGAGAATGATCCTAAGTAATCTGTAAAGACAACAGTGTCTACAGCTGAAAAGGATAATGTGTTGTACACTTTGGTTGGAGACAAGAAAATCTATTCTAACAAAGATTTTCCAATAAAAAATATAAATCCAACCTCCATTGATCAAGTGTTTAAAAAGACAACAACAAAATTTTTGGAGAAGAAAAACCAAACCAAGTTACAACAATTATCAAAAGAAAAACACCAAGAGAAGCGAGTTGAAAAGACTAAAGTTCCACAACCAAAGGTTGAAGCAAAAGGCTCTCGCTACAAGAAGAAGCTTAAAAATGTTAAATATATGAGCTCTAAGGGTACTGATAAAGTCGAGACCTTTGAGGGCAAGTCTAATATTGATTTTGTATACAAAGTCAAGACTTGAAAAGAAACAGTCAAAATAATTACACTCAACACACAAATAGGTGTAATGAAAATGAACCCAGTACCTCAAGACCCCAAGTTCAACATCAAGCCGTGAAACACGATCTCCTAATTTTGTTTCAAATGTGGAGAATTTGGCCACATTATCAAAATTTGTACAAATCCAGCAAACCAAGAGTTGTTGAAAGAATCACTCTTAAACCAACTTGCCAACGTCGATCTATTTCTCCAAAACAAGAAAAACAGAGACGTAAACAAGTAAAAGCAATTGAAAAAGCTTTAAAACCGGATTCTTCAAAATTAATATAACTAGAAATTGTTAAAACTATAAATAATAGTAATTCTAGTAAATTTCAAAAATCTTGGAAACCAAAGATCGTTGATGGTTCAAGAGGAGGCACACAATTTGCAAATCATCAAGAAATAGAAATCACATTTCTTAATGATAAAGGGCGACCCAAGACCACTAAGGCTTGGGTCCCCATCTAAACTGATTTAGTTTTTGAAATGTGCAGGGTGTTCCAGGAGTAACTGTGAATAGTCATTGGATTGTTGACAGTGGAGCATCGAGGAACATGACGGGCGACTTACGGCTCCTGTATGATGTGAAAAGCATTCGGGTGGTTATGTTGCCTTTGCTGGTGATAAAGGTGGATACATCACTAGAGAGGGAATGGTCTCCAATGGTGTTGTGAGTTTTGATAAGATCAATTATGTGCGACAAATTGATCACAATCTTCTTAGCGTTTCTCAAATCTGCGACAAGAAGTTCACGGTACCTTTTGATGTTACCGGATATTATGTGTTGAAACCCGGATTCAAGATCCCCAAAGAATGGATTCTCTTATCGGCTACAATAATTGATGACTTATATATTCTTGATATGAGCCAAGCTATTACAACGTCTGCGCAAGTCACATATTTTGTCTCAAAAGCCACCGAAAAGGAATCAATCTCTTGGCACAGACGAATGGGACACATTCACCTGAGGAAAATGAACTATTTTGTGAAGAATAATCTTGTGAATGGTGTACCAGTCAAGAATTTTCATCTCCAAGACATCTGTGTATCGTGCAAGAAAGGAAGGCAAGCAAAAAAATATCATCCTGTGAAGAAGATCAACACAGTGAATATGCCTCTGAAACGTCTTCATATGGACCTCTTTGGACCTATGAAACACAAGACTACCATTGGTGATTCCGACTGTTTAGTAGTTACTGATGACTTCTCCAGATTTTCATGGGTGAATATGTTGGCACACAAGAGTGAAGTTCCTGAAATCCTCAAGAATCTCTAGACGCAGTTAGAAAATTTTTACAATCTGAAGGTAAGGAGAATCAGAAGCGACAATGGCACCGAATTTAAGAATCAAGTTATGGATGATTATTGTTCTTCAAAGGGTATTTTGCATGAGTACAGTTCTCGCTACACTCCACAACGAATGGTGTCGCTAAGAGGAAGAATATAACTCTGATTGAAACAACAAGAACCATGTTAGTAGAATCAGAACTTCCTATTCAATTTTAGGGAGAAGCTGTTGCTACTGCATGTTACACAATGAATAGAGTTCTAACGGTGAAGAGACACGGGAAACCCTATTTTGAGTTGCTACATAAAAGGAAACCGGATGTTTCTTTCTTAGAACCTTTTGGAGCTCCATGCACTATGATTGATCCACATGAAAGTTTGGTCCAAAAGCTATCGAAGCTTCTTTCTTGGATATGCTACTCCAAATTTCAAGGTGTGGAATTTTTTTCGAAAGAAGATTGAAGAATGGGGTGAAGTCAAAGTTCAGAGATACACAGAATCAGTAAGAGCTCCAGGTGCTCCTTGGATGTTTGACTACGATGGACTATTCGACTCCTTTAATCTGCCAACTTTTGATGATGCATCTGCTGCGGCTTAAAGTTCTGGAAAGTGATACAGGAGTTGACTCGTCATTAATCGACCAATTATTGTAAACCCTCAAATGTCGACTTCTGTTAACAATGTTGTTCAAAATGAGGAATTTGAGGATGCTGCAGATTATAATGTTTCATCAGAAGATGATGAGTTTCATGATGAAAATGAAGCAACCTCTGGTGTGATCCCTGGAGTTTTAGATGTCACGTCAATTATAAAACCTCAAGGGACGACTGAAGGTCATGCATCTACATCCTCATCAAATCCAGCACTCGATTTGACTGTTGATCTGAATATCAACAATTTGGGTATAACCTCTCGAGTTCCCGATGTTCTAGAAACTCGAATCCATAATACCCATCCTCGGTAGAATATTATTGGAGATGTCCAAAGTGGTGTGCAGACGCGTAATCAGCTTCGAAACAACCAGAATGTTTGCCTGTATTCGGAAATAAGAGAATCTGGGGGACAGAACGAATGGTCTTTTGCCTCTATGTTTGCCAAGTTGAACCAAAATCTTGGAAAGAGGCAGTGAAAGAAGACTCTTGGGTTGAAGCCATGCAGGAAGAACTTCAGCAGTTTCAGAAGTTGGGTGTGTGGAAGTTAGTTGACAGACCTGATAAATACAAGAAGATTGGACACGATGGGTGTACAAATGCAAGAAGGATGACAGAGGTGTTGTTGTGAGAAACAAAGCGCGATTGGTTGTCCAGGGATTTAATCAGGTAGAAGGCATTGATTACAATGAAGTTTATGCACCAGTTGCAAGAATTGAGGCCATAAGAATTTTCTTGGCTTATGCGTCCTACAAAAAGTTCATTTTATCAAAATGGATGTGAAAAGTGCATTTCTTCATGGTGTGGTTGAGGAAGAGGTATATGTTGAGCAACCGCCAGGTTTTGAAGATCCAATCCATCCTGACAAGGTTTGGCTTCTCAACAAGGCGTTATATGGTCTTCATCAAGCTCCAAGGGCTTGGTATGAAACGTTGTCTCCCTATCTTCTGAAGAATGGTTTTCGACGAGGATTGATCAACTGTACTCTCTTCATCAAGGAAAGGAATGAGGATTTGCTGCTAGTGCAAGTATATGTTGATGATATTATTTTTGGGTCCACCAACGAACGAATGTGCGAAGAATTCGAGCAGGTTATGCAGGAGAAGTTCGAGATGAGCGCCATGGGAGAAATGACTTTCTTTTTAGGTTTTCAGGTTCAGCAATCAAAGGAAGGACTCTTCATTCATCAAACCAAGTACGTCGGGGATATTCTTAAGCGATTTCAAATGGAAGACTCAAAGACTTTGGGAACTCCATTAGCTCAGAATCATGGGATTTCTCCTAACGGAATGGGTGAACATGTGGAATCATCTCTCTACCGTGCTATGATCGGATCTCTCATGTATCTTACTGCTTCAAGACCCGATATAATGTACCCAACATGTCTTTTGGCGTGCTACCAGTCCAGTCCAACAGTTTCTCATTTGATGGCTGTGAAAAGGATCTTTCGTTATTTAAAGGGTCTCTCGGACACTAGTCTCGGTACCCTAAGGATGATAACTTTGATCTGACAACATTCAGTGATTCTGATCATGGTGGCTGCAAGATCGATGCAAAGTCAACATCAGCAGGATGTCAGTTTTTGGGAAATCGCCTAGTCACGTGGCAGTGCAAGAAGCAGACTTGTGTAGCTACGTTAACCTGTGAACCTGAGTATATTTCGGCTTCCAGTTGCTGCTCTCAGGTTCTATGGATTCAGCAACAGATGCACGACTGCAGTTTTGAATTTCTAACTACTCCTATTTTTGTTGATAACGAAGTTGCTTTACAGATCACTAGTAATCCTGTACAACACTCAAAGACCAAACACATTGAGATTAAGTATCATTTCATACGAGATTGTTATGAAAAGAAACTTATCAATGTTGTTAAAATCCACACTGATCACCAACGTGCCGACCTGTTTAACAAAGCTTTTGAAAAATCTCGTTTTTACTATCTGCTTTTGGTCAATGGCATCAAGGTGAAACCCGAGTAATTCATTTTGGCAAATCTTTTCTGCGTAAATAGTTTCTTAAAAATCTAAAAAATTACAAAAAGATTTTCTATTTTCTCTTAGTTTTATATTTTAGGGGGAGAATATTTCAAGAAAATACAAAAAACATGAGAAAATGCAAAAATACAAAAATATGTCTTTTATTTAGTTCAAGTTTTTATTACCTTCTTTATTTAAGGAGGAGAAAATTTCAGAAAAAAGCAAAAACAATAGAAAAACCAAAAATAAAAAATGAGTTTCTTGGATAGATAAGCTGAAGATGATGAAATACACTGGTGATCTGTCATAAATAGTCAAGAACAAAGAATGAAAATTGATAAGTAGCTTTACTAATGACGTATCGGTAGGCTCACAATCAGATTAAAATGTGCAGGTTGATATAAACTTAACGGACTGCAAGCCATGTGGGAACCATTCATTGGCATATGGTCTTGGTACCGAAATTTCGTTTGATAGTGTGCCGAGGTTCTGAGATATGCGGTCTTTATGCTGACTTATCATCTGGGTATCATGGTTGAATCTTTTGCCGAAACATAACGGTGACGCAAGTCTATAACTTTCATGATACCATACATACGTGTAAATATTGCATACGGCCAATCAATAAGTGATAAAAATATCACATTCACTCAAAAATAAGTGATAAAATATCACAGCTTTATGCGGGAGCTAAGTTTGTCTCTTTGTCGGTACAATAGTACTAACTGTTCACGGACTTACTCCTGTGCCCTACATGCATTCAAAAATCAAGTTCCTCATCAATAAGTGATTAAATCACATAGGGATTGTTTTCAATCAAAATAAGTAAGTATCTCACATCATATACGTCAAAACAGATGATAAGTAGTATACTCACCGGTAAGATTTTCTCTCGTGCATATCTTGATACAGGAATGTGTCGTGAAGTGGTTGAACACCGGCTAGTAAGTATAAATCATACACTAATCAATATCTCCTAATCTTATTACATCTAATAAGTTGAGCTTACGTGGACAACAATACCAATAATCGTATTAGAATACTTATATATTTAATTTAATGTTTTAACAAAACCTGTTTTTGACAAGATTAAAAGCTGGTATGATTCTCTTACCTTGAAACTCTGAAAAAGATTATCTGGTAAATATATAGTTTATAGTTTAGTGGTTGTTTTAGTTTTCATTTACTTAGTTGTTAAATTAAGTTGCTTTTTTAATTCGCCAAAATTGAACCTCAATGGTTTTCTACTAAGATTCGCCCTAGAAACCATTCGCTTAGATATCGCAACTTCATAAAAGTACTTTCTACAACGGGAAACTCATCTAAAAGAAACAAAATCTATTTAAAAACACTTTTCCTAACATAACTTTGTGATTTGTGTGGATATGTGCAAAGCTCTAAACAGGTCAACGAAAAACCTAAGGTCCTCGAAGAACTGAAATCTAGTTTTTGAAAAACTTGGATTCGTACGAATCAGAGATATTTCGTACGAGTGTGTGTATCTCGGACAAATGGACCAATGATGGTTCGTACGAAGGGAAGTGCTTCGTACGATCCAAGGGTATTTCTTGCAAGTATGATGTGGTATAAAAGGAAATGAAGTTCTGTGGTGGAACTTCACTTTCACTTTGCTCACATCATCCTTACACCTCCCTTCAAGTTGTTTTTTGATTTCTTTAAGGTATTCTTAAAAATGTTTGGCATACTTTGAAGATGAAAAACTTAAAACATTATTTGAACATGTGACCATGACTGATAAGACAACAAACTTGAAACGGAGAATCTTTAACGAAAAACAAGTAACTTACTTTGAAGATTGTTTGTATGAACTAGATTTATACGAATGAATCAGTTTCTTGTTTTTAAATCAAAAGTTCGTGAAAATGAGTTATTCTTCGTACGAATAAGTTTTTATTCGTATGAGTCAGTATTTCTTTGTTCAAGGAATACATACATACATAATGTTTGAAATAAAACTTTTTGTGTACATTCCCTAATGAATTTGTGTTCGTATCCTCTTTGACATATGTGTACAGAATGGAAAAAAAGAACATAAAAGAAAACCAGCAACAAAGAGTTCTGACAAGTCAGAAGTGGAAATTATGTCTGAGCCGAGACATAACATGGTGGCTTACTTGGACCGGAAGACAAATTTGCTGAGCACAACGGTATAATGAAGTTTTTGCGTGACTCAAGGATACATCATGCTATCACGCACAAGACTACAGTGTACAAGACGTTGATCAAGGAATTTTGGAATTCAGCTAAAGTCATTGAAGGTAATGGGAAGGAAGTCATCCACAGAAAAGCAAACCACTTGGATGTAGACGTGACTCCGAAATCATTAACTCAGTATTGCAGCTTGGTGATGATCCTGAAGCTCCATTCTCAGTGGTCTTGAAGTGTCAACGTGGATGTTTGATGCGTATGAAGTGTGTCAGAGATTTTCTGGTTGGACAAATCAACAAAACATGGTTATTACTCCGATACAAGTTCTTTCTACATGTTCTAATTCCCAGTGTTTGAGCAATAGACGAAGTGGTTATGACATGGCAAATAACGAATTAGTTGGAATGATGATAGCTTTGACATTGAACAAACCGTTTAGTGTTTCAAAGTATGTGTTCGCAAACATGAAGGAGAACTGGTTATGGTGGAAACAAGTTTGGGATGTATCCCTGTTTCTTTAGATGATCTTAAATACGCAACATTCGAATCTCCGAAGAATGACAATGATGTTCTAAAAGTAGAAGTTATGATGGAACATTCATTGAAAATCTTTAAAGGTGTTGCAGCAAAATGTTACAAGGAAAGCACACCTACTCGAAAGATTGATCTGTTTTCTGGAAAACGACGGTTATGTTGCACCAGAAAACGACAAGTGGCGCCATGATGACAGTGATTCTGATAATGAAGAACCTATCTTGGAGAAAATGATCAAAGATAGATTTGGTCATAAAAAGGGAACTGGTGATATTGATGGTAATTGTGGTGCTAATGATGTAGGTACTTCAGTTGGTGACAAGAGTAGAAAGAAACAGAGGAGTTCGTCTACAAATACTTCCTCAACTCAACCTGAAATCATACAACCTACAACCTCACATCAGGAAACTGTACAGGAACCAGTTGTAGAAACTCAGTCTACCTTTACAATGGAGGAAACTGAGACTGTAAGGACAGAACCTGCTACAGCTCCTGAATCACAACCATCAAGTACCACAGCAGCTGAAAGAATTTCAGCTGAAGATACTCCAGTTCAATCGCAACCTACTCCTTTTTCAGTTCAACAAGTCCCAACCCACAGCTCATCAACAAATGTCTAAACGAGGAAGTCGTTTGTTCTCT
Source organism: Scalesia atractyloides (assembly GCA_947069175.1). Lineage (NCBI taxonomy): Eukaryota > Viridiplantae > Streptophyta > Magnoliopsida > Asterales > Asteraceae > Scalesia > Scalesia atractyloides. Next base: position 65,079,587 of record CAMTDV010000020.1, on the reverse strand, counting down.
GAAATGGATCAAGATAAGAAGGTGGAATTTATGTTCACTCAGTTCAAAGCTGCGGCAATGCAGATTAACAAGCATTCAGAATTTATGTCTTCAAACCGAAACACAGATGTCAAGCAACAATTGGAGATAAATTCTTTGAAATAGGATTCTGTAATTGCACAGTTAAGGAAAGAAAATGAGCAACTGAAGACTGCAGATGCAGAAAGGCCAACTCAGCTAAAATAGATGAGAGCAGATGATAACTCTCGAGGTATTGAGTTGAACCGACTGAAAGAACGTAGTGCGGCTGTTCAACGATCTGCATAAACATTGTCTACTAAGCATAACGACTTGAAGGAATGGTATCATTCTCGTAATGCTAAACTGGTGGAAGGCTTCAATGGTATTAAAGACGTCTTTAAAATGAGCAGAAAGCGAGTGAACATTCTGTGTAATGAGAGATGCAAAGCACTGGATATCAAGCGTAAACGTGATAAGGATTCCGAAGACCCATGTATTACTACTGCTTCGGCCTCATCCTCGCAGCCAAAAGTTACTGTTCCACCACCAGTGGTAGATTGTAATGTGCAGCAAATCATGGCCGATCCAGTTACTTCAAGTGACACACAAGAGGAAATAGGAAAGGTTTGATGTTTGATGAGTCTGGAAAACAATGAAGACCTGGATCCTCAATCAACTATGGATTGATTATCTTCATGGGGAGTTTGTTGATACAGCAAGCAGTTCAAGAAATGAAGATCGAAGACCAAGCAATAGCCAAGGGGGAGTTTGTTGATAGACTTTTGTGTGTGTAGCTTGTTCTTAGTTACGTCTGTAATTGTATGGTCCTTATGTACTGTGTCTGTATAGATCGGTCGTGTCGGCCAGATCAAGATATCCTCCTATCTTGATGAGTACGATGATTAGAATGTCTGTGTACAACAGTTGCATGTGTGCATACTATTGAGTCTCAGGTACGTCATGTTTGTGGCACGATCTCCAAAAAAAATTTGTGCGAGTGGGAATGCTTCATACGAGCAAGAAGTTGCTCGTACGAGTCACACCATTCGTACGATCAAGCTTACCCAATCAAGCTTTCAGCTTGATTCCTACAGGCAAGGTTATTGATTCCTGTGAACTAGGTTGTTTGTACGAGTCTATTTAGAGAATGTCTTTCGTGTCTTTTGGTGTTTCGTATGACCAGCAACATACTTCGTACTGTTGCTCAGTGTTGGCACTATATAAGTAGACATGCCTTTCTCAGTAACAAGTGCATGTGTGAGGGAGTTCATACGAGTGACAAGTGGATACTAAGCTGAGACTTTGAGAGCACAGAGTGAATGCATAGAGTCTGTATGAACGTTGTTTGTATATGTTTGTACTAGTTCCCATCAGTTAATCAAGATATTGAATCTTTGGTTATCTTGTGTGTCTTATACTTTGCTTTGGTTAGCATGCATCCTTGGATTCCACACCGGTATGTGTGTTGCACGAACAAGGAAGCAGGTTTATCTTGATTCTCTAGGTGGACCTACAAACATGCATGCATCTCACGACATCACTTAGCGACGACACAAGTGTCACGAAAGATTTAAAATACTCTAAAAATAATTCAGCAAAATAGTGCATTTTTGGACAGTTTTCGGTGTGTTATCCGGAATTGTTCATGTCCCTTGAAGCTTCCCAAAAAACTTATAGGGCGTGTCAATCGGAGCATCGACTATTGTGTAAAATTTGGTGACCAAACTCCTTAAGGATTTTCCGTGAAAAATCAAACACTGAATAGTAGTCAGATTCGTTGAAATCTGACCCCTGCCCACTAAATATTTTCTTAATAATTCCTCATTTATCCAATTGACTTGAAACCAGTGGGTAAAATTCTTAAAACGTCAAAGGCTATCTATAAAATGATTTTCATAGGAAAAATCCAATTACGCAGCAAGATACAACGCAAAACGTATCGCGTAAAATCTGAAGGAAAACGCTGCTTTCAGTGCTGAAACGAATCAATTTATTTAAAATAGAAACGACGTCCAAAAATCATGATTCTAGCACCATTATAAGCGTATTTAGAAATAGCACATTATTATGTAACCACTGTTCAATTGAGCCACTGTTGTAACAGTAGTTGTAGTAGTTGCTTCACTTGACCTACCACCAAGCGTTACATGTAACTCTTGGGGTGTAACCTCCTCAATTGCATGTGGGCTAGCAGATAGAGTTGTCTCAGACTCAGTCAAATGTAGAGTTGACTCTCTTTAATGGGTGAGTGAAAGGGACTATTGAGTGACTGAGTTTTATCTTTTGCCTCAAGCAAAGGTATAAATGTGGGTGGAATTAGAGTAGTGGGTACGGGAGTAGAAAGAGTCATAGCCCTGGGAGAGGGGCTATAGAACAAATGCTTAAGTGAAACATCTGCCTCATAATGTGGTGTCCCTGTGCTCACAAATTATTCTTTTTGTGAGGAAACAAGAGAAGCTTGTGATGGTGGAGATCTTTGAACCATCTGCTGTGAGGAAGTAGCAGCAATGGTTGTAAGTGACTTTTGTGATGTCACAGGTAAGATATCTGGGATCTCATCTTCCAGAGCTACCTTTTTAGGGTGTTTGGTGGGCTTGGTGGATTTGGTTGGTTTCTTTTTGGGTTTAACTAGTGGGGGTTGCACAACACTGTTGTAGTGTTGTGGTCACCAGGAGCAGTGGGCTCAACAACAGAGGAACGAGCAGTGGTTGTAGAAGTTGTCAATATCTGCTCAGTCTCTATTGCTTTAGTTTTCAACACCTTAGGTTTTTGAGTTGAGAGTCTAGTAAAAGTTTCATGTTTGAGGCTGCCAACTTCACAAGTGACACCTTGTTTAAAATTAGACTCAGAAACTTGTTTTTGTAAGCAAAAACTCAACAACCTAGGGTGTATCAAAAAATCTTTACCCTTTTTAAGATTGTTAAAATTAGCAATCAGGATCCGAAAAACCATACCTGAGAAAAGTAAAATTTTGATTTGGTTAAAATAGCATAACCAGGTATTTACTCGTATGAAACAGGTTGTTTTTGCTGACATGCACTAAAGGTGTGAAAAAAGAATTTCATGTCAGCGGGAAATTCAGGTTTGAAAATCGTAATACCTGAAAGCTGAGATTCATATCCACGCTCTATGAATTCCGTGTGTAAATCTTTCTTTGAGAAAGATTTGGGGTCATCAAGGTCATTAAGATGAAAGTGGTGGAAATAGTAGAAGGAGAGATTTGGACTAGTGACTGTCCAATCTTTTATGTGATGGCAACGACCTTTTTGTTCTGAATTTGGAGTTCAACGTATTGCAGGTAACACATCTTTGTATGATGATGTTTGTGAACATCAATCATGTAGTGAAACACAATATTATTGGTGGTTTTCTCGAATATTGGAAGGTAGTTATGGGGAGTTTTGAGGATAAGATTCATGGTGAATTTAGGGTTTGAAAAGTAATGGGGAAATTTATGGGAGATTTTTGTTTTTGAAGTTGAAACAGCAAGTGGAAACTCTGTTGGGATGAAACAGGGTTTATAAAGGGAAGAGTGAATGCTGACGTGGCAGGTATCCAAAACATCTGATGGCTATCATCTGTGCACGTCTAAACTCTGCTGGAGACCAGCAGTGGTTCTGACAGAAGAATGATCAGAGGATTCGGAAAATAGTGTTTCGCCAAAAGTGGATTGGAAAAATAGTGGTTTCAGCAACAGTGGAAATAGGAATAGGGATACTTTCAGCAACAGATAATTTTCCTGGAGTAATAACATCAGATGTTAGGCAAACATTGTTGGTGGTAGACAACCATTGCTGGACAACCACTGCTGAGTATAACATCAATGGTTAGTGAATCATGGTTGAATTAGTGGTTTTGCTATACAAGTACTGTTGGTTGTTAGCAGTGGTTTGTCATCAGGTGCGTGTTTCTGATCAGTGGATAGGATAAGTTCAGGGGGGATTTATGTCAAGTTTGCATTTATGTTAGTGGATAGGATTACAAGGACTTCTACTTATAGTCTTAAGTAATGAAGGTTGTTAAAGACATGTATAAGAAAACTTGACTATATTAACAATGGTTCAAATGACAGGTTTAAGAAAAGTTGAATATAATGAGACTGGTTCAAACGAAGTTATTTGTATATTGTTAAGGATCTTAGTTTGAAATTGCTTATGTAAGTTCTAAAAATGGTAAATGAAAGAAGATAAATCAGATGAACTTGCATCATTGGTTTGCATTAGTGGTTAGTGACTATAACATAGTGGTTAGTGAGTCAGTGGTTTGCATCAGTGGGCATTTATGTCAATAGTTGAGATCATTGACTTGTTCATACAAAATATAAGGAAGATAGCTTAGATTGATAATCGATGAAAGTGATCAAATAGAACAGCACAGACACTATTCTTTTATACTACAATCCTAACCACTGAGCATCTTATTATGATGTCAGCATGAAAGTGATACTTAACAAAAATAACAAACTAATAACATCAGCTAAGCGAACCACTGCTGTACACTAAACTTTACAAGGACTGACAGAAAACACTGATGATACATCCTCTGTTGGTCTTCAGCAAAGCTTTGCCTTGACAGACCTTTAGCTTTGATCTTCAGCAGGGCTTTGTCTTGGCAGATCTTTTACCTTTAGTCTTTAGCAGAGCTTTGCCTTGGCAGACCTTTAACTTTAGTCGTTAGCAGAGCTTTGCCTTGGCAGACCTTCAGCTTTAGACTTCAGCAGAGTTTTGTCTTTAACAGAGTTTAGCTACGGCAGACCTTGGACATTTATGTTTCAGCAAACCTTGACTTGGGCAGATGTTACATTATTGTTTGGATCAGAGGTTGTAGTATATTTTGGCTTTCTATCTCTGTTCTTTTGTAGGGTTCAATTCCAACATATTTTTCATATCCAACACATATGTTTACTGAATTTAGTGTAGTTTGACAAATTACATATAAAATTTTCTTTGCCTTGTAAGGGGAAGATGAGTGGTTCTCTCTACATGGCTTACAAAACGCAGGTTGTGTGTAGCAATCTCCCATATTTAACATATAAAGTTTTTTTATATGTTAAATAAGGCGGGCTGGCACCAATAACCTGTGTTTTGTAAGCCCTAGGAGAGAACCACCTATCTTCCCCCTAAAAAGCAAAGAAAACATATCACGCAATTTAAACCTTATTTCAATTTCTCTTCATCATAATCAGACGTGCTACACTCAGTTGCTGATCTAATCTGACAAACAATAACGATTAATATTAGTCTTATTTCTTGAGATATAGTTTACAAAATAATTTTAGTGGAAGTGCACCTATCGCTTACCGTGTAAACTTCTTGCGGCTACGCTGGCTGCGGCGTTGCATCTACCTGTAAACAAAGACTGGTCAAGATTTAGGTTTTCTATTACCATAAGGTTCATAGTCCTAACTTGAATTAATAAATGTTTTATTTAGCTTACCTTAATTTGCACCATTCAACTTCTAGGCGAGTGACCTGATCTTCAGATGAGCTATAAAGCATTATATTAAGAACATTTAAAATTTTGTCTACAAATTGAAAAATAAATAATATAATTACCGTATGAGAGAGGAAATGTTGGTACTCACCAACATCTGGATCTTGAATGGATGAAGAAAAAGAGAGAATGAGAGGAAAATGAGAGCTCTGACCTAAGATGAGATGAAAATGAGAGAGGGTCAGTGAAGATCTCAAATCGTTTGTATCTATCTATCGATGGATCTTGTGAAACCTGAACATCTTGTGAAATTGCCATCTCTTAAATCGATAGAGAGATAAATGAAGAATGAATCTAGAAAACCTGTGACATATATTCGTGGCAGGGGTGTATGGGGAACTGGGATGAGCGTGAATTGAAAATTTGAATGCGAAATTTGGCCACTCTAACATATTGTGCTTAAAGATGCTGTACTTCATGCATTAATGGAGTTTTAAGGGAAGTAACAAATTACCTAAGTCACCCTTTGGATATGCTTATTAATATATATATATATATATATATATATATATAATATACAGGGGGTTAATTGGGAAACACTAAAAAAGTGGGGAAATGACTCAAATGAACTCCGATCGGACTCATTCGAGCGGCGTTGTAACCGACTTGTCAAATCTTAATTAGGAACTCTGTTGGCGCATATTTGTGACAATAGCTTAGATTTTGTCTTTGGATATCTTGTAATTTGTAAAACAATAAACAGTTAGTGGGTTTAGTATTGTAGTATTTGATTAGAAGTGATTGTGCTAAACAAGACACAATATAGTGAGTGGTAGGCGAATGGGACTAGACCCATTTGCAGCCCATTTGGTGAAACCCTAGCCCAGTTGCAAACATGTCTCTATATAAAGAGAGTTTTGCATTAGGGTTAAGGCTGCTCAGTTAATAACTTCAAAGAGAGTTGGGAAAGAATTCTTGTGGTCTAGATTGATTGTAATCATTGTGATAGACAATCAATAAAGATCGGGTTTATAGATTGTTGTTCTTGTTTGTTTTCTGTGAAATCTGATCTAGGGGATTCCGCATTCTAGGTTGGATAGATGATTATGTGAAGATCCATACGGATTAGGGGACCTACAATTGGTATCAGAGCATTCGGCTCTTGTTTTGCTCGGTTCAGGATCGTAACAGCAGGAAAAGTTGAAGTTTTGGACATTTTTGAAGGCTTGTTCCAAGTTTTGATGGCTGTTCTAGGGTTTTTGTTGGTATTTCAGATAAACAACAAGCATCTCGGATAGAGGAAGTGCTTATCGGATCATTAGAGAAGCATCTCGGACCAGAAAGCTTGCATTTCAGATCATTAGAGTTGTATGTCGGATCATAGGTGTTCATCTCGGATTGCATCTCAGATCATGACAGTGCATCTCGTATTTTTGGTATTGATCTCGGATCATCTCCAATATCATCTCGGATCATCTCTTATACCATCTCGGATCACTATTCCGAATCAACATCTCGGATCACTGTTCTGAGTTCCTATCTCGGATTGTTAATCCGAGTTACTGTTTCGAATTCAGTACTTTTCCGAGTTGTACTCACAAAGGTGGAAAGTTAAACAGCTGACGTAACCGGAGTTAAACGTTTTCTTACATATAATTTGATCCATAGACAATCTTGACAAACAGATTGCACGGTTAGACTCGTGTGATTTTTAGGACAAAAAAAATGGATAACGTGTCACTACCTATGTGAACATGTCAGAAGCTGAAAATAGAATGTATGAGTCTGAGAAGAAGGCCTTAGCTGCTATAAAGATGTTGTTACCTGATGGCATCAAAATACATTCAAGCGATATACCACTTCGAAGGAGATGTGGGATGCTCTAGAAAAGAGGTATGAGGGCAATCCTGATGTGAAAAAGAACAAGGTTGATTTGCTGAAAAGCAAGGCATGAGAAATCAGTCCATTAAAGATATTATCACGAGATATTATCATCTAATGTCAGAAATGGACAATTATGACATAGAGGGATGCACAGCTGTTGAGATAAATGATAAGTTGCTCTATGCTTTACCTGCCAAGTGAATATTTAAACTCTAATGATAAAGGGTGAAGCTGCTATGAAAATAAAGACTTGGAAGAGGTTGTTGGGAAACTGAGAGCTTATGAGCTCAACATGAAGAAGAAGGAAACTGGATATGATCAGGTTCAAGATCCAGGAATTTATAAAGGGCTTACATCTTCATCTTCCAAATGCTTCAAGTGATTCTGCAACTGCGTTTCTCTCATGTGAAAATGAGCAGGTTGTGACAAATGCTGATGGTGAAGTTCGTTTTGTAGCTACTTCTGAGTGTCAAGGCTGCTGAAGATCATCTGGCCTTGCTGGCTTCATTCGTTGCTTCATATGAGAGCTACATTCAGGGAAGAATATCTGATCCTGCTATGTTTGATGAAGATTATGATCAGATTGACCCTGATGACCTAGAAGAGATGGATTAACATTGGTAGATGGCCATGATCTCTAAAGAGTGAAGAGATTCATGAATAGGACAGGAAGGAAGTACGTTGGAAAGAAGGTGTGGTTTTGACAAGTCTAAAGTGAAGTGTTACAATAGTCAAAATTACGAACACTTTCCTAGCAAGTGTCAAAGACCTAAGTCTGAATCTCGTTCTAGCTCATCTTTTCAAGATTTTCCTGGTCATGGTTCAAGCAACACGAATGTGTCAAATAACACTGGATCAAAGGCCCTGATCTCTACTTCTAGAGAAGGTTCTTATGATTGGTGTGTTCATCTGGAGGGTGAGACAATGCCACACATGCGTTCATGGCTGAGATAGCCCCAGTTGATAATGCAGAAGTCAAGGCGATGCTGAGGTAGAGCGAGAGACGTAGCTGAAAAGCTGGTGTAGAACAGAATGTTGCAGATAAGAAGATGGCTGCTGATTTTGCTGATTTCATGGCCGATCTAAGCAAATCAACAGGAGAGGTACATTCTAACTCTGGTAGTTCTGTTTGCTTAAAATGTCTGAACTGCAAAGTGAAGTTGACACGATAATAAAAAAAACCAAAGTCTGGTAAATGAGCTCTGGAACGTTAAAGGAATCGAACTTTTTCGTAAAAAGAAATGAGTCATTATATTTGAAGAAAATTTAGGGCTATGAAGAAGAAATCAACATTTTCACTTGTAAACTAAATGAAAAACTTCAAATTATTGACTTAGCTAATGATACGATGAGTGAGAAAACAAAAGAGATTTCTGAAAAATGCAAAAAGTTGTCAGAAGCACAACTGAAAATTTGTGAACATGAAAAGGAATTGAATCAATTCAAAGATCCATCTTTTGTTATGAAACACATGATGAATGGCTTGAAGAAGAGTAATGATAAGACAAGTGTGGGATTCAAAGGTTTCAGTGAAGTTCCACCACCTCTTGGTCATAACATACATTGTGGCAACTACACCTAGTAGTTCCAAATCAGGGAATGGTGATGTGTCTGTGAATGCCAAGAAGGATAATAACAGAGAAGCGGTTTTGAAAACAAAGAATACACACCCTAAGAATCAAAAGCAAATTGTTGTTAAAAAGATTGATTTTGTCAAAGGGAGTGATATGAAGGAAGAGACCATTAAAATGTGCAGTTTGCTAAAAATAAAAACAAAGACTAATCAAAATTGAGCAACCTAAACAAGATCCTTCAAAGGCATCATCATCATCATCGTCACCTGATGAATCTAAACCAGAGACTTCAATTAAGAAGTCTTCGGCTAGAAGATCGTGCTTCAAATGTCACAACAAGGGACATGTAGCTAGTTGCTGTCCTAACAAAAAGAATGAAGCACAGGTGAGTGAGAGAAAGAGAGAAAAATCACCAAAAAAATTGGTGACGGTGAGAAGAAGGTTACTAACTCACCAAAGATATCTGCTACCAAGCAACAGAGTGTTGCTATTGGTGTAGATAAAGCTGAAAAAGGAACTCACCAAGTTCCTCGTTTTCAAAGAAATCAACAAAGATTTCAGCCTAAATCTACATCAGGCAGATATGAAAGACCTAGAAGTAGTTCACCTAGAATGAATAACTTTAATGGTCAATCAAGTAATTTTCATAAGTCAAGGTCCATATCAAACTCCATATCAGAATGTTGGTAGTCGAAATTTTTATAACAATGCTTTAGAAATTATTATCATCAAAATTCATGGAGCCAAAACCAAAATTTCCAAAGGTCACAAAGTCCAAACTTGGTTAGGAAACCTCAGGACCAAAGAACGAATGGAGATCAAAAACCATTTACATCAACAGATCTGAGATCCAAGATTACTGTTAGGAGTGATGGATATTGGATGCATGTTCTGGTGGTTGATGACTCTGGAAGACCCAAGACCATTAAGGCTTGGGTCCCCCAATCTAACTAATTTTTGTTGGGTTGTGCAGGAGCTGCTAAGGAGGATTATCAACTTGTGGTATGTTGATAGTGGCTGCTCCAGGCACATGACGGGGGATGAAGGGTTGTTGACTGAGTTTGAGAATATAGATGGAGGTTATGTTAATTCTGCAGGTGCTAAAGGAGGGCACATTACAGGTCGAGGAAAAGTGACCACGGGAAGATCACATTGGCCAAAGTGAACTATGTCGAGTAGTTGTAAGCACAATCTGATGAGCGAGTCTCAAGTCTGCGACAAGGGTCACTCGGTCCACTTTACTAAGTCTGAAGCTTTGGTGTTGAGACCTGGTTTGTGATACCGGATGACTGGATAGTGATGAGAGAAACAAAAAGAAACGACACTTATGTCATGGACATGGGTGCTAAGGACTCTTACACTGTAGTGGTGTGTTTACTGTTAAAAGCATCTGAGGCCGAGTCATTGTTGTGGCACAGACGCATGGCCCACATCCACTACTGAAAAATGAATTATATTATTAAAAACGGTTTAGTGGAAGGGGTGCCAGTGCAGAGGTTTCACGTGGAATATGAATGCCTACCATGTTAAAAGGGAAAACAACATAAGAAACATCACAAGTCTAAAATAGTAAATTCCATAGATGCCCCTTATGAATTACTTCATATGCATCTATTCGGTCTCGTGAACGTATGGAGCATTGGTGGAAAGTACTATTGTTTAGTTGCCACAGATGATTACTCACGATATTCATAGGTTTCTTTTTAGGTACAAAAGATGAGACAACGGAGATGCTGATAGATCTTTTTACAAAATTGGAAAATGTCCATGATGCACGGTTCAAGAGGATAAGGAGTGATAATGGCACGGAGTTCAAGAATCATATTCTAGATCTCTATTGTCTTCTCAAGGGAATTGAACATTAATATTCTGCTCCTAATACACCTCAACAGAATGGAGTCGTTGAGAGGAAAAAACAGGACGTTGATTGAAGCCTCTAGGACTATGCTTTCTGATTCAAAGCTTCCAGTTCTTTTCATGGGGAGAAGCTGTGAACACAGCTTGTCATGTCCTAAACAAAGTTTTGACGGTTAAACGGTTTTATAAAACATGTCACGAACTATTGTTTAACCGAAAACCAAACTTGAAAGGCTTTGAATCTTTTGGATTACCCTGCACCATTGTGCGAAATAAAGAAAAGCAAAAATTCGGTGAGGTAGTGACGAGGGTTACTTTCTAGGCTATATACCCGGAACACCGAATAAAAGGGTTTTTAATCTAAAAACTGGTAAAATTGGGTTATGTTAGCATGGAAATCACTAGTTATTCACCTCAACAATCAACGAGTGGTCCTGTTATATTATATGATTATGATAGCGTTTTTAAATCATTTAATATTCCTGCTTTTTCCAACGCAGATGAGTCTCAAGTGATTCAAACTATGATTAGTGTAGATGAAGAGGGTAACTTCATGCCTAGATCGAGTATATCAATGACAGATGCTCCAGAAACTTCTTCCACTGCAGCTTCGCATGACTCTAGTGATAGTGAGTTTGAACCTATTTAGGGGGAGGACTTTACTAATCCGTTTGCTAATAAGAAATTTCAGGGGGAGATTGGATCAAATCTGGGAGATAATTTAGTTATTGACACCATTGCTACTACACGCGCAAACATGTATCATCCAGTTGAGAACATTATAGGTGATGTTGCTGCAGGTGTTCAGACAAGAAGAGGTGTGATCGAAGGTTCCTGTTTATTCACTTCGATTTAGAAGACTGGGATGTTAAATGAGTGTTTGAATAGATGCTTTATCGCCCAAGAGGAGCCGAAGAATGTTTACATGGCTCTAAAAGATAATTGTTGGGTTGAAGCTATGCAAGAGGAACTAGCTCAGTTTAAGAAGTTGAAGGTTTGGGAGCTAGTTGACTTGCCTGAAGGAGAGAAGGAAATAGGCACCAAGTGGGCATTTAAGTGCAAGAAAGACGACCAAGGGATCGTGATAAGGAATAAGGCTCGATTAGTGGTGAAAGTATTTAATCACCAAGAAGGGATTGATTACAATGAAGTGTTTGCACCAGTAGCAAGGTTGGAAGCAATTCGTTTGTTCCTAGCTTTTGCTTCATTCAAGGGCTTCAAAGTTTACCAACTTGACGTGAAGAGTGCATTTCTTTATGGGAAAGTCCAAGAAGTGGTGTATGTCTCACAACCAGATGGGTTTACTGATCCAGATTATCCAGATTGAGTCCATCGACTTGATAAGCATTGTATGGATTGCATCAGGCACCTAGGGCATGGTATGAGACACTGTCAACACATTTGTTAAAGAATGGTTTTAAAAGTGGTCAGACTGACAGTACACTTTTCATTTAAAGGAAGAAGGAAGACTTTCTACTGGTATAGGTATATGTAGATGACATCATTTTTGGGTCATCTGATGAGAACATATGTCATGATTTCGAGGAGGTAATGAAGAGCAAGTTTGAAATGAGTGTGATGGGTGTACTATCTTACTTTCTAGTTTACAAGTTGTACAGAAGAAGGATGGGATGTTTATACATCAGACAAAGTATGTGTATGACATTGTGTCTCGTTTCAAAATGGAGGATTGCGATACTTGGTCCAGATAATGAGAGTGTGGAGGATTTTGATCCAAATCTATACAGGGCAATGATTGGTTCTCTGATGTACTTGACTGCTTCAAGACCAGACATTATGTTTGCAATTTGTATTTGTGCCAGATATCAAGCCAATCCAAAATAGTCACATATGAAAACAATGAAGCGGATTCTTCGTTACTTGAAGGGGAAACCTAAACTTGGGGTATGGTATCCAGCTGCTAGTGATTTGAAGTTTGTTGCTTTCACTGATTCGGACTTTGGAGGATGCAAATCAACTAGAAAGTCTACCACATGTGGTTGTCAGTTCTTAGGCGGGAGGATCGTGTCATGGCAATGCAAGAAGCAGTCTTGCATGTCTACCTCTACGTGTGAAGCTGAATTTATTGTTGCGGGTAGCTGTTGCTATCAGGTTCTCTAGATCCAACAACAGATGCGCGATTCCCGGTTTGAATTTCACTCGTACTCCTATTATGATAGACAATAATGCCACTATTTCAATCACCAACAATCCCGTAAAACATAGTCGCACAAAACATATTGACATTCGACATCATTTAATACGGGATTGTGCTGAAAAGAAATTGATTGAACTACACGGGTCGACACACTAGATAACCTTCCAGATCTTTACACAAAAGCATTTGACAGGACTCGTTTTGAACATTTAGTCGACCTCAACAGGATGAGGAATCCTGAATAACCAGTTTTCCATAAGAATTCTGTAAATAATTTACTGTTTTTCAAAAATCAAAACATAAAAAATAGAAAATAAAAAATGAGTCTTCACTGTGTGGAAAAGAAGAAATAATAGTACATCAGCAAGTTAGACTGTCACACCGAAACTATAATTAAATTGCTGAAGTGTGATAACAGCTTCATCATATGATGTATCAGTAGGCAAAAGACATGCAATAATCAACTTTCCTTGGTGATATAAACATAACGAACTGTGTATGAGTGGGTAACATATCAGTGGCGTATGGTTTTATAACCTTAAATCTTACGTTGATAGATTGCCAAAATCTGAGGTTTTAGGTCTTTATATCGTTATTTCATTGGGGTATCAAGGTTGTCCTTTAGCTGCGTCCAGATATATGCTGACCTAGGCACAATTGGGATATCTTAAAAGAGCTAAAGTGCCAAATCCTAGAAATTGAAGAAGCTCTCCTAGAGAGTCATTCAAATGTGCAAATTGCATTACTCGTACCAAAATTTGATATTTTCCTCAACCCTCGTCGGATATTGGTCTCTTTGCTATACGGAAGTACTTTCCTGATCATCAATTATCTAACGATGTAAATCAAAAGGATGAATTTCGTATACTAACCTACTACGAGGAATCTTTGTGCATACCTTGATCGTGGGGTATGTCCTTGATGTATTGAATAATACATCCATTTATCATGTAGGTTTGTATAATTTTAGCATGTTTTCATTTTGGTTTGTCAAGAATTTATCTACTTTTAATCCAAATGTGTTTTGCAGGTCTTGGTTCATGAAAACGGTTGGAAGGATGGGAAAAACGAGCGAAAATGGTGAAAAGAACCGAGCCGGGACATGCTTGGATCGGAAATAAGGAAAAAACGTAAATTAGGTTTTTTAAGCTGGTCGCGGGGCGCGACTTGCACCACACATCTCTCTCACGGTCCGCGAGACAGTAAGACTTATCTCCGGATTCCTAGTCGGTCGCGGGGCGCGACCGGAGGCCTCAAACCTTTCGCGGCCGACGAGAGGGGTTTTATCCAGAAAGTTTCGAAATCAGATTTTGTTTGGCCTTGTTTGTTATTTAATCAATCATAATTGAAGTTAAACTCATCTTGGAACAAACTTGGACAAACTAGAGGCTTTGGGGAGCACTTTTCTAGAGATTTTGAGCTAGGAGAAGGAGATCTAGGCTGCAAGGAGTGTTTGGGTGATCAAGGAGGTTCAAGGCAGGAACTTTTCACAGTTTTATCATACCATTCTTGACCTTTGCACCCTTGTTTTGCTTGATTATGCTCTCTTGTAAAAAACCTTGTTTAATTTGCTTTTCAAACATGTTATTAGGCTAGATTTGATTCAGTTGCCTAGGTTTTGGATGATGGATTTTATGAAACTTTGATTTGTTTTAATTAATTATGGTTTGAATGTTTAATTGGTAAAATTCACAACTTTAATTATCTAGTTTGGTTATTTCCATGATTTTGCTTGTTTTGTGATTGTTTGATTGTTTGCATGAACTTAGGTGGATGTCTTCAATAAAATAGATTTATGTTACTTGTCTGTCTCTAGGGATTCAGGAAGTTGTCGGTAAATTGGCTAATAAACCGGAAAAACAATTGAATGAACTATAAAATCAATCTTATCATTATACCTAAATTGCTTATTGAGAAATAACAATTAGTTGGCTGAATTAATTAGATAAATTGTTAGGTTTAGGTTTTCTGAAATTCCCAAATCTAATTTCCTTGTCATAATTGAGTCAGTTAAGCTAAACTAGAAATTCTAGTTGGTCTAGATTACTTATTGAGAAGTAGTTAATTATTTAGGCACTTTGCTAATTTAATAGATAACTGAAAAGAAATCTTTAGGACCGGTAAACAAATAAAATTGGAGGTTATCATAGGTGTCTTCCTAAGAAGGGTCGGGGTCCTGTTTGGTAAACCTAGGATTTGATATTTTAAGAACCCGGCAAAATATTCAACCTAGTTAATTATTATTAAATCAAATGAGTAGTAGTCTAAAAATCCAACCTAGGTGACTAGTTCATTATTTCTTGATTTAATTCCCAATTTTCCTAAAAGTTCACACTTTGGTTTATTCCAATTTAGTAATTTAGTTTAATTGATAATTTAGAATTAGTAGCAAAACCCCCCTAAAAATATACAAAGTGTGTAATTGAGTCTAAGTTTGGTAGTCATAGTAATTAGAGAGTCATGTGGGTTCGATAATCTGGACTTGCTTAATGCTCTTCTACAATTGATCGGTCCACTTGCTGGGTAGTAGTTTAGTATAGTTTAGGATTCTAGAGTTTAATTTGAGTCTAGAATTAGGGAAATTTGAGTTGTTTTTAATTAACTACTTTTAGAACATCAAGTTTTTTTCGCCGTTGTCGGGGACGCTCTCATTGGCAATTGCGTTGATTACTCGATTTAGGCTTTGTTATTACACTTGTGTTTATTTTTTATTCGTTTGCGTCGTAGGAGTCTAAATTCTTTCAATTAGTTCAATAGTTATTTATATATATATATATATATATATTCTAGTTGTTTTTGCTAACATATTGTGTTTGTCATGTTTTCGGTTTAGTGGATGCCCCATACGCGTTCGCAAGGACCTCCGCCTAAGCCGTTGACGGATACACCATTCTCTCCCGCACCAAAGGTAAGTGCTTCTTACTCAACTTTTTCAAGTTCATCTTGTTCCTTTGTACCGCTCGACTTTGATTTTACACCTAAACCTTCACCACCCGGTTCCCCATCACCCCGCGTAGTCCATAAAACGTAGGCCCGCCACCGCCACCACCTAACTTTCACATGGCTAATAACAATCAGACCGTCTACCAACAGGCCACCACCGGCTTCATCGGTGCAAACTCAACCATCACGTTACCCCCTATGAACAATGATCGAGCATGGCAAATCCCTTCCTACATCATGACCGCCATCACTAACTCTTTCCAATTCCACGGTCATGATGATGAGGATGCGCCCGCACATATCAACCGCCTTACCCGTTGTTGATACAGTTTTGTGTCTGTCGCTTGTTCTTAATTATAGTTGTAATTGTACGGTCTTTGCTCAAGTGTCTGTATAGGTTTGGTCGTGTCGAATAGATCGAGATATCCTTCTATCTTGATCTAGTATGACATCCCCTTAGCTTGTCTGTGTTAATTAGTTGCATGTGAGCATACTGATAAGTCTTGTGTACGTCAAGTCTGCACACGTTATCCAGGATTAAGGATTCCGTGCGAGTCAGAGAATTCATACGAATCACAGGATTCGTACGAAATACTTGAGTAACAATTGTGTTACTTGTTTCGTAAGAAATAAGTATTTCGTACGAAACAGTGTCTCGTACCAAATTCTGAGTTCTGTCTCGTGTGAAATAGTGTGTTCCATATGTGTAGAGTCGTGATTCGTACAAAACTTGACGGACAATATATAAGCAGACATGTACCTCTCAGTCAGGTTACTGACCAGACTGAAAGAACGAGCTAGCGTTTCTGGTGTTGACGAAGACACAAGAACACAGCAAGTTTGTTTGAGTCATACGAGCATTGTGTGTATATGTTTGTACTTGTTCTCAATCATTAATCAAGATAGTGAATCTTTGGTTACCTCGTGTTCTTTACTTTGCTTTGGTTGCATGCACACTTGGATTCCGCACTTGTGTGTGTGTCATATGAAAAAGGAACTGGTTTAACACCATCCGCAGGTGGACCTACAAGTGGTATCAGAGCTTTGGCTCTTTCCTTTTTAAAAACTAGGCTTAGTTGTGTCTGAGCTAGTTTGAAGATTTCTGAAGTGTTCTTGAGCCTCCAGCAGAAAACTTAAGTTTTGGACTGTTAACTAACTTAAAACTTGGTTAAAATCTGCTGCATGCAGAAAATTTTATGGTAAAATTTTTCTGAAGAACACCCTTGAAGAAGAAATCTGCAAAAATTTGAATCTAATTAGTTTGGTAGGGTTGACATTTTCTGACTTGGATCTTGACTTGGACTGTGGACTGTTAAAATCTGTGTTTTAACTAAAAGTCGGTAAGACAACAGGTACTTTCGAAAAAGGCAGGTCTATACAAGAAACGAAATTTCTCACCAAACCATTTCTGAAAAGATTCCTCTGAAAAACGTTGAACAAAACATTTGGTGCGACTGAAAAAGATTAGTGCGATTCATCTGATCCGCACGAAACATCTGATCAGTACCTAACAAGTATTTCGTGGGAAACAGTTGTCTCGCACGAAACTGTTTTTGATTGTTTTTCGTGTTTTTCAAAGCTTTGTGATTTTAAGAATTTGTCATATTTTCAAATATGAAAATTTTAAAAAAGGTAATTATAATTTTGAAACTTTAAACCTTTATATTTTCATTAAACAAGAAAATATAATGAGTTCTAACCCGTGGGATTGGAGTTGTTGAAGCTCAAATCAGGAGTCTTCGCAAAGCTCCGCAACATCATGGGTAAAATCTTCGATACCACAACATACAGCAATGATCTCTGCAAATCAATGGGCGTGTGTTATATATAAACATCAAAGCATCCAAACTCTGTTAATGAGCAAAAGTGAAACCGGGAGTAACAACCGTCTGCCCAAGCTAAATCATATGAACGATTATCCTTCCTGGAAAAGTCGTTTTCATACATACGTTCTTGGACAGAACACAGAATTGTGGACGTGTTTCACTACCCCCTATAATGAAGCACTTAAAGAAGCTGGATCAAATCCAACCTCATTGGCCAATCTAGTCGAAAGTGACTAGAAAGCTTACGATCTAGAGAAAAAGTCATTTGCTATCCTCACACAAGCTCTGCATAAAGATATTTATCATCAGTTTTGTATTGTACTACAACGAAAAATTTGTGGGACACTTTGGAAGCAAGAGGTGAAGGTAACGTTGCTACCAGGAAAATTCGGCATGATCTGCTCAAGAAAGAGTTTGAAGGTTTTATGTTCATGGAGAACGAAACCTTGAATGATATGACCACTCGGTTTTATCATCTTCTCAGCGAGATGTACTCATATAAATTGTTAGCAGCACCACAAGAAATTGTGATGCGATTTGCTGATGCTTTACCTCCAAAATGGGTCAGTTTATTGATCTATTAAGACATACAGGTGTTTTGGACTCAATAAGTATTTATGAATTTGTGAAGAAACTGGAGAACAAGAATAAGAAGAACTCCGGAAGGCACAACGAATCTCTGCTCCACAAAACCCTAAGATGTACTTTGGAAGTATTAATGCAGGTACAAGCTCAAGTCAGCAACCGTAAGCTGCAAACCGCGTTTGTGTCAAACTGAACCCTTTCCTACCCCAGCCTGTCCAATCAAGTCAATCGACAGGTTCGAGTAATCAAGCCTATGGACAGACTTTTGATCCGAAATCCTTCCTTCCACAGCCAATGGATTTAGCGCATAAAGCTCCACAGCAAGCTCCTCAGCAAGCTTTCTATGGAAACAACAGTCAATCGGCAAATCCCAACACTATCAAACTTGACACGTCAAATCTATCCAAAATCAACATAGAAGTTGCACAAGAACATGGGAACTTCTAAATACCATGGTTAGTGCTTATTATGGTTTAGTTGCAGGTAAAATAGGGAACATCAATTTGACAAATGA
Organism: Scalesia atractyloides; assembly: GCA_947069175.1. Classification (NCBI taxonomy): domain Eukaryota; kingdom Viridiplantae; phylum Streptophyta; class Magnoliopsida; order Asterales; family Asteraceae; genus Scalesia; species Scalesia atractyloides. The sequence continues at coordinate 65,060,813 of CAMTDV010000020.1, read as the reverse complement.
AGACTATGAACAAATTGACCGAGATGAAATGGAGCTGATGGACATCAAGTGGGCATTTGCAAGTGATATGAGAAGAGCGAATGATTATATGAGAAGAACGGGTAGAACCAGTTTGGGAAAGCAAGAAGGATACAAAATACGGCTTTGACAAAACCGCTGTTACTTGCTTCAACTATGGAGAAAGAGGTCACTTCAAGCGGGAATGCACAAGACCCAACAAGGAAGGAAATCACAACCCCTTTCGAAATCAGTCTCAACCATCCAACACAGCACAGTACAACAACGAAAGAAGAATAGTAGTTGTTGGCAACTCTAACAATACCAATCAATCGGGACCTTCAAACACGCACGGAGCCTTGGTAGTTCAGTCTGATGAAGGATGCGATTGGTCAGTACGGTTGGGAACAAAGAACAACGGAAGAACTACATGCTATGCAAGGATCATGGATCAATTCAAGCATGATTACAGCATCAACACTACAAATAATGATGATACATCTGGAGATGCTGGCAGTTTTGATGAAGAATGTTCAAGTTCAGATGGTTATGGATCTGATTCTAGTGTGAAGAAATGAAGTGATGCTGAGGTTGAAGAATTGCTGAGTGAAGCTGAGATGTTGAAGAGTGAAAAGGTAAGTATGACGAGGAATGCAGAAGCTGCTGGAAAAAGAGACAGAGACACTCTCTACAGATGGTGCATCTTTTCCTCATCACATACCTTTATGGCAAATGTTGAAGGTTCTTCAAAACAGGTAAATTCTGACCCTCCTACTGTTTGCAATCACTGTGTTGAATTGAAAATAAAATATGAAACCATCAACAATCATAATCAGAATTTAGTTGTTGAACTATCAAAATGCAAAGAGGCGAACTTGGCGCTAACTAGAAATGAAAAGAATTCAAATCTGTAATAGAAATCCTTAAGAAAAGTGTTTCTGAGTTGACAAAAACAGTTTTGAATAAACAGACAGGACTTAATAACTACATAAATCCCTAGAAGAAACAAAGAAAGAATTAGCCATCGCCAAATGCGAATATGATTCGATCAAACGCAAATTGGAAAGTTATTCTAACTCCCAATATGTGCTTGATCATATCATTGAAGTTCAAAAACAAAGGAGATGCTCAATGCATAGGGTATAATTCGTGTCCACCCCCAATGAAACACAACTATACCAAAATGCATGATGAAGAGGAGATGCCTCGTTTGAACCCTCTGTACCTTTGAATCCTGAAGAATTCGCAGCAGGATTAGGGTTCAAACTAGGCAATTCCTCTCAAGAACCAAGCAAGCTAGAAAGTTCATCATCTGATGAAGAAGAGGATGATACATCAGATGATGAATCAAGAAATGATGATAGGATCAGCCTCTTGATGAAAGGAAAAAAGTAGAATTGTCTGCTACTCCTAGTACTCAATCTGTTGAGAATCAAGAAACTGTTCCTAAGAAATCTGTGAAGACAAGTGTGTCTACACAAGAAGTAGATAATGTGTTGTATACTTTGGTTGGAGATAAGATAATCTATCCAAACAAAGATTTTCCAATTAAAAACATAAATCCAATCTCATAGATCAGGTTTTTAAAAAGTCAACAACCAAACCTTTAAAGAAGAAAAAAGTCCAACATTATCTGCTTCAAAAGAAAAAGAATGGAAGCGAGTTGAAAAGCCCACAACTTCTCAACCGAAGGTTGAAGCAAAAGGCTCTCGTTACCAGAAAAAAGGCTAAAACTGTTAAATTTGTAAGTTCTAAAGGTACCGATAAAGTCGAAACTTTTCAAGGAAAATCTAATATTGATTTTGTAAAGAAAGTTAAGATTTTGAAAAGTAATAGTCAAAACAATTACACCCAAAGCACTGATGGATGTAATGAAAATGAACCCAGTACCTTAGGATCCACAAATTCAACATCAAGCCAAGAAACACGATCTCCTAGTTTTGTTGAAATGAGAACATGTTTCAAATGTGGAGAATTTGGCCACATTATAAAGGATTGTCAAAATCCAGCCAAATCAAGATGTATAGAGAAAACCCCTCATGAACCAACTTGCAAATGTAAATTTTGTTTCTCCGACACAAGATAAACGAATTATTAAAGATCAAAAAGAGAAACAAAAAGTAAACAAGTAAAAACAGTTGAGAAAGCTTTAAAATCGGATTCTTCGAGAAAAGGATCAAATATCTTCAAAGTCAACAAAACCAGACACTGTTAAAACTGTAAATAATTGTAAATCTGGTAATAAACAAGGATCTTGGAAACAGAAGACCGGGAATGGTTCAAAAGCAGTTTCTCAGTTTGTTAATCATCATGAAATTAAGATTACATTTCTCGATGATAAGGATGACCCAAGACCACTAAAGCTTGGGTCCCCATCTCAAACTAATCTTGTTAGTGCAATGTGCAGGGTTTTCCAGGAGGAACTGTAAACAGTCATTGGATTGTTGACAGTGGAGCATCAAGGCACATGACGGGCAACTTGCGGCTACTATATGATGTGAAAAGCATAAGGGGTCGTTATGTTGCTTTTGCTGGTGACAAAGGTGGATACATCACTGGAGAATGAATGGTCTCCAATGGTGTTGTGAGCTTCGACAAGATCAATTATGTGCGGCAAATTGATCACAATCTTCTTAGCGTTTCTCAAATCTGCGACAAGAAGTTCACGGTACATTTTGATGATACCGGATGTTATGTGCTGAAGTCTGATTAAGATTCCCAGGAATGGATTCTCCTGTCGGCTCCAAGAATTAATGAAAGCCACTTAAATGGAATCAATCTCCGGCACAGACGTATGGGACACATTCACCTGAGAAAAATGAACTATTTGATGAAGAACAATCTAGTTAATGGTGTACAGTGAAGAACTTTCATCTTCAAGACGTTTGTGTATCATGCCAGAGAGGGAAGCAAGCAAGAAAGTCCCATCCCGTGAAGAAGATCAACACTGTGAATATGCCACTAGAACGTCTTCATATGGACCTCTTTGGACCTATGAAACACAAGACAACCTTTGGTGATTCTTATTGCCTGGTAGTTACTGATGACTATTCCAGATTTTCATGGGTAAACATGATGGCACACAAGAGTGAAGTTCCTACTATCCTCAAGAATCTCCTGACTCTGTTAGAAAATTTGTACAATCTGAAGGTAAGGAGAATCAGAAGCGACAATGGCACGGAATTTAAGAATCAAGTTATGGATGAGTACTGTTCCTCAAAGGGTATTCTGCATGAGTACAGTTCTCGATACACTCCACAACAAAATGGTGTCGCTGAGAGGAAAAATAGAACTCTTATTGAAACTGCAAGAACCATTTTAGTAAAATCAGAACTTCCTGTTCAATTTTGGGGAGAAGCTGTTGCTACTGCGTGCTACACGATGAATAGATTTCTAACGATGAAGAGACATGGGGAGACATGCTTTGAGTTGTTACATAAAAGGAAACCGGACATTTCTCTCTTAGAACCTTTTGGAGCTCCATGCACTATGATCGACCCACATGGAAGTTTGGTCCCAAGGCTATCGAAGGTTTCTTTCTTGGATATGCTACTCCAAACTTCCGGGTGTGGAATTTGTCTTCGAAGAAGATTGAAGAATGGGGTAAAGTCAAGGTTCAGAGATATACAGAAGCTACAAGAGCTCCGGGTGCTTCTTGGATGTTCGACTATGATGGGCTATTTGACTCCTTTAATCTGCCAACTTATGATGATGCAACAGCTGCTGCTCAGATGTTATTGGAAAGTGATACTGCAGTAGACTCGTCATTAGTTCGACCAATTATTGTTAACCCTCAAGTGTCGACTTTGGTTAACAATCTTGTTCAAAATGAGGAATTCGAAGACGCTGTGGATTATAATGTTTCATCAGAAGATGATGAGTTTCATGATGCAAATGAAGTTGCCTCTGGTGCGGTTCCCGGATTTTCAAATGACACGTCAAATATTCAACCTCAAGGAATGACTGAAGGTTAGGCATCTACAACGTCATCAAGTCCAGCTCTCGATGTAACTGTAGATCTGAATATCAACAATTTGGGTATCAATTCTCAAGTTCCTGATGTGCCAGAAACTTGTATTCATAATATCCTTCCTCAGCAGAATATTATTGCAGATGTCCAGAGTGGTGTGCAGACTCGTAATCAGCTTCGAAACAACCAGAATGCTGGATTTTATTCGGAAATCAGGGAATCTGGTGGTCTGAATGATTGGTCTTTTCCCTGCTGTGTGTGCCAAGTAGAACCAAAATCTTGGAAAGAGGCAATGAAAGAAGACTCGTGGGTTGAAGCCATGCAGGAAGAACTTCAGCAGTCTCAGAAGTTAGGCGTCTAGAAATTGGTTGACAAGCCTGACGGCTACAAGAAGATTAGGTACACGATGGGTGTACAAGTGCAAGAAGGATGACCGAGGTGTTATTGTGAGAAACAAAGCGCGATTGGTTGTTCAAAGTTTTAATCAGGTCGTAGGGATCAATTACAATGAAGTGTATGCACCAGTTGCATGACTTGAGGCCATAAGAATCCTTTTGCCTTATGCATCCTTCAAGAAGTTCACCGTTTATCAGATGGAAGTGAAGAGTGCATTTCTTCATGGTGTGGTAGAAGAGGAATATATGTTGAGCAACCGCCTGGTTTTGAAGATCCTCTCCATCCTGACAAGGTTTGGCTTCTCAACAAGGCGTTATATGGTCTTCATCAAGCTCCGAGGGCTTGGTATGAAACGTTGTCGACCTATCTGTTGAAGAATGGTTTTCGACGAGGCCTGATCGACTGTACTCTCTTTATCAAGGAGCAGGACAAGGATTTAGTGTTAGTACAGGTTTATGTTGATGATATTATTTTCGGGTCTACTAACACTCGAATATGCAAAGAATTCGAACAGGTTATGCAGGAGAAGTTCGAGATGAGCGCTATGGGAGAAATGACTTTCTTTTTAGGTTTGCAGGTTCAGCAATCAAAGGAAGGGATTTTTATCCACCAAACCAAGTACGTCGGAGATATTCTCAAGCGATTCCAGATGGATGACTCAAAGCCTTTGGGAACTCCATTAGCTCAAAATCATGGGATTACTCCAGACGGAATGGGTGAACATGTAGAACCATCTCTCTATCGTGCTATGATCGGATCTCTCATGTATCTTGCGGCTTCAAGACCCGACATAATGTACCCAACATGCCTTCTGGCGCGCTATCAGTCTAGTCCGAAGGTTTCTCATTTGATGGCTGTGAAAGGATCTTTGGTTATCTAAAAGGTCGCCCTGACACTGGTCTATGGTACCCCAAGGATGATAACTTTGATCTGACAGCATTCAGTGATTCTGATCATGGCGGCTGCAAAATCAATGCAAAATCAACAACAGCAGGTTGTCAGTTCTTGGGAAATCGCCTAGGCACGTGGCATTGCAAAAAGCAGACTTGTGAGCTACATCAACATGTGAGGCTGAGTATAGTTCAGCTTCTAGTTGCTGCTCTCAAGTTCTTTGGATTCAACAGCAAATGCGCGACTATGTTTTTGAATTTCCTACTACTCCTATTTTTGTTGATAATGAAGCTGCTTTACAGATCACTCAGAATCCTGTACAGCATTCAAAAACAAAACACATTGGATTTAGTATCATTTCATACGAGATTTTTATGAAAAGAGAGTTTTAAATCTACACTGATCACCAACGTGCCGACCTTTTTACCAAAGCCTTTGATAAATCACGTTTTGATTATCTACTTTTGGTCAATGGCATCAAGGTGAAACCCGAGTAACTCAACCATGGCTAAATATTTTTGTAAATACATTTCTAAAAATCTAAAACTACAAAAAGATTTTTAGTTTTATATTTTAAGGGGAGTAAGTTTAAGAAAATACAAAAATATGTCTTTTATTTACCTTCTTTGTTTAAGGGGGAGAAATTCAGAAAAATACAAAAACATTAGAAAAAAAAATGTGTTTCTTGGATAAGTTGAAGATGATGAAATTCACCGGTAAATTTGTCAGATATGGTTAAAAGAAATAGAAAGAAGATTGATAAGTAGCTTTACTAATGACGTATCGGTAGGCTCACAATCAGATTAAAATGTGCAGGTTGATATAAATTTAACAGACAGAATGCCAGGTGGGAACCATTCATTAACATATGGTCTTGGTACCGAAATTTTGTTTGATAGAGTGCCGAGGTTCTGAGATATACGGTCCTTATGCTGCCTTATCATCTAGGTATCATGGTTGAATCTTTTGTCGAAAAATAACGATGGCGCAAGTCTAGAACTTCCATGATATCCTACATACGTGTACATACTACATACACCCATCAAATAAGTTATAAAAATATCACATCCCCAAAATAAGTGATAATATCATAGCTTTATGCGGGAGCTAAGTTCGTCTCTTTGTCGGTACGATGGTACTAACCTGTTCACGGACCTACTCCTGTGCCCTGCATGCATATGAAAATCAAGTTCCTCATCAATAAGTGATTAAATCACAAAGGGCTTGTTTTCAATCAAAAATAAGTGAGTATCTCATATCTTTCATGTACGTCAAAACAGATGATAAAGCAGCATACTCACCGGTAAGATTTTCTCTCATGCATATCTTGATACGGGAATGTGTCGTGATGTGGATGAACACCGGCTAGTAAGTATAAATCCATACCTTAATCATATCTCCTAATCATGATTACATCTGATAAGTGTGAGCTTACATGGACAACAATACCGATAATCCTAGTTGAATACTTGTCTGTTTAATTTTGAAAACCTAATACCGTTTTTGACAAAGATTAAAATGCCGTATGATTCCTTTACCTTGAAACTTGAAAAAGATTGTAGTTTATCTGTATATTTTGATTTTATGCCCGTTTACTTAGTTGCTTATGTAATTACTTTTTGAAAGTTAGTCAAAGTTGATACGCGAGAGTTTCTACCAAGATACGCTAGAAAACCATTTGTTTGATATCACAACTTCATAAAGTAATATCTTGCAACAAGTAGTCCATCAAAGAAATCCAAAATCTGAAATTCATTTGAGTGTGTGTATCTCATACGAATGAACCTAGTCATTTAATTTGACTTGGTCACTTGTTTTTCTCAAATCTGCTGCTGGAATTCATACGAGTGTGTGTATCTCGTTCAGGGAATACAATCATACGAAGAATTTATGATAAGTCTCTCGTGTGTATTCCCTGAGAAAGTTGTGTTCTAATTATATTTGTCTATTGAGTACGTATTGATACAAAAGAACATAAACAAAGACCAGCAACGAAGAAATCTAACAAGTCAGAAGAGGAAACAAGAAAGATTTAAAGTTTCTTAGAAGTTCAAAGACCTAAAGCTCTAATCATTAGATAGCAGATCTATCAATGGATAGCAGATCTTGAGGGGGAGTTTGTTGATACTCCAAACCATTCATGTGAAGACCAACATATAAAGACCAAAGATCGAAGATTGAAGATCAAGAAACATCCAAGGGGGAGTTTGTTGATACAGTTTTGTGTCTGTCGCTTGTTCCTAATTACAGTTTTAATTGTACGGTCTTTGCTCAAGTGTCTGTATAGGTTTGGTCGTGTCGAATAGATCGAGATATCCTTCTATCTTGATCTAGTATGACATCCCCTTAGCTTGTCTGTGTTAATCAGTTGCATGTGAGCATACTGATAAGTCTTGTGTACGTCAAGTCTGCACACATTATCCAGGATTAAGGATTCTGTGCAAGTAAGAGAATGCATACGAATCACATGATTCGTACGAAATACTTGAATAACAATTGTGTTACTTGTTTCGTACAAAAATTTCTGAGTTATTGTGTTCTCGTGTGAAATAGTGTGTTCCATATGTCTAGAGTCGTGATTCGTACGAAACTAGACGAACACTATATAAGCATACATGTACCTCTCAGTCAAGTTACTGACCACACTGAAAGAACGAGCTAGCAAACTGATCTTTTGTGAGATCTCTAAGTTAGCATTTTTGGTGTCAACAAGACACAAGAACACAACAGGTTTGTTTGAGTCATACGATCATTGTGTGTATATGTTTGTACTTGTTCTCAATCATTAATCAAGATAGTAAATCTTTGGTTACCCCGTGTTCTTTACTTTTTTTGGTTGCATGCACACTTGGATTCCGCACTTGTGTGTGTGTCATATGAACAAGGAACTAGTTTAACACCATCCGCAGGTGGACCTACACCCGTCTATGTCACACGTTCAATATGGAGGGTGCAGGCAATGATGCCCGTTTTCTCCAAGTCTTTCCTTTTTCTCTCGGGGACCGAGCCGCCATTGGCTTGATTCTCAACCACCCGGTACTTTTTCTACTTGGGCCGCTGTACGGGATGCTTTCCTAAAAAATACTTCCCACCCGCTAAAGTATCCCGCCTTCGTGATCAGATCCATTTGTTTCGAATGGAACCTGACGAGCCCTACCATCTAGCTTGGGAGCGTTTCCAAACTCTAGTATCCCGTTGCTCCCAACACGGTCTGTCAGACTGGGTGCTTGTCGAGAAATTCTAGAACGGTCTCACCCCTGAGACTTGTGCTCGATTCGACACTTCTGCTGGTGGACACTTGATGGGAAAGAAAACAGTAGCCGAGTGTAATGACCTTTTCGAAAGCTTTGCCCATTCTGATGTCGATTAGAGCACTACCTGCAGGAATTCAATTCCTGTTTCTAGTACACCTCCGGTTAACCGGGGTCTACACCAAGTTAGCTTGAAAACTACGGTAGTTGCTGCCTTAGATAGCTTTAAGAGGGAGGTCACGAAGGAGACACAGGAACTGAAGAAGAAGGTAGACAGGTGTGAGGTGTGTAGCGGGGGTCATGACACGTTAGAGTGTCCCACGCTCACTGTCGAGCAGGCAGAGTTTATCACCGGTCAGAGCCGAGGTCCTACGAATCCCTTTAATAATAATACTTCCAATTATAATCCAAACTGGTGAAATAATAATAATAATAATAATAATAATAATAATAATAATAATAATAATAATAATGTCATACTAGTCAGTTTAGCGGAGGGGGTTCGAATCAAGAGGGTCACACTAGGAGTGGAGGGTCAGGAGGTAGTCTAGATAGGATCGAAGAGTTGTTATCTCAAAAGGATTAGTGTGACATCCCGGTTTTTCAGTTATCTTAAACGCGCTACTTTACGGTTATTCACTCCTACGTGTATTCGGAGAATAATTTACACGCTCGCAATCTACGCTAACTTTTCCAATTTATAGGGTGAAAACGATGCTAATATAATAATAATAATAATAATATAATAATAATAATAATAATAATAATAATAATTATCGACCTTCCGGTAACCCCTCTGGTTTCCAACCAGGTTCATATCTATAATAGTGGAGGGTCAGGTCATACTAGTCAGTTTAGCGGAGGGGGTTCGAATCAAGAGGGTCACACTAGGAGTGGAGGGTCAGGAGGTAGTCTAGATAGGATCGAAGAGTTGTTATCTCAAAAGGATTAGTGTGACATCCCGGTTTTTCAGTATCTTAAACGCGCTACTTTACGGTTATTCACTCCTACGCTGATTTAATTTGGAGAATTAAATTACACGCTCGCAATAACTACGCTAACTTTGTGAATCTATAGGGTGAATCGAGTGCTATGTGTTATTAGACGATTGTATCAGAATTATTTTCTGTGTGTTATTAGACGGGTTGTATTTAAATTACGTGCTATGTGTTATTAGGTGTTTGTGATTTAATATTTTATAAACTCCATGTCGCAAATAATATTTTAGTAAATAATATTTTAGTAACTTTTATTTATAAAACCAGTTGTGAAACGTTTCGACTTCACGACCAAGCAAACCCAACCCGCCACCCATACCCCCTTGCGACCTACACACCTTGCGGCCCAAGGAATTAACACAAACTTGAGGCCCAAGCCACTTACCCAAACTTAGCGCCCCCCTTTCCCCCTTGTTATATATAAATGTATGTATGCATGGGATGTTTAAAAGAAAACACAAAACCCTAATCCCTAGAAGGAGGTCGACGGCAGCCACCCCCCTCTCACGATCGCAAAACCCCACACCTCCCGGATTGATTCCAAGCTTGTCCCGTTTCGCTAATCATCATCGTTTCAAGGTTAGGGTTTAATTGTTTTGCGATTCATACTAGGTTTTGGTGTAATCTTGATCATGATTATGTGTTTGTAGGATTATTAGTATGAAAAAGTGTTGTGATTTATGATTAGTTCGGATGAATGTGCGAATCTTTGCGGTTGTGATGTTATGTTGAATACTAAAATCGTAGGCTGCGTTTTAGTGATAAAGATCATGATAAATATTTAGGGTTTGCATGAATATTGATTTATATGATGAAATTTGACAAGTCAACCTGTTGTTAATCATTATTACTAAGCGTCATGATCGTTTAAATATGTTCTAATGCGATAAAAGTCGAAAACAGTTGCTGATTGACATTTACAGCCAACTTCAATTGGCTGTAACCTAATTATTATTTATCGAAAAGTGGATTTTCTGAAGCCTAAAACGTGTATTTTTGAAAAACGCTTCTAATGGCGCCGGGATTCATATTTTTCTGAGGTTGATTACTATTTTTAAGTAGTCATTTAGTGCAGCAGCTGAAGCTGCGTAAATTCTGCAGAATTTTCTAGTTGTTTATCTAGTCGGATCTCATAGTCTGTAGGGGGTTAGGTCACGAAATTTGTACAGTAACTGGATACGGGAATTTCCGGAAATCTTCCACTGGAATTTTGTTAATTGGATGAACGAGAATTTTTAATAATATTTTCGTGGACTGCAGTCAGAAAGCGACAAATCTGATTGCAGCCGAGTATATAAATATTTATAAATAATTGGTAAAGATTTAGGGTGTGAAACTTTCACACAAAATTCTACAGTCTAATTACATCTCCTGTAAAAAATTGGAATTTTTGGAACGTTGGAACTATTTTATAAAAATCCTCGAAAACAGCCCAGTTATGAGCATACAAGCCGAAACATGATAACTTGCGTTAGTGTGTACCAAAGTGTTTTATGAGTTAATCTGTGTTTATGACAAGTTGGTTTGATCATTGTTTTGTATGATGATACTTTGCATGCATGATTGTGGTTTCGAATTGGGTATTACGTGTGCCGCACTGTGTGTTAGTTATGCGTAGCGTTTTGTATCAGTGTGTTCACACACTAACTTTAAATTCGGTTGGCATGTAGGACGCGATTAGCGGTCCCATCATTTGCTTCTTTTGCGTTATTCTAACCGAGCAATTTAAGGTGAGTTCACGGCCCCTATTTTATCCGGTTTTGAACAACAGGGGGAGAAACTTGTATACGCTCTAAAACTCTATCTTTTACGTTATGCGAAATTAACGTCGTTAAACATTCGGTAACTAAGTTAATGTTAATGTACGTTATGGTCACTAAGTAGCTTTATCACGGAAGTCCTCAACCAACTTCGGATCGTTAGTATTGGGTTAGATAGCGGAGAAATTATGGTAGTACTACTAGGCCCGACAAGCCCCACCCGAGCTAGTCGCGCTAGCCGACCGGGAATGGTCAACGGGTGATTAATTTGGCCTAACTTTCGCCATGGTCAATGATAGACCTGGCAACACTGAGGCAACAACAGTCAGCTTCGATCACGAACTCTTATGTGATGTAACTTTAGCTCACTACCTACATGTTAACATTGAACTTAATTACGAACCAACATTATTATTCCGGGTTAGGAATAATGGAACTATGTCGTTATCCCAGGTTAGGGATAACGGGGAAAAACAAACTTTTAAACCAACATGTGAACTTATAAAAACCTGTGAGTCACTCATCTTTAATGTTGACACTTTTTCTTACATATTTCTTAGGACGTTAGGAGCGCTAAGTGCACTCACTTGCATTTGATCAAGACATTTTTATCGAGTCTTGTTTACGAATAATGTTTGGGATTTTTGGTTTTGGTGTTTGTGTTGGCGCCCATTACTTTACTTTAATGCTTCCGCTAAACTTTGAAACTAAGATATTTTGAAAATGACTATGAATGGTTAAACAAATGTTTTTGGAAAACGTTTAAATAAATCATATAGAGTCATTCGATACTGCTAGTGTCTGAGATTCTGGTTTGATCACACGCCTCGCGGTAAAACTCCGCAAGTTGAAATTAAAGGTGTGACAATTAGGCTACTCAGAAAAACTCTCGCGGAACATGATCTTCTCTTGAAAAATCAACAGTCTGCACTCTTAGATCTGCAGAGGTCAGTCAGTAGTATCGCTAAACAACTGCAAGAGTAGCCACACGGCTAGTTCACGGGTAATACCCAACCTAACCCCGCGAACCAACATGCGAAAGCGATTACTACGCGCAGTGGTAGGACTCTGAAAGAAGTGGGTAGAGAGGGGGTAGAGGTAGAGGCAGAGGAGCGTGATGATGAGGTGGATGAGGAAATAGAGATGGAGGCTCCACCTAGGGTGCAAACCAGGCTAGACCCAGCAATTACCGCACCAGCAGTGGACCTTCAGTTGAGAGTAGGGGGGAGAGAAAACCGGTAGAGGTTATGCCATCACCGATCGTAGATACTTCACACCTACCCTACCTAGCACGTCTGAAATAGCAAAAATACGCCAAGGAATACGGGAATTTCCTTGACATGTTTACTCAGTTAAAAATCAATCTCCCGTTCATCGAGGCCCTCCAGCATATGCCTAAATATGCTAAGTTTTTGAAGGATCTTTTAAAACGTAAAGATAGGCTAGGGGAGCTCTCGAATGTCCGTTGATTGGAGGATGTTCCGTTGTGGTTTTAAACAAGTTTCCCGAAAAACTGACTGATCCGGGTAACTTTACAATTCCATGCCTATTCGGCGGCTCCATTGCTCCAGCTCATGCTTTAGCCGATCTCGGGGCGAGCATAAATCTGATGCCTTTCTCACTCTACGTGAGATTAGGGTTAGGGAGCTTACCCCTACTCGTATGTCGTTGTCATTAGCTGATAGGTCTGTTAAGTACCCAAGGGGAATAGTAGAGAATTATGGTTAAAGTTGATAGATTTGTCTTTCCTGTAGATTTCGTCATCCTCGATATGGAGGCTGACAAGAAGGTACCCATCATCTTAGGTCGCGCATTTCTGCGCACCGCGAAAGCGCTCATTGATGTTCATGATGGGAAAATCACTCTTCACGTCGGGGACGAGATCATCATGTTCAAAATCGCAAGGTTGATGCAACACCCGAGCGGTGGAGACAGCGACAGTGGCCCTTGTCACTCCGTATACTTTCTAAATTCATTCATGTCGTGCGTTGATCACTGTTTAGACTATATTAGCGGAGCCGACCTAGTGAATGAGAGTTTAGCAGTTGAGGAGAGTGATAGTGAGGATATAGGGGACGATTTCCTAGAGGTTCCCGAGACCCTAGATTTCTGTGAGGTGAGTGCAGCTACCGAGAGTACACCATTAGAGACACCAGCAGCCATAGAGCTTAAGGTCCTCCCATCTCACATAGAATAGGCGTTCCTAGGTGACAATTCGAGCTTAGCCGTGATCATTTCTTCAAAATTGTCAACAAGGAGAAGGAGCGTTTAATCGAGGTCCTGAAGTCAAATAAGGAGACCACCGCATGGAAACTGTCTGATATCAAGGGAAATAGCCCTACCTTCTGTACACATAGGATCCTCATGGAGGACGTCTTTAAGCTAATAGTGCAGCCACAGCGCCGTTTGAACCCGAATATGCAAGAAGTTGTGAAGAAAGAGGTGCTTAAGCTGATGGAAGCTGGTCTCATCTATACGATCTCTGATTCCGCATGGGTTTGTTCCCAAGAAGGGGGAATGACAGTGGTCATGAACGAAAAGAACGAGCTTATCCCATCGCGAACAGTCATGGGTTGGCGGGTGTGCATAGATTATCGTAAATTAAAATACGCCACCCGCAAGTACCACTTCCCGCTACCGTTTATCGATCAGATGTTGGAGCGACTCGCAGGATAGCAATTTTATTGCTTTCTTGATGGGTTCTCAGGTTACTTTCAGATCCCGATTGCTCCCGAGGATCAAGAAAAGACAACCTTCACATGCCCCTACGGTACATGAGGTTTCATGGACGATTTCTCTGTCTATGGAAACACTTTCGATCAATGTCTTACTCACTTGGATGCGATGATGAAATGGTGTGTCGAGACGAGACTGATGCTTAACTGGGAGAAATGTCACTTTATAGTAACAGAGGGCATAGTGCTAGGGCATAAGATCTCGCTGGCAGGTATAGAGGTCGATCAGGCGAAGATAGATACTATCAACAGACTCCCTCTACCCACTAGCGTCAAGTCTATCCGTAGCTTTCTCGGTCATGCGGGCTTCTACAGACGGTTTATTAGAGATTTCTCAAAGATTACCCGCCCCATGACTCGACTTCTCGAAAAAGATGTACCCTTCGTTTTCGATGACGACTTCTTGAAAGCTTTTACGATCCTTAAGGAGAAACTGGTGAGTGCTCTATCCTCATTTCACCCGACTGGAGCTTGCCTTTCGAGCTCATGTGTGATGCGAGCGATTGTGCTGTAGGCGCCGTTTTCGGTCAGCGACGTGACAAACATTTTCATCCTATTTACTACGCTAGTAAAACCCTTAATGATGCTCAGGAGAACTACACCACTACAGAAAAGGAGCTTTCAGTAGTGGTATTCGCGTTTGATAAATTCCGCTCCTACCTTGTCCTGTCCAAAACCATCGTCTTTATGGACCATGCGGCTCTGCGCTTCCTTTTCCAAAAGAAGGACGTAAAGCCTCGTCTCATTCGGTGGATTCTCTTGCTTTCCGAGTTCGACATAGAGAATAGAGATAAGAAAGGAGCAGAGATTGTGGCCGCTGACCATCTATCCCGATTAGAGGATCCTAGTAGAGAAGAAATTAGGGAAGAAGAGATCGGTGATAGATTTCCCCACGAGTCAGTAGAGTTTGTGGCAGCAGAGAAGGAGGGAATGTTGTGGTTTTCCGACTACGCGAATTATCTAGCGAATTGAGTGGTACTGAAAGGGATGACCACGCAGCAGAAGAAGAAATTCTTCTGTGATATTAGGCGTTACATCTGGGATTACCCATTTCTATTTCGGGTAGGGGGAGACAAAATTCTAAGGCGCTGTGTTAGTAGAGAAGATGGGGCAGAGATTTTGAGGCACGTGCAGGAGGGACTGACAGGAGGTCATCATGGTCCGCACGTCACTGCACAGAAGATTTCGATTACGGTTTTATTGGCCATCAGTAGTGAAAGATGCTCTAGAGTTTGTTAAAACGTTTGATCGTTGTCAGCGCACCGGCAACATCTCATCCAAGGACGAGATGCCCCAACATCCGATCCAAATTCTTGAAGTCTTTGATGTATGGGGGATTGACTTCATGGGACCGTTTCCCGTCTCTAGCGGGAATCAATACATCCTTGTGGCTATTGACTACGTTTCCAAGTGGGTTGAAGCTCAAGCTTTACTCACAAATGATGCCCGAGTGGTGGTGAGATTCTTGAAGAAGTTGTTCACCCGTTTTGGTACCCCACGAGCTATTATTAGTGACCGTTTCACGCACTTGTGCAATGCCGTCATGGAAAAGGCATTGGCGCGCTACGGTGTTACACACCGCCTCTCCACGCTTATCATCCTCAGATGAGCGGTCAAGTGGAGAATGCGAACAAGGGGGTAAAACGGATCCTTGAGAAGACGGTAGGCAAAAGTCGGAAGGACTGGTCCGACAAGTTAGATTATGCTTTATGGGCGTTTCACACCGTCTATAAGACACCACTAGGCACCACGCCCTTCATGATCGTTTACGGTAAAGCCTTCCATCTCCCGGTTGAACTTGAGCATAGGGCACTGTGGGCGTTGAAAACCGTGAATTTAGACCTTACTGAAGCTGCCAAGAGACGCTACTTTCAAATTCATGAGTTGGAGGCACTTTAGGATGCGGCGTATGAGCGTTCATGGAGCATTAAGGAGTGCTGCACGACAGGAGATTGATAAATGTGAAAGAGTTTCAAATCGCGGACATAGTGCTCTTATATAACTCGCAATTGAAACTGTTTGCGGGCAAACTGAAGTCAAAATGGTCCGGCCCGTATGTGGTAAATGAGGTATTCCCGTATGGAACTCTCAAGCTGAAAGATGAAGCTGGCGGAGGGACGTGGAAGGTCAACGGGCATCGCTTTAAACAATATTTAGGGGGACCGCTAGACCCCACCGAGACGGAGGAGACTCCTCTCGAAGTTCCACCTCATACCGAGTAGGTTCTTGGGTTTCGGCTCAAGTGTAGAGTATGTACAATTTGGTAGTTAATTGCATTTTGTGTTTTTATTTAATTCATGTTTTCGTATTTTGTGTGTTTGTGTGTGGGTCGGTTTAGTTGGTTTTTGCAGGTCATATCACGCACCATTGATGGAGAGCGGGAACTTACATGTACGTCGTGTTAAATCCGGTCATAAAAGGGGTGGTTCCTTAAGCTATGATACACAAAATAAAGTTTTCAAAAAAAATCTAAGGCATGAAACTTGGAAAATCTAAGAAACTTTCTTTGAAAACGACCTTCTCGCGGGGCGCGAAAGGCAACAACCTCCTCGGTCACGGCCTGCGAGAGGCCAATAATCTCCGGAACCACCACTCCCTCGCGGGGCGCGAGAGGCTTAAAGATCTCTCTAGCGGCCCGCGAGAGACCCTAACTGCAGATTAAAAACCTTAGCCTCTATTTCTTTCTCCTTTCACCCATTTTTTCTCCACTTTCATTACGGCTTCTTCCCCATTTATCACCAAAAATCGCCATTTTTCATCTACATTCACTAAAGTCTTCCATCTTTACTCCACCACATCAACCTTCATCCATTTTTAAGTGATTACCTCCGTTTTTCCCCTTTCAACCGTGCTTTTTACCGGTGTTTCAATTTTTCATTTTTGTGCACTAGTTCCTACAGATCTGCACCAAGGTATGCTTTTTCGCAACTTTATGCTTACATTTTCATCATATATCTGGTTGTTGCGTTTATTTTTGTGTTTGGTACTATGACAGTTGCATGTTCGGTTAATTTGCGGGTTGGGGTGAACTTGGTTTGATTTGACTTTTGATGGTTATGGGTGCTACTTGCTGTGGGTAGATTAAGTATATGCACGGTATTTCTTGGCCTGTTTGGTGAGGTCGAACATTGAATGTGGGGATGCGGGTTGGTTATCATTGATAATAAAAATCAGATTTTTAAGATCGTCAACCCGTTATTTCTGCTATGTTCAAACTGTTGTTATCTTGAGATTTCCATGTTGGCTCATGTATTGGCACATCGGTTTAATTGAGGGCAATTAAAGTGCAGAGAGGGAGTATTTGTAATGTTTTTGATATGTTTTCGGGGGGTTAGTAACATTTCGAATGTCATGCATATAGGATCCGGTCTTGCCCATACTCAATCTCCATTCGGGCGAGATTCAGTTTTTATTAATTAATAATGTTACACACTGCGAAAATGTATCTAAAACTATGTGGTAAACTGTTATCTTTTGTAGACCATGGCCACGAATGAAATGCTATACGGTCATTTGTATTATGCTGTTGCTTCTTTCTAATGTCATGCTTGTCTTACTTGTGCTTTATGCAGAGGTTTGGAGAGGGTAGTTCGAGCAAGGTCGGACGGAAGAGAAGGGGCCAACACCTGGCCGACGCAGAATCAGATAAGGGGGGACGATGTTCCCCATGGGCAGAGTACGAGAATAGTGGACAGCCCCCTTCTGCTAGTTTGAATAAGACTCCCAAGAGTGGGAACGACTTTCTAACCTGGTCAATTGTGAGCTGCTACCCTACAGGAGGATCAATTGGGATTTGATTGACAATTTGGGTTAAAGGGGTAGGATTGAATAGTTGTTGGGGGACAAGTTCCGAAGGGTGTTGGACTGCGGAGCTAGACAATACAAAGAGATCACCTATGAGTTTCACTCTACATTCGAATACCAGCAGGGTAAATTCAACGAGAATGATGCTGTCTCGTTCGCCTTGGGGAGGCAAGTTTTTGAGATGACGATCCCACAGTTTGCGGTGCCCTCGCAAATATACTCGGAAGAGGAGGTTCAGGCACCGAACTTCAAAAGCCTTCAGGGGGTCTTCAAAAGGAGGCACCCCCATAGTGTTCAGACGGACAAGCTCGCCAGATTTTGGGGTACAATCTCTTCTGCTCCATATTCAAACAAGATGGTGGCAAGTGATATTACTGATCCAATTCACCGGTTTCTCCACAAGATTCTTGCCGCTACACTGATTGGAAGAGGGCAGGGGGACAACAAAGTAAACAGGTAAGTTTGTTCTGTTTGATGTGTATGGTGGAGGGACGGCCGGCAAACCTGGCCACGATATTTGCATAGTCGTGTGGAGGGGGCAAGGGTGTATTGCGGGCCCTTGATTACGTGCTTAGCCGAGAGCTTAGGGGTGTTCGACAGATATCCCTAAGACAGATTGAGAGAAGGCCCCGCCCCCTGCGTCATGAGCATTAGAGACCTCCAGGCTGCTGGAATTCTGACGACCCAAGAGCCGGTTAGCTGGCTGCCAGTCCGCTAGGGACCTCAGGTGCAACCGCCTCCTGGATCCGATGCGACATCATCAATGCAGGCTGGCATCCCCACTCGATATCAGTGACCGATTACACGCCAGGAACTACCAGGACGACAATATCCTCTTCGGGAGCCTCACCCAGACCCACTGACTTTAGATTCTCTTTATGACAGGATGGAGACGGGGTTTGGGACTTGCGAGGCTATGTTGACCAGCAGTTTGGTGGAGTTCGCCAGACCATGTTAGAGAGTAGGCGCATGCACGTGGCTAGCCCGAGGAGGCTAGAAGATGGGATGCGGTATATGATGCAGAATCTGAACATGGGGATCCCGTCCTACTTTCAGCATCCAGGTGGTCAGGCAGGGTCAAGTCAGTTTGCGGGCATGGAGGACGTTCAACCGTATCAGGTATTTGAGGCGTCGGAAGAGTCGGGGGAGGAAGATTGAAGCAGCCGAGGAGCTTTATCTTTATTTTGCTTTTCTGCTGTTTTAATTTGTTAATGGTATGTAATTTTAAACAATTTACTTTGTGGGTGGCGAACAATCTTTCAAAACAATCTTTTTATTTGCTTTATCATTATTATGTTTTGTAAGTGCATGGTGATAGGTCGATGTTGTATGCTGTTCCGTTTGCATTAGAGCTTTGAGATTGGTACACTGAGCGCGTTCGGTTTTGAGAGCACGAGTGGTTTGACTGGCACATCGACAATCTTGCACTACCAGCAAAGTCGCTTCCCTTTTGTATTGTGTTTCTTTCTTTATTTATTTATTTTTATTTTATTTTGAGTAGTAGGTTGTCTCATCCTTGCATTGGGGACAATGCAAAAATTTAATGTGTGGGGATGAGATAGTTGAGTAGTGTAGTAGTTTGATTTGAATGTTTAAAAAAACTTTAAAAAACCCAAAAATGTCTTTTGGAAAAGAAGTTTGCATGAAATCAAACAGAAAATGATAGAAAAAATAAATTGTTATTCGGTTTCAAATAATAATAATATGAGAAATAAAAGGGTGAGTTTGTGTCTAACTTGGGATATGTGAGTAGGCTCGATTCGGTTCTTATTTTCTTTGAGATTAATATACCTTAATTGTCGGTCTACTAGTGGGTACTCATCTAGGAAATATGGGAAACTTAAACCGCCAAAAATAGTATAAGGAATGTCGTTATAAGCTAAAATATTTAGAATTTTTAATCATGTAAAAGAAAAAAAATAGAAACAAATGAGCTTGATTGAAAAGTAGACGACGGCTATGGAATCTCCCTTGGGGATGGTGACTCTGATCGAGAATCCCTCTAGGATTAGTTGAAATTTTAAGTATCGAAACCCACGTTGTCGCTCTCGGGGATGGTGACTCTGGTTGAGACAACCTCTAGGTTAGATATGCAAAAAGAAATCAAATGCTCAGATGAAAAAAAAGAACAAGAAAATTGCTTGTTTTTAAATTCTTTATATTTTGGTATAAAACGGTTAGGAAAGGGTTTAAATAATTCGTTCCTTTTGTTCCATAAGCTTGAGGTGGGATTAGGGATACTCTGGACTCTAGTGTGAGACCCTAGGTAGATTGACCGCATTTAAACTAAATTCACATGATAAGAGGTTTGAACCGAATTTTGAGTTTAAGTGGATCCAATACTTGCAATCGCGGTTAACATAAATCTTGTTCCCTAATGAAAATAACCTTAATTTTTGAAATCGAGTAATTGTTTGGTTATGATTCCGTTTATGCACAATTCTTTTTCGAGGGCAAAAAAAGAGCAAGTGTGGGGATATTTGATATAATGAATAATACATCCATTTATCATGTAGAGTTTGTATAATTTTAGCACGTTTTCGTTTCGGTTTGTCAAGAATTTATCTACTTTAAATCCAAATGCGTTTTGCAGGTCTTGGTTCGTGAAACGGTTGGAAGGACGGGAAAAACGAGTGAAAATGGTGAAAAGAACCGAGCCGGGACGTGATTGGATCGGAAATGAGGAAACAAAACGTAAATTAGGTTTCTTAAGCCTGTCGCGGGGTGCGACTGGCACCACACATCTCTCTCGCGGCCCGCGAGAGAGTAAGACTTATCTCCGGATTCCTACACGGTCGTGGGGCGCGACCGGAGGCCTCAAACCCTCTCGTGGCTGGCGAGAGGACGTTTTATCCAGAAAGTTTCGAAATCAGATTTTGTTTGGCCTTGTTTGTTATTTAATCAATCATAATTGAAGTTAAACTCATCTTGGAACAAACTTGGACGAACTAGAGGCTTTTGGGAGCACTTTTCTAGAGATTTTGAGCTAGGAGAAGGAGATCTAGGCTGCAGGAGTGTTTGGGTGATCAAGGAGGTTCAAGGCAGGAGCTTTTCACGGTTTTATCATACCATTCTTGACCTTTGCATCCTTGTTTTGCTTGATTATGCTCTCTTTTTATAAATCTTGTTTAATTTGCTTTTCAAACATGTTATAAGGCTAGATTTGATTCAGTTGCCTAGGTTGGATGATGGATTTTATGAAACTTTGATTTGTTTTAATTTAATTATGGTTTGGATGTTTAATTGGTAAAGTTCACAACTTTTATTATCTAGTTTGGTGTATTTGCATGATTTTGCTTGTTTTGTGATTGTTTGATTGTTTTGCATGAACTTAGGTGGATGTCTTCCATAGAATAGGTTTATGTTACTTGTCGTGTCTCTAGGTATTCGGGAAGTTGTCGGTAAATGGGCCAATAAAACCGGGAAAACAATTGAATAATTATCAAATCAATCTTGTCATTATACCTAAATTGCTTATTGAGAAATAACAATTAGTTGGCTCAATTAATTAGATAAATTGTTAGGTTTAGGTTTTGAGAAATTCCCAAATCTAATTTCCTTCTTATAATTGAGTCAGTTAAGCTAAACTAGAAATTGTAGTTGGTCTAGATTAACTATTGAGAGGTAATTAATTATTCAGGCACTTTGCTAATTTAAAAGATAACTGAAAAGAAATCTTTAGGACCGGTAAACAAATAAAATTGGAGGTTATCATAGGTGTCTTTCTGAGAAGGGTCGGGGGTCCTGTTTAGTAAACCTAGGATTTGATATTTTATGATCCCGGTAAAATATTCAACCTAATTAATTATTATTAAATCAAATGAGTAGTAGTCTAAAAATCCAACCTAGGTGACTAGTTCATTATTTCTTTATTTAATTCCCAATTTTCCTAAAAGTTCACAGTTTGGTTTATTCCAATTTAGTAATTTAGTTTAATTGATAATTTAGAATTAGTAGCAACCCCCCCCCCCCCCTAAAAATATACAAAGTGTGAAATTCAGTCTAAGTTAGGTAGTCATAGTAATTAGAGAGTCCTGTGGGTTCGATAATCCGGACTTGGTTAATGCTATTCTACAATTGATCGGTCCACTTGCCGGTTAGTAGTTTAGTATAGTTTTGGAGTCTAGAGTTTGATTTAAGTCTAGAATTAGGGTAATTTGAGTTGTTTTTAATTAACTACTTTTATAACATCAGTCCTGAAGTGGGACACACTAGTATAACAGTATAAATTATCTTAACATATCACAAGGTAATGCTACTTGAAATATTCATGTATTTTCTTGAAGTGGATAAAAAATACTGGTAATTGAACTACTTTTCATGAAAATTACATATAGAATTATCTAACAGTGTGCAAACAGTTTGATGTTGCTAATATGATCTTCTTACCGGTGATTCTCTCAAAAACATAGTGTTTATTATTTTGTTATTTATTTGTTTTCAGAAAATATAAAAATTCAAAAATATTACATTTCCTTGTAAATTCTTAATGTACGAAATATGGTTGTTCATGGATGTAACACCCCGGCCGCGTAAAACAACGAACCGCGGCGGAAACATCGGGGAGTCATGTCACAGAACTATTGTTTCACAACTCATGGAATTTAATTTTTTTTATTTAGTTAAATGTTTACATTGTCTTGGGATAAAAAGAAACAACACATAAATAAATTGTCTTTCATGTTTTAAGTCACTAAGGCTCGCGTCCCTTCCGACGTGAAGCATGCCTCATATTATCAAGCATTGACTCCTGAAACATATGTGAAAAGAGAGTCAGAATAAAAATTCCGGCGAGTACATACGTTTTGTGAGTGTGTCAAATTTGTGGCTTTGTATAGCAACACCTCGTCCGACTACAAGAGTCGTTAAGTGAAAACCTCGTATCAAAAGTATTTGATATTGCAATACAATTAACCAACTAAAATTAGATGGTTAGAGATGTGAAAACCTTATAGCCATTATTCTTGACCAAAACGTTTCTTTTGTAAAAACCTTGAAATAGATTGATTCAAAAAAAAACTTCGTACGGTTTATTCTTTAAGTAAAAAAATCATTTGCGTGACATTGTTCAAAACCATTTGTCTGAGTTAAAACCATTCGTCCGTGTTATAAATAAATGTCATAAACCAATTGTCCATGTCATAAACAAATCGTCCATGTTTTTAATTGTGAAAACTTTTGAACGTTCTTTAATGAACACATTCAAACCTGTGTTGACTATACCACCAAAGGGTATCTTTAATAGACCACCAAGGGTCTCTTTAACTAGACTAACAAATCAACAAATGATTTGTTAATCAGAAACAGTTTCTGTCATTACCCAAACTTCCACCAAATCCAGTGAACAGTCCGATAATGGGATTGTCAGTCCCATGGTACATAACATACTACTGGTCGGCTCGGTCAAAGCTAACGAATGTCATTCGTGTTATGGATAACGCATCAACAAGTTGTTTACATTATTAAAATCGTATTATTTTATATATAAATCATAGACATTGTTTTTGAAAACTTGAAAATGATTTAGCACATATGAGTCACCCCAAAACATTTGCAAAACGTAAAAGAGGGGAAACTAGGTACTCACTTTGAAAATCATTTTATAGATAAACCATGTATATTGTTTTGAAATCTTGAAAATAATTATAGGCACATATGAATCACCCCAAAACATTTAGAAAATGTAAAAGAGGGAACTATATACTCACTTGGGATTGCGAAAGTGTTCTTAATCAACGGAATAAACAAAGCTCAAACGTGTCCTAATGTGTCAGATAAATACGTTAGCGTGTCGAGACTACAAACGAGAGATAGGATAGAATGAAGTCTTATAAACCAAATGAGTGTTGGAACTCATGTGATGTGGTTTAACAAACTTAACATTCTGATTTGGAAATGACCCTAAGTGTTTTTGACCCATTCTTACTCGTTAAGGTAGTTTACGCTACTTTAATAGGTCGTTAGCGTAAACGCGTGAGCGGATGGTTAAACATGTCCTATGATAAGTTTCAAATGCCCAAACATGTTTGAAAATGTTATAACATTAGTTAACACGTCAAAAATTTGGTTACATGTGTTTAAAATGGATTTATGCGCAAAAGGGCATTTTTGTCATTTTTAAGAACATAGAAGTAACTTATCATAACACTAACCAAACAATGTGACCATAAGGTATAACCTCAGTAGGTTATTCCATGTACAACTATGGTCACAAATATGTATTTGGTCGGATCCTAAGATCGACCAAACGAGTCGGATTCGAAAGTCAAAGCGGTGGTTAAGACCGCTCGACTTACGACCCTAAATAAGCACTAAACTAGAAGTGACGAGTAAGACATGTCAAAATATGTCTAACTAAGTTTATAAAACTGATTTGGAATCAAAACATGGTGTTTCGATATCTGAAAATAGTTTCGTCGTAAAATGCACATCATGCGCATTTTTTACCGAAACTTTCACTCGTCACTTCGACTAGTAAACGTGGTTATCAGAAGGTGAAATCGTTAGGGATTGTAACCTTCGTGCGATCACATCACAAAGTTCAATTGAACTTTGACTTGACCAAATATGGTCAGAATCAAAAGTCAATCAGGAAGCCAAACTGTTCGACTTTTAGCTCAAAATAGCTAAAAAAATGAAAGAACTAGGAAGAGTACTTACTCGTGTTGAAAAACACTTTCGGAACTCAAGATAGGAGGCTTCCAAAGGCTGGAAACAAGCTCCAAGAAGGATAGAAAGAAGAACTTCACACTTTGCTTTGAAGTATTTTGAAGTGGTGTAAAAAAAAAGAAGAATCATGGGGTATTTATAGTATTTTAAGATTAAGTAGGTGATGACAAGTGTCCTCAAGTTTGGATGAGTGTCCTAACATGTTTCAACACCATATTAAGTGTGGCAAATTGAGTGCTAGGTGTCAAAAATGGAGATATGTGGCAAACTTGGTGAAGAAGCAAAAATATTTATTATTTTTTGACATTTTTGGCCCTTGGACTTGTATTTTCACTTGTTTGCCATTTTTAACCCCTTTAACCTAATATTTAGGTTATATAAAGGTGTTATGAAATGTGTAACTTGGATAATGCCCGAAAATGTTGTGGATGTCGGTTCGTTCGGTAGTACAGTTACGCGTTTTGCAAAAATGCGTAAAACGCTTTAACGAACACGAAAATGATCGAAATTGTGCAACGCTTGTCATTTTTGCATTCTCATCTAATAAAATACAATATTTTATTGAATACAAAAATATTGGAAATAAAACACAGGGTTTCATTGAATACAAATTGTTTGAAATTGTGCAAATGATTGAAAAGGCACAAATGTCAGTTGTTACCGATAGGAGGGAGACGGTGTTAGAAGATGAGTTCAAATTTTAACATCTTGCAGGTTCAGTGTGCTTAAGACTTTTAAGTGTGTGGTTTGAGTTGAGAAGTGTTTAATCTGTGATACAGTTTTACTATCTTTTGAATAATAATAATAATAATAATAATAATAATAATAATAATAATAATAATAATAATAACAATAATTTGTTAACTTGTGTTTAAAATTTCTTATGGTTTCTCGAGATGTTTGTTTATAGTATACAGATTGTAGTAGTATGTTTCTAAAAAGTTTGGTGAAGAGGAGTTTGCTTGGATGCATGGTAGAACCTCATTTCTACATTGTAGACAACGTTGAGGAGTTTGAAGATTGCTATGCAAGTGCTAAAGCAGAGTTTACTCAAATAGCTAACGATTTAGAAGATTTTGTGATTGGATGCATTAGCTTAGGGGGAGTCTGTTGCTAACAGAAGCTATTAAAGCTGAAGCTATCCAAAGACCAAAGACGTTGAAGATTGCAAGATTACTGAAGACATAGTTGTTTTTTGAAGCTATTGTCAAGGGGAAGTTTGTTGGTGCATATTTGGGACAACAGCTTAGGTTTGGTCTTTGATACCTCGTAATTAGTAAAACGAGTGGGTTTAGTATTGTAGTAGTTGATTAGAAGTGATTGGGCTAAACCAGAAACAATATAGTGAGTGGTAGGCGAATTGGGCCTAGACCCATTTGCAGCCCATATGGTGAAACCCTAGCCCAATTGCAAACCTGTCTCTATATAAAGAGAGTTTTGCATTAGGGTTAAGGCTGCTCAGTTAATCACTTCAGAGAGAGATGAGAAAGAATTCTTGTGTTCTAGATTGATTGTAATCATTGTGATAGATAATCAATAAAGATCGGGTTTACAGTGATTGCTGTTCTTGTTCTTTTTCTGTGAAATCTGATCTAAGGGATTCCGCACTCTAGGTTGGATAGACGATTCTGTGAAGATCCTTACGATTAGGGGACCTACAATCTCTTAACCCTAAACCTAAATCTTAAACTCTAAACCTAAGTCCTAAAGCTAAACAATAAGGCTAAAGTCTAAGATAAACCGTAAACTCTAAACTATAAACCCTAAAAGCTAAACTCTAAAGCTAAATCCTAAACATTAATGATTAACCCTATAACTAACCCTAAAGCTAACCCTAAAGCAAAACCTTAATATAAGACCCTAAAAGCCAAACCAAATATATATAGGGTCTAGGGTTTATGAACTAGGGTTAAAAGATTCTAGTTAGGGTTCGACGAGCCGGTTCTAACGCCGTTGAAATGAGTTCAATCGGAGTTCGTTTGAGTCGGTTCCCCAACTTTTTTAGTGTTCCCCAATGAACCTCACACTATATATATATATAAATACGTATATATGTATATATACGTTATATTTATATAGTGTTAGGATCATGTGAGAAACACTAGGCTAATTAAGAAACTTGAGAATCATTCTAGACCAGACATTTTCCCTAAGCTTTTCGTAATATACGCATATGTATATAATCAGTTGTAAACTGTACATATATGTATATTACAAAAAGCTTGGGAAAATGTTTGCTACATAATGATTCTCAAGTTTCTGAAATAGGGTGGACTTCTCTTAAAATCCCTACCCGATATTATATATATTTATATTATATAGGGGATGGATAGAAAGAAAACACATCTGAGTTTAAAAAACTCAAGAAAACCTTATGTAACAATTTTTTTTAAGGAATGTAAGTTATATGTTATGAAACGTTTTGTGACAAAAAAAGGGCTGAAGGGACTTTTTTTATAAAAAAGTAAAAAAATTCAGTTTTTAGCATATAAATTATATTAAAAACACTCAATTTTTAAAAGAATTATAAAAAATCCCTTTGGCGTCTTATGTTTTTTGTTACAAAACGTTTACATATACTTACATTCACTAATTTTTTTAGAAAAAAAGTTTGTTACGTAAGGATTTTTTGAGTTTTCTTAATTTAGGTGGGTTTTTCTCTCTATAATTCCCACACACACACACACACACATATATATATATATGTATATATATATATATAGAGAGAGAGAGAGAGAGTGGGGTTTTAGAGTGAAGACTAGTGTATTTGTGAACTGAGTGAACAAAGCTTGGCCATTGATTTACATCATCAAATTGTAAATTACATAGTGTATTTTCATTCATACACTAGTGAATTTTCATCATCAAATCCTAGCCATTGATTTACACTTGTTTATTGATAATTAAGGGCTAGGATTAGTTCACACAGTTCACTAACAAGGGGTTGTTCACAAATGAACCTAACCATATATATATATATATTGTAAGTCCCGTAAATGGATCAAACATGTATCACTAACCTAATCAATAGCGGAAATTATGATTAGGATAAAGAACAACTTGAATAACTTGAATAATATAACTTGCATAACAAAAGATGTCAGATACAAGTTTTTGATGTCAACTCTCTAACCCCTACTAAATGACCTAACCCCTCTATTTATAAACATGATAAAGCCCAAAAGTAAACTATATGCCCGTTAGGCACTAGGAAGCCCAAACTAACCCCAAAAGCCCAAATACACTATAAATGAATAAACCTTTAAAGCTCTAAGCCTAACATTCTCCCCTAGGTTTCTTCGTTTGTCCTTCGGTGCCGCATCCACACTCAAACGTCCAGCAATAATACCAGCAACTGCAGCCGTCCAATCTTTAGCACAAACATCGTATAGCTCTGCAGTGCGTATTTGATGAGAAGCAAGAACATGTAAATCTTCATCATGAAAGCTAACCAGATCCACCACATCATTCACCCTTAACGCCTTCTCCTTCGTCACAATCGCAACACTCTGACCTTCGGATCGTATAACAAGAAGTTAAAGTTCTTCAGAATTCCCTTTGGAAAGGTAGGAGCAACAGGAATAACTAACTTTTGTCTATAGGCGGCCACATCACAGATTTGAACCTTTTGCCCGTGTGCGCATCACGAACTCCCTTGGCTGCTCTCAGGTACGATTCAGCAGTCTTCATACTCTTAAAACCACTCCTAACCTCCCGTTCAAGCTTCTTAAAGATCTCCAACCTAGTCCACGCTCGGTAGTGTCGTCGTCAGTGTATGGAGCTCTTAAAAGATCAGTCAGTGCTACTTTAGTCCATGTCTCAAACTGCGACTCTTTCGAATAATATTCCCTCATTCCGTCCTATCGCACAATGACCCACATGTTTTTAATATGATCATACATCCAACTCAGCACCTTTGACTTGTTGCCCACCTTACTATAATAACTGGATCGCAACTCCATCACGTATCTTTCAGATTGATTGGTTGGATCTTTCAGCTAAAATTTTCGTCCAGAGGATTCACGTTAACATTCTTCATCAATACCATCTGCTTCTTCTTCCTCTGATCTGCAGTGCGTTTCTGACTAGCAGTGAACTTTTTACGTGGATCACTTAAGTAATCATCGAGACCGGCTTGACGTTCGGCTGCTAACTGCTCAGCCGCCAACCTCTGTTCTTTGGTTTCTTCTGCCATACGTTGTTGTGCTGCACGATGTCAGGTTTCAAAATTCATGGGATCATCGGTGGGATCGCTAAACTCCCTGCCAAACTTGTTCTCCAATTTTCCCCTTAAATCAAACCAATAGTCATCAGCATCGTCACATCCCCCTGCAGCTTATCGATAGTTTGATCTCGAACATCCAACGATTCTACAGGGAGGCAATCTGAGCATCCTTTAACATAACCTCCTGTTCCAGCACTACTACCTGTTTCTTCAAATCAACGACATCCACTTGATTAATTGTAAAGTCCATGTAAGATGCGTATGCCAAGAAGATACGTATAGCCTCCAAACGCGCACAGGTGCATAGACCTCATCATAATCCAAACCTTCAATCTGTCGAAACCCTTGGACCACCAGTCTAGCTTTATTCTGAATGATAACTCCAGTGTCATCCTGTTTGTTGCGGAAAACCCAGCGAGTTCCAAGAGCGCGCTTTCCCTGAGGCAGCTTCACCAATTGCCAAACGCCAAGCTTTTCAAACTAATTGAGTTCCTCATGCATGGCATAACCCAGCCTGGTTCCTGCAAGGCAACATCAATACTTTTAGGTTCAATTTGGGAAATAAAGCAAGAATAGAGACATGTATTGATATCCTCAGATTGACTGCGTGTGCGAACAATAGCGTTTACAGGACCAATGATATTCTCAATGGGGTGTCACGTTGTAAACGTTGTGGTATTGGTGTAGCAGGAACCAACACATCTGTTGGCAAGTTGGTGATACTAGCTGAAGCAGCTCCAGATATCTCCCCCTCAACAGAAGCACCAGTAGAGGTATGGAGTGAGGAATCCACCGCACAATCGAGGGGAGTAGGCTCGAGAAACAAAGAGGAGGCCAAAACATCAGGAGGAGGGCTGTCATTTGTCGTAGATGGCTCTGGAGCAGAAACAACATTCTCAGTAGGATTCGGCTGAACAAGCGAAGAGATAGATGGGTCTTGAGATTCTGAAACTGTGGAGGATGGCGAGACAGTGTCATTGAATCCAGGAGGATCCACACTTAGCTGCTTTAGAGTCTCATTTAGCGTGGCAGCGTCAGCATCATCGTCGGAAGTAATGGGCATCGTTGGAGGGAAAGAAGTCAAACTATTTCCTGTAGACATATTAGAAGACACATCAAGATGATTAAATAAGGTAGAGTAGTCATACAACCAGTCAGGACCAATGTGTTTGTCCTTGGGATATACCTCCAGCCAACCCACATTGTAGGTTTCAACCACCATCTTCTTGATCTTGTTATAAACGCGATATGTCGTATTTTTAGAATAACCAACGAAAATGCAAGGATCTCCACGTGCTTCAAACTTTCCTTTTGCGTCCATGAGCAGGAGTACACAAGGACATCCAAATTTGCGGAAATGCTTGACCGAAGGTTTCCGACCTTCAACCACTTCGTATGGAGTCTTCATGTGGTGTTTGTTGATCAGGGCATGATTCTGAATATAGCATGCAGTGTTAATTGCTTCTGCCTAGAAGATGAGAGGTAGCTCGGATTCAACTAGCAGAGTTCGTGCAGCCTTAATGAGTGTGCGATTTTTGCGTTCTGCAACCCCATTTTGTTGTGGGGTTCTGCCTACACTGAACTGTCGATCAATCCCATTGGAGGAGCAGAAAGAGTTTAAGGTAATATTCTTAAACTCTGTCCCATTATCACACCAAATAGCCTTTACCTTCGAATCTGTCTGGTTTTCCATAAGCGTGACAAATTGTTTGACTATCTCAGCGGTTTCACTTTTATGTGTGAGAAAGAAAACCCGGGGTGAATCGAAGTAGTCATCAATAATAATAAGATAGTAGGCCTTCCCTCCAAAGTAGCTGATGTCTGTTGGACCGAAGAGATCATGTTCGGCTGTCGAAGAGAAAAGGCATGTGAGCTTGTCAGAAGGAGCCTGGTTCATATCAATGACGTACGCGTTTCCTTTTCTTGCAGCTTTCAGAAGAATCCATTCATCTGGAATGAGTAATCCTGGTTTTAGCACATAACATCCTTTCTTCGTGAAGAGAACATCCAGATGATTGTCGCAGAGTTGAGACACACTCAACAGACTGTGTTTCAATTCTGGTACATAACTGACATTCTTAAAACTCAGGGCTCCATTGCAAACAGTTCCTCTCATTGTGATTTTCCCGGTTTCTCCACCTGCGAAGGAAACAAACCCGCCATCGAAAAACTGAATGTCATTGACCTGCGAGATGTCTCCTGTCATATGCCAGGAACAACCGCTATCAATATACCATAATCGAACAAGAGCGCGCCAGAGCTGTTCCTGAACATTTCAACAAGTTTTAGTCAGAAACGGGAACCCAGGCCATGGAAGATCTGGGTTTGCCTTTTGCATCAACATAAGTAACCTCACGAAAGATCAAATTAGTTGAGGATGAGGTTGATGATGCTTTTGATTTATTAGATAGGGGGTTAGCAGACTGATTCTTGGCCACTAACTTAGGCCTCCAGGTGACGGAATCAGACCTCTGCACATTCCTAGAAGTGCTAGAGGGATTCTGGGAAACCCAAGGTCTCAAGGGTTTAACAATTTATTTCTTGGCCAGGTTCCATCTTGATCATAAGACTTAGCCACAAATCGAGCCTCAGATGGGGGATTAGGCATGGCCTTCTGATGTCTGGAGTACAAAGTTTTGAAAGGGGTAAAGGTCTTTTGACAGTTTCGAGCAATGTGCCCGGGAGATCCACAATTGAAACAGGTCTGTCTCTTCTGGAAGAAAACAGTCCGTTCAGCATGGGAAATTCTAGGCAATTTTTCGGTTAGTTCTTGCTGGCGTTTACTGACGGCTGATGCACGGTCTTGGTCTTGGCGGTGTCTTGCGCACAACCATCAGCACACTTATTAGATTTGTGATTTGAATTGCAAGATTTTGAACATGGAGATTTTTACAAAACAGATTTAACGGTCGACTGCTGAGTTAATTCCTCAGTTTGATGAGAGGACTTAGCAGTTGCCTTTGCAGTGTTTGAAGACGCTTATTCGGTTTTCTTCTTTTTAGATTGGTGTGTTCTCCTCCTTTTAGTCTTATTCTTCAAATCACACTTCGTGACAAAATTCTGTAGAGGACACGAGTGGCTCTACAGGGACATCCTATTCAGAAATTTTAGTAGATAATGGTGGAACCTCGCAAGTTAGATAAGTTTGAGGTTCCGATTCACGATTAGGTTTAAAATTTCATTTGAATCAATTTGAGATTTGTTTCATCTGTTGTCATTTAAGAATCAGTCCCTTGTGTTGAGTCGCCCAAATCTTATAGAATTATGTCACCATCAACATTGACAGAAACAGTTGGTTGGTCATCGTTAACACTGTCATCCCTAGTAGATGCATCAAAAGACGCGACCTCTGAAGGTGAACATCCGATATCCTCAGCTAAAGATGAACATTCGGTATCCTCAGTAGAAGATGAACATTCGGTATCCTCAGCTGAAGCTAATGAGGCCGAGTCATCTATTGATGCAGAACCTGCAGCTAACTTCATTTTCTCATCACACAAGTTATCACAATTATTATCATCGTTCAAAACATAAGTATCAGAATTCAAACTGTCTAAATTCTCAACACAACCAAAACTATTTGAGCATGTAAATTGTTCAGCAAGAAATTGATTTAAAATGTCAAAGGCAGGTTTATAAAAAGCATAATCATCAGCTGAAAATTGTCTGAATGTATATACAGACATTCTTCTTCATCACCCTGTGTGATATCCTCAACTAAAATTTATTCTGCACATGAATTAGACACATTAGTATCATTCACAAATTTAGTTTGAGCATCAGAAGATTCTTTTTCATTAAGTTTTGTGGAGGATGTGGATGGTTCTGCCTCAGGCACTTCTTTCTCCAATCCCATTGTACTCTCAGATGGACGATTACTAGTTTCACGAGGAAGTGATGTAGAAGCCACAAACACATCATCCTTCTTGAGTTCAGTGGGTTTGAAGAACTTAGGTAATAGGGCGTCCATGCTTTAGATAAGTAATCTGACGGTTTACCGTACATCATTTTTTCAGCATTTTCTATTTCTTCCTCAGATTCAGACATTCTAGTGTAGTTATGATTATATGGTGGAGGCGCCCTATTGTACCCAAGACCCTTAGGGAAATTCTTTTGATAATTAAGCTGGAGGTTCACATAAGTCCTTGACTAATTTGCTGGAAGTTTCAAATTTCTTAATATTTATTTCATTTTCATGAAGCTTCACTGTCAAGGAATTCTGCTTGGCTAAGGCTGCTTGAAGTTCTACGTCCTTTTCAGCTAATTTCAGCTTGTAGTCGTAGACCTAACATTGTTGTTGGTTCAAGTCTAGCTTTAGCATGAGCCACATCCTTTTTCGGCGCTTTGACCTTCTCCATAAGAAGCTTGTTCTTACGTTTAAGGTCGATGTTCTGTGACACAGCTTTTTGATATTCAGCCACAAGAGTTGAATTGTGGGCGCGCATTTGTGATAATTTAAAACGACAACTATAGAACAAAGTATTCGATTTACCGTTTCTGAAAGATCGGGTGTCTCCGTTGTCTGCGCCATCATGCAGTGGTTGCTGTTCTTGGATACATTCAAGGTTTCCATTTGAGCTGCAACATCTGCCCAGTTGAAGCCTTCATGTTGTTGGGCCACCAGTGTTGTGGACTTCCCGCCTGAGCTGCCGGATGGACTCGTAGTTGACTTGGAAGGAGAGACGGGAACCAACTGTTTGTCACTGCTTTGTATATCAACGACCCTAGATGATACATACCCTGATGGTGGCTTCTTGCATTCCCTAGCGAAATGGCCTAGTTCGTGACATTGGTATGCACCTGAGTTTGTCCTTTGTGAGACTAGTCTTTAGGTTGGACAAGGGTTGCCTTCTATACTTTTTCTGAAATTTGTTGACCCGAAAAGCAGCCATTGCTAAATTTTCGGAGATCGATCTCATCCAGGTCCTCCTCCATGATCTGATCAACTTCTGTTGGAAGAATAGATGGAGGGGTAGATCGCCTGCCAGGAAGGCGTTTAAGCTGTTGATCCTCGATGCAGCAATCGCCAGTTTCTCTTCGTTCTCCTTAGTGAGAAACGCAGAGTTGGGCGCCGGTTGAGCATATCCATGGACTAGTGCAGCGGTTTGAGGAATAACGCCTTGTTGCACTGTTTGAGGATTGTAGGACTGAACACCACGTTAGGATACTGAGCATGGTACTGTGTGTTAACTTGAGCAGCTGAAACCGTTGTAGGATTTGGAGGTTGAAAACCATACACATACTGAGTGTTCCGAGGCATGGCAATAGGATTGTAAACCACATTTGATCCACCCGGTCCTTGTGCATTTCCTTGCAGAGGACCATAGACGAGATTTTGTGACATTAAAGCCGCATTCTGCCTTGTCATCCTGTGGCCATCAGACTGCTTTGATGGTTGATCTCCCTCTGCTTGTTGTCAAGTTCACATGATTTGATAGTAGCTATCATCTCAGAGAGAGTGACGCCATTTAAGTTCTTTGTTTTTTGATCATGCCCACGTCTCCATCCCAACTTTTGGGCAGTGAGTTCAATAACTGTCGGTTCATGGCGCTGTTGGTGAGGGTGATCTCAGCTGAAATCTGTTAGAACTTTTGAGACCGTTGGTGCTTATTATCCATAGTTTGAGCTAGTTTTAATGGTTAGACAAAGTTAAAGGGTCAAAAGTGCAATATGGTGAAGCTTGTATGTACGCGGCGTATTTAGCAACCCAGCGTATTTAATAAATACGCTGGGTAGTCATTTTGTATAAATATGATGATCAATGCATGTATGTCTAAGTTTTTTTTTGACAGATTTTGGTGATCTTCTTGTGTTGTGATTTTTTCTATTGTGCTCTTATCTGAATATCCAGGTGTTATTATTGATTACATGTTATTGGGATTTCATATACAACACTAGTTGTTTGATCCAAAAAGATTCTTCATCTTCTTTGCTTGGTTTTTCTTAGTATTTGCACATTCAAACAACTAATCCATAGTTGTTTGGGTGAAAACAATCAACCACTGTGATCCGAAACTGTTTTGGGACTCACAATTTGGTATCAGAGCCTTTGTGCTCTTGATTGTTTGAGTTTTTGTTAAGATTTGTCAAGTTTTGAAGGTTTTACAAAAGTTTTCAAAGTTTCATGGTTTTTCAAATTTTTGGGATTAAAATGGCTTGATCTGGTGCGTTTAATCTTTGGGTTGTTGTTAATCAGTAGTTTGGTAAACAATTTGGTCATTTAGCTGCAAAGAAACTTGAATTTTGGGTCATTTTTGGGTGATTAGAGGGTTTTTGTTCGTACTAAAACCCTTCTGGGCGTATTTAATTTTGAAGCCAGCGTAGATATTCTTGAAGATAGCATAATTGTCTTTGTAGCTGGCGTATTTAACTTGAATCTCGCGTAGTTAAAAAATACGCTGGTTCTTAAACCAGCGGATTTATATTATTGTCAGCGTAATTGCCCCAGCGAATTTAATCGAAGGCGACTTCGAAATCAGTGATACTAATCCTCAGTGAAATTAACTAAACCTTTGCTGGTTTTCATACATCCAGCGGATTTAGCATTTTGCAGGACAAGGTGCAGCGTATTTGATTTCTGGTCCAATGTATTTACCTCCTAGCAAGCGTAATTATTCTCTGATTCACCAAAGCACAGCGTATTTAATCATCAATCATCCATTATGTCTCTCAATCAACTCAATCCGATTGCTCAAGCCGAACTAGAAACTGGAACTGCTACAAGGCCACCAAAGTTGAAAGGTTCGGAAGATTTCAGCATCTGGAAAAACAGGATCAAGTCCTTTTTTGAGTATACCAATTATACTCAATGGATGTCAGTCACTGTGGGCCCGCATGTTCCCACGATAATACGTGACGACATCCGTACTATCAATGAAGATCCTTCAACGTTCACAGATGAAGATAGGACACTCATTCAACGTGACCGGAGCGCTCACGTTGCTCTTACTATGGCTCTGTCAAAGAACGATAACAATCTGTTTGAAGAATACACCTCGGCACATGAACTGTGGTTGGCTCTAATCAACCATTATGAAGGCAATGAGGAACTCAGGGAGAACAAACGAGACATGGTGCAGAAAGAATATGATATGTTTGGAGGTATTCGTGGCGAAAGCTTGTCCGACCACATAAGCAGATTTCTGGAGGTATTGACCAAGATGAAGAAAGTTGGAAACCCAGTTGCAAATTATGCATCGATCAAGAAGCTGCTAGATTCTCTACCAAAAGAATGGAGTCTTCAATGCATGATGACTAAGAGAACTTTCCTCACCAGCACAACTCTAGTTACTCTCTCAGAATTGATTAACACTTTAAAAGCCTTTGAAATGGACATCGTGAAACGAGAGATGAATCAAACTGGATATTCTCAGAAGATGTCTCAGCAAGCTGCTGCAACCTCGGTCCCCAAGAATATGACATTTCTTGCTCCTGTCACCTCATGTGGATCAACTCCCAAAGTGCTGTCGAATCCTATTCAAATGCTTCCGCAAACTCTGTGAAGGCCTCGTCATCTTCCGAGAAGACCACCATGGCCAGCGACACTCAAAACGATTTGGCCACCAAGGTCATAAATGATTTGACCGAAAAGCTAGAAAAATCTCAAAACAAAAACAATAAGTTACAAATCATTATTGATAAATGGAAAATTAGCCAAAAAGCACTGGTTGACATTGTAAACTGCCAATGACCGACATTCATAAAGGATGGAATTGGATATAAAGATAAATTCGGAAACGAAAGAAAATTATTTCCTCCTCCGCACAACAAAAATTATGTTCCTATGCCATTTCATCATCCTAAGAACGACTTAATCAATAAAAATGATCTTTTGGATCAAAGTATTTTTTATAAATCCGAAAACAACACTAACCTTTCTGAAAGTAATGCAGATCTGTGCAAGAGTAAGGAAGATGTGTGCGATGGGGAAGATGATTGTGGAGGGATGAAAATAGGAATAGGCTATTCAGGCGACAGTTATTCAACTGTTAACTGGTTCGCCTGGAATTGTGATAAGATGAACAATATTTATATTCGAGATAAATGTAATAGTTTATCTAGGATGGATGATTGTAATGGCTGTATGCCTAAATTGACAATTCAGGATGACTGTAATGGCAATATGCCTAAACTTAAGGCTCACAACCAAGGGTTTGCCAAGGTTGAGGGTCATGACCTAAACTTTTCTCTCAATGATGAAAATGTTATGCTTGAATCTCCTGTATTTGTGCCGGAGTTAAAGAAAAATAGTTTTGGAAAATTCCTTACAGAGGAAATTCCAGAATTTGTTCCATTAGTTGTAGGTACATCAGAGACTGATAAAGATTTCACTGAAGATTCAAGCACAACAACTTCAGAAAGCGATGAAGAAGGGTCAGATGAAAGTCAAGAATCAAACTCCTCATCAGACAGTGAGCACAGTGAAGTCGGCATTGAAGATAAACATCATCCTGATAAGAAACTAAAGAAAGCCAAAGATTCAAGCCACGTTACATCATCAAACTCCTCAAGATGCTCCAGATTCTCATCACATACAATGTTTTCGGAACGAAGAATCCGAAATGGCTGTCTTATCCTCTAAAAATCCGGAACAGTGGCCCAATCCGTAACAGTGTCCCCGCCTTTTCTGCAACCGAATTCCGAAATTCAAGGAAATCAAATATAGCAACAGTAACTCGGATCACAATCCGGAATAAAGCAACAATCAGGGATCAATCCGAAATGGACGATCTCCTTCGTATTCTTCGGAATCCGAAACAGTAGTGAATCTGAATTATGAGAACCTTCTTCGTGTTCTTCAGAATCTGGAATAGTGTCAGATCCGAAATCTTCACAGATCCTTCGAGTTCTTCGGAACAGTATCCTCCGTCGATGAATAGCAATCCGGAATACCAGAATCCGATCCAAACAGCAGCAATACACTTCAAAAACTTCTTCAATCAGCAATACCCGGAGCCTGTATTAGAACAGCAGGCTCTGATACCAACTGTAAGTCCCGTAAACTGATCAAACAGGTATCACTAACCTAATCAATAGCGGAAATTATGATTAGGATGAAGAACAACTTGAATAACTTGAATAATCTAAGTTGCATACACCAAAAGATGTCAGATACAAATTTTTGTTGTCAACTCTAACCCCTACTAAAATGACCTAACTCCTCTATTTATAAACATGACAAAGCCCAAAAGTTCAACTCTAGGCCTACTAGGCACTAGGAAGCCCAAACTAACCCCAAAAGCCGAAATACACTATAAATGATTAAACCTTTAAAGCTCTAAGCCCAACATATATATATATATATATATATATAATGAAATATAGAGAGTAAACCCACATAAATTAAGAAATACATAATATGATATATCGAGGAGTGGACGTAAGATATATCTGTTAGCATTCACCCATACTACTAGATATATGTATGTGGTCGTTTAATAACAAAGAAGTTAGAAAGTATTCTTTTCTGTCCCATTCTAGGTTCTTAAATGTTAACAATTTTTATAGTGTACATGATGAACGTTTTCAAGTTATCATATGATCTAAATGTTCCTTGACCTATAAGGTCCAGACCCGATCCTTCGGATAACTTAAGGTTGTATGAACCATTATGGTAGCGAAGAAAGTGTATTATTGTAAGAATTCAAGACTATAGATAACTGCATTGGCTCAGTATCATACATCCTTAAATTTATCAAATAACATAGATATGCCACTACATATAGGGTCTGGTCTATATACCACCGGCAAACACTAATAACCAGGTAGCGTGAGGGTACCGTGACATACATTTTTAGTTGGTATGTGGCACATGTATGAAGCATCGACGCATTCACTTGTACTAAACCTGAATGAGGACAACCTAACAATGACTATCCATACTTTCTACATGCACTATATGGTCAGCGGAAACAGTGATGGGCCATTTCTAACGTAAGATGACCACATTGCCATTAATGATCTTCAATGTATTTAACAACTTATGAATTTTACCTTTAAGGTAAAAATCATTATTACCATATTTGGAAAATTTTCTCATCACAAATAAATTTTACGCTCTCTAGCTGGCTAACAATGTGGTTTGATCGAATATTGAATGTTTATGATATTATTTACCAAAACTTTTTAAGTAGTCAAACGGATTTTGCTATTTTTTTTTAACGGAAATATTTTTAAAATCTCTATCGTATATGGGACTTGAGTTCAAGACGTCTACCTTTCAAACACAAGTGTTTAAAAACTTTGTATTTGTCGGTGGACCACCAGTCCACCACCCATTGGTATTACTAGACCTTTTGATGTCATAGGTTTTTTTTTGAGTAGTAACGGCCAACGAATATTCTAAATGGGTTACTGTCGAAATTTACAAATTGGGATACACTCTCCCCCGAACTGGGGAAAACCTTCGCCTAAGGCCGAGCCCGTGACACTCGCCTGAGAAGGCACGACAGTGCGATAAGATAAAACCCGTTAGTTCAAGGATCGAACTAGCGATCTACACCTAGTCTCCTATCATCACCATGTGCTGAGAAACTAATGAGTAGAGCAGGAATCGAACCCGAGTCACTTAAAAACACTAGGTTGTTTTTTTAGCAGTCAATAATGCTTAATAGATATTGATGTTGCCTTCAAAGGAAATCAAACGGTCCAATGAAATGCATAAAACCGAAAGCAGAAAGGTATAAGTTTATAGAAAACAAATTATGTGTATGATATCGACCATGATATAAATGGATAAAGGCTGAGTTCCATACACTGATTCAATAATTTGTTTGAATGTTGATTGGTCGCAATCGTAAATGTACAATTTGGATGAATCGCCATCGCCAGTCTCTTGAGCTTGTTAATAATAAACTTTAATTTCAGGTCGAACCCATTTAAGCTCAACTTGATTTTAAGTTCTTACGAGCCACTACTTAAGTAACTCACGAGTAACTCAACTTGTTGACACCGGTTCATGATAAACAATGATGGTTCGTAATTAATCGGGTTCATGCTGTGAAAAATTACATTGTTAACATGCATGTTCATGACAGTTTATCATGACATGACTTTACGTTGTTGCAAATGTATTTTAAGCAACAAGTGTCAGAAATTTCTTGAATGATATCAAAAAGTGTGGAGAATGAAAAAGTTAACTGTCTTGAGTGATATCAGACACTTACATGATCATGTTCTATATCGGTATTTGTTGTAATGTTTCTAGTTTTCTTTTTTTATTTATGTTAGATAAATTGTTATGTAGCACTTCTTTTAGTAAAACAGAAAACATATAAATTAATTAAAGAAATGTAATGAGCTATATTTAGTTTTGTTTGAATGTTATTGAAGAAACACATGTTTTAAACTGTTTAGAATAAAGAGCTAGTCTCGATAATATGATTAATCCTAAATCCTTTCTTGATCAGTGACTGGTGTTGTTTCGAGAATAAATCTGCAAAACTAGAAAACCGTAAAGCTTGTTACAGGGAGGAGAGGTGAGGATTCTTCTCGTAATCACCATCCGGTGTGAGAATTCATTTAAAGAGAGTAAACGTGTTAATTGTGAGAAGCGAGAGAGTGGATCCTAGGACCTAATGTTGAAAGCTGCTATTTATAGCCGAAGAGGGTGGAAGAGGAGATGGGCTGATGGGCCTTGGACCATATGCCACTAACAAGGTAATTTCTGGTTTGTCCCCTCTGTCACGACACTTAGTGTTTTACAGAGGAAGAGGGATGTTGGTGCATAGTGATTGGTGTCACGTGACCAGCCGAGTGTACTTGTTGTCGAGTCTGTCATCAGCTGTGAATGTAGATCATGGAGCAGTGAATGGCGCAAGCTGGTCGGCTACATGTTACTGTCCTTTTGTACTATTTTTGTGATTCATGATTGATCATCCTATGAATTATGTGAGTAGGACCTGTCGGAAGCTGATTGACTGCATGCTCCTCCCACTTGTAATATCTAGTTGTACTATTATTAGTTGTCATGCCGGTACACGCGTAGGGGAACCCCGTGCAGCCATTCTAGAAACACCTGAGTGCTGCTATGATTAAGTTTGGGTATGGTTCCTTAGTGTGTAGAGCTCGCACACGGTTTACGCAGGATTTAGGGCCATACCTCTTGAAGTCCCCCAAGTCCAGTGCTGCTCCTATGCGCGAAGGGCAAGTGGGTGGAGCTCTGGACTAGATGAGTGTTGCTTTCTTTTTACAAGGGTAGCTGGCGTGAAATCAACTTCTCCTACCAGGTGTGCACAACTTGTATATAATCCCTTGGCTTGTTTGTGGATTACTTGTGAGCTAGCGCAAGAAGCGGGAGAAGTTGCTTCTTCAGGAGGAAACAAACCTATCTGTACATGTGCTGAAGGTTTAAAATTTAAAAATGGAATATTTGAAGATATGGTTTGATGAGAAAAAAGGAGTTGACGTGACTACTAACACTGTGTAGCATGTCATCAATGTGTCTGCGATGCCATTTCATCTCTGTGTCAGGCAAGTAGAAGTCACGCCCGCGTGGAGACGTTGTTTCACCTTTTTGCCGCCTAACGTGTTGTCACTTGATTGTAGGCACGATTACCCATGTTAGGCTTTTTGAAACCCACTTCTTCAGTTTTCTCCAACCTTTATCTGTTCTTCACTTCCTTTAAAGATTTCTTCAAATCTTCAAGTGTTCCGTTGAAGATATTCATATTTTTGTAGAAAGTTTTGAGAATCTGGTTATACGATGATGTCGATGTCATCTCAACACTAAGATGTTACATCAGAGGATAAGGTACATCTTCCGAACTACCTTCATTGAAGTGGAATGAAATGGCCTTCGAGCAGATAGTCAATGCCCTCGGGTTTCCAGATATCTTGGGAGCTTTGTACCCTGTGTCTGGCCAGATCCCTACGAATGCTCCAACGGGTTTCATATCTTTATTTGCACACTTCTACATTAATGGTAACTTTAGGTTGTTGATGACCAACTTTTCTAGGGAGATTCTATCGTATTACCAGTTTCACATATCTAAGTTGAGCCTGATAGGCATGGTGCATATAAGGAATTTCGAATTTTGCCATCGATCCCAAGACGTAGAGCTTACCATGCATAGGTTCCAAGGTTTTTATCAACTACATTCAATATGGGTTTTTATTCTTTTGTGTAGCGCGGTGCAAAGAAATTGTTGCGTGTGCCTCCAAAGAGCTTTCATGATTGGAAAGGGAAGTTTTTCTTTATAAAGGATGTGGTGATACCGATGGCTAGGACTTTCTAAGGTACTGAGGATATTGCTAAAGGAGAGTTTCTTGTCCCTATAAATGAAGATTGTATAAAGAGTTGTGCGCTCTACCCAATAGGTGTTTGAGCAAGCGTGCTTTAGCGTGCGGTGGCAATCTGATAGCAAACATGGGCCAGTGCATACAAAGAACAAGATTGGTAAGTTTACGATTTACCTTGTTTGCTTTCCTTGCATGAATTTAATTAATGACTGTTGACTTATCTCTTGCGTAGAGAAACCCATTCAGAATGTCATTTACCATAAGGAGCCAGGGAAGATGTTTGTTAGAAACTTGAAGCCGAGCGAACAACTTTGGTATGATCGAATTTAGGGTAACTTTATGTTTCCTCGGGCCGAGTTGTTAACCGAGGAATTACCTGAAGGCGTAGGTGCGAAGACTCCAAACCCTAGACTTTGTTGTGATGTGACTCTTGCTGGGATGAAGTTATGATTCCTTCCACTGAGGAGTTAGTAGCTTCCTCTGGACATGG
The DNA here is from genome assembly GCA_947069175.1 of Scalesia atractyloides. NCBI lineage: Eukaryota > Viridiplantae > Streptophyta > Magnoliopsida > Asterales > Asteraceae > Scalesia > Scalesia atractyloides. Next base: position 65,018,388 of record CAMTDV010000020.1, on the reverse strand, counting down.
GCTAACTCTTCCCCTTCATGTTTTTTTTTTGTGAAGGAGGATTGCACGATCTAGGCATTAGACCAGATGGTGGTAAAGATGAGAAAACTTAGCACAAAAAAAAACACTCAGCACCACTGGTCCTTCAATGAAGAAGAAAGTTGAGCAAACTATTATTTCTCCTGATGTTGGTTCCAAGAAAGGTATGCCCCGCGCCCGCAAGGTCACGCTAAATGACTATGTTGTAATAGCTGACTCCTTGAGGCACTCGATGCTGCAGGTGGGTTCAAACGTAGGAAATTTGGGTCTGGTGCTGGTGTGGGGAGTACTTCAACCGAGGAGACTCCGGTTAGTGTCACACCCCGACCCGCAACGAATTATGAGGCTGGGGCATGATGATTGTTTAGCTCATGACAACTAATTAAAAGTTAAATATTATTCATATTCGAGTTAAACAAATATCACAAAACCAATTATGTATTCAAATAATCAAACAAAACAAAACATAAACATGAACAGAAGCAAAATACTCTGATTTATTATCTAAGGCATATCCCTACATGTGCTCGTCCTCATCACTTCAAACTTGTTCACTGTATCATGTGCAAAAATATTTTGGGTCAACATAAGTTGGTGACTAAATATATTTGAATAAAACAATCTTTGTTTATTTATTATAAAAGGTTTAACATGCAACTCAATGGTAAATAAGTTATCAGCAATAATACTAAATAAACCTCAAACCAAACAATGCGATAATGTGATTATGCGAAACTGTGATAAATGCGATAATGCGGTAAATGCGAGACTCAAGCCCACCTATGAGCGAATCTTATGCTGCGGCGATACCAAGCTACAGCCCATGGTAATGGACTGGACAGCCTATGGATCCATGTGCGTGAATGATTAGCGACACAAAACATTAAATGGTTACTCAAACAAGTACAATCACCACATAACTACACATTGAGCTTTTGAAAGAATTTAATAAATGAAATATGCAACACAATGAGATAAGTGCCACATGACACACCCCAAAACAATTAAGTTGTAAAAAGAGGAATTATGAAGATCTACTCATGGGTTGTGTATTTTGATTCCTTGAGATAGTGTACGAAGAATGAGAAAACTCAAAGAAACGAAACTACCCACGATTGACTGAGAATTGAAGGAGATATGATAACTTGAAGTTACAAGCCTCAGAAACTTTCTTGCTTAAATTCATGAGTTGTAGAGGTTGTTTGCACGAATTGAGGATGTGGATTTGTATGTAAGGGGTGGAGATGTCGTTTGCAACAAGTTTGAGAGATTATAATTGTTGAATCTTATAAATATAGGCCAGAGATATTGCAACTTAAATGGTGATTTAATTTGGGTTTAGATTAGACAAATTCTGGGGTATTTTAGGATGTTAGATGATTTCAATGTGCCACCTTACTAATATGAAGCTTAAGGTACAAGAATCGAGTTCTTTAGGTAAGCATTGCAGAAGATTAGAGATGATTTAGTGAGTTTTTCGTGTTTTGGAGGAGAAGGAATCTGCAGGTCGCATTTAGGTAGAGGTTCTAAGGAAAAAACATTTGGTTATTGATACAAAGACTGTGTAGCTTAGTTGGTTGGTGCATTGCCTTTGAACTAGGAGGACCCGGGTTTGAGTCCCGCTTGTCCCTTCCTTTTTTATTAAATCTGGGCGCGTGTAAGAGGAGGGGGCATGTAGGAGATAGTTTGGGGTTGTTGTCAATTAGCCCCCTCTAGTTCCTAAACCTCTTTAACTTTACATTCTAGCTTAGTTACCCTTAACTAAGACCTATAATTATCGTTAATATTTTTAATTCCCGAACATTATTGTATTAATTAATACATGGTATTATTAATATAATAAAAGATACAAAAAAGTTCGTTTTAGACTCCGTTTACAAAACGAGTCAGGTTCTAAGATTCGTTTTTCACAGATGTTAGAATCTCCCGTAATTTTGGGAATTTCGTCCCTAAATTAGGAGGAAACCATTCACGTAAGATTGTGTGTAGAGTTTTCAGTAGATTGGGGGTGATATTGGTACAAATTGGTTCCAGTACTAGGAACTCGCTCCTTAATACGAGTCTTGAATGATGGCGAGAATAAGCTTAAACTATAGTAAGGTTTGGACTTAATTGAGGTGGTAGTGTTCCTAGTAAGGGCCGAATAAACATACAGAGGAATCTCTTTTGATGCCAGTTGTGTAGAAGTGAAGAGGGTCATGTCACGGTGATGACTTGTAACACGATAGGGAGTTTGCTACTTAGTCATAAGACATATTCATGATGTTTATACTAGAATTTGTGTCACAGCCTGAGGTTTTGAGAAGAACAAAGCCTCATAATGATAAAGTTACATGCGAAAAGTCACATAATGGAATCATCAACCACATAACAAAACTAAACTAACACAAACTCTCATGATTAGTTTAACACTGCTTTTGATAGTTTGACAGCAACACTTAAATATAAGAAGTACCAGCGGCGTGTCCACAAGATCATTATTCGAATCATAATTGACGACAAAACATATACAAAACTTCTCAGACTGAGTTAACGAGGCTTTTGATCGTTTGACCAAAGGGCACTTATATATAGGAAGTAACAGTGGTGTATCCACCATGTCCTTATCAAATTTTCATCGACTTCATTATGAGGTCATAATTGGTTCTTTATGACGACTCGAGCAAAATCTTACTAACTGAGTAAGTATTAATAAATCTACAAACAACCAATACTTGAGTTTTGAACCCAAAAAGGGTGAGACTAATGATGGCGGTACCTACATCCCACAGTGACGAGGGAAGCGTTAGTATCTAAATAAGTGAGATGATACCCACATCCCACAAATTATGAGGAAAGGTTGGTCGTGGTTTGCGAAAACGTGAAACTGTAATAATATGAAATATCATTGATGTGAAAGATAAATGTAAAAGAAGACAATAATATGAAATAATGATGGTATGAGATGGCGACAACATAAAATGTCAGAGTACAAAATGGAAATGATGATAAATTAAAATGGCGAAAATTCCACGGTGAAATAAAAAGTCGGTTAAGCTATCCGTTCACTTCGTCATTGTTAGCCTCGGCCGGATTTACATTGATGTTAAAAACTCTACCCCTTTCTGGGGGGTTTACCTAATTTGCTTGGTTAACTGGGTTGGCTTGAGCTTGATCTGTTGTTGCACTTTATGTTCGTCACTGTATGAGAAGGCTTGATAGAGCGTGTGTTGAATATTGTATAGATTTGATACGAACACATGACTGAAGTGCGAACGTGAGAGTAGTATATGTGTCACTTCGTACCAAGTGGTCACTTCGCGTACGAAGAGGAATCACTTGGTACGAAGTGAAGTCACTTCATACGAAGTCAAATGCTCACTTCGCACGAGCTGAGTCTGTTTCTATAAATCGTGTTGTGTGTTCAGAATTTTGTAAGTTTTGGAGTTTCCAGAGGGGAAACACTGGCGAAATTTCTCAAGGATTTCGCCAGCTTGACAAGATGTATACTCTTTCTATATGAATGAATCATTAGACTTTCGCTGCTTCAACTCCTTTCCTAATAACATTCTACTGGATTAGTTCTATCTCTACGCAAACTTCCGTCTAGAATCACCAGATCCTTGACTCTCAATTGGTATCAGAGCTACGATATCACCTATGCTCATAATGTATGAACTTAGGATGGTTTTAGACATAAAATATCAAATAAACGGACAATACACGGAAAAAATTAAAATTGGATTTATTGGATTGTTAGAAATTGAATTTGGACCAGTTTTGTGCCAGAATTATCATGAAATTCGAAGAAATAAAGATTTTGGATCAAAAATGAGATCAGGCTTGTTTGTACGAAGAGAGTCACTTCGCACGAAGTGAAATTCAGCTCGTGCGAAGTGAACCCAAAATGCCTAAAAATGCATTTTTTTTCGCGGTGACGAGACGAGTGTCTAGAAAAAAATTTGGTGATAGGAAATTTTTTCGAGATCTTAATGAAAAATACGAGATGTTAAGGGACACCGTCAAGGGCTTTAGAGAATAAATATGATGATGCAATCACTGAGGGTTGAAGATAACGGGGTAGTCACAGATCATTTCGTATAGTGACTACTAATGGACCTTAACGTAAAATCCGCATTGATGAAAAACTGAATTTTCCATATTTGAGGGGGAACTTCAGTGAAAAATTTGAAGAGGTTAGAATTTGCAAAAATGAGGGGGAATAAAAATTTCACACATATGTTAAGATTCCGACATTTCTGAAATTCGTGACTATGCAACAGTATTCAGGTGGTTCCGACTACAGATTATCCGAGAATGCAAAAGATCTAGTTTCGTTAGTTCGTGATCACAGATAGTTCATAATTTTTAGATCTTGATACAAATTGATGCTTAAGGGTTAGAGTCCTGATCTTAGGTGAAGGGCGGGTTAGCAGGCTTAGCAGTCGTTGATACCAGTGAGGATCTGAGATTATTCAAGATATGTTGTATACACGAATGGTCAGTGATGGTCTTAGGTGTTAACATGACTAGCTTTTGGTTTCAAAAATTACTGAGAAAATATTAGATCATTCAAGTTATATTGCATACACGAATGATTGATGATAGTCTTAGGCGCCATTATTTTTAGCCTTCAAGCAGATAAATTGTTCTTCTTGGACTAACCACCGTTGAATGACGATGTGTGTTGATAAAGTTGCGCCTGTCTACCGAAGATAGCTATATATTGTTATTGTGACTGAAGAGGGAGAAATGTGATTCTGATCGCGGAAGAATATTTCTCAGATCTGATGTGTTATCAGATAATTTGATTTCGATGATGATTTGTTGATTGAGAAGATTACCGATTTGCTGATCAATCATTCAGGACTATGATAAACGTGATTATGGAATCGGGATTTCAGATTTTCGCCGGTATTCATTGATTTGAGGTTTACCGATGTGGTAACTTGAAGTTTTTATCAATTGCTGGTTAGGGTTTTTGAAGACTAAGAGTTTGTGTGGAGGATATCGGTGCTAAAGTGTTTACTCAAAAACTGAACACAGATGTGGTTATCGAGAAAATTGGTGATTAAGCAAATCAGAGAAGGTCGAGAACCGTGCAAACAAAGACATGAACTGGAGAAATTATTTTAGGGGGAATGTATTGAAGAAATTGCATGCCCGGATCATCAATCAAAGGGGAATCCATTTACGATTTCAAGATGCGGGATCATCAATCAAGGAGGAATGTATTGAAGAAATTGCAAGCACGGCTCTCATATTTCAAAATCAAGATCAAGCTTCGACAGTGACGTCCAAGGGGGAATTGTTGGTGCACTTTATGTCCGTCACTGTACGAATAGGCTAGATAGAGCGTGTGTGTTGAATATTGTATAGATTAGATACGAACACACAATGAAGTGCGGACGTGAGAGGAGTATATGTGTCACTTAATATGAAGTGGTCACTTCGTACGGAGAGGAATCACTTCATACAAAGTGAAGTCACTTCGTATAAAGTCAAATGCTCACTTCGCACGAGGTGAATCGGTGTCTATAAATAGTGTTGTGTGTTCAAAATTTTGTAAGTTTCAGAGTTCCTAGAGGGGAAACTTTGCGAAATTTCTCCAGGATTTTGCTAGCTTGAAAAGATGTATACTCTTATAGTATGAATGAATCATTAGACTTCCGCTGCTTCTACTCCTTTCTTAATAACATTCTACCGAATTAGTTCTATCTCTACCCAAACTTCCGTCTAGAACCACTAGATCCTGGACCCTCATGATCGTTCATAATATTAACCAACATCGGGCAGGTGTTTCAGAAGTGTGGCATTTCCACAATTAAAACAGGCCATTCCATATGGCACCACGGGATAGTTTAGCTAAAAGTAGGGTCGTACGATTGTCTTCATAGGAGGTGGAACCATGATTTGCAGTGGCTAATAGAGTGGTTGGGCCACAAATTGGTTATTGGGATTGGTTTGGTGTTGGTTAAGTGCTTTCCTCTGAGTGATGCGACAAGCCTGGACCGAGTGACCAAAAGAACACACATAGTGCACTGTTAAGTGTTAACACGAGGTTCCAGCTTGGTGGTGGTATTGATAATCATTGCATAATGGGTGGGGACCATTGTATGGCCTTTTTGTGTGTGGTGTCAGGTGCTACTTGGGTAATGGGTGCGACTTGTATAGGTGGAGTGGTTGAGGTTGCGACATAGCTCTTACCGTTTTGCTTACTTTTGGAATTGAAACTAGAGGATGATTCAGTTTTGGATTTTTTGTTTCCTTTGGTCCTTGAGCTGAAGCTTTGTCAGCATTACCCAGGTACCCTTTTTGCTTTAGGTCTCCCGACTTGACATAGTTTTCGGTGAGTTGAGTAGCTAGTCGAATAGTAGCCTTAAGGGTGGCAGGATTGCTACGAATAATTGGTCTTGGAATATCACTGGAAGACTCCCAACATACCTCTCGATAAGTCGAGTGATAGGTGTATCTAGGAAAGGGACTAGTTATCTCAGCTCGTGGAAACGTTTGTTGTAGGCTGCATTCTATTAGACCTAGAAAGAACTGATGATATTTGTTATGGGTGGAATTTTGAAACCTATATCCCGATAATATATGCTGACTTTATGTTTCTAAAAACCAGGATACTGAACCAGGATGTTGGTAACATCCTGCAGAAGTATCTTGCTCATTACTAATGGTTTGTTAGTATACTTCAGTTGTAAGTGACCAACGTTTACAAGGACTAGGTCTACCCGAAGACTCGTTCAAAGTGGTTTAAAGGTGAATGTTGATAGCGGAAGAACGGGTCTACAACGGTCACAAGGGGATATTCTCCGTATCCCGAAATTGTAGGATATTCAGTTAGAATTTAAAAACTATATAAAGGGATGCCAGATCATTAGAAAAACACATGTAATCTCGTACAGACACCAATTACTTGCTATATTCATAACCATTTACTAACATTTCACAATCATCGTAACACTTAGAGCTGAGCCGTGAAATATCTTGAAGTTGTATCCTGATATTTCAATCAATAAAAGAACAAAGGCAGCCGGTAGTTGTCAGCTCCTGATGTTTTGTGCCGGCGGTCTAGATAGATCAAGGGCTTTCCTCACACATCCCGCATCAATCCTTACTTTTATTGTTCATTGCTAGATAATTTAAATAGTTTGTTATCCTGAAACTATTTTCTTTATTAATCAACTTAACATTTTTTTGCAAATCTCTATAGCACACTACATCACAAACAAAATTTGATCACTTAATTGCTTGGTATTTTTTGACCAAAACAATTTGCGCCCACCATGGGGCAAGGTGCTATTTTTATTCAAAACTTTGTTAAAATCATTAATCGGTTTTTTGTTCTCAAAACTTTTTACAAAACTATTTCAATGGCCTCTCAATCAAATTTGAGTTATGCCTGCTTCAACCTCTGCTGCGACTGGTTCATTGCCTCCTCCACCTCCACAAGTTCAAGCTTCCTAAAGGTGAAATGAAAGCCAAACAACTCGAGATACTTCTGTTGCTCAGAATGTTTCCAGATCCGAGTTTTAGGGAGAACTCCTGTCTTTCTATCTAATGATGAGATTTTGTCTTTGTTTGGCATCATACATGATCTAATGAAAAAGCAGCATGAAACCAACCAGGTTATAATGAAGGAGATACAACTCTTGAAGTCGAACTCCAAGAAACTTACTGAGGATGCAGCTACTCCTTTACGTCCCAGGATGTTGAACTTTAGTTCAGCAACATTCACCGAAGATAAAGGCAACATGATACCGAGTCATTCCCGGAGCAATATATTGGAAATATCCCCAACGGCTAGAATATCGACCGTGAGGGATCCAGGATATGGTCTGGGATATGACTAGAATCGCCGGCTGGTAACGCATCTATTAACACCAGTATCCTTGATAATGACTACAAAAGAGTGAATGCTATTAAGGATGAGGATGAAGAAGAATATCCTAAACTTTCAGAATATTGTTTTTCAGTAACTGTTCCTGAACTAATGTATGCTATGCAGGGATTAGGGGACAAAGCAAGATGGCCAAAAAAGAATCCAAAAAATGCTGATTGAAGGACAAATCAAAGTAGTGTGCTTTCTTAAAGATTTTGGGCACATGACCGAGGATTGTATTGCCTTGAGAAAAGAGATCAGCTACTTACTAAGTAAAGGTTACCTAAAGGAACTTCTTGGCAGAAAGAAGAACAAGGCCCAAGATACTGATAAGAATCCTGAAAGAGCTACATCTCCACCACCCGATACAAAGATAATCAACTTCATATCCAGAGGATCCGACATATGTGGAACTTCTAACTCTGCGCCAAAGGACATGCTAAAGAGGCCAAAGTAGAAATGGGAGATAAGTCGACAAGAATGACAATGCTCACAAGAATCCTTGACGGGTTATGTTAATAAATTTAGTAGAGAATCCATGGATATCCCGAACCTTGATGTTTCCACTACAGTACAAGCGTTTAGAATGGGGTTCCAAAGGATTCTCAATTTTACCAAGACCATGTAATGAATCCTTGCACGAATCTAGATGAAACTCGAAATAGGGCCTTGAGATACATAAGGCTCGAAGATGATAGGAAAAGGCAGGAAAGGCTGAACACATCCTCAACATATGAATTGACGAATAGGAAGTCAGAATCCTCATACAAACAATACTGATCCAAGCCATATGCTAAGAACGAAAACAAAAGAGTGAATGCTATTAAGGATGAGGATGGAGAAGAATATCCTAAACTTTCAGAATATTGTTTTTCAGTAAATGTTCTTGAACTAATGTATGCTATGCAGGGATTGGGGGACAAAGCAATATGCCAAAAAAGAATCCGAAAAATGTTGATTGGAAGGACAAATCAAAGTAGTGTACCTTTCATGAATATTTTGGGCACATGACCGAGGATTGTATAGCCTTGAGAAAAGAGATCAGCTACTTACTAAGTAAAGGTTACCTAAAGGAACTTCTTGGCAGAAAGAAGAACAAGGCCCAGGATATTGATAAGAACCCTGAAAGAGCTACATCTCCACCACCCGATACAAAGATAATCAACTTCATATCCGGAGGATCCGACATATGTGGAACTTCTTACTCTGCGACCAAAGACATGCTAAAGAGGCCAAAGTAGAAATGGGAGATAAGCCGACAAGAATGACAATGCTCACGGATGATAAAGTGATAACTTTTGAAAGTGATGATCGGGATGACAACCAGGATCCCCATCATGATGGGTTTGTAATTACTTTATATATGCTAACCATTTTGTCTGCAGGATACTAGTAAATAATGGAAGCTCGGTCAATATCATCCTGTTGGAGACATTGAAGAGGATGAATATCCCAGAAGCTGAGATTACTTCAAAATCCACTGTACTTGTAGCATTCAGTGGGGAAACAAAGAACATTGTTGGGGAAATCAAGCTACCCGTCTATGTTGAAGGGATGAACTTGTTACAATGCTTATGTGTTATGTGCTACAACATAAAATTAGGCAGGCCTTGGATTCATGACATGAAAGTCGTACCCTCCACTTACCACTAATGTGTAAAGATACCTACTCCTTGGGGAGTGGTGATGGTTGAAAGTGACCATCGGGAAGCAAAAGAGTGTTACTCTTCCTCAATGAAGGCATCACCAAAATCCCGAGAAGGATATCAATCAAAGATACAAGCACAGGATATTATGGAAGCTTTTGAACAGGATGTCAAGAAAGTTATCCTTGATGAAAATAATCCAGATATCTCAGTGCTTGTATGAGTCAATATTCTTGAGGATATTGAGAAACAACTTATTAACTTTTTAAAATGCAGGATGTTTACATTTGCCTGGAAGCATGAGGATGTGACAGGTATGTCAAAGGATATGTTAACCCATAAACATGGAATTGATAAATCTTTCAGGCCTGTTCAACAAAAAAAAAGAGTCCGCTCCTGAAATGGAGAGTCTGTGTTTATTACACAGACCTTAACAAAGCATGTCCGAAGGATCCATTCCCACTACCTCACATTGACTCCATGGTAGATGCAAGACATGAAATGCTGACTTTCATGGGTGCATCCTCAAGATTTCAACAAATCCAAGTGGACCATCTGACCAGAAGAATACAACATTTATGACGCCTACAGGTATATATTGTTATACTGCAACGACATTTGGTTTGAAAAATGAAAGTGCAACATATCAGAGGCTAGTTAACATGATGTTCAAGGATAAATTGGGGGATACTATGGAAGTATACATCGATGATATGGTGGTGAAATCTAAGAAAGCTGAGAATCATCTCCAAGACTTGGAAAGTGCCTTCAGTATCTTGAACCAGTATAACATGAAACTGAATCCTACAAAATGCCACTTTGGAGTTGGGGCAGGAAATTCTTGCCTGGAGTAGATCAGAGATATTCCAGATCTCAAATCCCTATCCAATATGAAAGATGTTCAAAGATTAACTGGAAGGGTAGCAGCATTTAACAGATTCATATCAAGATCCTCTAAAAATGTAAAGAATTCTATGATATCCTAAAAAGAACAAGAAATTTGAATGGGGAGAAAACATGAAGCTGCTCTACAAGCATTAAAGCAGTATCTCTAAAGGGCACCCCTTCTAATGAAGCCTGAAGATGTTGAACCGCTATCTCTATATCTTGTAGTGTCAGGAAATGAAGTGAGTGCAGCCTTGGTTGAAGATCATGAAGGTCAGTAGTATCCTGTCTATTATGTTAGTAAAAGTTTATTAGATGCTGAGACTAGCTACTCTCATCTAGTAAAATTAATATTAGCTTTAGTTATGGCATCAACTAAACTTAGACACTACTTTGAAACACATAGGATACTTATTAAATCCAACCATCCTATTAAAAATGTGCTTAGAAAACCCAAGATGTCTGGTAGAATGGCAAAGTGGTATGTGAAACTAAGTACTTATGATTTCGTGTATGAACCTAGGAATTCTATAAAGTCTCATGCCTTAGTAGACTTTGTGGCTGATTTTAGTAGCGATATACAAGAAGAAGCTGATCTAGAAGTACAACAACTAGGTGAGAGCTCATAATTTTAGACACTACATACTAATGGTGCGTCCAATGTAAGAGGTGTAGGATTCGGAATTCTACTAAAATCGCCACAGGGGGACATATTACCTCAGGCTATTAGATGTGAGTTTACTGCTACGAATAATGAAGCTGAGTATGATGCTTTAATAGCAAAATTAGAAGTAGCCAAGGATATGAATATAAAATGTTTACAAGCATATGTTGATTCCTTGTTAATTACTAACCATTTCAATGGATCATATGCAGTAAAAGGCGAAAAATTAGCCGAATATCTTGAAATTGTTAAAAAAATTAGCAGGATATTTCGAAATATTTTCACTTGAACAGGTACCAAGGGAAGAGAATGCTCAAGCAGATGCTTTAGCAAACTTAGGATCTACTATCAGGATACCGGAAGGAACTCAGATACCAATATTTCATATCTTGCACCCTGCGATGGAACATTTCAAATCTAAGGATAAACAAGTATCGAGTATTTAGGACCTGATGATGGCTATCCTAAGAAGTATCCTGAATCATGGATGACTCCAATGGTTAAGTACCTACAAGAGGGAGATATCCCAAAGGATGAAAACCCTAGAGCTTTCAGAATGAAGGTATCTCGTTTTACTTTAATAAATATCTTGTATAAGAAATCTTTTGCAGGACCATACTTGAGGTGCTTAGAGAATCCCGAAACCAAAGAAATACTCAAGGATATACATGAAGGAGACTGCGGCAACCATACTGGGGGCAGAGCTTTATTGGCCAACTATGAGAAAGGATGCTATTGAATATATCTAGAAATGTAATGCATCTCAGAGACATAACAACGTACTGCATCAACCTGTAGAACCATTATATCCTATTACATCCCCCTTGGCCATTTATGAAATGGGGGATGGATATAGTGGAAAGCTTCCTAAGGCTCTAGGAGGAAAAGTTTTTATGTTAGCAATGACATATTACTTCTCTAAATGGGTTGAAGCAGAAGCGTTTGTCCAAGTCAGAGATCAAGAAGTGGTATCCTTCATAAAAAGGAATATACTAACAAGATTTGGATACCGCCCGTGCTAGTTTATGACAATGGTTCCCAGTTCATGCAGCAAGAGTACTACAGACTTTTGTAAGAGTTGGGGCATAAAGATGAATTACATCAACACCGGTGCATCCTCAAGCCAATGGGCAGGCAGAATCCTCGAACAAGATAATTTTCAATAATTCGAAAAAGAGATTAGGTGCTAAAAAGGAAAATGGGCTGAGGAACTATCATTTGTCCTATGGGCAGATAGAACAACTTCAAAAAATGCTATTGAGCAGACCCCATTCTCATTAGTATTTGGGGCGTAAACAGTGATTCCGACTGAAAATGATGATACCTACAACTAGATCAAATCTACGAATCGATAATCCTGAAGCCTTATACCAAGAGTTGGATACCATTGATGAAATAAGAGAGCAACAAAACTAAGAATGGCAGTATACCAGCAGGCGATAGCCAAGTCTTACAACAAGAATATAAGGACAAGAAGGTTCCAAGTTGGGGATTGGGTATTGAGAAAGGCATTTCAGAACACAACCAATCCTGCCGATGGGAACTAGCCCAAAAATTGGAAGGACCATATGAGATAGAATCAGAATCCGGAAAGGTAGCATATAGGCTCAAGACGATGGAGGGGGATATGCTACCAAGATCCTGGAACACCATACACCTCAAAGCTTATTACAAGTGAGTTTGGAATTTAAATTCTAACTCGGGATGGTATGAACCCTACCTTATTTAAATTTATTTAATTTATTATTTTTTATTTTTGAAACCCATACTGACTTAAGCATCGGAGGGGTAGCACCAACCACACCATCATCTCCACCGGCGCCTGCTCCACCATCTTCACCAGCCTTGCCACCTGCCTCCGCCGCTGCCTTAGCCAGCCCCAGGTTTAGCAAGATACTCCATAGGGCTACCTCCCAGATCCTTCAGCTTGGCCGCCTAAGCATCTACAGGCCAGGATGGGCATTCAAAGCCCGCTTCCTTGGCCTCATAAGACATTTTGATCCTGGCCTGGAGAAGCGAGATCACAACCAAATATTTGAGGCCATCCCTGAAGGAGACCATTCCCTGCTCGTGGTTAACCTAAACGGTGGCTAACTTGAGTTCAACATCCTGAGTCACCTTCTTCAACTTATCCTCGCAATGCTGGGTCTTGGCAGCATCAATCTTCCCCTGATCCTCAATGGTGACCTCGGCTTTCTTCAACTTGGCCTCTAGAAACTTGACTGCTTCACAAGCTTCGTTGTGAAGAAGCACCAGGCGGTCAAGAACTTAAAAACAAAATGCAGGTATTAAAAAATATAACCTAACCAGGATAAAGGTTCAGCATAAATGTGTAGGATGCAGGATACGGGATGTGGATATTTACCTGGTTGAGGAATGTGGTCATGGGACCAATAGATTCCATAAAGCCAAGACCATCATAGGAAAAGGCTTCGAAAGCAGTAGCAGGGAGGTCAGAACCCTTCCTCTTCTTGGATCTTGAGGCCCGAGACCTTGTTAAGGAGAGGGCTTAGGAACAGTAGAGGGCTTAGAGCTAATGGCAATAGAGGCTCCTTTTTCACTGAGGTAGGCTTGGATAAGCTATCAAGCTCCTCAAGATCGAAAGTAGTAGGGACCTTGGTGGAATCTACATAAAAGGGAGTAATTCCAATCTTATCAAATAAGAATATCCTAATTAACCAAACATATGCAGGAATGTTCAAAGCAAATATCCTTACCAGACATGATGGAAGTAGAATGCTGGCTGGAACTTGGATGGCTAAGTAGAATGGTTCTTTTAATCTCTGAAAACTTGTAAATGGACTTAATCCTTGTCTCTGACTTTTGAATTTGGGGGAGCTAGTTTCCTGAAATCCGCTACGCAAAAAACATGGATATAAGTTCAGGATGTCATTGCAGGATACATTTGGGAATATTCCTAAAACCCTAAATCCTACCCTTGGTCAACCACTCCACCGGGAAATCACCGCCATTGATGATGAGTCCATCTTAACAAAGAAGAACTTGCACTTCCACTCATCCTCATTCTTAGTAGCTCGGATAATGAGAGGACTGTTGGAGGTGGAAAACAACAAGAACCGGCTAGATCCATGGGACCTTAAACGGTAGGCCAAGGTAAATCCTCCATATTGAGATTAGGGATGTGGTTGGTTTTGATCCGGTCAAGCACAAGTAAGATCCTCCAAACCATGGGCATGGTTTAGGAAACTCAGACCGGTGACACGAAAGAACTCCATGATAAACTCTGGGAATTGGAACCTACGATCTATGGAAAAAGGTTACGCTAAGAAACAAAGCCATTCAGTCGAAGACACGTCCGATGAATATTCCGATCGTATGGTCGGACGAAAGCGTCATCCAGGAAAGCACCGAAGGATCGAAGAGCAGCTATATCAGCATTATTGAAGCTACAAACCTCCTGTTCGGGAGTTTTGAGCAGGTTCTGTGCGACGAATGTTAGAGTAGAATCACCAGTACAAGATCGTGTGCGTTTGGCTATGAAGAAGTAATGTTGAAGAAGCAAAATGAAGAGGAAAGGGTTATAAGGAAAGAGAGAATAATACCTTGAAATTCTAATGTAATGAGATAGAAGAAGAATTTGGGAGAAGATATAAGGAAAAGACTAGCTAATTATCAGAAAATATTGCCTTGGAAGTTGCACCAAGTCACATCAACATCCCACTAAAGATTTTGAACAACTAAAAATATATCCGTTGGAATCGAGATATCCAACAGCTATATTTTTGGGGACAATGGGTGGAATTTTGAACCTATATCCCGATAATATATCCTGACTTTATGTTTCTAATATGCGACCAGGATACTGAACCAGGATATTGGTTAATCCTGCAGAATTATATTGCTCATAACTAATGGTTTGTTTTTATACTTCAGTTGCAAGTGACCAACATTAACAAGGATTAGGTCTACCCAAAGACTCGCTCAAAGTGGTTGAAAGGTGAATGTTGATAGTGGCAGAAAGGGTCTACAACGGTCACAAGGGGATTGTCTTCGTAACTCGTAATTGTAGGATATTCAGTCAGAATTTAAAAACTATATAAGGGGATGCTGGATCATTAGAAAAACACATGTAATCTCGTACACACACCAATTACCCGTTATATTCACAATCAGTCACTCACATTTCACAATCATTGTAACACTTAAAGCTAATCCGTGCATTATCCTAAAGCTGTATAATCTTTCAATAAATAAGAAGAACAAAGGCAGCTGGCAGTTGCCAGCTCCTAAGGTTTTGTGTTGGTGATCTAGATAGATGAAGGGATTTCCTCGTACATGCCGCGTTAATCCTTACTTTTATTGTTCATTGCTTGATAATTGATATAGTTTATTATCCTTAAACTGTTTTCTTTATTAAGCAACTTGACACATTTTTGCAAACTCTATAGCACACTACTTCACAAACTAAATTTGAACACTTAATTGCTTCGGTGGTACATGACCAAACAATATTGAAGAGCCAAAACATGATCCACTAATCAAGAAATAAATAAAAGGTTGAACCACAATCTCCCCAAAGATAGTGAATCTTGAAAACCTAATCGGAACATCTGTTCAAGAATAAAGCAAACATTTGTTCAAGACTTGGAACTGCTGTTCAAGAAGAAACAACATCTATTGAGGGCTAAAGACTGTTAAAGACCAAAGCACCGATGAAGTTAAAGGTCTGATTAAGAAGACCCAACATATGTATGGCCAAATAGATGTTTGGATAACTACAATAGAGGATAGCTTAGACAGTGGTTTCCCAATGTAACAGTACTGTTGATACATATGTCTGCTGCCTGCGTCTACGAGTCGTGTCCGTGTCTGTAATAGGTTTAACTATTAGATTTTGAGTTTGTAACGGTTTACCTTCGTAAAGAGATAATATCTTAGTTCGTACGAAGTTAGCTTGCTTTACTTCGTACGAAGATAGCTTAACTTAGTTCGTACGAAGGTATTGATTCAAGTCCGCACGAAGGTAAGGTCCTATAAATAGGTGTGCGTGGTCATTGAGTCTGTAAAAGTTTTGTGAACAATACGGCGAAGCCCTTTTGAAGTGTTTCTAGATTTCAAACGTTTAAGAGATTAATGAAACAATGATTGAAAAGTAAACTTGTTATTTTGACACCTAATCTAAAATGGATTCCACACGTTATGGACTAGGTTAAATAAATTAGACTGAGCTTATTGGAATGACTGCAGGTCCTCACAAATGGTATTAGAGCTTGGAGGCCTGATCAGAAGATGAACAACAAGATTCAACAATCTCAAACTTTTCTTCTACTCATTTCTTCTTATTTTTATCATTTTTCACGAATTGGACCGTCGAAATGGACTGAATTTTTCAAAGAAGACTTAAAATCTATTTCTAACAAACCCTTGAAAAATTGGACCTAAAATCAATTAGAATCATGATAAAATCAAAGAAAAATGAGAAAACTTGAAACTCATCTTCGCACAAGTTACCTTGTTCATACAAACTACTACCTTCGTTCGAATGTAAATCTTTCAAATTCAATATTTTACCTTCGTACCAATATAGCTTTTTGAAATTTGGTCTTTACCTTCGTATGAAGATAGATTTGAAAAATCTAATGTTACCCTCATACTAACTTAACCACAATTTGTGTTTTTGTGTCTAGTTCGCATGAAGCTACCTTCGCAAAAAGATTAATCCGTTCAAAATTTTCGATAAAATGGAGAACGAGTTCTACAATGCTTTCCCTACTACAGCCACAATGTCAGTCATTCAAAACTTAAGTCTTGATATGGAATGTGAAGGATAATGAAGCCACCTAAGCTGATGAATCTGATAGGTTATAAAGGCTGGCGCGAACGTTTCGAATACCGGGTTCAAGAGAATACTGGTATGCAATTGAAGAAGGATACACTATTCCATAGGAGTGAATGGACTCGAGAAAAGTATCATGCAGTTTACTCAACTAGAAAAAGAAAATTTACATGAGAAAAGAAGATGTTAAACATTTTGCAACAAGCAATAAAAAAGGCATTTCCGTGCTGTTACAACATCAAGGAGATGCACAATCGATGTGGACACTTTGAAAGTGAAATTCCAAGGCAATACACAAATGATAAAAGTAAAAGAGCCTTGATCAAAAAGGAATTTGACATTTTGCAAATGGACTGAATTTTTCAAAGAAGACTTAAAATCTATTTCTAACAAACCCTTGAAAAATTGGACCTAAAATCAATTAGAATCATGATAAAATCAATGAAAAATGAGAAAACTTGAAACTCATCTTCGCACAAGTTACCTTGTTCATACAAACTACTACCTTCGTTCGAATGTAAATCTTTCAAATTCAATATTTTACCTTCGTACCAATATAGCTTTTTGAAATTTGGTCTTTACCTTCGTACGAAGATAGATTTGAAAAATCTAATTTTACCCTCATACTAACTTAACCACAATTTGTGTTTTTGTGTCTAGTTCGCATGAAGCTACCTTCGCAAAAAGATTAATCCGTTCAAAATTTTCGACAAAAAATGGAGTTACAAGTTCATACTACAATGCTTTCCCAATATACAGCACAAATGTCAGTGACATTCAAACTTAAGTCTTGATTGGAAACTTTGAAGGGATAAGAAGCACCTAAGTGATGAATTGAAGGTATTTATAAGAGTGATGGACTCGCGAAGTATCGATACCTTCAAGAGAAACGGTAAGCAATTTTAAGAAGGAACAATCAGATAGGACTCGATTAACATCATTTACTCATAAAAAGAAAATTTACAGAAAAAGAGATGAACATTTGCAACAGCAATAAAAGCATTCTGTACAACATCAAGGAGATGCACAATCGATGTGGACACTTTGAAAGTGAAATTCCAAGGCAATACACAAATGATAAAAAGTAAAAGAGCCTTGATCAAAAAGGAATTTGACATTTTCACTACATTAAAAGGCGACTTGATGAAGTAGCTCATTGAGAGATACTGCCATTGGTCGTGGGAATGAAGAGGTTGAGTATTACAAAAGATAATGAAGAGTTGATTGATAAATTAGCCGATGCATTATTAAGGGAGAATGGTCGACTTATTTGATGGTTTTGGAAAATAGTAATGATTATAGCAGATGGAATCTGCAAAGTTTATTTAAAAACTTAAGGACAAGAGTTAGAGCTCCAGAAAATGGCTAAGTCGAGAAATGCACATGCCCAACAAGATGTGAATCTATACTTCAAGGGTAGTACTGTTGCTAACGCTCAGAGCCCGAAGATTCAGATTGCTTTCAATGAACAATTCATCAAGTGTTTCTTCAAACTATTCAAACAGTGGTAGTGGATTCTCATCATTTCCAAGTTTTGATCCAAATACTCCAACACAGACACCTCAATCTTCCTAGAGTTCGAGTAGCTACAACAACCAAGACAGTAAAAAATGCTAGAACAACTCCAATCAATGAATCCTTCAGTGCAACATAGAAGTGAACCTTGAAAATGGTCAAGACTTTACTAGATAACAACAAAACAACACATGGCATTATTAGACTCAGTCTTGGAATCGTATGAGAAGCTTGGTTGTAGGAAAGATCGGTAATCCTAATATGACAAAGGAGGATTAAGATCAGATTGATCTGGAGGAGTTAGAGCTTAATGATATTAAGGGGTGAATGGCTAGTATTGTTCGTCGAGCTCAAAGATTTATAGAAATAACCAGGAGAAATAATTTGGGTGGTCCGGAAACAAAACTGGATTTGACGAATCAAATGTCACCTACTTTAAGTGCCGATAGAAGGGTCATTTTAAAAGAGAGTGTTCGTACCGAGAAGTACATGGAAACCATGATCCATTTGGTGATGATTATTATAAGAAGGCAATGTAACTTAACTTCTCAACAACCTCAAAGTACAACAAAGCTTATTCAAATTGAGGATGGTTTTGCGAAATCGAAAGACAAAGCTCTTGTGACCACTCAAGAAGACGAAGGCTATAATTGGAACAACTACATTCCAAAGACCGAAAGTCTTGCACGTCTAACTTGAAGAACCAGAACCAATGGTTGAAGATACAGTCGAAGAAGTTACAAGTGAAGATTGTATGAAGTCGCTTTTGATGAAACCCCAGATGAAAATTCTGAGGAATATTACTATGATAAGAGTGCTGAAGATATATTTTTCATAATGCTTTTAAATTAGTCATACCACCTGACTTTATAAATCTTTTGAAGGTTTCTTTGGAGGATCAAGCCATTATCAAATCACACAAATAGATGAAGAAACAAAGCAGTCTGTAGAAGAAATCATTGATGTTAACAAAGAAATGAATGCTGAAAATCTCAAAGAGATTGCCGATAAAGCTATGATGGCACAATCACAAGAGGTAGTCTTGAGAAAGTTTAGGAGGTTTTGATTGAGTTAGTCACAAGAGTGAGAAGAAAGAAACGAAAAACAATGCATGAAGTGCTTAGAACCATGCAAAGATTGTTTTGAGAAGGATGAGAAGTATAAAGAACTTAAAAAACACATGATAACATATCTAGTGATTTAAGAGATACTAAAGAAGCTTATGATAGATTGAGTAAAACTATTAACCAATACCGAGATGCTAACAGAGAAGATAATGCTATGCTTTTATGTTCAAATCGACGTCATGGACAAACAAATGGCAATAAACATTCATATTGACGTGATCGCTAAATTAAAACAGGAGCTAGAAACTATAAGAATCGAATCGGAAAGGGTTAATAAGAAACTAGTTAGTTATTCAATAGCTTCTTACGTACTTGATCACATCCTCCCTAAACCAACGGGAAAAGATGAAATGTTGAGAGGATGTGTATGGTTATCTATTAAAGGTCTAGGTTATAATCGAGTTCCACCCCCGATGTGGAATAGTTATTCAAAGAAAAAACCTGACGGGT
The DNA here is from genome assembly GCA_947069175.1 of Scalesia atractyloides. Classification (NCBI taxonomy): domain Eukaryota; kingdom Viridiplantae; phylum Streptophyta; class Magnoliopsida; order Asterales; family Asteraceae; genus Scalesia; species Scalesia atractyloides. Next base: position 64,998,419 of record CAMTDV010000020.1, on the reverse strand, counting down.
GGAAAAGGCGCTTAATTTGAAATTAAGAACTGAAAAGAAAGAAGAGCTGCATGAAAACATCGATACCTATACATAGATAGAAAATGATTGTGAAGTCAGAGGTTGTTCAAAATGTCATTGACAAAGTTTTAGAAAATGATAACGAAAGCACTAAGTTTGAAAGTGCTAATTCAAATCTTGAAAAAACGAGTTCAAGCTCACGTTTTTGAAAATGACGAATATTTTCACAAACATTATATTCCAAAATCAGAACATGGTTTGAATGATGATCCGAATATTGTCATGTACCAAATGAAGGGAGTTGACAAGTTGTATACTGATGATGAATTTCCGATTCAGAACGTGAACCTGGACAAAGTGGACAAACTGTCAAGTTGATTGAAGGTGATATCTCCGACATTGATAATCTGTATAAATCTTATTACTCCAAAACGAATGCTCCTATTCTAACAATGAGAAGAGAAATAGCTATTACAAGAATTGTTGGTGCATTTTATGTCTGTTACTGTACGAATTTGGCTAGATTGAGCATGTGTTGAATATTGTATAGATTAGATACGAACACACAACTTAAGTGCGAACGAGAACGGTGTAAAAATGTCACTTTGTATGAAGTGATCACTTCGTACAAAGGTAAATAACTTCGTACGAAGTGAATTTGTTGGTGCATTTTATGTCCATCATTGTACGAAGAGGCTAGTGCGTTACATATTATTTAGATTAGATGCGAACACACACTCAAGTGCGAACGAGAATAGTGCAAAAGTGTCACTTTGTACGAAGTGGTCACTTCATACAAAGAGCAATCACTTCTTTCAAAGTCAACAGCTCAGTTCACACGAGGTGAGCAAGTCTATATATAGGTGTTGTGTGTTCATTGTTTTGTAAGTTTTGGAGTTACTAGAGGGGAAACACTGGTGAAATTTCTCAAGGATTTTGCTAGCTTGTAAAGATGTATACTATTTCGGTATGAATGAAACATTAGACTTCCGCTGCTTATACTCCTTTCCTAATAACATTCTACCGAATTATTTCTATTTCTATGCAAACTTCCGTCTAAACCGCCCTGGACTCTTAGAATTCACTTCGTACGAAGTCACAACTCAGTACGCACGAGGTGAGTTAGGTCTATAAATATATGTTGTTTGTTCGTTAGAAGTTATATTTTGGAGTTCCCAAAAGGGAAACGCTCCAAAATTTAGTCAGTTTGACAAGATGTATACTCTTTCGGTTTGAATGAAACATACAACTTCCGCTGCTTCTACTCTTTCTTAATAACATTCTACCAAATTAGTTCTATTTCTACCTAAACTTCCGTCTAGAACCGCCGGATCCTAGACTCTCAATTGGTAGCAGAGCTACGGTATAAATTCAATTGATCTAACAGTTGATTGAATCACCTATGCTCATGAATTTTAGAAGTATGAGGGGATTTAGATGTATATCATCAAATAAACGGAAAATCCACAGACAAAAAGTAAATTGAAATCATAGGATTATTCAGAATTGATTTTTGACCAAGTCTGTGCAAAAATCATCATGAAATTCAAAGAAATAAAGATTTTGGATCGAAAAATGTAATTAGGGTCATTCGTATGAAGAGAATCACCTCGCACGAAGTAAGAAATTCACTTCGTACGAACTGAACCAAATTGCCTAAAAAAATTTTGTGATTGTAATTTTTTTTCGCACAAAGGCATTTTTTAATCGTGGCGATTAGACAAGTGTCTAGAAAAAATTGGTGATTGTAAATTTTTTGGAGATTCTAACGACAAATTTGGGATGTTCGGGGACACCGGCATGGGTTTCAGAGAACAAATATGATGACACGATCATAGAAGGGTGAAGATAATGGGGTAGTCATGGATACATATGCAAAACGATGATCATTTGGTATAATGACTAGAATGCGCCGTAACGTAAAATCCGCATTGATGAAAAACGTACTTTTGTGGACCAAGGGGACATATTTTCCGTATAGTGGAGTTTTTAAGTGAAGAGTTTAGAGACGTCAAAATTTGCAAAAATGCGGGGGAATACAAATTTCAGAGAACATATTGAAATTCCGGAATTTTTGAAACTCATGACTGTGCAACAGTATTCGGGTGGTTCCAACTTGAGATTGTCCTGGGATATATTTGATCTTGATTCGTTAGTTCGTGAGAGGTTCAGAATTTTGAGATCGTGATACAGATTGATGTCTAAGGGTTATAGTCCCGATCTTCAATGTGGGCAGGTTAGTAGGATTTGTAGTTTTGTTGATACCGATGAGATCTTAGAATATTCAAGTTATATTGCATACACGAATGTTCGGTGATGGTCTTAGGTGCTAGCTAGATTAGCTGTATCAAAAATTACCAAGAAGATCTCAAGTCATTTAAGTTATATTGCATACACGAATGCTCGATGATGGTCTTAGGTGCCAGGATTTTTAGTCTTCAAGCAGATGAATTGTTCTTCGGACTTACCGCCATTGAATGATGATGTTTGTTGATTAAGTTGCGCCTGTCTAGTGGAGATGGCTATATATATGTTATTGTGATCGAAGAGGAAGAATGTGATTCTGATTGCGAAAGAATGTTTCTCAGATCTTAACGTGTTACTAGATGATTTGATTGGGATGAAGATTTGCTTATTGAGAAGATTACCATTTTGCTGATCTATCTTTCAGGAGTATGCTTAAATGTGATTATGTAAAATGGGATTTTAGATTTTCATGGGTTTTCACAAACTTGACGTTTACCGGTGTGGTAATTCGAAGTTTCTAATCAATTGTCGGTTGGGTTTTTGAAGATCAGAGGATCGAGCAGAGGAGTGCGCTAAAACCTAACACGGATGTGGTTAAACTTGAAATGGAGAAGCTGCGTTGATGAGTTTCAAGTTGGTGGATATTCACGAAAATTTGTCATTAAGCAAAATAGAGGAGGTCGGGAACCGTGCAAACAAAGACTTGAAGATTAATTCCAGGGGGAATCATTTTAGGGGGAATGTATTGAAGAAATTGCAAACCCAAATCATTAATCAAGGGGGAATTTGTTGATGCATTCTAGACATCGAGAGATACCTGATTGAAGTTGTAGAATATTCAAACACGGCTCTCATATTTCAAGATCAAGATCACGCTTCGACAGTGACGTTTAAGGGGGAAATTGTTGGTGCATTTTATGTCCGTCACTGTATGAATAGCCTAGATAGAGTGTGTGTTGAATATTTTATATACTAGATACGAACACACAAGTTAAGTGTGAACAAGAATGGTGCAAAAGTGTCACTTCATACATAGTCAAAAACTAAGTTTGCAGGAGGTGAGTTAGTTCTATAAATAGGTGTTGTGTGTTCGTGAGAAGTTAAGTTTTGGAGTTCCCAGAAGGGAAACGCTAGCGAAATTTCTCCAGAATTTCGCCAGCTTGACAAGATGTATACTCTTTTGGTATGAATGAAACATATGACTTCTGCTGCTTGTACTCCTCCTTTAATAACATTCAATCGAATTAGTTCTACTTCTACTCAAACTTCCGTCTAGAACCGCCGGATCCTGGACTCTCAGGAAGCAGTGTTCGGGGTATGATAAGAGAAACAGTAACAGGTTTGGAAAATCAAAATTTACAAAAAAAATGTTGTTTGTTTCCTGCACAAGCTAAGAGAGTGAGAAAGAAAGCTTGTCAAGCAAACAATCAAATGAAGAATTCTTTGCTGAAAAAACGACAACGTGATTAGGTTTAGGGATCCACTGTTGTAATAGACAGTCGGAAGTGTTTTAAATGTAACTAAGTGGGGCATATCGCAAAATGATGTCCACAAAATACCTCTAAACCTCAAAATCAATAGAGAAAGAATCAATCATGTGGCATAGAAAAATGGGACACATTCATCTTATAAAGATGAATTTCTTGGTACTTAACAATCTAGTGGAAGGGGTCAATCTAAAGATGTTGATGTAGAATGTCTATCGCCTACATCTTTGGTTCATGTCTTATATGTAATAGGCCAAAATGTTAGAATTATTATATGTGTATGTTCACTTCGTACGAATGTAGCCTGGTTCTCTTCGTACGAAGGTAGACTCTCACCTTCACACAAAGTGTCAAGTCTATATAGAGGTGTGCTTTAGTCTTGAGTTTGTAGCTGTTTTGTTGATTGATAAGGCAAAGCCCTGTCAAATTTCTCTCATGCTGTAAGCGTTGATCTCATTAATGAAATATTGAGATTAAAAAGTAAGTCTTGAACTTGTCACTAATTTAAAATGAATTCCGTGCGTATTGAACTAGGTTAAACAAATTAGGACCTGAGCTTATTGGATGAACAGATCCTCAAAAGTGGTATCAGAGCTTGGAGGCCTGATTTGAAGATAATTCATCATGATTCTACTTCTCTTCTACTCATTTTTCAATCTTCTTATCATTTTTCAAAGATCAAAGGGTCAAAATGGCCCGACTTTCTCAAGGAATACATAAAATTCACTAATAACAAACCCTTGAAAGTTTCAGACCTAAAATCAACCCAAACCATGAAAAAAATGCCGAAAAACGTGAAATTTTGAACATTACCTTCGCACGATCTTAAAATCAACTTCCATGAAGATAATTTTAAATTTGCACAAAGTGAAAATTTTTGTCAAAACTTTGAAAATTTACCCTCGCACTAAGTAAAAAACTAACTCCGTATGAAGAAACTCTTGAAAATTTTGGATTTTATCTTCACACGAAGATAGATATAAGATTCGGTATTTTAACTTCGTATGAACTGGGACTTTAATTGTTTTTGTGGTTACTTCACACCAGGGTTAACTCACACAAAGCCTACTTAACACCAAGGTGATTTTCAACACATTTTCGTGACGAAATGGAGAACAAATTTTTTAACACATTCGCATCGTCAGAAGTCTTAACCACAGCTGCTGTCCAAAACATAAATCTCGAAAACAAAATAGGGACTATGACAAAACCCCCAAAGCTGATGTGTTTCGAAGATTACTTCGGATAGAGCGAGAGATTTGTCAACTGGGTACAAGTCAATACGGTTTACTACAAAAGAGAAAGAAAAATTCATCAGAGAAAAGAAAATGAGGAACATTCTTCAGTAAGCCATCAAAGAAGACATATTTACTCTTTTACAACATGATGGTGAGCTCAATCGGTCTAGAACGCTTTGAAGTTAAAATTTCAGGGAAGCACTCAGATGATAAAGAGCAAGAAACGTTATTCAGAAAAGAGTTCAATATCTTTAATCTGTTGAAAGGTGAAACAATGAAGTAGTTGATCGGAAGGTATTGTCACCTGGTGGTAGAGAAGAAAAGATTGGGAATTCAAAAGGAGAACGAAGAGTTAGTGGACAAACTGGCTGATGCATTGCCTGAAGGAGAATGGTCAACCTATTTGACAATCTTGAAAAATAACTCAGAATACAGTACTAAAGTTTGTCAAGATTCATATAGAAACTGGAAGGTCACGAGCTCGAGATGAAGAAGATGGCTAAAACCAAATGTTCAAACATTCAACAAGATGTGAATCTTTACTACAAAGGAAGCTCAACAGCCAATACTCAAAGTCCAAAAATACATACTGCTTTCAGTGCAGACAGTTCTTCAAGTTCTTCTTCAAACCATTCATCTGGTGGTGGTTTTCAGTCATTCCAGTCTTGTGATCCTAATTCACCATAAACACCGCAATCTTCACAAAGTTCGAATAATTATCAAAGCAGCCAGAGCAACCAAACCAAAGAATCTTATAGTGCAATATTCCGGTGGATCTAGAGAATGCTCAAGATTTTACAGAGAATACTGCAAAACAACATACGGCACTACTTGCATATGTTCTAGAATTATATGAATGTTTGGTAGTTGGAAAGATTGGCAATCATAACATGACTAAAGAGGATTATGACCAAGTCGATCCAGAAGAGTTAGAGCTAATCGATATCAAATGGTGCATGGCCAACATTGTTCGCAGAGCACAACGGTTTATGGAGATCACGGGTAGAAACAGTTTTGGTGGACCTTATGGAAAGCTTGGGTTTGACAGGTCGAAAGTCACTTGCTTTAAATGTCCAGAAAAGGGACACTTCAAGAGAGAATGCCTTAACCACGAAGTAAGTGGAAATCAAAATCCATTTGGAGACGACTACTACAGAAAAGCGATCTATCACATAAATTCCCTACCTCATACTACATCAAGAATGAGTCAAATTGAGGATGGTTCGTCAAGTTCAAAAGATAAAGCTCTTGTTGTTTCACAAGAGGACGAAGGATTCAACTGGAACAAGTACATTTCAAAGCCTATAAGTATTGCACTTTTGGAAGAGATTAGAGATGTACCTAAACCTGTTGAAGAATGTTTTGCTAAGGCAACCTTCGATGAAGCTCCAAACAAAGAATATTATTATGATCCTTCATCTTAGGAATATATTTTCCATAACACATTTAAAAATTTAATACCGCCTGATATGTACGAATTTTTGGCAGGTTTCTTTTAACCGAACTATGCAGTACGTTGTGAAGAAGAGCCAAAGCCAGAGGTGTTAGAAATGATCGATTTGAACAAAGAGATGACCACTGAGAATCTCGCAGAGATTGCAAACAAAGCAATGATGGCGAATTTGAAAGAGGTAGTTTTGAACAAGCTCAGGAGAGGGTAAATGAGTCAGTCAGAGAAGAGGGAAGGTTTAGGTGATCAAAATTGAAAAAACTTACATGAAGTGCTCATAGCCTTGCAAGGAATGTTCTGAAAAAGATGTAAAATATAAACAATTGAAAAAGCCTTCGGATAATATGTTGAGTGATTATAAAGAAACAAAAGAAGCATATGATAAGTTGAGCAAAACTGTTAAACAATTCGAGCAAGCAAGTCGAGAATACAATGCTACACTTTCTATGCTAAAAGCAACTGTTATGGATAAACAAATGGCTATAAATATTCACCTTAACACGATTGCTAAGCTAAAAAGTGAGCTAGTAACAATGAGAATTGAAACATAAAGAGTTAACAAGTTGTTGATCGGTTACTCAACTTATTCGTAAGTGATTGATCATATTCTTTCAAAACAACAAGAAAAAATGAAAAGGGAAGAAAATGATACTATTTCTCAAACAAATGTATGAGTTATAATCGAGTTTCACCACCGATGTGGGAGAGTTATTCCAAGAAAAAAATGATGGGGTTGAAAAGGCGCTCAATTTGAAATTAAAAATTGAACAAAAAGACGAGCTGCCTAAAAATCTCGATGTAATTCATACCAAATCTGATAATGCTTGTGAGTCGGATGTGGTTAAATCTGTGGTTGAAAATGTTTTGGGAAGTGAGAGTGATAACACTGAATTTGAGAGTACTGAGTCTAACTTGGAGAAAACGAGTTCAAGTTCACCTTCTGAAAATGAAGAAAGTTTTTCATAAGAATTATCTTCAAAAATCAGAATCAAGTTCGAATGATTATCTTAATATGGTTGCATACAAAATGAAAGGATCTAACAAACTATATTTTGACCAAGAATTTCCGATTCAGAATGTGAACCTTGAAAAAGTTGAACAAGTTTTTAAATTGGTTGAAGTGAGTTTGTCTGAGCTTGAAAATCTGAACGCATCTTACTATTCTGAACCGAAACATTCTTACAATAACAATTACAAAGGACAGAATTATCCTGAGACAAAAGAAAAAGGTTTGAGATATGTTAAGAAACATAACGACAAATTTCGAAAACAATTTTTTCAAAGAACATAAACTTTTTTTTCGGAACAAGCTCGGAAATATGAGAAGGAAAATTTGGCCAAGCAAAAATCAAACAATGAAGTTTATGCAGTGAAAAAACGTCGTGAACAAGTTCAGGGATCCTCCGCTGGAAACGACACTAGGACATGCTTCAAATACAACCAAGTCGGACATATAACAAAACGATGTCCCCAGACTAACTCTAAACCTGTTTACAATGTCAAGAATCTCTAGAAGATGTGAATCATAAATCCCCAAAGTTTGTTCGTACACAAATTTCGAAAAGAAACAATGAATCTAACAATGTGAAACCAAGAAATTCGAATATTTCAAACAAAGAAGTTGGTGAATCTTGAAGCAAAAATGAACAAAAAGATTCGAAATTTTATCCTAAACAAGCATTCTCAAAACAACAAACTGAGTGATTAGAACAAAACCATCTTATGAGGAAGTCAAAACGACTATTCTACCATGACTGATAGAAAGGTTAAGGCTAAACAGGGTTTAAAATCAAGAAAGAAATTGTTAGTGAACTAAAATTGGAAAGCCCGAACCCACCCAAGCCCGTGAATGCTTGGGTCTCGCTATTCAAATAATCGCTTAATTGCATGTGAAGGGGCTCCCGAGATCAATCATTTCAAATTGGATAATGGATAGTGGAGCTTCTCGGCACAGGATGGGAATGTTGGCCTTGCTATACGATGTCAAATCTATCCGTAGAGGCTACGTTGGGTTTGCGGGTAATCAAGGGGGGAGGATAGTCATCAAAGGGATTCTAACAAACGGTGTGGTGTCGTTCGATAAAGTCAACTACATAGCAGAGTTAGAGAACAACTTGTTGAGTATTTCTTATATTTGTGACAAAAAGTTCACGACACACTTCACAGATTGAGAATGTCTTATTCTGAAACCGGAATTCAACATACCTGAGGAATGGATCCTGATGCGCGCTCCCCAAGAGAATGATTTGTATGTCTTAGACATGAATGTTGCGACAACAATGACAAATTCTATGCAATGCTTTGTGTCAAACGCAACAGAAAAAAATCGATCTGTGGCATAGAAATATGGGGCACATTCATCTTCGAAAGACGAACTTTTTTAGTACACAACAATCTAGTTGAGGGAGTCAATCTAAAGAGTTTTCACTTGAATGACGACTGCATAAGTTGCAAAAAGGGTAAACAACATAAAAGTCGCATCCAAGGAAGCTCCTAAACTCAATCAAGCTCCCACTAGAGAGACTACACATGGATCTCTTTGGACCTGTCAATGTTCGTAGTATTTTAGGAGATGTTTATTGTCTTGTAGTGACTAAAGATTATTCAAGATTTTCGTGCGTGATGTTCTTAGAGAGCAAATATGAAACTTTTGAAAGTTTGATGATCTTATTCCGGAAATTAGAGAACCTGTATCGGTTACCAATTCGTCGCATTCGTAGTGACAACGGTACAGAGTTCAAGAACAATCAGATGGCAGAGTTTTGTAACAAGAAAGGAAGTTTGAATGAATTCAGTTCACCATATACTCCACAACAAAATGGTGTAGCTGAAAGCAAAAGCAGAACCTGATAGAGACAGCAAGAACCATGCTCGCTGATTTTAAACTTCTAGTTAGTTTTGGACAAAGCTGTGGCTTTTGCATTATTGCCGGTCAAGCCGCACAAGAAAATGTGTTTCGGGCTACTTAACCAGCGAAAGCCAAACCTAAAGTATTTAGTGTGACAGATGGCAAATAACCGGTAATTCCATACAATTTAATCACTAAGTTCATATTATAATCTCATGCATAGTTATCGAAATTTAATTTCAAAACTGATTCGTACGTCATTAGGGAAATAAACCTGATCATAACACGTACTGGTTTCCGTTACGACAAGAAACAGACCAAAACAATGGTTGGTAGAAAGTGCTGGACGCACTAATTGCGGTGACACTAACTATGTCGGAAAACCCGCTGAAACGAATCAAGACATGAAATAACGGCATGTTAATGCCATACCTGAGTCCATAGACCAATGAAAACAGATATTTAGAACAACTATTACAAAAATACATAACTTTCCGGTACAACGCCTAAATTGCAAAATTTTCCGTTTCGACCAAAAGGCGACAAATGTCGATTTGTCCGCAAGACTAATTCGGAGAATTCCAAATGTGAGAATGAGAATAAAACAATGTTAAAATCCTAAATAATGTGAGAATAGCAAGAATGCACCAAACACATCATTTCCAGTCATTCGTCAAACAATGCACAATTCGACCGGAAAGCGGCCGATTGTCGAAACGACGAATATTTTAGTGGCCGATAGCCTCATTCGGGCGCCTATCGAACTAGTTAAGCCTCATTTGGAACTCGGAATCCATTCAACTAACATGAGGTCACGGAAACACAACTTTCGAAAAGTTCGACGGCGGAATATAATAGTGCCGATATCGATCGAACGATCGAGCGAAAGACATTTCGGCCATCCTAGCTCATCGTATATTTGTCTAGCGAACTAGTTATACATATTTTTAGGTCGGAAGTGCACTAAGTAGACACCATAACAATTGTGGTGGTCGAAAACAAAAGCTTCCGGTACTAAATAATTAAGTTCGTTTATTAGCGAATATTGCGTCGATGAACGATCTAACGACATTTCCGTCATCCGAAACTTATATTAGGGGATCAAGTGGATTAATTGGCATATAATAACACTCTAAACCCTAGTTATTTGCTAATGATACAAGATCAACCCCTAATCACCATACTTAAATTAATTACCTAAATATCTAAAAAAACGCATGTTATAATAAATATTTACACTTAACCCCCCCCCAATGTGGGCCCCACCCACTTGATTTTGTTGAAAAATAAGAGATTATAAGCATGGTGCTTAAGATATGTGATGGACTTGAAGATATGACATGATTTATATAATAATCCCCATGAAGTTCATCATTCTTATTCACGAAAAATTTGCAAACTTTCTCCTTCTTGTTCCCTCTTGTTCATGGCTCCAATACCACCACCATACACCACCATTTTGCCACCCTAAAACACCACAATATCTACACTTTAAAGCCTAATCAAGTCTACTAAAGAAGCTTGCATGGATGGAGATCATTAGGGATTTGTAAGGAGCTTCATTTCTTCCATAATCATCAAGGAACTTATGCATCCTTTGTAAGCTAAATTAATCTATAATGTAGCTTATGTGTATGCTTAGGTTATTAGTGTACAAGTTGATCATCTTGAAATCAATAAAAGATATATCAAAAACCCTAAAACACAACATAATAAAAACACTAAATATTGTTTATTTTGTGTTGATTATATGCTTATATGATTGTTAGGTTGCATGTTGAAGTTGTTGATGTTGATAGTATGATTAAAAGTGAGATGATCTTGTGTGATTTAGTATAAAAGTGAAGATTTAAACTTGTTAAGGTTAATCTAAACAAGATCATCAACTACATCATCAATGAAAAATACTACAAGTTAAAATAATTTTTATGCATATAATGATTTTTATAAGAAGTAAACATATGTATTCAAGTTGTAATCACATTAAAATTGTGTAGTAATCAAGGGGTTACATGCAAGAACTTGATTTAACAACATGGTAAAGGTAGTGATTTGAAAAGGCTAATAAATATTGAAAACCCACTTGATTTACTAAGTTTTTAAACCATAAAAGTCATGGATGGTGACATTTAGATTATGTAAAATAAATATTAGATGGTTTGTGATGATGATTATGAACTTAAACAGGTTTTGAATACGTTTTTGAAACGTGGAAAACGCTATAGTTTAGGGGAAACTATGGTGAAATATTCTAAAAATCTAATTGCGATTAAAACTTAATTAGTGGGGTGATTAGTGGGACTAATCGCGATTAGTAACTTAAATCGTCATTAAAGGGGACCCTAATGACAAAGGTTGGCTCTAAATAACCAAGTGTTTAAAAAGTTACAAATATATATTTATAAGTAAAAATAAATGTTTTTTTACAAATATATATTTTTACTTGGAAAATAATACAAGTATTTATATACAATTTGTTACAATAAATTGTATTTGTACTTATATGTATTGCATGTGTATATATTAGAAACTTAGGTTATTCATAATAAAAATACCTAATCTTATACAAGATACAAACACTTAATCAATATACTAAGTGTTGCTAACATAATAAACATATTCTCACAATGCGTCGAAACAATAAATCGGACAATCAAAGCAATGCGAACAATAGGCGAACATTCAAGATTACACCGTCGCGTCGACGACCAACGGTGAATCGCCGGCACGAAAGGTGGTCACGACAATGGACGATTCTCGACGAAAATGAACATACAACGGACGATGCCAACGACGAGTCTAAATATATTTAGACGTTCAACATATATATATATATGTTATCTAAATGAAAAATCCGAAAAGTTAAGTATATAAAAAGTTAGAAAAAAATTATAAATAAATACTTATAATAAAAATGGCTTTTATACATATATATATTTGGGCTAGGGCCAAATTGTGAAAATCATATATTAGGCCCAAATTCCATAGTATTCATGGATGTGGCACAAAAACTAATAAAAGCCCAAAATTATATAAGAATACATGGGCTAGGCCCAAAGACATAAAGTACATGCTGGCAAGAAAAGACATGAGCTAGGCCCAAAGACAAAAAGACATGGGCTAGGCCCAAAGACAAAAAGACATGGGCTAGGCCCAAAGACATAAAATTACATGGGCTAGGCCCGGTAACAAGAAAACATTGGCTAGCCCAAAGTCAAAAAATTACATGGGCTAGGCCTAGTGACAAGAAAACATGGGCTAGGCCCAAAGACATAAATTACATGGGCTAGGCCTGGTGACAACAAAACATGGGCTAGGCCCAATGACATGTGAGGCAGCCAGTCAAGGTGAACAATTTTATATATATATAGATATATTAGAAATACATTAACAATATTAGTCGACAAACTAATACAAACACTATGATAACATTCTAAGTTGTTATACCATAACAAAGAAACACATAACAAGAATTCAAGATGAACAACGAGTACAAGGTCCATTGAGACCTGGGTGTCTAATGAAACCAATACGCATGTAGGTTACATACGTTGCGGACACCGATCAATAAATAGTATCTTAATGGAACGCAAAAACTGTGAGTTCATGTCCCTTCCTTTCACTTACTTTAAGTTTTGTTTTAAACTATCGAGGGGAAATACATGTCCATGTCAAAACAGTATGTTAGCTATGAGTTAGCAGATAACAATCACTGTGCGTAAGTAGGAAATAAAAGTAGTAACCATTAATCACTTAGTGACCAAGGTGCAAAAGAGGTAGATCTATTGAGTTTGAGACCCGCTCCACTCCTGGTTGGTATACCATTGGAGTGCTTTTGTGATCCGAACATGTCAAAGAAGTCTCGGTTTGGTTACTTACTTATGGCATAGTATGTCAGGGTGCTCGCGACACACTGATAGATCCTAAATTAACTCATTGATGCTAATAACATACTTGGATTTCAATACAGGTTTTCAAAGATGACTTTGGATACGAAAACATTAAACTACATGAACTCGCCAACTTTATGTTGACTTTTTAAAATTACATGTGTTTCAGGACGCAGGACTTGAGCTGGTGATGGGATCCGGGTTTGGGAACTGTCAAGACAACGATGTATTATCTTTTGGAGGGTTTGCCTTTTATATCCCAACTTCGTTTGGGTATAAGAGGTCAAAGCCTCAGCTGAATTTGTGATGAAAACACTATCCTATCTTGGAAAAATGTCTTTTAAACTTTGTTTGTACGGTGATCTGAAACTGAGAACATTGACTTTACTTTTGATGATTGTAAATATAAAACGAAACTTATGAATGGCATGCATCGTTGTTAATTTATAATGTTTACTATATTGGATGCAATGATTACCTAATAGTCACACACTTGCGCTTCCGCTACGACCAGGGTGTGACAGGCTGGTATCAGAGCTCCGATTGTAGTGAACCAGGGAAAACTTTTATTTAAAGTTTGGTCTACAGGGGCTCACACATGAAAACAAAGTTTAAAACATAACATAAATGTTTTGGCAATTATAACAAGATAACAAAAAGGTTTTCATTGTGTCACGATAATACGAGGATCTATCACACGAGCTCAATTGTAAGTAATGAGCAGGATCAATACATGATTAGTCTATGAGAAATAGACACATTACATAATAAGACTATGTGTCGTGGACACATTACAAAAGATAGAAATCCTGGCTAGATAGGATTTTATGTGATTATATATATATAATTTATTTATTATGTGTTGTACGGAATATTTGCCAAGAACGAAATACCTTCGACTACGAATATTATTATTATTATCCTTGACTCGCACAATGAGAATATCGACCTCGCGTTTATTGCGGAGCTTATGGCGAACGTGGTTCCTAAGTGAGACCTTAGGATCGATTCCACATAAGGTAGTTGCTTTTCCCTTGAATGCGGAGATGCCTAGCTTCGGTTGGGACAAAGAGGCGGAGGTGGTAGCCTTAGATGACAACTCTATTAGGGGACGAGGTCCCTGTAGCTCATATTAAATATTAATTACGACACCTTTGTCCAGTCAAGGAAGGTGAAGTACTCATCTTGAAGGTGCCCCTCAAGTTGTTATTGTTGCAAATTCTCTCCATTTCTAAATCTGTCTAATGACGTGCCTTTCGCGAGTGTTGTCAAAGGACGATAGCACGTGGATTAATCACGAATGTCCTTTATATGTTGAAGGTATGAAGATAATGGTGTCCCCTCTCTGACTGATCATCGTCTTTGAACGGTAGAACACTAGGGTGACCATGCAAGGCAATTTAGTATTACGGGGGCCCACGTAATAATAACTTGCAGTGGATGAGAATCCTGGTGGACTATGCGGGTGAAGTTAAAGATCACTACTCATTAGATACTGTAAAGTTGTTCAGGTTTCTCTCTAGTGGGACACTAACTGGGTGGCTGCTATAACACCCTTCGATACAGAAACACCACACGTATTTGTTCGCATCTAACATTCGATCTAGATCACCAGTCGATTGAGATTAGTCATCTAAACAGACAAAACTGGTTGGCCACCCAAGGAGGATATTTCCTCAACGGCCTAGAGTTCTTGTACATGGGTGGTCCTATGGTTTATGGTACTCATTTGTTATTGGAAAGAGATTCACTAAACTCGTCGTATGCATTTGTTTATTCAAAGGAGAGTATGCATGAACATGCTTCAATGCCCTAGCATTCTATTCGTTCTCTTGAAATTAACAATCTAGATGGAGCTCGTGAGCGTACAAGGGATATCAACGTATGCTTCACACGGGTTAGTGTGGCGAAGGATTTTTTTCCTACTTTGGGTGATCAAGTCCACTAAGTATGGAATACATGCTATAAGGTTGAAGACGACCGTTTGGTTTCTTCTCCTTAACGAGTTATTTTCTTTCCACTTAGACACATGGTCGATGCACGCATGAGGCACTTGGTAGACTATATTTATCCAAATATATTTTTTAGCTTCTCTTAATCTCAGGAATTAAGAAGAAACATTACGCCAAAAGGAAGGTCTACAACCAAAAAGGGGGTTAGTTAATCCATGACTTACTGGGTAAGCCAGACTAGAGTCCTTATGGAAGGATATGCGGTTGCGGAAGTCGACACTAGTGACGGTACTGGTGGTACCAGTAGTTCAAATGGTTCCTATCCCAATAGATTGGGAACGGGGGGCAGTGCTACACCTGAAGATGCGATCATACAAGGTTTTAAATTCTAAGGCTTTTCTGGATGTAAGCCATGAGACCTCACTTGTGCGAGAGGTGCTGTAGGTTATGTCCGCTAAATAAAGACAACGAAGTCGGTTAGCAGTGCGAATAAATGCACTCCTTAGTAAACGATTAGGTAAACAAAGAGCCTCCTACTGAGTGCAGCATTAACTTGGTGAAATCCTCCAGTAGAAACTTTAAGGAGTGATACTACCAAGAGGTCATCATGGGGAGGACTCAGATTCTTATACCAGAAGGGTATTGCTCGCTGATTGGAATTCCAAGGGTAGAAATGGGATCCTAGAACTCGATAATGATTGCAGTCAATGTTGTTGGTTACACTTGACGCTTTCACGATCTCTTAGGGATTGTTACTATACTGGGAACACTTGAACTCAAACGCATTGAGCGCTACCTTTGGGGTTCAGCCCCTAAGAACTAAAACATGACCACATCATCCCACCCTACCTTCATGACCCAAACAGTAACTCTCGCAGTTAGTCTCACCAAGGATGCGGTGAGAATGGGAAATTATCAAGGAAATGCATGTGAAATCTACTAGCAACGGGAAGCGAAAGGTAACTCCCGTGATGATAGAAAGAAGGCAATTACTACGATAATTGATGCTAGCACCAAGAAATATGTTGATAACTTAATCCTAAAAGTGATAAGTGAAAACTTCCTCAAGAGGGCACTTGCAATAAGTTAGTAAGACTTAACCAAGAACAAGGATGTTAAGTGTGGCATTAAGGCCACTTCATGCATGAACGTCTCAAGAATGAATCGGCAAGTTGAATTAAAGTGTGGGTGAGCAGAACTGTGGATACCCCACAAGATCCTAATGTCGTCATGCGTACGTTCTACTCTACATTCTTTATGTATCAATTCTTTTGATACCATCACCGAGCTTAGCTAGTGTCTTTAGATGTTGAGCTTATACACGAATTAGAGTCTTGTAAGCTAGACACGTTATTAAGTTAGCTAATGGAGAATTAGCGTAAGACTCATCTCGTCGATACAATCCAATGATATATAATGTCAAAAAAAAAATCACACGATCTAACCAGGCAATCGGTTTGTAAAAAATCTTTTATGGATAACTTCCCATCTTTTTCGAGTTCAACTCAGAACAGTACCCAATTCGAAACAATAGTCCGAGATGGGAATCCGTCTGAAATGAGGTATCCGAGACGTAATTCGGAATAGTAATTCGAGATGGTCCCAAAGCAATACCAAAGTTCCAGGATACACTGTTTTGATCCCTGAGTCGTGGTGAATCATTAAAAGGTCACTAACACGTTTCCTATCAACAAACGTCTCGCATCCATCTTGTTGGATACCTGTGCCAATTCTAGTTCATCTCCATAGACTCCAAAATATACTTGACCTAGATACAAGAAAGATAGACGTCCCCTCATTCTATAGAATTTTTCAATGATAATTTGTCAATGTCAGGAGAAGTTATAAAAGGATGCACTTTGGAACTTGGAGGACAAGAATTTACTCTCAAAATCTTTTACCCATTTATCTGGGTTGTTACGACATAGTTTTTGGCATAGACTTATGGACGTATAACCGAGCGGAAGTAGGTTATCCTAAGAAAACTATTCGCATCCCCCTGCCAGACGAAGAAACATTGGTAGTACACGGGGAGAATCATGACACCCCTCTACGAATCATAAACTGCATGAAGGCGCAAAAATGTTTGAGATAAGGATGCATCGCCTTTCTTACCCACGTGGTGGATAAGAAGGCCGAGGAGGCAAGATTGAGGACATACCAATAGTGAGGGAATATCCCGAGGTCTTTCGGAAAACTTGCTGGGACTTCCCCCACAGAGACAAGTCGAATTCCGTATCGACTTAGTGCCAGTAGCTGCACCTGTGGCAAAAGCTCCATATCGACTGGCGCCCTCGGAGATGCAGGATTTATCCACGCAGCTGCAAGAGTTTCTTGAAAAAGGTTTCATAAGACCGAGTTTCTCGCCTTGGGGAGCTCCGGTGCTATTTGTGAAAAAGAAGGACGGAACCTTTCGTATGTGTATCGATTACCGAGAGTTAAATAAGTTAACTATCAAGAATCGGTACACATTCCCAAGAATCGATGATCTATTCGATTAATTGCAAGGGTCAAATTTTTACTCGAAGATCGATTTAAGATCCGGTTATCATCAATTGAAAATCCAAGAGGAAAGAATTCCTAAGACAGCATTTCGGACTCGTTCGGTCATTACGAGCTCCTTGTTATGTCCTTTGGCCTAACGAACGCCCCTGCAGTATTCATGGATTTGATGAACCGAGTGTGTAAGCCATACCTTGACAAATTGGTGATCGTAGTCATAGATGATATACTGATATACTCACGCACCGAGAAAGAGCACGAACAACACCTGAGAACTATCTTGGAGTTGCTGAAGAAGGAGCAGTTATACGCCAAGTTCTTAAAATGCGAATTTTGGATTCGCGAGGTACAATTTCTTGGCCATGTGGTAAACGAAACGAAATCCATGTCGACCCTTCAAAGATCGAGGCAATAAAGAACTGGACCATGCCAAGAACTCCCACAGAAATACGACAATTCCTAGGACTAGCGGGATATTACAGAAGACTTATTGAAAACTTCTCCAAGGTTGCACAACCGCTAACCTCGCTAACCCAGAAGGATAGAAAGTTTGATTGGGGAGAGAAGCAAGAATCGGCATTCCAAGTATTGAAAGAGAAGCTATGCAAAGCAACAATACTCTCCCTCCCGGACGGTACCGATGACTTGTGGTGTATTGTGATGCATCACATCAAAGGTTTGGGTTACGTGTAAACGCAACGAGAAAAAGTCATCGGGTACGCGTCACGACAGTTGAAAGTTCATGAAAGGAATTACACCACACATGACCTGGAGTTAGGTGTCGTGGTATTTGCCTTGAGGATCTGGTGTCATTATCTATATGGCACTAAGTGTACCATATTCATAGACCATAAAAGTCTTCGACATATATTCAACCAAAAGGAATTGAATATGCGCCAATGATGTTGGGTGGAACTATTGAATGATTACGACTATGAGATTAAGTATCACCAGGGCAAAGAGAATGTTGTAGCAGATGCTTTGAGCAGAAAGGAGCGAGTCAAAACATTACGGTGCGAGCTTTGGAGATGACGATCCAGACGAACTTCACAACTCTAGTGCGTAAAGCACACCAAGAAGCAGTGAAACCAGAAAACATTCCAGGTGAATCATCAAAGAGAAGAAAAAAAAACAATTGGAACCAAACAAGGATGGAACTTTATATTTCATGGAAGGATCTGGATTCCTATTATGGTGAGTTGCGAGACTTGGTGCTGGATGAAGCACACAAGTCCAAGTATTCGATACACCCAGGATCGGACAAAATGTACCAGGATCTGAGGGAATACTATTGGTGGCCTAATCTCAAGGGAGATATTGCGACCTATGTTGGGAATGCCTAACTTGTGCAAAGGTCAAGGCCGAATACCAAAAACCACCTGGGTTATTACAACAACCTGAGATCCCAGTTTGGAAGTAGAAACATTTTTCAATGGATTTCATTACGAAAGTACCACGGACCTCTCAAGGTCATGACATGATTTGGGTTATCATTGATCGATTAACCAAATCAGCTCACTTCTTACCCATCCACGAGAAAGACAGTACGGAGAAACTAGTTGAACTGTACCTAAAGGACATTGTGGCACATCATGGTGTGCCAATCTCGATAATCTCTGATAGAGATGGTCGCTTTATGTCACGGATCTGGCAATCGTTTCAAGATTCATTTGGTTCTCGCTTGGATTTAAGCGCAACCTTTCACCCGCAGACCGAATGTTAAAGCGAGCGAACCATCCAAACATTAGAAGACATGCTTCAGGCCTGTGTGATGGATCTAGGCGGAAACTAGGATACTCATTTACTATTGGTAGAGTTTTCCTACAATAACAGTTATCACACTAGTATCAAGGCCACACCATTCGAAGCATTATATGGACGAAAGTGCCGATCGCCATTATGTTGGGCGGAAGTCGGTGACAGACAACTCATTGGTCCTTTCTAGTACAAGAGACCATAGACAAGATATTTAAGATCCATGAGCGTATCAAAATGGCCCGAGACAGACAAAAGAGCTATCCGAGTCGAAGACGCAAACCATTATCCATCAAGGTGGGAGACAAAGTTTTGTTAAAGGTCTCACCTTGGAAAGGCGTAGCTAGATTCAGGAAACGTGGAAAGCTCAACCCGAGATATGCTGGACCTTTCGAAATTCTGGAAAAGTTGGTACAGTGGCGTACAAGTTAAAACTGCCAGAGGAACTCGATAATGTACATGACACATTTTGTGTGTCCAATCTGAAGAAAAGTCCGACAAATGACATAGTTATCATTCCAGCAGATGAGATTCATGTTGATGACAAATTACAATTCACCAGAGAACCAGTGGAAGTCATGGACTGGAAGGTCCAAAAGACAAGAAGATGCCAAATCAAACTGGTGAAGGTTCGCTGGAATTCACGTCACGGTCCCGAGTATTCGTGGGAGCGTGAAGATCAAATCAAGTCCAAATACCCCCACCTGTTCGAGAAGATTCCTTCAATGGATGCCTCAAGCTGAATTTCGGGACGAAATTTTTTATAACAGAGGGAGTATGTGACAAATGGAAAATAACCGGTAATTCCGTACAATTTAATCACTAAGTTCATATTATAATCTCATGCATAGTTATCGAAATTTAATTTCAAAACTGATTCGTACGTCATTAGGGCAAGTAAACCTGATCATAACACGTACTGGTTTCCGTTATGACAAGAAACAGACAAAAACAATGCCCTAAATGTGTTGGTAGAAAGTGTTGGACGCACTAATTGCGGTTACACTAACTATGTCGGAAAACCCGCTGAAACGAATCAAGACATGAAATAACGGCATGTTAATGCCATACCTGAGTCCATATACCAATGAAAACAGATATTTGAGAACAACTATTACAAAAATACATAACTTTCCGGTACAAACGCCTAAATTGCAAAATTTTCCGTTTTGACCAAAAGGCGACAAATGTCGATTTGTCCGCAAGACTAATTCGGAGAATTCCGAATGTGAGAATGAGAATAAAACAATGTTAAAATCCTAAAATAATGTGAGAATAGCAAGAATGCACTAAACACATCGTTTCCAGTCATTCGTCAAACAATGCACAATTCGACCGGATAGTGGTCGATTGTCGAAACGACGAATATTTTAGTGGCCGATAGCCTCATCCGGGCGCCTAGCAAACTAGTTAAGCCTCATTTGGAACTCGGAATCCATTCAACTAACATGAGGTCACCGAAACACAACTTTCGGAAAAGTTCAACGGCGGAATATAATAGTGCCGATATCGATCGAACGATCGAGCGAAGACATTTCGGCCATCCTAGCTCATTGTATATTCATCTAGCGAACTAGTTATACATATTTTAGGGTCGAAAGTGCACTAAGTAGACACCATAACAATTGTGATGGTTGAAAACAAAAGCTTCCGTTACTAAATAATTAAGTTCGTTTATTAGCGAATATTGCGTCGACGAATGATCTAACGACATTTCCGTCATCCGAAACTTATATTAGGGGATCAAGTGGATGAATTGGCATATAATAACACTCTAAACCTAGTTTAAATTAATTACCTAAATATCTAAAAAACATGTTATAATAAATATTTACACTTAACCCCCCATGTGGCCCCCACCCACTTGATTTTGATGAAAAAACAAAGATTTTAAGCATGGTGCTTAAGATATGTGATGGACTTGAAGATATGACATGATTTATATAATAATCCCTCATGAAGTTCATCATTTTGTTCACCAAAATTTGCAAACTTTCTCCTTCTTGTTCCCTCTTGTTCATGGCTCCAATACCACCACCATACACCTCCATTTTGCCACCATAAAACACCACAATATCTACACTTTAAAGCCTAATCAAGTCTACTAAAGAAGCTTGCATGGATGGAGATCAATAGGGATTTGTAAGGAGCTTCATTTCTTCCATAATCATCAAGGAACTTGTGCACCCTTTGTAAGCTAAATTAATCTATAATGTAGCTTATGTGTATGCTTAGGTTATTAGTGTACAAGTTGATCATCTTGAAAATCAAGAAAAGATATATCAAAAACCCTAAAATACAACATAATAATAACACTAAATATTGTTTATTTTGTGTTGATTATATGTTTATATGATTGTTAGGTTGCATGTTGAAGTTATTAATGTTGATAATATGATATAAAAGTGAGATGATCTTGTGTGATTTGATATAAAAGTGAAGATTTAAACTTGTTAAGGTTTAAATCTAAATAAGATCATGAACTACATCATCCATGAAAAATACTACAACTTAAAAATAATTTTTATGCATATGAATGATTTTTATAAGAAGTAAACATATGTATTCAAGTTGTAATCACATTAAAATTGTGTAGTAATCAAGGGGTTACATGCAAAAACTTGATTTAACAACATGGTAAAGTAGTGATTTGAAAAGGCTAATAAATATTAAAAAGCCACTTGATTTACTAAGGTTTTAAACCATAAAAGTCATGGATTGTGATATTTATATTATGTAAAATAAATATTAGATGGTTTGTTGATGATGATATGAACTTAAACAGGTTTTGAATACGTTTTTGAAACGTGGAAAACGCCATAGTTTAGGGGAAACTATGGCGAAATATTCTAAAAATCTAATCGCGATTAAAACATAATTAGTGGGGTGATTAGTGGGACTAAACGCGATTAGTAACTTAAATCGTCATTAAAGGGGACCCTAATGACAAAGGTTGGTTCTAAATAATCAAGTGTTTAAACAAGTTACAAATATATATTTATAAGTAAAAATAAATGTTTTTTTA
Organism: Scalesia atractyloides; assembly: GCA_947069175.1. Lineage (NCBI taxonomy): Eukaryota > Viridiplantae > Streptophyta > Magnoliopsida > Asterales > Asteraceae > Scalesia > Scalesia atractyloides. The sequence continues at coordinate 64,976,025 of CAMTDV010000020.1, read as the reverse complement.
CAAATATATATTTTTACTTGGAAAATAATACAAGTATTTATATACAGATTTGTTACCAATAAATTGTATGTGTACTTATATGTATTGTATGTGTATATATTAGAAACTTAGGTTATTCACAATCAAAATACCCAATCTTATACAAGATACAAACACTTAATCAATATACTAAGTGTTGGTAACATAATAAACATATTCTCACAATGCGTCGAAACAATAAATCGGACAATCAAAGCAATGCGAACAATAGGCGAACATTCAAGATTACACCGTCGCGTCGACGACCAACGGGTGAATCGCCGGCACGAAAGGTGGTCACGACAATGGGCGATTCTCGACGAAAATGAACAAACAACGGACGACGCCAACGACGAGTCTAAATATATTTAGACGTTCAACAAATATATAATATATATATATATATATATATATATATATATATATATAATATATATATATATGTTATCGAAATGAAAAATCCGGAAAGTTAAGTAAATTAAAAGTTAGAAAAAAATTATAAGTAAATACTTATAATAAAAATGGGCTTTTATACATATATATATTTGGGCTAGGCCCAAATTGTGAAAATCATATATTAGGCCAAAATTCCATAGTATTCATGGATGTGGCCCAAAAACTAATAAAAGCCCAAATTATATAAGAATACATGGGCTATGCCCAAAGACATGAAGTACATGGGCTAGGCCCAAAGATAAAAAGACATGTGCTAGGCCCAAAGACAAAAAGACATGGGCTAGCGCCAAAGACATAAAATTACATAGGCTAGGCCCGGTGACAAGAAAACATGGGCTAGGCCCAAAGTCATAAAATTACATGGGCTAGGCCCGGTGACAAGAAAACATGGGCTAGGCCCAAAGTCATAAAATTACATGGTCTAGTCCCAAAGACATAAAATTACATGGGCTAGGCCCGGTGACAAGAAAACATGGGCTAGGCCCAAAGACATAAATTACCTGGGCTAGGCCCGGTGACAACAAAACATGGGCTAGGCCGAATGACATGTGAAGGGCAAGGCCTAGTTCACACATGGTTTGGAAACAATAATATATATATATATGTATATATATATATATATTTTAGAAATACATATAACAATATTAGTCGAATAAACTAACTACATTCACTATGATAACATTCTAAGTTGTTCAACCATAACAAAGAAACACATAACAAGAATTCAAGATGAACAACGAGTACAAGGACCATTGAGACCTGGGTGTCTAATGAAACCAATACGCATGTAGGTTACATACGTTGCGGACACCGATCGATAAATAGTATGACTTAACGGAACGCAAAAACTGTGAGTTCATGTCCTTCCTTTCACTTACTTTAAGTTTTGTTTTAAACTATCGAGGTGAAATACATGCCATGTCAAAACAGTATGTTGGGTATGAGTTAGCAGATAACATATCACTATGCGTTAGTAGGAAATAACAGTAGTAACCATTAATCACTTAGTGACCAAGGTGCAAAAGAGGTAGATCTGTTGAGTTTGAGACCCGCTCCACTCTTGGTTGGTATACCTATGGAGTGCTTTTGTGATCCCAACATGTCAAAGAAGTCTCGGTTTGGTTACTTACTTATGGCACTAGTATGTCAGGGTGCTCGCGACACACTGATAGATCCTAAATTAACTCATTGATGCTAATAACATTCTTGGATTTCAATACAGGTTTTCAAAGATGACCTTTGGATACGAAAACATTAAACTACATGAACTCGCCAACTTTATGTTGACTTTTTAAAATTACATGTGTTTCAGGACGCAGGACTTGAGCTGGTGATGGGATCCGGGTTTGGGAACTGTCAAGACAACGATGTATTATCTTTTGGAGGGTTTGCCTTTTATATCCCAACTTCGTTTGGGTATATAGAGGTCAAAGCCTCAGCATGAATTTGTGATGAAAACACTATCCTATCTTGGAAAAATGTCTTTTAAACTTTGTTTGTACGGTGATCTGAAACTGAGAACATTTGACTTTACTTTTGATGATTGTAAATATAAAACGAAACTTATGAATGGCATGCATCGTTGTTAATTTATAATGTTTACTATATTGGATGCAATGATTACCTAATAGTCACACACTTGCGCTTCCGCTACGACCAGGGTGTGACAGGCTGGTATCAGAGCTCCGATTGTAGTGAACCAGGGAAAACTTTTATTTAAAGTTTGGTCTACAGGGGCTCACACATGAAAACAAAGTTTAAAACATAACATAAATGTTTTGGCAATTATAACAAGATAACAAAAAGGTTTTCATTGTGTCACGATAATACGAGGATCTATCACACGAGCTCAATTGTAAGTAATGAGCAGGATCAATACATGATTAGTCTATGAGAAATAGACACATTACATAATAAGACTATGTGTCGTGGACACATTACAAAAGATAGAAATCCTGGCTAGATAGGATTTTATGTGATTATATATATATAATTTATTTATGTATGTGTTGTACGGAATATTTGCCAAGAACGAAATACCTTCGACTACGAATATTATTATTATTATCCTTGACTCGCACAATGAGAATATCGACCTCGCGTTTATTGCGGAGCTTATGGCGAACGTGGTTCCTAAGTGAGACCTTAGGATCGATTCCACATAAGGTAGTTGCTTTTCCCTTGAATGCGGAGATGCCTAGCTTCGGTTGGGACAAAGAGGCGGAGGTGGTAGCCTTAGATGACAACTCTGTTAGCGGGACGAGGTCCCTGTAGCTCATATTAAATATTAATTACGACACCTTTGTCCAGTCAAGGAAGGTGAAGTACTCATCTTGAAGGTGCCCCTCAAGTTGTTATTGTTGCAAATTCTCTCCATTTCTAAATCTGTCTAATGACGTGCCTTTCGCGAGTGTTGTCAAAGGACGATAGCACGTGGATTAATCACGAATGTCCTTTATATGTTGAAGGTATGAAGATAATGGTGTCCCCTCTCTGAATGATCATCGTCTTTGAACGGTAGAACACTAGGGTGACCATGCAAGGCAATTTAGTATTACGGGGGCCCACGTAATAATAACTTGCAGTGGATGAGAATCCTGGTGGACTATGCGGGTGAAGTTAAAGATCACTACTCATTAGATACTGTAAAGTTGTTCAGGTTTCTCTCTAGTGGGACACTAACTGGGTGGCTGCTATAACACCCTTCGATACAGAAACACCACACGTATTTGTTCGCATCTAACATTCGATCTAGATCACCAGTCGATTGAGATTAGTCATCTAAACAGACAAAACTGGTTGGCCACCCAAGGAGGATATTTCCTCAACGGCCTAGAGTTCTTGTACATGGGTTGGTCCTATGGTGTCTATGGTACCTCATCTTATTTATTGGAAAGAGATTACACTAAACTCCGTCGTATGCATTTGTCTTATTCCAAAGGAGAGTATGGCATGAACCATGCTTCAATGCCCATAGCATTCTATTCGTTCTCTATGGAAATTATAACATCAGTGGAGCTCGTGGAGCTCAAGGGATATCAACGTATGCTTCACACGGGTTAGTGTGGCGAAGGATTTTTTTCCTACTTTGGGTGATCAAAGTCCACTAAGTATGGAATACATGCTATAAGGTTGAAGACGACCGTTTGGTTTCTTCTCCTTAACGAGTTATTTTCTTTCCACTTAGACACATGGTCGATGCACGCATGAGGCACTTGGTAGACTATATTTATCCAAATATATTTTTAGCTTCTCTTAATCTCAGGAATTAAGAAGAAACATTACGCCAAAAGGAAGGTCTACAACCAAAAAGGGGGTTAGTTAATCCATGACTTACTGGGTAAGCCAGACTAGAGTCCTTATGGAAGGATATGCGGTTGCGGAAGTCGACACTAGTGACGGTACTGGTGGTACCAGTAGTTCAAATGGTTCCTATCCCAATAGATTGGGAACGGGGGGCAGTGCTACACCTGAAGATGCGATCATACAAGGTTTTAAATTCTAAGGCTTTTCTGGACTGTAGGCCATGAGACCTCACTTGTGCGAGAGGTGCGTAGGTTATGTCCGCTAAATAAAGACAATGAAGTCGGTTAGCAGTGCGAGTAAATGCACTCCTTAGTAAACGATTAGGTAAACAAAGAGCCTCCTACTGAGTGCAGCATTAACTTGGTGAAATCCTCCAGTAGAAACTTTAAGGAGTGATACTACCAAGAGGTCATCATGGGGAGGACTCAGATTCTTATACGAGAAGGGTATTGCTCGCTGATTGGAATTCCAAGGGTAGAAATGGGATCCTAGAACTCGATAATGATTGCAGTCCAATGTTGTTGGTTACACTTGACGCTTTCACGATCTCTTAGGGATTGTACTATACTGGGAACACTTGAACTCAAACGCATTGAGCGCTACCTTTGGGGTTCAGCCCCTAAGAACTAAAACATGACCACATCATCCCACCCTACCTTCATGACCCAAACAGTAACTCTCGCAGTTAGTCTCACCAAGGATGCGGTGAGAATGGGAAATTATCAAGGAAATGCATGTGAAATCTACTAGCAACGGGAAGCGAAAGGTAACTCCCGTGATGATAGAAACGAAGGCAATTACTACGATAATTGATGCTAGCACCAAGAAATATGTTGATAACTTAATCCTAAAAGTGATAAGTGAAAACTTCCTCAAGAGGGCACTTGCAATAAGTTAGTAAGACTTAACCAACAACAAGGATGTTAAGTGTGGCATTAAGGCCACTTCATGCATGAACGTCTCAAGAATGAATCAGGCAAGTGAATTAAAGTGTGGGTGAGCAGAAATGTGGATACCCCACAAGATCCTAATGTCGTCATGCGTACGTTCTACTCTACATTCTTTATGTATCAATTCTTTTGATACCATCACCGAGCTTAGCTAGTATCTTTAGATGTTGAGCTTATACAGAATTAGAGTCTTGTAAGCTAGAACGTTATTAAGTTAGCTAATGGAGAATTAGCGTAAGACTCATCTCGTCGATACAAATCAATGATATATAATGTCAAAAAAAAATCACACGATCTAACCAGGCAATCGGTTTGTAAAAAATCTTTTATGGATAACTTCCCATCTTTTTCGATACAAATACCAATTGCGAGGTACAATTTCTTGGCCATGTGGTAAACGATAACGAAATCCATGTCGACCTTCAAGATCGAGGCAATAAAGAACTGGACCATACCAAGAACTCCCACAGAAATACGTATATCCCTTAGGACTAACGGGAATTACAGGAGACTTATTGAAAACTTCTCCAAGGTTGCACACGCTAACCTCGCTAACCAGAAGGATTGATAAGTTTGATTGGCGGAAGAAGCAAGAACTGGCATTCCAAGTATTGAAAGAGAAGCTATGCAAAGCAACAATATCTTCCTCCGGACATGTACCGATGACTTGGTGGTGTATTTGATGCATCACATCAAAGGTTTGGGTACATGTCAAACGAACAATAAGTCATCGGGTACGCGTCACGACAGTTGAAAGTTCATGAAGGAAATTGAACCACATGCACTGGAATTAGGTGTCGTGGTATTTGCCTTGAGGATCTGGGTCATTATCTTATGGCACTAAGTGTACCATATTCATAGACCATAAATCATATCGACTAACTCAAACCAAAGGAATTGGAATATGCGCCAATGATGTTGGGTGGAATATTGAGATGATTACGAATATGAGATTAAGTATCACCAGGGGCAAACGAATGTTGTAGCATGCTATTGACAGAAAGGAGCGAGTCAAAACATTACGAGTGCGAGCTTTGGGATGCGATCAGACGAACTTCACAACTCTAGTGCGAAAGCACACCCAGAAGCAGTGAACCAGAAACATTCCAGGTGAATCATCAAAGAGAATGAAAAAAAAATATTGAACAAACAAGGATGGAACTTTATTTCATGGGGAAGGATCTGGATTCTATTATGGTGAGTTGCAGACTTGGTGCTGGATGAAGCACACAAGTCCAAGTATTCGATACACCCAGGATCGGACAAAATGTACCAGGATCTGAGGGAATACTATTGGTGGCCTAATCTCAAGGGAGATATTGCGACCTATGTTGGGAACTGCCTAACTTGTGCAAAGGTCAAGGCCGAATACCAAAAACCACCTGGGTTATTACAACAACCTGAGATCCCAGTTTGGAAGTAGAAACATTTTTCAATGGATTTCATTACGAAAGTACCACGGACCTCTCAAGGTCATGACATGATTTGGGTTATCATTGATCGATTAACCAAATCAGCTCACTTCTTACCCATCCACGAGAAAGACAGTACGGAGAAACTAGCTGAACTGTACCTAAAGGACATTGTGGCACATCATGGTGTGCCAATCTCGATAATCTCTGATAGAGATGGTCGCTTTATGTCACGGATCTGGCAATCGTTTCAAGATTCATTTGGTTCTCGCTTGGATTTAAGCGCAACCTTTCACCCGCAGACCGAATGTTAAAGCGAGCGAACCATCCAAACATTAGAAGACATGCTTCAGGCCTGTGTGATGGATCTAGGCGGAAACTAGGATACTCATTTACTATTGGTAGAGTTTTCCTACAATAACAGTTATCACACTAGTATCAAGGCCACACCATTCGAAGCATTATATGGACGAAAGTGCCGATCGCCATTATGTTGGGCGGAAGTCGGTGACAGACAACTCATTGGTCCTTTCTAGTACAAGAGACCATAGACAAGATATTTAAGATCCGTGAGCGTATCAAAATGGCCCGAGACAGACAAAAGAGCTATCCGAGTCGAAGACGCAAACCATTATCCATCAAGGTGGGAGACAAAGTTTTGTTAAAGGTCTCACCTTGGAAAGGCGTAGCTAGATTCAGGAAACGTGGAAAGCTCAACCCGAGATATGCTGGACCTTTCGAAATTCTGGAAAAGTTGGTACAGTGGCGTACAAGTTAAAACTGCCAGAGGAACTCGATAATGTACATGACACATTTCGTGTGTCCAATCTGAAGAAAAGTCCGACAAATGACATAGTTATCATTCCAGCAGATGAGATTCATGTTGATGACAAATTACAATTCACCAGAGAACCAGTGGAAGTCATGGACTGGAAGGTCCAAAAGACAAGAAGATGCCAAATCAAACTGGTGAAGGTTCGCTGGAATTCACGTCACGGTCCCGAGTATTCGTGGGAGCGTGAAGATCAAATCAAGTCCAAATACCCCCACCTGTTCGAGAAGATTCCTTCAATGGATGCCTCAAGCTGAATTTCGGGACGAAATTTTTTATAACAGAGGGAGTATGTGACAAATGGAAAATAACCGGTAATTCCGTACAATTTAATCACTAAGTTCATATTATAATCTCATGCATAGTTATCGAAATTTAATTTCAAAACTGATTCGTACGTCATTAGGGCAAGTAAACCTGATCATAACACGTACTGGTTTCCGTTACGACAAGAAACAGACAAAAACAATGCCCTAAATGTGTTGGTAGAAAGTGTTGGACGCACTAATTGCGGTGACACTAACTATGTCGGAAAACCCGCTGAAACGAATCAAGACAAGAAATAACGGCATGTTAATGCCATACCTGAGTCCATATACCAATGAAAACAGATATTTGAGAACAACTATTACAAAAATACATAACTTTCCGGTACAAACGCCTAAATTGCAAAATTTTCCGTTTTGACCAAAAGGCGACAAATGTCGATTTGTCCGCAAGACTAATTCGGAGAATTCCGAATGTGAGAATGAGAATAAAACAATGTTAAAATCCTAAAATAATGTGAGAATAGCAAGAATGCACTAAACACATCGTTTCCAGTCATTCGTCAAACAATGCACAATTCGACCGGATAGTGGTCGATTGTCGAAACGACGAATATTTTAGTGGCCGATTGCCTCATCCGGGCGCCTAGCAAACTAGTTAAGCCTCATTTGGAACTCGGAATCCATTCAACTAACATGAGGTCACCGAAACACAACTTTCGGAAAAGTTCAACGGCGGAATATAATAGTGCCGATATCGATCGAACGATCGAGCGAAAGACATTTCGGCCATCCTAGCTCATTGTATATTCATCTAGCGAACTAGTTATACATATTTTAGGGTCGAAAGTGCACTAAGTAGACACCATAACAATTGTGATGGTTGAAAACAAAAGCTTCCGTTACTAAATAATTAAGTTCGTTTATTAGCGAATATTGCGTCGACGAATGATCTAACGACATTTCCGTCATCCGAAACTTATATTAGGGGATCAATTGGATGAATTGGCATATAATAACACTCTAAACCTTAGTTTAAATTAATTACCTAAATATCTAAAAAACCATGTTATAATAAATATTTACACTTAACCCCCCCATGTAGCCCCCACCACTTGATTTTGATGAAAAAACAAAGATTTTAAGCATGGTGCTTAAGATATGTGATGGACTTGAAGATATGACATGATTTATATAATAATCCCTCATGAAGTTCATCATTTTTGTTCACCAAAATTTGCAAACTTTCTCCTTCTTGTTCCCTCTTGTTCATGGCTCCAATACCAACACCATACACCTCCATTTTGCCACCATAAAACACCACAATATCTACACTTTAAAGCCTAATCAAGTCTACTAAAGAAGCTTGCATGGATGGAGATCAATAGGGATTTGTAAGGAGCTTCATTTCTTCCATAATCATCAAGGAACTTGTGCACCCTTTGTAAGCTAAATTAATCTATAATGTAGCTTATGTGTATGCTTAGGTTATTAGTGTACAAGTTGATCATCTTGAAAATCAAGAAAAGATATATCAAAAGCCCTAAAATACAACATAATAATAACACTAAATATTGTTTATTTTGTGTTGATTATATGTTTATATGATTGTTAGGTTGCATGTTGAAGTTATTAATGTTGATAATATGATATAAAAGTGAGATGATCTTGTGTGATTTGATATAAAAGTGAAGATTTAAACTTGTTAAGGTTTAAATCTAAATAAGATCATGAACTACATCATCCATGAAAAATACTACAACTTAAAAATAATTTTTATGCATATGAATGATTTTTATAAGAAGTAAACATATGTATTCAAGTTGTAATCACATTAAAATTGTGTAGTAATCAAGGGGTTACATGCAAAAACTTGATTTAACAACATGGTAAAAGTAGTGATTTGAAAAGGCTAATAAATATTAAAAAGCCACTTGATTTACTAAGGTTTTAAACCATAAAAGTCATGGATTGTGATATTTATATTATGTAAAATAAATATTAGATGGTTTGTTGATGATGATATGAACTTAAACAGGTTTTGAATACGTTTTTGAAACGTGGAAAACGCCATAGTTTAGGGGAAACTATGGCGAAATATTCTAAAAATCTAATCGCGATTAAAACATAATTAGTGGGGTGATTAGTGGGACTAAACGCGATTAGTAACTTAAATCGTCATTAAAGGGGACCCTAATGACAAAGGTTGGTTCTAAATAATCAAGTGTTTAAACAAGTTACAAATATATATTTATAAGTAAAAATAAATGTTTTTTTACAAATATATATTTTTACTTGGAAAATAATACAAGTATTTATATACAGATTTGTTACCAATAAATTGTATGTGTACTTATATGTATTGTATGTGTATATATTAGAAACTTAGGTTATTCACAATCAAAATACCCAATCTTATACAAGATACAAACACTTAATCAATATACTAAGTGTTGGTAACATAATAAACATATTCTCACAATGCGTCGAAACAATAAATCGGACAATCAAAGCAATGCGAACAATAGGCGAACATTCAAGATTACACCGTCGCGTCGACGACCAACGGGTGAATCGCCGGCACGAAAGGTGGTCACGACAATGGGCGATTCTCGACGAAAATGAACAAACAACGGACGACGCCAACGACGAGTCTAAATATATTTAGACGTTCAACAAATATATATATATATATATATATATATATATATATATGTTATCGAAATGAAAAATCCGGAAAGTTAAGTAAATTAAAAGTTAGAAAAAAATTATAAGTAAATACTTATAATAAAAATGGGCTTTTATACATATATATATTTGGGCTAGGCCCAAATTGTGAAAATCATATATTAGGCCAAAATTCCATAGTATTCATGGATGTGGCCCAAAAACTAATAAAAGCCCAAAATTATATAAGAATACATGGGCTATGCCCAAAGACATGAAGTACATGGGCTAGGCCCAAAGATAAAAAGACATGTGCTAGGCCCAAAGACAAAAAGGCATGGGCTAGGCCCAAAGACATAAAATTACATGGGCTAGGCCCGGTGACAAGAAAACATGGGCTAGGCCCAAAGTCATAAAATTACATGGGCTAGGCCCGGTGACAAGAAAACATGGGCTAGGCCCAAAGTCATAAAATTACATGGTCTAGTCCCAAAGACATAAAATTACATGGGCTAGGCCCGGTGACAAGAAAACATGGGCTAGGCCCAAAGACATAAATTACCTGGGCTAGGCCCGGTGACAACAAAACATGGGCTAGGCCGAATGACATGTGAAGGGCAAGGCCTAGTTCACACATGGTTTGGAAACAATAATATATATATATATATATGTATATATATATATATATATTTTAGAAATACATATAACAATATTAGTCGAATAAACTAACTACCATCACTATGATAACATTCTAAGTTGTTCAACCATAACAAAGAAACACATAACAAGAATTCAAGATGAACAACGAGTACAAGGACCATTGAGACCTGGGTGTCTAATGAAACCAATACGCATGTAGGTTACATACGTTGCGGACACCGATCGATAAATAGTATGACTTAACGGAACGCAAAAACTGTGAGTTCATGTCCTTCCTTTCACTTACTTTAAGTTTTGTTTTAAACTATCGAGGTGAAATACATGCCATGTCAAAACAGTATGTTGGGTATGAGTTAGCAGATAACATATCACTATGCGTTAGTAGGAAATAACAGTAGTAACCATTAATCACTTAGTGACCAAGGTGCAAAAGAGGTAGATCTGTTGAGTTTGAGACCCGCTCCACTCTTGGTTGGTATACCTATGGAGTGCTTTTGTGATCCCAACATGTCAAAGAAGTCTCGGTTTGGTTACTTACTTATGGCACTAGTATGTCAGGGTGCTCGCGACACACTGATAGATCCTAAATTAACTCATTGATGCTAATAACATACTTGGATTTCAATACAGGTTTTCAAAGATGACCTTTGGATACGAAAACATTAAACTACATGAACTCGCCAACTTTATATTGACTTTTTAAAATTACATGTGTTTCAGGACGCAGGACTTGAGCTGGTGATGGGATCCGAGTTTGGGAACTGTCAAGACAACGATGTATTATCTTTTGGAGGGTTTGCCTTTTATATCCCAACTTCGTTTGGGTATATAGAGGTCAAAGCCTCAGCATGAATTTGTGATGAAAACACTATCCCATCTTAGAAAAATGTCTTTTAAACTACGTTTGTACGATGATCTGAAACTGATAACAATATGACTTTACTTTTGATGATTGTAAATATGAAACTGAAACTTATGAATGGCATGCATCGTTGTAATTTATAATGTTTGCTATATTGGATGCAAAGATTACCTAATAGTCACACACTTGCGCTTCTGCTACGACTAGGGTGTGACATTTAGAACCATTTGGGTCACCTTGCACGATAATCAATGCTGATGGCAAATTTGGAGCTAAATCATTGGAGGGGTTCTTCGCGGGAAATGCTAGTCCACTACGTTAAGTATATCTTCCTAGAAAAAACCAGGTTATTGAAGCTCAGAACGTAGATTGTCAAGATACACATCTCCATCACAGAAACCAGGAGATGCTTGGTTGTTCAACTTTGATAGTCTCTGGGATTCCTTCTAGCTTCCACCTGAACTGACAGAAGAGGAACTTATCAGCAACAACAAGCTTCATCACAAGAACATGTTCTAGACCTATTGTTGTGACAAATGGCAAATAGCCGGTAATTTCGTAAAATCTAATCACTATTTTTAGTAGATAATCTCATGCATTATACATAATTTGTTGTGTAACTGAGTCGTACGTCATATTATAAGTGTAGGAAAAGTGAATCATGACATAACATATATTGGTTTCTGTTACTATGCGAAACAAATCAAACTATCCCTAAAAGTGTTGGTGGAAAGTGTTGGGGCACTATCACGGTTGCACTATTCATGTCAGCAAAGCCGCTAAAACGAAACAGAATAATGAATAACGGCATGCTAATGCCATAAATGAGTCCATATATACATGAAAACACTAATCTGGGAAACACATCTTACAATAATACATAACTTTCCGGTACAACGCCTAAATTATAAAATTGTCCGTTTCGACTAAAAAGGTGACAATTTTAATTTTTCCGCAACATTAGTTCCGTATTTTCCGGATTCCAGAATTATAACAGAATAATGATAAACACCCTAAAACAATATGAGAATATCTGAAATACATAAAAGACATCATTTCCGGTCGTACGACAAGCAGTGCACAACTTGATCGGAAACGACCTATTGTCGAACCGACAAAGATTTCAATGGCCGAAATCCTCATACATTAATCTGAGAGCTAGTTAAGCTTCATTTGGGATCTGAAATCCCTTCAACTATTTTAGGTTACGGAAACATAACTCCCGGAAATGTTCGACGACAAAATATATAAGTGCCGATATTGAGCAAATAATTCAACGGGAAGCGTTTCGAGCCATCCAAACTCAACATATACTCGAATAGTGAGGAGTTAATCATATTTCTATGTCAGAAGTGCTCTAAATAAATGTAATCGCACTTATGATAGTAAAAAACCAAAACTTCCGGTACGAAACAATAAAGTTCTTATATTAATCCATATTGTTCCGATGAGCAAACTAGTGGTGTTTTTGCCATCCAAAACTAATACCAAATAGTCAAGGGGACTAATTAATATTAATTAACACCCTAAACCCTAATTAATCACTAATGATGCAAGACCAATCCCTAATCCTCATACTTAAGTTAAATCACATAAATATCTTACAATTAACATGTTGAAAATAATTTACACTTAAACCCCCCCCCCATTTGGCCCCCACCCACTTGATTTATGTTGAAAAAATGAAGATTTAGGCATGATAAAAAGATAAGATCTTGACTTGGTGAGATTATATAACCATCATCACACTTCAATATTATTATTTTCAGAAAAAAAATACACAAACACCTCCCAACTCCTTCCCATTTTGGGCTCACTACACCACCATTTTTCCACCATTAAACACCACATTGTATTCCCTTTCAAGCCCTCACAATATCATCTAAGGAGTTTGCAAGCATAGAGGAGCATTAGAGCTTTCTTTAGAGCTTTATCTTCTTCTTAATCTTCACTTAATCTTGTGCAAACTTGTAAGAAAATCTTTCACCATATTTAAGCTCCTTATGATGTGTGGTTTATGAAAGTACTTGTTGATCATCTTGAAAATAAAGAAGAATTCAACTTAAAAACCCTAATCTCACCTAAATAATTTACTAAATATAGTTTATTATTTATGTGTATTAGTGTTAACTAGTTAGCATGATTATGTTAAAGTAAGTTGTTTAAAGTGGATGATCTTGTATGAATAAGAATATAAATGATGATTTAAAGATGGTGATTTTAAATGTAAACAAGATCATCAACCTCATGATCCATGAACTTTACTACAACTTAAAAATGATTTACTACATATATGTGACTTAAATAGAATAAATACATTGATATATGTTATAATCATCTAAAAAGTGTAGTAAACAATTGGTTTAAGGTGGAGGTCCTTATTTGAAGATATAACAAAAATGGTGTCTTAGATGATTCTATTAAATAAGCGAAGATCTCTTTATTTTTAAGTAAAGTAGTTATAATATATATTTACAAAAGATCATGGAACTGAGGATGAAAAAGTGTATAAATAAGGCATAGAAAAGGGGTATGCACACTTGAGTTGATGATTGATCTTGATTATGGGTTTAAACATGATTTAAATACGTTTTAGAACGTGGAAAACGCGTAGTTTAGGGGAAACTATGCGAAATTTTCTAAAAATCTAATCACGATTAAAGTATAATTAACGGGTGATTAACGGGACTAAACGCGATTAGTGACCTAAATCGTCATTAATGAAGTTTAATGACAAGGGTTAAACCTAACCACTCAAGGATTTAACAAATACATATATATTTTTTTACAGTTAAAAATGAGTATTTGTTATATATATATATTATACATATATACATATATATCTATATATGTATGAATATATATGTACATATATATACGTATATATGTACATATATATACTATATATGTAATAAATAGTATATATGTACATATGTATGAATATATATGTACGTATATATGTACGTATATATGTATATATACACGCGCACTGTGGGAATGAAAAATATATATATTTTGTCACCAAAAATTAATATGTAAAAATATGTGTATGTATCTAGAAAGTCAAGGGTATACAACACAAAATACCCAACTTATACAACACCTCAAACACTTGAAGAATCACGAAGGGTAAGTGACATGAACACATACAATTTTACACAATTCTTGAAACAATAATCGAACGAATGGAGTAATGCGGACAATGGTCGAATTTACACAATACACCGTCGCGCCGTCGATCAACGAACAAATCGCTAATATGAAGAGCCACTATGACACTTCAGCGATTTTCGACGCAAAAATATATATATTAAACGCTAGCGACGACACGTCTTAAAATAATATATTTTAGACACTTAAACGAATATATATATTAATAATGACAAAATCTGGAAAGTTAAGATGTATAAAAGTTGCAAACTGACTTTATAAAAGTATATCTAAACATACTTAAAAGTATATACTTAGTAAAAATTTTCAAGTGTAAGATAATAAGAATTTTGGACTCACGAAAATTAAGTTGGGCTAGGCCTGTTATATAAAAGACATGGGCAAGGCCCAAATACACAAAACACATAATTCATGGGCTAGGCCCTGTCACATAAATTCATTGGCTAAGCCCAAACACATAAATTACATGGGCTAGGCCAAAACACATAAATTCATTGGCTAAGCCCAAACACATAAATTACATGGGCTAGGCCCAAACACATAAATTACATGGGCTAGGCCCAATCACATAAAGACATGGGTTAGGCCCAAGACATAAATTACACGGGCTACGACCAATCACATAAAGACATGCGCTAGGCCCAAATCACATAAAGACATGGGCTAGGCTCAACGACATAAATTACATGGGCTAGGCCCAATCACATAAAGACATGGGCTAGGCCTAATGACATAAAGTACATGGGCTAGTCCCATTCATATGAAGACATGGGCTAGGCCCAATGACATAAATTACATGGGCTAGGCCCAATCATATGAAAACATGGGCTAGGCCAATTGACATACATGACATGGGCTAGGCTCAATGACACACATGCAAGGCATGAGGACATGTGAAGGGCGAGGCCCGTTCACAACCGATCTAAGAAGTACACTATTATATATATATATATATATGTATTTGAGAAATATATGTATAAAACTATTAATCGAACAAAGACCTACCAACACTATAATAACATTAAAGTTGTTCTAATGTGATAAATATATACACAACAAGAATTCAAGATGAACAACTGGTACAAGGTCCAACAAGACCTAGGTGTCTAATGAAGTTAACACACATGTAGGTTACACACGTGTACGAATACTCGAATTCCAATAAGTACAATTTACAGAACGTAAAACTGTGAGCTCATGTCCCTCCTTTCAATTATTTCAAAGTTTTGTTTTAAAACTATCGAGGGGAAATACATGTCATAACAAACGGTATGTTAGCTATGGGGTTAGATGATAACACGATCAATGTGCGTAACTAGGATGATGACAAGAGTAACCATTAATCACTTAGTGACCAAGGTGCAAAAGGTATAGATCTATCGAGTTTGAGACGCGCTCCACTACTAGCTTGTTAACCCTTTAGGAGTGCTTTTGTGATCCCAACTGATGTTAAGAGTTGTCTTGGTTTGGTTACTTACTAATGGCACATATGTCAGGGTGCTAGCTACACACTGATAGATCCTTAAACTCCATGAATGCTAATAACATACTAAGATTTCATTACTGGATTACAAACAAGACATCTCATACAAAAACAATAACTACATGAACTCGCCAACTTTATGTTGACTTTTCAAACTTAATGTATTTCAGGACGCAAAACTTGAGGCGGTGAAAAACTACGGTAAGTGGGAATGAACATGACAACGAATGCCTTTTTGGTGGATTTGTCTCTTATATCCCAACCTCGTATGGGTATAAAGGGCTTAAAACCTCAACATGCTTTTATGATGAAAACAATCTTTTGGTTTAAAGTGTAATGCAACTCAAAAAATTATACTTTGGATAACACTGTGAACTTGTCTGAACCTTGTAACTTGTTTTGGGAACTTGTTGATTTATGGCATCATTGTTGATTTATTGTTGTTTACATAATTTGTTGCAATGATTACCTCATAGTCACACGATTGCGCTTCCGCTACAACCTGGGTGTGACAGATTGGTATCAGAGCTTAAATTGTAGTGAATCGCGGAAAAACTTTTACTAAGTTTGGTCTACAATCACTAAGGGCTCCACATGAAAACCAAGATTATAACATCACAAAAATATTTTCGTAAATATGATAAAAATGACAAAAGGTTTTCACTGTGACATGATAACACGAGGATCTATCACACGAGCTCAGCCAGAAGTACCAAAAAAGCATCAATACATGATTAGTTTATGAGAAATAGACACATTACATTGTAAGACTGTGTGTCATGGACACGTTACAAAAGAGAGAAATCCTAGCTAGATGGGATTTTATGTGATGGAATATTTTGCCAAGAACGAAATACCTTCGACTACGGATATTATTATTATCCTTGACTCGCACAATGAGAATATCGACCTCATGTCTATTGCGGAGCTTATGGCGAACGTGGTTCGAGAGTGAGACCTTAGGAATGATTTCACATAAAGGTGGTTGCTTTTCTCCCGGGATGTAGAGATGTCTGCCTTCGGTAGTGACGAAGAGGCGGAGGTGGTATCCTTGGATGACAACTCTATTAGCGGGACGAGGTCCCTTTGACCCGTATTAATCATTAATAATGACACTCTTATCCAAAAAAGGAAGGTGAAGTACTCCACTTGAAGGTGCCCATCCAGTTGTTATTGTTGCAAATTCTCTCTATTTCTAAATTTGTCTAACGACGTGCCCTTTTGCGAGTAATATCAATGGACGATAGCATGTGGACCATCACGAAAGTCACTTCTATGGTGAAGGTATGTAGACAATAGCATCCTCTCTCTGACTGATCCTTGTCTTTGAACGGTAGAGGACTAGGGTAATCATGCAAGGCGATTTATTATTACGGGGGACCACGTAATAATAACTTGCAGTGGATGAGAATCCTGGTGGGCAATGCAGGTTAAGCTAATGATCACTACCGATTTGAAATTTTTAAGTTGTTCGAGTTTCTATCTAGTGGGACACTAACCGGGGTGGTTGCTATAACACTCTACGATACAGAAACACCACACGTATTTGTTCGCAACTAACATTCGATCTATATCACTAGTCAATTGAGACTAGTCATCTAAACAAACAAACAAAAACTAGTTGGCCACCCAAGGAGGATATTTCCTCAGCAGTCTAGAGTTCCTATACATGGGTTGGTTCCATGGTGTCTATGGCACCTCATCTTATTTATTGGAAAGAGAATACCTTAAACTCCGTCATATAACATTTGTCTTATTCCAAGGGATGGTATGGCACAAGCCATGATTCAACTCCCTCATTGCATTCAATTCGATATCTATGGAAATTATAACAATCTGCTGGAGATCATGGAGCTCAAGGGATATCAACGTATTCGGCACACAGGTTGGTGTGGCAATGGATTTTTTCCTACTTTGGACGATCGAAGTATGGAATACATGCTATAATGCGAGAGACGACCGTTTAGTTTCTCCTCCTCAACGAGTAATTTCCTTTCCACTTAGAAATATGGCTGATACACGCAAGAGGTACTACGAATTTTGGATTGTTGTTATTCACGTTATCATTGTCTCAAACATGTATGAACAATGCAAGCTTGAGGTTTCCATAACCGATGGCATTCTTTATTCTTAGGCGCATGGTAGACTATATTTATCCAAATATATATCTAGCTTCTTTTAATCTTGGGTACTAAGAAGAAACATGGGCCAAAAGGAAGGTCTACACCAAAGGGGTTAGTTAATTCATGACTTACGGGTAAGCCAGAACTAGAGTTCTTATGGAAGGAATCAGTCACGGAAATCGCACGACACGAGGGTAACTTAGTCGACACTAGTGACGAAACTGGTGGTACCGGTAGTTCAAATGGTTCGGATCCCAATAGATTTGGAATGAGTGGTAGCGCTACACCTGAAGATGCGATCATACAAGGTTTAAAATTCTAAGGCTTTCCTGAACTGTAAGCCATGAGACCTCATTGGTGCGAGAGGTGCAGTAGGTTATGTCTTCTAATAAAGACAACGAAGTCGATTAGTAGTGCTAGTAAATGCACTCCTGAGTAAACGATTAGGTAAACGAAGAGTCTCCTGCAGAATGAAGCATTAACTTGGTGAAATCCTCAAGTAGAAACTTTAAGGAGTAATACTACGAAGAGGTTATCATGGGAAGAACTTAAGAATCTTATGCGAAAAGAGTATTGCTCATTGACCGGAATTCCAAGGGTAGAAACGGGATCCTAGAACTCGATCATGATTGCAGCCAACGTTGTTGGTTACACTCGACGCTTTCACGATCTCTCATGGGTTGTTCCATACCGAGGAACACCTCAAATCAAACGCATGAGCGCTACATTTGGAGTTTAGCCTCTAAGAACCAAACCATGACCACGTCATCCCACCCTACCTTCATCACTCAAACAGTAACTCTCACAGTTAGTCTCACCAAGGATGCGGTGATAATGGGAAATTATCAAAGAAAGGTACGGAAAGGAAGGAAACGCATGTGGAATCTACTAGCGACGGAAGCGAAAATACTCACCCCTTAAGGCTAGATTGAGACTGAGTAATAAACAAAAGCGAACTCCCATGATGATAGAAATGAAGGCAATTGCATTCATAATTGATGCTAGCACCAAGAGATATGCTGATAACTTACTGAAACCCTAAATGTGATAAGTGAAAATTTCCTCATGAGGGCACTTGCAAAAGTGCAAAGAGTAGAAGTATGGTGAATCAAGACACAAAATAGTAACCAATAAGTTAGTAAGACTCAACCAAGAACAAGGATGTTAAGTGTGGCACGAAGTCCACTTCAAGCGTGAAAGTCTTAAGAATGAATCAGACAAGTGAATTAAAGTGTGAGTGAGCAGAAACTATGGATAACCCAAAAGATCCTGATGTCGTCATGCATACGTTCTATTCTATAAACATTACGTATCAATTCTTTTGATACCAACACCGAGCTTAGCTAGTGTCTTTAGGTGTTAAGCATATACTCGAATTAGAGTCTTGTAAATTAGACACGTTATCAAGTTAGCTAAGGGAATTAGCGTTAGACTCATCTTGTCGATACGAATCCAATGATATATAATGTCAAAAACCTTTTTTTGTCCTAAAAATCACACGATTCTAACCGTGCCAAACGGTTTGTAAAATTGTTTGCGGATTAAATTCTGTGTACCAAAACATTTATTACTCAGCTGGTTACCTTTCCACTTTTCGAGTTCAACTCGGAATAGTACCCAATTTGAAACAATAGTCCGAGATGGTAATCCAAATTGCTATCTGAGATGGTGATTCGAGATGGTAATCCGAATTGCTATCCGGGATGGGAATTTTTCTGAAATGAGGCATCCAAGATGTAATTCGTAATGAGGTATCCAAGATTTAATTCGGAACAGTAATCCGAGATGGTCCGAAACCATACCAAATATCCAAGATGCACTGTTTTGATCCCTGAGTCATGAGGAATCATTAAAAGGTCACTGAATGTTCCCTATCAACCAACATCTCGCATCCATCTTGTTTGATACCTGTGCCAATTTTAGTTCATCTCCATATAATTCAAAATATATTTGACCTAGAGTCAAGTAAGATAGACGTTCCCTCATTCTATAGGATTTGCCAACGGTAAATTAGTCAAGTCAGGGGAAGTTATAAAAGGATGCACTTTGGAAATTGGAGAACGAGAATTTAATGTTGATCTTTTACCCGTTTATCTGGGTTGTTACGACATATCTTTTGGCATAAAATTGTTGACTTATAACCGAGCAGAAGTAGGTTATCCTGAGGAAACTATTCGCATCCCTCCTACAAGACGAAGAAACACTTGTAGTACACGAAGAGAAGCACGAGACGCCCTTACGAATCATTAAGTGCATGAAGGCCAGAAGTGCCTATAGAAAGGTTTCATAGCCTTTCTAGCTCACTTAGTTGACAAGGAAAATGAGGAGCCAAAATTGGAGGAAATAACCATTATGAAGGAATTCCCTCGAAGTCTTTCCATCAGACTTGTCTGGATTACCTCCGTAACGACACGTCAATTTTCGCATTGATTTGGTGCCGGTAGCCGCACTAGTAGCAAAGCCTCCACACCGATTAGCTCCGTCATAAATGCAAAGACTATCCACACAACTTCAAAACTTGTTAGAAAAAGGATTCATTAGAATTAGTTCCTTGCCATGGGGAGCCCTGGTGCCTTTTGTCTAGCAGAAGGATGGAACCTTCCGAATGTGCATAGGCTATCGGGAACTAAACAAGTTAAACATCAAGAATCGGTACTCATTACTGAGGATTGACGATCTGTTCGATCAATTACAAGGGTCGAGTTTTTATTCGAAGATTGATTTAAGATCCGAGTATCATCAGTTAAGAATCCAAGAGGAAAGTATTCCTAAGACGGCATTTAGGACCCGCTACGGTCATTATGGGTTCCTTTTATGCCTTTTGGTCTAACAAACGCTCCCGCAGTATTTATGGATTTGATGAACCGGGTATGTTAACCTTACCCCGACAAGTTCGTAATAGTATTTATTGTTGACATATTAAATTATTCACGAACCGAGGAAGAACATGAATAACATTTGAGAACTATATTGGGGCTACCAATGAAGGATAAACTGTATGAGAAATTCTCAAAACGCGAATTTTAGATTCGCGAGGTAATAATTTCTCGGTAGTGTAGTGAACGAGAATGGGGTACAGGTCGACCCATCAAAGATAGAAGCCATAAAGAACTAGAATGTACAAGGACGCCCACGAAAGTATGACAATTTCTAGGTTTAGCGGGATATTATGGGAGATCTATTGAGAACTTCTCGAAGGTTTCTCAGCCGCTAACCCCGCTTACACAAAAGGATAAAAAGTTCAATTGGGGAGAAACACAAGAACCAGAATTTCAATTATTAAATAATAAACTATGCAAGGCACCGATATTATCACTTCCGGACGGTACCGATGACTTCATGGTGTATTGTGATACTTCGCATCAAGGCTTAGGTAGCGTGTTAATGCAACATGAAAAAGTTATCGTGTACGCGTCATGTAAGTTAAAAGTTCACGAAAAGAACTATACCACTCATGACCTAAAACTAGGTGTAGTGGTATTTGCTTTAAAAATCTAGCATCATTATTTAAAAGTTCACAAATCTAGTACTAAGTGTACCATATTCACATATCATAAAAGCTTGCAACACATATTCAATCAAAAGGAATTGAATATGCGCCAACGGCGTTGGGTAGAATTGTTGAATGATTATGATTGTGAGATCAAGTATCACCCAGGCAAGGCAAATATAGTGGCTGATGCCTTGAGCAGGAAGGAACGAGTCAAAACTTTACGACTACGAGCTTTAGAGATGACAATTCTGACGAACTTTACGACTCGAGTGCACGATGCATAACAAGAAGCTCTAAAATCGGAAAACATTCAAGCAGAATCATTATGGGGAATGGAGAAACAAATGGAACCAAATAAGGATGAAACTTTATATTTCATGGGAAGGATCTGGATTCCCTATTTTTGTGATTTGCGAGACTTGGTGCTGGACGAAGCAGACAAGTCCAAATACTCGATACACCTGGGATCTGATAAAATGTATAAAGATTTAAAGGAGTAATATTGGTGGCCTAATCTAAGGAGATATTGCGACCTATGTTGGGAAATGCCTAACTTGTGCAAAGGTCTAGGGCGAATACCAAAAACCATCTGGTTTATTACGACGACCTGAGATCTCTGTTTGGAGATGGGAACAAATCTCAATGGATTTTATTCCAAAAATACCGCGGACCTCTAGAGGTCATGGCATGATCTGGGTTATCATCGATCAGTTAACCGAGTCAACTCACTTCTTACCAATCCGTGAGAAAGACAGTACCAAGAAGTTAGCTGGACTGTATCTTAAGGAAATCATGGCACGTCATGGAGGGCAAATCTCGATAATCTCAGATAGAGATGGTCGCTTTGTGTCGCGGATTTGGCAATCATTTCAAGCTTCGTTTGGTTCTCGCTAGATTTAAGCACAACTTTACATCCGCAGACTAATGGTCAAAGCGAGCTAACCATCCAAACGTTGGAAGACATGCTTCGAGCCTGTGTGATGGATTTGGGCGGAAACTGGGATACTCATTTACCATTCGTAGAGTTTTCCTACAATAACAGTTATCACACAAGTATCAAGGCCGCACGTTAGAAGCACTTTAGGGACGAAAGTGTTGATCTCCGCTATGTTAGCGGGAAGTCGGTGACAAACAACTCATTGGTCCCGAACTAGTCCAAGATACCAAAGACAAAATATTAAAAATCTGAGAGCATATCAAAACCACCTGGGATAGACAAAAGAGCTACGCAGATCAAAGAGGCAAACCATTATCCTTCTTGGTCGGAGATAAAGTGTTACTAAAAAGTCTTACCTTGGAAGGGTGTAGCTAGATTTGGGAAGCGCGAAAAGAAAAACCCGAGTTACATTGGGCCTTTTGAATTCGAGCATGGTACAGTTGCTTACAAGCTAAAACTGTCAGAAGAACTCAACAACGTACATGACACATTTCATGTGTCTAACCTAAAGAAAAGCCCGACTAATGACACGGTTATCATCCCAGCGGATGAAATTCATATTGATGACAAACTCCAGTTTACTGAGGAACCTGTTGAGGTTATGGACTGGAAAGTTCAAAAGACAAGGAGAAGTCGAATCAAACTAGTCAAAGTTCACTAGAACTCACATCACAGACCCGAGTATACGTGGGAACGTGAAGATTAAATCAAGACGAAGTACCCCCACCTGTTCAAGGAGACTCATTTAGAGGATGCCTCAAGGTGAATTTTGGGATGAAAATTTTTTAACAGGGGGAGTATGTGATAAATGGCAAATAACCAGTAATTCCGTACAATCTAATCATTATTTTTAGAACATAATCTCATGCATTATATCGTAATTTGATTGCGTAACTGAGTCGTACGTCATATCGTAAGTGTAGGACAAGTGAATCATACCATAACATATATTCGTTTCCGTTACGACGAAAAACAAATCAAACTATGCCCTAAAAGTTTTGGTAGAAAGTGTTGGGCGCACTATTCGCGGTTGCACTATTCATGTCAGCAAAACTGCTAAAATGAAACAGAATAATGAATAACGGCATGCTAATACCCTAAATGAGTCCATATATACATGAAAACACTAATGTCAGAACACATCTTGCAATAATACATAACTTTCCGGTACAACGCCTAAATTATAAAATTGTCCGTTTCGACTAAAAAGGTGACAATTTTAATTTGTCCGCAACGTTAGTTCCATATTTTATGGATTCCAGAATTATAACAGAGTAATGATAAACACCCTAAAACAATATGTGAATATCTGAAATACATAAAAGACATCATTTCCGGTCGTACGACAAGCGGTGCACAACTTGATCGAAAGCGACCTATTGTCGAACCAACAAAGATTTCAATGGCCGAAAGCCTCATACATTAATCTAGAGATCTAGTTAAGCTTCATTTGGGATCCGAAATCCCTTCAACTATCTTCAGGTAACGGAAACATAACTCCCAGAAATGTTCGACGACAAAATATATAAGTGCCGATATTGAGCGAATAATTCAACGGGAAGGTTTCGGCCATCCAACTCAACATATACTTGAATAGTGAATAGTTAATCATATTTCTATGTCGGAAGTGCTCTAAATAAATGCCATGACACTTATGATAGTCAAAAACCAAAGCTTCCGGTACGAAACAATAAAGTTCGTATATTAATCGATATTGTTCCGATGAGCAAACTAGTGGTGTTTTTGCCATCCAAAACTAATACCAATTAGTCAAGGGGACTAATTAATATCAATTAACACCCTAAACCCTAATTACTCACTAATGATTTAAGACCAATCCCTAATCCTCATACTTAAGTTTAATCACATAAATATCTTACAATTTAACATATGTTGAAAATAATTTACACTTAACCCCTCATGTGGGCCCACCCACTTGATTTATGTTGAAAAAATGAGGATTTAGGCACGATAAAATGATATGATCTTGACTTGGTGAGATTATATAACCATCATCACACTTCAATATTATTATTTTCACACAAAAAAAATACACAAACACCTCCCAACTCCTTCCCATTTTCGGCTCACCTACACCACCATTTTTCCACCATTAAACACCACATTTTTCCCTTTCAAGCCCTCACAAGATCATCTAAGGAGTTTGCAACCATGGGAGAGCATTAGAGCTTTCTTTGGAGCTTCATCTTCTTCTTAATCTTCACTTAATCTTCTGCAAACTTGTAAGCAAATCTTTCACCATATTTAAGCTCCTTATTATGTGTTACACCCCGACCACGTAAAACAACTAACCACGGTGGAAACGTCGGGGAATCATGTCACAGAACTATTGTTTCACAACTCATGGAATTTGAAATTTTGTTTTATTAAGTTAAATGTTTACATTGTCCTGTGATAAATAGAAACAACACATAAATAAATTGTCTTTCATGTTTTAAGTCACTAAGGCTCGGGTCAATTCCTACGTGAAGTATGCATCATATTATCAAGCATTGAATCCTGAGACATATGTGAAAAGAGAGTCAGCATAAAGATGCCGGCAAGTACATAGGTTTTGTGAGTGTGTCAAATTCGTGGCTTTGTATAAATATTGCAACACCTCATCCGACTACAAGAGTCGTTAAGTGAAAACCTCGTATCAAAAGTGTTTGATATTGCAAAACAATTAACCAACTAAAACAAATTGGTTAGAGTTGTGAAAACCTTATAGCCATGAATCTTGACCAAAACGTTCCTTTTGTAAAAACCTTGTAATAGATTGATTTAAAAGAAAACTTCATATGGCTTACATCTTTAAGTGCAAATCATTGCGTGACATTGTTCAAAACCATTTGTCCGTGTTATAAACCATTCGTCCATGTTATAAATCAATCGTCCGTGTCATAAACCAATTGTCCATGTCATAAACAAACCGTCCGTGTTTTTAGTTGTGAAAACTTTTGATCAATCTTTAATGAACACATTCAAACCTGTGTTGACTATACCACCAAAGGGTATCTTTAATAGACCACCAAAGGGTCTCTTTAACTAGACTAACAAATCAACAAATGATTTGTTAATCAGAAACAGTTTCTGTCATTACCCAAACTTCCACCAAATCTAGTGAACAGTCCGATAATGGGGTTGTCACTCCTATGGTACCATAACATACTACTGGTCGGCTCGGCCAAAGCTAATGAATGTCATTCGTGTTATGGATAACGCATCAACAAGTTGTTCACATTATTGAAATAGTATTGTTTTAAATATAAACCATAGAAATAGTTTTTTGGAAAACTTGAAAATAATTTAGCACATATGAGTCACCCCAAAACATTTGCAAAACGTAAAAGAGGGGAACTATGTACTCAGTTTGAAAATCATTTTGTATATGTAAACCATGTATATTGTTTTGAAATCTTGAAAATAATTATAGGCACATATGAATCACCCCAAAACATTTAGAAAATGTAAAAGAGGGGAACTATGTACTCACTTTCAAAATCATTTTGTATATATAAACCATGTAAATTGTTTTGAAATCTTAAAAATAATTATAGGCACATAAGAATCACCCAAAACATTTAGAAAATGTAAAAGACGGAACTATGTACTCACTTGGCATTGCGAAAGTGTTCTTGATCAACGGAATAAACAAAGCTCAAACGTGTCCAATGTGTCAGATAAATATGTTAGTGTGTAGGGACTACAAACAGGAGATCGGATAGAATGAAGTCTTGTAAACCAAATGAGTGTTGGAACTCATGGGATATCGTTTAACAAACTTAACATTCTGATTTGGAAAGGATCCTAAGTGCTTTTGACCCATATGACTAGTTAAGGTAGTTTATGCTACTTTAACTGGTCATTAGCGTAAACACGTGATCAGATGGCTAAATATGTCCTATGATAAGTCTTAAATTCCCAAACATGTTTGAAAATGTTATAACATCAGTTTACATGTCAAAAATTTGGTTACATGTGTTTAAAATGGATTTATGCGCAAAAGGGCATTTTGGTCATCATTTTGTTTAAGAACCTAGAAGTAACTTATCATAACACTAACCAATCGACAAGAACATAAGGTATAACCTCAGTAGGTTATTCCCTATACAACTATGGTCACAAAGATGTGTTTGGTTGGATACTAAGTTCGACCAAACGGGTCGGATTCGAAAGTCAAAGCGGTGGTCAAGACCGCTCGACTTACGACTCTAAATAAGCACTAAACTAGAAGTGATGAGTTAGACATGGGAGGAAGCCTTCAAATCCATCCTCTTACTACACGGGTTCCTGTGTAGTGTGTAGTTATGCTGACATGCTAGGTCTTTTAGTAAGAGAATACCATCAAATCTAGAGAAGATAGTCAAACTATGTGTAACCAAGTTTATAAAACTGATTTGGTATCAAAACTTTGTGTTTTGATAACTGAAAATTGTTTGGTCGTAAAATGCACATCATGCGCATTTTTTACCGAAACTTTGACTCGTCACTTCGACTAGTAACGTGGTAATCAAAAGGTGAAATTGTTAGTTTTATAACCTTTGTTATTATGATCACGTTGCAAAGTTCAATTGAACTTTGACTTGACCAGATATGGTCAGAACCAAAATTCAATCAGGAAGTCAAACTGTTCGACTTTTAGTAAAAGTACCTAAAAAATGAAAGAACTAGGAAGAGTACTTACTTGTGTTGAAGAACACTTTCGGAACTCAAGATAGGAGGCTTTCAAAGGCTGGAAATAAGCTCCAAGAAGGATAGAAAGAAGAACATCACACTTTACGTTGAAGTGTTTTGAAGTGATGTGAAAAAAATAGAAGAATCATGGGGTATTTATAGTATTTTAGGATCAAGGAGGTAATGACAAGTGTCCTCAAGTGTGGATTAGTGTCCTAACATGTGTCAACACCAAATTAAGTGTGGCAAAATGAGTGCTAGGTGTAAAAAATTGGAGATAGGTGGCAAACTTGGTGAAGAAGCAAAAATCTTTATTATTATTTTTTTTGACATTTTTGGCCATTGCACTTGTATATTCAATTGTTTGTCATTTTTAACCCCTTTAACCTAATATTCAGATTATATAAAGGTGTTAAGACATATAACTTGGATTATGCATGAAAATGTCATGGATGTCAGTTCGTTCGGTTGCACGGTTACGCGTTTTGCAATAATACGTAAAACGCTTTAACGAATACAAAAATGATCGAAATTGTGTAACAATTTACATTTTTGTATTCTCATCAATAAAATACAAGATTTTATTGAATGAAAATATATTTTGATTGATACACATGGTTCGTATGTTGGATACGGACCAACAGACTTTCGTAGTTTGACGAAAATAGTCCCTGGACTTGTATAAGTGTGTTTTTGTCATATCTAACCCTTCAAAACTTATATCTAAGTTATGTAAAGGGTATTTAGGGTATGTATAGCTTACGTCTTTTTTTGGAGTATATGTCACATTAAACTGACTGCATTTGAGTGTTAGTTAAAGAATTACTTCCACAAAAAATTTTGAGGGTTAGAAATGGTGCAAGAAATTAAAATTTTGCAATGTCTTAGATAATTATACAAATTTCGGAATTAAAACACATGGTTTCACTGAATACGAAATTGTTTGTAACTGTACAATGATTGAAAAGGGACAAATGTCACATTATGAAAGTACTTGTTAATCATCTTAAAAATAAAGAAGAATTCAACTTAAAAACCCTAATTTCACCTTAATAATACACTAAATATAGTCTATTATATGTTGATTATGTGTATTAATGTTAACTAGTTAGCATGATTATGTTGATTATGTTAAAGTAAGTTGTTTAAAGTGGATGATCTTGTATGAATAAGAATATAAATGATGATTTAAACATGGTGATGTTTAAATCTAAACAAGATCATCAACCTCATGATCCATGAACTTTACTACAACTTAAAAATGATTTACTATATATGTGTGACTTTTATAAAGAATAAACACCATGATTTATGTTATAATCATCCTAAAAAGTGTAGTAAACAAATGGTTTAAGCTAGACGTCCTTGTTTGAAGAAATAACAAAAATGGTGTCTTAAATGATTCTATTAAGTATGTGAAGATCTCATTATTTTTAAGTAAAGTAGTTAAAATATATTTACAAAAGATCATGGAAATGAGGATGAAAAAGTGTATAAATGAAGCATACAAAAGTAGTATGC
Source organism: Scalesia atractyloides (assembly GCA_947069175.1). Taxonomy (NCBI): domain Eukaryota; kingdom Viridiplantae; phylum Streptophyta; class Magnoliopsida; order Asterales; family Asteraceae; genus Scalesia; species Scalesia atractyloides. The sequence continues at coordinate 64,947,191 of CAMTDV010000020.1, read as the reverse complement.
ACACTTTAGTTGAAGATTAATCTTGATTATGGGTTTAAACATGATTTAAACATTTTTTTGAAATGTGGAAAATGCCATAGTTTAGGGGAAACTATTAAAAATCTAATCACGATTAAAGTATAATTAATGGGTTGATTAGTGACCTAAATTGTCATTAAGGAAGTTTAATGACAAGGGTTAAATCCTAACCTCCCAAGGATTCAACAAATACGTATGTATATTTTTACAAGTTAAAAATGAGTATTTTGTTACATATATATATATATATACATATATGTGTGTATATATATGTATATATATATTGTCACCAAAATTAATGTGTAAAAATATATGTGTATGTATCTAGAAAGTCTAGGTTATACATCACGAAATACCCAACTTATACAACACCTCAAACACTTGAAGAATCACCAAGTGTAAGTAACATGAACACATACACTTTTACACAATTCTTGAAACAATAATTGGACGAATAGAGTAATGCGGACAATGGTCGAATTTATACAATACACCGCCACGCTGTCGATTAACGAACAAATCGCTAATTTGAAGAGCACTACGACACTTGAGCGATTTCCGACGCTGAAATATATATTAAACTATAACGACGACCCGTTTAAATATAATATATTTTAGACACTTAAAAGAATATATAATTAACGATGACAAAATCCGGAAAGTTAAGATGTATAAAGTTGCTAAGTGACTTTATAAAAGTATATCTAAACATGCTTAAAAGTCTATATTTAGTAAAACTTACTAAGTGTAAGATGATATGCATTTTGGACTCATGAAAATTAAGTTGGGCTAAGCCCATTATATAAAAGAGATGGGCAAGGCCCAAATACACAAAACATATAATTTCATGGGCTAGGCCCAGTCACATAAATTTATGGGCTAGGCCCAAACACATAAAGACATGGGCTAGGCCCAATGACATAAAATTAGATGGGTTAGGCCTAATTACATAAAGACACGGGCTAGGCATAATGACCTAAATTACATGGGCTAGGCCCAATGGCATAAATTACATGGGCTAGGTGATGACAAGTGTCCTCAAGTGTGGATTAATGTCCAAACATGTGTCCACACCAAATTAAGTGTGACAAAATGAGTGCTAGGTGTCAAAAATTGGAGATAGGTGGCAAACTTGGTGATGAAGCAAAAATCTTTATTATTTTTTTTGGACATTTTTTGTCATTGGACTTGTATATTCAATTGTTTACCATTTTTAACCCCTTTAACCTAATATCCAGATTATATAAAGATGTTAAGACATGTGTAACATGGATTATGCCTGAAAATGTCATGGATGTCGGTTCGTGTGGTTGCACGGTTACGCGTTTCGCAATAATGCGTAAAACGCTTTAACGAACACAAAAATGATCGAAATTGTGCAACGATTGACATTTTTGTATTCTCATCAATAAAATAAAAGATTTTATTGATTGCAAAAATATTTGGATTGATACACATGGTTGGTATGTTGAATACGGACAAATAGACTTTCACAGTTTGACGAAAATAGTCCCTGGACTTGTATAAGCGTGTTTTTGTCATATCTAACCCTTCAAAACTTATATCTAAGTTATGTAAAGGGTATTTAGGGTATGTATAACTTATGTCATTTTTTGGAGTATACTTCGCATTAAACTGACTGCATTTGAGTGTTAGTTAACGAATTACTTCCACAAAAAATTTTGAGGGTTCGAAATCGTGCAAGAAATTAAAATTGTGCAAATGTCTTAGATAATTATATATATTTTGGAAACAAAACACATGGTTTCATTGAATACGAAATTGTTTGTAACTGTACAATGATTGTGTGAGTCCCAAGACGTTTTCGGATCACAGTGATTGATTGTTATCACCCAAACAACTATGGATTAGTTGTTTGAATGTTCAAATACTAAGAAAAACCAAGCAAAGAAGATGAAGAATCTTGTATGGATCAAACAACTAGTGTTGTATATGAAATCCCAATAACATGTAATCAATAACAGCACCTGGACAATTCGGATGTAAGCACAATAGCAAAAATCACAACATAAGAAGATTACCAAAATCAACTTGGACATACATTCATTGAACAAAGTATTTATACAGACTGATCACCCAGCGTATTTTTCAATACGCTGGGCAATTAAATACGCAGGGTACATATGAGTTTCACAATATTGCACTTTTAACCCTTTTGATTGTCTAACTATTTCAGAATCAGCTCAAACTATGGTTTATCAAGTACCAACGGTCTCCAAAAGTTCTAACAATATCCCCCCTAGACCGTTGCGTGCTTGATTTTCTTCAATCTTGTTTCCGAGCTTCAGGGTCTGCGGCTGGTTCTTCTGTTTGTGGTTATGTTGCTGCATCAGTTGTTTGTTTGATAAAAGCTTCACTAATGGTTGGATGGGCCTCCATTGTGACTTCATATGTGGATGAAGTTGGAGGTGGTTGAATGATCTGGACGTCTGAATCTGGAGATGGATCTTTGGTTGGAGGAGAGGATGATTCTTGCTCAGCTGCTTTCTTCTTGTTGGACGCTTCTTTTTCCTTTTTCGCTTCCATTCTGGGCAAGATTTCCATTACTTCAATCTTTCGAGCTCTCACACGCTCGACTGCTTTCTGAAAGAGCATTCCCTCCTCAAGATATTCATTTCCGGCCCCAACGTTTATCTTTGTCTGTACAAGATATTCAGGTTGGAAAGACAGAACATAAAAACATCCATAGGGTCCAGAATGCGAATGTCTTCATTTGAATTAGACCTCATGACTGCCTCACCTGTTTACTGTAATAGAACCACTTCTTGAAATTGGTGAGCGTCACAGGTTGCTCTGGAGGAAGCTTCACCCCGTAACCACCTTTGCTGGATTTATAACCCACGTTATCTTTCCCTTACCGGTGAACGGATCCTTGGTGGTTTTAGACACACGTTTTCTGGGGCGCTGAGGCTGGAACACTGAAAATCCTCGTAAGCATTCTCTTTGTATTAATCTTTCTAAATCTCCGTCAATGCTGTTGTTTGTCGGATTAATCAGCTCATGCTTGCTAAGCTCTCGTATATCCCATGTGGGTAAGCTCTGCATATCGTGAGGCTTCGAAAATACTTGAATCACTCCACCTCTTCGTTTTACGACGAACCAACCGGTCAGATTGCAGTACTTCCAACTAATGATTTTATCAGTAAGCTCAATTTTCTCAACTGTGATTACCTGATAGAAGTCAGGCATTTTCGCTCTCTCCTTTTAAACCACTCTGGATTCTGTGGTTCAAGTTCATCTCCCCGTCGGTTTCACACACCACATCTTCTTCCAACCCCCATTCTATGAACTTTGTAGGCATTTCTGCTTTATCAACTTCCTCTTCGTTGCTGTCATCATCAAGGCTAATATCAACCGCTGATTCAAGACGCTTTTCCTTCTTTTCGGCTTTGTCTACTTTCTTTTTCTGCTCTCCTTCCTTGAATAAGTCAAAGTTGAAGATGTCTTCCTTCGAGTACTTTGGCTTTCTATTTGCAGCACCATATAGTTCTTGTACCATTTCATGAAGCTTTTCCATCCTTCTTGTTGAAATCTAATAAATTATGTTTGCTTAGCAACGTATGCGTGCAGTTCTTTGTTCTTCAATCTTTGTTCTTTCAACTTTTCCTTGAGAACATCTGGGTCATTGACTTTGTTCTTCAACAGACAGAACTCCTTAGCAGGAAATGAACCGATTTGATTAGATAGACGGTTGTAAAGCTCTTTAAAAGGTCTGGGCCGAGAGGGAACTTGCTGTCGAGGAGGTTGAGCCGATACTGGAGGTTTGGGTGGAACGCTTGTAGATGATCCTTCTCCTGATTTTCTCTTTTTTGCGCTGCAGCCTCGCTTGGAGAAGGCTCCAGTGGATCAGCAAAAAGTCCCTCCACGAATCTATCTAACTGTTCTTGCTCTGATGTAACAACCTCAGGGGTTTCAGATTCAAACATTTCCCTTCTCTTCATTCGTCTCTCCCGTTTTTTAGCCTCCGCCACCCCATGGATGGCTTGCATTCTTTAATCTCTTGCCTATTCGATCCAGCGCGAATGTTATCAGCCATGATTCGCTCTGGGTTTGGCGCATCTTTCTTGCTCTTCTTCCTTGACGGCTCTTCTTCTACCACTTTCTTTCCTTTTTCCTTGCGCTTACGTACCAGTGGAATTTCTTCTTCTACCTCAGCTTCTTCATCAACATCAACTAAATAACTTCTGCCTTCTCTGCATTTCCTTGTCTTTTTCGATATTTGTTGTAAGCAGCAAGAACAACTAGAAGTCTTTCCTCACGATACATCCAGTGGTGCAACATCACCCACTATTTGATTTTTAACTCAGTAATCTGTCTTCCTTTTGGTAGCTGAAACTGGTACGTGTTTCCATCATGTGGCAAGTTTCAATGCTGATCATCAATGAGCAATTGCATGAATCTAGGATACATCGCCCATGCACCTTTATTGACGTTGTCAATCATGCAGTAAAAAATCAATCGAGAAATGTTGAACGGCTGATTCGTACACATATTCAGCATAGCGCGGACCATTCTAAATTCAAACCATCATAACCGCCCTTTCGAAGACAGATGCTCATACAAAACGTGTGGAAAATGAACCTCCAGTCTTTCGTAAGCCCTGACTTCTTGATCTCGTTTTTGTGACGAAAGTCGCCAATGTAGTTCATCCCACGAAATCCCTCTAGAATTTCCTCCTTCTTTAACTTTAGTGGATCACTGGCATTATCTCCTAGGCTCAGCACTTTTCGAATTTGTTCCTCAGTGACTTTAATTTCCTTGTTCCGCACTGTCGCTGTAATATGTTTGACGTTGTTCAGCGTTCTTGCCCTTGCCGATCTCCAAAATTCTTCTATGTGAATGGAGTATGGGATTTGCTTGGATTGCATATCTAATTTTACTCCGTGACAACCAATCCATCACGTCTTCAAAATCTGGCTCTGAAGGACTAGAGTGATTGGCTGATTATGCTTTCTCGTACCATCCCATACCAACTGTTGAGCCATTTCTGAGATGTGGAAACTAGCCAAGTTAGATTTATATACAAAAGTATATGGATATATATATAGATAGATACCAATATTAAAAAATATACATATATAAATATCTACAAAAATTGAATAAAAACGCTGATATCTACGCTGAAACATCAAGAATACGCAGACCATCTGGCTTGGCGGAATTAAGTGATTTTCGGCTTAAATGATTTATTACGCTGTCATGACCGGCGTATTACTCTAATATGCCGGTTGCTAAAGCTTTTGTTCAAAACTAAAATCCGCCATTAGATGTCTCGTACTACTACGTTGATCAAACATATTTATGCTGATCATAGATTAGCGTATTTAAGTGCCAGCGTAGATGACTATCTACGCTAAGCTTAGCCGGCGTATTTGTCTAATACGCCAGTTGCTTGAACTCGCGTTCAAGACTTAAATCCGCCAATCCTTGACCTGACTAAATATGCCATCTTCAACATAAATACACCATATTCAAACTTAAATTTGCCATATTCAAAAATTTCTTGATAAACCCTTTACCAAACATGAACCGGTTAGATCAAGAAAGATATATATAATAAACATAACAAACTGAGATGATTTAAACACACTTAAACATATAGCAATGAACATTTGAATATCGAAATCATACCAATATCGATTCTGATTCAGATTTACTGATTTTGGAAAAACAGAGAGTGTGGGTGTTTACGGGTGAAGAATAAGATGATGAAGTTAATTTTTTGAAAAAATTACAAACGGTGAAAAGTAAAGTATTTATACTGATTGACATTCCAGTGTAATTATTAATTACGCTGGAGCAATAATTACGCCGCCCAGATACTTATATAGAGGTTTCTTCTTGCCTAAGAATTACGCTCGAAAACTTCAAATTTTCTCGAAAAATGCACCCTTTTTGGTTAAAAATATTGCAAGAAATTAAAAATAAGCTTGATGAAAATAGAAAGTTGCAATTTGGATCCTGATAGTTGTTTTTGGGTCCGGAAACCTCCTTTTTCACACCAAATTTATGCTAACTTACTTGAATCCTGTGACTTTCCTGCAAAAGATCATACGGGTGACACTTCATTCGTTTGAGATAAAATGTTAGATATATAAAATAATTAAGGCACAAGAAAAACTGTCAGTATATTTGTCCTTTTAAATCCATGCACCTATCTTTCAACATGCGATCGGAGAGCCTTTTTATCATGTTGCAGTAATATTGACAAGAAATTCAATGTTCCCCCACTCATGCTGAGACAGTCAGAATGTTGTGCCCGTGAGTCCCACATCAGGACATACCCTCGCGATCAAGGCATGCGCAAAGATTCCTCATAGCAGGTGAATATATTGACCTCATTCGTATTTGAAAGTTCAACGTTAGACCATTGGTGTTCAGGTAAGTACTTTCGTACAACAAAGAGACCAAGGTCTAATGAGGGCTATGACAGATACCAGATGCGATACGGTCTAAGCACTTGAATGATTCTCAATGAGAGCTTCATTTGTGTAGGGTTTTGGACGCATAGGCTCTTTTTAAAAAGATATCATAGCTGTGTCTAGGTCAGCATATTTCTGGATGCAGCAGAAGAGCAACTATGATATCCCCGAATTATTAACCAATATAAAGACCGAAATCTCAGACTTTGGCAATCTATCAACGCAAGATTTAAGACCATTAAGCCATACGCCGCAACGTGTTACCCGCAAGTTGCACAACATTGTGGGTATTCAGAATTCTTGTGTGATCATTAAAGTTTGTCTCCTTTTCGCAGTTTACTTCTAGGTATTGCTGAATCTACTGACACGTCATTGCTTGAGGCCTTAATCTATTTCTATTTTAAGATCAGAACAAAAGTGTTAGCAGTTTTTCTATCATTTCTCGTGCCGGTGCCAAAGAAAAGATTCAGTCTCAACAATATTTTCTAGAAAACTTCCCCCTTAAAATTTTATTTTCGAGAATCCATTGCTTTGAAAAGAAATTTTAACCTTGCAGAAAATCTTTTTGTTGGGCACATTTTATGAGATTGTTATTTATTATGAAAACCAAATATATATTTATATATATATACACATATATATACATATATATATATATATATATATTACCAAAGGTCAATTCCACTCAAGGAAGTTCACCATTTCCAACCAGGTTACCAACTGGTTGAATTGAGCTTTATCGAAGGCTTTCGTAAATATATCGGCTTTTTGTTGCACTGAATCCACTGGCACCACTTGGATGAAACCTTTCTCGTACGCATCTCTAATTGCATGAATGCGAATTTCGATGTGTTTTGTTCTGGAGTGGTGGATAGGATTCTTCACAATCCCCAGACACGCTTCATTGTCGATGAATATTGGAGTCTTCATGATGTTGATCCCATAATCCAACAACTGATTCTGTATCCAAAGGACTTGTGAACAGCAGCTATAAGCTATCGTGTATTCAGCCTGAGCGGTAGATGTAGGGACTGTTGTCTGCATTTTGCTCTGCCACGAAATTAGACGATTTCCTAAGAATTGGCAGCCTCCGGAGACAGATTTTCTGTCTACTTTGCAACCTGCACGATCACTGTCAGAGTAACCGATTAGATCAAAATTACTATCTTTAGGATACCACAAACCAAGTTTTGGAGTTCCTTTGAGATAGCGAAAAATTCTCTTGACGGCAGCATCATGCGATTCTTTGGGATTCGTCTGAAAGCGGGCATAGAGACAGACATCCCACATTATGTCAGGCCTACTAGCGGTTAGATACATTAACGAGCCAATCATTGAGCGATAGAAAGATTTGTTCACTGGCTTTCCTTGAAGATCTGAAGTGAGTTCCGTCTGAGCAGCAAAAGGAGTGCTGGCGGATTTGCAATCATTCATGTTGTACTTGGAAAGAATATCTCTGATATACTTAGCCTGATGAATGAGGATGCCATCTTTTCTTTGCTTCACTTCTAATCCCAAGAAAAATGTGAGTTCTCCCATCATGCTAATCTCGAACTTCGCTTTCATCACCTTCTCGAACTTCCTGCAAAGAGCTTCATCTGTTGACCCAAAAATGATATCGTCTACGTAGATCTGAACCAGCATCACATCATCTCCGATTCGCTTTGTGAAAAGAGTCATATAAATTTTCCCTCTTGAGTATCCACATTCCAGAAGATATGTTGACAACGTCTCGTACCATGCTCGAGGAGCTTGGTGAAGACCATAGAGAGCTTTGTCAAGCTTGTAGTATTTCATGGGGAAGTGAGGATCTTCAAAACCTGGAGGTTGACAGACAAAGACTAATTCTTTCACTTTCCCATACAGAAAAGCACTCTTTACATCCATTTGAAACACCTTAAATTTTTTGAACCAAGCATAGGCTAAGAAGATTCTGATAGCTTCTAAGCGTGCAACCGGTGCAAAAACTTCCTCGTAGTCAATCCCCTCTTCTTGTCAAAACCCTTGAACCACTAATCTAGCCTTATTCTTGATAACTACACCATGATCGTCCATCTTGTTATGAAACACCCACTTGGTACCAATTTGATACTTTCCGTCTGGTAAGTTAACGAGTTCCCAGACTTTAAGTTTCCGAAATTGGGCTAATTCTTCTTGCATAGCTTGTACCCAACTTGAATCTTGAATATCTTCTTCGATATCTCTTGGAACAGACTGTGAGAGAAAAGCTGCATACAGTCCTGTGTTGATGGTATGTGTATGTCCGCGTGTTTGAACTCCATCTTCAATAGAACCGATGACATTTTCAATTGGATGGTTTTGATTGGTCTTGTACCCTGCATTGGTGTGAGTTTCAACTTGTTGAGGCAGATTAGAAAAATGTTCATCGACATAGATAATTGGAGTTTCGTCTTCTTTGGGTGGTTCATCCACAGCCTGCTGTGAAGAAGAATCATCATGTGCGGATGCATTCTCAGCAGATGTGTCACCATTTACTTCGAACACCGGAAGAGTAGGAGAGGCAGAGGAAGGGGTGAAACGGGTTGTAAAAGGAGTAAAACTAATGTCTGAGGCATCAAACAATGGTTCCAATGGAGTGGATTCTGCAGGTTCAGATTCAGTGATGGGTTCATCGATGCTGAAAGTATTGAATATAATATCCACGTCATAAAACCAGTTCGGAGCGCTTCGAGTGTTAGTGGAGTTTCCTTCTTGAAAATCGACGTAGTACGATTCAATCACCATGTTGGTCCGTTTGTTGTAGACTCGATATGCCTTTTGAGAAGATGAATAGCCCATGAAGTAGCACACGTCACCTACTGCTTCAAACTTGATGAGATTGTCTTCAGTGTTGAGAAGTGTGCATGAACACCCGAACGGTCTGAAGAAATCTATCAGAGGCTTCCTTTTGAAAAGTAGTTCATAGGCTGTCTTTCCATGAGGTTTGACGATAAGAACACGATTCAAAACAGAGCATGTTGTGTTGACTGCTTCAGCCTAGAAGATTATGGGAAGCTTAGACTCAACAAGCATAATTCTTGCAGCTTCGATGAGAGTTCTGTTTTTGCGTTCTGCTACCCCGTTTTGCTGAGGAGTCCTGGCAGCGCTGTATTGGAGGCGAATTCCCTTATCTTCACAGAAGGAGACAAACGTATGATTTTTAAATTCAGTTCCGTTGTCACTGCTGATGGAGTTGACTTTCAGCTTGATCACGTTTTCAATCATGGGAATGAAGCTCTTCAGAATGGATGCCATTTTGCTTTTGGCTTCAAGAAAGAATACCCATGAAAACCGTGAGAAATCATCTGTAATCACCAAACAATAAGATCTTTTAGCTAAACTTTTAACGCTAATTGGGCCGAAAAGATCGATGTGAAGTAATTGCAGTGGGGCAGATATCGTATTCACTGCTTTGGACTTATGAGGCTTTTTATGTTGCTTTCCTTGGGCACATGCGATGCACTTTTCTGAAAAAGGAAAATCTTTCATAGGTAAACCTCTTACTGGATTTAATTTAGAAAGTTTATTTATGTTCTTAAAATTCACATGCCCCAAACACCTGTGCCACAGCAGTGATTCTGATTCAGATGCTTTTGACATAAGACATGTCATTTGCTCATTTGATTTGGCATTCTTCGTATTTAGCACGTAGGTGTTATTTTGACGGGGAGCTCTAAGCATGGTCATTTCTTTAGGGACGGAGTAATCGGGTTTGAGGAATAAGCACTCCGTGTTATTGAACAGCACCGCAATTCCTTTGTCACAAACTTGTGAAACACTCATGAGATTGTAACACAATTCTGGAACATAGTTCACATTCTCCAAAGTAAGTGCTTCTGACACGACGTCACCCATTCCGACGATTTTTCCTCCCTTTTTGTCTCCAGCAAAGGATACAAAGTTACCATCAATAACTCGAAAGTTTGTAAGCAGATCCTTTAACCCGGTAATGTGCCTGGAGCAACCGCTGCCAACATGCCAGATATATTCCATAAGCATCCGAAGCCATTTCTGAATTTTATCCTGTTATACAACAACAACAAAAAAATATGTACAAATTAGCTAGCTTTTGGAACCCAAACTTGATTTTGAACAAGAGAGTTTTCTTTTCTTTTCCAAAAACAAGTTGAATCAACTACGCATTTTACTGATTTCTTTAAATTGTCAAATTGATCAGTAGAACTTTTAACGAGATCTTGACTAGGTTTAGAAATTTCTTGCTTTTGCAATGTTTCGCCGTATGTCCTAAATGACCATAGCGAAAACATTGTTTTTGACTCGATCTTTTCTTTCTGTGTGCTGAGTGTGAAGATGATATATGTGATGAGAATCTGGAGCATCTTGAGGAGTTTGATGATGTAACGTGGCTTGAATCTTTGGCTTTCTTCAATTTCTTATCATGATGATGTTTATCTTCAATGCCGACTTCATTGTGCTCACTGTCGGATGAGGAGTTTGATTCTTGACTTTCATCTAACCTTTCTCCATGATTTTCTGAAGTTGTTATGCTTGAATCTTCAGTGATGTCTCTATCAGTCTCTGATGTACCTGCAACTAATGGAACAAATTCTGGAATTTCCCCTGTAAGGAATTTTCCAAAACTGTTTTTCTTTAACTCTGGCACAAATACAGGAGATTCAAGCATAACATTTCATCATTAAGAACAAAGTTTAGGTCATGACCCTCAACCTTAGCAATCCCTTGGTTGTGAGCCTTAAGTGTAGCCACATGGCCATTATAGTCATCCGGAATATTCAATTTTGGCATAAGGCCGTTACAATCATCCATCCTAGATAAACTATTACAGTTATCTCGAATAGAAATTTTGATCGTCTTATCATAATTCCAGGCGAACCAATTAACAGTTGAATAATTGTCGCCTGAATAGCCTATTCCTATTTTCATCCCTCCACAATCATCTTCCCCATCGCACACATCTTCCTTACTTTCGCACAGATCTGCTTTACTTTCAGAAAGGTTAGTGTTGTTTTCGGATTTATAAAAAATACTTTGATCTAAATGATATTTTTTATTGATTAAGTCGTTTTTAGGATTAGGAGATGGCATAGGAACATAGTTTTTGCTGTGCGGAGGAGGAAATAATTTTCTTTCGTTTCCGAATTTATCTTTATATCCAATTCCATCCTTTTTGAATGTCGGTCGTTGGCAGTTTACAATATCAACCAGTGCTTTTTGACTAATTTTCCATTTATCAATAATGATTTGTAACTTATTGTTTTCGTTTTGAGATTTTTCTAGTTTTTCGGTCAAATCATATATGATAAAATCTTTTCTGAACACAAATTCTTTTAAGGTCTGCATTTCAGCTATGGTTGAATTCAACTTTCGCTGATATGCAGCCTCTTTTTCTTTTAATTCTTGATTTATTTTCAAAACTTTTTCTTTTTCTTTAATTATATCACGGTTGAGTAATTTGTAGTCTGCCACGACGTTCAAACACGGTTTTGAGCACAGCTTTGCTTTAAATTCATATGGAATGCTGTTTACAAATCCTTATCCTCGGCTTCTGATTTAATGGTGTTAGTGGATGTTCCAACTGCTTTATTCTTGGTGGTACTGATTACTTCTTTAACTGCAGGCTTCGACTCATTCATTTCAGCTTTCTGTTGTCTCTTCTCTGAGGCAGGAGTGATGATTCTTTTCAAACCAGTGTCATCTTTTGGAATCTTGGAGGTTTGTTTTTCAACACCATTTGAAGCAGACATGGCAGAGAATATGGTGATATTTGCCATGAGGGCCTTGTTTACTTCTCCATTTGACTTAGCTATCTCCTCCGACCAGTCATAATCCTCCACAACTAAAGCCTTAGGATTATTGTCAGCAGCGTTGTCATTTCCCTCAATGGAAATCGGTCTCCTTGTCTGGTTAATTTCTGGAAAATTCTCGTTCTTCAGCAATGGACACCCTCTTTTGAAATGGCCCAAGTTTTTGCAGTTATAGCACCTATACTTGGACTTGCCAATCTAGCCTTTCCAAGGCCCAACCTCTTTCCCGTTTTATCTTGGAATTTCTTGAGCCGTAGAGTGATCATTGCCATTTGTCACTTCAGATCCATCTCCGCCATGTCATCAGGATCTACTTGATACATGTCCTCAGCTTTGAGGAAATCTCTCTTCAATTCTCCTGACATAAGCGCCTCATAGCTGCTTAAGAAGGTGTTAAACAGAGCGACATGTTCTGTGGATATTTTAAGTGCTTGAGTGTCGCTGGCCACGGTGGTCTTCTCGGAGGATGACGAGGCCTTCACAGAGTTCACGGAAGCATTCAAATAGGATTCGACAGCACTTTGGGAATTTAATCCACATGAGGTGACAGGAGCAAGAAATGCCATATTCTTGGGGACCGAGGTTGCAGCAGCTTGCTGAGACGTCTTCTGAGAATATCCAGTTTGATTCATCTCTCATTTGACAATATCCATTTCAAAGGCTTTTAAGGTGTTAATCAATTCCGAGAGTGTGGCCGGAGTTGTGCTGGTGAGGAAAGTTCTCTTAATCATCATACATTGAAGACTCCATTCTTTTGGTAGAGAATCTAGCAGCATCTTGATTGATGCATAATTTGCATCTGGGTTTCCCACTTTCTTCATCTTGGTCAACACCCACAAAAATCGACTTATGTGGTCGGACAAGCTTTCGCCACGGATACTTACAAACATATCATATTCTTTCTGCACCATGTCTCGTTGTTCTCCATGAGTTCCTCATTACCTTCATAATGGTCGATTAGAGCCAACCACAGTTCATGTGCCGAGGTTTATTCTTCAAACAGGTTTTTATCATCCTTCGACAGAGCCATATAAGAGCAGCGTGAGCCCTCCGGTCACGTTGAATGAGCGTCCTATCTTCATCTGTAAACGTTGAAGGATTTTCATTGATAGTATGGATGTCGTCACGTATTATCATAGGAACATGCAGGCCCACAGCTTGGGCAACCGGATTGAGTTTATTTAGAGACATGATGGATGAACAGTGATTAAGTACGCTGGGTTTTGTTGAATCAGAGAACAAATACGCTGCAAAGAGAAGACAATTACGCTGGCTAGGAGGTAAATACGCTGGACCAGAGATCAAAATCGCCGTACTTGGAAACAATTACGCTGTTGGGGATCAGCGACTTTGTCCTGCAAAATGCTAAATCCGCTGGATATTTGAAAACAAGCAAAGGTTTAGTTAATTTCGCTGAACACTGTGATAAAATTGCTGAAGATTTGTATCACTGATTTCGAAGTCGCCTTCGATTAATTTCGTTGGTACTATTTCGCTGAAACTCTGCAAATCGCTGATCTAAGACCAGCGTATTTGTTAAATACGCAAAATTCAAGTTAATTACGTTAGCTTCAAAAATAAATACGCTAACTTCAAATATATCTACGCTAGCTTCAACATTAAATACGCCTAGAAGGGCTTTAGGACGAACAAAAACCCTCTAATCACCCAAAAACAACCCAAAATTCATGTTTCTTTGCAGCTAAATGACTAAAATGTTTACCAAACCACTGATTAACAACAACCCAAAGATTAAACGCACCAGATCAAGCCATTTTAAACCCAAAAATTTGAAAAACCATAAAACTTGGAAAATTTTTGTAAAACCTTCAAAACTTGACAAATCTTAACAAAAACTCAAACAATCAAGAGCACAAAGGCTCTGATACCGTATTGTGAGTCCCAAAACGTATTCGGATCACATTAGTTGATTGTTATCACCAAACAACTATGGATTAGTTGTTTGAATGTGAAAATTCTAAGAAAAACCAAGCAAAGAAGATGAAGAATCTTGTATGGATCAAACAACTAGTGTTGTATATGAAATCTCAATAACATGTAATCAATAACAGCACCTGGATATTCGGATGTAAGCACAATAGCAAAAATCACAACAGAAGCAGATCACCAAAATCTGTCCAAGAAACTTGGACATACATTCATTGAACCAAGTATTTATACAGACTGATCACCCAGCGTATTTATTAAATACGCTGGGCAATTAAATACGCCGTGTACACATGAGTTTCATAATATTGCACTTTTGACTCTTCTGATTGTCTAACTATTTCAGAATCAGCTCAAACTATGGTTTATCAAGTACCAAATGTATCCAAAAGTTCTAACAGATTGAAAAGGCACAAATGTCACATTATGAAAGTACTTGTTAATCATCTTGAAAATAAAGAAGAATTCAACTTAAAAACCCTAATCTCACCTTAATAATATACTAAATATAGTTATTATATGTTGATTATGTGTATTAATGTTAACTAGTTAGCATGATTATGTTGATTATGTTAAAGTAAGTTGTTTAAAGTGGATAATCTTGTATGAATAAGAATATAAATGATGATTTAAGGATGATGATGTTTAAATCTAAACAAGATCATCAAGCTCATGATCCATGAACTTTACTACAACTTAAAAATGACTATATATGTGTGACTTTTATAAAGAATAAACACCATGATTTATGTTATAATCATCCTAAAAAGTGTACTAAACAAATGGTTTAAGGTGGAAGTCTTTATTTGAAGATATAACAAAAATGATGTCTTAAATGATTCTATTAAATATGTGAAGATCTCATTATTTTTAAGTAAAGTAGTTAAAATATATTTACAAAAGATCATGGAAATGATGATGAAAAAGTGTATAAATGAAGCATACAAAAGTGGTATGCACATTTGAGTTGAAGATTGATCTTGATTATGGGTTTAAACATGATTTAAGCACGTTTTTGAAACGTGGAAAATGCCATAGTTTAGGGGAAACTATGGTGAATTTTTCTAAAAATCTAATCACGATTGAAGTATAATAAACGGGGTGATTAACGGGACTAAACGTGATTAGTGACCTAAATCGTCATTAAGGAAGTTTAATGACAAGGGTTAAACCCTAACCTCCCAAGGATTTAACAAATACATATATATATTTTTACAACTTAAAAATGAGTATTTGTTACACTATATATATATATATATATATATATATAATATATATATATATATGTATATATACATAATCATATATATAAATATATATATGTATATATTGTCACCAAAAATTAATGTGTAAAAATATATGTGTAAGTAACATGAACACATACACTTTTACACAATTCTTGAAACAAAATCGAACGAATGGAGTAATGCGGACAATGGTCGAATTATACACCGTCGCTAATATGAAGAGCACTACGACACTTGAGCGATTTTCGACGCAGAAATATATATACACATGAAGACATGGGCTAGGCTCAATCATATGAAGACATGGGCTAGGCCCAATCATATGAAGACACGGGCTAGGCCAAATGACACGCATGCAAGGTACGAGGACATGTGAAGGGCATGGCCCGTTCACACCCGATCTAAGAATGACAATATATATATATATATATTTGAGAAATATATGTATAAAAATATTAATCGAACTACCAACACTATAATAACATTATGGTTTTTCTAATGTGATAAATATATACACAACAAGAATTCAAGATGAACAACTGGTACGATGTCACACCCCCTATAATTCCATCACATCAAAACTGGGCGTGAACTAAATTGGTATCTTCATTGCACAGCGGAAGTAAACGTGAGTGCTAAGACTTTTAGAGAGTGAACGCCCGCTAAGTACTCGAATCTCTATGGGTTCTCCTATTTCAACCATGCCATACTTGTATGTATAACCTAAGAAAGAACATGTGAAAAGTCAACATAAAGTTGGCGAGTTCATAGTTTGTCTGTTTTTGTTTCAAACGAGTCATAAAATATTTGAGCATTTTGCATCCGAAAACCGGTTTGTGGGATCATAGTATCCCAAAGCATTTGAAATGTCATATCTGTATAACAGATTTGAAATGTAATCTGTGCTGTTTGTAAACCGATGCATATAATTGTTATGTTTGTAAACCAGTGATAAAATGGTTTCAATCGTATCTTTAAACTGATACTGAAATGTTTTCTGTTATCTTTTAAACTGGTATTGAAATATTTTATGTTATCTTTGTAAACCGGTATTGAAATCATAATATGTAGGATGCCTATGGAATCTAAGGATCAATCAGTGTGTAGCTAATACACTGACCTATGCCTTAAATAAGTAACCAACCCGAGACAACTCTGACATCATTGGGATCACAAAATCACTCCTAACCGGTTAGCAAACCAGGAGTGGAGCATGTATCAAACTCTATAGGTTTATACCTTTTGCACCTTGGTCACTAAGTGATTACTCTTGTCATTATCCTAGTTATGCACATTGATCGTGTTATCAACTAACCTCATAGCTAACATACCGTTTGTTAGACATGTATTTCCCCTCGATATTTTAAAAAAAACTTTGAAATAATTGAAAGGAAGGACATGAACTCACCTTAATTTCCTTGTGCAAAGCTAGATAAATGTGATTCCATAATGTTGTTTCCATATCTTGCCCTGCTAGCATGCAATCTAAGGCATTCCTAAAACGGAATAACTTATAAGTTACTATAAATAACGTAGCTAAACTACATGTCGCCGAGCTCTACCGAATCGTTAACCATACGATTCTATGAAAGTGTTATTAATTTGACTCGGAATAACCAATCTATGGTTTTCTTGGAAACGACTTAGTTTAAGATTTGAAATATATTTTTATATATAAACATAATTATATATTTCATGAAATCGTATTAGTCGTCATGTTCATTGACGAATAATAGTACGACTCCTCGTAGTTTTCGTAAGATGTAATACATATATACTTGTACATACACCCATATGGGTAATACGTTTCATATCCGTATAATAGTCTTGCGTATCGTTTCAAATTAATAAATAATTATATAACCGTACGCTTGTTATAATCTTGCGGTATCGTGTCGTACTTTGTTAGGCGTTTGAATCGAATATAACAAATAGCATTTGAAGTTCCCGAGTCGTCGACGTTTGAAATGAATATAACTATATTTACTTTATAAAACTATTCAAGGTCTCGACCTTCAAATATATATAATTATATTCTTGTTATACGATTTCCAAATTCTAGATGACTTACACATATGATTTCCGAATAGTCATGTCCGAATTTCGTCGTTTGAAATAAATACACATTATATTTATCTTGTAAAAGTCTCGGAAATCTTGACGTTCGAAATAAATATAAACACTATACTTATTTTGATATCACCGTTCGAATAAATTATGGAGGTTTGAAATCAAATTTCCGAATTTCTGGTGTTTGAAGTAAATAAAAATAACCATATTTGTTTTATAACAGCTAGCCGAATCTTGTTATCTTGCAATTACACTCGTTGTAAAGTTATCAGCGTATTTTTGTAAGTTACAATGGTGTGGTCAAAATAAATATATATCAGTACTTATTTTATAACAATCTATTGAATCAGATGTTTTTTCTTTGAAATCCAACACGCTTCGTATTATATATTTTCCGAAAAACGGGCAGAGTTTCCTCTGTTTTTGGACGATCCCGACGATACAATTTGTCAAAACGCAATTGTCACTATAACAATACATATAACTTCTCGTCGTGTTTCAAATATAATGTTTCGCCAAATATAAATCCAATTTATATTATAATAACGTCGATTCAATTATATTTTTAAATTTTGGCGGTATGTAAACGTTAGCGGGTCGATTTTGAGCTCGGTTTCACTATAATCAAATTAATATTTATATAACTAATATAAAAAAATTTTGCGTCATAATTAATTTTTACCGAGTCTCGGGTTGACACGTTGACCAGGTTTGACTGGATTGACTCGTGTTGACCGGGTTTGACCAGCTTACTTTTGTTGACTACAGTCGACTATTGTTGACTGAGTCGAACCAAACATCGAACCGAGACATGCATCCCGAAACTGAAAACATGAGTAAACATAACCTGAACCAAAACAAAAACTTAAACATCTAAACTGAACCGAATTGAACCAGAATAAACTAAATCTTGAACTGAACCCAAACCCGAAACCTAAACCGGAGGTGAACCGTACTAGAATTTTCGAACCAACATCACCCTTACCGCCGCCGGCGATTTAGCCGGCTGCCACTTCTGCTACCGCCGACTGCGGCGTGTTCGCCACTGAGACATGGCGGTCGCCGCCGCTGTACACCCCACGATCACCACCGCGTTACACCCCACGATCATTGGCGCCTTCGAATCCCCCAACGCCGCTGTCATCAACACCCAGATCGCCGTTACCACCGCTGTCGCTGTTCACCATCCCGACCCCGCCTCCCCCTCTTGTCGTCGATCTCTCTCCCCCCACTGCTCCCTCTCTCTCTGCTAGATGGAGGTATGCGACAATGTGTATGTGGTGGTACTAGAGCGTTGCGGGTATGTGTAGGTATGAGTGCACCAGAGCTGGGACTGGAATCGGCTGGAGGTCACCATCGGATTCCGGCAACCGGTTTAGAATGAGAGAGGCATAGGATTCACTTGGGGGCTAGGGTTTCATATGGGGGGAGAAGAGGTAAGGAGGTTTATCTATAGCTAGGGTTTTTAAAATGGGTCGAGCCCAAAGCCCGTTAACGTGTCGAAGACTAAATGTTCCCTATGGCCCGTTTTTTTTAAACCTGAACTTCATATAGTGTCGAAATGGATTTATTTAAGGTATAAACACATGAAATTTGAGTCGGAAATCGGTTTTTGACGCGTAACTTTCGCGTTGTGCTTTGCGACACCCGATTAATCCAAATATATCGCATAATTATAATCGAATGATAAATACAAGTACAAAATTCATATTTTTAGGTGTTGTTAGTATTTGTTCTGCATCAGTTCGCTTAACGTTCAATTTCGCGTTAAAGTTCTCGATTATCACCAAAACACGTAATGTGAATCAAATAAACATTCCTAGGCTATCCTAGGGCCTGATCGAGTTAATTTACGTCTAATTACGCTAATTATAATGGTATTGATGCTCGTTGTGCGCGTAATTTCAATCGGAAAATGTCGGTTGTCACATTCTCCCCTTGTTATAAAAATTTTGTCCTTGAAATTTAAACTATGTTATCTCCTTAGACTTTTGTCATGCGTAGGTAGGTATAAACAATACTCAGGTAAATGACCAGGTAATTGCATCAAGACTTGTCCGAATTATATGAATACAATGACTTACTACAACACTATGAACCCACTAGTTCAACTGAATCTGTTTTTCAGAATCGATGCCAAGTGAACGAAACGTAATGATATAATCACTAATGTGACTAAGTTTACATGGGTCATACAAATGAGCATCTCGACAAGTAGATTTCCAAGACGTTCACAATCTGTAAATGAATTTCATAAAAAACAGGAATTTCTACCAACAGAATCTAGCGTTGGTTGTTGAATCGGTGAGTCTTTGAATCAACCAGCTCAACTGAATTAGAAACATGAAGATAATTCGTTAACTTTTCGAACCATAAGTTAACATTATTGAATTGCAAGGATACACCGAATTACAACCGAAGTTAGTGTATCATTGTCTTAATACATAGTTGCATTAAGACCACTTTCAATGGTTAGCCCAAGCTACAAGTTTATACCGACGCCACAAGGTGTCCTAGTGATCGTAATAATTCAATAATAGTGGTGCCCGTACAAATTCACCGTGTTTGCAATTAGATGAAAGGTTCAATGAAGCAAATCTGAACATTTGTTCCGAATAAATCTCATAGGAATTTCATCTGAAAATGAAGGAACAAATGAATATAATTTTCAGTCCATAGTGGAAGAACAATAAATATCTCAAAATCTTCGACCGATGATGAAAGAACCGTTACGAGGTACTCTGAAATGGACCATAAATTTGTGTACCATTTTCTTAATATACGATTGTATTAAGAATAGTTTAAGTAAGTGATCCAACAAGGGGGTTTTAAAAATAAATAAATGATTAAGTAATTAGTACGTACATCAGTTGTGAAAGCGATGTCAGCACAAACTTCAACTAGTATAAACGCCACCACATGGTATCATAACCAACAAATGACTTAATGAGGGTGCAGACTGAACCAGTCTACTATGGTTCGAATCCAATGAAATGCTTGTTCACTTTACTTTGAATATGACGGCCTCAATCCATCATATGAAATCCTTTAATTGAATTTTGTACAAAATTAGCAAGTTCAAAGAATTAAACTTGGTTTGACACAATCCAACAATAAATACATGATTCGACCAAGAAGTTTTAATACGGTTACTACGAAAAACCCATGTATGCAACTTGGAAAGATTAGGAATTTTCAAGAATTTGTTGACTCGATATAAGGAGTCAATACTCACAATAACGCAGGTCATCTTGATCACAAAACAAAAATTTGAGTATAGCGAACCAACCTTTGAGTTATCAATGAAACGACCATTCGAAGTGAAGACCCTGATGGTCTCCACTGTCACACCCCCTGTAATTCCTTCACATCAGAGCTAGGTGTGAACTAAACTGGTACCTTCATTGCATAGCGGAAGTAAACGTGAGTGCTAAAACTTCTAATAAATGAACGCCTTCTAAATACTCGAATCCCATGGGTTCCACTATTCCAACCATCCCATACTTGTAATCATAACCTGAGAAAGAACATGCCAAAAATCAACATAAAGTTGGCGAGTTCATAGTTTGTCTGTTTTTGTTTTCAAATGAGTCATAAAACATTGGAGCATTTTGCATTCGAAAACTGGTTTATGGGATCACAGTATCCCATAGCATTTGAAATGTCATGTCTGTATAACAGTATTGAAATGTTTTCCATGTTGTTTGCAAATCCATGCATATAACTGTTATGTTTGTAAACCGGTGATAAAATGTTTTCAATCGAATCTATAAATTGGTATTGAAATGTTTTCTGTTATATCTGTAACCGATATTGAATCTGTTATATTTGTAAACTGGTATTGAAATGTTTTTGGTCATAATTGTAAACCGTTATTGAAATCATAGTATGATTCCTATGGAATCTAAGGATCTTTCAGTGTGTAGCTAATACACTGACCTATGTGCCATAAGTAAGTAACCAACCTGAGACAACTCAGACATCATTGGGATCACGAAAGCACTCCTAACCGGTTAACAAACCAAGAGTGGAGCGTGTCTCAAACTCGATAGATCTATACCTTTTGCACCTTGGTCATTACGTGATTAACGGTTATTATTGTCATCCTCCTACTTACGCACAATGATCTGTTATCATCTAATACCATAGCTACATACCAATTGTTATAAATCTATGTTATTGGGTCGTGCCCATGTCATTTATGTTATTGGGCCTCGCCCATGTTATCCATGTTATTGGGCCTAGCCCATGTTTGCTTGTCATTGGGCCTAGCCCATGTTTTCTTATCATTGGGCCTAGCCCATGTTTTCTTGTCATTGGGCCTAGCCCATGTTATAAATAAATTGGGGTCTCTTCCCCTAGTTGTGACTATGACAATCCCGTCACTAGTCATAAAACTCATGCATGTTTCGAAAAGCGTTGTATAGCTGTGAAAACCCGTAAGTTTAGCATAAACCTTTCATAAACCATTTGAGTTCATTGAAATCTGTTTGTAACATGGTTTAGAAATATATGATTTTCGTTCATCGAAACATTGTATGCTTTTGAATAACTTGCATGTCTTTCCATCCTCGAAACATTTATAAAAATGCAAAACCGTAAAAAGTGGGGGTTATGACTCACCTTGATATCCTTGTGCAAAGCTAGCTTAATGTGATTCCATTGTGTTGTCTCCACAACTTGACTTGCTAGCATGCAATCTAAGGCATTCCTAAAACGGAATAACTTATAAGTTTCTAGATATAACATGGCTAAACTACGTGCCACTGAGCTCTACCGAATCGTTACTCATACGATTCTATGAAAGTGTCATTGTCTTAACTCGGAATAACCAATCTATGGTTTTCTTATAAGTGCCTTAGTTTTCGAGCGAATTGAAATATATGTTTACATATAAACAATACTATATTTCATGAAATCGTATTAATTGTTACATACATTGACGGATAATAGTACGACTCTTGGTAGTTTTCGTAAGATATAATGTGTATATATATATATATACTCGTAAATGTATCCGTATAGGTAACACATTTCGTATCTGTTCAAGAGTCTGGCGTATCATTTATAATAAATAACGGTGTAATCGTACGCTTGTTATAGTCTTGCGGTATCATGCCGTACTTCTTTTAGGCGTTTGAATCGAATATAACCAATATATATTATTGTTATAAATCCTTCGAAAGTATTTGAGTCGTTGACGTTTGAAATAAATATAACTATATATATTTTATAAAATTATTCAATGTCTCGACATTCGAATATAGATAATTACATTCATGTTATACTATTCCGAATTCCAGACGTCTTTAATATATGATTTCCGAATTCTAGACGTCTTTAATATATAATTTCCGAATTCTGTCGTTTGAAATAATACGCGCATCGTACTTGTTTTGTAAAAGCGTTCGAAAATCTTGGCGTTTGAAAAAAATATAAACACTATACTTATTTTTATATCATCGTTCAAATAAATTATCGACGTTTGAAATCTAGCTTCCGAGTTTCGACACAAATAAGTATTATTTATTTTATAGTCGATTACCGAATCTTGTTATCTTGTAATCACTCTCATTGAAAAGTTCTCGGCTCGATGTTGAAAGTTTTAGTAGCGTCGGAAAAATAAATATATGTATATTTATTTTATAACAATTTGAATTCGAACGTTTCGTTTTTGAGATACAACACTTTTCGTATTACATATTTTTGCGAAAATCGGGCAGAGTTTCCTCTGTTTTCGGACGATCCCGACAACACAATTTGTCGATTTATTTTGTCAAAACACAATTTATCAATAGAACAATAATATATAACATCTTGTCGTGATCAAATGTAATGTTTCGCCCATTATAATTCATCGTCGCATTTAAAATATAATTTTTGTCGAATATAAACCGATTTATATTTATATCGTAATACCATGGATTCGGTTTTTAACTAGTTATTTTTAAGCGAGTAACATAGTCAGATCTATTGTTTTTAAATTTTTGGCAATATGCATCGTTAACGGGTCGGTTTTGAGCTCGGTTTCGCGATATTTATTATTAATATTCATAAACTAATATAAATAAATTTTGCGTCGTAATTAATTTTTACCGAGTCTTAGTCGACCCATTGACCCAACAGTTGACCGGGTTTGACCAGTTGACCGAGCTGACTCACGTTGACCATGTTTGACCGAGTTGACTCGGTGTTGACCGAGTCAAACCGAACCCCGAAATGAGACCTGAGCCGTTGACTGTTGACTGGTTGAACCGAGACCCAAACAACCCGGTTTCCTTGTAAACCAAACTGAACCAATTGGTGGTTAATTTGAACCCGTGCCTGAAACTGACTCGTGTCAACCCAAAATCAAACTCAATCCGAACAAAGCTCGTACTGGATCTGGCAGAACCAAACAACTACCACTATCACCGCTGCTGAAACACCCAACCCGAAAACAACCCAAACCCGCACCGTCACCACTGCCGTGTCGCCGACCGGCTTAAAGCCACCGGCGACTGTGGCTACTTGCTGTTGCCGCTACCGCCGTAACCACCACTGTTGATGCTCGAGCCGGAAAACCGCGGCTACACCGACGCTGCCGTCCCCGACGACAGTGAACCGTCGCCGCTACTCCCCTCTCTTCCTAGCCGCTCCTTCTCTCTCTACTGTCGCTCTCTCTCTCTCTATCCGAATGTATGCGGGTGTATAACAATCAGGAACAACTGTAAACGGAGTAACTGTGAGGATTCCTGACTGTTCCTCATCGTGAGTTTGCTGTTTCTGCTCCCCATAGCATTGTGTATTAATTTCTTGTTTAGCAGAATCATTCAGATAAGCATTATAATCAAAATATTTGTTTACCTTTGTAGTTTCAATTACCGTCACTCAAGTACCTCCCTGAGTGTTATCGTCATCATCACCCTTATCATCTTCATCTTTTTTATTATCATATTTATCTATGTCATCATCATCCTCGTCATCATCAAATTCATTTAACTCTACATCTATCTCAACATACAATCTCCTTCAATCTGCAATCTTTTCAATCATAGGATAACTAAAAACATCCACCGGTCCTCCAACAAGTACAAAATTAACCGGTTCAGTATCAACATATAAATCAACTTCTTCCTCATTCTCAACACTAGCAGTAGTATTTTTTTGCAGTGACTCAACTTCTAGCACAGATTGTTCTATCATAGGAACCTCATCAATCTTCTGCCTAAAGCTTTAGCATCTTCCTCTGCCCTTCTTAGCCTGTTCAGCTACTTTTGGTCTTGCTTCTTCAACTTCTAAACGATCAAATCCAGCATCAATGTCTATCCCCAACTTGCTAGCCAATACCTTTTGAAATAAATCAAAGTTCGATTACTCCTAGCACGTTCATCCTCCAAATCATTTACCACTCGTCTCAATCTGCTATATCAGTCACCAGGCTTTTGATCACAGCTTTCATATATTCTTGATCATTTTCAAGAAATTTCACTCTGCCTTCCAATACTTCTTTATTATCTGCTATTTTGGAGTCATTGAACATGTCTGCATCGAAATTTTCATCAAGCCCTTCTGTAAATGGAATCTCCCCAAAATCTATAGGAAATCTATCTGATAGTGATTGTCTCGGAGCTGATTCAGGTGTTAGTTGTATGGGTGTTGTTTTAGCTTGTGGAGATGTTTGGTGTTGTGTAGTTATTGGTTGCGGTGGAGTTTGATGTGAGGGTGTGATATGTTGTGGTGATGGCTGTGGCAGTGGTATGGTGGTTATTGTGGTGAAGAAATATGAATAGCTGTCATATGTGGTTGTTCAACACTTTCAACCTTTGTTGTCTTTCTCCTCATGTATTTCCTTCTGGCTTTCGTTACAGTGGGAGACCCAGCAGTCTTTTTCTGTACATCAGGCTTGCTTTTAACTCCTCGTGCCTTCTTAATTGGTCTTTCAGCTTCAGAATCATTATCAAACAGAATTTACACATCATCGTCATCTCAAACCACTTTCTTTTTCTTGATCTGAGCCAACCTTTTAGCTTTTTCAACTATGTCAAATGTATCCTCAGAATCTTCATTGTTATCACCACCTGCATCTTCCTTTTCTCTATCTGAGGTAGTAGAAAATACCTCATCCTCAACATTCACTTCGGCTTCAACATGTTGCTCAATATTTTGCTCAATTTCTATTTCATCGTCAGTAGTTTCATCTCTGAGGATTGTTTCTCTCTTTCTTTTTTGAGCATTGACTTTTGGAGTACTTTGTTTCTTAGCATCTTCTTTCTCGTACCACACACCTCTCTTAGGCTCATAACCATCCATCTGAGCAGCCACATCATCAAAACCACTGCCCTCATTTCTCCATTTATCCTTGGGAGGTGCTTTGTATCTCTTATCTTTAAATCTTCCAAAGAATTTTCTGGCCAACCGCTCTGTAGTCTGCTTTTGATACTGAATTAATCTCACCAAAGATAACCATATCATATGATCCAAAGGTAGCACATCGTCCTTGTTTTTGGCTAAGTTGGGAAATTGGTCATCCAACATAATCTGAACAAATCTGGGGTATTGCAAAAACTTTTCTTTATCAATGTTCAACTTCATCTGCTCGAATATCAACTTGGTGAAGTTGTAAGGCTTGTTCAGTGCAAGTGAAGTGATCATGCAGATTTGATAATCAACTATAGCATCACCTACCCCTTTCCTGTGGCTTAATGCAGATATCACAGAATGTAAGAAAAACTTGTAAGGCCTTCCGAGATAAGCTTTATTGAACTGAGTGTTGACATGCCGCTTATAGCCCATTCTGTAGAAGCATCCTATACAGATACGTTAAGTATACATCATTGGATCTTCTTGTTTATCTTTAAAACCTAACACTCTGCGAATCAGCGCTTTAGTAATGTACACATCTTTATCTTCATTACCAATCCACACAAAAGACCGTATAGCTTTCTTCTATGATACAAACTTTGCATGTTCTAGAACCTCTCTATGTGTGAGCGATAGCCCTTGTGAGGATCTGTAAGCGCTTTAACATTTGGTAACTCACTCATAAACTTCAATATTGACTTGAAAGGAGCAATTTTTAGAATACTCTCATCAAGAACATAAAAGATGTTGTGTTTCTTGTCGAAGTTCGATTTCTTTTCCTACACAAATACAAACACGAAAACACTTAGAAATTTTTTTGAAAAATATGTTTTACTTCGTGTGAAGGTAACTAGTGCGAAGTGAACCTTTACCTTCGTGCGAAGGTAAATAATCAAAATACATATTTTGCACTTTATCTTCGTGCGAAGATAAATTACCTTTGTGCGAATTAATATGATGGTATGTTCAGTTTTAACTTTGGCCCATTAGATTATCCTAGATCTACGTTTTTATGTTCGTTTTACCGAAACCATTGATTTTAAGTTCAATTAGAGTTCAATTCGGTCAAAACTACCTTAGGCAATGTTCGTGGTGTGCCAATCCACCACTACAAGCTAAGAAATTTAAGCAGCACTTCGTTAATCATTTTGCAATTTTATCTTCGCTCAGAGCAGATGGACAATGAACATATGTATTATCTTCGTGCGAAGATAATATATATAGTTATGGTATCTTCGTGCGATGATAATTTAACTTCTTTGAGCGAAGGTAAATCTGATTTTTACCATTTCGTTTATTTTAACCAGCTTTAACAACCCACTTAGTTGACCATGTCAAGTTAATGACCCTTGTTAACTGATTTCTCTACAAAGTCCAAGTTAATGACCTTGTTTGAACACTTTGTGATCAAACTGATGTTTTAGGCAATGTAAAGATTCAAGTTAATGAACTTTTAATCTTTTCGAAACATTTTATCAATACAGATAAGCTCCAACCCGTTGTCCTCCGGTATTCTCAGCATTCGGCATCTCTGGATTTTGAAGATTTGCTTTGCATCATCGGTAGTCAAAACTAAGATAGAAATAAAATCTTTTTGGTTTTTCCAAAGTTTATGCTAAAATATACTGAAAATCTTTTTGGGCTTTTAGGAAATGAAATCTAAAAAAAACTATGTACAAACATTTCTCGTAATTTTAGAAACTTGACTTGACCGTGTTTCCCACCTCAGAATATACTCCCGTATCACGATTCCCTGGATTTCATCTTACAGGTGAATATATCTAACTGATATCTGTATCTGGGTAATGCGAGACCTTGAGAGCTCAGGTTAGTACCACCGTACTGACAAAGAGATGAAGGCTCGTCTTGAAAGTACTGTTCCAATTTGGAATCTTTTACTGCAATTGTTGGATCTTTTGATACTTATATTTGCTGCACTTTTGTGTTTTAAAACCGACGAAAAATTATAAGAACGTGTATAGTTAAAAACATTTCGGTGTACTATGACCATATATCCGGGAGATGTTAAGCCACTAATTAAAATTTTTTCTTTTAAGTTTATATCTCAGAAACAATCAGCTAAATCTGCGAGCCTACTGGCACATCCTCAGTGAGACCTATTTAAACTTTTTAACACTACAAATCTTTATCATACCGTGATAGACCACTGATGTACTATCATTCACGAAAACTTCTTTTTGTCTTTTTCATGTTTTTGTACATTTTTACATTTTTTAATGTTTTTGTATTTTCTACAACATTTCACCCCCTAAAATCAAAAACATTTTTTGGATTTTTGTTTTTAAAAAAATAAAGTCTAAAAAACTATATAAAATGTGATAAACCGATGAGGATCACGAAAACTCGTCATCCGATCCGTATTCAACCTCTAACTACCCATATGATGTTAGATTTTGCATACCATTAATTCTCAAAAGATATTTAAATCTGGTTCAATCAAATGGTTGGTATAAAAATCTACCTTTTGTTCATCAGTGTGGATCTTTTCTATTCGAATCAACTTTTTCTCGTGGCAATCACGGATAAAGTGATGTGAATTTCAATAGGTTTAGTTTAGAGTGATGAACCGGGATTTTAGTTATATTGATGGCAGCCTTATTATCTACATATATGGGCGTATCAAGAAATTACAATCCAAAGTCTCTCATCTGTTGTTGTATCCAAAAAAACTTTGGGAACAGCAATTGGAAGCCGGAATGTATTCAGCCTCGCAAGTAGAAAGAGCAACCGTGGTTTGCTTCTTGCATTGCCACGTTACTATGCGTGTTCCGAAGAACTGGCAACCAACCGTTGTAGATTTAGCATTAAGTTTGCAACATCCAAAATCTGAGTCTGAATATCCTACGAGTCAAAGTTGTCATTTCTTAGATACCACAAGCCGGTGCTTGGGAAACCTTTCAAATATCTGAAAATCCGCTTTACTATGATCAGGTGTGACACTCGAGCACTCGATTGATATTGGGCGCAAAGGCATTTTGGATACATGATGTCTGGTCTTGATGCTGTAAGATACATCAATGATCTAATCATCAATGCTGAAAATCCGCTTTACTATGATCAGGTGTGACACTCGAGCACTCGATTGATATTTGGCGCAAAGGCATTTTGGATACATGATGTCTGGTCTTGATGCTGTAAGATACATCAATGATCCAATCATCGGTCGATATAAGGTTTCATCTATCTTGACTCCATTTAGTTTGGACAGATTAATTGCCAATGGGGTAGATAATGGTGATGTTTCTGACATTTCGAATTTCTCCAACTTTCATGGACGTACATTTTCTGATGGATGAAGATACCATCAGAAAACTGATCGACCTGAAGCCCCAATAAGAACTTCAGCAGATGATGTCATCCATATAGATTTGTATGATCAACAGATATCTTTTAACTTCCCATGTGAAGAGTGTACTATCAACAGTGCCTCTAGTAAAGTCGTTGTTTAATAGGTGCTGAGAGAGTGTCTCATACCAGGCTCTTGAGCCTGATGCAATCCATATAACGCCTTATCTAGTAAGTAAACCTTCTCTTTATGCACTGGATCGACAAACCCTGGTGGTTGTCCAACTTCCTCTTTCACTTTTTCGTAAAGGAAAGCTGATTTGACATCCAACTGGTACACTTTAAAACCTTTCCATGACGCAAACGCCAGTAATATGCGGATTGCTTCTAGTCTTGTGACCAGAGCATAAACCTCTATATAATCAATATGTTCTTGCTGATGAAAACCTTTGATAACCGGTCGAGCTTTATTGCGCACAATTACCCATCGATCATCTCTTTTGCACTTGAAAACCCATTTAGTAGCAATAGTCTTGTGATTAGCCGGTAGGTTAACAAGCTTCCAGACACCAAGCTTTTCGAATTGTTGCAACTCCTCCTGCATTACATTTATCAAGCTATCGTCGGCAAGTGCTTCCTTATTCGATTTCGACTCAATCTGTGAAATAAAACAACGTTGTAAGCATATATCTTTAATTGGTGCAATTTTGCTATAAAAACAACTAAGATCCTTGTTGATCTGATTGCATGTTTTAACTTCAGCTTGCAGCTCTCCAATAATATTCTCTGAAGAGTGTTAAGACAAATTTCTCGGCACTACTTCATTAGGAACATTTACTTCACTTTCCCAATTTGTGATGTTTTGTTCGGTAACTGGAGTACTTGTTGAAGACTCATTCTTAGTGTTAGGACCTATAGATTTATTTAACAAACTTGTTATCTAATTAGAACATTCATCGGAGCTAGATTCAGCATCTTGATCATATGTTGGCCCAGCATCTGAATCATAATTGTTAGATTGGTCGAAAGTAGGCTCTATGGCATTCACTACTGTTACGACGACAGGTTCTATTTGAGTCATGCTTGGACCTGTTCTAGAATCATTTGTGCCAATACTTGGTTGAGTAACCACCATTGGTCTTGGAATTTGTTCTTGATTAGACGCTTGTTGTTGTTGATATAACAACACAAGTTCCTCTTCATTTGGTCTTTTGGAAGATTGAAAGAATTCCATAAACTCTCATAGTGGAACATCCAGGATCCACCAGGCTTTTGAGTAGGTATTGTATACTTCTGACAATCAACATGTTGAGCAAGAATAACTCGATTTAAACTTGGCAAATATACTCTTCTCAACCGACTTGCATATCCTACATTAAATCCCTCCAATGATCTGGCACCAAATTTACCATCCGGGTCAATGACCGTGCATGGAGATCCAAATGGTTCCAAAACCTCTAAGTTCGGCTTTCATTTGTTAAGCATTTTAAACATGTCTTCTTATGTGCCTTGATGGTTAAAAACCTGTTCAACGTGTAACATGCAGAAGCAACAGCTTCGCTCTAGAAACTAACAGGTAACTTTGAAACAGTGAGCATCATGCATGCAGCTTCAGTGAGAGTTCGATTCTTACGTTCAGCTACTCCATTTTGTTGCGAAGCATAGGGGGCGTTGACTTCGTGAAGAATACAATTGTCGTTATAGAATTTGAGCATTCGATTATTCTTGAACTTAGTACCATTATCACTTCGTATTCGTCTGATTAGAAGATGGTACAAGTCTTCTAACTTTCTGAAAGAAAACCATAAGATTATCAAATGTATCATCTTTACTCTCCTGGAAGATAACCCACGAGAATCTTGAATAATCGTCTGTCACAACATGGCCGTATAGATCGCCAGATATACTTTTGACGTTGATTGGCCTGAAAAGATCCATATGAACCCTCTCTAGTGGTAATTTTATAGAATTAAGAAGTTTCTTGGGTGTGATTTCTTATGCTGCTTCCCCTTTTTGCAGCTAAGACAATCGTCATTCAGATGAAAACTATTGAGATTAACACCCTCCATTAGATTGTTGTGCACTAGATAGTTCATTTTTCTCAAATGGATATGCCCCATCTTTCGATGCCATAAGATCGATTCTTTTTCATTTGCTTTCGTGATAAAACATTGTGCTGACTTTGATGTAGTGGATGAGACGCTCATGTCTAAGATATAAAGATCATTTTCTTGAGGAGCGCGCATGAGAATCCACTCCTCGGGATTTTGAATCCCGGTGTCAGAAATAAGCATTCCTTAAACATTGAAGTGCGTTGTAAACTTCTTATCATAAATCTATGAAATGCTTAGTAAATTATTCCCCAATTCAGCAATGTAGTTTACTTTGTCGAACGAGACCACTCCGTTGGAAAGTTTTCCTTCTCCGACAATCCTTCCACCTTGATTTCCAGCAAACCCTATATAGCCTCCACGAATAGATTTAACATCATAGAGTAAGGCCAGCATTCCTGCCATGTGACGAGAAGCTCCACTATCCATTATCCATTTTGATATGATTGACCTCGGGAGCCCATTCACATATAAATAAGTAATTACTTAAACCTTGAAACCCAAGCCTTCTCGGTCTTGGGTGGGCTCGGAATATCAAACGTTGGAACTTTCACATGAACATCCTATTTAACTTTAGATTTAAAAGGTGTTTTGATTTCTACATAAGATGTTTGGTTTTACCACCCAAGTTTGTGTTTTTAGAATTGCCTTTTTCGAATAAAATTTTGAATTCTTTGTTTGGTTTTGGTTGAAGTTTCACCAATTTAGATTTTGAAACATTTAGAATTATTGCTGTCACAATTTTGTTGGATTCATTATTTCTTTTTAAGTTTTGTTTTGGAACAAACTCTGGTTTCTTTTGTCTCACATCTTCTATGAATATCTTTGCATTGTAAACAGATTTTGAGTTGCTTTGATTACAATGTCGTGCACTATGCCCAACTTTGTTACATTTCCAACATGTTCTACTGTCACAATCAGTAGATGAACTCAAATTCTACTCACGATGTTTCTTTTCTGCATGTAACTTGTTGTTTAATTGTTCCTTTCCCAACCATTCTTTTTCACTTACCGTGCTTGATCCAAACACAACGTTTACTTTCTTTTGAAAAATGGGTTTTGAAACTTATCATTTTTCTTCTTAACATACCCCAACCCTTTACGCTTGTTTTCAGGATAACTTTTACCTTTGCGATCGTTTTTACAGAAACTTTTGGGTTTAGAGTAGTAAGACTTATTCAAATTTCTCAGTTTAGAAACATTGTTTTCTGTTCGCTTAAACACTTGCTCTACTTTCTCAAGATTCACATTCTGAATCAGAAATTCTTGATCCAAATATAGTTTGTCCGTTCCTTTCATGGTATAAGCAACCAATGTAGAATCATCATCCGAACTAGATCAAGAGAATTCTTATGAAAGCTCTCCTCATTTTCAGATGATGAACTTGAACTAGCTTTCTCCAAATTCGACTCAACACTTTCACTTCCCAAAACCTTTTCAACCACTGTTTTAACCACAATAGATTCACAATCATTGTCTGATTTAGTGTATGTTACATCAATGTTCTCAGGCAACTCATTTTTCTTTTTAGTTTCAAATTTAGAATGAGCGCCTTTTCCACCCCTGAGGGTTTCTTTCTAGCATAGCTTTCCCACATGGATGGTGGAATACGGTTGTAACCAACACTTTTGTTCTTCCCTTTCTTATCATCGTCTTCCTTTTCAATTTTCGGAAGAATATGATGAATGGCATATGAACTGGTGGAATAACTGATTAACAATTTGTTAACCCTTTCCGTTTCGATTTCATTTTTTCAAGCTCATTTTTAAGTTCAATTTTATTCAGATGAATGTTAATTGCCATTTTGTTTGTCCATAAGAGTTGCTTTAAGCATCGACAAAGCTACACTATCTTCATTGTTAACCTTTTCATAGTGTTTAATTGCTTTAGATAATTTGTCAGAAACTTGTTTAGTTTTGTTATAATTACTTGACAAATTATCTGAATGTTTTTTCAGTTCAGAATAGTTTTTATCTTTCTCAACACATTCCTTGCAAGATTTTTGGCATCTCTTGCATGGTTTTTCAACCTTAACAACCTGAACTTTGACTACCTCCCCTACCGACTCTTTGACAAATTCAGTCACTGACTCTTCCTTGATTTCATTAGAAACTACCTCTTTAAGATTTGCCATCATTGCTTTGTTTTCAATCTCTGTCAAATTCTAGGCATTCTTCTCTTTTTCCACATCTATCGATTCCAAAGGCTTTGATTCCTCTACTAGTACTTGATAGCTTGAATAAAAATATCCTGCATAAGATGAAAACATATTAGGTGGAATCAGATTTCTAAAAGCATTATGTAATGTATTCTCTTCTTTAGCATGTTGTTCAAGAATATATCCTTCAAGAACAGCTCCCTCAAGAGCTTCAGCGAATACTACTTCAGAATAATCTTCTGTTTCAGGTTCAGGCTCTTTGATTATCTCTGCGAGAAGTGCGAGACCTTTCGTTTTTAGAAATGTACTTGCTCAAGTTAAATCCTTCATCTTCTTAGACGACTGACGTGAGGTCGATGTCTCACGTAAATTTAATCAAAATACTACTAATAGCTAGCGGTAAGTGGGTATCGAACACAGGGAGATTGTGGAATATGTGTATCTAAGGTTTATACAAAATTGATTACTTTATCTAATGCAAGAAAATGGATTCAGGATTTTTGGTGATTTGGTTTTAAAATTAAATTAAATGCATTTCAAATATGGGTTGTTTAACAAATTAGAAGCAAGTAACCATCCTAACTTTCCGGTTTCAATTAACGCTTGTGTTTCAAATTCAACTAGAAAGAGTCACAAAGACATGACTCGTGTTTGAATAATTGTTCGTGATAAAAGGGAACTAAGTACTCGGATTACTACAATGCGAGGTTCTTACCCAATGACCAATTAACTAACATCATACCCTTAAACCTTCCCATGATATTTTGATTGTCAATGACACCAAGAACGTACGATTAAGGCAATGATCAAAACATCAATCAATAAATTACCAACAAATATCCAAACACCATAATAAACCAAAAATATTGCAAGTCTATTATTCTAGAAATTAGGAATCAAAACACAATTGCTTCTAGCAAACCTTCCACCTAAGATGATTACAATGAGTTTAGCCACTCATGGTCTTGTAAATCATCACACCTTCAGTTTTAATGTTCATATGAATCAATAACAAAAACGCAAATGTTTCGAAATTGTTTGCAACCCACAAGAACACCGAAATTCACCTCTAAGCTCTACCAAGACGTTCCCAATGATTGGTATGCCAAAAGACCTTTGAAAACCGAGTTAAATTGGGCAGTTACACATTTCTCGCAGCTCTCCATCATAAGCTACGGTGCCCACCGTAGCTTATGGCGAGTTAAATTCCCTTACGGCTCCAAGGGGCTGCTCTTACGGTGCATATGAATGGTAGACACCACCGTAAGCTACGATGCCCACCGTAGCTTAAGGTGGACAGCATGTTTTCCCTTTTTGCCCTTTTATCAACTCTACAAGTCTTCGTCTTCAACTAGCTAAGTACAAGCTCCCGATAAAGCACGTTAAACTCGCTTGTTTATGCTCAATGGTACCTGCAAAGCCGTATACACCGTAGTTATCAAATCATAACAATTAACCAAATTACTTGCAGAATATTGATCGTTTTAAAGCAATTGAGGGTTGTCCAATGGACCACCCGTCACATCCCCACACTTAAACGTTGCTTGCCCCAAGCAACACATCAAAAACGTTTTTAAGCTTAAAAATGATCACGATATAAACCAAACACAAACATATTATCCAATTGTCAATTTACCATCATACCACATAACACACCCATCCCTCTCACTACCAAGCTCATATATTTATCTTATGAGGTCCAACCGTCCAAACCCACACTCAACACACATCCAGACGAGGCTACCTAAATGCTCTTATCCTCTTCACAAGTATGTTACACTTAGGTTTTGATAAGCATATATTATCCAAGTTCTATTAACACAAATCACACACTACCACTCAAACCAAAGAAATAATTTCTAGTAAGCATCTATGTAGCCCAAAAAAACTCACCATGAAAAGATAAAATTGATACCGATTGTCATGTTGAGTAATGTTACATTTCAAATTTTACAATTGTTTTGCTTGGTTTAAAAATTTTCAAAATCTCAAAGATTTCCCCGATCCCCACAGTTGCGATACATTGACCCCAATGTATGGTTTTGAAGGAAACAATCACTAAAACTACCTCAACCACATTTTCAGCTCAACTCTTGAATCCCAAATTTCGTTTTGGTTTTTTTTTTTATGAACACATCTAAACACCACCAATACCACCACAACCCATGACATGAATATCAACCACAATACCCCCCTTCCATCCAACCATAAAAAAACACAATAATGTCTACATTAATATACAAGGGAAGAGCACCACCTGACGTACTCAAGGTGGTTCAAATGAACCCTTGCATTCCCATTTCTCTCCATATTCCATCCAATTTCTTGGAAAGTGTAGAGTTTCATGCCAATTAAGATCAAATTCAGCCTCATCACCCCATCTAATCTCACCATCGGTTGGTTTTCCTTTGCCTGCTCTCCTGCTCACACTCGCCTTCTTCCTTGCATGATGTTCATTGTTCTTCAACTTAGACCTATACACATCAACACCACTTGCAATTGACCTGCCTGTGCTAACACTTGAAACATGTTCGTTAGTAGCAATTGTGTGACTCAAGTCATTAACAAGATCGTAATGAATGGTTTTTAAAAACACATTAAAGTACAACTTACGATTCTCGTAGTTCATGGTGACCATTCCATTTCTGCAATCGATTTGAGCGTTTGCCATATACAAGAATGGATGACCCAACACTACCTGCAGCTGGTCATAAGTCTTCGACGGTGTGTAGTCGATCACCATAAAATCCATCGAGTAGTAAAACTCGCTCAATTGTGTCACTACGTCTTTCACAATCCCTCGGGGTTGCTTCCAACTCGCATCCGCGAACACCGCCATGCGACCAATCTCGTGTAATGGACCAAAGTCGTACTGGTCATACAGGCTACCTGGGAGAACGTTCATCCCTGCTCCGTAATCCAATAATGCTTTGTGTATCTTGAACTTCCAAACTCGAATCGAGATAACTCGTTCCCCTGCATCACTTCCACCTCTCTCAACACTTGTTTCATTCACACCTGCAATCACATGAACAACAAAAGCTGTTAAACATTTATCATTTTAGGAATGAAACTTACCCCGTTGATCGGTATGTTCTTTGTGTTCTTTGGGTTAGTTTGCGTATCACCTGGAAGCTTCCCATTCTGTTGCTTCAATGCTGCTACCTCACTAGCTAGCTGCCCATTGGTGTGGTTAGTGATTGGATGGCTTTGTCATGAATTTCATCCTTTTGTGCTCGAGCGTTTGCATATCTTGTTGTATCATCCGGATATTTTTGCCTTGTCTTCCAAAGAGAATTGGAAAAGTACCAACTTAACATCGTTCGAAGAAAAACCTTGCCCTCTAATAGTGTTGCAAATAGTGTCATATGTCTCCAAATGGTAGTACGGTTCCTCCGTTGCTAGCCCTTTGTACTTCGGTAAACTTTGAAGTGCGGTTGTTCTAACCTCAAATGTCCTTACATCCGGGTGATGAGATATCACCACCGGAGAAGGGTTATTAGTGATAACCGGCCTTAAATGTGCTTCAATCCCCATCACCACCTCTCGGTGATGTCTTCGCGGGCACCCAATTGTACTCTTGGTCGACTTGCTTGACCTTGCCTTAGCCCTTGAGGTACAAATTGTTGTTTGTATTGAGGTTGTTGCATTTGCCTTTGAAATTGAGGTTGTTGTTGTTGATGTTGAAGTTGAACTTGTTGTAGAGGCATTGGTCGTTGAAGCGTTGGCCTTTGTGGACGAATTTGTTGTACCCCCGTGGGTTGCCTAACCACTTCTTGAGCTTGTACCATTTGTTGCCTTTGTGGATAAACCATTCCTCCTTGAAGTCCCAAATTACCTCCATCTCCTCCATAATAGTAACCTCTTCTTTGTTACCTCCAAATTCTTCTTCATACCCGTCATAGAACCCATCTCCTCCTACATCCGAAGATTGCACAAATAGAGAAGATGGATATTAAAAACCCGGTGGGGTTGGTAGTTGAAATGTAAAGGAGGTATGAACAATGGTTGAACTTGGTGGAAATTGACTTCGTAATGGTTGTTGGGTAGAGGATGATTGACCGAAAGTTGGGAAAAGGATGAGAATGGTGGAACCATTGATATGGTGTTGGTTGTGTTGGCTTCATGTGTTGAAGTAGGATGGGTGGTAGGAATTGGTGGAGGTGTGGATGGTGATGTTTGGCTTGTAGTGGAAGGTAATGGATCCATGGTGTTAATCAGTGAACTTGGTGCTGTAGGTGTTGTTGGTGAACCACTGATTTTGTTTTCTCTTAATAAGACCCTGTTTCTTCGCAAAGTTCATTCGATCTCCGGATCAAATGCCAATGGTGATAGCTTGTGAGAGCCTCTAGTATGCATGCACCTATAAATACCTACACACTAACACAACCAGCGTAAACCCGGAAAATTACAAACTAAACTAAATCAAAGATAACACACTTTGGGCACTACTCCCCGGCAACAGCGCCAAAATTTGGCATGAGGTCGATTTCTCCCGTAAATTTAATCAAAATACTACTAATAGCTAGCGGTAAGTGGGTATCGAACACAGGGAGATTGTGGAATATGTGCTATCTAAGGTTTATACTAAATTGATTACTTTATCTAATGCAAGAAAATGGATTCATGATTTTTGGTGATTCGATTTTAAAATTAAATTAAATGCATTTCAAATATGGGTTGTTTAACAAATTAGAAGCAAGTAACCATCCTAAGTTTCCGGTTTCTGTTAACGCTTGTGTTTCAAATTCAACCAGAAAGAGTCACAAAGACATGACTCGTGTTTGAATAATTGTTCGTGATAAAAGGGAACTAAGTACTCGGATTACTACAATGCGAGGTTCTTACCCGATGACCAATTAACTAATATCCAACCCTTAAACCTTCCTGTGATATCTCGATTGTCAATGACACCAAGAACGTACGATTAAAGCAATGATCAAAACGTCAATCAGTAAATTACCAACAAATATCCCAACACCATAATAAACCACAAATATTACAAGTCTATTATTCTAGAAATTAGGAATCAAAACACAACTGTTTCAAGCAAACCTTCCACCTAAGATGATTACAATGAGTTTAGCCACTCATGGTCTTGCAAATCATCACACCTTCAATTGTAATGTTCATATGAATCAATAACACAAAAGCAAATGTTTTGAAATTGTTTGCAACCTACAAGTACACCAAAGTTCACCTCTAAGCTCTACCAAGACGTTCCCAATGATTGGTATGCCAAAAGACCTTTGAAAACCGTGTTAAATTGGGCAGTTACACTTTTCTGCAGCTCTCCACCGTAAGCTGCGGTGCCCACCATAGCTTATGGCGAGTTAAATTTCCTTACGGCTCCAAGGGGCTACTCTTACGGTACATATGAATGGTAGACACCACCGTAAGCTACGGTGCCCACCGTAGCTTAAGGTGGACAGCAGGTTTTCCCTTTTTGCCCTTTTATCAACTCCACAAGTCTTCGTCTTTAACTAGCTAAGTACAAGCTCCCGATAAAGCACGTTAAACTCGCTTGTTTATGCTCATTGGTACCTGCAAAGCCGTATACACCGTAGATATCAAATCATAACAATTAACCCAATTACATGCGGAATATTGATCGTTTTAAAGCACTTGAGGGTTGTCCAATGGACCACCTGTCAGCGACTACTAAAGCTTTGTCTTTAGTATTAGATGGACCATCTTCTGTTTGAATCATCCTTGAATTTGATTATGGTGGTGACGGCTTATGATAGATAACTTTCTTGTAGTAATCATCACTAAAAGGACTTTGATTACTGTTGACTTCTCGGTTAGTACATTCCCATTTGAAATGTCCTTTCTCTCGACTTCTGAAACAAGTAACTTTAGATTTGTCAAATCCAAACTTCCTATCCAAACCTCCCAAACTATTTCTGCCCGTAATCTCCATAAATTTTTGAGCTCTTCGAACTATAGAAGCCATGCACCATTTGATGTCAATAAGCTCTAATTCTTCTTAATCTATTTGATCATAATCTTCCTTGGTCATATCTGGATTTCCTGTCTTCCCAGCAACCAGGCTTTCGTAAGATTTAAGAACATATGTGAGCAATGACATGTGCTGCTTGGCAGTATGTTCATTAAAATCTTGTGCGTTTAGGAGATTCACAACTATGTTACACTGTAAAAACCTCTGGTTTGAGTTAGATTGACCAGATTCTTGACTTTGGAAACTGTTGAGCTCTATGAAAACTGAGGTGTTTTGGGTGAATTTGGTTCAAAGCTAGAAAATGATTGAAACCTAGATTGATTAGAAGATGGGCTTACAGAACTATCAGCACTGAAGGCGGTTTTTACTTTCAGACTTTGGGTACCAGATGTATTGCCTTTAAAGTAAAGTTTTACATCTTGTTGCATTTAAGCACCTTTTGATTTGTCCATCTTCTTCATTTCTAGTTCATGACCTTCGAGCTTTTCTATGAACTTTGATAGGTTGTAACACTATTATCTCCACCATTTTTCAGAATTGTCAAGTACGTAGTCCATTCTCCCTCAAGCAAACCATTTGCCAACTTGTTGACTAACTCCTCATTTGTTTCTAAATTCCCAACCTCTTCAATTGAACAACTAGGTGACAATAATGCTCGATCAACTGTTTTCTAGTTTCTCCTTTCAAAAGGTTGAAAATATCAAACACTTTTCTAAGAAGTGCCTTTTTTCTCTTCATCACTTGTGAACTTCCCTGAACTTCAACCTTAATGCATTCCATAATGATTGTGAGTTAACATCATGTTGCAGCAAAGCTAAGATATCTTCTTTGATTTATTGTTGCAATATGCTCATCATTTTCTTCTCATTGACGAATTTTTCTTTTTCAAGCTGTGTGAACAGAGTCAACGTCTTCTCCAATTCATTTTCCCCAATTGGTGCGGTATATTTTGTCTTCTATAGAAAATCAACAATTAAAATGGTTCGCTTGCACCCAGTAAATAAACCATTCACTCCGACTGTCAGAATCCTCCAAATTCATCAACTTTGGGGGTTTCACCATTGTCCCCATTTCATTTTCCAAATTTAGATTATGTGCGGCTGTAGCTGATGCATTAACAGTTGACATAGCAAACGAGTTGTAAAATTCGTTCTCCATTTTACCAGTCCTGAAACAACAATAAATACTAAAACGATTAAGATTTTGGTTCGAGTGAAGTAAAAATGTCAAAATGTAGGTCCACTTGGAGGATCAAGATAACCTACTTCCTTGTTGTTTAAACACAACACGAGTGCGGAATCCAAGTGTATATGGAAACCAAAGCAAAGTATAGTAAACACAAAGTAACCAAAGATTCACTATCTTTGAATTAACTGAAGAGAGCTAGTACAAACACATACACACAATGTTCATACAGACTCAAGGTATTCTCTCTGTGCTCTCTCTTATGTGAACTTTGACGTGCATGCCAATATATAGGCCCCACACCTGTAACATCACGAAGAATGTTACTTGTTGTACGAAGCACTACAAAGACCTCGAAGAACATTCATGGAAGAGTTGCTCATAAGAACAACCTATGGCTCGTAAGAATACGTACCTTGCTCGTACGGACAAGTAACTCTTTCTTGGATGTTCATTCATACGAACATGCAATGGCTCGTACAAACATGCAATGGCTCGTACGAACAGGTAACTTGTTCATACGAAGCACAGTTCACTCGTACGAATATGGGGTTCTTTAAAGAACCTTACTAACACACATACTGCACAGTCAGCAAGATCAAAAACACAAAACTTAACATATGCACACATGCAACTATTTTACAACACAGACAAACTAAACATCGTACTAAATCAAGATAGGAGGATATCTTGATTTGGTCGACATGACCAAACTTTACAGACACAACAAACAAAGACAGTACAATTACTTCCGTAACTAAGAATAAACGACAGACACAAAAGTGCATCAACAAACTCCTCTTGATTGTTTCTTGGTCTTCGGTCTTCATTTCTAATGGACTGCTACACCCACGTTCACTGAACACTTTCAACCAACGTATACTAAAGAACAATTGCTAATACACTTTTGTGTCTATCGCTTGTTCTTAGTTATATCTGTATAGTTTAGTCGTGTCGACAAAATCAAGATATCCTCCCATCTTGATTTAGTACGACGATTGGATTGTCTGTGTAAAACAGTTGCATGTATGCATACTGTTGAGTCTTGTGTACGTCATGTCTGTGACACGTTCTCTAAAAGAAGACTTCAATGGGCGAGTGGGATGCTTCGTACGAGCTAGATGTAGCTCGTACGGGTAGCTGGTCATTCATACGAATAGGTGTATCAAAAAATCAAGCATTCTGCTTGATTCGTACGAGCCAGTTCCTACGTACGAGTATCTTTGGAGGATGTTCTTCGTGCTTTGGTGTTTCATATGACCAGCAACATACTTCGTACAGTTGCTGAGTGTGAACACTATATAAGCAGACATGCACTTCTCAGTATAGGTTAGACAAGTTAGACGAGTGAGTCACATACTAGAGCTATACTAGAGAGAGAGACACAAGAGCACAGAGTGTGTTGCATGAGTCTGTATGAACATTGTTTGTATATGTTTGTATTAGTTCTCTTCTGTTAATCAGGATACTGAATCTTTGGTTATCATGTGTTCTTACTTTGCTTGCTTTGCATACTTACGAGGATCCCGCACTCGTATATGTGTTGTATAAACATGGAAGTAGGTTCATCTTGATCCTCCAAGTGGACCTACAACAATATCCTCAATACTCTCCATAACATCAAACCTTTCCTGTTTCCTTTTGAGTACCACCCGAGGCAACTGGATCGGCCACGATGTGCTGTGCTCTAGACTTTACCACTGGAGTTGCAGCAGAACTTTCTAGTTGCGCGGATGAAGCTGAAGCATCAGGATTACTAGGGTTTTCACTATCGTGATCACATTTACGTTGGATCTCCTGTGCTTTGAATCTTTCATTCAACAGAATGTTTACCCGCTTTCTTCTCATTTCAGAACCATTTTTAACACTATTAAAGCCTTTAACCAGTGAAGTATTACGAGAATGATACAATTCTCTCATGTCATTATGTTTAGTAGTTAATGTTGCGGCAGATCGTTATATAGCCGCGCTACGTTCTTTCAGCCTATCATTTCAATCCCATGAGCGTTATCAACCACTCGTATTTGTTGTAGCTGAGCTGTCCTTTCAGTATCCGTAGCCCTCAACCGCTCATTCTCATCTCTTAAATGCGCAATCTCGTTAGCCTACTTTCCAACAGTTTCCTTCAGAGAATTTCTCTTCAACTGTTGCTTAATAACTGTTTTCCGGTTTGAAGACATAAACTCCAAGTGCCTGTTAATCTGAGTTGCCGCATCTTGTAGCTGAGAGAACTGAAAACCACTTTCTCATCCTGTTCCATTTCAAAGAATGAACCACTACGTCGTTTTGTACTTTGTTGATGAATTGCGGATTGGGATTGTTGAGTTGAAGAAGTAGTGTGTTGTGGTTGAATTGGAGTAGTCTCAACTGAAGATGTTTCAGCTGTTGGGTAGCTGTAGGTTGTGGTTCATAGGTTGTAGTGGGTTCCGACATTAGAGTTTCTGCCTCCTTCGTTGTGAAGGCAGACTGAGCTTCTGCAATAGGTTCCAGTATGGTTTCTTGTTTGTGTGATTTTAGGTTGAGCTGATGAGGTTCCCATAGACTTTTTTCTCTGTTTCTTTCTACGAACACATTCATTGCGAGCTCGTTCAGTCTTAGCATCAGATGGAACATAGTCAGCAACTGGATCTGTTGGAATCTTTCTAATCTGCCTAACCCCACACTCATCAACATAGCGTTATACCTAGATTCAAGCGGATTGTCATCAGAATCCGATTCTTTATCTGGTTGTTTACTCTTATCACTACCTGTAGTACCTACACCACTTGCACCACCATCACCACTATCACCGTCATCATCACCATCATTATTAATGTCATCAGCATCACCTTTATCCTTTCCCTTTTGACGACCAAACTTATCTTCGATCATCTTCTTCAAAGTTGGTTCTTCATTCTCTGACTGATTATAATCATGGCGCCACTTATCGTTTTCTGGTGCAACATATTCATTATTTGCCTGAAAACCAAACATCTTACGAGGAGGTATGCTTTCCTTGTAAATTTTGCTGCTACTCCTCTAAATATCTTCAACAATGTTCCATCATAAAATCAACTTTTAGAACATCGTTATTGTTCTTTGGAAGATTTGGATGTTGTATATTCTAGATCATTTGGAGAAAACGAGGATACATCCAAAACTTGTTTCCACCAAATCCGATTCTTTTCAGGTTTTCCTTCATGCTTGCAAAAATATACTTTAAAATACTGAATGGTTTGTTCAAAGTCAAAGCTACCATCATCCCAACTAAGTCGTTATTTGCCATGTCATAACCACTTCGTCTGTTGCTTAAACATTAAATTAAAACATCTAGAAAGAACTTGTATCGGAGCGGCAACCATGCTTTGTTTGTTTCCGACAAGAAAATCTCCGACACATCTTATTCGAAGATAACATCCACGTTAACACTTCAATGGAACTGAGTATGGAGCTTCAGGATCATCGCGAAGTTGCAATGCGAAATTAATTACTTCAATGGAAATATCTACGTCTAACTCATTTACTCTTCCTGGGTAAATTCTTGTCCATTCACTTCAACAACTTTAGTTGAATCCCAAAATTCCTTGATCAATGTCTTATATACTGTAGCTTTATGCATGATTGCATAATGTATCCTTGAGTCGTGCAAAAACTTCATTATACCATTGTACTCGGCAAATTTATCTTCAGATCTAAGTAGGCAACCATGTTTTGTCCCGGTTCTGACATAATTTCCATTTCTGACTTGTCAGTTTTCTTCGTTGCGGGCTTTCTTTTCTATTCTTTTGGTGCCATCCTGTACACAAAAACCTGAATAAGAAGAAACATAAATAAACTAGGGAACA
The DNA here is from genome assembly GCA_947069175.1 of Scalesia atractyloides. Classification (NCBI taxonomy): domain Eukaryota; kingdom Viridiplantae; phylum Streptophyta; class Magnoliopsida; order Asterales; family Asteraceae; genus Scalesia; species Scalesia atractyloides. The sequence continues at coordinate 64,902,791 of CAMTDV010000020.1, read as the reverse complement.
TACTCAAAAAGTTTTTACTGCGAACTTCCTGTAAGTATGCAGCCCCTTGACGAAGAACTACAGACTCATACGAATAACAATTTACTCGTACGAAGAACAACTGACTTGTACGAACAACAATTGACTCGCTTAAACAAGTGATTGGCTCGTATGAGTAACTGGGTCGTACGAAAACAGGTTACTCGTACAAGGAATAATTTAATCGTATGAAAAAGAGTCAACTTGTTCGCACAAAGAACATCAAGTGAAGATTATTCATGAAGAACTTGTGTTTCGTCAACACAGGTTCTTCACCCGAAGTTTGTTGTTCGTGTAAGGTAATGACAAGCAGTCAGTTAATGTATAATCTACTCATCTTCAAGGTATACCAACATTGTCAAACATACCTTAAAGATATCAGGAATAGATCGACTAGAAGAAGAGAAAGGTCGGACATATGTTTTCTTCTAAGTGAGGAAGATGATGAATAGTGAAAGAATGAAGTGAAAAGGTGAAAGTAAAGTTACACTGAAAAACTATTTCACCTCTTATACTTCATACCTTTCCTCACACGAAGAACACCAGTTCGCACGAAGAACTGCTAGCCGTACGAAGACTGTCTTGTACAAAGAACTAGTGACTCATTCATACAAAGCACAACCATTCACACGAGAGATCATTGACTCATTCGCAAGAAGAGTTATCATTCGCACGGGGAACTTCTGATTCGTACGAGCAACAACTGATTCGTACGAATCAGGTTTTTCTAAACTGGAACATCAGTTCTTCGTCGACCTTAGGTTTTTCGTTGACCTATTTAGATCTTCGCACATATCCTCACAGATCACAAGTTAGGAAATGTGCACATTAAACAAATTTTGCTCTTTGTAATGAGTTTACCCCATTGTAAGAAAGTACTTTATGAAGTTATGATAGTAAGACAAATGATTTTTAGGGGTATCTTGGTAGAAAAAATTCGAGCTCCAACTTTGGCTAATTAAAAAATAATTTAAAAAACAGAGTAAACTAAAACAATACTAACGGATAAGAACAAACTATACATTAACTAGCGATCTTTTTCAGAGTTTCAAGGTAAGAGAATCATACCAGCTTTTACTCTTGCCAAGAATGGTTTTTTTTTTGTTTAGAACATAAAATTAAAAAATATCTACCATAATTCTCGGTATTGTTGTCCACATAAGTTCAACTTATCAGATGTAGTCATGATTAAGAGATATGATTAATGTATGAATTATACTTACTAGCTGGTGTTCAACCACATCATGACACATTCCCGTATCAAGATATGCACGAGAGAAAATCTTACCGGTGAGTATACTGCTTATCATCTTTTTTGACGTATGGTTGTCAAATACTCACTTATTTTGATTGAAAACAAGCCCTATGTGAGTTAATCACTTATTGATGAGGAACTGGATTTTCAGATACATGCAGGGCACAGGAGTAAGTCTGTGAACAGGTTAGTACCAATGTACCGACAAAGAAACGAACTTAACTCCCCCATAAAGCTGTGATATATTATCACTTATTTATTGGGTGAATGTGATATTTTTATCACTTATTGATGGTCATATGCAGTATTTACACGTATGTATGTTATCATGGAAGTTCTATACTTGCGTCCTTGTTATTTTTCGGTAAAAGATTCAACCATGATACCCAGATGATAAGCAAGTATAAAGACCGCATATCTCAGAACCTCGGCATACTATCAAACAAAATTTCAGTACTAAGACCATATGCCAATGAATGGTTCCCACCTAGCTTTCAGTCCGTTATCTTTATATCAACCTGCACATTTTAATCTGATTGTGAGCCTACCGATACATCATTATTAGAGCTATTTATCAATTTTTGTTTTATGCTTTTGACTGTATTTGACAGATCACCGGTGTATCATCATCTTCTCTTATCTTTCCAAGAAACTCATTTTTGATTTATGGGTTTTCTATTTTTTTTATTTTCTAAATTTTCTCCCCCTTAAATGCATAAAGTAAATAAATAAAGACATAACTAAATAAAAGACATATTTTTGTATTTTCTTGAAGTTTTCTCCCCCTAAAATGTATACAGAAAAAAATGGAAAATCTTTTTATTTTTTTAGTTTCGAAGAAAATATTTACGAAAACGATTAGCCAAGGATGATTTACTCGGGTTTCACCTTGATGCCATGACCAAAAGAAGATAATCAAAACATGATTTATCAAAAGCTTTCATAAACAGGTCGGCACGTTGGTTATAGGTGTCGATTTTAACAACATTGATAAGTTTCTTTTCATAACAATCTCGTATGAAATGTTATTTAATCTCAATGTGTTTGGTTTTTGAATGCTATACATGATGATGAGTGATGTGTAAAGCAGCTTCATTGTCAACATAAATAAGAGTAGTTAGAAATTCAAAACCGTAATCGCGCATTTGCTGTTGTATCCATAAAACCTGAGAGCAGCAACTAGAAGCCGAAATATACACAGCCTCACATGTTGAAGTAGCTACACAAGTCTACTTTTTTGCATTGCCACGTGACTAGACGATTTCCCAAGAACTGATATCCTACTCATGTTGACTTTGCATTAATCTTGCGGCTGCCATGATCAGAATCACTGAATGATGTCAAATCAAACCTATCATCTTTAGGGTACCAGAGACCGGTGTCTAGGCAACCCTTTAAATAACGAAAGATTCTTTTCACAGCCATCAAATGAGAAACTTTTGGACTTGACTAGTAGCAAGCTAGAAGACATGTTGGATACATTATATCGGGTCTTCAAGCAGTAAGATACATAAGAGATCCTATCATAGCATGATAAAGAGATGGTTCCACATGTTCACCCATTCCATCAGGAGTAATCCCATGATTTTGAGCTAATGGAGTTCCCAAAGGCTTCGAGTCTTCTATTTGAAATCGTTTGAGAATATCTCCAACTTACTTGGTTTGATGAATGAAGATTCCTTCCTTAGATTGATGAACCTGCAAACCTAAAAAAAAGGTCATTTCTCCCATGGCGCTCATCTCGAACTTCTCTTGCATCACCCGCTCAAATTCTTTGCACATTATATCATTTGTAGACCAAAAAATAATATCATCAACATACACTTGTACCAACAACAAATCCTCATTCTTTTTTTTGATGAAGAGAGTACAGTCGATAAACCTACGTCGAAAACCATTCTTGAGCAGATAGGAAGACAACATTTCATACCAAGCTCGTGGAGCTTGATGAATTCCATATAACGCCTTATTGAGAAGCCAAACCTTGTCAGGAGGATTGGATCTTCAAAACCAGGCGGTCGCTCAACATATACTTCTTCTTCAACCACACCATAAAGAAATGCACTTTCACATACATTTGATAAACTGTAAACTTCTTGTAGGACACATAAGCCAAAAAAATTCTTATGGCCTCAACACGGGCTACTGGTGCAAAAACCACGTTATAATCAATGCCTTCTACCTGATTAAAGCCCTAGACAACCAATCTTGCTTTGTTTCTCACAACAACTCCTTGGTAATCCTTCTTGCACTTGTAAACCCATCTAGTACCAATCTTCGTATAGTTGTCGGGCCTGTTAACCAATTTCCACATGCCCAACTTCTGAAACTACTGAAGTTCTTCTTGCATTGCTTCAACCCACGAGTCTTCTTTAATTTCCTCCTTCCAAGATTTTGGTTCAACTTGTCAAACATAGCAGGCAAAAGACCAATCATTATGTTCCCCAGATTCTCTAATTGCTGTATACAAACCAGCATTCTGGTTGTTCCTTAGCTGATTACTTGCCTGCAATCCACTCTGGACATCTCCTATAATATTCTGCTGAGGATGAGTATCATGGATTCGAGTTTTAGGAACATCGGGAACTCGAGAATTTATACCCAAATTATTGATATTCAGATCAGCAGCTAATTTGATGACTGGAATCGATGAAGATGAGGATGCATGACCTTCAGTTGTCCCCTTGATTTTGCACATTTGAAGTCACTTCAGAAATACTAGGAACAAGAGAAGAAGTAGCTTCATTTGCAACATGGAACTCATCATCTTCTGACGAAACATTATAATCAACAGCATCTTCTAAGTCCTCATTCTGAACAATATTATTAACCGAAGTAGAAACTTAAGGGTTTACACTAATTGGTCGTACTAAAGATGAATCAACGATAGTATCACTTTCAAGTAACATTTGAGCTGCTGGAGACACATCATCGAAAGTTGGCAGATTAAAGGAGTCAAACAGTCCATCGTAGTCAAACATTCAAGGAGCACCCGGAGCTCGTACTAATTCAGTGTATCTTTAAACCTTAACTTCACCCCATTCCTCAATCTTTTTCGTTGACAAATTCCATACTCTGAAATTTGGAGTAGCATATCCAAGAAAGGAACCTTCGATAGCTTTTGGACCAAATTTACCATGTGGATCAATCATAGTGCATGGAGCTCCAAAAGGTTCTAAGAAAGACACATCTGGTTTCCATTTATGTAATAATTCAAAACACGTTTTCGCATGCCTTTTCACTGTAAGAACTCTATTCATTCTATAGCACGCAGTAGCCACAACCTCCCCCCAAAACTGAACAGGAAGTTCTGACTCTACTAACATAGTTATTGCAGTCTCGATAAGAGTTCTATTTTTCCTCTCAGTGACACCATTTTGTTATGGAGTATAAAGAGAATTGTATTCATGTAAAATGCCCTTAGAAGAACAGGAGTTATCCATAACATGGTTTTCGAATTCGGTGCCATTGTCGCTTCTGATTCTCCTTATCTTCAAATTGTACAAAGTTTCAAGTAGCGTGAGGAGATTCTTGAGGATTTCAGGAACTTCACTCTTGTGTGCCATAACATTCACCCATGGAAATCTTGAATAGTCATCAATAGCAACTAAACAATATGCATCGCCAAAGGTAGTGTTGTGTTTCATAGGTCTAAAAAGGTCCGTATGAAGACGTTCCAGAGGCATATTAACAGTGTTAATTTTCTTTACATGATGAGACTTCTTTGCTTGTTTTCCCTTTTGGCACGATACACAGACGTCTTGTAAATGATAATTCTTAACTTGTACACCATTCACAAGATTATTTTTCACCAAATAGTTCATTTTCCTCAAGTGAATGTGTTCCATTCGTCTATGCTAAGAGATTGACTCCTTTTCAGTGGCTTTTGAGACAAAACATGTAACTTGTGTAGACTAGATACTCTCAACTAGAAAAATTAATATTAGCTTTAGTTATGGCATCAACTAAACTTAGACACTACTTTGAAACACATAGGATACTTATAAAATCCAACTATCCTTTTAAAATGTGCTTAGAAACCCGAGATGTCTGGTAGAATGGCAAAGTGGTATGTGAAACTAAGTACTTACGATTTAGTGTAGGAACCTAGGAATGCTATAAAGTCTCAGGCCTTAGCAGACTTTGTGGCTGATTTTAGTAGCGATATACAAGAAGAAGCTGATCTAGAAGTACAAAAACTAGGTGAGAGCTCAGAATTTTGGACACTACATACTGATGGTGCGTCCAATGTAAGAGGTGTAGGATTAGGAATTCTACTAAAATCGCCAGAGGGGGACATATTACCCCAGGCAATTAGATGTGAGTTTATTGCTACGAATAATGAAGCTGAGTATGAAACTTTAATAGCAGGATTAGAAGTAGCCAAGGATATGAATATTAAATGTTTACAAGTATATGTTGATTCCTTGTTAATTATTAACCATTTCAATGGATCTTATGTAGTCAAAGGAGAAAAAATAGCCGAATATTTTGAAATTGTAAAAAAAAATTAGCATGATATTTCAAAATATTTTCACTTGAATAGGTACCAAGGGAATAGAATGCTGAAGCATATGCTTTAGCAAACTTAGGATCTACTATCCAGACACTAGAAGGAACTCAGATACCAAATGGAACATTTCAAATCTTAGGATAAACAAGTATCGAGTAACCAAGACCCTTGTGTTGGCTATTCTAAGAAGTATCCTGAATCCTGGATGACTCCAATCATTAAGTACCTACAAGAGAGAGATATCCCAAGGGATGAAAACCCTAGAGCTTTTAGAATGAAGGTATCTCGTTTTACTTTAGTAAATAATATCTTGTATAAGAAATCTCTTGTAGGACCATACTTGAGGTGCTTGGAGGATCCCAAAACCAAAAAAGTACTCCATGATATACATGAAGAAGACTGCGGCAACCATAGAGGGGGCAGAGCTTTATTTTCAAAAGTACTGAGAACAGGATATTATTGGCCAACTATGAGAACGGATGCTATGTAATATACCCAGAAATGTGATATATGTCAGAGGCATAGCAACATACTACATCAACCTACAGAACTGTTATATCCTATTACATCCCCTTGGCCATTTATGAAATGGGGGATGGATATAGTGGAAAGCTTCCTAAGGCTCCAGGAGGAAAATTTTCTATGTTAGCAATGACAGATTACTTCTCTAAATGGGTTGAAGCAGAAGCTTTTGTCCAAGTCAGGGATCCAGAAGTGGTATCCTTCATAAAAAGAAATATACTGAAAAGATTCGGGATACCGAGCGAGATAATTTCTGACAATGGTCTCAGTTCATCAGCAAGAGGACTACAAACTTTCGTAATAGTTGGGGCATAAAGATGATTACATCAAAACCGGTGCATCCTCAAGCCAATGGGCAGGAAAAATCCTTGAACAAGATAATTGTCAATAATTTGAAAAAGAGATTAGGTGCTAAAAAAGGAAAATAGGACAAGGAACTACCATTTGTCCTATGGGCAGATAGAATAACTGCAAAAAATGCTACTGGATAGACTCCATTCTCACTAGTATTCGGGGCGGAAGTAGTGATTCTGACTGAAGTGCTGATGCCTACAGCTAGATCAAATATATGAAATCCTTATTTGAATCCTAAAGCCTTATGCCAAGAGTTGGATACCATTGATGAAATAAGAGACGCAACAAAACTAAGAATGGCAGCATACCAGCAGAAGATAGCCAAGTCTTACAACAAGAATATAAGGAAAAGAAGGTTCAAAGTTAGGGATTGGGTATTGAGAAAGGCATTTAAGAACACAACTAATCCTTCCGATAGGAAATTAGCCCCAAAATGGGAAGTACCATATGAGATAGAATCAGAATCCGGAAAGGGTTACAAAGGCTCAAGACGATGGAGGGGGATGTTCAACCAAGATCCTAGAAAGCCATACACCTCAAAGCTTATTACAAGTTAGTTTGCAATTTAAATTCTAACTCGGGACGGTACGAACCCTACATTATTTAAATTCATTTAATTTATTATTTTTTATTTTTGAAACCCTATACTGACTTATGCATCGAAGCGGTGTTAGCCAAGCTAACACCCACTCTCACCCTAGTTTGAAGGTGTTTTGTAGGGGTACGTTTCAGGATGATACTCTAGGATATTTACTCAAGATAAAATCAACTAGTGGATTGACCCCCTCTCTCACGTTTAAGGGTGTTACATCCTTTCTAAGGTTTAAAGGTATTCACCTTTCTCTCGAATTGAGTTTAAACACTCGGCCTGGAGAGTACATTATATTGATATAGTCCAAGTGGTGGGACCAGTTCATGTAATAATGGCTTACAATTTCGTCATTATTGGCTATATACTTGATTCTTATGGTATATGAGGGTTTATCACCCTCTCTCATGTGAAGGGTATTTTCATACTCTCTATGGTTTAAAGCTTTTCACCTTTCTAAGTCTTGGAGTTCATACACTCCCGCCTGTAGCGGATCAAAAATGGGTTTATCTCCAGTGAAATACAAGATTTTGGATAATCCCAAGAGTATCTTAAAACACAATTATGTTTAAATATATTTCTCTTCATGGAAAAAAATTGTAGAGCTCAATTACCAAGTGAAGGATTACATAAGCAAATATACCCTGATGCAATATGTTGATCCTGAACAGACAGGGGACATCTATACTAGGGCTAGATGTAACAAATGCTGACAATATTTCCTACTGGGGACATTACAAATGATCTTAAGGTTTATCACAAACTTTCTACTTAAACGTCTCTTCTTTAAAGGTCTTATCTAAATAAATGGGATTTATTAACTATTAGTTTTTTTCCTACAGAATTTTTATAAAGCATTTTTTGAAACATAAATGGAAAGCAATATAGATACCACTAATATCCTAACCAGGATACTTAGTCTAACTTTTTGCGAACAACATATAACACAAGGAATAGATTCATATTAACAAGTTAAAATGTTACACCCTTGGCCTTGTTTCAAACCGAAACCCATCCACCAAGGGTGTAAGCTATTCAAAAGCATATTAACATTAACGATTGAAGGCTTCGTCCTGAAACACAAAGATCCTCCACCTGGAATCATTATATTGTTCTTAAATCTAAAGTGCAGGAAAAGTAATTTGTTCAGCATGCATAAGAAGTAAATTGTTCAACAAACATTAACCATCAGAATTAAAAAAGTGGGCTTCGGCCTAAGCAATTACATCCATCATCGCCCACTTTGTTGCCCACTCACGGGGTAGCACCAACAACACCATCATCTCCACCGGCACCTGCTCCACCATCTTCACCAGCCTTGCCACCTACCTCCTCCGCTACCTCAGCCGCCTTAGACGACTCGCCACCCCAGGTTTAGCAGGATACTCCATAGGGCTGCCTCTCAGATCCTTCAGCTTGGCCTCCCAGGCATCTACAACCTAGGATGGGCATTCAAAGCCTGCTTCGTTGGCCTCATAAGGCATCTTGATCCTGGCCTGGTGGGCATCCCTGAAGGAGACCATTCCCTGCTCGTGGTTAACATTGATGGTGGCTAACTTGAGTTCAACATCCTGAGTCACCTTCTTCAGCTTATCCTCGTAGTGTTATGTCTTGGCGGCATCGATCTTCCCCTGGCCTCAATGGTGACCTTGGCTTTCTTTAACTTGGCCTCTAGAAACTTGAGTGCTTCAAAGAAGCACCAGGCGGTCCAGACCCTACAAAACAAAATGTAGGTATCTAAAAATACAATCTAACCAGGATACAGGTTCAGCATACATGTGTAGGATGCAGGATACGGGATGTGGATATTTACCTGGTTGTGAAATGTGGTCATGGGACCAATGGATTCCATAAAGCCAAGACATCATAGGAAAAGGCTTCGGCAGTAGTAGCATGGAGGTCAGAACCCTTCCTCTTCTTGGATCCTAAGGCCCGTGACGTTGTCAGCGAAGAGGGCTTTGGGGCAGTAGAGGGCTTAGAGCTGATGGCAACAAAGGGCTCCTTTTTCATCGAGGCAGGCTTGGAGAAACTGTCAAGCTCCTCAAGATCGAAAGTAGCGGGGACCTTGGTGGAAGCTACATATAAGGGAGTAATTTCAATCTTATCACATAATAATATCCTGATTAACCAAACATGTGCAGGAATGTTCAAAGCAGATATCCTTACCAAACATGATAGATGTAGAATGCTAGCTGGAACTTGGATGGCTAAGCAGAAAGGTTCTTTCAATCTCCGAAAACTTGTAAATGGTCTTCATCCGTGTCTCTGACTCTAGAGTTGGGGGAGCTGGTTTCCTAAAATCCGTTGCGCAAAAAACAAGGATATAAGTTTGAGATGTCATAGCAGGACACATTTGGGAAGAACATATAGGGAAAAGACTAGCTATGAGAAAATATTGCCTTGGAAGTTACACCAAGCCACATCAACATCCCATTAAAGATTTCAAACAACTAAAAATATATCCATTGGAATCGGGATATCCAACAACTATATTTTTGGGATAATTTTTATGTGTGAAATTTTGAACCTATATCCCGATAATACATCATAACTTTATGCTTCTAATCTGTGACCAGGATACGAACCATGATATTTGTAATATCCTGCAGAAGTATCTTGCTCGTTACTAATGGTTTGTTTATATACTTCAGTTGCAAGTGACCAACGTTAACAAGGACAAGGTTTACCCGAAGACTCGCTCAAAGTGGTTGAAAGGTGAATGTTGATAGCGTAAGAAAGGGTCTACAACGGCCACAAGGGGATATTCTCCGTATCCTGGAATTGTAGGATATTCAGTTAGAATTTAAAAACTATATAAGGGGATGCCGGGTCATTAGAAAAACACATGTAATCTTGTATGCATACCAATTACTCGCCATTGTAACACTTAAGCTAATCCGTGCACTATCCTGAAGGTGTATACAGATATTTCAATCAATAAGAAGAACAAAGGCAGCTGCAGTTGTCAGCTCCCAAGGTTTTGTGTCGGCGATCTAGATAGATCAAGGGCTTTCCTCGTACAACTCGCGTCAATCCTTACTTTTGTTGTTCATTTCTTGATAATTGATATAGTTTGTTATCCTGAAACTATATCCTGAAACTGTTTTCTTTATTAATCAACTTAACCCATTTTTGCAAATATCTATAGAACACTACCTCACAAACTAAATTTGATCATTTAATTGCTTATTAATTTTTACCAAAACATTTATCTAAACATATTTTTACGTATTATACTTGAAAAACAGTTCATTTTGACCATGGATCATTTTAAAAAGGGAAAAATAAGAAGAATGAGTAAAATACGAAGTCTTCCATGCTGAATCTTGAACAATTGTCTTCAAATCAGGCTCCCTGAGCTCTGATACCACTTGTAGGATCGTTTTGTCCAATAGCAAAGGTCCTAATTTGAGTATCTAGTCCATAGCACGGAATTCATATGAACTAGTGACAATTAACAAGATTATTTCATCAATTAACTAATTTCATTCAGTGTTTAACAGTTACAAATGACCAGGAAATCCGACAGAGCTTCGCCATCTCAGTTTCAAAAGTTCTACACACTAACACCTCACACTAGCTATATATAGACATGCTACCTTCGTGCGAGGGAATTTTATCTTCGCACGAAAGTAATTTACCTTCATGCAAAGGTATTCTTCACCTTTGTGCGAAGTTAAACACAAATATCGTAAATCTAACATTTTCGATCTATTACAAAATACAGTCACAAACCTAAGAGGTAGGCAACAGACATTATGCACCAACATTCTTAATTAGTTGCTTAACATCTCTCGGATATATGGTCTTAGTACTCCGAAATTTCGTTTCAGAGATTACGGGATTTTGAGATACTAGGTCTTTATAGATAATTGATATCTAGGGTATTATACAAGTTCTTCTAATTTTCTGTAAGCAATGGCCTAGAACTTGTACAATGCTTTTGTTTTAATGCCCCAAACTACATTAAATTGAAAGTATCAAAAAATCTGACAATTGTAGTAAAAACATCCCAAAATATGAAACACCACTTTTAAGTCGAGCCTTCATCTCTTTGTCTGGACCATGGTACTAACCTGAGCTCTCAAGGCCTCGCACAACCCAGATACAAATATTATTTAAATATATTCACCTATAAGATGAAATTCGGGGAAACTTGATATGGGAGTATACTCTGAGGTAGGAAACACTATTAAGTCGAGTTCTAAGACATCTAATTACCGTATCTTGAAATAATTGAGAAATGTGTAGAGTTTTAAGTGGATCAGTGTACTGACAATCTAAGTGAAACTGTTTAGAACTTAAAGTTTAATCAAGATAAACGGTACTAGTGATAAGTCTCAAAAACTTATATGATCCTCTTACACAAAGTCACAAAAATGTCTGTAAATATGTTTGTACATAGTTATTTCATTTTAGAAAACCCAAAAAGATTTTCAGTATGTTTTAGCATAAACTTTGGAAAAATAAAAAATATTTTATTTTTCATCTTAGTTTCAGTTGCCAATGATGGAAAACTGATCTTCAAAATCCAAAGTTGCTGAATGCTGAATGAAATCTGGAGACCAACGGGTTGGGAGCTTATCTGAAATGAGAAAATGTTTTGAAATAATCAAAAGTTCATTAAGTTGAAACTTGAATTTAACAGATAACATCAGTTTGTTCACAAAGTGTTCAACCAAGGTCATTAACTTGGACTTGGTCAACTGAGTGGGTCATTAAAGCTGGTAAAATGTTCAAAAAATTGAAAAGTTTGAAAAATAAGAAGTACCATCGTACGAAGATAGACATTATCACTTCGCACGACGTAAACATGTTTACCCTCATACGATGGTAAACCATGTAACCTATATAAAGTTTACTTGGTACGAAGTAAGCCATTAGTGTTCTTATTCCTTCTTCGCACGAACATATTTTTGAGAGGAACCGTATTGTAAACGACGAAATGCTGCCAAATTTGACATTGTTGTGGTTGATTTACACACTAAAACAATGGTTAAGGTAGATTGATTGATGTGGACTTAAAATTGAATGTTCCAACCTTAATAAACTTAAAATGTAGATCTAGACCATGTTACCCGATGAAACTTAAAATTGAGTACACAAAAATGTTAATCGGTGATGTTAGATCATAATACAACCTTCAATTTCATGAAAAACTTCAAAAATCTATGTTTTGATTCTAACAGTTTGGTATGGAGATAATTACCCTCATATGAAGGTAAAATTCTATCTTCGCACGAAGGTAACTATTCTTTAAATGTTGAAAATTACCCTCGTACGAAAGTAAGTTACTACCCTCGCACGAAGGTAAGTTTTTATACATATTGGAATTATCCTCGTACGAAGTAAGAGTGTTTTTGGTAAAAAGTGTCTTGACCTATCTTCATACGAAGTTAAACATGTGTTATCTCCATACATAACCATCGCACCAAAGTTTGGTAATTTTGGAATTTCGACTAAGCGTTGATTCTATTGTGTTTTGCCGAAGAAACCTATGATGTTTGAGCCAAAACACAACATCTGTCATAACTTGACAAATCGTTACCAGAAATAAAAACTTTTGAAGAAATTCTAGATTTTATGGACCGTATACCAATAAAAAATTCACTTACAAATCAACACAAGTCTTACGGGTCTCATGTTCAAAGGTTTTGGGATCATGCAAAATTCATACCTGATCCACCTGCTATATAGTCGATTGTGAAAGTTAGTGATGAAGAGAAGGAAGTGTTTATAACTGAAGATGATGATGAGCTAAATGTACCACTAAGAAGGTAAAGAGAGTAAAAAGCTAGCCTTCAGATCTTAGCAAACAGAAAAAAAGGTCTCCACTTACAAAGAAAGCTAGAAGAAAGTACCTAAAGAAGACACTTGATCTTGCTGATCAAATAGTTCATGAAAAAGAGATACCGACAATTGAAGCAGAAACAAAAAGTGTTATTCTAATACAAACCCCTCCATCACCACAAGTACAACAACCTCCATCACCACAAATACAATAACCACCATCACAACCAAAACAATCAACTTCACTAAGATAACCACAATACTCACAGCGATGATGATCTCACCCTACAGGTCCTGCTTTTGAAATACTGAACAAATCTTTGATGATGATTTCAATTCCCAAATATTTCATCAATGGGTGCAATAGATCTTGATTTTCTAGACAACCGGAACGACCAAAAGATAAAAGATTTGGAGAACAGGGTGAAGTTTTTGGAGGAAGATCGAAGACATATGGAACATTTAGAAGATTGACAGGAGAGTTAGAGGCCGACAGAACGAGAAAGATAGAAAATTGATATGATTAAGAAAGTTTTGTAAAAGAAATTGGGTATAGGCTTTGAAGCAGAGTTTAACCAAATTGAGATTGATGAAGTTAGGCAGAGAGCGGCTGAACAAGCTAGAAAGGCTGAAGTAGAAGCTGCATCAGCAAGCAAAGGCAAAGAAAAGAGTGATGGTGTTCCGATTGTTACGCCTGAGCCAGGAAAGGAATCAGAACCACTGGTTAGTTAATTTCTTATTGGTGATGTTATTGATATTCCTTACAATATTAAAGAAAGAAAAAGGCGTAGAAAGAACAAGAGGTTGAGAAAGAAACATAGGAGGATGATAAAGAGGTTGATGAAAATGTGGATATTGATGGTGATGATGATAATGATAAGGGTGATGGATAAGGTGGTACAGGGTTGGTTATTTATAAAGCTAAGATTTCCGATTCTTTCAATTATGATGAGTTCTTGAATGATAATACTAATAAGAAGATGATTCTCATCTGTGTGGGGGGAGGAAGATGATTCAGTACACGATGCAAAAGATTTAGAAATTCTCACAGACGTTACTCCGTTAACGGTTGTTCCTGGAATCCAACACAGAACTATTTTTTTAGAGCATGATGTTGAGGAAGGTGAATTTCTTCATAGTTATACTAAAGAGGGGATAACAGCTATGATGGGTGTTGATGAAAGCTCGTTTGAATTCTATTTTGAAGAAGAGCTGTGTTGGATCTATTAGATGATGGAAACCAAAATAATCTATAACATCTAATCCTTAATAATAATTGTAGAAGATTTGCTGCTGCAAACTCTACTCATACTTAAAGACTACAAGATCTGTTAAAGGCAAATGTCTGCTGAAAGCAAAGGTCTGCTTGAGAAAAACTCTAATAAAGTATAAAAGGCTGTTGAAGCAAAGGTCTGTTGAAGACCAACAGAGGATATCTCAGCAGATGTTGTTTAACAGGTCTAGAAATGGTTAGAGTTGGTTAGTTTGTTAAATGTCACTATCAATGTGACATCAGCCTAAGATGCTCATCGTTTAAAATGTACAATAAATAGAACAGTTCCTATACTATTCTATCTATCACTTTTCTTCTAAACATTATGTACGAACAAAGAGAGTGATCTTAGGCTGAGGGGGAGTTTGTATATTGCATGCATACGTGAATAATTACAAAAGCATGTTCATGAAAACAATCTCTCTGTTGTGACTTAAAAGTTTACTTCATTCCGCTGCAGTATTTCATAGTTGTTTATCATCTTTCATTGATTTCTTCTAAACAATCACATCAATATAAAACTCAGATCCTAACAATTGGTATCAGAGCTTGGTCATTCAAATTTGATTTAACAATCAATTTGATATAAACTGGTCAGCGCTCAATGCTAATTCGTTTGTTCGTTTGTATTTAAAACAGAGTGAAAGTTTATTTACATTCAAAGTTTTTAAACGAAAACCAGTTTGTAAACAATCAGAATGTCTTAAAATCCACAAGATCCACACAACATTGGCACCATGTACAAACCTCCGATACTTGTCAGATCGGAGTATAATATCTGGCAACGCAGATGGTTCACATACTTTCACAACAAAACACGGGTTGCATGAAATCGATTATCTTTGGACCACATGTTCATATGGTACTTAGTGCCGAAGACCCAAAAGTTCAAGTTCCAAAGAGTCCTGAACATTACTCTGAGCAAGATTTTCAAAAAATCGAGCTAGATGCAAAGGCATTTAGCATCGTGGCAACTACATTGCCTAATGATATCTATGTTGGCATGTTGCATTGCAACAGTGAAAAGGAGTTATGGGATGCTTTGAAAGAGCAATTTGGTGGCACTAAGAAAGTTATTGAAAATAAAAGAGATGTTTTGAACAAATAGTACGAAAAAAAATTCATGTGAAAGGAGAATCATTAACTCAATAATCTAAAAGGTTTAGTTGTCTAATTAGTGAGTTAAAACTAGTAGATGTTAGTTTTGAAAATTCTACTTTGAATAGCCGATTTCTTAGATCACTACCAAATAAATGGGACAATATTGCCTTTGTAACTAGAAATTCTATGGGTTTAAAGAGATGAGTTTGACTTAGCTTCGTGGTAGGCTTCTCACCTATGAGAGAGAGCTTAACTAGAAAAAGAAGCTACAAGAGTCAAAAAAACGTGGCTGAAGACTATGCTTTTGGTAGTACAACACTTTTTGGTCAAGAGGAAACCTCTGGTAGTAGCAAAGAACAGAGTTATGATCATTTTATTGACATAGTATCTGGTGGAAATTTTAACTCTGATTCTTGCTCACCCAATTTTGCTTTTGCTGCAAATGGGAAAACCAAGTTTCTAACAACTTATCCTTTAAACTAAATGATCTTCAACATTTTGATTCAACCGATTCAGAAGAAATGGGCATATTACACCAACTGGCATTGCTGAGTGTTAGGACCAGCAAGTTTTATAAAAGAACTGGTAGAAAATTTCCAGCCTTGCATGGAGGGTTAAAAGTTGGGTTGGATAAGTCAAAGATTAAGTGCTACAAGTGTAACATACTAGGTCATTTTGCATGGGAGTGTAGGAGTCAAACAACTGGTCCAATTATTACACACCCAAGTCGTAGACCTCAAAACATACAAAACATTGTCCATTATTCCCAATATAACCCTGCTCCTCATATGCAAAACACTGCTCATTTTGCACACCCTGTAACCACTGTTTTAGTTCAATATATCCAAACAACTATTCCTTAGATTCAGTATGTTCAAGCCCCAAGTCCTCAGGTTCAAGTGCAACCTACATCACAAGTTACACAAACTTCTACTCCTATAGAGACCAGTCAACAAAGCTTCTTTACACAAGGTTTTGTTGATTGGAGTAGCTTAACTGAAGAACTAACTGATGAGAATTTTGCTCTAGTTGCTAATACTGAGAAGAAACATGATGATTTTTGTTTCATGGCACTAGACACAATACTTGAAAGGGCTGAGTCTAAGGAAGTGGTGTTAAATTCTAATGAAGTTTGTGATAATGTTGTGACAGATGTTTCAGAAGAGAAGGTTGGTGAAGAAACTGTGATCACAGTGTCAAACCTATGGGAAACCAATGTTTGTGAAGGAGAATTTGACTGTGACATGATGGCTGCTACTAAGGTACCACCTCAGGTCCTTAAAGACCTATGTTTAGACAAATATATTATTGCTTTTGCTAACATAAAAGAGGTACATGAAAATCTTAGAAAAAAAAAATTTAGATGATGAAATTCAGTTTGAAAAACTTGCAAAAGAGTTAAAAACTAAACTGTTTGAAAAAGAATCTGAAATTAGCAGCCTCAAACATGAGTCAAGCATAAGCAAGGATCAACTCCAAACTATGATAGAAAAATATGAAATTTGTAAAAAGGAGCTTGAATCTATGCAAATCACTTTGAAAAGTGGGTAGAATCCTGTAAAGGTTATGAGGTAATGTTGGAAAACTAGATCCAAAGCAATGTGAAGTTTGGCATAGGATTTAGAAAACATGACCAAATTTCTCAAAACACTACTGTAGATGAATCTGGGTTAGTTGAAATAATTCCAACAAATTTTGCCGGTCAAGAAATTGAAGTGTAGGTCCTCTAATCTGTGTGGATCTTCACAGAATCATCTTTCTAACCTAGAGTGCGGAATCCTCTAGATCAGATTTACACAGAAAAACACGAGTAATATGAAGAACACAAACAAATACTTTCAATCTGTCTTATGTTGATTATCTAACACGAATGTTTACAATCAATTCAAGACTCACACTAATTCTCTGTCAACTCTCTCTGAAGTGATTAACTGAGCAACCTTAACCCTAATGCAAAACTCTCTTTATATAGAGACAAGTTTGCAACTGGGCTAGGGTTTCACTAGATGGGCTGGAAATTGTTCTAGGCCCAATTCGCCTACTACTCACTATAAAGTGTCTTGTTTAGCCCAATCACTTCTAATCAACTACTACAATACTAAACCCACTAACCATTTATCGTTTTACTAATTACAGGATATCCAAAGACCAAATCTAAGTTGTTGTCACAAATATGAACCAACAAAATCCCCCTTGACAATAGCTTCCTAAAACAACTTTGCCTTCAGTCATCTTGCAATCTTCAACATCTTTGGTCTTTGGATAGCTTCAGCTTTAATAGCTTCTATCAGCAACAAACTCCCCCTAAGCTGATGCATCCAATCATCAAATCTTCTAAATCGTTAGCATTTGAGTAAACTCAAGTTTAGCATTTGCGTAGCAATCTTCAAAACTCTTCAACTTTATCTGCAATGTAGAAAGGAGGTTCTACCATGCATCCAATCAAACTCCTCTTCACCAAACTTTACAGCAACACACTACTACAATATGTATACTATAAAACAAACATCTCGAGAAACCATAAGATTTTTCAACACAAGTTAACAAATTATTATTATTCATGATAAAACTGTATCACAGAATAAGCAATTTCCAACTCAAACCACATACTCAAAATTTTAAGCACACTGAACCTGAAAGATTTTAAAATTTTGAACTCATCTTCTAACACCATCTCCCCCTATGGGTAACAACTCCTCCATGAACAACCATATTCCATACACTAAGAATTTACAAGAAAACTAAAATCTTTTTGGATTTTTATATTTTCTGAAAGCAAATAAATAATAAAATAAATAAACACTTTGTTTTTGTGAGAATCACTGGTAAGAAGATCATATTAGCAACATCAAACTGTTTTAACACTAGCAGATAATTCCATATGTAATGTGCATGAAAAGCAGTTCAAGACAACCAGTATTGTTTATCCACTTAAACAAAATACATGAACATTTCAAGTACCATTACCTAGTGATATGTTAAGATAATTCTATACTAATATACTAGTGTGTCCCACTTCAGGACATACCCTACAATCAAGGTATGCACAAATATTCCTCATAGTAGGTGAGTATACCGAAATTCATCCTTTTTGATTTATAATGTTAGATAACTGGTGATTAGGTCAGTACTTCAGTATAGCAAAGAGACCAATATTCAACGAGGGTTAGGGCAAATACCAAATTTTTGTACGATTAATGCAATTTGCACATTTCAATGACTCTCTAGGAGAGCTTATTCAACTTCTGGGATTGGCATTTTAGCTCTTTTAAGATATCCTGGTTGTGCCTAGGTCAGCATATATATTGATGTAGCAGAAGGACAACCTTGATACCCCGGATGAAATAACGATACAAAGACCTAAAACCTCAGATTTTGGCAATCTATCAATGCAAGATTTAAGGTTATAAAACCATACGCCACTGATATGTTACCCACTCATGCACAGTTCGTTATGTTTATATCACCAAGGTAAGTTGATTATTTCATGTCTTTTGCCTACTGGTACATCATATGATGAAACTGCTATCACACTTAAGTAATTTTAAATTTAATTCCAGTGTGACCGGCTAACTTGCTGATGTACTATCATTTCTTCTTTTCCACACAGTGAAAACTCATTTTTTATTTTCTATTTTTTTAGGTTTTGATTTTTGAAAAACAATAAATTATTTACAAAATTTTTTACTAGTTATTCAGGATTCCTCATCTCGTTGAGTACAACTAAATGTTCAAAACGAGCCCTGTCAAATGGTTTTGTGTAAAGATCTGCCAAGTTATCTAGTGTGTCGACTCTATGCAGTTCAATCAATTTCTTTTTAGCACAATCCCGTATAAAATGATGACGGATGTCAATATGTTTTGTGCGACTGTGTTTTACGGGATTGTTGGTGATGCAAATAGTGGCATTATTGTCTATCATAATAGGAGTACAAGTAAAATTAAAACCGTAATCACGCATCTGCTGTTGGATCCAGAGAACCTGAGAGCAACAGCTACCCGCAACATTATATTCAGCTTCACACATAGAGGTAGACATGCAAGACTGCTTCTTGCATTGCCATGACACGATATTTACAGTTTTCCGGCTTTTTCGAGCTTCAAAAAGGCTTGAATTCTTGTTTATATCCGTTCAGGTTTTCTTCATTTATTGTTCCATTTCATCTATGCGGTGTGATTTTTGGCTTCTGTTAGATTTTTATTGGGCCTTCTACCTCCACGCGGCATTGCTCCGTCAGGCTTTCGCCCATTGCGGAAAATTCCCCACTGCTGCCTCCCGTAGGAGTCTGGGCCGTGTCTCAGTCCCAGTGTGGCTGATCATCCTCTCGGACCAGCTACTGATCATCGCCTTGGGTAGACTTTCTGGTTGATTTGCATCCTCCAAAGTCTGAATCAGTGAAAGCAACAAACTTCAAATCACTAGCAGCTAGATACCATAACCCAAGTTTAGGTTTCCCCTTCAACTAACGAAGAATCCGCTTCACCACTTGCATATGTGACTCTTTTGGATTCGCTTGATATCTGGCACAAAGACACACAGCGAACATGATATCTGTTCTTTAAGCAGTCAAGTACATAAGAGAACCAATCATTGCCCTATGTGATACTTGAATTGTTTACTTGGTATATTTTTATGTGATACTAAATGTCATTAACTTCGATCAAGCCTCCCTTAACATGTATAGCGCTATAGGAGTAACGCACCGCCCGTATTCTTGTGGTCATTGTTTAGTCTTTAAATCTATTATTCGGTACACTTGAGGATTGACTTGTAGTTCACATGCCTTGTTTACATTAATCTCGTAGCTTATCATGTGGATTTGTTTAAACATTTTTACTACTTATGATATGATATCAAACTTGTGTACTCGCCAATTCTTTGTTATTGAACTATACTTTTTAACATGTTGCAGGTTAATGAAGTTGGTATGATGAAACTTAGTAGGATCAGCATAGAAACACGCTTAGAATGCTAAGTTAATTATTATGTTTTGTTGAACTTAACTCGTTGTTATTTTGTGTTCGAATTATGTTGTATTTGTAAATTTGATGAATGAAATGAAATGGGTTGTTTAGTTAAATATTGTCACAATTAGTGTTATGTTGTCTCGAGCAATATCGTTGGTTTCACTCTGATGTTTTCACCATCGGTTAGGGTGTGATAGATTGGTATCAGAGCCATAACTATAGGGAATTAGGTAGAATTGCCATGTTCGACCTAGTCTATAGTTTAAGCGTCCAACTTAACCTTTCTTGATTCATGCTTAAAATGTTAATTCTTCCTATATGCTCCTTCGTATTTCTTTTGTTTTAATATATATGTAACGTGTCTTTCCTAAGACACTTACACAGCTTACACCCTTGAAGACTTGAAGACACTCATGCTATAAGCGAGACGATCTCACCAAAATAGGGGTGAAACCCGCACTTTGGTGATCACTCTCAATCCGCGTATTCGATTTTACACAAAATTAAACCATCAACTTAGGAGTGAAATCCACATCTTGGTGGGAATTTCCATTTCATACTCTAGTGGACCCTTACCAACGAGTCGGAATTCGCTCCTCGTTTGGTAAGTACCAACCACGCTTAGGGTACGGTGTTGTCAAGTTAGGGGTGAAACCCGCACCTTGTCAACTAGTCCCATTCCTTGATTTTCAATCTCGCCAAAGTTTCGATTTTTCAATCGGTTAGAGACGTGTAGTAACTGGAAGGGTAAAGTGTCGTTAATCGCTTCTTGATGAGAGCACTTTACCTATAGGCCAAAGCACGTTTCTCTAATTTGAAAGGATCTCGATTCACTTTGGAATAGTCGACGTTTCTCAACCTGAAACACTTTATGTTTTATTAAGCCTATCTTTTATGTATCTCAATTATTATGTGTTTTACTACTTGTTACCTTATTCATTTCTAAACCGATGCAGAACTCGCACACCTTTTGTAACCAAAAACAATAATAATAATTCTCGTGAACCAACTAAATTTATACTCTTTACGCAAATCATACGTGTTTATACTTTTGAATGCTTGTATGCTTATGCTATCTATGTGTATTCATACGTGTTACATGATACTTATATGCTCAAAAAACGATATCTTTTGTAAAACGCATTATGACAAAGCCTTAATCTCTCTTCTATTGTCAAATCCTTTAGATGTTTTCCTCTCAAAGCGTTATGGGCAAGAATAAGTCCAAATCAAGGTCCCATTCCGATTTGATGTCCAAAAAGGACTGCATGAAGTTCATGGTCGAACAAATGGCTGAGCATATGGCCAAGGTCATACCTGAGATTGTTAGCAAGATTCAACCCCCACCCAATGCCGAATCACCCCACACCTTCGTCGGCTCCAAGGCGGAACCACCTAAATTAACCTTTACCCATAAGCAATTTTGCTCTTGCAATCCCCAGCCTTTCACCGGCGAAGGGGACACCACCAAGTTACTCCAATGGTTTGACGCCATTGAAGTTATTTTCTCCAAAGTGGTTGTCCCGACCACCTGTGTACCATGAACGCTACAGGAGTTTTCCGATCAAGGGCTCTTGATTGGTGGACTTCTGAGAAAGCTCGTGGTAACGATGCCGCACACGCCCTCCCGTGGATCGAGCTCAAAAAGCTGATGGAAGATGAATTATGTCCTCCCCAATAATGCCAACAACTCTAGAACGAGTTTTGGAACCTTAAGCAGGTGGCGAATAACAACGCGGCCTCACGGCCCATTTAAAGCAGCTAAGTGCGATTTGCCCTAGCCAAGTCGACACGGCCGAAAAGGCAGTTGCCAAGTACATACACTTCCTCCCTCCTCACTTCACGGACCTTGTCGACACCACCTCACCCAAAACCCTTGAGGAAGCTTTTCGCCTATCTGCCCGACTAAACAATAACCACGTCCTTCGTGAAGCCTCCAAAGCTTCATTAAGGAAATCCCACCAAGCTACCACCGAAGTCCTCGCTGAACCTACTTCACCCAAACCCCCAAAGAGCAACAACAAAGGCAAGAAGCAGAAGGCTTCGAGCCAGAACTGCGCGGTAGTCACTCCGCTAAACCCTCAACTCTCTCAACAGCTAGCCTTAGCCTCTCCCGAGCCTATCAAGAAAGCATACACTGGGCCACATCCCAAGTGTAACACCTACCCTTTCCACCATCCCGTTACTGCCCCTTGCCGCCTATGCTGTAACGCTTCACATTTGTGACTTTCCGTTTTTAGTAAGATTGCTTCGTGTTTCTATTTTTGGTAAGTCCAAACCTTGTAATCGTATCTCTATTTCCATTTCATTGTAATCTAAGGCTTTGATGGTAAACAGGATTGATCAATTATGCGAAATTCGCAAACTTTATTCGTGTTTAAACTTATGATCATACGTTATTTTGTGGCTTGATAAATTAATTCTAAACAACTCGTAAATGCTTGTTGAACGTTTATAAATCTTAATACCCAAGTCAAGCAAGACAATTAGTGGTTGTAATACGAAAATTCAAGCTTCCAGCATCATAGAAATCTTGTCGCATTATGTTAAACGAGTACTTTCTAGTAAGTCCTTATTTTTGGGTTTCAAAACCCCCTTACACATGACATTAGACTACCATATAACCTATACCTGTGTCACATATAATGTACAAGGTTTAAAGATCAAAATATATAATATATATAAATGAAAAAACAAAAACAAATAATAATAAAACAGCTTGCGGCCGCAAGCTGTTATGTGATGTTCCCTTTTTTTTAATTCAAATCTCCACCTAACTTCATTAATGGTAACCCTAATCCTAACCGTAATTCCCCCTCTGTATACTCAAGTGTTCCTTCATCACTTCCCCACTTTTACAAGCATCCAAACACCTCAAACAACCCTCTAAACTTCAGAAATTTCATACTGAAACACAGCAAGTTGCAAGTGAGTTTCAACTCACTTCTCTTCTTCTTCTAGCCTTGTTTTTCCTTCTAACACTCTTGGATAATCTCTAGGAATGTTCTCAAAAGTTTGCTTGGGGAAACTAAGGTGAAACCCCACCATTTTGAGGTCCAAAAGTGTGTAAACTTTCTGCCCAAATTTTATCTTTTTAAACTTCAAAATTTTCAATGTTTTCTTCTTGTTTTCTTCCTCAACATTGTTTGCTAAGCCCTATGGATGTTACCATAGGTTTTACATGGAAAACCAAGATGGAATCACACTATTTTTGGGGCCAAACTCTCTATTTTGGAAGATAACTTATAAAACTTTTTTGAACTTGTTTTTAAAAATATAACAACTCTATGCTACTTATGCCTCTAACAAAGTTTCTGGTTAGTGTGTTAAGCTAGACTTGTTCATACACAATCAAGGGGTATAACATGTCTCTAAACTTGTGGTTTTAATAGGGTTTGAAACCCACTAGTGTTGAGCCATCCAAGCTTACAAGCTTGTGTTAGTGTAGGTGTGATTACATGAAGGCCTTGGCCATTCAACTTTTTAATTCACCCCTCACTTGATGATTTCTATAATTCTTGACCATCCAGATTGTCCTTGTGACAATCTTGTGTATTGGTGAATCTTACGAAAGAGGTTTAGGACGGTTATCCTCCTACCTCCATGCATGACTTATATGACTTACATGATATCTGTTAATTACATGAACTCTATGATGAATTAGTAATATTATATGTAAACTATATATGTAAATACTTAATATAACCGAACCTTTGAAAATGACCATATGGTTATTTATCCTAATATTAGGTTATTTTATCTTAGACCTAACCATCGTTATGATTCTATTGGGCATGACCCATAAAAACATAAACACCCTTCGGGACTTAAAGTGTCAAAAACAAGCGTTAACGTGTAGCTAATACTTTTGTTATACATACTTTGTGCATACTTTAAATTCCTAAAATTGACAAACTCCATCGTAAATCTAAAACTCACACACCTACGTTTCCTTGTGTAGGATAACTTGGTGTTCATCCCCCTAAATCAATCTAACGCTTTCACGGAATTTACTTTGTAAAACCGTGAGTACACTCAAACCCTTTTTATGTTTTACACTTTTTGGGTACAATATGTTAACTTATCAAACTACACTAAATCACACTTTTATCCTCTGAATACACACAAACAATCCATCAGATATGCTTTATTATGTGCTACTTGAATTGTTACTTGGTATATTCTTATGTGATCTAAATGTCATTAACTTCGATCAAGGCTCCCTTAACATGTATAGCGCTATAGGAGTAACGCACCGCCCGTATTCTTGTGGTCAATGTTAAGTTTTCATCTATTATTCGGTACACTAGAAGATTGACTTCTAGTTCACGTGCATTGTTTACATTTATCTCGTATGCTAGCTATTCATGTGGATTTGTTTAAACGAGTTTTTAATACTTATGCTATGATATCAAACTTGTGTACTCGCCAATACTTTGTTAATGAACTATACTTTTTAACATGTTGCAGGTTGATGAAGTGGTATGATGAAACTTAGTAGGATCGACTTTGAAACACCCGTAGAATGCTTAGTTGATTAATATGTTTTGTTGAACTTATTTTGTTATTGCTACTTTGTATTTCGATTATGTTGTAATTTGACAATTTGATGCTTTGAAATGAAATGAGTTGTTTAATTAAATATTGTCCAAATAGTGTTATGATGTCTCGAGCAATCTAGTTCATCTCACTCCGATGTTTCCGCCATCGGTTGGGGTGTGACATATGCACTATCTACAATCGGTATGGACACTTCGCCCAACAATGTCGAAGTGCTCCGCAAGCCCCTACCAACCAAGCCCGAGCCCTAACCGCACCCCAAAAATCTAACGCCAACCAAAACCGACCACTTACACCAACCGTTCGTCCTTGCTTCAGATGCGGAGATTCGAACCACTTCGCCAACAACTGCCCACAGTGCAACAACAACAACAACAATAAGCAGCAATAGTAGTTAGCTCGCGGTCAAGCCTTTTTCATCACACCCGCACAAGCTCAAAACGCCAACGATGTCATTTCGGGTATGTTTCTCGTTAACAATTTTTACGCTACGTGTTTATTTTATACTGGTGCGGATAAAAGTTTTGTATCCATTGAATTCAAACCTTTGCTTATGTGTAGACGTTCTAAGTTGCCTAAATCATTCGGAGTCGAAGTCACTGACGGGAAATCCATCATTGTCGATTCTGTCCATCCTAATTGTTCTTTTAATCTCAACGATCATACATTTTCCTCAAATGGGTAGCTTCGATGTCATAGTAGGTATGGATTGGCTTAGGCGGGTCCGTGCTGAAGTTATTTGTTCGGAAAAGTTCATTCGTCTTCCCTTTCTCAATAACGATTCCTTACATGTCTATGGCGAGAAACCCTAAAAAGGTCTCAAGCTTATGTGGTGTATCCAAGCGAACAAATACTTGCGTAAGGAATACTTCTCCTTTCTAGCCCACATCATGGAAAAGAATGATAACGGTCCAAGCGTGAGTGAAGTTCCTGTTTTGCGTGATTACCCTGACGTCTTCCCTGAGGATCCTCCTGTTCCTCCTCCTCCTCATTCAGTTGACTTTCACATCGATCTCATACCTGGCGCAACTCCGGTCGCAAAATCCCCCTATCATCTAGCACCCTCGGAGAGGCAAGAGGTGTCTAGCCAACTTCAGAAGCTTCTTGATAAAGGCTTCATACGTCCTAGCACATCTCCTTGGGGCTTTCTCGTTCTATTCGTCAAAAAGAAAGACGAATCTTTCTGAATGTGCATTGATTATCGTGAGCTCTACAAGCTTACGGTCAAGAGCTGATACCCTGAAGGCGCTACTGGTTTCTCAAAAATCGACATTCGCTCTGGTTATCATCAACTTCGAGTCCTCGAAGAAGATATACCCGAAACCGCGTTTCGCACACGTTATGGGCACTACGAGTTTGTGGTCATGCCATTTGGTTTGACCAACGCACCCACCGTGTTTATGTATTTAATGAATCACGTGTGTAAGCTCTATCTCGACCGATTCGTGATCGACTTCATTGATGATATCTTAATCTATTCCAAGACGCGAGATGAGCATGACTGACACTTGCGTCTTATCCTTCAGCTTTTGCGTACTGAACGTCTTTATACCAAGTTCTCCAGGTGTGAATTTTGTCTAAAGGAGGTTCAATTCCTTGGTCATGTTGTCAACGAACTTGGTATTCACGTAGACCCCACAAAAATCAAGGTAGTGAAAAATTTGATTGCTCCTAAGACTCAGTCCGAAATTCATTTGTTTCTCTGCTTAGCCGGTTATTACCGTCAGTTTATTTCGAATTCTCTAAAATTATCGTGCCTCTCACTTCCTTTACTCAAAAGGATAAACCTTTTGTGTGGAGTTCCGAACAAAAGGAGTCTTTTCAAACACTAAAGGGCATGGTTTGCAATGCTCCTATCCTAGCCCTTCCCGATGGTACCGACGACTTTGTCATGTATTGCCATGCCTTAAAACAAGGTCTTGGTTGCGTTCTTATGCAACCAGACAAGGTTATTGCTTATGCGTCACGACAACTCAAGATTCATGAAAAAACTATACTACGCACGACCTTGAACTTGGTGCAGTTGTTTTTGCATTGAAAATATGGCGACACTACCTTTACGATACAAAGCGTACGATCTTCACCGACCATATGAACCTCCAACACATCTTCAATCAAAAGGAACTCAACATGCGTCAACGTCGTTGGGTAGAGTTGTTAAACGACTACAACAGTGATATTCGCTACCACCCTAGTAAGGCGAATGTTGTAGCCGACGCACTTAGTCGGAAAACTCATGTTAAGAGTGTCCATTGCTACCAAACTTTGGGAAAGCTTCAAGAGATGATTCGTGAGGCACAATACTCGACCGTTATGAGGGTAACCTCAATAATGAGTTGAAGTGTGGTGCTGAAAACCAACTTGTTACCAAATCTAATGGCATCATGTGCTATCTTGACCGTATTTGGATTCCTAACCGTGATAATCTTCGTGACCTCTTGATGAGTGAAGCTCATAAATCTCGATATTCTATTCATCATGGCGCCGATAAGATGTATCATGACCTTCGTGCGTCATATTGGTGGCCTGGAATGAAGATAGATATCGCCAGTTACGTCTCAAAATGCCCTACTTGTTCCAAGGTAAAGGCCGAACATCAACGTCCCTCTGGCTTACTCGAACAACCGGAAATTCCTGTGTGGAAATGGGAGAGTATTGCTATGGATTTCATAACTTAACATATATATATTATATATATATGTGTGAAGTGTCTAAATATATATTTTAGACTTGTCATGGTTGTCGTTTATTACATGTTTTTTCTCGTCGACAATCGCTCGTCATCGTAATAACTCTTCATATCGGCGATTTATTCGTTGGTCGTCAGCACGACGGTGTATTTGTGTACGTTCGCCCTTCGTCCGCGCTGCTTCGTTTGTCCGATTATTGTTTCGACGTATTGTAAAAATGTATTTGTTGGAGTCACCAAAACTTGGTATTATTTTCAAGTGTTTGTACTATTTTGTATATAGTTTACCCTAAACTATGGTGTTTGCCACGTTTTAAAAACGTATTTAAACCCTGTTTAAACTCATAATCAAGATCAACAATTTATTTCAAGCTTTCATATTATTTGTTTACCACTTATGTGTATCATCATCCATGGCATTTTTGTAGTCATAATCTTATTAAAAACATGATGATACTTCAACATTTATTAGCATTTGTGAATCATCATTTTTGTTACATTATTAGTTCAAGCCCATTACTTTAAACCTCTTGATTACTACACTTTTTAAGATGGTTACATCTTAAATCATAATGTTTATTTCTTTTAAAATTTACTCATATGTAGTAAAATTATTTTTTAGGTTGTAGTAATCTTCATGGATGATGTAGTTGATGATCTTGTTTAGATTTTAACATTATCATGTTTA
Source organism: Scalesia atractyloides (assembly GCA_947069175.1). Classification (NCBI taxonomy): domain Eukaryota; kingdom Viridiplantae; phylum Streptophyta; class Magnoliopsida; order Asterales; family Asteraceae; genus Scalesia; species Scalesia atractyloides. Next base: position 64,874,471 of record CAMTDV010000020.1, on the reverse strand, counting down.
AATCCTCATTTTCATACTTGTTCGTACAAAATAATCTAACTTTTACACCTTACTTTAACATAAACAACACCATCATGCTAACTAGTTAACATATGAACACATGATCATCACAAAATAAACCATATTTAGTGTTATTATTAAGGTGTGAGTTAGGGTTTTTAGGTTATCTTTTCTTCATTTTCAAGATGATCAACTTGTACTTTATGAAACTAGACATGATAATAAGCTAGAATATGGAGGGATTTCCCTTACAATGGGTGCACAAGTTTAGTGCTGATTTAAGAAAGAAAATGAAGCTCCACGATAGCTCTAATGGTCCTCCACCTTTGTTAGCACCTTGAGTGGTCTTGAAGAGGCTTTAAAGTTAGAGTAATGTGGTGGTTTATGGTGGTTAAGTGGTGGTGATGGTAGCCGTGTCATATGAAGGAGAGAGATATGAGTGTTGTTTTAATTTTTAAGTGAAGAAATGAAGAATCAACATGAGGTGATATGGTTATAAAATCATCATCTTTTCAAGGTCACAACATATCTTCTCACCGTGTTTCTAATCTATCATTTTCAACAAAACTCAAGTGGGTGTGGGACCCACTTGAGCCGTGAACATGAAGGGGGCAAAGTGTAAATTTTTTTTATAACACATGTTAATATATCAGATATTTTAGTAATTAAGTTAAGTGTTGTGGTTAGGGGATTGATCTTGCATTCTTAGTATATAATTAGGGTTTAGAGTGTTATTCTATGATAATTATCAACTTGATAATTTAATATAAGTTTCGGATGACGAAAACGTCGTTAGTCGTTCATCGACACAATATTCGCTAATAAACGAACTTTATTATTTAGTACCGGAAGCTTATGCTTTTGACCACCACAATTGTCATGGCGTTTATTTAGTGCACTTCCAATCTAAAAATATGCATAACTAGTTTGCTCGGCGAATATATGTTGAGTTAGGATGGCCAAAATGTCTTTCGTTCGACCGTTCGCTCGATATCGGCACTTTTATATCCTGTCGTCGAACTTTTCCGGAAGTTGTGTCTCCGTGACCTCATGTTAGTTGAATGGATTCCAAGTTCCAAAGGAGGCTTAACTAGTTGGCTAGATGCATGAATGAGGCTATCGGCTAGATGTTTGTATACCTCTTTCATCTAGCGGAACCTTAGAAGTTCACAGAGAGAAACCCTCTACTATCCTAAAACTCATGACCTGTACCCAGACCCAAAAATACCTAAGAAAGAATTATGTAGCCTTTTTGGCACATATCGTAGAGGAAAAAAGCAATAAAAACTATTCAGGACATCCCCATTGTTCGGGAATATCCTGAGGTGTTTCCTGAAGAGCTACCTGGTTTACCCCAATTCGTCAAGTTGAGTTTCGTATTGACCTTGTACCTAGTGCCAACCCAATTGCTAAATCTCCTTACCGTCTTGCACCGTCTGAAATGCAAGAGTTGTCAAAGCAACTCCAAGATCTTTCAGACAAGGGAGTCATTCGTCCCTGCTTTTCACCTTGGGGCGCTCCTGTTCTATTTGTGAAAAAGAAGGATGGATCCTTCCGTATGTGTATCGATTATCGTGAGCTCAACAAACTCACAATCAAAAATCAAAGAAGATATTCCCAAGACTGCTTTTCGTACTCGATACGGCCATTACGAGTTCACTGTCATGCCTTTTGGTTTGACGAATGCTCCTACCGTCTTCATGGACTTAATGAATAGGGTTTGTAAACCTTATTTAGACTCGAGCCGATTACGAAACAACATCTTCATCTAACGATGGAACTCCTGAAGAAAGAACAACTTTACGCCAAATTTTCCAAATGTTAATTTTGGCTAAAAGAAGTTGAATTTTTTGGACACGTTGTTAACGAAAAAGGTATACATGTAGATCCAGCCAAAATCAGTGTGATTAAGGATTGGAGTACATCTACTATTCCTACCGAAGTTCGTTCATTTCTTGGTCTTGCTGGATACTATCGACAATTCATCACGAACTTTTCAAAGATCGCGGTTCCCCTCACTACTTTGACTCAGAAGAATAAACCTTTCGAGTGGGGACAAAACAAGAGGAAGCCTTTCAAACACAGAAACAAAAACTCTGTAATGCTCCTGTTTTATCTTTACCCGACGGCAACAACGATTTCGTTGTCTATTGTGACACATCAAACCTAGGCCTTGGTTTTGTTCTAATGCAAAAAGACTAAGTCATAGACTATGCATCAAGACAATTAAAAATCCATGAGAAGAACTACACAACTCATGATCTTGACTTAGGATTCGTAGTTTTTGCTCTCAAAATTTGGAGACACTACCTTTACCGTACTAAATGTGTGGTTTTCACTGACCACAAAAGTCTCCAACACATATTCAATCAAAAGCAGCTAAACATGAGACAACGATGCTGGGTCGAACTTCTGAACGACTACGACTGCGAGATTCGCTACCTTCCGGGTAAGGCGAATGTTATGGCTTATGCGCTTAGTCGTAAGGAACGTGTCAAACTTCATTGTGTTCATGTTCAATCTGATATCCAGACACATATCCTTCAAGCACAACATACATGTGTGACCCAAAGCTTGTTGAAAAATGAGCTGCCACAATATCTCCAACTTCAACTCGAAACAAAAGACAATGGATTACTCTACTACAAGAACCATTTGTGGATTCCTAGTCAAGACAATCTCCGCGCCTTATTGATGGACAAGGCTCATAAGTCTCGTTATTCAATCCATCCTGGTGCAGACAAAATGTATAAGGATCTCCGTACCCAGTATTGGTGGCCGGGTATGAAGATGGACATTGCCTTATATGTGTCTAAATGCCTAACTTGTCTTAAAGTTAAGGCAGAACATCAACGCCCATCTGATTTACTTGAGCAACGACAAATACCGGTATGGAAGTGGGAGAACATTGCGATGGATCTCGCCACTAAACTACCGCGCACACCTAGAGGTCATGATGCCATTTGGGTAATCATCAATCGTCTAACAAAGTCAGCACACTTTTTGGCAATTCATGAAGATCTATCTGCTAACAAACTAGCCGAGATCTACGTTGATGAGATTGTATCTCGTCATGGTGTTCCTTTGAACATCATATCCGATCGAGATGCTCGATTCTCATCTCACTTTTTGATGACCATGCAATCTGCCATGGGAACCAAACTCAATCTGAGCACTGCTTATCATCCTCAACGGATGGACAATCTGAAAGGACAATTCAAACACTGGAGGATATGCTTAGAGCATGTGTGATCGACTTTGGTGGTAGTTGGGATTCGCATCTACCATTGGTCGAATTCTCCTACAACAATATTTATCACGCCAGCATCAATATGGCACCTTTTGAAGCTTTATAAGGTCGAAAATGTCATTCACCTGTCTTCTGGAATGAGGTCGGTGAAGCTCAGCTCACTGGGCCTAAACTCTTTCACGACACAACAGAAAAAGTCAAGAAAATTTGCAATAACCTTCTGACAGCTAGATATCCCCTTGGAAAGGTGTGATTAGATTTGGAAAGAAAGGAAAACTTGCACCACAATATATTAGACCATTCAAGATAGTTGAGAGAATCAGAAAGGTGGCCTACCGACTTGAGCTACCTCCTGAACTTGGGAATATTCACCTAACATTCCACGTGTCCAATATGAAAAAGTGTTTAGCCGATACAAACCTCCACATTCCCCTAGATGAAATTCACGTTGATGACACTATGCACTTTGTCAAGAAACCTGTGGAGATATTGGACCGTGAAGTCAAGAAACTCAAGTGTAGACGTATACCGATAGTTAAAGTTCGCTTGGAATCCAAACGTGGCCTAGAATTTACTTGGGAAAGAAAAATATCCACATCTGTTTTCACAAAGTTACCTCTAATTAAATTTAGGGACGGAATTTCCAAAAGTAGGGGAGACTGGGACATTTGTGCCTTTTCAATCAAGTAAATTCTGAGCCACGTTTGGATTCCAAGCCAACTTTAACTATCGGCATACGTCTACGCTTGAGTTTCTTGACTTCACGGTCCAATATCTCCACAGGTTTCTCGACAAAGTGCATAGTGTCATTAACGTCAATTTCATCAAGGGGAATGTGGAGGTTAGTATCGGCTAAACACATTCTCATATTGGACACGTGGAATGTTGGGTGAATATTCCCAAGTTCTGGAGGTAGCTCAAGTCGGTAGGCCACCTTTCTGATTCTCTCAACGATCTTGAATGGTCCAATATATCGTGGTGCAAGTTTTCCTTTCTTTCCAAATCTAATCACACCTTTCCAAGGGGATATCTAGCTATCAGAAGGTTATAACGAATTTTCTTGACTTTGTCTGTTATGTCGTGAATGTGTTCAGGCCCAGTGAGCTGAGCCTCACCGACCTCATTCAAGCAGACAGGTGAACGACATTTTTGACTGTATAGAGCTTCGAAAGGCGACATATTGATGCTGGCGTGATAACTATTGTTGTAGGAGAATTCGACCAATGGTAGATGCGAATCCCAACTACCACCAAAGTCGATCACACATGCTCTAAGCATATCCTCCAATGTTTTAATTGTCCTTTCAAATTGTCCATCCGTTTGAGGATGATAAGCAGTGCTTAGATTGAGTTTGGTTCCCATGGCAGATTGCATGGTTTTTCGAAAGTGAGATGAGTATCGAGCATCTCGACCGGATATGATGTTCAAAGGAACACCATGACGAGATATAATCTCATCAACGTAGATCTTAGCGAGTTTGTCAGCAGATAGATCCTTATGAATTGCCAAAAAGTGTGCTGACTTTGTTAGACGATCGATGATTACCCAAATGGCATCATGACCCTTAGGTGTGCGCGGTAGTTTAGTGACGAGATCCATCGCAATGTTCTCCCACTTCCATATCGGTATTTGTGGTTGCTCAAGTAAACCAGATGGGCATTGATGTTCTGCCTTAACTTTAAGACAGGTTAGGAATTTAGACACATGTAAGGCAATGTCCTTCTTCATACCCGGCCACCAATACTGGGTACGAAGATCTGTAAACATTTTGTCTGCACCAGGATTGATTGAATAACGAGACTTATGAGCTTCGACCATCAATAAGGTGCGGAGATTGTCTTGACTAGGAATCCACAAATGGTTCTTGTAGTAGAGTAATCCGTTTTCTTTTGTTTCGAGTTGAAGTTCGAGATTTTGTGGCAGCTCATTTTTCAACAAGCTTTGGGTCACACATGTATGTTGTGCTTGAAGGATACGTGTCTTGATATCAGATTGAACTCGAACACAGTGAAGTTTGACATGTTCCTTGCGACTAAGCGCATCAACCACAACATTCGCCATACCAGGATGGTAGCGAATCTCGCAGTCGTAGTCGTTCAGAAGTTCGACCCAGCGTCGTTGTCTCATGTTAAGCTCCTTTTGAGTGAATATGTGTTCGAGACTTTTGTGGTCAGTGAAAACCACACATTTCGTACCGTAATGGTAGTGTCTCCAAATTTTGAGAGCAAAAACTACGGCTCCTAACTCAAGATCATGAGTTGTGTAGTTCTTCTCATGGATTTCAATTGTCTTGATGCATAGGCTATGACTTTGTCTCTTTGCACGAGAACCCAACCAAGGCCTAGGGTAAAGATAAAACAGGAGCATTACAGAGTTTTTGTTTCAGTATTTGAAAGGCTTCCTATTGTTTGGGTCCCTACTCAAAAGGTTTATTCTTCTGAGTCAAAGTGGTGATGGGAACCATGATCTTTGAAAAGTTCGCAATGAATCGTCGATAGTATCCAGCAAGACCAAGAAATGAACGAACTTCGGTAGGAGTAGTAGCTGTACTCCAATCCTTAATCGCACTGATTTTTGCGGGATCTACATGTATACCTTGTTCGTTAACAATGTGTCCCAAAAATTGAACTTTTTTTAGCCAAAATTCACATTTGGAGAATTTAGCGTAAAGTTGTTCTTTCTTCAAGAGTTCCATCATTAGACGGAGATATTGTTCGTGATCGGCACGAGACTTAGAATTAAATGAGGATGTCGTCGATGAAAACAATGATGAACTTGTATAAATAAGGTTTACAAACCCTATTCATTAAGTCCATGAAGACGGTAGGAGCATTTGTCAATCCAAAAGGCATGACAGTGAACTCGTAATGGTCGTATCGAGTGCGAAAAGCAGTCTTGGGAATATCTTATTCGAGTACACGAAGTTGATGATACCCAGAACGCATATCAATCTTTGAAAAGCAGGTCGCACCTTGTAGCTGATCAAATAGATCATCAATGCGAGGTAGGGGATATCGATTTTGATTGTGAGTTTGTTGAGCTCACTATAAGCGATACACATACGGAAGGATCCATCCTTCTTTTTCACGAATTGGACAGGAGCGCCCCAAGGTGAAAAGCTCGGACGAATGAATCCCTTGTCTGAAAGTTCTTGGAGTTGCTTTGACAACTCTTGCATTTCAGACAGTGCAAGATAGTAAGCAGATTTAGCAATTGGGTTGGCACCAGGTACAAGGTCAATATGAAACTCAACTTGATGAATTGGGGGTAAACCGGGTAGCTCTTCAGGAAACACCTCAGGATATTCCCGGACAATGGGGATGTCCTGAACAATCTTGCCCTTGCCTTTTTCTCTACGATATGTGCCAAAAAGGCTACATAATTCTTTCGTAGGTATTTTTAGGCCTGGGTACAGGTCATGAGTTTTAGGCTACTAGAGGGTTTCTCTCCTTGAACTTCTAAGGTTTCGCCAGATGAAAGAGGTATACGAACAACCTGTCAAAACAGATCACTCAGCATGGTTTTTGGTTAACCAATCCATTCCTATGATGATGTCAAAACTCCCGAGTTGCATTGGTGTGAGGTCAATGTGAAAAAGGTGGTTATCCAAGTTAAATTGGCAACTACGAATGACATAGTCGAGCACAAGGGGTTCACCACTAGCTATTTCCACCGTTAAGGGTTTTCCTAGTTTAGTTCTAGGCATCAAAAGCAAAGGTTCAAAGGCTAGTGATATAAAGCTTCTATCGGCACTTGAATAAAAAAGAATAGAAGCATGATGATTGTTAACAAGCAACGTACCGTTAATGACTTTGTTATCAGCATGAGCCTTGTTGGCATTGATGTTGAATGCACGTCCACGGGCTGGATTTGCATTCACGTTCACTAATTATGGGCAGTTGTTTCTAAAGTGACCCATCTCGCCACAGTTGTAGCAAGAACCAGGTGGGAACGGAGGTTGTTGATGCACTTTATGGCCGTCACTGCGCGAATAGACTAGTTAGAGTGTGTATTGAATATTGTATTAGATTAGATATGAACACACGACCCAAGTGTGAACAAGTACTGTTTCATAGGAGTGACATCTGTGATTCGTACGAATGACTCACTCGTACGAAATATTCATTCCAATGACTCACTCTTATGAAATATTCGTACGAATGACTCACTCTTACGAAATATTCGTATGAATGACTCACTCTTACGAAATATTCGTAGAAATGACTCACTCTTACGAAATATTCGTAAGAGGGACAACAGGCTTGATTCGCACGAAATGTCATGTCTATAAATAGGTGTTGTGTATTCATTGTTTGTAAGTTTTGGAAGTTCCCTGAGGGGAACGCTAGCGGATTCTCTCCAGGAACTCTGCCAGCCAGACCAGATGTAAGCTCTTTCGGTATGAATGAATGAATCAATGAAAAGCTTCCGCTGATTCTGTTTGTGCCTAACGTCTATGATGGTTCTGCCGGAATTGCTCTATCCCCAAAACCTTCGTCTAGAACCACTGCCGCCCATGGGACCACAACTGGTATCAGGGCTACGGTACCGATTCATTCAGCTTAACAGCTGATGAATCACCTACGCTCATGATTATTGGACGTATGAGGGGTTTTAGACGTAAAACATCGAATAAACAGACAATCCACAGACATAATGTTAAATTGATACCATATGATTGTTAGAAACTGATTTTCGACCAGATCTATGCAAAAACCATGTCAAAATTCAAAGAAATGAAGATTCTAGATCAAAAATACGTTATCAGTTTCGTTCGTACGTATTCGTGCGAGTGATACCTGTCACTCATACGAAACATGATTCGTACGAAACACCTTCTTTGTACGAAAAAAGTCATTTTTTGATCGTATTGACGAGATGAGTGTCCATAAGAAATTTGGTGATTACAAATCTTTTCGAGATTTTAACGTCAAATGCGGGCTGTTCGGGAACACCGCCTAGCGTTTTAGAGTCAAATTTGATGATACGATCACAATGGGATGAAGATTTTGGGATAGTTACTGATACCTGCGCAAAACGTCGATCATCTGGTGTAGTGATTATTATTGAGCCTTAACGTTTAGTCAGCATTTGGCCAAAACTGCAAATTTTGGGAAATTTTCGGCAAAATTTGAGGTTCCATATGCTATAGTTCCACCATAATCTGCATTCACATAAGAACTCGACGTAAGAATTTGCAAAAATGAGGGGGAATAAAAATTTTCATAAAAATTTCGACATTTTTGAAATTCGTGACGCTGCAACAGTATCCGGGTGGTTCGGAACGCAGATTATTTAGGAAACACAGAGGATTGAAGTTTCATTTGAGATGAAATAACGTTCATGTCTATTGACGAATAGACTACACTTTCAGAATGGGTGATCGAAGAATGTTCAGAATTTTCAGATCATGTTTCAGATTGATGCTCAAGGGCTAACCACCTGATCCCCGATGTGGAAGTGGAAGCACACATGACGGCGTGGATGTGAACACGTCATTCTATCATTAACTCTGCATTGCAAATGAACTGTTTTTTCGGACTAACCGCAAGAAACACAGATGTATTGTAGTTTCAGTGCCCCATTCCAGCGGAGATAGCTATACATCTGTTATTCTGACTAAAGAGGATGAATGTGCTTCTAATTGCCGAAGAATGTTTCTCAGATTCGATGTGTTACCAGATAGTCTGTTTCTGATGATTTACTAATTGAAAAGATTTTTGCGGATGCTCATCGGTTTGGAGTTTTTCCGTGTGGTTCTTCGAAGTTTCTGTCATTTGCCGGTTGGGTTTTGAAGATCGGAGGATCAAGCATCAATGGGGTGCGCTAAACCGAACGCGAATATCCTTAAACGTCGAAATAGAGAAAGCTACATTGTTTAATGGCAAGTTGGTGATTGTTCGAGAAAATTTGAAGATCAAGCGAATCAGAGGAGTTTCTAAACCATGCAACCAACAGCCTGAAGATTAATTTCTGTAGAAAATTATTTCAGGGGGAATGGTGCTTAAACGTAAATAATGCAAACCCGGATCTTCAATCAAGGGGGAATTACAATGTCAACAGATACCCGATTGAAGTTGCAGAATATTCAAACACAGCTCTCAAGATTTCAAGTTCAAGCTTCGACAGTGATGTCTAAGGGGGAAATTGTTGATGCACTTTATGGTCGTCACTGTGCGAATAGACTAGTTAGAGTGGGTATTGAATATTGTATTAGATTAGATACGAACACACGACCCAAGTGCGAACAAGTACTATTTCGTACGAGTGACATCTGTGATTCGTACGAATGACTCACCCGTACAAAATATTCGTACGAATGACTCACTCTTACAAAATATTCGTACAAATGACTCACCCTTACGAAATATTTGTACGAATGACTCACTCTTACGAAATATTCGTACAAATGACTCACTCTTACCAAATATTTGTAAGAGTGACAGCAGGCTTGATGCGCACGAAATGTCATGTTTATAAATAGGTGTTGTGTGTTCATTGTTTGTATGTTTTGGAAGTTCCCTGAGGGGAAACGCTGGCGAATTCTCTCCAGGAACTCCGCCAGCCAGACTAGATGTAAGCTCTTTCAGTATGAATGAATGAATGAGAGGCTTCCGCTGATTCTGTTTGTGCCTAACGTCTATGTTCATTCTGCCGGGACTGCTCTATCCCCAAAACCTCCGTCTCGAACCGCCGCCGCCCATGGGACCACAGAGGTCTAGCAGGGTTGGCTTGGGTTGAACAGGGTTCTGAACAGCTTGTTTTGGGGCCAAACAACAAACATTGGCTATGTGACCGAATCCTCCACATGATGTGCATTGACGACACTGTATGTGAGCTTGATGGTGACCATTGCACCGGTTGCACAATGGTGCAGTACCAACATAGGGTTTCCTCGGAGGAGGTTGTGCTGGCTGGTTTTGAGTGTTCTGGTTGGGTTGTGCAACAACTGCAAAGTTCTGTGAAGCCTTACGCTTCCTCGACTTCCTGGAAGACTCAGCTTTGTTCTCCTTTGTTTTCACTTTAGTTGTCTTAGCTGCCTGTTTCTTGTCGCCCTTGCGAAATAGTTTCCCCTTCTTGACCTGAGACTCAGTCAGGGAGCAGCAAATTCGATAGCCTGTCGAACAGTGGTAGGGTTGCTACCAGTAACAATGTCCTGAATGGGGTCACGCAGGCCATCGATGTACCTCTCGATTACTTTATTCAACTGGGTGACTATGGCGGGACACAACAAACTCAATTCTTTGTAACGGTCAGTGTAGGCACGATGCTCTCCACTATCTTGTTTAAGGTTGTGTAATTCATCTTCAAGTGCCCGTTGTTCATGACGTTGGCAGAAATCCCCCATCATTAGAGCTCGAAGTTCTTCCCACGTTTGCGCCATTGCCACATCGGCACCGCTATTGTGACAAATGGCAAATAACCGGTAATTCCGTACAATTTAAACACTAATTTTGCTGAATAATCTCATGCATATTTTGCGTAGTTTAATTGCATAACTTATTCATACGTCATTAGGGCAAGTAAACCTGATCATAACCTATACTGGTTTCCGTTACGACGCGAAACAAACCAAAACAATGCCCTAAAAGTGTTGGTAGAAAGTGTTGGGCGCACTAATTGCGGTGACACTAACTGTATCGGTAAACCCGCTAAAACGAATCAGAACAAGAAATAACGGCATGTTGATGCCATGCCTGAGTTCATATACAAATGAAAATACATAACTTTCCGGTATAACGCCTAAATTGCAAAATATGTATTTCTACTTGGAAAATAATACAAGTATATATTTATACATTTGTTACAAATAAATTTGTATGTATACATGTGTGTATTTTGTATGTGTATGTATTAGAAACTTAGGGTATTCACAATAAAAATACCCAATCATATACAAAATACAAACACTTGATCAATACACTAAGTGTTGGTGACATAACAAATATATCCTTGAAAAGCGTCGAAACAATAATCGGACAATCAAAATGATGCGAACATTAGGCGAACATTCAAGATTACACCGTCGCGTCGACAACCAACGGGTGAATCGCTGGCACGAAAGGTCATTACGACAATAGGCGATTCTCGAAGAAAGCGAACATGTAATAAACGACGTCGACGACGAGTCTAAAAATATATTTAAACATTCGACATATATATATATGTTATTGAAATCAAAATCCGGAAAGTTAAAATATAAAAAGCTAGAAAATTATGAGTAAAAACTTATAAGAAAATGGGCTTTTAATAAATAAATATGGGCTAGGCCCAAATCGTAAAGGTCTTGGACAAGGCCCAATTCCAAAAAAATGTATGAATGAGGCCCACAACGAATAAAGGCCCAAAAATACAAATTACATGGGCTAGGCCCAAAAATATAAATTGCATGGGCTAGGCCCAAAAATATAAATTACATGGGCTAGGCCCAATGGCATAATGCATGGGCTAGGCCCAAAGACATAAAATACATGGGCTGGGCCCAATGACAAGAAAACATGGGCTAGGCCCAAAGACATAAAATACATGGCTAGGCCCAATGACATAAATACATGGTCTAGGCCCAAAGACATAAAAAAAATGGGCTAGGCCCAAAGACATAAAATACATGGGCTACGCCCAATGACAAGAAAACATGGGCTAGGCCCAAATAAATAAAATACATGGGCTAGGCCAAATGACAAGAAAACATGGGCTAGGCCGAAAGACATAGATGACATGGGCTAGACCCAATGACAAGACAACATGGGCTAGGCCCAATGACATGTGAAGGGCAAGGCCCAGTTCATACATGAATTGAAAAGAATAATATATATATATATATAGAAATATATATAACAATATTAATCAAACAAACAAACTACCAACACTATGATAACATTTTATGTTGTTCAATCATAACAAAGAAATACATAATAAGAATTCAAGATGAACAATGAGTACAATGTCCATTGAGACCTAGGTGCCTAATGAAACCAATACGCATGTAGGTTACATACGTTGCGGACACCGATCGATAAATAGTACGACTTAACGGAACGCAAAAACTGTGAGTTCATGTCCCTCCTTTCATTGATTTCAAAGTTGTATTTTACAAACTATCGAGGGGAAATACATGTCATAACAAATAGTATGTTAGCTATAGGTTCAGTTGATAACAGGATCATTTGGGCATAAGTAGGATTATGACAATAGTAACCATTAATCACGTAGCGACCAAGGTGCAAAAGGTATAGATCTATCGAGTTTGAGACATGCTCCACTCCTGGTATGATAACCGGTTAGGAGTGCTTTTGTGATCCCAATGATGTCAGAGTTGTCTCGGGTTAGTTACTACTTATGGCACATATATGTCAGGGTACTCGCGACACTTTGATAGATCCCCAGAACACCATGATGCTAATAACATACTCGGATTTCATTTCTGGATTTCAAGAATGACATTTTTATACGAAAACATTAACTACATGAACTCGCCAACTTTATGTTTACTTTTTAAAATTACATGTATTTCAGGACTCAAGACATGAGTTGGTGATATGATTCGGGTTATGGGAATATGTCAAGACAACGATGTGCCATCTTTTGGGGGGTTTGCCTTTTATATCCCAACTTCGTATGGGTATATAGGGGTCAAAACCTCACTATGTACTTGTGATGAAAACAGTTAAAACTATGTAATCACTTTTGGTTGACTGTAATATTGGAATGAAACTTATTATTAATGGCATCGTTTTGAATTCTAATTGTTTACAAAATTTGATGCAATGATTACCTAATAGTCACACACTTGGGCTTCCGCTACGACTAGGGTGTGACAGGTTGGTTCAGAGCTCCAATTGTGTGAACCGGGGAAAAACTTTTTATAAAAAGTTGGTCTACAATCACCAAGGGCTCACCCATGTAAACAAAGTTTAAAACATAATAGAAATGTTTTGGAATTATAACAAGATAACAAAAAGGTTTTCATTGTGCCACGATAACATGAGGATCTATCACACGAGCTTAGCCGTAAGTAACAAAAAAGGATTAATACATGATTAGTATATGGGAAATAGACACATTACATTAGAAGACTATGTGTCATTGACCCGTTACAAAAGATAGAAATCCTGGCTAGATGGGATTTTATGTGATTATATATATAATTTATTTATATCTGTGTTGTACGGAATATTTTGCCAAGAACGAAATGCCTTCGACTACGGATAGTATTATTATCCGTGACTCGCACGATGAGAATGTCGACCTCGCGTCTATTGCGGAGCTTATGGCGAAAGTGGTTCCTAAGTGAGACCTTAGGATCGATTCCACATAAGGTGGTTGCTTTTCCCGTGGATTCGGAGATGCCTGGCTTCGGTAGTCATGAAGAGGCGGAGGTGGTAGCCTTTGACAACAACTCTATTAGTGGGACGAGGTACCTGTGACCCATATTAATCATTAATAACAACACTATTGTCCAGAAAAAGAAAGGTGAAGTACTCATCTTGAAGGTGCCCCTCTAGTTGTTCTTATTGCAAATTCTCTCTATTTCTAAATCTGTATAACGACGTGCCTTTCGCTAGTAATGTCAAGGGACGATAGCACATGGACCAATCACGAAGGTCCCTTATATGTTGAAGGTACGTAGACAATAGCGTCCTCACTCTGACTGATCGTCGTCTTTGAATGGTAGAACACTAGGGTGACCATGTAAGGCAATTTGTTACCACGGGGGCACACGTAGTAATAACTTGCCATGGATGAGAATCCTAGTGGGCTATACGGGTAAAGTTAATGATCACTAACCATTCGAAATTGTTAAGTTGTTCGAGTTTCTATCTAGTGGGACGCTAACCGAGGTGGTGGCTATAAACACCCTACGATACAGATGTCACACCCTCAATTTCCACTTGCGGAGTTCTACCGCGAGGCGTGTGAACAAACCAGAATCTGAAACACCAGTACGTCGAACGACTCTATATGATTTGATTATACGTTTTCCAAAATTGTTCTTTGTAGATTTTATATCAATTACCAATATTTAGCAGAGCATAAATTTTAAAGTTTGAGCGGAAGCATAAATAAGTAATGATGCGGGCGCCAACACAAACGCCAAAACAACTTGAAAAATTCCAGTACAATATTAATAAATAAGACTCTATAATGATGTCTTGTTCAATGCATGTGCGTGCACCTAGAGCTCCTAGCGTCCTGAGAAACATGTAAAGAAACAAGTGTCAACATTAAAGATGAGTGAGTTCACAGGTTTTCATAAATTCGTTTGTTCGGTTTTAGTTTGTTACTCCGTTATCCCCAACCTGGGATAACATATCAGTTCCATTATTCCAATCCCGGAATAATAAGTTGTTGCTTCCAATATTCCCATCCCGGAATATTAAGTCGTTGTTTCCATCATCCCCAACCCAGGATAATAAGTTGATGTTTCCAATATTCCAAACCCGGAATATTAAGTCGTTCCGTAATTAAGTTCAATATTAATGTATATAGGTAGCTAGCCTAAAGTCATGTCACGTAAGAGTTCGCGATCGAAGCTGACAGTTGTGCCTCCGTTTTGCCAGGCCTATCACATGACCATGGCGATGTTAGGCCAATTATTCACCCGTTGACCATACCAGGTCGGCTAGCGCGACTAGCTCGGATGGGGCTCGTCAGACCCAGTAGTACTACTTATAATTCCCCCGCTATTTAACCCAAATACTAACGATCCGAGGAGATTGTCGAGGACTTAAGTGATAAAGCTGCTTAGTGACCATAACATTACATTAACATTAACTTAGTTACCGTATAGTTATGTGACGTTAAATTCGTATAACGTAAAGAGATTGAGTTTGAGAGTGTATACATGTTTCTCCCCCCTGTTGTTTAAAAACCGGATAAAGTTAGGGGCCGTGAACTCACCTTTATTTGCTCGGTTAGTGTAGCAAAGATGTTATAAGAGATGGGACCGCTAGTTGCGTCCTAACAAACCAATTCATTTCCACGTCAGTGTGTAGTCACACCAATACAAATTCCACACGCAATTTACTCACAAAGTGATACACACAAACAACATATCTAACACTCAAACATGCATGCAAGTATTCTCATGTGATCATAGTAATCAAACAACTTATCATGAACATATTCCAAATCCACGCAACACTTTAATGCATAGAATCACAAGTTATCAACTTTCTGCTTAACACTCAATTAATCAGCTGTTTTCTAGGATTTTTATAAAATAGTTCTAGCATTCCAAAAATTCCCATATTTTTACAGTAGGTGACATTTATACCATAGAAATCTATATAATGTTTACAAGTCCTAAATCTTTACCAATTAACCATAAATATTAATTCATTAAGCTGCAGTCAGATTTACAGCTTTCTGACTGCAGTCCACGGAAGAATTTATTTAAAAATCACTGATCGTCCGATTAACAAAATTCCAGTTGGAGTTGCCCGGAAATTTCTATACCTAGTTGCTGTACAAAAATCATGACTCAACTCCCTACTGTTTTTAAAATTCAACTTGATAAACAACCAACAAAATTCCAGTATTTTCACAGCTTTAGTTACTGAACTTGTTTAGCCCTTTAAAAATATCAAACGACTTCAGAAAATTATGAATCCAGAGCCATTGGATTCCTTATTCAAATCTCTACGTTCTAGACATCAGAAAATCCGTTTTTTGACAACTAACGACCAAGTTACAGCCTGATGAAGTCGGCTGAAACTTTCACTCAGCATCCTGTTTCAGCATGTTATTATTATGAACTCGTGTAATCCCGTTCATGCGATTACCCTAAGCGATCTAGCTCTGATTTCTAGTCCTAGATTAATACTAATAACCTATCCATGCAAACCCTACACAATAACTTTTGTCTTTATAACGAATCACAGCCTACATACTCAGTTTTCAAACAACATGCAAACTCTCAATCTTGTATTAACAATCCGAAACTATACCGACATGCGATCTGAGAATCATCAACAATCAACACATATATCCGCAACAACTAAGCATCCAAGCATACATATAATCCGAAGACCATACAATCTATTCATTCAAACATATAATCCGAAGACCATACAATCAATTCATTCAAACATATAATTAACCGAAACATGATCTTGTAATCAAGTATGGTCCTAACCTTGAATAACTAGACAACAAGCCGAGATGTGGACAAGTGCGACTCGGCTGCTGCTTGCTGCGACCGAGAGAAAGCAACGCTGATCTTGCGACCGAAACCGAAAAGGGACTGAAGGTGACCGGCTGTTAGCGACCGAGAAACTGAACCGGCTGGTTAGATCGAGATGATGAATGGGAGCTGTTTTGCGATCAATGGAGCATGAGGAAGCAGCCGACGGCTGTTTTACTTATTAGGGTTTTAGGAATTGTGAAGGAAGATGCATGTGAGTTGTATATATATAGGCGCAACAAGATGAGGTTTACGGTTCTAGATAAGTATTCATGGCCGAGGGACTTGGGTGGTTGGTTTGGGTTTGATCTCGGTCGAAAATCTGATTTGGTTTGGTTTGGGTTTTGCGGCCGAGTGGTTAGAATATTAAAGTTTAGGTTTGATCTTTGATTCTTGTTCTCTTTTGGCCGAAGACTTGGGTTCCAAGTTTCCTAGTTTCACCAAGAGTTCGGTTTGTGTTTGTGTCGCGGTTCGGTTCGTGTGCATATTTATTATACATACATATATTGGATAACTAAAGCAATTACACAAACACTTATCACTTATTCATTAATTCGTACACGTTCGTACACATAGCACGTAATTAGATTGACAAGTATTACGTTTAAGTTATCCGAAAAACCCGGGATATCACAACAGAAACACCACACGTATCCATTCGCATCTAACATTCGATCTATACCACGAGTCGATTGAGACTAGTCGTCTCAGCAAACAAAACTGGTTGGCCACCCAAGGAGGATATTTCCTCAACGGTCTAGAGTTCTTGTACTTGGGTTGGTTCCATGGTGTCTATGGTACCTCATCTTATTTATTGGAAGGTGATACATTAAACTCCATCGTTTGACGTCTGTCTTATTCCAAGGGATGGTATGGCACAAGCCATGCTTCAACACCCTCATTGCATTCTATTCGATATCTATGAAATGATAACAATCTAGCTAGAGCTCGTGGCTCAAGGGATATCAACGTATTCATCACACGTGTTGGTGTGGCGAAGGATTTTCTTTTCCTACTTTGGACGATCGAGGTCAACAAAGTATGGAATACATGCTATAAGGTTGGAGACGACTGTTTGGTTTCTCCTCCTCAACGATTTATTTCCTTTCCAATTAGACATGTTGCCGATAAACGCAAGAGCTGTCACACCCTCAATTTCCACTTGCGGAGTTTTACCGCGAGGCGTGTGAACAAACCAGAATCTGAAACACTAGTACGTCGAACGACTCTATATGATTTGATAATACGTTTTCCAAAAATCATTTGTTTAACCATTCGTCGTAGATTTTATATTGTCTTAGTTAGTTACCAATGTTTAGCGGAAGCATTAGTTTTTAAAGTTGAGCGGAAGCATAAAGTAAAGTAACGGAACGGGTGCCAACATAAACGCCAAAACCAAAGAAAAACCCAAAACAATGTTTGTAAATGAGACTCGATAAAAGATGTCTTGATAAAAGATGTCTTGATAAACAATGCCATGCACAAGAATTTAGTCAACAATAGTACACGAAATTATGAGAAATTTCTAGGTTGTCACATCATCCCCATGTTGAAAGAATTTTCGTCCCGAAAATTTAGGTACTGGTATCGTTAGTTTGCTGCTCAGTTGCGAAGAGATGTGGGTATTTGTTTTTCATTTGGTCCTCTCTTTCCCACGTGAACTCCGGTCCACGCTTAGAGTCCCAACGAACTTTAACGATTGGAATCTTGCTGTGCCTTCGAGTCTTGATCTCACGATCCATGATCTCAATAGGCTTTTCCACGAAGTGTAGTTGTTCATCCACTTGGATCTCATCCAATGGAATAACTAAAGTTTCATCTGATAGACACTTCTTCAGATTTGACACGTGAAATACGTTGTGAACTCCACTGAGTTCGGCAGGAAGGTCTAATTGGTATGCTACGGGTCCGATTCGTTTCAAGATTACAAACGGGCCTACGTACCGTGGGTTAAGTTTGCCCCGTTTTCCAAAGCGGATTACACCCTTCCAGGGTGACACCTTTAGTAGGACGCGATCGCCTACTTGAAATTCGAGCGGTTTGCGTCGTTGATCAGCGTAGCTTTTCTGTCTATCTCGTGCCGCCGCCATGCGGTTTCTGATTTGTACAATCTTTTCAGTAGCCTCAAGTATTAACTCAGGGCCTGTGAGTTGACTGTCACCGACTTCTGCCCAGCAGACCGGTGATCTACATTTACGACCGTATAATGCTTCAAACGGTGCTGTCGAAATACTCGTGTGATAGCTGTTGTTATATGAAAATTCTACTAGAGGCAGGTGAATTTCCCAATTATTTCCGAAGTCCACCACGCATGCCCTAAGCATGTCTTCCAAGGTTTGTATGGTCCTTTCGCTTTGACCATCAGTCTGAGGGTGATAAGCTGTGCTCATATCCAAGCGTGTTCCCAACGCTTTCTGGAGTGACTGCCAGAAGTTTTGACGTGAAGCGAGCATCTCTATCTGAGATGATGGACGTTGGCACTCCGTGCCGAGAAACTACTTCCTTAATGTAGATGCGAGTCAACTTCTCCATCTTATCCGTTTCTTTGATAGCTAGGAAGTGTGCGGACTTAGTTAAACGATCCACAATCACCCATATGGTATCGCAACCACCCAAAGTTCGCGGGAGTTTAGTGATGAAATCCATTGAGATCTGATCCCATTTCCACACTGGGATCTCAGGTTGTTGGAGTAGCCCCGATGGCTTTTGATACTCCACCTTGACTTTTGCACAAGTCAAACATTTACTCACGTAGGTGGCTATATCGGCTTTCATGTTGGGCCACCAATACGCAACTTTAAGGTCTTGATACATCTTATCCGAACCCGGATGGACAGAGTATCGAGATTTGTGAGCTTCATCCATGACTAGCTCTCTGAGGTTTCCATAGAGAGGTACCCATATGCGATTCATAAAATACCAGGCTCCATTGGGCTTTACTTCCCAATCGCGTTCCATTTTTCCCACTGATTCGGCTTTGATGTTTTCCTCCTTAACTGCTTCTAACTGGGCGTCGCGTATTTGATCGGGTAGCCCCGAATGAATAGTGAGTTGTAGTGCTCGTACGCGACGAGGTTTCAAGTGTTCCTTCCTGCTGAGGGCATCAGCTACCACGTTAGCTTTACCCGGGTGATACCGAATGGCACACTCATAATCGTTCAGGAGTTTGACCCAGCGACGCTGTCGCATGTTCAACTCCTTCTGATCAAAGATGTGTTGGAGGCTTTTGTGATCAGTAAAGATTGTGCATTTCGTTCCATAGAGGTAGTGTCTCCAAATCTTAAGTGCAAACACTACTGCTCCCAATTCTAGGTCATGCGTCGTGTAGTTTTTCTCGTGAACCTTCAGCTGTCGCGACGCATACGCGATGACCTTATCGCGTTGCATGAGTACGCATCCCAATCCCTGAATGGAAGCATCGCAATACACTACGAAGTCATCTGTCCCTTTCGGCAAGGACAGAATGGGTGCACTGCAAAGTTTCTGCTTCAGCAATTGAAATGCTGCTTCTTGTTTTTCACCCCAAGCATACTTGATGCCTTTCTGGGTGAGGGTAGTGAGCGGTTGTGCAATCTTTGAAAACCCCTCGATGAAGCGTCTGTAGTAACCAGCCAATCCTAAGAATTGGCGGATCTCCGTCGGTGTCTTAGGTGCTTCCCAGTTTTTGATGGCTTCAATCTTGGCAGGGTCTACGTGGATACCCTTTTCATTCACGACATGCCCGAGAAACTGTACTTCCCGGATCCAGAAATCACACTTCGAGAGCTTGGCATATAGCTTTTCCTGTTGAAGTAATCCTAGCAGTAATTGTAGATGTTCAGCATGCTCTTCTTCACTTTTGGAGTAGATGAGTATGTCATCGATGAATACAATGACAAATTTGTCGAGGTATGGTTTACCAACGCGGTTCATGAGGTCCATGAATACCGCAGGTGCGTTAGTGAGACCGAATGGCATAACCAAGAACTCGTAATGGCCATACCGAGTGCGAAATGCTGTCTTAGCGACATCCTCCTCCCTGACGCGTAGCTGGTGATAACCGGACCGTAAATCAATCTTAGAGTAGTAACTTGACCCTTGCAGTTGGTCGAATAGATCGTCGATGCGAGGTAACGGGTATCAGTTCTTGACTGTAACCTTGTTGAGTTCCCTATAGTCGATGCACATGCGGAAAGTCCCGTCCTTCTTCTTGACAAACAGGACTGGAGCTCCCCATGGCGAAACGCTTGGTCGGATAAATCCTTTTTCCAACAGCTCTTGTAGTTGGGTCGACAGCTCCTGTAGCTCGGCTGGAGCTAGGCGGTATGGAGCCTTGGCGATAGGAGTTGCATTGCTTGCCAATTCGATTTCAAACTCCAATTGTCGATGTGGTGGAAGACCAGGTAGTTCTTCTGGGAATACATCGGAAAAATCACGGACGACAGGGATGTCTTCTATACGTTTCTCGTCCTTAGGCTGTTCGGTAATTAGTGCGAGTAAAGCGAAAGAATTCTTTTTCCGAAGATACTTCTGCGCTTGCATAAATGAGATAATGTTGGTGACGGCGCTTGCCTTGTCGCCTTGTACCGTCAGGATTTCGTCGTTCGTGAGTGGAATACGGATAGACTTTTCGAAGCAGAGAACTTCAGCCCGGACGTCGGATAGCCAGTCCATTCCGACTACCACGTCAAAACTACCCAGGGTAGTTGTCATCAGATCAATGGTAAAAGTGTGGCCCGCGAGTTTGAGTTGACAGTCGGATACGATTTGGGTCACATCTACCGATTTACCATTGGCTAATTCTATCACATAAGGGGTCTCTAATGGTTTAAGCGTGAGATTTAGGTTCTTCCTAAAAGACTCAGATATAAAACTCCTATCCGCACCCGTATCAAAAAGCACAGTAGCAAAATGTTCATTAAGGGGAAACTTACCGGTGACCACGTTCGTGTCGTTTCTGGCCTCTCCGCGGCCTAATGTAAATGCACGACCTTTGGCACCTCCTGTGCCAACGTTCCCATTGTTGTTGTTGTGATTATTGTTGTGGTTGTTGTGGTTGTGGTTGTTTCCACCATTATTGTTGTTGTTGCGCAACTGTGGGCAGTCTCTTCTGAAATGAGCAGTGCTACCACACTGATAGCATCCCCGGTTTATACCCTGCTGCTGACCCTGAGGCTGATTCTGATTTTGTCGGGACACGATTTCCCCACGACAATCCTTTGCCGCATGTCCCATCTTGCCACATCTTTGGCAGCGATTTCCGGCACAAGGGCCATTATGGTGAAGATTGCAGCGGTTGCACTGCGGCTTTCGACCTACATAGCCGCCTGCATTCTGGTTGTTGTTGTAGTTGTTGTTGGTGTTGTTGTTGTTGTTGTTGGAATGATTTTGATGACCTCGGTGGCTGTGGTAGTGATTGAACCGTTTCTGGTTCCCTTGCTGCGGATGGGATGACGAAGACTGTCGAACAGTGGAGTCTTCAAATTTTCTTTTGTTATCTGGAGCGACTTCGGTGGTACCCCGTGCTGGCAGTTTCTTCTGTTCCACCGCTTTATCGGTGAGTTTGTGAGCCAGTCGGATTGCTTGATGTTCTGTTACAGGGTTACTAGACATCACCATACCCTGAATTTCCGGAACCAGACCCCCGAGATAGAACTCGAGTCTTTTCTCCACCGTGTTGGCCAATTCAGGACACAGAAATACTAAGTCATGGTGTTTTGCAGTGTAAGCTTCAATTTCCGATCCCACCATCTTGTGGTTCCATAGAGCTTGCTCCAACTGTTGCACTCTGTCTCGTGGACAGTACTCCTCTTTAATTAGGGCCTTGAACTCAGTCCATGCCATTGCATTTGCAGCTAACAGTCCACGTGTTTGGACCTGGGCATTCCACCATGTCAGTGCCCCCTCTTCGAGTGTTGAGGCGGCGTATTTGACCTTGTTGGCCTCTAAGCAGTTGCACATTTCAAACACGGATTCCGACTTTTCGATCCAGCGGACCAGTCCAATGGGTCCCTCCGCCCCCGAGAACTTGCTTGGCTTTGCGTCAAGGAACATCTTATAGGGGTTAAAGCCCCCTCCTGCTGACAGAGAACAGGAAGTCAGCAAGGAATTGTACTAGCCTCACTATTAGATTTTCACGCGAAAACTTAATAATGGTTACCTGCCGGCTGGTTCTGAACACCCGCCAATGCTGCATTCACATGCTCCTGAATCATGGCAGCTAGCTCTTCGGGCGTCAAGTTAAGGTTTCCACGTCTTCCCGTCGCCAATTAGATCTTCGAAACACAACACAAGCACACCCCGATCAGTCTATATATCCAATATAGTTATCCTACTTCGTACTTTAATAATTAGTAAGTTATGTCAACTCAATATGTTAAATAATCAAAAGAAATACTTGATTAATTGAAATTTCAACGTCTTACAAAAGTGCAAATCACACATACGAATTCACTATAAAGTCTCAAGTTTAAACGCAAGTGGGAAAATAAATAAACTGAAGGAAAACAAATATAAACGAGACGTGTCAGTCGTCTACGTCTCCATTCCCTAAGTCACTGTCGTTGCCGTCATCCTGTGCGGCATTTCCATCTTCCTCAGCTGGGTCCTCCTCCGGATCCTCTTCAGGATCCTCCTCTGGATCTTCCTCTGGATCCTCCCCTACCGGCACTGGAGGGGCCGGTGCTGGTTCAAGTGCTTGATTTTGCAGTTCCTGAATGTTCCAACTGTTTTCCAGGACTCTGTCCTCCAGCCAGTCGGCTCTTATCTGCTCAGCACGCAGATCTCTGGCTATGGTGTTACGAGCTATCTTGCTCGTACGATGCTCTTCCTCGAGTGAGTCGGTCTTTCCTGTAAGGTGTCGGATCATCCATCCTTGTGCTAAGATGGTTTCCTGCATTCTTTCTAACTGTTTTTGTTGTGTATGCACCAGGATTCTAAGCATGTCAATTCCTATTTCTACAGGATTAACTGGTTCAACCGGTACAGCAATAGTTGGGCGTAACGACGACTCCTCCCCTAGAGCGAGCCTTTTCCTCGCCGCTGAGCGTGTCTCCACGCCATAAGGTGATATGGGTTCCACCATTGGTGCCTTTCCTAGTGCCCTTGGTGGTGTAAGTCTGTCGGACGATGATGACGATGAGGATGATGACATTGCCTGTTAGGTCGTGTAGTTAGTTATGAGTTGTTTTCATTCCTTATCATGAAGGCATAATCTACCAAACACAGTTGTGGTATATTACATAACAAGATATAATAATTCGGTGCCAAACTAAGTCTAGTGTCGTGATATCAGCTATAGTTTAGGTCTACTCCTAATGCAAACCTGGTTCTCTATAGCTAGTGGCTCTGATACCAATCTGTCACACCCTCAATTTCCACTTGCGGAGTTCTACCGCGAGGCGTGTGAACAAACCAGAATCTGAAACACTAGTACGTCGAACGACTCTATATGATTTGATTATACGTTTTCCAAAATTGTTCTTTGTAGATTTTATATCAATTACCAATATTTAGCAGAGCATAAATTTTAAAGTTTGAGCGGAAGCATAAATAAGTAATGATGCGGGCGCCAACACAAACGCCAAAACAACTTGAAAAATTCCAATACAATATTAATAAATAAGACTCTATAATGATGTCTTGTTCAATGCATGTGCGTGCACCTAGAGCTCCTAGCGTCCTGAGAAACATGTAAAGAAACAAGTGTCAACATTAAAGATGAGTGAGTTCACAGGTTTTCATAAATTCGTTTGTTCGGTTTTAGTTTGTTACTCCGTTATCCCCAACCTGGGATAACATATCAGTTCCATTATTCCAATCCCGGAATAATAAGTTGTTGCTTCCAATATTCCCATCCCGGAATATTAAGTCGTTGTTTCCATCATCCCCAACCCAGGATAATAAGTTGATGTTTCCAATATTCCAAACCCGGAATATTAAGTCGTTCCATAATTAAGTTCAATATTAATGTATATAGGTAGCTAGCCTAAAGTCATGTCACGTAAGAGTTCGCGATCGAAGCTGACAGTTGTGCCTCCGTTTTGCCAGGCCTATCACATGACCATGGCGATGTTAGGCCAATTATTCACCCGTTGACCATACCAGGTCGGCTAGCGCGACTAGCTCGGATGGGGCTCGTCAGACCCAGTAGTACTACTTATAATTCCCCCGCTATTTAACCCAAATACTAACGATCCGAGGAGATTGTCGAGGACTTAAGTGATAAAGCTGCTTAGTGACCATAACATTACATTAACATTAACTTAGTTACCGTATAGTTATGTGACGTTAAATTCGTATAACGTAAAGAGATAGAGTTTGAGAGTGTATACATGTTTCTCCCCCCTGTTGTTTAAAAACCGGATAAAGTTAGGGGCCGTGAACTCACCTTTATTTGCTCGGTTAGTGTAGCAAAGATGTTATAAGAGATGGGACCGCTAGTTGCGTCCTAACAAACCAATTAATTTCCACGTCAGTGTGTAGTCACACCAATACAAATTCCACACGCAATTTACTCACAAAGTGATACACACAAACAACATATCTAACACTCAAACATGCATGCAAGTATTCTCATGTGATCATAGTAATCAAACAACTTATCATGAACATATTCCAAATCCACGCAACACTTTAATGCATAGAATCACAAGTTATCAACTTTCTGCTTAACACTCAATTAATCAGCTGTTTTCTAGGATTTTTATAAAATAGTTCTAGCATTCCAAAAATTCCCATATTTTTACAGTAGGTGACATTTATACCATAGAAATCTATATAATTTTTACAAGTCCTAAATCTTTACCAATTAACCATAAATATTAATTCATTAAGCTGCAGTCAGATTTACCGCTTTCTGACTGCAGTCCACGGAAGAATTTATTTAAAAATCACTGATCGTCCGATTAACAAAATTCCAGTTGGAGTTGCCCGGAAATTTCTATACCTAGTTGCTGTACAAAAATCATGACTCAACTCCCTACTGTTTTTAGAATTCAACTTGATAAACAACCAACAAAATTCCAGTATTTTCACAGCTTTAGTTACTGAACTTGTTTAGCCCTTTCAAAATATCAAACGACTTCAGACAATTATGAATCCAGCGCCATTGGATTCCTTATTCAAATCTCTACGTTCTAGACATCAGAAAATCCGTTTTTCGACAACTAACGACCAAGTTACAGCCTGATGAAGTCGGCTGAAACTTTCACTCAGCATCCTGTTCAGCATGTTATTATTATGAACTCGTGTAATCCCGTTCATGCGATTACCCTAAGCGATCTAGCTCTGATTTCTAGTCCTAGATTAATACTAATAACCTATCCATGCAAACCCTACACAATAACTTTTGTCTTTATAACGAATCACAGCCTACATACTAAGTTTTCAAACAACATGCAAACTCTCAATCTTGTATTAACAATCCGAAACTATACCGACATGCGATCTGAGAATCATCAACAATCAAGACACATATATCCGCAACAACTAAGCATCCAAGCATACATATAATCCGAAGACCATACAATCTATTCATTCAAACATATAATCCGAAGACCATACAATCAATTCATTCAAACATATAATTAACCGAAACATGATCTTGTAATCAAGTATGGTCCTAACCTTGAATAACTAGACAACAAGCCAAGATGTGGACAAGTGCGACTCGGCTGCTGCTTGCTGCGACCGAGAGAAAGCAAAGCTGATCTTGCGACCGAAACCGAAAAGGGACTGAAGGTTACCGGCTGTTAGCGACCGAGAAAGTGAACCGGCTGGTTAGATCGAGATGATGAAGGAATGGGAGCTGTTTTGCGATCAATGGAGCATGAGGAAGCAGCCGATGGCTGTTTTACTTATTAGGGTTTTAGGAATTGTGAAGGAAGATGCATGTGAGTTGTATATATAGGCGCAACAAGATGAGGTTTACGGTTCTAGATAAGTATTCATGGCCGAGGGACTTGGGTGGTTGGTTTGGGTTTGATCTCGGTCGAAAATCTGATTTGGTTTGGTTTGGGTTTTGCGGCCGAGTGGTTAGAATATTAAAGTTTAGGTTTGATCTTTGATTCTTGTTCTCTTTTGGCCGAAGACTTGGGTTCCAAGTTTCCTAGTTTCACCAAGAGTTCGGTTTGTGTTTGTGTCGCGGTTCGGTTCGTGTGCATATTTATTATACATACATATATTGGATAACTAAAGCAATTACACAAGCACTTATCACTTATTCTTTAATTCGTACACGTTCGTACACATAGCACGTAATTAGATTGACAAGTATTACGTTTAAGTTATCCGAAAAACCCGGGATATCACAACAGAAACACCACACGTATCCATTCGCATCTAACATTCGATCTATACCACGAGTCGATTGAGACTAGTCGTCTCAGCAAACAAAACTGGTTGGCCACCCAAGGAGGATATTTCCTCAACGGTCTAGAGTTCTTGTACTTGGGTTGGTTCCATGGTGTCTATGGTACCTCATCTTATTTATTGGAAAGTGATACATTAAACTCCATCGTTTGACATCTGTCTTATTCCAAGGGATGGTATGGCACAAGCCATGCTTTAACACCCTCATTGCATTCTATTCGATATCTATGAAATGATAACAATCTAGCTAGAGCTCGTGGCTCAAGGGATATCAACGTATTCATCACACGTGTTGGTGTGGCGAAGGATTTTCTTTTCCTACTTTGGACGATCGAGGTCAACAAAGTATGGAATACATGCTATAAGGTTGGAGACGACTGTTTGGTTTCTCCTCCTCAACGATTTATTTCCTTTCCAATTAGACATGTGGCCGATAAACGCAAGAGCTGTCACACCCTCAATTTCCACTTGCGGAGTTTTACCGCGAGGCGTGTGAACAAACCAGAATCTGAAACACTAGTACGTCGAACGACTCTATATGATTTGATAATACGTTTTCCAAAAATCATTTGTTTAACCATTCGTCGTAGATTTTATATTGTCTTAGTTAGTTACCAATGTTTAGCGGAAGCATTAGTTTTTAAAGTTGAGCGGAAGCATAAAGTAAAGTAACGGAACGGGCGCCAACATAAACGCCAAAACCAAAGAAAAACCCAAAACAATGTTTGTAAATGAGACTCGATAAAAGATGTCTTGATCAATGCAAGTGAGTGCACCTAGAGCTCCTAGCGTCCTGAGAAACATGTAAAGAAACAAGTGTCAACATTAAAGATGAGTGAGTTCACAGGTTTTCATAAATTCGTTTGTTCGGTTATGAGTTTGTTTCCCCCGTTATCCCTAACCCGGGATAACGATTTAGTTCCATTATTCCCAACCCGGAATAATACTGATAGTTCCATTATTCCTTACCCGGAATAATACCGATAGTTCCATTATTCCTAACCCGGAATAACAACGTTGTTGGTTCCATTATCCCTAACCTGGGATAATATTGCTGATCGTTCCATTATTCTTAAACCGGAATAATATTGTTGTTTGTTCCATTATTCCTAACCCGGAATAATATTGTTGATTCGTAATTAAGTTCAATGTTAACAAATATAGGTAGCTAGCCTAAAGTTATGTCACGTAAGTGTTCGCGATCGAAGCTGACTGTTGTGCCTCCGTGTTGCCAGGCCTATCACTGACCATGGCGAAGTTAGGCCAAATTATTCACCCGTTGACCATACCCGGTCGGCTAGCGCGACTAGCTCGGATGGGGCTTGTCGGGCCCAGTAGTACTAGTTATAATTTCCCCGCTATTTAAACCCAATACTAACAATCCGAGAGATTGTCGAGGACTTATGTGATATAGCTGCTTAGTGACCATAACGTTACATTAACATTAACTTAGTTACCGAATAGTTATGTGACGTTGATTTCATATAACGTAAAGAGATTGAGTTGAAGAGTGTATACATGTTTCTCCCCCTGTTGTTTAAAACCAGATAAAATTAGGGGCCGTGAACTCACCTTTAGTTGCTCGGTTAGTGTAACACAGAAGTTGCAATTGATGGGACCGCTAATTGCGTCCTAATAAACCAATTGATTTCAAGTTAGTGTGTGAACACACCAATACAAATTCTACACATAATTTACGCACAAAGTGATACACACAATCAAAATTCCTAACATTCAAACATAATTGCAAATATCCTCATGTGAACATAGAAATCAAAACAATTTATCATGAACATAATCCAATCCATGCAACACTTTGTTGCACACATTCACAAGTTATCAAGTTTCAGCTTACATACTCATAATTCGGCTGTTTTCTAGGATTTTTATATAATAGTTCCAACGTTCCAAAAATTCCAATTATTTTATAGCAGGTGACAACTATACTGTAGAAATTTATATAAATTTTTCAAGTCGTAATACTTTACCAATTATCCATAAATATTAATATACTAGGCTGCAGTCAGATTCGTCACTTTCTGACTGCAGTCCACGGAAAAATTTATTTAAAAATCACTATTCGTCCAATTAACAAAATTCCAGTGGGAGTTGCCCGGAAATTTCCATACCTAGTTGCTGTACAAATTTCATGATTCGACTCCCTACAGATTATTAAATCCAACTCGATAAACAACTAACAAAATTTCAGGATTTTCACAGCTTTAGTTACTGAACTTAATTGGCCACTTAAAAATATCAAACGACTTCAGAAAAATATGAATCCAGTGCCATTAGATTCGTTATTTAAAACTCTATGTTTTAAACTTCAGAAAATCCGTTTTTCGACAACTAATGACCGAGTTACAGCCAGTTGAAGTCGGCTGTAACCATCATTCAGCAGCCTGATTCAGCACTTTATCACAAACTAACTCGCTTAAACCGTTTATATATTGAACATATGCGATCAAGAACAGATTTTTCCAATCATATATCATTATATATATCATATCCATGCAAACCCTAATCATAATCTCTAGTTTTTATCGATCAAAACGCAGCCTATGTTACATGATTTCCGAAAACATCAAACTTTCAATCTAGCATAATCAATCCGAAAACAACACAATCACTACATTCAAACACATATATCCGAACATGATCTTGTAAAAATGATAAATCCTAACCTTTAATGACAAGGTAAATGAGCCGAGACTTGGACGGGACTGATTCGGATATGATGAAGGTTGCGACCGGGAAGGTGAATGGCGAGGGCTGCCGCGATCAAGGAAGTGCAAGAGGGCTGTTTGCGATCGAGGAGGTGAACAAGGGGCTGCCGTCGGCTGTTTTCTCAACTAGGGTTTGTGTTTTTGTTTTGTGAAGAAAGCATGCATGTGTGTTTGTATATATAGGCGCAATGGATGCAAGGGAAAAGGGAGGGGTTGCGGTTTGGGTTGTTTGCTCGCGGCCGAAGGGTTTGGGTGGGGCGGTTTGGGTTTAAGACTTGATCCCCAAGTTTGGTTCCTTGAGTCGCAAGAAAAGAGGCCGGCTCGTGTCACGGTTCGGCTCGATTCGTTTATATATTTATTATATATATGTTTCGTAACTAAAACAAATCACGTAATCGAACATCACATTTTCACCAACTCACAAACATTTATACACATAGCACGTAATTAGTTTGACAAGTTCACTAAATTATCGTAACTATTTCGAGCGTGCAAATTCAAGTCTCCGAATTAATAACCGTGAAGTAGTGCGTTTAAGTTATCCGAAAAAACCGGGATGTCACATTATCCCCATGTTGAAAGAATTTCGTCCCGAAAATTTAGTAAACGCGGTTTAGAATGAAGCGTACATGTTTAGAGTGCCACGCACAAAGAGTTAGTCCGTTAACGATGGTACGCGAAGTTACAAGAAGTTCCCAAGTGTGATGCACAAAGATTCCCAAGTGCCATGCACAAGGATTTAGTTAACAATGGTACGCGAAAGTTACAAGAAGTTCCCAAGTGCCATGCACAAAGATTCCCAAGTGCCATGCACAAGGATTTAGTTAACAATGGTACGCGAAAGTATGAGAAATTTCCAGGTTGTCACAAGAGGTAATATGAATTTTGGATTGTTTTTATTAAGGTTATCATTATCTCAAATGTGTATGAACAATGCAATCTTGAGGTTTCCATGACCGATAGCATTCTTTATTCTTAGGCACATGGTAGACTATATTTATCAAAATATATGTCTAGTTTCTCTTAATCTTGGGTATTAAGAAGAAACGTGGTTCCAAAAGGAAGGTCTACACCCAAAAGGGGTTAGTAAATCCATGACTTACTTGGTAAGCTGAACTAGAGTTCTTATGCAACGACATACGGTTGCAGAAATCGCACGACACAAGAGTAATTTAGGCGATACTAGTGACGGTACTGGTGGTACTGGTAGTTAAAATGCTTCCAATCCCAAGAGATTGGGAAAGAGTGGCAGCGCTACACCTGCAGACGCGATGATACAAGGTTTTAAATCCTAAGGGTTTCCCAGATTGTAAGCCGCGAGACCTCATTGGTGCGAGAGGTGCGGTAGGTTATGCCCGCTAATTAAAGACAAGGGAGTCGGTTTGCAGTTCTAGTAAATGCTCTCCTGAGTAAAAGATTAGCTAAACAAAGAGTCTCCTGCTGAATGCAGCTTTAACTTGGTGAAATCCTCAAGTAGAAACTTTAAGGAGTGATACTACGAAGAGGTTATCATGGGAAGAACTAAAAAATTTTATGCGAGAAGAGTATTGCTCGCTAACTGGAATTCCAAGGGTAGAAACGGGATCCTAGAACTCGATCATGATTGCAGCAACATTGTTGGTTACACTTGAAGCTTTCACTATCCCTCAAGGGTTGTTCCATACGTGGGAACACCTGAAATCAAACGCATTGAGCGCTACATTTTGGGTTTAGCCTCTAAGAACCAAAACATGACCGCATCATCCACCCTAACATCATCACTCAAACAGTAACTCTCGCAGTTAGTCTCACCAAGGATGCGGTGAGAATGGGAAATTATCAAGGAAACGCATGTGAAATCTACTAGTGACGGGAAGCGAAAGGTAACTCCCGTGATGATAGAAACGAAGGCAATTGCTGCCATAATTGATGCTAGCACAAAGAAATATGCTGATAACTTACTGAAATCCTAAATGTGATAAGTGATAATTTCCACATGAGGGCACTTGCAAAAGTGCCAAGAGTAGAAGTATGGTGAATCAAGACACAAAACAGAAACCAATAAGTTAGTAAGACACAACCAAGAACAAGGATGTTAAGTGTGGCATGAAGGCCACTCCAAGCATGAACGTCTCAAGAATGAATCAGGAAAGTGAATTAAAGTGTGAGTGAGCAGAAACTATGGATACCCCACAAGATCCTGATGTCGTTAGGCGTATGTTCTACTCTACATTCATTAGGTGTCAAAATTTTATTTTTGATACCAACACCGAGCTTAGCTAGTGCCTACCGGTGTTAAGCTTATACCGAATTAGAGTCTTGTAAATTAGACACGTTATCAAGTTAGCTAATGGAGAATTAGCGTTAGACTCGTCTCATCGATATGAATCCAAGGATATATAATGTTCAAAACTTTTTCCTAAAAATCACACGATTCTAACCGTGCAATCGGTTTGTAAAATTGTTTAAGGATCAATTTATGTGTAGCAAAATGTTTATTACTTAGCCGGTTAACTTTCTACCTTTTCGACTTCAACTCGGAACAGTACCCAATTCGAAAAAATAGTCCGAGATGGTAATCTGAATTGCTCTCCGAGATGGGAATTTGTTTGAAATGAGGTATCCGAGATGTAATTCGGAGCAGTAATCTGAGATGGTCCAAAGTCAATACCAAAGATCTGAGATGCATTGTTTTAATCCCTAAGTCATAAGGAATCATTAAAAGCTCTCCGACACGTTTCCTATCGACCAACATCTTGCACCCATCTTGTTTGATACCCGTGCCGATTTTAGTTCATCTCCATAGAATTCAAAATATACTAGACCTAGAGTCAAGTAAGATAGACGTCCCCTCATTCTATAGGATTTGCCAATTGTAAATTAGTCAAGTCAGAGGAAGTTATAAAAGATGCGCTTTGGAACCTGGAGAACGAGAATTTAATATCGATGTTTCACTCGTTTATATGGGTTGTTACGACGTAGATTTTGGCATAGACTTATTTACGTATAACAGAGCGGAAGTAGGTTGTCCTGAGAAAACTATTCACATCCCCCTGCCAGACGAAGAAACGCTGGTAGTACATGGAGAGAAGCACAAGACGCCCTTACGAATCATTAAATACATGAAGGCCAGAAGTGCCTACTGAAAGGTTCCGTAGCCTTTCTAACTCATGTAGTCGACAACGAAACTAAGGAGCCAAAAATTGGAGGAAATAACCGTTGTGAAAGAATTCCCTTGAAGTCCTTCCATCAGACTTGTCTGGGTTACCTCCCAACGACATGCCAACTTTCGCATTAATTTGGTGCCAGGAGCAGCACCAGTAGCGAAGCCTCCACACTGATTAGCTCCGTCATAAATGCAAAGAGTATCTACACAACTTCGTAAGTTGTTAGCCAAAGGATTCATTAGAACGAGTTCCTCACCATGGGGAGCTCCGGTGCCTTTTGTCGAGGAGAAGGATGGAACCTTCCGAATGTGCATAGGCTACCGAGAACTAAACAAGTTAACCATCAAGAATCCGTACCCTTTACCAAGGATCGGCGATCTATTCGATCAATTGCAAGGGTCGAGTTTTACTCAAAAATTGATTTAAGATCCGGGCATCATCAATTAAGAATCCAAGAGGAAAGTATTCCTTAGACGGCACTTAGGACTCGCTGCAGTCATTATGAGTTCCTTGTTTTGCCTTTTGGTCTAACAAATGCCCCTGAAGTAGTTATGGATTTGATGAACCGGCTATGTAAGCCATACCTCAACAAGTTCGTGATCGTTTTCATAGATGACATATTGATATACTCACGAGCCAAGGAAGAACATGGTCAACACTTGAGAACTATATTGGAGTTGCTGAAGAAGGAGCAATTATATGCCAAGTTCTCAAAATGCGAATTTTGGATTCGCGAGGTACAATTCCTCGGTCACGTGGTGAACGAGAATAGAATACATGTTGACCCTTCGAAAATCGAGGCTATAAAGAATTGGACCATGCCAAGAACTGCCACGGAAATACGACAATTCTTGGGCTTAGCGGGATATTACAGGAGAATTACTAAAAAAAACTTCTCAAAACTTGCTCAGCCGCTAACCTCGCTTACACAGAAGGATAGAAAGTTTGAATGGGGTTGAAAAACAAGATTCGGCTTTCAAATATAAAAAAAAATTATGTAAGGCGCCGATATTATCACTCCTAGACGATACCGATAACTTTATGGTGTACTGTGATGCATCGCATCAAGGCTTGGGTTGCGTATTAATGGAACGTGAAAAAGTCATCGCGTACGCGTCATGTCAGTTGAAAGTTCATGAAAGGAATTATACCAGACGAACATTACGGGTGCGAGCTTTAGAAATGATGATCCTGACGAACTTCACAACTCGAGTGCGCGAAGCATAACAAGAAGCATTGAAACCAGAAAACATTCCACCGGAATCACTAGGGGGAATGGAAAAACAATTGGAACCAAACAAGGATGGAACTTTATATTTCATGGGAAGGATCAGGATTCCCTATTATGGTGAGTACGAGACATCGATACACAAGTCCAAGTACTCGATACACCCAGGATCGGATAAAATGTACCAGGATCTGAAGAAATATTATTGGTGGCCGACTCTCAAGGGAGATATTGCGACCTATGTCAGGAAAGGCCTAACTTGTGCAAAGATCGAGGCCTAATACAAAAAACCATCTGGGTTATTACAACAACCTGAGATCCCAGTTTGGAAGTGGGAATAGATATCAATGGATTTCATTACGAAATTACCACGGACCTCTCGAGGTCATGACATGATCTGGGTTATTATTGATCGATTAACCAAATCAACTCACTTGTTACCCATCCGTGAAAAAGACAGTATGGAGAAGTTAGTTGAACTGTATCTTAAGTAAATCGTGGCACGTAATGGGGTGCAAATCTCGATAATCTTCAATAGAGATGGTCGCTTTGTGTAACGGATCTGGCAATCATTTCAAAATTCATTTAGTTCTTGCTTAGATTTAAGCACAAGTTTTCACACACAGACCGACGGTCAAAGCGAGCGAACCATCCAAACGTTGGCAGATATGCTTCGGGCCTGTGTGAGGATTTGGGAGGAAACTAGGATACTCATTTATCGTTGGTAGAGTTTTCCTACAATAACAGTTATCACACCAGTATCAGGGCCGCTCCATTCGAATCACTATATGGACGAAAGTGCCGATCGCCATTATGTTGGGCGGAAGTCAGTTAGATAACTCATTGGTCCCGAACTAGTACAAGAGACCACTGACAAGATATTTAAGATACGTGAGCGTATCAAAGCGGCCCGAGATAGACAAAAGAGCTACGCAGATCAAAGACGCAAACCATTATCCTTCGAGGTGGGAAATAAAGTATTGATAAAGGTCTCACCTTGGTAGGCGTAGCTAGATTTCGGAAGTGCGGAAAGCTCAACCCGAGATATATTGGACCTTTTGAAATTCTTGCAAAGATTGGTATAGTGGCCTACAAGCTAAAACTGCCAGAGGAACTCAATAACGTACATGACACATTTCATGTGTCCATTCTGAAGAAAAGTCTTACTAATGACACCGTTATCATTCCAGCAGATGAGATTCATGTTGATGACAAGTTACAATTCACCGAAGAACCAGTTGAAGTCATGGACTGGAAGGTCCAAAAGACAAGAGAAGCCAAATCAAACTGGTAAAGGTTCGCTGGAATTCGCGTCACGGTCCCGAGTATACGTGGGAGTGTGAAGATCAAATCAAGTCAAAATACCCCCACCTGTTCGATAAGACTCCTTCAGTGGATGCCTCTAGCTGAATTTTGGGACGAAGTTCTTTTTAACAGGGGGAGTATGTGACAAATGGCAAATAACTGGTAATTCCGTACAATTTAATCACTAATTTTGCTGTATAATCTCATGCATATTTATCGTAATTTAATTGCATAGCTGAGTCGTATGTCATTAGGGCAAGTAAACCTGATCATAACATATACTGGTTTCCGTTACGACGTGAAACAAACCAAAATAATGCCTAAAAGTGTTGGTAGAAAGTGTTGGGCGCACTAATTGCGGTGACACTAACTGTGTTGGTAAACCCGCTAAAATGAATCAGAACAAGAAATAACAGTATGTTGATGTCATGCCTAAGTCCATATACAAATGAAAACACATATTTGAGAACAACTATTAAAATAATACATAACTTTCCGATATAACGCCTAAATTGCAAAATTGTCCGTTTCGACCAAGAGGCGACAAATGTCGATTTGTCTGCAAGACTAATTCAGAGGATTCCGGATATAAAGATAAGAATAAAACAATGTTAAACATTTCTAAAATAATGTGAGAATAGGAGGAATGCCCAAAAGACATCGTTTCCGGTCATTCGTCAGACAATGCATAATTCGAACGGAAAGCGGCCGATTGTCGACACGACGAATATTTTAGTGGCCGATAGCCTCATCCGGGCATGTAGTGAACTAGTTAATACTCATTTGGAACTCGGAATCCATTCAATTAACATGAGGTCACGGAAACACAACTTTCATAAAAGTTCGATGACGGAACATAAAAGTGCCGATATCGATCGAACGAAAGACATTTCGGCCATCCTAACTCATCATATGTTCGTCTAGCTAACTATCATGCATATTTTTAGATCAGAAATGCACTAAGTAGACGCCATATTAATTGGGGTAGTCGAAAACAAAAGCTTCCGGTACTAAATAAATAGTTTTGTTTATTAGCGATTACTACGAGCGATCTAGCGATGTATCCGTCATCCGGAAATTATATTGGAGGATCATGTGGATTAAATACCATGTAAATACGCCCTAAACTCTACTCCTATGCTTAAGATGCTAGATCATTAACCCTAATCACTATACTTAGCATAATTACTAAAATATCTACATTTTTACCATGTGTGAAAAATAAAAGTTACACTTTACCCCCCCTCCCTCTTCAATTCACGGCTACAAGTGGGCCCCATGCCCACTTGATTTTGTAAAAAAAACCAAGGATTAGAGGTATGGTGTTTAGATTTATGATGATCTTGAAAAGATAACTTGATTATATATAAAGATTTCACATGATCTTATCATTTTGTCATCAGAAGTTGTAACCATTTTTCCCCTAATTCCCCCCTAGTTCACGGCTCCACCACCACCACCTTACACCACCACTTAGCCATCATAAACCACCACTTTTTATACATTATAAAGCCTCATCAAGTTCATTAAAGAAGCTAGCAAGGATGGAGAGCATTAGGGCTTCTTAAAGAGCTTCATTTTCTTCCATAATCATCAAGAAACTTGTGCACCCTTTGTAAGCTAAACTCCTCATAATCTAGCTTATTTTTATGCTTATATTATTATTGTACAAGTTGATCATCTTGAAAATCAAGAAAAGATAAACCAAAAACCCTAACTCACACATAACAATAACCCTAAATATTGTATATTTTGTGTTGATTATATGTTTATATGGTAGTTAGTTAGCATATTGAAGTTGTTTATGGTAAAATTATGATATAAAAATTGGATGATCTTGCATGGATAAGTATAAAAATGAAGATTTAAACATGATAAGGTTTAAATCTAAACAAGATCATCAACTACATCATCCATGAAAAATACTACAACTTAAAGATAACTTTTATACATATGAATGCTTTTATAAAAAGTAAAAATGTGTATTAAGTTGTATTCATCTTAAAAATGTTTAGTAATCAAGAGGTTAAAGGTATAAACTTGATTAAATAACATGCTAAAGTAGTGATTTTAAACGGTTAATAAATATTGAAAACCCTCTTGATTTACTAGGACTTTTAACAATAAAAGTCATGGATGATGATAGATTTATAATGTAAAATAAATATTAGATGGATTGTTGATGATGATTATGAGCTTAAACCGGTTTTAAATACGTTTTTGAAACCTGGAAAATGCCATAGTTTAGGGGAAACTATGGCGAATTTTTAAAAATCTAATCGCGATTAAGACATGATTAGTGAGGTGATTAGTGAGGACTAAACGCGATTAGTAACTTAAATCATCATTAAGTAGACTCTAATTAGAAGGGTTATCCCTAAATGGCCAAGTGTTTAACAAAGTTACAAATTATATTTATAAGTAAAAATAAATACTTTTACAAATATATATTTCTACTTGGAAAATAATACAAGTATATATTTATACATTTGTTACCAATAAATTTGTATGTATACATGTGTGTATTGTATGTGTATGCATTAGAAACTTAGGGTATTCACAATAAAAATACCCAATCATATACAAAATACAAACACTTGATCAATACACTAAGTGTTGGTGACATAACAAATATATCCTTGAAAAGCGTCGAAAAATAATCGGACAATCGAAACGATGCGAACATTAGGCGAACATTCAAGATTACACCGTCGTCTCGACAACCAACAGGGGAATCGCCAGCACGAAAGGTCATTACGACAATAGGAGATTCTCGACGAAAGCGAACATGTAATAAATGACGCCGACGACGAGTCTAAAAATATATTTAGACATTCGACATATATATATATATGTTATCGAAATCAAAATCCGGAAAGTTAAAAATATAAAAAGCTAGAAAATTATGAGTAAATACTTATAAGAAAATGCGCTTTTAATAAATAAATATGGGCTAGGCCCAAATCATAAAAGTCTTGGACAAGGCCTAATTCCAAAAAAATGTATAAATGAGGCCCACAACGAATAAATGCCCAAAAATACAAATTGCATGGGCTAGGCCCAAAAATATAAATTGCATGGGCTAGGCCTAAAAATATAAATTACATGGGCTAGGCCCAATGACATAAATGCATGGGCTAGGCCCAAAGACATAAAATACATGGGTTGGGCCCAATGACAAGAAAACATGGGCTAGGCCCAAAGACATAAAATACATGGTTAGGCCCAATGACATAAATACATGGCTAGGCCCAAAGACATAAAAACATGGGCTAGCCCAAAGACATAAAATACAGGGGCTACGCCCAATGACAAGAAAACATGGGCTAGGCCAAAAGACAAGAAAACATGGGCTAGGCCGAAAGACATAGATGACATGGGCTAGACCCAATGACAAGAAAACATGGGCTAGGCCAATGACATGTGAAGGGCAAGGCCAAGTTCATACATGAATTGAAAACAATAATATATATACATATAGAAAATATATATATATATATATATATATAGAAATATATATAACAATATTAATCAAACAAACAAACTACCAACACTATGATAACATTTTATGTTGTTCAATCATAACAAAGAAATGCATAACAAGAATTCAAGATGAACAACGAGTACAACGTCCATTGAGACCTAGGTGCCTAATGAAACCAATACACATGTAGGTTACATACGTTGCGGACACCGATCGGTAAATGGTACGACTTAACGGAACACAAAAACTGTGAGTTCATGTCCCTCCTTTCATTTATTTCAAAGTTTTGTTTTACAAACTATCGAGGGGAAATACATGTCATAACTAATAGTATGTTAGCTATAGGTTCAATTGATATAAGGATCATTTGTGCATAAGTAGGATTATGACAATAGTAACCATTAATCACGTAGCGACCAAGGTGCAAAAGGTATAGATCTATCGAGTTTGAGACATGCTCCACTCCTGGTATGATAACCGATTTGGAGTGCTTTTGTGATCCCAATGATGTCAGAGTTGTCTAGGGTTGGTTACTTACTTATGTCACATATATGTCAGGGTACTCGCGACACTTTGATAGATCCCCAGAACGCCATGATGCTATAACATACTCGGATTTCATTACTGGATTTCAAGAATGACATTTTTATACGAAAACATTAACTACATGAACTCGCCAACTTTATGTTGACTTTTTAAAATTACATGTATTTCAGGACTCAAGACATGAGCTGGTGATATGATTAGGGTTATGGGAATATGTGAAGACAACGATGTGCCATCTTTTGGGGGTTTGCCTTTTATATCCTAACTTCGTATGGTATATAGGGGTCAAAACCTCACTATGTACTTGTGATGAAAACAGTTAAAACTATGTAATCACTTTTGGTTGACTATAATATTGGAATGAAACTTATTATTAATGGCATCGTTGTTGAATTATGATTGTTTACTAAATTGGATGCAATGATTACCTAATAGTCACACACTTGCGCTTCCGCTACGACCAGGGTGTGACAGGTTGGTTCAAAGCTCCGATTGTGTGAACCGGGGAAAAACTTTTTATTAAAAGTTGATCTACAATCAACAGGGGCTCACACATGAAAACAAAGTTTAAAACATAATAGAAATGTTTTTGAATTATAACAAGATAACAAAAAGGTTTTCATTTTGTCACGATAACATGAGGATCTATCACACGAGCTCAGCCGTAAGTAACGAAAAAGGATCAATACATGATTAGTCTATGGGAAATAGACACATTTCATTAGAAGACTATGTGTCGTGGACCCGTTACAAAAGATAGAAATCCTGGCTAGATGGGATTTTATGTGATTATATACATATATAATTTATTTATATATGTGTTGTACGGAATATTTTGCCAAGAACGAAATGCCTTCGACTACGGATAGTATTATTATCCATGACTCGCACGATGAGAATATCGACCTCGCGTCTATTGCGGAGCTTATGGCGAATGTGGTTCCTAAGTGAGACCTTAGGATCGATTCCACATAAGGTGGTTGCTTTTCCCGTGGATTCGGAGATGCCTGGCTTCGGTAGTCATGAAGAGGTGGAGGTGGTAGCCTTTGACAACAACTCTATTAGTGGGACGAGGTCCCTATGACCCATATTAATCATTAATAACGACACTATTGTCCAGAAAAAGAAAGGTGAAGTACTCGTCTTGAAGGTGCCCCTCTAGTTGTTATTATTGCAAATTCTCTCTATTTCTAAATCTGTATAACGACGTGCCTTTCGTGAGTAATGTCAAGGGACGATAGCACGTGGACCAATCACGAAGGTCCCTTATATGTTGAAGGTACATAGACAATAGCGTCCTCACTCTGACTGATCGTCGTCTTTGAATGGTAGAACACTAGGGTGACCATGCAAGGCAATTTGTTATTACGGGGGCCCACGTAATAATAACTTGCCGTGGATGAGATCCTAGTGGGCTATACGGGTCAAGCTAATGATCACTAACCATTCGAAATTGTTAAGTTGTTCGAGTTTCTATCTAGTGGGACGCTAACCGGGGTGGTTGCTATAACACCCTACGATACAGAAACACCACACGTATCTGTTCGCATCTAACATTCAATCTATACCACGAGTCGATTGAGACTAGTCATCTCAGCAAACAAAACTAGTTGGCCACCCAAGGAGGATATTTCCTCAACGGTCTAGAGTTCTTGTACTTGGGTTGGTTCCATGGTGTCTATGGTACCTCATCTTATTTATTGGAAAGAGAGTACATTAAACTCCATCGTTGACATCTGTCTTATTCCATGGGATGGTATGGCACAAGCCATGCTTCAACACCCTCATTGCATTCTATTCAATATCTATGAAATGATAACAATCTAGCTAGAACTCGCGGAGCTCATGGGATATCAACGTATTCGTCACACGTGTTGGTGTAGCGAAGGATTTTCTTTTCCTACTTTGGACGATCGAGGTTCACAAAGTATGAATACATGCTATAAGGTTGGAGACGACTGTTTGGTTTCTCCTCCTCAACATTTTATTTCCTTTCCAATTAGACATGTGGCTGATAAACGCAAGAGGTAATATGAATTTTGGATTGTTTTTATTCACGTTATCATTATTTCAAACGTGTATGAACAATGCAATCTTAAGGTTTCCATGACCTATGGCATTCTTTATTCTTAGGCACATGGTAGACTATATTTATCAAAATATATGTCTAGTTTCTCTTAATCTTGGGTATTAAGAAGAAACGTGGTGCCAAAAGGAAGGTCTACACCCAAAAGGGGTTAGTAAATCCATGACTTACTTGGTAAGCCGAACTAGAGTTCTTATGCAAGGACATACGGTTGCGGAAATCGCACGACACAAGAGTAATTTAGGTGACACTAGTGACGGTACTGGTGGTACCGGTAGTTCTAATGGTTCCAATCCTAAGAGATTGGGAAAGATTGGCAGTGCTACACCTACAGACGCGATCATACAAGGTTTTAAATCCTAAGGCTTTCCCGGATTTTAAGCTGCGAGACCTCATTGGTGCGAGAGGTGCGGCATGTTATGCCCGCTAATTAAAGATAAGGGAGTCGGTTTGCAGTTCTAGTAGATGCTCTCCTGAGTAAACGATTAGCTAAACAAAGAGTCTCTTGCTGAATGCAGCTTTAACTTGGTGAAATCCTCAAGTAGAAACTTTAAGGAGTGATACTACGAAGAGGTTATCATGGGAAGAACTCAAAAATTTTATGTGAGAATAGTATTGCTCGCTGCTGGAATTCCAAGGGTAGAAACGGGATCCTAGAACTCGATCATGATTGCAGCAACGTTGTTGGTTACACTTGAAGCTTTCACTATCCCTCAAGGGTTGTTCCATACTTGGGAACACCTGAAATCAAACGCATTGAGCGCTACATTTTGGGTTTAGCCTCTAAAAACCAAAACATTACCGCATCATCCCACCCTACCTTCATCACTCAAACAGTAACTCTCGCAGTTAGTCTCACCAAGGATGCGGTGAGAATGGGAAATTATCAAGGAAACGCATGTGAAATCTACTAGTGACAAGAAGCAAAAGGTAACTCCCGTGATGATAGAAATGAAGGCAATTGCTGCCATAATTGATGCTAGCACCAAGAAATATGCTGATAACTTACTGAAATCCTAATTGTGATAAGTGAAAATTTCCACATGAGGGCACTTGCAAAAGTGCCAAGAGTAGAATTATGGTGAATCAAGACACAAAGCAGAAACCAATAAGTTAGTAAGACACAACCAAGAACAAGGATGTTAAGTGTGACATGAAGGCCACTCCAAGCATGAACGTCTTAAGAATGAATCAGGAAAGTGAATTAAAGTGTGAGTGAGCAGAAACTATGGATACCCCACAAGATCCTGATGTCGTTAGGCGTACGTTCTACTCTACATTCATTAGGTGTCAAAATTTTATTTTTGATACCAACACCGAGCTTAGCTAGTGCCTACCGGTGTTAAGCTTATACTCTAATTAGAGTCTTGTAAATTAGACACGTTATCAAGTTAGCTAATGGAGAATTAGCGTTAGACTTGTCTCATCGATATGAATCCAAGGATATATAATATTCAAAAAAATTTCCTAAAAATCACACGATTCTAACCGTGCAATCGGTTTGTAAAATTGTTTAAGGATCAATTTCTGTGTACCAAAATGTTTATTACTTAGCCGGTTAACTTTCTACCTTTTCGAGTTCAACTCGGAACAGTACCCATTTCGAAAAAATAGTCCGAGATGGTAATCCGAATAACTATCCGAGATGGGAATTTGTTTGAAATGAGGTGTCCGAGATGTAATTCGGAGCAGTAATCCGAGATGGTTCGAAATCAATACCAAAGATCCGAGATGCACTGTTTTGATCCCTGAGTCATGAGGAATCATTAAAAGGTCACCGACACGTTTCCTATCGACCAACATCTTGCATCCATCTTGTTTGATACATGTGCCGATTTTAGTTCATCCCCATAGAATTCAAAATATACTTGACCTAGAGTCAAGTAAGATGGATGTACCCTCATTCTATAGGATTTGCCAATGGTAAATTAGTCAAGTCAGGGGAAGTTATAAAAAAATGCGCTTTGGAACTTGGAGAACGAGAATTTAATATCGATGTTTTACTCGTTCATATGGGTTGTTACGACGTAGATTTTGGCATAGACTTATTGACGTATAACAGAGCGGAAATAGGTTGTCCTGAGAAAACTATTCACATCCCCCTGCTAGACGAAGAAACACTGGTAGTACACGGAGAGAAGCACAAGACGCCCTTACGAATCATTAAATACATGAAGGCCAGAAGTGCCTACAGAAAGGTTCCATAGCCTTTCTAACTCATGTAGTCGACAACGAAACTAAGGAGCCAAAAGTTGGAGGAAATAACCGTTGTGAAGGAATTCCCTCGAAGTCCTTCCATCAGACTTGTCTGGATTACCTCTAAACGACACGCCAACTTTCGCATTAATTTGGTGCTAGGAGCAGCACCAGTAGCGAAGCCTCCACACTGATTAGCTCCGTCATAAATGCAAACAGTATCTACACAACTTCGAAAGTTGTTAGCCAAAGGATTCATTAGAACGAGTTCCTCACCATGGGGAGCTCCGGTGCCTTTTGTCGAGGAGAAGGATGGAACCTTCCGAATGTGCATAGGATACTGAGAACTAAACAAATTAACCATCAAGAATCCGTACCCTTTACCAAGGATCAACGATCTATTCGATCAATTGCAAGGGTCGAGTTTTTACTCAAAAATTGATTTAAGATACGGGCATCATCAATTAAGAATCCAAGAGGAAAGTATTCCTAAGACGGCATTTAGGACTCGCTGTGGTCATTATGAGTTCCTGGTTATGTCTTTTGGTCTAACAAATGCTCCTGCAGTAGTTATGGATTTGATGAACCGGCTATGTAAGCCATACCTCAACAAGTTCGTGATCGTTTTCATAGATGACATATTGATATGCTCAATATCCGAGGAAGAACATGGTCAACACTTGAGAACTATATTGGAGTTGCTGAAGAATTAGCAACTATATGCAAGTTTCAAAATGCGAATTTTGGATTCGCGAGGTACAATTCCTTGGTCGTGGTGAACGAGAATAGAATACATGTTGACCCTTCGAAAATCGAGGCTATAAAGAATTGGACTATGCCAAGAACTCCCAGGGAAATACGACAATTCTTGGGCTTAGCCGGATATTACAGGAGATCTATTAAAAAAACTTCTCAAAACTTGCTCAGCCGCTAACCTCGCTTACACAGAAGGATAGAAAGTTTGAATGGGGGAGAAAAACAAGAGTCGGCGTTTCAAATATAAAATCAATTGTGTAAGGCGCCGATATTATCACTCCTAGACGATACCGATGACTTTATGGT
Source organism: Scalesia atractyloides (assembly GCA_947069175.1). Lineage (NCBI taxonomy): Eukaryota > Viridiplantae > Streptophyta > Magnoliopsida > Asterales > Asteraceae > Scalesia > Scalesia atractyloides. The sequence goes on along the minus strand of CAMTDV010000020.1, from coordinate 64,829,906 downwards.
GTACTGTGATGCATCGCATCAAGGCTTGGGTTGCGTATTAATGCAACGTGAAAAAGTCGTCGCGTACGCGTCACGTCAATTGAAATTTCATGAAAGGAAATGTACCACACATGACCTAGAATTGGATGCAGTGGTATGTGCCTTAAAAATATGGCGTCATTATTATATGGCACTAAGTGCACCATATTCACGGATCATTAAAGTCTTCAACATATATTCAATCAAAAGGAACTGAATATGCGCCAACGACGTTGGGTGGAATTGTTGAATGATTATGACTGTGAGATCAAGTATCACCTGGGCAAAGCAAATGTTGTAGCAGATGCTTTGAGTAGAAAACAACGAGTCAAAACATTACGGGTGCGAGCTTTAGAAATGACGATCCAGACGAACTTCACAACTCGAGTGCGCGAAGGACAACAAGAAGCATTGAAACCAGAAAACATTCCACCGGAATCACTACGGGGAATGGAAAAACAATGGAACCAAACAAGGATGGAACTTTATATTTCATGGGAAGGATCTGGATTCCCTATTATGGTGAGTTCGAGACATGTGCTGATGAAGCACACAAGTCCAAGTACTCGATACACCCAGGATCGGATAAAATGTACCAGGATCTGAAGAAATATTATTGGTGGCCGACTCTCAAGGGAGATATTGCGACCTATGTCAGGAAAGGCCTAACTTGTGCAAAGGTCGAGGCCTAATACAAAAAACCATCTGGGTTATTACAACAACCTGAGATCCCGGTTTGGAAGTGGGAATAGATATCAATGGATTTCATTACGAAATTACCACGGACCTCTCGAGGTCATGACATGATCTGGGTTATTATTGATCGATTAACCAAATCAACTCACTTCTTACCCATCCGCGAAAAAGACAATATGGAGAAGTTAGTTGAACTGTATCTTAAGTAAATCGTGGCACGTAATGGGGTGCAAATCCAAAAATCTCGATAATCTCTAATAGAGATGGTCGCTTTGTGTCACGGATATGGCAATCATTTCAAAATTCATTTAGTTCTTTCTTAGATATAAGCACAACTTTTCACACGCAGACCGATGGTCAAAGCGAGCGAACCATCCAAACGTTGGCAGATATGCTTCGGGGCTGTGTGAGGATTTGGGGGAAACTAGGATACTCATTTATCGTTGGTAGAGTTTTCCTACAATAACAGTTATCACACCAGTATCAGGGCCGCTCCATTCAAAGCACTATATGGACGAAAGTGCCCATCGCCATTATGTTGGGCGGAAGTCGGTGACAGACAACTCATTGGTCCCGAACTAGTACAAGAGACCACTGACAAGATATTTAAGATACGTGAGCGTATCAAAGCGGCCCGAGATAGAAAAAAGAGTTACGCAGGTCAAAGACGTAAACCATTATCCGTCGAGGTGGGAGATAAAGTATTGATAAAGGTCTCACCTTGGTAAGGCGTAGCTAGATTCGGGAAGTGCGGAAAGCTCAACCCGAGATATATTGGACCTTATGAAATTCTGGCAAAGATTGTATAGTGGCCTACAAGCTAAAACTGCCAGAGGAACTCAATAACGTACATGACACATTTCATGTGTCCATTCTGAAGAAAAGTCTGACTAATGACACCGTTATCATTCCAGCAGATGAGATTCATGTTGATGACAAGTTACAATTCACCAAAGAACCAGTTGAAGTCATGGACTGGAAGGTCCAAAAGACAAGAAGAAGCCAAATCAAACTGGTAAAGGTTCGCTGGAATTCCCGTCACGGTCCGGAGTATACGTGGGAGCGTGAAGATCAAATCAAGTCAAATACCCCCACCTGTTCGATAAGACTCCTTAAGTGGATGCCTCAAGCTGAATTTCGTTCTTTAACAGGGGGAGTATGTGACAAATGGCAAATAACCAGTAATTCCGTACAATTTAATCACTAATTTTGTTGTATAATCTCATGCATATTTATCGTAATTTAATTGCATAACTGAGTCGTACTTCATTAGGGCAAGTAAACTTGATCATAACATATACTGGTTTTCGTTACGACGCGAAACAATCCAAAACAATGCCCTAAAAGTGTTGGTAGAAAGTGTTGGACGCACTAATTGCGGTGACACTAACTGTGTCGGTAAACCCCTAAAACGAACCAGAACAACAAATAACGGCATGTTGATGCCATGCCTGAGTCCATATACAAATGAAAACACATATTTGAGAACATACTATTACATAATACATAACTTTCCGGTATAACGCCTAAATTGCAAAATTGTCCGTTTCGACCAAGAGGCGACAAATGTCGATTTGTCTGCAAGACTAATTCAGAAGATTCTGGATGTAAAGATAAGAATAAAACATTGTTAAACATCCTAAAATAATGTGAGAATAGTAGGGAATGCCCAAAAGACATGGTTTCCGGTCATTCGTCAGACAATGCACAATTCGACCGGAAAGCGGTCGATTGTCGACACGACGAATATTTTAGTGGCCGATAGCCTCATCCGGGCATCTAGTGAACTAGTTAAGACTCATTTGGAACTCGGAATCCATTCAATTAACATGAGGTCACGCAAACACAACTTTCGAAAAAGTTCGACGACGGAACATAAAAGTGCCGATATCGATCGAACGATTGAACGAAAGACATTTTGGCCATCCTAAGTCATCATATATTCATCTAGCGAACTAGTCATGCATAATTTTAGATTGGAAATGCACTAAGTAGATGCCATATTAATTGTGGTAGTCGAAAACAAAAGATTCCGGTACTAAATAAATAGTTTTGTTTATTAGCGATTACTACGAGCGATCTAGCGACGTATCCGTCATCCGAAAATTATATTGGAGGATCATGTGGGTTAAATACCATGTAAATACACCCTAAACTCTACTCTTACGCTTAAGATGCTAGATCATTAACCCTAATCACTATACTTAGCATAATTACTAAAATATCTACATTTTTACCATGTGTGAAAAATAAAAGTTACACTTTACCCCCCCTCCCTCTTCAATTCACGGCTACAAGTAGGGCCCCATGCCCACTTGATTTTGTAAAAAAAACCAAGGATTAGAGGTATGGTGTTTAGATTTATGATGATCTTGAAAAGATAACTTGATTATATATAAAGATTTCACATGATCTTATCATTTTATTCATCAAAAGTTGTAACCATTTTTCCCCTAATTTCCCCCCTAGTTCACGGCTCCACCACACACCACCCTTACACCACCACTTAGCCATCATAAACCACCACTTTTTATACATTATAAAGCCTCATCAAGTTCATTAAAGAAGCTAGCAAGGATGGAGAGCATTAGGGCTTCTTAAAGAGCTTCATTTTCTTCCATAATCATCAAGAAACTTGTGCACCCTTTGTAAGCTAAACTCCTCAATAATCTAGCTTATTTTTATGCTTATATTATTATTGTACAAGTTGATCATCTTGAAAATCAAGAAAAGATAAACAAAAACCCTAATCACACATAACAATAACACTAAATATTGTATGTTTTGTGTTGATTATATGTTTATATGGTAGTTATTAGCATATTGAAGTTGTTTATGGTAAAAGTATGATATAAAAATTGGATGATCTTGCATGGATAATTATGAAAAATGAAGATTTAAACATGATAAGTTTTAAATCTAAAAAGATCATCAACTACATCATCCATGAAAAATACTACAACTTAAAGATAACTTTTATACATATGAATGCTTTTATAAAAAGTAAACATGTGTATTAAGTTGTATTCATCTTAAAAATGTGTAGTAATCAAGAGGTTAAAGGTATAAACTTGATTAAATAACATGATAAAGTAGTGAATTGAAACGGTTAATAAATATTGAAAACCCTCTTGATTTACTAGGATTTTAACAATTAAAAGTCATGGATGATGATAGATTTATAATGTAAAATAAATATTAGATGGATTGTTGATGATGTTATGAGCTTAAACAGGTTTTAAATACGTTTTTGAAACGTGGAAAATGCCATAGTTTAGGGGAAACTATGGCGAATTTTCTAAAAATCTAATCGCGATTAAGACATGATTAGTGGGACTAAACGCGATTAGTAACTTAAATCGTCATTAAGTAGACTATAATGACAAGGGTTATCCCTAAATGGCCAAGTGTTATAACAAAGTTACAAATATATATTTATAAGTAAAAATAAATACTATTTACAAATATGTATTTCTACTTGGAAAATAATACAAGTATATATTTATACATTTGTTACCAATAAATTTGTATGTATACATGTGTGTATTGTATGTGTATGTATTAGAAACTTAGGGTATTCACAATAAAAATACCCAATCATATACAAAATACAAACACTTGATCAATACACTAAGTGTTGGTGACATAACAAATATATCCCTGAAAAGCGTCGAAACAATAATCGGACAATCGAAACGATGCGAACATTAGGCGAAATATTCAAGATTACACCGTCGCGTCAACAAACCAACAGGTGAATCGCCGGCACAAAAGGTCATTACGACAATAGGCGATTCTCGACGAGAGCGAACATGTAATAAATGACGCCGACGGCGAGTCTAAAAATATATTTAGACATTCGAAATTTTTATATGTTATCGGAATCAAAATCCGAAAAGTTAAAAATATAAAAAGCTAGAAAATTATGAGTAAATACTTATAATAAAATGGGCTTTTAATAAATAAATATGGGCTAAGCCCAAATCGTAAAAGTCTTGGACAAGGCCCAATTCTAAAAAAATGTATGAATGAGGCCCACAACGACTAAAGGCCCAAAAATACAAATTACATGGGCTAGGCCCAAAAATATAAATTGTATTGGCTAGGGGCAAAAATATAAATTACATGGGCTAGGCCCCAACGGACATAAAATACATGGGCTAGGCCCAAAGACATAAAATACATGGCTAGGCCCAATGACATAAATACATGGGCTAGGCCCAAAGACATAAAAACATGGGCTAGGCCCAAAGACATAAAATACATGGGCTACGCCCAATGACAAGAAAACATGGGCTAGGCCCAAAGAAATAAAATACATGGGCTAGGCCAAATGACAAGAAAACATGGGCTAGGCCGAAAGACATAGATGACATGGGCTAGACCCAATGACAAGAAAACATGGGCTAGCCAATGACATGTGAAGGGTAAGGCCCAGTTCATACATGAATTGAAAACAATAATATATATATATATATATTTAGAAATATATATAACAATATTAATCAAACAAACAAACTACCAACACTATGATAACATTTTATGTTGTTCAATCATAACAAAGAAATACATAACACGAATTCAAGATGAAGAACGAGTACAGGTCCAATGAGACCTAGGTGCCTTGAAACCAATACGCATGTAGGTTACATACGTTGCGGACACCGATCGATACAGTACGACTTAACGGAACGCAAAACTGTGAGTTCATGTCCGTCCTTTCATTGATTTCAAAGTTTTGTTTTACAAACTATCGACGGGAAATACATGTCATAACAAATAGTATGTTAGCTATAGGTTCAGTTGATAACATGATCATTTGTGCATAAGTAGGATTATGACAATAGTAACCATTAATCACGTAGCGACCAAGGTGCAAAAGGTATAGATCTATCGAGTTTGAGACATGCTCCACTCTTGGTATGATAACCGGTTAGGAGTGCTTTTGTGATCCCAATGATGTCAGAGTTGTCTCGGGTTGGTTACTTACTTATGGCACATATATGTCAGGGTACTCGCGACACTTTGATAGATCCCCAGAATGCCATGATGCTAATAACATACTCGGATTTCATTACTTGATTTCAAGAATGACATTTTTATACGAAAACATTAACTACATGAGTTCGCCAACTTTATGTTGACTTTTGCAAATTACATGTATTTCAGGACTCAAGACATGAGCTGGTGATATGATTCGGGTTATGGGAATATGTCAAGACAACGATGTGCCATCTTTTGGGGGTTGGCTTTTATATCCCAACTTCGTATGGATATATAGGGGTCAAAACCTCACTATGTACTTGTGATGAAACAGCTAAAACTATGTAATCACTTTTGGTTGCATGTAATATTGGAATGAAACTTATTATTAATGGCATCATTGTTGAATTATGATTGTTTACTAAATTGGATGCAATGATTACCTAATAGTCACACATTTGCGCTTCCGCTACGACCAGGGTCTGACACCTATCTCTCATCACACCATTCCACCATGTAAGTGTTCTTTTCTAGAATACACTCGATGCAAACTTTACTTTTCGCTAATTCGGGAATTGAACATGACGAAATGTGCTTTTGAGACTCTTTTACCACTGCAAGAGTCTGGTAGCTCCTTCGGACCCAGTAAACTTGAGTGGTTTAGCCGAGTAATATTGTTTGTAGTTGCACGATGCGGGTGAATTGTTGTTGTTATTATTGTTATTGTTTGCTTGGGTTATCTGGGTCACTAGGTTTGGGAGTACAGAAGCAATTTGCTGAGGATCTTAGCTGCCATTTCGGCATTTTGAGTTGTATTACATCGAGGAGGCATTCTAGAAGAAAACATGAGGGAAAATATGTGTGATTGACATTGGAAATGAAGAGAGATATGAAAAATATCGATGAATATAAGGATGGTGGTCATTCGTTCGTTACTTAAAAACAAACAAACGACACACGGTGACTAATCAAAGTAAATGGGTCTTTATAATGTATCGCGAAGACATACTTTAGCCGATAAGTGGACACTCACCCCAAGAGTTCCCAGGTAAGAGTGACTGGTCCGATAATGCAGCTTTGTATGAACACTCTAGCGTTAGACAGAAAATTCGGGGTACAGGCATCCACCCTTCCAGATTGCACATGTTAACATTAATAAAACCCAAACTTGATGGGATTTTGAAAACTTACAAGGATTTAAGCCAAACAAATCATCTAAGGATAGATGATTGATTTTCTAAACGAATTTGTAACTTGTGTATTTGTTTTGGTAATCACCTAAGGATAGGTGATAGTATTGTTTTAACAATCTAAATGCAAGATAACCCATGTTAGGGTCCTTGGAAGGTTATAGTCTAGGTCAAAGCATTACTAATAACCTAATTCCCTATAACCATAAGCTCTGATGCCAATCTTTCTGTAACACCCCGACCGAGTAAAAAAACGAACCGCGACGGAAACGTCGGGGAGTCATGTCATAGAACTATTGTTTCACAACTCATAGAATTTAAAATTTTGTTTTATTAAGTTAAATGCTTACATTGTCTTGGGATAAACAGAAACAACACATAATTAAATTGTCTTTCATGTTTTATGTCACTAAGGCCCACATCCATTCCTACGTGAAGCATGCATCATATTATCAAGCATTGACTCCTGAAATATATGTGAAAATAGAGTCAGCATAAAAATACCGGCGAGTACATAGGTTTTGTGAGTGTGCCAAATTCGTGGCTTTGTATACATATTGCAACACCTGGTCCAACTATAAGAGTCGTTAAGTGAAAACTCGCATCAAAAGTGTTTGATATTCAATACAATTAACCAACTAAACCAAGTTGGTTAGAGTTGTGAAAACCTTATAGCCATGAATCTTGACCAAAACGTTTCTTTCGTAAAAACCTTGTAATGGATTGATTCAAAAGAAAACTTCGTATGGTTTATATCTTTAAGTGAAAATCATTATGTGACATTGTTCAAAATAATTTATCCGTGTTATAAACCATTTATCCGTGTTATAGATCAATCGTCTGTGTCATAAACCAATTGTCCATGTCATAAACAATCTTGTGTATTTGTTTTGGTAATCACCTAAGGATATGTGATGGTATTGTTTTAATAACCTAAACGCAAGATAACTCGCATTAGGGTCCTAGGAAGGTTATAGTCTAGGTCAAAGCATTAATAATAGCCTAATTTCCTATAACCATAAGCTCTGATACCAATCTTTCTGTAACACCCCGACCGCGTAAAACAACGAACCACGGCAGAAACGTCAGGGAGTCATGTCACATAACTATTGTTTCACAACTCATGGAATTTAAAATTTTATTTGATTAAGTAAAATGTTTACATTGTCTTGGAATAAACAGAAACAACACATAAATAAATTGTCTTTCATGTTTTAAGTCACTAAGGCCCGCGTCCATTCCTACATGAAGCATGCATCATATTACCAAGTATTGATTCCTGAAACATATGTGAAAAGAGAGTCAGCATAAAAAATTCCCGGCGAGTACATACGTTTTGTGAGTGTGTCAAATTCGTGGCCTTGTATGCATATTGCAACACCTCGTCCGACTACAAGAGTCGTTAAGTGAAAACCTCGTATCAAAAGTGTTTGATATTGCAATACAATTAACCAACTAAAACAAGTTGGTTAGAGTTGTGAAAACCTTGTAGCCATGAATCTTGACAAAACATTTCTTTTGTAAAAACCTTGTAATAGATTTATTCAAAAGAAAACTTTGTATGGTTGATATCTTTAAGTAAAAATCATTGCGTGACATTATTCAAAATAATTTGTCCGTGTTATAAACCATTTGTCCGTGTTATAGATCAATCGTCTGTGTCATAAACCAATTGCCCATGTCATAAACAAATCGCCCGTGTTTTTAATTGTGAAAACTTTTGATCGTTCTTTAATGAATACATTCAAACCTATGTTGACTATACCACCAAAGGGTATCTTCAATAGACAACCAAAGGGTCTCTTTAACTAGACTAACAAATCATCAAATGATTTGTTAATCAGAAATAGTTTGTGTCATTACCCAAACTTCCACCAAATCCAGTGAACAGTCCGATAATGGGATTGTCAGTCCTATGGTACCATAACATACTACTGGTCGGTCGGCCAAAGCTAACGAATGTCATTCGTGTTATGGATAACGCATCAACAAGTTGTTCACATTATTGAAATTGTATTGTTTTATATATAAACCATAGACATTGTTTTTGAAAACTTGAAAAAGATTTAGCACATATGAGTCACCCCAAAACATTTGCAAAACGTAAAAGAGGGGAACTATGTATTTATTTGAAAAACATTTTTCTATACATAAACCATGTATATTGTTTTAAAATTTTGAAAATAATTATAGGCACATATGAATCACCCCAAAACATTTGAAAACGTAAAAGAGGGGGGATATGTAGTCACTTTGAAAATCATTTTGTATATATAAACCATGTATGTTGTTTTGAAATCTTGAAAATAATTATAGGCACATATGAATCACCCCAAAACATTTAGAAAATGTAAAAGAGGGGGCTATGTACTCACTTGGGATTGCGAAAGTGTTCTTGATCAACGAAATAAACAAAGCTCAAACATGTCCTAATGTGTCAGATAAATATGTTAGCGTGTCGGTACTACAAACGGGAGATCAGATAGAATGAAGTCTTATAAATCAAACGAGTGTTGGAACTCATGTGATATGGTTTAAGAAACTTAACATTCTGATTTGGAAAGGATCCTAAGTGCTTTTGACCCATTATGACTCGTTAAGGTAATTTACGCTAATTTAACGGGTCATTAGTGTAAACGTGAGATAGATGGTTAAACATGTCCTATGATAAGTCTTAAATGCCCAAGCAAGTTTGAAAATGTTAAAACATCAGTTTATATGTCAAAAATTTGGTTACATGTATTTAAAATGGATTTATGCGCAAAAGGGCATTTTGGTCATCATTTTTTTAAGAACATAGAAGTAACTTATCATAACACTAACCAAACGATGTGACCAAAAGGTATAACCACAATAAGTTATTCCCTATATAACTATGGTCACAAATATGTGTTTGGTAGGATCCTAAGATCGACCAAACGGGTCGGATTCGAAAGTCAAAGCGGTGGTCAAGACCGCTCGATTTACGACCCTAAGTAAGCACTAAACTAGAAGTGACGAGTTAGACATGTCAAAACATGTCTAACTAAGTTTATAAAACTGATTTGGTATCAAAACTTGGTGTTTTGATAACTAAAAATAGTTTCGTCGTAAAAAGCACATCATGCGCATTTTTGACCGATACTTTGACTCGTCACTTCGACTAGTAAATGTGGTAATCAGAAGGTGAAATCGTTAGGGATTATAACCTTCATGATTACAATCATGTTTCAAAGTTCAATTGAACTTTGACTTGACCAATTATGGTCAGAACCAAAAGTCAATCAGGTTGCCAAACTGTTCGACTTTTAGCTCAAAATATGTAAAAAAATTTAAAGAACTAGGAAGAGTACTTCCTCGTGTTGAAGAACACTTTCAGAACTCAAGATAGGAGGCTTCCAAAGGTTGGAAATAAGCTCCAAGAAGGATAGAAAGAAGAACTTCACACTTTGCTTTGAAGTGTTTTGAAGTGGTGTGAAAAATGGAAGAATCATGGGTATTTATAGTATTTTAGGATTAAGGAGGTGATGACAAGTGTCCTCAAGTGTGGATTAGTGTCCTAACATGTGTCAACACCATATTAAGTGTGCAAAGTGAGTGCTATGTGTCAAGAATTCGAGATAGGTGGCAAACTTGGTGAAGAAGTAAAAATATTTATTATTTTTTGACATTTTTGGCCATTGGACTTGTATTTTCACTTGTTTGCCATTTTTAACCCCTTTAACCTAATATTTAGGTTATATAAAGGTGTTAAGACATGTGTAACTTGGATTATGCCCGAAAATGTCATGGATGTCGGTTCGTTCGGTTGTACGGTTATGCGTTTTGCGAAAATGCGTAAACGCTTTAACGAACACGAAAATGATCGAAATTGTGCAACGATTGACATTTTTGCATTGTTATAAATAAAATACAAGATTTTATTGAATACAAAAATATTTGGAAATAAAACACATGGTTGCATTGAATACGAAATTGTTTGTAATTGTGCAATGATTGAAAAGGCACAAATGTCACATCGAATCCGACCCGTTTGATCGATCTTAGGATCTGACCAAGCACATATTTGTGACCATAGTTGTATAGGGACTAACCTACTGAGGTTATACCTTATGGTCACATCGTTTAGTTAGTGTGATTATATGTTACTTCTATGTCCTTAAAAAATTACCAAAATGCCATTGTGCGCATAAATCCATTTTAAACACATGTAACCAAATTGTTGACAGATAAACTGATGTTATAACATTTTCAAACATGCTTGGGCATTTAAGACTTATCATAGGACATGTTGTTGGGTTTTGGCATATTTATCAAAGTTATTTTATCCATATAAAATAAAAACGCAGCGGAATAATTATTTAAAACATGTTACTTATGTTGATACAAAACTCATTTTGTATGTAAAAACCAAAACCCGGATCCATATATGAACATGCATGCTATAAAAAATACAACCATAGGGTGTTTAGAATACTACCTTTCAACGAAAAATAGCTGAAGAAGATGCGTATTCTTGAATGGTAATCTTCAAAACGAAGACCTCAAGCTTGCATACCCCAAGCTTCCAACAAACACCTTGAGTTTTGCTAGGATTTCAACACTTAAAATTCAAAATTGAACTCTCTTGGACAACCACCTATATGCCGAAAATTTTGAGAGCATTTGAAGGTGTTCTTGCACTTTCATCTCTTGTGTGTGTATTAGAGAGTGTAAGAGAGTGTTAGAGAATATTTCCAATCATCATATGATCTTGTAGGATATTGTAGAAGATTGTGTGAAGATTGCATGCAAAACCATTGGTGGAAATCCACCTTGGTAAGACCCAGAGATGGTGGACGGCCCTAAGGGGTTTCTTTAAAAAAATTCTTTTTTTAAATTATATCTGGTATTTAGATTTTATAACTTTTATAAAATATAACATAACATGATACAAGGTTTTATGCAATATCTCACAACTATTTATAATGTTATTTAACCCATTAAATAACAATATAAAATATTCTCTCAAAATAAAGTATCCATATAATTTATTAGTTTCTCAAGTGCAATTATTTAGAAAACCAGTTTCTAAATAATTTAAGTGTTAATATTTATTTGTTTGATCAAATCATAAATAAATGTTATAAGTGTTTGTCTAGCTTGTTATTGGGTATGACCCGACTTGGATCATAACGTACTAGCCACATCAATTTAATATGTGTCTTGGGCATACCGATTCCATCAATCTCCCACTTGCACAAGATACATATAAGATTGATGCAAGTAGCAAATACGGCCTAACAACGGTTTACTACTCCTAATACGTATGATGAAGTGCCATTCAATAACATCATCCCCTTCAAGTCCCTTACTTGAACATGATTTAGGTGAAACTATCATTTATCCTTTCGTTACAGATGTCATGTCAAATACAGAGACATAGAGTGATCATTCTCTGTTGATTTAACTTTAGCAGGCCTTAGACATCTTACTCTCAACGAATTAGAGGAACAAATCCCATCTTGACTACATACGTCTCTCACAATCACCTCGTACCACACCTGAGCTTAGCCTTATGTACTGCCATATTTCAGAACAGCAAAGAACTAAGTCAAAGTATAACATTTGGTGAATATCATGACCCAATATGGATCTCAGGTCAGAGGATACTATGATATTCTCCTTTACTCAAAGTTACTTATGATCAATCACTAAGACTCCATGTAGTAATACTTGAGAGCGGGTCAGTCCAATATTTGTATCCCACAAATATCTATGAACTTTGGCAGCAACACTTTGCTCTATATTCATACCTAATGAATATCCACCAATCCGAGTTCATAATAGTCTTACCTTCATATTTGTCCCCACAAATATGATCGACTATGGACATTTAGAATAATTAACTTATTCATGGATTTAAACATGCTAAAATGGAACATAACTCAAAATGCCATAATCATTAAAATGAGTCAAAATAATAAGTGTTCCGATATCCAAATACAAAGTAGATCAATTCCAATCACTAGAATATCGAAGTCCTAAGGCATAAGTGTGACCCTCATGCTTTGGCTGTTCAAGGAGTTTCGTGAGAGGATCTGCAATGTTTTGATCGGTGTGAACTTTGCGAATACATATCTTTCCTTTTTCAACTTCATCCCTTATGTAGTTGAATCTCCGCTCAATGTGCCTAGTCTTTTGATGTGCACGAGGTTCCTTAATTTGTGCAATTGCACCCTCGTTATCACAAAAGATCTCTAGGGGATCCTGAATGGTAGGGACTACCCCTAGGTCGGCTATGAATTTCTTCAACCATGTAGCTTCTTTTGCTGCCAATGAAGCGGCGATGTATTCTGATTCTGTAGTCGACAATGCTACAACATCCTACTTCGAGCTCTTCTAAGAGACTGCAGCTCCATTCAAATGAAGACATACCCAGATTGTGATCGAGAATCATCTCGATCAGTTTGGAAACTCGCATCCGTGTAACCCTTTACAATGAGTTCCTCTTCACTAGATCCATATATTAAAAACATATCCTTAGTCCTTCTAAGGTATTTCAATATGCTTTTAACTGCCATCCAATGACTGTTACCTGGATTTTGCTAGTATCTACTTGTCATGCTTAAGGCACATGACACGTCCGGTCTAGTGCATATCATTGCATACATGATGGATCCTATAGCAGACGCATATGGGACTCCTTTCATTCTCTCTTGCTCATCCTTTGAGCTTGGACATTGAGACGCATTCAATATCGTTCCCTTTTGAATAGGTACCAAACCTTTCTTAGAGTTCTCCATCTTGAACCTTTTCAAGACTTTGTCAATGTATGCACTTTGGTTCAAACCTATCAAGTGCCTTGATCTATCTCTATAGATCTTTATTCCCAAAATATAGGCGGCTTCACCAAGATCCTTAATGGAAAAACAACTTCCAGACCAGGTTTTAATACCTTCATGGTTGGAATATCATTTCCAAATAGTAGAATGTCATCGACATACAGTACTAGGAAAGTGATGATGCTCCCACTAGCCTTCTTATACACACAAGCTTCATCAGCGTTCTTGATGAATCCAAAATTCCTAATTTCTTCATCAAAACGATGATTCCAACTTCTAGATGCTTGTTTCAATCCATATATTGATTTCTTTAACTTGCATACTTTGTTAGGATGTTTTGGATATCCATTGAGGAAAGCCGTTTTGACATCCATTTGCCAAATCTCATAATCGTATTATGCAGCTATGGCAAATAATATCCTAATTGACTTTAGCATCGCCACAGGCGAGAAGGTCTCATCATAATCAACCCCTTGAGTTTGAGTGAAACCTTTTGCTACAAGTCTCGTTTTATAAGTATCCAAGTTACCATGCATATCAGTTTTCTTCTTGAAAACCCACTTACTTCCCACTACTTTGGAGTTAAGAGGTGGTACAACCAATTTCCATACTTGGTTATCATACATGGATTGCATCTCGACGTTCATTGCTTCAAGCCACTTGTCACAATCGGATTGTGACATTGCATCATGGTATGTGGTTGGTTCATCTGAATCTACCACATAGCATCCATCCATGAAAAATCCATATCATTCGGGTGGATGACAAATTCTACCAGATCTGCGAACGTTTTGTGTGTATTGATCAACCATTTGATCCTCTTCAGCAACCTCTTGTTGAGTGCTAGTATCAACCAAACGTGTATCGTCTTGTGGTTCTTGATCCTCATCAAGTTCCACTGTTCTACTACTAGTTCCTTCAATAAGGAACTTAGCCTCCAAGAACTTACCCTTTCGAGCAACAAATACCTTTTGCTCTTTGGATCATGAAAGTAATATCCTATAACATCTTTAGGATATCCTACAAGGATACACTTAGTGGATCCTACTTCCAATTTGTTTGGGGTGTATTGCTTCACATAAGCTTCACAACCCCATACCTTCAAATATGATAATGATGGAGCCTTTCCATGCCATATTTCAAAAGGTGTCTTATCCACTTTCTTGGTTGGGGCCATATTCAGTATACGGGCCGTGAAGAGCAAAGCGTAACCCCAAAATGATAGAGGCAATGTGCTTCTAGCCATCATAGATCGAACCATATCCAATAGAGTTTGATTCCTCCTTTCAGACACACCATTATGTTGTGGTGTTCCAGGTGGAGTAAGTTGTGAGATAATCCCACAACTCCTAAGATGATCTTGAAAAGCATCACTAAGGTATTCACCTCGTCTATCGGTACGAAGGACTTTGATTGTTTTCTTGAGTTGATTTTCTACATTACTTTTGAAATCTTTAAACATTTCAAATGCTTCATCTTTGTGTCTTATCAAGTACACATAACCATAACGACTATAGTCGTCGGTAAAACTAATGAAGTATCTTTCACCATTCCTAGTCATTGGCTTAAAAGGCCACATACATCCGAATGTATGATACCTAATAAGTCTTTTGCCCTTTCAAAGGTGCCACTGAAGGGTGCCTTAGTCATTTTGCCTTGTAAACAAGATTCACATACATCAAATGAATCATCTCCATTTGTTTCCAAAAGACCATTCTTTCGAAGTGTTTGCATGCGATTTTTGTTTATATGTCCAAGGCGACAATGCCAAAGATAGGAATCACTCAAATCTAATTTGATTTTCTTGGTGGTTGCTTGGTACATTGAACTATCAAATGTATTATCATGAACCAATTCATAAATACCATTTGAATGCATAACTTTAAAGTAAAACATGTCATTCATCAAAACATAAATGTCATAGTTTACAAACTTTAAATTAAAACCATATTGTAGCAAGAGGGAAACTGAAATAATGTTCCTAGTCAAACTAGGAGCATAGAAAACATTTTTCCAGATGATTTCCAAACCACTTGAAAGTTTCAAAACATAGTCTCCTCGGGCTTCAACTTGAACCTTTGCTCCATTGCCCATGAAGAGACTAATGTCTCCCTTCTTGTAATGTTTATTTCTTTTGAACCCCTGCAACAAATGGCAAATATGAGTTTCACACCCGGTATCCAATACCCATGTGTTTGAGAAATAACATTAAGGTCAATATGTATCATAAAGATTGTACCTGAGGTTCCCCCACATCCCTCTTGTTTTTCAACTCCTTGAGATAGGTTGGACAATTTCTTTTCCAATGTCCTATCTCTCCACACTCAAAGCATGGGTCAGTCGAAGCAACCTTTTGCTTCTTTTCCTTTGGTTTCATGGGTTCCGCTTTAACCTTTCCTTTTCGTTTCCCTTTGACGTGGCCCTTTCTTTTGGCAAAACTTGCCTTGGAGTCGGGGTGGGGCCTCTTCTTGTTGCCTCCCTCATTGATCATTAGAACGGGTAAAGCCTTTTTACCCATACCTGCCTCGACAGTTTTGAGCATCGAATGAAGTTCACCAATGCTCTTGTCCCATCCGTTCATGTTATAATTTATGACGAAAGTCTCAAACTTCTTTGTTAAAGAGTTAAGGATCAAATCCGTAGCCAACTCTTTTGAGACGGGACAGTTGAGCCTTTGGATGCGATCAATGTGGCTTTTCATCTTAAGTACCTAAGATGAGACCGATTGGGTTTCCTCCATTCGACATGCATGAAGTGCCCGAACCGTTTCGAAGCGTTCTACCCTTGCTTGTTGAAGGAACATTTCCTTCAATTGGTAATCATGTCGTATGCCCCATGATGTTCAAAATCCTTTTTAATCTCGGGAATCATAGTTCTCAACATGAGGTAAGAGGCTTGCATGGAGTCCTCGGTATACTTAACCCAATCGTTATAGGCCTCCTCATCTTCCAGTTAGGTTCATCGTGAATAGGATCGTCCAACACATAGGATATCTTTTCTTGCTTGAGAATGATTCTCAAGTTTCGATACCAATCCATGAAGTTGTTATGGTTGAGACGATCCTTTTCAAGGATGGGTCTTAGTGATAGGTTACGGCAGTTTGGGTAATTGTGTTTGCATTGTTAGCGGCCATCTACAAAATTTTAACAAAGTTTAATTTTAGTATTTTCGATATTATTAAATTTTAACTATTAATACCCTTTTGTTAGGTGACCTTTATCCCATTATTTAAATTAACAAGGTAGTCAACGTTTGACAATTGCAACCCTTTGCAATTCTAGCCATATGGGATCGGTTAAACATCTTAATGTTTAGTTTGCATGTTTAATCCAATCAACACCTTTGTACGTCATACTTCGGTGACCCTAAGCACATGGTTTCCAAATCAAATCGTCCTACTTACACACACTGTAAGTTTACACATACAAGTGGTTAGGTGACCTTTATCCCACAAATATTGTAAGCCTACCTCCAATTCACAAGTTCCTTCAAATGTGGTTAGGTGACCCTTATCCCATAAAGAATTCCCAAGTGATTCGAGTGTTGTATAAAATGATGGTGTTTGACTTGTTTTATAAAAGGGATTTTATGTTTTAAAAAATTCTAGTTTAATAAAACTTTATGTACCATACATTTGCATGCATTCAAATTCATGGTACCTTATTGAAAACCAATTTTCAAGGTTCTTTTAATAAAACCCATTTTATTATAAAATCAATAATTTTTAATAAAACCATTTTATTAACCACTTTAATGATTTTTAAAGAACCAATTTTAAGCTTGTTATGGATTATAAGTTGTTAAGCATGCATATCCAAATATCATCTAAACAACCATAAATAAAACAACCATACAAGCATAACAAACAAAATAGGTGCATAACCATAGCCAACTATTTTTGGCAACACTTGTTAGCCGAAACAAGTGTGCCAAAAGGTCCTTCCTAAAGGGTGAATATTGACACCAAAAGGGTGTCGTTGAACTCCCACTTGAACCCGCATTCAAATGCTTCAAGTCTTCCTTTTTGTTGTGATTTCTCCACTTTCTTTGGGCTTCCAAATGAACTTTAAATTCAGCTCCAAACTCCTTTGGGCTTCAAAAATGTGTTTTGATTATTGGGCTAAAATTCCGTTAAGAACCATCAAGTTCTTTACGCCCAAAATTAGCCATAACCAAAACCGCATTTTTGTGTGCATCTTCTATTACAATAAAGTATCCTAATACATTTTTCTGGTGAAATAAAATGCACCTAATCTATTTATTTACATACCAAATGAAAATGAATAAATTACATATTTTTCAAATGGAAGAACAAAGATAATTAATTATTACAACCCATTGAATATTTAAATATAAATCACAAACACAAACATTCAACGTATTTAAACACAAGGTCATGGCTAGGTTATGAACACCAAAAATATATATCCACATATATATTTAAATTCAAGAGCAAAAATGGTTTCCTTTTTGTAACCCAATTTTCGGCCAAGAGAAGAACCGAAAAGATGTGTTTTTGTCCAAACAAACAAATCATCCAAATGATATAATTTTTCAAGATACTTTTATGCCTGTATAATAAACATTTTGAAAAACAAAAGGAGAACCATGATTAAATTTTTCGGCCATAGGTTTCTCCAAACCCGAAACCCAAAAATTTTAAATCTTATGAAGCATGCATTCATATCAGCGTCTCTGGTACCATTGTTGGGGTTTTGACATGTTTATCAAAGTTATTTTATCCATATAAAATAAAAACGCAGCGGAATAATTATTTAAAACATGTTACTTATGTTGATACAAAACTTACTTTGTATGTAAAAACCAAAACCTGGATCCATATATGAACATGCATGCTATCAAAAATACAACCATAGGGTGTTTAGAATACTACCTTTCAATGAAAAATAGTTGAAGAAGATGAGTATTCTTGAATGGTAATCTTCAAAACGAAGACCTCAAGCTTGCATACCCCAAGCTTCCAACAAACACCTTGATTTTGCTAGCATTTCAACACTTAAAATTCAAACTTGAACTCTCTTGGACAACCACCTATAGGCCGAAAATTTTGAGAGCATTTGAAGGTGTTCTTGCACTTTCATCTCTTGTGTGTGTATTAGAGAGTGTAAGAGTTAAGAGAGTGTTAGAGAATATATCCAATCATCATATGATCTTCTAGGATATTGTAGAAGATTGTGTGAAGATTGCATGCAAAACCATTGGTGGAAATCCACCTTGGGAAGACCCACACATGGTGGACGGCCCTAAGGGGTTTCTTTAAAAAAAATCCTTTTTTTAAGTATATCTTGTATTTATATTTTACAACTTTTATAAAATATAACATAACATGATACAAGGTTTTATGCAATATCTCACAACTATTTATAATGTTATTTAACCCATTAAATAACAATATAAAATATTCTCTCAAAATAAATTATCCATATAATTTATTAGTTTCTCAAGTGCAATTATTTAGAAAACCAATTTCTAAATATTTGAAGTGTTAATATTTATTTGTTTGATCATATCATAAATAAACGTTATAGGTGTTTGTCTAGCTTGTTATTGGGCATGACCCGAATTGGGATCATAACGTACTAGCCACATCAATTTAATATGTGTCTTGGGCAAAACCGATTCAACACATGTTTGACCATCCGATCACATGTTTACGCTAATGACCCGTTAACGTAGCGTTAACTACCTTAACGAGTCATAATGGGTCAAAAGCACTTAGGATCCTTTCCAAATGAGAATGTTAAGTTTGTTAAACCATATCACATGAGTTCCAACACTCATTTGGTTTATAAGACCTCATTCATCCGATCTCCCGTTTGTAGTCTGGACACGCTAACATATTTATCTGACATATTAAGACCCGTTTGAGCTTTGTTTATTTCGTTGATCAAGAACACTTTCGCAATCCCAAGTGAGTACATAGTCCCCTCTTTTACATTTTCTAAACATTTTGGGGTGAGTCTTCCAAGAAGTCGAGGAAGCGTAAGGCTTCACAGAACTTTGTAGTTGTTGCTCAACCCAACCAGAACACTCAAAACCAGCCAGCACAACCACGAGGAAACCCTATGCTGGTATTGCACCCTTGTGCAACCGGTGCAATGGTCACCCTCAAGCTCACATACAGTGTCGCCAATGCACATCATGTAGAAGATTCAGTCACATAGCCAATGTTTGTCTTCGGCCCCAAAACAAGCTATTCAGAACCCTGTTCAATCCTAAGCCAACCCTGCTAGACCTCCATTCCCACCTGGTTCTTGCTACAACTGTGGCGAGATGGGTCACTTTAGAAAAAACTGCCCAAAATTGGTGAACATGAATGCAAATCCAGCCCGTGGACGCGCATTCAACATCAATGCTAACGAGGCTCGTGCTGATAACAAAGTCATTAACGGTACGTTCTTTGTTAACAATCATCCTACTTCAATTATTTTCGATTTGGGTGCCGATAAAAGCTTTATATCACTAGCCTTTGAACCTTTGCTTTCAATGCCTGGAACTAAACTAGGAAAACCCTTAACGGTGGAATTAGCTAGTGGTGAACCCCTTGTGCTCGACTATGTCATTCGTAGTTGCCAATTAAACTTGGATAACCACCATTTTCCCATTGGCCTCACATCAACGCAACTCAGGAGTTTTAACATCATCATAGGAATGGTTTGGTTAACCAAACACCATGCTGAGGTGATCTATTTTACAAGGTTGTTCATATACCTCTTTCATCTGGCGTAACCTTAGAAGTTTACAGAGAGAAACCCTCTAGTAACCTAAAACTCATGACCTGTACCCAGGCCTAAAAATACCTACGAAAGAATTATGTAGCCTTTTTGGCACATATCATAGAGGAAAAAAAGGCAAGGGAAACACTGTTCAGGACATCCCATTGTTCGGGAAAATCCTAGGTGTTTCCTGAAGAGCTACCTGGTTTACCCCCAATTCGTCATGTTGAGTTTCGTCTTGACCTTGTACCTGGTGCCAACCCAATTCCTAATCTCCTTGCCGTCTTACACTGTCTAAAATGCAAGAGTTGTCAAAGCAACTCCAAGAACTTTCAGACAAGGGATTCATTCGTCTGAGCTTTTCACCTTGGGGCGCTCCTGTTCTATTCGTGAGAAAGAAGGATGGATCCTTCCGTATGTGTATCGATTATCGTGATCTCAACAAACTCAGATCAAAAATCGATATCCCCTACCTCGCATTGATGATCTCTTTGATCAGCTACAAGATGCGACCTTCTTTTCAAAGATTGATCTGCTTTCTGGGTATCATCAACTTCGTGTACTCAAAGAAGATATTCCGAAGACTGCTTTTCATACTCGATACGGCCTTTACGAGTTCACTGTCATGCCTTTTAGTTTGATGAATTCTCCTACCGTATTCATGGACTTAATGAATAGGGTTTGTAAACCTTATTTAGCCAAGTTCATCATTGTTTTCATCAACGACATCCTCATTTATTCTAAGTCTCGAGCCGATCAGGAACAACATCTCCGTCTAACGATGGAACTCCTGAAGAAAGAACAACTTTACGCCAAATTCTCCAAATGTGAATTTTGGCTAAATGAAGTTGAATTTTTGGGACACATTGTTAACGAACAAGGTATACATGTAGATCCCTCCAAAATCAGTGCGATTAGGGATTGGAGTACATCTACTACTCCTACCAAAGTTTGTTCATTTCTTGGTCTTGCTGGATACTATCAAAGATCGCGGTTCCCCTCACTACTTTGACTCAGAAAAATAAACCTTTCGAGTTGGGACCCAAATAAGAGAAGCCTTTCAAACACAGAAACAAAAACTCTGTAATGCTCCTGTTTTATCTTTACCCGACGGCAACGACGATTTCGTTATCTATTGTGACGCATCAAACCTAGGCCTTGGTTGTGTTCTCATGCAAAGAGACAAAGTCATAGCCTATGCGTCAAGACAATTGAAAATCCATGAGAAGAACTACACAACCCATGATCTTGAGTTAGGAGCCGTAGTTTTTGCTCTCAAAATTTGGAGACACTACCTTTATGGTATAAAATGTGTGGTTTTCACTGACCACAAAAGTCTCCAACACATATTCAATCAAAAGGAGCTAAACAAGAGACAACGACGCTGGGTCGAACTTCTGAACGACTACTAATGCGAGATTCGCTACCATCCTGGTAAGGTGAATGTTGTGGCTGATGCGCTTAGTCGTAAGGAACGTGTCAAACTTCATTGTGTTTGATTTCAATCTGATTTCCAGATATGTATCCTTCAATCACAACATACATGTGTGACCCAAAGCTTGTTGAAAAATGAGCTGCCACAAAATCTCGAACTTCAACTTGAAACAAAAGATAACGGATTACTCTACTACAAAACCCGTTATGGATTCCTAGTCAAGACAATCTCCGCACCTTATTGATGGACGAAGCTCATAAGTCTCGTTATTCAATCCATCTTTGTGCAAACAAAATGTATAAGGAACTCCGTACCAAGTATTGGTGGTCGGGTATGAAGAAGCACATTGCCTTATATGTGTCTAAATGCCTAACTTGTCTTAATGTTAAGGCAGAACATCATTGCCCATCTGGTTTACTTGAGCAACCACGAATACCGGTGTGGAAGTGGGAGAACATTGTGATGGATCTCATCACTAAACTGCCGCGCACACCTGGAGGTCATGATGCCATTTGGGTAATCATCGATCATCTAACAAAGTCAGCACACTTTTGGCAATTCGTGAGGATCTATCTGATGACAAACTCGCCAATATCTACATTGATGAGATTGTATCTCGTTATGGTGTTCCGTTGAACATCATATCCGATCAAGATGCTCGATTCTCATCTCATTTTTGGAAGACATGCAATCTGCCATAGGAACCAAACTCAATCTCAGCACTGTTTATCATCCTCAAACGAATAGGACAACGTATGTCCAGAAATTGGATCTAACAGGTATCGCAAGACTAATCGATTGCAGAAATAAAGATTAGAATGAAGAACAAGAACAATCTTTAATCAAAGCAACTTGCATACACCAAAATGGTGTCTAATACAAGTTTTTCAATAATAACTAACTAGCCCCAAAACATTAACCTAATACATGTATTTCTGCTATTCACATAGCTAGTAGTTACAACCCTAGGCCCATAAGGCTCTAGAAAGCCCAAATCCCTTAAGCTTAGCCCAAATGTAGCACTAATATGTAAACCTTTAGTGAGGGGCCCAACAATCTCCCCTAGGTTTACAACATTAGGTTCTAGTCCTTTGGTAGTGCGTCGACTCCCATCCTCCCAGCAATTATCCCAGCTACTGCTACTGTCCAATCTTTCTCACAAGCTTAATATAATTCTGCAGTTTGAATTTGATTCGCGGCTAAGACTTGCATGTAACATTCGTAAAAAAATGAATGAATCCTAAAACCCGACCTGTTTTTGTAACTCGATCCATTTTCATATTCCCCGTTATTTTGTTTAATGTTTATGCAATAAAATGTCTTGGATTGTATGTTTTGATCATACATGTTATCATATCTGGTGATTTATAGTCTTATACATGTTTTAGACAACCTTGTAAATTCATTTCCATGTATTTTGAAGCAACCCTCTATATCTCAAGTCTAAAACTAAGGTTTTCCTTAAGTTAATCAAAAATTTTGGAGACCTCGTGAACATACCTAACACATCACATCCTAACCTTCTTATCATTCAAACTTCATTATTTACATGCCTTAAGATAGGACATTGTGTTTTGGAGAGTTTAGATGTAAATGGTCGCAAGTAAAAAGCTCTACATGTCGTATTCTTAGTTTTGTCATAAGATGACTTTCGGGTGACTTTATTGATAACTTTTCTCCATCCTTGAGCTATCATTCTGGTACATTCAAAGCTCCAAGATATACTTGGTATACTAAGGATCAAGTAGGTTCAAATGGTGCATAAAACTGAGCTCCAGCGTAACGGGAATCACAAACACAAGTTTTAGAACATAACCCTCGACCCGCATCAACACCCAAGGTTTAAGCCCAATTCTCGACACCATGGATGTTGGATTACTCTCTTCCATATGATAGTACTCTAAAAATAATGAACGTAGGCGAAAACCGTGCGCGAAACCGATTTATAACGAAGCGGGAATCGCGAAAACAAGTTTGGTGTTTGTTGCTGATTTGAAAGACGCGAAAATCTTGTTTTAAAGTTATCCCACATTACCCCAATCACCATTTTGTGCTCTATTTCACACCTATAACTACCCTTACTTGGTTCTTTATAGCTTGCAACTCCTAGTTTGAGAACCAAATTGGTGGCTCCACAAGCACAATACCCCTTTGGGTGTAGTGTGTAGTAGTTTTTATTTCCGCTTTCGACGAGGAGGTGCTGCCCTTCAAGCTCTTATCATTTTGTAAAGTTCTTCTTCGAGGTAATCTTCCTTTCTTTGTTTTTTTTAATATTCATTTATTTATTGCTTTCTTAGTTTAATTAGTTTAGTTTTTGGTTCTTAGTTAAGGAGCATTAGGCTCGTTAAGGTAGCCTAGTTTAGGCTCGCCTTTAGCCTTTCCATGCCTTGTAGAGGCTCGTTAGGCTCAACGAGTCTAACATATCATGTTCGCTCATTTAGCTATGCCTAGCATAACGTTTACTTTTTTTTGTGCATTCGTTTGTCTAGCTTAAATCACGCTTATCAATTGATTTTCTCCTTATTCTCGTGCGGTTTTTCACTAAGGATTAAAAACGTAAACACTGTGAGTGAATCCTTACAAATTCCCCTTTTTATTCACGTTTTGGGGTGTATCATGTGTCATAATTTACTTTATTTATACAAATACATGTACTACCACCATTATGTGATCTAATGTGTATATTTGTTTGTGGTGGTTATGTGTGGTTACATTTTATCATTTCAGTGCAATCATTCATTTAAGGCCCATATGTTCCTCGTGGGATACGAGTCGAGCATCAGGTGCCTCATTAGATCGGCTCTGTTTGATTGAGCCTTGATCTCAAGTTCATCATTCATCATGTTCATATGTTCATTGTTGATATTATGTGATCTAATGTGTATATTTGTTTGTTGTGGTTATGTGTGGTTACATTTTATCATTTCAGTGCAATCGTTCAATTAAGGCCCATCAGTTCCTCATGAGGTACGAGTTGAGCATCAGGTGCCTCATTAGATCGGCTCCGTTTGATTGAGCCTTGATCTCAAGTTCATCATTCATCATGTTCATATGTTCATTGTTTATATTATGTGGTTTGTGATTTAATTATATATACATATGCTCATATATGGTCCATGCACATTTTTATTGAAATAACCAATTTAACAAACTGTTTAAATGTTTAACTTAGATTCACTCGCCAACCTTTGTTGACCCAAAACCATTTTTACACATGATACAGGTGAACAGGTACGAAGAGAAGATTGGACATAGGATGGGCCTTAGTTAACAAGAAACGAATTAGTGCATTATACTTGTTATAAACATCGTCTTGTGTTTGTAATTGTTTATGTGAATTATTGTATTGTGAGACACTTGATATGAATTAGTGAATAACTAAAACAAGTAATAGCAAGTCATAAGCCCTCGATTTAACCCAATCATGCCCCGATCACCTATTCCGCTGTGGGTCGAGGTGTGACATTGCAGATATTCGTCATGGAAACTCACTAAATCCACCACATCATTCACCCTAAATGCTTTCTCTTTATTGACGATCGCTACACTTCCAACCTTCAGATCGATACATCCATAAATTAAAATTCTTCAGAATACCTCTGGGAAATGTCGGAGCAACCGTATCACAAGTTCTTTGTTTGTTGGAGGCCACATCACCGATTTAAAACGCCTACCAGTTCTCGCATCACGAACCCCCTTAGCAGCCCGTAGATATGGTTTAGCAGTTTTCATCGTTTTAAAACCAGTCTTGACTTCTTGCTCCAAACGCTTGAAGAACCTGCAACCGGTACACGTTCTGTAGTATCCTCTCAGTATAAGGAGCTCTCAGAAGATCATTTAGTGCAACCTTCATCCAGGTTTCAAATTGAGATTCCTTCGAGTAATATTCACGTGTGCCATCCTGCCTGACGATAAGCCACATATTCTTCACATGATCATAAGTCCAACTTAGCACTCGCGACTTGTTTCTAACTTTGTTGTAATAACGAACCGAGCTCCATAACATATCTCTCGGATTGGTTGGAAGGATCCTTTAATTGAAAGTTCTCATCAAGTGGATTCACGTCTACATTCTTCATTAGAACCATCTACTTTTTCTTTTGAGCAGTTGAACGTTTCTGACTCGCAGTGTACTTCTTCTTGGATCTCGTAGATAATCATCCAATCCTGCTTGACGATCATAACTAACTGTTTAGCAGCTACTCTATCGGCTTCTCTCTGTTTAGCTGCTCGATGACACTATTCAACATTCATCGGATCATCGGTTGGATCAGAGAATTCACGACCAAACTTATTTTCAGCTTTGCCTTCAAATCAAAAACCATAGTCATTAACATCGTAAAATCTCCTTGTAATTGGTTAATAGTTGATCCCTGACATCTATGCGTATCTATAACGAAGCAATCTATGCATCTTTAAGAACAACTTCCTGCTCAAGCATGATCACTCTCTTTTTAAATCAACAACATCCACATCTTCGTCATCACTATCCAATCCGCTGAACTCAAATGCTCGTTTCTCTGATCGCCTCGAATATTCGATATCATCACCTTCAATACCACTTAAACCACTACCACCTGCTCCAGATCCTCCGGCACCCGTTGAGCTACCACCAAAATCCATCATTTGTAACACAGAATCTGCTGGAACAGATACCACAGTAGAATGAGTAGCGATGTGAGTAACTGTTGGTTCTGCAGCAATAGTAGACTCAACCATGGAGTATCAGTCAACGACACAGTAACTAAAGATGTAACAGGAATAGATTCTTCAGCAGCACTACCAATCTGAGCTTTAGAATAACTGGGTTCTTTAACAACCCATGTCCGTCGTCTCTTCACAAATGGTACCTCTTCTTCATCAACATCTTCTTCAGATTCAACCATACCACCCTGAATATCAATATTAGGCAACACAAGAGGAGGGTTCCCTTGTTGCTCCTGTATTTCCTTCAAATGTGCAATAAGAGCATCCAAATTCTCTGTAGTGAGTTCTGGAAATTCAGGAATCGAATGAACACCAAAATCTTTATGGATTCCAAGAAAGCTTCTTCCTCATCTGTATCAGCATCAGTAACCAGATCCTCAAATTTAATCTCTTTCTCCTTGATCAGTATATCATGTTCCTCAGCTACCATAGCATTAACTGGCTTAGGTGCTGGGATATTCTGTCCAATCACCTCACAAAACTTTCCGAACTTCTACAAAGGTAGGGGTCCAGCAAGTATCGTCTTTGATGTTGACTTGTTTTTCTTCATCGTCCCGAAAATGGTTGGACCCATAGGCTTCATGTTTAGCAGGTTTTTATCAGAAGCATCTTTATCCAAATCTGAGTAGCGTGCATCGAAAATCAACTGTATAAACCGAGGATAAAGCAAAAACATTCTCTTCTTCTATTTTTCCAAGATCTTCTTCATATTCTCGAAAATATAACAAGAGAAGTTACATTTCCAATCTATCACGAGAGATACAATTGAAGAAGTCTGTGTTTGATTTGGCTGATCTAATCCTCCTTTGTTTTCTGATATACATTGCATAAAGACATGCACTAATAATCTCCAATACGCGGGAAACATCTTCTTCAGCAAAGGTGATAACATCCTTTCTCCGCTAACACGGGCATCACTTTCTCCTTAGCATATAAAGTTGGATCACTTGTAGCATCAGCAAACTACAACACCTCTCGGATACAGGCCACATTTACCAAAATCCTTTTCCCTGAATCAGTGAACTGATATATGGCTTCCCATCAGCCCTCTCAAATGAAATCTAGCTCGCTTCCAAAATGTATGCAAAAGATCTCAATATATAACTGGGTTGGCTCGAAGGGCGTATGCAATCTGCAATCATTTAGACCAGCCATCATAGATCTAAATTCCTGGAAAAATTCCGCTGGAGGATCTGATAAATAACCTGCTTGATTGTGAAATTGTTCTTCCACCAGCATAACCACATCAAATGCCTCTTCTACCATTTCTGTCAGAAATAATAAACAAGTTAACTTAAACTCACAAAGCTAACTAACAGAGGTCAAAGAGTTCATCTTAAAATTCAGGGATAAGGATCAACAAAATTCGGAAGGTTCAAACATATTTCAAAGGTTCAATTATTGAAAAAGGTTCAAAATAGTTTAGAGGTTCAATCATTGGAAAGGTTCAAGACAGTTCAAAAGGTTCATACACTGGAATCCGGATTCGATATATGGCTTCCCATCATCGCCTCTCAAATAAAATCTAGCTCGCTTCAAAAATGTATGCACAAGATCTCAATATATAACTGGGTTGGCTCGAAGGGCGTATGCAATCTTGCAATCATTCAGACCAGCCATCATAGATCTAAATTCCTAGAAAAATTCTGCTGGAGGATCTGATAAATAACCTGCTTGGTTGTGAAATTGTTCTTCCACCAGCTAACCATATCAAACGCCTCTTCTGCCATTTCTGTCAGAAATAATAAACAAGTTAACTTAAACTCAGCAAAGCCAACTAACAGAGGTCAAAAGAGTTCATCTTAAAATTAAGGGTTAAGGATCAACAAAATTCGGAAGGTTCAAACATATTTCAAAGGTTCAATTATTGAAAAGGTTGAAAATAGTTTTAGAGGTTCAATCATTGGAAAGGTTCAAGACAGTTCAAAAGGTTCATACACTGGAATCCGGATTCGAAACGGTTCAACAGGAATCAGGATGAACCTTTCATCATTTCAGATGAACATCATCCGAGATAGAATTCGAGTTCAACCATTCCGGTTGAATGTCTATCCAGAATGAAATCCAAATGCTAGTCTATTTGAAGATCTATCCGAAATGCTATCTGAAATGCCTAGGAACGTGAAAATTTGAAGATTATCATTTAATTTTATAATTAAGAAGCATATTATACCTAATTCAAATGAAATTTTGGATAAAACTCAGATGAATGTGAACACTACCAATCTGGAAGATGATCAAAGGATTTCGGAAAGTAATTTTGTGAATGATCCGAAATGACAACCTGATTCATTAATATACTATTCAGAATGGGCTTGGGCCTAGAACCTTTGGGCCCAAGTCAATTCGGATCCAAACATCCGAGATTCATACACAATCCGGATTGGGCTTGGTCAACCGTATTTTAGCCCAATCTGGAACAGTGATCTGTCCAACACTCAGAGGAGAATGGCTTAGTCAGTTGGCCTATCCGGAATGGGTTTGAAGGCCTAATCTGGAACAGTACCACCATAAAACAAACTTGTTCAATTTCAAGACTTTCAAAAATTCTATTTGATTGGCCAATTCCAAAACTTAGTAGGCCAGTCCAATATCCCTTGACAGAAATCATCTAACCCAAAAATCAACAATTTAACTAACCAAGCAACCAACCACTCTTTACCAATTAAAAAGTAAGTAAAACATTTAAACAAAAAAACATGTATATAGTCTTGCTATGGGATCAAATCATTTTAAGCAGACTAAGGAACATTTTTCAGCGTGAACTAGGTCAGACTAGTCTAAGCAA
This sequence comes from Scalesia atractyloides, assembly GCA_947069175.1. Classification (NCBI taxonomy): domain Eukaryota; kingdom Viridiplantae; phylum Streptophyta; class Magnoliopsida; order Asterales; family Asteraceae; genus Scalesia; species Scalesia atractyloides. Next base: position 64,800,549 of record CAMTDV010000020.1, on the reverse strand, counting down.
TTGCCAATATATTTGTCCATTTTAAACCTAAAGCTCAACCTTCTAATTTTAGCTTTATGATATGCTTAAGGTAGTATTATACTATGATACCCGTGTGCCCCCTCCATGACATACCCCCGCGATCAAGGCAAGTACATCGATTCATCGTAGAAGGTGAGTATACTGAGATCATCCTTTATTTTTACAACATCAGACTATTGGTGAACAGGTCAGTACTTTCGTACAGTAGAGTGACAAATAGTATCTGACTGAGGGTTAGGCAAATACCTTATGTGGTATGTTTGAAATCATGGAATTTTTCTCATAATGAGATTTCCTTTCCTTTAAGGTTTTGGCCCTTCTATTTTGGCTCTTTTAAGGATATCCTGACTGTGCCTAGGTCTGTATATAATCTGGACAACGAAGGGTAGCAAAGATATCCCCGGATAACTCAACATCATAAAGTCCGAAACCTCAGACATTGAGTATCTATCAACACAGGATTTACGACCATGAAATCATATGCCGATGCTATGTTACCCACTAGATATATAGTTCTTTATGTTTATATCAGTTGGCTTACACTATCCAGTTGAGCTCTAGACCTATCAATATATTATGGTCAATCCAAGTCGTTCCCGCTACCGCACCTTACGTGTGTTAGTCAAAGCCGTTAGCACGAAAAATTATTTCATTTCCCAATCATTGCAAAACTTGTTTGAAAATTTATTAATTTAATTTTTATGCGATTTTTCTCCCCCTAAATTTGTGCATACTAATGAACAAATTTATGAGGAAACAAATAGAGAATGCTCAGTTTGAAAAACGAATCATTTTGAGAAGATCCACAAGCACTTGGAAAACGCGTCTTGCTAACGGGTTTCGTGAACAAATCCGCCACGTTTGCATCGGGGTGGATTTGCTCAAGTTTAACGAGACCCTTTTCATAGCAATCACGAATAAAATGAACTTTTATATTTATGTGCTTGGTTTTAGAGTGTAAAACAGGTTTTTTGACAATTTGGATAGCGGCATCATTATCACAATAAATTGTTGTGTTTAGATAAGTCCAACCGTAATCCGCAAGCTGGTGTTGCATCCATAAAACCTGGGAGCAGCAAGCAGATGCTGCGACATATTCCGCTTCCGCTGTAGAAAGTGAGACCGTCCGCTGCTTCTTGCATTGCCAAGAGATTAATCTATCTCCCAAGAATTGGAATCCAGCTGAAGTTGAGCGCATGTCCCTGTCTGTACCTCCAAGATTACTATTAGAGAAAGCATACAGTTCAAATTCGGAATTTTTAGGATACAAGAGGCCCAGTGATGGTGCCCCTTTGAGGTACCTAAAGATTCTTTTAACAGCATGTAAATGAGAGAGTTTAGGAGTATCCTACTATCAAGCACACTTGCAAACGCAAACATGATATCTGGCCGACTTACAGTGAGATACATGAGTGAACCAATCATAGACCGGTACATGGTTGGATTGACAGGCGTTCCTTCAGCGTCTTCATTTAACAAAGGCCGTTCAGCAATAGGTGAGGCCGTAGGCTTTGAATCTGTAAGCTTGAATTTGGCAAGAAAGTCACTGACACATTTTCCTTGATGAATCAGGATTCCTTGTGGGCTCTGACAACTTGAAGTCCCAAAAACATAGTCATCTCCCCCAGTGAGCTCATCTCAAGATTTCTTCTTCATAACTTCTTCAAATTCACGACACAACCCATCATCCATAGAACCAAAAATAATATCATCAACGTAAATTTGAACAAGAATGATGTCCTTGTCTACATGTTTGATGAATAAAGTTTGATCAATGGTTCCCTGAGTGTATCCATGAGCAAGTGATGCAATCCATAAAAAGCTTTGTCCTATTTGTATGCATAATCTGGCTTGTCATGATCAGTGAAGCCCGATGGCTGTGCCACGGTATATCTCCTCTTTCACCTTTCTGTAAAGGAAAGCAGTCTTGACATCCATTTGATAGACGGTGAAATCCATGTATGATGCATATGCCAAGAAAATGCGAATGGCTTCCAATCTAGCCACCAGTGCATAAACCTCATCATTGTCCAACCCTTTGATCTGACGGAAACCCTGAACTACAAGTCGAGCTTTGTTCCTCACAATGACACCAGCGTCATCTTGTTTATTACGAAATACCCAACGGGTTCCAAGTGCACATTTTCCTTGAGGAAGCTTCACCAATTGCCATACCCCAAGTTTCCCAAATTGATTGAGTTCTTCATGCATAGCGTCAACCCAGCCTGGTTCCTGTAAGGCACATTAATGTTTTTAGGTTCAATCTGTGAGATAAAACAAGAGTAAAGACACGTATTGATATCTCCTGATTGACTGCGAGTCCGAACTACAGCGATAACAGGACCAATAACATTTTCAATCGGATGATCCCGCTGTAGATGTTGTGGCTATATGCGTAGCAGGGACAATGGAGATCTGATTGCAAGTTTGTAAGGCTCTTTAGAGGCAACTCCAGACGGCTCCCCCTCATTAGTTGCACCAGTGAAAGTATTGACTAATGAATCAACAGAACAGTCTGGTGGTGTAGGCTCAGGAAACAGAGATGAGCCTAAGACATCAGGAGTTGTAGCTCTTTCATTTGCCATAGGAGTTTCTGTGTTTGGAACCTCAACTTCAGGGGAACCATCCTAAGGAATCTATTCAGAAACAGTTTCCTTATTCTGTGATGCTGGTGGAGGTGTAGATATAGCTTCATTGAATCCAGGTGGATCCACACTCAGCTACTTGAAAGACTCTTGCAGCTGTTCAGCATCTTCATCATCTCAGTTAAGATAGGCATCGTTGGGAGGTCAGAAGTTGTGCCTGTACCTACAGTCACATTAGAAGAGACATCAACATATTTAAACAAAGACGAATAATCATAGAGCCAATCAGGAACAATGCGTGCGTCCTTGGGATTTTCCTCCAGCCAACCCACATTGTAGGTTTCAAGTACAATTTTCTTGATCTTGCTATAGACATGATAGGAAGTATTCTTAGAGTAACCGACGAAGATGCATGGATCCCTGCGTGATTCAAATTTTCCCTTAGCAACCATGAGTAGAAGAACACAAGGGCAACCGAACTTGCAGAAATGCTTAACAGAAGGTTTATGACCTTCAACCACTTCATACGATGTTTACATGTGCCTTTTGTTGATCAGGGCATGATTCTGAATATAACAGGTGGTATTGACTGCTTCTACCCAGAAAATGAGAGGTAGTTCGGATTCGACCAACATAGTATGAGCAGCTTCAATTAGTGTATGGTTTCGGCGTTCTACAACCCCATATTGTTGAGGAGTTCTGGCTGGACTGAACTGTCGATCAATACCCTTGGAGGAGTAGAAAGAATTTAAGGTAGCATTCTTAAACTCTATTCCATTATCACAACGAATAGCCTTCATGGTGGTGTCTGCCTGGTTTTCCATAAGTGTGATGAATTGTTTGACTAACTCAGTGGTTTCACTCTTTTGTGCAAAAAGAAGTCCCAAGTGAATCGAGAGTAGTCATCAATGATAACTAGATAGTATGCCTTCCCGCCAATGCTCAGAATATTTGTGGGGCCAAACAGGTCCATATGAAACAAGTCTAAAACTTTTGACGTGGAGGTTGCGGGTTTCGACTTGTGCGGCTGTCGATGTTGTTTCCAACGAGCACATGATCACACTTTTCAATCTGCATAAAATCCCGAACCGGTAGATCTCTGACTAAACTACCTTTTGCAATTCTGTTTAAGTTCTTCATGTTGATATGTCTGAGTTGACTGTGCCATAACATCGCATCGTTGCTCAGCAGTCGACGAGAACAGGCAGGTGAGCTTGTCGGTTGGGCTTTGTTCATATCGATGACATATGCATTTCCTTTCCGTGAAGCTTTGAGGAGAATCCATTCATCCAGAATGATGAGGCCTGGTTTCAGCACATAACACCCTTTCTTAGTAAAGAGAACGTCCAAATGATTATCACGAAGCTGAGACACACTTAAGAGACTATGCTTCAACTCTGGCACATAATCACATTCTTGAAACAGAGAGCTCCATTGCACACCGTTCCTCTCATAGTTATCTTTCCCGTTTCATCACCTGCGAAGGAGACAAACACCGCCATCGAAAAACTGAATCTCATTCAACTGCAAGTTGTCCCCTGTCATGTGCCTGGAACAACCACTGTCGATATACCAGAATCTGACGAGAGTCCGCCAAAGCTGTTCATGCACATTTCAATAGGTTTTAGTTAGAAGCTGCAACCCAGGCCATTGACAATCTGGGCGTTCCATTTGCATCAACATAAGTAACCTCACAGAAAATTAAATTAGTTGAGGATAAGGTCGATGATGCTTTTGATTTGTCTGATTTTGGGACTGAAGACTGGATCTTGGTCAAGATCTTAGGCCTCCAGGCTAGCGAGTCGACTTCTGCACAGCTTTCGGAGTGCTAGAAGGATTCAGAGAACCTGAAGGTCTTAGAGGTTTGTGAGTTGTCTCTTGGCCATGTTCCAGTCTTGATCAGAGGGCTTAGCAGTATCAAATCGAGCCTGATGTAGGTGTTTTGGCATAACTTTCTGATGTTTTGAGAATATGGCGTTAAAAGGCATAAATGCTTTTTGACAATTTCGTTCAATATGCCCATGAACTCCATAGTTGAAATAGGTTTGTCTCTTCTGAAAGAAGACAGTCCGTTCAGCTTGGGAAATTCAAGGCAACTTGTCTTGTCAGTTTCTTGCTTGCTGGTACTAAAGGCTGGTGCAAGGTCTTAGTCTTGTCTGTAGCCTGCTCACAACCATGAGCACACTTGTATGTTTTATGATTTAAATTAGATAATTTGGAGTTGGTAGACATAGGCACAAATTTAACTGATTTATGTTCAGCTGGTTGTTTAACGGATTCAGTTTAGGGCTGCTGAGTCAATTTCTCAGAATGAAGAAGTGAATCAGCAATAGCCTTTTTAGTAGGCTGAAGTGCCTGTTTGGTTTTCTTCTTTTTGGATCTACGTGTTCTCCATTTCTTTTTATTAGATTTCAAATCATTTTGCTTGGCGGATTCTTCAGAGGAAACGAGTGATTCAATAGGGACATCCTTTTCTGAACTGTCAGAAATGAGCTTTGATTCAATAGGATTCATAACATCAGCATTAGATGAAAATCCAGAATTAAAAACGTAACACAACCAACATTGTCTGAGAAGGTAAATTATTCAGCAAGAAAATGATTCAAAATGTCAAAAGCAGGTTTATAAAAGTCATAACCAGTAGCTGAATTGTCTGAATGTGAATTCAGACAATTCTTCTTTATCACCATCTGTAATATCCTCAACTAATTTCTTCTGCACATGAAGTAGAAACGTTAGTAGCATTCATTGAGCCAGTTTCAATTTCAGGAGGATTTTCACTTTTTGATTTGTGGGTGATGTTGCTGCCTCATCGTTAGGCGTCATTTCTTCTGAACTACAAGAGGGATTGTTACCAGATTCGTGTGAAAATGGTGTGGAAGTGAAGAAAACATCATCCTCTTTGAGTTCAGTTGGCTTAGAGAACTTTGGGTAATAGGGCTTCCATGGTTTTGAAAGATAATCTGATGGTTTACCATACATCATAGTCATTTTCTAATTCAGCCTTTAGATTCAGGCATTCTTGTGTAGTTATGATTATATGGTGGAGGAGCCCTATTATACCCAAGGCCTTTTGTATATTTTTTCTCATAGTTAAGCTGTAGATCACACAAGTCCTTGACCAGCTTGCTAGAAGTTTCAAATTTTTTAATATTCATTTCATTTTCTTGAAACTTTCATGTCAAGGAATTTAGCTTGGCGAAAGCTGCTTGAAACAATAGTTCTCTGACATGTCTCCCGACGTTTCCTTCCGGTTTGTTGTTTTACGCGGTCGGGGTGTTACACTTATCCACTAATATCTATCCTCTGATAGAATAAGATCACCACTATTCATGACCACTATTATCAACCACTGCTGGTTACTAGCAGCGGTTTCCCTAACAAATGTCATCCGTACTCATCAGAGGTTACATGTGGACGATGTTAGCCATCAGATCTTTGAAACAGTTGCCACGTCAGCATTCATTTTTTCCCTTTATATATCGTTGTTCCATCAAACAGAGCCTTTTACTTGCCATCTCGAATTCAAAATTCTCAAAAGTGGTTTTCATTACTCTCATCTCTTCACTTCTTCTCAATATCATCTCCGATCATGGCTCTAAACATCAAACTCCCACATAACTACCTCCCTATCTTCGAGAAAACCGACAATAATACTTCATTCCATCCAATCATTGATGGTCTCACATCCTCTAAATACAAAAACATCATGCTTACAAATGCACTAATTCATGTGGATACACTCCGACAGTTCTAGGCAAATGCCAAACTTGAATCTCAAAAGAACAAGCCATATGCTATCACTTCCAAGATCGGTCAATTCCTTGTTCAAATTTCCCCATCTTCAATTTTCACAACATTTGGTCTGAATGACCTAGATGGTAAAACTTCTTTTGGTAAGCAAGAACTACATATTGAGTTTATAAAATGTGGGTACGAGGGTCAATTAACTGGTGTTACTATCTATAAACACCAAAAATTTCCTTACTGTCTTTCAGCAAATACCACCTCATTTAATGAGATTTCACAAATATTCAGTATCTGGGATATGCAATTTTAACAAAATCTGATTTCAATCTATCCCAGGTATTCTTAATGGACTTGGGGGCAAATTATAATAAAATTTCTAAAAGTAAAGCTTTTCTTTTGTATCCTAGACTCTTGAGCTATTATCTACAAAAACAAGTTCTAAAAAAAGATTTTAAACAAGGTGTTCTTTTTTAAATGAAGAGTCTTATAACTGAAACTTTTACAAGAATAAAGAATATGGAGTCAAAGGTTTCTAAAACAAAAGGAAAGGGGGATGAGAAAATTTTGGATGGGTCCACATCACAAGCTCAAACCTCTATTGTTGAGCTCACTGCTCCTGGTGATCATGACACCACAACCGTGTTGTGCTGTCACACCCCAAACCGATGCGGAATCATCGGGTGGACATAATTAGATTGCTCGAGACTTCATAACACTAAATGTAACAAGTATTTAATAAATAATATTTCATTTCATTGCTAATGGTTCAAGTACATGAATTGGAAAACAAAAATCAACAAATATTGCATGATTAATTTATAAACATGAATTTAAAGTTTGGTGCGTTTCTAGTCCTTTTTATCAAGTTCCATTATCATCACCATCATAGAATTCCTGCATATGTATTAAAGTATAGCTCAATACAAAAGTATTGTGAGCATACAAGTTTGAATACTAGCGTAAGTATACAAGTTTAAACGAATCCACATGGCATAATAGTTAACTTAAATTATCATACAATACTAGCATGCAACTATACGTGTCAACCCAAAGCTTACCGCTAGCTTAATCTAGTCATAGCAATGACTAGACCGTTTTGTTTAACTTAACATGACATTACGAATACGGGTGGTGCATTACTCCTATAGGCTATATATGTTAAGGGAGGCTTGAAACAAGTTAATGACAAAGCATAGCACATGTAACGATTTTAGCATGTATGAATTCTAGCATAACGTATTAAGCATGTATGACGGATTGTTTGTTTGTAAGCATGTTTGTAAGTGTATGTGTGTGTTTTTAATAATGAATAAGTATTGCACCCAAAAAGTGTCGAAAAGTAAAAGGGTCATGTATACTCACAATTTTGAAAAGGCCTCCCGTTATCCGTGTTTTGGAGTTGATGTGAATAAGAAAATGAAGGTGTGTAAGTATTCGGAATGTTAACAGAGGATTTGGATTGGAATTTAAAGTACAAAATTATGTATACACAATGTAATCACCTAGTGTTAAACACTCGTTTTTGACACTATAAATCCTGTATGGGTTGATGTGATTTTATGGGTCAAGATACCCATTAGAATCGTTAACAATTAGGTTCAAGACTTAGATAATATAACCTATTACTATGAAAAGTAACCATGTTGATCATCGTCAAGGATTCGGTTATGTATATATTTTTATCGTATAGTTTATATAATAATTCTAAGGTAAGTCTATCAAGGATATCATAGATGGTCATATAAGTCATGCATAGAGGTAGAAGGATAACAATCCTTTAACCTCATTGTAAGATTCACCAACACACAAATTATCACAAGGATAATTCGGATGGTCATGAATGAAAAGGAAATGTACAATAATTAAACCAAGTAGCCATGTAACCTTTAACCCGGGTGAGCCGGCACCGACTCAGAAAGAGTTAACTAAGTGTCAGAGGCTTGACGCGGTTATGACACTTTCAAGCTAGCAAATCACTTGGGATAGCAATTGTAAAACATCAAGTGAGGTGGTGGAATGAAGGTAGGATAGCCAAGGCTTCCAAGTATTCACACCTATACCAAAACACAAGTCTTGCCATCAACTTCATGGCAAGCTCGGATGGTTTAATCACTTGTGGGTTGCATAAACCCTTGCAAAAATAGAAACTTTAGAGGTGTTTACACCTCTTAAACTCAAAAGAATATATTCCTAATAAGTCTCATAACCTTAGATAGGTTTTAGAACAAGTAGGCACAAGATTCAAACAAGTTTTAATCAAGAAAAGCAAGATACAAAAGTGTAAATGAAAGCAGAATTTTAATCCTACTTTGGACCTCAAATGTGGTGAGGTTTCACCTTAGGTTGCCAAAGAAAGCTTGTGAAAACCTTCCTAGGGGTTATCCAAGTAGAAAGAAAGAAGAAAACATAAAAAATAAGAAGACAAGTGAGCTAAAACTCACTTAGAATGGTTGCAACTTTCTGCCAAGTCTTGGAAATTAGAGAGTAACCAAGAACGTTTGAGAGTGATTTGAGTGTTTAGAGTGTGTTTAGGAGTGTATGGAGGCTTGTATTTATAAGTGGGGATTATGGTTTGGGAGTTAATGAGGGTTGAAGGTGATTGAAGGAGAAAGGAGGTGGAAAATGGTGAAATTTGATTGGTTAAAAATGGTGAAATTTGATTGGCTAAAAATGGTCAAAGGTGATTGGAGGAGAAAGGAGATGGAAAAGGGTGAAATTTGATTGGCTAAAAAATGGTGGGAGGTGGTTGGAGTAGGAGGGAGGTGGAAAAAGTTTTGGTTTTACTCATTTTTAATCCATGCACTTTGTAACTAGGTTATGTTATGCTGTTTACTTTTATTTTAACTTGTTTTTAGGTATCCAAAGTGTATTTTTAGTCTCAGTTTTGCATATAAACACGTATTTCAAAATTTATTACGTGTGTAACACATATATGAAATGTCACATGTATATGTATAAAATGAATTTCCATTATGATTAACGCCTCAAATTGTGATAACGGAGATGGAGTACAATTGTAAGGTTTCTAAAAATAGAATACGAATACTAACTTTCTAAAAATAGGAATACGGAAATACGAGGCGTTACATGTGTTACCCCACCAGAAAAATCAAAAAAGAAACCATCCAAATCCAAAAAGCCCACCAACCCAAAAAAAATAAAAAAAAGGTGCCTCTAGAAGATGAGATCCCAGAGGTTCAACCTGTGACAACACAAAAGTCACTAGAAACCACTGTTGCTACTTCCTCAAAACAGTTGGAAAGATCTCAACCCATCCAAACTCCTTATGCATCCTCACAAAAGAATCAAGTTGTGCACAGGGACACCACATTATGAAGCAGATAATTCACTTGAATCTTTGTTTCATAGTCCCTCTCTAAGGGAAAATTCTCTTTCTACCCCACAACCATTTCCCTTAATTCCACCTACTATTATACCTCTGCTTCGTGCAATTGAGATAACTCAGACACAAATAAGTTCCTCTAAATTACTGTTCATGAGAGTACACCCCCAAATGTGACTAAGTCTGAGATAAATCTCATTACTAACCTAGAAATAGCTGAAGAGGCTACACCCCATGAAGTACAACTAACTCTAGGTGGTAGTTTATGTGAAGCAGCTACTACAACTAATGACACAATAGTGTTTCAGTTGGACAGTAGTTACATCAATAAGACTTCCTTAAAGGAAACAACATGTAACCTCTGCTCCAGTTGGAAGTCCCCAGTATCAAGAAACATGTGACAACTGTTACTTTTGGATACTTTCGTACACTTAAACAGTGAAATTTATGATATAATTATGTATTTTGAACAACTAAACTGCGTGAATTGCATGGCATAAATCTAGAAAGCTCATTGAATACATTATAGATGCGTATTATTTGTTTAGTGGTTACCATTCAAAAACAGTGTGTCGGAAAACAATTATTAGACTAGTTGTGGCAGCACAGTGTCAGTGCACAGTTAAACAGCAGATTTAGGACTTAGATGAAGTCCAATGCAAACTGCATATTAAACCCCATGTGGGAAAACAAGGATTAATGCTAACAATTTCTGGAAACTATACATGCACTGAAAACTGTCCGAAATATACACTAAACAGAAATTCAGCAAAATTCAGCATACACAGGCTTATGTAATATGGAGAAATAGTGTTAAACATCATACACTGCTTAAAAGATATTGAAAGTATCAAGTTGGCACAAAAACATATAATATCACATAAGTCTTGAAAGTTAACGTTTTAACGAACCGGCAACGAAACGAGCACCCGGACACAATCCGATACATCACATGAACTAGTTAACAATATCTTAAACAACATACAACTAGTTAAAATAATTAAAACATTGTTTTGATTGAAAATCCGTAAAACCCCTACAAGTTGCTTAAACCTCCGTTTAAGGACCCGTTAACGAATCTAGCACCCGTGAAGCAACCAAACACGAACTAGACATCAAATATAAACTAGTTAACATTGTTTAACAATATTAAACTAGTGTATGGCATATTATACGTCAAAGTACATCAAAAACCCCTAAATCACCAAAACCCCCTAACTAAGCCCTAAAATCCTAACTAAATATTTAACAAAAGAAAGTAACCAACTTAACCATCCATAATCATGCTTATGGACGGCCAGGGGGGCCTTTGACTCCCAACATTCTTGTTCCCTAATCATGGACATGTTGGAACGATTTAGTTATGGACTAGAAGGTATTTTGTTCCTTGGTCAAGACAAATAAACGACTACATCTCACCACCTTTCTTTCACTTATCCTTCACCTCCTTCCATATCCACGACCACTTATACCTCCACTTAACCTCCATCATCAAGCCACTTTCAAGGTAATCTAACCATATCCTAAGGTGTCTCAAGGCTAACTAAGAAGGTGCTAAGCATTTGAAGTTCAATGACCACTATTGGGAGCTTTTATCCACCAACTTTGCATCATCTTCTTCAACTAGTTCATCTTGCCACTTCCCTAGCCACAAGAGCTAGTAGTGAGCCTCTTAATCTTTCATTTGAGTCTTATTACTAGTACATTCTTAATATATAAGTTACATCATACAAAAGTATCACCATTAAAAGACGAACATATGAACAAGCAACTTGATCTAAAGATTATGAACATATAATGAAGTTGTAATAAAAATGTAGATGTTTATATGTGCTATGGATCATATCCATCATATGTATACTTGCTAGAAGCTTAGATCTAACAAGTATACACATGGATCTTACAAGATCCATGACCAAAGAAATGATGAACTTGTTATACATAATAAATGGACTCTTTAAAGTGGATAAAGTGATTTATAATGTTCTTGAAATGTTGGATGATCAAGTGGTTAAAAATGATAAAAGTCTTGATAAACATGTTTTAACATAATGGATGAACTTGTAAATGTGATTACAGTGAGTTATGATGTTTTCTAAAAATATATATAAACAAGTTGTTAAAAATGATTTTTAACAAAGTTAGAAAATGTTAGTAACCAAACCCATTTTTAAAGATGTATGAACATCTTAAACATAAAGCTAAAAGACTACATGTTTTGGTCAAACTTTCAAGTTCATCATGACCTAAAAATGCATATTTATGTATATGGAATACTTATTGAAGTTGTGATGAATAAATTGATGAGTTTTGAAGCTTAAACACATGTTTTAAAACATGGAAAACCTCCTAAATCTATAGGAGACTATGGTGAAATTTTTTATAAAAATTAAACACTTAGAAAATAATATGTTTATAAAATTCTTACAAGTAAACTTGTTTAAAATCATAAACAAATAAAAATTCCATGTTTTTTGTATAAAATCTAAGTCCAAGAAGTTATGGTTTTCCTAAAGATAAAAATGGGTATAAATATATTTTTTGGAAAAATATATATTTAGTGATCATAAGAATCACAAGTTATGTGTTTATTGTTTGTATTATATATATATATATACATATATATAAATATACATATATACATAATATATATATAGGAACTTGAAAAATAAAACATGCAAACAAATACATAATAAGTGGCAAACACAGAATTACAAAATATATATATACCTATCCATAACTATACATGAAAACAAATATGGACTTATCGGACTTTATACGGATTACGGACTAAAAATATATAATATATCGAAGCTTGGTAAGTAATATTTTCAAACCGAACAAGTGACACAATATAAATTTTTACAAGTATAAAAACTATATCGTATTTCGTCGATACTAAAAACATATTTTTTTCGAAGTGTATAAAAATATATATTTCATAAACCTCCTAAAAATATATTGGTTTTGGTGGAAACTAAAAATATATATATTGTTCTAGAACTAATCGCAAAAATATATATTATTTTGGGATACATACACTTACCAAGCCTAGTAATACATATACTAATTTGGTTATATCTTAAAATTATATATTTTAAGTATACATAAAAGTGGGGGTAATAAATACAAGAAACATACGTATTCCTATACGTACAAATATATGCCAACATATACCACTAACATTTAGTGAAAATACCTTTAAAGAAGTATTATACACAACCATGGAAATACAACTTTAAGTATACAAAAACTCCCCATACAAGTGTAACTATACTTGGGAAGATACATAAGTATAATACTTAACAATTTTAACACTTTGTTATGTAAACCATGAAACCAACAAAATATTTATATATATCAAGACATGTTAAAAAGAGAATATTTTTAACAAATCCATTGCAATTACAAAATGATATACATAAAGTGGTGCATACAAATAATACAACTTAAAACATAATATTTAACTAGCAGATCGAACTTGGAATTATATATAATTAAGAAGAATTATATATGGAACATATCCGACGATGGTATCATCGAGGCAAACGGGTGGAACCCAAATATGAGAAGACATGAAACATATACATCTTACTCGTGCATGGCATGGAAGGCTAACGGGCTAGGCCCATACATGCAACACTGGAGATGCAAGGACATATATATATTTGACGAAATATATATATATTGACATCATGCACCGAGAATACATTGCAGCTGACATCATGCACCGAATATACCTTAGCTGACATCATACACCGAAAACGCATCTCAGTGGAGCATTGTACATTGAAAATAGATCGAAGCAAACAAAACATCCAAGGAAAGGTATTAGAGTTAATCAGTGAAAGCAGAAAGCAAAGTAGTGAGTTCATGTCGCCCTTTTCATCTTAAATGTTTTACAGTTTTATAACTATCGGGGGTGAAATACATGTCTATGGTATGATAAGCTAGGGAATGAAATAACTAGATCATGTGCGAATAGAGGGAACATATGCACCATTAATCTTGTTTAAGACTATGGTACAAAGGTTAGATCTAGGCGGTGTTGGCGAGCCCCACTCTTGGTCATGGACCCACACGGAAGAGTGCATTTGTCGTCCCTGTTGAGGTTAATTGATAGAAATCGTCTAGGTTTGGATGCTTCCTATGTCGTCACACATATTAATGTCCTTGTAAAACATTAATGATCATGATTTCATTGACGCTTTACATACCGGGTTTTGATACAAATACATTATACATTTTATGGATTCAACTCATACAGTTAAAACACAGGATCACGCCAACTTTTGTTGATTTTCAACTTAACATATATTTCAGGTAAGTAGTGGATCTATGCAGGAGGTTTCAATCAAGAAAACAAGTATTAAGTCTCAAATGCCATCTTTTGATGGGTTTGCCCGTTATATTCCATCTCCTTGCAGAGATATAAGGGTCAAAGCCTTACTACTTCAAAATTTGCATTTTGGTTATGTACAACCTTGACAATTTAATCTCATCTCGTGCTTTGTAAAACAATATACTTAACCTACGTTGCGTTTGAAAACTATATCAGTAATGGCATTTGGAGATTGTTTTAGTCATTTAGTATGTTCACTTATGTTGTATGCAATGAGAATCAATCAGATCACACCGCGCACTTCCGCCTATGTGCGGGTGTGACAAAACAGGGGCATTTGGTTCTGATAACATGGAGTTTTCTCCTGTTGATCATCCAAATACAACTACCACTGGTAGGAATTCAGATGATCCTATTAAATTAGGTGATGAATTAAGATACAAGGAATTGACGGAGAGAATGACATCAATGGAGTCTTCAAATACTGAAATGATTAAAATGATGAAGCAGATGTTACAAAATTCTAAAAGCCAAGCATCAATATAGCATATTGCCACTTAGATATGAAAAGTTGTGCAAACCATCATTCAAGCTCAGAGGAATTTAGCTGACATCAACCACAACACTCACATGTAACTCATAAGAAATATGTTGAGGCCAGATATAAAGTTACTCAAGCTGACATCAAGGCCATTAGAGAGCATCTAGTAAAGACCACTGGTTCTGCCCCTGCAATAGTTCTACAAGAACAAGTAGAGGATGATGCCAAAAAAGGGGGAGAATGATAAGTTTAGAAAGTCGCAGCCTTCATCACAAGTTAAACAAATGTGCAACAACAAACACCAGGGTCTGTTACAACCACTTCTTCAAACCCAACTTCTGCTAAAACAACAGATGCTAGAGTTCAAAAATGGATTGATGAGACCCTGAACAAACAAGCTGAAGAAATTGTTGTGGAAAAGTAGAAAAGACATGATACACTAGAAAGCAATGCATCCCAACTGATTGAAGAATAGTAGGCCAAGCAGAAGGAAAAAAAAAGACCACTTCACAAAGAAGGAAGTAAACTAGAAAAGCCAAACAATTAATATCCATCTCATATAAAACCTCTGCTATGCCAACTCAAAATGTATCCTCTGCTCCAACTAAACCAACACCACCACCTCAAAACAAAAAAAAAAACCTTCACGTAAGAAATCATCTACCCTACCAACAAATGTACCAACAGATGTTTCATCATTACCATCGAATTAGCCAGTAGATGTTGATAAAACAAATGTATCAACAGATGTTAACCTAACCTCTGCTATGATCACATTTCCAACTTTAACCCAACCATTATTCGCACCACCTAGAATACCAACACGACCACCATCACCAAAAATCAAGTTCCAACACAAAAGAAAAACTTTTGTTGATGATGATGATGAAGAGATTCCATCACCAATCCCTTTGTCATCAAAACTTATCACTTCATCACCATCCTCACCATCTTCATATAGAACCACTTCACTTGCA
The DNA here is from genome assembly GCA_947069175.1 of Scalesia atractyloides. Lineage (NCBI taxonomy): Eukaryota > Viridiplantae > Streptophyta > Magnoliopsida > Asterales > Asteraceae > Scalesia > Scalesia atractyloides. Next base: position 64,784,990 of record CAMTDV010000020.1, on the reverse strand, counting down.
CCCATTTATCAACCACCATCTATCATACCTTTTGCTACTAAATATCCTCCAGAACTTCTTGTTGTTCAAAAAAATTGAATCATTCTTCACAACATAGGATATTTCAAAACTAGACTTCCCATCTCTCTTTGAATACAAAATGTCATGAAATTTAGATGAATATCTAAATTTGAAAGCTAGACAGGCTGAAAACATTGCTAAAGAGAAGAGTAAATGGAAAGATGACAAGACTACTTAAGGTATCCTATCGTATGAACTAAGCAAAGTAAGAAAGATTGAAGATTTTGTGAAAGATATGAGTAAGTTTATGTTAGAAAGGCCTGTCAATGCTGAGCTTGTAGAGGAACTAAAATAGGATTATATTGACCACAAATGCAACAATAACTTTACAAAGCTACCAGAGCATAATTCAAAGATTGGTCAATAAATGATCTCAAAGAAGCAATTGACAGAATTCAAGAAATGCTCAAAGATCCCTTACACAAGCCAATACCACCTGAATGGAAGAAGAACAGACAAGTAGGTCAGAACAGAGCTTTGAAGCTTAAAAGAATGAAATAGGAACTGGTTGCTAGAAACTATGGTAGTGCAAGGTCTGTTGTAAGATGGTCTGAATCCAGGGTTGTAGATATATACAAGAAACAGGAAGAACTTAGAAAGAAAGATCCTATAGTTCCAAGAAAGCCAGATTATCCAACAGATGTTATCCCTCAACAGACCTGAACACTCAAAAAGCATTCTTCAACCATTATCCACACTTGCCTTAAACCAAGCAAAAAGGCAAAAGAAGATGGCTAAGATGATTGGCAGATGTTTGAAGAACATAGAAAAGCGGGGATCAAGAATCAACTGCTCTTTCACACTGATGTTGCAAGTACAAAACTGATAGAAACAATTTCTAACTTTGTAAGCAAACCACTATCACAAAGTTCAACAATAAGTCTTCCTCCAAGAAAACCAAATGATTCAAAAATTCTAAAATGGAAGTCATCCTCAAACACCCATGTATTGAGTCTACTCAAATCAAATTGCAAGATTCAAAGGCTGAAAATGGAGAATGCCTACGGTCTAGATGCAGATGACCTCCAAGACTTATTGAACTTTGAATAATTACAAAGGGATTTTGAAGACATGTTTTCCATGAACTTTGAACTATAGTTCAAAGGGAAAATTAAGGAATTTTTGTTGATAAATAAAGATCAGCAATAAAGAAGGGTTTTGGCATCATATGTTCTAGGGGGAGATTGTTGGATCTATTAAACCCTACGAAAGAACAGATGCTTGGTAAGAAAAATATTATATAACATCTGATCCTTAATAATAATACTTAGAAGATTTGCTGCTCTAAACTCTACTCATACTTAAAGACTGTTCGCAAGATCTGTTAAAGGCAAAGCTCTGCTAGAAGCAAAGGTCTACTAGAGAGAAACTCAGATGAAGTATAAAAGGCTATTGAAGCAAGGGTCTATTGAAGACCAACAGAGGATATCTCAGTAGATGTTGTTCAATAGAGTCTATCATATATTTAATTTAATAGTGTTTAGGTCTAGCAGTGGTTGGCGTTTGTTAGTTTGTTAAATGTCACTATCAATGTGACGCCAGCCTAAGATGCTCAGTGGTTTGAAATGTACTATAAGTAAAATAGTGCCTATACTATGCTATCTATCACTTTCCTTTTATAACATTCTGTATGAACAAAGAGAGTGATCTTAGGCTGAGGGAGGTTTATATATTGCATTCATATGTGATTATAATTACAAAAGCATGCTCATGAAAACAATCCCTCTATTGTTGTGATTTGAGAGTTTACTTAATTCCGCTGCACTATTTCATAGTTGTTTATCATCTTTCATTGATTTCATCTAAAACAATCACATCAATATCAAACTCGGATCCTAACATGTTGAATAATATTAATGTCGCAAAGCCAGATGATTATATCTTCAATTAAGTTGAGGAAGCCAACAACTATAACAATGTTGTCCTGGAGGATGATTCAGATGATGAAACATTCAAGTATTTAGGTGAAGGAACCGATGACTACCCAACATTTCAAGAAATGTATGATGATGAAACAAATGAGTTGCTAAAGCAAAAGATTAAAGAAACAATAAAAGATGGTGAATCTCCGATGGTTGATCAAAATGAGATTAGAGATGCTAGAAAGGCGTGGTTCAAAGAGATGGCTAAAGAAAGAAAATTCAGACGTCCGTTAGCATTTTCCACAAGGAATCTTGATGTTTCACTTGGTGATATTATTAGTTGTGGATGGATTCATGAGTTAAATGTCTAGGGAATTAGAGAGAGTTTGGAATACAATATTTCAGATATTTACAAGATATAAGGATGTTGCCATGGTGGGACGCGAAAGAGTTGTGCCAAACAAAGCTTATCAATATTCAAATGAAGCTGGGAGACCAGAAATTGTGGAAATATATAAGATACCAAGCGCGTCATGATTTTCCTAGCTGGAAGCCGAATTATCCAAAGAAGATTACAAAGATTGATCCTATTACACAGTTACTAGATGTAATGTTGATTATAAAGCGCCCAAGAGCTATGAAACACATGCCTCTCACGAAAACAGAACAAGATTTTATCAAGATTTAAGGTGGTGGGAGTATGGTACAGAAAGGGCGAAGTAGTGATTATGTTGAAAACTGACGGTTTTGGGAGAGCTATTCGAGCACTAGACCCAATGTGGTTAGTAAATCTATCTAAGAAAGATATGGAAAAGTTGTACTACGATAAAATAGCTCATCAAGTACAAGATAAAATACAGGCGATGTAGTATCAAGGGGTGATCAGAATTTGTTACGCATACGAGATCAATTCTGAGAAAATGTGGAATACAAAGTGGCATGAAATTGAAAGAGCCGGATTTATGAATGATATAAAAAAGGAAGAAAGAATTGCAAAAAGAATGAGAAAGCATCGATTGCAAGATATCAGTTTGTGAAGATGCGAAGACTGACCAAATAATAATGTCTATTTTTGAGCTGGAGAAGCAAAGGGTCAGGAAACATTTCTTCGGGCGTTCATGTTAATTTTATGAAGTTTTGAAGACTAAAGACCGATCAAGACTACGGTAACATCCAAGGTGGAGTTTGTTAAAACATATGGTTGCTGCCTGCATCTACGAGTCGTGTCCGTGTCTGTAATAGGTTAACTGTTACATTTTGAGTTTGTAATGGTTTACCTTCATACGAAGATAATATGTTGATTTATAATGTCCATTGTCTACGTCTTAGGGTTGTGTCCGTATTTTGTAATAGGTCGAAAATGTTAGATTTTACATTGTTTGTATTTAACTTCGCACGAAGGTAAAGTCTACCTTCGCACAAAGGTAAACTACCTTCGTGTGAAGATAAACTACCCTCGCACGAAAGTAGCATGTCTGTATATAGCTAGTGTGAGTTGTTAGTGCATAGAACTTTTGCGACTGAGATAGAGAAGCTCTGTCGGATTTCCTGATCATTTGTAACTGTTAAATATTGAATGAAATCAGTTAATTGATGAAATAATCTTGTTAATTGTCACTAATTCATATGAATTCCGCGCGTATGGACTAGCTACTCAAATTAGGATCTTTGCTATTGGACAAAATGATCCTACAAGTGGTATGAGAGCACAGGGAACCTGATTTGAAGACAATTGTTCAAGATTAGCCTAGAAGACTTTTTATTTTACTCATTCTTCACTTTTTAAAATGAATCCATGGTAAAAATGAACTGATTTCAAGTATAATACCTGAAAACAAACGAATTCATGTTGAAAATTGCAAAAAAAAATGTCAAGTTTTGAACCAATCTTTGCACGAAGCTAAAAATTTGTAAAGATTTAAAATAATTTTACCTTCGCACAAAGATAAAGCAAGTTTTAACATTTTTACTTCACTCAAACTGAAATCTTAATCATTTTAGCGTTTACATTGTTTCAGGCTGCTAAAATGGAGAACGAGTTTTACAACGCATTTGCTACGGCAACTGTTAATGTATCAGCCATAGCCACACAGAATCCGAAATTGGAGAACGAAGTGGGGACAATGGGGAAACCCCCAAAGTTGATGAATTTGGAGGATTATGACAGTTGGAGTGAACGGTTTGTTAACTGGGTACAAGTGTCACACCATGAATTTCCAACCAAATCTCAGTGGGCCTGAGTGGGGAATATGGTGATGTAAGTTGATATCATCATAGTCAATTAACACAGCACAACGGAAGTCTTGGAGTTTAAAATACTATTACAAACCAAAAATGTCCAAAGTTCGAAAATAATATACAGATGGTTTGTATCAAAAGATCCATAGGCGAATCGTAAAATATACAAAAGTTGTACAACAGACTTTAGGCAGATCTAAGGATTTGTAAGATCCTCTTATATCACTACTAAGCAGCTTCCAGCCTATTTCGTATTGTACCTGCAACTTAGTCTTTTGAAAGTACGTCAGCTTTCGCTGGTAAATATTTCAAAAAAATTGATTTAAGTGAACAAGGAACATAAAATCTTTTATAACTTGGGAAAGTTAAGCTTTTAACCTTGTATACAAATTCACATGTTTGTCAATACATATGGGGCCCAATATAGAAACCGAGACATGATTAACTAACACACCACTTATAACCCACGAAGGAGTTATCCCCAACTTGTGGGTAAAATATATTTTAGCATTCGCATCTGTCAGGTGTATGCCTACACCCCGTGCTTTGGTCGTAGCCATTAGTAACTTAAATGAGCCGAGGATAACCAGGACACGGTCGATAACCTCCAATGTTTAAGATATGAAATAAAACTAATCAAAATGGAATATGCGGATTTACTAGCCATAATCTGGCATTCGATTGATCCCATTCCCGACCAACGGTGGTATTTACCGTATCCCAAGCCCGTATAGGGAAATAAGTTAAAAGTATTTATCTGAGCATGTACTTGACTTTAAATGCAAAGTTTATATTAACTCAGCCGTTTAATCAATAGATAAGTGCATATAGCATTTACCGGAAGGCTTCTAGTCTGGAATGATGGCATAAACTAACCAATTAAAATGCTAATGGTCCTATTTAAGTCATAGACTAAGACCGGTTAGCTTAAAGGATCAAAATGGTGCGATACGCTAAATTAAGCGATGACCGGATAAAATATAGTTTAAACCCATCAATTGCTAAGACTTGAATGACATGGGTAAAAATTAACATTCTGGAATTTGAGATTAAAATGATAAGGTTAAACCTGATTCAGTTAATTTTCGTAAACTAGTTACATATACTTAACCGTACACATATAAGCAATATCGGGTAACCGAGTGAGTTATGAATAAGTGTTATATGTCATTATACTTTAAATAAGTTGTAATATCAGTAGGATATCAACTTATATGCCCGTTTAAAGTTTTAAAATGAAACTATGCCTTATAAGGCGTTTTGATCATTTATATGACGTAAAATGGAACTTGTATATATTTTTATGTTATGATCATAAATATTCTGAAAAAATACTTAATTTGTGATATATTATCAGTAAACCGTCACACATAAGTGTGGTTTATGGTTTAGGACCAAACTATGCACCGAAGGGCATTTTGGTCCTTTTAAAAGCATAATTTACCTTATTATAATAAAACTCAGTTTATGATCAGAATAATGACATCATAATATGTTAATTATATTAACATATCAGTAGGTAACTCATTTGCAAGTTCGTTGTTGATTAAAACCTTGTTTTATGTAAAAAGGTCGTTTTAGTCAAAGTTGACATTTTAGCGGAACTTGTGCATAAATTCGGATTATAATTATGATCATGTAATATAACCTCAGAGGGTTATGCTAAACTATATTACGATTACAATGCAACCATAAATCAATAGTAAACTAATCTAAGTCGGGTCAAAATCGAAAGTCAAAGCAGAAGTCAAACTTTGTGACTTTCGGTTGCGAACCGACCCTAGGACTAGAATTGACGAGCCGAACATGTTTCCACATGTTCTAATAATTATTACCAACTTGTTTAAATGTCAAAACAAATTTATAACATGTAATAAACTCAGATTATAACATTTATATAATCCGACACGTTTGACTTCTTAAAACATTAACTTTGACCCATCAATTAACCTAGTAAACGTGATTCTTAGGAGGCGCCCCTTTAAGGGATTAATACCTTCCTCATTACGATCACATAGCCATGTTGATTTCGAACAATGGCTAGACCATAATGGTTTTAACCGAAAGCCAAAGCGTTTATCGAAATTCCTTGACTTTTGGCTATAAAAGCCTATAAAAGAAAAGAGTAGAAATGGAACACTTACAAGTGATCCAAGGAAAGTTTAGAACTTAGATGACTAGGAACTTAAAGGGATGCTTAAAGGGAAATGAGCAAGGAATAGAGTGAGATTGGTGGGCTATTTATAATCCAAGGGGATGAATGAGGATGATGCCAAGTGTTAGAGGTGTTTTAGGATCAGCACAAGTGGTTAGATAGGGGTCAAGAACTGCAAGAGGGTGGCATTTTGCTGGATATGTGGCAACTTGGCAGAAATTTGGCATGTTGACACTTTTAGTCCCTCAAGAATATAGTTTTATTAAATGTCATGAATTATCCCTTGACTTATTTTCAATGACATAATGACACAACTAGTTCTTCTTGCTTAATTCGTGGTATACTGATGAATAGTGTGAATACCGGGACACTAACGTGTGTTTTAGGATGTGTTTTAGCGAGTTTTAAGTGTTTACAAGCTTAGAATGTGATAAATACGAGTTCTTATGGTTTTATAGGTTAAATTACTTGAATCGGTAAGGTTAAAAGTTTGTAATGATGCGGAATACTCAAGGATGGTGAATCAAAAGATATCACCTCAACCGGGAGTCGTTTGGGTTGGGAGATGGCTACATTATGTAAGAAATGTGAAAATAATGAAGTCTAGGGGCCTCCGGGTCATTTGTTGAAAGTTGAAACAATGAAAAAGTAGTGTTTCAATACCTCGTCGCAGGCTATAGTCGCTAGACCGTAGCTTATGGGTGGTAAAAACAGGATGCCGCAAGTCTAGACCGTAGCTTACGGTCCTTGACCGTAGGGTACGGTCAGGTTGATTTTTTAACAGCATAGCCGAACAGTAGCTTACGGTCCGACGCATGAAAAAGATGCGAATTGGACATGTTTAAGTGAGATGAACGACTAATTCATTTGTGGCTTCATCCGAGGGATGTACACGTGCCGGTATATATTATTATCGGACGTGAATTTTACGAGGTGTTACAGTAAGCGAACCATTTTAACTGTTGGTTTGCTATAGAAGAAAAATATACCACACCAATTGGGGAAAATGAATAGGAGAAGACGTTGACTTAGTTCGCATCGGCTGAAAAAGAAAAATTCGTCAATGAGAAGAAAATGATGAGCATACTACAACAATCAATCAAAAAAGATATCGTAGGATTGCTGCAACATGGTGATAAGTCACAATCATTGTGGAATGCATTACGGTTGAAGTTTCAAGGAAGTTCACAAATGAGGAAGAGCAAAAAGGTATTGTTTAAAAAAGAGTTCGATATTTTCAACCTCTTGAAAGGCGAAACTATGAAGCAGTTGATCGAGCGTTACTGTCATCTAGTTGTTCAAATGAAGAGGTTGGGAATTCAGAAAACAAATGAAGAGTTAGTCGACAAGTTGGCAAATGCTTTACCTGAGAAAGAGTGGGCTACGTACTTGACGATACCGAAAAATGTTGCAGAGTATAGTGGTTACATCTTATAAAACTTCATAGAAAAACGTGAAGGTCATGAACTAGAGATGCAGAACATGGCCAAATCAAAAAGTGCTCAAATGCAACAAGATGTAAACCTTTACTTAAAAGGTAGTTATGTTGGTGTTCAAAGTCTGAAAGTACAAATCCCCTTCAGTATTGATAGTTCTGCTAGTCCATCTTCTAATCAATCCGGTTTTCAATCATTTTCTAGCTTTGAATCAAATTCACCCAAAATACCTCAGTCTTCATAGCGCTCAAATAGTTTCCAAAGTCAACAATCTGGTCAATCAAACTCAAACCAGAGAATTTTACAATGTAACATAGCTGTGAATCTCCAAAACGCACAAGATTTTAATGAACATACCGCCAAGCAGCACATATCATTGCTCGCATCTATTCTTGAATCTTATGAAAGCTTTGTTGCTTGGAAGAAAGGAAATCCAGAAATAACGAAGGAAGATTATGATCAGATAGATTCAGAAGAATTAGAGCTTATTGATATCAAATGGTGCATGGCTTCTATAGTTCGAAGAGCTCAGAAATTTATGGAGATTACGAGCAGAAATAGTTTGGGAGGTTTGGATGCGAAGCTTGGATTGGATAAATCAAAAGTTACCTGTTTCAGATGTAGAGAGAAAGGACATTTCAAACGGGAATGTACTAACCAAGAAGTGAATAGTAATTAAAGTCCTTTTTGTGATGATTACTACAAGAAAGCTCTCTATCATAAGCTGTCACCACCACAATCAAATTCAAGGATGATTCGAATAGAAGACAGTTCATCTAATGCTAAAGACAAAGCTTTAGTAGTCGCCTAAGAAGACGAAGGATTTAACTGGAGCAAGTATATTTCTAAAAACAAAAGTCTCGCACTTCTCGTAGAAATAATTGAAGAGCCTGAACCTGAACCAGAAGATTATTCTGAAGCAGTATTCGATGAAGCTCTTGAGAAAGCTGTTCTTGAAGGATATATTCATGAACAATGTGCTGAAGAAGAGAATATATTGCATAATGCTTTTAGAAATCTGATTCCACATAATTTGTATCCATCTTTTGTAGGATATTTGATTCAAGTTATCAAGTGCATGAAGAAGAGGAATCAAATTCTAAATGTGTGGAATTGGTAGATGTGAAGAAAGAGATGAATGCCGAGAATTTGACAGAGATTGCAAACAAAGCAATGATGGCAAACCTTAAAGAGGTAGTTTATGATGAATTCAAGGAAGACGTAGTGACTGAATTTGTCAAAGAGTCGGTAAGGGAAGTTGTCAAAGTTCAGGTTGTTGAGGTTGAAAAACCATGCAAGAGATGCTAAGAACCTTGTAAGGAGTGTGTCGAGAAAGATAAAAACTATTATGAACTGAAAAAGCTTTCGGATAATTTGTCAAGTTATTATAACGAAACTAAACAAGCTTATGACAAATTATCTAAACCAATTAAACAACATGAAAAGGTTAACAGTGAAGATAGTGCTACTTTGTCGATGCTTAAAGCAACTATATGGACAAACAAATGGCAACTAACATTCATCTTAACAAAATTGCTGAACTGGAAAATGAGCTTGAAAAAATGAAAATTGAAACGGAAAGGGTTAACAAGTTGTTAATCAGTTATTCCACCAGTTCATATGTAATTAATTATATTCATCCGAAAATTGAAAAGGAAAAAAATGATAAAAACGGTAAGAACAAAAGTGTTGGTTACAACCGTGTTCCACCACCCATGTGGGAAAGCTATGCTAGAAAGAAACCATCAGGGTGTAAAAGGCTTGATTATGTAAGAAATATGAAAATAATGAAGTCTAGGGGCCTCTGAGTCATTTGTTGAAAGTTGAAACAATGAAAAGGTAGAGTTTCAATACCTCATCGTAGGCTACCATAGCTTACGGTTGGTAAAAACTTGATTCAGCAAGTCTCGACCATAGCTTATGGTCCTTGACCGTAGATTACGGTCAGGGTGATTTCTGAACTGTATAGCTCAACCGTAGCTTACGGTCCGACGCATGAAAAAAATGCGAATTGGAGACGTTTAAGCGAGATGAGCGACTAATTCATTTTTGGCTTCATCCGAGGGTATGTACATGTGTCGGTATATTATCGGACGTGAATTTTATGAGGTGTTACATCCTCATCACCTTAAAAGAAATCTCGACCTCGAGATTTTACTAAAAAAGATGGGGTATTTTTGTCGCATAGTGAAGTCAACCTCCCATGTATACTTGGGGCCTCGACAGGCATCCCACTTAACCTTTACAATAGGTATAAACTTTCTTTGGAGCTTTTTAACCGTCAATCCTCAATCGAAATTGGTTTCTCAATGAACCTCAGGTTTTTTATCAATTTGCACATCTTGATGTGACATTGCTACCGATTCATCGGCTAGACACTTCTTCAGATTAGATATGTGAATCATCATGGATTCTACTGAGCTCCTCAGGAAACATAAGCTTATAAGCTACATAACTGACACATTCATTACCTCAAATGGTCCAATATATCTCAGGCTCAATTTGCCCTTCTTTCCGAAGCGCATCACACCTTTCTAGGGTGATACCTTCAACAAGACTTTGTCTCCTATTTAGAACTTAAGAGGTTTTCGCCTCTTCTGCATAACCTTTCTGCCTATTACGTGCAGCTTTGAGACGATCACGGATTTGTATTATCGTATCCGTGGTCTCTAGGACAATTTCGGGTCTAGACAATTGGGCTTCCCCAACTTCAGCCCAACAGACAGGTGTTCTACATTTTCTCCTATACAAGGCTTCAAAAGGAGCAGCCTTAATGCTTGTATGATAACTATTATAGGAGAATTCTATTAGGGGTAAGTGGTCATCCTAACTTTCGCCTAAATCAATCACACATGCTCTAAGCATGTCTTCCAAAGTCTTGATAGTACGCTCACTTTGTCCATCTGTCTGTGGAAGGTAAGCCGTACTAAAGTTTAATTTTGTGCCTAATGATTGTTGGAAACTTTTCCAAAAGTGAGATGTATATCTAGTATCTCTATCAGATATAATAGACACCGGCACGCCATGTAGGGACACAATCTCGTCGACATATAGCTTAGCCAACTTGTCAGATTTGTAAGTCTCTTTAACTGGCAAAATGTAAGTCCTGTGAACGGATCAAACAGGTATCACTAACCTAATCAATAGCGGAAATTATGATTAGGAAGAAGAACAACTTGAATAACTTGAATAATATAACTTGCATACACCAAAAGATGTCAGATACAAGTTTTTGCTATGAACTCTCTAACCCCTACTAAATGACCTAACCCCTCTATTTATACACATCACAAAGCCCAAAAGTACAACCCTAGGCCCACTAGGAACTAGGAAGCCAAACTAATCCCAAAAGCCCAAATACACTATAAATGAATAAACCTTAAAGCTCCAAGCCCAACATTCTCACCCTAGGTTTCTTCATTTGTCCTTCGGTGCCGCATCCACACCCAAACGTCCAGCAATAATACCAGCAACTACAGCCGTCCAATCTTTAGCACACACCTCATATAGCTATGCAGTACGTATTTGATAAGAAGCCAGAACTTGTAAATCTTCATCATGAAAGCTAACAAGATCCACCACATCGTTTACCCTAAACGCCTTCTCTTTTGTTACAATAGCAACACTTCCGACTTTCGGATCATACAACCAAAAGTTGAAGTTCTTCAGAATTCCCTTTGGAAAGGTAGGAGCAACATGAATAACTAACTCTTTGTCTGTAGGCGGCCACATCACTGATTTAAACCTTTTGCCCGTGTGCACATCACGAACACCCTTAGCTGCTCTCAAGTACGGTTCAGTAGTCTTCATACTCTTAAATCCGCTCATAACCTCACATTCAAGCTTCTTAAAGAATTCCAACCGGGTCCACGCTCTGTAGTGTCGTCGTTAGTGTATGGAGCTCTTAAAAGATCAGTTAGTGCAACTTTAGTCCATGTCTCAAACTACGATTCTTTCAAATAATATTCCCTCGTTCCATCCTGGCGCACAATGATCCACATGTTTTTAACATGATCATACATCCAACTCAGCACCTTCGACTTGTTACCCACCTTACTATAATAACTTGATCCTAACTCCATCACGTATCTCTCAGATTGATTGGTTGGATCTTTCAGCTGAAAATTTTTGTCTAGAGGATTCAAGTTAACATTCTTTATCCATACCATTTGCTTCTTCTTCCTCTGATCTGCAGTACGTTTATGACTGGCAGTGAACTTTTTGCGTAGATCGCTTAAGTAATCATCGAGACCGGCTTGACGTTCGACTGCTAACTGCTCAGCTGCTAACCTCTGTGCTTCAGTTTCTTCTGCCATACACTGCTGTGCTGCATGATGTCTAGTTTCAACATTCATCGGATCATCGGAGGGTCGATAAACTCCCTGCCAAACTTGTTCTCTAGTTTGCCCCTTAAATCAAACACAATAGTCATAAGCATCGTTACATCCCCCTGCAGCTGATCAATAGTTTGATCTCGAACATCCAAGCGATTCTGCAGAGAGGCAATCTGAGCATCCTTTAACATAACCTCCTGTAGCAGCACTACTACCCGTTTCTTCAAATCAACTATATCTACCTCTGTATCATCATCATCACTGTTCAATCCCCCAAACTTGAATGCCCTCTTCTCAGATCTACACATATAATCGTCAGCAGCAACATCAGAATAACCAACTCCACTACCACCCGCTTCCGAACCACCGGCACTAGACAAACTACCTCCAAATTCCATCATTTGCAATGCTGTGTCAGCAGGAATTGATACAACTGTGGACTTTGTAATGATAGGAGCGGTTTGCTGTTCAGAAATAATAGGCATGTCAACCAACAATGTACGAGCAACAGATTCAACAATAGAAACCTCAGCAACGGTGATCTCAGCAACATTAGATGTAATCAAATCAGAAGCAGCAACAGTAACAACAACAGGAACTTCAGATGTACTAGATGAAATGCTCGGCCCAGTTCTTCGCCTCTTGATCAACGGTACTTCATCTTCTTCGTCCTCGTCATCTTCTTCAGTCTGAACGGTTAGTGCAACAATAGACGGAATGTCAAGTGGGGGATCACCCTGTTTCTCTTGAATATCATTCAATTGAGCGATCAAGGCAGCTAGGTTCTCAGACGACAGCTCTGGTAGAACAAGAGTTAAAGTAGCATTGAACGCATCAAGATCATCCAGAAAGGCTTGGCCAACATCATCCTCATCATCTGTGACTAGATCCTCTACTTCTATCTCCCTTTCCTTTGCCGGTATATCGTGTTCTTTAGCCACAATCGCATTTACTGGAGGAGGAGGAGGTGGTGGAGCATGCAAACCAACAACTTCATAAAACTTTCCAAACTTCTTCAGAGGAAACCTACCTACAAATACCGTCTTCGAGGTAGAGCGGTTCTTCTTCATAGTTGCAAAAATAGTAGGCCCCATTGGCTTCATATTCAGTAAATTAGCGTCTATAGCATCCTTCACCAAATCTGGATAATGGGCATCAAGTATCAGCTGGATAAAACATGGATATAACAGAAACATCCGTTTCTTGGATTGCTCTAAGATTTTCTTCATGTTATCAAAGATATAACCAGAATAGTTATACTTCCAGTCCATGACTAAAGAGACTATCACAGATGTCTGGGCCTGATTTGGCTGATCCAGTCCGCCCTTGTTTTCCGACACACATTGCATGAACATGTGTATGAGTAACCTCTAGTATGCTGGAAATATCTTCTTCAGCAATGGCGGATAAGAACCCTCATATCCCATCTCCGTGAGTATCGGCATCACCTTTTCTTTGACGTACGTTGTTGGATCACTGAAGATATCAGTCAGCTGTAGCACCTCCCTCACACAAGCCACATTTACCACAATCTCTTTCCCTTAAATCTGTGAACGTATAAAAGGTCTACCGTCCTCACCCCTCGGCTGTATCCGCGCTCTTTTCCAAAACGAGTGCACTAAATCTCTGTATATCACGGGGTTCGCACGTAGGGCGTAGGCAATTCTGCAAGTGTTGAGCCCCACGATCATCGCCTGAAATTCCTGAAAATACTCAGCTGGTGGGTCTGAGAGATAACCAGCCTGGTTGTAAAACTGTTCCTCAACCAGCATCACTGCGTCAAAAGCTTCTTCCACCATATCCGTCAAAAACCAACAAAGTTAAAAACTACTAACGGAAGTTAACTGAGTTTAGCTATATGGCAGTCAAAACTAACTGGACAGGTCAGACAGAAGTCAAGGTTCAAATTAATACTAGTTCAAATTAGTTAAGGGGTTCAACAGTTGAAAAGGTCCAAATTTCACATCCGGATTACTGACAGTTCAGAATGAATCCGGAATAAACTTTCATCAATCCGGATTGATGAAGTCAAATAGTATGGTCAAAGATACAATCCGGATTATGTATCTCAGATAAATATGCATCCCGGATGAAGATCCAATCCGAAATGATATCCGAGTTCATCATTTCGGATGAGTACCAATCCGGAATGTAATCCAAAATGCTTAGTATTTGAAGATTAATCCGGAATGTAATCCGAAATGCATTAAATATTCATTAAGTTCATCCGGAATACACATGTACCTAATCCGGAATAAGTTGTCCGAAATGCTTAATTCGAGAGATAATCAGAGAAGACAATTGTAATTCGGATTTCGGATAATCCGAAAGGAAATCAGAGATGCCAATAAATATTTCCAAAATGGGCTTGGGCCTAGAAGTTTGAATCCGGATTGGTCTTGTGACAGACCCAATCCGGAACAATAACACAATGGGCCTGTCCGTAAAGATCCAAATGGGCCTTTCCGGACAAGTCCAATCCGGAACAATAACCCTTTTGCCCAAGTGAGCCCAATTCGGAACAATAACCTAAACATCAGTTTTCAGACTTTAAACCAATTTCATTAGGCTGGCCCAAATCCCAAAGCACACTGGGCCTGTCCAATATCTCTTGACAGAAAAACATCCCACCAAAATTCATCAAGTAAACTAACCAAGCATCCAACCATCTTTTAACATATCACAAGGATAACTTATTAAAACAGACATAAACAATTAACACAGCATTGCTAAGGATCAAATCGTTTCAAATGCTGACTAAGGAACATTTTTTAGTATGAGCAGGTTCAGTTGGTCTAAGCGATTGTCAATATACTTCTCCACTTAAATCTAAAACTCAACCCTTGTAGTTCAGGCATCATGATACGCTTAAGGTAAGATTATACTAAGATACTCGTGTGTCCCATACCATGACATACCCCCGCGATCAAGGTAAGTACAACAGTTCATCGTAGCATGTGAGTATACCATGGTCATCCTTTATTGTACAACATCAGGCTATTGGTGAACAGGTACTTCAGTACAGCTGAGAGACCAATAGTGACTGACAAGGGTTAGGAAAATACCTTATGAGGTACGTAAGAACTTAGAAAGAAACTTCTGTTCTCTTAGGTTTTGTCCTTCCGATATAAAGATATCCTGACTATGCCTAGGTCCGCATATAATCTGGATACAGAAGCGCAGTCAAGATATCCCCGGATGACTCAACAGTATAAAGACCCGAAACTTTAGATGTTGGCTATCGATCAACGCAAGATTTAAGACCATAAAATCATACGCCTACAGTAAGTGACCCACTGGGTACAAACTTCATTATGTTTATATCATTTGACTTTCCCTATCTGGTTGAGTTTTAGACCTACCGACACATCACTTTCGATCCAAATCTTTTACGCTTCTATACCTTACATGTGTTAGTCAAACATTTATCACGAATATTTATTTCATTTCCCTGTCCTTGCTTTTCTTTTTTTTTTTGTTTTTTTATGATTTCTCCCCCTAAATTTGTGCATAGAGATATGAACAAATTTATAAAGCAACGAAAAGAAAAGAAAAACAGTAAACAAACACGAATATAGTAGATGCCTAGGTAAAAAACCAAATCATTTTGAGAAGATCCACAAGCACTTGAAAACGTGCGTTGCTAACGGGTTTCGTGAACAAATCCGCCACATTTACATCAGTGTGGATTTGCTCAAGCTTTACGAGACCCTTTTCATAGCAATCGCGGATAAAATGAACTTTAATGTTGATGTGCTTGGTTTTGGCGTGGAAAACAGGGTTTTTAACGATTTGGATTGCGGCATCATTATCACAATAAATTGTTGTGTTTAGATAAGTCAAACCTTAATCCGCAAGCTGATGTTGCATCCATAAAAACCTGGGAGCAGCAAGCAAAAGTTGCAACATATTCTGCCTCTGCAGTGAAAAGCGAAACCGTTTGTTGCTTCTTGCATTGCCTCGAAATTAAGCGATCTCCCAGAAATTGGCAACCAGCTGAAGCTGAGCGCATGTCCCTATCTGTAACTCCAAGATTACTGTCAGAGAAAGCAAACAGTTCAAATTCAGAATTTTTAGGATACCAGAGGCCCAGTGATGGAGCCCCTTTGAGGTACCTAAAATTTTGTTTAACAGCATGTAAATGAGAAAGTTTAGGTGTAGCCTGATAACGAGCACACTGGCAGACGACAAACATGATATCTGGCCGACTAGCAGTGCGATACATGAGTGATCCAATCATTGAGCGATACATGGTAGGATTAACAGGCGTTCCTTCAGCATCTTCATTTAGCAGAGGTCGTTCTACAATAGGGGAAGCCATTGGCTTGGAATCTGTAAGCTTGAATTTGGCAAGAACGTCGTGTACGTATTTTCCTTGATGAATGAGTATACCCTGTGGGCTCTGATGAACTTGAGTCCTAAAAACATGGTCATGCCCCCCAATGAGCTCATCTAAAATTTCTTCTTCATGATCTATTTGAATTCGCGGCACAAACCATCATTGGTGGAACCAAAAATAATATCATCAACGTAGATTTGGACAAGGATAATGTCCTTATCAACGCGTTTGATAAACATAGTTTGGTCGATGGTTCCCCATGTGTAGTCATGAGCAAGCAGATGCTCTGTAAGAGTAGCGTACCATACGCGAGGCGCTTGATTCAACCCGTACAAAGCCTTGTCTAGTTTGTAGGCATAATCTGGCTTGTCAGGATCAGTAAAGCCCGGTGGTTGTGCCACGTATATTTCCTCTTTCACCTTGCCGTATAGAAACGCAATCTTGACATCCATTTGATAGACAGTAAAATCCATGTAAGATGCGTATGCCAAGAAGATACGTATAGCCTCCAAACGTGTGACAGATGCATAGACCTCATCATAATCTAAACCTTTAAGCTATCAAAACCCCTGAACCACCAGTCTAGCTTTATTCCGAACGATAACTCCAGTGTCATCCTGCCTGTTGCGAAAAACCCAACGAGTTCCAAGAGCGCGCTTTCCCTGAGGCAGCTTCACAAATTGCCAAACGCCAAGCTTTTCAAATTGATTGAGTTCTTCGTGCATGGCATCAACCCAGCCTGGTTCCTACAAGGCAACATCAATACTTTTAGGTTCAATTTGGGAAATAAAGCAAGAATAGAGACATGTATTGATTTCCCCAGATTGACTGCGTGTGCGAACAAGCGTTTACAGGACCAATGATATTATCAACGGGGTGATCACGCTGTAAACGCTGTGGTATTGGTGTAGCGGGAAACAAAACATATGTTGGCAAGTTTATGATACTAGCTGAAGTAACTCCAGATGTCTCCCCCTCAACAGAGGCACCAGTAGAGGTATGTGGTGAGGAATCCACTTCACAATCGAGGGGAGTCAGATCGGGAAACAAAGAGGAGCCCAAAACATCAGGATGAGGGCCTTCATTTGTCGTAGGTGGCTCTGGAACAGAAACCACATCTTCAGTAGAATTCAACTGAACAGGCAAAGAGATAGGTGGGTCTTGATAATGTGAAACTGTGGAGGATGGCGAGACCGTGTCATGGAATCTAGGAGGATCCACATTTAGCTGCTTTAGAGTCTCATTTAGCGTGGCAGCGTCAGCATCATCTTCATAAGTAATGGGCACCGTTGGAAGGAGATAATTCAAACTATTTTCTGTAGTCACATTCGAAGACACATCAAAATGATTAAATAAGGTAGAGTAGTCATACAACCAGTGTGGACCTTTGCGTTTGTCCTAGGGATTTTCCTCCAGCCAACCCACATTGTAGGTTTCAACTACCATCTTCTTCATCTTGTTATAAACGCGATATGTCGTATTTTTAGAATAACCAACGAAAATGCAAGGATCCCCGCGTGCTTCAAACTTTCCTTTAGCATCCATGAGCAGGAGTACACAAGGACATCCAAATTTGTGGAAATGCTTGACCGAAGGTTTGCGACCTTCAACCACTTCGTAGGGAGTCTTCATGTGGCGTTTGTTAATCAGGGCATGATTCTGAATATAGCATGCAGTGTTAATTGCTTCTGCCCAGAAGATGAGAGGTAGCTCGGATTCAACTAGCATAGTTCGTGCAACCTCAATAAGGGTGCGATTTTTGCGTTCTGCAACCCCAATTTGTTGTGGGGTTCAGGCTGCACTGAACTGTCGTTCAATCCCCTTGGAGGAGCAGAAAGAGTTTAAGGTAAGATTCTTAAACTCTGTCCCATTATCACACCAAATAGCCTTCACCGTAGAATCTGTCTTGTTTTCCATAAGCATGACAAATTGTTTGACTAACTCAGCTGTTTCACTTTTATGTGTGAGAAAGAAAACCCAGGTGAATCGAGAGCAGTCATCAATATAAACCAGACAGTAAGCCTTCCCTCCAATGCTGCGGATGTCTGTTGGACCGAAGAGATCCATATGGAGCAGTTCTAAGACCTGAGAAGTGGAGGGTATGGCTTTATTTTTATACGGCTGACGATGTTGTTTCTCACGTGCACACGGATTTACATTTTTCGATCTGCATGAAGTCACGAACTGGGAGATCTCTGACTAAATCACCTTTTGCAAGACGATTTAAATTCTTCATGTTGATGTGACCTAGTCTGCAATGCCATATCATGGCGTCATGTTCGGCTGTCGAAGAGAAAAGGCATGTGAGCTTGTCAAAAGGAGCCTGGTTCATATCAGTGACGTACGCTTTTCCTTTTCTTGCAGCTTTCAGAAGAATCCATTCATCTGGAATGATTTAGCACATAACATCCTTTCTTTGTGAAGGGAACATCAAGATGATTGTCGCAGAGTTGAGACACACTCAATAGACTATGCTTCAATTCTGGTACATAATTGACATTCTTAAAGCTTAGGGCTCCATTGCAAACAGTTCCTCTCATTGTGATTTTCCCGGTTTCTCCACCTGCGAAGGAAACAAACCCGCCATCAAAAAACTGAATGCCATTCAACTGCGAGATGTCTCCTGTCATGTGCCTGGAACAGCCGCTATCAATATACCATAAATGAACAAGAGCGCGCCAGAGCTGTTCCTGCACATTTCAACAGGTTTTAGTTAGAAATGGGAACCCAGGCCATGGAAGATCTGGGTTTGCCTTTTGCATCAACATAAGTAACCCCGCGAAAGATCAAATTAGTTGAGGATGAGGTTGATGATGCTTTTGATTCATTAAACAAGGGTTAGCAGACTGATTCTTGGCCACTAACTTAGGCCTCCACATTACTGAATCAGACCTCTACACATTCCTAGGATTGCTAGAGTGATTCTGGGAAACTGAAGGTCTCAAGGGTTTAACAGTTTGTTTCTTGGCCAAGTTCCAGTCTTGATCAAAAGACTTAGCCACAAATCGAGCCTCAGGTGGGCGATTAGGCATGACTTTCTGATGTCTGGAATACAAAGTTTTGAAAGAGGTAAAAGTATTTTGACAATTTCGAGCAATGTGCCCGGGAGATCCACAATTGAAACAGGTCTGCCTCTTCTGGAAGAAAACAGTCCGTTCAACTTGGGAAATTATGGGCAATTTGTCTGTCAGTTTCTTGCTGGCATTTACTGACGGCTGATGCACAGTCTTGGTCTTGACGGTGTCCTGTGCACAACCATCAGCACACTTGTTAGTTTTGTGATTTGAATTGAAAGATTTTGGACATGGAGATTTTGACAAAATTTTAACTAATATCTGTTCAGCTGGTTGCTTAACAGATTCAGCATGCGACTGCTGAGTTAATTCCTCAGTTTGATGAGAAGACTCAGCAGTTGCCGTTTCAGCTTTTGTAGATGCTTGTTTAGTTTTCTTCTTTTTAGAGCGACGTGTTCTCCTCTTTTTATTCTTACTCTTCAAATCACACTTCATTACTGATTCTGTAGAGGACACGAGTGGCTCTATAGGGACATCCTGTTCTGAAGTTTCAGCAGATGACTGTGGAACCTCGCAACTTTGAGAAGTTTGAGGTTCCGATTCAAGATCATTTTTAAAATTGTTGTTTGATTCAATTGGAAAAGTGTGGTCATCTTCTGTCATTTCAGAATCAGTCCCTTGTGTTAAGTCGCCCAAGTCTTCTAGAATTATGTCACCATCAACGTTGACAGAAACAGTTGGTTGGTCGTCGTTCACACTATTAACCCTAGGAAAGGCATCAACAGATGCAGCCTCTGAAGATTAACGTTTAGTATCCTTAGGTGAAGGTGAACATTTTGTATCCTTAGTTGAAGATGAACATTCGGTATCCTCAGCTGAAGCTGATGAAGCTAAATCATCTGTTGATGCAGATCCTGTAGCTAAATTCATTTTCTCATCACACAAAAAATCACAGCTATTAGCATTGTTCAAAACATCAGGATTTGATGAAAAACTAGAATTAAAACTGTCTAAATTCTCAACAAAACCAACACTGTTTGAGCATGTAAATTGTTCAGCAAGAAATTGATTTAAAATGTCAAAAGAAGGTTTATAAAATGCATAATCATCAGCTGAATTGTCTGAATGTGTATTCAGACATTCCTCTTCATCACCCTGTGTGGTATCCTCAACTAAAATTTCTTCTGCACATGAATTCGACACATTAGTATCGTTCACAAATTTGGTGTGAGTATCAGAAGATTCTTTTTTGTTAGATTTTGTGGAGGATGTTTCTCCCTCAGGCACTTCTGTCTCCAATCCATCTGTACTTTCAGAGGGACAATTATCGGTCTCACGAGGAAGTGGTGTTGAAGCCACAAAGACATCATTCCTCTTGAGTTCAGTGGATTTGGAGAACTTAGGGTAATAGGGCGTCCATGGTTTGGATAAGTAATCTGATGGTTTACCATACATCATTTTTCCAGCATTTTCTATTTCTTTCTCAGATTCAGGCATTCTAGTGTAGTTATGATTATATGGTGGAGGCGCCCTATTGTACCCAAGGCCTTTAGTAAAGTTCTTTTGATAATTAAGCTAGAGGTCACAGAAGTCCTTGACTAGTTTGCTGGAAGTTTCAAATTTCTTAATGTTTATTTCATTTTCGTGAAGCTTCCCTGTCAAGGAATTTAGCTTGGCTAAGGCTGCTTGAAGTTCTACATCCTTTTCATCTAATTTTAGCGTGTAGTCGTAGACCCAACATTGCTGTTGGGTCAAGTCTAGCTTTAGCTGAGCCACATCCTGTTTCTGCGCTTCAACCTTCTCCATAAGAAGATTGTTCTTATGTTTAAAGGCGATGTCCTGTGACATAGCTTGTTGATATTCAGCGACACGAGTTGAATTATGGGTGCGCATTTGTGATAATTTAAAACGACAACTATCAGAACAGAGGATTCGATTTATCGTTTCCAAAAGATCGGGTGTCTCAGTTGTCTACGCCATCATGTAGTGGTTGCTGTTCTTGGATAGATTGAAGGTTTCCATTTGAGCTGCAGCGTCTGCCCAGTTGAAACCCTCATGCTGTTGGGCCACCAGTGCTGTGGACTTCCCACCTGAGCTGCCTGATGGACTCGTAGTTGATTTAGAAAGAGAGATGGGAACTAGCTGTCTGTCACTACTCTGTATATCAGCGACCCTGGATGATACATACCCTGACGGTGGCTTCTTGCATTCCCTAGCGAAGTGGCCTGGTTCGTGACATCGGAGCATCTAAGTTTGTCCTTTGTGAGACCAGTCTTCTAGTTTGACAAGGGTTGCCTTCCATACTTTTTTTCTGAAACTTGTTGACCCGTAAAGCCGCCATTGCTAAGTTCCAAGAGACATCGATCTCGTCCAGGTCCTCCTCCATGATTTGATCAACTTTTGTTGGAAGAATAGATGGAGGGGTCAGATCACCTGCCAGGAAGGCGTTTAAGCTCTTGATCATTGATGCAGCAATAGCCAATTTCTCTTCGTTTTCCTTAGTGAGAAACGCAGAGTCGGGCGCGAGTTGAGCAGGTCCAGGGACTGGTGCAGCAGTTTGAGGAATGACGCCTTGTTGCACTATTTGAGGAGTTGCAGGACTGAAAACCACATTAGGATACTGAGCATGGTACTGTGTGTGAACTTGAGCAGCTGAAACCGTTGTAGGATTTGGAGATTGAAAGCCATACACATACTGAGTGTTCTGAGGCATGGCAACAGGACTGTACACCACATTTGATCCACCCGATGCTTGTGCAGTTCCTTGCTGAGGACTATAGACGAGCATCTGTGACATTAAAGCTGTGTTATGCCCTGTCATCCCTGCTGCCATCAAACTGCTTTGATGGTTGATCTCCCTCTGCTTCTTGTCAATTTCACATAATTTGATAGTAGCTATCATCTTAGTGAGAGTGACATCATTTAAGTTCTTTGCCTTTTTGATCATGCCCACGTCTGCATCCCAACTTTTGGGCAGTGAATTCAATAACTGTCGGTACATGGCAGTGTTGGTGAGGGTGATCTCGGCTGAAATCATCTGGGAAACTAGCTTGACATAGCGACGTATCTGGTTTTTGATGGTTTCCCCATATATGTGATTGAACGAGCTGAATTGCTGATTTAGCTGATTCACCCTACTTGCTTTCATGTCGGCATTCCCTTCGTAGAGATTTTGCAACTCACTCCAAACCTCCTTTGCATTTTTACAGTTTCTGGCCGCGATAGAAATATCAGGTCCTAGAGCCATGGTCAGTGTTGTAGAAGCCTTCTCATCTTCCTCTATGATCTTGATGTCCTCTGGAGTCCATAGGTGCATGGGCTTGGGAATTTTCGTTTCGAGATCTTGCTCTGTGCTGTACACTATGGTTCTTGGACCCTTCATGATACATCTCCACACGCCGGGTTCTTTTGCCTTGCAGTACTCTTTGAAGCGGAACTTCCACTCATAGTATTCATCTCGTATAATAAACGTGGCACTTTGGTGGAAGTGCCAATCACATGATCCAGCTCTTGGTGGAGGGCTAAAGTTTGCGATTGCAGGGCTGCTAGTGTGGCATTTCTCAGGTCCTGTGCGGTCATGAATCCAGCCATTGAAATTAAATTAATTAAAAATTTACCACAATTGATTAAAAGTTCAATTAATTTAAGTGATTCTTATGAACAGTGCTGAGTCCGAAAAGGTCAATTCTGTAGTCAAGATGGTCAACCTGGAAAGTTTTTCCGAAATGGCAATCCGGAAGTCAAAGTTGGTCAACCTGGAAGGATTGTCCGAAATAAGCAATCCGGACTAAAGAATCCGAAATGAACAATCCGGATTGCTGAGTCCCATTTGAAGATTGTAGGCCCACCTGCGGATGGTGTTAAACTAGTTCCTTGTTCAAATGACATACACACAAGTGCGGAATCCAAGTGTGCATGCATCCAAAGCAAAGTAAAGAACATGGGGTAACCAAAGATTCACTATCTTGATTAATGATTGAGAACAAGTACAAACATATACACACAATGGTCGTATGACTCAAACAAACTTGTTGTGTTCTTGTGTCTTCGTCTACACCAGAAATGCTAACTTAGAGATCTCACCAAAAGATCAGTTTGCTAGCTCGTTCTTTCAGTCTGGTCAGTAACCTTAACTGAGAGGTGCATGTCTGCTTATATAGTGTTAGTCTAGATTTCGTACGAAACACTATTTTAGACATACGGAACACACTATTTCATACGAGACACATTCCAGAGATTTGGCACGAGTCAACTGTTTTGTACAAAATACTCATTTCATAAGAAACAAGTAACACACTTGTTACTTAAGATTATTTCGTACGAATCATGTGGTTCGTACGAAATACTTGATTCGTACGGAGCATCTTGCTCGCACTAAAACCTTATCTTTGCAGACTTGACATTTTCAAGACTTATCAGTATGAACATATGCAACTGATTAACACAGACAAACTAAGATATCATACTAGATCAAGATAGAAGGATATCTCGATCTATTCGACATGACCAAACCCATACAGATACTTGAGCAAAGACCGTACAATTACAACTGTAATTAAGAACAAGCGATAGACACAAAACTGTATAAACAAACTCCCCCTTGGATGTTGCTTGGTCTTTGGTATTTGGTCTTCACATATCATACTTAGGAAGTGCATCAGCAAACTCCCTCTTGAATGTATCTTGTGGTGTTGAAAAGTGGTCAGCTATGAAAATTGATCTTCTTGATTCACAGCTTGTATTCATGTTGTGTTTTCTCTCCCGTAACTTGTTTTCTTCAAACTTGTTCTCTTTGTATTTAGCTTGCTTGGATATTTTATCTGCAAACACAACAAGGCTAAACGCATAATGAGAACAACTGTAGGGATGTAAACAACCTTAGAGAAATTTCACTTGAAAATTTCACAAAGGATTGGTTTTAATCAGAATTAGCAAAAGACACATATGAGACTAATTCTTATTCAACTACCGACTGACAATGCTTTTAAAAGTTTTTAAGATTGCTTAATTTTTAAATTGTTAAACTTTAAAGCTTGTCAACTTCGACCATTTATGAAGATGCAGTTGTTTTCCGGCTTATAATCAGGATTTAAGATAGGATAGACTTGAGTTCCAACATCGGTTAATCAAAAATAAACTAGAAGCAAAATGTTTTTGGCTTTTTGCACAATTTTTAAAGATAAGGACGGAAAACATCAAATAAATAGTTACAAACATTCTTTTTGCGAATTTCGAGGGTAAGAGAATCATATTAGTATACGGTTCTGTCTAAACACACTTGTTGTTTGATTAGATAGAATTAAGATAAGTCTCATATCAATTATCGGTATTGTTATCCACGTAAACTCATATTATCAGATGTAATCGTGATTAGGGGATACGATTAATGTATGATTTATACTTACCGACCGTGTTTATCCACTTCACAACACATTCCCTTATCAAGATATGCACAAGAGAAAATCTTACCGGTGAGTATACTGCTTTTATCATCTGTTTTGACGTATATGAATGATGTGAGATACTCACTTATTTTTTATTGAAAATAAGCCCTTTGTGATTTAATCACTTATTGATGGAGAACTTGATTTTCATATGCATGCAAGGCACAGGAGTAAGTCTGTGAATAGGTTAGTACCATTGTACCGACAGAGAGACGAACTTAGCTCCCGCAAGAAGCTGTGATATTTTATCACTTATTTTGGGATGTGATATTTTTATCACTTATTTGATGGTCGTATGCAGTATGTATACGTATGTATGGTATCATGGAAGTTCTAGACTTGCGCCACTGTTATTTTTCGACAAAAGATTTAACCATGATACCCAGATGATAAGCCATCATAAAGACCGTATATCTCAGAACCTCAGCACTCTATCAAACGAAATTTCGGTACCAAGACCATATACCAATGAATGGTTCCCACATGGTCTTCAGTCGATTATGTTTATATCGCCCTGTGCACACTTTAAAATGATTGTCAGCCTACCGATACATTGAGTATAGAACTACTTATCATTTTTTTATTTTAAGTTCAAAGAGGTTTTGACAGACCACTAATTTGCTATCATTTTCTCTTTTTCTCGCCAGGAAACTCATTTTTGTTTTTCTCATGTTTTTATATTTTTTCTGGAAATTTACTCCCACTATAATGCAAAAAGTAGATTTAGACAGTTAAATATACCTTTTTGGATTGTCTTTGAAGAAAAATATTTAGAAAAACGATTTTCCGATGTGGATTAACTCATGTTTTACCTCGATGCCATTTACCAAAAATTAAGTTAAAAAGAATGGTTTATTGAGATTTGGAAGTGAAAACCTGGCATGTTGGTAATTGGCGTGAATCAACAACATTGATACGTTTCATATAGAAACAATCACGTGTGAGGTGATGTTTTGTACCAATGTGTTTGGTCTGGAGAGCAAAGGTCTTTGTTTTTCTCCTTGAGATGTAGTGTGCGGTTGTTCAAACCATGCTAAGGCATCCGCACACCCAGTTGATTTGTTCAAACAAACACATTTTCTTCAATCACACCCTTGGAGAAATGTATATTGCATGATCATCTTGTAAGCTCTTTTCTTTCTTTTGGAAGATATAAGACATGATTCTTTGATAATCTTCCATTGTGCTGCAGGTGCATACATTTCTATTGAATCTATCCTGTGGATCTGATACAAGCCTTAAACAAACAAATTGTTAGTTGTTTTTCATCTTGTCGAAGTTTTCAATGATATCCTTTCGTTCTTCTCTACTACAAAGGCAACAACTCCTGAATATAACAGTATTTTGGAGCCGTATGTTACCTATCTTGTGCCTGGATGCTCCCCTATCAACAGTCCTAAAATTATCAATAGTTCCTCCTGGAACATTTTGCACACTCATCAAAGATTAGTTGGAGGTGGGGACCCGAGTTATTGCTGACTTGGGTCTCCGACATCATCGACAATTGATACCTTGTTTTTCCGATCATTCGGAATGGATTGTGCTCCCCTTGAAACAATTTCCGGTTTTGGTTTCCAAATCTGTTTTTGTTTGTAAACTTTAACATCTGATTTTATTTGGAGAACCGTTGGTTTCAAAACCTTTTCAACCATCTTCTGTTGTTTCTTTCTCTGTTTTATTTTTCTTTGTTTAACAAGATGAGGGTCCTGTTTTGATGAAAAAGATTTTGTATGGTAACGTTTACCATAGGGTGCAGCAACCTTTGCTTTTCCTTTTGTAAGATATGGACAATTTTTGATGATGTCTCCATACTTACCACACTCAAAATATGATCTCCGCTCAACAAACCTCGGAGTATGATGAGATTGACATCTTGATGATGAACTTTGTGATCTTGAGGTACTTGGTCCTTCATCACAACAATGTGTGTGTTGCGTGTGGTTGTACTGATTGTTTTGCTTTGAAATTTTTCTTTGTTTAACAAAATCCGTGTTGGATTTGTTTACAAAAGATTCAATTTTATCAGTCCCCCTGGATTTCACGAAGTTCACCTTTGGGATTTTCTTCTTGTTTTGCTTTGGTTTGCTCTTTTCTTTTCCATGATTAGCATGATTTTGCTTCCGTTGATTGTTTTGAGATTTCCTCTTTTGATTTCTGTTTTTATTTCTATTTTCAGATTTTAGGGTAGGGGCACGCTTAGTTATTACAACTTTTGTGCTCGTATTTCCCAAAAACTTACTAGTAGAATCTTCAAAAACTTTATCAATCAAGGATTGAGGGACATTTTTTATGGGAAAATATTGGTTTGAGTAAACTTTGTCATAACTAATCAACTTATAAAGCAAATTCATGTTTTCACTGTTTTCAACATGAGCTTTAACATTCTTGACATTGGCAGTCATACACGGTTTCGTTGAAGGATTACATAGAATGTGATTTTCGAGAGGTATATTTTCCTCTTTTGTTACCATGTTTGACTGTTTAGGTTTATCCTCAGCTGACTCGTCATCCGAACTATCATAATCCTCAATAATTAGAGAATTTTTATTGTCCTTAGATTTTGAGTCATTGACATCATCTGGTTGGCTTTGACTTGAAGATGTGCCTTTTGAGAACCCTAGACCAGGTTTAAACTCATCTAGGTCTAATGAAACAGCGGGTTCAAAATGTGGCATATCTTCATCATCGGGCATTTTGGTGTAATTGTGCCTAACCGGAGGAGGACAAGCCTGATAACCTATACATTTTACATCACCTTTCTTTTGACTTTCGATGATGTGATCCAAAACATATCTTGAGTTGGAATAACTGTCCAACTTGAGTTTGATTGCGTTTCACATTTTGCACAGGCTAGCTCCTTTTTTGCTTCTTCAAGCATGTTAATGTAATTGTTAATGGCTGTTGGTTTTCTTGAAACATTCTTTGACAATTCAGAAACATCTTTATTTAAAGTTTCAATTGTTGTTTTGAATTCTTAATCCTTTTTCTTAAGAGTTGCGTTTGCCTCGGTGCATTTTGTTAGATCCACAATCAAGCTCTGATGATGTTTCTTCATGTGATCAAATTTACCTTCCTGTTCTAAGTATTTTCCTTTTAAAAATATACAATTAGAACATTTAGACACAGTAGGTTTATCGGGACTTACCTGACTGGATTAACAATCCAAGCGTGTCATGAAAGCTGCACGAAGTGTTGAAGATCCAATTGATGAGAGATGCTTGGAAAATTCATCAGATGGTTCTTTTGTTTCATGCTCTGAATCTTCTTCACTGCTATCTGTTGATTCAGTCTCCGTGACTACCTCATCTTCAGATTGTTCTCTACTAGAAGTCGATTCTGCTTCAACTGTTGCTGTCCCCTGAACTTTTGTCATTTCTGGAAGATTCTTCATCGTTACTGTTCTTTGCAGCTTCAGCATATAATGCAATTCCTCCTCCACCAATGTTTCCCAATTGAATTGACCAATCACAGTGTT
Source organism: Scalesia atractyloides (assembly GCA_947069175.1). Taxonomy (NCBI): domain Eukaryota; kingdom Viridiplantae; phylum Streptophyta; class Magnoliopsida; order Asterales; family Asteraceae; genus Scalesia; species Scalesia atractyloides. The sequence goes on along the minus strand of CAMTDV010000020.1, from coordinate 64,756,633 downwards.
CGTCAGCTTGAACCACTAATGCTCGGTTGGAATTGTTTTCGGGAACCATTGCTCTTTCATTGTTAGCAGCTTGATTTTTGGTAAACGGATATTGATTCCCTTGCTGTGGAGGCTTCGTACATTCTCTTTTAAAATGCCCTGTTTCCTTGCAGTTGAAACAAGTAACTTTTCTTTTATCAAAACCGTATGGAGTATCTTTGTTACTTTCCAGATCAGTTCTTCCGGTTCTCTCCATAAAATCTTTTGCTCTACGAACTGCACTTGCGAACGCCCATTTGATATCAATTAACTCCATCTCTTCCTTATCAATTTGCGCATAGTCTTCACCGGTTAAGTTGACATTACCAATTTTACTAGCTACTAATCCATAGTAAGAACTCACCAATTTGTTCAGAAGCTCCATATGTTCTCATGCAACTTCCACACTTACCTTGGAAAGGTTTAATGTATCTAGTCTGACAGTGTTTGAAGTTGAAGGTTGAGAATTTGTACCATAGAAAGCTTGTTTTTGAACTTGAGGTGTGGCAACTTGAGGTTGAGGAAGAAAAGCCTTTGGATCAAAAGTTCATTCATAAGTTTGAGCACTTGTACCAACGGACTGATCAGATTTCACTGGACATTCCCAAAAAGGAATTGTATTTGACACGAATGATGTTTGAAGTTTTGGTTGCTGAACCGCACCTGTACTCGGTTTAATGCCACCAAAATACATTTCTGGATTTTGCTGAACTAAAAATCATTTAGCTTTGCGAATTTCTTCTTAATCTTTATTTTCAAGTTTCTCAATAAATTCGTAAATGCTGATCGCATCCATCACACCTGTATGTTTTAACAATTCTATAAATTGATTCCACTTAGGTGGTAAGGCATCAGCAAAACACGTTACAATCTTCTGTTGTGACACAAGAACCTTGTATGAGTGCATCTCACTCATCAAATGATAGAAATGAGTTGTCATATCATTTAATGTTTCATTTTCCATAAAATGAAATCCTTCAAATTCCTTCTTTAAAAGATCATGTCTAACTTTCCTTGTTGCTGCGTTTCCTTCTCCTCTTATTTTTAAAGCGTCCAGAAACTCTTCGTAGATGTACAATGCAAGAATTGATGATAAATGTCTCTGTGAAGTGCTTGTGTAAGAATTGCAAAGGCCTTCTTTTCAAGATCATAGGCCCTTTTATCATTCTCATCTAATTCAGCTAATGATGCAGAATTTGATATGACGTCTTCGAGAGATTCTCTGTATGGAGAAACAAAACGTGTCCACAATTCTGTATTGTGACCAAGAATATATGTATGAAAACGATTGTTCCATGACGAATAATCGTTCATGTGATTTAGTTTTGGTGGACGGTTGTTGCTCCCAGTTTCACTTTCGCTAAGAAGGAGGTTTTGAACGCTTTGGTTTTGATTTGTAACAAAAGCCCATTGACCAGCAGTAAACATGTTTGGATGTATCATCGATTTGGCCCATGAGGTAGTTTCCTGACTTGTAGTACACTCCCAATCCCAAGAATTTGTACTCATTTTGTATTTTCTTGATTTATGAAAAATTTAAAGGTTTAAAGTTTCAAAATTATAACTACCATTTAAATATTCACAATTTCTGAAAATATGACAAATTCTTAAAATCACAAAGTTTTGAAAAACACGAAAAACAAACAACAACTGTTTCGTGCGAGACAGTTGTTTCGTGCGAAATACTGATGTTTCGTGTGAGCCAGGTGTTTCATGCGGGTCAGATGATTCGCACGAAATAACTTAGTCGCACCTAATGTTTTGTTCAGCGTTTTTTAGAGGAATCTTTTCAGAAGTAGTTTGGTGAGAAATTTCCTTTCTTGTGTAGACCTGCTTTTTCGAAATTACCTGTCGTCTTACCCACTTTTAGTTAAAACACAGATTTTTAACAATCCATAGTCCAAGTCCAGATCCAAGTCAGAAAATGTCAGCCCTACCAAAACTAATCAGATTCAAATTTTTGCAGATTTCTTCTTCAAGGGTGTTCTTCAGAAAAATTTTACCATAAAAGTTTTCTGCATGCAACAGATTTTTAACCAGTTTTAAGTTAGTTAACTATCCAAAACTTAAGTATTCTGCTGGAGATTCAAGAACACTTCAGAAATCTTCAAACTAGCTCAGACACAACTAAGCCCGATTTTGAACAAGGAAAGAGCCAAAGCTCTGATACCACTTGTAGGTCCACCTGCGGATAGTGTAAAACCAGTTCCTTGTTCAAATGACATACACACAAGTGTGGAATCCAAGTGTGCATGCAACCAAAGCAAAGTAAAGAACATAGGGTAACAAAAGATTCACTATCTTGATTAATGATTGAGAACAAGTACAAACATATACACACAATGCTCGTATGACTCAAACAAACTTGCTGTGTTCTTGTGTCTTCGTCTTCACCAGTGACCCAATCCGTAACAGTGGCCCCGCCTTTTCTGCAACCTAATTCCGGAATTCATCGAAATCAAATACCGCAACAGTAACTCGGATCACAATCCGGAACAAGCAACAGTCGGGGATCAATCCGAAATGGACGATCTCCTTCGTGTTCTTCGGAATCCAGAACAGCAGTGAATCCGAATTATGAGAACCTTCTTTGTGTTCTTCGGAATCTGGAACAGTGTCAGATCCGAAATCTTCACAAATTCTTCGAGTTCTTCGGAACAGTATCCTCCGACGATGAACAACGATCCGGAATACCAAAAACCGATCCAAACAGCAGCAATACACTTCAAAAACTTCTTCAATAAGCAATACTCGGAGCCTGCATAAGAACAGCAGGCTCTGAAACCAATTGTAAGTCCCGTGAATGGATCAAACAGGTATCATTAACCTAATCAATAACGGAAATTATGATTAGGAAGAAGAACAACTTGAATAACTTGAATAATAATAAGTTGCATACACCAAAAGATGTCAGATACAAGTTTTTGCTATCAACTTTCTAACCCCTACTAAATGACCTAACCCCTCTATTTATAAACATCACAAAGCCCAAAGGTACAACCCTAGGCCCACTAGGCACTAGGAAGCCCAAACTAATCCCAAAAGACCAAATACACTATAAATGGATAAACCTTTAAAGCTCCAAGCCCAACACAAAAAATGTGCTGACTTAGTCAGCCTATCCACAATGACCCAAATCGTGTCATTACCGTGTTTGGTCTTTGGTAACTTGGTAATAAAATCCATAGTTATCATTTCCCATTTCCAAGTAGGAATTTCAAGCTGTTGTAGAAGGCTTAACGGTTTCTGATGTTCGACTTTAACCTGCAAACACGTCAGACACTTAGCTACGTAAGTGGCTATGGATTTCTTCAAACCCATCCACCAATAATTCTTATTTAAATCTTGATACATCTTGTCACCACCCGGGTGAACTGAGTATCTCAAATTATGTGCTTCCTAGAGGATTAGATTACTAAGTCCTCCAAAGATTGGAACCCAGATTCTGGCGTTAAATCTAAGGATCCCATTTTTTCCAAGCACTAACTGATCAACAATTCTGCCTAATCCTTCATTAGAAATAGTAGTTTCTAACAGGGCTTGCTTTTGTGGATCTAATAGCTTCTCATTCAAGCTATTTCTGAGCTCAATGCTCTTGGCTATAATCCTAATAGGCTTAATTCTTTCCTTATGACTCAAGGCGTCAGCAACGACATTTGCGTTGTCGAGATGATAGCGAATTTCGCAATCATAATCGTTAAGCGTTTCCATCCAGTGGTGCTGTCGCACATTCAATTCCTTTTGATTGAACAAATATTGGAGATTCTTATGGTCAGTGTATATAATACACTTTGTGCCATATAAGTAATGTCTACACAACTTAAGTGCAAATACAACAACACCCACTTCCAAGTCATGGGTGGTGTAATTTCTTTCGTGCACCTTTAATTATCGTGATGCATAAGCAATAACTTTGCCTCTTTGCATTAGCACACAACCCATGCCAGCATGCGAGGCATCACAATAGACAACAAAATCCTCAATACCCTCAGGCAGAGATAACATAGGAGCATTATGCAACTCGTGTTTTAGAATTTCAAAAGATTTTTGTTGCTTTGGACTCCAGTCAAACTTGACATTCTTACGGGTCAAAGTAGTTAAAGGAGTGGCTATCCTCAAAAAGTTCTTAATGAACGTCCTATAATAACCGGCCAATCCTAAGAAACTATGAATCTCCGATGGAGTTTTGGGTACTTCCCAATTCATTATGGCTTCAATCTTGGCGGATCCACTTGGATACCACACTCACTTACAATATGTCCAAGAAACTAAACTTCTCTAAGCCAAAACTTGCACTTAGAGAACTTAGCATAAAGCTTCTCTTATCTTAGCAATTCTAGGATGCATTGAAGATGTTTCTCGTGATCAACTTGATAGCAGATAAGTGTATCGTCTATGAAGACAATGACAAACTTATCCAGATACGGTTTACAGACTCTATTCATGAGATCCATGAATGCTGCAGGTGCATTTGTGAGCCCAAAGGCATCATCAGAAATTCATAACGACCATAACGGGTCCTGAAGGCAGTCGTGGGAACATCCTCACTTCTAACCTTCAGTTGATGATATCCTGATCTCAAATCGATCTTAGAGAAGTAACTAGCCCCTTGGAGTTGATCGAACAAGTCATCGATCCTGGGAAAAGGATAACATTCTTGATTGTTATCTTGTTTAGTTCGCTGTAATCAATGCACATCCGCATTGAACCGTCCTTCTTAACGAAAAGGATAGGAGCTCCCCAAGGTGAGGAATGAAGCCTTTCTCTAAAAGTTCATATAATTTGTATTCTCAATTCCTTCATTTCTGTCTGTGCTAGCTGATATGGAGCTCTTGCAACGGGTGCCGCTCCTGGTATGATTTCAATCCTAAACTCCACTTGCCTATCTAGAGGTAAACCCGGTAATTCTTCAAGAAAAACATAGGGATATTCAGAAATGACTGAAAGTTTTTCAATCTTTGGCTTTGGCTTGTTAATAGTTACTTGTGCCATGTAAATGACACAACCTCTCCCCAGACACTTGGATGCCTTAAGAAATGATACTTTGTCAGGCAACCCATAGTGTGAATCTCCAAGAATGGGGAGCATTTCACCAGATGTGGTTTTAACTTCGATGAGTTTTTTATCACAGGCAATGCGGGCTTGGTTATAGGATAACCAATCCATGCCTAACAATACATCGAACCCTGCCAATTTCATTGGCAGAAGAGAGATTAGAATAGAATGATTCTAAATGGATATAAAATATCCATCAAGAATGGAAGATGCTGTTTCTAAGGTTCCGTCAACAAGTTCTACTTCATAAGTTATGTCTAGTGTTCTTACGGGTAAGTTTAATAGTTTGCTAAACTTATGGTCTACAATAACTTATCCACACCCGAATCAAAAAGAACTCTAGCATATACGTCATTGATGAGGAATGTGCCTTTTATGACGTTATTATCATTAACAGCCTCCCTAGCATTCATCTGAAAAGCATGTGCATTTCCTCTCTTAGCCTTCTAGGCTTTGCATTGTTACTCTTGGAATTCTTAGGGCAGTTAGCCTTAATATGTCCTTTTTCATTACAACCATAGCAGACGATATCCTTAAGATCCTTGCATTCTAGGATCTTATTCCCTTTTTTTTCTTGCAGATACCACAGGGTTAGGCCTGTGGGTCATAATTGCACTGTCCCTAGTACTTGCGATTGCAAGTTTTGGATGTCGGCTTCCCACCCGACCTATCTTGATTCCTTCTGAACCCAAATCCTCCCTTATTTTTCTTGTTTGATCTCTGGAAGTTATCATCCTCACTCTTCCTCTTCTCGCCAGTCTTAGTCTTAACTAACCTTTGTCTCACCAAATCTAAGGTGAGAGAGAGAGATAGGTCAACAGCAGACCTGTAAGTAGTAGGCTGAGCAAACTTCACCATGCCTTTAATCTCAGGCGCTAACCCATGTACGAAACGCGTAATGCGTTTGGGTTCAGGAGAAATCAGACAAGATACTAACGTGGATAGGGAATAAAAGTCTGTAACATACTTCCGGCAATCCAGATTCTTCAATGTAAGAGTTAGAATATCTGATTCTATCTTTTCCACCTCATGAGGTGGGTAGTAAGTTTCTTTAATAAGGTTCGCAAACTTGGACCATCCCAAGTTATACAGATGTACCTTTCCTGTTGATTGGACCATAGCCTTCCACCATATTATGGCATTGCCCTTAAATGATTAGGATACATACTTCACCACATCCTTATGAACACATCCATTGATATCTACAATAGTTCCCATTTCATCGAGCCATCTCAAGGCTTCTATGGCCCTTTTTTCTTCATTAAAGTCTCGGGCTTGCATGAGACAAAGTATTTATAGGTACATCCGTCTTTGGAAGAACGAGACCTATCATGAGACTAGTTTCTTTGGTTCACTCTTCACATTTGATGAGTGAACAGAGCTCTCCTTTCGAGCTGAAGGTTTGGAACGAGTAGCACTCGATTTCTTAAATGTTTCCATCGCTCTTTCTATGGCCTTTCCAACAGTTGCATCAATGCTAGCTTGGAAATCATCAGCGTTGATGGCTATGTTTTCAGCATTGTCAGTATTATTATCACAGCGACTACTTTGTGCCTCATCTGAATTAGCCATCTCTGATGTTTTGGTACTAAACACTAAATTATGTATACATTAGCGATGGCATTAATAACCATATAGGCTGTAAAGTTTGGATATAGAAATCCATTGCCTATTTGAACTAGTATGCATAGATATACAACTGTCAGGCTTAATTATTTTAAATGAATATCTTTTAAGATATTTAGGTATAATTGGCCTAGGTCTCAAAGGGACCATCAAAGGCTTTCTACATTTGAACGTAGTCCGTATATGATTGGATAGTGGATCATATACTTACTATTGTTATTGTCCTATTTGACATTATACTATGGCTTTTAGGTAACTCAATTAACATCATCAAAATATCAACATAGATAATTATCGCAATGATGATATTAGTCATGATCTCATTAATCAGATAGACTATGAGGCTTGAGCATACCTCACCACTTTGGACAGGGAACCATAAGGTTACAACTGTCATTGTCTTAGTTGACAACATATATTATTGCTCGTAGGCAATTCATCGCTAAGGATGTTAAATTATAGCCCGTAGGCACTTCACCACTAATGGATGTTAAATCATAGCCCATAGGCACTTCATCGTTAATGGATGTTAAATCATAGCCCGTAGGCACTTCACCACTAATGGATGTTAAATTATTATCATCACATTGATGATATTAGCTGGGATCAAATTTGATCACATAGGCTATAAGGTTAGGATGTAGCCATCACCTAGACGGTTAGTGTGGTTCCTCAAGTCACACTGCAAGGAGTATTAACATTGCTTGAATGTTAACACAAAATTATCTTAATGGTTTATTAGTAACAATCATGGTCTTATTTGACCTTATGACTAGGAGGCTTGAACATAGTTCACCACATCTAGATAGAAGGGATAATATTTCTTAACTATCATGATAGAAGGGCTATTCATCCTTAACTATCTTTTATAATTTGCCAATTAATATGGACTTTGCCATTTGGCTAATCAAAACCATTTAGAAGATCTTTTTCGAATTATATAGCGGATCATAAATTTGGGTTAAAATCAAGACGGTCGGTTAAAATCAAGACGGTCACTTGGAGGGGATGTAACGATTACACACACACACACACACACACACACACACATACATACATACATACATACATACATACATACATACATACATACATACATATATATAATTCAAAATATTTCATCAAATAACACTAGAAAATTACAATACTTGCCTTAAACAAAACTCGAAGTAAATTAAACTAATCATCCTTGTAGGGACTAAAAGAAATAACATGTCCACGTAGGGACTAAAGAAATAATTACAAAACATAAATTAGAAGAAACTTCACTCGACCTTCTTTCCTTTAACTAGCTTTGAAAGTTTCTTGAAGAACTTATTTGTCTTCTTCTCTGTCTTCTCAGCCTGTTGTTACATTTCTCTCATCTGCTCCAAGGCTTTATTAATGGCCTCAAGTGGCGGCAAAGGTTGTGTTGTGGTATAGGCACAATAGGGTATTGGTACCCATAACTTAGGTATCCAGTAGGTGGATAAGCAGGTGGGAAAGGAGACGGGTAAAGTGCATTATGCATGACCGTTGTCCCGCAACGGTTAAAATCAAGACGGTCGCTTGGAGGGGATGTAACGATTACACAAACACACATACATACATACATACATACATACATACATACATACATACATACATACATACATACATACATACATACATATATATTATATATAATTCAAAATATTTCATCAAATAACACTAGAAAATTACAATACTTGCCTTAAACAAAACTCGAAGTAAATTAAACTAATCGTCCTTGTAGGGACTAAAAGAAATAACATGTCCACGTAGGGACTAAAGAAATAATTACAAAACATAAATTAGAAGAAACTTCACTCGACCTTCTTTCCTTTGACTAGCTTTGAAAGTTTCTTGAAGAACTTATTTGTCTTCTTCTCTGTCTTCTCAGCCTGTTGTTACGTTTCTCTCATCTGCTCCAAGGCCTTATTAATGGCCTCAAGTGGTGGCAAAGGTTGTGTTGTGGTATAGGCATAACAGGGTATTGGTACCCATAACTTAGGTATCCAGTAGGTGGATAAGCAGGTGGTAAAGGAGACGGGTAAAGTGCATTATGCATGACCGTTGTCCCGCATGCACAGACATACATGCACCATGTTTTCTCCTTGGTGGATTAGGTGGTGGCCGAGGTTGCTCCACCGTTTCCATTTGGATGTCTTCCTGTGTAGGAGGCGGTGTTGGAGAGTGGTACGAAGGAGTGTTAATAAAAGTAAATTGACTCCAATACTGGTCCTATTCATTAGGACCCTAATAAGGTGATCTACATAAGAGTTAGAGCCACTAGAAATTTCAATTGGGTTTCTGTGTGATCCTGATGGTGGCATCTCTGGATCAGAGTCGTCGTCCATAGCATTTGGTTGATCCAACTGATTCTGATGAGCTGGAGGTGGGTTAAAATAAAGGTCTAGGTTGAATTCTTCATGGTATGAATGTGAGTGGGAATGATGGGAGTGGTGAATGTGATGTGAATGATGGGAGTGGTGAATGTGATGTGAATGATGGGAGTGGTGAGAGTGGTGTGAATGGTAAGAACTTTGGGAGTGTGTGGGCGAATATTTATGAGAGATAGAGTGTCTTGCTAGTTCAAGGAGATGAATCCCCCATATCTTGATAAGAGCTTGAGTTATGAAGTTGTGAAGGGATGCACCCTGATGGTCCTCCCCTCATTGGACCTTTTCCTTTCCCACTTTGTCCTCTGAACCTTAGCGGCATTTTTCTATTAAAATCAAGTCAAAACAATAATAATAACTTAATAATGAAATGAGTAATCCTAGGTCAATGCCTAGACTTGGAAGTAAGGAATGTGCTATTGTGTAAGTTTGAGATTAAATATAAAAGGCTAGTGTTTAATTCTCTCAAACGTTGGCTCTGATACCAAACTATCACACCCCGAATTTCCAACCAAATGTCGATGGGCCCGAGTGGAGAATATCGTGATGTAAGTTGATATCATCATAGTCAATTAACACAGCACAACGGAAGTCTTGGAGTTTAAAATACTATTACAAACCAAAAATGTCCAAAGTTCGAAAATAATATACAGACGGTTCATAACAAAGATCCACAGGCGGATCGTAAAATATACAAAAGTTGTACAACAGACTTTAGGCAGATCTAAGGATTTGCCAGATCCTCTTATATCACTACCAAGCAGCTTCGAGCCTATTTCGTATTGTACTGCAACTTAGTCTTTTGAAAATACGTCAGCTTTCGCTGGTAAATACAATTAACTGACTCGTTTTGAAAATATTTCAAAAAAAATTATTTAAGTGCACAAGGCACATAAAATCTTTTATAACTTGGTAAAGTTAAGCTTTTAACCTTGTATACAATTCACATGTTTGTCAATACATATGGGGCCCAGTATAGAAACCGAGACATGATTAACTAACACGCCACTTATAAACCCATGAAGGAGTTATCCCCAACTTATGGGTAAAATATATTTTAGCATTCGCATATGTCAGGTGTATGCCTACACCCCTTGCTTTGGTCGTGGCCATTAGTAACTTAAATGAGCCGAGGATATCTAGGACACGGTCGTTAACCCCCAATGATTAAGATATCAAATAAAGCTAATCAAAATGGAATATGCGGATTTACTAGACACAATCCAGCATTCGATTGATCCCATTCCCGACCAAGCGGTAGTAATTTACCGTATCCCAAGCCCATATAGGAGAAATAAGTTAAAAGTATTTACCTAAGCAAGTACTTGACTTTAAATGCAAAATTTATATTAACTCAGCCGTTTAATCAATACATAAGTGCATATAGCATTTACTGGAAGGCTTCTAGTCTGGAATGATGGCATGAACTAACCAATTAGAATGCTAACGGTCCTATTTAAGTCAGAGAATTTGACCGATTAGCTTAAAAAATCAAAACGGTATGATACGCTAAATTAAGCGATGACCAGATAAAATGTAGTTTAACCTATCCAGTGCTAAGACTAGAATGACATGGGTAAAAATTAACATTCTGGAATTTGAGATTAAAATGATAAGGTTAAACCCGTTTCGGTTAATTTTCGTAAACTACTTACATATACTTAACCGTACGCATATAAGCGATATCAGGTGACCGGGTGAGTTATGAATAAGTTCTATATGTCATTATACTTTAAATAAGTTGTAATATAAGTAGGATATCAACTTATATGCCCGTTTAAAGTTTTAAAACGAAACTATGTCTTATAAGGCGTTTTGATCATTTATATGACGTAAAATGGAACTTGTATATATTCTGATGTTATGATCATAAATATTCTGGAAAATACTTAATTTGTGATATATTATCAGTAAGATGTCACACATAAGTGTGGTTTATGGTTTAGGACCAAACTATGTACCGAAGGGCATTTTGGTCCTTTTAAAAGCATAATTTACCTTAGTATAATAAAACTCAGTTTATGATCAGAATAATAACATCATAATATGTTAATTATATTAGCATATCAGTAGGTAACTCATTTTCAAGTTCGTTGTTGATTAAAACCTTGTTTTATGTAAAAAGGTCGTTTTAGTCAAAGTTGACATTTTAGCGGAACTTGTGCATAAATTCGGATTATGATTATGATCATGTAATATAACCTCAGTATACTATATTACGATTATAATGCAACCATAAATCAGTAGTAAACTAATCTAAGTCGGGTCAAAATCGAAAGTCAAAGCAGAAGTCATACTTTATGACTTTCGGTTGCGAACCGACCCTAGGACTAGAATTGACGAGCCGAACATGTTTCCACATGTTCTAATAATTATTACCAACTTATTTAAATGTCAAAACATATTTACAACATATAATAAACTCAGATTATAACATTTATATAATCCGACACATTTGACTTTTTAAAACATTAACTTTGACCCTTCAATTAACCTAGTAAACGTGATTCTTAGGAGGTGCCCCTTTAAGGGATTAATAACTTCCTCATTACGATCACATAGCCATGTTCATTTCAAACAATGGCTAGACCATAATGGTTTTAACCGAAAGTCAAAGCGTTTATCGAAATTGCTTGACTTTTGGCTATAAAAGCCTTTAAAAGAAAAGAGCAGAGATGGAACACTTACAAGTGATCCAAGGAAAGTTTAGAACTCAAAGGGATGCTCCTAGATGACCAGGAACATCCAAGAGTGTAATAGAGAGAAGAAAAGGAAATGAGCAAGGAATAGAGTGAGATTGGTGGGCTATTTATAGTGCAAGGGGATGAATGAGGATGATGCCAAGTGTTAGAGGTGTTTTCGGATCAGTACAAGTGGTTAGATAGGTGTCAAGAACTGCAAGAGGGTGGCATTTTGCTGGATATGGGGCAACTTGGCAGAAATTTAGCATGTTGACACTTTTAGTCCCTCAATAATATAGTTTTATTAAATGTCATGAATTGTCCCTTGACTTATTTTCAATGACATAATGACACAACTAGTTCTTCTTGTTTAATTCATGACATACCGATGAAGAGTGTGAATACTCGGACACTAACGTGTGTTTTAGGATGTGTTTTAGCGAGTTTTAAGTGTTTACAAGCTTAGAATGCGATAAATACGAGTTCATATGGTTTTATAGGTTAAATTACTTGAATCGGTAAGGTTAAATGTTTTGTAATGATGCGGAATACTCAAGGATGGTGAATCAAAAGATATCACCTCAACTGGGAGTCGTTTGGGTTGGGAGATGGCTACATTATGTAAAAAATATGAAAATAATGAAGTCTAGGGGCCTCCAGGTGATTTGTTGAAGCTTTAAACAATGAAAAAGTGGAGTTTCAATACCTCGTCGAAGGCTACGGTCGCCAGACCGTAGCTTATGGTTGGTAAAAACAGGATGCCGCAAGTCTAGACCGTAGCTTACGGTCCTTGACCGTAGGGTACGGTTAGGTTGATTTCTGAACAGCATAGCCGAACCGTAGCTTACGGTCCGACGCATGAAAAAGATGCGAATTGGACATGTTTAAGTGAGATGAGCGACTAATTCATTTGTGGCTTCAACCGAGGCTATGTACACGTGCCGGTATATTTTTATCGGACGTGAATTTTACGAGGTGTTACAGTAAGCGAACCATTTTAACTGTTGGTTTACTATAGAAGAAAAATATACCACACCAATTGGGGAAAAGGAATAGGAGAAGACGTTGACTCAGTTCACATCGACTGAAAAAGAAAAATTCGTCAATGAGAAGAAAATGATAAGCATACTACAACAATCAATCAAAAAAGATATCGTAGGATGCTGCAACATGATGATAATTCACAATCATTGTGGAATGCATTAAGGTTGATGTTTCAGGAAGTTCACAAATGAGGAAGTGCAAAAAGGCATTGTTTAAAAAAGAGTTCGATATTTTCAACCTCTTGAAAGGCGAAACTATGAAGCAGTTGATTGAGCGTTACTATCATCTAGTTGTTCAAATGAAGAGGTTGGGAATTCAGAAAAAAAAAAAGAAGAGTTAGTCGACAAGTTGGCAAATGCGTTACCTGAGATAGAGTGGGCTACGTACTTGACGATACCAAAAATGTTGCAGAGTATAGTGGTTACATCTTATCAAACTTCAAGGAAGAGGTAGTGACTGAATTTGTCAAAGAGTCGGTAAGGGAAGTTGTCAAAGTTCAGGTTGTTGAGGTTGAAAAACCATTACAGAGATGCTAAGAACCTTGCAAGGAATGTGTCGAGAAAGATAAAAACTATTCTGAACTGAAAAATCTTTCAGATAATTTGTCAAGTGATTATAACGAAACTAAACAAGCTTATAACCAATTATCTAAACCAATTAAACAATATGAAAAGGTTAACAGTGAAGATAGTGCAACTTTGTCGATGCTTAAAGCAACTATATGGACAAACAAATGGCAATTAACATTCATCTTAACAAAATTGCTAAACTGGAAAATGAGCTTGAAAAAATGAAAATTGAAACGGAAAGGGTTAACAAATTGTTAATCAGTTACTCCACCAGTTCATATGTCATTGATTATATTCATCTGAAAATTGAAAAGGAAAAAAATGATAAGAACGGTAAGAACAAAAGTGTTGGTTACAACCGTGTTCCACCACCCATGTGGGAAAGCTATGCTAGAAAGAAACCATCAGGGGTGGAAAAGGCTTGATTATGTAAGAAATATAAAAATAATTAAGTCTAGGGGCCTCCGAGTCATTTGTTGAAAGTTGAAACAATGAAAAAGTAGAGTTTCAATACCTCACCGTAGGCTACCATAGCTTACGGTTGGTAAAAACAGGATTCAACAAGTCTGGACCATAGCTTACAGTCCTTGACTATAGATTACGGTCAGGTTGATTTCTGAACTGTATAGCCGAACCGTAGCTTACGGTTTGGAACTGTAGCTTATGGTCCGACGCATGAAAAAAAGCGAATTGGACACATTTAAGCGAGATGAGCGACTAATTCATTTTTGGCTTCATCCGAGGGTATGTACATGTGTCGGTATATTATCGGACGTCAAATTTATGAGGTGTTACATCCTCATCACCTTAAAAGAAATCTCGACCTCGAGATTTTACTCAAAAAGATGGGGTATTTTTGTCGCATAGTGAAGTCAACCTCCCATGTATACTTGGGGCCTCGACAAGAATCCCACTTAACCTTTACAATAGGTATAAACTTTCTTCGGAGCTTTTTAGCCGTCAATCCTCAATCGAAATTGGTTTCTCAATGAACCTCAGGTTTTTATCAATTTGCACATCTTGATGTGACGTTGCTACCGATTCATCGGCTAGACACTTCTTCAAATTAGATATGTGGATCACATCATGCATTCCACTAAGCTCCTCAGGCAACTTAAGCTTATAAGCTACATAATTGACACATTCGATTACCTCAAATGGTCCAATATATCTCAGGCTCAATTTGCCCTTCTTTCCGAAGCGCATCACACCTTTCTAGGGTGATACCTTCAACAAGACTTTGTCTCCTATTTGGAACTTAAGAGGTTTTCGCCTCTTGTGTGCATAACTTTTCTGCCTATCACGGGCAGCTTTGAGACGATCATGGATTTGTATTATCGTATTCGTGGTCTCTAGGACAATTTCAGGTCCAGACTATTAGGCTTCCCCAACTTCAGCCCTTCAGACAGGCGTTCTACATTTTCTCCTATACACGGCTTCAAAGGGAGCAGCCTTAATGCTTGTATGATAACTATTATAGGAGAATTCTATTAGGGATAAGTGGTCATCCCAACTTTCGCCTAAATCAATCACAAATGCTCTAAGCATGTCTTCCAAAGTCTTGATAGTACTCTCACTTTGTCCATCTGTATGTGGATGGTAAGCCGTACAAAAGTTTAATCTTATGCCTAATGATTGTTGGAAACTTTTCCAAAAGTGAGATGTATATCTAGTATCTCTATCAGATACAATAGACACCGGCATACGATGTAGGGACACAATCTCGTCCACATATAGCTTAGCCAACTTGTCAGACTTATAAGTCTCTTTAACTTGCAAAAAATGTGCTGACTTAGTCAGCCTATCCACAATGACCCAAATGGTGTCATTACCATGTTTGGTCTTTGGTAACTTGGTAATCAAATCCAGAGTTATCATTTCCCATTTCCAAGTGGTAATTTCAAGCTGTTGTAGAAGTCTTGACAGTTTCTGATGTTCGGCTTTAACCTGCGAACACGTCAGACACTTAGCTACATAAGTGGCTCTGGATTTCTTCAAACCCATCCACCAATAATTCTTATTTAAATCTTGATACATCTTGTCACCACCCGGGTGAACTGAGTATCTCGAATTATGCGCTTCCTAGAGGATTAGATTACAAAGTACTCCAAAGATTGGAACCCAGATTCTGCCATTAAATCTAAGGATCCCATCTTTTCAAGGCACAAACTGATCAACAGTTCCGCCTAATCCTTCATTAGGAATAGTAGTTTCTAATAGGGCTTGCTTTTGTGCATTTAATAGCTTCTCATTCAAGCTATCTATAAGCTCAATGCTCTTGGCTTTAATCCTAATAGGCTTAATTCTTTCCTTGCGACTGAAGGCGTCAGCAACGACATTTGCGTTGTCGAGATGACAGCAAATTTCGCAATCATAATCATTAAGCGTTTCCATCCAGCGGTGCTGTCCCATATTCAATTCCTTTTTATTGAACAGATTTCGGAGACTCTTATGGTCAGTGTATATAATACCTTGTGCCATATAAGTAATTTCTCCATAACTTAAGTGCAAATACAACAACACCCAATTCCAAGTCATGGGTGGTGTAATTTCTTTCGTGCACCTTTAATTATCGTGATGCATAAGCAATCACTTTGCCTCTTTGCATTAGAACACAACCCATGCCAGTGTGCAAGGCATCACAATAGACAACAAAATCCTCAATACCCTCAGGCAGAGATAACATAGGAGCATTACTCAACTCGTGTTTTAGAATTTCAAAAGATTCTTGTTGCTTTGGACTCCAGTCAAACTTAACATTCTTACGGGTCAAAGTAGCTAAAGGAGTGGCTATCCTCAAAAAGTTCTCAATGAACCTCCTATAATAACCGGCCAATCCTAAGAAACTACGAATTTCCGATGGAATTTTGGGTACTTCCCAATTCATTATGGCTTCAATCTTGGTGGGATCCACTTGGATACCACACTCACTTGCAACATGTCCAAGAAACTAAACTTCTCTAAGCCAAAACTCGCACTTAGATAACTTAGCATAAAGCTTCTCTTATCTTAGCAATTCTAGGATGCATCAGTGATGTTTCTCGTTATCAACTTGATAGTAGATAAGTATGTCGTCTATGAAGACAATGACAAACTTATCCAGATACGGTTTGCAGACTCTAGTCATGAGATCCATGAATGCTGCAGGTGCATTTGTGAGCCCAAAGGCATCATCAGAAATTCATAATGACCATAACGGGTCCTGAAGGCAGTCTTGGGAACATCCTCACTTCTAACCTTCAGTTGATGATATCCTGATCTCAAATCGATCTTAGAGAAGTAACTAGCCCCTTGGAGTTGATCAAACAAGTCATCAATCCTGGGCAAAGGATAACATTCTTGATTGTTATCTTGTTTAGTTCGTTGTAATTAATGCACATCCGCATTGAACCGTCCTTCTTCTTAACGAAAAGGATAGGAGCTCCCCAAGGTGAGGAATGAAGCCTTCCTCTAAAAGTTCGTATAATTTGTATCCTCAATTCCTTTATTTCTGTCGGTGCTAGCTGATATGGAGCTCTTGCAACAGGTGCCGCTCCTGGTAGGATGTCAATCCTAAACTCCACTTGCCTATCTGGAGGTAAACCCGGTAATTCTTCAGGAAAGACATCTGGATATTCAGAAATGACTGAAAGGTCTTCAATCTTTGGCTTTGGCTTGTTAATAGTTACTTGTGCCATGTAAATGACACAACCTCTCTCTAGACACTTGGATGCCTTAAGAAATGATACTTTATCTGGTAACCCATAGTGTGAATCTCCAAGAATGGGGAGCATTTCACCAGATGTGGTTTTAACATCGATGAGTTTTTTATCACAGGCAATGCGGGCTTGGTTATAGGATAACCAATCCATGCCTAACACTACATCGACCCTGCCAATTTCATTGGCAGAAGAGAGATTGGAATAGAATGATTCTAAATGGATATAAAACATCCATCAAGGATGGAAGATGCTGTTTCTAAGGTTTCGTCAAAAAGTTCTACCTCATAAGTTATGTCTAGTGTTTTTATGGGTAAGTTTAATAGTTTTCTAAACTTATGGTCTACAAATAACTTATCCGCACCCGAATCAAAAAGAACTCTAGCATATATATCATTGATGAGGAATGTACCTGTTATGACGTTATTGTCATTAACAGCCTCCCTAGCATTCATCTGAAAAGCACGTGCATTTCCTCTCTTAGCCTTTCAAGGCTTTGCATTGTTACTCTTGGAATTCTTAGGGCAGTTAGTCTTAATATGTCCTTTTTCATTACAACCGTAGCAGGCGACATCCTTAAGATCCTTACATTCTAGGGTCCTATGCCCCTTTTTTTCTTGAAGATACCACAAGGTTAAGCCTGTGGGTCAGAATTGCACTGTCCCTAGTGCTTGCGGTCGCAAGTTTTGGATGTGGGCTTCCCACCCGACCTATCTTGATTCCTTCTGAACCCAAATCTTCCCTTATTTTTCTTGTTTGATCTCTAGAAGTTATCATCCTCACTCTTCCTCCTCCCGTCAGTCTCAGTCTTGACTGACCTTTGTCTCACTAAATCTAAGGTAAGAGAGAGGGATAGGTCAAAAGTAGACCTGTAAGTAGTAGGCTGAGCAACCTTCACCATGCCTTTAATCTCAGGTGCTAACCCATCTATGAAACGTGTAATGCATTTGGGTTCAAGAGAAATCAGACAAGATACTAATCTGGATAGGGAATTAAAGTCTGTATATACTTCCGGCAATCCAGATTCTTCAATGTAAGAGTTAGAATATCTGACTCTATCTTTTCCACCTCATGAGGTGGGTAGTAAGTTTCTTTAATAAGGTCCGCAAACTTGGACCATCCCAAGTTATACAGGTGTACCTTTCCTGTTGATTGGACCATAGCCTTCCACCATATTAGGGCATCGCCCTTAAATGATTAGGATACATACATCATCACATCCCTATGAACACATCCATTGATATCTACAATAGTTTCCATTTCATCGAGCCATCTCAAGGCTTCTATAGCCCTTTTTTCTCCATTAAAGTCTCGGGGCTTGCATGAGACCAAGTATTTATAGGTACATCTGTCTTTGGAAGAACGGGACCTATCATGAACCTCTAGTTTCTATAGTTCACTCTTCGCATTTGATGAGTGCACAGTGCTCTCCTTTCGAGCTGAAGATGGTGGAATAGATAAAGGTTTGGAGCGAGTAGCACTCAATTTCTTAAAGTTTTCCATGGCTCTTTCTATGGCCTTTCCAACAGCTGCATCAATGCGAGCTTGGAAATCATCAACATTGATGGCTATGTTTTCAGCATTTTCAGTATTATTATCATGGCGAATACTTTGTGCCTCATCTGAATTAGCCATCTCTGATGTTTTGGTACTAAACACTAAATTATGTATACATTAGCCATGGCATTAATAACCATATAGGCTGTAAAGTTTGGATATAGAAATCCATTGCCTATTTGAACTAGTGTGCATAGAAATACAACTGTCAGGCTTAATTATTTTAAATGAATATCTTTTAAGATATTTAGGTATAATTGGCCTAGGTCTCAAAGGGACCATCAAAGGCTTTCTACATTTGAACGTAGTCCATATATTATTGGACAGTGGATCATATACTTACTGTTGTTATTGTCCTATTTGACATTATACTATGGCTTGTAGGCAACTCAATTAACATCATGTAAGATATCAAGATAGATAATTATAGCACTGATGATATTATTCGTGATCTCATTAATCATATAGACTATGAGGCTTGATCATAGCTCACCACTTTGGACAGGGAACCATAACGTTACAACTGTCATTGTCTTAGTTGACAATATATATTATTGCTCGTAGGCGATTAATCGCAAATGGATGTTAAATTATAGCCTGTAGGCACTTCACCACTAATGGATGTTAAATCGTAGCCCATAGGCACTTCATCGTTAATGGATGTTAAATCATAGCATGTAGGCACTTCACCACTAATGGATGTTAAATTATTATCATCACATTGATGATATTAGCAGGGATCAAATTTGATCAAATAGGATATAAGGTTAGGACGTAGTCCATCACCTAGACGGTTAGTGTGGTTCCTCAAGTCACACTGCAAGGAGTATTAACATTGCTTGAATGTTCACACAAAATTATCTTAATGGTTATTAGTAACAGTCATGGTCTTATTTGACCTTATGACTAGGAGGCTTGAACATAGTTCACCACCTCTAGATAGAAGGGATATTCTTTCTTAATTATCATGATAGAAGGGCTATTCATCCTGAACTATCTTTTATAATTTGCAATTAATATGGACTTTGCCATTTCGCTAATCAAAACCATTAAGAAGATCTTTTCGAATTATATAGCGGATCATAAATTTGGGTTAAAATCAAGGCGGTCGCTTGGAGGGGATGTAACGATTACACACACATACATATATATAAATATATATATATATATATAAATTCAAAATATTTCATCAAATAACAATAGAAAATTACAATACTTGCCTTATACAAAACTCGAAGTAAATTAAAGTAATGGTCCTTGTAGGGACTAAAAGAAATAACATATCCACGTAGGGACTAAAGAAAGAATTACAAAACATAAATTAGAAGAAACTTCACTCGTCCTTCTTTACTTTGACTAGCTATGAAAGTTTCTTGACGAACCTATTTGTCTTCTTCTCTATCTTCTCAGCCTGCTGTTGCATTTCTTTCATCTTCTCCAAGGCCTCATTAATGGCCTCAAGTGGTGGCAAAGGTTGGTTTAGGCACAACAGGGTATTGGTACCCATAACTTAGGTATCGTGTAGGTTGATAAGCAGGTGGGAAAGTAGACGGGTAAAGTGTATTATGCATGACCGCTTGAATATGTGGGTCATGTGATAATGCCTGATAGTCTAAGTTCATTGGCGTAGTTGGGTTAAAAGGATTATATTCAGACGTATCTGGATATGTAAGGATAGGGTTACTAAAACCCAACGGTGGTGGATGAACCACAAGTGGTGGTGTTGGTTCCACCACAGGTGAAGTGTTTGAGGGTCCACCCATTTATGGGCCTTAGGAATGGTAGGGTTGGTTTTGGGCAAGGGTGGTAGCGAACGCGACCGTTGTCCCGCACGCACAGACATGCATGCACCACGTTTTCTCCTTGGTGGCTTAGGTGGTGGCTGAGGTTGATCCACCATTTCCATTTGGATGTCTTCCTGTGTAGGAGGTGGTGTTGGAGAGTGGTATGAAGGAGTGTTAATAAAAGTAAATTGACTCCAATACTGGTCCTATTCATTAGGACCCTTATAAGGTGATCCTACATAAGAGTTAGAGCCACTAGAAATTTCAATAGGGAGCCTGTGTGATGCCGATGGTGGCATCTCCGGATCGGAGTCCTCGTCCATAGCATTTGGTTGATCCAACTTATTCTGATCAGCTGGAGGCGGGTTAAAATAGAGGTCCATGTTGAATTCTTCATGGTATGAATGTGAGTCGGAATGATGGGAGTGGTGAGTGTGATGTGAATGATGGGAGTGGTGAGAGTGGTGTGAATAGTAAGAACTTTGGGAGTGTGGGGGTGAATATTTATGCGAGATAGAGTGTCTCGATGGTTGCCAAGGAGATGAATCCCCCGTATCTTGATAAGAGCTTTAGTTATGAAGTTGTGAAGGGATGCGCCCTGATGGTCCTCCCCTCATTGGACCTTTTCCTTTCCCACTTTGTCCTCTGAACCTTAGCGGCATTTTTCTATTAAAATCAAGTCAAAACAATAATAATAACTTAATAATGAAATGAGTAATCCTAGGTCAATGCCTAGACTTGGAAGTAAGGAATGTGCTATTGTGTAAGTCTGAGATTAAACACAAAAGGCTAGTGTTTAATTATCTCAAACGTTGGCTCTGATACCAAACTATCACACCCCGAATTTCCAACCAAATCTCGGTGGGCCCGAGTGGAGAATATCGTGATGTAAGTTGATATCATCATAGTCAATTAACACAGCACAACGGAAGTCTTGCAGTTTAAAATACTATTACAAACCAAAAATGTCCAAGGTTTGAAAATAATATACAGACGGTTCATAACAAAGATCCACAGGCGGATCGTAAAATATACAAAAGTTGTACAACAGACTTTAGGCAGATCTAAGGATTTGCCAGATCCTCTTATATCACTACCAAGCAGCTTCGAGCCTATTTCGTATTGTACCTGAAACTTAGTCTTTTGAAAATACGTCAGCTTTCGCTGGTAAATACAATTAACTGACTCGTTTTGAAAATATTTCAAAAAACATTATTTAAGTGCACAAGGCACATAAAATCTTTTATAACTTGGGAAAGTTAAGCTTTTAACCTTGTATACAAATTCACATGTTTGTCAATACATATGGGGCCCAGTATAGAAACCGAGACATGATTAACTAACACGCCACTTATAAACCCACGAAGGAGTTATCCCCAACTTGTGGGTAAAATACATTTTAGCATTCGCATCTGTCAGGTGTATGCCTACACCCTTGCTTTGGTCGTGGCCATTAGTAACTTAAATGAGTCGAGGATATCTAGGACACGGTCGTTAACCCCCAATGTTTAAGATATCAAACAAAGCTGATCAAAATGGAATATGCAGATTTACTAGCCACAATCCAGCATTCGATTGATCCCATTCCCGACCAAGCAGTAGTAACTTACCGTATCCCAAGCCCGTATATGGAAATAAGTTAAAAGTATTTACCTAAGCAAGTACTTGCATTTAAATGCAAAGTTTATATTAACTCGGCCGTTTAATCAATACATAAGTGCATATAGCATTTACTGGAAGGCTTCTAGTCTGGAATGATGGCATAAACTAACCAATTAGAATGCTAACGGTCCTATTTAAGTCAGAGACTTTGACCGATTAGCTTAATGGATCAAAAAGGTAAGATACGCTAAATTAAGCAATGACCAGATAAAATGTAGTTTAACCTATCTAGTGCTAAGACTTGAATGACATGGGTAAAAATTAACATTTTAGAATTTGAGATTAAAATGATATGGTTAAACCCGTTTCGGTTAATTTTCGTAAACTACTTAATATACTTAACCGTCACATATAAGCGATATCAGGTAAACAGGTGGGTTATGAATAAGTTCTATATCTCATTATACTTTAAATAAGTTGTAATATAAGTAGGATATCAACTTATTTGCCCGTTTAAAGTTTTAAAACGAAACTATGCCTTATAAGGTGTTTTGATCATTTATATGACGTAAAATAGAACTTGTATTTCTGATGTTATGATCCTAAATATTATGGAAATACTTAATTTGTGATATATTATCAGTAAGACGTCACACGTAAGTGTGGTTTATGGTTTAGGACCAAACTATGCACCGAAGGGCATTTTGGTCCTTTTAAAAGCATATTTTACCTTATTATAATAAAACTCAGTTTATGATAAGAATATAACATCATAATATGTTAATTATATTAACATATCAGTAGGTAATTCATTTGCAAGTTCGTTGTTGATTAAAACCTTGTTTTATGTAAAATGCGCATTTTAGTCAAAGTTGACATTTTATCGGAACTTGTGCATAAATTCAGATTATGATTATGATCATGTAATATAACCTCAGAGGTTATGCTATACTATATAACGATCATAATGCAACCGTAAATCAGTAGTAAACTAATCTAAGTCAGGTCAGAATCAAAAGTCAAAGCAGAAGTCAAACTTTGTGACTTTCGGTTACGAACCGACCCTAGGACTAGATTGACGAGGCCGAACATGTTTCCACATGTTCTAAAAATTATTACCAACTTGTTTAAATGTCAAAACATATTTATAACATATAATAAACTCAGATTATAACATTTATATAATCCGACACGTTTGACTTTTTAAAACATTAACTTTGACCCGTCAATTAACCTAGTAACGTGATTCTTAGGAGGTGCCCCTTTAAGGGATTAATAACTTCCTCATTACGATCACATAGCCATGTTCATTTCGAACAATGGCTAGACCATAATGGTTTTAACCGAAAGTCAAAGCGTTTATCGAAATTGCTTGACTTTTGGCTATAAAAGCCTATAAAAGAAAAGACAGAGATAGAACACTTACAAGTGATCCAAGGAAAGTTTAGAACTTAAAGGGATGCTCCTAGATGGCCAGGAACTTCCAAGAGTGTAATAGAGAGAAGAAAAGGAAATGAGCAAGGAATAGAGTGAGATTGGTGGGCTATTTATAGTGCAAGCGGATGAGTGAGGATGATGCCAAGTGTTAGAGGTGTTTTAGGATCAGTACAAATGGTTAGATAGGTGTCAAGAACTGCAAGAGGGTGGCATTTTGCTGGATATGTGGCAACTTGGCATAAATTTGGCATGTTGACACTTTTAGACCCTCAAGAATATAGTTTTATTAAATGTCATGAATTTACCTTGACTTATTTTCAATGACATAATGACACGACTAGTTCTTCTTGTTTAATTCGTGGCATACTGATGAAGAGTGTGAATACCCGGTAAATACGAGTTTTAAGTGTTTACAAGCTTAGAATGCGATAAATACGAGTTCTTATGGTTTTATAGGTTAAATTACTTGAATCGGTAAGGTTAAAGGTTTGGTAATGATGCGGAATACTCAAGGATGGTGAATCAAAAGATATCACCTCAACCGGGAGTCGTTTGGGTTGGGAGATGGCTACATAAGTAAGAAATATGAAAATATTTAAGTCTAGAGGCCTCCGGGTCATTTGTTGAAAGTTAAAACAATGAAAAAGTAGAGTTTCAATACCTCATCGCAGGCTACGGTCGCCAGACCGTAGCTTATGGTTGGTAAAAACAGGATGCCGTAAGTCTAGACCGTAGCTTACGTTCCTTGACCGTAGGGTACGGTCAGGTTGGTTTCTGAACAGCATAGCCAAACCGTAGCTTACGTCCGACGCATGAAAAAGATGCGAATTGGACATGTTTAAGCAAGATGAGCGACTAATTCATTTGTGGCTTCAACCGAGGGTATGTACACGTGCCGGTATATTATTATCGGACGTGAATTTTACGAGGTGTTACAGTAAACGAACCATTTTAACTGTTGGTTTGCTATAGAAGAAAAATATACCACACCAATTGGGGAAAATGAATAGGAGAAGATGTTGACTCAGTTCACACCGGCTGAAAAAGAAAAATTCGTCAATGAGAAGAAAATGATGAGCATACTACAACAATCAATCAAAAAAGATATCGTAGGATTGCTGCAACATGATGATAATTCACAATCATCGTGGAATGCATTAAGGTTGAAGTTTCAGGGAAGTTCACAAATGAGGAAGAGCAAAAAGGCATTGTTTAAAAAAGAGTTCGATATTTTCAACTTCTTGAAAGGCGAAACTACAAGCAGTTGATCGAGCGTTACTGTCATCTAGTTGTTCAAATGAAGAGGTTGGGAATTCAGAAAAAAAATGAAGAGTTAGTCGACAAGTTAGAAAATGCTTTACCTGAGAAAGAGTGGGCTACGTACTTGAGATACCAAAAATGTTTCAGAGTATAGAGGTTACATCTTATCAAACTTCATAGAAAAACTTGAAGGTCATGAACTAGAAATGCAGAACATGGCCAAATCAAAAAGTGCTCAAATGCAACAAGATGTAAACCTTTACTTAAAAGGCAGTTCTTTTGGTGTTCAAAGTCTGAAAGTACAAACCGCCTTCAGTACTGATAGTTATGCTAGTCTATCTCTAATCAATCTGGTTTTCAGTCAATTTCTAGCTTTGAATAAATTCACCCAAAATACATCACTCTTCATAGAGCTCAAGTAGTTTCCAAAGTCAACAATCTGGTCAATCAAACTCAAGCCAGAGAATTTTACAGTGTAACATAGCTATGAATCTCCAAAACGCACAAGATTTTAATGAACATACCGCCAAGCAGCACATGTCGTTGCTTGCATCTGTTCTTGAATCTTATGTAAGCCTGGTTGCTGGGAAGATAGGAAGTCATTTATGACCAAGGAAGATTATGATCAGATAGATTCAAAGAATTACAGCTTATTGACATCAAATGGTGCTGACTTCTATAGTTCGAAGAGCTCAGAAATCTATGGAGATTAGGGTAGAAATTGTTTGGGAGGTTTGGATGGGAAGCTTGGATTGAATAAATCAAAAGTTACCTGTTTCAGATGCAAAAAGAAAGGACAGTTCAAACGGGAATGTACAAACCGAGAAATCAATAGTAATTAAAGTCCTTTTGGTGATGATTACTACAAGAAAGCTATCTATCATAAGTTGTCACCACCACAATCAAATTCAAGGATGAATTCAAATAGAAGACGGTTCATCTAATGCTAAAGACAAAGCTTTAGTAGTCGCCTAAGAAGACGAAGGATTTAACTGGAGCAAGTATATTTCTAAAAATGAAAGTCTCGCACTTCTCGCAGAAATAATTGAAGAGCCTGAACCTGAACTAGAAGATTATTCTGAAGCAGTATTTGATGAAGCTCTTGAGAAAGCTATTCTTGAAGGATATATTCATGAACAATGTGCTGAAGAAGAGAATATATTGCATAATGCTTCTAGAAATCTGATTCCACCTAATTTGTATCCATCTTTCGTAGGATATTTTGATCCAAGTTATCAAGTGCAAGAAGAAGAGGAATCAAAGTCTAAATGTGTGGAATTGATAGATGTGAAGAATGAGATGAGTGCCGAGAATTTGACAGAGATTGCAAACAAAGCAATGATGGCAAACCTTAAAGATCTTATGAATTCAAGGAAGAGTTAGTGACTGAATTTGTCAAAGAGTCGGTAAGGGAGGTTGTCAAAGTTCAGGTTGTTGAAGTTGAAAACCATGCAAGAGATGCTAAGAACCCTGCAAGGAATGTGTCGAGAAAGATAAAAACTATTCTGAACTGAAAAAGCTTTCAGATAATTTGTCAAGTGATTATAACGAAACTAAACAAGCTTATACAAATTATCTAAACCAATTAAACAATATGAAAAGGTTAACAGTGAAGATAGTGCAACTTTGTTGATGCTTAAAGCAACTATATGGACAAACAAATGGCAATTAACATTCATATTAATAAAATTGCTGAACTGGAAAATGAACTTGAAAAAATGAAAATTTAAATGGAAAGGGTTAACAAATTGTTAATCAATTATTCCACCAGTTCATATGTCATTGATTATATTCATCCGAAATTGAAAAGGAAAAAAATTATAAGAACGGTAAGAACAAAAGTGTTGGTTACAACCATGTTCCACCACCCATGTGGGAAAGCTATGCTAGAAAGAAACCATCAGGGGTGAATAAGGCACTCAATCTAAATTTGAAAACTGAAAAGAAAAATGAGTTGCCTGAGAACATTTGATGTAACATACACTAAATCAGACAATGACTGTGAATTTCATGTGGTTAAAATTGTTATTAAAAAAGTTTTGGGAAGTGAATGTGATAGCACAGAGTATGAAAGTGTTGAGTCGAACTTGGAGAAAACTAGTTCAAGTTCACCTTCTGAAAATGAGGAGAGCTTTCATAAGATTTATCTTGATAAATTAGATTCTAGTACGAATGATGATTCTACATTGTTAATAATACCATGAAAGGATCAGACAAACTATATTCTGATCAAGAATTTCCGATTCAGAATGTGAATCTTGAGAAAGTAGAACAAGTGTTTAACCTAATAGAAATTAATCTTTCTGAAGTGGAAAATTTGAATAAATCTTACTACTCTAAACCCAAAAGTTTTTGGAAAAATAATTCCAAAGGTAAAAATTATCCTGAAAACAAGCGAAAAGGGTTGGGGTATGTTAAGAAGAAAATGATAAGTTTCAAAAATCAAATTTTCAAAAGAAAGTAAACTTTATGTTTGTTCAAGCACGGTAAGTGAAAAAGAAATGTTGGGAAAGGAATAATCAAATGACGAGTTCCATGCAGAAAAGAAACGTCGTGAGCAAAATTTGAGTTCATCTACTGTTTGTGACAGTAGAACATGTTGTAAATGTAACAAAGTTGGGCATATTGCACGAGATTGTACTAAAAGAAACTCAAAATCAGTTTACAACGCAAAGAAATCCATAGAAGATGAGAGACAAAAGAAACGTGAGTTTGTTCCAAAACAGATCATAAAAAGAAATAATGAATCCAACAAAATTGTGAAACCAATAATTCCGAATGTTTCAAAATTTAAAATTGGTGAAACTTCAACCAAAACCGAACAAAAGAATTTAAAATTTTATTTGAAAAAGGCAATTCTAAAAACACAAACTTGGGTGGTTAAAACCAAAACATCTTCTGTAGAAATCAAAACACCTGTCAAATCTGAAGTTCCACGAGATGTTAATGTCAAAGTTCCAATGTTTGATATTCCGAACCTACCCAAGACCGAGAAAGCTTGGGTTTCACTATTTCAGTAATTGCTTAATTACATATGCAGGGCTCCCATGGTCAATCATATCAAAATCGATAATGGACAGTGGAGCTTCTCATCACATGACAGGAATGCTGGCCTTACTCTATCATGTTAAGTCTATTCGTGGAGGCTATGTAGGGTTCGCTGGAAATCAAGGTGGAAGGATTGTCGGAGAAGGAAAACTTTCCAATGGAGTGGTCTCGTTCGACAAAGTGAACTACATTGCTGAATTGGAGAACAATTTACTAAGTATTTCATAGATTTGTGATAAGAAGTTCACAACACACTTCAATGATAAAGAATGCTTAATTCTGAAGCTGGGATTCAAAATTCCGAGGAATGGATTCTCATGGGCGCTCCACGAGAGAAGGATCTTTATGTTCTAGACATGAGTGTCGCATCCACTACATCGAAGTCAGCACAATGTTTTTTTCATAAAAGCAAATGAAAAAGAATCGATCTTATGGCATCGAAAGATGGGGCATATCCATTTGAGAAAAATGAATTATCTGGTGACTACAATTTAGTGGAGGGTGTTAATCTCAAAAGTTTCCATCTGAATGACGATTGTCTTAGTTGCAAAAAGGGGAAGCAGCATAAGAAATCACACCCGATAAAACTTATGAATTCTATCAAATTACCACTAGAGAGGCTTCATATGGATCTTTTCGGGCCAGTAAACGCAAAAGCATATCTGGTGATATATACTACCTCGTTGTGACAGACGACTATTCGAGATTCTCGTGGGTTATTTTTCGGAAAGTAAAGATGAGACATTGGATAATCTTATGGTTCTCTTCAGAAAGTTAAACGAACTTAGAGTTTTTGGAACCATTTGGATCTCCATGTACGATCATTGACCCGGACGGTAAATTTGGTGCCAGATGTTTGGAGGGACTTTTCATAGGATACGCAAGTCCATTGAGAAGAGTATATTTGCCAAGTCTAAATCGAGTTATTCTTGCTCAACATGTTGATTGTCAAAAGTATACATTGCCAACTCAAAAGCCTGGTGAATCCTGGATGTTCAACTACGAGAGTTTATGGAATTCTTTCAATCTGCTAGACAACCAAATGAAGAGGAACTTGTATTGTTGTATCAATAACAACAATCGTCTAATTAAGTATAAGTTCCAAGACCGATTACTCAACCATCTATTGGCACAAATGATTCTGGAGTAGATCCGAGCATGATCCAAACAAAACCTGTCGTCGTACCAAATAGTGAATGAGAACTCACTTTCGACCAATCTAAGGATTCTGATTCGGATGTTGGGCCAACATATGATCAGAATGGTGAATCCAGCTCCGACGAAGATTCTAAGCAAATAACAAGTTTGTTAAATTAATCTGCAGGTCCGAATGATCCAAATGAAGCTTCAACAAGTAGTCAGGTTGCTGAACAGAACATTATGAATTTGGAGAGCAAAGTAAATGTTCCTAATGAAGTAATACCAAGGAATTTGTCCTATCACCCACCGGAGAATATTATCGGAAACCTGCAAGCTGGAGTTAAAACATGCAATTAGATCAACAAGGATCTTAGTTTTTTTGTACCAAAATTTCATCAATTCAAGATGTGTGTTTACATCGTTTTGTTATTTCGCAGATTGATCCGAAATCGAATAAGGAAGCACTTGCCGGTGATAGCTGGATACATGCAATGCAGGAAGAGTTGCAACATTTCAAAAAGCTTAGTGTTTGGAGGCTTGTTGACCTACCGACTAATCACAAAGCTATTGCTACTAAATGGGTCTTCAAGTGCAAAAGAGATGATCGAGGGGTAATTGTGTGCAATAAAGCTCGACTGGTTGTCAAAGGTTTTCATCAGCAAGAAGTCATTGATTATACCGAGGTTTATGCTCTAGTCGCAAGAATAGAAGCAATCCGCATATTTCTTGCGTTTACGAAATGGAAAGGTATTAAAGTGTACCAGTTGGATGTCAATCAGCTTCCTTTACGGAAAGTAATAGAAGAAGTGTATGCTGGGCAACCACCAGGGTTTGTCGATCCAGTTCATAAAGACAAGGTTTACTTACTTGATAAGGTGTTATACGGGATGCGTCAGGCCCCGAGAGCCTGGTATGAGACACTCTCTCAGCACCTGTTAAACAACGACTTTACTAGAGGCACTATTGATAGCACACTCTTCACACAGGAAGTGAAAGGACATCTACTGATCGTACAAATCTATGTGGATGACATCATCTTTGGCTCTACCAACCATGCGTTGTGTAAAGAATTTGAAAAAGTCAAGAAAAAGAAATTTGAAATGAGTTCAGTGGGAGAAATGAAGTTCTTCTTGGGGCTTCAAAGATGAAACTACTGATGAGGAAGTAGAGATTGAGCCAGTTACTAAGCAACATGTTGAAGCTGAAGTGAAGGTTGAAGACGAGGTATTTTCTACTACCTCAGATAAAGAAAAGAATGGTGCAGGTGGTTTAACGATGAAGATTCTGAGGATACTTTGACAGAGTTGAAAAAGCTGAAAGGTTGGCTCAAATCAATAAGAAGAAAGTGGTTGGAGATGAGGATGATGTGTATATTCCGTAAGATAATGATTCTGAAGCTGAATGGCCAGTTAAAAAGGCACGAAGAGTTAAAAGCAAGCCTGATGTTCAAAAAAAGACTACTGGGTCTCCAGCTATAAAGAAAGCCAGAAGAAAATATATGAGGAAAAGCCAGTAAAGATTGAAAGTGTTGAACAACCATATACATCACCTATTCACATTTCCTCACCACAACAACCATCACAGCCATCACCACAACATATCACACCTTCACATCAAACTCCACCACAGCCAATGTCTCCACAAACTCAAATAACACCCAAACAACCAACACCCCTTCTAAGAGAATTAATGTCAGACAATTTCCTACAAATTTTGGATATATTCCATTTACAGAAGGGCTTGATGAAAACTTCAATGCAAACATGTTCAATGACTCCAAAAGAGCAGAGCTGGAAAGCAAAATCAAAGCCTTGGAAGATAATAAGGAAGTATTGGAAGGCAGGGTGAAATTTCTTGATAATGATAGAGAATATATGAAGCTGTGATTGAAAGTCTAGTGACTGATAATGAAAGGTTGAGACGGGTGGTAAATGATTTTGAGGATGAACGTGCTCAGAGTAATAGAAAATTTGATTTATTTCAAAAGGTTTTGGCTAGCAGGTTGGGAATAGACTTTGATGCTGAATTTGACCGTTTAGAAGTTGAAGAAGTAAGACAAAAAGCAGCCGAACGAGCTAAGAAAGTAGAGGAAGATGCTAGAGCTTTGGGCAAAAGAAATGAGAAAATGGATAAGTTCCTGTGATAGACCAATCTGCGCCAGAAGCTGAATCTGTGCCAGAAATTAGTACAGCTAGTGTTGAGATTGAGGAAGAAGTTGATATAGATGTTGATGCTGAACCAGTTAATTTTGTACTTGTTGGAAGACCGGGGGATGTTTCTATGAATCCTATGATTGAAAAGATTACGGAGCGAAGGAGATTGTATGCTGAGATAGATGCAGAGTTAGATGAATTTGACGATGACAAGGAGGATGATGACAAAGATAAAGACGATGAAAATGATAATAAAAAAGATGACGATGATAAGGGTGACGATGACAATGACACTCAGGGAGGTCCTGGAGTGACGGTAGTTAAAACTTCAAAGATAAACGAATTTGTTTATTATTATGCTTATCTAAATGATTTTGTTAACCAGAAAGATGATTTACAACATTTAGGAATTCTCACAGCTGCTCCATTTACAGTTGTTCCTGATTGTTATACGCCCCGAATTTTGTATCTGGAACATAATGTTGAAGAAGGTGAGTTCGTACACAATTATACAAAAGAAGAGATCGCTATTATGCTTGGAGTTGATGAAGATTCGTTTGAATTTGGCTTTGAAGAGGAACTGAATAACATCGTTGCATTTGAGCCAAATGATTATGTTTACAAGCATATACCGGATGCTGATATGTTTTGATCGGGTGATTATTGAAGATGCCTCGGATGATGATGAAGCGATCAATTATTCTAGTGAAGGAACTGAACTTTCCAACTTTTGAAGAATTATTCATTAAAGCAAACGATGACTTGTTAAAAAGAAGGATTGAAGAGACTGTTGCAGAGGGAAGTATTCCAAAACGTCTATCCAAAGAATAGATTGACGAGGCTAAAAAGATATCGTTTAAAGAGCTACCAAAAGAAAGAAAGTCCAGACGTCCGTTAGTATTCACCACACGCGACAAAGATAAATCTTTGGATGATATTTTGAGCTGGGGATGGATCCTGAGTTGGATGTCTATGCGATCAAACAAGAATATGGTGTTCAATACTTCAGGTATTTTAATGATTTGAAGACATTACCATTTTGGGATATCGAAGAGCTTGTACAGACAAAGAGTTCAACTTCCAAATGAAGTTTTATGATCAAAGATTATGAAAGTTAATCAAATATGAAGCAGCTCATGGTTTTAACAAGTGGAAATCGTTGATTCCAAAGAAAAGAATAAGATTGACAAAGTTACTAAAGAGAAAGATGTGACGCTTGTGATAAAATGGCCATGTATGATGTAAAACATGTCATTGATGAAGATCAAACAGGATTTTCAAAGAATATTTAAGTGGTGGCAAGTGGATTCGGAAAAAGTGAAGCTGTGATTGTTTTGAAAGCTGATGACACTTGGGATATTACTGAAAATTTAAATCCAGAAATGATAGAACGAAAGAGGATATGGGGATTATGGAGAACTATTCGTATACTAGACCCGATGTGGCTACTTAATTGTTCTAAAGAAGATATCAAATGCTTGTTCTTCAACAGGATTTGTTTTGATGTGAAGGAGAAGACGGAAGCGATGCAATACAAGGGTGTGATCAACGTATGCTATGCACATGATTAATTCTGGTAAGATGTTGGAATCATCATGGAGAGAGTTAGAGAAAAAAGAATTTCTGAAAGAGGAGCAGCGTTTGGAAAAGATTGAAGAAAAGTCATAAGAAACTCGTTTAAGAACATTTTAGTTTATGAAGTGCGCTCCTCCAACTGATCAAAATGCCTATACCATCTGAAGAGCATAGGAAGCTGCGCAAGAATTTCTTTGGGCGTTAAAGTCAAATATTTGAAGATTTTGAAACAGATCAAGAGTATGGCAACATCCAAGGGGGAGTTTGTTGATGCATAATGTTATTCCCTACGTCTTATGGTTGTGTCTGTTTTTTGTAATAGGGCGAAAATGTTAGATTTTACATTGTTTGTATTTAACTTGCACGAAGGTAAAGTCTACCTTCGCACAAAGGTAAACTACCTTCGTGCGAAGATAAACTACCCTCGCACGAAGGTAGCATGTCTATACATAGCTTGTGTGAGTTGTTAGTGCGTAGAACTTTTACGACTGAGACGGCAAAGCTTTGTTGGATTTCCTGATCATTTATAATTGTTAAATATTGAATGAAATCAGTTAATTGATGAAATAATCTTGTTAATTGTCACTAATTTATATGAATTCCATGCGTATGGACTAGATATTCAAATTAGGACCTTTGCTATTGGACAAAACGATCCTACATAATATGTTTAGTTCGTATGAAGTTAGCTTGATTACTTCGTATAAAGATAGCTTAACTTAGTTCATAAGAAGGTGGTGATTTAAGTCCGCATGAAGGTAAAGTCCTATAAATAGGTGCGTGGTCATTGAGTCTGTAACAGTTTTGCGAACGATACGGCGAACCCTGTCGAAGTGTTTCCAGATTGTAAATGTTTAAGCGATTAATGAAACAATGATTAAAAAGTAATCTTGTTATATTTGTCACCTAATCCAAAATGGATTTCGCACGCTA
Source organism: Scalesia atractyloides (assembly GCA_947069175.1). Lineage (NCBI taxonomy): Eukaryota > Viridiplantae > Streptophyta > Magnoliopsida > Asterales > Asteraceae > Scalesia > Scalesia atractyloides. The sequence goes on along the minus strand of CAMTDV010000020.1, from coordinate 64,723,054 downwards.
TGGACTAGGTTAAACATATTAGACCTGAGCTGATAAGATTTGCACAGATGTTTGCAATATCTGTGGAATGTTTTTTGTTAGGAATGTTAGATGTCACTATTAGGGTGAGGTCAGCCAATCACTGAACAGAGCTTTTGTAGTAGTATAAATATATCATACCTGTTAGTGGTCTATCATCACACATATCACCTTTTCTCTTGTATGAACTGTTTGTTACGTGATCGTCTGAGGGGGAGTCTGTAGAGTTAACTGATGTGTAAAACATTTGAATCCTTTGAAATTAATGAAAAACAATTCATTGATGATCAATTTCTGTTTGTCAATTTTATTGTGATAATCAATATTTGTTTGCAAATATCAAACTCAGTTCTAAGAATTTTATCAAAGCTTAGTCAAGTTAAACTCAATTTCACAATTAGTTTAACATAAAAAGATCAGCTCTATAATGATCCAATACAGTTCGTAGCTCAGAATTGTATAGTGAAGAACTAACTAAGTGTCATTTACATACTCTGTTTTTATGATAAAGAACATGAGAAAATGGCACAAAATGATCCCCACAACACAAGCTTCAACAATAAACCACCTATACTTGTTTAATCTGAATATAATATCTGGCAATGAAGGATGAGGCATATGCTATCTCAACAAAATACAAGGTGTTGGAGATCTGTGGTTTTATGAGGACCGTTTATCCACATGATAGCTCAGTTAATATCTGTTAACCTAGTCCATATTGTGCGGAATCCAATTTTAGTTAGGCAATAATAATAAGATTACTTAATTTTCAATTTTCATTAACAGTTTCAACGTTTACAAGATCCTAAAAACACACAGACAGAGCTTCACCATCTAATCTGCAAAAACACTAACTAACCAAAGTCCACACACCTATTTATACTACATAACACCTCCGTGCGGACTAAGGTTTACCTTCGTACGGACGTGATACCTCCATGCGGACTAGCTTCCTCTAAACGGACATATACCTCCGTACGAAGGTAACTTAACAAAATCATAATCTAACAATGTAATCCATAATACAGACTCAACATGACTCATAGACGCAAGCAGCAGACATATGTATCGACAAACCCCCCCCCCCTTGGATGTTGTAGAAGTCTTGATAGTCTTCAAAACCTTCATAACTTTAACTTCTTCAACGCCCGAAGAAATGCTTTCTGAATGGATTTGTTGTCTTTCTTCACTTTCTACACGCATTTGATCAGTTGGAGGAGCCCATTTCATGAACTTAAATATTGAAATAGAAGTTTTCTTTACACGTTCAACCATTTTGTCCTTTTTTCGAACATCTTTTATAAATTCCTTCCTTTCCAGCTCTCTCCATTTAGTTTTCCACGTCTTCCAGAATGAATTTCATGAGCATAGCAAATTTGATGACATTCTGATACTACATAGCTTGTACATTTTCTTATACTTGATAGCTAGATCTTATTATAAACAAACATTCCACATCCTTTTATGATAAGTTTACCAGCCACAGAGGATCTAAAATCCGTATAACTCTCCACAAACCATCAGTCTTTAACGCAATCACTGCTTCACTAGTTTCTTTACATACTCCCACCATTTAAAATCTTTACAAAAATCTTGTTAGATCTTCATCAGGGGCATATGTTTCATCGCACAAGGATGTTTCACAATCAATGTCACGTCAGGCAATTTTGTCACTTAATCAATCTTTTTGTAATTCTTTTAGGAGTGTGTTGTTTCCAATTAGGAAAATTATGATGAGCTTCAAATCTGATAAGTTTCCTTAATTTTTATCTCCTAGTTTCATCTGGAAATTGATCAACTTTATTTAACATAATTCTTGCACATCCCACCGCGGGAGAGTTTTAATATCTTGCAAATATCAAAATATTGCACTCTGAATTCTCTCTTTATCCTCCAAACATTTAACTCTAGTAACCAACCCCAGCTTATAATATCTCCTAACGATTGATCTTGATTTCTTTGAGAAAATGCTAGTGGTCGTCTGAATTTTCTTTCTCTTCGATATTGATATTGTTCAATTCTTCTTCAAAATCAAATTCAAATGAATCTTCTATCATATCCATCATCTGTGCTATTTTTCCTTTAGTATAATTATGAACAGATTCACCTTCCTCTACACCATGCTCAAGATATATCGTTCTATGTTGAATTATAGGAACAACCGTTATAGGAGTAACGCTTGTGAAGATTCCTAAATTCTCTTCATCGTGTATCGGATCATCTTTCTCCCCCTCTCTATAAGATTCATCTTCTTGATTAGCTGCATCATTCATGTGTCATACTTATCATCAGCTCCAGAAGATTTACCCTAAAATACAACCATCCAAGTACCACCTTGGTTGTTGTCATCATCATCACCATTATCACTATCATCATCATCACCATGATCATAACCATCCCACAACGAAATCTTCTTCATCCTCTTTATCATCTGTCTCTTTTTCTTTCTCTTTTTTTGTAAGGAACATCTTTTACACCACCGGTAAGAACAAACTTTGTGATATCTATATGTTCTGCTTCTTTCTCTTTTTCAGGCTAAGTGATAATTTCTGGTATAGCATCAATCTTACCCTTGCCTTTGTTAGAACTAACATTCTCAGCTTCAGCAGTAGCTTTGCGAGCTCTCTCAGCAGCTCTTTCTTTCGCTTCATCAAGCTCAATCTGGTTGAGTTCAGCCTCAAAGTCTATCCCCATTCTCTTTTCTAGAACTTTGTATAAGATCTCTATCTTTCGATCCTTTAATTTCTTGTCAGCTACCAGATCGCTTGATATTCATCTCAATCTTTCATTCTCACTAACCAAACTTGCTATCAATCCATCCATCTGTTCTCGTTTAGTTTCTAAAAACTTGATTCTTCCTTCTAATTGCTTTATGTTTTCATCAAATGGATCATTCAAGAAATCCAGATTCATTCCATCCGGGAATAATTATTCATCTTCAAATATAAAATCAATATCTTTGAATGCAAGACCAGTTGGATGGGTTGTCGATGTTGTGATGATTGAGATTTTGGAGTTGATTGTGGTTGTCTTGGTGGAATAGATGTTGTTGATGATTGTTGTAAAGTTGTTGGTAGGGTTTGAATCAGAATTACATGCTCGATTCAATTTCAGCTTCCACTGTTGGCATCACTTTCTTAATAACTACTTGTTCAGCTCTAGTAATTTGTTGGGTTTTCTTTCTTGATTTCTTTGCCAATGGAGAAATTGTCTTTTTCTTGCTAAGATCAACAACCTTGCTCTTTACACTTTTCGAAGGCACATATGGTTCATCATCGTCATCAGTTGTCTTTTTCTTTTTTTAGTAGTTTTTAGGTCAGCCATTGCTCTAGGATCATTCAAATAAGCTGGTTTAGAAACTAGAATTTTATCATCACTTTTTGTTTCTTCAGAATCAGCCTCACTCCTTGAACCATCTCCAAAAACTTCCTTCTCAACATTTCTAGCGATTCCAGCTACGTCTGCAGACTTTACTCTTGTTAAGTTGCAGAAAATACTTAATCCTCAGCATTTATGTTTATATTATGCTCCTCTTCAGCACTACTTTCATCAGAAGTAAAGTACATGCAACTTTTCTTTTGGTTTGTTTGGTGTTGACTGCTTCGTTGCTCACTTTTTCTTCCCATCTTCTTTTACGAACCGTTTACTCCTTTTATCAACAAACCCTTCTAATTTTCTCTCCTCATCATTTTCGGAATTGCTTTCATCTTTCCTCCACTTACTTACCCTCTGGTGGTGCAACATAATCTTTATCTTTTTTACAACCAAAGAATTTCTTGAAAGGATGAATAGTTTATGATATATGCTACTGTGTTCGGTCCAATGACAGATTCATCATATGTTCTAATGGCAGCTCATCGGACTCTTATCTCAAGATTAGGAATAAATCATCCAACATCATCTAAACAAACCTTGATATTGAAGAAATATTTCTTTAGTTATGTTTGCCTTCATTTGCTCGAAAATCAATCTCGTGAAATTGCAAGGTAAGTTCAAAGTTAATGCAACAATCATGCACATATAATAATCAACTAGAACATCAAATCCACCCTTCCTGTGCCCTATGGCGTGAATCACCAAGTGTACAAAGAACTTGTAGGGCTTTGAGATATTTGCATTCGAAAAATTTGTATCATTGACATAACCAACGTAACCCATCCGGTAGAAACATCCTTTAACCATAAGTTCTGGATAACATGTGGCATCACTTGATTTATCTTTGAAATCTAACACCCTTCTGATAAGACCTTCAGTTATAGCCACCTCTTTGTCTTCGTTTCCGACTCTGCAAACAAATGAATAGCTTGAGGATTTGGAATGAACTTCGAATTTTCCCAAAATCGCTCAATGTGTGATCTATATGCTTTATGTTGATCTGTTAGAGCTTTCTTTGTACTTATATGATCCATAAACTCCAAAATTGACTCGAACGGTTTCATCTTCATTAATGTCTTATCAAGCTATATTGTGCTTTGGATCAAAGTTTGATACTTTCACCTGCACGAATAACATAATCAACACTTAGAAAAATTTTCCAAAATTTGTCAAAATTGGTACGACGGTATTTCATGCGAAGGTACAATATTCTTGTATGGATGTGTCTATCTTCGTATGAAGGTACAACAGAATTTACCAAATAACATTTACCTTCGTGCGAAGGTGATCAATTTTATAACACATATTTACTTCCATGCGGAGGTAACTACATTCGTGCGAATAAGTTACCTTCTTATGGAGGCAATTACATACGTATGAAAGCCTTTGGATCAATTCTTTGATTTTTTATGATATGTTAAAATTGAAGATCATTATAAGACCTAATATTGCTGATTAAAACCAATTTGATGGTTCAATAGTCACAGATCTACGATTAAGTCCTTATCAGACTAATTTGTCAATTTTAGTCCATTTAATCTATGATATACCTTTCCCATTGCAAGTGTTGTGTGAATCAACAAACCAAAGATTGATTTGGATAGCACTTCGTTATAAGAAAATCTTTTTTCTCTCAAAGAGGATACGTTCGTGCGAAGGAACTTATATACTACCACTGTTACTCCTTCGTGTGAGGGTAACAACCTTCGTGCAGAGGTAACCAGTTGTTTTTAAGTTTCTCATTTCAAACAGTTTACTAGTTTTAACAACCCACTCAGTTAATTAAGTCCAAGTTAATAACCTTGGTTGAACACTTTGCGAACAAACTAATGTTTTCTGTCAATTATAAGTTTCAAATTAATGAACTTTTAATATTTTTCAAAACATTCTCATTTTAGATTAACTCCTAACCCATTGTTCTTTAGATTTAGTTTCGCAGCTTTGGATTTTGAAAATCAGCATTCCATCAACGGCATTCAAAAAATCCTTTTGATTTTTCAAAGTTTATGCTAAAACACACTGAAACTCTTTTTGGTTCCTGAAATGAAATAGCTATGTACAAACATATTTACATACATTTTTTGTGAGTTTGTGTAAGAGGATTATATCGGTTTTTGAAACTTGTCACAGGCACCGTTGGTCTGATTAAACTTTAAGTTTTAAACAAATTCACTTAGATTGTTAGTATACTTGTCTACTTCAACCTCTACGCATTGCTCAATTGTTTCAAGATACTTTATTTAGATGTCTTAGAACTTGAATTAATAGTGTTTCCCACCTCAGAATATACTCTCGTATCAAGATTCATTGGATTTCATCTTACAGGTGAATATATCTAACGGATATCTGTATCTAGGTTGTGCGAGGCCTTGAGAGCTCAGGTTCGTACCACCGTATAGACAAAGAGATGAAGGCTTGACTTAGAAGTGGTGTTCCATATTTTGGAATCTTTTGACTGCAAATGTCAGATCTTTCGATACTTTCAATTTTGATGTAGTTTAAGGTTTTTAAAGCAAAGTATTCTACAAGTTCTAGGCCATTGCTTACGAAAAACAGAAGAAGTTGTATAATACCCCATATATCAATTCTTTATAAAGATCTAGTATCTCAGAATCCGAAAATCTATCAAATGAAATTTCGGTGTACTAACCATATACCCGAGAGATATTAACCCACTAATTAAGAAATATTTCTTTATGTTTATATCTGGAAAACAATTTACTGAATATGCAAAGTCTACTGTCACATCATCACTAAGACATGTTTAAACACTTTTTGACACTACATTTCTTTAGCATGTTGTGATAATCCATTGATGTACTATGATTTCCTCTTTTATACATGAAAACTCTTTTTTAATATTTTTCTATGTTTTGTATTTTTCAAATTTTTATATGTCTTTGTATTTTTCACAACATATTTCTCCACCTAAAATCAAACACATATTTTTAGATTTTTGGTTTTAAAGAAAGAATTGGAAAACCAAAAACTTTGACGAACCGATGAGGATTACTTCAAATCGTCATCCATCTCGGTTTCACACTCTTTGTTCCCCTGATGACAAATCTTTCATCCCGTTTAATTTTAAAAGATATTTAAACTTTGCTCTGTCAAATGCTTTTGCATAAAAATCAGCTTTTTGTTCATCTTGTAAATTTTTTTAATATGAATGAACTTTTTCTCATAGCAGTCACGGATAAAGTGATGTTGTATCTCAATATGCTTCGTTTTAGAGTGTTGAGCTGGATTTTTAGTTATGTTAATGGAAGCCTCGATATCTACATATATAGGAATGTTAAGAAACTGCAATCCATAGTCTCTCATCTGTTGTTGTATCCACAAGATGTGCAAACAACAAGTGGAGGCTGAAATGTATTTAGCTTCACAAGTTGAGAGAGAGATTGTGGTTTGTTTCTTACACTACCACGCTACTAAACGTGTGCCAAAGAACTTGCAAACAACAATTGTAGATTTTGCATCGATTATGCAACACCCAAAGTCAGAGTCGGAATATCATGCAAGGTCGAAGTTGTTAGTGTGAAGGTACCACAAGCTGGTGCTTAGGCAACCCTTAAGGTATCGAAGGATCATCTTGACAATCATTAAGTGACACACTCTGGGACTTGACTGGTAGCATGCGCAGAGTCATGCTGGATACATGATATCCGGTCCCGATGTTGTCAAATACATTAAAATGCCAATCATCGAATGATAGAGAATTTCATCAATTTTCTCTCCGGTTGAATCTGGTCCAATGTCGTCATTCTGAGCTAGTGGGGTGGACATTGGTGATGAGTTAGACATCTTGAATTTCTCTGAAACATCGTTCACATACTTTGTCTGATGTATAAAATTCCATCAAGCAATTGATTGACCTAAAGTCAAAGAAAGAACTTCATCTCCCCCATATAACTCATCTCAAACCTTTTCTACATGACTCTTTCAAAATCTTTTCACAACGCATCGTTTGTTGAACCGAATATGATGTCATCCACTTAGATTTGTACAATTAAGATGTGCATGTCTTTGTTCCGCGTGAAGAGGGTGTTGTCTACTATGCCTTTGATAAAACCGTTGTCGAGGAGATGCTATGAAAGCATCTCATACCGGGCTCTCGGGGCTTATGTAAGCCGTACAACGCCTTATCGAGCAAGTAAACTTTATCTTTATGTGTTGGATCGACGAACTCTGGTGGTTGGCCGACATAAACCTCCTCCTTCACCTTGTCGTACAAGAATGCAGACTTGACATCTAATTGGTATACTCTGAATCCCTTCCAAGACGTGAATGCAGGGAAGATTCGGATTGCTTCTAGTCTAGCTGTAGGAGCATAAAGTTCAATTACGTATATTCCCTCTTGTTTGCAAAATCCCTAAACAACTAGTCAAGCTTTGTTACGCATAACTACACCTCTGTCATCCTTTTTGCATATATCTTCTTGTGATCTTCTGGCAGATCAATGAGTCTCCACACACCAAGTTTTTCAAATTGAGAAAACTCCTCCTTCATGGCATTGACCCAACTTTCCTCTGTGAGTGCTTCCTTATACGTTTTAGGTTCTACCTTTGAAATAAAACATTTGAATGAGAACCTATTTTGTAAAGGTGCCACTTTTGAGTAAAAACACCTAAAACCCGGATTGACTTGATGTCAGGTTTTAACACCACTCTGTAACTCTCCGATAATAAATTCTGGTGGGTGTACGACAACGTTCTAGGCACAACTTTGTTGGATACGCTCACTTCGTGTTCTAGATTTGTAATATTTTGTTCAACGATCTGATTAACAGAAGATGTTTCAATCTAAGGACTCGTTCCTTCAGTTTGATTGATGGGTAAAGTTTTAAGCTGAACTTCACCATCATCAGAGGTAGATCTGTTGTGGTCATATGTTCTTCAGCTTTGGATCCAGAGTCTCATATTGATCAAAAGTAGGAGTTGTATCATTCATCTCTGGCTCAGCTGTAGGTTCACTTGTTCCAGTAGTCTGTGATTCGGGATGTTGAGAACTCGGGCCTGCTTCAGCATCATGTGTACCAACGTGTGTTTGAGTCACAACGATTGGTCTCTAGAATTTGATCTTGTGAAAAAAGATTGTTGTTGCTGGTAAAGTACAACAAGTTCCTCTGCTATTGTTTAGCTGTCAGCTTGAAGGAATTCCAGATATTTTCATAATTGAATAGCCAAGGATCTCCTGGTTTCTACGTCGGAGATGTATATCTTTGACAATCTAAATGTTGAGCCTAGATAACAGGTTGATGCTAGGAAGATAAACTCTCTTTAGGGACTAGCATACCCCACAAAGAACCCTTCTAATGATTTAGCCCAAATTTACCATCCGAGTTGATAACCATACACGGTGACCCAAAAGGTTCTAAACATTTCAATTCGGCTTTTGTTGGTTAAGTAGTTTGAAACACATCTTCTTATGTGCCTTGACCGTAATCAGTGTGTAACACTCAGAGGCCACAACTTCGCTCCAGAAACTAACTGGCAGTTTTGAATCGGCGAGCATCATGCGTGCAGTCTCTATCAGCATTTTGTTCTTTCTTTCATCCAGAATTCCTTTTTCGTTACGAAAATCTAACATCCTGTTATTCTTGAATTATTTCCATTGTCACTTCAAATGCGTCTAATCGGTAAATGGTACAGATTCTCTAGTTTCTTGATCAAATCATCAGACTATCGAATGTTTCATCCTTGCTTTCCAAGAACATCACCCACAAGAACCTTGAGTAGTCATCGGTAACAACTAGACAGTACATATCTCCTAAACTACTTTGAACATTTACTAGTAAAGAGATCCATGTCGGTCTTTCTAGTGGGAGCTTTATCATGTTTAGAAGCTTCCTTGGATGCGACTTTTTATGTTGCTTACCTTTCTTGCAACTAATGCAATCATCATTTAAGTGAAAGCTCCTTAGATTGACACCATCCACTAGCCCATTGTGTACCAAGAAGTTCATCTTCTAGAGATGAATGTGTCCCATTTTTATGCCACAATATTGACTGCTTCTCTGTTACTTTCGACACAAAACACTATGCGTTTTTTGTCGTTGTGGTTGTGACGCTTATGTCTAAAACATATAAATCGTTTTCACAAGGAGCGCGCATTAAGATCCACTCTTCCGGTATCTTGAACCCTGGCTTCAGAATTAGACATTTTTTGTTAGTGAAGTGCGTTGTGAAATTTTTTATCACAATCTATGAGATACCGAGTAAGTTGTTTTCCAACTCTGCTATCACTCTTTTGTTCTACTTTTTGTTCAACCTTCTCATCAATCACTGTTGAAACAAACGTTTTAATCTCTTCAAAAGGTTCTTTTTTCTATATCACCCATGTTTGATTTTTCAAAGTTGTTTTTGTGTAAAATTTAGAATCTTTATGTTCAACTTTATTTGAAGATTCACCAGTTGTATCAATTGAAATTTTTTGTGTTTACCTAGTTTCACTTAGTTTGTAGATTCTTTTTTCATTTTAAGATCTAAGTTGGAACAAACGTTGGTGATTTTTTCTTTAAATCTTCTGAAGTCTTTTTGACACTGTAAACAGGTTTAGGATTTTCTTTGTGGACACCGATTTGCAATATGCCCAACTTGATTGCATCTAAAGCATCTCCTACTATCTATTACAACAGTGGATCCCTCAACTTGCTCACGTTATCTTTTCTCAGCAAAGAAATCTTCATTGGATTGTTTGCTTGATTGACTCTCTTTTTCACTTTCTGAAGTTGTGCTAGAAACGAAAATCATTTTCTTTGTAAATTTTTATTTTCCAAACCTGTTATTTTTTCTCTTACCGTATCCTGAAGCGTTTCTCCCATAATAGTTATTTCTCTGTTGATTATTAGAATAGGAGACTTCTGGTTTACAATAGTAAGATTTATACAAATTTTCAATCTCAGACATCTCAACTTCTACTAACTTGAACACTTTTTCAAGTTGTTCATGTTCACGTTCTGAATCAAAAACTCATCATCAAAATATAGCTTTTAGATTCGCTCATTTATACATAACAACATTCGGATCATCATTCAAGTTATAGTCTGATTTTAGAATGTAATTTTTGTGAAAACTGTCGTCATTTTCAAAATGCAAACTCGAACTCATTTTCTCAAACTTTGATTGAGTACTTTCAAAATCAGTGATATCACTATCATTTGCTAATACCTGTTCAACAACATTTTTGACCAATTCTGATTGAATTCAGTTTCAGACTTGGTATAGGTCACATCGACGTTGTCAAGCAGCTGGTCATTTTGTTCGGTTTTTAATTTTAAATTCAGCCCCTTTTCCACCCTGTCTGGTTTTTTTCTTGAATAGCTATTCCACGTCGGGGTAGAACTCAATGATAACCTAAACCTTGGTTATGATAACCATACACATCCTCTCCTTTTCATCTTTTCCTATTGGGTTTGGGAGGATGTGATCCAAAACATAAGATGTCGTTGAAAACTGATCAGCTTCTTATCAACCTGTTTCGTTTCAATCCTAACATTTCTAGCTCTTGTTTTGATTTGGCGATCGTGTCAATATGATTATTTATTGCAATTTGTTTATCCATGACCGTGCTTCTGAGCATAGAAAGTGTAGCTTCATATTCCCTACTAGCATCATGGTACTGGTTGATAGTTCTGTTCAGTTTATCATAAGCTTCTTTTGTTTCTTTTAAATCACTTGTTAGATTATCTATGTTTATTTTTAGCTCATTATACTTCTCATCTTTTTCAAAACAAGATTTTCACAGCTCTAAGCATTTTATACATTATTTTTCTGTTTTTTTTTCAATCTTAATCTCTTCCTTGACTGACTCAACCATGACATCTTGAACCTCTTCAGAGATTTCAACTACCTGTTTTAACTGATCCATCATGGCTTTCTTAGCATCTTGTTGAGGTTTTTAGCATTCATTTTTTTGTCACATCTATAAATTCTACTACAGGCTGTTTCTTCTCTTCTTCATATTGTGCGCTTTGATAATTTCTTTGTTCACCGAAGAAACCTCCAAAAGAATTAAACACATAAGGAGGTATGATTGATTTAAATGCATTATGGAAAATTTCTTGTGAAGCTTCAGAATCATAATAGTAATTAGAATTTTCTGAGTTTTATCGAATGCGATATCAGCACAGATTTCTCCAATCGCTTCTTCAACAGTTACTTCTTCCATAATCGGTTCTGGTTCCTCAATAATTTTATCCAAAAGAGCAAGACTTTTGGTCTTAGGAATGTAATTATTCCAAGTAAAACATTCATCTTCCTGTGTAATGACCAGAGCCTTATCTTTTGACTTTGTAGAACCATCCTCAATAGGAATAGCTCTTGGCATGCACTTAGGATGTTGGGAAGTCTGATGATAAATCGCCTTTTTTATAATAATTGTCACCAATTCCCATGAACCTCTCTGTTCGGACACTCTCTCTTGAAATGACCCTTTTCTTTACACATGAAACAAGTCACTTAAGATTTATCAAATCTAAGCTTTAAGCAAGACCTCCGAGACTGTTCCTCCCTATTGAGCTCTTCGAACTATACTCGCCATACACCATTTGATATCTATCAGTTCTAACTTCTCAGGATCAATTTGATCGTAATCCACTTTCATCATGTTGGAATTCCCGATCCTTCATGCTACCAAACCCTCATAAGACTCCAAGACAGAAGCAAGTAACTCCATGTGTTACTTAGCTGTCATTTCGGTGAAATCTTCAGCGTTTTGAAGATTTACAGCAATGTTGCACTACAGGATGTGATGATTAACTATTCTGGGTATTGTAGTTGTTCAAGCTTTGTGATGACTAACGACTCTACATCGGGCTATTTGGCTTGAAACTTGGATATGATGAGAAACCACTTCCAATGTTTGAACTATTTGATGAAGATCAGATGAATTATCTGCACTGAAAGCAGTTTGGATCTTTGGGCTTTGAGTATTAGCCAAACTAATTCCTTTGAAATAATGATCCACATTTTGTTGATATTTGGACTTTTTATTTTAGCCATCTTGCGTGGCTCTAGCTCATGCCCTTCAAGCTTCTCGATAAACTTCCCGAGATTTATATCACTATACTCTTTGTTGTTTTCAGAATCATCAAGTAAGTCGACCATTCACCCTTGGTAATGTGTCGGCTAGCTTGTCCACCCACTCTTCATCTTCCTTTTCGATACCCCACCGCTTCATCTTCACGACTAGATGATAGTATCTCTCAACAAGATGTTTCATCGATTCTATGTCAAACTCTTTCTTGATTAAAGCCTTTATACTTTTGATCATTGACAAATTACCTTTAAATTTTACTTTCAGCGCATTCCAAATAGATTGTGCACTTCCTTTGAGTTGGAGAAGAGTGAAAATATCTTCCTTTATTGCTTGCTGAAGAAAATTTAGCATCTTTTTCTCTATTATGAATTTGTCTTTCTTAGCTGGAGTGAATTGCGTTAGAGTCTTATTCCAACCATTTTCTCTCACTAGATAGTTATATTCCTCTTCAATTGAGTACCAACAATCTAAATAATCGGCTTGGACCCAATTCTAAAACCTTTCATGCCAACCTTTGAAATTTTCCATGTTCATGAGTTTTGATGGCTTCGTCATGGTCCCCATTTCGTTATCTAAGTATAGATTTTGAACGACCAACGTGGGGGTGTGGAGAATGCTTTATAAAACTCATTCTCCATCTTGACAAAATTTTTGTGTGAATGTAAGGTTTACTGCGAAGGCAAAAACTGGTGCAAATGAAGACTTATGCGGATGTACACCTCGTGCGAACTAACACAAAAACAAACTGATTTTGATTACGTCCATGCGAAGGTAAAAAATCTCAAACGAATGAAATTTACTTCCATACGAATGTAGACTTTTCAACTGAAAATTGTTACGTCCGTGCAGAGGTACTTAATCTGTGCGGACGTAGTTCCTTCGTGCGAGAGTAAAACTTTAAGTTTTCTCGTTTTTGGACATTTTGATCATGATCTGATTGAATTTTAGTCCAGTTTTTTAGAGGCTCAGTTAAAAAAGTATTTTATGTAATCCTCAAAAAACTCAGTCCATTTTGATCATTAAATTTATGAGAAATGATAAAAATGAGAAGAAATGAGTAGAAAAGAAGTCTTCAATGTCTGAATCTTGTTGGATTGTCTAAGATATTAGCCTCAAGGCTCTGAAACCACTTGTGAGGACCGTTTATCCAGATGATAGCTCAGGTATGAAAGTCCAGGATCCGGCGGGTTTAGACAGAAGTTTGGACAGGATATCACTAATTCGGTAGAAAGTTATTAAGAAGAAATAGAAGTGGAAACTTTCCATTCATACTGAAAAAGTATACATCTTTACAAGCTGGAGAAACAAAATTTCTCCATCATTTTCCCCTTGGGAACTCCAAAACTTATCAACTAACGAACACACAACACACTATATATACTTGAGGTTTGAGACAGATGTACTTTCGTGTGGAGGCACTAGTCCGTGCGGAGGTAGTTACTGTGACATCCCGGCTTTTCAGGTATCTTAAACGCGCTACTTTATGGTTATTCACTCCTATGCTGATTTAATTCGGAGAATTAAATTACACGCTCGCAATAACTACGCTAACTTTGTGAATCAATAGGGTGAATACGTGCTATGTGTTATTAGACGGGTTGTATCTGAATTTCGTGATATGTGTTATTAGACGTTTGTGAATTTATTGGTCTCACTCCAAATACGTGATTTAATATTTTATAAACTCCGTGTCGCGTAATATTTTAGTAACTTCTATTTATAAACCGAACCAAGTCTGTGAAACGTTTCGACTTCGCGACCAAGCAAACTCAACCCGCCACCCACACCCCCTTGCGACCCACACCTCCTTGCGGCCCAAGGAAATAACCCAAACTCGTGGCCCAAGGCATTTACCCAAACACCCCCCCCCCTATCGCGGCCGCCCCCCTCCCCTTGTTATATTTATATGTATGTATGCATGGGATGTTTCAAAAAAAAAACCCTAATACCCTGAAGAATCGACGGCAGCCCCCCCCCCTCTCACGGTCGCGCAAACCTCACACCTCCCGGATTGATTCCAAGCTTGTCCCGGTTCGCTAATCATCATTGTTTCAAGGTTAGGGTTTAATTGCTTTGCGATTCACACTAGGTTTTGGTAATCTTGATAATGATTATGTGCTTGTATGATTATTCTATGAACAATTGTTGCGGGGTATGATTAGTTCGGATGGATATGCGAATCTTTGCGGTTGTGATGATATGTTGAATACAAAAATCGTAGGCTGTGTTTGCATGAATATTGATATATATGATGATATTTGACAAGTTAACCTGTTGTTAATCAATACAACTAAGCGTCATGATCGTTTAAACATGTTCTAATGCGATAAAGTCGAAAACAGTAAGCTGATTGACATTTACAGCCAATTTCAGTTGGCTGTAACCTGATCATTATTTACCGAAAAGTGAATTTTCTGAACCTAAAACGTGTATTTTTTAAAAGTTTCAAATGGCGCTGGATTCATATTTTTCTGAGGTCGTTTGCTATTTTTAAATGGTCATTTAGTGCAGCAGCTGTAAATTCTACAGAATTTGCAGGTCGTTTATCGAGTCGGATCTCATAGTCTGTATGGGGTTAGGTCATGAAATTTGCACAGTAACTGGAAACGGGAATTTCCAAAATCTCGCACTAGAATTTTGTTAATTGGATGAACGATGATTTTTATATAATTTTTCTCGTGGATTTCAGTCAGAAAGCGACGAATCTGACTGCAGCCTAGTATATAAATGTTTATAAATAATTGGTAAAGATGTAGGATTTGAAAATTTTACACAAAATTCTACAGTCTAATTGACACCTCCTGTAAAATAACGAGAATTTTTAGAACGTTGGAACTATTTTATAAAAATCCTCGAAAGCAGCCCAGTTATAAGCGTACAAGTTGAAACATGATAACTTGCGTTTGTGTGTACCTAAGTGTTGTATGAGTTAATCTGTGTTTATGACAAGTTGGTTTGATCATTATTTTGTATGGTCATACTTTGCATGCATAATTATGGTTTCGAATTGGTTATGACGTGTGCCGTACTGTGTTAGTTATGCGTAGGGTTTTGTGTCAATGTGTTCACACACTAACTTTAAATCGGTTGACATGTTAGGACGCGATTAGTGGTTCCATCATTTGCTCCTTTTGCGTTATTCTAACCGAGCAATTTAAGGTGAGTTCACGGCCCCTATTTTATCCGGTTTTAAACAACAGAGGGAGAAACATGTATACGCTCTACAACTCTATCTTTTTACGTTATGCGAAATTAACGCCGTTAACTACTCGGTAACTAAGTTAATGTTAATATACGTTATGGTCACTAAGTAGCTTTATCACGGAAATCCTCAACCAACTCTCGGATCGTTAGTATTGGGTTAAATAGCGGGAAATTATAGTAGTACTACTAGGCCCGACAAGCCCCACCCGAGCTACTCGCGCTAGCCGACCGGGAATGGTCAATGGGTGATTAATTTGGCCTAACTTTCGCCATGGTCAGTGATAGACCTGGCAACACTGAGGCAACAACAGTCAGCTTCGATCGCAACTCTTTTGTGACGTAACTTTAGGCTCGCTACCTACATGTTAACATTGAACTTATTTACGAACCAACATTATTATTCCGGGTTAGGAATAATGGAACTATGTCGTTATCCCGGGTTAGGGATAACGGGGAAAACCAATCTTTTAAACCGAACTTGTGAACTTATAAAAACCTGTGACCTCACTCTTCTTTATTGTTGACACTTGTTTCTTTATATGTTTCTCGGACGCTAGGAGCGCTAGGCGCACTCACTTGCATTTGATCAAGACATTTTATCGAGTCTTTATTTACGAATAATTATTGGGATTTTGGTTTTGGCGTTTATGTTGGCGCCCGTTACTTTACTTTAATGATTCCACTAAACTTTGAAACCTGGATATTTTGAAAATGACTATGAATGTTTACAACAGGTGCTTTTGGAAAACGTTTAAATAAATCATATAGAGTCGTTCGATATTGCTAGTGTCTGAGATTCTGGTTTGATCACATGCCTCGCGGTAATACTCCGCAAGTGGAAATTGAGGGTGTGACATTTACCTCCGTACGAAGGTTACTTACCTCCTCACGAGGTTACATCCATATGAACCTCTCTCGTCCTATCCAAAGTCTTGTGTTAAATCTCAACTATACAATATTCAACACACGCTCTATCTAGCCTATTCGCACAATGGTGGACATACATAATATGCATCAACAAGGTAATATCTGTTAACCTAGCCAATATTGTGCTGAATCCAATTTTAGTTAGGCAACAATAACAAGATTACTTAATAATCTGTTTTCATTAACTCTTTCAACGTTTACAAGTACCTGAAAACACACTGACATGCTTCACCGTCTAATCTACAAAAAACACTAACTAACCCCAAGTCCACACACCTATACTACATAACAACTCCGTGCAGACTAAGGTTTACCTCCGTATGGATGTGATACCTCCATGCGGACTAGCTTCCTCCGCACGGACGTATACCTCCATACGAAGGTAAGCTTACAAAATCAAAATCATAAACATAATCTAACAATGTAATCCCTATTATAGACTCGACATGACTTATAGACGCAGGCAGCAGACATATGTATCAACAGGTTTTCAAACCACTTGCCCCAATGGTAACAAGTGCCGAGAACCTAAATGTATTTGAGCCAAAGAAGCCTGAGAATTACTCTAAGCAAGATTATCAAATTTTGAGCTAGATACAAAAGCCTTTAGTATCGTGGCTATGGCACTCCCAATGATATCTATGCTAGCCTGTTACACTATAGTAGCGGCAAGAAGTTATGGGATCCACTGAAGGAACAATTTGGTGGGATGGAGGATGTTATCGAGAACACTCGTAAAATCCTTAACTAACAATATCAAACCTTCACTCATGTCAAAGGGGAGAACCTGACTCAATAGTTTGAACAATCTTCATGCTTAATCAATGAACTTAAGTTGGTTAACAAAGAACACTCCTAAAATCCTTAACTAACAATATGACCTTCACTCATGTCAAGGGGAAACCCTGACTCAACAGTTTGAACAATCTTCATGCTTAATCAGTGAACTTAAGTTGGTTAACAAAGAATTCACTAAATCAACCTTAAGTAACTGATTTCTAAGATCTCTACCTGAAAAATGGGACACTATTGCTAGAATGATGAGAACATCCCAAGATTTCAAGGACATGAGCCTAAACCAACTACATGGAAACCTCCTAACCTTTGAGATGGGGCTTGTCCAAAAGAAAGGCTCCAAGAAACTAGAATGGTGTTTGATATTCATGTTTTTGGTAACACAACACTTTTGAGTCAGGAGGGATCATCCTCTAGAATGGGAAATGATCAAAATTTTGACTTTTTACTAATTTATCAATAGGAATCAACTCTGATCAACATTCCATGAGTTATTCTTTTGCAGCAAATGATGATACTCATCTCACTAATAATCTGTCAATTGTAATTGATGATCTTAAGCACAAAGATCCAACGAACCTAGAGGAGATGGACATTTTGCACCAGGTAGCCCTTCTCTGTCTAAGAGCCAATAACTTTACTAACAGACTGGCAGGACTTACCTAGGATTAAGTGGGAGGTCTAAAGTGGGGTTGAATAAATCTAAGATCAAATTTTTAAGTGTAATAGGTTGGGACACTTTGCTAGAGAATGTAAGATTCAAACAAATAATTTTCCACCAATGGTTACATATCCTAGTCAAAGAACTCAAAATAATACACAACAGTTTTATTCCCAAAATACCCTTGGACCAAATGTGCAAAACACAACCCATTTGCACAGACCATGAATCTTGTATTTATACACTATATTCATGCACCACAAGTCCCTAAGGTTTAGTATGTCTAAATGCCAATTGCACATGTTCAAGCACAACCAACAACTCCTGCTTCTACACCTGTAGAGCCTAGCCAAGAAAGCTTCTTTACACAAGGCTATGCTGACTGGAGTAGTTTGCCAAAAAAATTAACAGATGAAATTTTTGCTTTAAAAATGACTATGATGAACATGAAAACTTTTGTTTAATTGCTATTAAACATGTTTCATGTGATGTAGATCCAGTCCAAACTGCTGTTGGTAAAGAGATTGTTGGTGAACCGGCTGAAAGCTTAGGTCAGGTATCTGTTGTTGACCAGGAGTACGCAGGAAGGATGGATGAAAGCAATCCCAAAAGTTCCACTAATAACTTCAGTGTGGATCAAATTGAAATGGCTGCTTCTAAGGTATAACCTCAAACTCTCAAAGAGTTGTGTTTAGATAAATGCATCATAGCTTTAGCTAACATAAAAGAGGTGAATGAGAACCTTAGAGAAAATGTATGAATCTGTGAACTTATTCTTGAAAATTGAAAAAAGATTATAAAACAAGAATAGCTTAAAAAGACCTTGAGTTAAACAGTCTGAAACATGACGCATCTATAACCAAGGACCAACTGCAGTCAATGATTAAAAAATATCAAAACTATAAAAATGACTTGGAATCCACACAGTTCACCTATGAAAGATGGGTTGAATCCTGTCAAGGTTATGAGATGATTCTAGATAAACAAATCAAGAGCAATGTGAAGTTTGGGGTTGGCTTTAGAATATAAGACCAAGAATAAGAAACGAAAGCTTTCATCGACTCTGAGATGGTTGAAGTTATACCAACCACATCAACTGGGAAGAAATAAGGATCACTTAACCTAGTAGCAAGAAAATAACTCTTAAAAAGCCACTAAGTTCCGCTCAAGCTGAAAAAACTAAAGTATGAGTTCAACCGACTTGGTCAGATGAATGTGATGTTCAAGAAAATTCCAAACTTGTTGATTTTACAAATCCAAATGGTCTTAAACCATCCAAGATAAAATCATTCCTCTTACCAACGCTTAAACAGATGTTAAACATTTGTCTCTGAATAGAGAGATAAGGGTAAGAAGAAGATAAGATTTCAGCCCTGAATTGTGATTTCAGTGGGAAGCAAAATCATGTGGAAAAAAATATTTTAAGTTAAAACCCTATCATATTAATCAAACAAACAGTGTCTTCAATCTACCCCTAGGTGTACCATTTGTGGGAAACTCAACCACTTGACCCAACAATGTTCTTTACTAAAACCATATGATGTAAATCAAAGTAGGTCAAGAAAGAAAATGAACTTCAAAAGGGATGATAGGCCTGTTAATAGGAATTCCCATTCACTACCCAAACGAGTTGAATCAGACCATTTTTTTCACCCACCAAATTTGCACTAACATCCTGCACAGAGGACGGGTCAAACCTCTGTTGTACCACAAAACCCACTACCCAAATGTTATGGGCAACCACCATGCAATAGGGTACCTTACGGGTATGTAGAACCTGTGCCACAACCCCAAAGCCAATAGTAAATAAACATCCACATCGGTATCAACATCTTATTGGGAATGGTCAACTTATAGTTGACCCAAGTGTGCAAGCACTTGCAGAAGGCCAAAAACATATGTTGGAGATTGTACAAGAACTCCTTGTGACCAATTACCAATCCCAAGCAACCATTACAGTGGCTGACAACACCATATCCAAAGCATATAATGTTTAGATCATCTTCATGAATGACCCATTCATCATCACTAGCAGGCAACCACTGTTGGTAATTTGAAAGTGCTAACAGAGGCAACCTGTGCATTTATCTCTACCCAAATAAAAGAAAGAAAACTCTTTTGAAAACCACCAAAATTTTTGTCTTAATTTTTGTTAAATGTTTTTTTAATCAGAAAATCAAAAGTTATTGTTTAAAATCAATAAAAGAATGTTAAAATTGTTAAAATCAAAAACTTTGTTCAAAAGAGTACAACATCTGTCGTAGTGGGTCAAAAGTTTGTTCAACCTTGGAAAACAACTATTTAAGGTAAAAGAACCACTGTTTTTCAAAACCACTCTTTGACTGCAAAAGTCAACCAGAGCAATTGTTTCATCAAAATTCACCTTTATTCTCAATCAAAACTCTATTTAACCAAACAAAGGTTTCAAACAGAGGTCTTTCAAAACTCTATTGACCAAAAGTCAAACAGATGTTTAAAAACACCGATCTTGTTGCTCAAAGGTCTGTTGAGAACAACAGAGGTTTCAAACATATATTTTGAAACAGATCTTTCATATCTTCTTCAAAGAGTTTCCTCATTGGGACCCACTTTATGAAGAGAGGTTTGCTACAACAAATAGCAACTTACAAGGTAGACTAAAAAGGTAACCGTTGTCCACATTGACATCCCTATTCCATTAACCCTATATAAACCATGAGAAATAGAGTTTACTTCTATCCTCCATTATTGACAAACTCAGAAGCATTTCATGTTGATGCACTTTACGTCCGTCACTTTACGAATAGGCTAGATAGAGTGTGTGTTAAATATTTTATAGAATAGATACGAACACACGACCCAAGTGCGAACAAGTACGGTTTTGTAGTGTTACTTCGTACGAAGTGATAGCTCACTTCGCATAAAGGTAATATCCTATCTTCGCACGAGGGTAAATAGTGTCGTGTGTTCATTGTGATGCAAGTATTGGAGTTTCCAGAGGGGAAATGCTGGCGAAATTTCTCCAAAATTCGCCACTATAAGATGTATACTCTTTCGGTATGGTTCTAGATGGAAGTTTGGGCAGAATATCACTAATTCGGTAGAATGTTATTAAGAAAGGAGTAGAAACAGAATCATCAGAAGATTCATTCATTCATACTGAAAGAGTATACATCTTGTCAAGCTGGCGAAATTCTGGAGAAATTTCGCCAGCGTTTCCCCTTTGGGAACTCCAAAAATTAAAAAACAATAAACACACGACACTATTTATAGACACCATTTACCCTCGTGCGAAGATAGGATATTACCTTCGTGCGAAGGTAGCTTACCTTCGTACGAAGTGACACTACAAAAGCATTCTCATTCGCACTTGGGTCGTGTGTTCGTTGTATACAATATTCAACACACACTCTATCTAGCCTATTCGTACAGTGACGGACACAAAGTGCATCAACAATATTTTTTTTCATCAATTAACTCATTTCATTCAATGTTTAACAGTTACAAATGACCTGGAAATCCGACAGAGCTTCGCCATCTCAGTCACAAAAGTTCTACATTCTAACACCTCTCATGACCTATTTATAGACATGCTAGGCTACCTTCGTGGGAGGGTAGTTTATCTTCGCACGAAGGTAATTTACCTTCGTGTGAAGGTAGACACACCTTCGTGCGAAGTTAAATACATATAACATAAAATCTAACATTTTCGTCCTATTACAAACACATACACATCCCTAAGACGTAGGCAATAGAATTATGCACCAACAAAACCCCCTTGGATGTTGTCGTAGTCTTTGTCTGTCTTCAAAATCTTTAAGCAGTAACTTTTGTGACTGAGACAGCGAAGCTCTGTCAGATTTCCTAGTCATTTGTAAATGTTAAACATTGAATGAAATAAATTAATTGATGAAATAATCTTGTTAATTGTCACTAATTCATATTAATTCCGCGCGTATGGACTAGATACTCAATTAGGACCTTTTCTATTGGACAAAATGGTTCTTCAATTGTATCAGAGCTACGGTTTTCACCTACGCTCATGAATTATGGACTTAGGAAGGTTTTAGACGTAAAACATTAAAAAACGGACAATCCACAGACAAAAAGTAAAATTGAACTTATACGATTGTTAGAAAATCATTTTTGACCAGATCTATCCTAGAATCATCTTGAAATTTGCAATAATAAAGATTTTGGATCGACAAATGTGTTCATCATGGATTATCTTCGCACGCAGGTACTATCTTCTCATGAAGATAGGCGCCACTTCGCATGAAGATAAATTACCTTCGCACAAAGGTAGTTACCCTCGTACGAAGGTAACCTGGAATGCCTTAAAAAGGCATTAAAAATTTTTGTTGATCATATTGATGAGACGAGTGTCCAAGAAAAGTTTGGAGATAGGAATTTTTTCGGGATTTAATGACCGATTCGGGTTGTTTGGGGACACCGTTTGGAGCATCAGAGAATAGATTTAATGATACTGTCACAAAATGTTGAAGATAACGCGGTAGTAAAAGATACATTTGTAGAAAGATGATCATTTGGTATAGTGACTATCAATGGGCCTTAACGTTAAATCCACTTTTGATAAAAACTGATTTTTCCATATTTGAGGGGGAATTTCAGTGAAAAATTTGGTACG
This sequence comes from Scalesia atractyloides, assembly GCA_947069175.1. NCBI lineage: Eukaryota > Viridiplantae > Streptophyta > Magnoliopsida > Asterales > Asteraceae > Scalesia > Scalesia atractyloides. The sequence goes on along the minus strand of CAMTDV010000020.1, from coordinate 64,700,408 downwards.
GTCAGAGTTTGCAAAAATGAGGGGAATAAAAATTTCATGTATATATGAAGATTCTGGCATTTTTGAAATTCGTGACCATGCAACTGTATTCGAGTGGTTACAACTTTAAATTATTTGTTGATACAATGTGTCTTGAATTTTTCTGTACAAGAACAAAGTGTAGCCTGAGTTTATTAGTGATGAGGTCAAGTTGATGTCTACTTTTCGTAAAAGTGGAGTTGCATAACTGAGTCATGGAGGAGTTATTTATCGAATTCTGTAGTCATGGTCACGTTGATGCTTGAGTCTTCATACAAGCCGGTTGCACACATGACTGCTTAGTGGTTTAAAGTATCCAATTTAACTCTGCAAGGCAAATGAGCTATTTTCCGGACCAACTACTAGGAAATGAGGATGTTTTTGGTTTAAATTGTGCGTCGGGGCTAACGAGGAAGGCTATATACTTGCAATTCATGGCTAAAGAAGATGATATAATGGGTCTTTCGGACAAAGAAGTGTACTAGTTGCTCACAGAATAGTCTATACATTTGGGATCATTGTGAAAGATGAAGATTAGATTATTCATTTTGGTACGAAGAAGAGAAGATTACTACGCACTGAGAGATAATTTTTCCGATGAAGATTTGCTGATCGAGAACATTACCGATTTGCTAATCAATCATTCGGTAGTATGCTTAAACGTGATTACAGAAATTGGGATTTCAGATTTTCTCAGATATTCATTGATTTGAAGTTTATCGTTGTGGTAATTTGAAGTTTCTATCAATTACCGGTTGAGTTTTGAAGATCAAAGGATCAAGCATAGGAGGAGTGCGCTAAACCGAACGGGATAGTGGTTAAAGTTGAAATGGAGAAGCTGCATTGATTAATTTCGAGTTAGTAATTATTCAAGAAAATTTGTCGATCAAGCAAATCAGGGGAGGGTAGAAATCATGCAAACAAAGACCTGAACTGGAGAAATTATTTTAGGGGAATGTATCGAAGAAATTGCAAACCCGAATCATCAATTAAGGGGAATTTTTTTGACGCGTTCTATGGCATCGGCAGATACCTTGATTGAAGTTGCAAATATTTAAACACGGCTCTCATATTTCAAGATCAAGATCAAGCTTCGACAGTGACTTCCAAGAGGGAAATTGTTGATGCACTTTGTGTCCGTCATTGTACGAATAGGCTAGATAGAGTGAGTGTTGAATATTGTATAGATAGATACGAACATACGGCCCAAGTGTGAACGAGAATGGTTTTGTAGTGTCACTTAGTACGAAGAGCTACCTTTGCACGAAGGTAATATCCTATCTTTGCATGAGGGTAAATGGTGTCTATATATAGTGTCGTGTGTTTATTGTGATGTAAGTTTTGGAGCTCCAGAGGGGAAACGCTGGCGAAATGAAGTTTTCGCTAATTCTATTTCTACTCCTTTCTTAATAACATTTACCGAATTAGTGATACTATGCCCAAACTTCCGTCTAGAACTGCCAGATCCTTGACTTTTATTTCAAAAGAAAATACTCTAAATTGCTTCCATCAAACTCTACTTTCAATCAAAAGATCATCTTCATGGCTCTCGAATACCCGTCACAACTACTTATCGTATCTTGTAAAATACAGGAAGAACACAAATTTTCACTCCATCATCGACATCATAAATTAATCAAAATACCTTTACATTCTCACCGCAAAAGCCCCCATCAATCTATCCACCCTCAAAGAATTTTTGGTAAATGCAAAGCTCACACAACAAAACAAAAAGCCCTTTTCTCATAACCTCCACCATCAATAAAGAACATGTGGAAATCATCATAGAATCCATCTCCACCGTGTTTCGATTAGAGGATTTGACAGGTATGGAATCTTACCCCAAAAAATGACTTACATACTGAGTTCATAGAAAGGGGCTATGAAGGTCAAACGGTGGGAGTAACACGTTTCAAACCAAAGTTCCCATCTAAAATGAAATTCTTTTTCCATACTCCCTAGGTGTGCCTGTCTGATAAAACCATTGCTTTCAATGAAATACCCCTAAAAACTCAGTACTTAGGATATGCTATTTTGAAAAATTCAAATCACAAGCTATCCCAGATACTGCTTCTAGATTTGATAGCAAACTTAAGGGCCATCAAAGAGGAAATGGTAATCCTTTCCTCATATATCAAAGATTGTTAAGCTTCTATCTTAAAAATGTTTTAAGAAAAGAAAATTTTGAACAAGGTGAAGCACTTGAAAGTAACAGTCTTACAAATAAAACTTTTACAAGCATGATGGCCAAAACCTAAGAAAATGCTGTACATGAAAACATTTTAGAAAACCAAACAACAAATGTTGCCCACTACTCCTGGTGGCCACAGTGCACAACCCAGCACTGTGGAACCCACACCAGACATTTATATACAAACCACTTCCATATCTATCCCCAAATCCAAAAGAAAAAACAAAAGAAAGGATTTTTGGAGGTTGAGATGCAAGAGATACCTGCTGAAACAAAAAACAGCAAACATCTGTTGTTACTTCATCACAACAAACATTTCTATACAAACCACTTCCTCGATCATCCTAATAAAAGGTGAGTGTTGTAACCATAGGGGACACAAATCAAGGGGGAGATATCTCACTTAAATATCTCTACTCAAGCCCCTCTCCCATGGATGCTTCTATTTCCACACCTCCACCCACTTCAACATTGTCATCACCTTTACAAAAATTGCTTGGTGCAATTGATACATCTGACTTGCATATACCTAGTTCATCTCAACAGTAAATCACACAGAGTTCACTTCAACAAGTGAGTAGGGCAAGCTCTGGGATCATTTCTATCACAGCCCCCGACCACACCCTAAACGAGAGCCATGAGCATTTAAGTGATACCGGCGTTTATTAAAATTCACAGCAGCATATATTATCAGGACCGTAGTTGAGAAAACTTCAGAGTTTAAAAAAACACCATAATTTAATATTAAACAATTGGGATAACACCCATATTACAAACAAAGGGTTTTATAGGGATAAACCCTAATTATAAAACACAATCTCTTTTCTTTATTCTAGTAATCATAACCACTTTATTTAAGCCTTCAGTGCCTCAAAGCATGTTTTTTTTACTTTCACATTAAGTTACCTAAAACACGTTTAAAAACATCTTATGAGCGAAAAAATACTTGTGAGTTCATTCAATTTTATAAAAAAGACACATTGTTATAATTTACAACATTAAGAGTTTTTACATTTGTTTATATCTATCAATTACTCAAATCAGTATTTGTCACTCGGTGGCAGATCCGATGTGACGGTGGTCATACTCATTGGCTAACTTTCATCCATAGTGAAGATTATCAAGTAGTGTATACAAAACCCCACATACCAGTAGTACTGCAGAATACAAAAACTTAATCACTATAAGTATAACTAAAAAATATTTAGGGTTTTGCAACGCATTTGGTAAAAAGAAAGAATGACTCAAATTGTAGATTTAGAGTTTATTACTATAGTCTCCTAGTGTTAAGCCTGGGTTCCTAACAAAAACACAATGCCACATGTATAAGTGTATCAACCTAATTCAAACTTTAACGATAAATCACAAGATCAAAACCCCAACGTAGTTAACAAAGTATAGCCTTATTCAGGCAGCACATTGACATCCGTTGATGGGTTTTAGAACGATCAGACAGGGTATCATACCAGTGATCAGGGTTAAAACACTTACTACGGAGTAGAGTTAGGATTTCGGGTATAAAAACTAAGAAGAGAGAGCAAGAGAGAAAGAAAAATGTTAGTAGTTTGGAAAGCCCACCAACTACTCTATTTATAGTAGTAGTATTCTCCTTTTACTTTTCCATCAAGTTTGCTACGTCAACTATCCGAAAAATACACACGTATGCAACATTTCTTTTATGTGTTAAGTTTTATTATTATTTTATATATTTTAATTAATTCAGCTGCTTCACTCAGTTATCGTTTATAACTTCTAAAATATACCGTTTTATAAAATGATGAAAATTTCACTAGAACGTGCATATTGTTTTCTAGATTTCGACCTAAGTTTCATTAAAAACGGATTAAGGTCAATTATAATATATTTTATTATTAATTATTACAAGGTTCCTATAAAAGTATATGTTCATCTAGATACCTCGTATTTCTAACAGTCAACTTACTCGTAACCTACTTAGTTAATAATCTAAGTTTTATATACGTTATTTTAATCTATAAAAATGGAAATGTTACATCCTCCATACCTTTATTTAAATCTCATCCTCGAGATTTAGTTGAACAAGTGTGGGTATTTCTTTTTCATTTCCGACTCTAGTTCCCAGGTATATTCCTGTCCTCTTTTGAATCCCATTTTACCTTGACAAGAATCAATCTTTTACGCTTGAGGTTCTTGACCCTCTTGTCTTCAATTTGTAAGGGTTTCTCAACAAATTCCAGTTTCTCATTTACCTCTATGTCTTGATGAGGCACTACAAGAGATTTATCAGCTAAGCATTTCCTTAAGTTGCATACATGAAACCCATCATGTATACCTGTCGTTTCTTCTAGTACTTTTAGCTGCTGGCCCAATTCTTTTAATAACCTTAAATGGTCCAACATATCTTGGGCTTAACTTTCCTTTCTTACCAAATCTGACTATTCCTTTCCATGGAGACACTTTTAACAATACTTTGTCTCCAACTTGAAATTTCAATGGCTTACATCGATTATCTACATAACTCTTTTGACGATCTCTTGCTGCTTTCAGTCTTTCCTTGAATTGAATTATCTTGTCAGTTGTTTCTTGTACAATCTCAGGTCCTAATAATTGCTTTTCTCCTATATCTGCCCAACATACCGGTGTTCGGCATTTTCATTCGTAGAGTGCTTCAAAGGGGGGAGCATGAATACTTGTATGACAACTAATGTTATAAGAGAATTCTATTACTGCCAATTGTTCATTGCAACTTCCTCCAAAGTCTATCACACAGGCTCTGAGCATTGCTTCCAAAGTCTAAATCGTCCTTTCACTTTGTATATTCATTTAAGGGTGATAAGCTGTACTTAAATTTAATCAGGTTCCCATAGCTTTTGGAAACTTGTCCAAAAATGAGCGGTAAAACGACTATCTCTATCGGACACAATAGATAAAGGGACTCCATGTAGTGAAACGATCTCATCCACATATAGTTTAGCTAAATATTCCATATTGAAGGTTTCCTTCATTGGTAAGAAATGCGTAGACTTAGTCAATCTATCCACAATCATCCAGATTGAGTCATTACCTCTTTGTGTTTTGGATAGTTTGGTAACAAAATCCATGTTACCAGTTCCCATTTCCAAACTGGCATCTCCAATTGCTGAAGTAAACCTGAAGGTTCTGATGTTCAGCTTTAACTTGTGAGCAATTTAAACACTTAGAAATATAACTTTCTATGTCCTTTCTCATTCCTATCCACCAGAAATTTTTCTTTAAATCTTGATACATCTTGTCACTACTAGGATGCATCGTATACTTGGATTTATGAGCTTCTTCTAAAATTTGGTTTTATAAATTTCCTTGGACAGGTACCCAAACTCTTTTCTTATGCAATTTCCATATTCCATCTGTTACTTTTACTAATTCTTTCATCATTCCTTTTAATCCTTCAGCATCATCATTGATTGCTACTTCCTGAGTTTCTTTCAATTGTTCCATAAGGTTTATCTACAGGTTTAATCTAAGAGCGCGTATCCTTCTTGGCTTCTCATGATACATTTGACTTAAAGCATCAGCTACTACATTAGCTTTACCTTCATCATATTGAATATCACAATCGTAGTCACTAAGCATCTCCATCCAACGTCTTTGCCTCATGTTCAGATCTCTTTGCCCGAACATATATCTTAAACTTTTATGATCTGTAAAGATAGTGAACTTACTACCATAAAGATAATGTCTCAAAATTTTGAGGGCAAAAACTATTGCTCCTAATTCCAGATCACGTGTTGTGTAGTTTTCTTCATGCTTCTTCAATTGTCTAGAGAAATCACTCTATGGTGTTGCATCAACATACATCCAAAACTTGATTTTGATACATCACATTATCTATAAAATCTTCATTTCCTGTTGGTAGATGTAACACCTCGTAAAATCATGTCCAATAGTATAGTGACACGTGTTGTATTATTTTTTAATCTATTAAAGACTAATAAGGACTAAAGGTGTCAACATGCTTAAATGAAGCCTATGAGTGACCTTCTGATGTCAACATTCATAAACCGAGCCTATGAGTGACCGTCACGTCAGCATGCTTAAACATGAGCCTTTGAGTGAAAGTTGTGTCAACATGCTTAAACATTAGCCTCTGAGTGACTGTTGTCTCAACATGCTTAAAACTGGCCTCTGAGTGACCGTTGTGTCAACATGCACAGTCTCTAAGTGACATCGGAGTCAACATGCTTATAATGAGCCTCTGAGTGATCCTTTAAGAAGTCCTAGCTCTCATACATGCCACTTGTTGGACGAGAGAGGTTAATTCTGTAAATATGTGAAAGTAGGATAATGGAGGGGTTAAAAGTATCAACATGTTAATTTATACCTCTGAGTGACCTTTTAACGAACCGAGAGCTCGACAATGTCCGGGCATACTCCTGGGTATGCCAAATATTGGTTACGGAGGGCTAAATATGCCATAAAGGTGTTTTAGGAGGTTTTATAAGTAGAGGCGCTAAATGTGACAAACGATAATAAACTTGAAAATGAATTACCTACTGATGTAACATCACAAGTAGGATTATTTGGGATGTCAAATCAGATGATAAACTAAGTTTATGAACAAGTCTTTATATTATGTCGATAAATGACGATAACGCCCTTGTGGCTCATAAAATGGTTTTAATTATACTTTTCATATCAAATCTTTTACCTACTAATATGTTATGTTAAATAACATACCAAAAACATATAAACTTGATTTTAACATATGTTTTCATTAAACATCGCACAGTTCGTCATTTTACGGCACAAGCGCCATTTAGGAGCATAATATGGTATTAAACCATATTTATCAACCAATACTTGTTACCTACTGATTTTAAAACTTATTTAAAATATTTTTATAGTAGGTACATCATATAAACTCAGAATCCCAAATAAATTATCATACTATGTGTAAAATGATCAAAATGCCCTTTCGGTGCATAGTTTGGTCATAAATGATAAATTACACATATTATCATGTTCCTACTGATATTATATCATAAGTTAAATATTTTTCCAGAATACTTATCATTATGACATTAAAATATATTCAAGTTCCTTTTATAATGTATGAAATTACCAAAATGCCCTTATGAGGCATAATTCGTTTTAAAACCTTAACGGGCATAAAGTTGATATCCAACTGATATTACAACTTATTTAAAGTATAATGGCATATAGAACTTGTCCATGACTCATCCAGTTACCCGATATCGCTGATATGCGTACAGTTAAGTATATGTAACTAGTTTACGGAAATTAACCAAAACGGGTTTAACCTTGTCATTTAAGTCTCAAAATCCAGAATGTTTATGGTTTGCCCATATTATACAAGTCAAATTACTTGTTGGGTTTAAACTAATTCTATCCGGACATCGTTTATCTAGCGCATTTTACCATTATTGATCATGTATTCTAATCAGTCTAAGTCTATGACTTATATAAGACCGTTAGCACTTAATTGGTTAGCTTATGCCATAATCCAGACTAGAGCCTTTCCGGTAAATACTATCTACACTTAGTTCATTTTGGGTACGGTTGAGTTATTAAATCTTGCATTTAAACGAAGAATAGCTCAGGTAAATACTCTCGACTTATTTCCCCTATACGGGTTTGGGTTACGGTAAACTATTACCGCTTGGTCGGAAATGGGATCAATCAAATGCCGGATTGTGGCTAGTAAATACGCATATTCCATTTTAATCAGTTTTGTTTGATAACTTAAACATCGGGGGTTAACTACCATGTCCTGGATATCCTCGGCTCATTACATTAGATAATGACCATGACCTAAGCGCGGGGTGTAGGCATACACCTGACAGGCGCTCATGCTAAAAACTTACCCACAAAGTTGGGGATAACTCCTTCGTGAGTTCTTAGGTGATGTGTCGTTAATCATGTCTCGGTTTTCGCACTGGGCCCTGTATGGACAAACATGTGAATCTGTTAACAAGGTTACAAAGTAACTTTCCCAAGTTATAAAAGATTTTATGCCATGTGCACTAAAAATCATTTTCAAATGTTTCCAAAATGAGTCAGTTGGGTGTATTTACCAGCGAAAGCTGACGTATTTTCAAAAGACTAAGCTTACAAGCACAATACGAAATAGGCTGGAAGCTGCTTGGTATGATAAGAGGATCTTGCAAATCCTAGATGTGCCCTAATGTCTGTTATACACATTTTTGTACATTTTATGATCCGCCTGTGGATCTTCTTTATGAGTCGTCTATATATTATTTTGTATTTTGAACATTTGATTTGTAATAGTAATTTTACTCCCAAGACTTCCGCTGTGTTGTGTTTAATTGATTATGCTGATATCAACTTACATCACGATATTCCCCATGCAGGCCCACCGATGTTTGGATTGGCTGTGGAAAGCCAGGGTGTGATAGGTTGGTACCAGAGCTAACGTTTGAGAGAACTAAACACTAGCCTTCTTGTGTTTAATCTCAAACTTACACAAGCACATTCCTTAGACTTCGGAGTCTAGGCTTTGACCTAGGAATATTCATTTCATTATTAAGTTATTAGCATTGTTTTTTTTATTTTTAACAAGAAAATGCCGCCAAGGGTATGAGGAAGAGGAAAAGGACCAATGAGAGGAGGACCATCTGGACACGTTTCTTCTCAACCCCATCACTCGAACCCCTATGAGGATTCGGGGGATTCCTGGCACTTATCACGACATTCACCTACCCATACCCAAAACTCGTACCATTCCTACCATTCGTACCAATCACACCACTCCCATCACTCTCATCATTCATATCATGATGAGTTTAACCCAAACAATTACTTTAGCACACCCCCAGCTGACCAATATCAGTTAGACCAATCCAAAAATGAATGAGGACTCTGATCCAGAAATGACGCCGTCAGGATCGCACACCCATCCCATCGAAATCTCAAGTGATTCAAACCTTACGCCGGATCGCCATACTAAGGTCCAAATGAATGGGACCAATATTGGAACCAATTTACCTTTGCTAACACTCCTTCCCATCACTCCCCAACACCTCTTATACTAGAAGATGTACATATGGAACCGGTGGAACAACCACAACCACCACCTGAGCCACCAAGGAGGAAATGCAGAGCGCATATGTCGGTCGTGCGGGTCAAGGGTCGGGATCGCTGCCGCTATTACCCAAAACTTACCCAACCATCCACGAGGACCCACAAACGGGTGGACCCCCCAATGCTTCACCTGTGGTGGAACCAACACCACCACCAATGGTTCAACCATCATTATTAGGTTATAATAACCCTATCCCAACATATCCGGATACATCTGGATATGATCATTTTAACCCATCTACACCTGTTGATTACCAAGCATTGTCGCATGACCCTTACATGCAAGGGTCATGCATAACGCACTTTACCCGCTCCTTTCCCACCTGCTTATCCACCTACTTGATATCCAAGTAATGGGTACCAGTATCCTATTATGCCACAACCACAACCACAACCTCCGCCAACACTCGAGGCCATCAATGAGGCCTCAGAACAAATGAAAGAAATGCAACAACAAGCGGAGAAAACGGAGAAGAAGACAAAAAGAAACTCTCCAAGTTGGTTAAGGGAAAGAAGGACGAGTGAAGTCTCTTCTAATAATATATGTTAGTCCCTGCGAGGACATTGTTATTTCTATAGTCCCTACGTGGTCATTTTTATTTATTTTAAGTCCTTGCATGGACTGTTTGTTTCATTTATTTATTATAGTATTGTAATTTCTTAATGGCAATTAATGAAATATTTTGGAATTATATATATGTATTCGTCCTCTTCAAGCGAACGTCTCGATTTCACTCGAAATTTATGCTCTGATATATAATTCCAAAAAGATCTTAATGGCTTTGATTAGCAAAGTTGCACAGACCACATATTTTGGCCACCTTATAAATGATAGTTAAGGATGAAAGGGCCTTCTATCATGATAGTTAAGGAAAGTTATCCTTCTATCCAGACGTGGTGGACTAGGTTCAAGCCTCCAAAGTCGTTAAGGTCAGTGTGACTGGGACTATTAATCAACCATTAAGGTACTCTTATGTTCATGAATGTTCATACTCCTGGTAGTGTGACTTGAGGAACCACACTAGCCGTCTAGTTAAAAGGACTACATCCTGACGTATTATATAGCCTATGTGATCATGTGATCCCGGCTAATGTCATCAATTTGATGACGATTGACACACAAACGAGCCATATTTTACATCCATTAGTGATGTAGGCCAACGAGCCATAATTTACATCCATTAGTGATGTAGGCCAACGTGCCGTATATATTTGTCCATTAGTGACAGGCCAAAGTGCCATATTTGTCCATTAGTGACAGGCCAACATGCCGTACTATTATGTCGATTGGTGACAAGCCATGAGCTACATATAATTGTCAAATGACAAAGACAGTTGTCACATTATGATCCTCTGTCAAATAATATATGGACTACGTCCAAATTGTAATTTGCCTTTTATGGTCTTTCTGAGACCTAGGCCAAATATAGAAATGATAAGCCTAAGAGTTGTGATGTTATTCACAATAGTTTGATTAGGCGATGGATTTATATATCCAATGTTTAAAGTCGATATGGTTACTAATACCATGGCAAAGAGAAGTTTTATTTGGTGATTAGAACCAAAGCTTCAAGAATGGCAAACTCGGACAAGGCACAAAGTAGCCACCGAGAGATTAACTCTAACAAAGCTGAAAATATAGTCATCGATAATGATAATTTCCATGCTTGCATTGATGCAGCTGTGGGAAAAGCCATGGAGAAATTTAAAGAATTTAGCGCTACTCGCTCCAGACCTTTATCAATTCCACCATCCTCAGCTCGTAAGGAGAGCTCGGTTCACTCTTCAAATGCAGAGAGTGAACCAAAGAAACTAGAAGTTACCGATAGGTCCCGTTCTTCTAAAGACGGATGTACCTATAAATATTTCATTTCCTGTAAACCCTAAGATTTTAATGGGGAAAAAGGAGCAGTAGAAGCCTTGAAATGGCTGGATGAAATGGAAACGATAGTGGATATCAGCGATTGTGCTGATAAGGATGTGGTTAAGTATGTATCATAGTCCTTTAAGGGCGAGCCCTGATTTGGTGGAAAGCTATGATCCAATCTACAGGTAAGGTACACCTGTACAACTTAGGATGGTCTAAGTTTGTAGATCTTGTAAAAGAAACCTACTACTCTCCACATGAGGTGGAGAAGATAGAGTCAGACTTTTTGACTCTTACCATGAAGAACCTAGACTGTCGGAAGTATGTTTATGACTTCAACTCCGTGTCTAGGTTAGTCTCCTATTTAATCAGCCAAGAACCCAAACGCATTGTGCGTTTCATTCATGGGTTAGCGCCCGAGATCAAGGGCATGGTAAAGGCTGCTCAGCCTAGTACCTATAGGTCTGCTGTTGACCTATCTCTCTCTCTCGCTCTCTCACCCTAGATTTGGTGAGACAAAAGTCAGTTATAGCTGAGACTAACGGGAAAAGGAAGAGAGAGGATGATAGCTCCCAAAGATTTAATAAGAAGAATAAAGGGAGATTTGGGGTCAGAAAGAACCAAGATAAGTCGGGCGTAACACCGACATGTAAAATCTACAACCGCAGGCATTGGGGATAGTGTAATATTGATCCACAAGCTAGACCTTGTGGTATCGGTAGGAAAAAGGGGCATAAGACCCTGGAGTGCAAGGATCTTAAGAATGCCGTCAGCTACGGCTGTGATGAAAAGGGGCATATTAAATTTAACTGTCCTAAGAACCCCAGAAATAATGATGCAAAGCCTGGAAAGGCTAAGAAAGGGAATGCTCGTGCCTTCCAGATGAATGTCAGGGAGGCCGTTAATGATAATAACGTCATAACAGGTACATTCCTCATCAATGATGTATATGCTAGAGTTCTTTTTTATTCAGGTGTAGATAAATCTTTTGTTGACCATAAGTTTAGTAAACTACTAAACTTGCCCATAAGAACTCTAGACATAGCCTATGAGGTAGAACTCGCTGATGGAACGTTAGAGACAACATCTTCCATTCTTGATGGATGTTCTATATCCATTAAGAATCATTCTATCCCTATCTCTCTTTTGCCAATGAAGTTGGCGGGGTTCGATGTAGTCTTATGCATGGATTGGTTATCCCATAACCAAGCTAGTATTGCATGTGATAAGAAACTCATCGAAATTAAAACCCCGTCTGGTGAAATAGTCACCATTCTAGGAGATACACGCTATGGATTGACAAACAAGGTGTCGTTACGCAAGGCATCCAGGTGTCTGAGAAAAGGTTGTGTCATTTACCTGGCTCAAGTAACTATCAATGAGCCTAAACCAGATATTGAAGACCTTCCAGTTATTTTGGAATATTCCGATGTTTTCCCCGAAGAATTACCAGGCCTACCTCCAGATAGGCAAGTGGAGTTTAGAATTGATATCCTGCCAGGATCAGCACCTGTTGCTAGAGCTCCATATTGGTTAGCACCGACGAAAATGAAGGAATTGAGAATTCAATTAGATGAACTTTTAGAGAAAGGTTTCATACAACCTAGTTCCTCACCTTGGGGAGCTCCTATTCTTTTCGTTAAAAAGAAAGACGGTTCAATGCGGATGCGCATTGATTACCGTGAGTTGAACAAGTTAACAATCAAAAATCGTTATGCTCTGCCCAGGATCAATGACTTATTCGATCAGCTTCAAGGTGCTAGCTATTTCTCTAAGATCGATTTCAGATCAGGATATCATCAGCTGAAGGTTAGGAACGAGGATGTTCCTAAGACTGCCTTTAGGACCTGATACAGTCATTATGAATTCTTGGTGATGCCTTTTGGGATCACAAATGCACCTGCATTCATGGATCTCATGAATAGAGTCTGCAAGCCATATCTATATAAGTTTGTCATTTTCTTCATAGACGACATACTTATCTATTCTCGTAATCAAGTTGATCACGAGAAACACCTTTGGTGCATCCTAGAACTGCTAAGGCAGGACAAGCTTTATGCTAAATTTTCTAAGTGTGAATTTTGGCTTAGAGAAGTCCAATTTCTTGGACATGTTGTAAGTGAGTGTGGTATCCAAGTGGATCCCGCTAAAATAGAAGCCATAATGAATTGGGAAGTGCCCAAAACTCCATTGGAGATTCGTAGCTTCTTGGGATTGGCTGGTTATTATAGGAGGTTCATTGAGAACTTTTCGAGGATAGCCACTCCTTTAACTACCTTGACCTGTAAGAATCTCAAGTTTGTTTGGGTCCAAAACAACAAGAATCCCTTGAGATTCTAAAACACAACTTGAGCAATGCTCCTGTGTTATCTCTACCTGAGGGTATTGAGGATTTTGAAGTTTATTGTGATGCTTCCACACTGGCAAGAGTTGTGTGCTAATGGAAAAAGGCAAGGTAATTGCTTATGCGTTACGACAATTGAAGGTGCACGAAAGGAATTACACCACCCATGATTTGGAATTGGGTGCCGTTGTATTTACACTTAAGTTATGGAGACATTACTTATATGGCACAAAGTGTATTATATACACTGACATAAAAGTCTCCAGCATCTGTTCAGTCAGGGAATTGAACATGCGACAGTGCCATTGGATGGAAACACTTAATGATTATGATTGTGAAATTCGCTATCATCCCGCAAGGCAAATGTCGTTGCTGACGCCTTAAGTCACAAGGAAAGGGTTAAGCCCATTAGAATTAACGCTAAGAGCGTTGAGCTCAGAAATAGCTTAAATAAGAACTATTAGATGCACAAAAGCAAGCTTCGTTAAAGGTTAATATTCCTAATGAGGGATTAGGCGGAACTATTGATCAGTTAACGCCTAGAAAGGATGGAATCCTTAGATTTAATGGAAGAATCTGGGTTCCAATCTTTAGAGGACTTGGAGAACTAATCCTCCAAGAAGCACATAACATGAGATTACTCAGTTCACCCAGGTGGTGACAAGATGTATCAGGTTCTGATAAAGAATTATTGGTGGGTGGGTTTGAAGAAATCCATAGCCACTTATGTAGCTAAGTGTCTCACATGTTCGCAAGTTAAAGCCAAACATCAGAAGCCGTCAGGACTTTTACAACAACATGAGATTCCCACTTGGAAATGGGAAATGGTAACCATGGACTTGATTACCAAGTTACCAAAGACCAAACGTGGTAATGACACAATTTGGCTCATTGTAGATCGGCTGACTAAGTCAGCGCATTTCTTGCCAATTCAAGAAACGTATAATTCTGACAAATTGACTAAGTTATATGTGGACAAAATTGTGTCCCTACACGGTGTGCCGATATCTATTGTATCTGACAGAGATACTAGATATACATCTCATTTTTGGAAAAGTTCCAACAATCCTTAGGCACAAGATTAAACTTTAGTACGGCTTACCACCCGCAGACTGATGGTCAGAGTGAGCATACTATTCAGACTTTGGAAGACATCCTTAGAGCATGTGTGATTGATTTAGGTGGAACTTGGGATGACCACTTACCCCTAATAGAATTCTCCTATAATAATAGTTATCATACAAGCATCAAGGCTGCTCCTTATGAGGCCTTGTATGGGAAAAATGTCGAATGCCCGTGTGCTGGGCAGAAGTTGGGGAAACCCAACTATCAGGGAGGAAGATTGTCCTGGGGACCACAGATAAGATTATGCAAATTCGTGATCGCCTCAAAACTGCCTATGATAGGCAGAAGATCTATGCTAACAAGAGGCATAAACCTCAAAGTTCCAAATAGGGGACAAAGTCATGTTAAAAGTATCACCTTGGAAAGGTGTAATTGTAACGCTTCGCTTTTGTAACTGTCCATTTTTGGCAAGATCGCTTCATGTTTCTATTTTGGAAAGTCCAAACCTTGTAATCGTGTTTCTATTTCCAATTCTAATCTAAGGCTTTGATTGTAATCAAGAATGATCATTATGCAAAATTCGCAAACTTTATTCGTGTTTAAACTTATGATCATACGTTACGGTATTGCTAAATAAATCAACTCGAAACGACTTGTAAATGCTGTTGAACGTTTACAAATCTTAGTACCAAAGTCAAGCAAGACAATTAGTGGCTTAATGCAAATTATTCAAGCTTCCGTCATCACATTAATCTTGTCACAACTTGAGTTTAAATCGGCTTGCAA
Source organism: Scalesia atractyloides (assembly GCA_947069175.1). Classification (NCBI taxonomy): domain Eukaryota; kingdom Viridiplantae; phylum Streptophyta; class Magnoliopsida; order Asterales; family Asteraceae; genus Scalesia; species Scalesia atractyloides. Next base: position 64,685,057 of record CAMTDV010000020.1, on the reverse strand, counting down.
GAAGTCTTTTTTAGGGTTTTAAAACGACCTTACACACGACCTAAGACCCTTATAAGACCTATACATGTCACACATATAATGTACAAAGTTTAAAAAATCAAATACATCAATTAATTAATTAAAACAACAAAAAAAATAAAGAAAAGCCTAACAGCTTGCGGCCCAAGCTGTTAAGGCAATAAACTTCTTCTTTTTTAATTCAAATTCCTCATCTAATTTCATTAAATGTAACCCTAATCCTAACCCTAATCCTTCCTCTATATAAACAAGTGTTCCTCCATCACTTCCCCACTTTTACAAGCCTCTAAACACCTCAAACAACCCCCAAACTTCAGGAAATTCTCTGCTGAAAGACAGCCGGTTATAAGTGAGTTTCGACTAACTTCTCTTCTTCTTCTAGCCTTTTTTTTCCTTCTAACACTCTTGGATAACCTCTAGGAAGGTTATCACAAGTTTGCATGGCAAACTGAGGTGAAACCCCATCATTTTGAGGTCCAAAAGTGTGCAAACTTTCTGCCCGAATTTTATTCTTTTAAACTTCAAGTTTTTCAATGTTTTCTTCTTGTTTTCTTCCTCAACATTGTTTGCTAAGCCTTATGGATGTTACCATAGGTTTTCCATGGAAAACCACGGTGGAATCACACCATTTTTGGGACCAAACTTTCTGTTTTGGAAGTTAACTTATAAAACTTTGTCGAACTTGTTTTTAACATAACAACTCTATGCTACTTATGCCTCTAACCAAGCTTATGGTTAGTGTGTTAAGCTAGACTTGTTCATATACAATAAGAGGCATAACATGTCTCTAAACTTGTGGTTTTTACTAGGGTTTCAAACCCACAAGTGTTTAGCCATCCAAGTTTACACGCTTGTGTTGGTGTAGGTGTGATTACATGAAGGCCTTGGCCATTCAACTTTTCAATCCACCCCTCACTTGATGATTTCTATAATTCTTGACCATCTGGATTGTCCTTGTGACAATCTTGTGTATGGTGAATCTTATGAAAGAGGTTTAGGATGGTTATCCCCCTACCTCCATGCATGACTTATATGACTTACATGATATCTATGAAATACATGAACTCTATGATTAATTAGTAATATTATATGTAAACTATATATGTAAATACTTAATATAACTGAACCTTTGACAATGACCATATGGTTACTTGTCCTAAAAGTTGGTTGTTTTATCTTAGACCTAACCATCATCACGATTCTATTGGGCATGACCCATAAAAACACAAGCACCCTTCGGGGCTTATAGTGTCAAAAACGAGCATTAACGTCTAGATAAATACTTTTGTTTATACATATTTTTGCATACTTTAATTCCTAAACTTTTCAAACTCCATCGTCAAACTTATACTCACACACCTAGTTTCCTTGTGTAGGATAACTTGGTGTTCATTCCCTTAAAACAACCTAAACGCTTTCAAGGAATTTACTTTGCAGAACCGGGAGTACACTCGAATCCTTTTTATGTTTTACACTTTTTGGGTGCAATATGTTAACTAATCAAACTACACTAAATCACACTTTTATTCTATGAAATCACACAAACAATCCATCAAACATGCTTTAGTTATGTGGTACTTGACTTGTTACTTGGTATATTCTTATGTGATCTAAATGTTATTAAATTCGATCAAGCCTCCCTTAACATGGATAGCGCTAGAGGAATAATGCACCGCCCGTATTCTTATGGTCAATGTTAAGTTTTAATCTATTATGCGGTACACTAGAGGATTGACTTGTAGTTCACATGCGTTGTTTACATTTATCTCGTATGCTAGCTATTCATATGGATTTGTTTAAACGGTTTTAATACTTATGATATGATATCAAACTTGTGTACTCGCCAATACTTTGTTATTGAACTACACTTTTTAACATGTTGTAGGTTGATGAAGTGGTATAATGAAACTTAGTAGGATCGGCTTAGAAACACGCGTAGAATGCTAAGTTGATTATTGTGTTTTGTTGAACTTATGTTGTTATTGTTACTTTGTATTTCGATTATGTTGTAATTTGACAATTTGATGCTTTGAAATGAAATGAGTTGTTTAATTAAATATTATCACAAATAGTGTCATGAGGTCTCGAGCAATCTAGTTCGTCTCACTCTGATGTTTCCACCATCAGTTGGGGTGTGACAGATTGATATCAGAGCCATAACTATAGCGAATTAGGTAGAATTGCTATGTTCGACCTAGTTTATAGTTTAAGTGACCAACTTGGCCATCCTTGCTTCATGATTAAAATGTTAATTCTTCCTATTTGCTTCTTCCAATTTCTTTTATCTTAAATATATACATGTGTTTTTCCTATGACACTTACACAACTTACACACTTGAAGACTTGAAGACAAACTATAAATGAGACGATCTCACCAAAATAGGGGTGAAACCCACACTTTGGTGATCACTCTCCATCCGCGAAATTTTATTTTGCACGAAATTACACCATCAAGTTAGGAGTGAAATCCACACCTTGATGTGAATTTTCATTTCATACTCTAGTGGACTCTTACCAACGAGTCGGAATACGCTCCTCGTTTGGTAAGTAACAACAACACTTAGGGTACAATGTTGTCAAGTTAGGGGTGAAACCCGCACCTTGTCAACTAGTCCCATTCCTCGATTTTCAATCTCGCCAAAGTTTCGATTTTTCGATCGGTTAGAGACGTGTAGTAACTGGAAGGGTGAAGTGTCGTTAATCGCTTCTCGACGAGAGCAGTTTACCTATAGGCCATAGCACGTTACTCTAATTTGAAAGGATCTCGATTCCCTTTGGAATAGTCAACGTTTCTCAACCCGAAACACTCCAATATTTTATTGAGCCTATATTTTATGCTATCTCAATTTCTATGTGTTTTAATACTTGGTATCTCGTTCATTTCGAACCCGATGCACGATTCGCGCACCTTTCATAACCAAAAACAATAATAATAATTCTCGTGGACCAACTAAATTTATACTCCTCTACGCAAATCATACGTGTTTATGCTTTTGAATGCTTATATGCTTATGCTATCTATGTTAAATCATACGTGTTACATGATACTTATATGCTTAAAACAAATTCTTTTCTTTATAAAAATGCATTACGATCAAAGCCTAAATCTATCTTCTATTGTCGAATCCTTTAGATGTCTTTCTCTCAAAGTGTTATGGGCAAGAGGAAGTCAAAGTCCAAGTCCAAGTCCCAATCCGACTCCATGTCAAAGAAGGATTGTATGAAGTTCATGGCCGAACAAATGGCCGAGCATATGGCCAAGGTCATCCCCGAAATCGTCAGCAAGATCCAACCTCCACCCATTGCAGAATCACCTCACACCTCTGTCGACTCCAAGGCCGACACCCCTAAAACCACCTTCACCCATAACAATTTTGTTCTTGCAATACCTTACCATTCACCGGCGAAGGGGACGCCACCAAGTTGCTACAATGGTCTGACGCCATTGTAGTCACCTTTATACAAAGTGGTTGTCCCGACCACCTGCGTACCATGAACGCTACGGGAGTGCTCCGATCAAGGGATCTTAATTGGTGGACTTCTGAGCGTAACGCTCATGGCAACGAAATTGCTCACGCCCTCCCTTGGACCGAACTTAAGAAGCTTATGGAAAGCGAATTCTAACCCCCCCCCCCACGAACGCCAACACTCAAAAATGAGTTTTGGAACCTCAAGCAGGTGGGGAATGACAACGCTGGCCTCACGACCCGTTTTAAACAGCTGGGTGTGATTTGCCCAAGCCAAGTCAACACGGCCGAAAAGGCCGTTGCCTCCCTCCTCACCTCGCGGACCTGGTCGATACCACCTCACCCAATACCCTCGAGGAAGCTTTTCATTTGGCTGCTCGATTGTGCGATAGCCATGTCCTTCGTAAAGCCGCCAAGGCTCCACTAAGGAAAGCCCACCAAGCCACCGCCGAAGCCCTCACCGAGCCTACCTCACCCAAACCCCCAAGGAGCAACACTAAGAGCAAGAAGCGGAAGGCTTCGAGCCCAAACTGCGCGGTAGTCACTCCGCCAAACCCCCAACACCTAACCTTAGCCGCACCCAAGCCCATCAAGAAAACATACACCGGGCCCCATCCTAAGTGCAACACCTGTCCTTTCCACCACCCGATTACCGCCCCGTGCCGCCTATGCACAATCTGCAATAGGTATGGGACTTCGCCCAACAGTGCCGAAATGCTCCGCAAGCCCCCATCAACAAGCCCGAGCCATAACCGCACCTCAGAACCTTGCCGCTAACCAAAACCGACCCCTTGCACCCACCGCTCCAGCCTGCTTCAGATGCGGAGACCAAAATCATTTCGCCAACAACTGCCCGCAGCGCAACAACAACAACAACCAACAGCAACAAGCTCGCGGCCGAGCCTTCGTCATCCCAGCCACTCAAGCTCAAAACTCAAATGATGTCATACGGGTCTCATTAACAATGTTTACGCTACGTATTTGTTTGATACTGGTGCGGGTAAAAGCTTCATATCCGTTGAATTCGAACCTTTGCTTATGGATAGTCGTTCTAAGTTGCCTAAATCATTCGAAGTCGAAGTAACTGACGGAAAATCCATCACCGTCGATTTGTCCTTTCTAATTGTACTCTTAATCTCAAAGATCATACGTTTTCTATTGACCTCATACCCATGCAAATGGGTAGCTTCGATATCATAATAGGCATGGATTGGCTTAAGCGGGTCCGTGCTGAAGTTGTTTGTTCGGAAAAAACATCCGCCTTCCCCTTCCAATTATGATTCCTTACACGTCTATGGCGAGAAACCTTCCAAAGGTCTCAAACTTATGTTGTGTATCCAAGCGAACAAGTACTTGCGTAAGGAATACTTCGCATTTCTTGCCCATATTGTGGAAAAGAAGGATAAGGGTCCAAGCGTGAGTGAAGTTCCCGTTGTGCGTGATTTCCGTGACGTCTTCCCGAGGATCTTCCTAGTCCTCCTCCTGCTCATTCTATTGATTTTGGCATCGATTTCATCCCTGGCGCAACTTCGGTCGCAAAATCCCCCATCGTCTGGCACCCTCGAAGATGCAAGAGTTGTCTAGCCAACTTCAAGAGCTTCTTGATAAAGGCTTCACACGTCCTAGCACATCTCCTAAGGACGCTCCCGTTCTATTCGTCAAAAAGAAAGACGGATATTTTCATATGTGCATCGACTATCGTGAGCTCAACAAGCTCACGGTCAAGAACTGATACCCTCTTCCTTGCATAGACAACCTTTTCGATCAGCTTCAAGGCGCGTCTTGTTTCTCAAAAATCGACCTCCGCTCTGGTATCATCAACTTTGAGTCCTCGAAGAAGATATACCCAAATCCGCGTTTCGCACACGTTATGGGCACTACGAGTTCGTGGTCATGCCATTTGGTTTGACCAACGCACCCGCCGTGTTTATGGATTTGATGAATCACGTGTGTAAGCCCTATCCCGACCGATTCATGATCATCTTCATTGATGATATCCTAATCTATTCCAAGACGAGAGAAGAGCATGCGCGACACTTACGTCTTATCCGTCAGCTGTTGCGTACTGAACTTCTTTACGCCAAGTTCTCCAAATGTGAATTTTGGCTAGAGGAGGTTCAATTCCTTGGTCACGTCGTCAACGAACTTGGTATTCACATTGACCCCACGAAAATCGAGGCGGTGAAAAATTGGATTGCTCCTAAGACACCATCCGAAATACGTTCTTTTCTCGGCTTAGCCGGTTATTGCCATTGGTTTATTTCAAATTTCTCAACAATTGTCATACCTCTCACTTCCTTGACCCAAAAGGATAAGCCTTTTGTTTGGAGTTCTAAACAGGAGGAATGTTTTCAAATGCTCAAGGACATGCTTTGCAATGCTCCTATCCTAACCCTTCCTGATGGTACTGACGACTTTTTCGTGTATTGCAATGCCTCAAGACAGGGTCTTGGTTGCGTTCTTATGCAACGAGACAAGGTTGTCGCTTACGCGTCACGACAACTCAAGATTCATGAGAAAAATTATACTACGCATGACCTTGAACTTGGTGCAGTTTTTTTTGCGTTAAAGATTTGGCGACACTACCTTTATGGTATAAAGTGTACGGTCTTCACCGACCATAAGAGCCTTCAGCACATCTTTTACCAAAAGGAACTCAACATGCGTCAGCGTCGTTGGGTAGAATTATTAAACGACTACGACTGTGATATCCGCTACCACCCTGGTAAAGCGAATGTGGTGGCCGACGTACTTAGTCGGAAAACTCATGTTAAGAGTGTATGTTGTTACCAAACTTTGGGAAAGCTTCAAGAAATGATTCGTGAGGCACAATACTCGACCGTTAATGAGGGTAACTCGATAATGAGTTGAAGTGTGGTGTTGAAAACCAACTCGGCGACCAAATCTAATGGCATCATGTGCTATCTCGACTGTATTTGGATTCCAAACCGTGATAATCTTCATGACCTCTTGATGAGTGAAGCTTATAAGTCTCGGTATTCTATTCATCCTAGCGCCAATAAGATGTATCACGATCTCCAAGCATCGTACTGGTGGCCTGGTATGAAGAAATATATCGCTTATTACGTTTCGAAGTGCCTTACTTGCTCCAAGGTAAAGGCCAAACATCAACGACCCTATGGCTTACTCAAACAACCGGAAATTCTTGTTTGGAAATAGGAGAGTATTGCCATGGATTTCATAACCGAACTCCCTCATACATCATCTGGTCACGATAGTATTTGGGTAATCATCGATCGCCTGACCAAGTCTGCTCATTTCCTTCCCATACTTGAAGACTACCGAGTTGAGAAATTGGCTCGTATCTACACGGATGAAGTCATCTGTCATCACAGTGTCCCCGTTGACATTATCTCGGACCGTGATGGTCGTTTCACTTCTCGCCTTTGGCAAACATTCCAAAAGGCGCTTGGTACTCAACTCAATCTTAGTACTCCCTTCCATTCTCAGCCTGATGGTCAAACCAAGTGTAATATCCAAACTCTAGACATGCTTCGTTCTTGCGTAATTGATTTTGGTGGCAACTTGGACATGCACTTGCCTTTGGTCGAATTCTCGTACAACAACAGTTACCACGCGGGTATTCAAATGGCACCATTTGAGGCATTGTGTGGACGCAAGTGTCGATCACCTATTTGTTGGCACGGGATCGGGGAAGCTCAAATCACAGGTCCCGAGCTTATACAACAAACGACGGATAAGATTTTGCTGATTCGGGACAACTTGCTAAAAGCTAGAAGCCGACAAAAGAGCTACGTAGATAAAAGACGCAAGCCTTTGGAATTCAGCGTTGGTGACTTTGTACTTCTCAGAGTATCCCCTTGGAAGGGTGTGGTTCATTTCGGGAAAAAGGAAAGCTCGTTCCTCACTACGTAGGTCCTTTCAAGATTCTCAAAAGGATTGGCAAGGTAGCCTACCGACTTCACCTACCATAAGAGCTTACAACATTAATCCTACCTTCCATGTCTCAAACTTGAAAAGATGTTTTGTTGAAGAAGGACTCCAAGTTCCACACGAAGATCTTCAAATCAATGAGACTTTACACTTCATTGAGAAACCAGTCAAAATCATGGATCGAGGCACTAAGCAACTAAGGCGCAGTAGAATTCCTATCGTGAAGGTTCGGTGAGAAGGAAAACGTGGCGCTGAATTTACTTGGGAACTTGAAAGCGACATGAAGACCAAGTATGCACATCTGTTCGTTGCGTCTTCCTAAATTTCGGGACAAAATTCCCGAAAGGAGGGGAGACTGTAACGCTTCGCAATTGTAACTTTCCATTTTTGGCAAGATCGCTTCATGTTTCTATTTTTGGAAAGTCCAAACCTTATAATCGTATTCTATTTCCAATTCATTGTAATCTAATGCTTTGATTGTAATCAAGAATGATAAATTTTGCAAAATTTGCAAACTTTATTCGTGTTTAAACTTATGATCATACGTTACAGTATTGCTTAATAAATCAACTCGAAACTACTTGTAAATGCTTGTTGAACGTTTACAAATCTTAATACCAAAGTCAAGCAAGACAATTAGTGGCTTAATACAAATTATTCAAGCTTCCGTCTTCACATTAATCTTGTCACAACTTGAGTTCAAATCATGCTTGCAAGAAGTCTTTTTTTAGGGTTTTAAAATGACCTTATTCACAACCTAAGACCCTTATAAGACCTATACATGTCACACATATAATGTACAAAGTTTAAAAGATCAAATACATCAATTAATTAATTAAAAAAACAAAAAAATAAAGAAAAGCCTAACAGCTTGCGCTGTTAAGGCAGTAAACTTCTTTTTTTTAATTCAAAATCCTCACCTAATTGCATTAAATGTAACACTAATCCTAACCCTAATCCTTCCTCTATATAAACAAGTGTTCCTCTATCACTTCCTCACTTTTATAAGCCTCGAAACACCTCAAACAACCCCCAAACTTCAGAAAATTCTCTGCTGAAACACAGCAGGTTGCAAGTGAGTTTCGACTCACTCCTCTTCTTCTTCTAGCCTTATTTTTCCTTACTAACACTCTTGGATAACCATTAGGAAGGTTCTCACAAGTTTTCTTTGTCAAACTGAGGTGAAACCCCATCATTTTGAGGTTAAAAAGTGTGCAAATTTCTGCCCAAATTTTATTCTTTTAAACTTCAAGTTTTTCAACGTTTTCTTCTTGTTTTCTTCCTCAACATCATTTGCTAAGCCCTATGGATGTTACCATAGGTTTTCCATAGAAAACCAAGGTGGAATCACACCAATTTTGGGGCCAAACTTTCTGTTTTGGAAGTTAACTTATAAAACTTTCGAATTGTTTTTAACATAATAACTCTATGCTACTTATGCCTCTAACCAAGCTTATGGTTAGTGTGTTAAGCTAGACTTGTTCATACACAATCAAGAGGCATAACATGTCTCTAAACTTGTGGTTATTACTAGGGTTGAGCCATCTAAGCTTACAAGCTTGTGTTGGTGTAGGTGTGATTACATGAAGGCCTTGGCCATTCAACTTTTCAATCCACCTCTCACTTGATGATTTCTATAATTCTTTGACATCCGGATTGTACTTGTGACAATCTTGTGTATTGGTGAATCTTATAGAAGAGGTTTAGGACGGTTATCCTCCTACCTCCATGCATGACTTATATGACTTACATGATATCTATGAAATACATGAACTCTATGATTAATTAGTAATATTATATGTAAACTATATATGTAAATACTTAATATAACCGAACCTTTGACAATGACCATATCATTACTTGTCATAAAAGTAGGTTATTTTATCTTAGACCTAACCATTGTCACGATTCTATTGGGCATGACCCATAAAAACACAAGCACCCTCGGGGCTTATAGTGTCAAAAACGAGTGTTAACGTCTAGATAAATACTTTTGTTTATACATAACTTTGCATACTTTAATTCCTAAACTTATCAAACTCCACCGTCAAACTTATACTCACACACCTACATTTCCTTTTGTAGGATAACTTGGTGTTTGTTCCCCCAAAACAACCTAAACGCTTTTACGGAATTTACTTTGCAAAACCGTGAGTACACTCGAGCCGTTTTTATGTTTTACACTTTTTGGGTGCAATATGTTAACTTATCAAACTACACTAAATCACACTTTTATTCTACGAAATCAGACAAACAATCCATCAAACATGCTTTAGTTATGTGCTAGTTTACTTGTTACTTGGTATATTCTTATATGATCTAAATGTCATTAACTTCGATCAAGCCTCCCGTAACATGTATAACGCTATAGGAGTAACGCACCGCCCGTTTTCTTGTGGTCAATGTTAAGTTTTAATCTATTATTCGGTACACTAGAGGATTGACTTGTAGTTCACTTGCCTTGTTTACATTTATCTCGTATGCTAGCTATTCATGTGGATTTGTTTAAACGGTTTTAATACTTATGTTATGATATCAAACTTGTGTACTCGCCAATACTTGGTTATTGAACTATATTTTTAACATGTTGCAGGTTGATGAAGTGGTATGATGAAACTTAGTAGGATCGGCTTAGAAACACCTGTAGAATGCTAAGTTGATTATTGTGTTTTCTTGAACTTATGTTGTTATTGTTACTTTGTATTTGATTATGTTGTAATTTGACAATTTGATGCTTTGAAATGAAATGAGTTATTGTCACAAATAGTGTTATGAGGTCTCGAGCAATCTAGTTCGTCTCACTCTGATGTTTCTGCCATCGGTTGGGGTGTGATAGTAATGAGGTTTGGAGAAAGGGGCAAGCTAAGCCGAAGATATATAGGACCATTCGAGATAATCGAATGTGTCGGCACTATAGCTTATAAGCTTAAGCTGCCAAAGGAGCTTAGTGGAATTCACGATGGTTCACATTAGTAACCTTAAGAAATGGCTAGCCGATGAGTCGCTAGCAATGTCACATCATGATGTGCAGATAGATGAAAACCTGAGGTTCGTTGAGAAACCGATTTTGATCAAGGATCAACAGGTTAAGAAGCTCCGAAGGAAATGATACCTATAGTACAGGTCAAATGGGATGCCCTTCGAGGTCCCCGAGTATACATGGGAGGTTGAGTCCACTATGTGACAAAAGTACCCCATCTTTTGAATAAAATCTCGAGGTCGAGATTTCTTTTAAGGGAGTGAGGATGTAACACCTCGGAAAATCGTGTCCAATAGTATAGTGACACGTGTTGTATTTTTTTTTTCTATCAAAGAGTAATAAGGACTAAAGGTGTCACCATGCTTAAATGAAGCCTCTGAGTGACCTTCTGATGTCAACATGCATAAGCCGAGCCTCTAAGTGACCGTTCTGACAACATGCTTAAACATGAGCCTCTGAGTGACTGTTGTATCAAAATGTTTAAACATTAGCCTCTGAGTGACCTTTGTGTTAACATGCTTAAAATTGGCCTCTGAGTGATCGTTGTGTCAACATACCCAGCCTCTGAGTGACATCGGATCAGCATGCTTATAATGACCCTCTGAGTGATCCTTTACGAAGTCCTAGCTGTCATACGTGCCACTTGTTGGACGAGAGAGGTTAATTATGTAAATATGTGAAAGTTGGATAATGGAGGGGTTAAAAGTGTCAACATGTTAATTTATACCTCTAAGTGACCTTTTAACAAACCGATAGCTCAACAATGTCTGGGCATACTCCCGGGGACGCCAAATCTTGGTTACAGAGGGCTAAATATGCCATAAAGGTGTTTAAGGAGGTTTTATAAGTTGAGAGGCTAAATATGATAAACTTTGAAATTGGCCATAGGGCTGCAGAGCGAGGTCGCAGAGCGCGAGAGGCAAGGGCCTGGCCTCTCGCGGGGCGCGAGAGGCCTGTGTCTGCAGAAAATTTGCTTGGCCTCCATACATGTTGCCAAAAACCATTTGTTTCGAAACCATGGACTTCCAAACAGTTATGCCACGCTTTTAGGACACTTGTAAGCTCCCTCTAACACCCCTTAACACCTGGCATCACCTCCTTCAAGCTCTCTAACTATAAATAGGTGCAATGTTCACCATTTGAACTTGCACCTTTCTCATTTATCACTCTATCTCCCTCCTCAGGAAGTTCCTAACTGAAAGAAGCACCCAACAAAGTTCTATTGCATCCTAGGAATCACTTGTAAGTGTTCCTTTCTCTTGCATTTTCGTTTATAGGCTTTTATAGCCAGAAGTCAACCGTTTTACGGAAAACGCTTTGACTTTCGGTTAAGACCATTATGGTCAGTCATTGTTCGTAACGAACATGGCTAAGTGATCGTAATAAGGTAGGTGTTAGTCCCTATTAAGGGAACCTCCTGAAAATCTCGTTTACTAGACCAATTGACGGGTCAAAGTTTTAGTATTAAAAAGTCAAACATGCCATTTTTCGGAAGTGTTATAATTTGAGCAAATATATGTTACGAAACATGTTTTGACACTTAAACAAGTTGATAATAATTATTAGAACATGTAAGAACATGTTCGGCTCGTCAATTTCAGTTCTAGGTTCGGTTCGCAACCGAAAGTCACGAAGTTTGACTTCTGCTTTGACTTTCGATTCTGACCCGATTTAGATTACTTAGCTACTGATCTAAAGTTGTATTATGATCGTAATATAATGTAGCATAACCCCCTGAGGTTATATTACAAGATTAAAATCAGAATATGAGTTTATGCACAAGTTCCATAATTATGCCATTTTGACAAAATACCCTTTGTATATAAAATAAGGTTTAAACAATAATGAACTTGAAAATGAATTACCTACTGATGTAATATCACAAGTAGGATTATTGGTATGTTAAATCAGATTATAAACTAAGTTTATGACAAGTCCTTGCATTATGTCGATAAATGACGATAACGCCCTTGTGGCTCATAAAATGGTTTTAATCATACTTTTTCATATCAAATCTTTTACCTACTGATATGTTATAAATAACATATCAAAAACATATAAACCTGATTATAGCATCAGTTTTCATTAAACATCGCACAATTCGTCATTTTACGGCATAAGCGTCAATTCGGAGCATAATATGGTATTAAACCATATTTATCAACCAAGACTTGTTACCTACTGATTTTAAAACTTATTTAAAATATTTTTACCATATGTAAATCATATGAACTCAGAATCCCAAATAAACTATCATACTATGTATAAAATGACCAGAATGCCCTTTCGGTGCACAGTTTGGTCATAAATGATAAATTACACATATTATCATGTTCCTACTGATAATATTATAAATTAAATATTTTTACAGAATACTTATCATTATGACATTAAAATATATTCAAGTTCCTTTTATAAGGTATGAAATTACCAAAATCCCTTAATGAGGCATAATTCTTTTAAAACCTTAACGGGCATATAAGTTGATATCCTACGGATATTAAACTTATTTAAAGTATAATGGCATATAGAACTTGTCCATGACTCATCTGGTTACCCGATATCGCTGATATGTGTACGATTAAGTATATGTAACTTGTTTACGGAAATTAACCAAAACGGGTTTAAGCTTGTCATTTAAGTCTAAAAATCCAGAATGTTTTAGGTTTACCCATATTATACAAGTCAAAGTACTTGTTGGGTTTAAACTACATTCTATCCGGTCTTCACTTAATCTAGCGTATTTTACCGTTATTGATCATGTACGCTAATTGGTCTAAGTCTATGACTTATATAAGACGTTAGCATTTAATTGGTTAGCTTATGCCATAATCCAGACTAGAGCCTTTCCGGTAAACACTATCTGCACTTAGTTCATTTTGTGTACGGCTAAGTTATTAAATCTTGCGTTTAAACGAAGACTAGCTCAGGTAAATACTCTCGACTTATTTCCCCTATATGGGCTTGGTTACGGTAAACTATTACCGCTTGGTCGAAAGGGATCAATCGAATGCCGGATTGTGGCTAGTAAATCCTCATATTCCGTTTTAATCAGTTTTGTTTCATAACTTAAACATCGGGGGTTAACTACCATGTCTTGGATATCCTCGGCTCATTACATTAGATATGGCCACGACCTAAGCACGGGGTGTAGGCATACACCTGACAGACGCTCATGCTAAAAACTTACTCACAAAGTTGGGGATAACTCCTTCTGAGTTCTTAAGTGGTGTGTACGTTAATCATGTCTCGGTTTTCACACTGGGCCCTGTATGTATGGACAAACATGTGAATCTGTTAACAAGGTTACAAAGTAACTTTCCCAAGTTATAAGAGATTTTGTGCCATGTGCACTTAAAACCATTTTCAAATGTTTTCAAAATGAGTCAGTTGGGTGTATTTACCACGAAAGCTGACGTATTTTCAAAAGACTAAGCTTGCAGGTACAATAAGAAATAGGCTGGAAGCTGCTCGGTAGTGATAAGAGGATCTTGCAAATCCTAGATCTGCCCTAAAGTCTGTTATACACATTTTTGTACATTTTATGATCGCCTGTGGATCTTCTATTACGAGTCGTCTATATATTATTTTGTAGATGTTTAGCATGATCTTCCTTGCTCTTGGAGTAAATAAGTATATTGTCTACGAAGACAATTACAAACTTATACAGGTATGGTTTACATATCATGTTCATCATGTCCATAAATACAGCTGGAGCATTTGTTAAACCAAATGGCATGACTGTAATGTCCATATCTTGTTCTAAAAGCAGTTTTAAGAATGCCCTCTTCCTCTACTTTCAATTGATGATATCCTAAGCATAAATCAATCTTTGAAAATAATCGAGCTCCTTGAAGTTGATCGAATTAATCATCAATCCTCGGTAGTGGATACCAATTTTTAATTGTGACTTTATTCAATTCTCTATATTCAATACACATGCGCATCTATCCATTTTTCTTCTTGACGAATAACACATGTGCTCCCCAAGGCGATGAACTAGGTTGTATGAAACCTTTTTCTAATAATTCGTCTAGTTGTTTCTTCCGTTCCAGCATCTTCGTTGGTGTTAAACAATAGGGTGCCTTGGCAATCAGTGTATTCCCTAGTATTAGGTGAATTCTAAATTCAACCTCACGATCAGGTGGTAGTCCTGGTAGATCTTCTAGGAAATATCTGAAAAATCTGATACTACAGGAATATCTTTTAATTCTTTCTTTAGTGCTAATGATCGCAGAGATCATATACACTATTCCTCATTTTCGTGCGTAGCTTGAAGCTTTCATCATAGAGATGAATTTTGTTGATGTTGTCGACTAGTCTCCCTAGATTGTGATCCCTTCTCCTTTTGGCGTACGAATCTCACTAGAATTTTGATCACACATGATTCGCGCATGATTGGCTACCAACCAATCCATTCCTAACACAACATCGAATCCATCTAGATTCATTGAGAACAGGTTGGCTGTGAACGTATGTCCTATAATTCTATCTTTCCTTTCTGAAGTATTTCGCACATGTTGATAGAATTTCCATTTACTGTTTCTATCGTACAGTCTTGACCAGGTTTAGTTAAAGGTTGCTTGAGTAATTTACAAAAAGTAGTATTTATAAAACTTTGATTTGCACCAGAGTCAAATAATACTTTAGCATAGACATCATAAACGAGAAACATACTTGTGATCACATCGGGAATTAATTATGCTTCTTGTGTTGTCAGTACAAAAGCTCTTGATTTTTCTTGGGTTCTTCAGTTGTTTTTGCCTTGTTGTTAGGTGCTGTGGTTAGTTTTGGGCAGTTTGGTTGGATATGGACTGCCTCTCCGCAGTTGAAGCATATTTTAGTGTTAATTTTTCTTCAATATTCTTCTTCTTTATGTCCAGGTGTCTTGCAGAAGTTGCAGTATATCATACATCTTCCTGAATGCTTCCTTTTATAGAACTTACAGAAAGGTGGTGAAGAAGATGAACCTACTCCTTTTCTACAGTAGGAATTACCAAAACATAATTCTTGGGTAATCTTTTGGGCTAAATCCTTTTTTCTGATTCTGTTCATGTGTGCGAATTAGTCCATCTATTAAAGTGTTAGCCAGTTCAGCTACTTCCTCAATAGTTTGTGGTCTAGCTGCCTTGACCATGTCTCTAATTTCGCTAACTAAACCCCAGATATAACGGGAAATTAATATTGGTTTTGGCGAAGCCAGGGCTTGTACTATCCTTGCATATTCGAAGAATTTGGTGGTAAATTCGCGGCAATTTACGCCAATCATCTTATGGTTTAGGAACTTATTGGCTATCTATTCCTTTTCGTAAAGAGGACAAAATTTTCTTTCCGTTATTTCCTTGCATTCATTCCATTCGATGACATAAACCATGTCACTACCTTTTGACTGAAGAATGGT
This sequence comes from Scalesia atractyloides, assembly GCA_947069175.1. Lineage (NCBI taxonomy): Eukaryota > Viridiplantae > Streptophyta > Magnoliopsida > Asterales > Asteraceae > Scalesia > Scalesia atractyloides. Next base: position 64,669,276 of record CAMTDV010000020.1, on the reverse strand, counting down.
ATTCCACCATTCAAATGATTCATCTTTGAAGAGATTAGAAGCATACGTTAACTTTATCCTCTTTAGCACACTTACTAATTTTCGTAACTGCTTTAGTCTTTTCTAGCCAGAGCAAACTTGCAATGGCTCCTTCATTACTAGAAAATTCAATCGATTTACAAGACAGGAATTCTTTATAAGAACAACCATAGGCAATGGTTTTCTTTCGTTTGGGAAATGGGGCTTTAACAAGGATGTCATTATCTCCATTGACACTATGGCTAGGTTCAGTGTGATGAGTACGCTTACTGCCTATAGTAGTATTATTGTTTATAGGTATAGGATTTTTAATAGCTTCAATGATTAGCGGTATGGCATCGGCTATTCCTTGGGCTACTATATTTTCTTAGCACTTTTATTTGTATGATTTTCGTTACTAGCATGTAATTTTGATTTTGCGATACTTTATTCGACATCAGAATTGCAAACATTTCGGGTATTATTATCACAGAATAATTAAAACAAAACCAATACTCAAAGCACATTTTATCAAAATCATCGAACATTGCGACGTTTTACTCTTTTTATACATTGCATCACTAATAAATACAAACCATAATTATACATGTCACTATTTTAGTTTTAGTTATGCGTCGATGTATATATATGTATATGTTAGATTATATATATATATATATATAATATATATATATATATATATATATATATATATATATATATATTTGTTTTATAACATACAAGGAAAATTATATATTATATCATATTATATTAGGTTGGTCTGTTCTTCAGAAGTGAAATTCTCTCTCGTCATGTTTCCAGACGAGATTTTATCCAATCGTGCGGATTTGGTTTCCTGCTGTCATTAGTTTCTCCCATATTATCTCAACTCAGCTACATTCTCTTGGCTCATGGCTAGATAAGCTTTGGTATATATGGTGGAAATTGTGGCTGCTAGAGATAGGGGTCCTGTATGAGGTTTTGGAATTGCTAATCGTTCGTCCACCACTGTTCCATAGGATCTGGTGCAGGTGTAGGGATCCTCGGGATTTCTTATAGATTAAAAACAGGTATTGGTTGGGGATTGATCGGTATAGGTTCAGGATAGAAAGGTATCGGTTCTAATAGTAGATTTGGGTTAAAGGGTAGTATTAGTTCGAGATTTGGAGGTAGGTTTCAATTTATCTCATTGTCTATGGGTTGGAATATATCACAATTAGCTAACTCCAATCTAGTTCTTCCCACAAAGGTTTGGTAACAGGCATTTGGGCTAAACCTTCAACTAGGGTTATGGTTGCTACTTGGTTTTTCTTCCTTGTCCTCTTTTCTCTTTTTCCTCTATTGAACCAGCCTCATTTCTTAGGGGGCTGTGTTTCAATTGGTTGGGCTTGGAAAATGATAGATTCATCTATATTAGTCTCATATCCTAACTTCGTTCCGGATGGCCCTTCGTTCATTTCCAGATCAGAAATGTGTTGGAATGCTTCAGATAGTTTTTCGTCACTCATACTGTGGAGTCAAAAATCGTTAAAAACAATATTTTCAAAAATCATATATATATATATGTTTACAATTTATGGAATGATGCTTCTATACACATATATGTACATACATACTTAAACTAAGCAATTGTTTATACTCGATTAGAGAAAAAAAAATAAGAACCTATGTTTCTTGGTCTTTTAGATAAAGAAGATGAGTTGATAAAACTTTTATACTTTTATTATGCTGGCTTGATAAGTACAACTCACTAGTGTCTTTATCCTCAAAAATTCGTATGTTGGCTTTAAGGTTTTAATTGTGTTGTATTATTCCAAATATTTGGTAGACGTTAATTTGAAATTTCACTTACTAACATTCTAACCTTAAAGCTTCTTTAAATTAATAATAATAATAATAATAATAATAATAATAATAATAATAATAATAATAATATACACTGTTTTAAATTTAAGTTAAGAATTTCGAAGTGTATTATAAGATATGTTATTTTAAAGGTAAAAGTAAAGTTATTTTGGTTAAATAAATGAATAGTAATAAACACATAAGTCCTACGAGTTAGACATTATGTAACAATATTAATTATTGTTAGATACCTAAGTGAGTTATAACAATAACACATATGTTATTCATATTAACTTCCTCACTTTAATATTTAAGTTTAGGTATTACAATAACACCTTAATGGCTTAAATTAATGGCTTTGATACCACTTCTGTCACCGCCCTTGACCACACCTGGACGGGAGCCGTGAACATTTAAGTGATATCGGTGTTTATTAAATTCGTAGCGGAAAATATTATCCGAATCGTAGTTAGGAAATTTCAGAGTTTAGAAAAACACCATAATTTAATATTCAACAATTGGGATTACACCCATATTACAAACAAAGGTTTTTATAGAGATAAACGCTAATTGATGAAACATAATTTCTTTTCTTTATTCTAGTAATCATAACCACTTTATTTAAGCATTCAGTGCCTCAAAGCATGCTTCTTTTACTTTCACAGTTAGTTAACTGAAACGCGTTTAAAAACATTTTATTAGCGAAAAATACTGGTGAGTTCAATCAATTTTATAAAAAGACACATTGTTATAATTTACAGCATTAAGAGTTTTTACATTAATTTATCTATCAATTACACAAATTAGTATTTGTCACTCAGTGGCAGTTCCGATGTGACGGTGGTTATATCACTCATTGGCTAACTTACATCTAATAGTGAAAATTATCAAGTAGTGTATACAAAACCCCACATACCAGCACTAATTTCGGAATACAAAGACTTAATCACTATAAATACAACTTGGAAAACACTTACTTGATATCCCGGGTTTTTCGGATAACTTACACGTGACACATGTCGAATAGTGTATATGCTAAGTATTAAACGTGCACGAGTTGAATGAATACGTGTTGTGTGTTGTGTGATTGTTTTAGTGATTGAATAATTAGAGTTGATATGTGCACGAACTGAACCGAACCGCGACACGTTCCAACCTTGGTTCATTGTGACTCTAGGAGTTCACAAAGTTTAAACCTTGAACCCAAGTCTTCGGCTAAAAGAAAACAACGATCAAACCTAGACTTAAAACTTTAACTATTCGGCCAAAACCAAACCACTCTAATCCTTGGCCGCGATATCAAGCCCAAGACCGCAAATCTACTTTGTTCAAAACCAAACCAAAACAGCCCAAACATGTTTCGGCCATAAGATCAAACCAAAACCTTAAATTAAAACGATTGGCCGCAAGATCAAACTCAAACTCAAACCCAAACCAACCCAAGTCCCTCGGCCACAAGCTCTAACCAAAAACCGCAACCCTCATCTCCTTGCGCTATATATATACACATACCCATGCATGTCTCATACACAAACACAAACCCTAGAAGGAAACTGCCGTCGGCAGCTTGTTCTCAGACCTGGCGATCGCAAAACAGCCTTCATCTGATCAGCTTGTTCAGTCCATTCAATCGCAAAATACCCTTCATCTGATCAGCTTGTTCAGTCCATTCAATTGCAAAACAGCCTTCATCTGATCAGCCCTTGTTCAGTCCATTCAACCGCAAACAGCCCTTTTACTTGTTCCCTCGATCGCCAGTTCAGTCTTGATACACTCCATCTCGATCACAAACAGCTTAGTCTCATTCCTCGGTCGCGAGATCAGCCTTTCTTTCCTCTCGGTCGCAGCAGCAGCAGTCATCGCCATCATCATCTTCTCGGTCGTGATCTGGATTGGAACAGCCGGATCAATCTTGTCCAAACCTCGGCTTGTTTACCTAGTTAACCAAGGTTAGGGTTATCTCTGATTACAAGATCATGTGCGGTATATATATATGTTGAATGAAGTGATTAGTTTGTTCGGATTATATGTGCTTGTAAGTAATCGGCTGAATTGATTGTGTGTATATGCATGATTGCTTTCGGAATTAATAACTTGCGACTGCGATTTGTTATAAAGAGTAAAGTTATTGAGTAGGGTTTGCATGGAATTGTTAGAGGTATTGATCTAGGATTAGAAAACCGGTTCATGATCGCCTAGGTTAATAATAGGAACGGTTTATACGAACCTATGATAATAATATGCTGAAACAGTTGCTGAGTAATAGTTACAGCCGAGTTCATCTGGCTGTAACTCGGTCGATAGTTGTCGAAAAACGGATTTTCTGATGTCTAGAACGTAGAGATTTGAATAAGGAATCTAATGGCACTGGATTCATAATTTTCTGAAATCGTTTGATATTTTTAAAGGGCCAAACAAGTTCAGTAGCTAAAGCTGTGAAAATTCTGGAATTTTGTTGACTGTTTATCAAGTTGGATTTTAAAATCAGCAGGGAGTTGAGTCATGATTTTTGTACAGAAACTAGGTATGGAAATTTCCGGGCAACTCCAACTGGAATTTTGTTAATTGGTCGATCGATGATTTTTAAATAAATTCTTCCGTGGACTGCAGTCAGAAAGCGGTAAATCTGACTGCAGCTTAGCGAATTAATATTTATGGTTAATTGGTAAAGATTTAGGACTTGGGAAAATTATATAAATTTCTATGGTATAAATGTCACCTACTGTAAAAATATTGGAATTTTTGGAATATTAGAACTATTTTATAAAAATTCTAGAAAACAGCTGAATAATGAGTGTTAAGCAGAAAATTGATAACTTGTGATTTTATGCATTAAAGTGTTGCACGAATTTGGAATATGTTCATGATAAGTTGTTTGATCACTATGATCACATGAGAATACTTGCATGCATGTTTGAGTGTTAGATATGTTGTTTGTGTGTATCACTTTGTGAGTAAATTGCATGTGGAATTTGTATTGGTGTGATTACACACTGACGTGGAATTAATTGGTTGTTAGGACGCAACTAGCGGTCCCATCTCTTATAACATCTTTGCCACACTAACCGAGCAAATAAAGGTGAGTTCACGGCCCCTAACTTTATCCGGTTTTTAAACAACAGGGGGAGAAACATGTATACACTCTCAAACTCAATCTCTTTACGTTATACGAATTTAACGTCACGCAACTATACGGTAACTAAGTTAATGTTAATGTAATGTTATGGGCACTAAGCAGCTTTATCACTTAAGTCCTCGACAATCTCCTCGGATCGTTAGTATTTGGGTTAAATAGCGGGGGAATTATAAGTAGTACTACTGGGTCTGACGAGCCCCATCCGAGCTAGTCGCGCTAGCCGACCGGGTATGGTCAACGGTGTATGATTGGCCTAACATCGCCATGGTCATGTGATAGGCCTGGCAAAACGGAGGCACAACTGTCAGCTTCGATCGCGAACACTTAGTGACATGACTTTAGGCTAGCTACCTATATATATTAACATTGAACTTAATTACGGATCAACTTAATATTCCGGGTTTGGAATATTGGAAACATCAACTTATTATCCCGGGTTGGGGATAATGGAAACAACAACTTAATATTCCGGGTTGGGAATATTGGAAGCAACAACTTATTATTCCGGGATTGGAATAATGGAACTGATACGTTATCCCGGGTTGGGGATAACGGAGTAACAAACTATAACCGAACAAACAAATTTATGAAAACCTGTGAACTCACTCATCTTTAATGTTGACACTTGTTTCTTTACATGTTTCTCAGGACGCTAGGAGCTCTAGGTGCACGCACATGCATTGAACAAGACATCTTTATCGAGTCTCATTTATTAATATTGTTTTGGGATTTTTCATTTGTTTTGGCGTTTGTGTTGGCGCCCGCATCACTACTTATTTATGCTTCCGCTCAAACTTTAAAAATAATGCTCTGCTAAATATTGGTAATTGATATAAAATCTACAGTGAACGATTTTGCAAAACGTATAATCAAATCATGTAGAGTCGTTCGACGTACTAGTGTTTCAGATTCTGGTTTGTTCACACGCCTCGCGGTAAAACTCCGCAAGTGGAAATTGAGGGTGTGACACTTACGGCTTTGAAAGCATTTAATAACAAAAGACTGACGCACATTGAAGATTTAGGGTTTATTACTATAGTCTCCTGGTGTTAAGCTTGGGTTCCAAATAAAAACACAATGGCACACGTATTAGTGCATCAACCCAATTCAAACTTTAACGATAAATCACGAGATCAAAATCCCATCGTAGCTAACAAAGTATAGGCTTATTCAGGCAGCACCTTGACATCCGTTGATGGTTTCAGATCGATCGGACAGGGTATTATACCAATGATCAAGGTTAAAACACTTACTACGTAGCAGAGTTAGGATTTCGGGCATAAAAACTGAGCAGAGAGAGCGAGAGAGAAAGAAAAATATGAGTAGATTGGAAAGCCCATCAACTACTCTATTTATAGTAGTATTCTCCTTACTAGTTTGCTATTTCAACTATATTCTTTCTTATCTTCTAAAACATACACACGTATGCAAAAATTCTTTTATGTGTTAAGTATTATTATTATTTTATATATTATAATTAATAATTAATTCAGCAGCTTCACTTATTTATCATTTATAACTTCTAAAATATAACGTTTTATAAAATGATTAATATGTCATTAGAACGAGCATATTTTTTTCTAAATTTTGACCTAAGTTTTATAAAAAATGGAGTAAGGCCAATTATAATATATTTTATTATTAATTATTAAACGGTTCCTATAAAAGTATAGTTCGTGTAGATACCTCATATTTCTAACAATCAACTTTCTCGTAATCTACTCATTTAATAATATAAGTTTTATATACTTTATTTTAACTTATAAAAAAATGGAAATGTTGCAATTTCTATCCCACAAGCAGAGCATGCAACACATCCTATGTCCAAAGAGACATAGGTTGTTATTTTAAGTGGGGCAACTACTACAATTGTAGGGACAATAGTCTCACAATTGCATAGTGGTAACATCATTAAGACCACTTGAACGCAACAAATGTTGAGACAATAGTCTCTTCACCAATTGGAAGTCCCCATTACCAAGAACAAGGGACACTTTGTCTAAAACCATGTTTAACCACCTCAGGTGAAAAGTCAGATGATCTTATTAAGTCAGGTGATGGATTAAACTATTAAGAATATACGTAGATGGTAACAAATTTATAAACGTCTATTGGAGAGATCAAATATATGATGAAAATTTTGATCCAAAAGTCTAGACCTCGATCATCAAATGCAGACATTGCAAAAGAAATGAGGGCCCATGTTCAACCATACCTACATCTTCAGAAGTAAGCTGAAGAAGAAAGATATTCCATGCAAGTAGAGTTTGTAAGATAAACAATGGATGCCATCTACCAAGATACACAAGTAGAAGTTAAAGCCATTAAAGACTTTATCTTTGAAAACACTAATAAGGCTCTCACTTTCCCTAAATATGATGATGCCAAAAAGGGGAGGAAGAAGATTACATGATGAATCTCCCACCCCTCGTCAAAAAGGCTGGTAAAAAGCCCGACATTGACACACTCAACAGGGAAAGAAAAGAATAAATTGTCAAAGAGGTTAAAAAGCAAAAGAAAAGGGACACAAGGGAATCAAACATACAGATAACTATGTAGCAAATAATTGAAAAGATAAAGTTCAAGACAACCAAGGATCTTCAACAGAGGTTCCAACAAAGGTTAGTCAAAGCACTGTTGCACTTATCCAAACCACTACTACATTTATCACCATTCAAACTACTATTCCCACCTCCACTACTCAAATCACCACTTCCACTATCAAAACATATGTGCCACTACAAAAGTGATAACAGATGTTACAACTACTCAAACACTACCACCACCAACATCACACAACTTCCCAAAAGGACTCCTTAAAAGAAAACCAACATCACTACCCCCACAACCACCATAAAAACACCCACATTTCAAACCAAAACCAGGATAACTAAATTCATTTTCCAAGATGATGATGAAGAAACTCCTGATGCATCTCATATCAAAACCACAACTATCACTACTACACCACAACTACAACTCTTACTATCATAAATCCTTCCACAAATCTACCCTCCACAGTCCTTGACCCATTAAAATTAGAAAATACATCAAAAGAAATACAATCTTTCTATTCCACAATTGGCATCAGGCAACTTACCTTTCCATCCCTCAGAAGATATCAGAAGTCCAAAAATGTATAAGAGTACCTAGAACTGAAGCTTGTGCAAACTAAAAAGATAGCTTCTTTTAAAAGCAATGGAAAGAGTGATAAGGAGGCTTAGCAAATGATGTCTACAGAATTCACTAATGTGAATAGACTTGAAGATTTTGCTAAAGATGCCAGTCAAAAGGCTTCAAAGGACTAGTTTGCAACCTTGACCTCAAAATGGAATTAAGGGAAGACTATTTGGATATCATCATGCAAAACAAGCCTTATAGAGCTTCAAAAGCTCAGTTATCTAGTTGGTTTATAGAAGTCCTTCTAGAAAAAATTACTAGATTTGAGATGTTAAAGCTCAATCCAAATATCAAGCCAACTCCTCCCAAGTGGGCTGCAGGTAGAAAACCTGGTGGTCAAAAAGTAGTTGAGTTAAGAAGAATGAAAGAGGAGTTGGTGGCTGCTAAATATGGCACAATGTAGTCAATGGCTAGATGGGATGAGCCAACAATGAGGGAAACTTACAAGAAACTAAAAGCTTTAAGAGCTAAAAATCCCTCTGTTGCTAAAAAGCCAAATTATGAGGATTTACCTAAGAGTTTCAAGGCCAACACATATGAACTTCCATCTTCAAAACATGTCTTTTAAATGGAAAGAAGCCATCTCAAAAGACAAAAGGACATGTCAGCAAATGATTCAAAAAGATTTGAAGTTGATATTATAAAGGAAGGGATAAAAAAAATGTGATCATGTATGGGCATCCTGATGCCAATCCAGCAGAACTGATAGGAAAAATCTTGGGAAGCATATTCCTTCACCTCCCCTAATAACATCACTCCCAATAACCCCTGATGCCTCTAAAATTCTAGATTGGTCCTTAGACAAAGCCAGCCATGAATTGATAATAGTCAGGGTAAATGGGGAAGTGAAAAAGACTTCAATGAACAGTGCGATGAGCTTAAAAGTTGAAGATATGCAAGATCTAATGAATTTTCCACTCGAAAAGGATGCTGATGACATGCTATCTAAAAGACTTTGAAAGGCTAAAGCCCAAGTCCAAAGTATGTTGAAGAGGAATAAAAGTTGATCTAATACACATTTGTTTTAGCATGATCTGTTCTAGGGGGAGATTGTTGGACATATGATGTGCGTGAATTGAATATATTTTTATAGTTATAATTTTCTTTCACACAAATTAGGTTTTAAAAATGGTTTCACTTAAACTAACTACACACACAATAGGGCAAGTGTACCCGTTAGGTGGTAGTATAGTTAATCGATAAGAACCAGATATCAATCCATGGACACGGTGTCTTAATACTAAACCCTTGCTACTTTTAAGCCTTTTCAATAAACGAGTTGATTTCTTTGATTTTAAACTATCATGAACAAATAACAATTAACTAACTAAATTAAGGAAGAACGATAATTAAAAGAGGTTGCTTAAACTAAGTATCCACTAATAAACATTTGACAACAATTAAGGAAGACTAATGGTGATGCAAGTTCTAAATTCAACTAAGTTCCCATTCAAGGTTTCCTGTTTTTATAAATCTTGGGGAAATTATAATGAGATAACATTCTAATCACCTAGGATTTATTCTTTTAAGCTTACTTGCTAAGTTGATGTTAATCTTTAATAATGAGTTATTTGTTTGTCAAAACTCCTAACTCTACAGGTCAAGGAAAACTAATATGAACAACACACTAATCACCCTAACTTGGTTTCAAGTAATGACATCTTCATCATGTTCTTGATATGAATCACAAGCATAGTCATGCATAACAATCTTGGCCTAAATCATCAAACCAACATAAGCACAAACTATAGAATTCATATAAACATTCATATGATCTTTCCAAATTTAATTGCAAGAATTCATACACATGTTAAAATCACCATTCTAATCATATTAGCAATTACCATTCCTAGATTCATGCTATGAATCATATCAACAAGTTAACAAGATTCAATAATCATAATCTCTACATGGGCTTTCCAACACAACATGTAAATACTTATGACCAAACACACAAGAACAAGGACTTTCAACATGTACATGAACTCCAAGAACAAGATTAAATATCACCATGAAGATTAACAAACAGCAATCACCACATCTATCTCCATGTTATCACATGTTCATTAGCTTCAACAAGGTTTAAGCAACACAAATGTTTAGCCCATAAGGCTCATCACTAGTAAATCAAATGCAAAATAACTTAAATTGTTCATAAGTAACAAGTGGCTAACCAATGTTAAGACAAGATTAAATGGTAAAATGAGTTGATCTTCAAGTGATTCAACCTTCCTCAAGGCTCCTTCTTGGCTCTATAAGCTTCCAAGACCAGAATCTTGAGAGAAAAGTTCACCAAAATGCTCCAACTCCCTTTTAAATGAGCTTAAACTTATTATTTATGCTACTGGTGAGTTGGCACGACCATGACACCTTTTGGCACGGTTGTGCTTGCCAATTGTCAGACACACTTTTTTAGTATGTTGACCATGTTTACTACCAATTCCAGAAAGATCCCGCTCAAACTTCCGCGAGTTGGCACGACCATGCCAAAAGGTAGCACGGACGTGCTTATCGATGACGTATCTGGCGATAACTGTCTCGACATCGGGAATGAGCTGATCAGAAGCTAAGGTGACATGAGCACGTCGTGCGTGGACTTGGCACGACCATGCCAGTTCTTGGACTAGTCTGGATTGCGCTGATAGTTGATAGTGCTGATGAGAGTGCCGGTCTCCTAAGGCTTTTTGCTGGAAAGTTCCATTTTTGCTCCATTTTGCTCCAAAAGCCTCCGTTTCATCACCGGGGCGAAGCCCGAACTTGTTTCACAAACAACTCAAATGAGTATCAAGATCAATGAAAATACAACAAGTTCTCGCATAAACGGGTATATTTGCTTTTAAAGATGTATAAATTCTTACATCAAACAACCCCACACTTGAACTTTGGTTGTCCTCAAGCAAACTAAAACAAACAAAACTCTCTTAGCGGCATTTTATACGCACAAATAAATAACTCAGGCTAAAGCAAAAACGGATTACTTAACATGGATGGAAGACCAAAAATTATGTAAAATATGGTTATGAACAATGATACATCTTTGACATCCCTACAAGTTCACCTTACATCCTCACAATGTTCACACACACTCGGCTAAATATATAAGTGAACATACAATTCCTGGAGTATGTTTAGAACACTCGATGCCAAGACGATGACTATGCGGTATCATAAGCTTGTGGAATGATCAAATCTAAACACTCGACTAACACATAACACAAATCAAGAGGTCTTGTGTGGGTTGTAACTTGGCTAGGGTTAAGGGTGTGGAAATGGATTTATAAAAGTGGCTAAAACAGTTATAGTCTGACGGCTCGACTAACTTAAAGCAAAGGAAAATATAACCATACAACTTAATGATATCTAACCGAGAGCTAGCCGACCCGTTTAGATTTTATTCTCCCATAATTGCTCTAGCAAAGCCAATTGATAACGCTTTTTCAAACTTTGACTTCTTCTTCTTTTTTTTTTAACTCCACGCTTCAGAGAGAACTAAGTACGTCTACTTAGATAAAAACTCTTAGCTATGAGGTTGTAACTAGTAAACCGCTAAACTACACAAGAAGGCTACAAGTTAGTCATTGATCGAACCGGGCTTTAAACCAAAAAAAATTGGGTTGAAAAAATAAAAGGGCAATTTGGCTAAGTGGAGATATTTAATGGTTTAGAAGAAACGAAAGGGAAAGGCTCAAATTGGTTTAACTAGGGTATGATTCGGGTGTAGGAATAAATATAAATGGTTATATATAAAAGATTTCCTAATGCCTCAATCATTTCTATGCTATGTGTTTGCTTTCTGGTCTCGAAATGTATACCTAACACAAGTTCTAAATCGCAAAAGTCATCCGGCTCACTCAATCTTTGCCCACAAAACATGAGCAAAAAAAATTCTAAAGCTACAAGGCTCAAAAAATAACTCATGGAAACGGGCGTATTGGGTAGATATGCAAGGCAAACAAGTAGGTAAGTGCTTGATTTCTCATGCTCCGAAAAAATTGTTACTAGATGGTGACCTTCATTCGAGCAACCCACTTTTTGCATTTACCCTTGTACATTTATCAAAAACTTTAGTGCTTATATAAAACTTATGTTGAATTGATTATTCAAGAGAGTTTGTATTATTATCATTATTATTATTAATGTTTTATTTATTTATTTATTATTATTATTATTATTATATTTTTTTTAACAAAACGGACAACCAAGAACAAGCGATAAGCTACCTTCCCACACTTGAATTGTACATCGCCGTCGATGTACAACAAAAAACCGCATATAAGCGAAATGCAAACATAGTAGAAGCGAGGGAGCGGGAACACGAAAACTCCCCTGAAATGAAAAGGCTAGAATGGAGCAAAAGAAGGTAAGAAGGAGCATCCCCAACGAACTACCACGCCATCTAATCAACCATCACTTAATCAAACCAATACTACGCACTAGCAAACATAATCAAGCTCACAAGAATTAACCCAACCCAAATTTCCCTTCCCTTTATTTATTAATGTAAACCACTAAAATTAAACATAAGAAATTAAAGTTACAAAATGGAGGAGTGTACGGACAGTGCAAAATGGCACACTCCTCAAACACAAAATGAAAACAAAATACAAGATATGTGGCGAGACTAAGACTTGCAGCCAGATCCGGAAGGATCGGCGTCATCCTTGTGATCAAACTGGGATCTCCGTACGAAGTGCGGAGGTGGCTGCATGTAGGGAGTACCGAACGAGTTCGCTATATGCTGTTGCGAACTGAAGAGCCAGTTAAAGCTTCGCCGGCTCTGCTCGTACATGTCCTCCATAAAATTTCCCTGCATATGCTGCTCTGCACGGATCAAATCCACATTACACCTCACATTCTGCTAATCTAGAGCCAAACCATCCATACGCCTCCACAAATCAATTGCCGACGGCTCAAACGAGCCATACGCACCCTACTCATAACCACCACCACTATATCCACCATACACATGATCCAAGTTTGGGCTTCCAAAACTCTGGCCCAAGTCACCGAGCTACATGTGAGGGCCTGCTCCCCCAGCGGCCTCACCCTACCCGTGAACTAGGGCTCCTGCATATGGACATCGTCACACCACCACATCACCATCACCACCCTCATGATCATTCTCTGCTTTAGGAAGCGGATCCCAAATCCTACCTAAGCGATCAACCAGCTTCGGGATACACTTTACCTTTCGTATCATATGCATAGAAGTCAGTTGTGCCACGTCGAGTAATCCATAATCATAAGCTACGGTAAGATGGTCTAACCGCACCCGGTAGTATTTGGCGAGCTTGGTGGCAAATGCACCCCCGCAAATCCTCGAAGTAGGCGTTGAACCAATCCCCCTCTATATTGATTCGGCTACGCTGACAGCTACATTGCAGTTAGATCCAGAGATGATGCAATAAAGGTGAAATAGGTCGCGAGTGGAAAAATTTCCTGTTCTGCCACCCCGACCTCCGATGACGTGGAAGATGAACCGCTCGATAATACGGTGCAGCGGGTCGAGAATCCATGTTGCTTTGGCTCTCCTTGGGTCCCATTCCTGACCCGGGACAATGATCTCGGCCAAGAAGGCGGCCTTATCTGCATCGGGCTCCCACTCTTGATGACTATCATGGAAAAGCTCAGAATTAATCTCATCATCGACATACAACCCGAGTACCTGACCGAACTGACTGATGGACTGGTGGTGCCATTTCCGTTTCAGACGGTAGCTAACCCCAACCTGCTTTTCAATAGACATCCGGGCACAGAAAGGTGAATCGGAAAAAAGCAAAAACTCGACGACTAGCTCTGTGCATTATGATTCAGCGATTTCAAAGATGTGGGTCCATGGTGGAGTCATTAGATCCTCGAGCCGCTCAGACTGACAAAGTAGGTCAAGATCGACAGTCTGTAACGTCCGCATTGGTTCAATTAAGTGTCTCCTCGCCCACAACCTTTCCACCTTGGCCATGCAATGCCCTTCCTTGGCATTGTTGCTGAACCTAAGAAACGGGTGATCCATATGCCCGAGCGAGCAAAAAATCAGCAGTTAAAACGTGAAAAACCGACAAAAACAGTTTTCTAGACGCTCCACACGATCGTGCCAAAAGAAGGCACGCTCGTGCGTGATTGGTTTTCAGCAATTGTTTATGAAGATTTCTAAGTTATGAAGTTTTATGGGTTTGTTCTTCAATAAGCAGAATCATCATAATTTATGAAGAGCACGATCGTGCCATATGTTCGCACGATCGTGAGTAATGAATTCCTGGAAAATGTTTACAATTCAGTCACAGAATTATGAAGAGCACGATCGTGCCAAGATCTTGCACTCTCGTGCGTGACGGAACCGGAACTTGCGACAGCCTCCAAAACTCACCCAAAACCCCGATTTTTTAACACTTTCACTTAGGGGTTTTGTAAATCGGTCAAGTGCGGTTCACGACAACACAAAAAAAAACACAAAAACGGGCTTAAATCGGGTGATTTAGACCAAACCCTAAAAACTCAAAAGAAACTAACTTGAAGAACATAAACTCCCAAAATTACCAAAAACTAACAATGATAAAGAAAGATTCATACCTGGAATGCTTTTTGGGAGGAAGGAATGGAAGATTTCTTGAAGGAAGAAAGGAGATGTAGAGGATTCATGAGTGGTTGAAAGAGTTCAAGGGAAGAAGATGAAGATTTAAAGAAAACTTGGTTGTTGGTTGGTTTTATTGAATCTGAAAAGGGGACTGGCACTAGCAGGCCTGGTAGTGCCAGAAACCCTGTTGGTAGTGCTTAATTTTTGGATTTTTTACCCTAAGTTAATTATTTCCATTTTTATTTTTTTATTTGTTTATTATTATTATTATTATTATTATTATTATTATTATTATTATTATTATTATTATTATTATTATTATTATTATTATTGTTATTATAATTATTATTATTATTATCTAATATTATTATTTTTTTATAACCAAAACTTAAGTTAGGAAATAATAAGGGGTGAAAAGGAAAAATAAGGGTGAAGGTGAAAAAATAAAGTAAAAAACCACTTGAACTCGAGCCACTCACGAAACATCTCCTATTAAGAAAAAGACCCGAACTGACATGCCTGAAGATCGGCAACGCATTCAAACATCCCTCGCGACAAGGAGGAACCGAAACCTGAAAAATAACTAAGCAAACAAAGAAAATCATATATAAACAACGAGTCTTCAGCTAGACTCACCACCCCGAATTCATGTGTTCCTTGGGTGGAGGGTAACAACCTCCTCACTCTTATCAACGGGCCCACCAATAAAGCCTTCAGCCTATGCCCGTTGACTTTAAACAATCGCCATCCTCATGGCCTATCTCCACCGTTCCGTATGGAAACACTGCTCGTACAGTGTAAGGACCCGACCATCAAGATTTAAGCTTGCCAGGAAACAACTTAAGACGCGAGTTGTATAACAACACACGATCACCCACTCGGAATTCTTTCTTGTCCTTCAAGCGGGAATCATGGAGTGTCTTAGTGCATTCCTGTATAGCTTGGAGCTGTCATAGGCATCATTCCTAAGCTCCTCAATCTCGTGGATCTGCACAAACTTGTTCTCCCCCCAGCTACCATATCAAGGTTAACTGTTTTCAAAGCCCAATATGCTTTCTGCTCGAGCTCCATAGGGAGATGGCAAGAGTTCCCATAGACCAATTTAAATGGTGTGGTGCCTATAGGAGTCTTGTAGGCTGTCCGGAAAGCCCATAGTGCATCATCCAGTTTCTCGAACCAATCCTTACGGCTAGAGTTAACCGTTTTCTCCAAAATACGCTTGATGCCCCGATTAGTGACCACGACCTGTCCACTCGTCTGTGGATGATATGGTGTAGAGAATCGGTGTTGCACACCATGCCGGGACAATGCCTTCTCCAGCTGAGCATTACAGAAATGTGTCCCACGATCACTAATCAATGCCTTTGGGGCACAAAAGCGAGCAAACAGTTTCTTCAGGAACCTAACTACTACCCTAGCATCATTGGTGGGTAAAGCTTGTGTTTCAACCCACTTTGAGACATAATCAACGGCAACTAGGATGTAGCGGTTACCGAAAGAGGTCGGAAAAGGACCCATGAAGTCTAGTCCCCATACATCAAAGACCTCACAAACTTGGAAGTCGTTTTGTGGCATCTCATTGCGTGCTGAGATATTGCTTGCTCTTTGGCAAGCATCACAGGACCTCACCCACTCATGGGCATCACGGAAGATAGTAGGCCAAAAGAATCCAGAGTCGAACACTTTTTTCGCCGTGTTGTTCGCCCCATGGTGACCTCCTGTGGGTCCCTCGTGACAGTGGCGCAGAATATCCCTCGCCTCGTCACCCTACACGCATCGCCCGATCATCTGATCTGCCCCTACCCTAAACAAATAAGGGTCATCCCAAAAATAATACTTGACATCCGCAAAGAACTTCTGCTTTTGCTGATAGGTCATCCCTTTGATCAGGATGCCACTAGATAAGTAATTTGCGAAGTCAGCAAACAATGGGGAATCATCATTTGTCTCGATCCGCATAAGAAACTCATGGGGGAAATTGTCATTGATGCTAGGCCCATGAATTCATTTTCCCTCGTAGTGCTCAAGTCGGGACAAATGATCAACTACCAAGTTTTCAGCCCCTTTCTTATCACGGGTTTCAATATCAAACTCATGCAGGAAAAGAATCCAACAGTATCAATCTTTGTTTAGCATCTTTCTTGCTAAATTGCTGCATGATCCGTGTACACAATAGTCTTGGAAAGGATGAGATAAGATCAAAACTTGTCGAAGGCAAAGACCACAGTTAGGAGCTCTTTCTCTGTTGTGGTATAATGCTCCTGAGCGTCGTTCAGGCTCTTGCTCACATAGTAAATCGGGTGAAAATGCTTATCCCTCCTTTGACCCAAAACCCGACTGCGAAATCACTCGCATCGCACATCAACTCAAATGGTAATTCCCAGTCATGGGCTACCATGATTGGGGCACTCACTAGTTTCTCCTTCAACAGCTCGAATGTTTAAAGGCATTCATCGGAGAAAATAAATTGGCGTCCTTCTCAAGGAGTTGGGTCATGGGACGAGCGATTTTGGAAAAATCCTTTATGATGACCAAGAAAACTCCTAATAGATTTCACTCATGTGGGTGGCGGGAGCTTCGAAATAGTTTCAACTTTGGTTCGATCAACCTCGAGTCCCGCCTGTGAAATCTTGTGCCCAAGCACAATGCCCTCCTTCACCATAAAGTGGCATTTTTCCCAGTTCAACAAAAGGTTGGCTTCTTCACACCTAGCCAACATCCTCTTCAGATTCCCTAGACAATGATCGAAGAAACTCCCAAACACAGAAAAATCATCCATGAAGACCTCCATGGAATCCTCGATCATGTCATGAAAAATAGCCAACATACATCCTTGAAATGTGGTCGGGGCATTACACAATCCAAAGGGCATTCACCGGTAGGCAAATGTGACATAGGGACATGTGAATGTCATCTTCTCCTGATCCTCAAGAGAGATAGGAATCTGAAAGTAGCCTAAGAAACCATCAAGGAAATAGTAGAACATCCTCCCCGACAGCCTTTCCAACATCTGATCAATGAAAGGGAGTGGGAAATGATCTTTCCTCGTGGCATCATTGAGTTTGCGATAGTCAATGCAAACTCTCCATCCGGTGACAATACGAGTGGGAATTAACTCGTTTTTTTCATTAGTTACCACTGCCATCCCTCCTTTCTTCGGGACTACCTGCACGGGCCTAACCCAAGGTGAATCAGACATCGGATATATCAGACCTTCATCAAGTAATTTGATTTACCTCTTTCTTCACAACGTCCTGCATGTTCGGATTTAAACGCCTCTGATGCTGTACTACAGGTTTAAAGTCCTCCTCCATCAAGATCTTATGGGCACAAAAGGATGGGTTGATCCCTTTTATATCCATGATCTTCCAAGCGATCGCCTTTTTATGCTGCTTCAAGACTTCAAGCAATCGACCCTTCTCCTCTCCCGACAATCCAGCAGAAATAATGACGGGAAAATGAGTTGCACCCTCCAAGAACACATACTCCAAGTGATCTGGAAGCTCCTTAAGCTTAACTGAAGGCGAATCCTCAACCAAAGGGCGTGCTTTAGGCTAAGCAACGCGATCCACAACCTCAAAAACCTCAGGACGCGGGGGAGACACGTGACCTATCAGACATGTCATCTCCTCGACTAATTCGTCTACAGTAGGTAAACCAAAAGTCTCCCCTCCGAGTAGTTGTGTGTCCAAAACATCCTCCTCAAATGTGCTATGAATATGGTCACTCACATATGTATCAATAGTCTCGATAAAGTAGAGTGTATCATCCTGAATCTGTGGATGTTGCATGGATTTCCCAATATCAAAGGTCACCTCCTCATCGTCTACCCTAAGAGTAAGTCTGCCGGTGCAGACATCAATCAAGCCTCGAGCAGTGGCTAGGAATGGCCGACCTAAGATAAGAGGAATAGTTTTGTCCTCATCCATGTCCAAAATCACAAAATCGATAGGAAAGACAAACTTGTCGATTTTCACTAGCATATTCTCAACTATGCCTCAAGGATACGTCACTGGACGGTCGGCTAGCTGAATGCTCATACGAGTAGGCTTGGGCTCTCCCAAGTCTAGCTTAGCAAAAACCGCATATGGCATGAGGTTTATGCTGGCTCCAAGATCAGCTAGTGCATTGCTAACTGACAAACTACCAATCAAGCATCGGATAGTGAAACTCCAGGGATCATTCATTTTCTTTGGTAGTTTGTTCTGAAGAACTGCTGAACACTCCTCATTCAAGGTCACATGCGAAAGCTCCTGAAGTTTCTTTTTGTTAGATACGATATCTTTTAGAAACCTGGCATACTTAGGCGTTTGAGCAAGTGCCTCGATAAATGGTAAATTTATATGAAGTTGCTTAAAAAGCTCAAGGAATTTACCATAGTGTTCTTCCATTTTCTGCTTCTTCAACCTCCCTGGATATGGAACGGGAGGGACATACTCTCTCACTGGCTCCTTGGGACGTGCTGTACTTGCTGGGTCTCGCCTCAGTTGCACCTCTCCTGGAGACTCAGTCTCGATCTCCTCAACAATCTCGTCATCAATCGGCCTTACCGGAACAGCCGAAGTGACAGGCTCAGCGATCTTGCCGCTTCTCAACGTGATGGCCTTCGCATTGGCCTTTGGATTTGACTCCGTATTACTTGGAAGGCCCCCCTTTTGTCTCTCGGACAACATCTTGGCAATCTGACCAACATGGTTTTCAATGGTCTGCATGGAAGCCTTTTGGCTTCTCAACTCACTCTCGTGCCTCGTGAAACGATCGTCATACTCTTTGAACCGCTTCTCATTTTCGATCTTTTGAGAGTTTTGACCTGCTAAGAGTTGACTGAACATATCCTGCACACTAGGTTCATTAGTGGAAGACATTTGCTGAGGCCGATGTGCACCATAAGCTCCGGGAGCTATGGGACGTGGAGCAAATCCGGGTGAGTGCTGATTAGACACTTCAGATTTCCAACTGAAATTTGGGTGATTCTTCCACCCCAGATTGTACGTATTGCTATACGGATTATGCTAAGGACGATATTGATTTCCCATAAAATCTACATGCTCGTGTGATACCTCTCCCATCGGAAAATCGCCTACATGATATGCTCCCCCACTCGAGGAACCACTCGAGTGGATCTCCATCACTTGATCAAATTTAGAAGATAAGGCATCCATATGCGCTGTGATGGCAATGAAGTCATTCACGTGATGAACTCCCTGTTGAGAACTCTTCCCCTCGATGGCTGCTGTGTCTGATTCTTCAAGGCGCATTTCTCTAAAATCTCAAATGCCTCGTTGGCATTTTTCATGCCAATGTCTCCGCCCGAATATGTATCGACCATCATCTGTCCTTGACCATCCAAACCATGGTAGAAGATCTGACATTGTTGCCATTTGGGTAACCCGTGGTGTTGGGACCTTTCTCATGAGCTCCTTAAACCGCTCCCACGCCTCATAAAGGGTCTCATCATCGTCCTGACAAAAGTTGAGAATCTTAGTTCTCAGCCAAATAGTTTTCTCTAGAGGGAAATATTTCTGAAGAAACTTCTCAACTAATAGATTCCATGTAGTGATAGACCCAGCTGGAAGTGAAAGAAGCCACTCCTACGCTCCATCACTTAAAGAAAACGGAAAGAGCCGAAGGCGTATTGCATCCGATGATGCATCACGAATCGTGAATGTGGCACAAACCTCAAGAAAACCCGCAATATGGACACTAGGATCCTCATGATCCTTTCCATAAAACTGAACCGCATTCTGCAACATCGATATGGTACCAGATTTGATCTCGAAATTATTATTATTAATTGTGGGTGCATTGATGCTCGCAGGTAAGCCCTCAAGTGAAGGTTTTCCAATATTGTTTAAGACCCTCGTCTCCTCTTCGTCTACCATTTCTACGCGAAACTCGTAGAATGTGTTGTCTCCCAAAGCGTCCACCTCGATTGTAGCAGCCACCACGCGGGACCGCTCCCACAGTCTCTGATGAAGATTGCACTCCGGTTCCGATGAAGGCTCAACGGTTTAGCAACGTTGGGGTTGAGGACATGCACGACCTGTAAGGAAAACGAATGAACACAATGCACTATATATACATAAGAATAAAAACAACTAGCAATTAATTTTCATATTTTCTTTTTTTTCTTTTCTTTTTCAAATAATCATGCAAAGGCAAATAAAACAACTAGACGAAAACCTTATACATTTTCACAATGGCTTAATAAGTAACTTAAACCGTTCTTAAGAAGACCGCGTCCCCGGCAACGGCGCCAAAAACTTGATGTGCGGAATTGAATATATTTCATAGTTCTAATTTTCTTTCACACAAATTGGGTTTTAAAAATGGTTTTCACTTAAAAACTAACTACACACACAATAGGGCAAGTGTACCCATTAGGTGGTAGTATAGTCAATCGGTAAGAACCGGATATCAATCCATGGACGCGGTGTCTTAATACTAAACCCTTGCTACTTTTAAGTCTTTTCAATAAACGAGTTGATTTCTTTGATTTTAAACTATCATGAACAAATAACAGTTAACTAACTAAATTAAGGAAGAACGATGATTAAAAGGGGTTGCTTAAACTAAGTATCCACTAATAAACATATGACAACAATTATGGAAGACTAATGGTGATGCAAGTTCTAAATTCAACTAAGTTCCCAATCAAGGTTTCCTAGTTTTATAAATCATGGGAAAATTATAATGAGACATTATTCTAATCACCTAGGATTTATTCTTTTAAGTTTACTTGCTAAGTTGATGTTAATCTTTAATAATGAGTTATTTGTTTGTCAAAACTCCTAACTTCACAAGTCAAGGAAAACAAATATGAACAACACACTAATCACCATAACTTGGTTTCAAGTAAATGACATCTTCATCATGTTCTTGATATGAATCACAAGCATGGTCATGCTAGATAACAATCTTGGCCTAAATCATCAAACCAACAAAAGCACAAACTATAGAATTCATATAAACATTCATATGATCTTTTCAAATCTAAATGCAAGAATTCATACACATTTTCAAATCACCATTCTAATCATGTTAGCAATTACCATTCCTAGTTTCATGCTATGAATCATATCAACAAGTTAACAAGATTCAACAAGCATAATCTCTACATGGGCTTTCCAACACAACATGTAAATACTTATGACCAAACACACAAGAACAAGGACTTTCAACATGTACATGAACTCCAAGAACAAGATTAAATATCACCATGAAGATTAACAAACAACAATCACCACATCTATCTCCATGTTATCACATGTTCATTAGCTTCAACAACGTTTAAGCAACACAAATGTTTAGCCCATAAGGCTCATCACTAGTAAATCAAATGCAAAATAACTTAAATTGTTCATAAGTAACAAGTGGCTAACCAATGTTTAAGACAAGATTAAATGGTAAAATGAGTTGATCTTCAAGTGATTCAACCTTCCTCAAGGCTCCTTCTTGGCTCTATAAGCTTCCAAGACCAGAATCTTGAGAGAAAAGTTCACCAAAATGCTCCAACTCCCTTTCAAATGAGCTTAAACTTATTATTTATGCTACTGGTGAGTTGGCACGACCATGACACCTTTGGCACGGTTGTGCTTGCCAATTGTCAGACACATTTTTTTAGTCTGTTGACCATGTTTACTACCAATTCCAGAAAGATCTCGCTCAAACTTCCGCGAGGTGGCACGGCCATGCCAAAAGGTAGCACAGTCGTGCTTATCGATGCCGTATCCGGCAATGACTGTCTCGACCTCAGGAATGAGCTGATCAGAAGCTGAGGTGACACGAGCATGGTCGTGCGTGGACTTGGCACGATCGTGCCAGTTCTTAGACTAGTTTGGATTGCACTGATAGTTGATAGTGCTGATGAGAGTGCTGGTTTCTGAAGGCTTGGCACGGTCGTGCTTGGGGTTGGCACGGTCGTGCCATATCTGGCAGTTTTGCTGGAAAGTTCCATTTTTGCTCCATTTTCTCCAAAAGCGTCTATTTCATGACCGGGCCGAAGCCCGAACCTGTATTTTCACAAACAACTCAAATGAGTATCAAGATCAATGAAAATACAACAAGTTCTCACATAAATGGGGTACGTTTGATGTTTAAAAGATGTATAAATTCTTATACATCAACCTACAAAAGAACAGATGATATTGAAAAGCCAAAATAGGATCCATGGATCAAGAAATAAACAGAAGATTGAACCAGACTTTCCCTAAACATAGTGAATCTTGAACACCAAATCAAAACGTCTATTCAAGAACAAAGCAAACATCTGTTCAAGTCTTGGAACCACTGTTCAAGAAAAAATGAAATATGTTAAAGGCTAAAGACTATTGAGTACCAAAGCACTTATGAAGTCAAAGGTCTGATAGAAGAGACCAAACATGTGTATGGCCAAACAGATGTTTGGATAACTACAACAGAGGATAGCTTAGATAGTGGTTTCCCAATGTAACAATACTTATCTTGTAACAGTGTTTAGACTAGTTAGAACAAATGATAAGATTTGCACAGATGTTTGCAACATTTGTGGAATCTTTTTTGTTAGGAATGTTGATGTGAACCCATTAATGAACAGAGCTTTCGTACTTTTATAGATAGATCACACTTGTTGGTGATCTGTCATCATACACATCACCGTTTCTTTTGTAAGAACTGTTTTGTTATGTGATCGTCTGAGGGGGAGTCTGTAGAGTCAATTGATTTGTAAAACATTTGAATCCTTTGAGATTAATGAAAAACAATCATTGATGATAACTTTCTGTTTGTAAATTGTATTGTGATAATCAATATTTGTTCGCAAATATCAAACTCAATTCTAACACATTCTCTCCACTATACTGCTTAATGTCTAGAACTCATCTTCCAAATTCTTAATTTCATTTCATGGGCAAAACTGTTAGGTCATAATTTCCTCGAGTTGTTCCCAAGGCTTATGCTGCATCGGCTCCACGAGTATTCTTCTCACCATTCCACCAGGTGAGTGCTTGACCTATCAGTCGGCCAATGGCATATCGGACTTTGCAATCGTTGGGGCAATCAAAGTTCAGGAAGGTTTCTATTTCTTTGAACCAATAGAGTAGAGCAGTAGCACCCTTAGTACCCTTATATATGGGACGGTTACATGACTTGAAGTGCTTGTAAGAACACTTGGAAGGATTCACATTATTAGGGTTCGCTTGAGGCGTAGGCCCCTGAAGGGCTTGTTGAACATGGACCACCATGTTAGAAATCACATCAGTCATTTCTTTTGCGATTGAGCAGCCTTAGTGGCTGAAGTTTCCAACACGCTTTCTAGAAAGGCGATGTTTAGTAGACATCTACACGAATCAACACAAACAAAGTTGTGAGTTTTTCATAAAATTATTAAATGGGATAGCGATTCTACATAGATAAAAACTTAGGATATAATGAAAATCATAGGATGTGTCATAACTTAAAATAATGAACTTATGATAATCTAATATTTCAAAATTGAAATATCAAAATTTCCTAGGTTTGGCACGTCATTGGGCTTCGTATGCCTTCCATATGTCACTTTTGTATTTCATGTGGGCCCCCGTGACTACCAAGCTTTTGTATGGTTCGCATATGTTAATCCATCAACGTACGCTAAACCAGAAGAGAAATCGTTAAACATTGAGAAACTCGAGATGGGATAGTGTTTGGAGGGTATATATGAATGGACACGTTGACTTATCAAGGTCTTTTTGTTTCGCGTGATGTTTGGCCTAATAAGTTGTTGTACTCTCATCGTTAGTCCCTGGGTAGGAAAACTGGTCCCTCAGATGATTGGAATTTATACAAATACTAGCCAAAACCAGGAAGTGCTAACTACTAGTACTTAACCCTTCTAGTTACTACATGTCTGTCACAGAAACCCACTTTGATGATATTGAAAAACTTAAATGAAAATCAATATCATAATGAAATAAATAAAAAATCCAAAAACATATTAATAATTTTAGCGTATTGAAAGGTTTGAATAGTTTGGAAAACTTCGAGCAGATAGTCAATGGCCTCGAGTTTCTTGATATATGGGAGCTTTGTACCCCGCGTCTGGTTAGAACGTTACGGATGCTCCAACGGGTTTCATCTCTTTATTTGCAGACTTCATCATTGCTGGTAACTTTAGGTTGCCGATTACCAACTTTTCTGGGGAGATTTTGTCATATTACCGGTTTCACATATCTTAGTTGAGCCCGATGGGCATGGTGCATCTAAGGAATTTCTAGTTTTACTTCCGATCTCAATAAGTAGATAGGTTCTATGATTTTTATCAACTACATTACAATATGGGTTTTTATTCTTTTGTGCAGCACGGTGGCGTAAAGAAATTGTTGTCTTTGCCTCCAAGAGCTTTCATGATTGAAAAGGGAGTTTTTCTTCATAAAGGATGCGGTGATAACAATGGCCATGACTTTCTGAGGTACTGAGGATATTGCTAAAGAAGAGTTGCCTGTCCCCAAGACTGAAGATTGGTATTAAGAGTCATGCGCTCTATCCAGCAGGTCTTTGAGTGAGCGTGCTTTAGTCATTGTGTCCATGAGCGTGCGGTGGGAATCTAGAAGCAAACATGTGCTAGTGTATATGGAGAACAAGATTGGTAAGTTTGTGATTTACCTTGTTTTCTTTCCTTGCATAAATTTGATTATTGATTGTTGACTTATCTCTTGTACAGAGAGACCCATTCACAATGTCATTTGCGAAAATGCGCCAGGGAAGACGGTTGTTAGAAACTTGAAGCCAAGCGAGCAACCGTGGTATGATCAAATTCGGGGTAACTTAATGTTTCCTCGGGCCGATTTGTTAACTAAGGAATTACCTTAAGGCGCATGTGCGCAAACTCCATACCCTAGACCATGTCGCGCCGTGACTCTTGCTGGGATGGAAGTTATGATTACTTCTAGTGAGGAGTTAGTGGTTTCCTATGGACATGAGCTAACTCCTCCCCTTCATGTTTCATGTGAAGGAGGATTGCTCGATCTAGGCATTGGACCAGATAGTGGTAAAGCTGAGAAAACTTAGCGAAAAACTGTCAGCGCCACTTGTCCTCCAAAGAAGAAGAAAGTTAATTCTCCTGATGCTAGTTCCAAGAAAGGCATGCCCCGCACCCGCAAAGTCACTCTAGATGACTATGTTATAGTAGTGACTCCTTTGAGGCGCTCGATGCTGTAGGTGGGTTCAAACGCAAGAAATTCGGGCTTAGTGCGGGTGTGAGGAGTACTTCAACTGAGTAGACTCATGACCCCTACCTCTGCTCCCGCTAACTTATAGCAAGGTCCAGTGTCACACCTCGACCAGCAATAGATTAGGTGAGCAGGGCATGATGATTGTTCACAGCTCATGACAACTAATTAAAAGTTAAATTTTATTCATATTCGAATTAAGCACAAAACCAAATAGGTATTCAAATAATCCAACGAATCAAAACATAAACATAAGCAAAATAATCTGATTTATTATCTAAGACATATCCCTATATGTCCTCGTCCTCATCACTTGAGTTGGTGAGTAAATTTAATACATGTCCTCGTCCTCATCATGTGTAAAAATATTTTGGGTCAACTTAAGTTGGTGAGTAAATTTAATATTTCAATAAAATAATTTTGTTTATTTTAACATGCAATTCAATGGTAAATAAGCTATCAATAACACCAATACTAAATAAACCACAAACTAGACAAGGCCTTAATGTGATGATGCGAAGCTACGATAAATGAGGTAAATGCAAGACTCAAGCCCACTGATGGGTGAATCGTTTCCTATGGCGATACCAAGCTATGATGCATGGTAATGGGGAACCGGTTAGCCTATGAATCCATGTGCATGAATGATTAGTGACACAAAACATTAAATGGTTAGTCAAACAAGTACTACTACCACATAACTACACATTGACCTTTTGCATGTATTTAATATACGAATATGTAACACAATGAGATAAATGACTCATGACACACTCTAAAACATATAATCTGTAAAATAAGGAATTAGGAAGATCTACTCACGGGTTGCGTATTTTGATTCCTTGAGATAGCGTACGAAGAATGAGAAAACTCAAAGAAACGAAACTACCCTCGGTTGACTGAGAATTGGAGATATGAGAACTTGAAGTTACAAGCCCTACAAATGTTCTTTCTTAAATTCGTGAGTCGAGAGCTTGCTTGCACGAATTGAAGATGGGGATTTGTATGCAAAGGGTGGAGATGTTGTTTCGAACAAATATGAGAGATTATAATGCTCGAATTTATATTTATATATATAAGTTAGAGACATTGCAACTTACATGGTGATTTAATTTGGGTTTAGATTAGACAAATTATGGAGTATCTTAGGATGTTTGATAATTTCAATGTGCCTCCATACAAATCTGATATGAAGCTTAAGGTACAAGAATCGAGTTCTTTTGTCAAGCATTGCATAAGTTTAGAGATGATTTGGGTGAGATATTCGCGTTTTAGAGAAGAAGAAATCTACAGGTCGCGTTTAGATAGATGTTTTAAGGAAAAAGCGTTGGATTATTGACACAAAAGTCATGTAGCTCAACTCGTTGGTGCGTTACCTTAAAAACAAGAGGACCCGGTTCGAGTCCCGCTTGTTGTCCCTTCCTTTTTAATTAAATCCGGGCGCTTGTAAGAGGGGGAGCACATGCAGGAGATAGTTTGGGGCTATTGTCAATTCAGCCCCTCTACTTCCTAAACCTCTTTAACTTTACATTCTTAGTTAGTTACCCTTTTTCTTTTATATAACTACAAATTTAACTGAGACCTTCATATTAACGTTTATTTATAGGAATCAAGTTTTTAATTCCCGAATATAATTGTATTAATTAATACATGGTATTATTAATATTCGTTTATATCTTTTATATAAAAAAATTCTTGGTTCTAACGCCGGTTGCTAAGAAGGTTACCTTTGGAAAGGTGCCCACTATTGGGAAGAAAGACAACCTACAATCTGTGATGGACATATTTCAACTAGGAAATTGAGACTGACAGTGTTGAGCCTTCCACCCAGGAAATTGCGAAATACACATTTATTACTAGGATATTCGGTCAGCTTCTCAGGGGGAAGGTAATGAAGAAGAAGAAGAAAACGTTATTTGGAGGGGTGTGTCGTGTAGAAGGATCAAAATGTTGATACTTCTGGTGCCGCGGGTGTTGGTTCTAGTGGTAGGGGTTGTGATGTTGGTGTTGCTGGAGGTGATGGTGGTGGTGATAACCTAAATGTTGAAAATTAAGAATCGCCCCCATTCAACCAAATGAGACCCCCTTGTTTAGAAATTGAAGCAAGGTGATACGTTTAGCATCGCGGCCAACTGCCGAGAGTGGTTTTACGGGACGTTCCCAGCTGAGATTGAACATCAACACATCAGATCGCATGACAACTTCTATCACCAGCATTTTTCTCACAACCTAACTCCTTGTCTACCATCAATCAAATTCCGTATGAGTGGCGCACGATGCATAGGGAAAGAGTTTTTTTTTGTTTTGAAGAGACGAGATCCCAGTTGACTACTAATTACCAAAGATTTATTTTTGTGTAGGCTTAGCTGGCGGAGAACTAGACTAAATTTGAAGCGGACAAGAACACCACATAATGGTTTGTCCTTGGTGCCAAAAGAAATGCTAAATTGACAGCAAAAGAGCTATCAGACGGGCGCAAGTGCTCGACCAAGATCTGCAAGAAAGACAATGTTGTATTGCACAGGGTCCGTGAAGAAAACACGAATGTAAAAGCACAAAGTGAAGTTCTCAGAAAACAAAATGAGGAGTTAAAACATTTAGTTGATGAGGCTCAATCGCATCGTGAGCACACGGAGTAGAAAGAGGTTGAGGACAAAGCCGTTACCTTAGAGAAAGACAAATACATTGAGAAACTCAATGCTGACTTATCCGAACATGAGGTTGTTGTGAATCGTCTGGCTGCTCACGACAAGGATCTGGCTGCTAAGGATATTGTAATTGCTGAGCTGAAGCGCCGTTTGGTAGAGAGTCGGGATAAATGTGAATCAATGGATCTAGATGTTGGTGCCGAAAGGATTCACGCTAAGGTAGCTGAAGAAAATCTTAGTACTGCTCAGTCACAACTGAATGTTGTGCAGAAAACCTGTGTTGAAGCGGAGACTATGTTGGAGTCCCTAATGAATAATGCCCTGTGGTTACAACAATGTGGAATTGCGCATGTAAGTGTTTTATCCTTTGCACTATGTTTCCAGATTACTTTATGTTGATTTCTATTCCTTTGTTGTTTCCTCTTTTGCGCAGGAACTCTGCAGAGCTTGATACCGTTGTGGCGGCATTGATTGTTGCTACACGTGTTATCAAGAAGGTTATTAAGAGTGTGTTGGGCATGTCAGGGAAACGTTAAGGTGCAATGGAATAACCAATATTCTGTCATGCATGGCAGGGATACCTAAGGAGAGCTGACGTCTACACAAAATGATGTTTATTGCAGTATGTCTATCGCCTACGTCTCTGGGTCATGTCTGTGTCATATAATAAAACTTGAAATGTTAGATTTGTGTGTATGTATGTTCACTTCGTACGAAGGTAGCTAGTTAACTTCGTACGAAGTTGATTCACTTCGTAGTACGTTTTTGTTGATTGATAAGGCGAAGCCTTGTCAAAATTGTTTCAGGCTGTAATTGTTGAACAATTAATGAAACATTGATATTAAATAGTAAATCTTGTAATTGTCACTATTCTAAAATGGATTCTGCACATTTAAGACTAGGTTAACCAAATTAGACCTGAGCTGTGGATGGAAACAGACCCTCTCAAGTGGTATCAAAGCTATGATACAGATTCAATTGATCTGACAGTTGATTGAATCACCTACGCTCATGAATTATGGACTTTATCATCAAATAAACGAACAATCCATGGACAAAAACTAAAATTGAAACCATATGATGTTTAGAAATAAATTTCAACTTGTCTGTGAAAGAACCATCATGAAATTAGAAAAAAATAAAGATTTTGGATCGAAAAACGTGATCATCAAGGATTTACCTCTGCACGAAGGTTATCACTTTGCATGAAGGTACCTTAACCTCGTACGAAGGTAACCAAAATACCTAAAAATGCATTTTATTATCATGGCGACGAGACGAGTATCCAGAAAAAATTTGGTGATTAAATTTTTTTTCAAGATTCTAGCGACAAATACGGGATGTTCGAGGACACCGCCGAGGGCTTTAGAGAACAGATTTGATGACACAATCACAAAGGGTGGAAGATAGTGGGGTAATCACGGATACCTAAGTAGAATGGTGATCATTTAGTATAGTGACTATTAATGGGTCGTTAACAAAAAATCCGAA
Organism: Scalesia atractyloides; assembly: GCA_947069175.1. Classification (NCBI taxonomy): domain Eukaryota; kingdom Viridiplantae; phylum Streptophyta; class Magnoliopsida; order Asterales; family Asteraceae; genus Scalesia; species Scalesia atractyloides. Next base: position 64,639,222 of record CAMTDV010000020.1, on the reverse strand, counting down.
TTGATGAAAACGCACTTTTGTAGACCAAAATGATATATTTTCCGCATAGTGGAGTTTTTCAATGAAAAGATGGGACTGAATTTTCTATATTTAGGGGGAAATTCAGTGATATGTTTTAGAGAGGTCGGAATTTGCAGAAATGAGGGGAACAAAATTTTTTAGAGAATATATTAAAATTCTGGCATTTTTGAAAATCGTGACGTGCAACAATATTCGGGTGGTTTCGACTTCAGATTGTCTGGGATGCATTTGAACGGGATTCATTAGTTCGTGATCACAAAAAGTTCAGATTTTCAGATCGAGACCAGATTGATGTCTTAGGGTTTGAGTTACGGATCTTCGTCAAGCCGGTTAGCAGGATTAGCATCAGCACATGCATCAGTATTGTCGATACTTAAAAGATATCACAGCTTTGTGATAGTCTAAAGTGTCAAAATGGTTAATCTTCGAGCAGATGAATTGTTTTTCAAACTAATCCCGGGAAATGATAATGTTTGTTGATTAAGTTGTTGTTGGGACTAACGGAGAAGACTAAATATCTGTTATTGTGACTGAAGAGGAAGAATGTGATTCTATTCGTGGAAGAATGTTTCTCAGATCCGGATGTGTCCAAATGATTTGTTATCCGATGAAGATTCACTAATTTAAGAGATTACTGTTTTGCTAAGCAATCATTCAGGAGTGTGCTTAAACGTGATTACGGATAACGGGATTTCAGATTTTCACAGGTCCTCACAGACTTGAAGTTTATCAGTATGATGTTCGAAGTTTCTGTCAATTGTCGGTTGGTTTTTGAAGATCAGAGGATCGAGCAGAGGAGTGCGCTAAAACCGAACTCAGATGTGGTTAACGTAGAAACAGAGATGTTACATCAATTAGTTTCTAAGTTGGTGATTGTTGTAAGATTAAGTTAAGCAAATAAGAGGAGGTGGGGAAACGTGCAAACAAAGACTTAAAGATTTATTTCAGTGGGAATTTATTAAAGAAATTATGAACCCGAATAATCAATCAAGGGGGAATTTGTTGACGCTTTCTTCCACATCGACAAATGCCTGATTGAAGTTGCAGAATATTCAAACACGACTCTCATATTTCAAGATCAAGATCAAGCTTCGATAGTGACGTCCAAGGGGAAATTGTTGGTGCTGTTATGTAAGTCCACCACTGTGCGAATAGGCTGGATAGAGCGTGTATTGAATATTGTATAGTTTAAATACGAACACATGACATAAGTACGAATGAGAGAGTGTTTAGAGGTCCTTTGTATGAAGTAGTCACTCCGTACGAAGGTAGATGAGTCACTTCATACAAAGATGACTTACTTCGTACGAAGTTAAGTATGCTCAGTTCGCATGAGGGTAGATGTCTATAAATAGTGTCGTGTGTTCATAGTTTTCTAAGTTTTGGAGTTCCCAGAGGGGAAATGCTGGCGAATTTCTAATTTCACCAGCTTGTCACGATGTATACTCTTTCGGTATGAATGAATCATTAGACTTCCACTTCTACTCCGTTCTTAATAACATTCTATCGAATTAGTTCCTTTCACCCAAACTTCCGTCTAGAACCGTCGTTTCCTGGACTATCACCATGTCTCGAGTCTGCAACAGCAGGATAGATTTTCTGCATTTTGATGAATTTCTTTTATGTGCAGGGCTTTCCATGACCACCCATGGTTGAACTTCAGTGGGAGGAATGAGCGTGATTGCCAAATGAGACTTCAGACGCTACTAAGCCGTTTCGGAAAAGGTCCGAGAAGGGTATGATATGAAACACTTGAAGCTTTAGGACAAACAGCATGATTTTTGGAGTTGGTAACCATTCAGTTGCAAAGGTTCTATCGAATTGAAGGAATCTTCCTTAACGAAGCTACCTACGAGTTCATGTCTTCATTATACTTTTTAACGAAAAGGATAACATGCATAAAAAGGGCATGTGTGTAACACCCTATAAAATCGTGTCCAATAGTATAGTGACACGTGTTGTATTTTAAATATAGTCTATTAAAGACCAATTAGGACTAAAGGCGTCAACATGCTCAAACTGAGCCTCTGAGTGACGGTCCGATGTCAACATGCATAAATAATAGCCTTTGAGCGACTGACATGTCAACATGCCCAGCCTCTGAGTGACATCGGAGTCAACATGCTTATAGTAAGCCTATGAGTGATCCTTTGCGAAGTCCTAACTCTCATATAAGCCACTGGTTGGACGAGAGGGATTAATTATGAAAATCCGCTAATGTTGGAGAATGGAAGGGTTATGTAATACCACGTAAAATTCGTGTCCGGTAATATACCGACAGTGTACATACCCTCGGATCATACCTCAATAAGTTAGCCACTCAAACATATTCAAAAACATAAAATTTTCATAAGCTTAACCGTAACTTACGTGTGGTCTAAAGCTGCTGTTTTAATCTTAAGCTGACCGTAAGCTATGGTCTGGCGACCGTAGCCTACGGCGAGACACTGAAGCTCTAGCTTTTCACCATTTTGACTTTCAGTAAATTACCCAAAGGCCCCTAGGCTTTATTATTTTCATATTACTTGTTTAAACAAGTTGTTTCTAGACCCGAACGTCTCTCGGTTGAGACGATATATTTTATTCACCCGCCTTGAGCATTCCGCTCTTTTACCAAACCTTTAACTTTATTAATTTAGGTAAATTAGCCTTTAAAACCATAAGTATTCGTATCTTCATGTTTAAGCTAGTAAACACTTTAAGTCGTAAAGACACCTAGTGTGACACACGTTAACGTTTGGTTATTCATACTTTTCTTCAATACATCTCGTGTTGAACGAAAAGAACTAGTTGTGTCATTATGTCATGGAATATAAGTCAAGGGACAATTCATGACATTTAATAAAACTATATTTGAGGGACTAAATGCGTTAAAAAACCCCAAATCTTTGTGAGGAAGCCACCTAGCCTGCAAATTGCCACACTCCACCAGCTCTTGACACCTAATTGGACACATGCAATGATCCTACAACACACCTAACACATGGCTCCATCTCCTTGCACTTCTTACACTATAAATAGCAACCTAAACTCACTCATTCTTTGCTCATTCACTTCTTCTCCTCTCTATTACACTCTTGGAAGTTCCTGACCATTTAGGAGCTTCCCTTTGAGTTTTAAGTTTTCCTTGGATCACTTGTAAGTGTTCCATCTCTGCTCTTTTCTTTTTATAGGTTTTAATAGCCAAAAGTCAAGCATTTTCGACAAATGTCTTGACTTTCGGTTAAGACCATTATGGTCCAGCCATTGTTTGAAATGAACATGGCTAAGTGATCATAATTAGGAAGGTATTAATCCCTTAAAAGGGCACCTCCTAAGGATCACGTTTACTAGGTCAATTGACGGGTCAAAGTTTATATATTAAAAAGTCAAACAGGTCATATTTATAAAAATTATAATCTGAGTTTATATATGTTATAAACATGTTTTTGACACCTAAAAAAGTTGGTAATAATTATTAGAACATGTGGGAATATGTTCGATCCGTCAATTTCAGTCCTAGAGTCGGTTCGCAACCGAAAATTGCGAAGCTTGACTTCTGCTTTGACTTTCGATTCTGACCCGACTTAGATTAGTTAACTTCTGAATTATAGTCGCATTATGATCATAATGCAATGTAGGATAACCCTCTGAGGTTATATTACATGATCAAAATCATAATCTGAGTTTATGCACAAGTTCCGTAAAATGTCAAAATTTGACTAAAATGCCATTTTTACATAAAACATGGTTTTAATCAACAATGAACCTGTAAATGAAGTACCTACGGATATGTTAATGTAATTAACATATTATGATGTTAATATTCTGATCATAAACTGATTTTAGTATAATATCGTAAACTATACTTTTAAATGACCAAAATGTTCTTTTTGGTGCATAGTTTGGTCTTAAACCATAAACCACACTTATGTGTGCTATCTTACTGATATTATATCACAAATTAAGTATTTTTCCAGAATGTTTATGATCATAACATCATAATACACGCAAGTTCCTTTTATACGACATATAATTACTAAAACGCCCTTATGAGGCATAATTTCGTTTCAAAACCTTTTCGGGCATGTAAGTTGATATCCTACTGATATTACAACTTATTTAAAGTATAATGGCATATAGAACTTGTCCATGACTTATCCGTTACCCATTATCGCTAGAATGCGTACGGTTAAGTATATGTTATTATTTTACGGAAATTAACCGAAACGGGTTTAACCTTGTCATTTAAGTCTCAAAATCCAGAATGTTTATAGTTTACCCATATTATACAAGTCAAGGTACTTGTTGGGATTGAACTACATTCTATCCAATCATCGTTTAATCTAGCGTTATACGTTTTGATCAAGTACGCTAGTTGGTTGAAGTCGATGACTTAAATAAGACCTTTAGTATTTAATTGGTAAGTTAATGCCATAATCCAGACTAGACACTTGCCGGTAAATGCTATCTGCACTTAGTACTTTTGTGTACGGATGAGTTATAAATTAAAAGAAGACTAGCTCAGGTAAATACTCTCGACTTATTTCCCCTATGAGGGCTTCGGATACGGTAAAGTATTACCGTTTGAACGGAAATGGGATCAATCGAATGTCGGAAATGGCTAGTAAATCTGCATATTCCATTTTAATCAGTTTTGTTTGATAACTTAAACATCGAGGGTTAACTACGTGTCCTGGATATCCTCGGCTCATTACATTAGATAATGGCCACGACCTTAGCGCGGGTGTAGGCATACACCCGGTAAGACGCTCAAAATGAATACCCACAAGGTTGGGAGAAATGGCTCCTTCGTGAGTCCAAAGTGGTGTGTACGTTAATTATGTCTCGGTCTCTGTACTGGGCCCTGTATGTATGGACTAACATGTGAATCTGTTAACAAGGTTGCAAGGTCAATTTTCCAAAGTTATAAAAGATTTTGTGCTAATATGCACTTAAAACATATTTAAAATGTTTTCAAAATGAGTCAGTTGGGTGTATTTACCAGCGAAAGCTGACGTATCTTCCAAAGACAAAGCTTGCAGGTACAATACGAAAATAGGCTGGAAGTGCTTGGTAGAGATAAGAAGATCTTGCAAATCCTAGATCTGCCTAAAGTCTGTTTTACATTCTTTCTTGTACAATTTACGATCTGCCTGTGGATCTTCTATTACGAGCCTGTATATTATTTTTATTTTTGAATATTCGGTTTGTAATAGTAATTCCAAGACTTCCGACTTGTGCCGTGTTTAATTGACTATGATGATTATCAACTGACTTCACGATACTCCCCACCCGGGCCCATCGTGTATGGATTTGGGTTGGAAATCCGGGGTGTGACAATGTGGTATTTCGTTGTGGCGGAAAATAGGTAAACACATTGGTACCTAGATTTTAAGTGCTTTTGGGGTTGTACTCTAGAGATAAAATGGCTCTTGGAGATTATTCAAGTTCGTTGACCGGATTCCCCAATGAAAAGGAAAGGGCGAGGCAAGGTCAAACAAGGAGGAGTTTTGGTCCGAGATAGCTTAAGGGAAGTATGATCTAAGCAATTCGAAAAGCACTTTGATTCGCGACCTACTATTGAGATATGCCCACAGGTTGCTTAGCAGTTCCCTCACTCAGCGGGGAAACTCAGGTGTTGTTGTCAACCTCCGAGAATTGTTGATCCTTTGCTTTCTAGTCAACAAAATACCACTAAACCTGCAAAACAAGATGGTTAATCCTTAATCCTATCTTGATTAGCGACTTGTATTGTTCTGAGAATAATCTGTAAAAAAAAAGAACATTGTGAAGCTCGTCACGAGGAACAGAGGTGGGGGTTCTCCCGTAACCACCTTTCCGGAGTGAGAATAAGTATTCGTTTAAAGAGAGTAAACGAGTGTGTGTTAAATAGCGTCCGTGCTTCGCGGCGGGTCGTTGGAGGTTGCTGGCAAGGATGTACTTGTTTCATGATATATTGATGAGTTATTATAGATGATGCAGACTTTAATCTAAACGATAGTAAAAATAAGTAATCAACACGGTTAAGTAAACATGTCTAGAGTTAAAAGTTAGCTTTAACTATAATAAGGTAAATAAAAAATGATTATATTTGTTACCTTGTGTATTAAAGGGTTAATATAGACCATGTAAACTTTAATATACAGGACGGTAAAATAAGCAAGTAACATGATTAAGTAAATATATCTAGAGTTAAAAGTTAATTTTATTTATAATAAGTTAAATTAATAATAAGTAAAATAAAACATATTAAAGAAAAATTATTTGTAAAAACATAACTTTATTAAACTTTAAAGGCCGTATGATAACTCTATTAAAGTTCGGGAGTCGATGTAAATTACTTTCGAAAAAAGATATATTATTAACATTCAGTATGATAAATCTTTAAAGTTCAGAAGTATATTTAAATCATTTATAAAAAACTGTAGAGTTCAGAGATCACATAATAAATCTATTAAAGTTTAGGATTAGAAACGTAATTTAGTTATATAAAAACAATATTATTATAATATTATTAAAGACTAAAAATTAAATAATATATGTTACTGTTCACATTCTCTTTGGTTATTATATAGAAATAGATCTTTGGTTATTATATAGAAATAGAATAAATTTAACTAGTGAAATTCCTTTATAGCGAAAGTTTAGTATATAAACATAAAATTGTTATGAATATATCATTTATAGTGACTATCCACATTACCAACTCCCATATTACATTTATGTTTGTATCAATGTCATGTGTCTATATATTGGCATTTGTATATGATGTTAATATCAATGAGAAAGATTCTCATTCCTTATTTTTCATGTTCTTGTTCTCTACATGATCTATATAGTCTTGTTTTCTCATGTTTATTGTAGTTGTATATTGGTTGCTAATGTCACAACACGACCCGCTGCGAAAATAAAAGTCGGGCATAATTGGGTTATCATCAAAGCTCATGACATTTACTATTATAAGGTTTCATATTTATTAAGTTGAAATTTAAATTCAAATATCCTAAACACAAGGAAACATACAAACACAAGAAACATTGTTCTAACAAAATATATTTAATTCATCTTCTAAGGCCAATCCTAAGTGTTCCTCTCCTCAGCCTGTCCACCTGTACCATGCGTCAAACAAAAGTTTAGGTCAACAAAAGTTGGCGAGTGAATCTAAGTAAAACATTTAAACAGTTATTATATTAGTTATTTAAATAAAAATTATGCATGCACCATAAGTGAGCATATATATGTATATATAAACAATCACAAACCACCTAATATCCACAGTGAACATATGAACATGATGAATGATGAACTTGAGATCAAGGCTCAATCAACGGAGCCGATCTAATGAGGCGCCTGATGTTCAACTCGTATCCCACGAGGAACTGATGGGCCTTAAATGAATGATTGCACTGAATGATAAAATGTAACCACACATAACCACACAAACTAAAATACACACATTAGCTCATATAATGGTGTTAGCACAAGTGTTTAAATAAATAAAATATGTAACGACACACGATACACCCCAAGACATGCTTAAAAAGGAGAATTTATAAAGATTCACTCACAGTGGGTGCGTTTCCTTGATCAATGAAGAGTGCGCACGAATTGAGAATTTTAACCGACGAAGAAAACTAACCTAAATAATAAAGAAATAATTGATAAATATAAAAATTATTTTTTTAATACCTTTTGTTAGATTTTTAGGTTATTTTGTGGTATTTATTGAGATTTTAATACCTTCGAAATTGTATCTTTAAGTATTTTTACTTGATTTTTAACTAGAATATAAATACAAAAATAATAAGATAAAATAAAAAAATAATAAATTAAAAAAGAAACCTTTTCAGACCCGACAAGGTGGTCTGACGGCTCGTTGACTGTTTGACTGCATGTGGTAAGGCTCGAACTTGTGACCTCTCGTTTACGTGCACGCACTCTTCCAACTGAACTACGTGTCTAACCCGTTAGTATCCTAATTTTTATTAAATTATATACTTGTTAGATTAATCCAGAATTAATTTAATTAAAAATTTTAAAATCAATCGGACGGCGTACATACATAGTCTCGAACACGCGACCTTGACGTTGTTTTGCACCCAGCCCAACCAGTTGGTCTGGTGTCTAACCCATAAGGAAACAGATTTTAATTACTTATATATTCTTTTTAGAGTATTTCAAAATTACTTAACTTAAAAAGACTTTAAATTGAACGAACCGGTGCGTATGTCTTGACTCGAACCCTCGACCATAACCTCATAATGCACCCAGCCCTTCCAATTGGGTTGGGTGTATAACCCGTTCAATATAGGATTCTTAATATACTTAACAACTTACTGATGTATATTATACTTGCTTTTAAAAAAACTGGTTTATTTCAATGAAACGGCAATGATCAAGATCTAGCTCGACACGTGCACATTATATTTGCACACAGTCCACCACTGGACTGTGTGTCTAACCCGGTTATAAACCCGGTTTTTATTAATTTTAAACACTGTTTATAATTCATCTTCATCATTTAAAAAAACCAGCTTCAACTTCCAATCATACCCAGATAAATTAATGTTAGTGATAAGCAATTAAAAATGTAAGTGATGATATTGAATTTAAAAAATAGAGTGAAGAATTTTACCGACAAAATTCTAATCCACGGTTTTCCGGCGACTGATCCGACGAGTACGGCTAACTCCGATAAGAGTTTAAAACCAGAAGATTCGCAGACAGTGAGGTTTGAGTGTTTAGACAACGAATGAACGAATTCATTTGTGAAGAAATGATTTGTATTTATAGGCTTAGCAGTTCATCATTGAGATTCGGTTTCAATCTTTGATTATTGTCATTAATTTCAATCGGTTACCACATAATTGCATTGGGTTTACGTTAAAGGTTTCGATGATTACAAACCAGTTACATTCGTTAAAAGGAAACAGATCACGTGATTCAAGTTTTGATTAAAAAGGCGTTACAGGTTCTGGGTTTTATACTTGCAGGTTTTCGCTCTTAGATCCACTATAAAAGGTTATTTAATTCTAATTCAAGACACCAAAGTGTGTGAAGAGTAGTGGTGTTTTGTGTGTGTGCATGCGGAAGACCCGGGTTCGACTCCGGTTGAACACTTTCTCTACATTTTTATTTTATTTCTTTATTCTATTGTTTTTAATATCTTTTATTACTAAATTTAAATTTACTTATTACTTTTATTATCATTATGTGACATTTATTACATAACTAACAATTATAAATATGCAACAAACATTTAAACGAAAAAATACTTGGTTGATAAACGAAGCGGGTTTTTTGAAACCCGTTTTACATGAATGTTACAGTATCCCCTACTTTTAGAAATTTCGTCCCGAAATTTAAGTTATAGCCGTAACTGGAAATAGATGCGGGTATTTTTCATGTATTGAGTCTTCACGTTCCCAGGTAAACTCAGGTCCTCGTTTTAACTCCCAACGCACCCTGACTGTTGGAATACGACTTCGTCTCAAACGCTTTTCACCGAAGTCCATGAAATCTACTGGTCTTTCAACAAAATGCATTGATTCATTGATTTTGAATATCTTCTAAAGGAATATGGAGGTTTTCGTCGGCGAGACACTTTTCAAGTTTGATATGTGGAATGTAGGATGAATTCTGTTGAGTTCTTCTGGTAGGTTAAGTTTTATGCTACAAGACAAACCCTTTTGAGTACCTTGAATGGTCCCACGTAGTGTGGTGCTAGCTTGCCTTTTTAACCAAAACGAACCACTCCCTTCCACGGTGATACTTTCAAAAGTACTTGGTCACCAACACAAAACTCCATTGGCTTTTGTCGTTTATCAGCGTAACTCTTTTGACGACTTCGAGCTGCTAGAAGATTATGGCGGATCTGAAGGATTTTGTCAGTCATTTCTTGGATCAGTTCAGGTCTAGTGATTTGCGCTTCACCAATTTCGTGCCAACATACAGGAGATCGGCACTTACGACCATATAAGGCTTCAAAAGGAGCCATACCGATGCTTGAATGAGAGCTATTGTCATATGAAAATTCAACTAACGGTAAATGAGTATCCCAATTACCCTTGAAGTCTATGACACATGCTCGCAACATGTCTTCGAGGGTTTGTATGGTGCGCTCAGATTGACCATTAGTTTGAGGGTGAAAGGCAGTGCTGAGATCTAATCGTGTACCCAAAGCGGATTGTACGGCTTGCCACGTTCGTGAAGTAAAACGGTCGTCTCGATCGGAAATGATACTTAAGGGTACACCATGACTGCTTACAATTTCATTGATATAGATACGAGCTAACTTCTCGTTCTTGAAATCTTCGTAGATCGTAATGAAATGTGCTGATTTGGTAAGACGATCAATGATAACCCAAATGGTGTCATACCCACTAGAGGTGCGAGGTAACCCTGCAATGAAGTCCATGGTTATATTTTCCCACTTCCATACAGGTATTTCGGGTTGGACAAGAAGTCCTGAAGGTCTTTGATGTTCAGCTTTCACTTTGGAACATGTAAGGCACTTGGAAACAAATATGGCGATATCTTTCTTCATGCCAGGCCACCAATAGGAGTATCGTAGATCTTGATACATCTTATCGGCTCCTGGATGTATAGAGTATCGTGTTTTGTGAGCCTCGCTCATGAGAAAAACACGAAGATCGTCACGATCAGGTACCCAAATACGATTCAAGTAATAGAGGATACCGTCCGACTTGGATTCTAGTTTGGTTTCAGCTCCACAAGACAGTTCATCCCGTACATCATTTTCCGTGACGGAAATATGTTGAGCTGCTCTAATTCGATTTTGAAGATCGGTCACAATTTGGGAACACAAAAGACAAATGGAGTTTGCATACTCCTTTAGACTGAGGGCGTCAGCCACAACATTAACCTTGCCATGATGATATTGAATTTCACAGTGATAGTCATTTAGGAGTTTGACCCATCGTCGTTGCCTCATGCTCAACTCTTTCTGATTGAAGATATGTTGGAGGCTCTTGTGGTCAGTGTAGATTTCATAGTTTGTACCAGAGAGATAATGTCTCCATATCTTAAGAGCGAAGACAACTGCTCCAAGTTCTAGGTCGTGAGTGGTATAGTTCTTTTCATTCACCTTGAGTTGCCTTGAGGCATAGGCTATCACATTTCCTCTTTGCATTAGAATGCAACCTAAGCCTTGCCTGACCGTCACAATAAACCACGAAATCTTCGCAGCCATCAGGAAGTGTAAGGATAGGTGCATCACAAAGTTTTTGCTTCAAAGTTTGGAAAGCCTCTTCTTGCTTGGGCCCCCAAATAAAGGGCTTGCCCTTGTGAGTCAAGGCTGTGAGTGGAACGGCGATACGAGAGAAATTTGCAAAGAAACGTCAATAATAACCAGCTAGACCAAGAAATGACCTAACTTCGGTAGGAGTACGTGGCGCTTGCCATTCTTGCACCGCTTTGATCTTCGCAGGGTCGACATGAATTCCTTTGTCATTAACGACATGACCAAGAAATTGCACCTCTTTCAACCAAAACTCACATTTTGAGAACTTAGCATAAAGCTTTTCGGTTCTCAAGAGTGTTAGAATAAGTCGCAGATGTCGCTCATGATCGGATTTGGTCTTGGAGTATATCAGAATATCATTAATGAAAACTATGATAAAACGATCGAGGTAGGGTTTGCACACCCTATTCATTAAATCCATGAAAACAGCAGGGCATTGGTTAACCCGAAAGGCATAACCATGAATTCATAGTGACCATAACGAGTTCGAAAAGCAGTCTTTGGAATATCTTCTTCACGCACTCTAAGTTGATGATAACCAGAACGAAGGTCGATTTTTGAAAACAGGTGGCACCTTGAAGTTGATCTAGAAGATCATCAATACGAGGTAATGGATAGAAATTCTTGATGGTTAGCTTGTTGAGCTCTCTATAAGCGATACACATGCGGAAAGTTCCATCTTTCTTCTTTACGAAAAGGACAGGCGCACCCCAAGGTGATGAGCTAGGACGTATAAATCCTTTGTCAGTCAACTCTTGCAGCTGACTAGCTAACTCTTGCATCTCAGATGGGGCTAACCGATATGGAGATTTTGCGACTAGTGTGGCACCAGGTACAATATCGATTCGGAATTCGAATTCTCGCATAGGAGGAAGTCCTGAAACGTTGTCGGGAAAAACTTGAGGAAATTCTTTAACGATTGGAATATCTTCGAGCTTCCTTTCCTTGCCTTCCTTCTTGACAATATGGGCTAGAAACGTAGTATAGTCTTTGCGAAGGTATCTTCGAGCTTGGAGGCATGACATCACCTTGAGCCCTTTGGAAGAAGTTTCACCAAGAATAATAGAGTTTGACCGTCAGCGAGGGGAATTCGAATAAACTTCTCGTAGCAAACAACTTCAGCATGATGCTGACCAAGCCAGTCCATTCCAATGATGACGTCGAAACTACCCAACATCATAGGAATGAGATCAATTGGAAATTCATGATCATTGAGAGTGAGAGTACAATCACGAATAATCGAGTCTAACGTAATAGGTTCGCCTTCAGCAACTTCCACCGTAAATGTTTTAGCGAGACTAACGCGAGGTAAATCGAGAATAGATACGAACTCTAAGGACACGAAACTCTTATCCGCACCAGTATCAAACAATATGGATGCATACTGTTGACCACATTATTATCAGCGCTAGCTTGGTTGGCGTTGATGTTGAAAGCTTTTCCTCTGGCAGGTGGATTAGCTTGGTTGGCTTGATTCACAGGATTGGCCTGAGCTTGGGCGTTTATGATGTTCACCAAGCGTGGGCAAGTGTTTCGAAAATGGGTGGGAACGCCACAGTTGAAACATGCTCTGACAGGTTGCATCATTGGGTAATTGGGTTGGTAGTAGGGTTGAGCCATGGGTTGAGCAGGTGGTAAGAGTAAAGGTTGTTGATGTTGGGCTTGACCTACCACTTGATTGTTGGTTTGAGCTTGCGGCTGATTGCGGTTTGGCTTTTGGAGGATGCGGCAAGTTTGAATCGTGTGACCTGCACGGCCACAACTTGTGCAATATTGGCAGGGGTTCTCAGGAGGGTGGTGATATTGACATCGGTTGCATTTTGGGTGAGGACCAGTGTATGGCTTCTTGAATGGAGCAGCAGGATGAGCGACTTGAGTGATTGGGGCAGCTGTTGATAGGGAATTGTTTTGGGTAACGGCGAAATTCTTCCCATTGCGTTTCCTCTTACCAGCGAACTTTGAAGACGAACCTGTTTGGGTTGGGGTTATGGTTTCAACAGGTGTCTTGTCCTTCTTCTTCTTCTCATCTTTAAAATCGTCATTTCGGATGCGATTTTCCGTGAGCTCAGTAGCCAGCTCCATGGCAACTTCAAGTGTTGCAGGTGTGGTACTTAACACAGAATCTTGAATTTTCAAGGGAAGACCTTGAATGTAATGCTTGATTAGACGATAGAGCGGAGTGAACAGGTTGGGGACCATCTGATTCAACTCGAGAAATCTCTTGTTGTACGTGGTGTGGTCTCCCTCTTTTTGTTTTAATGAGTAGAACTCATCATCCAATTTCTTGATTTCGCTCTTGGACAGAAGCGTCTCGTCATGATTTCCCTCAACTCATCCCAAGTCAAGGCCATAGCAACTTCAGCACCTCGCTTGCCCTTCTTTGGGTTCCACCATGTAAGTGCTACCCCGAACAAATGACCAGTAGCATATCGCACCTTGCGATCATCGGACAATCACAATTGAGAAATGTGCTTTCCATCTCCTCAAACCAACGGAGGAGAGCGGTGACACCCTCCGTCCCCTCGTATTTTGGGGGCTCGCAGGACTTGATATGCTTGTAGGTCCATTTGGTGGTGTTAAGGGGAGGGTTGACAACATTTTGATAAGATAAAATAAAAAAATAATAAATTAAAAAAACCTTGTCAGACCTGACAAGGTGGTCTGACCAGCTCGTTGACTGTTTGACTGCGTGTGGTGAGGCTCGAACTTGTGACCTCTCGTTTACGTGCATGCAGCTCTTCCAACTGAGCTACGTGTCTAACCCGTTAGTATCCTAATTTTTATTATAATTATATACTTGTTAGATTAATCCAGAATTAATTTAATTAAAAATTTTAAAATCAATCGGACCGGCGTGCATACATAGTCTCGAACACGCGACCTTGACGTTGTTTTGCACCCAGCCCAACCAGTTGGGCTGGGTGTCTAACCCGTAAGGAAACATATTTTAATTACTTATATATTCTTTTTAGAGTATTTCAGAAATTACTTAATTTAAAAAGACTTTAAAATGAACAAACCGGTGCGTATGTCTTGACTCGAACCCTCGACCATAACCTCATAATGCACCCAGCCCTTCCAATTGGGTTGGGTGTCTAACCCGTTCAATATAGGATTCTTAATATACTTAACAACTTACTGATGTATATTATACTTGCTTTTAAAAAAAACTGGTTTATTTCAATGAAACGGCAATGATCAAGATCGAGCTCGACACGTGCACATTATATTTGCACACAGTCCACCACTGGACTGTGTGTCTAACCCGGTTATAAACCCAGTTTTTATTAATTTTAAACACTGTTTATAATTCATCTTCATCATTTAAAAAAACCAGATTCAACTTCCAATCATACCCAGATAAATTAATGTTGGTGATAAGCAATTAAAAATGTAAGTGATGATATTGAATTTCAAAAATAGAGTGAAGAATTTTACCGACAAAATTCTAATCCACGGTTTTCCGGCGACTGATCCGACGAGTACGGCTAGCTCCGATAAGAGTTTAAAACCAGAAGATTCGCAGACAGTGAGGTTTGAGTGTTTAGACAACGAATGAACGAATTCATTTGTGAAGAAATGATTTGTATTTATAGGCTTAGCAGTTCATCATTGAGTTTTGGTTTCAATCTTTGATTATTGAAATCATTAATTTCAATCGGTTACCACATAATTGCATTTGGTTTACGTTAAAGGTTTCGATGATTACAAACCAGTTACATTCGTTAAAAGGAAACAGATCACGTGATTCAAGTTTTGATTAAAAAGGCGGTTCAGGTTCTGGGTTTTATACTTGCAGGTTTTCGCTCTTAGATCCACTATAAAGGTTATTTAATTCTAATTCAAGACACCAAAGTGTGTGAAGAGTAGTGGTGTTTTGTGTGTGTGCATGCGGAAGACCCGGGTTCGACTCCGGTTGAACCCTTTCTCTACATTTTTATTTTATTTCTTTATTCTATTGATTTTTAATATCTTTATTACTAAATTTTAAATTTACTTATTACTTTTATTATCATTATGTGACATTTATTACATAACTAACAATTATAAATATGCAACAAACATTTAAACGAAAAAATACTTGGTTGATAAACGAAGCGGTTTTTTGAAACCCGTTTTACATGAATGTTACATCTAATAGACCGTTCTTTTACAACACGTTAATCTAACCCGCAAACACGACCTGTTAAACACTTCTAGCTGTACGTATTGTCATGGATCCAAATCTTATGATTGAGATGACTTCCCTGAATTTCCATTAGTAGTATCATCTTACTTTATTTTATTTGTTTATTTTGATGATTAAACAGATTGGAATAACATATAAAGGATAAATATATAACGGAAGATATATAATCAATGGAAGATGTAAAAATTACTAAAGTAGTCTTTTGCCTGGATTTCTATTACATCTTTCTTAAATAATTTATTTAATTACCGAGTGAGATTTTCATGGGGATTTAGTTCTTTATCGATAAAAAAAGGATAAGAAGATAAATCGGTAAGCCGTAATAGGGTCGGGTCACATTACGGCTAACGATGAAGCAAACGGCAAGGCAAAATTGTTGGAGAAAACTGATTAATAGAATATTGAGATTTAAATTTTAATTATTACGACCTAATTAATTACTTTTATAAATATATTTTCCAAATCATGTTATAGCTAATTATTTTATAATTTAAATGGTTATGGATAAAATTCTATTACTACGTATATCTATAATTTTTTTTGTTTTGTTATTTTGAGTTTTGTATTTCGTATGCGAATGATAGAATCTAGAGTAAGCTAGAATCCAGATTTGTCATATATTATTCTTTTTTAAATACCCATTTGAATGACCTTTATGTAATTGTGAGAAATGCACTATCATACAATAAATATTTCACTTAGAGAATCAAATTGACGTTTATGATTTATATTAACTAACTAATTAAATATATAGTTTAAGTTAGTATTTTCTTCATCCCTAAATATGTAGTATAAGGGAAGTATGTCTTTATAAATAATTTACTACATATTGGTCCAAACTTTGAAAAAAAATTATAGTTCAATTGTAAGACAAAGGTATATTAAATCTATAGGGGATCTTTAATCTATATATGTCGCATCTATAATAAAGTAACCATGTTATTATTATTGATTATATCTTATACAACCAGAGAAAATGTCACTTGGACAATATATGCATTTATATTATATTTATAAAATTTGAAAAAACTTTTGGAATCTACTAACACATATAACAGATTTAAATTCCACTCATCGGACTTGGCAGTTTTTCTAGTTCATGCCCTAAAAACAAACTTTACGTCTCATTACATTCCATTAACACATTATACATGATAAATTGATAACTTTTAGTGCATACAAAGCATATTGAAAATGATGTGAAATGTTTTTTTACAAGATTATCATTATTAAAATTTTATTAAAACCATTATTAACATGTGTTATATGATGGTATGCTATATTGTAGTTTCATAGATATTTGTGAATGTTATTATATTCTTGCTAACATTGTATATATTTGTAATGATTGGGTTAAAAGGCATATATATATTTATATAAGATATACATGTGATAGGTTATATCGTGATACGCTAATACATAAATTATGTATTTCTTTTAATTGATGAACACATCTTATTTCATTACTTTGTATTATAGTATGTTTTACTTGGTGATATGTTATAAAGTCATGCTTTGATATTCTAACTTTATGTATAAACCGTGTCCCATCTGTTATTACTTTTGAAAAAGAACATTAAAATAACCAAATTTGCGGTATATGATAACACGTTATAAACATAACTAAATTGTTATCAAGATTTATTTATAATATGGCATTGGAAGAACAACCTAAAGCTTATTATGATTTTATAAAAGCTTGTAAGTATTTAGACCGGTAAATCTTAATGATTTGGTATATAATTGATGTTATGTGATATGTGATGAAACGATTATTTATACAGGTTGAAAAAACCATTTTCATTGTCTAACCTCAAATATCCTCTTGAAGTAGCAAGATTGTTAAAGCCTATATAAGTTTTGAAATGACAACCATGAAAGTTGTGTGGTTCTACTTCACTCCCTAAAGTGAATGTGATGAAATAACGATTAGTGTAAAGGTCACACTCATGACTAAGGATATTGTAATGATGCTACCATGAAAGTTTAGTAGTCATAATCCATTCCCTGAAGTGAATGTGACGATATAATGATCGGTTTAAAGTTTGTGATCATAGAAATTGAGAAAATCATAATAATGCTCATGTTAACAATGAGTTCAACCATGTAAATAATGTGATGATTATCCCAATGATCCTTGTAAAGGTTGTGATCATGGTAAATGAGGAAATTGCAATGATCCTTATGTTAATAATGAGTTGACCATGTAATAATGAATCTGGTCACAAGAAGTGGTGCATTAAGGGAGTGAATATACGAGAATAAAATATGGGAAATATGTTATAAGATGAAATTTTAAATAATAATACATTATTCTCTAGTATTTACTGTTGTGTATTAGACAAACAAGAGTGCACATATATGGTCATAAACCAAAAGTTTATGATCATAATTATTTAATTAGTTGGCACGGCCGGTTAGACCACACCGAGTTTGATGATGTGAAATGTATTAAAGAACCATATCTTCTTGATAGTTAAACATGTCAGTAATTAATTATTTATCAGCTAACGTAGAGTATGAATCCCTAAATATTCTGGATTGTTAAAGGATTTATATGTATCCTAACATGAAACCATTTAGTATTTTGAAATCGATCCATCGTCTAATGGTTATCAAGTTCGCAACTTGAAGTACTGATCGTTTATGGCTTAGATAATAAAATAGAAAGCATATTATTCCAGATTGGTAATAAGATAGCAAGCATATTATTCCAGGTTGGCACATTTATTTGGTATATAATGATGAATTTGATTCCCATGTTATTAATGATCATTGGCATAAGTGTTATTGCTGAGACGATCACCTAAATGTCTACAAGTGACTGAAAACCAATTGATCATGAAGCAAAAGGTTCATGTTTATATAATATTAGATGTATTCTCATTAAGCTAACAAGTTATCATATTTCTTCCTCGTTATAGTTGGTTTCGATCAGGAACCTAATATGTTCCTTCAAAGGTTTTTGGTTATATGGCATAAATATTTAAATTCATCCACCAAACCACACAAAAATGGGAACAAGGTTGAGAATATGTTGGGCATAATTAGTTGTCTATGATTAAATATTTAAAGCCATTAGATAATTTATTTAAGGCTCATTGTTATTCACTTTAGTGAATGAATGTTCCCAACAATCTGGGGATATAAAAAGCAGCTGCAAAGTGAAAAGTGAAATGAATTATCATGTTATCTTGATCCTCAGATTTTAAATTATGAACCAGAAGTTTAAAAGATAATTCATTTACCAATATAAAAGAATAAATTATCAGACGAGTTCATTGACCTAAATACAGTGACTAAGTAGTCACCTAGTCAATTGTTAATGCTCCAATTAAGTTAATTGTCCTAGAAGGACAAACCATATATTAGTAATGACTTCTTGCAAGCCTGAAGCGTGGTAGACTAGTCGATTCCAAAAAATAAAATTACTCGAAAAAATTTGGACCAAGTAATGAAGAAGATGGTCAAGTCGAGGCAATAGTGAAAAGATCTCCTAAATAGACATTAGACATGATGGTTCCAGAAGAACCTCATGTACCTGAAAATAAAGAGCTCTTAGTAAATTATATCATGTCTATAAGTGTATGGAATCGAAACAAAATGGACATCGTTATACTATTGTATATAATATAGCGCTTGAAATGATGAAATGACGAGGATCAAGATTTAAAATCTGCCAATGAATAAATACAAAGAAATGATTGGGCAAAATGGAAAGACCCAAATGAGGCAGAGGTTAATTCTCTATTGAAATGGAAAGCTTTCAGACTAGCAGTCCATACAACAGAAGTTGCAAAATATATCAGATACAATTAGGCCTTTTATGTGAATCAAGAATTTATAGCACAATGGTTCCGCAAAGACCTATGATTATTAATGATAAGATATATTTATCCTATGGTGGATGCAATAGTTTCAGTATTTAATTGTTCTATTAATATAAAGAGAGAACTGATTGCATTTCATGAATTTTATGCATCACTTGAAACTGAAAGCTACATGAAAGTGCTGAAGGATTTAAATTATGTAATTCATGTAAAGTAAGTTCTCGAGAACAATGTGATCACTGTTATTAGATTTGAATACTTTATGATTATTTTACATGTTGGATATAAGTGGAACTTCTAAAGAGTTTCCTAAGGTAGTTGAGTGCTTAAAAGTTGATTAAAACATCTTAATGATGTATTTCTTGTGCATCAATAGACATACATGAAGAAATTGTACTTAGTGATTTTGATATCTCAATAAACAAAGAGAAGGTACAATTTGGATTTTGAAGATATAATATAGAAATCAATATTTAAACAAGAAAGTTATATGACAACTCCTAAATAGTGTACACATACACCTATATAGTTAAAGATGTAAAGAAGTTCGTGATGGATTATAAATATCTAAGCATAGATATGAAAACCTCAAGAAATGTTCTACAAAGTTTATAAGATATGTATGGACTAAAATAGTCAAATCGATTGTGATATAAGACTCACTAGTGAGCTTAGAGATGAGAAAAACATATGGTGTAGTTGGTCCATTTGTTTCATTAAAAAGAACAATATGAGGTTTATAAGTATCATTATATATGTTGGTGATGTTATTGACTCTCCTGACGAGATCAAAATGAGCTCAAATATTAAAGCAATAATTTACAAACTATAGATGGTATTGCAAATTTATGGCTCAATATGTAGAACAAGCAATTGTCTTATTTCCATCAATCATAATATATGTAGAAGATGGTGGTCATTTTCATATGGACAAAGTTTATGGTGTAAGTACATTTAATGTTGTCCAGATAGTTGATTTAGAAAATAACTCTTATCATCTCATACCAAAGAAGAAAATATCATTGTCCAGAAGTACCATAGTTAAATACAAACTGTATTAAATATATCTTGCTAGTTATCCACGAATATATCTTATGAATTTATTGACAAGATATAACTGGTGTACAATGAGGAGATAATGTAATGGGTAAAACTTATGTTTTCTATACTTTTAAGGAACAAAAGATATGGGTTCATATTTTACTAACCACTCAACAAGTTTGGTTAGTTTTGTAAATGCAGGAAATGTAAGAAAACACATTTATGGATCTTATGAGATCTACTTACAAAAGGAGGCAACTAGAGAAGATTATAAATCAATGTTCATTAAATGATTGCACATCAAGGGATCAAGTGACAAATCACATACTACAAAAGTTTTCAGCAACCTTCATAGAAGATTGGCATCTGTTGCTTAAATGATACTAATGAGGGGGAGTTTTACACAAGTTGCACTCTTTTTCCCTTCGCTAAGTTTTATCCCATTGTTTATTAGTAAGGTTTTAATGAGGCAACGTACCTGATCCATAAGTATCATGGGAGACAATACACGCTGCACTCTTTTTTCCTTAGCGAAGGTTTTGTCCCACTGGGTTTTTCTGGCAAGTTTTTAACGAAGCAGCATCTCCAAGCGTACTGAAAGAATAATGTACCCCTTTCCTTTATCACGTGTGGATAATCAAGTGGGAGTGTTATGAATATATTATTTATTAGTGACTATCCACATTACCAACTCCCATTTACATTTATGTTTGTATCAATGTTATAGTGCCTAGATATTGGCATTTGTATATGATGTTAATATCAATGGAGATGATTCCCATTCCATTATTTTTCATGTTCTTGTTCTCTACATAATCTATATAGTCTTGTTTCTTATATTTATTGTAGTTGTATATTGGTTGCTAATAGACTGTTGTTTTATAACAAAAACATTATTATTATATATATAATTTAATAAATGCCTGAATACAGTTGATTTTATAACTTTTTGTTTTTAGCATAGAGCTTGTATGTTTTTGTATTTGCAACACATTAAATACAAACTATGTGGGTGTGAGGAGATAGCCAAGAATTTGCAACATATAAATACAAACTATGTAACATTATTGTTGTCAGCAAAAGCTCAAGTTTTGTTGAGTTTTGTGTTTTATAACATATTATTTTTTTTATTAGTGTACACTTTCAATTTATTTACTTTAGTTAAGTGTTTTTAAGTATTACAACATTTTTATTATTGTTTTTATATGCTAAGTGTTTTTAGTTAAAAATTACATATTTTAGTAATTTTAATTATTTTGTTGGACGATTTTTGGGTTTTTTAATGAACCAAACTGATATCACTGATTTTTTTTGTTTTTTCTTTTTCGCTTACTACAGCATGTAAGCATAACGATCAAATTAAATAATGTATAAGAGTTAAAAAAATATATGTCAATTTTAACAAAAAAAAAAAAGAACACTTAGCGCGTATATTATTTAAGTTGGCCTATTTTGAGGTTTTTTTAATAAACCAAAGCGATATTGTTTATTTTTTTATTTTCTCTTTATCTTGCTATAGTTTGTGTCAGTAGCATAATGATATGCAACACTCTATTTTATATTATTTTTATGTGCTAAGTGTTTTTTAGTTAAAATTTACATTTTTTTACTTTATATATTATTTAATTTGAATTTTTTAAGTTGACGATTTTTGGTTTTATTTTTTAACAAACTAAAGCGATATGGTATAATTAGTAAGATATAACCCGCAGGCCGGCACCGCGCGAGTTATATTTCCCTAGTTATTTATATTAGTTTAAAATATACTTTTATAAACATTAAATATAGAGTTTGATTAATTTATTTTTGTGTTCGATATTCAAGTTTTCTAATTTTCTAATACATGAAGAAAATTTATTATTTGAAAATCTACATCTACAAAATCCTCGCCACGGGTTCCCACCGGTTAATAATTAATTAAAACTCATCAAACCAACTAAAAAACATACTCTTACTTACGTAGGACGTGGTCATGCAGTCTGTCGCGCTATAAATGCATCTTCTTCTCCCTCCTTTGAATGTCAATCCAGTCTTCTCCACCTCCACCGTCCCCCTCACATGGCTGAATTGCAAATTAGGCTTCTTCTGAACGTTGTGTTCAGAGTCTTCACGGCTTTCATCACATGCACTGGTTTGTTTATTTAATCAAATTTCACATACATACCCATTAATTATTCAGAAACCTTACTAACTATCGGATGCAGTAGGAGCGCTAATTGGTATAATCACCGGTGCGATCAAAGGGCAGGCGACGGAAACCGGGATGCTTCGTGGGGCGGGTGTGGGTGCAGTCAGCGGTGCGATCGTAGCGTTGCAGACCGTGGATATGATAGCTAATGGCGAACCCTTCTCCAAGGTTTTAATTTGTTTCCACCCCCTCCCTCCTGCAGCTTACGGCCTTCTTTTATTCTGTTCGGTTAGGCTTGGTGTTATATATTTACCCGTTATGTTGTTGGTTTTACAATCTGCAGGTTGCACTATTGCGGAGCCTTCTCCATGGAAAATTGTTCATCGAGTGGGTGAGTCATGTTGCTTTATCCAAAAACCAATTTTTTTTAAAACCGAACCGACGCGGTTTACTAACTGATTCAATCTTTAAAGCATGTTAGCGGAGGAGGCAATGAATCCCAGTTTTCCACCGGTTTAATTATTTGTCGCCGATGATGAAACTCGCAAATTGCTGGCTTCATTTAACATGAAAAATGTATTTAGAAAAAAAAATAATTAACATGTCACTAGTCCTTTGAAACATATCCAAAACATGACGAACTTGGTGGGGTTTGTTTTATAAATTTAATGTGTTTCAATGATATTTATAGTAGTCAATAGATCTTGAATCTTCAGAGAAAATAAAATAATAATAATAGCATATATATTTTTTCTTCTGGTATGATATTAATTACATTACCAAAATTATAAATTTACATTATACTCTTGATGATTTAACCAGACGAGTGCTATGGAAACAAGTTTTACCGACATGTTTGACATGGAGAACAATGTGACAAGAGGATTATCCGAAGAAGATATAAACGACTTACCAAAACACGTATTTGAAGGTTTGTCCAATACAGCTCAAAGAGACGATACATCTAATGAGACAAACTGTGTGATTTGTTTGCAACATTTCGAGAACAAAGAACAAGGAAGAGAACTACCAAGTTGTAGACACGTGTTTCACATAAAATGCATAGACGAATGGCTTATCAGGCAGGGTTCGTGCCCAGTTTGTAGACGGGATGTTATCGTTTAGCTTTTTAGGGAAATATCAAAACTTAAGAAACTAGGTAGTTTGTCACGCTTTTAAAGTAGAAAAGGTTATGATATAATTACTACCATGTAGTTAAAACAAAGTTCGAAAATAATAGACTTTAACAAGTAACCCTGTGAGTTTGGCATATATAATTTCGCGATATATAATTTCATACTTTAACAAGTCCAAAAATAACTAGATGGCAATATGCGGTGCTCAAACCACTCAATATATATGGCTCATGTGGGTGAAAAAATTGCCAAGTGGCTATGACAAATATTCAATTTCATATTTGTATTTAAACGGATTCAACAAAAAGCATTAGTTAACATACTGATTTAATATCATAGTAAGGAAGAACCAGTTTTTTTATGAGAAATGTCACACCCTCAAAATCACATGCGGAGTTTTATCGTGAGGCGTGTGACGTACCAGGATCTAGCCACTCATAGTAAATATCCAAAGACAAAGTCATCATGTCCAACATGAATAGTGGCTTCTAGTTAAATCATTTCAAACATAGTATGTATTCAGCGGAAGCAAATGTAAATATCTCAAACAATAAAAAACAATATGTTTTAAAGCGTAAAGTTTTATTAATCGCAATCAAGTAACACGCCACATGACACTTCAAGCTCCCTAGACGTAAGTTCCCATGCAATGATTATCTAACGATCTGCAAGCATGCAGAAAAAAGTGTATCAGCGATTAAGTCGGCGAGTTCACATTTTTATTTAACGAAAATGGGTTGGTGTTTAGTTTAAAGACATGTCTTTAATAACTCGATACCGGGTGACGTATGTTTGTTTGCCCTCATCAATGCCTATCAACATTGGCCATGTGTTTAAGGTCCTTAGTTCACGCCCGGCTCCCAGCACGGTGTGAGGTTGTCAAGCCTAATAGCGCTATCAACTAATACCCCGTTGCCTCCCAGACAACTAGTTCGGTAGTAAGTATGGACTTTTATGATAGAGTTTGAGTTTATTAACTAAATGAATTAAACTACAACATTTATAAGAAGTATTCTTCCAAGGAATAGTAATTTGTCCACTCGGGACGCATGCCTGTAAAAGAGTAGTGAACTCACCTTTGAATGCTCGGAATAAGGAATGGAAAGAAATACGCGAGGCGGAACCGGTCAATCACGTCCTAGCATGATTACTGTTTAAGGGTTAGTGTGTGTGCTCACGCGGAAACACGAATCCTACACGTATCTAGCACGTAGCACATTTTATCATAAACTACTAATTAACATGCATGCATCTATCACGACATCACTTAGCGACCACACAAGTGTCACGAAAGATTTAAAATATTCTTCAATAAAAATTCAGCAATATAGTGCATTTTCGGACAGTTTTCGGAGTGTTATCCGGAATAGTTCGTGTACCAGAAGATTCCCGAAAAATTAAAGGGCGTGTCAATCGGAGCATCAACTATTGTGTAAAAATTTGGTGACCAAACTTCTTAAGGATTTTCCATGGAAAATCAAACACTAAACAGTGGTCAGATTCGTCGAAATCTGACCCCTGCCCACTAAATATTTTCTTAATAATTCCTCGTTTATCCGATTGACTTGAAACCAGCGGCAAATTCTTAAAACATCATAGGCTACGTACAGTAGGAATTTAATAGGAAAATTTCAGATACGCAGCAAGTTATGACGCAAAACATGTCACGTAAAATCTGCAGAAAAACGCAGCTTTCATAGCTGAAACAAATCAATTTATTTAAAATAGCAAACGAAACGTCCAAAAATCATGATTGCAGGGCCATTAAAAGCGTATTTTGAAATAGCACGTAGTAGACTCAAGAAAATCAAATTTTCGTTAAATTATGACCCTGTTACAGCCAACTGAAGTCGGCTATAAACATCAACTAGCTTCCTGTTTTCAGCTCTTAACTTTCTAACGCGTGTTCGAGTGATTCCGTTAACATGTTTAGCGAACAACAACGACCCTTATACACACTTACAGCAGGTTATCATCAAACTTAGATATATTTATCACCTAAAGCATCAAGAACCAATAAGATTTAACCCAATATCATGCAATATCAAAACCCTAGTAAAGATACGAACGCATATGTGATCATAACCTCAATCAAACATGAATTCCAGCCATTAGCATTACATGTACGCATCATATCAGAAGGATATCAACACAGTACATCATCCCCGTCATCACAATTATCAATATTCTCACAAACACCAAGGATTAATTAAGCAACAAAAACGCATTCATGTATAAACAGAACTTAAAACCCCAAAACAAATAACAACACTAACCAAATGAGATGAAATGCGAGAAGAAGAAGAAACGTTCGACCGGAGAGAGGTGGCGAGGGGGGCTGCCGTCGCGAGGTTGAGAGAGGGGAGGGGTTCTGCCGTTGTGCTCCAAGGTGTAGAAGTTAGGTTTTGTTTTTGTTTTTTTAAACCTACATGCACGTACATAACTAATCACCCAAAAAGATGGGCATTTGGGCCGGTCTGTGGGCTGGCAGTGGCAGTTGGGCCGCAAGGGTGGGTGATGGGTTGGGTTGTTGTTTTTTTATATATATAAACTAAACCCGTCACATACACGTATAAAAATGTCACGTAACAAAACTAGCGTAGAAGTCGTAAGCAAACACTAACCTGATTGTTCGGGTTGTTACACGAAAACTTTAGAATCAATATTAGTCAACTAAACTAGATGTTGACACCTCACACTTGCCTATGTAAGGACATTTTAGTCTTTTAGGCCACTCGGTGTGGGGCCGTCCCAGCCGCGTCGTGAGGCGACGACGTCCCCAACACCACGCCGGGTGGCCCGGCGTCGTCGCAGTAGTCTTCCCGGGGACGTGTGAGACGGGGCGAGGAAATATATATTTTAAATATATAGCCGTTGTTAAACGGCTAGATTTAATAAAAAAAATTTAATTAATAATTTTACCTATAAATACCCCCATACCATCCCATTTTTTACACACTTTCTTGACCTCTTTCTCTCAAATTTATAAAACCATTCCCATCTTTTTATAACTCTCCAACTTTTTTAAAATCTTCAACTTTCGTCATGGATCCATACAACCCGAGCAACCCGAACCCAAATCCATACAACCCGACAACCCGAACCCGAACCCGAACCCAAATCCAAACCGAACCCAACCCAAACCAAAATATTTTCTCCGTACCCGGCTACTATCCTAGTATGAGCCGAGTTGGTCATCGTCGCAATTTTCTTTCAACGCTTTAGGGGGTTTTCAACAAAGCCCAAACACGTTTTCGCAAATGAGCCAAGTGCAACAAATGCATCAACAAATGATGATCCGAAACCCTTACAATTCGCAACCACAACCAGAAGAGGACGTTGAAGAATTTGTTCCTGAGACCCAACCTCAAACGTCCAAACGAAAAAAGGTAAACAACATATGGTTGAGAAAGAACAGCCTTTGAGAGTGAAGGCGAAACTTTGGACGAAGACGGAGGAGGAGACGTTAGCCAAGGCGTGGGTTAGCACTTCCAAAAGCCCCATTATTGGTACATAGCTAAACTTTTATAAAATATACCAAAATTGATACAATAAACTTTTTTTAATATAACTTTTGCTACAATTTAAAAATATAGGTAACAACCAAACCGGCGACGGGTTTTGGAAGGAAGTATTGTCGAAGTTTCTTGCGATAATGGAACAAGGTCATTATCGCGACATCGATTTCGTATCTTCCAAGTGGAGGAAGATGCATCCGATCGTGAACCGGTTTTCGGAGATTTACAATAACTTGTATACTGGTCGCCGTAGTGGGATGAGCGATGAAGACGTGTTTAAAGAGGCGATGCGTCGATACGAAGATACGCATTCAACCGCTTTCCCCCACATACGTGCTTGGGAAATTTTGCGAACCAACAACAAGTGGGCGCCGGTTCCAAATGAGGTTTCAACGGCCAAACGAACAAAAACCTCGGAGACCAGTAGTTACAGCGCGGGTGGAGGCTCGGACGCCCGTTGTCAAATAAATATAAACGACGACCCCGAATTCGATGATGAAGACTTTATGGTTAGAGAGGAGGAGCGTCCCCCAGGCAGGGACAAATCAAAAAGGGTAGCAGCTGGGAAAAAAACATGACGCGCCGGGGGCCAGTTCCAAAATGGACGACCTTATGAATCAGTTCAGAGTGTTCACCGAGGTCACGCTCAAAAGGTGAAAGCGAAGGAACGCGAGGTCGAGTTTAAAGGGTGGGAGATCATGAAAGCCGATATAAACGCGTATCCTGAAGAAGATCGGCCGGTTTTTCGAAAAATGAAAGAAAAAATCGCAAAAGAATGGAGTTCCTAGGTTTTTTTTAGGTTATGTTTGTTATTTTTTTCAGTAATGTTTTTATTTTTTACTTTTTTTAGTTTATGTAATGTGTGTTTTTTAATATAAAATGATTTTATTTATATACGTAAATGTTAAAACTAGTTTAATTAATAAAGAAAAATAAAAAACTCTCTGACGCGTTTGCTGACGTGGCGGGTCATCACCCATTTTCAAGCTTCCACCTAGTCAATCCTTCTGTCCGGTAAGCAAGCAGGGAACGGCCCCCTTCTGGCCTTTGCTTGTTTACTTTCGTCCACCTTCTCAGTCCCCGGTCGGTGCCACAGGACTTTTTCCTCCTAATTCACTCGAAGCATAGTTTGATCTCCAAATTCTTGGCAGAGGCGTCCTCCAAGCTTTCTGACGCATTTACTGACGTGACGGGTCATTCTGGAGAGAGGCTCGTCGCCTTATCACATCCAAACAAGAGCAATTTAGTAAATTACTCATTCAATCAAATCACCCCTACTTTATTATACCTCGTCTCTGTTTCTCTCATTCACCCAAAACCAGATTACAGCTTCAACTCTCTCTCTCTCCTTGTTCATACTACAGCCTCTCTTTCTCTCTCTAGTTGAACAACACACATTCAAGATCAAGATATGGTGATCCGACGGCAGGGTTTTTAAAAAACAAAGTGTACGGCTGCAGCGGGTGGTGGTCATAACATTATAACAAAACCAGATCTCAAATCTATCTCGTTCATAACAAAACTAAGTGGACGGCGGTTTTCAGGTGGTGATTTACGGCGGTTTGACGGGGTTTCGTGGTGGTTCAACGACAGGTAGTGTTGGGTGGACGACGGGGGTGGTGGTGGTTCAACGAGAGCAGATTGTGTATATTACGTTTTGAATGTTTTTTTTTTGGGTTTTGTGTTGCAATATAGGGCCTGTTTAATCAAAACAACAAGCAAGAGAATCAACCTTACAAGATCAGTGTTTTCTCAGCCATTGTTGAAGAAAGATAGCTATAAATATATGCAGTGGAGGTTTTTGCAAATGCTAAACTGGATGCTGCCAAGGTGGCCCAACGAGCAGCTGCTCAGGTAATCAACTTTTAAAATAATTATTTTGAAATAATGTTATCATGATAATATGATTCCATTTAGAGCTAATTTAATGGCCGTTATATGAAATATTAAGAATCGGTTAATTTGGATCTTGAAAAATGGAAATTCTTATAAAGTTTGTCATTAATTCTCTTTACTTTGTTGATCTTTTTATTAGTTGTGTTTTTTTAAATGAAGGATCTTCGTGGTGAGACTTTAAATTAGTTTCGGGGTTTTTTTTTTGAAGGCAACAATTTTATTAATATAGGAGATCTAGCAAGAAGCTAGAAAACCATACACCAAATTTTACATCGTCAATTTTCAGAAAGAAAACATACACCAATTGTTCCAATCTAGATTAATAATCTTCGACCTATTTTTCACCCATAGAAAACTTTGAGCTTTGATTTCTACAACGATGATGGCGATTGACCACCGTTTATTATTAAACCTGTAGTCGTTGCGTGCCTTCCAAAGAATCCATGTAGTTGTTTGCACCATCACGTTGAAAGCCTTTACCTTGGTCTTGTCTCCTATTATGGTATTAGGCGTTTTGAACAAATCTGAGAAAGAGAAAGCATATACCGGAGGTACTTTACACCATTGCGAGACGATAGGCCACATGGCATTGGCGACTTCACAATGGATGGAGCTATGTTCTGCTGTTTTTGTGTTTATGAATTTTGATTTTTGTGTTTGCGAGCGAGAACAATGATGCGTGGTGAGACTTTTGATTTTTGATAAAATCAATATTTATTATTTAAATAAACCAAGGGTGTTAACTGGGGTTCGACGGGGTTCAAGGGTGGTTCAACGCCCAACGGCAGGTGGTGGTGTACGTGACGACATAAGAGGGTGGTAGTGGGTCAACGGCAGATTGCGGTGGACCAAGTTATGTTGAACTGCAATGGTGGAGTCACTTGAAAAGTTAAGTTGAACTGCATCGGTATCTTCTTGTTTTTTAGTTTTTATTTGTTGATTTTATTTGATATATTTTGTTTTATTTAGTAACTTTTTTTGTGCTTGATGAAGTTAAATGCTGCAGTTAACTTGCTGGGAATTGTGAAATTTGATATTGGTTTTTCAAGTGATAATTGCTAGTGTTGGAAACAAATTAAGGTGATTAGATGATATTATGTGGTGATTAGTCGGTTTTTTGTCGGGTTTTCTTTTGTTAAATGAGTCGTATATTGATTTTATGGTCGGGTTATTGGTTTGTTACATCGGGTTATTTTTGTTAATCTATACGTATTTATGTCGAGTTTAGTCGAGTAGTAGTCTGTTATTTTTGTGTAACTGTGTCGGGTTTGTTATGTCGGATTTTTTTAGTCGGGATCTATGTGTAATGGTGTCGAGTTTCTTCGAGTTGTAATCGGTTTTTTGTTGTAATTGTGTCGAGTTTAATAGAGTTTTTGGTTGCCTGACTTTGTGTTTTTTAGGTTTACATAAGGGTTTGGATGGTTTACATTGGTTTTTTTCAGGTTGCGCGTTGACTTTGGGGCACTTTTCTCAGGTTGCGCGTTGACTTTGGGGCATTTTTCTGGACGAAGCCGACGAAGGTCAAGATTAAAAGTTGACTTTGGGGATTTTTCTGAACAAAGAAGACGAAGATGAAGATTAAAAATTGAAGACATTTTGTTTTTATATACCTTACGTATTTTTCCTATATAAAAGCATGATGTAATTTTTTTTTTATATTGAATTTCTAATGTAACTTATTCATTTTTGGGATAGAGAATGGACATTAAAAAAAACTGACTCTCTCATATGGGTGTCTGTTGATGGCGGAAAATACAGGTGGTGCTTTTACATTTCTATCCCTCCTGCACCTTATCCTCATTTAAAAGAACAAAAAAAGTGCATGTTGAAAGTCAAAACCCTTGATGAGAATGATGAATGGTCTAGAACTTAGTTCTTTAGTTCTCGCATAAATAAGTGATTTCTATTTTTACCGTTTCCTAATATTCCGCTAAGTTATTAATTATCTTAAAGTTCGGTATTATTAGATGGTAGAAGATATTAAAAAGTGAGTTTTGTCTAATTAGTTTAAAAAAACTATGAAGATCATAATGTCAGTCTTTTTAAATAGGATGGAAGGACATTTTTGTTTTAAAACACAAACTTTCCTTTTGCTTTCTAAAAAAACAACACAAAAATCTAGTAAACAAAATCTAGTACAAAATATCTAATACAAAAAATCGAGCACAAAAATATATTACAAAAAAAAATCTTGTACAAAAAATTCAACACAAAATATCCAGGAGAAATAGAACGTGGTACAAAAATCCTATACATAAATGTAGCACAAAAATTTGATGCAAAGAATACAGCACAAAAATGATATTCAACAAAGAAATACAACACCATTTTTTGGGTTTTTTTAGTTGTCAAATATAAATAAATACTCGATTTTATTATGTAATTTAAAAAAATAATGCCATATCAAAAGTTATGAATGTTTTAACCTGAAAAAGAATATTTATGTGTATTGCATGCAGAGATAGAAAATAACAAATAGGCTATATCAAAAATAGCTTACAACTTTACTTTCTCATATTTTCATCTTATTCACTAATTAAAAAAAAGTAAAGTTTTTTCTTATTCTAGTTAAGCAATCCTACCCGGCTATACCTTTTGGAGAGGTAGTAAATGGGACAAATCTAGTTTGAATGTGTTGTCTCAAGCTAGAATGATATTGTGGAAGATAATTCATATTTTATATATTAGATAAATAATCTTTTTCTAATTATACTAATAAGTTAAAATTTTTGCGATACATATTATTTGATGTCTTTTCAGTATTATTTTTTTTATCCCCTTTTCTATTAAATACTACTTTTTATGTTTCTCTCCTATTAAAAATTATGTTAGAATTAAAAGAAACCATTAAATATATCAATAGTGAGAAGATAATCATCATATGCAACCGTAATATGAATCTTTCGACAAAAAATTTAAGATTAACGTAGACGTTACAACATTTTAGTTAAACAAATAGATATATCTAAAAAAATTTAGTTGCACATGTTTTTATTATAAAAGTGTTACGACTTTATAGTCTAGTGTTATTTTTGAGAGGGAATAAGGTTTTGGGACTAATAGGTCTTGGTTCGATTCTTATAAGAGGGTTTTTTCTTCTAATTAATAGGTTTTCCTCCTGAATTGGTGTATATGCATTATGCCTAGTGGAGATGAATATAATCAGGTGATTTTGCTGGTAGTATAATGATATCTCAGTGGTCCGTCACTGATCCAAATTTACCTTTCAAAAGAAAAGTGTTACATGTAGGTATTAAGTAATTTAAATTAGTTAGAAAAACAAAATTACACATTTAATTTATATCCAACTGGGTTAATCAATAGCATAGTTTTTAGCATATGATTAAACATATTTCACTGTATTTTTTCTATATAATGATTTTATTTTATTTCCATTTCGATTTATATCATAGTTGATTTTCCTCTTCGCATATATTTATATATGTTTTGTAGATATGACAAGTCAATCAATTTTCTTATGAACGGGTCGATTTGCATTATGTTTGATCTCTAATGGGTAAGACGGTTAAAAACGTTTATTGTTTCTCAACTATCTACTATTTCCTTTATTAATATTAACTTTATGAACATTTCATTTATTTAATATTTATTTTTCTCAACTATTTTCAATATTTGTTTTTAGTTTATTAATAACTATTTAATAATTCATTGATCTAACCCAGTTAACTTTATGAACATTGCATTATGTTGGATCTGAGTGGGATTTTATTCTGTTTAAAAAGTCGCTCGGGGGAGTATGGCGTAGCATCGTCTCTGTTATTAACAAACCACTTATCGATACTCTGCCTATTTAGAATTTTTTTTCAAAGAGCTGATTGGTAATGGCTATTTGCTTCTAGCTCGACCCATGGCTAATGGACCAGCCTTTAAAAGCTTGCTTTTCGTGTCTTTTCCAGCTTGTTGCGGTAAAAAATTGTTCTGTTAAAGATCGCATGGAGGAGAGGTGTTGTGGCTTTGGAAACACGACCCATGTACTGTTGAGGAGCGGTCGAAATTGAGTAGCCTTCATGACAGGCTTCTGGCCATGTCTTTTCCTGGTCGGAAGGACGCTTGGCGGTGGCTTGGTGATAGGTCAGGTGGGTTCTCAGTGGGGCTAGTCAGAAAGTTAATCACAAACAGCATGGATTTTAGCGGTCGATACGTTATGGACCGGAGTAAGTGGGTTCATGGTGTGTTAAATGTTTAACATATTTTTAAAAACACCAAATTAAATGGTTCAAACTAGCTTAATTAAATGGTCGTTATGTAGTCAAGTCAGTAAGACAGAGTATCAATCCGTAGACACAATGGCGCAGCTCTCGATACTAAACTTTTGTCGAGTCCAAGTCTAGTAAAATTGGATGGATTTATAAGTTTTATCAACTAAGAAAGTAAATAAACAAGCAAATACGAAAACATAGCACAACTAGGAAATTTGGATGCAGTCAGATGATGGACAAGTAGCTACCTAGACAAGATGCATGTCAACTCACTCACGGTTCTCGGAATGGAATAACTAAGTTGTGGTTACCAGGATCTTAAGGTTCACTAAACAAGACCTAAACTGGCTGGTAGATCATTCTCCAAGCTGGTCGCAATTTAGGGTCAAGAAAAATGTATAAACTCACCGGTTAATGTCAGATCACCTCTCTGTCTCTCTAACTAGGTTATGGTATCCTAAATCTTGATTACCTCTCAGTTCACTAGAAAAGGTACATCCGGGAAGTGTAAGGGAAGTACGGGGTGGTGACTCTAGGTGGTGACTCTAATTAGGTTATAACACGGTTTGCTACGATTCACAAGAAAACATAGGGTAATTCACTCTCGTGCAATTAACCCCTAACCCGTCTAATGATTAAGACAACCTGACATCTAATCTCCTCTAGGTCTCAAAGATGGTAGAATATTTAATTACCGAATAGTTTATTAATTTGTTCCTAGGGTTTACTACGCCTAGAAACCACAAGATTTAGTCGAAAACACAAAGTCTACGAAATCACATAACCCTAACCTTAATAATACACAATAAATTTAACCAAGATTACGCGGAAAAAATATAAAACATCAATTGTTAAATATGCATAAACATTAGAACGTAGTTTAGAACATGTTTACCATAACATAAAGCCAAAACAAAAATTAACCAAACCAAGAAACCGTAAATAAAGTAACAATCATCAATGCGTAGGTAGCAACAAGAAATTTAGCCGCTCATAGTCAAGAACAAATCACAAATATAAATAAGTTTTAAAACAAATAATTGAGCACACATGTTTATAAATTCAAGTTAATTAAAATTGAAACAAATAAACAAGTATAATCGAGACGAATTAAAGTTTAATTGAGTTTCTTTTGGCTTGTTTTCCTAGTAATCTGCTTCGTGACAGTGGATCTTCGATATCACCGTCGGTTCCGTATTGTGAATGTATGCGATGAATATCTATGAATTCTTTTTAATGCGTACGTCTTTAAATTTGAACTCCAAGACAATCTGGGCCTGCTCTAACATGCCTTTGGTTCGTCCAGCCCAGTTACATTGCCAAATTAATTTGCAATGTCAAATTAATTGAAGTCGTGATCGTCGAGTACCTGCAAACAAATGTCATGTGTGCATTTTAATTTTCTTTTATTTGCTAGAAAATATTTAATACAAATATTTCTAAATATTTGGTAGTCTTATTTTGTTGGTAGTTATCAATATTTATTTTTATCTTTAATTTACCCATTTTAACTTGTATTTCTTAAGAATTATACGGGATTTTTGGATTATAAAGACCAATAGTAACGAGCCTATCGAACTGCCATCTCTTTTCATAAAAACAATTAAATCTCATTATTTCCGAAGACCTGTTGTAGGAGACGAAGACACTGAGGTCATCATTTATATTAATTTGTTTTTGGAAGATAAAATAAACTTCCTTCTAACTTAGTTTGTTAAATGGGTTTTATAACAGATATGAGATAGGGACTTTGTAACCTAACTTAATTTAATTTAATTTAAAAACCAACTTATGAGTTTGCTTATACCATTTCAATTCTTTAAAAATCTTATATTATTTACTTTTTTATTTTCAACTTTCGTCCACCATACTTTTCAACTTTCGCAAATTTTACGTTTCGTTCAAATTTTACGAGTTAACACACAACAACGTGCGTGTGCGGTTCAACGTTTTTTCGTATATTTTTTTCCCTTTTGACAGACCCGTCGCAAAACGTCTATCTTTCCCCGGTTGAAGATTCGTCGCAATGCACTGGTCCTAGATCGACTTATTATTTCTTTTCTACGTTTTACGTTTCGCTCTAATTTCTTCGCATTAACCACCCTACAATGGGCGTGCGTGGTTCAACGATCTTACGTCTGCTTTTCGTCCGGTGATATTTTGTCCTTTTTATATATTTTGGTTTTACGAGTTTTTCCGATATTGGTGGTCGCTGGCAATGATGTGACATTGGTGCTACTTGGCACGGTTTTACGAACGTTTTTAATCTATTAAGTTTTTTACTAATAATATTTTCAAGTTTACCTCTATATATCCTTTAATTAAAAAAACTAAAGTTTACGTGCATGTTTTTATGTAGATGTTGGTACAAATTCGATTTGCTCTACATTCGACGTAAACTTTTTCTGGAAACAAGTCAGGTCAGATGTAATATGCTTTCGTTTAAAAAACCATTTTGAAGTGCATGTTTTATGTACGTTTTAGTATATATTCGAGTTGGTCTACGTAAAACGTAAACTTTTTTGGAAAACGAGTTAGGTCCAATATAATATGTTTTCGTCTTTTTATGTATGTTTCATAAATTTTATTTCGAACCGAGTGGAATCAAATTGTGCTTTTCTCCCTTTTTTATAAAAGCTGCAATTAATCGCTTTCGATTAAACCTTTTCGGCCTTTCCTTTATACCCGTTGATGTTTTCTATGTATGAGTTGGGTCACATATAACACGTTATGATTATACGATATAAACTCAATTTACCTTACATTTTGATCCAATCACAATGCTTATATACGTCACAAGAGTTCAGTCAGATAATTCGAAACGTGCGTTTTCATATGGTTAACACATCATATAACAATTGGGCTAATCTATTCAATATTTCGATGTAATCGCGCCACAACGTGAACGGGTCTTATTCCTAGTTTTTCTTAACTTTAATGATTTTTTTGTATCACGGTTTGGATAAGCTTAGTGTCAACCGATATTGAATCCGTACTTGTATCAAAAATACTGGTACGGTCCTGTTCGGTATCGGTACATGAAGGTAAAAACCGGTATCAGCGTGGTACAAAAAACACCAAAAGTCGGTACCGAATTGATACTGAAATCTGTTAGTTCGGAAATTTGGTACTGCTACTCGGTACCATTTGCTCATCCGTGATCACAGGTACCGTACGAATAATGGTATCGTACAACTTTCTTTTTGTTGATTTTCTTCAACTTCTAATGATTTATTTTTTAAGTTAAATGACATTTAGTCCTTGTGGTTTGGTCATTTTGCAAATTTAGTCCAAAGGTTTCATTTTTCGCATGTGGGTCCAAAAAGGTTTCATCGTTGCCATTTTAGCTCGAAGCCAACCGATACCGAATCGGTACTAGTGCCGAAAATACCGGTTATGGTACCGTTATATAAAAGTAAAGAAAACCGGTACAAGGAACGCTAAAAGTCGGTACCGACTTGGTACTTAAGATCTTTCGGTTTGGGAACTTCGGTACCGATACCCAGGACCGTTTGTCATCTCTGACCACGGGTTTCATATAAACAACAGCATTACCAAACAACTTTTTTGGTTGATTTCTTTCGGTCATCTTTTAGTGGTTTTTTTATATTTTTTTATTCTTGTTAGTGGTTACGTGCGCAACGCTTTGTCATGATTTCAAAACATATGTAAATACAGACTAAATAACAAAGAAGTTTGCTGCAACACGGCGACGGTAATAAACCTAGTTAATAATTAATAATAGAACCCAATGAGTAGTGTTTTATACATTATAATAATATATATAGTATTTTTAATACTTTTATTATTTTAATATTATAATAATTATTTTCTTTGCTTTTTCAGTTGGATAAGCTTGGTGTCAACCGATACTGGTATCAAAAATACGGGTACGGTCCGGTTCGTTATCGGTGCATGAAGGCAAAAACCGGCACCAGCCTGGTACAGAAAACGCCAAAAGTTGTACCGAATTGATTTTGAAAATCTTTTAGTTCGGGAAATTCGGTTATGCTACTCGGTACTATTTTCTCATCCCTGATCACGGGTACCGTACGAACAATGGTATCGTGTAACTTTTTTTGTTGATTTTCTTCAACTTTGAAAAATTTCTTTTTTTTAGTTTCAGGGGTAGGGATGAGCTCGGTGCTAATCGATACCGAATCGGTACTTGTAATATACCAGTAGCGAACCGGTACCAGTAACGCCAAAAGTCGGTACCGAATTGGTACTTAAGATCTTTCGGTTCAGGAAATTCGGTACTAGTACCCAGTGCCATTTGTTCATCTTTAACCACGGATTCATACGAATAAAATCATTACCAAACAACTTTTTTGGTTGATTTTCTTTCGGTTATCTTTTAGTGTTTTTTTTCTATATTTTCTTTTTATTCTTGTCAGCGGTTCCGTGCGCAACGCACTCATAATGATTTCAAAACATACATAAACACAGACTAAATAATAAAAGAAGTTCGCCGCAACACGACGATCGTAAAACACTTAGTATTATATAAACCTAAATAAGATTTTATGTATTCATCTTAAGGTACGTATGTGTATATATTAAAATGATCTTATCATCATCAATTTTGGTTATAACTATTGTTTCATTATATTATATAATATCAAATTTTGAAGTAACTGAAATAAATAGTTTGTATCAAGATGATCATATTAAACACTTAACTAGTTTTCTATGGAAAGTATTAAATAAACAAACCAATATATCAGATATTGAGTCTAATCTGTGTAATTTTAAATAGAACACTATTGTAGGATTTCGTAAACGTGTAAACATAATTTGTTTTCTCAGTCTTGTGATCACTTTTAAGGTACGGATGCTCTAAATCCTTTTCTTTGGATGCATGCTTTTGGCCTTCGGACATCTGGTTCTTAATTTTATACTATGTATCAAGTATCAGTTACAAAAATGTTGGAAAAATGGTTTATTAAATCTAGATGCTATAAGTTTTGAAAGCGTTAATAGTTATATAATTATGTTACATGAAATCTGGTATCTAAGTCTGTCACCACCTGGGAGTTGACCCAGGTACATCGTTGTGGCATAAAACGGTGTACTACTAACCATGGTAGTACCTTGAGATCACGGCGTCTCAGTTTGTTAGCACTATGAGCATTCTGGTACTTTATGTACAATCTGGAGGCACATGGATCGATCCTAGGAAAAAAATAAATATAATTTGTCGGGAATAGGTAAGTATGATTTGCCCACACTGTATTCTGTCTGGATGCTTCTTGGCTCGCTACTCTGCATCAATCTATAATTAATTGAAGTTTGTTGGGCTTTGGGTACACTGTTTAAAACCAATTCACCAGTTTGAAATATTCCAATTCGAATTTGATAATATGAACATTTTTTAAAATTACCTTTTTAAAGAAAATTTAATAAGCCTTTTTATAACCTCTATCCGCTCACTGGGCAAAACTTTCAGACGTACATTATTGTGTTTTTCCTTCTTTACGTCAGGTTATCAAGACGATTAGGACAGGATACTAAAGAGTGTTCAAGTATATGAAAAAGACATTGTAGAAAAAAATGTACTTAATTAGATATCCTATTTCCATTAAATTGTTAAGCCTTGTAAAACTTCTAAGTATAAATGGATATATGTTTTTGATCTGACTATGTAAAACTGACACGTCAGCCCGTTTCCGGTCGGGTGTTACAATGTAATTAACTCGATTTTTTATAAAACAAATGGCTATGTCCTTGATTTCGAAAAGAAAGGACTAAACATGGAATATTGAAAAATAATGACTAAGATCGTTATTTGGACTTACTACATGTACAAACTAGACTATCTAAAGAGGTATTATCCCAAATCACGAGAGTACACTTGTCAAAGGGACCACACCACTCCAAGCTGGCCACCTCGCCACATGAAAGCATCCAAAAACTTCTAGAAGCTTCTGGAAGGGACGCCTGACGACAAGAAGATACTTTCAGTTTGACAAAAAGGATGACATATGGCACCAATGGCAGGACGCCAGCAGGGATCGTAAGATCTCCACAGGAACAAACCGACAGCCAGCATGAAAGGACGCTGAGCTGCGGCGAATAACCATGTGCCACGTCACATCCAGGCCTGACTACATCAGAGGGGACAAAATGGATATTCATCCTAGTCGAACAGCTGGCGGGCAACAGCTATCTGGCAATCTTTCTCCTTCATTAATCTCCGGCTATTAATAGAAAATTCAACCCACAAGTTTAAGGATTCAATTTATTATCACTATATACGCACACTTACCCTCAAAACAATTACTTATTCTCACGCCGGAGGGTGGTTACAAGGGGAACCCCCATCTTCTCCTCATTGTAACGAGTCACCGGTGTTGTTCGTTTTGCATGATACCTAGGAAGAATCAGCCATTCGTCAAGTGAAGAATAAAGATTGAACCCCCTCAAACGAGACGACCGCTATTCAGTGTTTCTTCATTGGCACCCACCACATTTTTACTACCCTTTTCATCTCATTTCTTTTGAAAACACTTTTTGATGGCTGATCCGAACTCTTTTTTTCGAAACGACGACAAACACTCTCCGTTTGGTCCAGCGGCGGACAACGCACACGTCCAAAGCCACCAAAGGGACTAGCAGTTCGACAGAGAGTTCATGGAAGCAGGTATACTCAACAGCGAGTATACTCAACACGGTTTTCCCTTTTCTTTCAGAAGGAGAGACACCAGCGTCTTAATACGCTAAGTCACAGGCTGTTCTAAACATGGCATACGTCCAAATGTGTGTGCATGCCCAATTCCTAACACAAACACCAGCACAACAAACGCATGTGCAACACACGTTGTCGCGAGTTCAATCGCTCCACCTGGAGTTCAGTTATGACACCGAGTCACATCAACAAACACCCTCGTGCGCGACATCACAAAACATTAGTGAACAACAACACCCAAGAGACAGTTATCAGAATATTAGCAGTACTCGCAACACATACATTACCACCGGAAATCTAAATGACACTCACCTTACACGACCTAGATGGCGCATGCCGGTGCGCGATCGACTAGGTCCGCGCAGGATGACCGACGAATTTGAATGAATGTCAGATGAACATGACCCAACTTACCAAGAGGGAGACTCCCACCAAATCACGAAGCTTATAAACCTCACGCACGCATAGGGTACAACCCTGCAATAGAACACAACTTTACCTTGAGCTACAAGAAAGAAAGTGTAGCTGAGAAATCAAAGTTCATTAAAGAAATCGCTATGGCTCCACTCGAAAAAACAAAGTTTCCACACAACGTCGAGAAGTACAATGGGCTCACAGACCCAAATGATCATATTCAAGTATTCACGAGTGCAGGAGTTATAGGAGGATGGTCACTTCCAGCATGGTGGCATTTATTTGTCCAAACATTCGTTGGCGTGGCATGTGCATGGTTTGACAACTTACCATCTTGAAAGATCAGGTTTTGGATGGATTTTCAAGAAAAGTTCTTTTCGCATTTTCAGCCAACAGCGTAGATATACCAGAGATCTAGCTGATGTTATACACATCTTGTGCAAAGATAATGAGGGTATCGAGGACTTTATCTTGAGGTATAACAAAGAATGTTTAGAGATTGGTAATGTGGGTGATGAGATGATGCGCGCACACTTCATGCGTGCTGTTAAATGTGACAACTTAATATGAAGAGTAAGAGGAAGGGATGTAGGCCCGAAAGATTAGGAGACATTCATTGCGGCTGCAAAAATAATTACACAAATAGATAAACACCTGATCGGCGACGAGGGCCGTCAGTACAGTCATAACCAGAACGCTAGCGAGGTGAAATCCTGCTTGGTAAACGCTGGTTATAATGAAAACACCCAATCTACAGAAGATGCTCGCGCAACCATCAATCGGATAGGGTACAGAAAAGAGGTCAAGCAAGAAAACAGGGAGCGACAATGGACGCCTCTCACTAAAACCCCATCTAAAGTATTATCCACCGAAAACCATCAGTTCAAAACTGCACAATAGATGCACAACAAAAAGGGGCAAGACCCAAACCTTTTTTGTGACTATCACAAGGATTCAGGTCACTTAACGGATGACTGCATAAGTTTAAGGCAAGAGATCAAGAGGGCGTTAAAAAGTAGAAAGTTGACTCACTTGATAAAGAATGTTAGGGAAGACACACGCCATATCAATCGAAGAGATGAGGGCCAGACAACAAAAAGATGTGCCGATTAGAGACGCACATGGTGCAAGGCGGTTCTAAGAAAGGGAAGTAGAATTACAACAAAAGAACGCAAGATGACACATGGCACGAACAGCAAGTCATTTTTCCCGTCGTTAGAGACGGGCCACGAGAAAAAAGATCTGTCATGATCTCAGGTGTATTCAGCCATTATCAAACGAATTATATCTTCATCAATCTCGACAGTACTGCAGATATTATATACGAACATTGTTTCAACCAGCTAGACCCAAAAGACAAGGCACACTTAGAACCGGTTGACTACCCTACCACTGGCTTCTACAACGAGGCTGTCTTTCCTCTGGGACAAATATCATTCCCAGACTTGTTATCAGATGGGAAGAATTCAAGAGCAGAATATATCACTTTCATGGTGTTTCTTGCCAACTCTCACTACGACGTCCTCCTAGGACGAGAATCTCAAGGAGACTTTAATAGGCTCTATTTGGGGACCTCATTCTGCGGTCGGGTTCCCAACTAAAATAGGGATAACAATCATCTATGCAAGCAAAGAAGTGCTGGTAACAGAAGAGGTGCGCCTAGAAAAAGCAAGCGAATCCACTCCACGCATAGAGCTGGAGAAGTGGATCCTTAACAGAAAGTACCCTGAGCAAACGATCGCGTTGGGGCCCGCAATTTCCAAGAACATCCACGCGTTTGTGAAGCAACTATGGTTTAAAAACATGGATATTTTCGTTTGGACACCACCAAACTTGGTGGGTGTCCCATGAGATATCGCAGAACATCACTTAAATGTATCACAAAATGTAAAACCCATCGCCCAGACAAAACGCAATTTGGGCCCATAAAAGAATGAGGCAATAAAAGAACAAGTATTGGAGCTGGTGAACACCGGTATTCTGCGCGAAGTGCGCTACTAAACATGGGTTGCAAACCCAATAATGGTTTCAAAGGAAAATGGAGGATGGCACATGTGTGTTGACTATACGGATTTGAACAAAGCGTGCCCAAGGGATTGTTATTCATTACCCGAAATTGATGAAAAAATCGACTCCTTGGCCGTTTTCAGGTGGAAATGTTTTCTTGATTGCTATAAAGACTATTACCAAGTTCAAATGGCCTTAGAGGATGAGGACAAAACAACATTCCACATAGAAGTGGCCGTGTACTGCTATACTAAGAATGCCTTTCGGGATGCGCAATAAAGGGGCTATGTACCAGCGATTGGTGAACGAGTTGTTTGGAGATGACGTCGGTAAACATGCAGAAGTCTACATAGATGATCTAGTAATTATGAGCAAAGAGGAGGATCAACTGTTGCAGAACATCAAGAAAACCTTCAATACGTTACGCAAGGCCAACATGAAGCTCAACCCAAGCAAGTGTTCATTTGGCATGGAGGAAAGGAAATTCTTGGGGTCCATAATTACAAAAGACGGCTTCAAAGTAAATCCATAATAGGTGCATGTGACGTGGTGCGAACGGGTTATAAATTTTGTTATATTTTAGGTACTTTTTACTTGTAGTTCAACCTTTAAATTTATAAAACACGATACAATACTACCACTCTACACATGTTAGGGCCAGTGCACCCATCATGGACGTAGTATAGTGATGGTAAGATACCGAGGTCATCCAAGTACACAAGAGTTTTTAGGACCGGCTTATTGTTAAAGTCTAGTCTAACCAAATTTTGATAAAAGTTTTGAAAGTTTAAAAGATATAAAAGTAAAAAACGCAAATAAAAAGGAAACAAATAGACAAGAAAAATCACTTAGTTCTAACTCCTCTTTTACATATCCTTTGATGATTTCTGCACTTTGGCATTTTAAGAGATTATCTTAGTTATAGTAGTAGGCCCCTCTTGTGAAGGCGATGTTACCCTCAACCTATTGGTCTGAGTCAGCAGGGATACAGTCCTGCAAGGTCAGAATATTGAAAGATAATTATGTAAGTTATTAATGCGAAAAGTAGTAGGCCCCTCTTGTGAAGGAGACTTTACCCTCGGCCATATTGGTCTGAGTCTGCAGGGATACAGT
This sequence comes from Scalesia atractyloides, assembly GCA_947069175.1. Lineage (NCBI taxonomy): Eukaryota > Viridiplantae > Streptophyta > Magnoliopsida > Asterales > Asteraceae > Scalesia > Scalesia atractyloides. The sequence continues at coordinate 64,595,776 of CAMTDV010000020.1, read as the reverse complement.
CCCGCAAGGCCGGGTAAAGTTTTAATAGTAGTTTATTTATAAGGGGTTCAAGCCATTCTTACTTCCCTCGATTTGATGCTATCTGCCTCATGGGAAGTCCTAATAAGCTTGAACCAAGTCCTCGCATGATCTATACACTAACGAGACAAGAACTTTACCCAAACAACCTTCCTACCCCCTTTCCAGGTAGTTAACGTGCTTTATATAGATCGTAAATACACGAATGAGTGAATCAATGAAACATGAATAAATGTTTAAATAAAGTCCACTTTCAATATAAAAAACCATTTATTAAAGTCATTAATAAATACCAAATAAAAAGTTACCAAAGATTGGAAATCAAAAGTAATACATAAAAGATTTGTCTTCACCAAGTGATGTAAGAGATTTAGCCAAGCATGGCCTTTGTTTGACAAGAACTCTTATGATCAATCTTGGATCACAAGACTACTACACACTCTAAAAGATGAAAGATGGATGATAGTGGTGGGTGTTGGTGTTGTAGTGGTGGTGGACTGATGGCAAGTGTGAGAGAAGTGGTTCGCCAAGGGATGCCTTTCTCATGAACCAAGCACCTCTATTTATTGCCGGAAATAGAAGGCGATCACGACCCCGTGCTAGGTGGGCACGACCTCGTGGTGGACTTTTTCTCTCCCTTCATTAACTGCAGATGTCAGGTCGTTGTACCAACACGCCTCGTGGTGGCAGAGCACAACCCCGTAGTCAGTGTACTTGTTGTACTATCCCATATTCTGCGAACCTTAAAGTTGACCACGACCCATGTTGAATTGGCACGACCCCATGTTGGTTGTATATTGCTATTGTCTTTTTTTGCAGAGAATCTTTGACTGGGCACGACCCCATGCCTGGTGGGCACGACCCGTGCCTGAGCTTTTGTGTTCGTTATTTTTGTTGTTTTGGATGTGAATGGGGGTTCGGCAAGTTGTTTCAATCCTTCTTCTTTGTATTTGTGTTGGTTTTTACTGTTAACTTGTTCCTTTTTTGTTTAAGCTCTTTTGATTTTGTAATTTAAAAGTAAACGCAGAAACATGCTTTTTCCAACATTACTACCGAAAACGTGTTGATTTTATGGCTTGTTAGATGTAACTTATATGTTACATTTTGCGCACATAAAATACCCCGACACTTGAATCTTTGCTTGTCCTCAAGCAAAACTCTATAATGTGGCTTACACACCCAAACGAAATTGGTAGAAGAGAAGTTTTTGGATTTATCTTTGGAGTGTCGGGAATCTGATACGTGGTCGAAAACCGTTGTTTCTATTAATTTTAAGTTAACGTTTTACGTGACTTTTAGTTTCGAATAGCCTACTTTTGATTGGATTTGTGTTTTACCGGTTTATCAAGTTTAAGGATCTTTTCGGAAGCGTTTTGGAGCATCAGGACAAGAACGGGTCAATTGGGATTGCAAAATAGGAAAACAGGAAAGCATGAGTTAGAGAAGCCGTCGGTGACGCCCCCTGGGCCGTTGGTGACGTCCCTCAGAAATACTGTCGGAGGAAAATGGTCGTAGATAGTGGACTAAGGCGTCGGAGGAAAACCACAAGAACTAGAGGCCGTCGCCGACGCCCCATTGGGCCGTCGCCGACGCCCCTCCTATTCTCATGTCGCTGAAATTCAATTTTGAACGGGTTTTTAACTTCCATTTGCAAGGAGTTACGTTTTTTGTGAAGTTTGAACTTGTTCTTGGAGCCTATAATCAAAAGACCTTCATCCCCTATCATCTGGAATCCATCCAATCAACCGAATCAATCCATCATCATTCCTAACCCAATTCACTACCATCATCATCTTCATCCATCCTTCAATCCGTTTATCCTCATCATCACACCAAAACCCTAATCACCATCCTTCACCATCATCAAGCTCAAGATGTCAATGTTCAAGCTTCCATCATCCGGTGATCAAGTTTCGTTCGTCATCAGCGGCTAATCTCTTTGGGTTTCACCCCGGTGTAGGTTTTGGTAAGTTCTAGGGTTTAACATTGTTTGAGTTTTGATTTGTGACAAATTGTAATTTGATTTGAAAACCTATGATAATTGTCTCGCATTGGTATTGTATTCGTGAATTGTTGAATGAGTTTTATGAAATTTGACTTTGCGAAATGTTTATGTGCGATTATGCCTTGTCTAGGTTAGAATTTACATGTTCCTGCAATAAAGTGCATTGTAGTCCGTTGTCTATAACGTCGATAGCTTTTGGCACCTAAACCACGCAACACTAAACTCGTTGATCATTGTTGCATTTGAATTGAAACTAAAACGTGTAGGAACCCTAGGATTTGCATTACCGAACCGGGTGTGAACCTTGTTCTCAAGTAATTTTTTTAATCAAGTAATTAACTATCCGTGTAACTGTCTAAGTTATTAGTTAAGTAGTCAAAACAATTTTGTCAGATAAGTCCGACATCCATTTCAAACAATCAAATATTTAAATAATCATATTAGCAACCTTCATAAAAGTGACACTTCTACTTAAAATCAATTACATCCATTCGCAAACCACAAACTCTTCGTGGTTCGACCCCTTACTACCACTAACGCATTGTTAAGGGTAATTAGGGCATATAAATATTATCTTTGACCGGGGCGCGACACTCTGATCAAATTTGGCACCATTGCCGGGGAGTTCGTGCGCTTTGTGTTTGGAATTGTTTGATTTTGTGATTAACTGTTTAAAGTGCTTAATTCTTATTATCGTCTTTGCTTTTGTGTTACGTGGGTGTGTTACTTGTGCAGGATACAGGTAGTGCATGCATACACGGAATTCCGGGAGGACTTCGCCGTTAGTGTTCGAACCGGAAATCAACCGGGTCGTTAGGAGGAATTTAGCCAACCGATTAGAGGCAACCCTTGATTCTAATCCACCCAACACCAACCCACCACCTACACCATCCTTTGGACCCATTCCAATGGATCCTCAAAATTCCAACCAACCCAACAACCAATATTACGACTACCCACCCCAAGCTCAAAACAATCAAAACAACCAATCGGTGGGTGGAAACAACTCAAGACCTCCAACACCAGCATTCCAAAACCGTAGCCGAAACCCAAACAACTCCCAACATACACCCACACTCCTCCTCCAACCCAAAACTGACAAAACCCGTTACCTCCAAATCTCAACACCCGAAATGTTAACGCCAATCGTCGGATTAACCATAGCCGTGTCAATCCCACAAATGAAGCCCAAATTTCTTGACCTCGATGAGTTGAGAAATAATATTCCCGATGATGCACCGTATAGTGTTCCCGTTATTAATCGCCGGATCACGTGAGCATTCACTCAGAGTATTCGGATGATGGTGGGAACTACAATGAAAGAGTTGTGGACGATGAGTGGGGCGATAATAATATGGGGAATTTTTACAATGATCGCGGGTTTGAGTATGACGATTTTGGTTATCAAAATGCCAATTTCGTGGGAAACAATGGTGGATACGGACAAGAGATGGGTAGAGATAACGGCTACGGGAATGACCGTCAACCACGCAATAATCAAAGGAATCGGGATTACGAAAACAACAACAATAACAATGGTAACCATAACCGAATTCCGTAATTTGTTGGCGGCGGGAATTAAGGTGGAAACGGGGGTTGGTGACCAAAGGGGTAATTTTAGGCCGATGAATCAAGAGGAAAATGGTCCAAGATGCCAAGTGAATCAACAAGCTCGGAGGGGTGTCAATGGGCGATTTAGACCGGTGGTCACCGAAGATGACTCACCAATTGTGCCTACACCTCGAGGAAGAAGGGCGTTTGATTGCAAGCCAAACTATATCAACATTCTACCCCACTTCAGCGGTAGAACTAATGACGAACTGTATACACACTTTGCGGAATTTTCGGCCATATGTGGCATGATTGGCGGTCACGAGTTCGCGTTGGAAGAAGTGAAATTGAGACTCTTTCAATTTTCACTAAAAGATAATGCGAAGCAATGGTTTCTTACACTACCGGCAAATAAAATTCATACGTGGGCAGAAATGCAACAAGTCTTTTTGGATGAATACTATTCTATTGCAAAGACCGATATGCAAGAGATGAGATTCGGTCGTTTAGGCAATTACCAGGGGAATTACTACATAAGGCCTTGACCCGTTTCAAGGAATTGGTTAGGAAGTGTCCTCATCACCAAATTCCAAGGTGGGAGTTACTCAAATGCTTTGTGAGGGGGTTGGATGCTGATGATCACAAGTATCTACAATTGGATAGTAATGGGGCTTTGTTGAACAACCATGAGGAAGATGATTGGGACTTTTTGGAACGGATGAGCAAGAATTCCAAAGCGGTCGCTATGGTGACCGATCAAGCATCCGATTTCTCGATGTCTTCACGACCTCGATTCAAGCGCCAAGGATAGAATTGCTACTTTGGAAAGAGAGTTGGCGCGGATGAAAAAGAAAGATGTTGGTGCGGTGCAATTCACGGTATACGAAGATTGTGGGGATATTGGGCATCGAACCGAGGAATGTCAAGTAGGCATGGTACATGCGAATGAAGAGGTGAATCAAGTGTATGGTGAGCAAAAACAATTTGATATAAATTCAAACACTTATTACCTAGGCTTGAGAAATCATCCCAACTTCTGCTATGGGAATGCTTCAAACCAGATGAATCCCAATTTTCAAACAAATAATCAAGGTGGGAATCAAGGGGGTTCGATGTACCAAAACCGTCAAGGCGGTAATAAAGGGGGTACCAAAGAAGTTACAATAAAGGGAGTGGCCAGAATTATCAAAACCGTGAAGGTGGGTATCAAAGGGGCTACAACCAAGGTGGTAATAGAGGTGGTAATTCTAATCCTCCAATGGGTGGTGAAGACTCCGTAAGCTCCAAGCTAGATGCAATAATGAATGCCATCACAACTTCGAATCAAGAAATCAAAATGGAAATGAAAAAGGAGTTTGAGGTTCGTGACAAGTCACGTAAAGCTTTGGAAAAGCAAGTGGGTCAACTTGCGGAGGAAATGGCGCAATTACGTGGTAATGGTGGAAAGCTACCTAGTGACACTACCGTGAACTCGAAGAATCAGGGGTGGAGCTCGAAGAAACACTAGGTACCAATTAATAAAATTTCATTACATAGTGGTCGAGTCGTTGATAGGGTGTCGTGTCACCACCACCTCAGTTTGTTGAAGGGGTGGTGGAAGAGGTTAGCGATGATGAGAGTGTTGACGGTCAAACGGGTAAGAAAGAAAATGTTTTAAAAAATGATAAAATACACCCGTTATGACCATCCCTGTCCCATAAGCTAAGGAAAAGGTTGTGGAGGTTAATACCGCCCTTATCCCGAAGCCTTGTTAGGACCATCCAAAAAAGTGGTAAATAAAAGAGGTCCCCACCAAGAAGAAATGTGGAAGGTTTTTAAACAAGTCAAAATCAACCTACTACTTTTGGATGCCATAAAGCAAGTACCATCTAATGCTAAGTACTTGAAAGCCCCATGTACCCAAAAGCAAACTCACAAATTCCCAAAGAAACTTAATTTAACCGAAAACGTGAGTTCGATTCTTTCGGGTGCACTTCCACCTAAGCTACAAGACCCGGGAGCGCTTATATTCTCCATTCAAGTTAGAGAATTTAAAATGACAAGGGAACTCTTAGACCTTGCGGCTAGTGTAAGTATTTTACCGGGTAGTTTGTATGACCAATATGATTTGGGTCCACTTAGAGTGGCAAACACTATCGTAGTGTTAGCCGATTTGACTCCTAAACTACCCCGTGGAATAGTCACGGATGTAATTGTCAAGGTCGAGGACTTTTACTCTCCGGTGGACTTTCTCGTACTTGATTATGTTTCATTGGACTTAACCAAGCAACCCACGGTTATTATGGGTCGACCATTTTTGGCAACATCAAATGCTCAAATAAATTGTAAAACGGGAACGGTCGACATGACTTTCGGTAACCGTCAGTTGCGATTGAATGTTTTTTCCGGATTAACGGATCCTCTAGTCAATGACGAATGCTATATGGCGGGGTTGTTGCCAAGTGTATACCTCTTTGCGACATGGGTGTCGAGGAGGAAAACACAATAGAGGAGTGCTGTATGTTTGACAGGTACAGTCAGAAAAAATCGAAGCATAGATGAGGAGGAGAAAAGAATGGAGGTGATGGCGGTAAGGGAAGGAAGACCACCTTGGACACACCAAGTGGAAAGTCTTCCCAGAAGATTGACACAAAGCTTAAGCCGTCGTTGATGGAACCTCCTATTGTTGAGCTGAAGGTGTTGCCCAAGCATTTGAAGTATGCTTATATGGGTGAGGGCAACACGCTACCGATCATTATTGCGGCAAATCTGACCGGGGAGCAAGAGAGGAAGTTGATGGATGTGTTGATCGCCAATAGAGCCGCTATTGGGTGGACCATTGCTGATTTGAAGGGGATTAGCTCTTCCGTAGTGATGCATAAAATCATCACTGAAGATGGTAGCACTCCTTCTCGTGACACACAACGGAGACTAAATCCGAACATGCGAGAAGGGGTCAAGAAGGAGGTCCTAAAGTGGCTAGATGCAGGTAGTATATACCCCATATTTGATAGCCAATAGGTGAGCCCCACACAGACAGTTCCCAAAAAGGTGGGCATCCAAGTCATCACAAATGACGCATGTGAAGAGGTCGCCACTCAGCCGGTAACCGGGTGGCGTATTTGTATTGATTATAGGAAGTTGAATTCCGCAACTTCCAAAGACCATTTCCCTTTGCCTTTTATTGACCAAATTGTTGAAAAGTTAGCGGGTCAAAAATACTATTGTTTCCTGGATGGGTATTCGGGTTACAATCAAATAGCTATTCATCTGGAAGACCAAGCTAAGAACACTTTTACTTGCCCATAGGGTACCTTCGCATCTAGGCGAATGCCGTTTGGGCTATGTAATGCCCCCACCACCTTCCAAAGGTGTATGATGAGTATCTTTTCAGATATGGTAGGGGAGTCTCTAGAAATCTTCATGGATGACTTTTCAATTTTTGGGTCATCATTTGATGGTTGTCTTGACCAACTCGAAAAGGTTTTGAAAAGATGTGTTGAAAAGAATTTAGTTTTGAGTTGGGAAAAGAGTCATTTTATGGTTCAAGAGGGAATCATGTTGGCCACGTGGTGTCGAGTCATGGGATAGAGGTTGATAGGGTAAAAGTTCAAGTTATTTCTACTTTGCCATATCCTACGAGCGTTAAAGGTGTTAGGTCATTTTTGGGTCACGCGGAGTTTATTAGAAGGTTTATAAAGGGGTTTAGTGATATAACAAAACCTTTATGTAATCTATTGTTTAAAGACCACCCGTTTGACTTTAACAAAGATTGTCAAAATGCCTTTAATGTGTTGAAACAAAAGTTGGTTGAGGCCCCAATCTTGCAATCTCCGAATTGGTCTTTACCATTTGAAATCATGTGTCATGCAAGTGATTATGTAGTGGGGGCCGTGTTAGGGTAACAAAGTAATTATTTATTCTGACCATTCTGCTGTCAGGTACCTCACGGAGAAAAAGGATGCAAAGCCGCGGTTGATCCGATGGGTTCTCTTGTTACAAGAATTTAACTAGAGATACGGGATAAGAAGGGTAGCGAGAATGTGGTGACGGACCACTTATCCCGGTTGTTGGTAGAGGAGGCTTATTCTCGTGTAGAGATCAATGAGACCTTCCCAGATGAGCACATTCTTAAAGTGTCAATATTACCTTGGTTTGCTAACATTATAAATTATTTGGTGACAGGTGATTTGCCGCTCAGTGGGATAGGAGAATAAGGTTGCACTTCCTTTCTCAAATCAAGTACTACACATGGGAAGAACCGGATTTGTTTAAGACATGCCCGGATAAGTAGTGAGAAGATGTATTCCGGATGAAGAGATCCCGAGTGTTTTGATGCACTTGCATACCTTTGCTTGTGGGGGCCATTTTAGTGGCATAAAAGGGACATAAAGTGCTTAATGGCTGCCTTTATTGGTCGACTATCTTTAAAGATGCTTTTAACTTTGCTAAAAACTTTGTTGAATGTCAAAAGTTAGGGGGCATTTCTAAGCGGGATGAGATGCCCATGCAACTGATTCTTATTGTCGATATTTTTGACGTGTGGGGAATTTATTTCATGGGCCCATTCCCCAATTCTTATGGGAACTTATACATTTGGGTGGCGGTAGATTATGTGTCAAAATGGATCGAAGCAATCGCCACCAAAACGAATGACCATACTGTTGTTTGCAATTTTGTACAAACAAATATTATTTCTAGATTTGGGATACCTCGGGTAATCATTAGTGATGGGGGATCTCATTTTAAGAATTTTAATTTTGGGAAATTGCTTAAACGGTATGGTGTTGACCATAGAATTTCCACCCCCTACCACCAGCAAACAAGTGGTCAAGTAGAGGTGTCAATTATGCAAATTAAAGAAATTTTGCCAAAGACCGTTCGACCGGACCGTAAGGATTGGTCAACGAAGTTGAATGATTCCTTATGGGCGTATCGAATGGCGCATAAGACACCTATTGGCACTATTCCTTACCCTTAGTTTACGGTAAAAATTATCATTTACCGGTTGAAGTTGTACATCGTGCATTTTGGGCTATCAAAGAAGTTAACCTTAAATATGATGATGCAGGTAAAGAACGCAAGTTAAAGCTTTGCGAGTTAGAGGAGCTTCGTGAGGAGGCATATGAGTGTGCTTCGAGATACAAGGATGGCATGAAACGAGCACATGATGCCAAATTGAAGCCAAAGGAATTCGTGGTGGGCCAAAAGGTTTGGCTATACAATTCACGGCTCAAGTTCTTCACCGGAAAGCTTAAAAGCAAATGGATGGGCTCTTTGTGATTACAAGGGTTGGCAAGCTTGGGGATGTTACCATCAAGGACCCAAAGGATGGGTCAAAACAAACGGTCAACGGTCATCGTCTTAAACCGTTTCTTGATGGTAACAAGGACAACAATGGAGTAAACAAGGAATCGGTGAGTTTTTTGGTAAGCATACCGACTTATGAGGTCAATTAAAGGACTAAGAACACTTGTTGTAGAATTTTGTATATTTTGATTGTTTGCGCACATTGTTTGTTTTGGTGTATTTTGTTTCGTACTAATCTCGTTAAACGTGTGAAGTTGGATTTTGCAAACGGTTCATGAAGACATAAGGTATGTTTTTAACTTGTTTCTGTATTGAGGACAATCCACGGTTATTCAGGGGGTGGTATGTATCAAATGGGTCGTGTCGTAGTTCGAAAAAAAAGAAAAACGAAAACGGTTGACCGTCGACGACGGGTCCTCAGGCCGTTGCTGACAGGTGCTCCATATGTGCGTCAGGTGAAAAGAGTCGTAGACAGGGATTTAAGTCGTCTGAGGGATTAGCCATTTTTAGAGGGCGTCGGTGACGCACCAGTTGGCCGTCGGTGACGACCCTTGGTTTGTCAGCCGAGCAAGTTTAATTTTAACGTAAAAATTCAGACCAAACTCATTCTAAACTCCTCTAAACTCGACCCGAACATCTTTTTAGCCACAAATTCGACCCGATTTAACTCTATCCAACCAATATCTCTTTAAAACCACCCATCTCCCTGCACATTCATCATCGATTCTTCATCTTCCCCAACTTCTTCTTCAAGAACCCTAACATCAAACCTTCATAACTTCTTCAATTCTCCTCAAATCAACCAATTCTTGAGCCTATTTTGTGTAGTTTTCCAAGTAGAACAAAACCCTTAACACGGTTTCCCTTGATTCTTGCTTATTTGCAAGATTGGTGAATTTTAAATTTTTTCGGTTTTTGAGGAAAAGTGTTATTCAAATCTTGCATTACATCTTTTTCAAGTTCTATCGTCTATTCAACACTAAAGGTATGATTTTTACTTAAATTTGAGCATGGATTTCATATGGTATGTGATTTTCTTCTGAAATTTTGAACTTAGGTTTAAGAGTAGGTTGTTTATGATGCTATGATATGAGTTGTTGCTTGAATTTGAGTTTATGGTTGATTTAGGTGGGATTGAACATGCAACATAGCTATGTAACGAGTTGTGATTATTTAGGTTGCTTGTTTGAGCATGAACACAATGTTGAACCTTGTTTAAAATCCTATATACTTAAGATTATGAACATAAAACCTTAAATTTAAAATGTTGAAAATGTGCCAATTTTGAAGATTTAAACTGGCTAGTTTGTCTAACCATTTATGTTATGATTCAACATTGTACAATATGTTCAAGAAGTCATTTTGGTTTGAATTTGAAGTAGGGTTTAAATGTTGAAGTTTGACCATGTCTAATTGTTTTTCTTTGTATTATGTCTTGTAGGTATGGCAAGCCGAAAGGGAAGTAAGATTTCGGGTCAAGGTTCGTCTTCAGGAGCCGGGTCATCCTCAGGTCATAGAGCAATGAAAATGGGAAACAAATGAAGTGGAAAGAGATCAGGGATAGCAATGTAGGCGAACCATGGGAGAACAACAACGAAGACCACTTTCAAGGTTCAACGACAAGCGGTTGGAAGTTAAACTCTGGAAGTGGAAAATGGTTCATGAGGTGTCTACTTCTATTCCGGAAAGGGTTGTGCTGGGGCGCACGTTAAATGTGGAGGAATTTAGGATGATTGGGATCATCCATATGTTTGAGAGAATTGGCTGGGAGCGAGTGTTGGATTGGTGTGATGATATTGTGACAACTGGCACTTTCCGGTTGTAATTAAGTGCAAAAACGAACAGTAATACCATTATAATTAGCGTAGTTAGACGTAAATTAACTCGATCAGGCCTTTGGAAAGCCTAGAAACATCTACTTGCTTCACGTTACGCGATATGGCGACAATCGAGAACTTAAACGCGAAATCGAACGATAAGCGAACTGATACCAAACAAAATACTGACAACGCTTAAAAATACAAACTTTGTGATTTTATTTATCATATATTATAATTATGTGAATTTTAGATTCACTGAACATCAAAGAGCACAAACGCGGAAATTATGCGGAAACAGAACGTATCGGCAATCAATCACGAAACGGAAGCACCGGACTCGAGTTACGTCCAAATATTAATATATTATGATATATTTAGCCTCACAATCAAATTTTATTATTCGTAGCCGAAAATCGGATCGAAAAACGGATAAGAAACGACAACCGTAGGGATTTTTCGCGACTTTTACACAACCGACAAACGAATGCAGCAAAACATCAACACACGACATAATTTTAAGTGTTTCAACACTAAACTAATGTATTACGACATTTTACGAAGCTCGGAAAAGTCAAAACGGGTCTTGGAAATGCTAACGGACCACGCAGACAACAAGAAACGGGCCAACGGGCCTTGGGCCCAACACACAAACCCTAACTATTTAAACTTTCTTAACCCTAAATCCCCTTCATTTTTTTGAGAAACCCTAGCACACAAGTCACCATCCCTACTCTCCCTCCTCTAACCTAATTCGGTCGCCGGATTTAGCTCCGGCCGGCGCCGGTCTTCTTCTCCGGTAGCCGCACACCCGCCGGTTACCTTCTCCGGTCATGCACACACACCACCCACGCCCCTCTCTTCTCTGTTCTCTCTCACACACACACCCACACATACATATATACGGATAGAGAGAGAGAGAGAGACTGTAGAGAGAGAGAGAGAGAAAGACGAAGAGAGAGATAGAGAGAGCAGCGGAGTTCGGCTAGGACTCTCGATCGGCTCTGGTCGTCTTCTCCGGTCGGCTGACACCCCACACTCGCCCGCATACATATATATAGAAGAGAGAGAGAGAGCTAGGAGGAGAGAGAGAGAGATCGGTCGAAAGAGATAGATCGACGGCAGTTGTCGGCGGCGTCATGCCGGCCGGCGGCGGCGATAGTGGTGGTTGTTCTTGGATCGGTTCAGTTTTGGGTCGGGTCAGTTTGGGTTTACACTGAACATGGTCAACACGGTTCTCGGTTCGTTTTGGTTTTGGGTCAGATCTGGGTGATGTTCGTGACAGATGGCGGACGGGGTGATGGCAGCGGTGGGCGACGGCGGCGCTTGCCGCCGGAGGCACCCCGGAGGTGGTGGTGTGACGCCATGGGTCCTCGGTTCCACTTGGGTTCACTCACTTCGAGACAAAGTTTAGTCATGCTTGATACAAGATTGGTTCGGGTTCGGTTCAAATAAGTCGCGGTTCAGTACATCTCCGGTTTAGGTTATAGGTTCGACTCGGTTCGACCCGATTCAAGTTTGAAATAGATTTTGATATTTTAGTTCATTTCGATTCGGGTTTATTTTCGGTTCTGATATGTGTTTGTTTCAGGTTCAGTCTTGGTTCGGTTCGGATCGGTCGGTCAACAAAAGTCAACTGGTCAAACCTAGTCAACATAAGTCAAACCTGGTCAAACCCGATCAACGGGTCAACCCACGACTCGGTAAAAATTAATTACGACGTGAAAATTTAATTATATTAGTTTATAATTACTATTAATATTTAATTATCGCGAAACCGAGCTTGACCCGACCCGTTAACAATTCGATATGGCCAAAACATTTACTAAATAACAATCGATCCGACAAAATATTCGCGAAAAAGATTCGTTAAAAATCGAACCGACGACGCTTAAATATACAAATCGGAAATATTAATCGGCGAAAACTTAATATTTGAAAACGACGAAAAAGTTTATATATTGTTTGATTTGGTACATTGAAGGTTGTGTTTTGATAATAAATCGACAACTAGTATTGTCGGGATCGTCCAAAAACAGAGGAAACTCTGCCCGATTTTCGTAAAATCCGTAAAAGAAACGCGTTACAATTCAAAGATAAAACGTCCAAATTCATACGATTATTATAAAATAAATATAAGTATATATTTATTTTATCGACGCTAATTAAAACGTTCAAATCTCGATCCGACAACATTTCAACGAGCGCGGGTTACAAGACAACAAGATTCGGTATTCGACTATAAAATAAATAATGTTTATTTATGTTTAACTCAGAGTCGAAACTCAGAAATTAGATTTCAAACGTCGATAATCATTCTAACGACGATATATAAAATAAGTATATTGTTTACATTTATTCCAAACGCCAAATTTCCGAACGCTTTTACAAGACGAATACAAAGTGCGTAGTGTTTCAAACGACAAAATTCGGAAATCGTATATCAAAGACATCTCGAATTCTGCAATCGTATAACACAAATATAATTACATATATATAGAATGGCAAGACGTCAAATACTTTTACAAATAAATATAGTTATATTTATTTCTAACGTCGACGATGCGAATACGTACGAATACTTTTGAATAATATTATAACAATATTATATTGTTTTTATACGATTCAAGCGCTAAACGAAGCACGACGCGACTCCGCACGACTATAACAAGCGTACGATTACATCGTTATTTATTTATTATAAACGATACGCCAGACTCTCGTGCGAATATGAAACGTATTATCTATACGGATATATAGACAAGTATATATACATTATATCTACGAAAACTACGAAGAGTCGTAATATTATCCGTCAAAGTACATAACGACCAAAAATCATTTTCGTGAAATATAGTGATGTTTAGATGTAAACATATATTTCAAGTCGTTTAAAAACTAAGACAATTATAAGAAAACCATAGGTTGGTTAACCGAGTTAAGTCAATAATAATCTCATAGAATCGTATGAGTAACGATTCGGTAGAGCTCGGTATCACGTAGTATAGCTACGTCATTATTAGAAACTTACAAGTTATTCCGTTTTAGGAATACCTTAGGTTGCATGCTAGCAAGCCAAGTTGTGGAGACAACACGAAATCACATTAAGCTAGCTTTGCACTGGATTATCCAGGTGAGTTCATAACCCCCACTTTTTTACTGTTTTACATCTTTATAAATGTTTTCGGGGGTGGAAAGACATGCAAGTTTTGCAAAAGAACACAACGTTTCGATAAACGAAAATCATATATTTCTTAACCATGTTACAAACAATTTCAACGAACTCAAATGGTTTACGAAAGGTTTATGCTAAACTTACCGGTTTTCACAAGCTATACAAAGCTTTTCGAAACACTCATGAGTTTTATGACTAGTGACGGTATTGTCATAGTCACAACCAGGGGGCGAGGCCCCAAAACTTTATTAAAAACATGGGCTAGGCCAAAAGACAAAATAACATGGGCTAGGCCCAAGGACAAAATAACATGGCTAGGCCAAGGACAAATAACATGGGCTAGGCCCAATGACAAGAAAACATGGGCTAGGACCAAAATCAAGAAAACATAGGCTAGGCCCAATAACACAGATTTATAACAATTGGTATGTAGCTATGGGATTAGGTTATAACAGATCAATGTGCATAAGTAGGATGATAACAATAGTAACCATTAATCACGTAGTGACGAAGGTACAAAGGTATAGATCTATCGAGCTTGAGACACGCTCCACTCCTGGTAAGTTAACCGGTTAGGAGTGCTTGTGATCCATGATGTCAAAGTTGTCTCGGGTTGGTTACTTACTTATGGCACATAGGCCAGTGTATTAGCTACACACTGAATGATCCTTAGATTCCATAGGAAAACTACATACTACGGTTTCAACACCGGTTTACAAAGATAACAGAAAACATTTCAATACCGTTTTATTTACAGATACGATTGAAAACATTTTATCACCGGTTTATAAACATAACAGTTATATGCATGGATTTGCAAACAACAAGGAAAACATTTCAATACTATTATACAGACATGACATTTCAAATGCTTTGGGGTTTTTCGAATGCAAGACTTTCAAATGTTTTATGATTCATTTGAAACACGAACAAACAAACTATGAACTCGGCAACTTTATGTTGATTTTTCGCATGTTCTTTCTCAGGTTATGATTACAAGTATGGCACAGTTGGAATAGGAGAACCCATGGGGATTCGAGTAGTTAGCGGGCGTTCATTTATTAGAAACCTTAGCCATCACGTCTGCTTCTGCTGTGTGATGAGGATACCATTCAGATCACTCCCCGGCTCTGATGCGATGGGATAACACGGGGGTGTGACATATATCACACCACGGGTTTATCAGGCTGCAGTCTGTGAATGGTTGTCCTTGCTACGGTTCGTCAACAAGGATGGCCCACCGAATACCTGGCAGTTGGTAGGCGATACGGGTCAAGGGCAAATGGTCATGTCTTTTGAGACTATGAATTGTATCACCCGGTTTGATTCACTAGGGGTCAACGAGTATTATTACTATAATGTCGACCAATTTTTGGATAACAAGGTTAATACTGCTGATCCCGATGGAATGGTTGAGTCGGTTTTGCCTTTGCTGATGGTGGGGCTGCTCTGCGTAGTCAGTTATCTGTTGAAGGAAAGATCCTTCAACCCTTCTCTCTTGAGAACATCATGGTTAGATTCGGGGACCGGGGGAAGGTGAAGGCTTCTGATTGCTGGGTACTCCATTCATTGCTTTTGGAGTACCTAAGTTATCTTGGCGTCATCTTGTCATGATTAAAACTTGGGACACTCATGAGTAATACACTCAGAAGATGATACCATACGTATGACTCATTAGTGCCATGATAGTGCAACTGAACAGGTTGCCGCCTGAGTCATTGTGGGTTTCGAAGCCGGTGGATCAAATTTGCTTTGCATCAATGAAGCAACACTGGAAGATCCAGGTTCAAGTGTACGGTCATCAATACACCGACACAGATGACCAAGGCATCGGTTCTAGTTCGCCGATCCAAGTACAACTCAAGAGGCTGCGAGAGAGGAGTAAATGGCTGATGAAGAGGATGAATATGAGCCTCAAGGTCCGAGGGGACCCCGGCAGAGGTACACCCGGCCACATCGTGAAATTTAGCCGGGGTGGCTTCTTTTATCCCTAACTTGTGTAAGCCCGGTTATCCCAACTACAATCGAGGACAACAAGACATTTATGATAACGTCTCCGCTTGTATTGGGGAGAACCGTGAGTATGAGCAAAGGAGGCAACAGTGGGAACAAAATTGGGAAGCCCAGCAACAATATCATTAGGCTGAAGAGGCTGCGCATCGGGCCAAAGAGCAAGAGTATTGGGAGAGATTACAAGAGTAGTAGGCCACCCAGCAAGCTTTTATGGAGAGAGAAGACTTGTACCAGGCACAAGAATTGTCTAGAAGGCAAGCATGGGAGGAAGAGCAGGAAAGGGCGCGTGTTGAGCAGAACGCTTTGGAAGACCGTCGGTGGCATGCTATGGCGGTGGCGCAACAAATGGCGGTTAGTAACGCCAAACATTTGCATGACCAGGAGTGCCACCATAGAGATTCGGAGGCGGGTCGTCCATACCAGGAGCACACGCCTTGGACATCATATGAGAACCTACCTCTTCCCACTCTGATCCATTTCTGCATTGGCCCGAAGCAGTCGGGTCCAGTTTTATCCCACCGCAGTTCCAACCGCCAGCTGAAGGCGAGAGAGGGCCACTCGACGACTTTCACGACATGATGTCGGCCCTCACCGGATACCCCTACCAGCCGTATCCGCCGGTGGACCCCAACGAGCGATACCAGAGATGCTTTTGTTGTTGTATATTTTTGTGTATATTTTAGTTTATATTTCATTTCGTGTTAGTAGTTAAATGAACTTTGTGGGTGTGTTCCCTAGATAACTCTCACGAGACCTACTCGTCCTTCCGAGCTATCGGAAGGTTTAAAAGGGCTTGTTGCACGTGATTCCTACGAAAGTGAGTTTAGGTTGTTGTAAAATATTTTTCCACAAGATCAAAGTTGAATAAATTATATGTCTTGGTAATTATTTAATAAAAATGGTAGAACTAAGTAACTAACAAATTTTTGTAGTTGTGATAAGCGTGCTTCTACACGAAGATTGAAATTTGTAGGTGCATTGTGTTCGTGATACGGCCATTTTTGTTGAAGTTGAAGAGTACACGAAGAATGAGTGAAAAACCAGGTGCATATGTTTCCTTTAGCTTTGATTCATTTTTTTGTTTAATAAGTGGATTGTATTTTGTATCTTATTCTCCAGGGTGAAATTTTAGGAAGGTTAGTCGTGTCACATCCCTTGTGCGTTTTAAAAGCTCCATTCCTACACATAGAGGACAATGTTAACCTCAAGTATGGGGATGGGGAGAAAAAGCTTTTCAATTTTGACCCGTTCATTTATACACTATACATTGAGGACAATGTTGACCTCAAGTGTGGGGATGGGGAAAATTTCAAACATTTTTCAAAATGTTTTGTTTAAAGCGGTCTAAAAGCACAAGTAACTAAGTTAATGAGGGATGACACAACCCATGTGATCTTTTGTCATGGTCAAGTTCAAATTAATATCATGACGAGTATTTAACGGGTGGTTATTTGGGAATGATCCGCCTAAGAAACTTGCACTTTATACATATCACATGCCATACCTTCTATATGTGAGATTTTGAGCCACTTCTAAATATCATATATTCATATATTTCTTTGGTTGAGTGGACCATTAGTCATGTATTGTAGAACTTGCAATTTTTGATACGTTTGAGACCATAGACCGAATATGAGCACAAGAATGATTAAGGCATTAGGTAAACCTTTTGTACTTTACACCATTTATATACCATTACCCGAAATCAATCCCTTAGTCGCCGATTTTGAGCCTAAACCTTTCATTTGATCAACCCACTTAGCCCTTGACCGTTCAACCTTTTATTTTTAAACCGTGTGATGAAAACTTGATTTTAGGATTTGTAAAAAAAAACAATTGAGAAAAGAAAAGAAATTCATGTATTGATAGTTTTTGAATAAAAGGAGGAAAACTTTTGCCTCTTAGTTATTGTTTAGTAGTTGATTATACTAGTATAGTGTTTTTATAATAAAAATCGAGTTTTCATCACCTTAGCCACTTTCAAAGCATCTTATTCCATACCCTTAGCCTAACCCCAATACACCCCATTCAAGACCATTTGACCTGTGCTTGATATTTGTGTTCGGTGGTGGAGAATGATTGAGTTGCAAGCTTATGCGGGTATATGTTCTAATCGGGTTGTGTGTTTACATCAAAAGTGCTAATGTATTACTTATTAGCCAAATTATAAGCCGAGTGGAGAGAACATTATGAGGGATGTATATGAATTGTGAGTTTCAAAGGCGGCTTAATCTTGGATAACCATTTTTGTATGTGTTAATCATATTAACGTTAAATAGTTTGAAAATGATAAAAATTATGAACCAAGTATGACATTAGACCTTAACTCTTGTCTCGAGAGTGGGAAATGTGTTCTTTATTCGACACACATGAAAGTGAAAGACAGATTTGCTTGAGGACAAGCAAAAGACAAGTGTGGGGATGTGATAGTGGTTGAAAACCATTGTTTCTATTAAGTTTAAGTTAACCTTTTACGTGAATTTTAGTTTCGAATAGCCTACTTTTGATTGGATTTGTGTTTTACAGGTTTATGATGTTTAAGGAGCTTTTCTGAAGCAGTTTGGAGCATCGGGACGAGAAACGGGTCAACCGGGATTGCAAAATGGGAAAACAGGAAAGCATGAGTTAGAGAAGCCGTCGCCGACGTCCCCTGGGCCGTCGGCGACGCCCCTCAGAAATACCGTCGGAGGAAAATGGTCGTAGACAGTGGATTAAGGCGTCGAAGGAAAACCACAAGAACTAGAGGCCGTCCCCGATGCCCCTCCTATCCTCATGTCGCTGAAATTCAATTTTGAACGGTTTTTAACTTGTGTTTGACCCATTTGCAAGGAGTTACGTTTTTTGTGAAGTTTGAACTTGTTCTTGGAGCCTATAAATCAAAAGACCTTCATCCCCTATCATCTAGAATCCATCCAATCAACCAAATCATTCCTAACCCTAATCCACTACCATCATTATCTTCATCCATCCTTCAATCCATTTATCCTCATCATCACACCAAAACCCTAATCACCATCCTTCAACATCATCAAGCTCAAGATATCAATGTTCAAGCTTCCTTCATCCGGTGATCAAGTTCCATTCGTCATGAATGGCTAATCTCATTGGGTTTCACCCCGGTGTAGGTTTTTATAAGCTCTAGGGTTTAACATTGTTTTGAGTTTTGATTTGTGACAAATTGTAATTTGATTTGAAAACCTATGATAATTGTCTCGCATTGGTATTGTATTCGTGAATTGTTGAATGAGTTATGAAATTTAACTTTGCGAAATGTTTATGTGCGATTATGCCTTGTCTAGGTTAGAATTTACATGTTCCTGGAATAAAGTGCATTGTAGTCCATTGTCTATAATGTTGATAGCCTTTGGCACCTAAACCACGCAACACTAAACTCGTTGATCATTGTTCCAATTGAATTGAAACTAAAACGTGTAGGAACCCTAGGATTTGCATTACCAAACCGGGTGTGAACCTTGTTCTCAAATAATTGTTTTAATCAAGTAATTAACTTTCCTTTTAATTGTCTAAGTTATTAGTTAAGTAGTTAAAACAATTTTGTCGGATAAGTCCGACATCCATTTCAAATAATCAAATATTTAAACAATCATATTAGCAACTTTCAGAGTGACACTTCTGCTTAAAATCAATTACATCCATTCGTAAACCACAAACTCTTCGTGGTTTGACCCCTTACTACCACTAACACATTGTTAAGCGTAATTAGGGCGTATAATATTATCTTTGACCGGGGCGCGACACTCCGATCAGAATCCAAGTTCTAAATTATTTTGTTATTTATAATGTTATTCGTCCTGATTTACTTAGAACATATTTTAAGAAAAATTATTTGTTTTGGGCATAACATGCCTTTATAAATTCTATTTAGTTATATAAAAATTTACATACCTCATAAGTGTTCACTCAACACTCGGCTGAAGATGTTTAAGTGAAATCGCTCAGACCTGATGTGGCGCTTACGCCTACCATAGGCTTGACAAACAATCAAACCTTCTCTTTTGTAATGTTTAATCTTTGTAAATATCAAGAGGGCTTTAAAAAGGTAGGTTTTGGCTATAGGTAGGTATTTTTGGGGAAAAATGGTGAAAAGCGTAAAAGTGTTGGTTTTTTCGAACAATTTTTGTGGCTTAGAGAAAAAAACACTTTAACCAATTTTTTTATAGCTAAAGTTGAAACTAGGCCATACTTTGTTATTTATAACCGAACTTGTTACTAAAAAATAAATGGTGTAAATAAAAAGAATTTTTGTGGATATGGGTGGTTGTTTTTGCAAAAGTTTATATTTATGTGGTTTTAGAAATGAAAGGGTTAAGGCTCAAAGGGGTTTAACTTGAGGGATATGAAAACGAAAATAAATGTTTAAATTGAAAAATGGGTTGTAGTCCTAGTGCCTCTATCATTTACTTACTTGGATTAGTGTCAGTAAGGATTAGGAACGTATTACTTTGGTAAGTTCTAGATTTGTAAAAGCCAACAAGCTATTTACACAAGAAACGAAAAATTGAGCAATTAGTATATATATGTATTTGTATGCTCAGTAAAGGTTCAAAAACTCACTTTTGTGGTAAATGGTTATAGTGTAAAAGTGTATATATAATCATATTTTACAAATATTTTTATGCCCGTTTTTATAGTTTTCTTAATTGGTTCTTTTTATCACGACGCAATCAGGTGTAAATTTGTAAAAACATAATTTTTAGAACTTATTTTTCCCAAACTAAACCAAGATAAGTAAAAAATAAAATTTTAAAAAACAATTTGGGGTGATTAGTGGTTTTTCAAGGTAAGTTTTGTGTAAGGCTTGATTTTAGGACAAACGATTCGATGTTTTAACATCCTCCCCACACTTAATTACACATTGTCCTCAATGTGTCATAAATAGGATTTGTTTTGATTAAATAAGCAAAAAGTAGGGTTAAACAACAAATTTTATGGTTACTGGTCACTAGGCACGGGGGCATGCCCGCTGGGCAAGGCCCCGTTGCCAAAGTGCCAGTAACGAATTATAACAGAAATTTATACTATGGAGGACACAGGGGCGTCCTGGTGGGCACGCCCCATGCCACCTTTTCTGCAGAAAATTTTGTATCAGACAATTGGGCACAGGGGCGTGTCATGTGGGTACGGCCCCGTGCTATAGACTCAGTTCTATAGTTTTTGAAGCGGGAGACTCTGGTTTACGTTCATGGGGTCAGTTTTTCACATAATTTCACCATTTAGAGTGTGTTTTATTCCTACAAATAAAAAACTTAAAACAGAATGTATTAAATTTAAACGTTATTTTATACTATTTTTCTAGGGATAATTCCATGAAATGCCTTCATGGTACGCCACGTTTATAAGGGTCCTTGGCTAGACCCAAAGTCGGTCAGATGTTACCCGAGCGGGATGACTCGCATCCCGAGTTGCATCGTTGAAGGGCGTAGTATAAGCTCGAGTCTATTGACTTGATATAGTTGACCGGATCATCCTCCGCTCGTTGTCCCACTTCAAACTTGATTTCCTTGTCACCAACCCTCAATGTTAATTTCCCATCACTCATGTCCACGATGTCCCGTGCGGTGGCAAGGAAAGGTCTTCCTAAAATGGGCGGGATTTTGGTGTCTTCCTCCATATCTAGGATCACAAAGTCGGCCGGAAAGACAAATTCCCCGACCTTTACCAACAGGTTCCCTACGACACCTCAAGTTTATTTTACCGATCTATCAACAAGTTGTATGCTCTTCCTTGTAGGGTGTGGTTTGGCTAGCCCAAGTCGATTGAACATAGAGGCGGTCATTTGGTTAATGCTAGCTGCTAATGTGACATCCGGGTTTTTCGGATAACTTAAACGTAATACTTGTCAAACTAATTACGTGCTATGTGTATGAACGTGTACGAGTTAATGAATACGTGATGAGTGTTTGTGTGATTGTTTTAGTTATAAAATAATTATGGTAGATATGTACACGAACCGAACCGAACCGCGACACGAACCAACTTTGATTCCTTGTAACTCTAGGAATTAACCAAGTTTAGGACTCAAACATGTCTCGGCCGCAAAGATCAAACCTAAACCTTAAACTCTAACTAATTGGCCGCGAGATCAAGACCTAAAACTCTAACTACTCGGCCGAGAACAACCCAAACCGAAAACCCATTGCATGCAACCCAAGTCCTCGGCCACATGATCAAAACCCAACCGACCACCCTAGTCTCTCGGCCACGAGCTCCAACTAGAACCGTAAACCTTATCATCTTGTTGCGCCTATATATATACAAACTCTCAATGCATGATTCATTCACAAAACCACAAAACCCTAAAAGACCAAAACAGCCGTCGGCAGCCAAGTCTTCATCTTCTTCGACCGCAAACTGCCTTCTCTTGCTCCATTGATCGCGAACAGCTTCCTTCCTTCCTTCATCATCTCGATCTGATCAGCCTGGTTCACTTTCTCGGTCGCTAACAGCCTGTTACTTTCAGTCCCTTTCAGTCTCGGTCGCAACAGCTTTTCCTTTCTTCTCTTCCGGTCGCAGCAGCCTCGCCATCTTCCCTCATCGTACTCATGGTTCGTTTACCTTGTTATTAAAAGATTAGAAGTTGTCATATGCTACAAGATCATGTTCGGATATATATATATATATGCTTGAATGATTAATTGATTAGTTGTTTCGGGTTTTATATGTTGAATATAATCGGCTGAATTGATTATTGTTTATATGCATGATTGTCTTCGGAACTCATAGCTTGCGACTGTGATTTGTTTATAAAGACTAGAGTTATTGAGTAGGGTTTGCATGGATAAGTTATTAGTGGTGATCTATGATTAAAAATCGGTTTTTGCTCGCTTAGGTTGATCAATAGGAACGGTTTATGCAAGTTGTAATAATAATATGCTGAAAACAATTGCTGAGTAATAGTTACAGCCGACTTCATCTGGCTGTAACTCGGTCGTTAGTTGTCGAAAAAACGGATTTTCTGATGTCTACAACGTAGAGATTTGAATAAGGAATCTAATGGCGCTGGATTCATAATTTTCTGAAGTCATTTGATATTTTTAAAGGGCCAAATATGTTCAGTAACTAAAGCTGTGAAAATCCTGAAATTTTGTTAGTCGTTTATCGAGTTAGATTTTAAAATCAGTAGGGAGTTGAGTCATGAATTTTGTACAGAAACTAGGTATGGAAATTTCCGGGCAACTCCAACTGGAATTTCGTTAATTGGACAATCGGTGATTTTTAAATAAATTCTACCGTGGACTGCAGTCAGAAAGTGATAAATCTGACTGCAGCTTAGTGTATTAATATTTATGGTTAATTGATAAAGATTTAGGACTTGGAAAATTTATATAAATTTCTATAGTATAAATGTCACCTACTGTAAAAATATTGGAATTTTTGGAATGTTAGAGCTATTTTATAAAAATCCTAGAAAACAGCTGAATTATGAGTGCTAAGCTGAAATTGGAAAACTTGTGATTTTGATCACCAAATTGTGGCATGAATTGGTTTATGTTTATGATAAGTTGTCTTGATCACTAGGTTCACATGAGAATACTTGCATGCATGTTTGAGTGTTAGATATGTTGTTTGTGTGTATCACTTTGTGCGTAAATTTCGTGTAGAATTTGTATTGGTGTGTTCACACACTGACTTGAAATCAATTGGTTTGTTAGGACGCAACTAGCGGTCCCATCTCTTATAACTTCTTTGCTACACTAACCGAGCAAATAAAGGTGAGTTCACGGCCCCTAACTTTATTCGGTTTTTAAACAACAGGGGGAGAAACATGTATACACTCTCAAACTCAATCTCTTTACGTTATACGAATCTAACGTCACATAACTATTCGGTAACTAAGTTAATGTTAATGTAATGTTATGGTCACTAAGCAGCTTTGTCACTTAAGTCCTCGTCAATCTCTCGGATCGTTAGTATTGGGTTTAATAGCGGGGGAATTATAAGTAGTACTACTGGGCCCGACAAGCCCCATCCGAGCTAGTCGCGCTAGCCGACCGGGTATGGTCAACGGGTGATTAATTTGGCCTAACTTCGTCATGGTCAGTGATAGGCCTGGCAAAACGGAGGCACAACAGTCAGCTTTGATCGCGAACTCTTACGTGACATGACTTTAGGCTAGCTACCTATATATATTAACATTGAACTTAATTACGAATCAATTGTATTATCCCGGGTTGAGGATAATGGAAGCAACAACTTAATATTCCGGGTTTGGAATATTGGAAACAACAACTTAATATTCCGGGTTTGGAATATTGGAAACAACAACTTAATATTCCGGGTTTGGAATATTGGAAGCAACAACTTATTATTCCGGGTTGGAATAATGGAACCAATACGTTATCCCGGGTTAGGGATAACGGAGAAAACAAACTATAACCGAACAAACGAATTTATGAAAACCTGTGAACTCACTCATCTTTAATGTTGACACTTGTTTCTTTACATGTTTCTCAGGACGCTAGGAGCTCTAGGTGCAAGCACATGCATTGAACAAGACATCTTTTATCGAGTCTTATTTATTAATATTGTTTTGGGATTTTTCATTTGTTTTGGCGTTTGTGTTGGCGCCCGCTTCGCTACTTATTTATGCTTCCGCTCAAACTTTAAAAACTGATGCATCTGCTAAATATTGGTAACTAATCAAGACAATATAAAATCTACGACAAATGATTTTTGAAAACGTATTATCAAATCATATAGAGTCGTTCGACGTACTAGTGTTTCAGATTCTGGTTTGTTCACACGCCTCGCGGTAAAACTCCGCAAGTGGAAATTGAGGGTGTGACAGATTGGTATCAGAGCCACTAGCTATAGAGAACCAGGTTTGCATTAGAAGTAGACCTAAACTATAGCTGATTTCACGACACTAGACTTAGTTTGGCACCGAATTATTATATCTTGTTATGCAATATACCACAACTGTGTTTGATAGATTATGCCTTCATAATAAGAAATGAAAACAACTCGTAACTAACTACACGACCTAACAGGCAATGTCATCATCCTCATCGTCATCATCATCCGACAGACCTACGCCACCAAGGGCACCAGGAAAGGCACCAATGGTGGAACCCATACCATCTTATGGCGTGGAGACACGCTCAGCTGTGAGGAAAAGGCTCGCTCTGGGGGAGGAGTCGTCGTTACGCCCAACCATTGCTGTACCGGTTGAACCGGTTAACCCTGTAGAAATAGGAATTGACATACTTAGAATCCTGGTGCATACACAACAAAAACAGTTAGAAAGAATGCAGGAAACCATCCTAGCACAAGGGTGGATGATTCGACAACTTACAGGTAAGACCAACTCGCTCGAGGAAGAGCATCGTACGAGCAAGATAGCTCGTAACACCATAGCCAGAGATCTGCGTGCTGAGCAGATAAGAGCCGACTGGCTTGAGGACAGAGTCCTGGAAAATAGTTGGAACATTCAGGAACTGCAAAATCAAGCACTTGCACCAGCACCGGCCCCTCCAGAGCCGGTAGAGGAGGATCCATAAGAGGATCCAGAGGAGGACCCAGAGGAGGATCCGGAGGAGGACCCAGCTGTAGAAGCTGGAAATTCCGCGCAGGATGATGGCAACGACAGTGACTTGGGGGATGGAGACGTAGACGACTGACACGTCCCGCTTATTCTATTTGTTTTCCTTCAGTTTATTTATTTTCCTACTTGTGTTAAAACTTGAGACTTTATAGTGAATTCGTATGTTTGATTTGCACTTTTGTAAGACGTTGAAATTTCAGTTAATCAAGTATTTCTTTTGATTATTTAACATATTGAGTTGACATAACTTGATAATTATTAAAGCACGAAGTAGGATAACTATATTGGACATATAGACTTATCGGGGTGTGTTTGTGTTGTGTTTCGAAGATCTAAATGGCGACTGGAAGACGTGGAAACCTTAACTTGACGCCCGAAGAGCTAGCTGCCATGATTCAAGAGCACGTGAACGCAGCTTTAGCGGGTGTTCAGAACCAACCGACAGGTAACCATTATTAAATTTTCGCGTGAAAATCTAATAGTGAGGCTAGTAAAATTTCTTGCTGACTTCCTGTTCTCTGTCAGCAGGAGGGGGCTTTAACCCCTACAAGATGTTCCTTGACGCAAAGCCAAGCAAATTCTCGGGGCGGAAGGACCCATTGGACTGGTCCGCTGGATCGAAAAATCTGAATCCGTTTTTGAAATGTGCAACTGCCTAGAGGCCAACAAGGTCAAATACGCAGCCTCAACACTGGAAGATGGGGCACTGACATGGTGGAATGCCCAAGTCCAAACACGTGGACTTATAGCTGCGAATGCAATGGCATGGGCCGAGTTCAAGGCCCTAATTAAAGAGGAGTACTGTCCACGAGACAGAGTGCAACAATTGGAGCAAGCTTTATGGAACCACAAGATGGTAGGGTCGGAAATTGAAGCTTACACCGCAAAACACCATGACTTAGTATTTCTGTGTCCCGAATTGGCCAACACGGTGGAGAAAAGACTCGAGTTCTATCTCGGGGGTCTGGTTCCGGAAATTCAGGGTATGGTAATGTCTAGTAACCCTGTAACTGAACATCAAGCAATCCGATTGGCTCACAAACTCACCGATAAGGCGGTGGAACAGAAGAAACTGCCAGGACGGGGTACAACTGAAGTTGCCCCGGATAACAAAAGAAAGTTTGAAGACTCCACTATTCGACAGTCTTCGTCATCTCATCCGCAGCAAGGGAACCAGAAACGGTTCAATCATTACAACAGCCACCAGGGTCACCAAAATCAACCCGCCAACAACAACAACAACAACAACCCGAACGCAAGCGGCTATGCAGGTCGAAAGCCGCAGTGCAACCGCTGTAATCTCCACCATAACGGCCCTTGTACCGGAAACCGCTGCCAACGATGTGGCAAGGTGGGGCATGCAGCAAAGGATTGTCGCGGAGAAATCATGTCCCGACAAAATCAAAATCAGCCCCAGGGTCAGCAGCAGGGTATAAACCGGGGATGCTATCAGTGTGGTAGCACTGCTCATTTCAGAAGAGACTGCCCACAGTTGCGTAACAACAACAATAATGGTGGAAACAACCACAACCACAACAACCACAACAACAATAATAACAACAACAATAATGGGAACGGTGGCACCGGAGGTGTGCCAAAGGTCGCGCATTTACATTGGGCCGCGGAGAGGCCAGAAACGACTCGAACGTGGTCACCGGTAAGTTTCCCCTTAATGAACATTTTGCTTCTGTGCTTTTTGATACGGGTGCGGATAGGAGTTTTATATCTGAGTCTTTTAGGAAGAACCTAAATCTCACGCTTAAACCTTTAGAGACCCCTTATGTTATAGAATTAGCCGATGGTAAATCTATAGATGTGACTCAAATCGTATCCGGCTGTCAACTCAAACTCGCGGGCCACACTTTTACCATTGATCTGATGACAACTACCCTGGGTAGTTTTGACGTGGTAGTCGGAATGCACTGGCTATCCGACGTCCGAGCTGAAGTTCTCTGCTTCGAAAAATCTATCCGTATTCCGCTCTCTAACGACGAAATCCTGACGGTACAAGGCGATAAGGCAAGCGCCGTCACCAACATCATCTCTTACATGCAAGCGCAGAAGTATCTTCGGAGAAAGAACTCCTTCGCTTTACTCGCACTGATTACCGAACAGCCTAAGGACGAGAAACGTATAGAAGACATCCCTGTCGTCCGTGATTTTTCCGATGTATTCCCAACAGAACTACTTGGTCTTCCACCACATCGACAATTGGAGTTTGAAATCGAATTGGCAAGCAATGCAACTCCTATCGCCAAGGCTCCATACCGCCTAGCTCCAGCCGAGCTGCAGGAGCTGTCTACCCAACTTCAGGAGCTATTAGAAAAAGGATTTATTCGACCAAGCATTTCGCCATGGGGAGCTCCAGTCCTTTTTGTCAAGAAAAAGGACGGGACTTTCCGCATGTGCATCGACTATAGGGAACTCAACAAGGTTACTGTCAAGAACCGATACCCGTTACCTCGCATCGACGATCTATTCGACCAACTTCAAGGGTCAAGTTACTACTCTAAGATTGATTTACGGTCCGGTTACCACCAGCTACGCGTCAGGGAGGAGGATATCGCCAAGACAGCATTTCGTACTCGGTATGGCCATTATGAGTTCTTGGTCATGCCCTTCGGTCTCACCAACGCACCTGCGGTGTTCATGGACCTCATCAACCGCGTGTGTAAACCATACCTCAACAAATTTGTCATTGTGTTCATCGATGACATACTCATCTACTCCAAAAGTGAAGAAGAGCATGCTGAACATCTACGATTACTGTTAGGATTACTCCAACAGGAAAAACTATATGCCAAGCTTTCGAAGTGTGATTTCTGGATTCGGGAAGTTCAGTTTCTCGGGCATATCGTGAATGAAAGGGGTATCCACGTAGACCCTGCCAAGATTGAAGCCATCAAAAACTGGGAAGCACCTAAGACACCGACGGAGATCCGCCAATTTTTGGGATTGGCTGGTTACTACAGACGTTTCATCGAAGGGTTTTCAAAGATCGCACAACCGCTCACTACCCTCACCCAGAAAGGCATCAAGTATGCTTGGGGTGACAAGCAAGAAGCAGCATTTCAATTGCTGAAACAGAAACTTTGCAGTGCACCCATTCTGTCCTTGCCGGAAGGGACAGATGACTTTGTAGTATATTGTGATGCTTCCATTCAGGGATTGGGATGCGTACTCATGCAACGCGATAAGGTCATCGCGTATGCGTCGCGACAACTGAAGGTTCACGAGAAAAACTACACGACGCATGACCTGGAATTGGGAGCAGTAGTGTTTGCACTTAAGATTTGGAGACACTACTTCTATGGAACGAAGTGCACAATCTTTACGGACCACAAGAGCCTCCAACACATCTTTGATCAGAAGGAGTTAAACATGCGACAGCGTCGCTGGGTCGAACTCTTGAACGATTATGAGTGTGCCATTCGGTACCACCCGGGTAAAGCTAACGTGGTAGCTGATGCCCTCAGTAGGAAGGAACACTTGAAACCTCGTCGCGTACGAGCACTACAACTCACTATTCATTCGGGGCTACCCGAACAAATACGCGACGCCCAGTTAGAAGCAGTTAAGGAGGAAAACATCGAAGCCGAATCAGTGGGAAAAATGGAACGCGATTGGGAAGTAAAGCCCAATGGACCCCGGTATTTTATGAATCGCATATGGGTACCTCTCTACGGAAAGCTCAGAGAGCTAGTCATGGATGAAGCTCACAAATCCCGATACTCTGTCCATCCAGGTTCGGATAAGATGTATCAAGACCTTAAAGCTGCGTATTGGTGGCCCAACATGAAAGCCGATATAGCCACCTACGTGAGTAAATGTTTGACTTGTGCAAAGGTCAAGGTTGAGTATCAAAAGCCATCGGGGCTACTCCAACAACCTGAGATCCCAGTGTGGAAATGGGATCAGATCTCCATGGATTTCATCACTAAACTCCCGCGAACCTTGGGTGGTTGCGATACCATCTGGGTGATCGTGGATCGTTTAACTAAGTCCGCACACTTCCTAGCTATTAAAGAAACAGATAAGATGGAGAAGTTGACTCGTATCTACATTAAGGAAGTAGTTTCTCGGCACGGAGTGCCAACGTCCATCATCTCAGACAGAGATGCTCGCTTCACGTCGAACTTCTGGCAGTCACTCCAGAAAGCGTTGGGAACACGCTTAGATATGAGCACAGCCTATCACCCTCAGACTGATGGTCAAAGCGAAAGGACCATACAGACCTTGGAAGACATGCTTAGAGCATGCGTCGTAGACTTCGGAAATAGTTGGGAAATCCACCTGCCTCTAGTAGAATTCTCATATAACAACAGCTATCATACGAGTATTTCGGCAGCACCGTTTGAGGCATTATACGGTCGTAAATGTAGATCACCGGTCTGCTGGGCAGAAGTCGGTGACAGTCAACTCACAGGTCCTGAGTTAATACTTGAGGCTACTGAAAAGATTGTACAAATCCGAAACCGCATGGCGGCGGCACGAGATCGACAGAAAAGCTACGCTGATCAACGACGCAAACCGCTCGAATTTCAGGTAGGCGACCGCGTCCTACTAAAGGTGTCACCCTGGAAGGGTGTAATCCGCTTCGGAAAACGGGGCAAACTTAAACCACGGTACGTAGGCCCGTTTGTAATCTTGAAACGTATCAGACCCGTAGCTTATCAATTAGACCTTCCTGTCGAACTCAGTGGAGTTCACAACGTATTTCACGTGTCAAATCTGAAGAAGTGTCTATCAGATGAAACTCTAGTCATTCCATTGGATGAGATCCAAGTAGATGAACAACTGCACTTTGTGGAACAGCCTATCGAGATCATGGATCGTGAGATCAAGACTCGAAGGCACAGCAAAATTCCGATCGTTAAGGTTCGTTGGGACTCTAAACGTGGACCGGAGTTCACGTGGGAAAGAGAGGATCAAATGAAAAGCAAATACCCACACCTCTTCGCAACTGAGCAGCAAACTAATGATACCAGTAACTAAATTTTCGGGACGAAAATTCTTTCAACATGGGGATGATGTGACAACCTGGAAATTTCTCATACTTTCGTGTACTATTGTTGACTAAATTCTTGTGCATGGCACTTGGAAATCTTTGTGTATGGCACTTGGGAACTTCTTGTAAACGAACTAACTCTTTGTGCGTGACACTCTAAACATGTACGCTACATGCTAAACCGCGTCTACTCAATTTTCGGGACGAAAATTCTTTCAACATGGGGATAATGTGACATCCCGGGTTTTTCGGATAACTTAAACGTAATACTTGTCAAACTAATTACGTGCTATGTGTATGAACGTGTACGAGTTAATGAATACGTGATGAGTGTTTGTGTGATTGTTTTAGTTATAAAATAATTATGGTAGATATGTACACGAACCGAACCGAACCGCGACACGAACCAACTTTGATTCCTTGTAACTCTAGGAATTAACCAAGTTTAGGACTCAAACATGTCTCGGCCGCAAAGATCAAACCTAAACCTTAAACTCTAACTAATTGGCCGCGAGATCAAGACCTAAAACTCTAACTACTCGGCCGAGAACAACCCAAACCGAAAACCCATTGCATGCAACCCAAGTCCTCGGCCACATGATCAAAACCCAACCGACCACCCTAGTCTCTCGGTCACGAGCTCCAACTAGAACCGTAAACCTTATCATCTTGTTGCGCCTATATATATATACAAACTCTCAATGCATGATTCATTCACAAAACCACAAAACCCTAAAAGACCAAAACAGCCATCGGCAGCCAAGTCTTCATCTTCTTCGACCGCAAACTGCCTTCTCTTGCTCCATTGATCGCGAACAGCTTCCTTCCTTCATCATCTCGATCTGATCAGCCTGGTTCACTTTCTCGGTCGCTAACAGCCTGTTACTTTCAGTCCCTTTCAGTCTCGGTCGCAACAGCTTTTCCTTTCTTCTCTTCCGGTCGCAGCAGCCTCGCCATCTTCCCTCATCGTACTCACGGTTCGTTTACCTTGTTATTAAAAGATTAGAAGTTGTCATATGCTACAAGATCATGTTCGGATATATATATATGCTTGAATGATTAATTGATTAGTTGTTTCGGGTTTTATATGTTGAATATAATCGGCTGAATTGATTGTTGTTTATATGCATGATTGTCTTCGGAACTCATAGCTTGCGACTGTGATTTGTTTATAAAGACTAGAGTTATTGAGTAGGGTTTGCATGGATAAGTTATTAGTGGTGATCTATGATTAAAAATCGGTTTTTGCTCGCTTAGGTTGATCAATAGGAACGGTTTATGCAAGTTGTAATAATAATATGCTGAAAACAA
The DNA here is from genome assembly GCA_947069175.1 of Scalesia atractyloides. Lineage (NCBI taxonomy): Eukaryota > Viridiplantae > Streptophyta > Magnoliopsida > Asterales > Asteraceae > Scalesia > Scalesia atractyloides. Next base: position 64,564,024 of record CAMTDV010000020.1, on the reverse strand, counting down.
TTGCTGAGTAATAGTTACAGCCGACTTCATCTGGCTGTAACTCGGTCGTTAGTTGTCGAAAAACGGATTTTCTGATGTCTAGAACGTAGAGATTTGAATAAGGAATCTAATGGCGCTGGATTCATAATTTTCTGAAGTCATTTGATATTTTTAAAGGGCCAAATAAGTTCAGTAACTAAAGCTGTGAAAATCCTGAAATTTTGTTAGTCGTTTATCGAGTTGGATTTTAAAATCAGTAGGGAGTTGAGTCATGAATTTTGTACAGCAACTAGGTATGGAAATTTACGGGAAACTCCAACTGGAATTTCATTAATTGGACAATCGGTGATTTTTAAATAAATTCTACCGTGGACTGCAGTCAGAAAGTGATAAATCTGACTGCAGCTTAGTGTATTAATATTTATGGTTAATTGGTAAAGATTTAGGACTTGGAAAATTTATATAAATTTCTATAGTATAAATGTCACCTACTGTAAAAATATTGGAATTTTTGGAATGTTAGAGCTATTTTATAAAAATCCTAGAAAACAGCTGAATTATGAGTGCTAAGCTGAAATTGGAAAACTTGTGATTTTGTGCACCAAATTGTGGCATGAATTGGTTTATGTTTATGATAAGTTGTCTTGATCACTAGGTTCACATGAGAATACTTGCATGCATGTTTGAGTGTTAGATATGTTGTTTGTGTGTATCACTTTGTGCGTAAATTTCGTGTAGAATTTGTATTGGTGTGTTCACACACTGACTTGAAATTAATTGGTTTGTTAAGACGCAACTAGCGGTCCCATCTCTTATAACTTCTTTGCTACACTAACCGAGCAAATAAAGGTGAGTTCACGGCCCTAACTTTATCCGGTTTTTAAACAACAGGGGGAGAAACATATATACACTCTCAAACTCAATCTCTTTACGTTATACGAAACTAACGTCACATAACTATTCGGTAACTAAGTTAATGTTAATGTAATGTTATGGTCACTAAGCAGCTTTATCACTTAAGTCCTCGTCAATCTCTCGGATCGTTAGTATTGGGTTTAATAGCGGGGGAATTATAAGTAGTACTACTGGGCCCGACAAGCCCCATCCGAGCTAGTCGCGCTAGCCGACCGGGTATGGTCAACGGGTGATTAATTTGGCCTAACTTCGCCATGGTCAGTGATAGGCCTGGCAAAACGGAGGCACAACAGTTAGCTTCGATCGCGAACTCTTACGTGACATGACTTTAGGCTAGCTACCTATATATATTAACATTGAACTTAATTACGAATCAACTGTATTATCCCGGGTTGAGGATAATGGAAGCAACAACTTAATATTCCGGGTTTGGAATATTGGAAACAACAACTTAATATTCCGGGTTTGGAATATTGGAAACAACAACTTAATATTCCGGGTTTGGAATATTGGAAGCAACAACTTATTATTCCGGGTTGGAATAATGGAACCAATACGTTATCCCGGGTTAGGGATAACGGAGAAAACAAACTATAACCGAACAAACGAATTTATGAAAACCTGTGAACTCACTAATCTTTAATGTTGACACTTGTTTCTTTACATGTTTCTCAGGACGCTAGGAGCTCTAGGTGCACGCACATGCATTGAACAAGACATCTTTTATCGAGTCTTATTTATTAATATTGTTTTGGGATTTTTCATTTGTTTTGGCGTTTGTGTTGGCGCCCGCTTCACTACTTATTTATGCTTCCGCTCAAACTTTAAAAACTGATGCATCTGCTAAATATTGGTAACTAATCAAGACAATATAAAATCTACGACAAATGATTTTTGAAAACGTATTATCAAATCATATAGAGTCGTTCGACGTACTAGTGTTTCAGATTCTGGTTTGTTCACACGCCTCGCGGTAAAACTCCGCAAGTGGAAATTGAGGGTGTGACAGCTAAGTCAGCTAGTGCATTGCTTATGGTGATCCTCCAATGGAGCAAGGAACGGTGAAGTTTCCTGGATCAATCTTCTTTTGAGGAGTGTCGCGGAGCATTCTTCACTTAAGTTAACTTGTTGAATGGATTCAATCTTCCTTTTATGAGTGAGGAAGTCTCTCATAAACTTGGAGAATTTTGACATTTGAGTGTGGACTTCCACAAAAGGGAGATTGATGTGAAGTTGTTTAAGTAAACTTACAAATTTAGTGAATTGCTCGTCAGTCTTTTGTCGTAGTAAACGACCGGGGTAAGGAACTGGGGGTGGTTTGGTTGTTTCGGTATTTTGGGGTTGAGTATTTTCTTGTTATTGGAAATGGGTTTTTTTGTAGGGGGTAAATCGGGGTGTTGTGGTGTTGGTTCATTTTCGGGTCCTACCTTCCAGCTTCTCAAATTTATTACGTTTACTTGGACTTTTGGTTTGTTTGGGTGTTACTAGGCAAGTCTCCTTGTGGTCTCTAAGAGAAATTTTTGGCAAGTTGGCTTACTTGTTTTTCGATATTTTGTATGCTAGCCCATTGGTTCCTAATTTCAGCTTCGGTTTATGGGAACTTTCCGAGTACTTTTAATCGGATTCGGAGAAGAAGCGAGTGATGATATCCTCAAGCCTTTCTCTTCCTCCTTGTTATTGTTGTTAGAAGCCTTGTTACTCGTTTCGGGGTTGTTGAAAGTTGGATCATTGGTTTTGGTTTTGTTGGTTACTAACCTCTGAATCCCTCCAACCAAAGTTGGATAGATTTCACCATTCGGGGTTGAAAGTGTTATTTTGATCACCTGGTGGACGAGGGCAATTGTTAAGGTAGTTTACCATTTCTGTTTAATTTTCCCCATCTTTCATACTACTCCAATTTTCGTGTGGCCCACCACATCCTTGACAAGCCATAACCGAAGCGTTTTTTGATAATTCTAAATTTTTATTTTTGTAGAAAGAGCTTCAATTGGGCTTGTAAAGAAGTGCTTTCATCCACTTTATGGGCTCCCGGGGCTATGGATTTTGAGCCCCGAGGGGTGTGCCATTGAAAACTATTTTGAGCAATTTCTTCGATTTGATTGTAAATTTCGGTTGGAGGACGATTACCAAGGAAGCCCCCCCCCCCCCCCCGAGTTAGTCAAGGATTTGTCTTGTGTGTGGCAAAAGTCCATTATAGAATGTGGAGACTTGTTGCCACACTTCTAAACCGTGATGAGGGCATTTCCTTAACAACTCTTTGAACTTTTTCCAAGTTTCATACAAAGATTCCCCATCCTCTTGAGAATATGAATTAATTTTAGTCATTAATTTAGCCGTTTTAGCGGGAGGGAAATATTTGTATAGAAACTTTTGGGCAAGTTCATCCCAAGTGTGGACGGGTCCACTTGGGAGGGTATTGAGCCAGGCCTTGGCTCGGTCTTTTAGTGAAAATGGGAACATATGGAGCCGGATAGCATTGTTGGAGCTCCGTTGATCCGGAAGGTGTCACATATTTCCAAGAAATTGGTAATATGTAAATGGGGATTTTCGTTAGGTAGGCCATGGAAGGTGGCGGAATTTTGGAGCATTTGAATTAGATGAGGTCGAAGCTCAAAGTTGTTAGCATCGACATTTGGCGGGTTAATAGCGGCTCTAAGATTACCGGCCGTAGGCCGTAAGTAATCCATTAAAGTGCGTTGATTTTCCATGGGAGGGTCCTGCTCCGAGGCTTTCGGTTGATTTTTAGCTTTCAGTCTTTTTCTGAAAAAACGCTCTGTTTCTTCTAGTGGTTCTTTTATGTCTTTTTCATAGTTGTAGCTTATGCACAAGGTTGAGTTGCATGCTTCGTGACTAAGCCTTGATTTTGGTGATCAAAAACCCAAAATTTTGTTGATCAGAAGGTTCAACACGGCCCTGTGCTCAATGAACACGACCCTATGTTGTGATTAAAGTTTTCTATTTTCTAGATCCCCAACTACTGTAATTCTGGCATGGCCCCGTGTATGTCCTTCTGTAGCCAAGAAAACAAAAAAAATTTTGTTTAACCTATGCACGGCCCGTGTACGATCTGGCACGACCCCGTGCTGCAGTCTGCAAAAAATGTAAAAATAAAGAAAACTCCAAAAATAAAAAAAAGATAAAAATGGATTAGGACGTTAATTTTAAGCTTTCTTAAAATCCTTGTCTGCCCGGTAGCGGCGCCAAAAACTTGGTGTGGTGCGAGCAACTTATAAATTTTGTTATATTTTAGTACTTTTTACTCGTAGATCAGCCTTTAAATTTATAAAACAAGATACAATACTACCACTCTACACACGTTAGGGCAAGTACACCCATCGTGGACGTAGTATAGTTATGGTAAGATACTGACGTCGTCCAATGACACAAGAGCTTTTAGTACCGGCTAATCGTTAACATCTAATCTAACCTAATTTTGATAGAAGTTTGAAAGTTTAAAAAATATAAAAGTAAAAACGTAAATAAAAAGGAAAAAAAATAGACAAGAAAGAATCACTTGGTTCCGACTCCTCTTTTACGTATCCTTTGATGATTTCCGCACTTTGGGCATTTTAAGAGATTATATTAGTTATAGTAGTAGGCCCCTCTTGTGAAGGCGACGTTACCCTCAACCTATTGGTCTGAGTAAGAAGGGATACAGTCCCGCAAGTTTGGAATATTGAAAGATAATTAAGTAAGTTATTAATGCGAAAAGTGGTAGGCCCCTCTTGTGAAGGCGACATTACCCTCGGACATATTGGTCTGAGTCTGCAGGGATACAGTCCCACAAGGCTGGGTAAAGTTTTAGTAGTAGTTTATTTATAAGGGGTTCAAGCTGTTCTTACTTCCCCCAATTTGATTCTATCTGCCTCAAGGGAAGTCCTACTAAGCTTGTACCAAGTCCTCACAGGAGTATACACTGAATGAGACAAGAACTTTACCCAAACACCCTTCTAACCCTTCCAGGTAGTTAACGTGCTTTATATAGACCGTAAAGACACGAATGAGTGAATCAATGAAACATGAATAAATGTTTAAATAAATTTCACTTTCAATATAAAAGCTAGTTATTAAAGTCATTAATACATACCCAAATAAAAAGTTGCCAAAGATTAGAAATAAAAAGTAATACATAAAAGATTTGTCTTCACCAAGAGATGTAAGAGATTTAGCCAAGCATGGCCTCTGTTTGACAAGAACTTTCATGATCAATATTAGATTCTGAGACTACTACACACTCTTAAATATGAAAGATGGATGATAGTGGTGGGTGTTGGTGTTGTAGTGGTGGTGGACTGATGAAAGTTTGAGAGAAGTGATTTGTCAATGGATGCCTTTCTCATGAACCAAGCACCTCTATTTATAGTTGGAAACATAAGTCGACCACAACCCCGTGGTAGACTTTTTCTCCCCCTTCATTAAATGTAGATTTCATATCGTTGTACCAACACGCCCCGTGGTGGCAAGGCATGGCCCCATGGTCAGTGTACTTTTTGTACTATCCCTGATTGTGAATCTTGATTGACCACGACCCATGTTGACTTGGCATAGCCCTGTGTTGGTTGTCTTTTTCTGCAGAGAATCTTTGACTGGGCACGACCCCATGCCTGGTGGGCACGACCCCATGCCTGAGTATTTGTGTTCATTATTTTTATTGTTTTGGATGTGAATGGGGGTTCAACAAGTCGTATCAATCCTTATTCTTTGTATTTGCATTGGTTTCTGCTGTTAATTTGTTCCTTTTTTCGTTTAAGTTCTTTTGATCCTATAATTTAAAAGTAAACAATAAAACATGCTTTTTCCAAAATTAGTACCGAAAAAGGGTTGATTTTATGCCTTATTTGATGTAATTTATATGTTGCATTTTGTGCACATCAGTAGGCAATCAAGCGCATGCCATCACCTTCAACATTTAAAGAAATGCAAACCTTGACTGGTCGTTTAGCCGCGCTAAACCGATTCCTCGTTAATCACACAGCAAAGTCATTCCCTTTCATTAAAACACTATGTAAATATGTCAAGGAAAACAAGTTTTGGTGGACCCCAGAAGGAGAAGTTGCTTTCAAGTAAATGAAAGAGTGCCTGATACAACTCCCAACCCTCACAACCCCAATGAAAGAAGAACCATTAATAATGTACTTATCAGCTTCTTAAAAGGTGGTTGGAGCTGTCCTTCTGGTTGAGCACAAGGGCGTGCAAACTCCAGTATATTATGTCATCCACACCCTAAATGACCCGGAGACTTGATACTAGATGATGGAAAAGCTGGTCTTAGCTCTTGTCCACGCTTCTAGGCGGTTGCACAGATACTTTTCAGGTCATGTCATCCATGTTCTCACTAATTACAAAATCGGTCACATCTTAGCAAAACCAGAAATTTTAGGAAGATTGTCTAAGTGGGCCATTGAATTAGGAGGACACAATGTGATGTTTAGACCAAGGCCAACAATTAAAGGGCAAGTCCTCGCAGATTTCTCCACAAAAGTCCTAGACAAGAAAAACAAAGTATGCAAAGTGATGGAAGAACCTGAGCAAAGGGTCACATACGATGTTTGGTTGTTGTACACAGCCGGCGCCTCCAACAATGATGGAGCAGGGGCAGGATTGTGCTTGGTAAGCCAAGAAAAGCAAGAGTTTACATATGCCATACGCCTTGAGTTCAAAAACACCAATAACAAGGCGTAATATGAAGCGTTCATGGCAGGCCTTCATTTAGCAATAAAAATGGGAGTTAAGAATCTTGAGGTACATGTAGATTCGTTGCTAGTGGCAGGTTAGATAAATGGATTGTATGATGCAAAAGGAGATGTCATGGCCCTCTACCTAGAACAGGCCAAATCACTAATCCGACAATTCCAATCGTTCAAAATCACTCACATTAACAAGAGTGAAAACAAACCAGCTGACGCACTAAGCAAGCTTGCTTCAACAAGCTTCCAACATCTAGCCAAAGACGTGCGCATTGAAGTGCTAAAAAACCCATATGTCCCACTTTGGCAAGTCAACGTCATACAATTAGGATCCTCGTCCTGGATGTCGCCGATCATTATGTACCTATAGTCAGGGCGACTACTCGCAAACAAAGCCAAAACAAGGAAAGTCCAACACAAAGCCCTACATTACCAAATGTTGGAAGGTATCTTGTATAGACGGTCATCTAGGACCCTTACTGCGGTGTGTAGTCCTAGAGGATGCAAATTACCTCATTAGAGAGATACACGAGGGTATTTGTGGGATCCATGCTAGTCCACGCATGGTCTTCACGAAGGTAATGAATACTGGCTATTACTTGCCAGGGATGCATCTAGATACAGTAAAAACATTGAGAAAGTGTGATGCATGCCTATGTCACGCACCCAAGACACTGCGCCCCAAGAACGCCCTGCTTCCTGTCACGACGGGATGGACATTCCACCAGTGGGGAATAGATATGGTTGGCCCATTCCCACACGCCCCTGGGGCAGTTAAATTTATAATCATCACGGTAGACTACTTTACCAAATGGGTGGAAGCAAAGGCATTGGCTTCCACAACGGCGATGGTGATACGAAAGTTTATATGGGAGCATATTATATGTAGGTTCAGCTTACCCCTGCGCATAGTCACTGATTGGTCCGAACTTCGCTGCAAAGACCTACAAAACCGGTTCAATGACATGCGTATCGAACATGTCATCTCGTTGGTAGCGCACCCACAAGGAAATGGTCAAGTCGAAAGCGTTAACAAGAGTATGTCGACAGAATCAAGGCAATACTAGGGAGGCAAATACGAGGCTGGGTGGATGAACACCCCAGCATCTTATGGGCGCACAGAACCGTGCCCAAGACTAGTCATGGGGAAACTCCTTTAGTCTATTGTACGATTCAGAAGCAGTCATAATAGTAGAGATTGGTCTTCCATCCCCAAGAATGCTTTCCATCAGCATTATCAACAAGGAAGAGGAACACCGCTTGGATTTAGACGTCCTGGAAGAAAGGAGATCGATGGCTACCATCAATGAAGCCAAATACAAGACGAAGTTGGAAAAGTACTATAACAACAAGGTGCGCATATGCACCTTTAATCCTGGAGATTGCATCTTTAGAGACAATGAGGCTTCCAACACGGAACGCCTTAGCAAACTTGCTCCCAAATGGGAGGGACCCTATGTCGTGACAAGTTCCTTAGCAAAGGGGCTTACCCCTTGATGACAAAATGGTCCCCAGGCCTGGAATGCTCAACAGTTATGAAAGTGCTATATGTAACTCCACTTTATCTTTGTATTAATAGCCCCTGGCCCAACACGTTATTTGAATTTCAAGAAGTGTTGCTTACATTACCTTTTGCTTTACTTTTACGAATTTTGTTTACAAATGTATATACCACTTTGGGTATACACAAAACATCATTGGACCATAACAACAATATAAAGTTCGCAGATCTCCAAGGCTCGTCACGACCAAGTGCACAGCCGGGTCGAAAACATCATTGCTCCTTCTAAGATAGACCGTATGACATCCACAGCAACCCCTCTCCGAGACAATTTCTAGATGGCCTTCAACATTCCAAACTCAAGGAGACCAAACTCCTTGCACTTGTTATGAAAGTACAAGCACAATGTTCCTTGAACAATTCGAAGTCGTTGTCTGGTTTTTCCTCAAGGGCAAAGACTTTCCCTTCGGCATAACCATCCTTACGCCCACTGTTATACGTTGCAGTACCAAGCTTAAGCATATATTTAGCTAATTTCTCTGAAGCCATTCAACGAGTCAGCAAGCTGCAAAAGGACAAAAGTCATAAAGCATGACAAACAAACATAAACAAAGCCAAAGAAAAATGGTATCAAACAAGTCACCCGTGGAATCCCACGGTTGACCAACCATTTGCATTCTTCTCCAACACCTGAGACACCATCTAAGAAGCCTTGACTTGAGCCTGGTGCGCTTCAATGGTCTTCTCTAATTCAACTACGGGCACTTGAGCCTCTTCATGAGCTTTTCAAGATGTCTCAACTTGGGTAGCTTTCTCTTTCAAACTGGCGGAAAGGCAAGAACCTCCTGACCAGCGTCATCCCTCTCACCCTTCAACTTAATCGCTTCGCATGCACCAGCTTTAAATCATGATTCGATCAAGCACAAGCAACAGTCCACTCTTCTTGACGCTCAGTATTAAGCTTATATTCCTTTGCGAGCTTCTCCTCCGAATCGCTCACATGCCAATTCAAAACATTCTGCTCCTTGTTGAACCTCTCCTTTTTCAACCTCAAATTCCTGCTTCTCTGCCTCAAACTCCATCACCTGCTCACCCATCCATTTCCACTTACGAACTATTTCTTGAGTGGTTGACAGGAAATTTACCCGCTACGGACATGATCATCCAACAAATGGAAGCGGTCCCTTTTCTTCTGATATAAGCGGTCCCTTTATGGATTATGAGCCATCCATAAACCACCTGCTTCCACCCTCCCGGAGCTAGAACCAACTTTCTTGTCAGAACGACCATGCCCTTCAACACCTTGAGGCAAGCACCGTGTATACTTAGTAACAGGGGGTAACTTCACTGGATTCGGTGTTAGTTTCCGTGCCTTCAACTCTATCATGAAAAAGAACCCTAGGAAGAACTAATGGTTGAACTATATCCACAATCTAGGCTTTGTAACACCTTCCAGACCCTTCCCCTTAACATCCTCCGGGTGAACCGGGTCACGGACAGGCGAGTCACCATAAACAACAGCAAGAGATAACTTAGGACCTGGATAGGTGAGATGTCAGGAGAAATAGGCTTTGAACCTGAGAGGTTGAACGCCTAGACCTTGAACCAGTTGTCTTCACAGGGGCTACGAAGGAAAGTCCCAAATTATACATAGATAATACAAAAAGCAAAATACATGCAATAATCATTGACAACAAAATATTACCATTTCGCCCAATAGACATCTCATACAAATCATCAAGGATATTGACAGACTTCTTCTTAAATTCACTCAAATCCACCTTACTTTCAGAAGGGGCGACAAGCTGACCCATCAGTTTCCTTTTCTTCTCAGAGGTATCCAAAGCAGCTTCAGTATATAATTGCTGCTTAGCTTCAGCCAACAGTTTCTCTTCTTCTCCATGATTTGAGTAAGAGTAGCTTGATCTTCCTCAACTTCCGAGGTCGTACGTTTAGCCCCTATGTCCAATCAGACAACTTTTCAAACACTACAATATAATCCAAATATCGTAGATGAGAAGACTGCTTACCGGTCTGCACCCCCGGTTGAGCCTATGCCTCAGTTTTCTCTAACATTGGCTCAGAAGCAGTGGCCTCTGGTTCCATAGTAGCTGGATTAACAGCAGCAGACACCTCCAGCTCCTTGAGTAGATCAGCGTGTGGACCTACACGCGTTGCATGAGATCGGAGAATGAGATCATCAGAAGAAGTTGTGGACTCTTTGCTCGAAAGGAGAAAGTTTCCCCTCGAACAGAAGACTTAACAACCTCAGACTTCGTGACGTATGCGTATATATATAGTTTTTACGATGAATTTTACACACGAACTCGGTTTTAATATTTATAAAAATGATTTCTACCTTAAATTAAAACACACACAAAAGACAAGTGTACCCCATCGTATATGTAGTAAAGTATGGGTAAGAACCAGATGTCGATCCATGGACGCGGGCAGGTGTTGTGTACTAAACCGTCGTCATTTATTTACCGGTAAAAAGGTATGTGAAAGAGTTTCTCTACAATTTTCTAAAAATATATTTTAAAACATAAAAGACTTTAAATACAAAAATACAATTTCTTTTTCTTTTGTCTTGTTTTATAAACAATCTAAGCATGTTATCAAAAATGTCACAAAGGCATTTGATCAATTTTCCAATTATAAAGACAACTAGATCCCTTTCGGGAATCCTAACATGATAATCCTTTCGAAAGTTAACGCGATAAACACACTTTAACCACCTAAAATTATTCTTTAATGAGCTATTGATATATTTTAATGTGAATCTTTAAAAATAAGTTAGTCATCCGTTAAGAGTTTTCTAACCTCACTTTATCAAGGAAAGCAATACCGATAAACACAATACAACCACCGAGAAAGCATAACGTAGATCATATCACAAACTTATTCATTTCGCAAGTCTTAAACATAAATCTACCAAGTTGGTTATTTTGGCCAAAAATACTCAACATAGATTATAACTTATATTAAGAACCCGCAATAACACCATCTAACCTGTTAGAGCCCTTCCGTGTAAGAAGCATTCTTAATCAAAATCAGATTTATCTTTTATTAAACAATACACATTTCTAGTTTCATGGTGTAAACATATTAATCAAGTTAACCGCTTACTAATAAATGATTAATTATGGGTTTATTCAACTTATCCTAACTAACCATTTACTAATCATCCAAGATAAACAATCATAATCAAGAATCCAACATCAATGAACCAAGTTTGCCATATGATCATCAAGATTCAAACATGAACTAGTTGCCTGAGCTTCATTTTAACATGATAATAAACTAGATATTAATCATAAAACAAGTGTTTACATAACATTTATAACAATATTACATAACATCAGCAGGGTTCCTAGCAAGGTTTTGTACCATTGCTCCTCCGCGTACAGAATTGCTGGTAGTTTAGGAACACCTTCATCATCAGAATGATAATGCATGTCAATCGGAATTACACCAGGCGGATGTAAAAGAACTTGTGTTTCCAGACATGAAGGCTCTTCGGGGGGTGTTTACTACAGAGTAGAACGTTGGCAGTTCAAGAGTTAAAAGAGTAGAAACCACAAGTGTAAGAGATATAGTAATACACATTAAACATGTCTACTGAAGGGATTAAATGTTGGGCTCGACAAATAAATTCAAAATGAGTGACCCGAGGCAGGCCTAGAGCGCTAATTTGGGAGATGTGCAACCCATAACGCGAAAGAACTTCCCCAAAGAACTTGGTGATAGGAAGGTGAAAGTTAGCTTCCTTGAAAAAGGAAGCATATAGTGTCATATAGCTAGAGGAGCGTCAGGGCGGTGCTCCCAGCGGTCGGAAACTGGGCACCCCATATACCGGAAATCAAAACACCTGGCATATTGGTGAAACTCATCTTCCTTCCAATTGATAATTACCTGATCAGGCCTCAAGGGGTCCTTGGGTTTCGATCTTTTCCCCTTCCTAGAAACCCCTGGTTTCTCAGAAGTCGACATTCTTAAACAGATTAAAGAATAAGGCACATGAAAGATCGGAAAGTGAAGGAAGAAGATAAAGGAGAAGGAAAATCGCCAAGGAGAAGTTAGATAGATAAAGTTTTCGGCTAAGGATCCCTGGGTATTTATACCCATCGCATTTATGCGATGGGGAACTGAACTGACAAGTGGGGAAGCCCTACCAATAAAGAGGCGACACGTCAGGCGGGAGAAACTGAAACAACGTCTCTTAAGGGGTGTGGCCGCAACGCGCCTGACATCCCATAAAAAGAAACTGCCACACTGACATGTTCCTACAAAAAGCAACTGCTCCACCTTCTGATGTGCAACCACCTCAACCGGCAGAGCAACAGTGAGTGTGTCAGACGTGAATCTCACCAACCACACAACTTGCTCTTCGACAAGAAAAACTTCTCCTTGAAGCAACCTTATTCAACACCCATACGCTTTCTTGGCCCACTACTATACGCCAAAACCCATGCACTTTTTTGGCTCACTTCTTTACGCCAAAATCCATGCGCTTTTTTGGCCCACTTCTGTATGCCAAAATCCATGTGCTTGTAAGGCCCAATTCCGAACACCCAAATCTATATGAGTCCAGAATCTCTCCTATTTGATAAACTTACTTGGAAGCCAAACTAGACTTGGGGACTTGAAGAGGTATGATCCCAAATCACAAGAGGAGACTTGTCAAAGGGACCACACCACTCCAAGCTAGTAGCCTCTCCACATGAAAGCATCCAGAAGGTTCTAGAAGCTTTTGGAGAGGATGCCTAGTGATAAAAGATGCTCTCAGTCAGACAAAAAGGACGGCGGGTGACATCAATGTAACTCCAAGATGTGACACCCGGCTATTTTAAGTCTGTATCCTACTAGTGTGGCACGTGTTATGAATAAATAAAGGCAATATTTTATTAAATTTGGTGTTAATATATGGCATTTGATGTGTTAGTAAATCCAAACTTTGTTAGAAATTATGCTGGCAATAATACGATAAACGCTTATCGTGTAGCGAACAAAATACGAAATAAGCGTCGGTGACCGCTCGATTAATGTAATCTAAAAATATCCTTATAAAAATTTTTTAATCATATTCCGTGAGGAAAAATTAATTAAATGCTTAAAAACTCTATTTTGTGAGTTTAAGCGTATACTTCGCAATACCACACATATACTTAAAATACAGGCAACGCAGCCAGTGTAGGACAAATAAAATATTGTTCAGCAATATTATGGTGAGTTTATTTTTGTAGTATGATAAAAATAATTTTAAACGCCTTAAAACACTATTAAAACGTGAGATAAAATACCTGGGATAAGTTTAATACCTGTATTTAACTAGAAATATATAATATATGTGTATGTATATCTGGTGTATGTGTGTGCATGTGTAGGTCGAGGCACATTGGTGCCCACCTTTTTCCTTCTTGTGCCATATGTTGAACCTAAAAACTATGTGCAATCATTAAATCTCCAACACTTTATCTAAAATAAATTTTCAAGAAATTACATTCTTCTTCTTCATCATCTCTCTCTAGCCGTACACACCCACATCCATTCCATTTCAAATTTTGAACTTCATCTGGAAGAATTAAGGCCATTTCAAGGTGTTTCCAAGAGTGTTTGGTGATTTGAAGGTGTTTTCAAGGTGATTTCTAAGAAGAATAAGCTCCATATCATCAAAATCTTACCAAAACCCATAAAAATCTTGAAGGTATAAACTTACTTTTAAAATCTTGTTCTTGATTTTTGGTGATAATGATGATATGGAAGGTTTCTCATAAACTTGAGTTTTTCACAAAATTGGAAACTAATAATAAATGGGTTTTAATAAAATTAAAAATGGAAGCATGCGCGTATATGTGTGTGGCCGTAAATGTATTTATATACATGTTAGAGATTGTGTTTTGATTTTGGTTAATTCTTGATTGATGTGATTCTTGAAAGATGATTGCATGATGATCTTATAAAAAGGTTCATATGATTGAAGATTAATATATGAGAAGTTAATTTTTGGAAGTACATATGTGTAATGCATGTGTCGTATATAATGTATATGTATGCATACACTTGAGTTTTTGTTTACTAGTGTATAAATGTCACATGCATTAAAATCATGATTATTATATGCATGATTGGATGATGATTTGATGATGATGTCTTGGAATAATTGAATATGAATTAAATACATGTTAGATGCATTTAAGTTCTTGAATGATGATGATAATATGATAACCATGCATTAGGCACTTGTACATAAGCATGTATGATGGTTAAATGATCATATGTTGTCGAAATTGTTATCGTATGATAAAAATGTTTGAAATCAAAATATAAACATAGAAAAATGATGTTATATGATGTATTATGATGATACAAAATTATATCATAAGTTAGATAGCATTGCATGTTGTACATGTAGCTTAAAAAATAGTAAAATGGGTGAAATTGCATGATTTATGTGACTTACATGAAATTTTGCAGTAACATGAATATAAGTGCCATTTCATTCAGTAAATAAAGTGTTGTTAAAATATCAAGTCGTGACGATTTGGGGTTGATTATAGTAAAGTTCGGTACAAGACTATGCGTTAAAAACGGTAAAAATTGGCTTTTAAAGTGATTTTTGTAAAACTATTTTAGATTAGGTTATAAAATGATATTTTATGATAAATATAATTATTTTAACTTATATTAAGTATCCTTGGTGTTTGGTTAGTCATACGTGACTTTCGATGCCCGAAAACGTTACCGAAAACATTAACATACGCATATTTCAACGTACACGAAAATGGGTTGCTCAAGGGTGAACTTTATGTGACATAATATGATATCTGAATATGAGTATACATAATGTGTTATGTTAAGTGTTGACATGATAGTAGGATTTAATACTATGCATGTACACTTGTTCGATTGAAGCGATAATGTCGTTAAAAGTCACGTTAAGTATGTAACTTATTTGTCGACCATGAGAATAATACATAGGTTAACTTGATGAGTTATTTCATATGTAAATACTTTTAAAATGATAAAATATATAAGTTGACGAGATACGTGTATTACCATATATGATGATGTGCTCACGTTTATATGTATGTATATATATATATATAATACATATTAAATATATACTATACATATATAACATATACATATATAATACATAACATTATTAATTATACTACAAGCGCAAATCGTAGAATATTGCTTATAAACAGTGTGATAAAGATATAACATAATGAGGATCACCAATAAAAATGTTTAAGTTGCAAAATATATAATATAATATATATGAACGCATATAATAAATACGCCACATAATAAAATAAAAACATTTGAGAAAATCTCAAAGTTATGTGAAAATTCAAAGTATTGGAGAAAGTTAGTTATTATTGTGGAATATTGTTTATTAAATTGTCCTACTTAAATTAGGACATTTAGACCAATTTGTGGGATCACGCAAATATAAATCTCTCTATTATTACTTTTTATATAATGTTTTTGGGAAGAACACACCTTAAAAGGATAATTATATGTTTTGTATAAAATATAAGTTAAAATAATTTATTAATATATTTCGTGCAAAATATATGGTTTTGGATTGAATATAAATATACATTCGGGAGAAACGGGCTTTGATAAATATAAATATACGTTTCGGGAGAAACGGATTTTGATTGGTTATATATATGTTTCGGGGAGAAACGGGGATGATTATGGTGTTTGAGATAAAACGACGGTATAGATTTAAAAATATTTAAAATCTAAGTTGTGAAGGATTTGCTCGATCTCAAGAGAGTAAGTATCAGTTTTGGCTTACGTTTTCGGTGGGGACTTTGGGAAATTCGTACAACACAAAATATTAAATTTATCAAATTTTAGTAGGATATATATTGTACATGAGGCAGGCATTATAATTGACCCATTGTGGCACTTGTGCAAATTTTTTCATTTAATCATTAATACTGTATGCGTAGAATTGTTGATAGATCTATTGGGTTGACGACCCTGTCGTGACTGGTAGCTCCGTGTCAAGTTAAACGACGAATTTATATTTTGTTATTGTCTAGCTTTGATTATACCCTTATTTTTATATAGCTCGTATGTCTTGCAAACATATGAATCTAAACATTTGATGCTATCAATTTAATATATAAACCTTGGGAAGATGTTATGTATCGAAGGTTTTTAGAAAATGCTTGCGATGATTGACCCTCCGATTTTTATAAAGGATGTAAAATTCGTTTTCTAAATATATATGGATGTTTTATTGTAAAACTCATAATAAGAAAGTTTTCCTTGAATGAATTAATGATAATTTGAATATGTGAACTCACCTTCCTTTGTGTTGACACTTTATTTTAACGTGTTTTTCAGTTACATGAGATCGGCTTCAGGATTTTGGTATATCTTGTGGTAGTTGATGCATGTCATGTGTAATAATGTTTTGGACAACTTTTAAAACTATTTGGCACCAAATGTATTAAGATCCATAAGGATCAATACAACTTAATTATGTTATGGTTGTGGTTTGCGTCTCAAATTTAAACTTTAAATTATGTTTTAATTAAGTTGAATGTCCAAGAATATTGCAAGGTCCACAAAGATACTTATGGGCACCAACTTCCATCACCACTAAGTTTGTATTTCCGCTGCGACGTTTTTGGGATGTGACACAAGAACTCCAATCGGATATCACAATACACTAAACAAGTTGCGGAATAACAAGAATAGTGTAGGAGAAAAAAGATTATGTCGATTGTATTAAGAACAATGTGTCACACGATCAAAGAGATCGTCTAGAACACGATAACAAGCTTTGCAAAACAATCACCATGTAGTGACCTATGCGCATCCTATTTATAACACATAGGATGACCTAATACAACTGGGCCAAGCCCAAATCCCTATTCGTATACAAGTGACATCGACCAAGCCTATAAACCCCTAAACTAAACAAAAACTAGCAAATACAAGACAAACATAAACCTACTCAACTATGCCCTTACAATATCACCCTAGGTTTATGTTGTCTTGGTAATTCAAGCTCTACTTGTGTTTCTGCTTCTTCTTCAAGTTAGCTTCGGATATCTTCTTACCAACATACGGACGAAACAATTGCGTCTCAACCCTACCCCTGATGCCTAACCACAACTTCATGTTGATTATCTGAGCAACCCCTCTTGTATAAGCTTTGGCACACACTTCATACTTAGGATCACTCTGGATCTGAGATCTTCCAAGCAGATGAATATATTTTTCTCCGAACCTCATTAGATCATGTACATCATTGATTCGATGCTCTTCGTGTTCACAGACTATGACAGCTTGCCCAGTAACCGAATCATACATCCAGAATTTAAATCAAGATAAACTATCATTAGCAAGATCTTTGAGCAACAGAATCGTCTTTAGTTGTTTCGTTGGAGGCCAAAATACAATCTTTAGAGGTTGATTATTATTCGGATCAAGTACATCTATATGAACTTTAACATACGATTGTTCCAGATTCATATCCCTGAAATTCACCAGTGCTTGCTATTTCAGCTTGTAAAAATTCCATCCAATCTGGTAGTTAGGATTCTACATTGATCATGATATGGAGCATTACACAAATCATGAAGATCTACAGGAGTCCAAGATTCAAACGAACTGGATGAATTGTAGTATTCAACTTTTCCATTCTTTCTCGTCACAAAAAACATACCCTTTTCATCATTATATGCCCAACTTCTGATTCCAGACATGTTCCTATATCTATCATATCTATCTCTTCCTGTAGTTACCACGTATCGATTACGCATATCTTGAAAAACGTAGTTCTTTTCTCTACCCACATTCCTCATAATCACTTCTTTTGGCTTCCTTTTCTGACTAATAGTATGAGGAGGGTCTTAAATATACTTGTTTAGTGCATCCTCCCATTCATTATGCATTTGCTCCTTCTCAGTTGCAGTATATTCCTTAGGTGGCTCAGCAAATTCCTTCCCAAATTTTCCCTCTAACTTTTGCTTCAGATCCTTCACAACAGCAGAAGGAGATCCAAGATTTGTTTCCAATTCTTGAATTTGCTGATTCTTGTGAGTAATTTCCTCTAACAGACTAGTAATCTGCACATCTTTAAAGATTTTATCAACTTCAAGAGTAGTGACTCTTTTCATTAATGCTCCAACATCAACGTCATCAAACCAACTCTCACTTTCTGCAGTTGTGCTATCTCTCACTTCTTGTTGCAATAATGACATTGCTTTAAGCACTTCAGCTTCTAAGGGAGCACTACTTGATCCTTCAGCAGGCATGTACTCAACGATCCTTGGGTTGGTTAGGAACTCAATAAACGCATCACTCATAGGTGTTCCAGAAACATGAACATGTGGTTATTCAGCAACTACAGGCATGGTCGGTTCTAGGTTTGTGCTTGTCACATTAGCTATTTCACGGCTAATCCTAGGATCTCTTCTGCTTCGTTTTCGAGGATGACGATCAGCTGTGGGATCTTCAGTCACGTTCTCAGGTTGAGCAGATATAGACTCAACAGTTTCAGTGTGAGGAGGATTCACATTCAAGGGTTGATCTTCAATAGGCATGTCTGCTGTGAGGCTTTCTGTGTTAGTGTTTGTTCTAGTTTCACCCATCTTTGCATTAAACTCCGTGTCATTCATCAATATCTCATCAAACACATTATCTTCTTTGATTTTAACCCTAGTTAGATCCATATTTTCAGTCGGCTCACTCGATCCAGGAGGAGCATCAATAATCTGTACATCATGTTCATCGCCCACAGCAGCATTGACTGTTGCTTGTACCTGCTCAGCAACTTTAGAAACGCACCAAATTTCACGAAAGGCTTCCTGATTTGATACATCACTTGTACATCTTCTCTCTTCTATTTGAGCATTGAAAAGACCATATGGTTCATTATCTTTGTGTCATAAATGCTCACAGTCGGTTTTAGCTGAGAGTACATACCTTCACAAATCATTTGTAAGAACCTCGGAAACATGAACCAATATTTCTGTTTCAAGTCTTAATATTAGCCATCATATCATCGAACACGCACTTCGAATAGCTGAACTTCCAACCCGCAACTAAAGACACCACTCCATAAGTTTGTCTAATAGTTAGGGTGTCTATACCACTCTTGTTTCCGCTTATGCATACTAGATACACGTGCGCCAAGAATCTCCAGTATGGATGCAACAACTTCTTTGTAGCTGGAGGATACGATCCTTCATAGCTCTTTTTTCAAGAACTTGAATTACTTTTTCCTTTTCATAACCGGATCGTCAATAGCGTCTCCAAACAACAACACCTCTCTGATTATCTGTTCAGTAATTAGAATCTCTTGTTATGAATAGTCGATCTAATCATGGTGTCTCCCTTCTTAACAATAGCATTGTTCTAGAAGTTGTGAATCCAATCTTCACGGATAATTGGTTTTTCTCGAAACACGTGAGCAAGTCGGCATGTGTTTAGTCCCACTATCATGGATTTGTACAATTCATGCCCCCTTGGAGGTTCGCCCAAGTAACACGAGACGTTCATGCTTTTCTCCCATTTCTGAACATGGACTTCCGCTGTTTGTTTTCTCGTATCTGAACCAATCGATTCAAATTAAACATTCATAGCAAACTTTGAAAACAAGAGGTTTCCGAGTTTGACCATAACCTTGGTCAACACTCTGAAAATATTTTGATTTTTTTTTAAAATAAACTTTTTTCAACAACTTAAAAGATAAATTCTTCAAATTATATCAAAAATCATTCGGGTGCAAATATATAACCAATAAGCCCAAACATACTTAATCAGGCCCAAAAACACATAGAAAGGCCCAAACACAAACTAGTGTGCGGCCCACACATGAGTGTGCAGTCCCAACACTAGTGTGCGAGGGCACAATTGTAATTTCCAGTTGAACTGTAAGGAGATATGGTAATCATAGGTAGGTCGCACTCTTCTCTTTAGTCAACAAGTCAACCATACACACAAGACGGTCAGTGCGGTCAACAACACACCATTGATTCGCATACTGGAAAAAACTAGTGTGCGGAGGGTATATTAATGTCAAAGCCTAGGTGTACGAGGGGTAATATGGTCAACATAAGAGATCATAATTACCCCGCACACCCCTTGGAGGCAATCCTTTCAATGCACAGGTGTGCGAGGGTATTTTGATCATTTTGAGAATGTGCGACCACCCAATTTGAACGTGAATCCCACGCTCCATTGCGATTCATCTTCTCCGACCTCCTCCAAAACACTATTTCGGCCAACTTCATGAATTCCGATCATCCTGCAATCCAAATCTAAAAGCACTCAATTTTACCAGATGATTATCACACATCACCAATCTCTTCTTTCACATTCATTCAACGTCCTTACTCAAACAGTTTATAAATCACCATAGGCAATTGTATGTCATTAAAACCAACCTTTAGTCTTAACTTTTGATCCTAACATCTTCGTTTTACTTGAAATTTAAGCACAGTTTTGACGAAGAAAATATGAAGAAGATGAAAATGTGTATGCGATTCAAAATTTGAAAGTGATGAAAGTGATAAGATCAGTTGTTAAAAACACCTTTATCAATAAAACCCTTCCCCTTTTCTTCCTTGTCACTGCACACTTGGCGTGACCCACAAAATCTTAACAGGAGCCTTTTCATTTATCAGTCTCCTGTTAAGATTTTGTGGGTCACGCCAAGTGTGCAGTGGGCCCAGCTCTAATCTCCAGACCCAAAACTCCAATTTTATTCTAAGTGACATTTTTTCCTGAGGTCATAATGTAATTTGTTTTCTGCACAGAACCAGTCAAAGTTTCCAGCCATCAGGATAAAGCTTACTGACACATTGCTCTAGAGTCAGACCATTTCAATATTGGTCTTACATGAGTCAACCTTAATTCACATAGTGAAAATTCATTTAATTTCCCTCTTAATACCAAAAAGCTTACCAAAAACTATTTTTGTAATTTTGAATTGTTTGTATTTTTCTACAAGTTTTAATGTTTTTATATTTTTCTAAGAGATTACATCCCCCAAATTTTTTGCTTAAAATTGAAAACAAAAACAACAAAAGAAAGACAATTCTAAGAAACAAATTTATATACGAACGAAGAAAAATATTTTTTGTGTGACCAAATTCAGTCCTCGAATTGGACTTTTAAGCAGTTCAAGAAAGGCATTAGAACGTGCTCGATCAACTGGTATTGTGAACAGATCCGTGACATTGTCATCAATGTGAATCTGCTCCATTGAAATCCCTGATTGTATGAGTCACGAATAAAGTGAATTTTTATGGCAATGTGCTTAGTTTTCAAAAAATACACAAGATTTTTCACTATTTAGATTGCTTCATCATTTTCACAATAAATGGGAGTTTGAGAGAAATTCAAATCGTAATCCACCAGTTGGTGATGGATCCATATCACCTGAGAACAACAAGCTGAAGCAGCTACATATTCAGCGTCAGCAGTTGATAGCGACACAGTTTGCGGCTTCTTGCATTGCCAAGAAATAAGCCTATCACCCTGGTACTCACATCCAGCCGAAGTGGACTTCATATCCCTGCCAACCCCTCAAAAATTACTATTACAAAAAGCATATAAATCAAATGGAGTCTTTAGAATACCAAAGACCAAGTCTAGGCTTGCCCTTTAGATATCTAAAAATTCTCTTGACAACATTCAAATGAGAGAGTTTAGGATTAGCCTAATAACGTGCACACTGACACACGACGAACATAATGTCCGGTCTGCTGGCGGTCAAAACATTAGAGAACCAATCATAGCCGGTACAATGTTTCTTCGACAGCTTCTCCTTCCAGATCCTCAGTGAGAACCGGTCTCTCAACCATAGGAGTATTTGCAGGTTTGGCATCTTGAAGAAAGAATTTTGCAAGAATATCATCCACGTATTTTCCTTGATGGATCAAAATACCTTTGGAGTCCTGACGGACTTAATCCAAAAAAGAAATTAATTTCTCCCAAAGCGCTCATCTCAAACTGCTTCTTCATAACATCTTCAAATTTTCTACACAGTGCGTCACTTGTGGACCCAAAGATGATATCATCCACATATATTTGCACTAGAATCTGGTCTTTTCCCACTTTGCAAACAACAGGGTCTGATCAATAATTCCACGAGTGTACCCATTTGCTAGAAGGTGTTTGGTCAGAGTAGTATACCATGCACGGGGTGCTTGATGCAATCCATAGAGTGCCTTGTCAAGCCTGTAGACATATCCTGAATATCGTGGATTAACAAAACCAGGTGGTTGTTGAACATATATTTCCTCTTTCACTTTGCCATACAGAAACGCCGTCTTCACATCCATCTGATAGACTATGAACCCTTTGAACGATGCATATGCAAGAAAAATTCGAATGGCTTCTAATCTAGCAACAAGGGCGTACACCTCGTCATAGTCAAGCCCTTCAATCTGTCTAAAACCATGTACTATCAGTCTTGCTTTGTTTCTGACGATCACTCGACGGACTTGTAATCCCAAAAAGAAATTAATTTCTCCCGAAGCGCTCATCTCAAACTGCTTCTTTATAACATCTTCAAATTTTCTACACAGTGTGTCGCTTGTGGACCCAAAGATGATATCATCCACATATTTACACTAGAATCTGGTCTTCTCCCACTTTGCAACTGAACAGGGTCTGATCAATAATTCCACGAGTGTACCCATTTGCTAGAAGGTGTTCGGTCAGAGTAGTATACCATGCACGGGGTGCTTGATGCAATCCATACAGTGGCTTGTCAAGCCTGTAGACATATCGTGGATTAACAAAACTGGGTGGTTGTTCAACATATATTTCCTCTTTCACTTTGCCATACAGAAACGTCATCTTCACATCCATCTGATAGACTGTGAACCCTTTAAACGATGCATATGCAAGAAAAATTTGAATGGCTTCTAATCTAGCAATAAGGGCGTACACCTTGTTATAGTCAAGCCCTTCAATCTGTCTAAAACCCTGTACTACTAGTCTTGCTTTGTTTCTAATGATCACTCCACTATCATCCCTTTTGTTTCGATAAACCCATCTGGTTCCAAGTGCTTTCTTTCCTGCAGGCAACTTAACCAATCCCCATACTTCTAATTTCTCAAATTGGTTTAGCTCATCCTGCATGGCATCCACCAACTCGGTTCTCAAAGGGCCATTTGGGTAGTTTTCAGCTCGATTTGTGAGATGAAGCACGAGTATAGACATGTGTTGATAACCCATGTCTAACTTCTAGTCAAGATCCCAGCCCCAATGTGTCACACCCCGACCCGCAGCGGAAAAGGTGATCGGGGCATGATTGGGTTATCATCAAAGCTCATGACATTTATTATGACGTTTCATATTCATTAATACAATTTAATGGGAAATATACAATCATAATTACATCATGTCCTAACATCATTCTAGGCTTCATTGTTTTCTTCTAAGGCATTTCCTATGTTTTCCTTGCTTTATCCTGTTCACCTGTATCATGTGTAAAATGGTTTTTGGATCAACAAAAAGTTGGCGAGTGAATCCTGTGAAAAACATTTGAACAAGTTTATTGAATTGATTATAAAATAAAGTGCACAACCACACATGAGTAAAATTAGATGTAAACTTATTCACCAATCATTTAATATTAAATAATGCACACACGAACAATAATGGATTTGTTTTGAGGCACGCGTTGCTCAACTCGTCTCCCACGAGGAACTGATGGGCCTAATGAATGAATTGCATATAACTTGACAATATGAAATACATAACTACAAACAATATATACAATCTAAGTTTAGATCACAATATGGTATGGCACAAGTTTAAATAAACGAGTTAATTTTCGTGACACATGACACACCCCAAAACGTGTAATTAAAAAGGGGAGTTGTAAGATTCACTCACATTGGGTGCGTTCGGTTGATGATGTTGAATGCGCACGAAGTTGGTTTTAACCACGAGTGAAACTAACCTAGATAATGGCATAATGGTTCGGTAAGTAAGCGGATTTTATTAATCAATTTTAGTAGAATTGTTGGATATATTTTTGTGAGTTTAAGGCTATTTTCTAACCTTAAAAATGTTTTTTTTAAGTATTCTTAGTGTAATTAAATAAAAAAAATAATAAAAAAATGTTGGTTTTTGACTGTTGACTTTGACTTGTTTGACCGTTGACTTGTTGACTTGTTGACCGGTTCGGTCTGTAATAAGTGTGCGCCGAGTGAGGCTCGAACCCGAGACCTCCCGTACGCGTGCACGCAGCTCTACCAACTGAGCTACGTGTCTAACCCGAAATATATCTGTTTTTAATTATATTTATATACTAATTGAATTAATCCGAAAATCATTTATTTCAAAAACAATTTAAATGACTCGCTCGGTGCTCTCCACAGGTCTCGAACCCGGGACCTATGGGTTAGGTTAACACACAGTCCACCGCTGGACTGTGTGTTTAACTTGTTAAATAATCTGATTTTTATTATACTTAATACAAACTAAATAATTTCATTTCTGTCTTATATAAAAAGTTTGATAATTGTCCGGACCGGTGCGGTAGTCCGGACTCGAACTCGTGACGTGTGATTTAAACGTTCACACAGTCCACCACTGGACTGTGTGTTTATCTTGGTTATTATTCTGGTTTCTATTAAATTTAACATCTATTGCAGTGAATCCGGTTCGGTTAAAAAAAGGAACATTTTTATTAAGGCGAGTGTGCGTGGGACAAGAATCGAACTCGGGACGTAAGCGTGTTTTATTTTGCACACAGTCCACCGCTAGACTGTGTGTCTAACCCGAGATATATCTTGATTTTAATTAAACATATATACAACTGAAACTTCGTCTTCTTTGTCAGACTTAACCAGAATCGGAGTCTGACTGGTTCATCGATTTTAATCAAGTTCTTTAGTGTGTTGTGAGTAATTACGTGTGAGATAAATAAAAAGAATGAGAGATTAAGTGTTAGATATACCAAACAGTGGCTCCTCTGTTTCGCCGGCGAAACTCCGGTGACAGCAGATTATTCCGGCGACGTGTGTCCTGCGGTAGAGGGTCTTCAGGGAGCTTGAGATGAGTGTGGGTGGCTTCAGTATGAGTTCTGGGTGTTCAGTAAGGCACAGAGGTGAACGGCTCGGTTTTCCGGCGAGTTGCAGAAATTCTCCGGCGAGTGAAATTACGTCGGGAAAGAGTGTGATTGTGAGCGAAAGAGCTAACAGAGGTTAGAGGGGGTATTTATAGGGCAGAACATTGACGAATTTGGTCCGTTTTACGTCTTGATTCGTCGGTTAATAATTTTCCGGCGGTTATAACTTGTGTCGCGGACTGGACATCGGTTATAACCGACGTTGAGGTTAATGTTTACGTTAAGTCATTGATAACCGACGCCGTTTGACGAAATCGTCGGATTTTCCAACGTCAACGGATTTGGGCGCGTCAGTTTGACTGGGTTTGATTTCTGTTTCGTTATTTGAATTAATTGTCTGGATATATTACCAAAGAATACAAGTGGCGCAGTGGTTGAATGGTTGGAAGTTAAGGCGTTTGTTGATT
Source organism: Scalesia atractyloides (assembly GCA_947069175.1). Classification (NCBI taxonomy): domain Eukaryota; kingdom Viridiplantae; phylum Streptophyta; class Magnoliopsida; order Asterales; family Asteraceae; genus Scalesia; species Scalesia atractyloides. Next base: position 64,538,401 of record CAMTDV010000020.1, on the reverse strand, counting down.
CGCTGGCTGACCCGGGTTCGAAACCCGGCAGCAGCCTTTTATTTTTATTTTCTTATTTTAAATACTTTTTCAAATATAAATTATATATTCCAATATACTTATTAATTATGTATCGTTTAAAATTAATTTGGGCATTAAATACGCAACGAAATTTTTAACCGATTGTTCGGTTAATAAACGGAGCGGGTTTGGTAAATCCGGTTTTTGACGGATGTTACAGTATCCCCTGCTTTTTAGAAATTTCGTCCCGAAATTTAAGTAGTGACATATTTGTCTAAAAAGGATGATGTTTAGTTTGACAGTTACATGCTTAGAAAAAGAGTAAGAGTTTAAGTTTTTGTTTGAGGCGGTAACGTCCCTTGTAAGGGTTAAGTACCCTGTTACAGGAATCGCTTTTTGTTGCCTACGGTAAAAATATTGATAAGCAGAGTTGATTCACTAAATATGATTTCTTGCGCAAGAGTTTTGATATGTTTGGAAGGATAGGGTTATATCCTAAAACAAAATTTCTAATACTACAACCTACATGGAACTTCTCATAACCGTCTAACAATGCCTCTGATCCTTTGACAAGAATACTTATATATAGGAAGTACCAGCGGCGTATCCACATATTCTTGTCAAATTTTCATTGGTTTTATCAGTAAGTTATGATTGGTTCTATGATGTGACTCTAAACATAAATTAATGCCACAACCAATGTACCAAGAAATTACTAAATCCTACATAGAATTCTCATAACCGCCTGACATTGCCTCTGATCCTTTGACAAGAATACTTATATTTAGGAAGTACCAGCGGCGTATCCACCATATTCTTGTCAAATTTTCATTGGTTTTATCAGTAAGTTATGATTGGTTCTATGATGTAACTCTAGAACATAAATAAACACAACAACCAATATTTGAGTCCACATTCTGATAGCATACATGTTTGAATGGTGACAGTTCCTCTCTCGTTTGTTATGATAGAGAGGTTAGTTTATGTAGAAATAGAACACAATCCAATTTCTTTAAATGGCGAGATGATATGAATGTAACACAAATTTCAACCAAGACAATACTAAATCCTACATGGAACTTCTCATAACCGCCTGATAATGCCTCTGATCCTTTGGCAAGAATACTTATATATAGGAAGTACCAGCGGCGTATCCACCATATTCTTGTCAAATTTTCGCTGGTTTTATCCGCAAGTTATGATTAGTTCTATGTGACTCTACAACAAACACAACAACCAAAACTTGAGTCTTAATTCTGATAGTATCCATGTTTGAATGATGACAACACCTCTCTCGTTTGTTGTGATGGAGAGGTTAGTCATTGTGGAAGTGAGACATAGCTCAACTTCTTTAAATGATGAAATTGAATACGCTGAAATCTATGATGAACAAACTTCGACCAAAACATACTAAATCCTACATGGAACCTCTCATAACCGCCTGATAATGCCTCCGATCCTCTGACAAGAATACTTATATATAGGAAGTACCAGCGGCGTATCCACCATATTCTTGTCAAATTTTCATTGACTTTATCCGCAAGTTATGATTAGTTCTATGTGACTCTACAACAAACACAACAACCAAAACTTGAGTCTTAATTCTGATAGTATCCATGTTTGAATGATGACAACACCTCTCTCGTTTGTTGTGATGGAGAGGTTAGTCATTGTGGAAGTGAGACATAGCTCAACTTCTTTAAATGATGAAATTGAATACGCTGAAATGTATGATGAACAAACTTCGACCAAAACATACTAAATCCTACATGGAACCTCTCATAACCGCCTGATAATGCCTCCGATCCTCTGACAAGAATACTTATATATAGGAAGTACCAGCGGCGTATCCACCATATTCTTGTCAAATTTTCATTGACTTTATCCGCAAGTTATGATTAGTTCTATTTGACTCTACAACAAACACAACAACCAATACTTGAGTCTTAATTCTGATAGTATCCATGTTTGAATGATGACAATACCTCTCTCGTTTGTTGTGATGGAGAGGTTAGTCATTGTGGAAGTGAGACATAGCTCAACTTCTTTAAATGATGAAATTGAAATACACTGAAATGTATGACGAACAAACTTTGACCAAAACATACTAAATCCTACATGGAACCTCTCATAACCGCCTGATAATGCCTCCGATCCTTTAACAAGAATACTTATATATAGGAAGTACCAGCGGCGTATCCACCATATTCTTGTCAAATTTTCATTGACTTTATCCGCAAGTTATGATTAGTTCTATGTGACTCTACAACAAACACAACAACCAAAACTTGAGTCTTAATTCTGATAGTATCCATGTTTGAATGATGACAATACCTCTCTCGTTTGTTGTGATGGAGAGGTTATTCATTGTAGAAATGGAATACAATCCAATTTCTTTAAATGATAAGATGCTATAAATGCTAAATCAGTAAGTACAAAACAAACTTTAATCAAGACAATACTAAATTCCACATGGAACTTCTCATAACCGCCAGATAATGCCTCTGATCCTTTGGCAAGAATACTTATATATAGGAAGTACCAACGGCGTATCCACCATATTCTTGTCAAATTTTCATTGGCTTTATCCTTAAGTTATGATCGGTTCTATGTGATTCTAAAACATAAACAAACACAATCAACCAAAGCTTGAGATAACATAAAGAAAAACATAAAACTAAACGATTGGAGTTGAATCTTGATTTTCGGTGAAGGGGACTAGTTGGGTGGTTTCGTTTGGGCCGCCATTATCTTCAACGGGATTGGCGTTGATGTTGAAAACTCTTCCTCTTGCTGGTGGCCTAGTGATTGGGTTTTCTTGATTTACTTGGTTAACTGGGTTTGATTGAGCTTGAGCATTTATGATGTTAACCAATCGCGGGCACATGTTTCTAAAGTGGGTAGGGTCGCCATAATTGAAACAAGCTCGAACATAAGGTAACATGGGGTATTGAGGTTGTTGATAGGTTTGGATCATGTTTTCAGTAGGGGGAGAGATTTGGTTTTGAGGGGTGCGGCAAACCTTGCTCAAATGACCATAGCGTCCACAATTTGCACATAGTCGACAAGGTAAGGTAAGGGGATGGTGATAAAAACAGGTGTTACATCGAGGGTGAGGTCCAAGGTATGGTTTCTTATTTGGGTAAGTTGAGTTGGGTGCTACTTGAGTGATTGGGATAGCTTGGATGGGTATGGCTTGTGAAATTGGTTGATTACGTTGGGTAGTAGCGAAAAGTTGCCCGTCTCTTTTTCTCTTAAAAGTGGGTTGAGAAGGGGATTCGGTTTGGATGGAGTTTGAAGTTTCAGTCGATGCCTTATCCTTCTTCATCTCCTCCTTGAAGTCTTTGTTCCGGATTCGGTTCTCGGTGAGCTCTGTAGCTAACTCCATTGCTGCTTCCAAAGTTGCAGGCGTGGTACTTATTACAGAGTCCTGAATCTTTGACGGAAGACCTCGAATTTAGTGTTCGATCAAACGGTAGAGGGGAGTGAACAAGTTGGGAACCATTTGATTTAACTCGAGGAATCTTTTGTTGTAGGTGGTGTGGTCGCCTTCCTTTTGCTTCAACGAATAGAACTCATCTTCTAATTTCTTGATTTCGCTCCTTGGGCAAAACCGTCTTGTCATGATTTCCTTCAACTCTTCCCAAGTCAAAGTCATAGCATTGTCAACGCCTCGTTTGGCCTTCTCTGTATTCCACCAAGTAAGTTCTATTCCATATAAACGACCGGTAGCATATCGCACTTTGCGATCATCGGGGCAATCGCAATTTAGAAAAGTGTTCTCCATTTCTTCAAACCAATGGAGGAGAGCGGTGACACCTTCAGTCCCTTCGTATTTTGGAGGGTCGCAGGATTTGAAATGCTTGTAGGTGCATTTAGTGGTATTTGGGGAAGGGTTGATAACATTTTGATCTTCTTGATTGACAGGATTAGCGGTAAGGGCTTGTTGGACTTGAATTACAATGTTGGGTATTACGGCAGCCATTTGTTGAGCGATTAGGGCAGCCATGCGCTCGCGGGCTTTTCCTGCTCTCATCTTCCTACGGGCGAGGCTAGAAGACATCTACAAGGAATACATATCAAGAGTATGAGTTGGATGTTTTTGGGATCATGGGTCGTATTTAGGAATGAACATTCATAAAATAAATATAGAAAAATAAATCTACTACATCCATAGGATGTCTTGGGCTTTGCTCGTAATTGGGCCTTGCATGCCGCCATACTTCACCTTCGTAATCATGTGGGCCCCCATGAATACCGGGTTTTTCATACGGTTCGCATGTGTTAGCCTGGTTACGTACACTAAAACCCGGAGAAAATCGAGAAATATGTATATAACATATGATATTCGGAATGTGTCCAGGTGTGGACACGGTGACACCTCAAAGTGGGGTTAGTTCGAACGACGTTTGGTGTGGCATGCTTTGGCCTAATAGGTCCTTCGTACTCTCATCGTTAGTCCCGAGGTAGGCAAACTGGTCCGTTATATTGGATTTATACGAATGCCAACCTAGACAGGACGTTCCGACTACCGGTACTTGTACCCTTCCAGTTACTACATGCCCGTCGCAGAACTCACTTTGATGGGATTTGAAAATTGCGACAAAATCTTTGAATAACGAAAGTATGAAAATGATTTGAATATATGAACATTGAAATATGTATGATGAATGTGTATGTAAGTATGTATGTTTGACTGTAAGTATAAACAAATATGAAACAAATAAACATCATAAGTTTGTATGTAACCACCTAAACAATTAAAATTTAGGCAACTATAGTATAGGCTCTAAGGGTCTAATAACCTATCCTATATCCCTATAGTCATGGCTCTGATACCAATCTGTCACACCCCGACCCGCAGCGGAAAAGGTGATCGGGGCATGATTGGGTTATCATCAAAGCTCATGACATTTATTATGACGTTTCATATTCATTAATACAATTTAATGGGAAATATACAATCATAATTACATCATGTCCTAACATCATTCTAGACTTCATTGTTTTCTTCTAAGGCATTTCCTATGTTTTCCTTGCTTCATCCTGTTCACCTGTATCATGTGTAAAAATGGTTTTTGGATCAACAAAAAGTTGGCGAGTGAATCCTATGAAAAACATTTGAACAAGTTTATTGAATTGATTATAAAATAAAGTGCACAACCACACATGAGTAAAATTAGATGTAAACTTATTCACCAATCATTTAATATTAAATAATGCACACACGAACAATAATGGATTTGTTTTGAGGCACGCGTTGCTCAACTCGTCTCCCACGAGGAACTGATGGGCCTAATGAATGAATTGCATATAACTTGACAATATGAAATACATAACTACAAACAATATATACAATCTAAGTTTAGATCACAATATGGTATGGCACAAATTTAAATAAACGAGTTAATTTTAGTGACACATGACACACCCCAAAACGTGTAATTAAAAAGGGGAGTTGTAAGATTCACTCACATTGGGTGCGTTCGGTTGATGATGTTGAATGCGCACGAAGTTGGTTTTAACCACGAGTGAAACTAACCTAGATAATGGCATAATGGTTCGGTAAGTAGGCGGATTTTATTAATCAATTTTAGTAGAATTGTTGGATATATTTTTGTGAGTTTAAGGCTATTTTCTAACCTTAAAAATGTTATTTTTAAGTATTTTTAGTGTAATTAAATAAATAAAAATAATAAAAAAAATGTTGGTTTTTGACTGTTGACTTTGACTTGTTTGACCGTTGACTTGTTGACTTGTTTACCGGTTCGGTCTGTAATAAGTGTGCGCCGGGTGAGGCTCGAACCCGAGACCTCCCGTACGCGTGCACGCAGCTCTACCAACTGAGCTACGTGTCTAACCCGAAATATATCTGTTTTTAATTATATTTATATACTAATTGAATTAATCCGAAAATCATTTATTTCAAAAACAATTTAAATGACTCGCTCGGTGCTCTCCACAGGTCTCGAACCCGGGACCTGTGGGTTAGGTTAACACACAGTCCACCGCTGGACTGTGTGTTTAACTTGTTAAATAATCTGATTTTTATTATACTTATATACAAACTAATTTTTCATTTATGTCTTATATAAAAAGTTTGATAATTGTCCGGACCGGTGCGGTAGTCCGGACTCGAACTCGTGACGTGTGATTTAAACGTTCACACAGTCCACCACTGGATTGTGTGTTTATCTTAGTTATTATTCTGGTTTTTATTAAATTTAACATCTATTGCAGTGAATCCGGTTCGGTTAAAAAAAGGAACATTTTTATTAAGGCGAGTGTGCGTGGGACAAGAATCGAACTCGGGACGTAAGCGTGTTTTATTTTGCACACAGTCCACCGCTGGACTGTGTGTCTAACCCGAGATATATCTTGATTTTAATTAAACATATATACAACTGAAACTTCGTCTTCTTCGTCAGACTTAACCAGAATCGGAGTCTGACTGGTTCATCGATTTTAATCAAGTTCTTTAGTGTGTTGTGAGTAAATACGTGTGAGATAAATAAAAAGAATGAGAGATTAAGTGTTAGATATACCGAACAGTGGCTCCTCTGTTTCGCCGGCGAAACTCCGGTGACAGCAGATTATTCCGGCGACGTGTGTCCTATGATAGAGGGTCTTCAGGGAGCTTGAGACGAGTGTGGGTGGCTTCGGTATGAGTTCTGGGTGTTCAGTAAGGCACACAGGGTGAACGGCTTGGTTTTCTGGCGAGTTGCAGAAATTCTCCGGCGAGTGAACTTACGTCGGGAAAGAGTGTGATTGTGAGCGAAAGAGCTAACAGAGGTTAGAGGGGGTATTTATAGGGCAGAACATTGACGAATTTGGTCCGTTTTCCGTCTTGATTCGTCGGTTAATGATTTTCCGGCGGTTATAACTTGTGTCGCGGACTGGACATCGGTTATAACCGACGTTGAGGTTAATGTTTACGTTAAGTCATTGATAACCGACGCTGTTTGACGAAATCGTCAGATTTTCCAGCGTCAACGGATTTGGGCGAGTCAGTTTGACTGTGTTTGATTTCTGTTTCGTTATTTGAATTAATTGTCTGGATATATTACCAAAGAATACAAGTGGCGCAGTGGTTGAATGGTTGGAAGTTAAGGCGTTTGTTGATTCGCTGGTTGACCGGGTTCGAAACCCGGCAGCAGCCTTTTATTTTTATTTTCTTATTTTAAATACTTTTTCAAATATAAATTATATATTCCAATATACTTATTAATTATGTATCGTTTAAAATTAATTTGGGCACTAATTACGCAACGAAATTTTTAACCGATTGTTCGGTTAATAAACGGAGCGGGTTTGGTAAATCCGGTTTTTGACGGATGTTACACAATGGGTCCAATTACATTCTCCACAAGGTGGTTCCTCTGAACACTAGTGGGTACAACAGATTCGAGAACTGTTCCTGTTGGTGGCAGATTTGTCAAGTTCTCAATTTCAGCATGTTCTAGGAGTTCCGTCATAGGTTCCTCTACTAATTCGTCCATAATATACTCGTTTGGAATTGGATCATTAGGAAACAGATCATTCTGATTGTTCGATAAATCTTCATAGTCAAACGAATTTGAAGCTTCCTCTTCTGCGTTGAGAGAATCTGTATAATCCGGAACTACTTGTATTTAGGTGCAGTTGTTGAAGATGAGGCTGTAGTTGTGCTATCCCCCACAACTACAACATCCGCCTCAACTTCAACATCCCCCTCTTCATCAGCATCGTTCATAATAATTGAGGGGTGTGGAGCAAAGTTGAAGGACTTGCTTTATCTACAGAAACAACAGGAGGTAGGTTATCAAGAATATCAAATGATTTAAACAAATGAGCATAGTTATAGAGAGTGAATGGTCCGTTTCCGGCATCTGTCTAGTTCTCCTCAAGCCATTGTATATCGAACGACTAGACATTTGTCTTGTCTTCTTGTTGTACACTCTATATGCTGTCTTGTTCTCGTGTGCAGCTTTTCTAGCATAGCCGATAAAGTAACACTCATCTCCCCTAGCATCAAACTTCGGAATTGCATCTAAGTGCAACAGGGTACATGGGCAGCCAAAAGCTCGAAAATGCCCGATAGAGGGTATTTCGCCAAACAGTACTTCATGAGGCATCTTCATGCATGCTTTGTTGATTAAAACTTTGTTTTAAACATAACATGTTGTATTTATCGCCTCATCCCAGAAGAAAACTGGGAGTTTAGAATCGCACAGCATGGTACGGGTCGCTTCAATCAGGGTTCTATTCCTTCTTTCCACTACCCCATTCTGCTGTGGAGTTCTAGCAGCGTTGTACTGTCTAGCTATTCCCCTTTGAGCACAAAAGAAGTTGAGCTCGACATTCTTAAACTCGGTGCCATTGTCGCTTCGAATTCCTTTCACCTTCTTGTTAGTCTGATTCTCCTTAAAGATGTAAAACGTTTAACGAGCTCTGCAGACTTACTCTTGTTAGCTAAGAAGAAACCCAAGTAAAATGTGAGTAATCATCAGTGATCACTAAATTAGTAAACTTTCCTAAGATGCTGATCACGTTCAAATGACCAAAGAGATCCATGTGAAGGAGCTGCATCACACTGTTAATTGTGTTTACAAACTTAGGAAAGTGAGGTTTTCAATGTTGTTTACCCTTAGCACAAGAGACACATTTTTCAAAAGTAATGAAGTCTTTTACTGGTAGATCCCTTACCAACCCCAATTTAGCAAGACAGTTTAGGTTCTTGACATTTGAATGTCCCAAACGTGGTGCCATAACATGGCATTATGTTCAGAGATTTTTTAAAACAAACAATTAACACTTTCAGAAGGTGGTTTGTTCATGTCAATTACATAAGCGTTTCCTTTTCTGTCAAACTTCATCAAAATCCAATCTTCAGGAATGACAATTCCCGGTTTTAAGATCAGACAGTCATTGTCGCAAATTTAAAAAGACGCTTAATAGGTTGTGCTTCAACTCGGGAACGTAATTAACATTCTTGAAACAGAGATCACCATTTCTGACAGTGCCTTGACGAGTGATCTGACCGTTCTCACCTCCCGAAAAGGCGACAAATCCACCATTAAACTCTTCAATGTCACTTAGCTGGGATAAGTCTCCTGTCATATGTCTGCAACAGCCACTATTAATATACGAGAGTCTAACGATAGTCCTCCATTGTTGTTCCTACACATGTAGCAGTATCAGTTAGTATTAGGTACCATGCCATAGTGGTGGTTTGTAAACCCTTTGCATTATCATGTGTTACTTTCATCCAAAGCATGTTATTGCTTGAGTAGGCAGTTCTGTTGGCTAGAACATGAGGATTTGGGAGGAGTAGGTTGAACAGGGCTTTTAGGTCTCCATGTTTGCTTAGTAATTTTTAAACCCTTTAAACTTTACATAGTTTGCTTTGGAGACTTCAATTGATTCTTGTTATTTAATAGTTTTGCCTTGTTCCAATCTCCATCAGAAGGCTTCACCTTGGAATTCAAACTCTTGCACCAGTTAAGGTTGTTTAACCTTCACCTGTTTAAGTTGCTTGTCATTCCCTTTTGGAGCCTTCCGATGCTTCCCTTCTGTGAGTTTTTCCGGACTATGCTGACAATTTCTTGCTATATGACCAGCGATGCACATGTGTAACATACTTGACGTTTCACATGAAGCTTTGCTAGAGATCTATCAGCCTTTCCAGAACTAGAAGACCTGTGTGGTCCTTGAGGACTCAACGAAACAAACTTACTTTGATCCTTACCTTTTTTGTTCGTTTCATGTGTTTTCGAAGTTTTATTGTCTAGATTAGCTGCACACATAATATTCGCTTTTGACTTAGGTGGAACATACTTTGTTTGACAACCCTGTCCAACTTGTTTTACCAGCAAATTTTTTAACGCACAGATTTATTTGGCAAAACAACAGAATTTATGCAACTAGAATCAAAATCAAAGCAAGTGTCTAAACATTCATCGCTCTTAAAACAGAGCCCACACAAATCAACTTATTAGCAAAAATTGAAACATTGTTTGAATTTTTAGAAATTAAAAGATTGTTTTTTCTGAATTTTGATTTTTAAATCTTGCAATTCAACATCATCATCCTCGTCATCCTCTACCCAATCTTCAACAATCACTTTGTCTACACATGAAGTAGTCATATTAGTAACTTTCATTTTCTCATAAAAAGTGTTGGTTGAATCTGCAACACAACTCTCAGTTTCAAAGAATACTGTTTATTCAATAGATTTAGAATTGATTACATTTTGTGACTGAACGGAGACTTCTATTGTAAATGGTGATGTATCACTGGATTTAAGGGAAACTTCTGCTGTGAGTTATGATTTTGCTTTTGTTGGTTCTTATTCAATTGTTTCAGATGATTCATCAATAGATTTAACAGATTCAGTCAATTCTAAGTTTTCACATTTACTGTTTCTAAGGAATCACATGAAGAATTGAATGAAGCAGTTGATTCAGATGGTTTGCTAGCTTCAAAATCTTTGATGAACACAGCCAAATCGTTCATCATATCAAACTCATCACTGGTTGAAACTTAAGACTCTTCCTTGATGACTTTTGAGAACATTAGATTCATTGTCATTTAAAACTTGAAAGTGTTTATCTACATTAGCATTTTTCTCAAAATTCAGAGTCTTAGTTTGCTTTGAGACATCAGCAGGTTTTACAAAAATTTTATTGATGGCCTGTTTGTCTAATTAGATTTTCATCACATACGATATAAGTAAACAACTATATGAAATAAAGGCATGCACGATGTTCATCCATTTACCATAAATAAACATTACAAGCCACAAGTTGCTTGGTAATAAAAGACGACATAAGTAATTAAAGTTTACAAAAGGCTTGTTCAAAATAACTTTTAAACATTAAGGCTTGGCATCCTATATTCCGTTCGAAGACGGAATATATAGACCAAACCCTTCAAAATACGGATGTCATCGACTACCTGTTAACCTTGAAAACTTCGTAACTAACTGCACAAGATCCACTTCAATTTCCTGAAATACATGTAAGTTTGAAAACATCAACAAAAGTTGGCGAGTTCATGCATGTGGTGTGCGCACCAAATGAATCTTAAAAACATTTGAGTGTGTATATGACAATATGTGGAATGTAAAGCGTCAATGAACTTGATGATCATTAATGTTTTGCAAGGACATTAATATGTGACGACATAGGAAGTACTCAACCATAGATGATTTCTTCCGGTCCACTCGGCTGGGACAACAAAAGCACTATATGCGGCCACACAAGGACCCATTAGTGGGGCTCGCTACACCCGATAGATCTACCACTCTTGTTCCACGGTCTTATAAAAGATTAATAGCACTTAAGAGACACCATATTCGCACATGATCTATTATTCCATTCCATATCTAAACCATACCATCGAAAACATGTATCCCCCCCCCCGAGAGTTATAAACCTAAAACATTTAAGAGAAAAGGGGGACATGAACTCACTGGTTTGCATTCGTAAAAGTGTACTAGCGGAAAGGGTATCCAATGGCGCGTACAAGTGCTCTAACTCATTTGACACTTGAGTTTACGTTAAATGTGTACACGTTATTCATTTTGAAATTGTATAAGTTAAGTATTTGGATCCCTTATGTATTTTAAATATGTTGGCATTTGTTCCATGTGTCTGTTGTCTTGCCCTTGATGAGTCTTCGTGCCTCGCACGAGTGTGAATGGGCCTAGCCCATGAGAGTTTCCCTGCCACGCACGGCTTACGTTCGTTATGTGTGATAAATATATTCTCAAATTATATACATCTTGAGTCTAGTGAACCTCGTTCACTCGTAACAACATGTTCGGTTTAAGTATGAGTATTTGTTCTTCATGTTGTATGCTTTTAATAATTATGAGTGTTAAAAATATTTATTTTTAACCTTATACATTCATTAATGTATTTGTACGGTATTCTTCGCGAAAGTACACTTCAACAAGTGTATGTGGGTACATTATTATGTACTTGCGTATTTTTATACGTATACGTATACCGCATGTATTGTGCATTTTACTATTGGTATTTATGACGTATTTATACATATTTGTATACCATATCATTTAGTATTTATATTGTATTTCTACGTATTGTATACTTTACCGTTTGGTATTTAGACCGTATTTGTACGTATTTGTATACTTTACTATTTGGCATCTTTGTATAAATGGGACCAGCCCAAAGGAATTATGTATGAATGGGCCAGTCAATTTAAGTTATGTAGGTGGACCTAGCTTGATGTATTATATGATGATGGGCCTAGGCCAACTGATGTGTTAATGGCCTAGCCTAACTTATTATATAAATGGGCTTTTACTAGCCCATTATAAGTCCAAGTATTCTTGCATTCCTTCAAGTGTATTTTGAGCGTATTTTATACGTATTATATACTTGTATTCTTGTGTGTATATATACACTTAGGAATATTTGCCTTATACTTTCCAGATTCTTATAAGTGTTAACATATATAACATACATTCATACTTCTCTTGTCTAAAAATATATATTATTTTTAGAGTTTCGTCGTCGTAATTGGATATATATTTATTTTCGTGTCGAAAGGGATAATGTGTCGTCCGCAATGTATGCATGCTCCGGTTTGAGACGCTAGGATGGTCGTTACCGATGACGACACGCTTTGTTCGATAGAGTGTTTATTATATATTTTGTGTCGGTTCCGAAAGTATATTGTCTAGTTAATACTTATGGTTGTGAATTAATTCGCCCGACGTCCGTTCATCCGCTATTCCTTTGTCCGATAGTTCGTCCAGTGTGATAATATAAGTGTGCTTCATGTGTATATATTTAGCATATTTTCCAACTGAGTCGTATTTAATTCTTTGGTGTGTATTCTTCCTAGCACTAGTATGTACACATATTATACAAGTAATATATACCATATAAGGCATTTGAAAGATATGTATATAATTTTCTCAAGATTATATTTATTGGTTTATTTATAAGTTTTATCCACTTTTATTTACTAAAAATATCTTTTTAAGTTTATATAAACTCTTGGATGGTTAAGACTTAACCCTTGTCATTAGGGTTTGTCTAATTACGATTAAGGTCGTTAACCACAATTAGGGTTACTAATCACAATTAACCATACCAATCACCATGTTAATTAAGTTTTATCCGCGATTAAGATTTCAGAAAATATCGCCACAGTTTCCTTAAACTATGGTGTTTTCCACGTTTTGAAAATGTATTTTAAGTATGTTTAAACCCTTTAATCATAATGAAACTCAAATCAAGTTTCAAAGCTCAAATTTTGCATGTAACATTTACACCAAATCCACACATGATCCTTGCACTTTATATAGAGTTTTAACTATATTTTAACAACATCAAGATAACACTTTTTAAATCTTTAAACAAGAATACTTAAACCATCAAGTTTTCACATTTAAAGACCCTTTAATCACATGACTTTGATAAATACACTTTAACACTATTTTAGTGTAAATCATGAGGTTTAATTTTTATAAAAGTCATCTTAGTCATAGACCATTTTCAAGTTTAAAATGAAGTTCAAGGATTATGTGGTTGATGATCTTGTTAAGATCTAAACATAAGAATGTTTAGATCATAATTACTAGTATAAATCACACAAGATCATCCATATAACTTCCTACTTTAACATAATCTATCATGAGAATAAACATCATCTATCACATAACAATATAATCAACATAATATACATCACATTTAGTATATTTTATGGTGAGTTTAGTGTTTTTAAGTTTGGTTTTGTTGTAGGATTCAAGATGAACATTTGTATATATAAACTACATATAATAACAAGCTTAAAAATTAGTGAAGACGCTTCAGTTTTTGGGTTTAAAGAAATGAGTCTAACACAGCTTCATGGTAGGCTCCTCACTTATGAGAGAGAGCTGAACCAGAAAAAGAAGCTACAAGAAACTAGCGAGATGGCTGATGACTATGCATTTGGTAGTACAACACTTTTTGGCCAAGAAGAAGTCACTTGCAGTTGTAAGGATCAGAGCTATGATCATTTCAGTGTATAACTTCTTGTAGTAATTTCAACTCTAACCCTTACACACCTAATTATGCATTTGCTGCTAATGGGGAAAGCCAAACTTCTGATAACTTATGTTTTGAGTTAAATGACCTTCAACATTTTGACCCTTCAGATCTGGAAGGGATGGATATTTTGCTCCAGTTGGCTCTATTAAGGGTTAGGGCTAACAAGTATTACAAGAGAACTGGTAGAAAGTTTCCATGGTTGCATGGGGGCTAAAAGTTGGGCTGGATAAGTCAAAGATTAAGTGCTATAAATGTAATAGGCGAGGACACTATGCTAGAGGATGTAGGTCTCAATCAATTGGACCAATTATTACACACCCGAGCCCTAAACCTCAAAACAATCACAATATTGTTCACTATTCCCAATATACCCCTGCTCCTCATATGCAAAACACTGCTCATTTTTCACACACTACTACCACTGTTCTTGTGCAATATGTTCAAACCACTGTTCCTCAAATTCAATATGTTCAAGCACCAGCTCCTCAGGTTCAAATGCAACATGCACCATAAGTTGCTCAAACTATTGCTCCGGCAGAGGTTAATCATTAGAGTTTCTTTACTCAAGGCTTTGTTGATTGGAGTAGCTTGCCTGAGGATTTGAATGATGAAAACTTTGCTCTAGTTGCTAATAATGAAAAGAAACAAAATGATTTTTCTTTATGGCACTAAATACAATAGTTAAGGGTGATGAATTTGGGGAAGTGGAGTCTAAATCTGTTGTGTCTGATGTTCATGATGAAACAGTTGTTACAAAAGAAAGTGTTGATGAAGATTTGAAACATCTGTCTGACCCATGGGATGCAGTGTATGTGAAGGTGAATGTGACTGTGCCATGCTGGCTGCTACTAAGGTATCTCCTCATGTCTTAAAAGATCTATGTTCAGACAAATGCATCATAGCCTTTGCTAACATAAAAGAGGAGAATGAAAACCTTAGGAATAAGATTTTGGATGATGAATTGCAATTTGAAAAGCTTTCAAAAGAGTTAAAAACAAAATTGCTTGAAAAAGATTCTGAAATCAGTAGCTTAAAACATGAAGCTAGCATAACCAAGGACCAACTCCAAACTATGATAGAAAAATATTAAGTTTGCTAAAAGGAGTTGGAATCCACCCAAATTACTTGTGCAAAATGGGTGGAATCCTATAAAGGTTATGAGATTATGTTAGAAAACCAGGTTAAAAGTAACATAAAATTTGGCTTAGGATTCAAAGAAAATGACCAAATTTTTGAAAATGTTACTGGAAATGATTCTGGTGTGGTTGAAGTTATTCTAAAAATGTGTTTGGTCAAGAAATCAAGGTCACTGATAAAATGGAAACAAAATTGTTTTAGAAAGACATGAGGGATCCTCAACTTTTGAGCAAATTGAGAAATATCAATTTAAACCCACATGGTCTGAAAGAATTGACATCCTTGAGAATTTCAAACCAATGGACTTTTCAACCACTGATGGTGTCAACGCACCAAAAGAAAGAATCATTCCCATAACGGATTTACCAGCAGATGTTACAACATCTGTTGATAAAAAATCTGAAAAAGGGAAGAAGAAAGAAAAGATCAAAAACCTGTTTTGTGAGTTATGTGAAAAGAAGAACCATGTCACCAAAAACTGTTTTCCTCTAAAGGCTTATGACATCAACAAAACAAGTGAGATCATTGATTCTCCTAAATGCAAAATTTGTGATAAAACAAATCATAAAACTCAAAAGTATGTTTATCTCAGAAACTTTGATGTGAAAAAGAATGGGTTTAAATCCAAAACACTAGAGAGTTCAAAGACTAGTACTGCAAAAGGAAAGTCTAAACAAACCTTTGTGCCTGTTCAAACATTTGTTACCAAATCTCATCACAAAACAACTGCTTCCAGAGAGGTGCAGGTAACAGATGCACCACCTGCAAATTAGTATCCAAGAGGACATGGCTAACCTTTTATCAAAAGGTACCTCTTAGTTATGAGGGTTACAAAAGGCTCCAAAACCAAGAGTAAATAGGCATCCTTATGGTTACTATCATCTAACAGGAGATGGGTCTCAACAGATGTTACAAAGATCTGTTCAAACCTCTACCCATTTTTCTGAATTTTAGACTGACTTGTCTGTGACCCCTTCTAAAGCCACTTTGGCTTTGGAAACTCACCTAAACTAATTTATTAAGACTGTGCAGGGAGCTTCTTGCCTTGATAGTTTGTGGTATGTAGATAGTGGAGGCTCCAGGCATATGACAGGATGTTGAGCCCTTCTCAAGGACTTCAAGGCTCATGGAGTTGGTGATATATCTTTTGGAAATAATTCAAAAGGGAAGGTACTTGGGTTGGGGATTGTTCAGGCTGGGAAACTCAAATTTTAAAATGTCAATCTTATTGACAATCTGGAATTTAATCTTCCCAGTGTTTCACAAATGAATGACAAGGGCTATGGGTCATTCTTCACCAAGAAAACTTGTCAGATTGTTGGGCCAGAATTGGTTAAAAAGATTGATCAAATCATAGCTGAGAGCAAATCACAACTTGTTACTCATAGGAGTGGCAATGCGTATGTAGGTTGATATGTTGAAGGATAATCCAACGACTGATGCCTGTCTGTTCTCAGCTGCCTCAAACAAAGAGACAGAACTATGGCACAAAAGACTTGGGCATACAAATCTGACAACTATCACCACACTCTCTAAACAAGGCCTTGTAAGAGGTCTACCACACAAATTTTCACAAGAGAAGAACATTATGTTTCTGTTTAAAAGGAAAACAGCATAAAAGTTCTTACGAACCCATTGGTGAGTCCAAAAAAGTCAATGTTTACAAAGTTGCACATGGACTTGTTTGGCCCTGTAAAAATCTTGAGTCTAAGTAAAAAAGAGATATTTCTTGTCATAGTGATGATTTTTCAAGGTTTACATAGACTAATTTCATGCACTCCAACGATGAGACTGTAGGTTTTTTGTAAGACTTTATTAAAAGAGTTGAAAAGCAATTTGACCTGCCTGTAAAAGTCTTTAAGAGTGATAATCGGACAGAATTAAAAAAATAGAGGAGTTAGATGAGTTTTTTGTGTCAAAAGGGATTGTAAGGCAGTACAGTATCCCACAGACACCAGAACAAAAAGGGGTGGTTGATAGGAAAAACAGAACTTTAATTGAAGCTGCTATAACCATGCTTGCAGACTCTGGTTTACCCTTGTCCTTTTGGGTAGAGGCTTTAAACACTGCTTGCTATGTTTAAAATGGAGTTTTGATCAACCTCAGGCATCAATCCACTGCTTATGAAACTCTGTTCAAGATCAACCACTAATCTCATACTTTAAAATCTTTGGCTGCCCATGCTTTATTTTAAATCTAAAAGATTCAATTTTAAAATTTGCAGCCAAAGTAGAAAAGATTTGCAAAATTATAATAACAAGCTTAAAATACAAATGTTCATGACCTGAAGAAACACTAAGTCTAAACCGTCGGGTTTATCCTTATGGGGTTGGTCTCATCAAGAAGGTTAATCTTTTTCTTTCCTCGAACAGTAGTTATGACGATAATAATTGTTAATCCTGCAAAACGAATAACACCGTGAAGCTCGTTACAAGGAGGAGAGGTGGGGGGTTCTCCTTGTAACCACCCTCTGGAGTGAAAAAAACTGTTCGTTTAGATAGAATAACAAGTGTGTGTTAAGAGTGAGAGAGCCGATCTTTGAACCTGGAGGTGAAGGTCTGCATTTCTGTCGGGTCCTTCTTCAACAAGTTGGGTAGCGGCACCTGGCGATGGCTGGGTGGTGCCACACAGTCGTCTTTTGGTACTTGTTGTCCCCTGCATGATTCCTTCATCGCGGGTGGGGTGGGGGTTACAGTTCTCGGATTGCTAAGAGCTGGTTGGCTGCATGGAGCTGCCAGGTGTACTACATGTCTCTTGTGTAAGCAGTTGTCATGTGTATGTGTTGGTGCCCTCATGCAAAAATCCTCATGCCAAATGAGTTTTGTAGTTATGTCTGTGGTATGATCTAATGTGCACATGGCCATGCACGATGTTCAGGACCATACCCCTACAAGTCCCCTCAATCTAGTGTTGCTCCTGGGAAAAATATGGAGTGGGTGTAACTCTAGACTAAAATGAGTTGGTGGTGCTTTTGTTTCAGTTGCTTCAAAAAAGTAAGTCGAGGCTGAAAGTCCAGGATCCGACGGATCTAGACGGAAGTTTGGTTTGGTATAACACTAGTTCGGTAGAAAGTTTTAAGAAGTAGAAACGAAAGCTTTCCAATCATACCAAAAGAGTTTACATCGTTTACAAGCTGGAGAAATAAAATTTCTCCAGCATTTCCCCTCTTGGATCTCCAAAACTTAACAACCAACAAACACACAACACTATATATATTTAAGGTTTGGGACGGATGTTCTAGTCGTGCGAAGGTGTTACTCTGTATCCTTGTTATGCTCATTCTGTATCAGATGTGTTTGCTTCCCACTCTTCAAAGCTTTCAAAATTTTGGTTCGCAAACTGATACAATTATCTGTAAGGCACCGGTATCCTTGTGATACTCGCAGTACTAGTTGGGGTCCTAGACTTTTTTGTTGCGCATTTATTGCCTAAGCTTGAACTGATGGTTCTCAATGCTTAGAATCTCCATCGGAGTTTTCGTAAGAATAGTCCATTGTCTTCCATATTTTCTCGCTTAACGTTTTTTCTATAGCTAATTCTAATGCGCGTGCGTCATCATTTGAGTTGTACTTTTTGTAATGTTCCTACTTTTGTACTTTCTAATTTTATAAATTTGTAATCATATTCCATTTCATCATTGTATTCCGAGACCTCGATCATAATGGAAATTCATGTTTTTATATATACATCTAACATTCATACTTATTGTTATTCAATTAATAAACAAATACACATTTATACATGAAACCGAGACTTAAAATACTATAGAATCATCAGCTATACATGCATCATACTTATACCATACTTGAATACACCTTGAATACCTAAAAACAAGTTAAAATAGAAGTTTATGGCATAAAGTAACCTAAAAACCAAGTGTAGGGGCTGAAAGGGAACAAAACCAAAAGTTTTGGAAAACTTACCACGTTGCGCCACGTGACGGGAGAGTTTTTTTCTGTTGCGTGGCACGACGAGCATCAATCCACAGCTGGTTGTTCCCAGCTCGCGGGTTGGTCACATTTCTCCACCTGTTTCACCCCAATCACCTTTAAGCGTTTATTAACTCAACCCCTAATGCCATATTAAAAATATATGCCTCCCATAACTCCTCAACCTTCTACACACCTCAATACATACTCAAATTCTCTAAATCTTCAAGAATTCCTCACGTTAGGCAGATTATACCAAGTCTCAAAATAGTAAGTTTTGCGCATCTTTTCTTTATTTTCTTCATGTTTCTTGCTCAATCCTTACTTGGAAACCTCTAGGGTTCTTACCCAATGTTTACAAAAGTAAATAAAGGTGGTACATCACCACATTTGAGGTCCAAAGTCGGATTTAGATTCTGTTTTTGTAAAACTCCATCTCCTACAACTTTTACTTATCTTTCTTGGATGAAGATGAACCAAACCTCCCCATCTAATCTACATGTTGAGGGACTTGAGTTGAGGTGTTCTTCCAGAAATTTTGAGGATCAAATACTTCCTAATCAATCAACCTAAGTCACCAAACAACTTTCAAGTAAACAAAGTGAACAAACTATACCAAGTCTTCAACCTTATCCATGTTTGAAATGCACTCGTCTAGTTTAACTCACTTGGTTTTGTTGGTGAATGAAAAGATTTATTTTCTTGTTCTTAGATTCATGACCATTCGAAATCATCCTTGTGATGGTTTTGTGCATTGGTGAATTTACAGGGTTAAGGGATTTTCATCCTACCTTTACATGACATTCTTTGACTAACCTAACTTTGACATAACTTATAATATGTGTTATCTATCAAAACCGAACTATGGCATCAACCAATATATGGGTGAATATCATGTGTTATGGTGAATACCATCTTGGTCTAAGATTCCCCAAATATGGATTCTAATGGGTGGTTTGGTGCCCGTGAAAACACAACGAACATAATGTTCATATGAGTGTTTTAGACAAGATGTAATTTCTTATACATACATACATTCATACTATTATAATCCCCTAAACTAACTCATTACGAAACTCCATAACTCACACACCTTCGTTTCCCCATTGTAGGTAACTCCGGTGTCCAAATCCTCAAGCTCATCAACTCACGTTTGTGGAAGCTTTGCAAATCGTGAGTATACTCGAATACTTTATTTTTGTTGTATTCACTCTTTGGGGTGTAGCATGTATAAAATAATTAAACACACTCATGCACACAATCAAACATATGCAATAATTTAATCCATCAAACATGCTAATTGATATGGTTAGATTATTCAATCATGCAACTACTTGTCATTAACTTTGCTAGCCTACCTTAACATGTATAGTGCTATAGGCGTCGCACACTGCCCATTTTCGTGGTCTATTTTAAGTATTCAATCATAAACGCTCTTATTCACTTGTTAACAAGATTACGCTCGTGGAATCTTTAGTTTGACACTTAGGTTGTGCATGCTAGTATGTAATTTAACTTAGTATACGAATTGTCATGTTGGACTTGAGAACCTTTTATACGTATGCTATATACACTAAACTTGTATGCTCGCCAACCTTTTGTGTTGACATATACTTTAATACATGTTGCAGGAAATGTATGATGATGCTCGAAGAAATCTACTTAGACGACCGATTGTTTCTCCAAGACTATAGATGGTTGAATCATAAGAACGACAAGAATGGGGAGAGATAGGGAGCCGAGAAGACAAAGCGTCTTTCTCAGTTTAGAATCGGCCAACCCCATAAGGATAAACCCGACAATTTAGACTTAGTGTCTCTTCAGGTCATGAATATTATTGACGTAAAATTATCAAATTATTTTTTTAGTTACACTTGAAACATCCAAAAATTTTAAAATTAAATTTTGTATTTTCAAAAGTTGATTTTAGAATCAAGTTCAATAGTTAACTTTCAAAAAGTTCTTTAACGTGGAGATGCCTACATTTTTCTTGACTCCGATCCTTATGCAACTGTCGGATATCACGTTTTGGGCCTCCACCATATCCTTGTATCCATTGATTCTCTTTTTTAATCTAATATAAATCAGATTTGGATAGTTGCAGTTGCATAATTAACGAGTCAGCCTGCTCTTAATAACCGCTTACTTTGTCTCTACATGCACTAGTGCAGCAAATATTATCAATACATACCTCAGTGGTAGTAGGAGTGGGATCATGCATCTGTGCCATGAGAGCTTGATACATTGTTTCCTCATTGATGTTCAGATCTGCCATCTGAGCAGCCAATCAAAACCCCCTCCCTCTTGAGATACAATAGCATTGCTAGGATTTGCGACTGAGGATGATCCAGAGTGGTTACTTGGGTTAGCACTAGAAGCGTTGGGAGCAGTAGCAGCAGTCGGTCTAGAGGATGAGTTGACAGTGACAGAGATGTTTGCATCTGATTTCTCTCTCTTTGGTTCCTGCATTCAAGAGGAAAGTGTCATGGCTCATGACAATTGAAGCATCTCAACTTTAACTTATTCCATCCAAGATCTTTGTGAGCTGCTTCCTAATTGTTTCTACCAGTCCTTTTGATGAAATTCTTGGCAAACAACACAGCCATCGCCATTTTCCAGGTGGTATCCATTTCCTCAATGTCATCTGGATGAACCTCACTTAGCTCATCTGACCCTATGTTATTTGAAGTAAACTTCCCAGCAACAAAAGCATTATAGCAGTTCATAACACCCGCCATGAAAGTCATATTTTGCTCAACTTCTTTCGAGACAACAAAGGGTGTTGAGTTGCCTTATGTAGGGCTAGATGTAGCAGGAGTTGGAGCAGATTGAGCAGAGTTCACTGAGTAAACAGGGGTAGCAGATGTGTAGCCTGAGTAGGTAGGAGCAGTAGTGTAGGTGGGTGCATTAGAAGGGAACATCTAAAAAGACCCAGTCCCGTGTTGTGAAACCAACGCGATGTTTGAAGAAATAGCAGCATTGTTGTAACTCGAGGTGTGATTGTAAAGTCTCTGCTTGTCGTCCATTTCATAGGACTTAAGCAAGAGATCAGTTCAGCTAGACTCATGCGGATCAAGTCTTTATCCACTTGATGAATGTGACATTTGTATCCCAATTCCTTGGAAGAGCATTCAACAACTTTTTGTTTACAACTGAGTTTTCGAGCATCATGTCATGTGTTCTCATTTCGCTGATCAGTGCAATGCACCTTTGAATTTGATTTTCTAGAGTTTCTCCAGGAAAATGATTAAACATGTTGAATCTTTGAGTTAACATTTCCCTTTTGCTCTCTTCATCCCTTCATCCCTTCATTTCCTTCGTACATGGCCGAAAGAGCTTCCCCCAGTTCCTTGGCAGATTTCGCTTCATGAACCCCCAATATCAATTTCTGGAACCAATGTAGTGTGCAACATTGCCAAATCCTTATCATCAATTTCTACTTTTTCATAATCTTCATCATCATAAGCTGATAAGGGTTTGACAACAGTTGTTCCCTTTTCTTCATCCAACACATAGGTGATAACTGTTGGTCCTCTACAAACAGATCTCCATGCCTTAGGATCTTTCATTTTCATGTATTGAGAAAAACGAAATTTCCATTCAGAGAAATAATCCCCCAATACAGCCTAGGAATCTTGTTGTTCGTTCCAATGATATTGTCCAAATCCTGGTTCTTGACCACTTTTTCACTCAACGACACTTGGTTAGTGGATTCCATTGTGCGACAGTCCAAAGTTTAAACAGTTCAAACAGTCGCACGGGTCAAATGATCGCACATTGTCCTTTAAGCAGCACACTACTTAACTGGACCGCACACCTTTTTGAAGTTGGGCTAAACACTCTTAGGGTTTGGGCCAACACTTCGTTGAGCCCAAAAACAGTGAACCTGAACAATTCAGTAGTCGCGCACCAGTTTGTGACTCGCACACTATCTTACTGGACAGCACACTACAACAATTTGGGCCGCACACTTCTTCAATTGGGCCGCACACTCGAATCTAGCCCAGGTGAACTTACACCTATTCGCACACTATGTCTATCGCACACTCTAACTCGCACACCGGAAGTCGCACACTTGTCCGCACAATTAACCCCTTACACTCTAAACTCATTTTGGAAACCAAAATCAGTTTAATGTAACAAACTTTCGAGATTTTAGGAGATCGAAATCAAATTTTCAGTTGATCTCTTTCCACCTATAAGCCCGTATAACCTGCAAACACTTTAGCAACTCGTCCAAAACAGATCAGAACACCAATTTTTAATGCAATCGACAAGAATTATATAAACCGTTCTTTAAAGTTTTTGTATTTTTAAAGTTTTTCGGCCAAAAATTTTTCAAAACACAACCTGCTAACACACTGAAAACAGAAAAATTAGTTGAATAAGAATGTATTCAAACACAGAAATAGAATGAAAATCAACCTTTTCTGTTTCTTCGAATCAGCAAACTTCAATTAGCCTTGTTCTTCAAGCAATATCCGATGAACCCGAGCCTTCGAAAGACTTCTTAGGCTCTGATACCAATTGTAAGTCCAAGAACTCCAATGGATATCACAATACACTAAACAAATTGCAGAATAACAAGAATAGTGTAGAAAAAAAGATTATGTCGATTGTATTAAGAACAATGTGCACACGATCAAAGAGATCGCCAGATACGCGATAACAAGCTTTGCAAAACAATCAACAACCAACATCTAGTGACTTAGGTGCATCCTATTTATAACACATAGGATGACCTGATACAACTGGGCCAAGCCCAAACCCTTATTCGCATACAAGTTACATCGACCAAGCCCATAAACCCCTAAACCAAACCAAAACTAGTAAATACAAGACAAACGTAAACCTACTAAAGTATGCCTTACAACCAATGGCAGGAAGCCAGCAGGGATCGTAAGATCTCCACAGGAACAAACTGACAGCCAGTACGAAAGGACGCTGAGCTGGGGCGAATAACCATGCGCCACGCCACGTCACCTCCAGGCATGCCTACGTCAGAGGGGACAAAATGGATATTCCTCCTGGTCGGATAGCTGGCGGGCAACGGCTAGCTGGTAATCCTTCTTCACTAATCTCCGGCTATAAATAGAAGACTCAACCACAAGTTTAAGGATTCGATTTCTTACTCTCTCACTATATACACACACTTACTCTCAAAACGATTACTTATTCTTACGTCGGATGGTGGTTAGAAGGAGAACCCCCATCTTCTCCTCCTTGTAACGAGTCACCGGAGTTGTTCATTTTGAAGGATACCTTGGAAGAATCAGCCATTCGTCGAGTGAAGAATAGAGATTGAACCCCCTCATACGAGACGACCCGACTAAATAGTATTGTGTTATTCAGTGTTTCTTCACTATCTGTGTAATTAACTTAACAAATAACGTAACTTGGTACATTAGGAAGTCATAGACTGTGATCGCTTTGTGTATCAACTAGTAAACAAAATGTCTATATGGCATAAAAACTGACGAATTGGTTATGATTTAATTTTAGAGGTAAAAGCGTGTTGAAGGTTTTAAATTTAGAAATTTAGGTAGCGTTCATTTTGTGTAATGTAACGGAATTGGAATTCGCAAGAATTGGAATTTAGGTGTGTTTATTTCACAGAATGAAATGGAATGTAACTGAATCTTGATTAAATTAGAATGTAGAAGCCCTTTGTTCTTGTTCAATCCCAATTCAATTTTTGTTGTAACCAACAAAATAAAAGAAATGGACTCAACATTGCAATTCCCTCATGATTCCATTCAATTCATTGAAACAAACGCTACCTTAATTTTTTCAAATTGTATCCCCTCTCCGGACCTTGAAAATTGTGAATTGCAAAATATGGTGTTATAGAAAGTGTCGATTAGATTTTAAATCAAGTAATGGAGGACACTTGGGTTATATTAAACTCTTGTTTGTAATTTAAAGAAAAATAATAATGAATTTTAATAATGTTAACTATTAGCAATTAGGCGGCAACAGTCCCAACTAAAAAAAATCTACGAATGATCCCACCTTCTAATATATCGTCCCAATGAGCCTTTTCTAACTAAACCCAGATAGTTTTTTTTTTTGTTACATGGACGCTCACGTGGTACAAACCTTTGTTATTTGTGGCGTGGACGTTAAGTCTTTTCTAACTGAGGTCTAAACCTTTTAACGTATTTCCTCCCTACGCCAGCACTCTCACCGGAGTTCCTGCTTGTCTTGCAAGAAAATCGCGAAATACCACCATCACCACTGCGCTCTTGCTGGAAAAGCGCAGTGGTGGTAGTATTTTGCAATTTTCCAGAAAGGTTGGGGATTTTGAGGGTGCCTGATAGTGGTGGGTGATGGCGAGTGGTGATGAGGTGGATGTGAGGGAATGAGTGGTGGTGGAGCCGGTCCAATTGCTAATAAATGGGATTATTAAAATCCATTATTCTATTTAATTTAAACACAACAATAGTCCATGTAGCAGCTGACTTGGTACCCACGTTGCTAGCCTGCACCTCATCCCATGAACAGGTAACCAGTTACACGAGTACATACTTTACAAACAAAACTCAATACAGCACCCAAGTAAAATAACATTTTTAAAAGCCTGAAAAAGGCCATCAAATCACAACAAATTCAACTTTTTTTGGCTCGATTCACTTGCTATATGACATGTTCTGCCCTAATAACCTGAACCGACCAAAGTGTGTGTTGTTCATTGCAAGTTAACATTTTGCGCTGAACAAAGAAATGCCTGTCTATCAGCCCAGTTTGAGTGCTGCAAATGACTTGGTGACATCTATTGCCTCATCGACATGTTTTATATCAGGTCCCTGAAAAGAAAACATTATAACACAGCTCATATAATCCTAAAATGTCAGGTAAAATGAAAAAAAAAAGAGGAACGGGGGTGAAGCGCGGCCAATTTAACCCAAACACGTTGACCAGTCCTGCCCCTGCCCCAGTCTTAAGTAATCATACCTGGCCTTGGGCAACACCAACTTTCCCACCGCCACCTTTGCCTTCCAGCGGCTTCAATGCTGACTTCAGCCACTCTAAAACCTTCAGCTTGTTGCTCTTATCACTTTTGTCCGGCACACCAGCACAAACTAAGGCCTTCTTTGACTCTTCGTCTGTACTAAAAACCATCACCGCCATTCCCTGCCCACAAACCAAAAGATGTTCAAAAAAATATTAAGAAAAAAAGGTAGAATTTTCTAACCACCTTCTGCTCCATGACCTTAACAACTGCTTCACGAATAGCAGCAGTATCCGACCCTACACCACCATGTGAATGCAGAAAGCCTTCCCTTCAGAAGAGACGACTTCTGCTGCTTCAGTGGCAGCTTCAACAGCTTTCCGTATGTTCTCTTCGGCAATCTTCTTTTTTGCTTTTATTACTTGATTCTAAGTAAGTACAACCGACCGACCATTATCATCTTTTATTGATAGATTTCAGTTACAAGTGTGTGAAAGAAGACATAGTTACTAGCATTATCTAACCTGAAGGATGGAGATTTTTGCCTTAAGATCAGCCTTCTTTGCAGTTAATAGAGGCAGACTCTACTTGACCATTTAACGCGGTCACTTTCTAAACACCCAAAGATAACAGAACATCGAGAAATATAAGTAAATAGAAACAAAACTGTGATTTAAATTGTGAGCAATGGGTGGGTTGGGTAACATGTGAAATAGGGGCCGGTTTAAAACATGTAAATTTAGTGTGGACCAAGTATCTATCCATTACTAAATACTCATTGGGTTCACATGTATACCCACCAGGCGCTGTTATCAGGTAATGGATGTACTTTACCCGAAACCAGATCTTAAACTCACCTAAAAAACCAACTTGAAATATTAAATACTCAACCACACTTCTAACAATTTTATATTTTTTATAATTTAAAGTTTCTAACTTCAACATACTGTTTATCATATTTTTTGAAATTATATAATATATTAATATATTCTGGTTAACAGGTCCGGGTAATTTGGTGGGTATCACCTAATCCCATACATATCCCAAACCCGCGAAAAAATGTAAACCTAATCCAATACCTGTCTCGAATATTTCCGGTTTTCCCATCAGGCTTGGGTTTTTTCACCATCCCTACTCAAAAAAAACTTGGAAAATTATAGATAATTATGTGCTAAATATAATTGCAAAAACTATTACAGAATTATTTGATTTTCTTTTTATTAAAATGGTTCTTGAGGTTTTATGCATTAAAAATACCAAGGATGCCTTTGAGCCCGTTTGACCGGTTAGAAGACAAAACATAATCACGACCCATTTATAGGTAAATTGGTCTAAAATATGCATATGCTAACCTGTTCAAGAAGGGTTCCTTGTAGTTTGGACGTCAGATCAACTTCCATCTCAAGCTCAGACGCCTTTTTAATAGCTTCAAAAGCATACTCTGTTGTTACAGCAGTAACTCTCCTAATCCCCTTCCTCCTCAGATAAAAGAGCAAATGCCTTGGCCTCTCGTGTATTTGAAATATGTGTCCCTAGTTGTATTTCATTAAATTTAATATGTGTACCTCCACATAGCTCTGCAGATATGGACAACCATTCTTCATTTTCAGGATCATTCAAAAGATCTTCCACTTGTCGACCGATTGCAACAATCCTAACTGGAGTACACCTGTACCAGAAATTAACTTTTAGTATTCGTTTATGTAATTTAAAAAAAATGAAAAAGCAGCATTTATCTCTGACTGCTTACTTCAACAAAAACAGCGCGCAAACCATTTACTCTTCTTGCATCAGCAAGGCTTGCCTCCTTTGCAGAAACCTCCATCTCAGCTTTAATTTGTTCGTTCACAATCGATTCAATTTTACCAAGGTCATCCAGCTTTACAGGCTTCCCATGGGAGAAATCAAACCTTAATTTTTCTGGAAGAATAATTGATCCTTTCTGGTCAACATGATTCCCAAGTACTTCCTGCAGATATATTGTAATGTTAGGTAATTGAAAACTAACAATCAAGGTGACAAAAAAGATTATATAAAAAGTGTGGTTTTTGGATTACCCGGAGAGCAAAATTCAGCATGTGTGTACATGTATGATTAGGAGCAATGCGCTGACGCCTTTCATAGTCAACCTATACAAGATTACCAAAAAGGTGAAACAAGACACCATAAATAGATGTGACAAATCAGCAGTGGAGCAGGTTGGGTAACGGTCAAAATGAGTAAGTTGCACACTAGTTGTAAATTAACGTGTTAAATGTGATAACAAAAATCACATATTTTTATATTAATCTATAAAATGTTTAGGGAGTTTATGAATTAACATAAATATTGGGGTCACTTTTGACCTATCTGACCGGTTTCGTTTTAAGGCCATCTTTTTTTATTTTACCCGTTAGACCCATTAAAGATAAAAACATAACCCGGAATCCCGGATCAACCTATTAGTAAGTTGCCACCTTTGATATAAAGATCTTCTATATATGTCAGCAGTTTACTTTACAAATTACTTCATCGCCCATGTGAAATTGGCCCGACTCCCCACTAATTTTACCAAGATGAAGCACAAAACCACCGTAAATTTGAACATTGCAAACTTTCAAGTGATCCGGATGCGCCTCCAAGTAGTCCAGTCTCAAATATCTAAATTCCATTAAGCACCACGCCAGACTTTGAATCACACACTGCTACACACACAAACATGTTGATTGCACTACACTAACCTGGCCACCTTGCTCGCATAAAAACTTGTGCTTAACATCATCTCCAACACCAGCACGTTCCACATTCTCACTACCCGTGTAGATGGCTTTTATCACGCTTTTATGGTCCTGGAATTGCTCAAAATGTACACATTAGTGCAGTGCTGAGTATGCAAATAAATACTTCACAAGATAAACACTACAGGTGGAAAGGCTTGGCAGCATACCTTAAACCATGTAAACTTGAAACTATCATTTGTTGTAGCCACCCCTTTCTTATGCAATGCTGAGGTAGCATCTGCATCTATGACAATAGCAACAGCAGCTTGCTGTAACAACATAACGTTAGTAAACTAGGGACCATTAATAAACTGGCGAAATGATAACTGCTCAAACTTCAAAGAAATAATAATTGTTTGTTACAGCAAAGCAAAATGATGCAAACCTTTTCTGGGTGTTCCTTGACCATTCTCTAGCTTCATGCATAGCAATATTGAAACCCTCAACATCGACTACCAACCCTCTTTCTTCTGCCACAACTGTAACAAAAAACTGAATGTTTATAATACAATAAATTTCAAGGAAAGAAATAAGTAAAAAAAACTCTTCACACACCTGAGTCAGATCCAATGGGAACCCATTGGTATCCCACAAAATAAATGCATCCTGCAACCAACAAATTTGTTCAAAAGAAGATTAAAGGAAAAAAGAAAACTAAGAATTTAAAAGTTGTTCCCTAATTAATTACGTCAAATTAATAAGATTATGCTTCATAAACAAATATCATCCTACCAAGATTTAATAACTTGGAGCATATAATAAAAGAAGTATCGATTATTATCAGTGAATAATAAACTATGAAAAGAACAATATAACAAGAACATAAAAATGTAAATAAAAAAAAAACAACTTACTTGTCCACTAATATCTTTCCCTGAGCATCTTGAGCCGTCTTCTTAAACTTCTCAATTCCCTATAAACAACCGAGGATTTTAATTCTTGCATACATCCTTTATTTTCTCACTTAAAATCCTGATGTTTTTTCTTCATGGGATCAAGATTAACTTTTATAAAAAGAAACAGTTCAAAACAGCAGGGCTTCTATACATAATCAAAACAGAGATCATGGTCAACTCATTCACAATTTTTTCACTTCAATTCTTCTTTTTGGGTAAAACATGTAGCTCGTATAATTACATCATGATCAAAAAGTTGACGGAATTACATGCTTACATGAAGTAATGTCCTCCCAAAACTTGCTTCCTCTTCAGCTATAACCTCTCTGATGCGTGCCTCTTGTTGTTTTAGCTCACGAAAACATGGCTCATTAAATCCACAACAACTTTCACCAATCCGATTACATCATGACAAAAAGTAACCAGAAATTACATATATTACAATATACACTATATTATGCATTTGAAAAGAAAGAGTACTTGATATTACCTGTTGAATAGCATCAAAAATAGGTAAGAATACATCAGTATCGTAGTTGCTCATCTTGTTCTGAAGAATTGAAGTCAGTCTTTCAAAAACCCATTCGAGTCTACATGTTTGGCAGGCAGGGGTTTCAAAGAACATCAGCTTCCCTGTTAAACTGCAGAACAAAAATAATATTTAAAAAAAACGTACAACAGATGAAACAATATATATATATATATTATATATATAGTTATATGTAACAATTTTGCTTAACGTACGCTGATGAAATTATAACATGCGTGATTAGGATTTTTACCCCATGCGTGATTTCTGATTTTGTACATGTGTGATTATGGTTTTCAAGACGCGTGATTAGGGTTTTTGAGTTTTATAACGTGCGTAATTTCATTTCGTACGCATGTATGTTAAGTATTATTGTACGTTAAATCTTTTTACCTGAATAAACACATTATTCCAGATTTCGTTCAATGTAGGGTCATCATTATTAACCAACTCAGCAGCATCACGACCGCCAATTCTATCAAAGTGTATTTCAGTACAGGGCCCACAGGCCACATGGTCCAGTGTCACCCATCTCCCAGAAATTGTCCTACACAAATAAATAAACAAATTAGTTAGTTTTTCTTGACCCCAAAATAATGTTCTGTCTAAACGTGGCAAAGTAGGAGAGTCAAAGCAGTCATTTTGGTACGAATGAAAACAGGCCAAGCTAGGTAGACCTAAAACACTTTTCGACCCTTTTTTATACAAACAAACAAACGTAACAAGTAAAATCACACTTACAATAAAAGCTACCTGTAGGGTCTTGGGAAGGTGGACGAGGGCAAACTTTTCCACTTTCCTAGAGGATGGAGAAGCTGCTCCCAATGAGACCCCCACCTTTATCAAAAACCCATTTTGACATGTAAATAGTGGTAAACCAGATAACACAGGTAACACAAGAGTGAAAATGGAATCAAAACCAACAAGACAAAAAATAAAAATAGCAACCTTTTGTCCAATTTTATGTATACAACAAAAAATGTACCCGACAAACCCCCCCCCCCCCCCCTAGCAAAAGACCAGTAGAGTCTGGGTTGTCCCTTTTTTTATATAAGTGTGACATACACCACGAATTTTGTTATAACAATATCTCAAATCTTATGAACAAAACAACTGAGTAGGCTGTATAGATTTAAAATACACTTTTGGCAACGTTCGACTCATTTGACTCATTTCCTTTTAAGTTATATTTTTATTTTACCCATTTAATCCATTGAAATAAAGCAAGCGTACTGATAGAAAATTAAGTAGGCAACGGATAGAAATGTTTGAAAATAAAATAAAACGGTAAAAGAACGGATAGTTCTACAGCTCGTTTCGGATACGCCACTACGGTTAGAAAAGCGTGTCTAAGACACCACCCGACGCACCACGGTTGAGCTAGCATAGACGAATTAATTAACCCACACACATGAGATAAATAACACAAGAAATTTTATCATGAACACACTCTCCTTCCATTGCTCATGAATATGTTTACATATAAGAAATTCAAAGCAAAAAAACTACTCCATGTTCCTAGACCTTAGGGAAGTTGGAAACTAAAGTACAAACTAAAATGCAGAAAGTACATGTTGAAATAGCATAGAACCAAAAAAAAGAAACAACCAATTGCATGTTTGTTGTTGACGTGGAGTACATGGACTTGCATGGAAGCTTTCAACCTAATTTACCAATATGCCCTCAATATACTTTGCGAACAGATTATTGTGACACCAATACAATTTGTTGACCCGTATGTGTTTGGTTGCTTTCAATGACCCGTTAGGAACGTGCCCGGATATAAAACCCAGTAATATCCCACTCAAAGGTAGGGTCCGGGCCATTAGAGATAAAAACATAACCCAAATCAACCGCAAATCAAGAAGCTAAGAAAGATTGCTGATGAGAGAAGACAGCAGAAAAATGATAAGGGCTAATGATAAACTTACTTTACAACCAAAAGGCAAGACACGTGCAGGTGGCAAATATTTGAGCCATATATCCCTAGCTTCAATATCAGCAGGAAGTCCCAATTTGTCATCACCACCAAAATAAGTAGCATATATTCGATCAGTAGGTAGCTTATAAACCTGTAGATCAACTACCATGAGAAAGAGTGATGGGTAAATAAGAAAAAAATTATGGGAGTACCGTTGTGAGAAGCTCCCATGCCCACCCAATGGCTTCTTCTTTAAATTAATCACCAAAG
Organism: Scalesia atractyloides; assembly: GCA_947069175.1. Lineage (NCBI taxonomy): Eukaryota > Viridiplantae > Streptophyta > Magnoliopsida > Asterales > Asteraceae > Scalesia > Scalesia atractyloides. The sequence goes on along the minus strand of CAMTDV010000020.1, from coordinate 64,505,960 downwards.
GACCAGTTACCAAGCATCTCAAAGAAGGTGTGATGATAAGTGTCTTTGCCAACATCATCAAGATCGTTATGCTTCCCGCCAGCTCGGATAGATTTCTGGGTGTTGCAGGCAGGCACGAGTCAGTTTGCTTAAGAAAGTGTTAGGGTCAACAGTACCCAAGAAAATAGGCTTGAACTGATTATCCCTGTAAAAGTAACACATCAGCTTACCTTTGTGTCCAGGTGAATTGGTATTTTTATGATTATACAAATAATCAAATTCAGATAATTTATCAGAGTTTGATTCTACGTTTAGCGATCGTTTACTGGAAAGCTCAACATGAACCTATGATGATGCATCAATAATCTATTGTAAAACCACCTCCAGTGCTACTCTCAGACGAATAAACTTTACTTTGACTGCTGATCCTAAACACTAAATGCCTAATAACTATACGTCAATCACTTGATAAATTTCTAAACACCAATTCATAACATAAAAAAGCAAGCAAATCCAATTACAGACCAGCATTGGCAAAGAGAAGAGTAGGATCATTGAGTGGAACAACCGGGCTTGATTTCCAGAAAACATGATTCCTTCCCTCAAAGAAATATATAAAAGCAGCCCTAACTTTGTTAGCCGGCCACTCCACCGCTTGCGAACCCATACTCCTACCAAACTTATCACGCGCAGACCAATCGGTGCAAATGAACAAGCGCCGGCTCGGCACGATAAGCTTAGATTCCGAGTGATTTCAACCCTCATCCATATGAGTTTACATTAGTGACTGAGGAGGGTTTAACGCTTTTGTTGCTAGTTGAGCCTCGAACTCGGGCCTTCGATTTCCACGCCCCTGCCGTTGTATGGCTCCCACATTTGGTGTTTCTTTTCTACAGAAACAAGGGAGACAGGTAGTGTTTGTATTAGAAAACTCAATGAGTTGTTTATAAAAAGTTTAAAAGGGTTAGGTTAGAGTAGTAATTGTTTCTTAGAAAGTTAAAAGAAGGTAAAAGAGTTAGGTTAGGATTTTTTTTTAATTGTTTCTTCAAAAGTCAAAAGGTGTTTTAAAAAGACGATTTTTAAAATAATTTAAATGAAAAGATTTCTTAATTTTTCAAAATAACTTTTCACTCTTATATAAAAAGTTATTTTGAAAAGTCATTATGCAAACACTATTTCTTTTTATCAACTTTTTAAAAAAGTCAATAAGTTATTTCTAAAAGTAAATCCAAACATTCTCTAATTGTAAGTTAGGTCCCTTTGTATATGACAATAGAGGAAGGGGCACTTTAGGGTAAGACAACGCGGTTGTGGAGGACTTGAAGATAGAGCATTATGGACATGTAGACCACGGATCAGAACAGGGCGTGGTATTAAAACGGACGGTGTGACTCGGGCGTGGAAACGTAGCATTTTTTGACACGTGCCACACACCTTTTGTATTGTTTTATAATTAAAATTATATAAAATGCATTAAAAACTTACAAAAATAATACTAGTAATTAATCAAATACATAACACTAAAAAAACATTACATAAAATAAAAATATGAAACTAAAAAAACACATAATTTAAATAAAAAATCTAATGATTACCCACGCCGAGCGGAACTTGAATTCACTGTGTGCTTGTACCTAAAGTTGATGAGAGCCACGTGAATGATGTCATCCTCCCCGAGGTCACCACCCTCGTGCTCCATGGCGGTGTGGATCGATGCGAATATTTCTCAATCAAGACGGATCATCCTAAAGCGAGACGAGAGGGCGTTGACAGTTCGATCGTTCTCACCCGTATAGGCTTGAAAGTGTTGTCGGATTGTCCTCCAAAAAGGACCGCTCGAGCGCCTACCTGCGTGTGGTGGCTCAAAGCTTCGACCCACGACTCGCAAAGTGCAGTTTCTTCTTCGGTTCACAGCAACGCCTGCCATCTTCGGTTATTTTTTTTTTGAAGTGGAAATGGTTGAGAGTTTGTATAAATTTGGGTGAAGTTGTGGAATTTGTAAAAAAAATAAAGAAGTGGTTGTATTTATAGTGTAAAATTAGAATTTTTAAAAAGTTAGGTTTTTTTAAAATTTTAAAAGTTAGTCGTTGGGGTTAAATGGCTAACATCCACATTCATTAACCACGTGCCACGTCGACGCCAAAAACTCTTCCACGCCGGTGGAGATTCCTCCGCCTAATCAATAACGTCGTCTTAAATGTTGGACTGGATAATGTGAACGGCGTTGAGAAGCAATAACGCCATTTTTAACGCACACACAGTGTGGTCTAAGTACCATAGCCCCGACCAACCACCACTCGCAAACTCAAAAAATGCTCAACTTACTCGTTAACTAGTAAGACTGTGTTGTCATCGCACGTTGGGGCGTCGTTACGGGGGACGTCGGACGAACACCGCCCCTCACAACCGTTACACACTGGCGTTGTTGATGGCATGGGAGAGGGACAGGAGAGCGGATCACGGCGTTAGAGGGAGAATCTTTGAAAGTGGTGGGCCCTGTTTGACCCAAAGTTCATCAAATTTGTTTTTGGAAGTGTGGATGAAGACTAAAAGGTGTAGATCTAGAAGAAGATATGGTAAATAACATGAGCAGAAAGTTAATCAAAGTTCGTCAAATTTGATTTTGGAAGTGTGCAAGAAGATTGAAGTTTAGAAGAAGATAGAGATGAAAGAAGATGAAGGTGAAGGAAGACTAAGCAGAATAGTCAAAACCATATAAGCCGTTGGATGTGTTTATTTACTAGAAGGATGGATTGAGTTGGAAATTAAAAAAAAAGAGAAAAGAAAATTAACAACAAAGAAATATTACCGTTTAGAGTGTATCTGTGAATGTGTGATGTGTGTTTTTTCAACTCAAATTAATAACAAACGAAGATTTTAATTACTTTTTTAAGTGTATTTAATAATATTTCATTACGTTTTTTATTATGCAAACTAACATAAATAAATTATAATAATAATCTAATCATCAACAAAGCCCTCATCTAAGCCCCTCTCATTACATCTATTTTTGTTATTGTGGGTGAGAAAAAGTACGCTTATATGTCGCCTGCGTGAAAACATTTTTTTTCTCACCCATGCTTCAATAACATATAGCCTAAGTGGTAGCGGCGCCTACCCTAGGCACAAACGTTTTTTTTATTTAAATATATTCTCAAAATTAAATATCTTAAAACTTAAATTTTAACATTAAATAGAATTAAACCTACAAACTTAAAACATTACATTTACTTAAAACGTAAAACATTACATATAATTAAAACTTAATATCTTACATCAAAATAAAACACAATACTTAAAAAATTACATAACATAAAATCAAAAAACTTAAAACTTAAACAAATGTCTTTTTTTTTATTATTATCATATTATATTTTATTATTGGTATTATTATTATTATTATTATTATATTATTATTATTATTATTATTATTATTATTTATTATTATTTTTTAATCTTTAAAACAAAATATCCACCATTCATCACACTACACACCACCACCACCATCAGCTCAGTGGTTGCGGCGAACACCAACAAAAACGGTGTTGTTCTTGAGAAAGGCAATCATGAAGGTAAATTAATTACCATCACTATATCACTCACAATGCAAATTGTACAATTAGAGCAGCTATGAATGCTTGGCAGAAGAATATCTCCATTGGTATGTCTTTTGCTGACCAAATCAAAACTAATAACCCTTCCGATACAAAACTAATAACCATTTGATATTGGTTATCCAGATCACAATCACAGCTATAACTATCAATCCATCTCAAAACCACATCACGACACATCCACCTTCATTATCAACTTCGTCACCATCATCACTATGGTCACCGTTAAACCTGCAACATAACCATAGCATTGATTCCAAACCCAAACCTTAATTCCCAATTCCAATAAACAATTACAGTTCGTTATTTGGACAATCTCAAAATCCCCAAATACTAATTCCAAATTCCATTTAACAAATTTATAGATCAGATCAATATGGTGTGTCCTGAATCTTGCAAATTCTTTTCAAAGACAAGATTTTTATTTCAGTCAAGCTATAGGAAAATTTATAAAAAAAAATATGTTGTTTCTACCACGGGTCACTTTGGATGCGCAACGATCAGATTTTCCTTCTCAAAATGGTGTTGTTTAACAAGATACCCTTGATAGAAAAGATTTCAAGGAATATTCGTATGTTTGGGTATAGAAATATGATTGTGTTCACTCATAGTTTGCATAAAATACTATGCTCACTATTGATTCTAGAGATGTCAGAACGCACAAATCAAGGTGAAGGACGGTCATTCATAAACGTGAGTAACCAAGATGTACTGCTATCGAAAGCGAACACAAGGTCACGTCATTGCATCACTTATCATAGTGCCGACCACTAAAACGTTTGGCATAAAATGCCATGAAGCACGCATCAAGAGGATAAAGAATGATAATGGCACGGAGTTCAAGAATCAGATTCTGGATCTATACTGTCTTCGCAAGGGAATAGAACATCAATACTCTGCTCCTTATACACCTCAACATAATGGAGTCGCTGAGAGAAAAACAGGACATTGATTGAAGCCGCTAGTACCATGTTTTCTGATTCAAAGCTTCTAGTTCTTTTTTGGGAGAAGTTGTGAACACAGCTCGTTATGTCCTAAATAAAGTGTTAAGTGTTAAATGTTTTAACAAAACATGTCATGAACTTACGTGTAATAAGAAACCAAATTTGAAAGGCTTTGAACCATTTGGATTACCCTGCACAATTGTGAAGAATAAATATAAACAAAAATTCGGTGAGGTAGCTGATGAAGGTTACTTTCTAGGTTATGTACCTCGAACACCGAATAAAAGGGTTTTTAATCTAAGACTGGTAAAATTGAGGTTGTGTTTAATGTTGAAATCGCTACTTATTCACCTCAACAATCAACGAGTGCTCCAGCTATATTATATGATTATGACAGTGTTTTTAAATCATTTATATTCATGAGTTTTCCAATGCAGATGAGTCTCAATTGATTCAAACTGTGATTAGTGCGGATGAAGAGGGTGACTTCATGTCGAGATCGAGTATATCGATGACAGATGCTCGGGAACTTCCTCTAGTGCAGCTGAACAATATTCAAGCGATAGTGAGTCTGAACCTATTTAGGGGGAGGACTTCACTAATCCGTTTGCAAATCAGGATATTCAGGGGGAGGTGGGATCCAATTAGGTGAAAATTTAGAAGTTGATGCCATTGCTACTACACGAGCAAACAGAGATCATCCAGTTGAGAATATTATAGGTGATGCTGCTGCGGGTGTTAAGACAAGAAGAGGTGTGATCGAAGGTTCCTATTTGTTTGCTTCGATACAGAAAACAGGAATCATAAAGAGTGTTTGTATATCTGTTTCATTGCCCAACAGGAGCCAAAGAATGTGCACATGGCTTTTAAAGACAACTCATGGGTTGAAGCTATGTAAGACGAGCTAGCTCAATTTATGAAGTTGAAGGTTTGGGAGCTAGTTGACCTACCTAAAGGAGAGAAGGAAATAGGCACTTAGTGGGTGTTTAAGTGCAAGAAAGATGACTGAGGGATTGTGACGAGAAACAAGGCTCGGTTAGTCGTTAAGGGGTTCAATCAGCAAAAGGAGATTGACTACAATGAAGTGTTTGCACCAGTGGCGAGGTTGGAAGCAATTCGTTTATTCCTAGCCTTCGCATCTTTCAAGGGCTTCAAAGTTTACCAACTTGATGTGAAGAGTGCGTTTCTTTACGGGAACGTCCAAGAAATGGTGTATGTCTCATACCCAAATGGATTTACTGATCCATACTATCCAGGTCGAGTGTATAAGCTAAATAAGGCATTGTATTGATTGCATCAGGCACCTAGGGCATGGTATGAGACACTGTTAGCTCATTTGTTGAAGAATGGTTTTGAATTTTGATAGAGGTTAAAGTGATAGTACACTGTTCATTAAGCAAAAGAAGGAAGATTTTCTGCTGGTACAAGTATACGTGGATGACATAATTTTTGGTTCATCTGATGAGAGCAGGTGTCATGACTTTGAAGAGGTGATGAATAGCAAGTTGGAAATGACTGCTATGGGTGAGCTGTCCTACTTTCTGGGATTGCAAGTTGAACAGAAAAAGGATGGGATGTTTATACATTATACAAAGTATGTGTATGACATTTTGTCTCGTTTCAAAATGGAGGATTGTGCTACTTTCAACACACCTATTTATAAGAACCACAATCTTGGTCCAGATTATGAGAGTGTGGAAGATGTTGATCCAACTCAATACAGGGGAATGATTGGTTCTTTAATGTACTTGACTGCTTCAAGACCAGACATCATGTTCACAGTGTGTCTCTGTGCCAAATATCAGGCTAATCCAAAGAGTCACATACGAAAGCGGTGAAGCGTATTCTTCGTTACTTGAAGGGGAAACCTAAACTTGGGTTGTGGTATCCAGCTGCTAGCTTGAAGTTTGTTGCTTACACTGATTAGACTTTGGAGGATGTAAGTCAACCAGAAAGTCTACAACGGGTGGTTGTCAGTTCTTAGGGGGCAGGATTGTGTCTTGGCAATGCAAGAAGTAGTCTTGCGTGTCTACTTCTATGTGTGAAGCTGAATATATTGTTGCGGGTAGCTGTTGCTCTCAGGTTCTCTGGATTCAATAGCAGATGCTGATTACGGTTTGAATTTCACTCGTACTCCTATAATGATAAACAATAATGCCACTATTTCAATCACAAACAATCTCGTAAAACACAGTCGCACAAAACATATTGACATTGTCATCATCTATTTATATAGGATTGTGCTGAAAAGAAACTGATTGAACTTCATAGAGTTGACACATTAGATAACCTTGTAGATCTTTATACAAAAGCATTTGACAGGGCTCGTTTTGAACATCTAGTCAAACTCAACGGGATGAGGAAACCTGAATAACCAGTTCTTCATAAGAATTTTGTAAATATTTTATTGCTTTCTTAAAAATCAAAAAAAAAAAAATATGGAAAACCATAAAAATGAAAAAATATAGAAAATTAAAAATGAGTGTCACTGTGTGAAAAAAGAAGAGATGATAGTACATCGGTGAGTTAGACTGACACGCTGAATTTGAATTAAATTGCCTAAGTGTGATAGTAGTTCCATTATATGATGTACTAGTAGGCAAAAAACATGAAATAATCAACTTACCAGCGTGATATAAACTTAACGAACTGTGTATGAGTGGGTAACATATTAGTGGCGTATGGTTTAATGACCTTAAATTTACGTTGAGAGATTGCCAAAATCTGAGGTTTTGTGTCTTTATACTATTATTTCATCCGGGGATATCAGGGTTGTCCTTTTGCTGCATCCACTTATATGCTGACCTAGGCACAACCAAGATATCTTAAAAGAGCTAAAATGCCAAAAACCCATAAATGAAGAAGCTCTTCTAGAAAGTCATTCAAATGTGCAAAATGCATAAATCATACCAAAATCTGTGGTATTTTCCCTAATCCTCGTTAGATATTGGTTTCTTTGTTCTACGAAAGTATTGACCTGATCACCATTATTTTAACGTTGTAAAACAAAAGGGATGAATACGATATACTCACCTACCACGGGGAAGCTTTGTGCATACCTTGATCGCGGGGTATATCCTGAAGTGGGACACACTAGTATATCAGTATAATATTACCTTAACGTATCACAAGGTAATGACACTTGAAATGTTCATGCATTTTGTTGAAGTGGACAAACAATACTTGTAATCGTCTTGGACTGCTTTTCATGAAAATTACTTAAAGAATTATTTGATATGATCTTCTTACCGGTGATTCTCACAAACATAGAGTGTTTATTGCTTTTGTTATTTGCTTCAGAAAATATAAACATCCAAAAAGATTTTCCTTTTTCTTTGAAATTCTTAGCGTACGGAAAATGGTTGTTCATGTAGGAGTTATTACCAATAGGGGGAGACGGTGTTAGAAGATGAGTTCGAATTTTACATCCTTGCAGGTTCTAGTGTGTTGGACATAAATTTTTGCGTGATGGTGTTGAATTGGAATTTGCTTAATCTGTGATACAGTGTTACCATCTCTTGATTAATAATAATTTCTTTAACTTTGTTGAAAAATTCTTATGGTTCTCGAGATGTTTGTTTTATAGTATACAGATTGAAGCAGTGTGTTGCTGAAAAATTGATGTGATGAGATGAGGAGTTTGTTGCTGCTTGGTAGAATCCTCCTTCTACAATGCAGATCGGAAGTTATGAAGACATACTTGGATTGCTGTCTCGGAGATTGAAAGATTTGGTGATTGGATGCATCAGCTTAGGGGGGAGTCTATTGCTGACAGAATTTGTGTTGAAGCTGACGCTATCCAAAGACCAAAGACTGCGACATTCTGAAGACTAAAGTTCACCTTTGCAAGCTATTGTCAAGGGGGAGTTTTTTGGCGCATTTTATGTGACAACAGCTTTGGCTTGGTCTTTGGATATTGAATAAGACTTGGATTTGAAGACTTCAAGAGAATTCCGAGTTTTCTAAACAACAAGGAAATCCGAGCTTACAAGACAATGAAGATTCCGAGTTTATGAACATCACAAGTGAATCTGAGTTTATCAAGTGAAGTCCGAGTTTGCTTATTCAACAAGAAGTCAGAACTTAAGAGATTGTTCAAGTCGTTTATATGGCATGTATCAAGTCTGAATTTGTGAACACATGTGGAGTCCGAATTTGTGAATCTCACAAATTCGGAATTTGTGAGTCTCACAAATTCGGAATTTGTGATCTTGATGCTAGTCTGAGTTTATGTCTTGCATGTCTAGTCCGAGTTTACTATTATGTACGTGATCTTAGCCCAGTTGCATGGATGTGTGTATATAAACAGTGATGCATTAGGGTTTTAGGAGAGATACGAGAGAGAGCGAGCAGAGTGGCAGAGAGTTTTGTGAGAGAATACACAAAGAGTGGTTGTGAGGTTCTTGTGATCTTGAGTGATTGTAAAAAGTTTGAGTTTGATAATCATAGAAGATCAGTTTAAAGTATTTGTTCATGTTCTTCATCTTATGTTCTTGTTTCTGTGTTTGTGTGACCTATCAAGGGGATATACCCTTGATTGATTGTCAATCTCGTAACGTTCCAAAGGAGAGGGACCTACAATTGGTATCAGAGCGTTTTCTCTTATTGTATGGTTCGAGATTGATATACATAATTCAAGTTCTTTTGGTTGAAGAAGTTTCTGCCGTCATCATCTTTTGACTATTAGGGTTTTTACTAAGTTTGTGGGTGAACAAGCATTACTGTGAAGTCACAGTTTTGCGATTTACCAAAAACACACAAGTGACTGCTTCGGATTTGTTACAGAGTTTTGAACTTATCATAAGGTCCGAATGTCACACCCCGACCCGCAGCGGAATAAGAGTCGGGGCATAATTGGGTTATCACCAAAGCTCATGATATTTACTAATATGTTTCATATTCATTTAAGTCAAAATTACATTCTCAATAATCCAAACATGTTCATACAAATACAAAGAAAAATAATCAACTAAACAATCCAAGCTCTAAACCAGTTTATTCTTCTAAGCCAATCCTATGTGTTTCTTGCTGCAGCTGGGTCACCTGTATCATGTGTAAAAATGGGGGTTTTTGGGTCAACATAAGTTGGTGAGTGAACCTTGTTAGATAAACATTTATTATTGATTTCTTGTTATCTTTATCAAGGAAAAATTGTGCAATAGTCATATGTGAGCAAATGTAAATAATCAAACAATAGCAATAACAACCACAAACATAACATACAATAACATATGAACTTGCATGAATATATAACATGAATGAAACTGTATATGTTGGCAACGTTACGTTCACGCTCATAATGTAATGGGGAACTGACGGCCTATGATGAATGTCTGTGCGATCAAGGCTCAATCAAACGGAGCCGATCGTATGTTGGCAACGCCCGGTTCACGCTCATAATGTAATGGGAACTGCTCAGCGCTCATAATGTAATGGGAAGCGGCGGCCTATGATATTGCATGTACTGAAAATAATAAATTAAATCTAAACAATAACACACAAACAGTTGATAGAAGCTGAATACACATTTGTTCATGGATATGATGTATGCACAATGATTTAAATATAATAATTGGTAAAACACATGATACACCCCAAAACGTGATTAAAACGGGGAATTTGTAGAGATTCACCCACATTGGGTGCGTTCGGTTGGAGATGATGAGATGCGCACGAGTTTGAGGGATTGATCAACGAGGGTTAACTAACCTAAATAATAACGGAAAGTATCGTAAATGAGTGGATTTTATTAATAATTTTAAAAGGATTTTTAGATATATTTTTGTGAGTTTAAGTCTATTTCCTATCTTTAAAAACATTATTTTTAAGTATTTTTAATTGATTTTTTAATTAAATTAAATAAATAAAAATAAAAAAAAAAAGTTGACTTTTGCGTTGACCATTGACCGTTGACTGTTTGACTGTGACTGTTGACTGTTTGACCGGTTCTATTGTGTGCATGTATGCGCTGGGCAGGACTCGAACCCGAGACCTCCCGTACGCGTGCACGCAGCTCTACCAACTGAGCTACGTGTCTAACCCGAAATAATTCTGTTTTTAATTATATTTATATACTATTTTAGTTTATTCAAAATTCTTTTATTTTCAAAAAGGGTTTTAATTATCGAACCGGAATGTGCAACCGGTCTCGAACCTGGGACCTGTGGGTTAGTGTTGCACACAGTCCACCGCTGGACTGTGTGTCTAACCTGGTTAATATACAGATTTTTATTATACTTAACAACTACCGTGAGTTAATCCGGTTCAGTTAGAAAAATAAAACATCTTTATTACAGAGCATACGTGTGTGTCAAGGATCGAACTCTCGGCTTGTGATATATGTGTGCACACAGTCCACCGCTGGACTGTGTGTCTAACCCGAGATAATATCCAAATTATATTAAACTTATAAACAACCTACTTCGTCTTCTTCGTTACCAAATCTCAAACTACGATTACTCTATTGTTTTTTGTTTAATTCAATTGATAAACATTCAAATGACTAAAATGAAATGGCAGAGAAGATTTCGGAAGTAAACATACCGGAGAAACGATTTATCTCAGAATTCCGGCGAAGTCGTCGGCTCTGTTTTCACGAATTTCGTCTGAGCGGACAGATTATCAATTTTGATTAGCTAAAAGCGGAATTGAAGCACTGAACAAGAATTACCAGAAGGTTTAAAAGACTATACCGTTTCACAGCGAGAATTGGGAACTTTCAGAAGTTTTCCGGCGAGAGTGAATTATCCGATAACGTCGCCTGGGATTGATTCTGGGTGATGGATTGATGTTAGAAATGTTCTAACAATTGATTGAAACAGCAAGGTCGAGGTATTTTACCGTTTTGAGGTGAGTCTCGGTTTTCCGGCGACTTGCAGAGAATTCCGGCGATGATCAGAAGGTAATTCCGACGACAAGAAAATAGAGTAAACGTGAAATTAGAAGCTCTGGGAATGTAATTGAATCGCGAGATGAGTGTTTTATTGAAGTAATTCCAGAATGAATGTTTTCGGTTATAAAAACCAAACATCACCTGAATTCAAGTTCATTAACGACGAATTGATTTAAGATGTCGGTTTATCGGTTATGACCAAGATTCCGCGAGCACTCAAACGTCTTGGACGGTTTGAAAGCCGATATCGGTTTCAGTTGGCGCAACAGGTTGATTCTCAGTTGAACATATGATTTAATTGCTTCCTAGAACTCACAAAAAGATCAAGTGGCGGAGTGGTTATAAGTGTGTGAGTTAAGTCTTGGAAGATTTTACCCGGCTATCCCGGGTTCAAAACCCGGCAGCGGTTTCTTTTTTTATTTATTTTATTTTCACTTTTTCTCAAATATAGTTTATAAATTCTAAATTGTTTATTAATTATGTATCGTTTAAAATTAAAATAAGCCATAAATACGCAACGAAATTTTTATATCTTGATATTCGATTACAAACGAAGCGGGTTTGGAAAACTCATTTTTGATAAATGTTACAGTATCCCCTATTTATAGGAATTTCGTCCCGAAATTTAAATAGTAGTAGTAGGGAAAAGATGCGGGTATGTTTCGCGCATTGAGTCTTCACGTTCCCAAGTAAACTCAGGTCCCCGTTTCGACTCCCAGCGTACCCTAACAATTGGAATGCGACTTCGTCGTAGACGTTTTTCTCCGAAGTCCATGATCTCTACTGGTCTTTCAATAAAATGCATAGATTCATCAATCTGAATATCTTCCAGAGGAATATGGAGGTTCTCATCAGCGAGGCACTTCTTCAAGTTTGATACGTGGAATGTGGGATGAATTCTGTTGAGTTCTTCTGGTAGATCAAGCTTGTATGCTACAGGTCCTACTCTTTCGAGTATCTTGAAAGGTCCTACGTAGCGTGGTGCCAGCTTGCCTTTTTGACCAAAACGAACTACTCCCTTCCACGGTGATACTTTTAAAAGTACATGATCACCAATGTTAAACTCCAAAGGCTTTCGTCGTTTATCTGCATAACTCTTTTGACGACTTTGAGCCGCTAGAAGATTGTTTCGAATTTGATGGATCTTGTCTGTGGTTTCTTGAATCAATTCCGGACCGGTGATTTGAGCTTCCCCAATTTCGTGCCAACATACTGGCGATCGGCACTTACGACCATATAACGCTTCAAAAGGTGCCATGCCGATGCTTGAATGATAGCTGTTGTTGTACGAAAATTCAACTAATGGTAGATGAGCGTCCCAATTACCCTTGAAGTCTATGACACATGCTCGAAGCATATCTTCAAGAGTTTGAATGGTGCGTTCAGATTTCCATCAGTTTAAGGATGATAAGCGATACTGAGATCTAATCGTGTACCCGAAGCGGCTTGTACGGCTTGCCATGTTCGTGAAGTGAAACGACCATCACGATATGAAATAATACTTAACGGTACACCATGTCGGCTTACGATTTCGCTGATGTAAATACGAGCTAGCTTCTCGTTCTTGAAATCTTCACGGATAGGAATAAAGTGAGCTGATTTTGTAAGACGATCAATGATTACCCATATAGTGTCATACCCACCAGAAGTGCGAGGTAACCCGGTAATGAAGTCCATGGTTATGTTTTCCCACTTCCATACAGGTATTTCAGGTTGGACCAGAAGTCCTGAGGGTCTTTGGTGTTCAGCTTTCACCTTGGAACATGTAAGGCACTTGGAAACAAAAACAGCAATATCCTTTTTCATTCCAGGCCACCAATAGGTGTATCGAAGGTCTTGATACATCTTATCGGCTCCTGGGTGTATAGAGTATCGTGTTTTGTGAGCCTCATTCATAAGAAATTCATGAAGGTTATTGTGGTCAGGAATCCATATGCGATCTAGATAGTACAGAATACCGTCAGATTTAGTTTCAATTTTAAGTTCAGCTCCACAGGACAGCTCCTTTCGTACGTCGTCTTCCGTTACAGAAACATGTTGGGCTTCTCGAATTTGATCTTTAATGTCAGTTATGATTTGCGAACATAGAAGACGAATGGAGTTCGCATAACCCTTTCGACTGAGTGCATCAGCCACCACATTTGCCTTGCCAGGGTGGTACCGAATTTCACAGTCGTAGTCATTTAGAAGTTCGACCCATCTTCGTTACCTCATGTTTAACTCCTTTTGGTTGAAGATATGTTGAAGGCTCTTTAAGGTCAGTGTATATTTCACACTTAGTACCGTAGAGATAATGTCTCCATATCTTAAGAGCGAACACAACGGCTCCAAGTTCTAGGTCATGGGTGGTGTAGTTCTTCTCATGAGTCTTGAGTTGTCTGGAAGCATAAGCTATAACCTTTCCTCTTTGCATTAGAACACAGCCTAGTCCTTGCCCTGACGCGTCGCAATAAACCACGAAGTCATCACAACCTTCAGGAAGAGTGAGGATTGGTGCATCACAGAGTTTTTGTTTAAGGGTTTGGAAGGCTTCTTCTTGTTTGGGTCCCCATATGAAGGGTTCTCCTTTATGAGTTAAAGCCGTAAGTGGTACAGCAATGCGAGAGAAGTTTGAAATGAAACGGCGATAATAACCAGCCAAACCAAGGAATGATCTTACTTCAGTTGGTGTACATGGCGCTTGCCATTCTTGTACTGCTTTGATTTTTGAGGGGTCGACATGTATTCCCTTGTCATTGACTACATGTCCAAGGAATTGTACCTCTTTTAACCAGAATTCGCATTTGGAGAATTTGGCGTAAAGCTTTTCATTCTCTAAGAGTGTAAGGATGAGTCGAAGATGCCGTTCATGATCAGACTTAGACTTTGAGTAAATGAGGATGTCGTCGATAAAGACTATAACAAAACGATCGAGATAAGGTTTGCAGACTCAGTTCATTAAATCCATGAAGACAGCTGGAGCGTTGGTTAAACCAAATGGCATGACCATGAATTCATAATGACCATAACGAGTTCGGAAGGCGGTCTTTGGGACGTCTTCTTCATGTACTCTAAGTTGATGATAACCAGAACGAAGGTCGATTTTTGAAAAACAGCTGGCGCCTTGAAGTTGGTCAAGAAGATCATCAATGCGAGGTAATGGATAGCGATTCTTGATCGTTAACTTGTTGAGTTCTCTGTAATCGATGCACATGCGAAACGTTCCATCTTTCTTCTTCACAAAAAGGACAGGTGCACCCCAAGGCGAGGAGCTAGGGCGTATGAATCCTTTGTCAGTCAACTCTTGCAATTGACTGGCTAGCTCTTGCATTTGGATGGGGCTAACCTATAAGGAGACTTTGCAACTGGTGTAGCACCAGGTATAAGATCAATGCGGAATTCGACTTCTCTCAAGGGAGGAAGTCCTGAAATGTCGTCAGGAAAAACTTGCGGAAAATCTTTTACTACTGGGATGTCTTCAAGTTTCTTCTCCATGGTTCCCTTTTTGACGACATGAGTTAAAATACGACATAATTCTTGCGAAGATATTTGGGCTTGAAGACAGACATTAATCTGATCCCTTTCGATGGGGTTTCTCCAAAGATTCGTAGAGTCTGACCGTTTGAAAGAGGAATGCGTATAAACTTTTCGCGACATACAACTTCAGCCTGATGTTGGCTGAGCCAGTCCATACCAATTATAATGTCAAAGCTTCCCAACTTCATAGGAATGAGGTCAACTAGAAAGTCGTGGTCGTTTAAGGTGAGAGTACAATTGCGTATAATAGAGTTTAATGAGATCGGTTTTCCATCAGCAATTTCTACTGTTATGGATTCCATGAGCTTATCACGAATTTGGTTTAGGATGGTTCAAACTCTAAGGACACAAAACTTTTATCCGCGCCAGTATCAAACAACATGGATGCATAACTACCGTTGATAAGAAACGTACCGTTAACCACATTGCTGTCAGCTCTAGCCTGATTAGCGTTGATGTTGAAAGCCCTTCCTCTTGCAGGTGGAGGAGCTTGGTTAGCTTGATTCACCGGATTCACTTGGGCTTGCGCATATATAATGTTCACCAAACGTGGACAAGTGTTTCTAAAGTGGCTTGGGTCTCCACAATTGTAGCAAGCCCGCATAGGTTGCACCATGGGATAGTTGGGCTGATAGTATGATTGGGCTAAATGTTGGGTAGGTGGTAGTAGTAGGGGTTGTTGGGATTGACCCATTATTTGTTGGTGGGTTTGGGTTGAAGGCTGGGGCGATTCGTTCGCTGAGGTATGCGACAGGTTTGAACAGTATGACCTGCGCGACCACAGCCGGTGCAATGTTGGCAGGGATGATCAGGAAAGTGATGGTATTGGCAACGGTTGCATTTTGGTAATGGGCCAGAGTATGGCCTTTTATATGGTGCAGGTGAGGGGGCAACTTGGGTAATGGGTGCAGCAGGGATAGGGTAATTGGTTTGTGTGACAGTGAAGTTTCTGGTGTTACGTTTCCTCTTGTTAGCAAACTTAGAGGAGGAGGTGAAATGGTTGGAAGTTTGGCCCTCAACGGGGCTTTCTTTTTCTCCTCTTTAAATTTACCGTTGCGAATCCGATTCTCGGTCAGCTCAGTAGCTAGTTCCATAGCAGCTTCAAGTGTTGCTGGCGAAGTGCTGAGAACTGAATCTTGAATTTTCGAGGGAAGACCTCGAATATAATTTTCGACTAAACGGTAAACTGGGGTGAACAAGTTAGGGACCATCTGGTTCAACTCTAAAAACCTCTTGTTGTAGGAAGTATGATCTCCCTCCTTTTGCTTCAAAGAATGAAATTCGTCCTCTAATTTTTTTTATCTCACTTCTAGGACAGAATATTGCATCTTCGATTCCCCTCTTACCCTTTTCAGTATTCCACCAGGTAAGAGCTACCCCAAATAGTCTTCTGGTTATGTATCGTACCTTGCGATCCTCGGACAATCGCAGTTGAGGAAGGTGTTTTCCATTTCCTCAAACCAGTGGAGGAGGGCAGTGACCCCTTCGGTCCCTTCAAATTTAGGAGGATCGCAAGACTTGAAATGTTTATATGAGCACTTTTTGGTAGGCGGGTTGCCGATGTTCTGGTCTTCTTGCTGGGGAGGATTGGTGGGATTTGTGGCGAGAGCTTGTTGTACTTGAACCACAATGTCAGGAAGTACCGCGGCCATTTGTTTTGCGATTTGAGTGGCCAAGCGTTCGTGTGACCTTCCTGATCTTCTACCCCCTCGTTGTTGTCTAGCCGACATCTACAAGAACATACATAAGAAGATTGTGAGTTTATGGAGTCTTTTTAGGTGTCATGTGTCTTAAAGAAAATGAAAATAACATAAATATCAATAATGCAACTACATCCATAGGATGTCTTGGGTTTGCTCATGTTGGGCCTCAAATGTCCCCCATACCTTCACCTGTATAGTCATGTGGGCCCCCATGACTATTGGCTTGGTAGGATTCACATTAGTATTGGCGATTTAATACTCGCATCACCCGAATGAAAACCACGAAATATGTTTACGAGATGTATGGTCGGAATGTGTCCAGGTGTAGACACAATGACAACTCAAAGTGGGGTTAGCTCACACGCGTTTGGTATAGCATGCTTTGGCCTAATAGGTACTTCGTACTCTCATCGTTAGTCCCCAGGTAGGCAAACTGGTCCTTTATTTTGGATTTATACGAATGCCAGCCTAGACAGGACGTTCTGACTACAGGTACTTGTACCCTTCCAGTTACTACATGCCCGTCATGAGAACTCACTTTGATGTGAATTGAAAATACAAAAATCATTGTAAAAACAATCATGAAAATGATGTGATGTGTGCTTTCATGGATATGATATGTTATGAGAATATGATTTATGATAGGCATTATATAATAATATGTACTTATGAACATGCTTGCATAACATTGAATGTAACATTAAACATAAAACATATAAACATCAAGAATTTTGCATGTAACACACAAAATCTTAAAAATTTCTAATTAACTATAGTATAGGCTCTAAGGGTCTAATAACCTATCCTATATCTCTATAGTCATGGCTCTGATACCAATCTGTCACACCCCGACCCGCAGCGGAATAAGAGTCGGGGCATAATTGGGTTATCACCAAAGCTCATGATATTTACTAATATGTTTCATATTCATTTAAGTCAAAATTACATTCTCAATAATCCAAACATGTTCATACAAATACAAAGAAAAATAATCAACTAAACAATCCAAGCTCTAAACCAGTTTATTCTTCTAAGCCAATCCTATGTGTTTGTTGCTGCAGCTGGGTCACCTGTATCATGTGTAAAAATGGGGGGTTTTTGGGTCAACATAAGTTGGCGAGTGAACCTTGTTAGATAAACATTTATTATTGATTTCTTGTTATCTTTATCAAGGAAAAATTGTGCAATAGTCATATGTGAGCAAATGTAAATAATCAAACAATAGCAATAACAACGACAAACAATAACATACAATAACATATGAACTTGCATGAATATATAACATGAATGAAACAGTATATGTTGGCAACGTCACGTTCACTCTCATAATGTAATGGGGAACTGACGGCCTATGATGAATGTCTGTGCATCAAGGCTCAATCAAACGGAGCGATCGTATGTTGGCAACGCCCGGTTCACGCTCATAATGTAATGGGGAACTGCTCAACGCTCATAATGTAATGGGGAGCGGTGGCCTATGATATTGCATGTACTGAAAATAATAAATTAAATCTAAACAATAACCACACAAACAGTTGATATAAGCTGAATAAACATTTGTTCATGGATATGATGTATGCACAATGATTTAAATATAATAATTGGTAAGACACATGATACACCCCAAAACGTGATTAAAACGGGGAATTTGTAGAGATTCACTCACATTGGGTGCGTTCGGTTGGAGATGATGAGATGCGCACGAGTTTGAGGGATTGATCAACGAGGGTTAACTAACCTAAATAATAAGGAGAGTATAGTAAATGAGTGGATTTTATTAATAATTTTAATAGGATTTTTAGATATATTTTTGTGAATTTAAGTCTATTTCCTATCTTTAAAAACATTATTTTTAAGTAATTTTAATTGATTTTATTAATTAAATTAAATAAATAAAATATAAAAAAAATGTTGACTTTTGCGTTGACCATTGACCGTTGACTGTTTGACTGTGACTGTTGACTATTTGACCGGTTCTATTGTGTGCATGTATGCGCTGGGCAGGACTCGAACCCGAGACCTCCCGTACGCGTGCACGCAGCTCTACCAACTGAGCTATGTGTCTAACCCGAAATAATTCTGTTTTTAATTATATTTATATACTATTTTAGTTTATTCAAAATTCTTTTATTTTCAAAAAGGGTTTTAATTATCGAACCGGAGTGTGCAACAGGTCTCGAACCCAGGGACCTGTGGGTTATTGTGTGCACAGTCCACCGCTGGACTGTGTGTCTAACCTGGTTAATATACCGATTTTTATTATACTTAACAACTACCGTGAGTTAATCCGGTTCAGTTAGAAAAATAAAACATCTTTATTACAGAGCATACGTGTGTGTCAAGGATCGAACTCTCGGCTTGTGATATATGTGTGCACACAGTCCACCGCTGGACTGTGTGTCTAACCCGAGATAATATCCAAATTATATTAAACTTATAAACAACCTACTTCGTCTTCTTCGTTACCAAATCTCAGACTACGATTACTCTATTGTTTTTTGTTTAATTCAATTGATAAACATTCAAATGACTAAAATGAAATGGCAGAGAAGATTTCGGAAGTAAACATACCGGAGAAACGATTTATCTCAGAATTCCGGCGAAGTCGTCGGCTCTGTTTTCACAAATTTCGTCTGAGCGGACAGATTATCAATTTTGATTAGCTAAAAGCGGAATTGAAGCACTGAACAAGAATTGCCAGAAGGTTTAAAAGACTATACCGTTTCACAGCAAGAATTGGGAACTTTCAGAAGTTTTCCGGCGAGAGTGAATTATCCGATAACGTCGCCTGGGATTGATTCTGGGTGATGGATTGATGTTAGTAATGTTCTAACAATTGATTGAAACAGCAAGGTCGAGGTATTTTACCGTTTTAAGATGAGTCTTGGTTTTCCAGCGACTTGTAGAGAATTCCGGCGATGATCAGAAGGTAATTCCGACGACCATAAAATAGAGTAAACGTGAAATTAGAAGCTCTGGGAATGTAATTGAATTGCGAGTTGAGTGTTTTGTTGAAGTAATTCCAGAATGAATGTTTTCGGTTATAAAAACCAAACATCACCTGAATTCAAGTTCATTAACGACTGAATTGATTTAAGATGTCGGTTTATCGGTTATGACCAAGATTCCGCGAGCACTCAAACTCTTGGACGGTTTGAAAGCCGATATCGGTTTCAGTTGGCGCAACAGGTTGATTCTCAGTTGAACATATGATTTAATTGCTTCCTAAACTCACAAAAAGATCAAGTGGCGGAGTGGTTATAAGTTTGTGAGTTAAGTCTTGGAAGATTTTACCCGGCTGACCCGGGTTCGAAACCCGGCAGCCGGTTTCTTTTTTTATTTTATTTTCACTTTTTATCAAATATAGTTTATAAATTCTAAATTGTTTATTAATTATGTATCGTTTAAAATTAAAATAAGCCATAAATACGCAACGAAATTTTTATATCTTGATATTCGATTACAAACGAAGCGGGTTTGGAAAACTCGTTTTTGACAAAGGTTACACCGAACTTATAACATTCCGGATTTGTAAGTTTCTGGAGTTGAGATTTTGGATTTATACAGTCTGAATTTGCTGATTAGTTCGAATATAACTCAAATTCAAGTTTAATTAAACTCGGAATTAGTGAACACTTGTCCGTGTTTAAACCTTGTCCGAATTTGGGAAGTATAATTGAGTCCGAATTTAATTTTCAAGGGGTCCGAATTTGAGACTTTCAGATTCAGGTTTATTTGAGTTCTGAATTTGGGGATAAAAGATCCGGATTTGAGTATCAGGATCTGTGATTTGAAGTTTTCCGAATTTGACATATTAGAAATTCTGAATTTAAGTTTCATTCCGAATTTCAAGCTTTTTCAAACTTAAGGCTTAGCACAAGTTCCGAATTTATAGGTTAGCATAAGTTCCGAATTTGTTAGGATTAGAGAGTGTTCCGAATCTCTTACAATTTTCCGGATTTGACAAGTGTCCGAATTTGGTTGAGTGTTTCCAGATTTGTAAGTTGAGGAGTCTACTATTTCGAATTTAACCTGTTCTGAAATTAGTGACTTGTCCAGATTTAAACAATTAGGTTTCGAATTACTTCACAAAGTTCCAGACTTAAAACCTTTCGGATTTAAAGCAGTGTTTATCACTTCGTTCCAAATTTAAATTGAAAGATTAACTTTGTTCTGGATTTAAGACTTGAAGGGTATAGCATTCTGAATTTAAACATTAAGCTTAGTGTTTCGAATTTAAACATTAAGCTTTAGTGTTTGTGAAAGCCTTAGGACTTGTGAAAGTGTTTAGGATCCAAACGTTAACAGTGGTTGTGGGTTGTGGAGTGTTGAGTTTTATTAAAAAAACAAGGCATTTTTTGTTCGCAGTAACGAGACGAGTTTGCCGGTAAAATTTGGTGATTACATTTTTTCAGACATTTTTGGTCGTTTAGTAAACCGTGTTTTGATATTAAAATTCTGAAAGGGTTGTAGGAGAGGTTCGCTTGGATTTTGAATTAGGTTTACAAAAATCCATTTGATACCTTTAGCTGTGTGATTTTGAATCAGGTTTACCAAAATCCATTTGATACCTTTAGCTGCGTGTTTAGAATGGGTAAAATGGAACATAAAGGAGTGATTGTTAATGTTCCGCCAAAACTGATGCAAGTTTCAATACGTTGATTGGAAAGAGAAATTCGAGGCATCTGTTCAAAGTGAAGATTTTAGGATGTGGAGCTGTATGATTGATGGCTACATTACTCCTACACATCATGTTGATGGGAGAGTTATAGTGGTTTCCAATGAGAAGATGACAAACTCTGAGAAACGTATGTATGATGCTGAGAAGAAAGCTTTAACAACGATAAAGATGTCCATACCATTTTTAATAAAAACACATCTTTAATAGGTATGGGTCGTCTAGAGAGCTGTGGGAAGCTTTGAAAAACGTTATCAGTGTGCTTCAACACAGAGTACATGCGATCAAGCATGTGTAGCTGAGACTACAACTGTGAAGATTGGAGAAAAAACTGCTGAGGTAGAAGAAAAGAAGGAAGTTGATGAGGAGACAATGGAGATCAAGGATGCAGGAGTTACAGTGTGCATGGATGATGCTGATGAACTTACAGTAGAGGTACATGTACAATTAGAATCTGTAAGTCATACATGTCATAATTGCACTAAACTAGAACGTAAAGTTGACAGACTATCGGAACAAAACAAAATTTTGTTAACTGGTTTAGAGATGTTAAAAGAGTTAAATGTTCTTTTGATTAAACAGGAGTTAAATTGTTTAAATAAACTCAAATCAAATGAACAAGAAAATAGCAGTTTAACAAGCAAAGTTAATGAACTGTTACAGATCATTGATTTGGCTCATGAAACTGTGAAGGATAAGACTAATAATCTTTTAGGAAAGAGCATAGAATTGGCTGATGCTCAAGCCAAAATTGTTGAACTTCATGGAAAGTTAGACAAATTTGGAAAATCTTCGTTAGTCAAAACTCATATGCAAGAATGGTTGAAAAAGAGTAATGATAAGACGGGAGTGGGGTTTGTTAACGCTTCACCTTCTGATGATCAAGACTACTCCTTTTTACCAAATGAAAATGAGCTAACAGATTTTGTGCCTACTGCACCAACTGTAGTGGATCTGATAACTGTGAACTTGTCTAATAGTCCAGTTTCTTTGAAAGAGTCTGCTGGGTCTAATAGTACGCCTCATAAATTGGATGAGGATACTAAAGATAGAAAGGTCAAAACATTTAAAAAGGGATCTAACAAAAGGAATGTTTTTAAGAAAAGATCTTGTTTTAAATGTCACAACAAAGGACATGTGGCCAGTTGCTGTCCTTTTAAGAAGGGTAAGAAAGTGGATGATGGGGTTGAGGTTAAGGATGGGAATCAGGTTGATTCAAAGAATAATGTAAAATCAAGTTGTCAGACAAATCAACCTAGATTTCAACCTAAACCTTCAATATCGGGACAATTTGATGGATCAAGAAGTATTTCTCCATAATTCAGTCATTTTAATGGTTAATCAAATTGGTTTCAAAGTGAGAATTTTGGATATAAATATTGATACTAGTCTTCTTGTAATCGAAATTTTCAACTAAGAAATGGATATATGAGTTTTTTTAACTCAAATGTTCAACAAAATCCAAAATTTTCCAAAACTTCATGGTATGATAACGGGAAAAGAAGGTTTCGAGATAATAATTTTCAAAGGTCGGAATATCAGAGAGTTTATTGGAACTCTCCGCTCAAAGACCTAGTGAAAATTATAAATCTTGTTCAACAACCGGGAAGACACCCAAGACACTAGAAGTGTGTGATGGATATTGGACAGTATTATCTTATGTGGATATTTATGGTCAACCCAAAACCAGTAGGGTTTGGGTTCTTAAGTCTAACTGAGTTGTTGAGTATATGTAGGATGACCAAGAAGGACTGGTGATGTGTTCAACAGTGGTTATTTATGTAAAGCATCTGAGGTGAATAGTAGGTCACACATGGTAACAAATTATCTACTTCTGTGATTGTGATTATTCAAAATTGAAAAACTTTTTGTCAGGATAAAGTGGGAGTCTGTTTGTAGGATCGTTTTTTCCAATAGCAAAGGTCCTAATTTGGTTATCTAGTCCATATGTGAGGAATTCTTATTAACTAGTGACAATTTACAAGATTACCTATCAATTTACTGATTTCATTGATTGTTTAACAGTTACAGATCACCGTGAAATTCAACAGGGCTTCGCCGTATGAGTCACCAAAAGTTCTACATACTCACACCTCAACATGACTATTTATAGACATGACATCTACCTTAGTGCAAGGGTAAGTTTATCTTCGTACGAAGGTAAGTTCCTTCGTACGAAGTAACTTACCTTCGTACGAAGGTAACTCTACCTTCGTGCGAACTTAAATACAAACATGAAAAATTCAACTCTAACAGCTCAGCCCAATTACATACACAGACACAACCCTTAGACGTAGGCAATAAACATAATGCACCAACAAACTCCCCATTGGATGTTGTCGTAGTCTTGGTCTGTCTTCAAAATCTTCAAACATTCAACTTAACGCCCAAAGAAGTTCTTCCTCGGTTTTCTTCTCTTTTCAAACGGAATTGGTGTTTGATCAGTCGCAGGAGTCCATTTGATAAACTGGAATCTTCTAAGGTGTGCTTCCTTTGAAATTTCTTCTATACGCTCTTCATTCCTTATCTGTCTCATAAATTCTTTACGTTCAACCTCCCTCCATTTCGACTTCCACATTTTTCCCAAATTAATACCGTGTACATAACAAACATTGATCACACCCTTGTATTGCATCACTTGTGTCTTCTGTAGCACTACATAGCAAATCTTGTTGAAGTATAAACAATCAATATCTTTCTCCGAGCAGTTCACTAGCCACATCGGGTCTAGCACACGAATCGTCCTCCAAATATTATCATCCTTCAATACAATCACCGCTTCACAAGTTTAGATATCATACTGCCACCACTTGAAGTATGTATGAAAATCTTGTTCGATCGGCATCAGTGGCATGTTCTTCATCGTATGTGGACATTTAATAATAAATGTTACATCTTTTTCTTTAGTCACCAGATCAATCTTTATGCGTTTCTTTGGAATACGCGGCTTCCAATGATTGAATCCGTGATATTCTTCGTACTTTATAAGCTTCCATAAGCGTTGATCATGAAATTTCATCTGAAAATCGATATCTTAGTTTGTACAAGCTCTTCCACATCCCAATACAGTAAAGTCTTAATATCACAGAGGTATCAGAAGTATTACACTCCAAACTCCCTCTTGATAGCATACACATTCAGCTTTTCTATCTAACCCCAACTCAAAATATCTCCAAGTGATTTTTCTAGATCTTGTGTAAAGAATGCTAGTGGACGTCTGAACTTCTGTTCTTTCGAAAATTCTTTAAACTACGATCTTAGCTTCAGCGATTTCTTCCTTTGAAAGACGTTTAGGAACACAACCTTCTCTAATTGTTTCCTCAACCCTGTTTCTCAGCAGTTCATCAGATGCTTCAGCAAATAATTCTTGAAAGGTTGGAAAACTATCAGAATCAACTCAAGAATACTTCATTGTTTCATCATCGTTGTCTGATGCATCTTCAATGATAACTCTGTCATACATATCAACATCTAGGATATACTTGTACTGGTAATCACTGAGATTAGATGCACTGATGTTGTTCAGTTTGTCTTCAAAGTCAAAGTCAAATTTATCTTCTTCAACTCCCAACATAATCGCTATCTCATCTTTGGTGTAGTTGTGTACAAACACACCTTCTTCAACATTATGCTCGAGATAGAAAACTCGGGGCAATTGACAATCAAGAACATCTGTCAAAGTTTTAGCTGTGAAGATTCCTAACTGTTCTACATCGTGAACTTGATCTTTCTGCTCCCCCTGTCTTTGAGCTTTATTCTCCTCATTTACATTGTTTTGTAGAAAAGTATCATAATCAAATGATTCATTTATCTTTGCAGTTTCGACGAGCGTCACTCTAGTACCTCCTTGGTTTATCATCATCATCCTTTTTACCAAAATCTTTATCATATTTATCTTTATCATCATCCTCTTCCTCATCACTGTCAAATCCATCTATCTCAGCATCTATTTCTGCATAAATTCTTTTTCGCTCTATAATCTTTTCTCTCAGAGACATATCAGAAACATCTACCAGCCCTCCAATAAGCACAAAATTAACTGGCTCAGAATCAGCTTCAGTTTCAACCTCTGTTTCATTCACAACTGTTTTGGAGATAATTTCTGGCGCAATTTAGCTTTTGGCTCAGATTGTACCATCATATGAACCTCATCAATCTTTTCCTTCCCTTTGCCTAACGTTGTAGCTTCAGCTTCTGCTTTCTTTTCACGTTCAGCTATTCTTTCTTTAGCTTCTTCTCTCTCGATCAGATCACACTCAGCCTTAAAATCAATGCTAAACTTTCTAGACAAAATCTTCTGAAATATCCATTTTCCTATTGTTGCGCAGACGTTCAGCATCATATTCCACTATCAATCTTCTCAACCTTTCATTCTCTGAAAGAAAACTTGATAAAACAGCTTCCAAATTCTTTCGATCATCCTCCAAAAACTTAATCCGACTTTCTAACTCTGCGATATTTGTATCATTAAACATATTTGCATCAAAGTTTTCATTATCAAATCCATTTATAAACGGAATCTCTCCAAAATCTGTATGAAATCTATCAGACAAAGATCGTCTTTGAGCGGATTTTGGTGTTGATCGTGATTGAGGTGTTGGCTGTTTAGGTGTTGTTTGATGTTGTGGAGGTGTAATGTGATGAGGTGATGGTTGTGGTGGTCGTGATGGTGGATTAGGTGTTTGTGGTGGCTGCTCAACACTCTCAACTTCTGATGTCTTACTTCTTCTGTATTTCCTTCTAGCTTTTTTAATAGCAGCAGACCTAGTCGTCTTTTTCTATGTATCAGACTTGCTTTTAACTCTTCGTGCCTTTTTAGCAGGCCTTTCGGCTTCATCTTCATATTTTAGATAAGACGGAACATAAACATCATTGTCTTCGCCGACCACTTTTTTTCTTTCCTTGAATTATATCTTCCTTTTCTTGTTGCTCAGTTTTTCATATCGCAATATCAAAACTATCATCTGAAGCTTCTTCATCATCACCCGCTGTTTCTTTCTCTTTTTCTTTTTCTTGATCTGAGGTAGTAGAAAAACACCTCATCCTTAATATTTACCTCTGTTTCAGCATTCTGTTATATGTTCTGCTCTATTCCCAGCTCTTCATCAGTAGTTTCATCCCTGAGAACCGTTTCTATCTTTCATTTTTGAGCTTTAGCTTTTGGAGTCCCTTTTTCTTTGACTCTTCTTTCTTATACCACACACCCCTTTTGATTTCATAACCTGCCATCTGCGTAGCTTCATTGTCAGAACCACTACCATCATTTCTCCACTTATCTTTTGGAGGTGCTTTGTAATTCTTGTCTTTAGATCTTCCAAAGAATTTCTTTGCAACTGGTTCTGTCATTTGTTTCAAATACTGATTCAATCTAACCAGTGACAAGCCTGTCATATGATCAAGTGGCAGCACATCTTTCTTGTCTTTCACCAAGTTTGGGAATTGGTCATCCAACATCACCTGCATAAATCTGGGGTACTGCAAAAATTTCTTTTTATCGATATTCAACTTCATCTGCTCAAAGATCATTTCGGTGAAGTTATATGCCTTGTTCAGCGCGAGTGTAGCAATCATACACATCTGATAGTCTACAATAGCATTACCTCCCCCTTTCCTGTGACTCAGTGCAGAAATAACAGAGTGCACGAAGAACTTGTATGGTCTTCCGAGATAGGCTTTGTTGAACTGTGTGTTGACGTGACCCTTATAGCCCATCTGTAAAACACCCTTTACACATACGCTCAGTGTACATCATCGGATCATTGTCTTTATCTTTGAAATCTAACACTCGGCGAATCAGTGCTTCAGTAATCAACACTTCTTTATCTTTGTTCTTGTCCTGTAAAAATGATCTAATAGCTTTAAGTTCTGGTACGAACTTTGCATGCTCCCAAAATCTCTCAACATGTGAACGATAGGCTTTGTGAGGATCAGTGAGTGCTTTAGCTATCGTCAATTCGATCATAGACTTCAGAATCGATTTGAACAAAAGGATCTCTGGTATTTGCTCATCAAGAACACAACAGCTGTTGTGTTTCTTATCAAAGTTAAACTTTTTATCCTGCAGAAACACAAACACGAACACTTAGAAAAAATTCGAAAATTTTTAACATTTATCTTTGTGTGAAGTGGACTTGGTACAAAGTGACCATTTAACTTCATGCGAAGGTAAATGACCATTTTACAGTTTTGCACTTTATCTTCGTGCGAAGACAAATTATCTTCGTGCGAAGGTAATTTACCTTCGTGCAAAGGATACCTCAAGAACACTTGAAAAATTTCTTTGTTTTGTATGAAACTGATGGTTCTAAAACAACCTACCAACGCAGGTTTACACAAGGGTATGTTTAATTTCAATTTTGGCCCGTTAAATTGTCATAGATCTAAGATTTTATGTTCAAATTACCGAAACCGTCAATTTAACATTCAATTCGAGTTCAATCAAGTCCAATCTACCTTAGGCATTGTTCGTGAGCTATGATTTGGACACCCACTTCGTCGTTTGTTTTACAAATTTATCTTCGCTCAGAGAGAATGTGCATTGAACATATGACTTATCTTCGCTCGAAGATAAATATATTAGTTGTTATCTTCGTGCAAAGATAATTATCTTTGTGCGAAGATAAAATCCTTTGAGCGAAGTGAAGTGAATTTTTTCTAATTTTCTTATTTTGTTCATTTTTACCAGTTTTAACGACCCACTCAGTTGACTAAGTCCAAGTTAATGACCCTGATTGACTGATTTGTCCATCAAGTCCAAATTAATGACCTTGGTTGAACACTTTGTGAACAAACTGATGTTTTTAAGCAATGTAAAGTTTCAAATTAATGAACTTTTAAACTTTTCTTAACATTTTCTCTATTCAGATAAGCTCTCAACCCATTGTCCTCTGGTATTCTCAGCATACAGCATCTCTGGATTTTGAAGATCGCTTTCCATCATCGGTAGTCGAAACTAAGATAGAAATAAAATCTTTATGAATTTTCCAAAGTTTATGCTAAAACACACTAAAAAAGTTTTTGGGTTTTTCTAAAATGAAATGTAAAGAACTATATACAAACATATTTACAGAGATTTTTTGTGAGTTTGTGTTAGAGGATCATATCAGTTTTTGAGGCACATCACAAGTACCGTTGACCTTAATAAGACTTTAAGTTCTAAACAAATTCACTTAGATTGTCACTATACTTGTCCTCTTAAACCTCTACACATTTCTCAATTGTTCTAAGATACGTTTGGTAATTTAAAAAAAATTGACTTAACCGTGTTTCCCACCTTAGAATATACTCCCGCATCAAGATTCCATGGATTTCATCTTACAGGTGAATCTATCTAACTGATATCTGTATCTAGGTAGTGCGAGACCTTGAGAGCTCAGGTTAGTACCATCGTACCGACAAAGAGATGAAGGCTCGTCTAAAAAGTAATGTTCTAATTTGGAATCTTTTACTGCAATTGTTGGATCTTTCGATACTTATACTTTGCTGTAGTTTTGGGTTTTAAAAGCATTCTATTAGTTATAGTCCATTACTGACGCAAAATCATAAGAACTTGTGTAATACCCTAGATTTCAATTATTTATGAAGACCTAGTATCTCAGAATCCGGCAATCTCTGAAACTAAATTTCGGTGTACTAAGACCATATATACGAGAGATGTTAAACCACAACTTAAGAAGTTATACTTTTATTTTATATCTCAGAAATAATTTATTGAATGTGCGAAGCCTACTGGCATATCCTTAGTGAAATCCGTTTAAACTTTTAAACACTTCAATTCTTTAGTATACTGTGATAGTCCATTGATTTACTATCGTTTCCGCTTTTCACACGAAAACTCTTTTTGTCTTTTTCATGTTTTTGTACATTTTGTATTTTTTTAATATTTTTTTAGTTTGTACAACATTTCTCCCCCTAAAATTAAAAACATATTTTTGACTTTTTGTTTTTAAAGAAAGACGATCTAAAAACTATAAAATGTGACAAACCGATAAGGACCACGAAAACTCGTCATCCGATCCGTACTCAACCTCAATATCCTCATCTGATGTTAGATTCTTCAAACCGTTAAGTCTCAAAAGATATTTAAATCTGGTTTGATCAAATGGTTTGGTATAAAAATCTGACTTTTGTTCATCAGTGTGGATCTTTTCTATTCGAATCAATTTTTCTCGTGGCAATCACGGATAAAGTGATGTCGAATTTCTATATGTTAAGTTTTTGAGTGTTGAACCGGATTTTTAGTTATATCAATGGCATCCTTGTTATCTACAAATATAGGTGTATCAAGAAACTGCAATCCAAACTCTCTCATCTGTTGTTGTATCCACAAGATTTGGGAACAACAACTGGAAGCTGAAACGTATTCAACCTCACAAGTAGAGAGAGCGACCGTGTTTGCTTCTTGCATTGCCGCAATACTAAACGTGTTCCGAAGAACTAACAACCAGCCGTTGTAGATTTGGCATTAAGTTTGCAGCATCCGAAACCTGAGTCAGAATAGCCAGTGAGGTCGAAGTTGTCGTTCCGCGGACACCACAAGCCGGTTCTTGGGAAACCCTTCAGGTATCTGAAGATCCGCTTAACTATCATCAGGTGTGGCACTCGAGGACTCGATTGATATCGGGCGTATAAGCATATTGGATACATGATGTCCGGTCTAGATGATGTAAGATACATCAGTGATCCAATCATCGATCTATATAAGGTTTCATCTATCTTGACTCCGTGTTCATCTAGGCAGATGCCATGATTGATTGTCAATGGGTAGATAATGATGATGTTCCCGACATTTCGGTTTTCTCCAAGACATCGTGGACGTACTTCTTCTGATATTTGAAGATACCATCAGGTAACTGATCAACCTGAAGTCCCAAAAAGAAATTCATTTCTCCCATTGAACTCATTTCAAATTTCTTTTTCATGACATTTTCGAAATATTTGCATAAGGCATTGTATGTTGAGCCAAAGATGATGTCATCCACATAAATTTGTACGATCTGCAAGTGTCTATTTACTTCCTTCATGAAAAGTCTCATACCAGACTCTCGGGGCCTGATGCAACCCGTATAAAGCTTTATCAAGTTAGTAACCCTTGTCTTTATGCAATGGATTGACAAACCTCGTGGTTGTCCTACATACACTGGCTCTTTCACTTTTCCGTAAAGGAAAGAAGATTTAACATCGCGCTGGTACACCTTAAAACCTTTCCATGACGCAAATGCCAGGAATATGCGGATTGCTTCTAATCGTTCGACCGGAGCGTAAAACTTTGTGTAATCTATGCCTTCTTGCTGATGAAAACCTTTGACAACCAGTCAAGCTTTGTTGCACACAATCACTCCTCGATCATCTCTGTTGCACTTGAAGACCCATTTTGTAGCGATAGCTTTGTGATTAGCCAATAGGTCAAAAAGCTTCCAGACACCAAGCTTTTCAAATTATTGCAGCTCCTCCTGCATTACGTTTAACCCAGCTCTTTGTTCGAATTCATTTCAATCTGCGAAATAAAACAACGATGTAAGCACATATCTTGAACATGTGAAATTTTGGTGTACAAACTACTTAGATCTTTGTTCATTTGATTGCGTGTTTTAACGCCAGCATGTAGCTCTCTGATAATATTCTCCGATGAGTGATAGGACAAACTCTTTGGAATTACTTTATTAGGAACATTCACTTCGCTCTCCAAATTGTAATATTCTGTTCAGCAACCTTAGTACTTGTAGAAGCTTCATTCTGATTGCTAGGACCAGCAGATTGATTTAGTAGACTTGTAATCTACTCAAAACCTCATCGGAGCTGGATTTGCTATCATTATCATATGTTGGCCCAGCTTCTGAATCAGAATAATCAGACTGGTCAAAAGTGGGACCTGCATTATTCACTACTGGTTCAACGACGGGTTCTGTTTGAGTAGTGCTCGAACCTTCACCAGAATCATTTGGGTCAACATGTAGTTGAGTAACCATTATCGGTCTAGGAACTTGCTCGTGATTAGACGCTTGTTGTTGTTGATATAACAACAGAAGTTCCTCTTTGTTTGGTTCTTTAGGCAGAAAATGAATTCCATAAACTCTCATAGTTAAACATCCAAGGATCACTAGGCTTTTGAGTAGGCATTGTGTATTTCTGACAGTTGACATGTTGAGCAAGAACAACTCGATTTAAACTTGGAAGATATACTCTTCTCAATGGACTTGCGTAACCTACGAAAAATCCATCCAAAGATCTCGCCCCAAATTTACGATCCGGGTCGATAACCGTACTCAGAGATCCAAATGGCTCTAGAAACTCTAATTCGGCTTTCGTTGATTAATTAATTCAAAACATGTCTTCTTATGAGCCTTGATGGTTAAAACCCTCTTCAACGTGTAGCAAGCAAAGGCAACGACTTCACTCCAAAAACCAACAAGTAACTTTGAATCGGCGAGCATCGTGCGTGCTGTTTCAATGAGAGTACGATTCTTACGTTCAGCTACTCCAGTTTGTTGCGGAGTATAAGGGGCGCTAAATTCGTGAAGAATACCTTTGTCGTTACAGAATTCGAGCATGCGATTATTTTTGAACTCAATACCATTATCACTACGTATTCTTCTAATTGGAAGATGGTACAAGTTCTCATTCTAAAGAGAATCATAAGATTTTCAAATGTCTCATCTTTACTCTCCTTAAAAATAACCCACGAGAATATTGAATAGTCGTCTTTCACAACGAGGCAGTACAGATCACCTGATATGCTTTTGAGGTTTACTGGCACGAAAAGATCCATATGAAGCCTCTCTAGTGGTAATTTGATGGAATTCAGAAGTTTTCTCGGGTGTGATTTTATATACCGCTTCCCCTTTTTGCAACTAAGACAATCGTCATTTAAATGAAACCTTTTGAGATTAACACCCTCCACCAGATTATTGTGCACCAGATAGTTCATGTTTCTCAAATGAATATGCCTCATCTTTCAATGCCATAAGATCTATTCCTTTTCCGTCGCCTTCGTTACAAAACATTGTGCCGACTTCGAGTAGTGGATGTGATGCTCATGTCCAGTACATAAACATCATTTTCTCATGGAGCGCGCATGAGAATCCACTCGTCAGGAATTTTAAATCCCGGCTTCAGAATTAGG
Source organism: Scalesia atractyloides (assembly GCA_947069175.1). NCBI lineage: Eukaryota > Viridiplantae > Streptophyta > Magnoliopsida > Asterales > Asteraceae > Scalesia > Scalesia atractyloides. The sequence goes on along the minus strand of CAMTDV010000020.1, from coordinate 64,473,512 downwards.
CATTCTTTATCATTGAAGTGAGTTGTAAACTTCTTATCACAAATTTGTTAGATGCTTAGTAAATTGTTCTCTAATTCAGCAATATAGTTTACTTTGTCAAACGAGACCACACCAATGGAAAGTTTTCTTTCTCCGACAATCCTCCCACCTTGATTTCCCGCAAACCCTACATAATCTACATGAATAGATTTTACATCAAAGAGTAAGGCCAACATTCCTGTCATGTGACGAGAAGCTCCACTATCAATTATCCACTTTGAAATGATTGACCTCGGGAGCCCTTACACATGTAAATAAGAAATTGCTTAAACAGTGAAACCCAAGCCTTCTCGTTCTTGGGTGGGTTTGGAATATCAAACTTTGGAACTTTGACTTTAACATCCTGTCTAGTCTTAGATTTAGCAAGAACAAATGTTTTGATTTCTGCAGAAGATGATTTTGTTTTAACCACCCAAGTTTGTGTTTTTAGAATTGCCTTTTTAGAAAAAAAAAATTTGAATCCCTTTGTTCATTTTTGTTTGATGTTTCACCAATTTCAAATTTTGAATCATTTGGAATTGTTGGTTTCACAATTTTGTTGGGTTCGTTTTTTCTTTTTAAGATCTACTTTGGTACAAACTTATGGATCTTTTGTTTCACCTCTCTAGTAAACTTTTTCACGTTGTAAATAGATTTTGGGTTGTTTTGAGTATAATGTTGTGCAATGTGCCCGACTTTGTTACATTTCCAACATGTCCTACTGTCGCTTCCAATAGAGGAACCCAAATTCTACTCGCGACATTTCTTTTCTACATGGAACTCATCATCTTATTGTTCCTTTCCAAACCTTTCCTTTTCACTTACCGAGCTTGATCCAAAAACAAAGTTTACCATTTTTTGAAAATTTGGTTTTTGAAACTTATCATTTTTCTTCTTTACATACCCCAACCCTTTTCTTTTATTTTCGGGGTAATTTTTACCTTTGCAATCATTTTTGTAAGATTTTTTGGGTTTAGAGTAGTAAAACCCATTCGAATTTTCAAGCTCTAAAAGATTTATTTCTGTCAACTTAAACACTTGTTCAACTTTTTCAAGATTCACATTCTGAATCGGACATTCTTGATCAAAATATAATTTGTCCGATCCTTTTATGTATAACAACCAATGTAGAATCATCATCCGATCTCTGAATTATCAAGATAATTCTTTTGAAAACTCTCCTCATTTTCAGAAGGTGAACTTGAACTAGTTTTCTTCAAATTTGACTCAGCACTCTCATATTTTGTGCTATCACTTTCACTTCCTAAAACATTTTCAACAACAATTTTAACCACATCAGATTCACAGTCATTGTCTGATTTAGTGTATGTTACATCAATGTTCTTAGGCAGCTCATTATTCTTTTCAGTTTTTAATTTTAAATTGAGCGCCTTTTCCACCTCTGATGGTTTCTTTCTTGCATAACTTTCCCACATGGGTGGTGGAACACAGTTGTAACCGGCACTTTTGTTCTTACCTTTCTTATCATCTTCTTCCTTTTCAATTTTTGGAAGAATATAATCAATGACTTATGAACTAATGGAATAACTGATTAACAATTTGTTAACCATTTCAATTTCAATTTTCATTTTCTCAAATTCATTTTTAAGTTCAGCGATTGTATTCAGATGAATGTTAATCGCCATTTGTTTGTCCATAAGAGTTGCTTTAAGCATCGACAAGTTGCACTATCTTCTCTATTAACTTTTTCATATTGTTTAATCATTTCGGATAATTTGTCATAAACTTATTTTGTTTCGTTATAATCGCTTGACAAATTATCTAAAACCTTTTTTCAGATCAGAATAGTTTTTATCTTTCTTGGCACACTCCTTGCAAGACTCTTGACATTTCTTGCAAGGTTTTTCAATCTCAACAACCTGAACTTTGACAATCTCCTTTACCGACTCTTTGATACATTCAGTCACCGACTCTTCCTTGACATCGTCAGAAACTACCTCTTGAAGATTTGCCATCATTGCTTTATTTGCAATCTCGGTCAAGTTCTCAGCATTCATTTCTTTATCAACATCTATTAATTCCACACATTCAGGCTTTGATTCCTCTTCTGATAGTACTTGATAGCTTGACTCGAAATATCCTGCAAAAAACGGAAACATATTAGGTGGACTCAAATTTCTAAAAGCACTATGCAATAAATTTTCTTCCTCAGCACGTTGTTCATGATAATATCCTTCAAGAACAATTTCCTCAATGGCTTCATCAAATACTAATTCTATTCAATCTTCTGCTTCAGGTTCAGGCTCTTCAATAATCTCTGCCAGCAGTGCGATACTTTCATTTTTTGAAATGTACTTGCTCTAGTTAAACCCTTCATCTTCTTGAGCGACTACTAAAGCTTTGTCTTTTGCATTTGATGGACCATCTTCTATCTGTACCATCCTTGAAGTTGATTGTGGTGGTGATGGCCGATGATATATAGCTTTCCTGTAGTAGTCATCTCCAAATGGACTTTGATTGCTATTAACTTCTCGATTAGTACATCCCCGTTTAAAATGTCCTTTCTCTCTGCATCTAAACAAGTAACCTTTGACTTATCAAATCCAATCTTCCCATCCAAACCTCCCAAGCTATTTCTGCCCGTAATCTCCATGAATCTCTGAGCTCTGTGAACTATAGAAGCCATGCACCATTTAATATCGATTAGCTCTAATTCTTCTGAGTCTATCTGATCATAATCTTCCTTGGTCATATCTGGATTTCCTATCTTCCCAGCAACCAGGCTTTCATAAGATTCAAGAACAGAAGTGAGCAACGCCATGTGCTGCTTGACGGTATGTTCATTGAAATCTTGTGCATTTTGGAGATCAGCAATATTGTATTGTAGAATCTTCTGGTTTGAAGTAAATTGACCAGATTGATGGCTTTGGAAATTATTTGAGCTTTGTGAAGACCAAGGTGTTTTATGTGAATTTAGTTCAAAACTGGAAAATGACCGAAAACTGGATTGATTAGAAGATGGACTTGTAGAACTATCAGCATTGAAGGCGGTTTGTATTTTCAGACTTTGAGTACCAACAGAAGTGCTTTTAAAGTACAAGTTCACATCTTGTTGTATTTGAGCACCTTTTGATTTAGCCATCTTTTGCATCTCTAGTTCATGACCTTTGAGCTTTTCTATAAACTTTGATAAGCTAAAACCACTATAATCTGCACCGTTCTTTAGAATCATCAAGTATGTAGTCCACTCTCTCTCTGGCAAAGCATCTGCCAGCTTGTCCACTAACTCCTCATTAGTTTTTTGAATTCCCCGTCTCTTCATTTGAACAACAAGATGAAAATAACGCTCGATCAACAGCTTCATATTTTCGCCTTTCAAAAGATTGAAAATATCGTACTCTTTTCTATGTAATGCCTTTTTACTTTTCCTCATTTGCGAGCTTCACTGGAACTTTAATCTTAATGCATTCCATAATGATTGTGCATTGTCATCATGTTTTATCAACGCTAAGATATCTTCTTTGATTGATTGTTGCAATATGTTCATCATTTTCTTCCAATTGACGAATTTTTCTTTTTTAGCTGTTGTGAATTGAGTCAATGTCTTCTCCAACACATTTTCCCCGATTAGTGCGGTATATTTTGTAACACCCCTGCCACTCGTTATCACCAATATTGTCCGCTTTGCCCTTGATGGGTGGCCCATCCAGGAACTCACGGCTTTGTTTTTGGTTGCCCTGGGGTGGAGACTTCCCAGGAGGTCACCCATCCTAGTACTACTCCCACTTGAGCACGCTTAACTGTGGAGTTCTCCTCTCATCCACTAGCATTAAGCCCAAAACGCGTTGGTGATTTTAGAGGTAGGGCATTACTTATGAACCAGGAATCTCTCCTGTCCACGGACGATGTTGAGAGGTATGCCATTAGGTGTTATAATCACCACCCCTAAGGGACTCATCGTCCTCGATGAGGTTTTGCCCCAACATGTAGGAGGTTGCCATTATCCTCGATGAGGTTTTTTGCCCCACATTTGGGAGGTTGCCATTAACCTCTAAGGGTCTAATAACCTATCCTATATCCCTATAGTCATGGCTCTGATACCAATCTGTCACACCCCGACCCGCAGCGGAAAAGGTGATCGGGGCATGATTGGGTTATCATCAAAGCTCATGACATTTATTTTAACGTTTCATATTCATTAATACAATTTAATGGAAATTTACAATAAATATTACAACATGTTCTAACTATCAATCTAAGCTTCTTTGTTCTCTTCTAAGACATTTCCTATGTTTTTCTTGCTTCAACCTGTTTACCTGTATCATGTGTAAAAGGGTTTTTGGATCAACATAAAGTTGGCGAGTGAATCCTATGGAAAACATTTGAACAAGTTTATTTAATTGATTACGAAATGAGTGCACAACCACACATGAGTAAAAATAGATGTAAAATTACTCAACAATCATTAGATATTAAATAAAGCACACATGAACAATAATGGAACGTGTAGAGGCACGCGTTGCTCAACTCGTCTCTCACGAGGAGCTGATGGGCCTAATGAATGAATTGCATAAACATGATAATATGAAAGACATAACTACAAACAATATAAACTCAATGATACACACATGAACAATAATGGATTGGTTTTGAGGCACGCGTTGTTCAACTCGTCTCCCACGAGGAACTGATGGGCTTAATGAATGAATTTCATATAATTTGACAAAATGAAATAAGTAATCACAACAATATAAACAATCTAAGTTTAGATCACGATATGGTATGGCACAAGTTTAAATAAACGAGTTAATTATTTTGTGACACATGACACACCCCAAAACGTGTAATTAAAAGGGGGAGTTGTAAGATTCACTCACAGTGGGTGCGTTCGGTTGATGATGTTGAATGCACGTGAAGTGGTTTTAACCACGAGTGAAATTAACCTAGATAGATAGCATTATGGTTTGGTAAGTAAACGGATTTTATTAATCCATTTTAGTAGGATTGTTGGGTGTATTTTTGTGAGTTTAAGACTATTTTCTAACCTTAAAAATGTTATTTTTAAGTATTTTTAATTGATTTTTAATTAAAATAAATAAATAAAAATAATAAAAAAAATTTGACTTTTTGACCGTTGACCGTTGACCATTGACCGTTGACTGTTGACTTTGACCGGTTCGAATCGTTTATGTGTGCGCTGAGTGAGGCTCGAACCCGAGACCTCCCGTACGCGTGCACGCAGCTCTACCAACTGAGCTACGTGTCTAACCCGAAATATTTCTGTTTTTAATTATATTTATATACTAATTAATTTAAACAGAAAATCCTTTATTTTCTAGAAACGATTTTTAATCCAAGACTCGGTGCGCTCCACAGGTCTCAAACCCAGGACCTGTGGCTTATGCTAACACACAGTCCACCGCTGGACTGTGTGTCCAACTTGTTAACTAAACTGATTTTTATTATTCTTAAATACAAACTAAGCCTTTTCATTTATGCCCTATTTAAAAAGTTTGAATAATGGTCCGAATCGATGCAGTAGACCGGACTCGAACTCGTGTCCTGTGATTAAACATACACACAGTCCACCACTGGACTGTGTGTCTAACTTGGTTATTATTCCGATTATTAATAAACTTAACATATAACAGTGGTGACCGGTTCGGTTAACAAAAAAGAGGCATTTTTATCAAGGCAGCGTGTGTGGGACAAGATTCGAACTCGAGACGTTAGTGTGTTTAATGTGCACACAGTCCACCGCTGGACTGTGTGTCTAACCCAAGTATATTCTTGATTTAAATTATACTTATATGTTACCGTAACTTCGTCTTCTTCGTTGAGTTTTATCCAGAAATGATGACTGACTGGTTCGAAGTTTTATTCAGGATTCTTTAACGTTTTATGATTAATCATAGGTGAGATATAAATAAAAAGAATGAAGAAATTAGGCGTGAGGTATACCGACTGGCTTCCTCTGTTTTCCGGCAGAACTCCGGCGACAGCAAACACTTCCGGCGACGTGTGTCTTGCAGCAGAGAATCTTCAGAAAGCTTGAAAAGGATGTGGGTGACTTCGGTATAAGCTCAGGGGGTTTAGTAAGGCTTAGAAGTGAAGAACCCGGTTTTCCGGCGATTTGCAGGAGATTTCCGGCAAGTGAGTTTTCGCCGAGAAAGGGTGCGGTTTTGAGCGAAAAGGTTTGCAGAGGTTCGAGGGGGTATTTATAGAGCAGGTTATCGATGAACTTGGTCCAATTTCCGACTGGATTCGTCGGTTTGAATATCTCCGGCGGTTATAGATGGTGTCGCGGACTCAGACGTCGGTTATAACCGATGTCTTAGTAAATGTTTACATTATAACTGAAGATGTCGTTAATTCTTGGCGAGATCGCCGGGATTTCCGACGACTACATTTGGGCGCCGGTTTTGAATTCGGAAAGTCATGATATGAATTAAATGATTCTAATAATTAACAGATAATACAAGTGGCGCAGTGGTTTAAAAGTTGAATGTTAAGTCTTTGCTGACCGGTTACTGACCCGGGTTCGAAACCCGGCAGTGACAATTCATTTTTATTTTCTTATTTTTAACAGTTTTTCAAAAACTAATTATATATTCCCATATAATAATTAATTATGTATCGTTTAAAATTATTTTGGGCATTAAATTCGCAACGAAATTTTTAACTGATTGTTCGGTTAATAAACGGAGCGGGTTTGGTAAAATCCGTTTTTTTTACGGATGTTACATATTTTTCTTCTATAGCAAACCAACAGTTAAAATGATTTGCTTAAACCCAGTTAACAAACCGTTCACTCCAACTATCATAATCCTCCAAATTCATCAACTTTGGGGGTTTCACCATCGTTCCCATTTCGTTTTCTAAATTCAGATTTTGTTGTGCGGCTACAACTGATGCATTAACAGTTGACGTAGCAAATGCATTGTAGAATTCGTTCTCCATCTTGTTTGACAAATTGCCTGGAATGAAGTTAAACGCAAACGATTAAGATTTCGGTTCGAGTAAAGTAAAAATTTCCAAAAACTTGATTATCTTCGTGCGAAGGTAAATATTTTTCCAAACCTAACAACTTTTATCATCGTGGGAAGGTAGAGTTATGTTCGTGCGAAGCTAGGTTCCAAATTTGACAATTTTTGCAATTTTCGACATGAATTCGGTTGTTTTTTGGCTCTAGCTTTCTCAAGGGTATACTTAAATAAGAAGAACGAGTAGAATAAGAAGTCTTCTAGGCTGAATCTTGAAAAATTGTCTTCAAATCAGGTGTCCTGAGCTCTGATACCACTTGTAGGATCGTTTTGTCCAATAGCAAAGGTCCTAATTTGGTTATCTAGTCCATATGTGCGGAATTCATATTAACTACTGACAATTTACAAGATTACTTATCAATTTCCTGATTTCATTAATTGTTTAACAGTTATAGATCACCGTGAAATCCAACAGGGCTTCGCCGTATTAGTTACCAAAAGTTCTACATACTCACATCTCAACACGACTATTTATAGACATGACATATACCTTCGTGCGAGGGTAAGTTTATCTTCGTACGAAGGTAAATCTAACTTCGTGCGAACTTAAATACAAACACGACAAATTCAACTCTAACAACTCAGGCCTATTACATACATAAACACAACTCTAAGACGTAGGTAATAGACATAATGCAGCAACACTGTTTGTGTTTTAAATTTATATTTTTCATACTTACTCCATAAAAACAAAATTTAGGGGGAGTTTGTTGATTCCAGAATCTGTGTGTGGCTAAAGTTATCCAAAGACAAAAAGATTGCAAGATGTTTGAATACAAAGTTACACTATGAAGCTATTGTCAAGGGGGAGTCTGTTGGTGCATATTCTGTGACAACAACTTAATAGTTTAGTCTTTGGATATTTTGTATTGGGCTTAGCATTTATGTTTAGCTTATTTAGAGTTGTAATGGGCTTGGAGAATGGTCTAGCCTAGTCCAAAGCCCAGTATGCAGACATTTAGTATATAAACATGCTTTGCATTAGGTTTTTGGCTAATCCTTAGAGTAGTGAATGCTCAGAGTGACTGTCATAGAATGAGAGTTTCAGTTACACAGAGAGTGACTGTGAGTTTGAGTGAGAAATCTACAGAAAGAGGCTGTGAGATTTCTTGTTTGTCTTGAATTGATTGTAAAAACTTGTGTTGGATAATCAATAGAAGATGGTTTGAAAGTGATTGTTTGTGCTCTTCATCTGAGTAACATGTTTATGTGTTTATGTGATCTATCAAGGGGATTCCGCACCCTTGATTGATTGTCAATCTCGTAACGATCCATGGGATAGGGACCTACATATGAGATTGACGAAGCTTGACTTCACCGAAGTCTAAGGTTTCAAGGAAGTGACGAGTGTGCATGACGAAAGTCGACATGGAATTGAAATTCATTTTATCATAAAGGATAGACGGGAAAGTAGATTGCGAAGAGAACAAGCGTTTGCAAAGTTCTAAGGTGATGTAAGGCGATTTATATAAATCCTTAGTTTATCCAATATTCACATGATTATTTTCAAAATAATTATACCACCCAAGATCAGCGGAATCCACACATACAATGATGTGTTTACAAAATATATAATTGTCAATAGAGTTTAAACTCACGCGTAAAACAACAAATCTGGTCATAATAACCTGGAGTATCCAATTATAGATTTCTATCATGTAAATTTGTGTGGTGTGTGAACCTTTATAAAACTGCAAGCATTTGGATGGTTACTCCGAAAGCCACCGTCTAGTCTGGTAAATCAGTTTTAAAAATCCTTGTATTATCTAGATTTTATGTCTCCAAAAATAACAAGTACTTTGTTGGATGAATAGAACTTGCACTCCACACAGTTCAAAGAAAGGCTTGAAAGCAAGGCCAACGTTTGAGGAAAATTGTACCAAGGTTAGAAAGGGTCACAAGGACAACAAGGATGAAACCAGTGAACCTGGTCCATGGTTCAATGAAGGACTACTTAGTGACTACATCTATGATAGATGAAGAGTCCTATCGTCACAGTAATTGTAGCCAACGACCAACTGTTGCAGAAGGAAGTTAAGAGCATCATCCTATAGGGATGCACGAGTCGATGTTTAATGGTAAGACTGCAAAAGGTAGCCAACCATTTGGCAAAAGTTTTAGTGACAAATAAGTTTGCTTGAATCATCGAACGATCTAAAAGTCATGCCATGAACAATGGCAATTGGCAAGGACCACACATTCATGAGGAGTAAGAAGACCTTCTGTTGTACTATCCCATACAATGTATGTATTTCCAACGTTTAAGCATCACCAGCTCCAGCGAGATCACTAGGAATCTCCATAAATATCAGATAGAATTAGATAAAAAGGAGTCACAAAATGACTTCTGTCATTCTAGATTACAGTTATATTAATGGGGCGAAACAGATATCGAATGATAGAGTTTATCACCACTACTCAATAGATTAAGTAAGGTGCTATATACATCTTGAAACTGCCCTGAACACCCAAACCCATAAAGTCGAGGATAAATCCCTAGTGGGTTGTTGGCCAATTTCATTAGCATAGATACCGAGCCTTGTCTAACCATGACAGTAGGAAGAAATGCCAGGGATTTCAAAGAAACAAAAGCAGATTATCGCGTCGTAAGGTGTTGTCGCATTTACCCTAGTCAACATTCTTTCATGAGTGATGTGAACTCAACTACGAACCATATTGTCCGAAAGAGATTCATGAAGTTATAGTGATGCAAACTCAATTACGGTTCAAAGGTTTCCGAGCGAGTTTCATTTGAGGAGCTGGAAGGTTGGTAACAAAACGAGATTTCAGGTTTTTTCGTGAGGTTTGAGGTTTGACAAATTTGTTGCCGATCAATGTTGTATTCTAAATGATGACAACTTTAATACAATTTCAAGGTCCTGCGTAGATGAACATATTTCCCGAAGGAGTTTCATTATGGAGAAGTTCTAGTGTATGGTTTCAAGTTGTTAGTAATAATGAAGAATGCAGTTTGTTAACTAAAGGATCATGTCATTACTATACAAATGAATTTTGATTATGTTGGAGTTTTTGAGACAACACCAATGAATTGTTGTAGACCATTGAAAGACCAAGCCTTTATCATTTGGTGATCAATAGAAATGATTGATTAGACATAAAGCTAGCACAGGTAGAGGTGATGGTAGTCGACCAAGTTTAAGTTTCTAGCTAATCAGATATATGTACTTTGAGGGAAAGTTTGATATAAGAGCTTTAAAGATTTGGTTTTCCTGCAAAAACTCGATTCAAAGTTTTTGCAAACTTGAAGAACTGGTTAAGGGATAATATGTTGACGCATGTGTGATGACAACAATAGATCGTGATTGAAGGTGCCTTATTTAGCACAATAAATTCTACATGGTAGGTAGGTGTTGGACCTATATTGAGAATAAAAGAATAAATAGATGACACCGGTAGCCGAGTCGCTTAACCACCTTAAAATGTGAATGAAGATCTTCGAATTAGACTGTTGCACTCTATGAGGAGTTGAAATGTGAAACAAAACAAGGAGAAATATGAAAGAATGTCACTATATATGTATTCAAAGTTTCCGGATTTTGAAACACAATATCCACAACTACAAGTATGAAGCAAATAATAATAGGACCAATCTAAGATGTAGTTAAGACTTATTCTTTATAGTTATTTGTTGTTTTATTTAATATTGCATTAAAGTTCATAGTTTATCTGCCAAATATTGTTTATTCCTTTGTTCAATTGTATATCGTTTTTGAAGTTTAGAATAGAAATTTATGATTTTGTTGGTTGTATACTTTGAGAATGAAATGACATCGTATTGGAGACTATTTTTAGTCATAAAAGGAAATATATTAGAACCATCCAAACACATATTAAGTATTTAATAAAGATTGGTATCAAAACAATTTTTTTACCCTCTAAAATAAACACATTCGAATTAAGACATATTACCACATATTATTTTTCAGTCACTGAAGAAACATATTAGAGACCAATTTTCAAATTGTATATAAACATATTGCAGATGAAAAAATCGCCATAAGAGACTGATTTGTAGTGTATAGAAAAACGTATTCGAGACTAAAATGATATTGCATCAGAGATTATTATTTTGTCCCTAATGATAACATATTATGAACTGAAATGACATGGTATGTGATGTGCTAAAAGTAATTTATTTTTAATTAACAAAATTTGTCACACCCCCCAACGATAGCAGAAACATCGGGGCGGGACGAAAACGAGATTGCAAAATTCGTCATAACACTAATTCTGACAATATTTAATAAAGTAAATTTCATTTCATTTCTAAGAAACAAGTACCATCGTTTTGAAGCAAATTACAACATGTTGAACAAAAACAAAATACAACAAAGTACTAAATTTAAAGGTGCGTTTCTAGTCATCCTACTAGATTCCATTCGTCATCACCATCATCAATTTCCTGCAATGCGTATTAAAGTATAGTTTAATATAAAAGTATTGGTGAGCATACAAGTTTGATTACTAGCACAAATATAAAAGTTAAATGAATCCACATGGTATAATAGTTAACTAAAACTAACATACAATACCAGCATACAACTATAAATGCCAACCCAAATATTCCCGCTAGCTTAATATAATCATAGCAATGAATAGACCGTTTTGTTTACTTAACATGGCCTAAAGAATACGGGTGGTGCATTAATCCTATAGCGTTATACATGTTAAAGGAGGCTTGTACGAAGTTAATGACAAGTATAAAACATAAGAATAGTCTAGCATATATGAATTCAAGCATAACTATCACCATGTATATTGGATTGTTTGTTTGTGTTTAAGCATGAAGTATATGATTATATGAGTTTTGATAGCATATACATATTGCACCCAAAAGTGTAAAAAGTAAAAATGAGTCATGTATACTCACAATTTTGCAAACTTTTCGAGTTAAACCGCGAAGTTAATGAGTAGATGGGGTGGAAACACCGAAATTACCCTACATGGGGAAACGGAGGTGTGGGAGTATTTGGAGTTGGTGGAGAGTTGGGATTTCAAAATTCTAAGTATATAAAAGTATGTATATGAAAAATAATTATCTAGTCTTAAACACTCGTTTTTGACACTAACTATTTTATGTGAGTTCATGGGTCAAACTTACCCATTAGAATCGTAATGAGAGGCTTAGAACATAGATAATATTGTCCCCCAAATGGCAATTAACCAGTAATTCTGTACAATCTAATCACTACTTTTAGTAATAATCTGATGCATTATATCGTAATTTGATTACATAACTGAGTCGTACGTCAATCATAAGCGTAGGACAAGTGAATCATGCCATAACATACATTGGTTTCTGTTACGACTGTGAAACAAATCAAACTATGACCCTAAAAGTGTTGGTAGAAAGTGTTGGGCGCACTATTCGCGGTTGCACTATTCATGTCAGCAAAACCGCTAAAACGAAACAGAACAATGAATAACGGCATGCTAATGTCATGAAATGAGTCCATTATATATATATATATATATATTTACATGAAAACACTAATGTGGGAACACATCTTGCAACTATACATAACTTTCTGGATTCCAGAATTATAACAGAACAATGATAAACACCCTAAAACAATATGAGATATCATAAATACATAAAAGACTTTCCTTTCCGGTCATATGACAAGAGTGCACAACTTGACCAGAAAACCATCGATTGTCATACCGACAAAGATTTCAATGGCTGATAGCCTCATATATTAATCTAGAGAGCTAGTTAAGCTTCATTTAGGATCCGAAATCCCTTCAAGTATCTTGAGGTCACGGAAACACAATCCCGGAAATGTTCGAAGGCAAACTATATAAGTGCCGATATTGAGCGAATAATTCAACGGGAAGCATTTCGGCCATCCAAACTCAACATATACTCGACTAATGACTAGTTAAACTGCATTTGACACCCTAAACACCATTAACATCTTAATGGTGCAAGAATACATCTAATGACATAAATATCTAGACTTAACAATCTAGCACATGTATATTTTATAACAGTTATTTTATAAATACTTACACTTAACATCCCCCCATGAGGGCCCCACTCCCTCAACCTACATCCAACAGTGTATGATGGCTAGAAGCATGTTTCATGGAGACTTATGAGTCTTGAAAAGATTTGAAATCTCATATAAGTAACTAACACCATTCTCACTTATCCATTTCCACATTTAAGAAAATCAAAACAACACCCTCATCCTCTCTCTCTCTCACTTACAGATTCCAAACACCCCCCATAACCCTCCATGTTCAACTAAAGAACATCACATTTCAAGCACTTGCAACCTCCAACAAGATGATCTAAGGATGCTACAAGTCATAGATGCATACTAGGAGCTTTCTCTTGCATTTGGAGCTTCTACATCACCATCTTCTTCATTCTAGAGCTTACATAACATTGTGCAAAGTTGTAAGATCATTTCTCACCTTTTCAAGCTTTATATGTTATGTAGAATACCAAAGTACAACTTGATCATCTTGAACTCTAAGAAAATCAAAGCTCAAAACCCTAAATCTAACATAATAATCTTACATAAACATGTGTTTTATGTGTTGATTATGATGTTTAGTGTAGTGTAGCTTGTTCACATTTAATGATCTTGCATGATGATGCTTAAAAATAGGATCTAAACATAAAGATGTTTAGATCTAGCAAGATAACCATCTTCAAAAGTTTCATGAACTTTAACATAAGACTTGAAATTGAATTTTTGGAAAAAGTAAGGTTATCAAGAAGCTAAAAATATAATCTTGAACTGTGGATTTTGAAAACTAGTAGAGTTGATGATGATTTGGGAAATTGAAAAGTGGTTTAAATACGTTTTCAAAACATGGAAAACGCGTTAGTTTAGGGGGAACTATGACGAAATTTCAAAAATTCTAATCGCGATTAAGGGATAACTAAAGGGTGATTAGCAAGACAAAACGTGATTAGCGATCTTAATTATGATTAGCCAAGTCTTAATGGAAAGGTTTGAAGTCCTAAACTCCTAAGGGTTTTCATAAGTTAAAAATGGAAATATTATATATGTATATATATACATATATATTTAGATAAAAATATATATTCTTAAGAGAATCATATTGGGTGTATATGTATAAATACTTATGTGTATTTATGTGTATGTATTAGAAAGTTAGGAAAATACTAACTAAGTACCAATACACCACACATGAGTACCTTCAAATACTTGGAGATGAACAAGTATACTAATGCATATGTGTACACTCATACATATAATATAAGGACATTAAAACACTTAGTGAAATGCAAGATTACAAGTAGTGTACATGCATAACGTGTACATCCAAATACATACAATGGAACAATTCGTATATTAATAGTGCAAACACATACAATGGAATAATTTGCATATACATTGCAATATTTGCATATACAATGCAATATTTGCATATATAATGGTGCAAGTGCATACAATAAGACAATTTGCATATACAATGCAATATTTGCATATACCATGAAACAAGTGCATACAAGTGAAACAAATGTATTTATACATGTGAACGAGGTCCACTATACTTAACTAATTTTGAAGAATTAATATAATATATATATATATCAATATGTGTGTGTGTGTGTGTGTATATATATATATATATATAATAGTCTGTATATATATAATATATTATATGGACTCTTGAAAATAAATTACATTGGCTAGGCCCAATCACATAAAGACATGGCTAGGCCTAATGACATAAATTACATGGGCTAGGCCCAATCACATAAACACATGGGCTATACCCAATGATATAAATTGCATGGGCTAGGCCCAATCACATAAAGACATGGGCTAGGCCCAATGACATAAATTACCTGGGCTAGGCCCAATCATATGAAGACATGGGCTAGGCCCAATGACATACATGACATGGGCTAGGCCCAATGACACGCGTGCAAGGCACGAGGACATGTGAAGGGCGACGCCAGTTCACACACAATCTAAGAATAATATATATATATATATATATATATATATATATATATATATATATATATATATATATATATTTGAGAAATATATGTATAAAAATATTAATCGAACAAACGAACTACCAACACTATGATAACATTAAAAGTTGTTCTAAGGTGATAAATAAATACACAATAAGAATTCAAGATGAACAACTGGTACAAAGTCCAACGAGGCCTAGGTGTCTAATGAAGTTAATACACATGTAGGTTATACACGTGTACGGACACCGAACTTTGACAAGTACAACGTACGAAACGCAAACCTGTGAGTTCTTGTCCCTCCTTTCAGTTATTTCAAAGTTTTGTTCTATCGAGGGGAAATACATGCCATAATAAATGGTATGTTAGCTATGGGGTTAGTTGATAACACGATCAATGTGCGTAAGTAGGTTGATGACAAGAGTAACCATTAATCACTAGTGACCAAGGTGCAAAAGGTATAGATCTATCGAGTTTGAGACGCGCTCCACTCCCGGTTTGCTAACCCTTTAGGAGTGCTTTTGTGATCCAATTGATCTCAAGAGATTTCTCGGTTTGGTTACTTACTTATGGCACATATGTCAGGGTGCTAGCTACACACTGATAGATCCTTAAACTCCATGAATGCTAATAACATACTCATATTTGATTACAGGATTACAAGGATGACATTTTATAAGAAAACATTAACTACATGAACTCGCCAACTTTTGTTGACTTTTTAAAATTACATGTATTTCAGGATGCAAGACTTGAGCCAGTGATACATTTCGGGATATGGGAAATGACAGAACAACGAATGCCACCTTTTGAGGGAATTGCCTCTTATATCCTAACCTCGTATGGGCATATAGGAGTAAAAACCTCATTATACATTTACGATGAAAACAATATTTTATTTTGAAGTAATGTATTTCAAACTATGTCTCTGATGAGATGTGAAACCGGTGAAAACTATGAAATTTGCTTTTGGTAATTTGTAAAAGTTGGAATGCAATATTTATAACAGTACAGCACCGTTGTTGATTTATTTTTGGTTACACAATTTGGTTGCAATGATTACCTCATAGTCACACGCTTGCGCTTCCGCTACGACCAGGGTGTGACAGATTGGTATCAGAGCTTCAATTGTAGTGAACCGAGGAAAAACTTTTATTAAAGTTTGGTCTACAATCACTAAGGGCTCTCACATGAAAACAAAGTTTATAACATCACAGAAATGTTTTCGAAATTATGACAAAAATGACAAAAGGTTTTCATTATGACACGATAACATGAGGATCTATCACACGAGCTCAGCCATAAATAACGAAAAAGGATCAATACATGATTAGTCTATGAGAAATAGACACATTACATTAGAAGACCATGTGTCATGGACACGTTACAAAAGATAGAGATCCTGGCTAGATAGGATTTTATGTGATTATATATATAATTTATTTATATATGTGTTGTACGAAATATTTTGCCAAGAACGAAACACCTTCGACTACGGATATTACTATTATCCTTGACTCGCACAATGAGAATATCGACCTCATGTCTATTGTGGAGCTTATGGCGAACGTGGTTCCTAAATGAGACCTTGGGATCAATTCCACATAAGGTGGTTGCTTTTTCCCGTAGATGCGGAGATGTCTGGCTTCGGTAGTGATGAAGAGCGGAGGTGGTAGTCTTGGATGACAACTCTATTAGCGGGACGAGGACCCTGTGACCCATATTAATCATTAATAACGACACTCTTGTCCAGACAAGGAAAGTGAAGTACTCATCTTGAAGGTGCCCCTCCAATTGTTATTGTTGCAAATTCTCTCTATTTCTAAATATGTCTAACGACATGCCCTTTCGCGAGTAATGTCAAGGGACAATAGCACGTGGACCATCACGAAAGTCAAACCCTGGCTTTCCACAGCCAATCCAAACACCGGGGGTCCGGGTGGGGAAATATCGTGACGTAAGTTGATATCATCATAGTCAATTAAACACAGCACAACGAAAGTCTTGGAGTAAAATTACTATTACAAACCAAATGTTCAAAGTACAAAATAATATACAGACGACTCATAATTGAAGATCCACAGGCGGATCATAAAATGTAAAAAATGTGTATAACAGACTTTAGGGCAGGTCTAGGATTTGCAAGATCCTCTTATCACTACGGAGCAGCTTCCAGCCTATTCCATATTGTACTTGCAAGCTTTGTCTTTTGAAAATTCGTCAGCTTTCGCTAGTAAATACACCCAACTGACTCATTTAAAAAAAATGAAAATGATTTTAAGTGTACATGGCACAAAATATTTTATAACTTGGGAAAGTTACTTTGTAACCTTGTTAACAGATTCACATGTTTGTCCATAAATACAGGGCCCAGTGTGAAACCGATACATGATTAACGTACACACCACTATGAACTCACGAATGAGTTATCCACGACTTTGTGGGAAAGTTTTTAGCATGAGTGTCTGTCAGGTGAATTGCCTACACCCCACGCTTAGGTCGTGGCCATTATCTAATGTAATGAGCTGAGGATATCCAGGACACGGTAGTTAACCCCCGATGTTTAAGTTATCAAACATAACTGATTAAAACGGAATATGCGGATTTACTAGCCATAATCCGGCATTCGATTGATCCTATTTCCGACCAAGCGGTAATAGTTACCGTAACCCAAGCCCGTATAGGGGAAATAAGTTGAGAGTATTTACCTGAGCTAGTCTTGGCTTAAATGCAGGATTTAATATCTCAACCGTACACAAAATGAACTAAGTGCAGATAGCATTTACCGAAAGGCTCTAGTTTGGATTATGGCATAAGCTAACTAATTAAATGCTAACGGTATTATATAAGTCATAGACTTAGACCGACTAGCGTACATGATCAATAATGGTAAAATACGCTAGGTTAAGCGAAGACCAGATAGAATCTGGTTTAAACCCAACAAGTACTTTGACTTGCATAATACGGGTAAACAATAAACATTCTGGATTTTGTGCCTTAAATGATAAGGTTAAACCTATTTCGGTTAATTTTTGTAAACTAGTTACATATGCTTAACCGAACGCATATCAGCGATATCGGGTAACCGGATAAGTCATGGACAAGACTTGTATGCCATTATAATTTAAATAAGTTGTAATATTAGTAGGATATCAACTTTCATGCCCGTTAAGGTTTTTAAAACGAAACTATGCCTCATAAGGGCATTTTGGTAATTTCATACCGTGTAAAAGGAACTTGAATATAATTTAATGTTATGACCATAAGTATTCTGGAAAAATAACTTATTTATGATATAATATAAGTATGATTTTGATTATATGTGTAATTCATCTATTATGACCAAACTATGCACCAAATGGCCATTTTGGTCATTTTACACATAGTATGATAATTTATTTGGGATTTTGAGTTTATATACTGTACCCACTTTAAAAAAATATTTTAAATAACTTTTAAAATCAGTAGGTAACAAGTCTTGTTTGATAATTATGGTTTAAAACCATACTATGCGCCGAAACGACGCTTATGTCGTAAAATGATGAATTATGCGATGTTAAATGAAAACTGATGTTAAAATCAGGTTTATATGTTCTAGATATGTTACTTAATATAACATATTGTAGGTAAAATATTTGATATGAAAAGTTTTGATTAAAACCGTTTTATGAGCCACAAGGGCGTTATCGTCATTTATCGACATAATACAAGGACTTGTTCATAACTCAGTTTATAATCTGATTTGACATCCCAAATAATCCTGCTTATGATATTTCATCAGTAGGTAATTCATTTTCAAGTTCATTATCATTTAAACCTTATTTTATATAAAAAGGGTATTTTTGTCAAAATGGCATAATTATGGAACTTGTGAATAAACTTAGATTCAGATTATGATCTTGTAATATAACCACAAGGGGTTATGCTACATTATATTATGATCATAATGAAACCTTAGATCAGTAGCTAACTAATCTGAATTGGGTCAGAATTGAAAATTAAAGCAGAAGTCAAAGTTTGCGACTTTCGGTTGCGAACAGACCTTAGAACTAAAATTGACGAGCCGAACATGTTCTCACATGTTCTAATAATTATTACCAACTTGTTTAAGTGTCAAAACATGTTTCATAACATAATAAGCTCATGTTATAACATTTCCGAAAAATGGCCTGTTTGACTTTTAATACTTAAACTTTGACCCGTCGATTGGTCTAGCAAACGTGATCTTCAGTGGTGCCCTTTATAGGGACTAACACCTACCTTATTACGATCACTTAGCCATGTTCATTTTGAACAATGGCTGGACCATAATGGTCTTAATCAAAAGTCAAGGTGTTTTCCATAAAACGCTTGACTTTTGGCTATAAAAGCCTATAAACGAAAATGCAAGAGAAAGGAACACTTACAAGTGATTCCTAGGATGCAATAGAACTAAGTTGGATGCTCCTTTCAGTTAGGAACTTCCAGAGGAGGGAGATAGAGTGAGTAATGAGAAAGGTGCAAGTTCAAATGGTGAACCTTGGCACCTATTTATAGTTGGAGAGCTTGAAGGAGGTGATGCTAGGTGTTAATGGGTGTTAGAGAGAGCTTACAAGTATCCTAAAACGTGGTATAGCAGCTTGGAAGTCCATGGTTTCGAATCAAATGGTTTTCGGAAACATGTGTGGGTGCCAAGCAAAAATTCTGCAGACACACCCCTCTGGCGGGCCGCGAGAGGCACAGGCCTGGCCTCTCGCGCCCCGCGAGCGCCTCAACGCCACTTTCAAAGTTTGTCACATTTAGCCCCTCAACTTATAAACATTCTAAAACACCTTTATAGCATATTTAGCCCCCCGTAACAAATATTTTGCATACCCGGGAGTATGCCCGGACATTGTC
Source organism: Scalesia atractyloides (assembly GCA_947069175.1). Taxonomy (NCBI): domain Eukaryota; kingdom Viridiplantae; phylum Streptophyta; class Magnoliopsida; order Asterales; family Asteraceae; genus Scalesia; species Scalesia atractyloides. Next base: position 64,453,619 of record CAMTDV010000020.1, on the reverse strand, counting down.
GAGCTCTCGATTCGTTAAAAGGTCACTCAGAGGTATAAATTAACATACTGACACTTTTATCCCTCCATTATCCAACTTTCACATATTTACAGAATTAACCTCTCTCGTCCAACAAGTGGCACGTATGAGAGGTAGGACCTTGTAAAGGATCACTCAGAGGCTCACTATAAGCATGTTGACTCCTGATGTCACTTATAGGCTGGGAATGTTGACACAAATGGTCACTCAGAGGCCAATTTTAAGCATGTTGACACTAATGGTCACTTAGAGGCTATGTTTTAAGCGTGTTGAAACCAATGGTCACTCAGAGGCTACGTTTTAAGCATTTTGACACCAATGGTCACTCAGAGGCTCGGTTTATGTATGTTGACATCAGAAGATCACTCAGAGGTTCAGTTTGAGCGTGTTGACACTTTTAGTCCTTATTAGTCTTTAATAGACTTATAATAAAAATACGACACGTGTCACTTATTATTGGACACGATTTTACGAGGTGTTACATCCTCACCCCCTTAAAAGAAATCACGTCCTCAAGATTTTATTCAAAACAATGGGGGTACTTTTGTTGCATAGTGGACTCAACCTCCCATGTATACTCGGGACCTTGAGGGCATCCCACTTAACATTTACTATAGGTATCAATTTTCTTCGGAGCTTCTTCACCTGTCGATCCTGATAGAAATGGGTTTCTCAACGAACCTCAGGTTTTAATCAATTTGAACATCATGATGTGATATTGCTAGCGACTTATCGGCTGGACATTTCTTAAGATTATTGATGTGGAACACATCATGAATTCCACTAAGCTCCTCGGGCAACTTAAGCTTATAAGCTACAGTGCCGACACATTCGATTATCTCGAATTGTCCTATATATCTTGGGCCTAGCTCTTCTTACTATCTCATTACACTTTTCCAAGGTGATACTTTTAGCATGACTTTGTCCCCTACTTGGAACTTAAGAGGTTTACTCCTCTTGTCAGCATAGCTCTTCTTCCTATCTCGGGCAGCTTTGAGTCTGTCACGGATTTGCACAATCTTACCCGTGATCTCCAGAACAATCTCTGGTCTTGATAGTTGGGCTTCCCCAACTTCTGCGCAACATACAGGCGTTCGACATTTTCTCCCATACAAGGCCTCATAAGGAGCAGCCTTGATGCTCGTATGATAACTATTATTATAGGAGAATTCTATTAGGGGTAAGTGGTCATACCGACTTCCACCTAAATCAATCACACATGCTCTAAGCATGTCTTCCAAAGTCTGAATAGTACGCTCACTCTGACCATCAGTCTACGGGTGGTAAGCCATATTAAAGTTTAATCTTGTGCCTAAAGATTGTTGGAAACTTTTCCAAAAGTGAGAGGTATATCTAGTATCTCTATCAGATACAGTAGATACCAGCACACCGTGTAGGGACACAATCTTGTCCACATACAACTTAGCCAATTTGTCGGAATTATACGTTTCTTTAATTGGCAGGGAATGTGCTGACTTAGTCAGCCTGTCCACAATGACCCAAATCTTGTCATTACCACGTTTGGTCTTGGTAACTTGGTAATCAAGTCCATAGTTACCATTTCCCATTTCCAAGTGGGAATCTCAAGTTGTTGTAGAAATCCTGACGGTTTCTGATGTGCAGCTTTAACTTGCGAACACATCAGACACTTAGCTACATAAGTGGCTATGGATTTCTTCAAACCCACCCACCAATAATTCTTTTTCAGATCCTGATACATCTTGTCACCACCTGGGTGAACTGAGTATCTTGTATTATGAGCTTCCTGGAGGATTAGATCTCTAAGTCCTCCAAAGATTGGAACCTAGATTCTTCCATTAATTCTAAGGATTCCATCCTTTCCAGGTGTTAACTGATCAACAGTTTTGCCTAATCCCTAGAGCTTGCTTTTGCGCATCTAATAGCTTCTCATTCAAGCTATTTCTGAGCTTAATGCTTTTGGCGTTAATCCTAATGGGCTTAACCTTTCCTTGCGACTTAGGGCGTCAGCAACGGCATTTTCCTTGCCGGGATGATAGCGAATTTCGCAATCATAATCATTAAGTGTTTCCATCCAACGGCGCTGTCGCATGTTCAATTCCTTTTGATTGAACAGATGTTGGAGGCTTTTATGGTCAGTATATATAATACACTTTGTGCCATATAAGTAATGTCTCCATAACTTTAGTGCAAATACAACGGCACCCAATTCCAAGTCATGGGTGGTGGAATTCCTTTCATGCACCTTTAATTGTCGTGATGCATAAGCAATCACTTTGCCTTTTTGCATTAGCACGCAGCCCATGCAAGTGTGCGAGGCATCACAAGAAACTACAAAATCCTCAATACCCTCAGCTAAAGATAACACAGGAGCATTGCTCAACTTGTGTTTTAGAATCTCAAAAGATTCCTGTTGTTTTGGACCCCAGTCAAATTTGACATTCTTACGGGTCAAGGTAGTTAACGGAGTGGCTATCCTCGAAAAGTTCTCAGTGAACCTCCTATAATAACCAGCGAATCCTAAGAAGCTACCAATTTTCGATGGGGTTTTGGGTACTTCCCAATTCATTATGGCTTCAATCTTGGCGGGATCCACTTGGATACCACGCTTACTTAGCATATGTCCAAGAAATTGGACTTCTCTAAGCCAAAATTCGCATTTAGAGAATTTAGCATAAAGCTTCTCTTGCCTTATCAGTTCTAGGATGCACCGAAGGTGTTTTTCGTGATCAACTTGATTACGAGAATAGATAAGTATGTCGTCTATGAAGACAATGACAAACTTATCTAAATATTGCTTGCAGACTCTCTTCATTAGATCCATGAATGTTGTAGGTGCATTTGTGAGCCCAAAAGGCATCACTAGAAATTCATAATGACCATAACGGGTCCTGAACGCAGTCTTAGGAACATCCTCGTTCCTAACCTTCAGCTGATGATATCCTGATCTCATCTTAGAGAAATAGCTAGCACCTTGAAGTTGATCCAATAAGTCGTCGATCCTGGGCAAGGATAACGATTCTTGATTGTTAATTTGTTCAACTCATGGTAATCAATGCACATTCGCATTGAACCGTCCTTCTTTTTAACGGAAAGAATAGGAGCTCCCCAAGGTGAGGAACTAGGTTGTATGAAACCTTTCTCTAAAAGTTCATCTAATTGAATTCTCAATTCTTTCATTTCCGTCAGTGCTAGGTGATATAGAGCTCTGGCTACCGGTGCTGATCTAGGTAAGATATCAATTATAAACTCCACTTGCCTATCTGGAGGTAGGCCTGGTAATCTTCAGGGAAAACATCAGAATACTCCGAAATAACTGGACGGTCTTTAATATCTGGCTTAGACTCGTTGATAGTTACTTGTGCCATATAAATGACACAACATTTCCCAAAACACTTTGATACTTTAAATAACGACTCTTGTCTTAATCCATAGTGTGAATATCCTAGAATGGTGATCATTTCACCAGATGGGGTTTTAATCTCGATGAGTTTCCTATCACAGGCAATGCGGGCTTGGTTATGGGATAACCAATCCATGCCTAAGACTACATCAAACCCCGCTAATTTAATTGGTAAAAGAGAGATAGGAATGAAATGATTCTTAATGGATATAAAACACCCATCAAGAATGGAAGATGTTGTTTCTAGAGTTCCATCAGCAAGTTCTACTTCATATGTTATGTCTAAAGTTCTTATGGGAAAATTTAATAGTTTACTAAACTTATGGCCTACAAAAGATTTATCTGCACCCGAATCAAAAAGGACTCTAGCATATACATCATTGATGAGCAATGTACCTATTATGACATAATTGTCATTAACGGCCTCCCTGGCATTCATCTAGAAAGCACGAGCATTCCCTTTCTTAGCCTCTCCAGGCTTTGCCTTATTACTTCTGGGATTCTTAGGGCAACAAATTTAATATGCCCCTTTTCATTATAGCCGTAGCAGACGACATTCTTAAGATCCTTGCACTCTAGGGTCTTATGCCCCTTTTTCTTACAGATACCATAGGGTCTAACCTATGGATCAATACTACACTGTCCCCAATGCCTACAGTTGCAATGTTTACATGTCGGCGTTACGCCTGACTTATCTTGGTTCCTTCTGAACCCAAATCTCCCCTTATTCTTCTTATTAAATCTTTGGGAGGTATCATCCTCTCTCTTCCTTTTCCCGTCAGTCTCAGTCTTAACTGACTTCTGCCTCACCAAATCTAAGGTGGGGGAGAGAGATAGGTCAACAAGCAGACCTATAGGTACTACGCTGAGCAACCTTTACCATGCCTTTTATCTCAGGCGCTAACCCATTAATAAAACGCCAATGCATTTGGATTTAGGAGTGATTATATAAGAAACTAACCTAGACAAGGAATTGAAGTCAGAAACATATTTCCAACAATCTAGGTTTTTCATTGTGAGAGTCAAGAAGTCTGACTCTATCTTCGCCACCTCATGAGGTGGGCAGTTTGTCTCTTTGACTAAATCAATAAAGTTAGACCATCCTAAGTTGTACAGGTGTATCTTACCTGTAGATTGGATCATAGCTTTCCACCAAATCAGGGCATCGCCCTTAAAGGACTGTGATACGTATTTTACCACATCCTTATCAGCACAACCGCTGATATCTACTATTGTCTCCATTTCATCCAGCCATTTTAAGGCTTCTACTGCTCCCTTTTCCCCATTAAAATCTCGGGGTTTACAGGAGACGAAGTATTTGTAGGTACATCCGTCCTTAGAAGAACAAGACCTATCGTTATATTCTAATTTTCTTGGTTCACTCTTCGCATTTGAAGAGTGAACAGAGCTCTCCTTATGAGCTGAGGAATGTGGAATTGATAAGGGTTTGGAGGGAGTAGCGCTCAATTCTTTAAAATTTTCTATGGCCTTTTCCATGGCTTTTCCCACAGCTGCATCAATGCAAGATTGGAAGTTATCATTATCGATGGCTATGTTTTCAGCTTTGTTAGAGTTAATCTCTCGGTGGCTACTTTGTGCCTCGTCCGAGTTTTCCATTCTTGAAGCTTTGGTTCTAATCACCATATAAAACTTTTCTTAGCCATGGTATTAATAACCATACTGGCTTAAATCATTGGATATGTAAATCCATCGCCTAATTAAACTGGTGTGAATAACATCACAACTCTTAGGCTTATCATTTCTATATTTGGCCTAGGTCTCAAAAGGACCTTCAGAGGCAAATTACAATTTGGACGTAGTCCATATATTACTAGACAGTGGATCGTAATGTCACAACTGTCATTGTCATTTGATAATTATATGTAGCTCATAGGCTTGTCACCAATGGACAAAATAATAAGGCACGTTGGCCTGTCACTAATGGAAAAAAAACGCACTTTGGCCTGTCACTAATGGACATATAATATGGCACGTTGGCCTACATCACCAATGGATGTAAATTATGGCACATTGGCTGACATCACTAATGGATGTATATTACATCACTAATGGATGTAAATTATGGCTTGTTGGTCTGTCAATCGTCATCACATTGATGACATTAGCCGGGATCACACTGATCACATGGGCTATATAATAGCTCATGACGTAGTCCTTTTACCTAGACGGCTAATGGGGTTCCTCAAGTCACACTACCAGGAGTATGAACATTCCTTAATGTTATCATAAGAGTACCTTAATGGTTGATTAATAGTCCCGGTCGCATTGACCTTAACGACTTGGAGGATTGAACCTAGTCCACCACCTCTGGATAGAAGGATAACTTCCCTTAATTATCATGATAGAAGGCCCTTTCATCCTTAACTATCATTTATAAGCTGGCCAAATATGTGGTCTGTGCCACTTGGCTAATCAAAACCATTAAGATCTTTTGGTATTATATAGCAGAGCATAAATTTCAAGTAAAATCGAGACGTTCGCTTGAAGAGGATAAATACATATATATAATTCCAAAATAATTCATTAAATGCCAATAAGGAAGTACAATACTAGAAATAAATAAATGAAATAAACTGTCCATGCAATAACAATGTCCTCGTAGGGACCAACATATAATATTAGAAGGGACTTCACTCGTCCTTCTTTCCCTTAACCAACTTGGAGAGCTTCTTGAAGAACTTATTTTTCTTCTTCCCCATTTTCTCCGCTTGTTGTTGCATTTCTTTCATTCGTTCCAAGGTCTCATTGATGACCTCGAGTCGTGGCAGAGGTTGTGGTTGTGGTTGTGGCATAACAGGATACTGGTACCCATAACTTGGATATCCAGTAGGTGGATAAGCAGGTGGGAAAGGAGACGGGTAAAGTGCGTTATGCATGACCGCTTGCATATTGGGGTTATGCGACAATCCTTGGTAACCAAGTGGTGTAGATGGGTTAAAAGGATCATATCCAGATGTATCCGGATATGTTGGATAGGGTTATTATAACCCGATGGTGGTGGTTGAACACTGGCGATGGTGTTGGTTCCACCACAGGTGAAGCATTGGAGGGTCCACCCATTTGTGGGTCCTCTTGAATGGTAGGGTAAGGTTTGGGTAGCGGTGGCAGCAAACCCGACCGTTGACCTGCACGTACTGACATGCGTGCTCCATGTTTCCTCCTTGGCGGCTCAGGTTGTTCCACCGGTTCCATGTGAACATCTTCTTGTACAGGAGGTGTTGGGGAGTGATGGGAAGGAGTGTTAGCAAAGGTAAATTGGTTCCAATATTGGTCCCATTCATTAGGACCTTGATATGGCGATCCGGCGTAAGAGTTCGAATCGCTTGAGATTTTGATGGGATGTGTGTACGATCCTGATGGCGGCATTTCTGGATCGGAGTCCTCATCCATTGGGTTGGGTTGATCCAACTGATTCTGATCAGCTAGGGGCGTATTAAAGTAATGGTTTGGGTTAAACTCATCATGATATGAATGATGAGAGTGGTGTGATTGGTATGAATGATATGAATGGTACGAGTTTTGGGTTTGGGTAGGTGAATGTCGTGATAGGGGCCAGGAATCCTTGAATCCTCATAGGGGTTCGAGTGATGGGGTTGAGAAGGGATGTGTCCTGATGGTCCTCCCCTCATTGGTCCTTTACCTCTTCCTTGTACTTTTAGCGGCATTTTCCTGTTAAAAATCAAATAAAAAACAATACTAATAACTTAATAATGAAATGAGTAATCCTAGGTCAAAGCCTAGACTCGGAAGTCTAAGGAATGTGCTTGTGTAAGTGTGAGATTAAACACAAGAAGGCGAGTGTTTAATTCTCTCAAACGTTGGCTCTGATACCAACCTGTCACACCCCGGTTTTCCACAGCCAATCCAAACACCGGTGGGACCGGGTGGGGAATATCGTGACGTAAGTTGATATCATCATAGTCAATTACACACGGCAAAGCGGAAGTCTTGGAGTAAAATTACTATTACAAACCAAATGTTCAAAGTACAAAATAATATACAGACGGGTCGAATAGAAGATCCACTAGGCGGATCATAAAATGTACAAAAATGTGTATAACAGACTTTAGGGCAGGTCTAGGATTTGCAAGATCCTCTTATCACTACCGAGCAGCTTCCAGCCTATTCGTATTGTACCTGCAAGCTTAGTCTTTTGAAAATACGTCAACTTTCGCTGGTAAATACACCCAACTGTTTGAAAATGATTTTAAGTGCACATAGCACAAAATCTTTTATAACTTGGGAAAGTTAATTTGCAACCTTGTTAACAGATTCACATGTTTGTCCATACATACAGGGCCTAGTGCGAAAACCGAGACATGATTAATGTACACACCACTATGAACTCACGAAGGAGTTATCCCCGACTTTGTGGGTAAGTTTTAGCATGAGTGTCTATCAGGTGTATGCCTACACCCCACGCTAATTTCGTGGCCATTATCTAATGTAATGAGCCGAGGATATACAGGACACAGTAATTTAACCCGATGTTTAAGTTATCAAACAAAACTGATTAAAATGGAAAATGCGGATTTACTAGCCATAATCCGGCATTCGATTGATCCCATTTCCGACCAAGCAGTAATAGTTTACCGTAACCCAAGCCCGTATAGGGGAAATAAGTCGAGAGTATTTACCTAAGCTAGTCTTGGCTTAAATGCAAGATTTAATATCTCAGCCGTACACAAAATGATATAAGAGCAGATAACATTTACCGGAAGGCTCTGGTCTGGATTATGGCATAAGCTAACCAATTAAATGCTAACGGTATTATATAAGTCATAGACTTAGGCCGCCTAGCGTACATGATCAATAACGGTAAAATACGCTAGATTAAGCGAAGACTGGATAGAATGTGATTTAAACCCAAAAAGTACTTTGACTTGCATAATATGGGTAAACAATAAACATTCTGGATTTTGTGACTTAAATGATAAGGTTAAACCCATTTCGGTTTATTTTCGTAAACTAGTTACATATGCTTAACCGAACGCATATCAGTGATATCGGGTAACCGGATAAGTCATGGACAAGTTTTGTATGCCATTATACTTTAAATAAGTTGTAATATCAGTAGGATATCAACTTTCATGCCCTTTAAGGTTTAAACGAAACTATGCCTCATAAGGGCATTTTGGTAATTTCATACAGTGTAAAAGGAACTTGAATATAATTTAATGTTATGACCATAAGTATTCTGGAAAAAATAACTTATTTATGATATAATATCAGTAGGATATTGATTATATGTGTAATTCATCTATTATGACCAAACTATGCACCGAATGGGCATTTTGGTCATTTAACACATAGTATGATAATTTATTTCGGATTCTGAGTTTATATAATGTACCCACTGTAAAAAACAAATATTTTAAATAAGTTTTAAATCAGTAGGTAACAAGTATTGGTTGATAAGTATGGTTTAAAACCATACTATGCGCCGAAACGGCGCTTATGTCGTAAAATGATGAAATATGCGATGTTAAATGAAAACTGATATTAAAATCAGGTTTATATGTTCTAGATATGTTACTTAATATAACATATCGGTAGGTAAAAGATTTGATATGAAAAGTTATGATTAAAACCGTTTTATGAGCCACAAGGGCGTTATCGTCATTTATCGACATAATACAAGGACTTGTTCATAACTCAGTTTATAATCTGATTTGACATCCCAAATAATCCTGCTTATGATATTATATCAATAGGTAATTCATTTTCATGTTCATTATCATTTATATAAAAAAAGGCATATTTGTCAAAATGACATAATTATGGAACTTGTGTATAAACTTAGATTCTGATTATGATCTTGTAATATAACCACAAAGGGGGTTATGCTACATTATATTACGATCATAATGCAACCTTAGATCAGTATCTAACTAATCTAAATCGGTTCAGAATCAAAAGTCAAAGCAGAACTCAAACTTTGCGACTTTCGGTTGCGAACCGACCCTATAACAAAAATTGACGAGCCGACATATTCTCACATGTTCTAATAATTATTACCAACTTGTTTAAGTGTCAAAACATGTTTCATAACATATATAAGCTCATATTATAACATTTCCGAAAAATGGCATGTTTGACTTTTTAATACTTAAACTTTGACCCGTCAATAGGTCTAGCAAACGTGATATTCAGGAGGTTCCCTTTATAGGGACTAACAGCTACCTTATTACGATCACTTAGCCATGTTCGTTTTGAACAATGGCCGGACCATAATAGTCTTAACCGAAAGTCAAGGCATTTTCCATAAAACGCTTTTGGCATAAAAGCCTATAAACGAAAATGCAAGAGAAAGGAACACTTACAAGTAATTCCTAGGATGCAATAAAACTAAGTTGGATGCTCCTTTCAGTTAGGAACTTCCAGAGGAGGGAGATAGAGTGAGAAATGAGAAAGGTGCAAGTTCAAATGGTGAACCTTGGCACCTATTTATAGTTGGAGAGCTTGAAGGAGGTGATGCCAGGTGTTAATGGGTGTTAGAGAGAGCTTACAAGTATCCTAAAACGTGGTATAGCAACTTGGAAGTCCATGGTTTCGAATCAAATGGTTTTTGGCAACATGTGTGGGTGCCAAGCAAAAATTCTGCAGACACACACCTCTGGCGGGCCGCGAGAGGCACAGGCCTGGCCTCTCGCGCCCCGCGAGCGCCCCAAGACCACTTTCAAAGTTTGTCACATTTAGCCCCTCAACTTATAAAACATCCTAAAACACCTTTATAGCATATTTAGCCCTCCGTAACCAATATTTGGCGTACTCGGGAGTATGCCCTGACATTGTAGAGCTCTCGGTTTGTTAAAAGGTCACTCATAGGTATAAATTAACATACTGACACTTTTAATCCCTCTATTATCCAACTTTCACATATTTACAGAATTAACCTCTCTCGTCCAACAAGTGGCATGTGTGAGAGGTAGGACCTCGTAAAGGATCACTCAGAGGCTCACTATAAGCATGTTGACTCCTGATGTCACTTAGAGGCTGGGCATATTGACACAAATGGTCACTCAGAGGCCACGTTTAAGCATGTTGACACTAATGGTCACTTAGAGGCTATGTTTTAAGCATGTTGAAACCAATGGTCACTCAGAGGCTATGTTTTAAGCATGTTGACACCAATGGTCACTCAGAGGCTCGGTTTATGTATGTTGACATCAAAAGATCACTTAGAGGTTCAGTTTGAGCGTTTTGACACTTTTAGTCGTTATTAGTCTTTAATAGACTTATAACAAAAATACGACACGTGTCACTATATTATTGGACACGATTTTACGAGACGTTATATCCTCACCCCCTGAAAAGAAATCACGTCCTCGAGATTTTATTCAAAACGATGGGGGTACTTTTGTCGCATAGTGGAGTCAACCTCCCATGTATACTCGGGACCTTGAAGGGCATCCCACTTAACCTTTACTATAGGTATCAATTTTCTTCGGAGCTTCTTCACCTGTCGATCCTCGATAGAAATGGGTTTCTCGATGAACCTCAGGTTTTAATCAATTTGTACATCATGATGTGATATTGCAAGCGACTCATCAGCTGGACATTTCTTAAGATTACTGATGTGGAACACATCATGAATTCCACTAAGCTCCTCGAGCAACTTAAGCTTATAAGCTACAGTGCCGACACATTCGATTATCTCGAATGGTTCTATAAATCTTGGGCTTAGCTTTCCTTCTTTCCAAATCTCATTACACCTTTCCAAGGTGATACTTTTAGCATGACTTTGTCCCCTACTTGGAACTTAAGAGGTTTACTCCTCTTGTCAGAATAGCTCTTCTTCCTTTCTCGGGCAGCTTTGAGTCTGTCACGGATTTGCACAATTTTATGTGTGGTCTCTAGAACAATCTCTGGTCTTGATTTTGACATACCCTGGTCGTAGCGGAAGCGTAAGTGTGTGACTATTAGGTAATCATTGCATCCAATTTAGTAAACAGTATTAACAACAACGATGTCATGCCATTACTAAGTTTCGTTATACATTTGCATCCTTCAAAAGTGAAACCACATTGTTATCAGTATCAGATTACCGTTACAAACATAGTTTAAAAACACGTGTTCCAAAATAAGATATTATTTTATCACAAATTCAGGCTGAGGCTTTGACCTCTATATACCCAAACGAGGTTGGGATATAAAAGGCAAACCCTCCAAAAGGTAGTACATCGTTGTCTTGAAAATCTCATACCCAGATCCCATCACCAGCTCAAGTCCTGCGTCCTAAAACACATGTAATTTTAAAAAGTCAACATAAAGTTGGCGAGTTCATGTAGTTTGATGTTTTCGTATCCAAATTTCATCTTTGAAAACCTGTATTGAAATCCAAGTATGTCATTAGCATCAATGAGTTAATTTAGGATCTATCAGTGTGTCGCGAGCACCCTGACATACTAGTGCCATAAGTAAGTAACCAAACCGAGACTTCTTTGACATGTAGGGATCACAAAAGCACTCCAATGGGTATACCAACCAGAGTGGAGCGGGTCTAAAACTCAATAGATCTACCTCTTTTGCACCTTGGTCACTAAGTGATTAATGGTTACTATTGTTCTTTCCTACTTATGCACAATGATCAGTTATCTGCTAACTCATAGCTAACATACTGTTTTAACATGACATGTATCTCCCCTCGATAGTTTAAAACAAAACTTAAAAATAAGTGAAAGGAGGGACATGAACTCACAGGTTTGCGTTCCGTTAAGTGGTACTATTTATCGTTAGGTGTCTGCAACGTATGTAACCTACAAGCGTATTGGATTTATTAGACACCTAGGTCTCAACGGACCTTGTACTCGTTGTTCATCTTGAATTCTTGTTATGTATTTTTTTGTTATGATTGAACAACTTACAATGTTATCGTAGTGTTGGTAGTTTGTTAGTTCGATTAATATTGTTATATATATTTCTTAAATAATATATATTTATAAATATATATATATATATATTATTGTTTTCAAACCATGTGTGAACTAGGCCTTGCCCTTCACATATCATTGGGCCTAGCCCATGTTTTCTTGTCATTGGGCCTAGCCCATGTCATTTATGTCCTTGGGCCTAGCCCATGTTTTCTTGTCACCGGGCCTAGCCCATGAAATTTTATGACTTGGGGCCTAGCCCATGTTTTCTTGTCACCGGGCCTAGCCCATGAAATTTTATGATTTTGGGCCTAGCCCATGTTTTCTTATCATTGGGCCTAGCCCATGTATTTTTTGTCTTTGGGCCTAGCCCATGTATTTATGTCTTTGGTCCTAGCCCATGTATTAGTATCCTTGGGCCTAGCCCATGTAATTTATATCTTTGGGCCTAGCCTATATTTTTATATGTTTTTGGGCTTTTATGAGTTTTTGGGCCCCATCAATAAATATTATGGAATTTAGGCCTAGCATATAACTTTTTCAATTTGGGCCTAGCCCAAATGTATATTTATATAAGCCCATTTTTCTTATAAGTATTTACTTAAAATTTTTCTAACTTTTTATATACTTAACTTTCCGGATTTTTCATTTTGATAACATATGTATATATACATATATATATATATATAATATATGTTGAACGTCTAAATGTATTTTTAGACTCGTCGTCGGCGTCGTTCGTTATATGTTCATTTTCGTCGAGAATCGCCCATTGTCGTGACGACCTTTCGTGTCGGCGATTACCCGTTGGTCGTTGACGCGACGATGACATCTTGAATGTTCGCCTATTGTTCGCATTGCTTTGATTGTCCGATTTGTTGTTTCGACGCATTGTGAGAATATATTTATTATGTTATCAACACTTAGTGTATTGATTAAGTGTGGGTATTTTGTATAAGATTGGGTATTTTTATTGTGAATACCCTAAGTTTTAATACATACACATTCACTACTCACATGTATACATACAATTTATCAGCAACAATTGTATAGAAATATTATATACTTGTATTACTTTTCAAGTAGAAATATACTTGCAAAAAGTGTTTATTTTTGCTTATAAAAGTATATTTATAACTTTGTTAAACACTTTGCTATTTAGGGATAAACCTTGTCATTAGGGTCTACTTAATGATGATTTAAGTTACTAATCACGTTTAGTCCCACTAATCACCCCACTAATCATGTCTTAATCGCGATTAGATTTTTAGAAAATTTCGCCATAGTTTCCCCTAAACTATGACGTTTTCCACGTTTTAAAAACGTATTTAAAACATGTTTAAGCTCATAATCATCATCAACAAATCATCTAATATTTATTTTTCATAATAAAAATATCATCATCCATGACTTTTTATGGTTTAAAAATCCTGGTAAATCAATGGGATTTTTAATATTATTAACCTTTTCAAAACAATACTTTAGCATGTTGTTTAAACAAGTTTATGCACTTAACCCCTTGATTACTACATATTTTTAAGGTGATTACAACTTAAATAAAAATGTTTACTTCTCATAAAAATCATTCATATGTATAAAAATTATCTTTAAGTAGTAGTATTTTACATGGATGATGTCGGTGATGATCTTGTTTAGATTATAAACCTTATCATGTTTAAATCTTTATTTTTACACTAAATCACACAAGATCATCTCACTTTTGTATCATAATATCAACATAAACAACTTCAATATACAATCTAACAATCATATAAACATATAATCAACACAAAATAAACAATATTTAGTGTTTTTATTATGTTATGTTTTAGGGTTTTTAACTTATCTTTTCTTGATTTTCAAGATGACCAACTTGTACAATAATAATCTAAGCATAAAAATAAGTTAGTTATGGGGGAGATTAGTTCACAATGGGTGCACAAGTTCCTTGAAGATTTAGAAGAAAAATAAGCTCCTTAAGAATCCCTAATGATCTCCATCCTTGAAAGCTTCTTTAATAGACTTGAGTAGGCTTCAAAGTGTATGGAATGTGGTGGATTGTGGTGGCTAAATGGTGGTGTGTGGTGGTGGTATGGTAGCCGTGAGGTGGAGGGAAGAACAAGGGAGAATGGTTGCAACTTTTTGTTGAAGAAAATGATAAGAACTTCTTTAGAAATTATTATTATTTCTCATCATAATCAAGTTCCATCAAATCTTCTAAAGACCATGCTTATAATCTTTGATTTTTCAACAAAATCAAGTGGGGTGGGACCCACTTGAACCGTTCATGCCAGGGGGGGGTAAAGTGTAACTTTTATTTTTACCACATGTTGAAAATTGAGATATTTTGGTAATTAAATTAAGTATAGTGATTAGGGTTTATGATCTAGCATCATTAGCATAAGAGTGGAGTTTAGGGTGTATTTACATGGTGTTTAATCCACATGGTCCTCCAATATAACTTTCGGATGACGGATACGTCGCTGGATCGCTCATCGTCGTGATAATCGCTAATAAACGAAACTATTTATTTAGTACCGGAAACTTTTGTTTTCGACCACCACAATGAATATGGTGTCTACTTAGTGCATTTTTGATCTAAAAATATGTATGACTAATTCACTAGACGAATATACGATGAGTTAGGATGGCCGATATGTCTTCCGTTCGATCGGTCGATCGATATCGGCACTTTTATGTTCTGCGGTCGAACTTTTTCGAAAGTTGTGTTTCCGTAACCTTATGTTAATTGAATGAATTCCGAGTTCCAAATAAGGCTTAACCAGTTCAATAGACGCCCGGAGAGGCTATCGGCCACTAAAATATTCGTCGTTTCGACAATCGACCACTTTTCGGTCGAATTGTGCACTGTTTGACGAATGACCTGAAATGATGTCTTTTGTGTATTTTTGCTATTCTCACATTATTTTAGGATGTTTAGCATTGTTTTATTCTTATCTTGACATCCGGAATCCTCGGAATTAGTCTTGCGGACAAATCGCCATTTGTCGCCTTTCTGGTCGAAACGGACAATTTTGCAATTTAGGCGTTATGCTGGAAAGTTGTGTATTTTTGTAATAGTTGTTCTCAAATATGTGTTTTCATTTGTATATGGACTCAAGTATGGCATTAACATGCCGTTATTTCACGTTTTGATTCGTTTCAGCGGGTTTTCCAACACAGTTAGTGTCACCCGCAATTAGTGTGTCCAGCATTTTCTACCAACACTTTTAGGGCATTGTTTTGGTCTTTTTCTCGTCGTAACGGAAACTAGTATGTGTTATGATTAGGTGTACTTGCCCTAATGATGTACGACTCAGTTTTGCAATTAAATATAACTATGCATCAGATTATAATATGAAATCAGTGATTAAATTGTACGGAATCATCGGTTATTTTGCCATTTGTCACATACTCCCCCTGTTAAAAAGAATTTCGTCCCGAAATTCAGTTTGAGGCATCCTATGAAGGAGTCACATACGGAATCACCGGTTATTTTGACTTGATTTGATCTTCACGTTCCCATGCGTATTCAGGATCGTGATGAGAGTTCCATCGAACCTTCACCAGTCTGATTTGACTTCTTCTAGTCTTTTGGACCTTACAGTCCATGACTTCGACTGATTCTTTGGTGAATTGTAATTTGTCATCAACATGAATCTTATTGCTGGAATGATAACTGTGTCACTTGTCGGATTTTTCTTCAGATTAGACACACGAAATGTGTCATGTAAGTTATTAAGTTCCTCTGGCAGTTTTAACTTGTACGCCACTGTACCAATCTTTGCCAGAATTTCAAAAGATCCAATATATCTCGGGTTGAGCTTTCCGCGCTTCCCGATTTTTGTTACGCCTTTCCAAGGTGAGACCTTTAACAATACTTTGTCTCGAACTCGAAGGATAATGGTTTGCGTCTCCGATATGCGTAGCTCTTTTGTCTATCTCGGGCCGCTTTGATACGCTCACGGATCTTGAATATTTTGTCTGTGGTCTCTTGTACCTATTCGGAACCTATGAGTTGACTGTCACCGACTTTCGTCCATATAGTGCTTCGAATGGCGCGGCCTTGATACTGGTGTGATAACTGTTATTGTGGGAAAACTCTACCAACGGTAAATGAGTATCCCAGTTTACGCCTAAATCCATCACACAGGTCGAAGCATATCTCCAACGTTTGGATGGTTCGTCCGCTTTGACCCTTGGTCTGCGGATGAAAGGCTGTGCTTAAATCCAAGTGAGAACCAAATGAATTTTTAATAGATAGCCAGATCCGTGACACAAAGCGACCATCTCTATTAGAGATTATTGAGATTGGCACACCATGACGTGCTACAATCTCTTTCAAGTATAGTTAAGCTAGTTTCTCCGTACTGTCTTTCTCGCGGATGGGTAGGAAATGAGCTGATTTGGTCAACCGATCAATGATAACCCAGATCATGTCATGACCTCGAGAGGTCCGTGGTAACTTTTTAACGAAATCCATTGATATCTGTTCCCACTTCCAAATCGGGATCTCAGGTTGTTGTAATAACCCAGATGGTTTCTGGTATTCGGCCTTGACCTTTGCACAAGTTAGGCATTTCCCAACATAGGTCGCAATATCTCCCTTGAGATTAGGCCACCAATAGTATTCCATCAGATCCTGGTACATCTTGTCCGATCCTGGGTGTATCGAATACCTGGACTTGTGTGGTTTATCCAGCACCAAGTCTTGCAGCTCACCATAATAGGGAATCCAAATCCTTCCCATGAGATATAGAGTCCCATCCTTGTTTGGTTCCAACTGTTTTTCCATTCCCCGTAGGGATTCCGCTGAAATGTTTTCTGGTTTTAGTGCTTCTTGCTATGCTTCACGCACTCGAGCTATAAAGTTCGTCTGGATCGTCATTTCTAAAGTTCGCACCTGTAATGTTTTGACTCGTTCGTTTCTACTCAAAGCATCTGCTACCACATTTGCTTTGCCCAGGTGATACTTGATATCATAGTCATAATCATTCAACAGTTCACCCAACGTCGTTGGCGCATATTCAATTCCTTTTGGTTGAATATATGTTGAAGACTTTTATGATCCGTGAATATGGTACACTTAGGGCCATATAAATAATGACGCCAGATCTTCAAGGCAAATACCACTACACCTAACTCCAGGTCATGCGTGTTATAATTTCTTTCATGAAATTTTAACTGTCGTGACGTGTACGCAATGACTTTTTCACGTTGCATTAACACACAACCCAAGCCTTGATGCGATGCATCACAGTACACCACGAAGTCATCTGTACCATCCGGGAGTGGTAGTATCGGCGCATTACATAGTTTATCTTTCAACACTTGGAACGCCGGTTCTTATTTTTCTCCCCAATCCAACTTTCTATCCTTCTGGATAAGCGAGGTTGTGGCTGAGCAACCTTGGATAAGTTCTCAATAAATCTCCTATAATATACTACTAAGCTCAAAGAATTGACTTATTTCCGTGAGGGTGCTTGGCGTGGTCCAATTCTTTATAGCCTCGATTTTCAAAGGGTCAACATGTATTCCGTTCCTGTTCACCATGTGTCCGAGAAATTGTACTTCGCGAATCCAGAATTCGCATTTTGAGAACTTGGCATATAATCGCTCCTTCTATAGCAATTCTAGTATAGTTCTCATGTGTTGTCCATGCTCTTCCTTGGTTCGTGAGTATATCAATATGTTATCTATGAAAACGATCACGAACTTGTCGAGGTATGGCTTACATACCCGGTTTATCAAATCCATGAATACCGCAGTGGCGTTTGTTATGCAAAAAGGCATAACAAGGAACTCGAAATGACCATAACGAGTCCTAAACGCTGTTTTAGGAATACTTTCCTCTTGTATTCTTAATTGATGATGCCCGGATCTTAAATCTATCTACGGGTATAACTCGACCCTTGTAATTGATCGAACAGATCATCAATCCTCGGTAATGGGTACGAATTCTTGATGGTTAACTTGTTTAGTTCTCGGTAGCCTAGCACATTCGGAAGGTTCCATCCTTCTCCTCCACAAAAGGCACCGGAGCTCCCCATGGCGAGGAATTCAGTCTTATGAATCCTTTGTCTAACAACTTTTGCAGTCGTGTAGATAGTCTTTGCATTTATGACAGAGCTAATTGGTGTGGAGGCTTTGCTACTGGTGCGGCTCCTGGCACCAAATCAATGCGAAAGTCGGTGTGTCGTTGCGGAAGGAATCTAGACAAGTCTATTGGAAAGACTTTAAGGGGATTCCTTCACAACGGTTATTTCCTCCAAATTTTGGCTCCTCAGTTTCCTTGTCGGCTACATGAGTTTGAAAGGGTATGCAACCTTTCTATAGGCACTTCTGGCCTTCATGTAGTTAATGATTCATAAGGGTGCATCATGCTTCTCTCCGTGTACTACAAGTGTTTCTTCGTTTGGCAAGGGGATGCGGATAGTTTTCTCAGGACAACCTACTTCCGCTCGGTTATATGTCAACAAGTCTATGCCAGAAGCTATGTCGTAACAACCCAGATAAATGGGTAACAGTGACCTTTTTAATGATTCCTCATGAATCAGGGATCAAAATAGTGCATCTCAGATCTTTGGTATTGATTTCAGACCATCTCGGACTATTGTTTCGAATTGGGTACTCGAGTTGGACTCGAAAAGGAAGAAAGTTAGCCAGCTGAGTAATAAACGTTTTGGTACACAGAAATTGATCCGTAAACAATTTTACAACCCGATTGCATGGTTATAATCGTGTGATTTTTAGAAAAAAAATTGGACATTATATATCATTGGATTCGTTCTTGAGACGCTCATGCTTGAAGTGGCCTTCATGCCACACTTAACATCCTTGTTCTTGGCTGAGTCTTACTAACTTATTGGTTTCTGTTTTGTGTCTTGATTCACTACACTTCTACTCTTGGCACTTTTGCAAGTGCCCTCATGAGGAAATTTCCACTTATCCCATTTAGGACTTCAGTAAGTTATCAGCACATTTTTTATGCTAGCATCAATTATGGCAGCAATTGCCTTCGTTTCTATCATCACGCGAATTACATTTCACTTCCCGTCGCTAGTAGATTTCACATGCATTTTCTTGATAATTTCCCATTCTCACCACATCCTTGGTGAGACTAACTGCAAGAGTTACTGTTTGGGTGATGAAGGTAGGGTAGGATGATGTGGTCATGATTTTGGTTCTTAAAGGCTAAACCCCAAATGTAGCGCTCAATGCGTTTGATATCAGGTGTTCCTCAGTATGGAACCACCCTTGAGAGATCGTGAAAGCATCGAGTGTAACCAACAACGTTGGCTGTAATCATGATCGAGTTCTAGGATCCCGTTTCTACCTTTGGAATTCGAATCAGCAAGCAATACTCTTCTCACATAAGAAGCTGAGTCCTCCCCATGATGACCTCTTCGTAGTCTCACTCCTTAAAGTTTCTACAGGAGGATTTCACCAAGTTAATGCTGCATTCAGCAGGAGACTCTTTGGTTACCTAATCGTTTACTAAGGAGTGCATTTACTCGCACTGCTAACCGACTTCGTTGTCTTTATTTAGCAGACATAACCTACCGCACCTCTTGCACCAGTGAGGTCTCACGGCTTACAGTCCAGAAAAGCCTTAGAATTTAAAATCTTGTATGATCGCATCTTCAGGTGTAGCGCTGCCACTCGTTCCCAATCTATTGGGATCCGAACCATTTGAACTACCGGTACCACCAGTTTCGTCACTAGTGTCGACTAAGTTACCCTCGTGTCGTGTGATTTTCGCAACCGTATGTCCTTCCATAAGAACTATAGTTCGGCTTACCTAGTAAGTCATGGATTTACTAACCCCTTTTGGGCGAAGGCCTTCCTTTTGGCACCATGTTTCTTCTTAATACCCAAAATTAAAAGAAGCTAAACATATATTTGAATAAATATAGTCTACCATACGCCTAAGAATAAAGGATGCCATCGGTCATGGGAACCTCGAGATTGTATTCTTCATACATGTTTGAAACAATGATAACGTGAATAACAACAATTCAAAATTCGTAGTACCTCTTGCGTGTATCGGCCAGATGCCTAATTGGAAAGGAATAACTCGTAAAGGAGAAGAAACCAAACGGCCGTCTTCAACCTTATAGCATGTATTCCATACTTAGTGGACTTCAATCGCCCAAAGTAGGAGAAAAAAATCCTTCGCCACATCAACCCATGTGACGAATACGTTGATATCCCTTGAGCTCCATGAGCTCCAGCTAGATTGTTATAATTTCCATAGATATCGAATAGAATGCTATGGGGGTGTTGAAGCATGGTTCATGCCATACTCTCCCTTGGAATAAGACAAATGTCAAACGACGAAGTTTAGTGTAATCTCTTTTCCAATAAATAAGATGAGGTACCAAAGACACCATGGGACCAACCCATGTACAAGAACTCTAGGCCGTTGAGGAAATATCCTCCTTGGGTGGCCAACCAGTTTTGTCTGTTTAGATGACTAGTCTTAATCGACTCGTGATATAGATCGAATGTTAGATGTGAACAAATACGTGTGTTGCTTCTGTATCGTAGGGTGTTATAACAACCACCCCGGTTAGCGTCCCACTAGATAGAAACCCGAACAAACTCACAATTTCGAATGAGTAGTGATCTTTAACTTGAAACGCATAGTCCACCAGGATTCTCATCCACTGCAAGTTATTATTACGTGGGCCCCCGTAATAATAAATTGCCTTGCATGGTCACCCTAGTGTCCTACCGTTCAAAGACGACGATCAGTCAGAAAGAGGACGCTATTGTCTACATACCTTCAACATATAAGGGACCTTCATGGTTGGTCCACGTGCTATCGTCCCTTGACATTACTCGCGAAAGGCACGTCGTTAGACAGATTTAGAAATAGAGAGAATTTGCAACAATAACAACTGGAGGGGCACCTTCAAGATGAGTACTTCACCTTCCTTGTCTGGACAAAAGTGTCATTATTAATGATTCATATGGATCACAGGGACCTCGTCCCACTAATAGAGTTGTCGTCCAAGGCTACCACCTCCGCCTCTTCGTCACTACCAAAGCCAGGCATCTTCGCATCCGCGGGAAAAAGCAACAACCTTATGTGAAATCAAATTTAAGGTCTCACTTAGGAACCACGTTTGCCATAAGCTCCGTAATAGACGCGAGGTCGATACTCTCATCATGGAGTCAAGGATAATAATAATATCCATAGTCGAAGGTATTTCGTTCTTGGCAAATTATTCGTACAATGCATATATATATATATATATTCATGTTAGTAATCCATTATTACATATGATATATTTCATATTAATCACCATTTCCATGCAAGATTTGTTCTATTTTGTTTTCACGTGTAATCTTACTGTTTCATGTCTATCCACTATAGACTAATCATGGATTTATACTGCTCGTTACTTATCGTTGAGCTCGTGTGATAGATCCTCATGTTATCGTGACACAATTAAAACCTTTTTGTTATCTTGTTATAATCCCAATACATTTCTATTGTGTTTTAAACTTTGTTTACATGTGTGAGCCCCTGGTGATTGTAGACCAACTTTTAATAAAACGTTTTTCCCCGGTTCACTACAATCGAAGCCTGATACCAACCTGTCACACCCTGGTTGTAGCGGAAACTCAAGTGTGTGACTATTAGGTAATCATTGCATCCAATTTAGTAAACAGTATTAACAACAACGATGTCATGCCATTACTAAGTTTCGTTATACATTTACATCTTTCAAAAGTGAAACCACATTGTTATCAGTATCAGATTACCGTTACAAACATAGTTTAAAAACATGTGTTCCAAAATAAGATATTGTTTTTATCACAAATTCAGGCTGAGGCTTTGACCTCTATATACCCAAACGAGGTTGGGATATAAAAGGCAAACCCTCCAAAAGGTAGTACATCGTTGTCTTGAAAATCCCATACCCGGATCCCATCACCAGCTCAAGTCCTGCGTGCTGAAACACATGTAATTTTAAAAAGTCAACATAAAGTTGGCGAGTTCATGTAGTTTGATGTTTTCGTATCCAACGTCATCTTTGAAAACCTATATTGAAATCCAAGTATGTTATTAGCATCAATGAGTTAATTTAGGATCTATCAGTGTGTCGCGAGCACCCTGACATACTAGTGCCATAAGTAAGTAACCAAACCGAGACTTCTTTGACATGTTGGGATCACAAAAGCACTCCAATGGGTATACCAACCAAGAGTGGAGCGGGTCTCAAACTCAATAGATCTACCTCTTTTGCACCTTGGTCACTAATGATTAATGGTTACTACTGTTCTTTCCTACTTATGCACAATGATCTGTTATCTGCTAACTCATAGCTAACATACTGTTTTGACATGACATGTATTTCCCCTCGATAGTTTAAAACAAAACTTAAAATAAGTGAAACGAGGGACATGAACTCACAGGTTTGCGTTCCGTTAAGTTGTACTATTTATCGTTCGGTGTCTGCAACGTATGTAACCCACATGCGTATTGGATTTATTAGACACCTAGGTCTCAACGTACCTTGTACTCGTTGTTTATCTTGAATTCTTGTTATGTATTTTTTTGTTATGATTGAACAACTTACAATGTTATCGTAGTGTTGGTAGTTTGTTAGTTCGATTAATATTGTTATATATATTTCTTATATATATATATATATATATATATATATTATATATAAACCATGTGTGAATTGGGCCTTGCCCTTCACATATCATTGGGCCTAGCCCATGTTTTCTTGTCATTGGGCCTAGCCCATGTCATTTCAGTCCTTGGGCCTAGCCTATGTTTTCTTGTCACCAGGCCTAGCCCATGTAATTTTATGTCTCTGGGCCTCGCCCATGTTTTCTTGTCACCGGGCCTAGCCCATGAAATTTTATGACTTGGGCCTAGCCCATGTTTTCTTATCATTGGGCCTAGCCCATGTATTTTTTGTCTTTGGGCCTAGCTCCATGTATTTATGTCTTTGGTCCTAGCCCATGTATTAGTATCCTTGGGCCTAGCCCATGTAATTTATATCTTTGGGCCTAGCCTATATTTTTATATGTTTTTGGGCTTTTATGAGTTTTTGGGCCCCATCAATAATTATTATGGAATTTAGGCCTAGCATATAACTTTTTCAATTTGGGCCTAGCCCAAATGTATATTTATATAAGCCCATTTTTCTTATAAGTATTTACTTAAATTTTTTCTAACATTTTATATAGTTAACTTTCCAGTTTTTCATTTTGATAACATATGTGTATATATATGTTGAACGTCTAAATATATATTTAGACTCGTCGTCGGCGTCGTTCGTTATATGTTCATTTTCGTCGAGAATCGCCCATTGTCGTGACGACCTTTCGTGCCAGCGATTCACCCGTTGGTCGTTGACGCGATGATGACATCTTGAATGTTCGCCTATTGTTCGCATTGCTTTGATTGTCCGATTTATTGTTTCGACACATTGTGAGAATATATTTATTATGTTACCAACACTTAGTGTATTGATTAAGTGTGGGTATTTTTATTGTGAATACCCTAAGTTTCTAATACATACACATTCACTACTCACATGTATATATACAATTTATTGGCAACAATTGTATAGAAATATATATGTACTTGCATTACTTTTCAAGTAGAAATATACTTGCAAAAAGTGTTTATTTTTGCTTATAAATATATATTTATAACTTTGGACGATTTAAGTTACTAATCATGTTTAGTCCCACTAATCACCCCACTAATCATGTCTTAATCGCGATTAGATTTTTAGAAAATTCGCCATAGTTTCCCCTAAACTATGGCGTTTTCCACGTTTTAAAAACGTATTTAAAACATGTTTAAGCTCATAATCATCATCAACAAATCATCTAATATTTATTTTTCATAATAAAAATATCATCATCCATGACTTTTTATGGTTTAAAAATCCTAGTAAATCAATGGGGTTTTTAATATTTATTAACCTTTTCAAAACAATACTTTAGCATGTTGTTCAAACAAGTTTATGCACTTAACCCCTTGATTACTACACATTTTTAAGGTGATTACAACTTAAATAAAAATGTTTACTTCTCATAAAAATCATTCATATGTATAAAAATTATCTTTAAGTTGTAGTATTTTACATGGATGATGTAGGTGATGATCTTGTTTAGATTTAAACCTTATCATGTTTAAATCTTTATTTTTTACACTAAATCACACAAGATCATCTCACTTTTATATCATAATATCAATATAACAACTTCAATATACAATCTAACAATCATATAAACATATAATCAACACAAAATAAACAATATTTAGTGTTATTATTATGTTGTGTTTTAGGGTTTTCAACTTATCTTTTCTTGATTTTCAAGATGATCAACTTGTACAATAATAATCTACACATAAAAATAAGTTAGATTATGGGGGAGATTAGCTCTCAATGGGTGCACAAGTTCCTTGAAGATTTAGAAGAAAAATAAGCTCCCTAAGAATCCCTAATGATCTCCATCCTTGAAAGCTTCTTTAATAGACTTGATTAGGCTTCAAAGTGTATGGAATGTGGTGGATTGTGGTGGCTAAATGGTGGTGTGTGGTGGTGGTATGGTAGCCGTGAGGTGGAGGGAAGAACAAGGGAGAATGGTTGCAACTTTTTGTTGAAGAAAATGATAAGAACTTCTTTAGAAATTATTATATATTTCTCATCATAATCAAGTTCCATCAAATCTTCTAAATACCATGCTTATAATCTTTGATTTTTCAACAAAATCAAGTGGGGTGGGACCCACTTGAACCGTTCATGCCAGGGGGGTAAAGTGTAACTTTTATTTTTACCACATGTGGAAAATTGTTATATTTTGGTAATTAAATTAAGTATAGTGATTAGGGTTTATGATCTAGCATCATTAGCATAAGAGTAGAGTTTAGGGTGTATTTACATGGTGTTTAATCCACATGGTCCTCCAATATAAGTTTTGGATGACGGATACGTCGCTAGATCGCTCATCGTCGTAATAATCGCTAATAAACGAAACTATTTATTTAGTACCGTAAGCTTTTGTTTTCGACCACCACAATAAATATGGTGTCTACTTAGTGCATTTCGATCTAAAAATATGTATGAATAATTCGCTAGACGAATATACGATGAGTTAGGATGGCCGATATGTCTTTCATTCGATCGGTCGATCGATATCGGCACTTTTATGTTCTGCCGTCGAACTTTTCCAAAGTTGTGTTTCCGTGACCTTATGTTAGTTGAATGGATTCCGAGTTCCAAATAATGCTTAACCAGTTCACTAGATGCCCGGATGGGGCTATCTTCCACTAAATATTCGTCGTTTGGACAATCGACCGCTTTTCGGTCGAATTGTGCATTGTTTGACGAATGACCTGAAACGATGTATTTTGTGTATTTTTGCTATTCTCACATTATTTTAGGATGTTAGCATTGTTTTATTCTTATCTTAACATCCAGAATCCTCGGAATTAGTCTTGCGGACAAATCGCCATTTGTCGCCTTTCTGGTCGAAACGGACAATTTTGCAATTTAGGCGTTATACCGGAAAGTTATGTATTTTTGTAATAGTTGTTCTCAAATATGTGTTTTCATTTGTATATGGACTCAAGTATGGCATTAACATGCCGTTATTTCATGTCTTGATTCGTTTCAGCGGGTTTTCCGACACAGTTAGTGTCACCTGCAATTAGTGCGTCCAGCACTTTCTACCAACACTTTTAGGGCATTGTTTTGGTCTGTTTCTCATCGTAACGGAAATCATATGGTTATGATCAGGTGTACTTACCCTAATGACGTACGACTCAGTTTTGCAATTAAATTACGATAACTATGCATTATAATACGAACTCAGTGACTAAATTGTACGGAATCACCGGTTATTTTGCCATTTGTCATAGATAGTTGGGCTTCCCCAACTTCTGCGCAACATACGGGCGTTCGACATTTTCTCCCATACAAGGCCTCATAAGGAGCAGCCTTGATGCTCGTATGATAACTATTATTATAGGAGAATTCTATTAGGGGTAAGTGGTCATACCGATTTCCACCTAAATCAATCACACATGCTCTAAGCGTGTCTTTCAAAGTCTGAATAGTACGCTCACTCTAACCATCAGTCTGCGGGTGGTAAGCCGTACTAAAGTTTAATCTTGTGCCTAAAGATTGTTGGAAACTTTTCCAAAAGTGAGAGGTATATCTAGTATCTCTATCAGATACAGTAGATACCAGCACACCATGTAGGGACACAATCTTGTCCACATACAACTTAGCCAATTTGTCGGAATTATACGTTTCTTTAATTGGCAAGGAATGTGCTGACTTAGTCAGCCTGTCCACAATGACCCAAATCTTGTCATTACCACGTTTGGTCTTTGGTAACTTGGTAATCAAGTCCATAGTTATCATTTCTCATTTCCAAGTGGGAATCTCAAGTTGTTGTAGAAATCCTGACGGGTTCTGATGTGCAGCTTTAACTTGCGAACAATCAGACACTTAGCTACATAAGTGGCTATGGATTTCTTCAAACCCACCCACCAACAATTCTTTTTCAGATCCTGATACATCTTGTCACCACCTGGGTGAGCTAAGTATCTTTATTATGAGCTTCGTGGAGGATTAGATCTCTAAGTCCTCCAAAGATTGGAACCCAGATTCTTCCATTAATTCTAAGGATTCCATCCTTTCCAGGCGTTAACTGAACAACAATTTCGCCTAATCCCTCATTAGGAATGTTAGCCTCTAACAGAGCTTGGTTTTGCGCATCTAATAGCTTCTCATTCAAGCTATTTCTAAGCTTAATGCTTTTGGCGTTAATCCTAATGGGCTTAACCCTTTCCTTGCGACTTAAGGAGTCAACAACGACATTTGCCTTACCGGGATGATAGCGAATTTCGCAATCATAATAATTAAGTGTTTCCATCCAATGGCACTGTCGCATGTTCAATTCCTTTTGATTGAACAGATGTTAGAGGCTTTTATGGTCAGTATATATAATACACTTTGTGCCAGATAAATAATATCTCCATAACTTTAGTGCAAATACAACGGCACCCAATTCCAAGTCATGGATGGTGGAATTCCTTTCATGCACCTTTAATTGTCGTGATGCATAAGCAATCACTTTGCCTTTTTGCATTAGCACACAGCCCATGCAAGTTTGCAAGGCATCACAAGAAACTACAAAATCCTCAATACCCTCAGCTAGAGATAACACGGGAGCATTGCTCAACTTGTGTTTTAGAATCTCAAAAGATTCTTATTGTTTTGGACCCCAGTCAAATTTGAGATTCTTAATGGTCAAGGTAGTTAAAGGAGTGGCTATCCTCGAAAAGTTCTCACTGGAACCTCCTATAATAACCAGCCAATCCTAAGAAGCTACCAATTTCCGATGGGGTTTTCGGTACTTCCCAATTCATTATGGCTTCTATCTTGGCGGATCCACTTGGATACCACACTCACTTAGCATATGTCCAAGAAATTGGACTTCTCTAAGCCAAAATTCGCATTTAGAGAATTTAGCATAATGCTTCTCTTGCCTTATCAGTTATAGGATGCATCGAATGTGTTTTTCGTGATAACTTGATTACGAGAATAGATAAGTATGTCGTCTATGAAGACAATGACAAACTTATCTAAACATGGCTTGCAGACTCTATTCATGAGATCCATGAATGCTGCAGGTGCATTTGTGAGCCTAAAAGGCATCACTAGAAATTCATAATGACCATAACGGGTCCTAAAGGCAGTCTTAGGAACATCCTTGTTCCTAACCTTCAGCTGATGATATCCTGATCTCAAATCGATCTTAGAGAAATAGCTAGCATCTTGAAGTTGATCCAATAAGTCGTCGATCCTGGGCAGAGATAACCATTCTTGATTGTCAATTTGTTCAACTCCTGGTAATCAATGCACATTCGCATTGAACTGTCCTTCTTTTTAACGAAAGAATAGGAGCTCCCCAAGGTGAGGAACTAGGTTGTATGAAACCTTTCTCTAAAAGTTCATCTAATTGAATTCTCAATTCTTTCATTTCTGTCGGTGCTAGGCGATATGGAGCTCTAGCTACCGTCTGATCTAGGTAAGATATCAATTATAAACTCCACTTGCCTATCTGGAGGTAGGCCTGGTAATTCTTGGGGAAAACATCAGAATACTCCAAAATAACTGGACGGTCTTTAATATCTGGCTTAGACTCGTTGATAGTTACTTGTGCCATATAAATGACACAACATTTCCCAAAACACTTTGATACTTTAAATAACGACTCCTTGTCTTATAATCCATAGTGTGAATATCCTAGAATGGTGATCATTTCACCAGATGGGGTTTTAATCTCAATGAGTTTCTTATCACAGGCAATGCGGGCTTGGTTATGGGATAACCAATCCATGCCTAAGACTACATCGAACCCAGCCAATTCCATTGGCAAAAGAGAGATATGAATGAAATGATTCTTAATGGATATAAAACACCCATCAAGAATGGAAGATGTTGGTTCTAGAGTTCCATCAGCAAGTTCTACTTCATATGTTATGTCTAAAGTTCTTATGGGAAAGTTTAATAGTTTACTAAACTTATGGTCTACAAAAGATTTATTTCACCCCAAACAAAAAGGACTCTAGCATATACATCATTGATGAGGAATGTACCTATTATGACGTTATTGTCATTAACGGCCTCCCTGTCATTCATCTGGAAAGCACGAGCATTCCCTTTCTTAGCCTCTCCTGACTTATCTTGGTTCCTTCTGCACCCAAATCTCCCCTTATTCTTTTTATTAAATCTTTGGGAGGTATCATCCTCTCTCTTCCTTTTCCCGTCAGTCTCAGTCTTAACTGACTTCTGCCTCACGAAATCTAAGGTGATGGACATAGATAGGTCAACAACAGACCTATAGGTACTAGGCTGAGCAACCTTTACCATGCATTTTATCTCAGGCGCTAACCCATTAATAAAACGCGCAATGCGTTTGGGTTTAGGAGTGATTAAATAAGAAACTAACCTAGACAAGGAATTGAAGTCAGAAACATATTTCCAACAATCTAGGTTTTTCATTGTGAGAGTCAAGAATTCTGACTCTATCTTCTCCACCTCATGAGGTGGGCAGTTTGTCTCTTTGACTAAATCAACAAAGTTAGACCATCCTAAGTTGTACAGGTGTATCTTACCTGTAGATTGGATCATAGCTTTCCACCAAATCAGTGCATCGCCCTTAAAGGACTGTGATACGTATTTTACCACATCCTTATCAGCACAACCGCTGATATCTACTATTGTCTCCAATTCATCCACCATTTTAAGGCTTCTACTGCTCCCTTTTCCCCATTAAAATCTCAGGTTTTACAGGAGACAAAGTATTTGTAGGTACATCCGTCCTTAGAAGAACGAGACCTATCGTTATATTCTAATTTTCTTGGTTCACTCTTCGCATTTGAAGAGTGAACAGAGCTCTCCTTATGAGCTGAGGAATGTGGAATTGATAAGGGTTTGGAGCGAGTAGCGCTCAATTCTTTAAATTTTTCCATGGCCTTTTCCATGGCTTTTCCCACAGCTGCATCAATGCAAGCTTGGAAGTTATCATTATCGATGGCTATGTTTTCAGCTTTGTTAGAGTTAATCTCTCGGTGGCTACTTTGTGCCTCGTCCGAGTTTTCCATTCTTGAAGCTTTGGTTCTAATCACCATATAAAACTTTTCTTAGCCATGGTATTAATAACCATACTGCCTTTAAACATTGGATATGCAAATCCATCGCCTAATTAAACTGGTGTGAATAACATCACAACTCTTAGGCTTATCATTTCTATATTTGGCCTAGGTCTCAAAAGGACCTTCAGAGGCAAATTACAATTTGGACGTAGTCCATATATTACTAGACAGTGGATCGTAATGTCATAACTGTCATTGTCACTTTGATAATTATATGTAGTCATAGGCTTGTCACCGATGGACAAATAATAAGGCACGTTGGCCTGTCACTAATGGAAAAAATACAACACTTTGGCCTGTCACTAATGGACATATAATATGGCACGTTGGCCTACATCACCAATGGATGTAAATTTTTGGCACGTTGGCCTACATCACTAATGGATGTAAATTATGGCTCGTTGGCCTGTCAATGTAATTACATTGATGACATTAGCCGGGATCACACTGATCACATGGGCTATATAATAGATTAGGACATAGTCCTTTTACCTAGACGACTAGTGTGGTTCCTCAAGTCACACTACCAGGAGTATGAACATTCCTTAATGTTATCATAAGAGTACCTTAATGGTTGATTAATAGTCCCGGTCGCATTGACCTTAACGACTTGGAGGCTTGAACCTAGTCCACCACCTCTGGATAGAAAGATAACTTCTCTTAATTATCATGATAGAAGGCCCTTTCATCCTTAACTATCATTTATAAGCTGGCCAAATATGTGGTCTGTGCCACTTGGCTAATCAAAACCATTAAGATTTTTTTGGTATTATATAGCAGAGCATAAATTTGGAGTAAAATCGAGACGTTCGCTTGAAGAGGATGAATACATATTTATAATTCCAAAATAATTCATTACATGCCAAATAAGGAAGTACAATACTAGAAATAAATAAAGGAAATAAATTGTCCATGCAAGGACTCAAAAGAAATAAAAATGTCCACTCAGGGACTATGAAATAACAATGTCCTCGTAGGGACCAACATATAATATTAGAAGGGACTTCACTCATCCTTCTTTCCCTTAACCAACTTGGAGAGCTTCTTGAAGAAATTATTTTTCTTCTTCCCCGTTTTCTCCGCTTGTTGTTGCATTTCTTTCATTCGTTACAAGGTCTCATTGATGGCCTCGAGTCGTGGCCGAGGTTGTGGTTGTGGCATAACAGGATACTGGTACCCATAACTTAGATATCCAGTAGGTGGATAAGCAGGTGGGAAAGGAGACGCGTAAAGTGCATTATGCATGACCGCTTGGATATATGGGTTATGCGACAATGCTTGGTAATCAACTTGTGTAGATGGGTTAAAAGGATCATATCTAAATGTATCCGGATATGTTGGGATAAGGTTATTATAACCCAATGGTGGTGGTTGAACCACTGGAGATGGAGTTGGTTCTACGACGGTGAAGCATTGGAGGATCCACCCATTTGTGGGTCCTCTTAAACGGTAGGGTAAGGTTTGGGTAACGGTGGCAGCGAACCCGACCGTTGACCTGCACGTACTGACATGCGTGCTCCATGTTTCCTCCTTGGCGGCTCAGGTTGTTCCACCGGTTCCATGTGAACATCTTCTTGTATAGGAGGTGCTGGGGAGTGATGTGAAGGAGTGTTAGCAAAGGTAAATTGGTTCCAATATTGGTCCCATTCAATAGAACCTTGATATGGCGATCCGGCGTAAGAGTTCGAATCGCTTTTCTGGATCGGAGTCCTCATCCATTGGGTTGGGTTGATCCAACTGATTCTGATAAGCTAGGGGCGTATTAAAGTAATGGTTTGGGTTAAACTCATCATGATATGAATGATGAGAGTGGTGTGATTGGTACGAATGATATGAATGGTACGAGTTTTGGGTATGGGTAGGTGAATGTCGTGATAGGGGCCAGGAATCCTTGAATCCTCATAGGGGTTCGAGTGATGGGTTGAGAAGGGATGTGTCCTGATGGTCCTCCCCTCATTGGTCCTTTACCTCTTCCTCTACTTTTAGCGAAATTTTCCTATTAAAAATCAAATAAAAAAACATACTAATAACTTAATAATGAAATGAGCAATCCTAGGTCAAAGCCTAGACTCGGAAGTCTAAGGAATGTGCTTGTGTAAGTTTGAGATTAAACACAAGGAAGGCGAGGTGAATGTCGTGATAGGGGCCAGGAATCCTTGAATCCTCATAGGGGTTCGAGTGATGGGTTGAGAAGGGATGTGTCCTGATGGTCCTCCCCTCATTGGTCCTTTACCTCTTCCTCTACTTTTAGCGGAATTTTCCTATTAAAAATCAAATAAAAAACATACTAATAACTTAATAATGAAATGAGCAATCCTAGGTCAAAGCCTAGACTCGGAAGTCTAAGGAATGTGCTTGTGTAAGTTTGAGATTAAACACAAGAAGGCGAGTGTTTAATTCTCTCAAACGTTGGCTCTGATACCAACCTGTCACACCCCGGTTTTCCACAGCCAATCCAAACACGGTGGGCCCGGGTGGGGAATATCGTGACGTAAGTTAATATCATCATAATCAATTACACACGGCAAAGAGGAAGTCTTGGAGTAAAATTACTATTACAAACCAAATGTTCAAAGTACAAAATAGTATACAGACGGGTCGAATAGAAGATCCACAGGCGGATCATAAAATGTACAAAAATGTGTATAACAGACTTTAGGGCAGGTCTAGGATTTGCAAGATCCTCTTATCACTACCGAGCAGCTTCCAGCCTATTCCGTATTGTACCTGCAAGCTTAGTCTTTTGAAAATACGTCAGGTTTCGCTGGTAAATACACCCAAATGACTCATTTTGAAAACATTTGAAAATGATTTTAAGTGCACATGGCACAAAATCTTTTATAACTTGGGAAAGTTACTTTGTAACCTTGTTAACAGATTCACATGTTTGTCCATACATACAGGGCCTAGTGCGAAAACCGAGACATGATTAACGTGCACACCACTTATTAACTCACGAAGGAGTTATCCCCGTCTTTGTGGGTAAGTTTTAGCATGAGTGTCTGTAAGGTGTATGCCTACACCCCGCGCTAAGTTCGTGGCCATTATCTAATATAATGAGCCGAGGATATCCAGGACACGGTAATTTAACCCTGATGTTTAAGTTATCAAACAAAACTGATTAAAACGGAATATGCGGATTTACTAGCCATAATCCGACATTCGATTGATCCCATTTCCGACCAAGCGGTAATAGTTTACCGTAACCCAAGCCCGTATAGGGGAAATAAGTCGAGAGTATTTACCTAAGCTAGTCTTGGCTTAAATGCAAGATTTAATATCTCAGTGGTACACAAAATGAATTAAGAGCAGATAGCCTTTACCGGAAGGCTCTGGTCTGGACTATGGTATAAGCTAACCAATTAAATGCTAACGGTATTATATGTCATAGACTTAGACCGACTAGCGTACATGATCAATAACGGTAAAATACGCTAGATTAAGCGAAGACTGGATAGAATGTGGTTTAAACCCAACAAGTACTTTGACTTGCATAATACGGGTAAACAATAAACATTCTGGATTTTGAGACTTAAATGATAAGGTTAAACCCATTTCGGTTAATTTTCGTAAACTAGTTACATATGCTTAACCGAACGCATATCAGCGATATCGGGTAACCGGATAAGTCATGGACAAGTTTTGAATGCCATTATACTTTAAATAAGTTGTAATATCAGTAGGATATCAACTTTCATGCCCGTTAAGGTTTTAAAACGAAACTATGCCTCATAAGTGCATTTTGGTAATTTCATACCGTTGAAAAGGAACTTGAATATAATTTAATGTTATGATCATAAGTATTCTGAAAAAATAACTTATTTATGATATAATATCAGTAGGATATTGATTATATGTGTAATTCATCTATTATGACCAACTATGCACCGAATGGGCATTTTGGTCATTTTACACATAGTATGATAATTTATTTGGGTTTCTGAGTTTATATAATGTACCCACTGTAAAAGAATATTTTAAATAAGTTTTAAAATCAGTAGGTAACAAGTCTTGGTTGATAAGTATGGTTTAAAACCATACTATGCGCCGAAACGGCGCTATGTCGTAAAATGATGAATTATGCGATGTTAAATGAAAACTGATGTTAAAATCAGGTTTATATGTTCTAGATATGTTACTTAATATAACATATCGGTAGGTAAAAGATTTGATATGAAAAGTTATGATTAAAACCGTTTTATGAGCCACAAGGGCGTTATCGTCATTTATCGACATAATACAAGGACTTGTTCATAAACTCGGTTTATAATCTGATTTGACATCCCAAATAATCCTGCTTATGATATTATATAAGTAGGTAATTTATTTTCAAGTTCATTATCATTTATATAAAAAGGGCATATATGTCAAAATAACATAATTATGGAACTTGTGTATAAACTTAGATTCTGATTATGATCTTGTAATATAACCACAAGGGGTTATGCTACATTATATTACGATCATAATGCAACCTTAGATCAGTATCTAACTAATCTAAATCGGTTCAGAATCAAAAGTCAAAGCAGAAGTCAAACTTGCGACTTTCGGTTGAGAACCGACCCTAGAACTAAAATTGACGAGCCGACATATTATCAGATGTTCTAATAATTATTACCAACTTGTTTAAGTGTCAAAACATGTTTCATAACATATATAAGCTCATATTATAACATTTCCGAAAAATGGCCTGTTTGACTTTTTAATACTTAAACTTTGACCCGTCAATTGGTCTAGCAAACGTGATCTTCAGGAAGTTCCCTTTATAGGGACTAACAGCTACCTTATTACGATCACTTAGCCATGTTCGTTTTGAACAATGATCGGACCATAATAGTCTTAACCGAAAGTCAAGGCGTTTTCTGTAAAACGCTTGACTTTTGGCTATAAAAGCCTATAAACAAAATGCAAGAGAAAGGAACACTTACAAGTGATTACTAGGATGCAATAGAACTAAGTTGGATGCTCCTTTCACTTAGGAACTTCTAGAGGAGGGAGATAGAGTGAGAAATGAGAAAGGTGCAAGTTCAAATGGTGAATCTTGGCACCTATTTATAGTTGGAGAGCTTGAAGGAGGTGATGCCAGGTGTTAATGGGTGTTAGAGAGATATTACAAGTATCCTAAAACGTGGTATAGCAGCTTGGAAGTCCATGGTTTCGAATCAAATGGTTTTTGGCAACATGTGTGGGTACCAGGATAAAATTCTACAGACACAGCCCTCTTGCGGGCGCGAGAGGCACAGGCCTGGTCTCGCGCCCTGCGAGCGCCCCAAGGCCACTTTCAAAGTTTGTCACATTTAGCCCCTCAACTTATAAAACATCCTAAAACACCTTTATAGCATATTTAGCCCTCTGTAACCAATATTTGGCGTACCCGGGAGTATGCTCGGACATTGTCGAGCTCTCAGTTCGTTAAAAGGTCACTCAGCGGTATAAATTAACATACTGACACTTTTAATCCCTCCATTATCCAACTTTCACATATTTACAGAATTAACCTCTCTTGTCCAACAAGTGGCACGTATGAGAGGTAGGACCTCGTAAAGGATCACTCAGATGCTCACTATAAGCATGTTGACTCCTGATGTCACTTAGAGGCTAGGCATGTTGACACAAATGGTCACTCAGAGGCCAAGTTTAAGCATGTTGACACTAATGGTCACTTAGAGGCTATGTTTTAAGCATGTTGAAACCAATGGTCACTCAGAGGCTATGTTTTAAGCATGTTGACACCAATGGTCACTCAGAGGCTCGGTTTATGTATGTTGACATCAGAAGATCACTCAGAGGCTCAGTTTGAGCATAATGACAATTTTAGTCCTTATTAGTCTTTAATAGACTTATAATAAAAATACGACAGTTTCACTATATTATTGGACACGATTTTACGAGGTGTTACAATGAAGGTCCCTTCTATGTTGAAGGTATGTTGACAATAGGTCCTCTCTCTGACTAATCGTCGTCTTTGAACGGTTAGAACAGTAGGGTGACCATGCAAGGCAATTTATTATTATGGGGGGGCCACGTAATAATAACTTGCAGTGGATGAGAATCCTGGTGGGCTATCGGGTCAAGCTAATGATCACTACCATTCGAAATTGTAAAGTTGTTCGAGTTTCTATCTAGTGGGACACTGACCGGGTTGGTTGCTATAACACCCTACGATACGGAAACACCCACACGTATTTGTTCGCATCAAACATTCGATCTATATCACGAGTCGATTGAGACTTGTCATCTAAACAAACAAAAACTGCTGGCCACCCAAGGAGGATATTTCCTCAACGGTGTAGAGTTCTTGTACATGGGTTGGTTCCATGGTGTCTATGGCACCTCATCTTATTTATTGGAAAGAGATTACATTAAACTCTGTTGTTTGACATTTGTCTTATTCCAAGGGGTGGTATGGCACGAGCCATGCTTCAACAGCTCATTGCATTCTATTCGATATCTATGGAAATTATAACAATCTAGCTGGAGCTCGTAGAGCTCAAGGGATATCAACGTATTCGTCACACGGGTTGGTGTGGCGAAGGATTTTTTTCTTTCCTACTTTGGACGATCGAGGTCCATGAAGTATGGAATACATGCTATAAGGTTGGAGCGACTGTTTGGTTTCTCCTCCTCAACAAGTTATTTCCTTTCCACTTAGACATATGGTCGATACACGCAAGAGATACTACGAATTTTGGGATTGTTGTTATTCACATTATCATTGTTTCAAACATGTATGAACAATGTAATCTTGAGGTTTCCATGACCAATGGCATTCTTTATTCTTAGGCGCATGGTAGACTATATTTATCCAGATATATGTCTAACTTCTTTTAATATCGGGTATTAAGAAGAGACGTGGTGCCAAAAAGGCAGGTCTACACCCAAAAGGGGTTAGTTAATCCATGACTTACTGGGTAAACGAGCTAGAGTTCTTATGGAAGGACATGCGGTTGTAGAAATCGCACAACACGAGAGTAATTTAGGCGACACTAATGAAGGTACTGGTGGTACTGGTAGTTCAAATGGTTCCAATCCAAATAGATTAGGAACGAGTGGCAGCGCTACACCTGTAGATGCGATCATACAAGGTTTTAAATTCTAAGGCTTTCCCGGACTGTAAGCCGTGAGACCTCATTGGTGCGAGAGGTGCGGTAGGTTATGCCCACTAAATAAAGACAAGGGAGTCGGTTAGCAGTGCTAGTAAATGCACTCCTGAGTAAACGATTAGGTAAGCAAAGAGTCTCCTGCTGAATGCAGCATTAACTTGGTGAAATCCTGAAATAGAAACTTTAAGGAGTGATACTACTAAGAGGTTATCATGTGAAGAACTCAAGAATTTTATGCGAGAAGAGTATTGCTCGCTGACTGGAATTCCAAGGGAAGAAACGGGATCCTAGAACTCAATCATGATGGCAGCCAACATTGTTGGTTACACCCGACGCTTTCACAATCTCTCAAGGGTTATTCCATACTTGGGAACACCTGAAATCAAGCGCATTGAGCGCTACATTTGGGATTTAGCCTCTAAGAACCGAAACATGACCACATCATTCCACCCTACCTTTCATCACTCAAATAGTAACTCTCGCAATTAGTCTCACCAAGGATGCGGTGAGAATGGGAATTATCAAAGAAAGGTGCAGAAATGAAGGAAACGCATGTGGAATCTACTAGCGACTGGGAAGCGAAAATACTCACCCCTTAAGGCAGGATCGAGAGTGAGTAACAAAGGAAAGGGAACTCCCGTGATGATAGAAATGAAGGCAATTGATGCCATAATTGATGTTAGCACCAAGAAATATCCTGATAACTTCTGAAATCCTAAATGTGATAAGTGAAAATTTCCTCATGAGGGCACTGCAAAAGTGCCAAGAGTAGAAGTGTGGTGAATCAAGACATAAAACAGAAACCAATAAATTAGTAAGACTCAACCAAGAACAAGGATGTTAAGTGTGGCATGATGGCCACTTCAAGCATGAACGTCTCAAGAATGAATCAGGCAAGTGAATTAAAGTGTGAGTGAGCATAAACTATGGATACCCACAAGATCCTGGTGTCATCATGCGTACGTTCTACTCTACATTCATTACGTGTCAATTCTTTTGATACCAACACCAAGCTTAGCTAGTGTCTTTAGGTGTTAAGCTTATACTCGAATTAAGTCTTGTAAATTAGACACGTTATCAAGTTAGCTAATGGAGAATTAGCATTAGACTCGTCTCATCGATACGAATCCAATGATATATAATGTCCAAAAAGATTTTTCCTAAAAATCACGTGATTCTAACCATGCAATCATTAAAAGGTCACCGACACAATAGTCTGAGATGCTAAACCGAATTGCTATCCGAGATGGTGATCTGAGATGGGAATCCGTCCCAATAAAGTATCCGAGATGTAATTCGAAATGAGGTATCCGAGATGTAATTCGGAATAGTAACCCAAGATGGTCCGAAATCAATACCAAGATCCGAGATGCACTATTTTGATCCCTGAGTCATGAGGAATCATTAAAGGTCACCGACACGTTTTCTATCAACCAACATCTTGCATCCATCTTGTTTGATACCTGTACTGATTTTAGTTTATATCCATAAAATTCAAAATATACTTGACCTAGAGTCAAGTAAGATAGACGTTCCCTCATTCTATAGAATTTGCCAACATAAATTAGTCAATGTCAGGGGAAGTTATAAAAGGATACACTTTGGAACTTGGAGAACAAGAATTTAATATCGATCTTTTACCCGTTTATCTGGGTTGTTACAACGTAGCTTTTGGCATAGACTTGTTGACGTATAACCGAGCGAGAAGTAGGTCGTCCTGAGAAAACTATTTGCATCCCCCTGCTAAACGAAGAAACACTTGTAGTACACGGAGAGAAGCACGAGACACCCTTACGAATCATTAATTGCATGAAGGCCAGAAGTGCCTACAGAAAGGTTGCATAGCCTTTCTAGCTCACGTAGTCGATAAGGAAAATGAGGAGCCAAAATTTGGAGGAAATAACCGTTGTGAAGGAATTCCCTCGAAGTCTTTCCATCAAACTTGTCTGGAATACCTTTGCAACGACACGCCAACTTTCGCATTGATTTGGTGCCAGGAGCCGCACTAGTAGCGAAGCTTCCATACCAATTAGCTCCGTCATAAATGCAAAGGCTATCTACACGACTTCAATAGTTGTTAGCCAAAGGATTCATTGGAACGAGTTCCTCGCCATGGGAGCTCTAGTGCCTTTTATCGAGAAGAAGGATGGAACCTTCCGAATGAGCATAGGCTACCGGGAACTAAACAAGTTAACCATCAAGAATCGATAGCCATTACCGAGGATTGACGATCTATTCGATCAATTACAAGGGTCGAGTTTTTATCGAAAGATGGATTTAAGATCCAGGTATCATCAGTTAAGAATCCAAGAGGAAAGTATACCTAAGACGGCATTTAGGACTCGTTACGGTCATTACGAGTTCCTTGCTATGCCTTTTGGGTTAACAAACGCCCCTAAAGTATTTATGGATTTGATAAACTGGGTATGTAAGCCATACCTCGACAAGTTCGTGATAGTATTTATCGATGACATATTAATATACTTGTTAGATCTTTTGAGACCATTGGTGCTTGATTATTAATAGTTTGAGCCGTTTTGTAATAGTTAGATAATGTAGAAGGGTCAAAAGTGTAATTGCGTGAAACTTCATGTACGCGGCGTAATTATTAATTACGCTTGGTGATCAGTTTGTATAAATACTATGATCAATGAATGTATGTCCAAGTTTCTTGGACAGATTTTGGTGATCTTCTTGTGTTGTGATTTTTGTTATTGAGCTTACATCCAATATCTAGGTGCTGTTACTGATTACATGTTATTGGGATTTCATATACAACACTAGTTGTTTGATCCATACAAGATTCTTCATCTTCTTTGCTTGGTTTTTCTTAGTATTTGCACATTCAAACAACTTATCCATAGTTGTTTGGGTGATAACAATCAACCACTGTGATCCGATCTGTTTTAGGACTCACAATTTGGTATCAGAGCCTCTGCGCTCTTAATTGTTTGAGTTTTTGTCAAGATTTGTCAAGTTTTGAAGGTTTACAAACGTTTTCAAAGTTTCATGGTTTTTCAAATTTTTGGCATTAAAATGGCTTGATCTGGTGCGTTTAATCTTTGGGTTGTTGTTAATCAGTAGTTTGGTAAACATTTTGGTCATTTAGCTGCAAAGAAACATGAATTTTGGGTCGTTTTTGGGTGATTAGAGGGTTTTTGTTCGTACTAAAACCCTTCTGGGCGTATTTAATGTTGAAGCTAGCGTAGATATATCTGAAGTTGGCGTATTTATTTTGAAGCTAGTGTATTTAACTTGAATTTCGCGTAGTTAACAAATACGCTAGTTCTTAAACCAGCGGATTTATAAAATCGCCAGCGTAATTGCACCAGCGAATTTAATCGAAGGCGACTTCGAAATCATTGATACTAATCCTCAGCGATTTTATCATGGTGTTCAGTATACTTAACTAAACCTTTGCTTGTTTTCGACTATACAGCGGATTTAGCTTTTTGCAGGACAAAGTCGCCGATCCCCATCAGCGTAATTGATTCCAAGTGCAGAATTTGATCTCTGGTCCAGCGTATTTACCCCATAGCCAGCGTATTTATCTTCCTCGCAGCGTAATTGTGTTCTGATTCAACCAAAACCCAGCGTATTTAATCACCAATCATCCATTATGTCTCTCAATCAACTCAATCCAATTGCTTAAGCCGAACTAGAAACTGGAACTGCTACAAGGCCACCAAAGTTGAAAGGTTCGGAAGATTTCAGCAGCTGGAAAAGCATGATCAAGTCCTTTTTTGAGTATACCGATTATACTCAATGGATGTCAGTCACTGTGGGGCCACATGTTCCCATGATAATACGAGACAACATCCGTACTATCAATGAAGATCCTTCAACGTTCACAGATGAAGATAGGACACTCATTCAACGTGACCGTAGGGCTCACGCTGCTCTTACTATGGCTCTGTCAAAGGATGATAACAATCTATTTGAAGAATACACCTCGGCACAAGAACTGTGGTTGGCTCTAATAGACCATTATGAAGGTAATGAGGAACTCAGGGAGAACAAACGAGACATGTTGCAGAAAGAATATGATATGTTTGGAAGTATTTGTGGCGAAAGCTTGTCCGACCACATAAGTAGATTTCTGGGGTGTTGACCAAGATGAAGAAGGTGGGAAACCCAGTTGCAAATTATGCATCGATCAAGAAGCTGCTAGATTCTCTACCAAAAGAATGGAGTCTTCAATGCATGATGATTAAGAGAACTTTCCACACCAGCACAACTCCAGTCACTCTCTCGGAATTGATTAACACTTTAAAAGCTTTTGAAATGGACATCGTCAAACGAGAGATGAATCAAACTGGATATTCTCAAAAGATGTCTTAGCAAGCTGCTGCAACCTCATTCCCAAGAATATGGCATTTCTTGCTCCTGTCACCTCATGTGGATTAAATTCCCAAAGTGCTACCGAATCCTATTCGAATGCTTCCGCGAACTCTATGAAGGCCTCGTCATCCTCCGAGAAGACCACCGTGGCCAGCGACACTCAAGCACTTAAAATATCCACAGAACATGTCGCTCTGTTTAACACCTTCTTAAGCAGCTATGAGGCGCTTATGTCAGGAGAATTGAAGAGAGATTTCCTCAAAGCTGTGGACATGTATCAAGTAGATCCTGACGACATGGCGGAATGGATCTGAAGTGACAGATGGCAATGATCACTCTACGGCTCAAGAAATTCCAAGATAAAACGGGAAAGAGGTTGGGCCTTGGAAAGGCTAGATTTGACAAGTCCAAGCTTAGGTGCTATAACTGCAAAAACTTGGGTCATTTCAAAAGAGGGTGTCCGTTGCTGAAGAACGAGAATTTTCCAGAAATCAACCAGACAAGGAGGCCGATTGCCATTGAAGGAAATGACAACGCTGCTGACAATAATCCTAAGGCTCTAGTTATGGAGGATTATGACTGGTCGGAAGAGATACCTAAGTCAAATGGAGAAGTAAACAAGGCCCTCATGGAAAATATCACCACTGTCTCTGCCAGTCTGCTTCAAATGGTGTTGAAAAACAAACCTCCAAGATTCCAAAAGATGACACTGGTTTGAAAAGCATCATCACTCCTGCCTCAGAGAAGAGACAACAGAAAGCTGAAATGAATGAATCGAAGCCTGCAGTTCAAGAAGTCATCAGTACCAGCAAGAATGAAGCGGTTGGAACATCCACTACCGCCATGAAATCAGAGCCGAGGATAAGGATTTGGTAAACAGCATTCCATATGAATTTGAAGCAAAGCTGTGCTCCAAACCGTGTTGAACTTCGTGGCACACTACAAATTACTCAACCGTAATACAATTAAAGAAAAAGAAAAAGTTTTGAAAATAAATCAAGAATTAAAAGAAAATGAGGCTGCATAACAGCGAAAGTTGAATTCAACCATAGCTGAAATACAGACCTTAAAAGAAATTATTTTCAGAAAAGATTTTATCATAAATGATTTGACCGAAAAACTAGAAAAATCTCAAAACGAAAACAATAAGTTACAAATCATTATTGATAAATGGAAAATCAGTCAAAAAGCACTGCTTGATATTGTAAACTGCCAACGACCGACATTCATAAAGGATGGAATTGGATATAAAGATAAATTCGAAAACAAAAGAAAATTATTTCCTCCTCCGCACAGCAAAAATTATATTCCTATGCCATCTCCTCATCCTAAAAACGACTTAATCAATAAAGATGATCTTTTGGATCAAAGTATTTTTTATAAATCCGAAAACAACACTAACCTTTCTGAAAGTAATGCTGATCTGTGCGAGAGTAAGGAAGATTGTGCGATGGGGAAGATGATTGTGGAGGGATGAAAATAGGAATAGGCTATTCAGGCGACAGTTATTCAACTGTTAACTGGTTCGCCTGGAATTGTGATAAGAAGAACAAAATTTCTATTCAGATAACTGTAATAGTTTATCTAGGATGGATGATTGTAACGGCCTTATGCCTAAATTGAATATTCAGGATGACTGTAATGGCCATGTGGCTACACTTAAGGCTCACAACCAAGGGATTGCTAAGGTTGAGGGTCATGACCTAAACTTTGTTCTTAATGATGAAATGTTATGCTTAAATCTCCTGTATTTGTGCCAGAGTTAAAGAAAAATAGTTTTGGAAAATTCCTTACATAGGAAATTCCAGAATTTGTTCCATCAGTTGCAAGTACATCAGAGACTTGATAGAGACTTCACTGAAGATTCAAGCACAAAACTTCAGAAAGTGATGGAAAAAGGTCAGATGAAAGTCAAGAATCAAACTCCTCATCAGACAGTGAGCACAGTGAAGTTGACATTGAAGATAAACATCATCCTGATAGGAAACTAAAGAAAACCAAAGATTCAAGCCACGTTACATCATCAAACTCATCAAGATGCTCTAGATTCTCATCACATACATCATCTTCACACTCAGCACCCAGGAAGAAAAGATCGAGTCAAAAACAATGTTTTCGCTGTGGTCATTTAGGACATACGGCGAAACATTGCAAAAGCAAGAAATTTTCTAAACCTAGTCAAGATCTTGTTAAAAGTTTTACTGATCAATTTGACAATTTAAAGAAATCAGTAAAATGCATAGTTGATTCAACTTGTTTTTGGAAAAGAAAAGAAAACTCTCTTGTTCAAAATCATGATAGAACTAATGTAAAGCAAGTCTGGTTCCAAAAGCTCACTAATATGTAAATATTTTTGTTGTTGTTGTATAACAGAATAAAATTCAGAAATGGCTTCGGATGCTCATGGAATATATCTGGCATGTTGACAGTGGTTGCTCCAGGCACATGACAGGGTTAAAGGATCTGCTTACAAACTTTCGAGTTATCGATGGTGACTTTGTATCCTTTGCCGGAGACGAAAAGGGAGGAAAAATCGTCGGAATGGGTGACGTCGTGTCAGAAGCACTCACTTTGGAGAATGTGAACTATGTTCCAAAATTGTGTTACAATATCATGAGTGTTTCACAAGTTTGTGACAAAGGAATTGTGGTGCTGTTCAATGACACAGAGTGCTTATTCCTCAAACCGGTTACTCCTTCCCTAAAGAAATGATCATGCTTAGAGCTCCCCGTCAAAATAACACCTACATGCTAAATATGAAGAATGCCAAATCAAATGAGCAAATGACATGTCTTATTCAAAAGCATCTGAATCAGAATCACTGCTGTGGCACAGGCGATTGGGGCATGTGAATTTTAAGAACATAAATAAACTTTCTAAATTAAATCTAGTAAGAGGTTTACCTATGAAAGATTTTCCTTTTTCAGAAAAGTGCATCGCATGTGCCCAAGGAAAGCAACATAAAAAGCCTCATAAGTCCAAAGCAGTGAATACGATATCTGCCCCTCTACAATTAATTCACATGGATCTTTTCCGCCCAATTAG
The DNA here is from genome assembly GCA_947069175.1 of Scalesia atractyloides. Classification (NCBI taxonomy): domain Eukaryota; kingdom Viridiplantae; phylum Streptophyta; class Magnoliopsida; order Asterales; family Asteraceae; genus Scalesia; species Scalesia atractyloides. The sequence continues at coordinate 64,409,123 of CAMTDV010000020.1, read as the reverse complement.
CGTTAAAAGTTTAGCTAAAAGATCTTATTGTTTGGTGATTACAGATGATTTCTCACGGTTTTCATGGGTATTCTTTCTTGAAGCAAAAAGCGAAACGGCATCCATTCTGAAGAGCTTCATTCCCATGATTGAAAACGTGATCAAGCTGAAAGCCAACTCCATCAGAAGCGACAACGGAACTGAATTTAAAAATCATACGTTTGTCTCCTTCTGTGAAGATAAGGGAATTCGCCTCCAATACAGCGCTGCCAGGACTCCTCAGCAAAACGGGGTAGCAGAACGCAAAAACAGGACTCTCATCGAAGCTGCAAGAACTATGCTTGTCGACTCTAAGCTTCCCATAATCTTCTGGGCTGAAGCAGTCAACACAGCATGCTATGTTTTGAATCGTGTTCTTATCGTCAAACCTCACGGAAAGGCAGCCTATGAACTACTTTTCAAAAGGAAGCCTCTGATAGATTTCTTCAGACCGTTCGGTGTTCATGCACACTTCTCAACACTAAAGACAATCTCATCAAGTTTGAAGCAGTCGGTGACGTGTGCTACTTCATGGGCTATTCATCTTCTCAAAAGGCATATCGAGTCTACAACAAACGGACCAAGATGGTGATTGAATCATACTACGTTGATTTTTAAGAAGGAAACTCCACTAACACTGGAAGCGCTCCGAACTGGTTTTATGACGTGGATATTATATTCAATACTTTCAGCATTGATGAACCCATCACTGAATCTGAACCTGCAGAATCCACTCCATTGGAACCATTGTTTGATGCCTCAGACATTGGTTTTACTCCTTTTACAACCCGTTTCACCCCTGCCTCTATCTCTCCTACTTTTTCGGTGTTCGAAGTAATTGGTGACACATCTGCTGAGAATGCATCCGCACATGATGATTCTTCTTCACAGCAGGCTGTGGATGAACCACCCAAAGAAGACGAAACTCCAATTATCTACGTCCATGAACATTTTTCTAATCTGCCTCAACAAGTTGAAACTCACACCAATGCAGGGTACAAGACCAATCGAAACCATCCAATTGAAAATGTCATCCGTTTTGTTGAAGATGGAGTTCGAACACGCGACAAACACATACCATCAATACAGGACTGTATGCAGCTTTTCTCTAGCAATCTGTCCCAATAGATATCGAAGAAGCTATTCAAGATTCAAGTTGGGTACAAGCTATGCAAGAAGAATTAGCCCAATTTCGGAAACTTGAAGTCTGGGAACTCGTTGACCTACCAGATGAAAAGTATCCAATTGGTACCAAGTGGGTGTTTCGCAATAAGTTGGACTATCGTGGTGTTGTCATCAAGAATAAGGCTAGATTAGTGGTTCAAGGGTTTCGACAAGAAGAGGGGATTGACTACGAGGAATTTTTTGCACCGGTTGCATGCTTAGAAGCCATCAGAATCTTCTTAGCCTATGCTTCATTCAAAAAGTTTAAGGTGTTTCAAATGGATGTAAAGAGTGCTTTTCTGTATGGGAAAGTGAAAGAAGAAGTCTATGTCTGTCAACCTCCGGTTTTGAAGATCCTCACTTCCCCACAAAATACTACAAGCTTGACAAAGCTCTATATGGTCTTCACCAAGCTCCTCGAGCATGGTACGAGACTTTGTCAACATATCTTCTGGAATGTGGATACTCAAGAGGCAAAATTGACATGACTCTCTTCACTAAAAGGATTGGAGATGATGTGATGTTGGTTCAAATCTACATAGACGATATCATTTTTGGGTCGACAGATGAAGCCCTTTGCAGAGAATTCGAGAAGGTGATAAAAGCGAAGTTCGAGATGAGCATGATGGGAGAACTCACGTTTTTCTTAGGATTAGAAGTGAAGCAAAGAAAAGATGGCATCCTCATTCATCAGGCTAAGTATATCAGAGATATTCATTCCAAGTATAACATGAATGATTGCAAATCCGCCAGCACTCCTTTTGCCGCTCAGACGGAACTCACTTCAGATCTTCAAGGAAAGCCAGTGAACAAATCTTTCTATCGCTCAATGATTGGCTCGTTAATGTATTTAACTGCTAGTAGGCCTGACATAATGTGGGCTGTCTGTCTCTATGCCGCTTTCAGACGAATCCCAAAGATTCGCATGATGCTGCCGTCAAGAGAATCTATCGCTATCTCAAAGGAACTCCAAAGCTTGGTTTTTGGTATCCTAAAGATAGTAATTTTGATCTAATTGCTTACTCTGACAGTGATCATGCAGGTTGCAAAGTAGACAGAAAATCTGTCTCAGGAGGCTGCCAATTCTTAGGAAATCGTCTTATTTCGTGGCAGAGCAAAAAGCAGACAACAGTCTCTACATCTACCGCTTAGGCTGAATACATGGCAGCTTACAATTGCTGTTCACAAGTCCTTTGGATACAGAATCAGTTGTTGGATTATGGGATCAACATCATGAAAACTCCAATATTCATCGACAATGAAGCGTGTCTGGGGATCGTGACCTATCCACCACTCCAGAACGAAACACATCGAAATTCGCATTCATGGGATTAGAGATGCGTACGAGAAAGGTTACATCCAAGTGGTGCCAGTGGATTCAGTGCAACAAAAAACTGATATATTTATGAAAGCCTTCGATAAAGCTCGATTCAACCAGTTGGTAACCTGGTTGGAAATGGTGAACTCCCTTGAGTGGAATTGACTTTTGGTAAAAAAAAATGGTTTTCATAATAAATAACAATCTCATAAAATGTGCCCAACAAAAAGATTTTCTGCAAGGTTAAAATTTTTTTTCAAGCAATGGATTCTCGAAAATAAAATTTTAAGGGGGGAAGTTTTCCAGAAAATATTGTTGAGACTGAATTTTTTCTTTGGCACCTGCAAGAGAAATGATAGAAAAACTGCTAACACTTTTGTTCTGATTTTAAAATAGAAAAAGATTAAGGCCTCAAGCAACGACGTGTCAGTAGATTCAGCAATACCTAGAAGTAAACTGCGAAAAGGAGACAAACCTTAATGATCACACAAGAATTCTGAATACCCACAATGTTGTGCATCTTGCGGGTAACACGTTGCGGCGTATGGCTTAATGGTCTTAAATCTTGCGTTGAAAGATTTCCAAAGTCGAGATTTCGGGTCTTTATATTGGCTAATCATTCGGGGATATCATAGTTGCTCTTCTGCTGCATCCAGATATATGCTGACCTAGACACAGCTATGATGTCTTTTCAAAAAGAGCCTATGCGGCCAAAACCCTACACAAATGAAGCTCTCATTGAGAATCATTCAAGTGCTTAAATCGTACCGCATCTGGTATCTGTTATAGCCCTCGTTAGACCTTGGTCTCTTTGCTGTACAGAAGTACTGACCTGAATACCAACTGTCTAACGTTGAAATCTCAAAAACGAATAAAGTCAGTATACTCACCTGCTATGAGGAAGCTTTGCACATACCTTAATCGCGGGGGTATGTCCTGATGTGGGACACACGGGCACAACATTCTGACTATTCAGCATGAGTGGGGGAACATTAAATTTCTTGACAATATTACTGCAACATGATAAAAAGGCTCTCCGATTGTATGTTGAAAGATAGGTGCATGGATTTAAAAGGACAAGCATACTGACAGTTTTTCTTGTGCCTTAATTATTTAATATAACTAATATTTTATCTCAAACAAACGAAGTGTTACCAGTATGATCTTTTGCAGGAATGTCACAGGATTCAAGTCAGTTAGCATAAAGTTTGTGTGAAAAAGTAGACTTCCTGGCCCCAAAAACAAATTTCTTGATCCATACTGCAATTTTCAATTTTTCTTAAGCTTATTTTTCATTTCTTGCATTATTTTTAACCAAAAAGGGCACATTTTTCAAGAAAAATTGAAGTTTTCGAGCGTAATTGATTTCAAATTCTTAGGCTTGAAGAAACCTTGAAAAATATCAAGGCGGCGTATTTAATTGTCCAGCGTAATTAGTAATTACGCTGGAATGTAAAATTGTATAAATTCTTTACTTTTCACCGTTTGTAAATATTATCAAAAAATTATCTTCATTATCTTCTTCTTCATTCGTAAACACCCACACTCTCTGTTTTCTTTTCAATCTGAAATCAGTAAATCTGAATCAGAATTGATATTGGTATGATTTCGATATTCAAATGTTCATTGCTATTTGTTTAAGTGTGTTTAAATCTTCTCAGTCTGTTATGTTTTCATATATCTTTCTTAATCTAGCCAGTTCGAGTTTGATAAAAGGGTTTATCAAGAAATTTTTAAATATAGTGTATTTATTTTTGAATATGCCATATTTAATATGAAGATAGCGTAATTATGCTGGTCAAGGATTGGCGAATTTAAGTCTTGAACGCGAGTTCAAGCAACTGGCGTATTAGACAGATACGCCTGCTAAGCTAAGCGTAGATAGTCATCTACGCTGGCACTTAATCGCCGGGGTATTACCTGATGTGGGACTCACGGGCACAACATTCTGACTGTTTCAGCATGAGTGGGGGAACATTAAATTTCTTGACAATATTACTGCAACATGATAAAAAGGCTCTCCGATCGCATGTTGAAAGATAGGTGCATGGATTTAAAAGGACAAGCATACTGACAGTTTTTCTTGTGCCTTAATTATTTAATATAACTAATATTTTATCTCAAACAAACGAAGTGTTACCAGTATGATCTTTTGCAGGAATGTCACAGGATTCAAGTCAGTTAGCATAATGTTTGTGTGAAAAAGGAGACTTCCTGGCCCCAAAAACAAATTTCTAGATCCATACTGCAATTTTCAATTTTTCTTAAGCTTATTTTTCATTTCTTGCATTATTTTTAACCAAAAAGGGCACATTTTTCAAGAAAATTTGAAGTTTTCGAGCGTAATTGATTTCAAATTCTTAGGCTTGAAGAAACCTTGAAAAATATCAAGGCGGCGTAATTAATTATCCAGCGTAATTAATAATTAGGCTGGAATGTAAAATTGTATAAATTCTTTACTTTTCACCGTTTGTAAATAATATCAAAAATTATCTTCATTATCTTCTTCTTCATTCGTAAACACCCACACTCTCTGTTTTCTTTTCAATCTGAAATCAGTAAATCTGAATCAGAATCGATATTGGTATGATTTCGATATTCAAATGTTCATTGCTATTTGTTTAAGTGTGTTTAAATCTTCTCAGTCTGTTATGTTTTCATGTATCTTTCTTAATCTAGCAGTTCGAGTTTGATAAAAGGGTTTATCAAGAAATTTTTGAATATAGCGTATTTATTTTTGAATATGGCATATTTAATATGAAGATAGCGTAATTATGCTGGTCAAGGATTGGCGAATTTAAGTCTTGAACGCGAGTTCAAGCAACCGGCGTATTAGACAGAGCGCCGGCTAAGCTAAGTGTAGATAGTCATCTACGCTGGCACTTAATGCCGGGGTATTACCTGATGTGGGACTCACGGGCACAACATTCTGACTGTTTCAGCATGAGTGGGGGAACATTAAATTTCTTGACAATATTACTGCAACATGATAAAAAGGCTCTCCGATCGCATGTTGAAAGATAGGTGCATGGATTTAAAAGGACAAGCATACTGACAGTTTTTCTTGTGCCTTAATTATTTAATATAACTAATATTTTATCTCAAACAAACGAAGTGTTACCAGTATGATCTTTTGCAGGAATGTCACAGGATTCAAGTCAGTTAGCATAAAGTTTGTGTGAAAAAGGAGACTTCCTGGCCCCAAAAACAAATTTCTGGATCCATACTGCGATTTTCAATTTCCTTAAGCTTATTTTTCATTTCTTACATTATTTTTAACCAAAAGGGCACATTTTTCAAGAAAATTTGAAGTTTTCGAGCGTAATTGATTTCAAATTCTTAGGCTTGAAGAAACCTTGAAAAATATCAAGGCGGCGTAACTAATTGTCCAGCGTAATTAATAATTACGCTGGAATGTAAAATTGTATAAATCTTTACTTTTCACCGTTTGTAAATATATCAAAAATTATCTTCATTATCTTCTTCTTCATTCGTAAACACCCACACTCTCTGTTTTCTTTTCAATCTGAAATCAGTAAATCTGAATCAGAATCGATATTGATATGATTTCGATATTCAAATGTTCATTGCTATTTGTTTAAGTGTGTTTAAATCTTCTCAGTCTGTTATGTTTTCATATATCTTTCTTAATCTAGCCAGTTCGAGTTTGATAAAAGGGTTTATCAAGAAATTTTTGAATATAGCGTATTTATTTTTGAATATGGCATATTTAATATGAAGATAGCGTAATTATGCTGGTCAAGGATTGGCGAATTTAAGTCTTGAACGCGAGTTCAAGCAACCGGCGTATTAGACAGATACGCCGGCTAAGCTAAGCGTAGATAGTCATCTACGCTGGCACTTAATTGCCGGGGTATGTCCTGATGTGGGACTCACGGGCACAACATTCTGACTGTTTCAGCATGAGTGGGGGAACATTAAATTTCTTGACAATATTACTGCAACATGATAAAAAGGCTCTCCGAACGCATGTTGAAAGATAGGTGCATGGATTTAAAAGGACAAGCATACTGACAGTTTTTCTTGTGCCTTAATTATTTAATATAACTAATATTTTATCTTAAACAAACGAAGTGTTACCAGTATGATCTTTTGCAGGAATGTCACAGGATTCAAGTCAGTTAGCATAAAGTTTGTGTGAAAAAGGAGACTTCGTGGCCCAAAAACAAATTTCTGGATCCATACTGCGATTTTCAATTTTTCTTAAGCTTATTTTTCATTTCTTGCATTATTTTTAACCAAAAGGGCACATTTTTCAAGAAAATTTGAAGTTTTCGAGCGTAATTGATTTCAAATTCTTAGGCTTGAAGAAACCTTGAAAAATATCAAGGCGGCGTAATTAATTATCCAGCGTAATTAATAATTAGGCTGGAATGTAAAATTGTATAAATTCTTTACTTTTCACCGTTTGTAAATAATATCAAAAATTATCTTCATTATCTTCTTCTTCATTCGTAAACACCCACACTCTCTGTTTTCTTTTCAATCTGAAATCAGTAAATCTGAATCAGAATCGATATTGGTATGATTTCGATATTCAAATGTTCATTGCTATTTGTTTAAGTGTGTTTAAATCTTCTCAGTCTGTTATGTTTTCATATATCTTTCTTAATCTAGCCAGTTCGAGTTTGATAAAAGGGTTTATCAAGAAATTTTTGAATATAGTGTATTTATTTTGAATATGGCATATTTAATATGAAGATAGCGTAATTATGCTGGTCAAGGATTGGCGAATTTAAGTCTTGAACGCGAGTTCAAGCAACCGGCGTATTAGACAGATACGCCGGCTAGGCTAAGCGTAGATAGTCATCTACGCTGGCACTTAATTGCCGGGGTATGTCCTGATGTGGGACTCACGGGCACAACATTCTAACTGTTTCAGCATGAGTTGGGGAACATTAAATTTCTTGACAATATTACTGCAACATGATAAAAAGGCTCTCCGATCGCATGTTGAAAGATAGGTGCATGGATTTAAAAGGACAAGCATACTGACAGTTTTTCTTGTGCCTTAATTATTTAATATAACTAATATTTTATCTCAAACAAACGAAGTGTTACCAGTATGATCTTTTGCAGGAATGTCACAGGATTCAAGTCAGTTAGCATAAAGTTTGTGTGAAAAAGGAGACTTCTGGCCTCAAAAACAAATTTCTGGATCCATACTGCGATTTTCAATTTTTCTTAAGCTTATTTTTCATTTCTTGCATTATTTTTAACCAAAAGGGCACATTTTTCAAGAAAATTTGAAAGTTTTCGAGCGTAATTGATTTCAAATTCTTAGGCTTGAAGAAACCTTGAAAAATATCAAGGCGGCGTAATTAATTATCCAGCGTAATTAATAATTACGCTGGAATGTAAAATTGTATAAATTCTTTACTTTTCACCGTTTGTAAATAATATCAAAAATTATCTTCATTATCTTCTTCTTCATTCGTAAACACCCACACTCTCTGTTTTCTTTTCAATCTGAAATCAGTAAATCTGAATCAGAATCGATATTGGTATGATTTCGATATTCAAATGTTCATTGCTATTTGTTTAAGTGTGTTTAAATCTTCTCAGTCTGTTATGTTTTCATATTCTTTCTTAATCTAGCAGTTCGAGTTGTATAAAAGGGTTTATCAAGAAATTTTTGAATATAGTGTATTTATTTTTGAATATGGCATATTTAATATGAAGATAGCGTAATTATGCTGGTCAAGGATTGGCGAATTTAAGTCTTGAACGCGAGTTCAAGCAACCGGCGTATTAGACAGATACGCCGGCTAGGCTAAGCGTAGATAGTCATCTACGCTGGCACTTAATTGCCGGGGTATGTCCTGATGTTGGGACTCACGGGCACAACATTCTAACTGTTTCAGCATGAGTGGGGAACATTAAATTTCTTGACAATATTACTGCAACATGATAAAAAGCTCTCCGATCGCATGTTGAAAGATAGGTGCATGGATTTAAAAGGACAAGCATACTGACAGTTTTTCTTGTGCCTTAATTATTTAATATAACTAATATTTTATCTCAAACAAACGAAGTGTTACCAGTATGATCTTTTGCAGGAATGTCACAGGATTCAAGTCAGTTAGCATAAAGTTTGTGTGAAAAAGGAGACTTCCTGGCCCCAAAAACAAATTTCTGGATCCATACTGCGATTTTCAATTTTCTTAAGCTTATTTTTCATTTCTTGCATTATTTTTAACCAAAAAGGACACATTTTTCAAGAAAATTTAAAGTTTTCGAGCGTAATTGATTTCAAATTCTTAGGCTTGAAGAAACCTTGAAAAATATCAAGGCGGCGTAATTAATTGTCCAGCGTAATTAATAATTACGCTGGAATGTAAAATTGTATAAATTCTTTACTTTTCACCGTTTGTAAATAATATCAAAAATTATCTTCATTATCTTCTTCTTCATTCGTAAACACCCACACTCTCTGTTTTCTTTTCAATCTGAAATCAGTAAATCTGAATCAGAATCGATATTGGTATGATTTCGATATTCAAATGTTCATTGCTATTTGTTTAAGTGTGTTTAAATCTTCTCAGTCTGTTATGTTTTCATGCATCTTTCTTAATCTAGCGGTTCGAGTTTGATAAAAGGGTTTATCAAGAAATTTTTGAATATAGCGTATTTATTTTTGAATATGGCATATTTAATATGAAGATAGCGTAATTATGCTGGTCAAGGATTGGCAAATTTAAGTCTTGAACGCGAGTTCAAGCAACCGGCGTATTAGACAGATACGCCGGCTAAGCTAAGCGTAGATAGTCATCTACGCTGGCACTTAATCGCCGGGGTATGTCCTGATGTTGGACTCACGGGCACAACATTCTGACTGTTTCAGCATGAGTGGGGGAACATTAAATTTCTTGACAATATTACTGCAACATGATAAAAATTCTCTCCGATCGCATGTTGAAAGATAGGTGCATGGATTTAAAAGGACAAGCATACTGACAGTTTTTCTTGTGCCTTAATTATTTAATATAACTAATATTTTATCTCAAACAAACGAAGTGTTACCAGTATGATCTTTTGCAGGAATGTCACAGGATTCAAGTCAGTTAGCATAAAGTTTGTGTGAAAAAGGAGACTTCCTGGCCCCAAAAACAAATTTCTGGATCCATACTGCGATTTTCAATTTTTCTTAAGCTTATTTTTCATTTCTTGCATTATTTTTAACCAAAAAGGACACATTTTTCAAGAAAATTTAAAGTTTTCGAGCGTAATTGATTTCAAATTCTTAGGCTTGAGAAACCTTGAAAAATATCAAGGCGGCGTAATTAATTGTCCAGCGTAATTAATAATTACGCTGGAATGTAAAATTGTATAAATTCTTTACTTTTCACCGTTTGTAAATAATTTTCAAAAATTATCTTCATTATCTTCTTCTTCATTCGTAAACACCCACACTCTCTGTTTTCTTTTCAATCTGAAATCAGTAAATCTGAATCAGAATCGATATTGGTATGATTTCGATATTCAAATGTTCATTGCTATTTGTTTAAGTGTGTTTAAATCTTCTCAGTCTGTTATGTTTTCATAGTATCTTTCTTAATCTAGCCAGTTCGAGTTTGATAAAAGGGTTTATCAAGAAATTTTTGAATATGGTATTTATTTTATGAATATGGCATATTTAATATGAAGATAGCGTAATTATGCTGGTCAAGGATTGGCAAATTTAAGTCTTGAACGCGAGTTCAAGCAACCGGCGTATTAGACAGATACGCCGGCTAAGCTAAGCGTAGATAGTCATCTACGCTGGCACTTAATCGCCGGGGTATGTCCTGATGTTGGACTCACGGGCACAACATTCTGACTGTTTCAGCAAGAGTGGGGGAACATTAAATTTCTTGACAATATTACTGCAACATGATAAAAAGGCTCTCCGATCGCATGTTGAAAGATAGGTGCATGGATTTAAAAGGACAAGCATACTGACAGTTTTTCTTGTGCCTTAATTATTTAATATAACTAATATTTTATCTCAAACAAACGAAGTGTTACCAGTATGATCTTTTGCAGGAATGTCACAGGATTCAAGTCAGTTAGCATAAAGTTTGTGTGAAAAAGGAGACTTCCTGGCCCCAAAAACAAATTTCTGGATCCATACTGCAATTTTCAATTTTTCTTAAGCTTATTTTTCATTTCTTGCATTATTTTTAACCAAAAAGGGCACATTTTTCAAGAAAATTTGAAGTTTTCGAGCGTAATTGATTTCAAATTCTTAGGCTTGAAGAAACCTTGAAAAATATCAAGGCGGCGTAATTAATTGTCCAGCGTAATTAATAATTACGCTGGAATGTAAAATTGTATAAATTCTTTACTTTTCACCGTTTGTAAATATTATCAAAAAATTATCTTCATTATCTTCTTCTTCATTCGTAAACACCCACACTCTCTGTTTTCTTTTCAATCTGAAATCAGTAAATCTGAATCATAATCGATATTGGTATGATTTCGATATTCAAATGTTCATTGCTATTTGTTTAAGTGTGTTTAAATCTTCTCAGTCTGTTATGTTTTCATATATCTTTCTTAATCTAGCCAGTTCGAGTTTGATAAAAGGGTTTATCAAGAAATTTTTGAATATGGCATATTTAATATGAAGATAGCGTAATTATGCTGGTCAAGGATTGGCGAATTTAAGTTTTGAACGCGAGTTCAAGCAACCGGCGTATTAGACAAATACGCCGGCTAAGCTAAGCGTAGATAGTCATCTACGCTGGCACTTAAATATGCTAAGCTATAATCAGCGTAATTATGTCTGATTAGCGTATTTGTATGAGACATCTAATAGCGGATTTAAGCAGCCGGCGTATTAGAGTAATACACCGGTCAAACCAGCGAAATAAAGCTTTTACGCTGAATTTCACTTAATTTCGCCAGTTAGATGTTCTACGCCCTCAGGTTCAGCGAATATATCAGCGTTTTAATTGTTTTGTGTATATATATATATATGTATATTTTTTAATTTACTTTAATATTTGTATATATATATAAAATTCTATACTTACATCGTTGTATGAAAATCTAACTTGACTCGTTTCCACATTTCAGACATGGCTCAACAGTTGGTATGGGATGGTACGAGAAAGCATAATCAACCAATTACTCTAGTTCCTCCAGAGCCTGATTTTGAGGACGTAATGGACTGGCTGTCACGGAGTAAGATCAGCTATGCAATCCTAGCAAATCCACTATCTACTCAATTCACGTTGAAGATTTTTTGAGAACGGCACGAGTAAGAACGCTGAACAATGTGAAACACATCACAGCAACAGTTAGAAACAAAGAAATTAGAGTGACCGAGGAACGAATTCGAAAAGTTCTGAGCCTCGGAGATAATGCCAGCGATCCGTTGAAGTTAAAGAAAGAAGAAATTCTGGAAGGTTTTCGTGGAATGAACTACGTCGGTGATTTTCGTCACAAAAACGAGATCAAAAAGTCAGGGCTAACGAAAGACTGGAGATTCATTTTGCACACGTTCTATATGAGTATATGTCACCGAAAAGAAGGCTATGATGGGCTGAACTTAGAATGGTTGGCGGCTATGCTTAATTTATGCACTAATCAGCCATTCAATATTTCTGGGTTAATCTTCTACTGCATGATCGATAATGTCAACAAAGGTGCATTGGGTGATGTACCCGAGATTTGTGCAATTACTCATTGATGATCAGCATAGAAACCTGCCGCATGATGGAAATACGTATCAGTTTCAACTGCCCAAAGGAAGGCAGATTACTGAGTTGAAAACCAAAGAATGGGTGATGTTGCACCACTGGATGTATCGTGAGGAAAGACTTCCAGTAGTTCTAGCTGCCTATAACAGGTATCGAGAAAAGACAAGGAAAGGTAGGGAAGGTGGAAGTCATCCAGTTGATATCGCTGAAGAGGCTGAAGAAGAAGAAGAAAATTCCTCTGGTACGTAAGCGCAAAGAAAAAGGAAAGAAAGTGGTAGAAGAGGAACCTTCAAGGAAGAAGAGCAAGAGAGATGCGCTAAACCCAGAGCGAATCATGGCTGACAGCATTCGCGCTGGATCGAACAGCGAAGAGATTGAAAGGATGCAGGCAATCCATGCAGTGGCGCAGGCTGAGAAACGGGAGAGGAGAACTGAAAAGAAGGGAAATGACTGAATCTGAAACCCTTGAGGTTGTTACATCAGAGCAAGAACACTTAGACAGATTTGTGGAGGGACTTTTTGCTGATCCACTGGAGCCTTCTCCAAGCGAAGGGTGCAGCGCCAAAGAAGAGAAAATCAGGAGAAGGATCATCTGCAAGTGTTTCACCCAAACCTCCAGTATCGGCACAACCCCCTCGTCAGCAAGTTCCTTCTCGACCCAGACCTTTTCAAGAGCTTTACAACCGCCTATCTAACGAAATCGGCTCATTTTCTGCTAAGGAATTCTGTCTGCTGAAGAACAAAGTCAATGCACTGATGTTCTCAAGAGAAAGTTGAAAGAGCAAAGGTTGAAGAACAAAGAGCTGCATGCATACGTTGCTAAGCAAACAGAATTTATTGGATTTCAGCAAGAAGGGATGGAGAAGCTTCATGAAATGGTACAAGAGCTATATGGTGCTGCAAACAGAAAGCCAAAGTACTCGAATGAAGACATCTTTAACTTTGACTTATTTAAGGAAAGAGAGCAGAAAAAGAAAGCAACCAAAGCTAGAAAAGAAGAAAAAGCGTCTTGAATCAGTGGTTGATGTTGGCCTTGATGACGACAGCGACGAAGAGGAAGTTGATAAAGTAGAAATGCCTGCAAAGTTCTTAGCATGGGGGTTGGAAGAAGATGTGGTGTATGAAACGGATGGGGGAGATGAATTTGAACCACAGCATCCAGAGTGGTTTAAAAAGGAGAGAGCGAAAATGCGTGACTTTTATCAGGTAATCACAGTTGAGAAAATTGAGATTACTGATAAAATCATTAGTTGGAAGTACTGCAATCTGACCAGGTGGTTCGTCGTAAAACGAAGAGGTGGAGTGATTCAATATTTTCGAAGCGCTCACGATATGCAGAGCTTACCCACATGGGACATACGAGAGCTTAGCAAGCATGAGCTGATTAATCCGATAAACAGCAGCATATGCGGAGATTTAGAAAGATTAATACAAAGAGAATGCTTGCGAGGATTTTTAGTGTTCAAGCCTCAGCGCCCCAGAAAACGTGTGTCTAAAACCACCAAGGATCCGTTCACCGGTAAGGGAAAGATAACGTGGGTTATAAATCCAGCAAAGGTGGTTACCAGGGTGAAGCTTCCTCCAGAGCAACCTGTGACGCTCACCAATTTCTAGAAGTGGTTCTATGACGGAAAAACAGGTGAGGCAGTCATAAGGTCTAATTCAAATGAAGACATTCGCATTCTGGACCCTATGAATGTTTTTATGTTCTGTCTTTCCGACCTGAACATTTTGTACGGACATAAGATAAATGTTGGGGCCGGAAATGAATATCTTGAGGAGAGAATGCTCTTTCAGATGGCAGTCGAGCGTGCGAGAGCACGAAAGATTGAAGTAATGGAAATCTTGCTCAGAATGGAAGCGAAAAAGGAAAAAAGAAGCGTCCAGCAAGAAGAAAGCAGCTGAGCAAGAATCATCCTCTCCTCCAACCAAAGATCCATCTCCAGATTCAGACGTCCAGATCATTCAACCACCTCCGACTTCATCCACATATGAAGTCACAATGGAGGCCCATCCAACCATTAGTGAAGCTTTTATTCAACAATCAACTGATGCAGCAATCGAACAGCAAACAGAAGATCCAGTCGCAGACCCTGATGCTCGGAAACAAGATTGAAGAAACTCAAGCACGCAATGGTCTAGGGGGGATATTGTTAGATCTTTTGAGACCATTGGTGCTTGATTATCAATAGTTTGAGCCGTTTTGTAATAGTTAGATAATGTAGAAGGGTCAAAAGTGTAATTGCGTGAAACTTCATGTACGTGGCGTATTTAGTAGTCCAACGTAATTATTAATTATGCTGGATGATCAGTTTGCATAAATACTATGATCAATGAATGTATGTCCAAGTTTCTTGGACAGATTTTGGTGATCTTCTTGTGTTGTGATTTTTGCTATTGAGCTTACATCCGAATATCCAGGTGCTGTTACTGATTACATGTTATTGGGATTTCATATACAACACTAGTTGTTTGATCCATACAAGATTCTTCATCTTCTTTTCTTGGTTTTTCTTAGTATTTGCACATTCAAACAACTTATCCATATTTGTTTGGGTGATAACAATCAACCACTGTGATCCGAATCTGTTTTGGGACTCACAATACTCGTGAACCGAGAGAGAACACAAACAACACTTGAGAACTATACTGGAATGGCTAAAGAAGGAGCAATTATATGCCAAGTTCTCAAAATGTGAATTTGGATTCGTAAAGTACAGTTTCTCAGTCACGTGGTGAACGAGAATGGAATACATGTCGATCCCTCAAAGATCAAGGCTATAAAGAATTGGACCGCACCAAGAACCACCACAGAAATACGACAATTTCTAGGTTTAGCGGGATATTACAGGAGATTTATTGAGAACTTCTCAAAAGTTGCTCAGCCGCTAACCTCGCTTACACAAAAGGATAATAAGTTTGATTGGGGAGAAAAGCAAGAATCAGCATTTCAACTATTAAAGGATATATTATGTAAGGCATCATTATTTATATGGCACTAAGTGCACCATATTCACAGATCATAAAAGTCTTCAACACATATTCACTCAAAAGGAACTAAATATGCACCAACGGCGTTGGGTAGAAGTGTTGAATGATTATGACTATGAGATCAAGTATCACCCGGACAAAGCAAATGTAGTGGCAGATGCTTTGAGCTGGAAGGAACGAGTGAAAACTTTACGCGTTCGAACTTTAGAAATGACTATTTAGATGAACTTTATGACTCGAGTGCACGATGCACAACAAGAAGCTGAATGGAAAAACAAATGGAACCAAACAAGGATGGAACTTTATATTTCATGGGAAAGATCTAGATTCCCTATTTTGGCAATTTACGAGGCTTGGTGCTGGACGAAGCACACAAGTCAAAATACTCGATACACCCAGGATCCGATAAAATGTATCAGGATTTAAAGGAGTATAATTGGTGGCCTAATCTCAAGGGAGATATTGCGACCTATGTTGGGAAATGCCTAACTTTTGCAAATGGTCGAGACCGAATAACAAAAGCCATCTAGCTTATTACAACAACCTGAGATCCTTGTTTGGAAATGGGAGCAAATCTCAAAGGATTTTACTACAAAACTACCACGGATCTCACGAGGTCATGACATGATTTGGGTTATCATTGATCGGTTAACCAAATCAGCTCACTTCTTACCCATCTGTGAGAAAGACAATACCTAGAAGTTAGCTAAACTGTATCTTAAGGAAATCATGGCACGTCATGGAGTGCCAATCTCGATAATCTCTGATAGAGATGGTCGCTTTGTGTCGTGGATCTGGCAATCATTTCAAACATCGTTTGGTTCTCGCTTAGATTTAAGCATAGCTTTTCACCCTTAGACCGATGGTCAAAGTGAGCGAACCATCCAAACGTAGGAAGACATGCTTCGGGCATGTGTGATGGATTTGGGCGAAACTGGGATATCATTTACCATTGGTAGAGTTTTCCTACAATAACAGATGTCACAACCAGTATCAAGGTCGCGCCATTTGAAGCACTTTACAGACGAAAGTGTCGATCTCTACTATGTTGGGCGGAAGTCGGTGACAAACAGCTCATTGGTCCCAAACTAGTCCAAGAGACCACAGACAAAATATTCAAGATCAGTGAGCGCATCAAAGCGGCCCAGGATAGACAAAAGAGCTACACCGATAGAAGACGCAAACAATTATCCTTCGAGGTCGGAGACAAAGTGTTACTAAAACTCTCACCTTGGAAGGGCATAGCTAGATTCAGGAGGCGCGGAAAACTAAACCCGAGATAATTGGGCCTTTTTTTAATTCTGGCAAAGGTTGGTACAGTGTCTTACAAGCTAAAACTGCCAACAGAATTAGCAATGTACACGACAACATTTCATGTGTCTAAGCTAAAGAAAAGCCCGACTAATGACACGGTTATCATCCCAGCGGATGAAATTCATGTTGATGACAAGCTCCAATTTACCAAGGAACCCATTTAGGTTATGGACTAGAAAGTTCAAAAGACAAGGAGAAGTCGAATCAAACTAGTCACAGTTCACTGGAACTCACATCACGGACCCGAGTATACGTGGGAACGTGAAGATCAAATCAAGACAAAGTACCCCCACTGTTCAAGGAGACTCCTTCAGAGTATGCTCACAGTGAATTTCGGGACGAAATTCTTTTTAACAGGGGAGTGTGTGACAAATGGCAAATAACCAGTAATTTCGTACAATCTAATCACTACTTTTAGTACATAATCTCAGCATTATATCGTAATATGATTACGTAACTGAGTCGTAAGTCATATCATAAGCGTAGGACAAGTGAATCATGCCATAATATACATTGGTTTCTGTTACGACGTGAAACAAATCAAACTATGCCCAAAAAGTGTGTAGAAAGTGTTGGGCGCACTATTCGCGGTTGCACTATTCATGTCAGCAAAACCACTAAAACGAAACAGAACAATGAATAAATGGCATGCTAATGTCATAAAATATCCATATATATATATATAATATATATATACATGAAAATACTAATGTGGGAACACATCTTGCAACTATACATAACTTTCTGGTACAACGCCTAAATTACAAAATTGTTCGTTTCGACTAAAAGGTGATAATTTCAATTCGCCCGCACCATTAATTCGGTATTTTCCGGATTCCATAATTATAACAGAACAATGATAAACACCCTAAAACAATATGAGAATATCAGAAATACATAAAAGACATCGTTTCTTGTCATACGACAAGCAGTGCACAACTTGACCGGAACGCGACCGATTGTCGAACCGACAAAGATTTCAATGGCCGATAGCCTCATACATTAATCTAAGAGCTAGTTAAGCTTCATTTGGGGTCCGAAATCCCTTCAAGTATCTTGAGATCACGGAAACACAACTCCCGGAAATGTTCGACGGCAAAATATATAATGCCGATATTGAGCAAATAATTCAACGGGAAGCGTTTCGGCCATCCAAACTCAACATATACTCGACTATGAACTAGTTAAACTTCATTTGACACCCTAAACATCATTAACATCTTAATGGTGCAAGAATACATCTAATGACATAAATATCTAGACTTAACATTCTAGCACATGTATATTTTATAAATATTTACACTTAACCCCCCCCCCCATGAGGGCCCCACTCCCTCAACCTACATCCAATAGTGTATGATGGCTAGAAGCATGGTTCATGGAGACTTATGAGTCTTGAAAAGATTTGAAATCTCATATAAGTAACTAACACCATTCTCACTTATCCATTTCCACATTTAAGAAAATCAAAACAACACCCTCATCCTCTCTCTCTCACTTACGGATTCCAAACACCCTCCATGTTCAACTAAAGAACATCATATTTCAAGCACTTGCAACCTCCTACAAGATGATCTAAGGATGCTACAAGTCATAGATGCATACTAGGAGCTTTCTCTTGCATTTGGAGCTTCAACATCACCATCTTCTTCATTCTAGAGCTTACATAACATTGTGCAAAGTTGTAAGATCATTTCTCACCATTTTCAAGCTTTATATGTTATGTAGAATACCAAAGTACAACTTGATCATCTTGAACTCTTAAGAAAATCAAAGCTCAAAACCCTAAATCTAACATAATAATCTTACATAAATATGTGTTTTATGTGTTGATTATGATGTTTAGTGTAGTGTAGCTTGTTCACATTTAATGATCTTGCATGATGATGCTAAAAATAGGATCTAAACATAAAGATGTTTAGATCTAGCAAGATAACCATCTTCAAAAGTTTCATGAACTTTAACATAAGACTTGAAATTGAATTTTAGAAAAAGTAAAGTTATCAAGAAGCTAAAAATAAATTTTGAAGTGTGGATTTTGAAAACTAGTAGAGTTGAAGATGATTTGGGAAATTGAAAAGTGGTTTAAATACGTTTTCAAAACGTGGAAAACACCTTAGTTTAGGGGAAACAATTGCAAAATTTTCAAAAATTCTAATCACGATTAAGGGATAATTAAAGGGTGAATAGCAAGACTAAATGCGATTAGCAATCTTAATCATGATTAGCCAAGCTTAATGGAAAGGTTTGAAGTCCTAAACTCCCAGGGTTTTCATAAACACCTATATACTTTCATAAGTTAAAAATGGAAATATATATATATATATATATATATATATTAAAAAATATATATTCTTAAGAGAACTCATATGGGTGTATATGTATAAATACTTGTGTGTATTTATGTGTATGTATTAGAAAGTTAGGAAAATACTAACTAAATACCAAAACACCACACATGAGTACCTTCAAATACTTGGAGATGAACAAGTATAATAATGCATATGGGTATACTCATACATATAATATAAGGACATTAAAACACTTGGTGAATTGCAAGATTACAAGTAGTGTACATGCATAACGTGTACATGCAAATGCATACAACGGAGCAATTCGCGTATATAATAGTGCAAACACATACAATAGAATAATTTGCATATACATTGCAATATTTGCATATACAATGCAATATTTGCATATACAATGGTGCAAGTGCATACAATAAGACAATTTGCATATACAATGCAATATTTGCATATACCATGGAACAAGTGCATACAAGTGAAACGAACGTATTTATACATGTGAACGAGGTCCATATACTTAAAAATTTTTGAAGAATTATATATATATATAATATATTGTACATATATTATGGACTCTTGAAAATAAATTACATAGGCTAGGCCCAATCACATAAAGACATGGGCTAGGCCAAATCACATAAAGACATGGACTATACCCAAAGATATAAATTGCATGGGCTAGGCCCAATCACATAAAGACATGGGCTAGGCCGAATGACATAAATTACATGGGCTAGGCCCAATCACATAAAGAAATGGGCTAGGCCCAATTACATAAATTATATGGGCTAGGCCCAATCACATAAAGACATGGGCTAGGCCCAATGACATAAATTACATGGACTAGGCCCAATGACATACATGACATGGTCTAGGCCCAATGACACGCGTGCAAGGCACAAGGACATGTGAAGGGCGAGGCCCGTTCACACACGATCTAAGAATAATATATATATATATATATATATTTGAGAAATATATGTATAAAAATATTAATCGAACAAACGCAACTACCAACACTATGATAACATTAAAAGTTGTTCTAAGGTGATAAATAAATACACAATAAGAATTCAAGATGAACAACTGGTACAAGGTCCAACGAGGCCTAGGTGTCTAATGAAGTTAATACACATGTAGGTTATACACGTGTACGAACACTGAACTTTGACAAGTACGACGTATGGAACCAAAGCTGTGAGTTCATGTCCCTCCTTTCAATTATTTCAAAGTTTTGTTTTAAAACTATCGAGGGGAAATACATGTCATAACAAACGGTATGTTAGCTATGGGGTTAGTTGATAGCACGATCAATGTGCGTAAGTAGGTTGATGACAAGAGTGACCATTAATCACTTAGTGACCAAGGTGCAAAAGGTATAGATCTATCGAGTTTGAGACACGCTCCACTCCTGGTTTGCTAACCCTTTAGGAGTGCTTTTGTGATCCCAATTGATGTCAAGAGATGTCTCGGTTTGGTTACTTACTTATGGCACATATGTCAAGGTGCTAGCTACACACTGATAGATCCTTAAACTCCATGAATGCTAATAACATAATCAGATTTCATTACAGGATTACAAGGATGACATTTTATAAGAAAACATTAACAAATGAACTCGCCAACTTTTGTTGACTTTTTAAAATTACATGTATTTCAGGATGCAAGACATGAGCTGGTGATATATTTCGGGATATGGGAAATGACAAAACAACGAATGCCACCTTTTGCGGGCATTGCCTCTTATATCCCAACCTCGTATGGGCATATAGGAGTCAAAACCTCATTATGCATTTATGATGAAAAAATATTTTATTTTGAAGTAATGTATTTCAAACTATGTCTCTGATGACGACGTGAAACTGGTGAAAACTATGAAATTTGCTTTTGGTAACTTGTAAAAGTTGGAATGCAATATTTGTATCAGTATGGCATCGTTGTTGATTTATTTTTGGTTACACAATTTGGTTGCAATGATTATCTCATAGTCATACGCTTGCGCTTCCGCTAGACCAGGGTGTGACAAATATAACCTATTTTCATGATGTGTAACCATAATCAGGTTAATATCAAAAGTTCGGTTATGTATATATTTATATATTATGTAGTATATTTTATATAGTAAAGTCTATCAAATAGTCTCATAGATTTCATGTAAGTCAAGCATGGAGGCATGTATACCTCATTGTATGATTCACCAAAGCACAAAGTTTACCAACTTAGTTGGTAAACCCAGTTGGTCATGAATGAAAGTAAATAAATCTAATCTACTAACATACTAAGTAGCCAAATAAGAATAACCCGGGTGTGTCATACCCAACATGGCAAATGTTGGAGGCGATGCGGGGTTAACTTACTTTAGGACTAGGTAACTACTTAGTGAATAAGCATAAAAACATCAAGTGAGGTAGTGGAACAAGTGGAAAACTTGTGGAAACACACCTAGAGGTATTCCAAGCTTTTAAGAGGAAGAAGATATGGAGAAAAGGTGAAGAAAAGTGAGGTTGAACTCACTTTAGAACTTGGATAATTTTGTCCAAAAAACAGAATTTATGGATGATTTTGGAGTGTTTTGAGAGTGATTAAGTGTTTGGAAAGTGAAAAAGAGGTGTAGGAGGATCATATTTATAATGGAGTTGATTAGGGTTAGAGTTAAATGAGTTAGGAGGTGATTGATGGTGAAAAAGGAGGGAAAATAGTTTAAGTTCGCGTTTTTTGAACAATTCAGCTGCCCAGAGCCGTAAGCTACAGCTGGCAAGCCGTAGACTACGACCAGTTATGGTTGTTTTTTTTGGGCATCTTAAGGGATATATACGTGTGTGAATATCAAGAATGTCTATGAGTATGGTTCCGAATATAGTTTAAACTCAAGTATAATTCGGTTCATATAAAACACGTATTCGAGATTGATTAAGTGTCATGTATTTATGCATAAACACATGTGAATGAAAATGTATTTCCATTATGATTAACGCCTTGAATTGCGATATTGGAATTGAAATACGAATGTAAGGTTTCTGAAAATAGGATGCGAATACGAACCTTCTAAAAGTAGGAATACGGAAATATGAGGCGTTACAGTCTCCCTTACTTTAGGAAATTTTGTCCCAAAATTTATTCTAGAGGAAGACTTTGGATAAGATGGTATTTTGGTGATTTGAGGCGACTGATAATTGGTTAAAATGTTTGGCCAAGATTGTAAATTTGAAGTTTAAAGCTTATGCGGTGTTTATGTATAAGTGTGTTAAAAAATGTATGGTTCCTGGTAGTTTACGGTTAACTGTGCATACTTAGATAAATTTTGAGGGATAAAAGGTAGGTTTGTAAAAGTAACTTGTTTGATTAAAGTAATTGAGACCTCAACTATAGGTATGTGTAAAAATAAGTAAACATGTGTGTGTGTACATATTAAGTAGACCGAATTTGGACAACTCGGTAAAAGAAGTGTTTTAGAAAATGCGACCTAACGAGTGAAAAAGTTTGAGTATAAATAGGATGTAATTTGGTGTAATGTGGCGGCCCGTACCGTAATTTGTGAGAAAAGTCTTATCGGTTCTAGGGCGTATTAGTAAAATCACGAGTCGTAGAAAAAATGTTTATTGGTGAGAAAATAAGATGGTAAATATTCATGGTTTTCAAAAGGTTTTGTCGGTAAATGAGCCAACTAGTTGGTGTTTGAGTGTAATAAAGGATGAAATAAAATTTCCAAAATTTCTTTGGCTAGATCGAGTTTGTGAAGATACTTGCTAAGATGGATTGAGCATTTAGGCTGAATTACTATAGATATGATTTAGACAGAACATTGAGTGAATAGTTGGGATGATTCTAGCATAGAGTGAATGGCGATTTAATAGCTATATGCGAGAGGTAAAAATTACAAAAAGTATTGGATGAATGTGAATATAAAGCGTTGAAGGATGTTAGTGATAGTGTAGCCGTTACGTCTAATGATTTTGGGAATGAGATTTCGTTATAGACAAACCAAGTATCAACTGTTTCAAAACGAGTTTGGGTACAACCGAGGAAAGGATTGTGAGGCACCATAGTTTGTTTTTAGATGGCCGTATTTACTAAGGTCCGAATAACACCGAATTTCACATGGCACGTTTTATGAAAGTTTGGTAATATGGTAGAGACACTTATCTATAGGAGTACCAGCGGCGTATCCACCAGGTTCTAACCATGTTACGTCCGTTTTGCTATTTGGTGTCATGTTACGTTCCGTGTTATGATACACAATAGAACCCACTATGGTTTTCATGCGTCTACCAATATAATCTCATGTGCACCAGCGATTATCTTGGTCATTGCATGATCCGCATAGTTTGTACTAGTACCGCATGGGTCAGGGTACATTTTAGTATTACAAGTGAGAATGTGAGTGTGCGATAACGTATAAAAATTAATCATATATGCATGATTGTATTTAAGCATGCGTGTGTCTAACGTAGGCGAAAGCGCTTGGGTTATGCCTACATATAGATTTCATGTATGACTACCAAGTAGTGCGAATGTATGAATTTGAGTATGATTGACGACAAATACGTATAAGATTAGCATGTAGTATCGAGTGTATAAGTTGAAGCATAATGAGATTAAGCATATATAAGTTACCATGAAACTTTAAGTGTGTAAATACGAAGTGCAATGATGGTATGTGTAAGATTGTCATGAAATACTGATTGCATAAATTGAAACGTGTATGACAATATGCATGTGTTAGCTGTTTGAGAAAATCATTGAGTTTGTTGAATCAAAATAGGTCTGTTCTATCGGGAATGGAGAATCAAACTTGTGGACGTCGAGAGAATATTGAGAAAAAGTATTAATTTGTGATGAAAGATATGGTTTGTAAAAACAAAGCTAATTTTGTTTTAAAAATTTGGATTCGCGTATGTCTAGATTGTCCGACCTCTTAAATCTTCCATGCCCACGGGTTTAGATTTAGAATTTGTGTATTAGCGATTTTGAGAAGGGTTTTAAGTAGTGAGCTTGCTTTATTGAAATTATTTTATATCAAAATGAGAAAAGTTGTGCTTGAAAATTTTCGTGGGAAACTTGGTTTTGAAAATAGGTGTAACGCCTCGTATTTCTGTATTCCTATTTTTTATAAAGTTCGTATTCACATTCTATTTTTAGAAACCTTACAATCGTACTCCATCGTCGTTATCACAATTTGAGGCGTTAATCATAATGGAAATTCATTTTATACATATACGTGTTACATTTCATATTTGTGTTATATACACAATCAATATTTAAATACATGTTTGTACACAAAACCGAGACTTAAAATACACTTTTGGATACCTAAAAACAAACTAAAATACAAGAAAACGGCGTAAAATAACCTAGTTACAAATTGCAAGGACTTAAAGTGAACAAAACCAAAAGATTCTTCACCTCCTTTCTCCTCCAATCATCTTCCACCTTTTTTAAGCCAATCATATTCCACCCTTCTCCACCTCCTTTTTCCTCCAATCACCTTCCAGCTTCATTAACTCCCAAAACCCTAATCCCCACTTATAAATACAAGCCTCCATACACTCCTAAACACACTCAAATCTTCTTGGTTACTCTCTAATTTCCAAGATTTGGCAGAAAGTTGCAACCATTCTAAGTGAGTTTTAGCTCACTTTTCTTCTTATTTTCTTATGTTTTCTTCTTTCTTTCTACTTGGATAACCTCTAGGAAGGTTTTCACAAGCTTGCTTTGGCAAACTAAGGTGAAACCTCACCACATTTGAGGTTCAAAGTAGGATTAAAATTCTGCTTTCATTTATACTTTGTATCTTGCTTTTCTTGATTAAAACTTGTTTGAATCTTGTGCCTACTTGTTCTAATACCAATCTAAGGTTATGAGACTTGTTAGAAATAGATTCTTATGAGTTTAAGAGGTGTAAGCACCTCTAAACTTTCTGTTTTCGCAAGGGTTTATGCAACCCACAAGTGATGAAACCATCCGAGCTTGCCATGAAGTTGATGGCAAGACTTGTGTCTTGGTATAGGTGTGAATACTTGGAAGCCTTGGCTATCCTACCTTCATTCCACCACCTCACTTGATGTTTTACAATTGCTATCCCAAGTGGTTTGCTAGCTTGAAAGTGACATAACCCCGTCAAGCCTCCGACACTTAGTTAACTCTTTCTATGTCGGTGTCGGCTCACCCGGGTTAAAAGTTACTTGGCTACTTGGTATAGTAATTATGGTACATTTCCTTTTCATTCATGACCATCCGAATTATCCTTGTGATAATTTGTGTATTGGTGAATCTTACAATGAGGTTAAAGGATGGTTATCCTCCTACCTCCATGCACGACTTATATGACAATCTATGATTTCCTTGATAGAGTTAGCTTAGAAATACTATATAAACTACACGATAAATATATATATACGTAACCGAATCCTTGATGATGATCAACATGGTTACGTGTCATGGTAATAGGTTATATTATCTAAGTCTTAAACCTCTCGTTAACAATTC
Organism: Scalesia atractyloides; assembly: GCA_947069175.1. NCBI lineage: Eukaryota > Viridiplantae > Streptophyta > Magnoliopsida > Asterales > Asteraceae > Scalesia > Scalesia atractyloides. The sequence goes on along the minus strand of CAMTDV010000020.1, from coordinate 64,383,816 downwards.
TAACGGGTATCCTGACCCATGAAATCACATCAACCCATACGGGATTATAGTGTCAAAAACCGAGTGTTTAAGACTAGATAATTACTTTGTGTATACATACTTTTGTACTTTAAATTCCAATACAAATCATCCGATAACATTCCGAATACTCACACACCTTCACTCTCCTATTCACATCAACTCGCCAAAACACGGATAATCGGGAAGCTTTGCAAAATTGTGAGTATACTTGAACCCATTTTTTCGTTTACACACTTTGGGTGCAACATGTACAATTATACAAATGACGATTCATATTTAAAACTTGTTATAATCACACCTGTCCGTTATAAACATGAAACTCATATTATTCTTGTTATCGCGTGCTATGTATACTTGTGTCTATATGCTCATTAACCTTGCTAGCCTCCCTTAACAATTATAGCGCTATAGGATTAACGCAACACCCGTATTCTTATGGTATTGTTAAGTAAACTATTTTACACCTTGTCATTTCGGTGACAATGGTAATCACGATTGCGTTAAACTTTGGATTGACATATAGTTATCACATGTTAGTATGTTTGTAACATAATATGCAATTTACCATGTTGGATATGAAGCAACTTTTTCACTATTATGCTATGTAAATAAACTTGTATGCTCGTCAACTTTTATTGATCATTATTTTAATACATGTTGCAGGAAACTAGTTGTTGCCGATGAAGAAACTTATTTAGGGTGGATTAGATACACGCCTAGACTTAAATTTATGTATTTCAATTCATGTTGTTATGTCATTCGAAACTTGTTGTATTTCCATTTTTGAAACTATGTATTGTCCTTTTGGTATCAATGAAATCGAATTATTTGAATATTGTCACAAATAGTGTTACGAAGTCTCTACAGTCTTGTTTTAGTCCTGCCCTAATGTTTCCGCCGTCGGTTGGGGTGTGACAATAGGCATGTAGGTTTAGCGTTACTATGTCTAGGGTATGTTTGGGGAGTTAGGTTAACCGATGTGATGGTTGTGGTAGGTTAAATGAATGGTAGTTTGATGATAAGGTGTCAGGTTCCGACTAAATGTCTAGAGGTTTGATGCTTGGTACACAATGGTACGGTGTACGAGTGAGTTACCGGTCATGGGTATGGGGAGGTTCTCTAGGTATGGTTTGTATCGGGTTTCTTGGGTTGTGAGTATAGGTGTCGCTTGTAAGAGTTTCATCCTCGTTCTAAGGCATTGATGGATTTACCAGTAGGAGAGCTAGTTCTAAGTTGGGACCTATTGTTGTGAGTCGAAGTCTCGAGGGTGTATGGGTCGGCTATAGGTGTTCATCGGTTAGGTTGACTATGGATTGATTATGTTTAAACAACTAAGCAATGTTAACGAAGTGACATCTATAAGAGTTATACGTTTGTGAGAGGTAGTGTTTCCTTGGTTCCTTATTGGGAATAAAGTGTCTTTAGTATAATGTGAGTGTGCTTAGTGATTGGACGAATATGAAAATCGTGCGCAAGAGGTTCATTAGAGCGACTAGGTTGATAGGTAGCATTTCATAAGACTTTGAAAATCGGGTAAGAAAATTTTTAAAGCATGAATGGGATTTTCGCGTATGTGAATTACGTAAATAGATTGTAGGGTATAAAGACGTTTTATAAAATAATGAGATTTGAGATTCAAGCATAAGTGGAAATTTGACATAATGATAAAAGATTTAAGTCTAAGGTTTAATTGATTGGTTATCACGGAGTTGGTCGAGTTGCAATTTAAATCTCTCATTGAGATGTGGACATCACTCCTAACTAAAGGATAAATTTTCTTCGAGGAAGGAGAATTGGTATGATCACCGAGGTAAAGAAATCACTCCCCACTCATTGGTGAAAATATCTTTATACATTTTCGTGTAGAAGAGAGAGAAGCAGAGTTAATCGTCAAGGTAAGGGAATCACTCATATCTTGATGATAATACCCCCCATTTTTGGGAAAATAGTAGTGTCTTCCTTGCGGATGACGTTTTGAGATTTCACATATGGATAGTATGGTAAAAATAAACGAAAGGGATAAATAAGTATATAACCATTGAAAAGTATATTTTGAATTTTGAAAAGGGGAAGGTTGAATCACGTCATGCATAAAACTTATACTAGTATATCGGTGGTTTGACTAAAACTTAGATTGTTCTGAAAAGGAACTTTGACTAAACCGAAGTGATCGAAAGTTCTTTTGAGTTTGGGAAGCATGCTTTGGCCTAATAGATAGAATACTCTCGCCAAAATTTTGGTTGACGGTATTCACCCTTTCGGTTACTACTTGTCCTCAATCAATCGAAAGTTTGAGACTTTGGCAAGACTGAAAATTGAGGAGTGGGACTAGTTACCAAGATGTGGGTATCACCCATAACTTGATAACTTCGTTCCCTAAGCGTGGTTGGTACTTAACAAACGAGACAAGGACTAAATCCAACTCGTTGGTAAGGGTCCACTAGAATGGGCATAGTGAAATTTCCATCAAGGTAAGGATGCAACTCCTAACTTGATGTTTAATTTTGTGAAATCAAGAATATGGATTGAGAGTCCTTCACCAAAGTGTGGGTTTCACGCCTATTTTGGTGGAATCGTCTTGTTTGTATCGTACGAGTGTTTTCGCGACTTTCGCATGGTCGTGTAAATTTTCCTTAGGAAAAGCATATGTTTTGAAACAAATGAAGTAGTATGAGCACGTAGGAAAACTTTAAAATTTTAGCATGACTAATTAAGAATGGTCAAATAAGGTATTTAACTATACACTAGATCAAAAACATCAAATTTTCCTAATTCCCTATAGTTATGGCTCTGATATCAATCTGTCACACCCCAGCCTGGCGGAAACATCGGGGTGGGACAAAACGAGATTGCAAGAGTTGTCATAACACTAATTGTGACGATATTAAATAAAGTAAATTCATTTCATTCTAAGAAACAAGTACAGTCGTTTTGAAGCAAATAACAACATATTGAACAAAAACAAAATACAACAAAGTACTAAATTTAAAGGTGCATTGATTCTGTTCGTCATCATCATCATTAATTTTCTACAATGCGTATTAAAGTATAGTTCAATACAAAAGTATTGTCGAGCATACAAGTTTGATTACAGCATAAGTATAAAAGTTCAAACGAATCCACATGGCATAATAGTTAACTAGAACTAACATATGATATTAGCATGCAACTATAAATGTCAACCCAAAGATTTCCGCTAGCTTAATCTAATCGTAGCAATGATTAGACCGTTTTGTTTACTTAACATGACCTCAAGAATACGGGCGGTGCATTAATCCTATAGTGCTATACATGTTAAGGGAGGCTTGTACGAAGTTGATGACAAGTATAAAGCATAAGAATAGTCTAGCATATTTTAATTCAAACATAACGTATCAAGCATGTATATTGGATTGTTTGTTTGTGTTTCAAGCATGAGGTATGTGATTGTGTGAGTTTTGATAGCATGCACATAATGCACCCAAAAGTGTGAAAAGTAAAAAGGGAGTCATGTATACTTACAATTTTGCAAGCTTTCTGAGTTAAATCGCGAAGTTGATGAGTTGATGGGATGGAAACATCGAAAATACCCTACATGGGGAATTGAAGTTGTGGAGTATTTGGAGTTGGTGGAAAGTTGGGATTTAAAATTCTAAGTATATAAAAGTATGTATAAGAAAAATAATTACTAACTATTTCAAGTGATTTCATGAGTTGAAACTTGCCCATTAGAATCGTAACGAGACGTTTAGAACATAGATAATATAACCTATTTTCATGACATGTAACCATAATCCGGTTAACATCAAGATTTCGTTATGTATATATTTATATATTATGTAGTATATTTTATATAGTTATGTCCATCATATAGTCTCGTAGATTTCATGTAAGTCAAGCATGGAGGCATGTATACCTCATTGTATGATTCACCAAAGCAAAAAGTTTACCAACTTAATTAGTAAACCTGGTTGGTCAAGAATGAAAGTAAAATACAACTAATCTACTAACATACTAAGTAGCCAAATAAGAACAACCCGTGCCATAACCAACATGGCAAATGTTGGAGGCGATGCGTGGTTAACTTACTTTAGGACTAGGAAACTACTTAGTGAATAAGTATAAAAACATCAAGTGAGATAGTGGAACAAGGTTGAAAAGCCCAAGCTTCCATGGTTCCACACATTTAGACACATGCAAGACTCACCATATGAACAATGGTGAACTTGGATGTCACTACACTTGTAGGTTGTCTAAACCTTGTCAAAACAGAAAGTTTAGAGTGTATTTGCACCTCTAAACACATAAGAATCAACCTCAAACAAGTCCCATAACTATAGATGGTTTAGGAACAAGTAGGCACAAGATTCATGTAAGAAAATAAAAGTTTTATAAAAGTTTACAATATAATCTTTTGAACAGAAAGTTTGGACCTCAAAATGGTGATGTTCCACCTTAGTTTACCATGGTAAACTTATGGAAACACTCCTAGAGGTGTTCCAAGATTTTAAGAGGAAGAAGAGATAGAGAAAAGATGCAGAAAAATGAGTTCAAAAATCAGAATTTGTGGATGATTTTGGAGTGTTTTGAGAGTGATGAAGTGTTGGGAAAGTGAAAAGAGGTGTAGGAGGCTCCTATTTATAATGGGTTGATTAGCGTTAGAGTTAAACGAGGTAGGAGGTGATTGATGGTGAAAAAGGTGGAACAAGAGTTTAAATTCACGCTTTTTGAACAAGGTGGAGAAAGAGTTTAAATTTATGCTTTTTGAACAATTTAGAACGCCCAGAGCCGTAGGCTATGGCTGGCAGGCCATAGGCTACGACCAACTCTTGCTGTTTTTCAGGGATTTTAAGGGATATATATGTGTGTGAATACCAAGAATGTATATGAGTATGATTCTGAATATAATATAAACATCAAATATAATTCGATTCATATAAAACATGTATTCGAGATTGATTAAGTGTCATATATTTATACATAAATAAATGTGAATGAAAATGTATTCCTATTATTGTTAACGCCTCGAATTGCGATATTGGAATCGAAATACGAATGTAAGATTTCTAAAAATAGGATGCGAATACGAACCATCTAAAAGTAGGAATACGGAAATACGAGGCGTTACAAAATTAACCTAATCTAAACACTAAGTTATACTTTAGACTCTCTAAGACTCGGCTAAACTACGAACCGGCAAGTGAACCGGTAAAGCTAAGTAAGTCTGGAAATCGAACCCACGAGACTCTTTTTAATTACGTAAATTAAACTCTCTAGACTTAAGACTAACACGACTCTAACTGTTTTTATGTTTTAAAAGGGGGTTCTAATATCCTAAAATGCAATTAAATTAAAAACTAATTAACAAAAACAAGTAAGACGCAAGTAAGAATTAAGTTTAATTCAGATGTTGATGAAAGACTCATTATATTATAACATGTCAAAGAATCATGCCCGAAAGGAGGTGAAACGACCCATTATATTATAATATGAAATCTTATAACATATGTTATGGAAAGCAAGTGAAAGCAACTTCGTTGTGGAAAACACATATGAACATTCTCCTTATTTCACAACCCACACATTTCAGATTATGAATGACTAGTATAAGTAACATGCCAAAGAATTATGCCTGAAAGGAGGAGAAATGACCCATTATATTATAATATGAAATCTTATAAGATACGTTACGAAAAGCAAGTAAAAGTTGCCTCATCATATAAACATTTTCATTATTTTACAACCACACCTTTAAAAGATAACAATTGCATGTGTCTTCTACAAACACATATGAATATCAACATGGTCACATTCAATTAATGTATATTACTCATTTCATGAACACACTATAATGGAGATAAACGAATCTATAGATAATCGTTTAATAATTCGATGATTGTGATTATTGAGAAACTAATTATCATGTTTTCAACTATATGATACATCGACCGTAATACTTGCGATGCCAAAACACAACTACTATCAATAATGATCAACACCACCTAGTCTCACATTACTAACACAAGTGTTAAACTAAATGTAAAACAACAACCATACTCAGTAATCTCGTAATTAGCAAAGCTAATGACAGGGTCTGTGGAGTGTGGATGTAGGCAAACCTTACCCCTATCGTTTAGGAAAGAGAGGCTGCTTCCAGAGTATCACACCCCAACCAATGGCGGAATCATCGGGCATGAGCGAATGGATGATTGCTCAAAGTATCATACAATTGAAAATGACAATATTTAAATAAACCATTTTTATTTCATAACTCAAATTCGTACATTGTCAAAAGAAAGGAAATTACATCAATTTAAATATTCAAACAAAAGAAAACTAATTTATTCATGCGTTTCTAATCCCACCTAAGTCGATTTCTTGAACATCATCAATTTCCTGCAATATATGAATAATAAAGGTCAACAAAATAGTTGGCGAGCATACAAGTTTGGTCTACATAATGTAGAATAAAATGTCTCAATCTAACATGACAATTTGTATACTATAGTATGTGTAAACTATCAATCAAGCCAAGTGTCCACTAGCATATCCTTTCCACATAAGGGGACAGGCCGTGTAAGATTGAATACTTAATAATACAACATAAGGGCGGTGTGCTAATCCTGCAGCGTTACAATCGTTAAGGTTGGTGAATTGAGTACACAAGATTAAATTCTAGCATGTATGTATGACAAATAGCATGTATTCATAGACGAGTTTTTGAATATTGTGATTGATTGTGTGTACGTGAGTTTTATAATTTCATATATTGCAATCCGAAGTGTGTTTAAAGGAAAAAGGGTTCGAGTATACTCACAGTTTGCAAGTGGTTTCCACAAATATGAGATGATCGTCTTGAGAGGTTAACAAGGATGAATAAGGTGTGTAAGTACAAGGATTTAGAAGTTGGAATGTAAATGTGATTTGAATGAGAGATAGATGATGATGATGATGATGAATGATAATAATAATAATAATAATATATGAAAATACATAAAAATATTTTCTTGACTAAACTCTCACTTTGGACACTATTAATTTATGTGTATTTCGTGGGCATAAATTCACCCACTAGAAGTTCATGTGTGAGGAATTTAGTCTAAGATAAGTGTTTTACCTTTACACACAACTTTCCACTATAAGTTGATTGGTGTCATGACTAGGTTTAATATTTATATATCTTTATTACATAATAATAAATAATGAATTGACAATGATAATTAAATTTCAAGTTTAAATAAGTAAATAACAAAAATTAAATGAGTTAGTACTTTTATATATTTTTAGTATGTAATAATAATTAATGAATTAGTAATGATGATCTAATTAGAAGACTAAACAGGTAAATAACAAACTAAAAGAGTTAGTTTTATACATTTTTAGTATGTAATAATAACTAATGAATTGGTAATAATGATGTAAATGTAAAACTAAATAAGTAAATTACAAAAGTAAAAGAGTTAGTAGTATGATTAGAAAAGTTAGTAGTTAGTAGCATGATTAAAAGAGTTAGCATGGTTAGTAATGTTAGACATTGTAATAATATGTGAGTTAGTAATGTTATGTAGGTTATGCATGAATAATAATTTTAAGTTAGATAATATAATAGTAATTAGTAATGGGTTAGTAATGTAATGACCATGTTATAGAGGTAAGATAAGTGTCATCCATTGTACCCGTTTGTTACACCAAGATTTATCAACTTAGGTGATGATCTTGGTTGGTTATGTATAAAATAGAAATGACATATAATATTGAAATGTTGAAAGTTAGATAAATAAGCCTAAGATTGGTTCTTATTTTGGTGATGCACCATCTTTGTTTACCATGGCAAACATTGAGTGACATTCCATAAGGATTTCTTCAAGATGGGAAGTATGAAAACACAAAAAAAGAGAAAAATAAACAAGAAGTGAAAGAATGAAAGGAGATGGAACTCACTTTCAAGAGGGAAGTAGAATTCTTTGAGAAATAACAAAGAAAAATGTAGAATGAGTGTGGTATTTATAGTGATGGATTAGGGTTTAAGGTAGTGAAAAAAAATATAAAAAGTTGAAAATTGGCCCATTAATATATATATATATATATATATATATATATATATATATATATATATATATTGTTTTTGGGTCAATGTCATGAGCTTATTTGTTTTATACATTTATTTTTTGTTATTTGTATAAATTTGAGTTTCCAACATAATTTATAAACACAGTATGACAAATAGTTGATTGGTTGGATCTCAAATATCGAATTTACACAACATAATTCGGTTTTTGAATGATTAATCGTTTCTTGATGATTATATGAATACCACATATGTTTGATTGAACAATTATTGATAAAAAAAATAAAAATAAAAATAAAATATAATGAATTCCATTATGATCATAAGTCTCGGATTACAATGGTTGAATACGAAAAAAACACGGAAACGAATAATACAATAATTGTGGAATGTTACACAGAGAGTCCCCAGCTCTATAACAACAAACACTAAAAAAAAACTACCCGAGAAAAAGAACTAGTGAAAGCAAAACCAATAGAGTGAACGTAAATATAGAATCATAGAAAAAACATACTCATATTCACATGCATATCATAAGAGAATCACCCACCATGTAAAGTGTAGTGAAACATAATAACCTAAATGAAAAGGAAGCAAGTGAAAATACCTACTTCTAGGGGAGGTAAGTGCAATTTAAACCTTAAAATGTCAGGCCAAAATTAGAATGATATTTTAAGTTAATAAAACGCCGTAATTAGCTCCAACTACCTTCACAATCTCCTCACTCTCTAACGCAGAAAATCTAGGGTTTCAAATCAAGTGTCAATTTCACCTTCAAAACCCTAAAGGTACGGATTTACATCCCTGTTTTCACGTATAATGTCTATCCAAACCACTGTTCATGCGCTTTAATTATATTATTCACTGTATGTAATTCTCAAATTGATGCACAGAGGAACGATCTATAGAACGATGAAGGCTGGATAATCTGTGATTTTTTGGTCGGTGAGTGCAAATTTAATTTCTGTTCAGTGATTATACCGCAACATGTGGTGTTTTGCATCTTACTCCATGTTTACTAGCTTTAATGATGGTTGACTTTGTTTATCTGCTCTCATTGCTTGTATGCAATTATGTTTGTTTTAATCGATTGATATTTGATGTGATTGTGTGTTGACATCCAGTTTGATAGTTATTTATTGGATCATTTCGTCAAATGAATGCCATTAATGATTTAATTCTAACAGAATTATAAATAAGTGTGATGTTTAATTAATTACTACAGTACACTAGGTTATGAACTGCATACGGTCGATTTATACATAAATAGATCATCATAGAGAAGATCTATCTTAGTCTAGACATCTGGAAGCTGATTATAGTACATGTGCAATTTTTTGCGCTAGTCATACGATCTACTTCAAGTTTAAGTAATTATGTTAAAGGTTGTAAATTATTTGGCAGAATTACCTTACAATCGTTGTTTAGGTTGACTATCTAGTATGTGAACATTGGTTTTCTCACTCAGCAAGTAAAATCTTTTGTCTTTTACGTTTATGTTTACGATCAATTGCTAGATTTGACTTTTCAAAATTTTTTATTAACGTTGCTTGGGGATGTTATTTATGGAATTTGGATCTTCAAATATGAGACACTTTACTTGTATATTTATATCCAGATACGGCTTCTGTTTTTAACAGTAAACTGCATATATTGTCATAACTGCTGAAATGGACCTGGTAAGCCAAGAAGTAACGCCCGGTGCCACACTTACTGCGCCTGAAAAGCGAAAACGTGGCCGCCCACCAAAGGACCCGAGTGAAAGACGGGCCAAAAAAGACCGTTCGCAAGCTGCTCGTATGCCTCCTGGTTTTGTACAGCTGACCAACAACGCTCCTCGAGTTGACCCGATAAATGATCCAACTGAAGTTATGGTTGGGCAGACTGTAACTGGTGTTGTTGAGGCAACTTTTGATGCAGGTTACCTGCTTGCGGTTAGGATCGGGAACTCAAAGATCACACTAAGGGGTGCGGTTTTCAAACCAGGCCACACAGCACCTGTGACACCTGAAAATGATGTAGCACCTCATGTTGAAATGATCAAAAGAACTGAAATTCCATTCCCAACAGAACTCCAACCCAAGCGTAGGCGTAAACGAAGATCAAAAGAAAAAAATATGCAGCTTGTTACTTATGTCGGGAACGGGTCAGACCCAGTGGATACAAATGCACCCTCAAAAACCAACTACGGGCTAGCCCCCTCAGTTGGTGGGAGAGGGACCATGGTCCCTGTTATTCTTCAACCAGTTAACCTATCAAATGGTTTATCCACCACCAACCTGCATCTCATTTGCGGGCTTCACAAGGCAAGCCTGTGCACTCAATTCTGCCATTGGCGGTATACCCACCAAATGGGTCAGCAAGTCAACCGTCAGAGTCTCAAACTAGCTCCCAGTTTACGGTTCCACCCTCAGTGTCTGGAAATGAAAATGCTGCTTTTAAAAACGCTGAAGGGGGTCAAGCGCTAAAATCAAATGATGTGCAGGATCCACTTGTGAAAACAGAATCAGATGAGCCTCTTTTTGTTGAACCACTGCAAACCCGACACTTGGTTCATCATTTCCAGGCTCCACCAGGATTGGGAGGTGTGATCCATGTCGGGACTGGGAGAATGACCGAGCTTTTACAGGTAAAATGTTTGCTCCCAACTCAAAACTAGTCACTGTGTTCACAAGAAAAAGGCTTACCCTTAATACTAGAGGTGGCCCACCGGGCAAGGAGGGGGCATGTTGGTTTACAGGTTCGGTCAATGGGGTGGGTTTGTTTGATTTGAGATTCTTTTACACACATCTAACTTATTATTTCAAGGGATAATGTATTCATGGACCTCCCCAGTATTTAAAAGTCTTCAATAATGCCACCCTAACATTACAACTACTTTAGAGGCCCACCCAGGTATCAATTTTGTTTGTTTACAGGAAAAAATTTGCCTGAAAATTGTAAATTGACAAGATTCTTTTATATTTAAAGCATTTGCTATAGCTGGAGGTGTAGAATGACAAAAATGCCCCTAAACTATTTACTACTGAAAGTAATTAACTTTAGATGTATTGTCAACATGTTAACAAGCTTTAAATTTAGAAGAATTTGGTCATCTGGTTTCCTAAAAATTTCTTGACAAAGTTGGAAACGAAATCAAATTGATACTTTGGTGGGCCGCGATAGTTGTTCTAATATTTGGGCGTCCTTGGTGAACTTTTAAACACTTAGGTGACCTATCTATACAATACGTTATTTCAATAATAATTTAACTTTTGAACAAAATTATTTATGATATTTTATGCATTAAAGATGCCATTTGACCTCTGAGGGCCATTTCCATTTGAAGCTGATTTTTCTGATCTTACCTATTTGATCAATCACGGATAAAACCTAACTCAAATCAACCCATTCACGTGCAACAAATAAATTAAGAGCTTGAAAAACTCGAGTGACAAGTACGACAGACGAATCCATTAATATGTGGGTGTATATATGTATCGAAAATATTGATGCTGATGTTAGATATTGGTATTGTGTAGGCTGTTCAACAAAACATTGGGGATGACCAGGTTCCTAGAAACAGCGGACACCCAAGCACAAGTTGCAACAACACCGGTAGCCAGGAAAGATGTAATAAACTCAAGTAATCATAGCCCTCGAGGTTGCTGGGTGTGGGACCCAAACGTTGGATGTTGTTTTTATGTTACAGCACAATAGAACAGCTAGTGTTAGGTTGTATTCTGATTTCATAGAAATATCTACCTTGTTTATGCTCTAGAAAAGAAAGATCTGCTTGCTAACGTTGTTTTAACCTTAGTAAAAAGTGGAAATTTATACACGTTTTAGGATGTTGGAAAATAAATAAACTGTTGAAACCATCAATCATTGATGTACTATCTGTTCATATTACACACAAAACACAAACAACCGAGAGAAAAAGCAACTCGGACACTATCAAAAATCAATATGCTGGACTCATTCTGTATTTGAATTACAAAAAAAGAACCAAACAGAATGAAGGTGTAACCCAAATTGGGAAAAAAATGAAACCCAGAAATCAATGAATATCTATCTAAAACCAATGATATAGAAAGAAAAATCAGGAAAATTTTGATACTAAAAAGTCATTAGATCCGGGGATTGAGATGACAGGGTAAGGCAGTTGTGATACGGGAATGTGGTCTGGCAAAACATATGGCGCCTGACCACCTACAAATGGTGATAGTTGCAACGCTTGACCCGCTGCGGTTCCTGTATCAATAATCAAAATAAGATATTGATGTTAATAGGAAAGCCAAGTTGATTTACACCCCTATGTAACTGTTAGTTTTTTGTCATTTGAACTGGGTTTAAAAAAGCGCCCTTTGGTGCAACTCATCTCCCTTCTGACTCGGTGAGGTGCAATGCATACAAAAGTGGCGCAATGAGAACGGGGAAGGTTTTGTGCATCCATAGAGCTTTTTAGGTTGTATCATGTCTAAATTTTGGGTAAGTGATATTAGAAATCCATAAGAAATATAAAATAATTTATATAAATATACCTTGGTGTTTAGGGACATGGAGTTGGTGTGGAGTTAAAACAGAGGAGAAGCTGTTCGTGCTCGGCACCATGTCCTTCATCAACAAACACATAATCAATCACTAAGTTTTAATAAGATTAAACCAACTAATTGTAGCAACCCCATCTTACTTGGGAAACCGGATGAACATAGACAACAGGCCCTAATCGTCCAACCATTACCTTGTAACAATCAATGAAAAATTATCTGTCCCGTTACAAAAGCCAAAAGTAATTTAGTACTTAAGAAAAATATAATTACTACATTCTGAGAGCTTGGTTGGACATAGGTAGGTGCTGTTTGGACAGGATGATACGGCCCGTATCTGACGGGTTGACTCCTGTTTGTCATATATCCAACAATCTACAAGCAAAAGTAAAATCTAAGTGCTCATTTAATACAGCTAGAACTGGAAAAATGGACGGGTCAGACAGATAATCATTTGGTATGGGTCTAACCGGGTCGGGTCAGGTTGGCATGTACGTCCAAATGATATCTTTTAAGGAAGAACTGTTGAAGAAAAAAAACCTATGAACTTTTGTTGTGCAAGTCCCTGGATTTTATTTTACATGCTTCAATCCCTTGACTTTTAGAACTTATAGATACAGTCCCTACACTTTATTACTAAAATAAATACCTCCCTGAACTTTATGAAAATGACTTTTTGTAGAAATGAAATAATGCAGAAATAACGTTCTAGGGATTTACATATGAATTCAGCCAAAGTCTATTTCTTTTTTCTTTACCCTTCTCTTATTAATAATCTGTTTTTTTAATAAACTGATTTAGAAGAATCATCATTTAAAAAAAGTCTTGACTTTCAATCCGTCTCCTTTTAAGTTAAAATGACCTGTTTACATATATCACATAACACAAACTGACCCATCCATAAGTAAATAGATCGACAGTGCCAGTTCTATATACATGTGATTAGCCGTTTCATTTAAACTTACAGGAGGAGGATGGTGTACATCATTGCCTGCATATGGAACAAACTTAACGGGCATGGAACGGGGAGCAAATGGGCTGATTTCAACTTCGGGCTGTGGGCCGGCTACCAGGCCACTAGAATGAGTGTCGGGATTGTATACAAGATTTGTACCCGTCACCATTGCTTGAGGGGTTGCTGATCTTTTATTAGGAAATGATGGAGAAAATATCTTTGCACCAGGGTTAAGTTTAAACTCCTGAAAAGAATAAAAAATAAAAAACCCAAGCAAAAAACAATTCTCGTCTTCAATAATCACTATCCGCATTACACACCTTAGTGGTTTGATTAGAATTTGGGATTTTTGTAGTGACGGTTTCACTCGGAGCTGATGAGCTAGTGTGGTTGCCATTCTTTCTACAATAAACAAATTAATATCAAAGACAACAAAAATCATTACTTTCAAAATAACAAAAGAACTAGTGTGATACCTGTTATCATCTGGATCCTTCAAACAATTTTCCTTCTATATTCAACAAAAAAAATGAGAACACAAAATCTGCTAGTTTTCCAATTTAGAATCCCTTTTATTTATATTACTTGATCATTTTCTTTAAAGAAAGAAAAGTAAAGATGTTACCTTTGTTGAATCTTTCGCATCTTTATCTTTTACTTCAACAGCATCGGTTGATCGAATGGTGTTTACATGTCTACATCCGTTAGGAAACCTGTTTTCAGTTCCAGATGAGCATCTGTATAGATTGATGTGAGTAATGATGCATGCTAATGATATAAATATTCAATAACAAGAAAATCAAGAAACCAGAATTCTATGAATAACTTGTGTTATGGGGTGTTTGGAATTGATTAACTAATTATCCAAGTCACAACAATCGGATTTAAATGTTTGGATGAATGTATTTGTTTCTGATTATTTAGGGTCAAATAAAATTACCTAAATACCCCTTCTCTTAATCAGAACTTTTCAAACTCTCAAACAACTAAAACCTACATCCAAACATCCATAATCAAAAAAGCTTTTACAAAATCCCTACCTTGTTTGATTAGTGTGTGGTTGACCAACATTTGACTTGCCAGTCATTGTTTTATTTGATTCTGTCAGTGAAATTCCATTAGAAGGAAAAGAGCATGCAACAGCCCCTGTTTCATCTCCAGTTCCATGACCAGCAAAACCATCTGCAGGAATTGTTACTTTCTGTAAAAAATCCAAAATTTTTATATCAGTTTATCCACAATATAATGACAGGGGAGATCTATGCAAAACACTATATATTGAAAGAACACGTAGAACAAAGTGAAACATTCATTTTTCTAATGTTCAAAAGATTTAAAAATAAAAGGAAATTATATAGATGTAATGTTCTCATCCACCTCTCCGGAAATTTAAAAGAAAAATATGAAAAAAACTATATGATTGTTCGTTTATGTATATAAGCTACACATGTGTAGGCAGATGGTAAAAATAGAAAAAAAAAACATATGAAAAAAATTAGTTTGATGGTTTTTTATGCATGAATGTGTATATAAGAAACATCAAATTTTAAAAAGATGAACCATTGATGGAATAATTAAATGATTCAGATTTGTTGTTTATGTTAGTGTTCTGTATGTGACAATAAATGGAGTGATAAACGGATACCTTTGCGACTACTTGAACAAGATCTTCTGATTGGATTATGAGTGTCCGGACGACCTCCTCATTGGCCACATTTGAATTACAACTCCCTTTCTTGGTCATCTTTGCTCGTTTCAACACAATAGCTACACGAACAAAAAATGAAAGGGGTATTTTGAAAACCATATACGTATAAGGGGTGTTTCGATCTTGGTTCAAAAATCACGAGGCGCTCCAAGGCGTTAACCAGATGTTGTGTCTTACAAATAAACCTCCTACCTAGTAACCCTAACTTTGAATGATTATGAGCCAACCAAAATTACATGAGGTGCCAGCCACTTGATACTGAATGGCACCTTTGAAAGTGATTAATATTCATTTTTGGCGTTTGGGTTGGCTTACTTTACCTTGAAACAAACAAACACAAGCAGACCCAAACAGTAAAAGTATCTTCTTCATCTTATTCTTATTATTAATGAATTAATATGGTGTCATTGATTAAACTGTAAATTGGGTAAAACCACATGACTCCCAATGTATTTGATAGATTGAGATGATGATTGCATATGAAAAATATAAAGAAAGCCCCAAAATTGACAATGAGATGATGAAAAAAAGAAAGAGGGTAGAGAGAGAGAGAGAAGAGAGAGAGACCATAAGGGTGGTGGACAGAGGCAGTGTGAAAGATTCCAGAATAAACAGAGCCATCCTTGATGTGCACATCCACGGAGAGCCCAATGAGACACATGCTTGTAAGCAGCAACACATCGTTTACAATACCCGATGTTGATGATGATCTGTCTTCTTCTCCATTTCTGCAACCCATCTGGAATATCAAGAAAAAGGGAGGAGATCTAGACTAGATGGTAAAATTGATTGATCATATTCAGGCAGGCAGGGCCGGTTATTGTACTCCATGTTCGTATTATTTTATTAATTAATAATAGGGAAGTTACAATAAATTTTTTGGTGGACAAATTAGAATGTTTAACTGGATCAATAAATGGATAATAAATCCTTCTACCCGAATTTTGGATTTTTGGTTTTAACAATTTTTTCTTTCTTAAATCATTCTTTTATGTGAGAATTTCTAATGATGAGTCAAGCTCTCATTCCATATGTACAAACAAGATATGTTGCAACAAGGAGGAAAGGATTTTGTCAGATACTCATTCGTTTCTTTGGATAGCAGGATCATGGAAATCGCTTGGTTACAATTTAGTACATGTTATTATGTTTTTTAGTCTTTAACAAATAAGTCTCCCATGTTCCAGTCCGGGGTCATGTATCTGGTAAGGGTATGAAGATAACAATTAAAAAACAAAGATCCGGTACAAGTTATTATGAGGTCTAACAACTTCAAGAATAATTTCTTATATCTCTTTGTCTTCTACCTCAACTTAATATTATTGTTTTGTTACGTGTTCATTGTATGTATGAGATCAAGTGTTAATTATATGTTTTTGTTATCTACCGAGTGGAATTTTCGCCTTGTGCATTAAAAAATTTTATTTTTGTGTGGTGGATTGACATGGAGGGCTCTCTACTAGAGTGTTGTTTCACCACACGTGACTTGAAATTTCCTCTAATATATGCTCTGTTTGTAATCAAGCTAGCCGTCAAACTAAAGAAAGTTGGCAGGTTTGGTATATAAAAGATTCTGTAGGACAACCATTCACAAAATAAAATAAAATAACAATTTTATAATCAGATTCGGGTTACATTACATAAACAAGAACTGAAGTATATAGAATCAAAATACAAAACAAAATTGAACTTAGAGACAAATACAAAGAAATAAAGAAAATATAACACAAAGGTGACTGAGACACGTGAAGGTCACGCTTCCCTTAAAACATATTTCGGGCTACCAAGGTGAACCCGTCTGTTTCCCAGGGTACAACAGCCAGAGCAGATTGTACTGCCGAGATCAGCCTAGCACCTCAAAGAGTACCTGAGACAAGAGTTCTCAGGGATGCAAAGTTAGGAAAATCTGAGTAAGTAGAATGTGTGCTATGAACCATACGAAAATTCTCCGTACCTCCCGAACAAAGCACCAGGCTTTGTATATCATCTGTTTAGAATTCTAGAAGTCAGAATTGAATACATAATTCAATAAAAAATTAAGTCTCAATTGAATTATGAGAACTTAATTCACTTGACTAGTAGGAATGTAAACAGTCACCAAAGTGCGCCATCAAAGCGCCACATTGCGCCCATCGCCCTCCGTCCCGTCCCCTATGACTTGTCACATAGGAATACATTCGTGTAGAGAATTATCGATATAAATCAACAAAAGATTTATCTCTCCACCAATGTGGGACAAACACAACTTCCCACACATTAAAGTTCCAACACAATTAAAGCTTATGATCTCTCATTCATTTTGCTTTATCACTAAATTATTTATCATAATTTCCAACAATCCCCCACAT
Source organism: Scalesia atractyloides (assembly GCA_947069175.1). NCBI lineage: Eukaryota > Viridiplantae > Streptophyta > Magnoliopsida > Asterales > Asteraceae > Scalesia > Scalesia atractyloides. The sequence goes on along the minus strand of CAMTDV010000020.1, from coordinate 64,366,208 downwards.
GAATGGAGATCATTCGACACACTCAAGTATCACAATAAAATTTCAACGGTTAAGTAATGCAGGATAGGTAAGTTTCCTTTTGAACCCTCCTTTGTGACATATACTTAGTCTCCTAGCAGTTAGTAGACGCGGTGTCCTTGAACCAACCCTTTTTACGTAGACGTTATTACACATCACATATTACTCTTCTGGTCTGGCTAACCCCTCATAGTTGTGTCTGTAATGGTCATGGAACACTATCCTAGTTCTGCGAGAGCTCTAGGAATTGTGCCCCGATTCCATTTGAAGCGACCCCACTTCTCTCTAACATAGGTGATTTACAAATCATTAAAAGCCATATGCTTAACCTCTCTTGATATCACTGATTTAAGTAGGAACGAACTAGGAAGTTAGTAACTCCCTTTGTATGTTGAGGTACCCCCCCCCCCACAGTGACCTCAGTTCGTACAGTTAGGTGTGCCTATTGAGCCTAGATCATGGGATCTCCAATCTTCTAGATAGGTTTTCCATTGTACAAACTTACTCCAAGGCTTTAGTCCCATTCCCATTGACGACTTATGTACTACCTCTCTGCTTAAGCCTTTTGTAAGCGGATCCGCAATGTTATCCTTTAACTTCACATAGTCAATCGTGATAACTCCAGTTGAGAGTTGTCGTATCGTGTTATGCCAACGTCGTATGTGCCTTGATCTGCCATTATACATTGCATTTTGAGCTTTACCAATAGCTAATTGGCAATCACAATGTATACAAATAGCCCGTCACGGGCTTAGGCCATCTTGGAACATATTCCAAGAATTGACGTAACCATTTTTCCTCTTCTCCAGCTTTATCTAACGTGATAAACTTAGATTCCATCGTGGATCTAGCTATAAGTGTTTGTTTGGACGACTTCCAAGATATAGCTGCTCCTCCAAGGGTAAACACATAACCACTTGTAGCTCTGGAATCTTTCGTATCGGATAACCAGTTGGCATCACTGAATCCTTCCACAACTGCTGGATTTTGGCCATAATGCAGTTCATAGTTTCTCGTGTATCTCAAATACCTTAATAATCTTGTCATACCCTTCCAGTGCTCTGAACTAGGATTACTAGTATATCTACTTAGCCTACTCACAGCATATGCTAAGTCTGGCCGAGTACATGACATGAGATACATAAGACTGCCAATGATCCTTGAGTATTCCAATTGAGCAACACTCTCGCCTCTATTTTTTGACAAATGTTGAGAGGTATCAATTGGAGTTTGAGCTACACTCGTGTCCTCTGGATTGAACTTCTTAAGGATCTTATCAACATAATGAGATTGACTTAGCACCAAACCAGTTTGGGTTCTAATGATCTTTACTCCAAGAATCACATCAGCTAGACCCATATCTTTCATGTCAAATCTAGCTTTCAACATGTCTTTAGTAGATATGATCATCTTATCATCACTCCCAATTATAAGCATATCATCTACATAAAGGATAAGATCACATAACCTTTAGAAGTGTCTTTCACATAGACACATTTATCGCATTCATTTATTTTGAAACCATTGTTAAGCATAACTTGGTCAAACTTTTGATGCCATTATTTTGGAGCTTGCTTCAAGCCATGTAATGACTTGACGAGTTTACACACTTTGCCCTCTTGGCCAGGTGCAGAGAAACCCTCTGGTTGCTCCATGTAAATCTCTTCCTCTAATTCCCCATTGAGAAATGCGGTTTTTACATCCATCTGATGTATTTCTAAATTTCTCAAAGCTGCAATTGCAAGCACCAATCTAATAGAGGTTATTCTAGTTACAGACGAGTATGTGTCAAAATAGTCAAGACCTTCCTTTTGTCTAAACCCTTTGATCACAAGCCTTGCCTTATATTTTTCGACAGAGCCATCAGCTTTCATCTTTTTCTTAAAATCCATCGATATCCAAGTGGCTTGCACCCTGGTGGAAGATCTACTAGCTCCCAAGTATGATTCTGCAAGATAGAATCAATTTCACTCTTGATAGCTTCTTTCCATTGAGGTCCATCTGAAGAGGTGACTGCTTCTCGATAGGTTTGAGGCTCACTCTCAACCATGTAAGTAAGAAAGTCAGACCCAAAGGATTTCTCAATCCTTTACCTTTTACTTCTTCTTGGCTCACTTTCTTCAGCCTTTGATTGTTCTTGAGTTTCCTCTCGAACAATCTCATCAACCATTGTTGACGAACTTGCATGATTTGAAGAACTCGCAAGAGTTTGTTCTAACATTGGAAACGCTTTTTCAAAGTAAGTCACATTTCTTGGCCTTGTCTCTATGATAGAGTCCTTGTGCACATCAGGATTCTTGGATTCATGTACAAGAAAACGATGTGATCTACCGTTTTTGGCATATCCAATGAAAATGCAATCAACAGTTTTGGGCCCTATTCTAAGAGCCTTAGAGGGTGTAACTATCACCTTGGCCAGGCACCCCCACACTTTCAAGTATTTATAGGATGACTTATGTCCCCACCACAACTCATGAGTTGTTACATCCTTGTTCTTGAAAGGTATTTTGTTTAACAAAAAAATTGGCTGACAAAATAGCCCCCCCCACATGTCTTGGCTCATCCCGGAACTTATCAACATGGCATTCATCATTTCTTTTAGTGTACGATTCTTTCGCTCCGCGATGCCATTTGATTGGGGTGTATAAGGTGGGGTACACACTTTTTGCACACATTTCCCCAAATGGTGAAACATATTCACCTCCTCTATCACTTCTAACACGCTTTATTTTCTTGTTTAGTTGATTCTCAACTTTAGCTTTATACAAGATAAACTTGTCAATTTCTTCATCCTTACTCTTAAATAAGTATACATAACAATACCTTGTATTGTCATCGATAAAGGTAATAAAATATTTATTACCACCTCTGGTTGGAATTGATTTTAAATCACACACATCAGTGTGTATCAGATCAAGGGGTTTAGTTATTCTTTCAACTGATTTGAAGGATGATCTTGTTTGTTTGGCTTCAACACATGTTTTACATTTTGTTTTAGAGTCAATGATAAAAGTTGGTATGTAATCTAATTTAATTAAACGACGCATCGAATTAAAATTTACATGACCAAGACGTCCATGCCAAACATTAGGAGACTCAACCAAGTAAACAGAAGTACTAGCATTTTTATTCACGTTTTTCTTAATAGATATTAGATTAAGTTTGAACATGCCAGTTTGGGCATAACCCTTTCCAACAAACATATCACGCTTACTTAAAACAAACGTATCACTTTCAAAAACCAAACGAAAGCCAAACTTGTTAAGCATCCAACCCGACACAAGACTCTTGCACAAATCAGGAACATAAAGCACATTATTCAAAGTGAGCTCTTTCCTTGAAGTCCACTTTAAGATCACATCACCTTCTCTTTGATATCAGCTGTAGCAGCATTTCCCATGTACAGCTTCCCTTCTCCCACCACCTCTTTAAACGTATTAAAGAGCGTCTTGTCTGGGCACACATGGCGGGTCGCCCTAGTGTCAACCTGTGACATCCCGGTTTTTCAGATATCTTAAACGCGCTACTTCACGGTTATTCGTTCCTACGTTAAATTGATTCGGAGACTTAAATTTGCACGCTCGAAATAATTACGATAATTTCGTGAACTTGTCAAACGAATTACGTGCTATGTATATTAAACGTTTGTGAGTTGGTGAATATGTGATGTTCGATTACGTGATTTGTTTTAGTTACGAAATATATATATAATAAATATATAAACGAATCGAGCCGAACCGCGACACGAGCCGGCCTCTTTTCTTGCGACTCAAGGAGTTAACCAAACTTGGGGATCAAGTCTTAAACCCAAACCGCCCCACCCAAACCCTTCGGCCGCGAGCACACACACCCGACCGCAACCCATCTCTTTTCCTTTACCTTCAATCCCTTGCGCTATATATACACACACATGCATGAGTCTTTCTTCACAAAACAAAAACATACAAAACCCTAGTATCTAAGGAAGCCGACGGCAGCCCATCTCTTCCACTTGTTCCCTCGATCGCAAAACAGCCTACTACACCCCTTCTCGGTCGCGAACAACATCTCTTCTCGGTCACGGATCTTCTCGGTCGCGATCTTCCTTCAATCCGAATCAAGTCCCACCTCGCTCCCGGTTCGTTAATCACCATTGTTGAAGGTTAGGGTTATCATTATTTGCAAAGTTATAATAGAATCATAAACTCTTGATCATGTTGAATGTAGTGTTATGTTGTTAATCGATTGATTTATCATAGTTTGCAAGTTTGATGTTTTCGGAAATCTAGAAACATAGGCTGCGTTTTGATTGATAAAAACTGTAGATTATGATTAGGGTTTGCATGGGTATGATATATATGATAGTATATGATTTGAAATTCTGTTCTTGATCGTATATGTTCAATGTATCAACGGTTTAATCGAGTTAGATTGTGATAAAGTGCTGAATCAGATTGCTGAATGGTGGTTACAGCCAACTTCAACTGGCTGTAACTCGGTCATTATTTGTCGAAAAACGGATTTTCTGAAGTCTAAAAGGTAGAGTTTTGAAAAACGATTCTAATGGCGCTGGATTCATATTTTTCTGAAGTCGTTTGATATTTTTAAGTGGCCACTTTAGTTCAGTAACTAAAGCTGTAAAAATCCTGAAATTTTGTTAGTTGTTTATCGAGTTGGATTTAATAATCTGTAGGGAGTCGAATCATGAAATTTGTACAGCAACTAGATATGGAAATTTCCGGGCAACTCCCATTGGAATTTTGTTAATTGGACGAACAGTGATTTTTAAATAAATTCTTCCGTGGACTGCAGTTAGAAAGTGACGAATCTGACTGCAGCCTAGTATATTAATATTTATGGATAATTGGTAAAGTATTAGGACTTGAAAAATTTATATAAAATTCTACAGTATAGTTGTCACCTCCTGTAAAATAATTGGAATTTTTGGAACGTTGGAACTATTGTATAAAAATCCTCGAAAACAGCCGAATTATGAGTATGTAAGCTGAAACTTGATAACTTGCGAATGTGTGCACCAAAGTGTTGCATGGATTGGATTGTGTTCATGATAAATTGTTTTGATCACTATGTTCATATGAGGATACTTGCATGCATGTTTGAGTGTTAGGAATTTTGATTGTGTTTACCGCTTTGTGCGTAAATTATGTGTAGGATTTGTATTGGTGTGTTCACACAATGACTTGAAATCAATTGACTTGTTAGGACGCAATTAGCGGTCCCCTCATTTGCAACTTCTGTGTTACACTAACCGAGCAACTAAAGGTGAGTTCACGGCCCCTAACTTTATCCGGTTTTAAACAACAGGGGGAGAAACATGTATACACTCTTCAACTCAATCTCTTTACGTTATACGAAATTAACGTCATTAAACTACTCGGTAACTAAGTTAATGTTAATGTACGTTATGGTCACTAAGCAGCTATATCACACAAGTCCTCGACAATCTCTCGGATCGTTAGTATTGGGTTTAGATAGCGGGGAAATTATAAGTAGTACTACTGGGCCCGACAAGCCCCATCCGAGCTAGTCGCGCTAGCCGACCGGGTATGGTCAACGGGTGAATAATTTGGCCTAACTTCGCCATGGTCAGTGATAGGCCTGGCAACACGGAGGCACAACAGTCAGCTTCGATCGCGAACACTTACGTGACATAACTTTAGGCTAGCTACCTATATATATTAACATTGAATTTAATTACGAAACAACAATATTATCCCGGGTTAGGGATAATGGAACCAACATCGTTATTATTCCAGGTTGGGAATAATGGAACTATCAGTATTATTCCGGGTTGGGAATAATGGAACTATCAGTATTATTCCGGGTTGGGAATAATGGAACTAAATCGTTATCCCGGGTTAGGGATAACGAGGGAAACAAACTCATAACCGAACGAACGAAATTATGAAAACCTGTGAACTCACTCTTCTTTAATGTTGACACTTGTTTCTTTACATGTTTCTCAGGACGCTAGGAGCTCTAGGTGCACTCACTTGCATTAATCAAGACATCTTTTATCGAGTCTCATTTACAAACATTGTTTTGGGTTTTTCTTTGCTTTTGGCGTTTATGTTGGCGCCCGTTCCTTTACTTTACTTTATGCTTCCGCTCAACTTTAAAAACTAATGCTTCCGCTAAACATTGGTAACTAACTAAGACAATATAAAATCTACGATGAATGGTTAAACAAATGATTTTTGGAAAATGTATTATCAAATCATATAGAGTCGTTCGACGTACTAGTGTTTCAGATTCTGGTTTGTTCACATGCCTCGCGGTAAAACTCCGCAAGTGGAAATTGAGGTGTGTGACAGATTGGTATCAGAGCCACTAGCTATAGAGAACCAGGTTTGCATTAAAAGTAGACCTAAACTATAGCTGATTACACGACACTAGACGTAGTTTGGCACCGAACTGTTATATCTTGTTATGTGATGTACCACAACTGTGTTATGTAGAATATGAATGCATAGTAAGAAATGAATGCAACTCGTAACTAACTACACAACCTAACAGGCAATGTCATCATCATCATCATCATCCGACAAACTTATGCAACCAAGGGCGCCAGGAAAGGCACCTATGGTGGAACCCTTACCATCTTATGGCGTGGAGACACGCTCAGCTGCGAGGAAAAGGCTCGCTTTAGGGGAGGAGTCGTCATCACGCCCAACCATCGCTGTGCCGGTCAAACCGGTTAACTCTGTAGAAGTAGGAAATGACCTACTTAGAGATATGATACGGAAACAACAGGAACAATTGGAAAGAATGCACGAAACCATCCTAGCACAGGGATGGATGATACGACAACTGACAGGTAAAACTGGATCGCTCGAGGAAGAGCAACATACGAGCAAGATAGCTCGTAACACCTTAGCCAGAGATCTTCGTGCTGAGCAGCTAAGGGCTGACTGGCTAGAAGACAGAGTTCTTGAGTCTAGCTGGAGAATTCAAGAACTGGAACAAAATCAGGCACCTGCACCAGCACCAGCACCGGCCCCTCCAGTGCCGGTAGAGGAGGATTCGGAAGAGGATCCGGAAGAGGATCCGGAAGAGGATCCAGAAGAGGATCCAGAAGAGGACCCAGAGGAGGATCCAGAGGAGGATCCGGAGGAGGACCCAGCTGTAGAAGCTGGAAATGCCGCACAGGATGACGGCAAAGATAGTGATTTGGGGGATGGAGACGTAGAAGACTGACACGTCTCGCTTATTTTATTTACTTTCCTTCAGTCTATTTATTTTCCCACTTGTGTTTAAACTTGAGACTTTATAGTAAACTCATATGTTTAGTTGGCACTTTGTAAGACGCTGAAACTTTATTTAATCAAGTATTTCTTTTGACTATTTAATTTATTTGAGTTGACATAACTTGAAGAACTATTTATGTACGGAATAGGATAACTATATTGGATATATAGACTTATCGGTGTGTGTTTATGTTGTCTTACGAAGATCTAAATGGCAACTGGACGTCGCGGAAACCTTAACATGACGCCCGAAGAACTAGCTGCAATGATCCAAGAGCATGTAAATGCAGCTCTAGCGGGTGTTCAGAACCAACCGGCAGGTAACCATTATTAAATTTTCATGTGAAAATCTAATAGTTGGGCTAGTAGAATTCCTCGCTGACTACCTGTCCTCTGTCAGCAGGAGGGGGTTTTAACCCCTACAAGATGTTCCTCGACGCGAAACCAAGCAAATTCTCGGGGGCAGAAGGACCCATAGGACTGGTCCGCTGGATCGAAAAATCTTGCAACTGTCTAGAGGCCAACAAGGTCAAGTATGCAGCCTCAACACTGGAAGATGGGGCACTAACTTGGTGGAATGCACAAGTCCAAACGCGTGGACTTATTGCTGCAAATGCAATGGCCTGGGCCGAGTTTAAGGCCCTAATCAAAGAGGAGTACTGTCCGCGAGACAGAGTGCAACAGTTGGAGCAAACATTATGGAACCACAAGATGGTGGGATCTGAAATCGAAGCATACACAGCGAAACATCACGACTTGGAATTTCTATGTCCCGATCTGGCTAACACTGTGGAGAAATGGCTCGAGTTCTACCTTGGGGGTCTGGTTCCGGAGATTCAGGGTATGGTAATGGCTAGTAACCCTGCAACTGAGCATCAAGCAATCCGATTGGCGCACAAACTCACCGATAAGGCGGTGGAACAAAAGAAGTTGCCAACTCGGGGTACAACTGAAGTTGCCCCTGATAATAAAAGAAAGTTTGAAGACTCGTCTGTTCGACAGTCTTCGTCATCCCAGCCACAACAAGGGAACCAGAAACGGTTCAATAATTACAACAGCCACCGGGGTCACCAAAATCAGCCCGCCAACAACAACCAGAACGCAAGCGGCTATGTAGGTCAAAAGCCGCAGTGCAATCGCTGTAATCTTCATCATCACGGCCCTTGTGCCGGGAATCGGTGCCAACGATGTGGCAAAGTGGGACATGCGGCAAAGGATTGTCGCGGGGAAATCATGTCCCGACAAAACCAAAATCAACCCCAGGGCCAGCAACAGGGTGTTAACCGGGGATGCTATCAGTGTGGTAGCACTGCCACTTCAAAAGAGACTGCCCACAGCTCCGTAACAACAACAACAACAATGGTGGGAACAACCACAACCACAATAACCACAACAACAACAATAACAACAACAATAATGGAAATGGTGGCACAGGAGGTGCCAAAGGTCGCGCATTTACGCTGGGCCGCGGAGAGGCCAGAAATGATTCGAACGTGGTCACCGGTAAGTTTCCCCTTAATGAACATTTTGCTACTGTGCTTTTTGATACGGGTGCGGATAGGAGTTTTATATCTGAGTCTTTTAGGAAGAACCTAAATCTCACGCCTAAACCCTTAGAGACCCCTTATATCATAGAACTAGCCGATGGTAAATCTGTAGACGTGACCCATATAGTATCCGGCTGTCAACTCAAACTCGTGGGTCACACCTTTACCATTGATCTGATGACAACTACCCTGGGAAGTTTTGACGTGGTAGTCGGAATGGACTGGCTATCCGACGTCCGAGCTGAAGTTCTCTGTTTCGAAAAATCTATCCGTATTCCGCTCTCTAACGATGAAATCTTGACGGTGCAAGGCGAGAAGGCAGGCGCCGTCACAAACATCATCTCTTACATGCAAGCGCAGAAGTATCTTCGGAGGAAGAACTCTTTCGCTTTACTCGCACTGGTTACCGAACAGCCTAAGGACGAGAAACGTATAGAAGACATCCCCGTCGTCCGTGATTTTTCTGATGTATTCCCAGAGGAGTTACCTGGTCTCCCACCCCATCGACAATTGGAGTTTGAAATTGAATTGGCGAACCATGCAACTCCTATCGCCAAAGCCCCATACCGCCTAGCTCCAGCCGAGCTGCAGGAGCTGTCTACCCAACTTCAGGAGCTGTTAGAAAAAGGATTTATCCGACCAAGCGCTTCGCCATGGGGAGCTCCAGTCCTTTTTGTCAAGAAGAAGGACGGTACCTTCCGCATGTGCATCGACTACAGGGAACTCAACAAGGTTACTGTCAAGAACCGATACCCGTTACCTCGCATCGACGATCTCTTCGACCAACTTCAAGGGTCAAGCTACTACTCCAAGATTGATCTACGGTCCGGTTACCATCAGTTACGCGTCAGGGAGGAGGATATCGCTAAGACGGCATTTCGTACTCGGTATGGCCATTATGAGTTCTTGGTCATGCCCTTCGGTCTCACCAACGCACCCGCGGTGTTCATGGACCTCATGAACCGTGTGTGTAAACCATACCTCGACAAGTTTGTCATTGTGTTCATCGATGACATACTCATCTACTCTAAAGGTGAAGAAGAACATTCTGAACATCTACGATTACTGCTGGGATTACTTCAACAGGAGAAACTATATGCCAAGCTTTCAAAGTGTGATTTTTGGATTCGGGAAGTTCAGTTCCTCGGGCATATCGTAAATGAAAAGGGTATCCACGTCGACCCTGCCAAGATTGAAGCTATCAAAAACTGGGAAGCACCCAGGACACCGACGGAGATCCGCCAATTTTTGGGTTTGGCTGGTTACTACAGACGTTTCATCGAGGGATTTTCAAAGATCGCGCAACCACTTACTACCCTCACCCAGAAAGGCATCAAGTATGCTTGGGGTGACAAGCAGGAAGCGGCATTTCAATTGCTGAAACAGAAACTTTGCAGTGCACCCATTCTGTCCTTGCCGGAAGGGACAGATGACTTTGTAGTATATTGTGATGCTTCCATTCAGGGGTTGGGATGCGTACTCATGCAACGCGACAAGGTCATCGCGTATGCGTCCCGACAATTGAAGGTTCACGAGAAAAACTACACAACACATGACCTGGAATTGGGAGCAGTAGTGTTTGCACTTAAGATTTGGAGACACTACCTCTATGGAACGAAGTGCACAATCTTTATAGACCACAAGAGCCTTCAACACATCTTTGATCAGAAGGAGTTGAACATGCGGTAGCGTCGCTGGGTCGAACTCTTAAACGATTATGAGTGTGCCATTCGGTATCACCCGGGTAAAGCTAACGTGGTAGCTGACGCCCTCAGTAGGAAGGAACACTTGAAACCTCGTCGGGTACGAGCACTACAGCTCACTATTCATTCGGGGTTACCCGAACAGATACGCGACGTGCAGTTAGAAGCAGTTAAGGAAGAAAACATCAAGGCCGAATCGGTGGAAAAAATGGAACGCGATTGGGAAGTAAAACCCAATGGAGCCCGGTATTTCATGAATCGCATATGGGTACCTCTCTACGGAAACCTCAGAGAGCTAGTCATGGACGAAGCTCACAAATCTCGATACTCTGTCCATCCTGGTTCGGATAAGATGTATCAAGACCTTAAAGTTGCGTATTGGTGGCCCAACATGAAAGCTGATATAGCCACCTACGTGAGTAAGTGTTTGACTTGTGCAAAAGTCAGGTAGAGTATCAAAAGCCATCGGGACTACTCCAACAACCTGAGATCCCAGTGTGGAAATGGGATCAGATCTCGATGGATTCATCACTAAACTCCCGCGAACTTTGGGTGGTTGCGATACCATCTGGGTGATTGTGGATCGTTTAACTAAGTCCGCACACTTCCTAGCTATTAAAGAAACATATAAGATGGAGAAGTTGACTCGCATCTACATTAAGGAAGTAGTTTCTCGGCACGGAGTGCCAACGTCCATCATCTCAGACAGAGATGCTCGCTTCACGTCCAACTTTTGGTAGTCACTTCAGAAAGCGTTGGGAACACGCTTAGATATGAGCACAGCTTATCACCCTCAGACTGATGGTCAAAGCGAAAGGACCATATAGACCTTGGAAGACATGCTTAGGGCATGCGTAGTAGACTTCGGGAATAGTTGGGAAAACCACCTGCCTTTAGTGGAATTCTCGTATAACAACAGTTACCATACGAGTATTTCGGCAGCACCGTTTGAGGCATTATACGGTCGTAAATGTAGATCACCGGTCTGTTGGGCAGAAGTCGGTGACAGTCAACTCACAGGCCCTAAGTTGATACTTGAGGCTACTGAAAAAGTTGTACAAATCAGAAACCGCATGGCGGCGGCACGAGACCGACAGAAAAGCTACGCTGATCAACGACGCAAACCGCTCGAATTTCAAGTAGGCGACCGCGTCCTACTGAAGGTGTCACCCTGGAAGGGTGTAATCCGCTTTGGAAAACGAGGCAAACTAAACCCACGGTACGTAGGTCCATTTGTGATCTTGAAACGTATTGGACCCGTAGCTTATCAATTAGACCTTCCTGCCGAACTCAGTGGAGTTCACAACGTTTTTCACGTGTCAAATCTGAATAAGTGTCTATCGGATGAAACCCTAGTCATTCCATTGGACGAGATCCAAGTGGATGAACAACTGAACTTTGTGGAGCAACCTATCGAGATCATGGATCGTGAGATCAAGACTCGAAGGCACAACAAGATTCCGATCGTTAAGGTTCGTTGGGACTCTAAGCGTGGACCGGAGTTCACGTGGGAAAGAGAGGACCAAATGAAACGCAAATACCCACACCTCTTTGCAGCTGAGCAGCAAACTAACGATACCAGCAACTAAATTTTCGGGACGAAAATTCTTTCAACATGGGGATGATGTGACAACCTGGGAATTTCTTCTAATTTCGCGTACCATTGTTAACGAACTAAATCTTTGTGCGTGGCACTCTAAACATGTACGCTGCATTCTAAACCGCGTTTACTCAATTTTTGGGACGAAAATTCTTTCAACATGGGGATAATGTGACATCCCGGTTTTTCAGATATCTTAAACGCGCTACTTCACGGTTATTCCTTCCTACATTAAATTGATTCGGAGACTTAAATTTGCACGCTCGAAATAATTACGATAATTTCGTGAACTTGTCAAACGAATTACGTGCTATGTATATTAAACGTTTGTGAGTTGGTGAATATGTGATGTTCGATTACGTGATTTGTTTTAGTTACGAAATATATATATAATAAATATATAAACGAATCGAGCCGAACCGCGACACGAGCCGGCCTCTTTTCTTGCGACTCAAGGAGTTAACCAAACTTGGGGATCAAGTCTTAAACCCAAACCGCCCCACCCAAACCCTTCGGCCGCGAGCACACACACCCGACCGCAACCCATCTCTTTTCCTTTACCTTCAATCCCTTGCGCTATATATACACACACATGCATGAGTCTTTCTTCACAAAACAAAAACATACAAAACCCTAGTATCTAAGGAAGCCGACGGCAGCCCATCTCTTCCACTTGTTCCCTCGATCGCAAAACAGCCTACTACACCCCTTCTCGGTCGCGAACAACATCTCTTCTCGGTCACGGATCTTCTCGGTCGCGATCTTCCTTCAATCCGAATCAAGTCCCACCTCGCTCCCGGTTCGTTAATCACCATTGTTGAAGGTTAGGGTTATCATTATTTGCAAAGTTATAATAGAATCATAAACTCTTGATCATGTTGAATGTAGTGTTATGTTGTTAATCGATTGATTTATCATAGTTTGCAAGTTTGATGTTTTCGGAAATCTAGAAACATAGGCTGCGTTTTGATTGATAAAAACTATAGGTTATGATTAGGGTTTGCATGGGTATGATATATATGATAGTATATGATTTGAAATCCTGTTCTTGATCGCATATGTTCAATGTATCAACGGTTTAAGCGAGTTAGATTGTGATAAAGTGCTGAATCAGATTGCTGAATGGTGGTTACAGCCAACTTCAACTGGCTGTAACTCGGTCATTATTTGTCGAAAAACGGATTTTCTGAAGTCGAAAACGTAGATTTTTGAAAAACTATTCTAATGGCGCTGGATTCATATTTTTCTGAAGTCGTTTGATATTTTTAAGTGGCCAATTTAGTTCAGTAACTAAAGCTGTAAAAATCCTGAAATTTTGTTAGTTGTTTATCGAGTTGGATTTAATAATCTGTAGGGAGTCGAATCATGAAATTTGTACAGCAACTAGATATGGAAATTTCCGGGCAACTCCCATTGGAATTTTGTTAATTGGACGAACAGTGATTTTTAAATAAATTCTTCCATGGACTGCAGTCAGAAAGTGACGAATCTGACTGCAGTCTAGTATATTAATATTTATGGATAATTGGTAAAGTATTAGGACTTGAAAAATTTATATAAAATTCTACAGTATAGTTGTCACCTCCTGTAAAATAATTGGAATTTTTGGAACGTTGGAACTATTTTATAAAAATCCTAGAAAACAGCCGAATTATGAGTATGTAAGCTGAAACTTGATAACTTGAGAATGTGTGCACCAAAGTGTTGCATGGATTGGATTGTGTTCATGATAAATTGTTTTGATCACTATGTTCATATGAGGATACTTGCATGCATGTTTGAGTGTTAGGAATTTTGATTGTGTGTACCGCTTTGTGCGTAAATTATGTGTAGGATTTGTATTGGTGTGTTCACACACTGACTTGAAATCAATTGACTTGTTAGGACGCAATTAGCGGTCCCCTCATTTGCAACTTCTGTGTTACACTAACCGAGCAACTAAAGGTGAGTTCACGGCCCCTAACTTTATCCGGTTTTAAACAACAGGGGGAGAAACATGTATACACTCTTCAACTCAATCTCTTTACGTTATACGAAATTAACGTCATTAAATTACTCGGTAACTAAGTTAATGTTAATGTACGTTATGGTCACTAAGCAGCTATATCACACAAGTCATCGACAATCTCTCAGATCGTTAGTATTGGGTTTAGATAGCGGGGAAATTATAAGTAGTACTACTGGGCCCGACAAGCCCCATCCGAGCTAGTCGCGCTAGCCGACCGGGTATGGTCAACGGGTGAATAATTTGGCCTAACTTCGCCATGGTCAGTGATAGGCCTGGCAACACAGAGGCACAACAGTCAGCTTCGATCGCGAACACTTACGTGACATAACTTTAGGCTAGCTACCTATATATATTAACATTGAACTTAATTACGAAACAATAATATTATCCCGGATTAGGGATAATGGAACCAACATCGTTATTATTCCAGGTTGGGAATAATGGAACTATCAGTATTATTCCGGGTTGGGAATAATGGAACTATCAGTATTATCCCGGGTTGGGAATAATGGAACTAAATCGTTATCCCGGGTTAGGGATAACGGGGGAAACAAACTCATAACCGAACGAACGAAATTATGAAAACCTGTGAACTCACTCTTCTTTAATGTTGACACTTGTTTCTTTACATGTTTCTCAGGACGCTAGGAGCTCTAGGTGCACTCACTTGCATTAATCAAGACATCTTTTATCGAGTCTCATTTACAAACACTGTTTTGGGTTTTTCTTTGGTTTTGGCATTTATGTTGGCGCCCGTTCCTTTACTTTACTTTATGCTTCCGCTCAACTTTAAAAACTAATGCTTCCGCTAAACATTGGTAACTAACTAAGACAATATAAAATCTACGATGAATGGTTAAACAAATGATTTTTGTAAAACGTATTATCAAATCATATAGAGTCGTTCGACGTACTAGTGTTTCAGATTCTGGTTTGTTCACACGCTTCGCGGTAAAACTCCGCAAGTGGAAAATGAGGGTGTGACACAACCCACCACCCTTTTGGCTCGTTAGCCACCAAATTTACCTCCTCCATCATGGCATTGAGGCCTGATATCATGACTACTAAAGGCATACCATCATCATCAACCATAAGAGCCGTGTCACGTTTAGGCTCTTTGCACTGATCAGCACGATGACCAATTTGTCCGCAGTTGTAACACTTCCCTTTAAAGGGACCAACCTTCTTCTTCACAGCACCTTTCTTTGGCCCAAGGTCAACACCATTGTTTTTCCTTTTGCCATTAAACTTGTGGCCTTTGTTACCCTTGTGACCCTATGAGGATTGACCATGTTTCACAAGGTTTGCTTTTGAAGAAGCTTCAACTTGACTTCCTTTGTATGACAGCCTATTGTCTTCTTGAATACGACGACGAGCCACAAGGTCTTCAATGGTCATTTCCTTTCCTTATGCTTAAGGTAATTCTTGAAGTCCACCCAACTAGGAGGCAACTTTTCAACAATTGTCGCCACTTGGAATGTTTCACTAAGATACATTCCTTCAGACAAAATGTCACTAAGAATAATCTGCAATTCTTGAACTTGACTCATAACAGTCTTTGAATCAATCATTTTATAGTCCAAAAATCTAGCCACAACATACTTTTTTAGTACCCGCATCCTCGGTCTTGTATTTGCATTCCAACAACTCCCATAATTCTTTGGCAGTTGGACCTTCAGATACACGTTATACAATGCATCTGACAAGCCGTTCAACACATAGTTGCGACATAGGTACTCATAATGTTTCCATGCATCAACAACACTCACTGATTGAACATCAGATGTCCCTTCTGCAAGAACAGGAGGGGACTCAGTCAGAAACCTCGCAAGGTTTAGAGTCGTCAGATAAAACAACATCTTCTATTGCCATCTCTTAAAATTTAAACCAGTAAATTTCTCTGGTTTTTCAGCATGGTTAGCAACCGCTTGGCGCCGCTTGGGTACCAACTAATGGTCCCATGGTAGCGGATGTGGATCCAACAGTGGTTGATGTGTTTGCTTGAACAGTAGCATTTCTGAAACAAGAGTAAATAAAAATCAGTTTATGGTAGAAACAGATTGGTTTACAGAAAACTAATGCAAACTACAAAAGTTTTGCAATAATCAACAGAAACGTTTTATAAAAATTTAAAAAACCAAAACAGTGAATGGGTTTTAAAATCTGTTTTAAGCTTGTAGGACAACCGTTCAGAAAATAAAATAGAATAACAATTTTATTAATCAAATTCGGGTTACATTACATAAACAAGAACTGAAGTATACAGAATCAAAATACAAAACAAAATTGAACTTAGAGACAAATACAAAGAAATAAAGAAAATATAACACAAAGGTGACTGAGGCACGTGAAGGTTACGCTTCCCTTAAAACAGATTTCGGGCCACCCAGGTGAACCCGTCTGTTTCCCAGGGTACAACAGTCAGAGCAGATTGTACTGCCGTGATTAGCCTAGCACCTGAAAGAATACCTGAAACAAGAGTTCTCGGGGATGCAAAGTTAGGAAAATCTGAGTAAGTAGAATGTGTGCTATGAACCATACGAAAATTCTTCGTACGTCCTGAACAAAGCATCAGACTTTGTATATCATCTGTTTAGAATTCCAGAAGTCAGAATTGAATACAGAATTCAATAAAAAATTAAGTCTCTATTGAATTCTGAGAACTTAATTCACTTGACCAGTAGGAATGTAAACAGTCACCAGGCCACTGGCTCAAGTCACATCTAAAAAATAGTAAAGGCAGTGCAAAGTGCGCTATCAAAGTGCCACATTGCGCCCATCGCCCTCATCCCGGTACCGGCCTGTGCCCAGGCGCCGGCGCTTGCGCGTGTTGTGTGCTTCACACCCTCCTGGCTACCACTGGGTGTGACTTGTCACATAGGAATACATTCGTGTAGAGAATTATAGATATAAATCAACAAAAGATTTATCTCTCCACCAATGTGGGACAAATACAACTTCCACACATTAAAGTTCCAGCACACAATTAAAGCTTATGATATTTATTCATTTTGCTTTAATTACTAAATTATTTATCATAATTTCCAACATTCCAATTGGATTTTAAGTGTTTGATAATTTACATTTTGATTCATTTTGAAAATTGGAACCAAGTGTCCTACATTTATTATTTATTTATTTATTTTAATTTTAGGAATATAAAGTTAGTGTATATATCATACTCATTAATAATCCTTGTAATTTTTTAGAACTTGGTACAAAACTTTGCTTGGATAGAAAAAAAACCTGAAGAGTAAAACCGTAAAATCATGAAAACCGACCGATTAGGTTAGTCTTTTCCCAAAGTTGTAGTTAGCGGTCAAAACCAGGCGAACCGGACGGTGAACATACCTAGTGCTTGGTATAATATTGATACGTTCGCATCCGTATTTTATGTTCATAATTTTAATTGTTGCTTGGGCCAGGGACTATTATGGCTTTTCTTTATTTTTGTGGGTTATTTGGTGAACTTGGTAATTTGCTTTTGATTAAACTAATGCATACGGTTCCTGGAGATTATCCAGAGAATTAGTTTATCCTTCTCCTAGTCTTTCTCTAATCAAACCCTATCAAGGGTATCAAAGCCATTCCGATTCCTCATCGGAATTCCTTGCCGCAGCCATGACTAACACCCGCAATAATGAAATCGACAACACCCTCAAGTCCCATGATAAGGCAATCCACGACATCCAAGCTGCGTTAGCGGCCTGATGAAGCAACAGGAACAATCTTCGAAGCAGCAGGAAGAGATTTTGAAGGCGGTGCCTGATAAAGCCGTGCAGTCGTCGGGTAGTTCTTTCGGTTCTTTCTCTGATCCGGATGCTGATTCACGAGGTTCCAAACCATTCCGTATCGGTAAGATTGAATTCCCTAAATTCTCGGGGCAGACGTGGTGGGTTGGGTCTATCGTTGCGAACACTTCTTCGCAATGGATGGCACCCAGACGAATCCAAACTTTGTTGTGCGGCGGTTCATCTGGAGGGTGATGCGCTCCAATGGCACCGTGCATATATGAAGACAAGGAATGCTACGGTGGCCGAGGTACCATGGGCGGATTATGTTCGGTCTATTTCAGCACGTTTTTCCGATGCGTTGTTTGAAGACCCACTGGAAGAGATGGCATCCTTAACACAAACCGGGTCGTACAAGAATTGAACACGGCCTTCGACTCACTGTTGAACAAGGTTACCCTGAGCGAAACCCAAGTCGTGAACTTATACATCAAGGCTCTCAAACGGACATCCGGGGACCGGTAAAAATGTTTAAGCCACGTACGTTGCATGAGGCGTACGGGTTAGCTAAGACCCAAGCCCTCAATAACGAAACGTTGGAGGAAAAATTTGCTGGGGGAAGGTGGAACGGGGGAGCCTCAAAGACCACCAACACGAAAATTACACCACCTACTAATGTCGCTAAACTGCCTCTCCTACCCACCCCCAACCGAGCAACAACCACCACACCGCGCCCGGTTCACAATCAGTAACGTTTGACTAGCAAAGAATTGGAACAGAAAAGGGCGAAGGGGGAGTGTTTTTGGTGTACCAAAAAGTTTGTACCGGGCCATATATGTGCGAAACCCCGTAAGCAACTTTATATCATCGAAGTCGATGAGGAGGAGGAGAATTCAGGGGAAGAAGAGGAACCCGAAAAAGAAGAGGAAACGGAACATCAGATTTCGATACACGCTTTAACAGGTATTCCGTCTTACTCGACTATGCGGGTCAGTGGGTCGATGGGTACCCGTCAACTCCATATACTTATAGACTCGGGATCGACACATAACTTCCTTAGGGAACGGTTGGCCAAGAAATTGGGTTGTGAAGCGTGACTATAGCGCCGGTGACCGTAGGGGTGGCGGACGGAAAGAAGTTAACTGTACTCAAGTGTGCCGAGAATTCCAATGGAACATGCAAGGGAACTGGTTCACAACCGAGGTACTACTGTTGCCTCTTGAAAATTATGACATGATTTTAGGGGTGCAATGGTTGCTTCCGTTGAGCGACATTCTGTGGAATTTCCAGAAAATGACGATGAGATTCGAACTAGCGGGTAAGAGTTACGAACTAAAGGGGCTGCAAATAATTTGTTCACTGTGTGCTCCCTTGAGAAGATGGGTAAACATGCGAGGGCCGGGGATCTACAATTGTTCAGCCTACACTTAACCAACGGAGAACAAGGAGACAACTACCAGTCCCGCGTGGTAAACGTCCCGAGTGAACAAGAGGGGGCCAATCGGTGGAAAGAGTTGGTGGCCCGATTCCCATGCTCTTCCAGGTGCCCACGGGTTTACCGCCCGACGCCCGTTTGATCACAAAATAGTATTGAAGGAGGGTACCACCCCTATTAGTATGCGTCCGTATCGATACCCGGCGGTTCAAAAGGATGTTATCGAAAAAACCACGCGTGAACTGTTGGACTCGGGATTCATTCAGAACAGTCAAAGTTCGTTTGCGGCTCCGGTAGACCTCGTCAAGAAAAAAGACGGCCAATGGCAAATGTGTATGGATTATAGGGTCTCAATGAAGCAACGGTAAAAGATAAGTTTCCGACTCCGCTTATCGATGAGCTGTTAGACGAGTTAGCGGGAACCTCTTTTTTTTCGAAGTTGGATCTCCGATCCGGGTACCATCAAGTGAGAATGGCAGTCGAGGACGTACCGGAAACCGACATTTCGTACACACGAGGTGCACTATGAATTCCTCGTCATGCCCTTTGGCTTGACTAACGCTCCTGCAACGTTTCAAGTCCTCATGAACCACGTATTTAAACCCATGCTTCGGAAGGGAGTGTTGGTTTTCTTTGACGATATCCTCGTCTATAGCTGAAGTGAGGAGGATCACCGGCAGCACTTGGAACAAGTCCTCACAATAATGCAAGCCAACAAACTGTTTGCCAAAGAGTCGAAGTGTGTATTTGGGGGCCGAGCAATCGAATACTTGGGTCACATTATAGCGAAAGAATGGGTGAGCACAGATCCGAAAAAAATTGAAGCAGTGCAACAATGGCCAACTCCGAAAACTGTCAAACAACTTAGAGGGTTTTTGGGCTTAGCCGGGTACTACCGGCGATTCATACGTTCATTCAGAATGATCGCACGGCCACTCACCGAATTGTTGAAAAAAGACGCGTTTAAGTGGGGAGTGGAAGAACAAGATGCTTTCGATCGTCTCAAGAATGCACTTACTTCGGCCCCGGTTTTAACCTTACCCGATCCCACCAAGCAGTTCGTAATCGAAACCGATGCGTCGGCAGGGGGGATAGGGGCGGTCTTGATGCCAGACCGACACCCGGTCTCTTTTTTATCCCGGGCTTTGTCGCCAAGGCAGAACGCGTTTTCGGTTTATGAGAAAGAGTTATTGGCTATCATGTTGGCGGTGAAACAGTGGCACTATTACCTTATTACCAGCCCATTTGTCATTCGTACGGATCAAAAATCTCTTAAACACCTACTACTCAAAAGGTGACTACCCCTCTACAACATAAATGGCTAGCGAAACTTATGGGATACGATTACTCCATTGACTATAAAAGGGGTCAGAAAACGTGGTAGCCGATGCGCTGTCACGGGTGCAAGGATCGGAGTTATTTGTCATAGCCGTATCGCAACTAGAGCCACTCTTGCTGGACAGAATAATTGAAAGCAAAAAAATGATATTGATCTTCAACAATTGGTAAGTAAGGTCACAGCGGGAGAGGGTCATGCGAAGTACAGGTGGAACGGTAAGTGGTTGTCGCGCGAGAACCGTATGGTAGTTGGTAATGACGTCGCCCTACGTGAGGAAATGGTAAAAATATGCCATGAATCACCGGTAGGGGGCATTCGGGGGTGCGAGCTACGGTGCAACGAGTGAAAAGGCTGTTTTTTTGGAAAGGAATAAACAAGTTAGTGAGACGAGTAGTACGTAATTGTGACATGTGCATGCGGGCTAAAACCGAAAACGTGGCTTCGTCGGGGTTGATGCAGCCGTTACCGATACCGGAGATGATTTTTTCAGATATATCGATGGATTTTATCAGTGGGTTGCCAAGGGTTAAGGGCAAAGACACTGTCTTTGTGGTAGTGGATCGTCTCATGAAATACGGGCACTTTATGTTATTGGGTCACCCTTATTCAGCAAAGGATGTTGCCCATGTTTTTTTTGACAATGTGTACAAGCTGCATGGGTGCCCAAGTTCTATCGTCTCCGACCGAGATCCGATCTTTTTGAGTTCTTTTTGGATGGAGTTTTTGCATCTTCAGGGCATCGAGGCGAAGTTGTCAACGGCGTACCACCCTCAAACTGACGGCCAAGCAGAGGTGGTAAACCGGTGTTTAGAGGGGTATTTACGATGCATGGTGATGGAGCGACCTCACACATGGGTCAAGTGGGTAGCGACGGCTGAATGGTGGTACAATACCTCGTTTCATTCCTCTCTGGGCCGTATCCCATTCGAAGCCTTGTACGGGTATCGACCCCCGCTGCATATACCTTACATCCCGAGGGATGCGACTGATAGTGAAATTGATGAGGTGATGCGAGATCGGGAGGCAGCCATCAGGGTACTTAGATAGTCACTTTTGAAGGCTCAAAACCGTATGAAACAGCAAGGAGACAAAAAGAGGTCAGAAAGAGTGTTTGAACCGGGTCAGTGGGTATACCTCAAGCTCCAGTCGTATATGCAGAACTCGTTACGGGTACACAAGCATTCAAAACTCACTCCCAAGTATTTCGGACCGTTTTTATCATAGAAAAGGTTGGAGCGGTTGCTTATCGGCTCAATCTACCAGAAGAAGCTCACATCCATCTGGTCTTTCACGTGTTGTTGCTCAAGGGACCGTGCGGACCTCCAGAAAAGATTGTTCCCTTACCGGTGGAAGCTCGGTTTAATCTTCACCCATTGGCTGTGTTGGACAGGAAGTTAGTTAAAAGAGGTAATAAGGCGGTGATGAAAGTACTCGTGCACTGGAAGGACCAAACCACTCACGATGCTACGTGGGAGTTTTTAGATGAGCTAAAGTTGCGTTTTCTGGACTTCAGCGAGCTCACTCTTGAGGACAAAAGTGGCTAAGGGGGAAGTCTTGATACGTTCGCATCCGTATTTTATGTTCTTAATTTTAATTGTTGCTTGGGCCAGGGACTATTATGGCTTTTCTTTATTTTTGTGGGTTATTTGGTGAACTTGGTAATTTGCTTTTGATTTAAACTAATGCATACGGTTCCTGGAGATTATCCGGAGAATTAGTTTTATCCTTCTCCTAGTCTTTCTCTAATCAAACCCTATCAAATATGGTGTGTTTCAATGGTGGCGTCTTAGATTGATGTAGAGGGAGGCTATGAAGGGTTTTAAATGGCATTCTTCAGGGGAGAAGAAAAGCATGTTCGATCCATCGCAGCTTAAGCGCTTGAAGCACTGCTTATTCTACAACTTGTGCGATCTGGGAACCAAAAGATGTTTGCGTCTAAAGCTACTTGAGTTGAGGATGCATTCAATCTTTAAAGGCACAAACTTTTGTTGGACTAACAATAAATAGGTGTTGTTAGAGTCCTTTGCATTGGCCAGAATGGGTTGATTGTTTTAGCTTAGCTTGTTCTTGGTAAATTTTATCTTCGCAATTTATACAAACAAAGTAAAATCCTACTCATATTAAAAGCTATTGGTAGGGAGTGGGGATGGTGTACCCCTGCTCCCACTCGTTTGGTTATAATATATGTTGTGGTTTGAGTTTTTGTACAAGAAATTTAATATCATGTTTATGTTTATAAAAGCTTCTTATGGCATTATACAGAGCAAGATGGGGAGGGGGGGGGGGGGGGGGGGGGGGGGGGGGGTTCTGGAGGTAGCATTAAGACCGCCATGGATGTAGAGAGGATCTGTACACCTGCTTCTCATGGACACACCTCCACTGTTCACAACTATAAAAAAACACACATACACACACCCAATAAAATCTGGAGAAGGTAACAGAGAGGCAAATAAATAAAAATGAGACCATCAGCTCAACAAACCTCCTTTTTAAAAAAAATGCATAAAGTACTAATACTAGTAGAAGAACAAAGAAAAGAGGATGATGCTAGAGAAAGGATACACATAAAATTTCATTTGTGTGTCTTTCTTTTTCTTCCTTTTTTCTGATTTCATCTGTCATTTTTTCAGCAAGCTTTTTTAGGTGGTGTACATGTGTGATTAAAACTTGTGACGGTAATGGATCACGTTTGGGTTGTGACTAAAACTAGTTGGCTTTTGATTTTGGCAATGTTTTTGACCTTTAGGTTTATTTGGGCCTCATCATTTAACCAAATGGGTCTAGGCGAAATTTGAAACACTATTTATCAGGGCCGCTCCTCCCAAAAGACGCCGAATTTATTTTGGGTTAAATATCGAAAGCCTGGGTGGGACATCCTACAAAAATAACTTAATGATAATATTAATAAAGTTTAAAAATCGCCTTTAATATATTAATAGTTATGAAATTTTATAGAAAAAGGAAAGTAGCAGGCCAACCTGAACGATCAGACTTGTTTGACCTGCTTTCTAAAATGGATTTTTTTGGCCTGTTACCCAACGTGCCAAGTTTGCCATCTCTATTCGAAACAGGTAACATTTGTGCTGGTCTTTTGTCCATTTATAAAAAAAGGTTTATATATTACAAATTATGTTATGTTATTAGGATGATACATTTATGTTGGAGTTGAACAAAACATTTTAGGTAGTTTGTTATGAACCCAACCGGCAGGCCCATTTTAGCAAGCCCAGTCAAGAAGTCCGACAAGTTGAATGGATCCATGAAAAGATTGTTTAAGCTACTTGAGTGTTCTTCCCACTCCATTGTTCTTCTGTATTCCCATCTTCTTGTATTTAGTTGTAATCTTATCGGTTAATCAATTCGATATCTACCTTTATTCCTGATTTGATTATTTCTTAGCTTAGTGAATATCAATTCATTTCATAGTTGTAAGCATTTGAATACATCTTGACTTTCTTTTGGTCCGTTTGACCCATTGATTCATTAATTCCAACAACTTTTTATGTAAATTAGTCAAAATTCCCGCACCCAAACAAACCTGAGACCGACCCCTCAGTTCGGACTTCGGTCCTTGGGTTTCAGATTTACAGTTCCCAGGATGCTCAAGTTGACCCATTTATCCATATAACATGATCCTTTACAAAATTAGCATGATATAGTAAGCTTTATAACTGAACACACCATACACAATTTTCGCCTTTTTTGGTCACATAGACCATGCAATACCAGGATTATACATCAAAAGGGGCGCTCGGCCAAGCCAAAACATGGTTCATAAATGACCAAAAAAAGGATTTTGCAAAGATCATGTGCCAAAACGTGGTTTGAGAAGACCGAACAATATTTTTTTGCATAGTGTCGGCCACTTTGTTTTAGAAAATGAATAAATAAACTTTCTGGTAAATTAAACAAATAACTTGGAGAAACGATCACCTTTAAATCACTAGGCTTACAACAATCGAATATCCGCAACAAAACCAAGTTAAAAATAACAAACAAAACCATTATGGAAAAAAACCAGTAATATTGTCAACTAACATCCCAAATAGGTTCCCTTGGCCTATCACAAGTGTATGATACAGTCCCACTTGTTACAGATGTCAAGCGTCACTGCCATCATTCTGCCATAACAACATGTCACTGCAAATACACAAATTAGATCAAATTCAACTCGATTTTGAAACAAATCCAAGCGACTGGATCTATGATCAACCGACAATATTAAGTTGTGACATTATATGCTACCATGATTATTTAATAAAAAAAGCATCAAGGCAAAGGAGAACTGTAAATAAATACAAAGGGAACAGGGAAACCAATAGAAACAGTGAATGTAGGAAAACGGAACTAGAAAAGAATGTAATAAGGAAAAAGAGCTCATTGCATAAACAAAACCACTGACCTATACAAGGCCACTGAAATCAGTTTCAGGCACCCAAAAATGAGAGCCTCTCTGGGTCCTGCCATAATCAAAAAACATCTGCAACCAAATCACGGACAAATAATGTGTAATGTCATTGCGCCAAGAGTAGCCCAGTTGAGCCTGAAGTTGTGCTGACATCAGGGTTCCATTGTAGGTCTGTAATGCATTTTCTCCTTAACTCAATAAAACTGTACCCCTCCGGTTGTTCAGTTTGCATAATTTTAACTGAAAAAAGATTTCAATCCAACTTGTAAAACTGCCGGTTCGGGCCAGGATCGTTTATCAATATATGATGATCCTGAAAAGACCTCTCCAGAATTGTAGAAACCACTAGTAACATACGTCTCATCCATCCAACACTACAAGTCTCAGAGACCGAATCTCATCGGAGCTAGTTGGACCATACTGCCATCATCTTGTAAGTACAGATGGAGGTGTGTGTATGGGTGATTAAAACCGTACAGATTTTATTTGAGAATAGGGCTGGGTTGGGTTTGAAGATCCAAAAAGTAGGCCGGACTCCGGGTCGACTACAATCAAATCTTGAATAGCAGTGAACAGACCAAAACTTGCACAATCAACAGACGTTAGGCTCGCCGTAGAGGTGGGAGGGCCACTTTGCGACTACCCTCTTGCGTGAGGATAAGTATTGATTTAGAGAGAGAAAGTAGAGAGAGAAAGAGGACGAGAGTTTGAAAATTATATGATGTGTACTTAAAGAGGGTATTTATACCAACTGGATTTTAGATGACATCATTCGGTGTGGACGCACTTCTTGATGTGCATCCTTTTCTCGGAGGGTGGGACAGACCTTTTGACACTCCAAAAAGTTGAGGACTTCCATCTGTTCATACTTTTTGTGACCGCACCTCCGTTCGTCCTTTGGTGGATGTCCGGATTCGCTCATGTAGCTACAAGTCCCCTAATTTCACTGAGTCATGAACAATACTTAGTGGAACTTTATAATGCGTCTGACCATGTGTAGGTGATGTGGCACTTGCATGTCAGTCACCCTCGTGTGCTTGTAGCGTCCCTTCCTCGGGAATCGTAAGTGTCCTCTAACTTGACATTTGATTGGGCAGATGGGCGACCAGCTGTCTTCCAACATCTTTCTTTTATACAAAGGAAAAAACCTTTTTACTTTTTACCTTTTTACTCTCTACTTCTTCTTCTTTCTTGCTTTACCAAACAAGTTTTTTCCTTTCGGCGATCTAATCTTCTCCACTCTCCTAATACTTTCTAGAGGTTCGTCGTTTTACTATCTTTTCTTTAGCCATGATCCTGGTAAGGAAAATATGTCCGCAAGTTTCAGCGTTTGACGCACAAGTAATTAGATAAGTTTGTTAATACTTATCAGAACCCGGCAATGTTAAATCCTAAACTCCCGAAGAGAAACCGAGCGATACATATGTTTCCAGCAGGAAAATTCGCGTTTTACACTCGCATGTGTAACTTAGCAAACTATCACGTGCCTTTTTCAAAATTTTTAATAAAAAGCCTATGGTTTTTTCGAGTCCATCTTTCTCAGATCTCGCCCTCAGTAGGATAAACCATTTTGAAATTTCTTGTTGAGTTTTAAACCGTAAGCCGAACTGAGTCTCTTTCGCTATTTTTACGAATTCTGTAGGTCCCCTAATCCGTATGGATCTTCACAGAATCGTCTATCCAACCTAGAGTGCGGAATCCCCTAGATCAGATTTCACAGAAAACCAAACAAGAACACAACACAATCACTTTCAACCAGTCTTCTACTGATTATCCAACACAAGTGTTTACAATCAAATCAAGACTCTCTCTCAACTCTCTATGAAGTAATTAACTAATCCACTGAGCAACCTTAACCCTAATGCAAAACTCTCTTTATATAGAGACAGGTTTGCAACTAGGCTAGGGTTTCACCACATGGGCTGCAAATGGGTCTAGGCCCAATTCGCCTACCACTCACTATAATGTGTCTGGTTTAGTCCAGTCACTTCTAATCAATTACCACAATACTAAACCCACTAACCGTTTATCGTTTTACTAATTACAAGATATCCAAAGACCAAATCTAAGCTGTTGTCACAAATATGCACCAACAAACTCCCCCTTGACAATAGCTTCATTAAACAATTTTGTCTTCAATCATCTTGCAATCTTTAATGTCTTTGAAAATCTTTGGTCTTTGGAATTCAGCTTTAATAGCTTCTGTCAGCAATAGACTCCCCATAAGCTGATGCATCCAATCACCAAATCTTCTAAATCGTTAGCGTTTGAGTAAACTCCAGTTTAGCACTTGCGTAGGAATCTTCAAAATTCTTCAACTTTGTCTGCAATGTAGAAAGGAGGTTCTACCATGCATCCAAGCAAACTCCTCTTCACCAAACTTCACAGCAACACACTGCTACAATCTGTATACTATAAAACATCTTGAGAAACCATAAGAATTTTTCAAAACAAGTTAACAATTTATTATTATTCAAGAGATAGTAAAACTGTATCATAGATTAAGCACTTCTCTACTCAAACTACACACTTAAAATCTTAAGCACACTGAACCTGCAAGATATTAAAATTTTGAACTCATCTTCTAACATCGTCTCCCTCTATCGGTAACAACTCCTCCATGAATAACCATATTTTGTACATTAAGAATTTACAAGAATGAAATCTTTTTGGATTTTTATATTTTCTGAAAGCAAATAAATAACGAAATAAGAAACACTCTGTTTTTGTGAGAATCACGTTAAGAAGATCATATCAGCAACATCAAACTGTTTTCACCCTAATAGATAATTCTATATGTAATTTTCATGAAGAGCAGTTCAAGACGATTACCAGTATTGTTTATCCAGTAAACAAAATATATGAACATTTCAAGTACCATTACCTAGTGATATGTTAAGATAATTTTATACTAATATACTAGTGTGTCCTACTTCAGGACATACCCACACGATCAAGGTATGCACAAAGATTCCTCGTAGTAGGTGAGTATACCGAAATTCATCCTTTTTGATTTACAACGTTAGATAATTGGTGATTAGGTCAGTCCTTCTGTACAGTAAAGAGACCATTATCCAACGAGGGGTAGGGCAAATACCAAATTTTGGTACGAGTTATGCAATTTGTACGTTTGAATGACTCTCTAGGAGAGCTTCTTCAATTTATAAGATTTGGCATTTTAGCTCTTTTAAGATATCCTGGTTGTGCCTAGGTCGCATATATCTGGATGCAGTAGAAGGACAACCTTGATACCCCAGATGAAATAACGATATAAAGACCTAAAACCTCAAATTTTAGCAATATATCAACGCAAGATTTAAGGTTATAAAACTATAAGCCACTGATATGTTACCCACTCATACACAGTTCGTTATGTGTATATCACCAAGGTAAGTTGATTATTTCATGCCTTTTGCCTATTGATACATCATATGATGAAACTGCTATCACACTTAAGCAATTTAATTTTAATTTTAGTGTGACAGTTTAACTTGCTGATGTACTATCATTTCTTCTTATCCATAAAGTGAAAACTCATTTTTGATTTTCTATTTTTTTTATGTTTTGTTTTTTTTTTTGAAAAACAGTAAATTATTTACAAAAGTTTTTATGGAAAACTGGTTATTTAGGATTCCTCATCCCGTTGAGTTCTACTAAATGTTCAAAACGAGCCTTGTCAAAAGCTTTTGTATAAAGATCTGCCAGGTTATCTAGTGTGTCGACTCGATGGAGTTCAATCAATTTCTTTTCACATAATCCCGTATAAAATGATGACGAATGTCAATATCTTTTGAGAAACTGTGTTTTACGGGATTGTTGGTGATTGAAATAGTGGCATTATTGTCTATCATAATAGGAGTATGAGTGAAATTCAAATCATAATCGCGCATTTGCTATTGGATCCAGAGAACCTGAGAGCAACAGCTACCCGCAACAATATATTCGGCTTCACACGCCGAGGTAGACACGCAAGACTGCTTCTTGCATTGCCATGACACGATCCTCCCTCGTAAGAACTGACAACCACATGTGGTAGACTTTCTTGTTGATTTGCATCCTCCAAAGTCCGAATCAGTGAAAGCAACAAACTTCAAATCACTAGCAGCTGGATACCATAACCAAAGTTTAGGTTTCCCCTTCAAGTAACGAAGTATCCGCTTCACCGCTTTCATATGTGACTCTTTTGGATTCGCTTGATATCTAGCACAAAGACACACCGCGAACATAATGTCTGGTCTTGAAGCAGTCAAGTACATTAGAGAACTAATCATTGCCCTGTATTGAGTTGGATCAAAATCCTCCACACTCTCATGATCTGGACCAAGATTGTGATTTCGCAAATAGGTGTGTTGAAAGTAGTGCAATCCTCCATTTTGAAACGAGACAAAATGTCATACACATACTTCGTCTGATGTATAAACATCCCATCCTTCTTCTGTTCAACTTGTAAACCCAAAAAGTAGGACAGTTCACCAATCGCACTCATTTCAAACTTGCTCTTCATTACCTCCTCAAAATCATGATACATGTTCTCATCAGATGACCCAAAAATGATGTCATCCACGTATACCTGTACCAGCAGAAAGTCTTCCTTCTTCCTTTTAATGAGAAGTGTACTGTCAATCTGACCTCTTTCAAAACCATTCTTTAACAAATGTGCTAACAGTGTCTCATACCACGCCTAGGTGCTTGATGCAATCCATACATTGACTTATCAAGTCGATGGACTCGATCTGGATAATCTGGATCAGTAAACCCATCTGGTTCTGAGACATACACCACTTCTTTGACTTTCCTGTAAAGAAATGCACTCTTCACGTCAAGTTGGTAAACTTTGAAGCCCTTGAATGAAGCAAAAGCTAGGAACAAACGAATTGCTCCAACCTTGCTACTGGTTCAAACACTTCATTGTAATCAATCCCCTCTTGCTGATTGAACCAATTCACCACTAACCGAGCCTTATTCCTTATCACGATCCCTCGGTCATTTTTTTGCACTTAAACACCCACTTGGTGCCTATTTCCTTCTCTCCTTCAGGCAAGTCAACTAGCTCCCAAACCTTCAACTTCTTAAACTGAGCTAGTTCCTCTTGCATAGCTTCAACCCAACAATTATCTTTTAGAGCCATGTGAACATTCTTCGGCTCCTCTTGGGCAATAAAGAAGCTATACAAACACTCATGTAACATCCCAGTCTTCTGAATCGAAGTGAATAAACAGGAACCTTCGATCACACCTCTTCTTGTCTGAACACCTGCAGCAGCATCACCTATGATGTTCTCAACTGGATGATCTCTGTTTGCGCGTGTAGTAGCAATGGTGTCAACAACTAAATTATCTCCCAGATTGGATCCAATCTCCCTCTGAATGTCCTTATTAGAAAATGGATTAGTAAAATCCTCCCCCTGAATAGGTTCAGACTCACTATCACTGGAGTCATGTGGAGCTGCACTGGAAGAAGTTTCTGAAGCATCTGTCATTGATATACTCGATCTAGGCATGGAGTCACCCTCTTCCTCTACATTGATCATAGTTTGAATCACTTGAGACTCATCTGCATTGGAAAAATCAGGAATATTAAATGATATAAAAACGCTATCATAATCATATAATATAGCAGGACCACTCGTTGATTGTTGAGGTGAATAACTAGTGATTTCCATGTTAAACAAAACCTCAATTTTACCAGTTTTTAGATTAAAAACCCTTTTATTCGATGTTCCAGGCATATAACCTAGAAAGTATCCCTCGTCAGCTACCTCACCGAATTTTTGCTTATCTTTATTTCGCACAATGGTGCTGGATAATCTAAATGGTTCAAAGCCTTTCAAGTTTGGTTTTCGGTTAAACAATAGTTCGTGACATGTTTTGTTAAACCGTTTAATTGTCAAAACTTTGTTTAGGACATAACAAGCTGTGTTCACAGCTTCTCCCCAGAAAAGAATTGGAAGCTTTGAATCAGAAAGCATAGTACTAGCGGCTTCAATCAACGTCCTATTTTTCCTCTCAGCGACTCCATTTGTTGAGGTGTATAAGGAGCAGAATATTGATGTTCAATTCCTTTGCGAAGACAATATAGATCCATAATCTGATTCTTAAAATCCGTGCCATTATCACTCCTTATCCTCTTGATCCGTGCATCATGGACATTTTCCAATTTTGTAAAAAGATCTATCAGCATCTCCGTTGTCTCATCTTTTGCACCTAAAAAGAAAACCCATGAATATCATGAGTAATCATCTGTGACAAGTAAACAATAGTATTTTCCACCTATGCTCCTTACGTTCACCGGACCGAATAGATCCATATGAAGTAATTCATAAGGGGCATCTATGGAATTTACTGTTTTAGATTTGTGAGGTTTCTTATGTTGTTTTCCTTTTTGACATGGAGGACATTTATCTTCCACGTGAAACGTCTGCACTGGCACTCCTTCCACTAAACCGTTTCTAATAATATAATTCATTTTTCGGTAGTGGATGTGGGCCATTCGTCTGTGCCACAGCAATGACTCAGCCTCAGATGCTTTTGACAGTAAACACGCCACCACAGTGGAAGAATCCTTAGCACCCATGTCCATGACATAAGTGTCGTTTCTCCTTGGCGCTCTCATTACTATCCAGTCATCTGGTATCACCAAACTAGGTTTCAACACAAAGCTTCAGACTTAGTAAAGTGGACTGAGTGACCCTTGTCACAGACTTGAGACACGCTCATCAAATTGTGCTTCAGCTGCTCGACATAGTTCACTTTGTCCAATGTGATCTTCCCGTTGGTCACTTTTCCTCGACCTGTAATATGCCCTCCTTTAGCACCTACAAAATTCACATAACCTCCATCTATGTTTTCAACTCAGTCAACAACCTCGCATCCCTCGTCATGTGCCTGGAGCAGCCACTATCAACATACCACAAGTTGATAATCCTCCTTAGCAGCTCCTGCACAACCCAACAAAAATTAGTTAGATTGGGGGACCCAAGTCTTAATGGTCTTAGGTCTTCCAGATTCATCAACCACAGGAACATTCATCCAATATCCATCACTCCTAACAAGAGTCTTGGATCTCAGACGTGTTGATAGAAATGGTTTTTTATTTCCACCAGGTCTCTGGTCCTGAGGTTTCCTAAACATGTTTGGACTTTGTGACCTTTGGAAATTTTGGTTTTGGTTCCATGAATTTTGATGATAATAATTTCTAAAGCCATTGTTATAAAAATTTTGACTGCCAACATTTTGATATCGAGTTTGATATTGACCTTGACTTCTGAAATTACTTGATTGACCATTAACGTTATTCATTCTTGGTGAACTACTTCTAGGGCTTTCATATCTGCCTGATTGAGATGCAGGCTGAAATCTTTGTTGATTTCTTTGAAAACGAGGAACTTGGTGAGTTCCTTTTTCAGCCTTATCTACACCAACAACAACACTCTGTTGCTTGGTAGCAGATATCTTTGGTGAGTTAGTAACCTTCTTCTCACCGTCACCAATTTTTGCTAGTAATTTTTCTCTCTGTCTTTTAGTCACCTGTGTTTCATTCTTTTTGTTAGGACAACAGCTAGCTACATGTCCCTTGTCGTGACATTTGAAGCACGATCTTCTAGCTGAAGACTTCTTAATTGAAGTCACTGGTTTAGATTCATCAGCTGACGATGATGATGATGATGATGATGATGATGCCTTTGAAGGATATTTTTTAGTTTGCTCAATTTCTGATTTTCTTTGTTTTTATTTTTAGCAAACTGCACATTTGACTCTCTTGTAATAATAGTGTTCTCTTCTTTTATATCACTCCCTTTGACAAAATCAATCTTTTTGTCAAAAAAATTGTTTTTGATTCTTGGGTGTGTATTCTTTGTTTTCAAATCCGCTTCTCTGTTATTATCCTTCTTGGCATTCTCAGACACATCAACATTCCCTGATGTGGAACTACCAGGTGTAGTTGACACAAAGTCGGTTAGCTCTTCTTCGTCTGGAAAGAAAGAATAGTCATGACCAAGAGGTGGTGGAACTTCATTGAAACCTTTGAAGCCCACACTTGTCTTGTCATTACTTTTCTTCAAGCCATTCATCATGTGTTTCATAACAAAAGATGAATCTCTGAATTGATTCAATTTCTTTTCAAGTTCACAAATTTTCAGTTGTGCTTCTGACAACTCTTTACATTTTTCAGAAATCTCTTTTGTTTTCTCACTCATCGTATCATGAGCTAAGTCAATAATTTGAATTTTTTCGTTTAGTTTCCTTACCTCTTCTTGGCCCATTGCCTTCCGCGCTTGACTCCATGCTAATGTGATTCCTATCCTTTCATGCCATCATATGCACAACATCATTAGCATTCACATTCATTCATAATACTTTCATTTCAAATCCTTAGTTACATTGATGTTTATTAGTCAATCATTAATAACATAAGACAAGAATCAATAATCACATTATGTAGGTCCCCTAATCCGTATGGATCTTCACACAATCGTCTATCCAACCTAGAGTGCGGAATCCTCTAGATCAGATTATCACAGAAAACGAATAAGAACAGCAACCACTATAAACCTGATCTTTATTGATTATCTATCGCAATGATTCCAATCAATCTAGATCACAAGAATTCTCTCTCAACTCTCTTTGAAGTAATTAACTGACCAACCTTAACCCTAATGCAAAACTCTCTTTATATAGAGAGCTATTATCACAAATATGCAACAACAAACTCCCCCTTGATAATAGCTTCATAAAACCATTTTGTCTTCAGCAATCTTGCAATCTTCAACGTCTTTGGTCTTTGGATAGCTTCAGCTTTAATAGCTTTTTCAGCAACAGACTCCCCCTAAGCTGATGCATCTAATCACCAAATCTTCTAAATCATTAGCGTTTGAGTAAACTCCAGTTTCGCACTTGTATAACAATCTTCAAAACTCTTCAACTTTGTCTGCAATGTAGAAAGGAGGTTCTACCATGCATCCAAGCAAACTCCTCTTCACTAAACTTTTTAGCAACACACTGCTACAATGTGTATACTATAAAACAAACATCTCGAGAAACCATAAGTATTTTTCAACACAAGTTAACAAATTATTATTATTCAAGAGATAGTAAGACTGTATCACAGATTAAGCACTTCTCAACTCAAACCACACACTTAACTTTTTAAGCACACTAAACTGTAAGATTTTAAAATTTTGAATTCATCTTCTAACACCGTCTCCCCTTATCGGTTACAACTCATCCACGAACAACCATATTCCATACGCTAAGAATTTACAAGAAAACGAAAATCTTTTTGGATTTTTGTATTTTCTGAAAGCAAATAAATAACAAAATAATAAACACTTTGTTTTTGTGAGAATTACCGGGAAGAAGATCATATCAGCAGTATCAAACTGTTTTCACACTATTAGATAATTCTATATGTAATTTTCATGAAAAGTATTTCAAGATGATTACCAGTATTGTTTATCCACTTAAACAAAATATATGAACATTTCAATTACCATTATCAAGTGATATGTTAAGGTAATTGTATACTGATATACTAGTGTGTCCCACTTCAGGAGATACCCCCACGATCAAGGTATGCACAAAGATTCCTCGTAGTAGGTGAGTATACTGAAATTCATCCTCTTTGATTTACAACGTTAGATACTTGGTGATCAGGTCAGTATTACCGTACAACAAAGAGACCAATATCCAACGAGGGTTAGGGCAAATACCAAATGTTGGTACAATTTATGAATTTTGCACATTTGAATGACTCTCTAGGAGAGCTTCTTAAATTTCTGGGATTTGGCATTTTAGATCTTTGACGATATTCTGGTTGTGCCTAGGTCAGCATATATCTGGATGCAGCAGAAGGACAACCGTGAGACCCCGGATGAAATAACGATATAAAGACCTAAAACCCCAGATTTTGGCAATCTATAAACGCAAGATTTAAGGTTATAAAACCATACGCCACTGATATGTCACCCACTCATACACAGTTCGTTATGTTTATATCACCATGGTAAGTTGATTATTTCATGCGTTTTGCCTACTGGTACATCATATGATGAAGCTGCTATCACACTTAAGCAATGTAGTTTTAAATTCAGTGTGACAGTCTAACTTGTTGATGTACTATCATTTCTTCTTTTCCACATAGTGAAAACTCATTTTTGATTTTCTATATTTTTTATGTTTTGATTTTTGAAAAACATTAAATTATTTACAAAATTCTTATGGAAAACTAGTTATTCAGGATTCCTCATCCCGTTGAGTTCAACTAAATGTTCAAAACGAGCCCTGTCAAATGCTTTTGTGTAAAGATCTGCTAGATTATCTAGTGTGTCGACTCGATGCAGTTCAATCAATTTCTTTTCAGCACAATCCCATATAAAAGATGACGAATGTCAATATGTTGTGTGCAACTGTGTTTTACGGGATTGTTGGTGATTGAAATAGTGGCATTATTGTCTATCATAATAGGAGTATGAGTGAAATTCAAACCGTAATCGCGCATCTGCTGTTGGATCCACAGAACCTGAGAGCAACAGCTACCTGCAGCAATATATTCAGCTTCACACGTAGAGGTAGACACGCAAGACTGCTTCTTGCATTGCCACGACAAGATCCTCCCTCCTAAGAGCTGACAACCACCTGTGGTAGACTTTCTGGTTGATTTGCATCCTCCAATGTCCGAATCAGTGAAAGCAACAAACTTCAAATCACTAGCAGCTGGATACCATAACCCAAATTTAGGTTTCCCCTTCAAGTAACAAAGAATCCGCTTCACCGCTTTCATGTGTGACTCCTTTGGATTCGCTTGATATCTGGCACATAGACACGTTGCGAACATGATGTCTGGTCTTAAAGCAGTCTAGTCCATTAGAGAACCAATTATTGCCCTGTATTGAGTTGGATCAACATCCTCCACACTCTCGTGATCTGGACCAAGATTGTGATTCTCGCAAATAGGTGTGTTGAAAGTAGCGCAATCCTCCATTTTGAAATGAGACAAATGTCATACACATACTTTGTCTGACGTATAAACATCCCATCCTTCTTTTGTTTAACTTGTAAACCTAGAAAGTAAGACAGTTCACCCATCACACTCATTTCGAACTTGCTCTTCATTACTTCCTCGAATTCATGACACATGTTCTCATCAGATGACCCAAAATGATGTCATCTACGTATACGTGTACTAGCAGAAAGTCTTCCTTCTTTCTTTTAATTAAAAGTGTACTGTTCAATCTGACCTCTTTCAAAACCATTCTTTAACAAATTTGCTAACAGTGTCTCATACCACGCCCTAGTGCCTGATGCAATCCATGCAATGCCTTATCAAGTCGGTAGACTCGATTGATAAATAGGATCAGTAAACCCATCTGGTTGTGAGACATACACCACTTCTTGGACTTTCCCATAAAGAAATGCACTCTTCACGTCAAGTTGGTAAACATTGAAGCCCTTGAATGAAGCAAAAGCTAGGAACAAACGAATTGCTTCTAACCTTGCTACTGGTGCAAACACTTCATTGTAATCAATCCCCTCTTGCCGATTGAACCCTTTCACCACTAACCGAGCCTTATTCCTTATCATGATCCTTCGGTCGTCTTTCTTGCACTTAAACACCCACTTGGTGCCTATTTCCTTCTCTCCTTCGGCAAAACAACTAGCTCCCAAACCTTCAACTTCTTAAACTGAGCAAGTTCCTCTTGCATAGCTTCAACCCAACAATTATCTTTTAGAGCCATGTGACATTCTTCGGCTCCTCTTGGGCAATAAAGTAGCTATACAAACACTCATGTAACATCCCAGTCTTTTGAATCGAAGTAAATAAACAGGAACCTTCGATCACACCTCTTCTTGTCTGAACACCTGCAGCAGCATCACCTATGATGTTCTCAACTGGATGATCTCTGTTTGCTCGTGTAGTACAATGGTGTCAATAACTAAATTATCTCCCAAATTAGATCCAATCTCCCCCTGAATATTTTTATTAGCAAACGGATTAGTAAAGTCCTCCCCCTGTATAGGTTCAGACTCACAATCACTTGAATCCTGTGGAGCTGCACTAGAGGAAGTTTTGGGAGCATCGTCACTGATACACTCGATCTAGGCATGAAGTCACCCTCGTCATCTTCACTGATCACAATTTGAATCACTTGAGACTCATCTGCATTGGAAAAATCAGGAATATTAAATGATATAAAAACGCTATCATAATCATATAATATAGCAGGACCATTCGTTGATTGTTGAGGTGAATAACTAGTGATTTCCATGTTAAACAAAACCTCAATTTTACCAGTTTTTGAGATTAAAAACCCTTTTATTCGATGTTCCAGGCATATAACCTAGAAAGTATCCCTCGTCAGCTACCTCACCGAATTTTTGCTTATCTTTATTTCGCACAATGGTGTAGGGTAATCCAAATGGTTCAAAGCCTTTCAAGTTTGGTTTTCGGTTAAAAAATAATTCGTGACATGTTTTGTTAACCGTTTAACCGTCAAAACTTTGTTTAGGACATAACAAGCTGTGTTTGTAACATTTGTTGTAAAATGGATTATAAAACCCGCTCCGTTTTATAATACAAGTATACTTTATGATGTTCGTTACGTATTTATGTGAAACATTTAAAAATTCGTTATGTTATTTTCATTAAATAATGAATAAAATAATAAGGTTAAAATAATAATGATAATAAATAAAATATAAGTAATAAAAATAAAATAACAAAAGGGTGTAGACCGTGGGTATCGAACCTGGTCTCCATTCAAATCAAACACCCATCACACCACTACACCACACGCACATATTTGAAACAAACCCAAACTAAATAAATATTATATCGAAACGGGACTCTAAAACCAGTTTCAAACAACTGCTTGTAATGGATGAAACTTCCAATTCAATCACTGAAAATCCGTTTCTTTTACGAATTTAAACTGTGAAACCGATTCCAATCATGTGTTAGATCCAATCACGGGGTCAGCTATGATCAAATCAGTTACACAATCACTCCACAATCATTTCTCTTTGACCGAAACCGTCGAAAATGAAATTTAACTTGAACCCTCACCTTCAACTATAAATAGTAATCTTTGAAGCTGTTCAGAACTCGCTCACACTCGCAAAGCTTATTTCAAACACACTGCTCTCAAAATTTTGCACCGCCGGAAGTTTTGAATCTTGCCGGAACTTACCGGAGAAACCGAAGGTCGTCTTTGTTCGGCTATAATCTCCCTTAAATCTCTTAAATCTTTTAATTTTCCATTTAATTTACGTTTATCAGTAGTAGAATAATTGTTAAGTTAAATGAATTAACAGTCGGGTTATCAAAACTGTTTTTTTTCATAATGAAGAAGAGGAAGAGTGTTTGTGTTTAAAAGAAATAAAAACTGGTAACTACACCGGGTTAGACACACAGTCCAGTGGTGGACTATATGCATTTGAAACGTATTGGTCAAGGGTTCAAGTCTCACACACGGTTCCGAATTCCTTATACAATCCATTATAACTAAGATATATAACAACTCAGTTAGTGTATCAATTTAATTAAAAACCCATATCCTCTGCGTTAGTCACACAGCCCAATTGGTCGGGCTATGTGCAACACGAAGCCTTGGTCGCAGGTTCGAGTCCGGTCGGTTACATGTTTTTGAAATTATCAAACCTTTTTAATTAATAAACAGAAAATGGTTGAACTCAGTAAGTGTATATATATAATTAAATTGGGATATATTCCGGGTTAGACACGTAGCTCTGTTGGTAGACTTGCGTGCACGTAAACGAGAGGTCACACGTTCGAGTCTCACACGCTGCATAAAAATGTCCGATTCGACCCACTAAGGGTATATATTTTTAATTAACCTTTTGTTTATTTTTTTTCCAAAAACTATAAAAATATATAATAAAATATTCCTTTTTAATTAGTAACAAATACTATAAAATTATCTAAAAAGTCTAATAAAGTTCATTAAATAAAAATACAAATTTAAGTAAAAGAAATATATTTACCGAATTATTATGTGAATATTTAGGTTAGCTTTTCTCGTCGATTGGTATCTTTAAATCGTGTGCGCTCGTTATCAAATCAAGAATGCACTCACTGTGAGTGAATTCCTAAACAAACTCCCCATCTTATTCATGTTTTGGGGTGTATCATGTGTCGTTTTATTTATATCATTTATTCAAACACTTGTGATATTACCATTATATGAATTAACGTGCTATGTGATATTTTGTTTATTGTTATTTGTGGTTATACTTTCTCATTTCAGTCAAACTCTCACATTAGGCCCATTTGTTCCCCGTTACATACGGGTAGAGCGTCGCGTTGCCTAATTAGATCGGCTCCGTTTGATTGAGCCTTGATCTCACAGCACATCGCTTATCGTGCTCACATGTACATTGCTAGATGATTTTATGGTTTGTGGTTAGATTACATATACGTTGCTCATATTTGGTTTACGCATATTTTATTTAATTAATAAACATATCCATTCTTTTTAATGTTTAAACGGGATTCACTCGCCAACTTTTGTTGACCCAAATCTCTATTTTACATATGATATAGGTGATCAGGTTGAAGCAAGGAACACATAGGACTAGGGCCTTAGAAGAAAAATAAAGCGTTACTTGAATGTCATGTTTAGAATATTTTGTGCTTGTATGGATTATGTGTTGGTTGGAATTTTTTCTTTTAATTTGAAATAATAAATATGAAACTTTATTATAGTAAATGTCATGAGCTTTGATGAAAACCCAATCATGCCCCGACTACCATATCCGCTGCGGGTCAGGGTGTGACAGTGTTCACAGCTTCTCCCCAGAAAAGAATTGGTAGCTATGAATAAGAAAGTATAGTCCTAGCGGCTTCAATCAACATCCTGTTTTTCCTCTCAGCGACTTCATTCTGTTGAGGTGTATAAGGAGCAAAATATTGATGTTCAATTCCCTTGTGAAGAAAGTAGAGATCTAGAATCTGATTCTTGAACTTCGTGCCATTATCACTCCTTATCCTCTTGATCCGTGCATCATGGACATTTTCTAATTTTGTAAAAAAGATCTATCAGCATCTCTGTTGTCTCATCTTTTGTACCTAAAAAGAAAACCCATGAATACTATGAGTAATCATTTGTGACAACTAAACAATAGTACTTTCCACCTACGCTCCTTACGTTCACCAGACCGAATAGATCCATATGGAGTAATTCATAAAGGGCATCTATGGAATTTACTGTTTTGGACTTGTGAGGTTTCTTATGTTGTTTACCCTTTTGACATGGAAGAGATTTATCTTCCACGTGAAACCTCTACACTGGCACCACTTCCACTAAACGTTTTCAATAATATAAATCGTTTTTCGGTAGTGGATTTGGGCCATGCGCCTGTTTCACAACATTGACTCAGCCTCAGATGCTTTTGACAATAAACACGCCACTACAGTGGAAGAATCTTTAGCACCCGTGTTCATGACATAAGTGTCATTTCTCCTTGGTGCTCACATTACTATCTAATCATCCGGTATCACGAAACCAGGTTTCAACACCAAAGCTTCAGACTTAGTGAAGTGGACCGAGTGACCCTTGTCGCAGACTTGAGACATGATCATCAGATTCTGCTTCAGTTGCTCGACATAGTTCACTTTGTTCAATGTGATCTTCCCGTTGGTCACTTTTCCTCGACCTGTAATGTGCCCTCCTTTAGTACCTGCAAAATTCACGTAACCTCCGTCTATATTTTCAAACTCGGTCAACAACCTCGCATCCCCCATCATGTGCCTGGAGCAGCCACTATCAACATACCACAGTTGGATAATCCTCCTTAGCAGCTCCTGCACAACCCAACAAAAATTAGTTAGATTGGGGGACCCAAGCCTTAATGGTCTTGGGTCTTCCAGATTCATCAATCACTGGAACATTCATCCAATATCCATTACTCCTAACAGGAGTTTTGGATCTCAGACCTGTTGATGGAAATGATTTTTGATTTCCGTTTGGTCTTTGGTCATGAGGTATCCTAAACAAGTTTGGACTTTGTGACCTTTGGAAATTTTGGATTTGGTTCCATGAATTTTGATGATAATAATTTCTAAAGCCATTGTTACAAAAATTTCTACTACCAACATTCTGATATCGAGTTTGATATTGATCTTGACTTTTGAAATTACTTGATTGGCCATTAAAGTTATTCATTCTTGGTAAACTACTTCTAGGTCATTCATATCTGTCTGATGTAGATTCAGGCTAAAATCTTTGTTGATTTCTTTGAAAACGAGGAACTTGGTGAGTTCCTTTTTCAGCCTATCTACACCAACAACAACACTTTATCGCTTGGTAGCAGATATCTTTGGTGAGATTGAAACCTTATGCTCACCCTCACCAATTTTCTCTAGTGATTTTTTTCTCTCTCTCTCTCTCTCTCAGGCACTTGTGCTTCATTCTTTTTGTTAGGACAGCAGCTAGCTACATGTCCCTTGTTGTGACATTTAAAGCACGATCTTCTAGCCGAAGACTTCTTAATTGAAGTCTCTGGTTTAGATTCAACAGGTGACGATGATGATGATGATGATATGATGATGATATGATGATGATGATGATGATGCCCTAGAAGGATCTTGTTTAGTTTGCCCAATTTCTGATTTTTCTATGTTTTTATTTTTAGCAAACTACATATTTGACTCTCTTGTAATATCAGTGATCTCTTCTTTCATATCACTTCCTTTAACAAAATCAACTTTTTTTAACAAAAAATTGCTTTTTATTCTTAGGGTGTGTATTCTTTGATTTCAAAACTGCTTCCCTATTATTATCCTTCTTGGCATTCTTAGACACATCAACATTCCCTGATGTGGAACTACTAAGTGTAGTTGACCCAAAGTCTGTAAGCTCTTCTTCTTCTAGCAAGAAAGAATAGTCATGACCAAGAGGTGGTGGAACATCATTGAAACCTTTGAAGCCCACGCTTGTCTTGTCATTACTTTTGTTCAAGCCATTCATCATGTGTTTCATAACAAAAGATGAATCTCTGAATTGATTCAATTTCTTTTCAAGTTCACAAATTTTCAGTTGTGCTTCTGACAACTCTTTGCATTTTTCAGAAATCTCTTTTGTTTTGTCACTCATCGTATCATGAGCTAAGTCAATAATTTAAAGTTTTTTATTTAGTTTAAGGTTAAAATATCTTCTTCATAACCTTTAATTTTCTTCAAATATAATGACTCGTTTCTTTTTACGAAAAAGTTTGATTCTTTTACGTTCGAGAGCTCATTTACCAGACTTTTGTTTTGTTTTGTTAACATGTCAACTTCACTATGCAGTTCACGTGTTCAGTCGTCTGATCATCATAACTATTTCAGCTATAGTCTCTTGTTTAACCTCATCATCAGCCTTGACTTCTTCATCATCAACTGGTGCTATCTCAGCCATGAAAGCCTGTGTTGCATTGTCATCACCTTCCAGATGAACACTCCAATCATAAGAACCTTCTCTTGCAGTTGAGATCAAGGCCTTTGATCCAATGTTAGTTGATGCATTCCTGTTACTTGAACCATGACCAGGGAAATCTTGAAAAGATGAGTTAGAACGAGATTCAGTCTTAGGTCGTTGACATTCTCTAGTGAAGTGTCCATAATTTTGACAATTGTAACACCTCACTTTAGATTTGTCAAAACCTACATTCTTTCCAACAAACTTTCTGCCCATCCTATTCATGAACCTCTTCACTCTTCTAGAGATCATGGCCATCTGCCACTGTAAATCCATCTCATATAGGTCATCAGGGTTAATCTGATCATAATCTTCATCAAAAGTAGCAGGATCAGATATTCTTCCCAGTATGTAGTTCTCATACGAAGCAACGAATGAAGCCAGCAAGGCCAGATGATCTTCAGCTGCCTTGACACTTAGAGGCAAAGACCTTGTATTGCTGTTATTATTGCTAGCTTGTTGTCCCTTTGCTCCTAACGATCCTCCTGAAGCAGCTACACAAAATACTTCACCATCAGCATTTGTCACAACCTGCTCATTTTCACATGAAGAAACGCAGTTGCATAATCACTTGAAGCATTGTTGGAAGATGAAGATGTAAGCCCTTTATAAATTCCCGGATCTTGAACCTGATCATATCTAGTTTCCTTCTTCTTCATGTTGAGCTCATAAGCTCTCAGTTTCCCAACATCCTCTTCCAAGTCTTTATCTCCATAGTCAGCTTCACCCTTTATCATAAGAGTATAAATATCCCACTTGGCAGGTAAAGCATCGAGCAACTTATCGTTTATCTCAACAACTGTGTATCCCTCTATGTCATAATTGTCCAGTTCTGACATTAGATGATAACATCCCGTGATAATATCTTCAAGGGACTCATTTCTCATGCCATTAAAGACAGTAAATTGTTTCTCAGTAAGTCAACCTTGTTTTTCTTCACATCAGGATTGCCCTCATACCTCTTCTCTAGAGCATCCCCATCTCCTTCGAAGTGGTATATCGCTTGAATGTATGTTTGATGCCATCAGGTAACGACATCTTTATAGCAGCTAAGGCCTTCTTCTCACACTATACATTCTCTTATCAGCCTCTGACATGTTCACATAGGCAGTGACACTTATCTGCCTTCAAATCATGAGTTGGGTTAACGTAGATCCACATCTGTGTGTCCTGATATTAAATGAATGACTGAAACCTATCCTTCCATGTAAGGTAATTCCCTACCTTCAACATCTTAGGCGGTTTGTTAGTCGTTCCTGCCTCATGCTCCATTCTCAAAAATTCGTTCAAGTTTGACATATTCGACATTTTTACCGAACCGGCTCGCTAAAAACGTTAAAAATTTGTCCGAAAAGTGTGATTACCAAATTGTACCATTACTCTTGTCTCAATGATATGAGTCGAATGATATATAATGTCCGAGAGTGATAAAATCACATGAGTCTAACCGTGCAGTCGGTTTGTCAAGATTTTCTATGGATCATATTTTGTATACTAAAACGTTTATCTTCGGTTACATTAGCTGGTTAACTTTCCACCTTCTTGAATTCAACTCGGAACACTACCGAATTCGAAACAGTAACTCGCGTTAACAATCCGAGATGGAAACTCAGAACAGTGAT
Organism: Scalesia atractyloides; assembly: GCA_947069175.1. Taxonomy (NCBI): domain Eukaryota; kingdom Viridiplantae; phylum Streptophyta; class Magnoliopsida; order Asterales; family Asteraceae; genus Scalesia; species Scalesia atractyloides. The sequence continues at coordinate 64,322,077 of CAMTDV010000020.1, read as the reverse complement.
TCGAGATACCAATCCGAGATGGTATCCGAGATGCTAATCTGAGATGTTATCCGAGATAATGATTCGAGATACTATCCGAGATACAAATCCGAGATGAACACCTATGATGAGATGCACTGTTGTGAACCGAGATGCAATACGAGATGTAATCCGAGATGGACACCTATGATCCGAGATGCACTTTTCTGATCCGATGCTAATTCTCTGATTCGAGATGCTTCTCTTATGATCCGAGATGCAATCCTTCTATCTGGAAATCCAAGATTTCTATCCGAGATACCTTGCTATTTATCCGAAATAGCATCAGAAACCCTAGAATAGCCCTAAAACTTCAAACCACCTGTTAAAAACGCCCAAATCGTCAACTTTTCCTGCTGTTACGATTCTGAACCGAGCAAAACAAGAGCCAAATGCTCAGATACCAATTGTAGGTCCCCTAATCCGTATGGATCTTCACAGAATCGTCTATCCAACCTAGAGTGTGGAATCCTCTAGATCAGATTATCATAGAAAACGAATAAGAACAACAATCACTATAAACCTGATCTTTATAGATTATCTATCGCAATGGTTACAATCAATCTAGATCACAAGAATTCTCTCTCAACTCTCTCTGAAGTAATTAACTAAGCAGCCTTAACCCAATGCAAAACTCTCTTTATATAGAGACAAGTTTGCAACTGGGCTAGGGTTTCACCACATGGGCTGCAAATTGGTCTAGGCCCAATTCCCCAACCACTCCTTATAATGTGTCTGTTTAGCCCAATCACTTCTAATCAACTACTAAATTACTAAACCCACTAACTATTTATCGTTTTACTAATTACAAGATATCCAAAGACCAAATCTAAGTTGTTGTCACAAATATGCACGACACATTATTCAACATCAACGAATTCCAATACGTCATCATACATAATGTGACAACCCGCAATTTAGGTTAATACTTGAACCTAAACACAGTTAATTTAGACATACATTCATAGCACTTCATTTAACTAGGGTTAGTTAAATGAGTCTAAGTTGGTAATTCGAGGAATTATTGGAACACACACACAAGTTGATTCTTGAATGTTGGTGACTGAAACTAATAAAAATTATAAACAGACGGTTTATGCGAAACTTATATGTTGCATGACAGATATGTGAAATATATGCTTTAACTGTAAATTGTAAGATGTTATGTGCTTTGTGTGAAAGTTAATTAGTTCAGGGTATTTAGAGTTAATATTGAAACTCTAATAAAACTCCTTCATAACCTTAAACCCCTCACAATTGCACTGTACGGAGTTCATGCTTTGTCTATGCATTCCCGGCTACACAAGTCTCACATAATCATCTACTCTCTGATCTTTTACTTCTCTTAGAACAAACTTTATATCAATCTAAGGTAAGTGTTTATGCTATAAGTTGTTATTCTTGTTCTTTTGATTTCATGCAAATCCTACATAATCCAAACAACTGATCTGTGTTTAATTGACCATGCCTGATAACTAGGTAGTTACTTTACACTGAATGAATGTGTACCGATGGCTTGATGTTAGTGATACTATCAACATGATACAACTGTTAAATTGATTGATTTAATTCATGGCAGTGTGGATTTGTGAGATTAGGGTTTTGAACGTAGAAACATTGAAACTGTATTGTTAACCTGAGATTATTGAGCAGTTCGGAGATAATTGTTAGACTTTGAGAAGTCACAGAGTCCAAAGTTATCATATTCCGAATTTAGCTAGTTGCCCAAATTTATGTGTGATATCCGAGTTTAGGTAATGTATGTTGTTCGAGTTTATAACCTGATAAATCAGAATATGTGATTTCATTTGGAGTCCGAGTTTATGATGAGTTTGATGAGTCCGACTATGTATGCCTTGTCCGAGCTTGAGGAGTCCGAACTTGTTTGTAAAACACATATAGAGTCCGAATTTAATGATGCTTGTCTGAATTTAAGGAGGGAACTAGGGGGAACCAAATTTGTTGATGTGTAATGCATGATGTCTGAATTTGTTAAAGGTTGGTAATGTCCAAACTTGTGGTGATAGAACTTAACTGAAAGAGTTTGTGTTGATAGAACTTAATTGAAAGGGTTTGTGGTGATATAACCTATTTGATGGGATTGTGGTGATAGAACTTAATTGAAAGAGTTTGTGGTGATAGAACTTATTTTATAGAATCTGTGGTGATAGAACTTAATTGAAAGAGTTTGTGGTGATAGAACTTATTTGATAGAGTTTATTTTGAAGGACTTATGTGTCTTCCTTTACATATGGGTCCGGGTTTATTAATCCATGGAATATATATGCTTTAGTTGTTCCGAATTATGTATATGTAACGTAGTTGTGTTGTCCACACTTCCTAAAGTCACTTTACATGCCACCAACTAATGTCACCAACTAGAGAATCCAATGTGTGTCACTATGTGATAAAACATGTTAACCTGATTACATAAACACTTGGTTGTTTGGACACTTAGGGTATTGCAAAACCCTACTTGAAAACATACTTATAAGTTATTGTACACTAGGTCACGTGTAATGGACCAAACACTTAATTAACGCGTAGAAGCATGTTAACACTTACCGAGCAAACTAAGGTGAATTCACTACTCTTTCACAAGCATGGGTCCCGGGGGGACAAATTAATATTCCTGGGAGGAATACTTTTAAATGTTGTAGTCTAAATTCGATGTTAGTTAATAAACTCAAACTCTATTACGAAAGTCCCTATTTACTACCGTGATCAAATTAAAAGTTTGAGAACGAGTATTATAATCTGAAGATGGTGGGATCAGAAATCGAAGCCTATGCGAAGCGCTCTATAGAGCTAGCAGAGATGTGCCCTAATCTATCAAACCCAGTGTACAAACGAATCAAGTTGTATCTCAACGGATTAGCACCTTAGATCAAGGGTATGGTTACCTCTGCTAATCTCGACAACTTACCGCGGATCATCCATTTAGCTCACAAGATTACTGATCAAGAAGTTGAATGTGGTACACTACCAACACGTGGTGCTACGATTGCTCCTGTTTCCAACAACAAACACAAGTGGAATGACTCAGACAAAGCCCCCAACTATAGCAGCAACAGAAGAGGGCAAACAACAACAAGAACAACCGCAACTTCAACTATTTTTCTTCTACTAATCAGAACCAAGGCTCTAATCAGAATCAGGGCTCATACGCTGGTAAACAACCGAAGTGTAACAAGTGTAACTACCATCACCACGGGTAGTGCACTAGACCATGTCAAAGATGTGAGAAGGTAAGTCACATGGCTAAATATTGTAGAGCTACATTCCCAAAGCAACAACAGAGGCAATAGCCACAGCAGCATCAGCAACAGAGGCAATAGCCACAGCAGCAACAGGGTAATCGAAAGGGTTGCTTCTAGTGTGGAAGTGAGGGTCACTTCAAGAAGGATTGCCCGCAGCTAAACAAGAACACCAACAATAATGGGAACAACAACAACAATAACAACAATGGTGGAAGGCTGCTAGCGGGAAAGCATTCACGATTGGCGCAGGAGACGCTAGGAATGATAACAACGTGGTGATCGGTACATTTTCTGTGAACAATATTTTCGCTTCTGTTTTATTCGATTCTAGTGCTGATTAGTGTGTCCTTGAAATTCAGTAGACTGTTAGGATCAACCCCAACACCTCTCGGAACCAAACACATCATGGAATTGGCAGATGGTGAACCGATTGAAGTATCCCATGTTCATGTTGGGTGCAAACTCGATCTCCTAGGTCAAGTGTTTGACATTGACCTCTTTCTTGTTACTTTTGGTAGCTTTGATGTGGTCTTCGGTATGGACTGGTTGACCAAACATCAAGCTAAAATTCTCTACAAAAGAGAAAATCATTCATATCCCTCTCCCTAGTGGAAATTTCCTATCTGTTCAAGGTCACCGGAGTGGTGCTATGGTTGACATCATTTCACCGATGAAAGCCCAGAAGTCTTTACGGAAGGGCTATCCTAACCCTAGTTACCAGCAATAACACGAGGAGAAGAAGATCGAAGACATTCCAGCTGTTCGTGACTGTTCCCATGTTTTTCCCTTAGAAATTCCAGGTTTACCTCCAGATCGGCAGGTGGAATTTCAGATCGAACTTACCCCTGGAGCAGCTTCATTGCTCGTGCTCCTTACCGTCTTGCACTTGGGAGTTGCAAGAACTATCTAATCAACTCCAAGAACTGTTGGATAGAGGTTTTATCCGACCTAGTTCTTCATCATGGGGAGCCCCAGTTCTATTCATGAAGAAGAAAGCCGGGTCTTTCCATATGTATATTGACTGTCATGAACTCGACAAGGTGATGGTCGAGAAGCTTTATCCTCTTCCTCGTATTGACGACCTGTTTGACCAGCTACAAGGGTGAAGTTTTTACTTGAAAATCGATTTAAGATCGGGTTATCATCAGATGAGAGTTCGAGACGAAGATGTTCCCAAGACAGCTTTCCAAATGCGGTACGACCACTACGAGTTTTTGGTCATGCCATTCAGGTTAACCAACGCACCAGCAGTCTTCATGGATCTCATGAACCGAGTGTGCAAGCCTTATCTTGACAACTTCGTCATTATGTTTATTGATGACATCTTGATCTATTCTAAGAGAAAGGAGGAACATGAACAAACACTTGCATCTTATCTTGGAACTTCTAAATAAGGAATAGCTCTACGCGAAATTCTCGAAATGTGAATTCTGGATTCGTGAAGTACACTTCCTTGGTCATCTGGTCAACGAATCGGGAATACATGTTGACCTAGAGAAAATCAAATCTATCAAGAATTGGGCGGCACCTAACACTCCTACGGAGGTGCGACAATTTCTTGGTCTCGCAAGATACTATCTTAGATTCACTAAGGGATTTTCAAAACTCGCTCAACCTCTTACCGCTTTAACTCATAAAGGTTTTACTCATGGGGAGCAATCCAAGAGAATGCCTTTCAGCTTTTGAAACTAAAACTCTGCAGTGCTCCGATATTGTCCTTACCTGAGGGTAGGAATGACTTCATTGTGTACTGTGACGCTTTTATTTAGGGTCTCGGTTGTGTTTTGATGCAACACGAGAAAGTGATAGCCTATGCTTCCTGGCAATTGAAAGTTCACGAGAAGAACTGTATGACTCACGATTTAGAATTGGGAGCTATCGTCTTTGCACTCAAAATCTCAGAGGTATTACTTGTACGGTACTAAATACACTATTTATACCAACCACAAGAGCCTTCAATCCATTTTCAACCAGAAAGAGTTGAACATGCGATAGTGTCATTGGGTTGAACTCTTGAATGATTATGATTATGCAATCAAGTATCATCCAGGCAAATCTAATGTGGCAGCTGATGCCCTCAGTCGAAAGGAAACCAAACATAAAGGTATCCATTCTAACCTTCCTGACCAGATTCGTTCTACTCAAGCTGAAGCATTGAAGGAAGAAAACCTTCAAGCTAAATCCATGCGGGGCATGGAGAAGCAACTCGTAACCAACTATAACGGTATTCGCTATTTCATGGAGCGAATATGGGTTCCATCCTACGGGAATCTGTGAGAGCTTGTGTTGGATGAAGCACACAAGTCTCGATATTCCATTCATCCGAGTTTTAAAAAGATGTATCAGGACCTGAAAATCTTGTACTGGTGGCGTAAATGAAAGCTAACATAGCGACGTATGTGGGAAAATGGTTGACTTTCGCGAGAGTCAAGGTTGAATACAAAAGACCATCTGGTTTGCTTTAGCAACCAGAACTGCCTTTGTGGAAATGGGAACAGATGTCCATGGATTTCGTCACTAGTCTACTCAAAACTAAAAACGGAAACGATATCATCTGGGTGATAGTTGACCATTTGACCAAATCCGCACACTTCCTTGCGATAATGGAAACCGACAAGTTTTCACAACTTGCTAGCATCTACTCAAAGGAAGTAGTTTCTAGGCACGGGGTGCCAACCTCCATCATCTCTTACCGCGACCCGCATTTCACATCTGATCTATGGCAAGCTATGCACAAAGCATTCGGCTCACTTCTAGACATGAGTACAGCCTATCATCCTCAAACGGATGGTCAAAGGAAACAAACCATCTAGACGCTTGAAGACATGCTCCGAGCATGTGCCATCAATTTTGGTAAGGGTTGGGAAAGGCATCTACCTTTGGTAGAGTTTTCCTACAACAATAGTTACTACTCTAGCATTTAGGCAGCTCCGTTCAAAAATGTTGTACAGACGGAAATGCCGATCTCCTCTTTGTTGGGCTGAGGTTGGAGACATCCAAATCGCGGGTCCATAACTCGTACTCGAAACTTTTGAGAAGATCGTTCAAATCAGATATCGTATGGTAGCAACTCGTGATTGCCAGAAAAGCTACGCCAACAAGCGTAGGAAACCCTTTGCATTCACCGTGGTCGACCGTATTTTATTGAAAGTCTCACCCTGAAGGGTGTGGTTTGCTGATGCAGAATGTCTATAGCCTACGTCCTAGGGTCATGTCGTGTATGTAATAGGGCTTCAATGATAGATTTTATGTTTTCATTGTATGTAATAAGCCACTTCGCACGAAATAAGTGAAGCTCACTTCGTACGAAGTGCACAACTCTACAAAGTGGCAATACCAACTCGCACGAAGTGTTCTTGTCTATATATAGTCGAGTTGTGGCCTTGAGTCTGTAGCTGTTAGGTTGACTGTGAAGGCGAACCCATGTCCAATTTGTCTTAGAATTGTAACATGTTGATCAATATTAATGAAACTAAGCATTTAAACAATAATAATCACATTGCCACTAGTTAATCATGAATTCCGCACATATTGACTAGATTTCAAGTTAGGTCCTATGCTTATTTGGATAAGACTATCCTATCAGTGGTATCAGAGCCATGGAGGCCTGATTTGAAGACAAGTGTTCAAGATTCAGCCTTAGAAGACTTCTTATTCTACTCATTCTTCTTATTTTTTTCACTTTTGAAACAAATTCATGGACAAAATGGACTTATTTTTCAGTATAATACGTAAAAACCAGTTTAAACAAACCCTTGAAAGAACCAGAGCTAAAAACAACTGAAATCATGTCAAAGATTGCAAAAAACGTGAAAGTGTAAACACGTCTGGCATGAGCTGGACCTACACTTTGCACGAAGAGATCTCCAAATCGTACAAAGTGATCAAAATCTGTTTTTGTGAACAATTCCAGTCCAGTTCACACGAAGTGTCACTCCGCCCAAACCCCACTTCACACAAAACTAATATTTGTCAAATTTTTGTAGAAATGGAGAACGAATTCTTTAACGCGTTTGCTTCGTCGCCGTTTCGACCGCAGCCGCCCAAACCTTAAACTTAGATAACGAAATGGGCACGATGACTAAGCCACCTAAATTGATGTATCTTGAAGACTATAAGGGATGGCATGAAAGATTCACTAATTGGGTACAAGCTAACTACCTCGACTGTTGGCACGCGATAGAGGAAAGGTATAAGATTCTGACGGGAGGGAATGGTTTAGAGAAGGGAATAATGCAGTATAATGAACAAGAAAAAGCTTTATTTTCTTGTGAAAATAAGATGATAAATATCTTACAACAGGCGATTAAATAAGATATTTTCATGCTTTTACAGCATGAGGATTACGTTCAATCCATCTGGAATGCACTCAAGGTTAAATTTCAATGAAGTGCACATATGATTAAGAGCAAACAAGCACTGTTGAAGAAAGAATTTGATATCTTTCATTCATTAAAAGGCGAGTTGATGAAACAGATGATCGAGAGGTATTGTCACCTCGTAGTCGAAATGAAATGGTTGGAGGTTAACAAAGATAATGAAGAGCTGGTAGATAAGTTAGTTGATGCACTACTAGAGGGCGAATGGTCAACCTATCTCATGATTTTAAAGAATAGTCCTGATTACAACAGCACGTTGAGTCTTGCAGAATTTATTGAGAAGCTTGAAGGTCATGAATTGGATCTACAAAAGATGGAAAATCCAGAAGTGACATGCATAAGAAGACTTTAATCTATACTTTAAAGGGAGTACTAGTGCCAATAACCAAAGCCCGAAGATTCAAACGACTTTCAACGCTAACAACTCATTAAATAATCATGCAATAATACCGGTTACCGCATTTCCGAGCTATGATCCGAATACTCCTAGTACTCCGCAGTCGTCCAAGAGCTCTAACAACTACAAAAGTAGCCAGAACAAGCAATCAAATCAAAATTCTTCAGTGCAATATAGCTGTGAACTTGGCAAATTCTCAAGATTTCACTGAAAATACATCTAAGAAACATATGGCTCTACTCGCATCCGTGCTTGAATCTTATGAGAGCCTAGTAACCGGTAAGATCAGAACTCCTAACATGCTAAAGAGGATTACGATCAAATCGACTCTGAAGAACTGCAATTAATAGACATCAATGTTGTATGGCCAGTATAGTTAAAAGAGCTCAGCGCTTCATGGAAATAACAGGGCATAACAGTTTGGGAGGACCAGATGGTAAACTTGGATTTGACAAGGCAAAGGTGACATGTGTTAAATGCCGAGAAAAGGGTCACTTTAAGTGAGAGTGCCCGAACCGAGAAGTACAGGGTAATCACAATCCGTTTACTGATGATTACTACAAGAATGCTATATATCACAAGAATTTTCCTCCTCAAGGTTCATCAAAGCTTATCGCTATTGATGATGGTTCTGCAAAAGCTAGCAAAGCACTCATGGTGACTCAAGAGGACGAGGGATTTAACTTGAATGATTATATTCTGAAAAAGGAGAGTTTGTCATTGCTTGTTGAGATAATAGAAGAACCAGTGTTTGATGAGGTTGTTGAGGAAAGTTCAAATGAAGAATGTGAGGTTGTGTTTGATGAAGTGCCTGATAATAGTGCTGAAGAGTGTGCGGAAGCGATTATTGTGAACATTGTGCTGAGGAGGACATATTTCATCATGCTTTTAAATCCATGATTCCTTGATGTTTATAATTCTTTTGCAAGGTTTCTTTGGAGGTTCAAGCCAATGCCAATGCGCGCCAAGACAGAAGAACCCAAGAAGCCAGTTGAAGAAATTATCGATGTCACAAAGGAGATGAACGGTGAAAATATGAAGGAAATCGCTGATAAAGCCATGATGGCTCAATTACAAGAGGTAGTTCTTGAGGAGAGTCAAGAAGTGAAAGAGTCGGTTATGATAAACTTAGTAAATCAATCAAACAATTTCAAGAAGTTAGTAAAGAGGTCATGGCAATAAGATCAATGCTAAAAGCTACAGTTATGGATAAACAAATGGTAATTAATATTTATATAGACACCATTGCTAAGTTAAAAACTGAACTTGAAGCCATAAAAATTGAGTCTTAACGAGTCAACAAATTGTTGATTAGTTACTCAACGTCCTCATATGTGATTGATCATATTCTTCCACAATAAATTGAGAAAACCAAACAGGAAGAAAATGAATCTGAAAACAAAATAAAGGTCTGGGTTATAACAAGTGTCCACCCCCAATGTGGAACAATTATGCTAAACAATATCCAGATGGGGTGGAAAAGACGCTCAATTTATAGCTAAAAACTGAACAAAAAAGAAGATGAGCTGCCAGAAAACGTTGATGTGACTTATGAATGTCAGTAAGATGTTGTGAAAAACGTTGTTGAAAATGTTTTAGGAAATGAATCTGATAGCACTAATTTTGAAAGTGCTGAAAATTTGGAAAAGTCTGAATCAAGTACTCTTTCTGAAAATGAAGATAGTTTTCATAAGAATTACATTTCAACATCAGAAAACATTCTGAATGATGATCCTAATGTGGTAGTATACACAATGAATGGAACGGACAAACTTTATTCAGTTGAGGAATTTCCGATTCAGAACGTGCATTTTGATAGAGTTGATAAATTGTTCAAATTGGTCGAAGTTAGTCTTTCTGATCTTAAAAAGCAAAATGCAGCTTACTATTCAAAACCAAAGAAAGTTTATAATAATTACCATCGAAAGGGAAGGGATTATCCTGAGAACAAAAGGAATGGTTTGGGTTTTGACAAGAAGAAAAATAGCAACAGGTTTCAAAAACTAGATTACAGAAAATTGAATTTGTTTTCGGAACAAGCACGGTTAATGAGAAAGAAAATTTGACTAAAGAACAATCAAATGATGAATTTTATGTAGAAAAGAAACGCCATGAACAGGCTTTGGGTTCATCTGGCGAAAATGACAACAGGACATGTTACAAATGCCACAAAATCAGGCACATTGCACAACGATGTCCTCAAAACAACCCAAAATCTGCTTATAATGTGAAGAAGTCTACAGAAGAATGTGAAAATAAAACCCCTGAGTTTGTTACTAATAGATAATGGATAGCGGAGCTTCTCGACCATGACAAGGATGCTAGCCTTGCTTTATGATGTTAAATTAATACCTTGAGGTTGTGTAGGGTTTGCGGGTACTCAAGAAGTACAAATAATCGGAGAGGGGATACTCACGAATCGTCTGGTTCCTTTTGACAAAGTCAACTACATCGCCAGATTAACTTGTTGAGCATTTCACAGATTTGCGATAAGAAGTTTACAACTCACTTTACGGATAAAGAATGCCTTATTCTGAAGCCGGGCTGTCAAAATTCCCGAGGAGTGGATCCTTATGCGCTCTCCATGAGAAAATGATCTCTATGTCCTTGACATGAGCATCGCATCCACTACTACAAAATCAGCTCAATGTTTTGTATCAAAGGCTACAGAAAAGGAATTGATTTTATGGCATCGAAAGATGGGACATATACATTTACGGAAGATGAATTATCTGGTGCACAACAATCTGGTGGATGGTGGGAATCTTAAGAGTTTCCACTTGAGTGATGATTGTATCAGCTGTAAAAAGGGCAAGCAGCCCAAGAAAACTCATGAACTCATAAATCTACCACTTGAGAGGTTACATATGGATCTTTTTGGGCTAGTAAACGTCAAAAGTATATCTGATGATCTATAATGCCATATTATGACTGACGACTACTCAAGATTTTCATGGGTTCTATTTCTGGAAAGCAAAGACGAGACGTTTGAAAATCTGGTGATTCTTTTCAGAAAGTTGGAGAATTTGTACCATCTACTGATAAGAAGGATTCGTAGTGACAATGGTACCGAATTCAAAAATAAAAGAATGAAATAGTTTTGCAACAATAAAGGAATACTTCGTGAATTCAGCGTGCCCTATACTATGCAATAGAATGGAGTCGATGAACGAAAGAACTGAACTCTTATCAAAACAGCACGCACAATGCTCGCAGATTCTAAATTACCTGTCAATTTTTGGAGCGAAGCGGTTGCCTCTGCTTGTTACACGCTTAATCGATTAGTAAAATTTAAGGCTCATAAGAAGATATACTTTGAGTTACTTAATCAGCAAAAACCAAATTTGGAGTTTTTAAAATCGTTTGGATCTCCGTGCATAGTCATTGACCTGGATGGTAAATTTGGAGCTAAATCTCTAGAGGGGTTTTTTCGTGGGATATGTTAGTCCTTTGAAAAGAGTATTTTTACCTAGCATAAACCGATTTATTCTTGCTCAACATGTTGACTGCTAGAGATATACTTCACCAACACAGAAGCCTGGTGATCCTTGGCTGTTTAACTATGAGAGTTTGTGGAATTCTTTTGAACTGCCAGAAGAACATACTGAAGAGGAGCTTGCATTGCTATATCAACAATAATCGTCTACTCAAGAGCATATTCCTAGAACAATAGTGATTTCACAATCACAAGTTGGCACAAACGATTCTAAAGGACGTCCGAGCAACACTCAATAAGAACCCGTAGTCGAACAACATATAACAACACACCACCCACTTTTGATCAATCAAATGATTCTGATTCTGATGGCGAGCCAACATATGATAATGGAGGATCTTGTTCTGATGAAGGCTTAGAGCAGATAACAAGTTTACTTAATCAATCTGCGGGTCCTAGCAATCAGAATGAAGCTTCAACAAGTACTCAGGTTGCTGAACAAAATATTACAAATCTTGAGAATGAAGTAAGTGCCTCTAATGAGGTGATGCCTAGGACGATGTCATACCATCCTTCAGAGAACATATTTGGAGAGTTGAAGGCTGGAGTAAAACGAGAAATCAGATCAACAAGGATCCAAATTGTTTTTATACTAAAATTGCACCTATTCAAGAAAAATTCTTATATAGTTTTTTTATTTCATAGGTTGAGCCTAAAACGTACAGAGAAGCGCTTACCAAAGAAAGCTGGGTAAATGCAATGCAAGAAGAGCTGCAACAATTTGAGAAACTTGGAGTCTGGAAGCTTGTAGATCTACCTGATAATCACAAGTCAATTAGTACTAGGTGGGTCTTCAAATGTAAGAGAGACGACAGAGGAGTCATCGTACACAATACAGCTTGACTGGTTGTCAAAGGTTTTCATCAACAAGAGGGCATTGATTACACAGAGGTCTATGCTCTTGTTGCTCGACTAGAAGCCATCCACATATTCCTAGCCTTTGCGTCATGGAAAAGTTTAAGGTGTACTAGCTTGATGTTAAGTCCACTTTCCTATATGGTAAGGTGAAAGAGGAAGTGTATGTTGGCCAACCACTAAGGTTTACTTACTAGATAAGGCGTTGTATGGTCTGCACCAAGCCCCGAGAGCAACGGTTTTATCAGAGGCACTGTTGATAGCACTCTCTTCACATGGGAAGTGAACGGACACTTGCTGGTCGTACAAATCTATGTGGATGACATCATCTTTGGTTCTACAAATGACGAGCTGCGTAAAGAATCTGAAGAGGTCATGAAAAAGAAATTTGAAATGGGTTCAATGGGAGAAATGAAGTTCTTCTTGGGACTTCAGGTTGATCAGTTGCTCGATGGTATCTTTATCCATCAGACGAAGTACGTTCACAATGTTTTGGAGAAATTCAACATGTCGGGATCGTCACCATTATCTACTACCTTGGCACTTAAACATGGGATAGAACCAAATATACAAGGAGTGAAGATTGATGAGACCTTATACAGATCGATGATTGGATCATTAATGTACCTCACAAACATCAAGGCGGGATATCATGTATCCAACATGCCTTTGCGCCCGATATCAATCAAATCCATGAGTGTCACTGTTGATGCACTTTATGTCCATCAATGTGCGAATAGGCTAGATAGGGTGTGTATTGAATATAGTATAGATTAGATACGAACACACGATCCAAGTGCGAACGAGAACTAGTTCGTACGAGTGACAGTGTGACTCGTACGGTAACATTATGACTTGTACGAGTAATAAACAGCTCTACTCATACGAGTGATAAACATCTCACTCGTACGAGTGAGCTTACCATTCGCATGAGCTGCTCATGTCTATACATATGTGTTGTGTGTTCATTGTTTGTTAAGTTTTGGAAGTTCCCTAAGGGCAGACAAGATGTATACTCTTTTGGTATGAATGAATGAATGCTTCCGCTGATTATGTTCTTACTCCCTTCTTAATAATATTCTACCGAATCGGTACTATCATACGCCCAAACTTCCGTCTAGAACCTCCGTCGACGGGACCCACAACTAGTATCAGAGCTACGGTACCGATTCATTCAATCTAACAATTGATGAATCACCTACCCATTATGAATTTTGGACATATGAGGGGTTTTAGACGTAAAAAATCAAATAATCGGACAATCCACGAACATAATGTAAAATTGAAACCATAGGATTGTTAGAAACTGACTTTTGACAGATCTGTGCAAAAATCATCTTGAAATTCGAAGAAATAAAGATTCAGGATCAAAAAAACATAATCAGGCTCATTTGTACGTGAGACTCAGTGGCTCGTACGAGTGATAACTTGTCACTCGTACGAAGCGCCACTCTACAAAGTCACCTCGTACGATGTGGTGCCCAAAAAAGAAGAAGAAGAAGGCATTTTTTGATCGTATTGACGAGGCGAGTGCCTAGAAAAAGTTTGGTGATTACAAAATTTTTCGAGATTTTAATGTCTAATTTGGGCTGTTCGGGGATGCCATCTAGAGCTTCAGAGTATAGATTTGATGATACGGTCACAAAATGTTGAAGATATTGGGGTAGTCACTGATACCTGCACATAAAGTTGATCATCTAGTGTAGTGACTTTTATTGGGCCTCAATGTTAAATCCCATCTGATCAAAACTGCAATTTTGGGAAATTTTTCCAAAATTTGGTTATTGTGAAAAGATGCTCAAGACGTTAGAATTTGCAAAAATGAGGGGGAATAAAAATTTTCACGTATATGTTAATATTCCGGCATTTTTGAAATTCATGACCATGCAACAGTATTCGGGTGGTTCGACTACAGATTATCTGGGAAACAAGAGCATCGAAGATTCATTAGTGATGAGATAAAGTTGATGTCTATTTATCGTAAAAGTGGGGTTGCATAACTGACTCTGGAGGAGTTGTTCATCAGATTCCGTAGTTGCGGTCACGTTGATGCATGAGTCTTCATACAAGCCGCTTGCACACACGACTGCTTAGTGGTACAAAGTATCCAGTTTAACTCCGCAGGGCAAATGAACTGTTTTCCGGACCAACCGCCAGAAAATAAGGATGCTTTGTGATTTCAGTTGTAACGGGACTAACGAGGAAGGCTATATACTTGCAATTCATGACTAAAGAAGAGGATCTAACAAATCTTTCAGACAAAAGATGTGTACCAGTTGCTCACGAAATAGATAATACAGTAAATTTCCTGTGATTATGTGGTTCGTACGAGTAATAAACAGCTCTACTCATACGAGTGAGCTTATGTGGTTCGTACGAGTGACATCTTGTTACTCGTACGAGCAACCATTCGCACGAGTTGCTCATGTCTATATATATGTGTTGTGTGTTCATTATTTGTTAAGTTTTGGAAGTTCACTGAGGGGAAACACTGGCGGATTCTCTCCAGGAATTCCGCCAGCCAGACAAGATGTATGCTCTTTCGGTATGAATGAATGAATGCTTTCGCTGATTTTGTTTCTACTTCCTTCTTTATAATGTTCTACCGAATCGGTACTATCATACGCCCAAACTTCCGTCTAGAACCGTCGTCACCGGGACCAACAACTGGATATCACTTGAGAGAGGGGATCGACTCTCCTCTTATGAGCACCGGACTGATTCGACTCAACTAACAGAGGTGGAATTCATTGTTAGCGAGTTAGATAAACAAACAAGAAAGATATAATGCTTTAACGCCTTGATTCGTATGAATAAACGTGAATGTTACAGACGAGTAAACACTTTGACAGGGCTTCGCCGTAGTCACACACCAACAGCTCTACAACACAACACTCAAGCTCCACTATTTATAGGCCAACATGGCTCGCACAAGGAGTAGGTGAGTGTAGGTAGGCTCGTGCGAGTGGTGCCTCGTACGAGTGACAAGATGTCGCTCGTACGAGCCACTATGGTCACTCGTACGAGTCATACAAATATATAAATATGACATTCAAAGCCTTGTCACTCGTAGGAGCCACAACAGTCACTCGTACGAGCCACTACAATACATAAAATATCACATTTTCTAAGCCCTATTTACACAACTGACATATCCTAGACGTAGGCAATAGACATTATGCACCAACAAACTCCCCCTTGGATGTTGCCACAGTCTTGGATAGTCTTAAAAAATTTCTTCAAAATTCTTCAAAAATATTTGACATTTAACGTCCAAAGAAACATTTCGGTGGCCTGCGACGCTCCTCAGATGATATCGGCGCTTGGTCTACAGAAGGAGGCCAATTGAACGTGTTGCCAAACCGAAAGCTTCTTAGAGATGCAATCCTAGCTTTCCTAGCTTTCTCAGCAATCCTTTCAGCATTCTTTTCCTTCTTATGTTGTTCCTTATCTCGAATGTTCTCATCTAATAGACAACAGACATTGTGGAATGGCGAGAACAAAGACTTCTTGATCTGCAAACACAAACATTTCAAACACTTAGAAAAAATTTTAAAATTTTCAAAATTTTCAAATCTTACATACTTGTACGATTCACCATTCGTACGATTCGGATAATCACAAAGTCATAGATTAAGTCTGAACAAAACCCTTATAATTAGTAGTTAACAATTTTAGGATTTGAACAGACTTGCTCGTACGAGTCAAAGAGATTTATGACATTTAAAGACAAGCTCGTATGAACTATCACTCGTACGAGTGATGATAATAATCTTACATTTAAAAAGCTTGCTCGTATGAGCCAATTCCTTTCACTTGTTTATTTTTCAGATTTTTGTGAAATTATCTGGTTTTACTACCCACTCAGTTGACCAAGTCCAAGTTAATGACCCTGGTTAACGATTTGCCTACCAAGTCCAAGTTAATGACCTTTGTTGACCGTTGTTTGACCAAAATAGATTTATTTTAAAATTTAAAATTTCAAGTTAATGAACTTTTTGACATTTCAGAATATTTTCTTTTCTGATTAGCTCCAAGCCCATGATCTTCAGCTATCCTTTAGCAACTGTCGCTTTGACTTGGACTAACGGTATTCATCATCGGTAGACTAAAATCTAAGATAGATTGCTAAAAATAAACTGAAAATCCTTTTGGGTTTTTTTTGAAAAGAAAGATAAAGTAAATAAAGATGTATTTACAGACAAATTTTTGTGAGTTTTGTGTTAGAGGATCACATCATTGTTTAGACATATCACGAGTACCATTGATCTTGGT
This sequence comes from Scalesia atractyloides, assembly GCA_947069175.1. Classification (NCBI taxonomy): domain Eukaryota; kingdom Viridiplantae; phylum Streptophyta; class Magnoliopsida; order Asterales; family Asteraceae; genus Scalesia; species Scalesia atractyloides. The sequence goes on along the minus strand of CAMTDV010000020.1, from coordinate 64,305,397 downwards.
AATAACTTTAAGGTCTTAAACAGTTTTACTTAGATTGCCAATATCCTTATACACTTATACCTCTACACGTTTCTCAATTGTTTCAAGATATGTTAGGTAACATTAAGGAACGTGAAGTAACTATGTTTCCCATCTCAGAATATACTCCCGCATCAAGATTCCTAGAATTTCATCTCCAGGTGAATATATCTAACTGATATCTGTAAAGGGGTGTGTTGCGTGACCTTGAGAGCTCAGGTTAGTATTTCCATACAGAGAAAGAGATGAAGCCTCGACTTTAGATGGTGTTCCATTTAAGGAATCTTTTGAACTGCAGATGTCGTAGTATTTTTATGACATATATATTTTTTATGCAGCTTTTGGAGGTGAATAATGTGAAAAGTATTATACAAGTTCTAGGTTATTGCCGACGCAAAATCAGAAGAACTTGGATAATACCCTAGATATCAACTAAATAAAGACCTAGTATCGCATAATCTGGCATTCTCTCAAACGAAATTTCAGAGTACTAAGTCCATATATCCGAAAGATGTCGACCCAAAAATTATTCAGTTTTGCTTTTAGGTTTCTACCTTGAAGAACAATTTACTGAAAGTGTGAAGCCTATTGGCACAACATCAGTAAGATCTGTTTAATTACCCGTTTAAACATTCCATATCTTTAGCATACTGTGATAGTCCACTGATGTAATATGATTCCCTCTTTTCACAAGAACTCTTTTTGTCCTTTTTAAATGTTTTTTGAAACTTTCACAACTTTTCTCCCCCTAAAATCAAAACATATTTTTGGGTTTTTGTTTTTAAGAAAGGAAGAAAAGTATTTACATAAAAAAACATATGTCATACCGATGAGTAATCACGTTGAGTCCTCGTCATCCTCAAATTTAACCTCATTTCCAACCCCTGATGTTAGTTTTTTTAAACCATTTAATTTCAAAAGATTTTCAAATCTTGATCTATCAAAAGCTTTGGTGTAAAAATCTGCTTTTTGGACATCAATGTGGATTTTTTCAATTCTAACCAATTTTTTCGGATAGCTTTAAGTCGTATAACAACGAAAGCATCCCAGTCATGTGTCGGGAAGCTCCACTATCCATAATCCATTTTGACATGATTGATCTCGGGAGCCCCTGCGCATATGTGGAAGAAATCATTTAAACAGAGAAACCCAAGCCTGTTTGGTCTTAGGTGGGTTTGGAATATCAAACTTTGGAACTTTGATCTTGACATTTTGTTTGAATTCTGTTTTAGGTGGAATAGGTGTGTTCATTTCTACTGAAGATGGTTTGACTTTTGCTACCCAAATTTGTGTTCTCAGATTTAGAATAGAATTTTGAATCCTTTTGACAACTTTCGGTAGAAGTTTCACCAATTCCAGATTTTGAATTAAGTTAAATCGTTGATGTCACTTTTTTATTGGATTCATTGTTTCTTTTAAAAATTTGTGTTGGTACAAACTTTGGTGCTTTTTGCTTCACATCTTTTGTAGATCTGATTGAGTTGGAAACAGGTTTTGCATTTCTTTGAGAACATTGTCGTGCAATACGCCCAACATTGTTACATTTGTAGCACGTCTTGCTGTCTTTTCTAACAGAGGAATCCAAATCTTGTTTTCTACTCTCCCTTTCCTTCTTAAATTCGCATTAGATTGTTTACCAATGCTCTCTTTCTCCTTTTCAGTGGTTGTCCCATAGATAAAAGCAATTTTCTTAGCAAAGTTTAACTTTTGAAACTTGTTGTTCTTTCTTTGCTTTTGAAAACCCAACCCTACTCTCCTGTTTTCAGGATAGTCTCTGTCCCTTTGATGGTGGGTTTTGTGAACATGTTTTGATTTCGAATAAAATGATGTATCTCGTTTTTCTAAATCAGAATGAATGACTTCAACAAGCTTGAAAAACTTATCAACCCCGATCAAGAATAACATTCTGAATTGGGAAATCTTCATCGGAATATAGTTTATCAGATCCGTTCATTTTATACACGACTACATTTGGATCTTTGTTTAAACTACTTTCTGATCATTCATATCCAATTCAGATTTGTCATATTCATCTTCCAAAACATTTTCAACCACGGTTTTAACCACTTCAGGTTGACATTCACTTTTTGTTTTGGTGTATGTTACATCAATATTCGCAGGCAGCTCGTCTTTCTTTTCAGTTTTCAATTTTAAATTGAGCACCTTTTCCACCTCTGTTGGTTCCTTACTTGCATAGCTATTCCACAAGGGCGGTGGAACACGATCGTAACTTACACCTTTGTTTTCATCTATTTTATTATCTTCCTTGCTTTCAATTTTTGGAAGAATGTGATCAATGACGTATGAACTTGTAGAATAACTGATTAACAACTTGTTAACCCGTTCGGTTCCAATTTTTATTTTTTCAAAGTTTACTTTTTAGCTCGGCAATTGTATTTAAATGAATGTTAATGGCTATTTGTTTGTCTATTACAGTCGCCTTGAGCATCGAAAGTGTCCTGTCATTTTCTCTGATCACTTGTTCAAATTGTTTAATTGTTTTGCTTAATTTGTCATAAGCTTCTTTTATTGAATTATAGTCACATGACAAATTATCTGTATGACATTCAGCTCTTTGTATCTCGTTTCTTTTTCAAGACACTCAATTCATGGCTCTTTGCACTTCATGCAAGGTGTTTCTTTTACCGACTCATTGACCGACACATTTACTGATTTGACTGTAGCTTCCTGTGCTACCTTAGTAACTACCTCATTTGTGTTAGCCATTAGAGCTTTGTCAACTATGTCAGTCAGATTCTTCAAAGTTAACTCTTTGGACACATCGATGATCTCCTCTACTTCAGGCTTTTTCTCTTCTGCACATGGTGATTGATAGCTTGAGTCAAAATAACCTGCAAAAGTTTTAAGAATGTCAGAAGGCAAAAGATGTTTAAATGCACTATTGTAATATTCTTCTGAAGACGTGTTGTAATATTCTTCAGGTTCTTCATCAAAAGATGCCTCTCCATATTCTTTTTCCATTATATCTGCAAAATTTTTAGAAACACAAACTTTCGATAAACACTGATTAGATCGACAAAAATAAGAAATTTAAGAAAAATTTCTTAAAATGTCCTTCGTGAGGATGAACAGATACTCATGCGAATCAGATGGTTGTTCGAAAAGATACTCGTGCAAAATAGAGTGTTTTTCATGTGAGTGAGTTCTCCATGCGAATCACTTACTCGTACGAGTGACAGTTTTAAAAACTTGTAAATTTTAAAAAACTTGTTTTACTCACTCGTACGGATGGCTGTTCGTACGGTTGTCTTTCTACTCTACGGGTTAGCTCAGTCACCAAACGGATGATTTCTGTAATTTTTGACATGATTTAGTTTGATTTTAGATCTATAAGTTTCAAGGATTTGTTGGAGTTGATTTTAATGTGTAATACTAAAATCCTAGTCCAATTCGTCCATGAATTCTTCTAGATCTGAGATTTGTATGAGAAAGAGTAGATGTAGAAAAACTTCAATGGTTGAATCTGGATCTGCAACTGTTGAAACTGTTGGTTGTCTACTGAAACTTGATATTTGTCCTCAAATCAGGCCTCAAGGGTCTGATACCACTTGAGAGAAGGGATCGGCTCTCCTCTTATGAGCACCGGCTGATTCGACTCAACTAACTGAGGCGGAATTGATTGTTAACGAGTTGGACAAACAAACATGAAAGACATAATGCTTAAACGCCTTGATTCTATTAATAAACGTGAAGGTTACAGATGAGTAAACACTTTGACTGGGCTTCGCCGTAGTTACACACCAATAGCTCTACAACACAACAATCAAGCTCCACTATTTATAGGCCAACATGGCTCACACAAGGAATGAGTGAGTGTAGGTAGGCTCGTGCGATGTGCGTATGAGTACAGCACTCTACGGATGGTCACTCGTAGGAGTTATACAAATATATACATATGACATTCAAAGCCTTGTCACTCGTACGAGCCATCAATAGTCAGTCGTACGAGCCACTACAATACATAAAATATGACATTTTCTAAGCCCTATTTACACAACTGACATATCCTAGACGTAGGCAATAGATATTATGCACCAACAGCCACCCTTGGAGATCATCAAGTGGATTTTCAAATACTTGAAGGGTTACCCAAGCATCGGCTTGTGGTATCCGCGAAATGATGATTTCAACACGCTGGATATTCTGACTCAGATTTCGGATCCTGCAAATTAAATGCTAAATCTACAATTGTTGGTCGCCAGTTCTTTGGCACAAATCTTGTGGATACAACAACAGATGAGAGACTAGTAACGTCGCAATGCAAGAAGCAAGCCACGGTCACTCTCTCTACTTGCGAAGCAAAATAAGTTTCAGCTTCCAGTTGTTGTTCCCAAATCTTGTGGATACAACAACAGATCAGAGACTATGGATTGCAGTTTCTTGATACGCCTATATATGTAGATAACAAGGCGCCCGTTGATATTACTAAGAACCCGGTTCAACACTCTAAAACTAAACATATTGAAATTCGACACCACTTTATCCGTGATTGCCATGAGAAAAAGTTGTTTAGAATTGAAAAGATCCACACTGATGAACAAAAGGCAAATTTTTACAATAAAGCTACATTCAGATATCTTTTGAAACTTAATGGGTTGAAAAATCTGACATCATGGGGGATTTTAGAGGATGTTGAATTCGAGGGGGACGACGACTTAACGTGATCCTCATTGGTTTAGTCATGTTTCACTTTTTAGAATTTCTTTCATTAAAAACATAAATCCAAAGATATGTTTTTTATTATAGGGGGAGAAATGTTGTGGAAAATACAAAAACATATAAAAATTTGAAAAACTGTACAAAAACATGAAAAGGACAAAAAGAGTTTTCATGTAAAAAGAGGAAATGATAGTACATTAGTGGACTATGACATTATGCTAAAGAAATATAGTGTTAAAATGTTTAAACAAGTCTCTCTGATGATGTGCCAGTAGGCTTCACACATTCAGTAGATTGTTTCTGAGATATAGACATAAAGAAAAACTTCTAGGTAGTGGTTTAACATCTCTCGGATATATGGTCTTAGTACACTAAAATTTCGTTTGAGAGATTGCCGGATTCTTAGATACTAGGTCTTTATAGATAATTGATATATGGGGTACTATACAAGTTCTTCTGATTTTGCCTCAGCAATGGCCTAAAACTTGTAGAATACTTTTGCTTTTAAACCCGAAAACTGCATATAATTGAAAGTATCGAAAGATCTAACAGTTGCAGTATAAATGATTCCAAATTGGAATGCTACTTTTAAGTCGATCCTTCATCTCTTTGTCTATACGGTGGTACTAACCTGAACTCTCAAGGTCTCGCACTACCCAGATACAGATATCACTTAGATATATTCACCTGTAAGATTAATTTCAGGGAATCTTGATACAGGAGTATATTCTGAGGTGGGAAACATTGTTAAGTCAAGTTCTAAGACATTTATTTAACGTATCTCAGAGCAATTAAGAAATGTGTAGAGGTTTAAATGGATCATTATACTAACAATCTAAGTGAATTTGTTTAAAACATAAAGTTTTCAAGATCAATGTTACTGGTGATTTGTCTAAAAAAACTGATATGAATCTCTGATACAAACTCACAAAATTATGTCTGTAATTATGTTTGTACATAGTTATTGCATTTCATTTTAGAAAAACCCAAAAACATTTTCAGTGTGTTTTAGCATGAACTTTGAAAAACTCAAAAAGATTTTATTTCTATCTTAGTTTCGACTGCCGATGATGGAAAGCGGATCTTCAAAGTCCAAAGATGTTGAATGCTGAGGAAAATCTGGAGGACAACGGTTTTGGAGCTTATCTAAATTGAGAAAATGTTTTAAAATGATCAAAAGTTCATTAATTTGAAACTTAACATTGCCTGAAAACATCAGTTTGTTCATAAAACCAAGGTCATTTACTTGGACTTGGTAGACAAATTAGTTAACTAGGGTATTAACTTGGACTTGGTCAACTTAGTAGGTCGTTAAAACTGATAAAATGTTTGAAAATGTTGTAATTTTGAAAAAAATGTACACCACTTCGCACGAATTGGATTACAACTCGCATGAAGTGATTACTTCGTAAGAAGTGAACATGTGCTATATAAATGATCCAGATTGCACGAAGTGATCATTTACGGTTTGTGCGATCTGAGAGAAACCTTTGTGCGATTTGGAGATTTAGAACGACTTAAAACGAAGAACTGCCAAAATTAACATTAGGGAGGTTGATTAGCACACCTCTTACAATGGTGAGGCTATTTGGACTCGAATTGAACCTTAATTGAATGATTTTCAACAAACTGTACAAAGAAACTTAGATCTAGGAAAATCTAGCCAGCCCAATCTAAAACTAAACATATATTAGTGTTTATCGGCACTTCTAGAACATAATGGAACCTTCAATTTTGATAAAAACAACAAGTTTAAAGATTGGTGTTCAAAACTGTGAACGCAGTGAATAATGGTAATTTTTAAAACGTCACTCCGCACGAAGTGTGTTGGTCAGAAAAGTTTATTATTTTTGCACACTCCCTACGAAGTGAAAAAGACCACTTGGTACATATACCACTTCGCATGAAATGTAAGGATATTTTTCATCAAATTTTTCTAAGTGTTTTAATTTCTAAGTGTTGTTATATTTTCGTAGGAAGAATCGTTGTTTGAGCCAACACATAACACATGCTATGTTTTAACAATACTATTCTAGAAATAGCTCCATTGAAAGATATGCTCGAGTTTATGGGACTCCTTCGGTAACAAAAGCACTAACGCATCAACACAAAGTCAACGATCTCATATTGAACGATTCTGGAATTCGGTTGAGTTTGTTTCTGAACCGCGAGCGATACATTCTGTTGTAAAGATTGAAGATAAAGAATTAGAAGTCAAGATCACATAAGAGTTGATACGAAAGGTGTTGGAGTTAAAATATAAAGATGGTGATCCCACAGGTTATCCAGAAAGAATGGTTTAGGAATGTTTCTTTCGGATGGGATATAAGGGACATGTGAATTCCCCGAACTTCAAGAAAGCAAATCTTGGGAGACCGTATAAGTTTTCATACATTCTATTATACATGCATTTAGTCATCAAAAGGGAGGTTATGATGATTTTCTTGATTATCAGATGTGCATGGTTGCTGCACTAACACTTAATCTGCCATACAACTTCACTAAAGTAATCTTTAATCATCGAATACAACAAGAGAGAAATTTCTTCAATATCCGAGGTTCTTACAGATGATGCTGGATGATCTGTTTCCAAACTTGGCGAAGGAATAAGATGATGAACTGATATTGAATCATATGGATAAAGAGATTGTGGTCCGGTGACGGCGGTTCTAGACGGAAGTTTGGGCAAACGACAGTACTGATTCGGTAGAACGGGAGTAGGAACAGAAACAGTGGAAGCATTCATTCATTCATACCGAAAGAGTATACATCTTGTCTGGCTGGCGGAGTTCCTGGAGAGAATCCGCCAGCATTTCCCCTCAGGGAACTTCCAAAACTTGACAAACAATGAACACATAACACCTATATATAGACATGATCAGCTCGTCGAAGTTGCTCGACGAGTGACAAGATTCACTCGTACGAACCACATAAGCTCACTCGTACGAGTCAAGTACAAAGCTAATAAATCATACATTAACAAATACTATTCGACGTTCTAAGCCCTATATACATAAACAACATATCCTAGACGTAGTCATTAGACATTATGCACCTATAAAATCCCCCTTGGATGTTGCCTCAGTCTTGGATAGTCTTCAAAAAAATTCTTCAAAAATATGACAGTTAACGTCTAAACTGAAAGTGCTTTAGCGACGCAATTCGCGTACGCTCTGCAATCCTCTCTTCCTTCTTATATTTCTTTTTCCGCTCGATCTCCTCCAGCTTTCTCCAAGAAGTGTTCCATGCTATTACTGAATGTATATCGTTAGCATAACAAACATTAACAATCTTCTGGAACTGGAGTGCTTGTTCTTTGTCTTTCTCTTCAAAACTAATCTTGCTGTAGAACAAACATTCTATATCCTTCTTCAAACACTTGACTAGCCACATCAGGTCTAGTACTCGAATGCCACGCCATAGACCGTATATACGTTTGTGTGCTATGACAGTTCGGTTAATTCTTTAGCAATCTTTCAAGAATCATCATCTGCATGGACACATATAACTGCTTCACCTGTACTTGAATCGTAGTGCCACCATTTGAAGATCTTGTAGAAGTCTTATTCCATCTTGATAAGAGGCATATTTTTCATAACTTCCGGCCGCTTTATGATTAGCATCACATCTTTTTCTTTTGTTGCTGGATCGATCTTTGTAATTCGCTTAGGGATATGAGGCTTCCAGTGTATAAATCCATGAGTTGCTTCAAGCTTGATCAATTTCCACAGCCGCTGGTCAAGAAATTTCATTTTAAGATTAAACATCCTTGTCTGCACAAGCTCTTTGATATCCTAGAATGGCAGGGTATTGATGTCACTCAAGTATCGACTATTGGATCCCATACTCCCTTTTAATCGCATAAACATTCAGCTCTTCGATCCAACCCCAACTTATAATGCCCCCAAGAGAACCGCATCACACGTAAAGAATGCTAAGGGACGTTTGAACTTTCGCTCAGCTGGTGGTACTTAAAACCACCGCTTCCTCATTTCAGCAATTTCTTTGGCAGATAATTGTTGAGGAACGGTTCCTTGTATAATAGCCTCTTCAACTTTACGCTTCAAAAGATCATCATTTTCGGCTGCAAACAAATCGCTAAAAGTTGGGGAGTCATAGTACCCTTATCGGTAATATCTGTATCATCTTCATCAGAATCATCCTCCACGACAACTTTATCATAGTCATGGTGCATCAGACACATGTTCGAAGACATAATCAACAGGCTCGAAAGCACTGATGTCATTAAGTTCTTCTTCGAAATCAAAAACAAAATCCTCTTTGTCCACGCCTAACATTTGAGCCATCTCTTCCTTTGAGTAGCATGGACAAACTCACCTTCTTCAACATCATGCTCTAAATATAGTATCTTTGGATTTGGCACGACAGGAACAGTAGACATTTCGGTCACCGTGAAGATTCCTGCCTGCTGAGCATCCTTAGAGCTATCAGACTTTCCCTGATCTCTATCTTCGTTCACTTGATTCACAGAATCATCCAAGTACACAGAAAAATCGATATCATCATTTGAACTAGTTTCTGTTACAAGGACACCTGATCCACCTAACTCATCATCACCACCATCATTATCATCATCAACTTGTCAGAAATATATCATCGAAATCGTCTAAGTCTTCTTTTTCTTTCTCGGCATTCTCATCAAACTCATCTATCTCAGCTTCAATCTCTTTCTCCATCTTTCTCTTGTTGAGCCATTCTCGATGCTTAGCTGAAAGATTTGACGTATCAATATCAACATCATTAGGCTTTCTAATCAATACAAACTTCGTCGAAACAGCATACACCACCACCTCAGAAGTTACTGGCACAGATTCAGCTTCTAGCTCAGTTGAAACAATCACGGGATCCTCACTTACCTTCTCCTTACCCTTGCCCTGAGCATCAATAGTTCTTTAGCAATCCGTTCACGCTCGACAACCTTTTCTTCGCTTTTGCTTTCTCAATCTCATCAATTTCAGCAGCTTCATTGATTCCGAGTTTCTTTGTGAGTATTTTCTTAAATAAGCTCATCTTTCTCTGGTTCCTGAAACGTTCTTCATCATATTCTGCCATTCGATTTCTCAAACGCTCATTCTCAGATACTATACTCGCTAAATAGCTTCTAGCTGCTGTTTTTCTGCATTCAGCCCATTGAGTTGATCTTGAAGTTCAGCAATTTTGACACTGTTTAACATAACTTGTTTCTCTAATTCTTCAATACGCAAAATGTCAAACATGTCTGCAGAGAAATCCTTTCCCATGGTATATCACCAAAATCAAAGTCAAATCGAATTGGGGTTGAGATTGAGAGGGTTATGGTGTTGGCTGCGGTGGTGATTATGGTGGTGGTTGTGGTGTTGGCTGTGGTGGTGGTGTGGAGTCGGCTCAAAATACGCTTCTTCAAGTACCTTTTGCTGCACTTTTCTCTTGGATTTGTCTTTCGGAGAGTCAGTGCTTCTAACTGCTGGCCTTTTGAGCCGTCGAGAAGATTTCTTAGTAGTCTTGCGAACAGGAGTATCAGTATCAGAACCCGAAGGTACATAAGTCGTGTCATCCTCCCCTGACGCTTTACGTCTTTTTTCCTCTGCTTTACGTTTAAGTTCAGCCAGACGTTCAATCTCCCTTTCCTTAGATCTTTCTTTCTCACCAGCAATCATATCTTCTGTAGCAATACTCGAAGATGAAGCTTCTTCAACCTCTCCTTCACGAACTCCAAACACTTCTCTTTCAATGTCAGCAACCATAGTTTCAACATTCTCTTCTGGCTCTGATTCATCAACCAATCTCGAGCTTTCAGACACTCGATGTTTCTTCTAAGGGGCATTGGAGGAAGATGTGGACGTTTGCTTTCTTTTCGTCCCCTTACCCCCCCCCTTTTATCTTCTTTCAAAAACCACGCTTCTCTTAGCAATGAAACCATCTAATGCTTCCAGTTCTTCATCTTCATCACCACTGTCTTCTTTCCTCCACTTCCCTTGTGATGGTGCCACTTAATCTTTATTAATGATAACTTCGAAAACTGGCTTCGCATTAAAAGCTTGGAGATGCAAATTCATCTTCTTTAGAGTTGACACATCCATATGCTCTAACTTCAAAACATCATCTTTCTTTTTTCTTCAAATTCGGATGTAAATGGTCAAGCAACATCTGAATAAAACGAGGATATTGCAAGAACTTCTCTTGTTGCGTATTGTGGACCATTTGGGAGAAAATCACTCTCGAAAAATTGTAAGGCAAGTTCGATCTATGCACATCTGATAATCAACTAAATCATCAAATCCACCCTTTCGGTGGCTAAGAGCGTGAATAACGCAGTGTGCTATATATCGAAATGGAGCACTGAGGTTAGCCTTCTTGAACGGAGCTGCGTTAACGAAACCAGCATAACTCGTTCTGTAAAAACACCCTTTAACCATAGTTTTGGTAAAGTCTTCATAATTCTTTACTTGAATATCTTCGACATTAATCTTTACTGCAGACAGAATTGCATTCTCCTCTTCATCAAACTCAACAGCATTCCAGAAATATTCAATATGAGAACGATATGCTGTATAACGATCTGTGAGAGCTTTGGTGATAGGAAGTCTGCTTAGAAAATCCAAGACTTCTCTATATGCAGCTATTTCTGGAATAGTCTCGTCCAGAAGACAACAAATATTGTGGAATGGCGAAAACGAAGATTTCTTGATCTGCAAGCATAGAAAGTTTTAGAAAATTTTTCAAAAAATTTTAACTTTTTAATCACTCGTATGACTAACCATTCGTACGAGTCATAAACTTTGACAAGAAATCAAGTTTGAGTCAAAACCTCATTCGTATGATCCACTACTTCGTACGAATGGAAAATATACTTAACAAATTTCAAGTTTTTTGAACAGACTTCCTCGTACGAGTGATGCTTCATACGAGTCATCAAGATATAGACATTTAAGGACCTACTCGTACGAATGATCACTCGTACGAGTGAATAAGATAAACAACATTTGATAATCTTGCTCGTATGAGTGATGATTCGTACGAGTTGTAATTCGCAAGAAATAACACCTTATCAAACCGAACTTAAAACATGTAGATTTTAACAAATTGAAGGTTGATTTATAGGTTATTAGAGCCGATTTTAACATTTTTGAGTTCAATTTTATATTTTACCCGTCCAATTACCCTAAATCTATGTTTTATGTCCTTTTGGTCCAATTTGGCACTATAACAACTCAAAACAAAGATTAGTACCTTGCCCATTGAAAGAGGTGTGCAAATCAACCTCCCAACAACTAGATACAGATCGTAGATCAAGAAAATAGAGTGAAAAGAACTGGTTCGCACAAAGTATGCTCTCAATCGCACAGAGTCAATAGTCTGACTCGTGCGAATGAGCCATCCTTTTATACTCATTCAGAGTTCACTTGTACGAGCTATGGCTCATGAGAAAGAAGACTTATGTCACTCGTACGAGTCAGTGACACTCGTACGAGTCAGTTCTTATGCACTTTGAATATCTTTTTTGATTTTTTTATGAAATTTTATCTGTTTTTAAAGCCTACTCAGTTAACCAAGTCCAAGTTAATGACCCTAGTTATCCGATTTTCCTACCAAGTCCAAGTTAATGACCTTGGTTGTCCATTGTTTTACCAAAACAGATTTATTCTAAAAAGATGTAAATTTTCAAATTAATGAACTTTGCTAACGTTTTAGGAATCCTTTCTTTTCTTGATTAGCTCCCAACCCGTGAACTTCAGCTTTCCTCCAGCAAGTGTCACTTTGACTTGGACTATCGGTATTTTCAACATCGGTAGACTGCTAAAAGAAAAACTAAATTTTTTTGGGATTTTCTAAAAAGAACAAGTAAAGATGTATTTACATACATATTTTTGTGAGTTTTGTGTTTAGAGGATCATATCACGTATTTAGACAAATCACAAGTGCCGTTGATCTTGCCAATATACTTATCCACTTAAACTTCTATATGTTTCTCAATTGTTTCAAGATATGTTAGGTAATATTAAGAAACATGAAGTAACTGTGTTTCCCATCTCAGAATATACTCCCGCATCGAGATTCCCATAATATCATTTCACAGGTGAATATATCTAACTGATATCTGTAAATGGGGTGAATTGGGAGACCTTGAGAGCTCAGGTTAGTATTTCCATACAGAAAAACAGATGAAGGCTCGAATTTAAGTGGTGTTCCATAAAGGAATCTTTTGAACTGCAAATGTAGTAAATGTTTATGACATACTCATTTTTTGTGTAGCTTTTGTAGGCGAATAAAGCATAAAGTATTATACAAGTTCTAGGCCATTGCTGACGCAAAATCAAAAGAACTCGGATAATATACCAGATATCGATTAAATATAAAGACCTAGTATCGTAGAATCTGGCATTCTCTCAAAAGAAATTTCGGAGTACTAAGTCCATATATCCGTGAGATGTTGACCGACAAGTTATTCAGTTTTTCTTTTTAAGTTTATATCTTGAAAAAAATTTTACTGAACGAGTGAATCCTATTGGCACATCCTTAGTAAGACCTGTTTAATTACTTGTTTAAACATTCCATAGCTTTAGCATTCTGTGATTGTCATATTGATGTAATATGATCTCACTTTTAACAAAAACTCTTTTTGACTTTTATAATGTTTTTGAATTTTACCAAACTTTCTCACCCTAAAATCAAAAACATATTTTTAGATTTTTAAGAAAAATATTTACAGAAAAATATGTCATACCGATGAGAATCACGTCAAGTTCTCGTCATCCTCAAATTCAACCTCATGAATATCCCCTGATGTCAGATTTCTTAAACCTTTTAATTTTAAAAGATTTTTAAATTTTGATCGATCAAATGCTTTGGTGTAAAAATCTGCTTTTTTGGTCATCGGTATCGATTTTTTCAATTCTAACCAACTTTTTCTCATAGCAGTAACGGATAAAGTGGTGTCGAATCTCAATATGTTTAGTGCGTGAGTGTTGAATAGGATTTTTGGTGATATCAATAGCCGCCTTATTATTTACATAAATTGGCATATCAAGAAATTGCAGTCCATACTCTCTCATCTGCTGTTGTATCCAGAGTATCTGGGCACAACAACTGGATGCTGAAACGTATCCACGGTCTGTTTCTTGCATTGCCATGTTACCAAACGAATTCCGAAGAACTGGCAACCAGCAGTAGTAGATTTGGCATTAAGCTTGCAGCTGCCGAAATCAGAATCCGAGTAACCCGCAAGGTTGAAGTCGTCATATTGAGGATACCACAAGCCGATGCGAGGGAATCCTTTCAAATACCGAATGATTCGTTTGACGGCTAACAAGTGAGAATCTCTTGGATTGGACTGATAACGGGCGCATAGACATGTTGGATACATGATATCTGGTCGAGAAGCTGTAAGATACATCAAGGATCCGATCATGGAGCGATATAATGTTTCATCGATTTTCACTCCATGAGCGTCTGGACAAATGTCGTGATTTGGAGCTAATGGGGTTGATGCTGGTGTAGTTCCTTCCATGTCAAATTTCTCTAACACATCATGAACATACGTCGTCTGATGAATGAAGATACCATCAGGCAATTGCTCAACCTGAAGTCCTAAAAAGAACTTCATCTCCCCCATAGCACTCCTTTCGAATTTCTTCTTCATGACTTCTTCGAAGTCTTTGCACAGCTTATCATTTGTCGATCAAAAATAATATCATCCACATATACTTATACCAAAATCAGATGACCATCTATTTCCTTTGTGAAGAGGGTACAGTCTATAGTTCCTCTGAGAAAGTCGTTGTCAAGAAGATGACTTGAAAGCCTTTCATACTAAGCTCTCGGGGCTTGGTGAAGACTATATAAAGCTTTGTTCAGAAGGTAGACTTTATCCTTGTGTATTGGATCGACGAACCCTGGTGGTTGGCCGACATACACCTCCTCTTTGACTTTTCCATAAAGGAAAGCAAATTTGACATCCAATTGATACACCTTGAATCCTTTCCAAGAAGCAAAGGCCAAGAATATACAAATAGCTTCAAGACGAGCGACTGGGGTGTCGACTTCAGTGTAGTCTATCCCTTCTTGCTGGTGAAAGCCCTGGACTACGAGCTGAGCTTTGTTTCTGGCCACTATAACTCTATCATCGCGTTTGCACTTGAAGAACCATCGTGTACTAATCTTTTTATGATGATTGGTAGGTCAACAGGCTTCCAGACTCCAAGTTTCTGGAATTGAAGCAACTCTTCCTGCATTGCCTCCACCCAGCTTTCTTCTTTCAACGCGCCTCTCCAGTTTTGGGTTCTACCTGCGAAACAAAACAACTATAAGAAAGCCTGGTTTGTAATGGAGCAATACTAGTATAAAAACAGCTTAGATCCTTGTTGATCTGATTGCAAGTTTGTACTCCGGTTTGTAAGCTGCCGGTGATATTCTCCGATGGATGGTAAGATAATGTCCTTGGCATTACTTCACTCGAAACATCCACTTGAGTTTGCAAATTCATGATCACTTCATCAACAACCGGTGTAGAGGATGTAGCTTCATTTCTGACATTGGATTGATCAGCTTGAGCATTCAGAAAGCTTTCAATATGCTCAGATCCTTCATCGGAACTAGATCCTCCATCATCAAAAGTTGGTTCACGATCAGAGTCGGCATTAATCGGTTGTTGGGTAGATGATTCAGCTGTGTTTAAGATAGGTACTGAGACTAATTCCTGCATAGTAGTGCTCGGACCTACATCAGAAGTGTTGACATGAAGTGACTGGGAAATCACCAACGGAATAGAAACTTGCTCTTGATTGGAGATTTGATGCTGTTGAAAGAGCATAACAAGTTCTTCTTCAGATTGTACTTCTGGTAGGTTAAATGAATTCCACAAACCTTCATAGTTGAACAGCCATGGATCCCCAGGTTTCTGCATTGGCGTAGTATATCATTGACAATCAACATGTTGTGCAAGAATAACCTGGTTCAGACTCGGCAAAAAGACACGCTTTTGTGGACTAGCATAACCGACAAAAATCCTTCCAAGGATTTGGCTCCAAATTTACCGTCTGGGTCCAAAACAGTACACGGCGATCCAAAAGGCTCCAAAAATGCCAGGTTCAGCTTCCGTTGGTTTAGCATCTCAAAACAGGTCTTGTTGTGAGGCTTGACTGTTAACACACGATTGAGAGTGTAACACGCTGATGCGACTGCTTCGCTCCAGAAATTAGTTGGAAGTTTTGAATCAGCAAGCATGGTTCTGGCATTCTCGATCAGTGTGGGATTCTTTCATTTAGCAACTCCATTTTGTTGAGGAGTATAGGGAGCCTGAAATCATGAAGAATCCCCTTTTCGTTGCAGAATTCGAGCATCATCTTGTTTTTGAACTCAGTACCATTGTCATTGTGGATTTTTTGATAGGCAAATGATATAGGTTTTCAAGCTTCCTGAGGAGAATCATAAGACTTTCAAATGTTTCATCTTTGCTCTCCAAAAAGAAAACCAATGAGAATCTTGAGAAATCATCTGTTACGACCAGGCAATATAGATCTCCAAAAATGCTTTTGACGTTTATTGGGCCAAATAGATCCATATGCGGCCTTTCTAGTGGTAGCTTGATAGTTTTTAGAAGCTTCTTGGGTGTGATTTCTTATGTTGTTTCCCCTTCTTACAGCTCAGACAATCATCAGATAAATGAAAATTCTTCAGATTAACACCCTCCACTAGGTCGTTGTGCACCAAATAATTCATCTTTCTCAAATGTATGTGCCCCATCTTCCTATGCCATAGTATAGACTCCTTCTTGGTTGCTTTAGAAACAAAGCATTGAACCTTCTTAGATGTAGTGGATGCGACGCTCATGTCTAAGACATACAGATCATTCTCTCTTGGAGCGCGCATGAGGATCCACTCCTCAGGAATTTTGAATCCCGGCTTGAGAATTAAGCATTCTTTATCATTGAAGTGTGTTGTGAACTTTTTGTCACAAATCTGTGAAATGCTCAGAAGATTTTTCTCCATCTCTGCAATGTAGTTCACCTTGTCAGAGATGGCTAACTCAGATGAGGCGCAAAGTAATCGTCGTGATAATAGTGCTGACAAAGCTGAAAATATAGCCATCAATAATGATGATTTCCAAGCTCGCATTGATGCAGCTGTTGGAAAAGCCATGGAAAAGGCCATGGAGAAATTTAAGGAAGTGAGCGCTACTCGCTCCAAACTTTTATCTATTCCACCATCATCAGCTCGAAAGGAGAGCTCTGTCCACTCTTTAAATGCGAAGAGTGAACCGAAGATACTAGAATTCAATGATAAGTCCCATTCTTCTAAAGACGGATATACCTATAAATACTTTGTCTCCTGCAAGCCCCGAGATTTTAATGGAGAAAGGGGAGCAGTAGAAGCCTTGAGATGGCTTGATAGATGGAAACTATTATAGATATCAGCGGATGTGCTGATAAAGACGTAGTGAAGTTTGTATCCTAATCCTTCAAAGGCGATACCCTAATATGGTGGAAGGCCATGGTCTAGTCAACAGGAAAAGTACACCTGTATAACTTGGGATGGACCAAGTTTGCGGACCTTGTTAAGGAAACATACTGCCCACCTCCTGAGGTGGAGAAATTAGAGACAGACTTCTTGTCTCTTTCAATGAAAAAACCTAGTTTGTCAGAAGTACGTCTCCGATTTCAATTCCCTATCTAGGTTAGTTTCCTATCTAATCACCCCTGAGACCAAATGCATTACGTATTTTATTAATGGGTTAGCGCCCGAGATTAAGGGCATGGTAAAGGCTGCTCAGCCTAGTACTTATACGTCTGCTGTTGACCTATCTATCTCCCTCACCCTTGATCTAGTGAGGTAAAAGTCAATCAAATCTTAGACTGACGGGAAAAGAAAGCGGTAGGATGATAACTCCCAACGGCTTAAAAAGAAAGGAAATTTTGGGTTCAAGAAGAACCAGCACAGGTCTGAATATAGACCTTTGTGCAAAACCTGTAACCGCAGGCATTGGGGGCAATGCAATACCGACCCCCAGATTAAACCCTGTGGTATTTGCAAGAGGAAAGGGCATTAAACCCACGAGTGCAAAAATCTTAAAGATGTTGTCTGTTTTGGCTATAATGAGAAAGGGCATATTAAGCCTAATTGCCCAAAGAATCCCAGAACTAATGAGGCAAAGCCTGGAGAAGCCAAGAAAGGAAATGCCCGTGCCTTCCAGATGAATGCTAAGGAGGCCGTTAATGACAATAATGTCATAACATGTACTTTCCTCATTAATGACATATTTGCTAGAGTTCTTTTTGATTTGGGTGCGGATAAGTCATTTGTGGACTATAAGTTTAGCAAACTATTAAACTTACCCATAAGAACTCTAGATAAAACCTATGAAATAGAACTTGCCGACGGAACCTTAGAAACAACATCTTTCATTCTTGATGGATGTTCTATATCCATTAAGAATCATTCTATTCCTATCTCTCTTCTGCCAATGAAATTGGCGGGGTTCGATGTAGTTTTAGGCATGGATTGGTTATCGCATAACCAAGCCTGCATCGCCTGTGATACGAAACTTATCGAAATCAAAACCCCATCCGGTGAAATGCTCACCATCCTTGGAGAATCGCACTTCGGGTTGCCAGACAAAGTGTCATTGTTTAAAGCATCTAAGTGTCTAGGGAAAGGTTGTATCATTTACATGGCACAAGTAACTATTAACGAGCCGAAGCCAAAAATTGAAGACCTTTCAGTTATCTCATAATATCCCGATATTTTCCCTGAAGAACTACCAGGTCTACCTCCAGATAGGCAAGTGGAGTTTAGGATTGACATCCTACCAGGAGCAGCACCTGTTGCAAGAGCTCTGTATCGACTAGCACCGACAGAGATGAAGGAATTAAGAATGCAATTAGATGAACTTTTAGAAAAAGGATTTATTCAGCCTAATTCCTCACCTTGGAGAGCTCCTATTCTTTTTGTTAAGAAAAAGGACGTTTCAATGCGAATGTGCATTGATTACCGCGAACTAAACAAGATAACAATCAAGAATCGTTAGCCTCTGCCCAGGATCAATGATTTGTTCGATCAACTTCAAGGGGCTAGTTACTTCTCTAAGATCGACTTAAGATCAGGATATCATCAATTGAAGGTTAGAAGTTAGGATGTCCCTAAGACTGCCTTCAGGACTTGTTATGGTCATTACGAATTTCTGGTGATGCCTTTTGGGCTCACAAATGCACCTGCAGCATTCATGGATCTCAGGAATAGAGTCTGCAAGCCGTACCTAGATAAGTTTGTCATTGTCTTCATAGACGACATACTTATCTACTCTCGTAATCAAGTTGATCACGAGAAAGATCTTTGGTGCATTCTAGAATTACTAAGGCAAGAAAAGCTTTATGCTAAGTTCTCTAAGTGCGAGTTTTGGCTTAGAGAAGTCCAATTTCTTGGACATGTTGTAAGTGAGAGTGGTATCCAAGTGGATCCCGGCAAGATTGAAGCCATAATGAATTGGGAAGTACCCAAAACTCCATCAGAGATTCGTAGTATCTTAGGATTGGCTGGTTATTATAGGAGGTTCATTGAGAACTTTTCGAGGATAGCCACTCCTTTAACTACCTTGACCCGTAAGAATGTCAAGTTTAACTGGGGTCCAAAACAACAAGAATCTTTTGAGATTCTGAAAAAAAGTTGAGCAATGCTCCTGTGTTATCTCTACCTGAGGGTATTAGGGATTTTGTCATTTACTGTGATGCCTCGCACACTGGCATGGGCTGTGTGCTAATGCAAAAAGGCAAAGTGCATCACAACAATTAAAGGTGCACGAAAGGAATTACACCACCCACGATTTGGAACTGGGTGCCGTTGTGTTTGCACTAAAGTTATGGAGACATTACTTGTATGCACAAAGTGTATTATATACACTGACCATAAAAGTCTCCAGCATTTGTTCAATCAGAAGGAATTGAACATGCGACAACGCCGATGGATGGAAACACTTAATGACTATGATTGTGAGATTTGCTACCATCCAGGCAAAGCAAATGTAGTTGCTGATGCCTTAAGTCGCAAAGAATGAGTTAAGCCCATTAGGATTAATGCTAAGAGCATTGAGCTCAAAAGTAGCTTAAATGAGAAGTTATTAGATGCGCAAAAGCAAGCCCTATTAGAGGCTAATATTCCTAATGAGGGATTAGGCGGAGATCAGTTAACGCCTGGAAAGGATGGAATCCTTAGATTCAATGGAAGAATCTGGGTTCCAATCTTTGGAGAACTTAGAGATCTAATCCTCCCAGAAGCGCATAATTCGGGATACTTGGTTCACCCAGGTGGTGACAAGATGTATCAAGATCTAAAGAAGAACTATTGATGGATGGGTTTGAAGAAATCCATAGCCACTTATGTAGCTAAATGTCTGACGTGTTCGCAAGTTAAAGCCGAACATCAGAAACCGTTAGGACTCATACAACAGCTTGAGATTCCCACCTGGAAATGGGAAATGGTAACTATGGATTTGATTACCAAGTTACCTGAAACCAAACATGGTAATGACACGATTTGGGTCATTGTGGACAGGCTGACTAAGTCAGCATATTTTTTGCCAATTAAAGAGACTTATAATTCTGATATTGGCAAAGCTATATGTGGACAATATTGTGTCCCTACATAGTGTGCCGGTATCTATTGTATCTGATAGAGATACTAGATACACATCTCACTTTTGGAAAAGTTTCCAACAATTGTTAGGCACACGATTAAATTTTAGTACGGCTTACCATCCGCAGACTGATGGTCAGAGTGAGCGTACTATCCAGACATTGGAAGACATGCTTAGGGTATGTGTGATTGATTTAGGTGGAAGCTGGGATGACCACTTACCCCTAATAGAATTCTACTACAATAATAGTTATCATACAAGCATCAAGGCTGCTCCTTTTGAAGCCTTGTATGGGAGAAAATGTAGAACGTCTGTTTGTTGGGCAAAAGTTGGGGAAGCCCAACTGTCTGGACCTGAGATTGTCTTAGAGACCAGGGATAAGATAATACAAATCCATGATCGTCTCAAAGCTGCCTGTGATAGGCAGAAAAGTTATGCAGACAAGAGGCGAAAACCTCTTAATTTCCAAATAGGGGACAAAGTACTATTGAAGGTATCACCCTGGAAAGGTGTGATGCGCTTCGGAAGGAAGGGTAAGTTGAGCCCAAGATATATTGGACCATTCGAGGTAATCGAATGTGTCGCTTCTGTAGCTTACAAGCTCAAGCTGCCTGAGGAGCTAAGTGGAATCCATGATGTGTTCCACGTATCTAATTTAAAGAAATGTCTAGCCGATGAGTCGCTAGCAATGTCACATCAAGATGTGCAAATTGATAAAAACCTGAGGTTCACTGAGAAACCAATTTTGATCGAGGATCGACAGGTTAAAAAGCTCCGAAGGAAGTTTTATCCTATTGTAAAGGTTAAGTGGGATGCCCTTCGAGGCCCCGAGTATACATGAGAGGTTGAGTCCACTATGCGACAAAATTACCCCCATCTTTTTGAATAAAATCTCGACATCGAGATTTCTTTTAAGAGGGTGAGGATGTAAAACCTCGTAAAATTCGTGTTCGGTAATAAACGACACGTGTATAGACCCTTAAAAATAAATAAAATAAAATAAATACTAAATATAAATACCTCAAATAAGTTAGCCACTCAACTCCTTAAACAAATCCAAAAATCTAATTTAAACCTGACAGTAGCTTACGGTCCGTGACCGTAGCTTACGGTCCAGACTTTCTGTTAGAAATTTTAACTAACCGTAGCCTACGGCGAAGCCTTAGAACTTCAGTTTTGCACCATATAAACTTTAAACTAATGACCCTAAGGCCCCTAGACTTTATTATAACCTTTTCCTTGCATATTTAAGTCATTTTTCGACCCGAACGACTCCCGGTTAAGGTGATATCTTGTGATTCACCATTCTTGAGTATCACACATTTTCATCGAACCTGAAACCTTACTAGATTGGGTGATTTGACCCATTAAACCATAAGTATTCGTATCTTTCACGTTTAAGCTAGTAAACGCTTATAAGTCGTAAGAACACCTAGTGTGACACCCGTTAATGTTCGGTTACTCTTATTCTTCTTCAATACATCTCGTATTGAACGAAAAGACCAAGTTGTATCATTATGTCATTGGATATAAGTCAAGGGACAATTCATAAAAATCCATAAAACTATTCTTGAGGGACTAAAAGTGTCAAAGCTCCAAAATTCTGTCAAGATGCCACCTCTACTTCAAAATGCCACACTCTTGCAGCTCTTGACATCTTGCTAGACACTTGTGATGATCCTAGAACACCTCTAATACCTGGCTTCATCTTCACACACCTCCTTGCACTATAAATAGCCCACTAGTTCACCTCATTCTTTGCTCATTCACTTCTTCTCCTCTCTATTACACTCTTGGAAGTTCCAGACCATTTGGGAGCTTCCCTTTGAGTTCTAAGTTTCCCTTGGATCACTTGTAAGTGCTCCATTTCTGCCATTTTCTTTTTATAGGCTTTTAATAGCCAAAAGTCATGCATTTTCGATAAATGCCTTGACTTTCGGTTAAGACCATTATGGTCCAGCCATTGTTCAAAATACACATGGCTAATCTGAGTTTATGTATGTCAATTGACGGGTCAAAGTTATTGTTTTAAAAAGTCAAACGGGTCAGATTTCGTAAAAATCATAATATGAGTTTATGTACATTATAAACATGTTTTTGACACTTAAACAAGTGGATAATAATTATTAGAACATGTGGGAACATGTTCGATCCGTCAATTTTAGTCCTAGAGTCGGTTCGCAACCGAAATTCGTGAAGTTTGACTTCTGCTTTGACTTTCGATTCTGACCCGACTTAGATTAGTTAACTTATGTATTAAGGTCACATTATGATCATAATGCAATGTATCATAACCCTCTGAGGTTATATTATTGATCATAATCATAATCTGAGTTTATGCACAAGTTCGTAAAATGTCAAATTTGACTAAAATGCCCTTTTTACATAAAACATGGTTTTAATCAACAATGAACTTGCAAATGAAGTACCTACTGATATGTTAATGTAATTAACATATTTTGATGTTAATATTCTGATCATAAACTGATTTTAGTATTATATCGTAAACTATACTTTTAAATGACCAAAATGCCCTTTCGGTGCATAGTTTGGTCTTAAACCATAAACCACACTTATGTGTGCTATCTTACTGATATTATATCACAAATTAAGTATTTTTCCAGAATTTGTATGATCATAACATCAGAATACACGCAAGTTCCTTTTATACGACATATAATTACCAAAACGCCCTTATGAGGCATAATTTCGTTTCAAAACCTTTTCGGGCATGTAAGTTGATATCCTACTAATATTACAACTTATTTAAAGTATAATAACATTTAGCACTTGTTCATGACTCATCCGGTTACCCGATATCGCTTATACGCATACGGTTAAGTATATGTAACTAGTTTACGAAAATTAACCGAAACGGGTTTAACCTTATCATTTTAATCTCAAATTCCAGAATGTTAATTGTTTACCCATATTATACAAGTCTTAAGTACTTGTTGGGTTTAAACTACATTCTATCCGGTCATCACTTAATCTAGCGTATCGTACCGTTTTTGATTCATTATGCTAGTCGGTCTAAGTCTATGACTTAAATTAAGACCGTTAGCATTTTAATTGGTTAGCTTATGCTATAATCCAGACTAGAGCCTTCCATTAAATGCTATCTGCACTTATTTCTTTTGAATACGGCTGAGAATATTAAATCTTGCATTATTAATCAAGACTAGCTCAGGTAAATACTCTTGACTTATTTTCCCTATACGGGCTTGGGTAACGGTAAATTATTACCGCTTGGTCGGAATGGGATCAATCAAATGCCGAATTGTGGCTAGTAAATCCGTATATTCCGTTTTGATCAGTTTTGTTTGATAACTTAAACATTGGGGGTTAACGACCGTGTCCTTGATATCCTTGGCTCATTACGTTAGTTAATGGCCACGACTAAAGCGCGGGGTGTAGGCATACACTTGACAGATGCTAATACTAAATTATTTTTACCCACAAGTTGGGGATAACTCCTTCGTGGGTTCATAAGTGGTGTGTACGTTAATCATGTCTCGGTCTCTTTACTGGCCCCCATATGTATTGACAAACATGTAAAATTGTTAACAAGGTTACAATGCTGACTTTCCCAAGTTATAAAAGATTTGTGCCCTGTGCACTTAAATCAAATTTTAAAAATGTTTTCAAAATGAGTTAGTCGGGTGTATTTACCAGCGAAAGCTGACGTATTTTCAAAAGACTAAGATGTAGGTATAATACGAAATAGTCTGGAAGCTGCTTGGTAATGATATAAGAGGATCTTGCAAATCCTTAGATCTGTCCAAGTCTGTTATACATTTTTGTACATTTTACGATCCGCCTGTGGATCTTTCATTACAAGCCGTCTGTATATTATTTTTTGTACTTTTAACATTTGGTTTGTAATAGTAATTTTAAACTCCAAGACGTCCGTTGTGCTGTGTTTAATTGACTACAACTTACGTCATGATATTCCCCACCCGGGCCCGCTGGTGTTTGGTTGAAAATATGGGGTGTGATAGTGCAATATGCCCAACATTTTTACACTTATAGCACGTCCTGCTGTCTTTTCGGAAAGAGGAATCCAAAACTTGTTTTCTATTCTCTTTTTCTTTCTTGAACTCATCATTGGATTGTTTACCAATGATATCTTTTTCCTTTTCTGTAGTTGTTCCATAGACAAAATTGATTTTCTTTGTAAAGTTCAGCTTTTGAAATTTGTTGTTTGTTCTTCGCTTTTGAAAACCCAACCCAGCCCTCCTGTTTTCAAGATAGTCTGTGTTTCTTTGGTGGTAGGGTTTGTTAACACATTTTGATTTAGAATAAAATGATGCATCGTGTTTTCTAAATCCGAATGGCTCACCTCAACAAGCTTGAACAACTTTTCTACACGATCCAGATTAACATTGTGAATCGAGAAATCTTCATCAAAATATAGTTTATCAGATCCATGCATTTTATATATGATGACGTTTGGATCAGTGTTTAAACTATTTTCTAATGATTCACCATCCATTTAAGATTTCTCAAATTCACTCTTTAGAACTTTTTCAACCACACATCAGACTCACATTCATTTTCTGGTTTTGTGTAAGTTACGTCAATGTTCGCAGGTAGCTCATTTGTCGTTTCAGTTTTCAATTTTAAGTTGAGTGTCTTTTCCACCGATGGTTTTTAGCATAGCTATTCCACATGGGTGGTGGAACACGATCATAACTTGCACCTTTGTTTTCATCAATTTGATTTTCTTCCTTGTTTTCAATTTTTGGAAAATGTGACAAATGACGTATGAACTTGTAGATAACTGATTAACAATTTATTAACTCGTTATGTTTCTATTTTCATTTTCTCAAGTTCATTTTTCAGCTCGGTGATTGTATTTAAATGAATGTTAATGGCCATTTGTTTGTCCATTACAGTCGCCTTTAGCATTGAAAGTGTTCTGTCATTTTCTCTGATCACCTTATCAAATTGTTTAACAGATTTGCTTAATTTGTCATAAGCTTCTTTTGTTACCTTATAATCACATGACAAATTATCTGTATGACATTTTAGCTCATTGTATCGTGTTTCTTTTTCAGCACATTCACTGCATGGCTCGTTGCATTTTAAGTACGGTTTTTCTATCACAGACTCATTTTCGACACGTTTACCTCGTTCACATTTGCCATACAAGCTTTGTTGGTCTCATCAACTCTCCTTTCTTCTTAGGGTTCTTCTTTTTTTTCACAAGACGATCGATGGTTGGCTCAGAATAACCTGCAAAAGTTTTAAGAATATCATTAGGTAGGAGATGTTTAAAAGACTATTTAACAAAACCTCATCTTCTGACGATGTGTGATAATATTCTTCGGGAGATTCGTCAAAAGATGCCTCTATATATATTCTTCATGTTCTTCAATAATTTCAGTGACCAGAGCCAGACTCTCGTTCTTTGTGATATACTTGTTCCAATTGAAGCCTTCGTCCTCCTGAGTAACGACAAGAACTTTGTCTTTGGAGTTCGACAGTCCATATTCGATTTGCACCATTCTTGTTTTCGGTTGAGGACGATGATAAATGGCTTTCTTGTAGTAGTCATCGGCAAACGGGTTCTGATTGCCCTGGACTTCTCTATTCGGACATTCTCGTTTAAAATGTCCATTCTTGCAACATTTGAAACATGTCACTTTGGACTTGTCGAAGCCAAGTTTCCTATCTAATCCTCCCAAATTCTCTTTCCCGGTAATTTCCATGAAACGTTGTGCTCTTCTGATGATTGAAGCCATACACCATTTAATGTCGATCAACTCCATCTCGATGGATCAATCTGATCATAATCCTCTCTCGTCATCTCAGAATTTCCAATTTTTCCTGCTACTAAACTATCATATGATTCGAGTACCGAAGCTAATAATGACATATGTTGCTTTACGGTCTTCTCGTCAAAGTTTTGAGCGTTTTGAAATCAACAGCAATATTACACTGTAAAACCCTTTGATTAGGATTAGATTGATTGTTCTGGTTGATCTGGGGATTGCTCGAACCATGGGATGACTATGAGCCAAGAGGTGTGTTTGGGTTGACAGAAGCAAAGGATTGAAAACCACTGTGTTGACTCGATGGTGGGCTTGATGTGTTGAAAGCGCTGAAGGTAGTTTGGACTTTTAGAGACTGTATATGCAAAGCATAACTACCCTTGTAATATAGATTATGTCTTGTTGCATTTGGGCGCCTTTGTTTTTCACCATTTCAGCATATCGAGTTCGTGCCCTTCCAATCTCTCAATGAATCTTGGTAATGAGAAATTACCATATTCTGTGCCATTCTTCTGAATAGTCAAGTAGGTAGACCATTCTCCTTGTGGTAGGGAATCCGCCAGTTTATCGACTAATTCTTCATTCGTCTTTACGATTCCCAAGCGCTTCATTTGCACAACCAAGTGACAGTTCTTTCAATCAGTTGTTTCACAGTCTCTCCCTTGATCAAAGTAAAGATATCAAATTCTTTACTTAACAACGCTCTCTTCCCTTTTCGCAACTATGCACTTCCTTGAAATTTCAACCGTAGAGCGTTCCATAACGATTGTGCATCATCATCAATCATGTTGTAGAAGAGCCAAGATGTCTTCTTTGATGGCTTGTTGTAAGATGTTCATCATCTTTTTCTCGTTTATGAACTTCTCTCTCTCGAAATCCGAGAGTTGAGCTAATGTTTTTTCTAGACCATTTTCTCCAATCGGAGCTTGATATTTTGCTTCAATGGCAAACCAGCAGGTAAAATGATTTGCTTGAACCCATTTCATAAAACGTTCACTCCAACTGTCAAAGTCTTCAAGGTTCATCAACTTTGGTGGCTTTGTCATCGTACCCATCTCATTCTCGAAGTTCATATTTTGAGCTGCAGTAGTTGTGACCGCTGAAGCAGCAAATGCGTTGAAAAACTCTTATTCCATTTTTTCTGCAAAAATTTTAGAAACACACTTTCAAAAAACTGATTTGAATGACAAAAGATTCTTCATGCGAATGACCAGTTGCTCGTGCGAACAAGTTGATTCGTGTGAGAACTCGTGCGATTCATAGCTTCGTGCGAGCGAGATGTTCGTACGACTGAAAAAGGTTACTCGTACGAATGACTTGTTTATACGAATGAATGCTTCGTGCGAATGACAGTTTTAACTTGTATTTTTTTAAGAAAATTTAGTTGTTCGTACGTACGACTGACTTAATTTGTTCGGATAGTCGTTCGTACGAGTTGTCTCTCTACTCGTACGAAACAACTCAGGTCACCAAACGGATGATTTTTACAATGTCGACATGAATTAGGTTGATTTTAGATCTGAAATCTTCAAGGATTGATTAGAATTGATTTTAACGTGAAATACTAAAATCCTAGTCCAATTTGTCCATGAATTCATCCAATTCCGAGATCTGTGTGAGAAAGTGTAGAAGTAGGTTGAATCTGGATCTGAAACTGTTGGTAGTATATAGAAACATGATGTTTGTCCTCAGATCAGGCCTCAAGGCTCTGATACCACTTGTGAGAGGGGATCGACTCTCCTCTTATGAGCACCGGACCGATCTAACTCAGCTAATAGAGGCGGAATGCATTGTTAGCGAGTTTGACAAACAAACAAGTAAGATATACTGCTTAAATGCCTTGAATTGTATTGATAAACGTGAACAGTTACAGAGTGAGTAAACAGTTTGATAGGGCTTCATCGTACATCAACTAACAGATATCCAACACAACACACATGCTCCTCTATTTATAGGTCGACATGACTCGCACAGGAGGAGAGTGTGTGTGTGACTCGTGCGAGTGATGCCTCGTACGAGTGACAGAGTGTCACTCGTACGAGCCATGATGCTCACTCATACGAACGAAACCGATTACGTCTTTTCGATCCAGAATCTTCATTCCTTCGAATTTCAACATGATTTTGGCACAGATCTGGTCGAAAATCAGTCTCTAACAATCCTATGGTAGCAATTTTACATTATGTCCGTGGATTGTCCAATTATTTGATGTTTTACGTCTAAAACCCCTCATACGTCCAAAATTCATGAGCGTATGTGATTAATCAACTGTTAGATTGAATGAATCGGTACCGTAGCTCTGATACCAGTTGTGGTCCTGGTGATGGCGGTTTTAGACGGAAGTTTGGGCGAATGATAGTACCGATTCGGTAGAACGGGAGTAGGAACAGAAACAGTGGAAGCATTCATTCATAAATACCAAAAGAGTATACATCTTGTCTGCCTGGCGGAGTTCCTGGAGAGAATCCGCCAGCGTTTCCCCTCAGGGAACTTCCAAAACTTGACAAACAATGAACACGCAACACCTATATATAGACATGATCATCTCGTGCGAATGTTGCTCGTATGAGTGACAAGATGTCACTCGTACGAACCACATAAGCTCACTCATACGAGTCAAGTACAAAGCTAATAAATCATACATTAACAAATACTATTCGATGTTCTAAGCCCTATATACATAAACAACATATCCTAGACGTAGGCAATAGAGATTATGCACCAACAAAGACATTGATCAGATTGAATTTATATCTGAAGCAAGAGTCAGAGCCTGTTGCAAAGCCAGTTTTTAGAGCTATTAACGATAAGAATTATGTTGCACCTCCAAAGGTCAAATGGAGAAAAGATACAAGCGGTTCTGAAAGAGATGAAGAAGAAAAGTTAGACGGTTTTATTCCTAGGAGAAGTAGTTGGTTTGAAAAGGAAGAAAAGAAAAAGAAACATGCAACTCCAAAGAAAAAGCCAACTCAAGCTAGAAAAAGAGCAACTGTACGAACAATGCTTATAGATGAACAATTTGAAGATGAGATTCAAGTGAATGTGCCTGAGAATGAACAGTTGCTGAGAATGTAAATGTACATGAAGAAGTATTCTCTGCAACATCAGATAACGAAAGAGATGTGAATGTTGAGAAAATAATGGATGAGATTGAGAAAGAAGTGATTGAAGGTGGTAATGAAGAAAGTTCTCAGGATAGTGTTGATCCGAAAGTAGTCGGAGCTGCTGAAAAAGCCGAACAAAGAAAGAGAAAGGCTTTAGGTGATGATGACAAGACATATGTGCCTACTGATCCTGAAGAAGAATCTATTCCGAGGCCTGTTAAGAAAGCTAAATGTATTAAAAGCAAAGCGTCCGATGTTCAGAAAAAGATGACAGGGTCTCCAGCAGCAAAGAAAGCTCGTAGAAAGTTTCTAAAAACTAGGATAACACCTGAGGCTGAAGCTACAACTGTGAATGTTGAATCAGTTGTTCCACCATCATCACCACAACAACCACCTACATCACCGCAACATGTTACACCACCATAACCAGTTTCAACACCAAAACAGCCAACTCCACCAGTACAATAAAGAACTCCACAATCTACACAAAGACGTCAATCCTTTCTGACAGATACTTTTGGTGAAATGTCGTTTATTAATTTTGAAGAAGGATTGGATGGTGATTTCTTCAATGACACCAAGATTGAAGAGGTTAGAAAGCAGAATAAAGTTTCTTGAATATGACAGAAAGAACTTAGAAGCTGTGTTGTCAAGCTTTCCTTCATAAAATGAACGATTAAGAAGGTTGGTTGCTGATTATGAAGCTGAAAGAATTCATAGTGATAGAAAGATGGATATGTTTCAAAAGATTTTATCTAAAAAGTTGGGCATAGACTTTGAAGCTAAATCTGAGTTAATAGAGATTGAAGATGCTAAGCAAAGAGCGGCTGAAAGAGCGCGCAAAGCAGAAGAAGATGTTGCAGCTGCTGGTAAAGGCAAAGAACAAAATTGATGAAGTTCCTGTTATTGTTCCAACTGAGCCTGAACCAGAAGTTGTAGTTGAAGTAGAAGCTAAAGTTGTTATACCAACAGAAACTGAAAAAGAAGCTGAAGCTGAACCGGTAATCAACTATGTAATGATTGGTGGACCTATTGATGTTTCTGGGAATTCGGCAAAAGAAAAATACTTGGAAAGAAGAAGTTGAAAGCCAATAAAGAGCTTGAAGATCTTGAAAAGAAATTGATGATTTTGATGAGAATGATGATGAAGATATTGGTGGAGATAATAAGAAAGACGATGATGACAAGGGTGATGACGATGATAATACACAGGGAGGTATTGGTGTGAAAGTGGTGGATGCTCAAATGAATGAATCAACTATGATGCTTTTCTGAATGATACAGTGAATCAAGAAGATGACTCTCAGAGACATGGGGAGCAAAAGGATCCAGTAAACGATGAAGAGCAATCAGGAATCTTCCTAGCTGCACCTATATCAGCTATTGCTGATTAGCCAAAGCCCGGTGTTTTCTACTTGGAGCATGGAGTTGAAGAAGGTGAATTCGTTCACAATTATACCAAGGAGGAAATTGCTACTATGTTAGGGGTTGATGAAAATGAATTTGATTTCGATTTTGAGGAAGAGTTGAATCACATCAGTGCATCTGAGCCTAACGACTATGTATACAAGTATGTAGCTAATGCTGATGGTTATAACGAGGTTGTCATGGATGATGATTCCGACGAGGAAACAGTCAAATATTCTGGTGAGAATACGGATGACTTCCCAACCTTTCAGGAGTTGTTTGTTGAAGCTTCTGAAGACTTATTGAGGGATAGAGTCAAGGAAACTGTGAAGGAAGGTAATATTCCTAAACGTTTAACAAGAGAAGAAATAGCTGAGGCAAAGAAGTCATGGTTTAAAGAGCTTCCAAAAGAAGGAAAATTTCGAAGACCATTGGCTTTCTTTACAAGAGATCAAGATAAATCACTTGGAGATATTCTTAGTTGGGGCTGGATCAAAGAGTTGAATGTGTATGCTATAAAGAGGGAGTTTGGTATGCAATACTTCAGATTTCTATGTAATATCCAAACTTTGCCATGGAGGGATGTGGAAGAGTTGGTACAAACGAAGATGATCAACTATGAAATGAAGTTTCATGATCAACATTTGTGGAAGTTGATAAAGTATGAAGTGGTTCACGGTTTCAATCACTGGAAACCGCATATACCGAAGAAAAGAATCAAGATTGATCCAGTAATAAAGAGAAGGATGTGACTTTGATAGTTAAACATCCACGCACGACGAAGAACATGCCACTAATAAAAATAGAACAAGATTTTTATGAATTCTTCCAGCTGTGGCAATGTGATGCAGAAATGAGTGAAGCAGTGATTGTATTAAAGAATGAAGGATTATGGAGAGCGATACGCATACTAGACCCGATGTGGCTAGTTAATTGTTCTGAGAAAGATGTAGAGTGTTTGCTCTTAAACAAGATATGTTATAAAGCTAGAGAGAAAGTTTAAGCCATGCAGTATCAGGGGGTGATTAACGTGTGTTATGCTCATGGAATTAACTCTAGAAAAATGTGGAGATCAAAGTGGTGTGAGCTTGAAAAGGTTGAATTCTTGAAATAGTTAAAGAAAGAAGAACAGATTGCTGATATGATGAAGAAAGTCGTGACAGAAGATTTCAATTTATTAATTGGGCATCGGCTACTGATCAAACACCGATGCCATCTGAAGAACGCAGAAAGCCGAGAAAGAATTTCTTTAAACACTGAATGTTTAAAGTTATCAAGTTTTTGAAGACTGACCAAGACTACGACAATATCCAAGGGGGAGTTGTTGATGCAGAATGTCTATAGCCTACGTCTTAGGGTCATGTCGTGTATGTAATAGGGCTTCGATGTTAGATTTTATGTTTTCGTTGTATGTAATAGGCCACTTGGTCGTACAGTGTGAAGCTTACTTCGTACGAAGTGCACAACTCGTATGAAGTGGCAAGACCAACTCCCATGAAGTGTTCTTGTCTATATATAGTCAAGTTGTGGTCTTGAGTCTGTAGCTGTTTGGTTAACTGTGAAGGCGAAGCCCTGTCCAGTTTGTCTCAAAATTGTAACACGTTGATCAATATTAATGAAACTAAGCATTTAAACAGTAACAATCATATTGTCACTAGTTAATCATGAATTCCGCACATATTGACTAGATTTCAAGTTAGGTCCTATGCTTATTTGGATAAGCCTATCCTACATGGTTCGTTTTGGGAAACGAGGTAAGCCCAATCCACGTATGTGGGTCGTTCAAGATTTTTGGAAAGAATCGGTAAAGTGGCTTATCGACTTGAGTTGCTTAATGAACTTGGCAATGTTCACAACGTTTTTCACGTCTCAAACCTAAAGAAGTGTTTACCAGATGAAACACTTGTAGTTCCTTTCAAAGAACTAAAAATCAATGACAATTTGCAATTTATCGAAGAACCTGTCGAAATCATGGATCGGGGAAGTCAAGGTCCATAAACATAGTCGGATAGCTATCATGAGAGTTCGTTGGAACTCAAAATGTGGAGCGGAGTTCACATGGGAACGCGAGGATTAGATGATGCTCAAGTATCCTCATTTATTCAAAACTGTTGAACCTAACACTAATACGACTAGCAAATTTAGGACAAAATTCCCTTTCAACTTGGGGATGATGTGGTACCCAAGGAAAATCCACAATCATCTTAACTTATCTTTAACTCTTCTATGACTACTTATCAAATTTTGGGATGAAATTTTCGTTCAAATTGGGGATGTTGTGACAACCCGCAATTTCAGGTTAATACTTTAACCTAACCACAGTTAATTTACCATACATTCATAGCACTGCATTTAACTAGGGTTAGTTAAATGAGTCTACGCTTGTAATTCAGGGAAATACAGGAGCACACAAACTAGTTGATTCTCGATTGTTGGTGACTAACATGAATAATAATTGTAAATGGACGATTTACGCGAAACTTATATGTTGCATGACAGATATGTGAATTATATGCTTTAACTGTAAATTGTAAGATGTTATGTGCTTTGTGTGAAAGTTAATTAGTTAAGGGTATTTAGAGTTAACATTGAAACTCTAATAAAAATCTTGTTATACCCTAAACCCCTCACAATTGCATTGTACGACAGTTTATGTTTTCTCTAATCATTCCTGGCTACACAAGTCTGACACAATCATCTATCTGATCTTTCAATTGTCTTAGAACAAACTCTATATCAATCTAAGGTAAGTGACTATTCTATAAGTTGTTATTCTTGTTCTTTTAATTTCATGCAAACCCTACATAATCCAAACAATTAATCTGTGTTTAATTGATCATGCCTGATAACTAGGTAGTTACTTTAGATTGAATGAATGTGTAGTGATGGCTTGATGTTAGTGATACTATCGACATGATAGAACTATTAAATTTATTGATTTAATTCATGGCACTGTGGATTTCTGAGATTAGTGTTTTGATCATAGAAACATTGAAAACTGTATTGTTAACCAGAGATTATTGAGCAGTTCGGTGATAATTGTCAGACTTTGTGAAGTCACAAAGTCCGAAGTTATCATATTCTGAATTTTACTGGTTTTCCGAATTTACGTGTAATACCCGAGTTTAGGTAATTGTATGTTGTTCGATTTTATAACCTGATGAATCCGAATATGTGATTTCCTTTGGAGTCTGAGTTTATGATGAGTTTGATGAGTCCGACTATGTATACCTTGTCCGAGCTTGAGGAGTCCAAACTTGTTTGTAAAACGCATATAGAGTCTGAATTTAATGATGCTTGTCTGAATTTAAGGAGGGAACTAGGGGGATCCGAATTTGTTGATGTGTAATGCATGATGTCCGAATTTGTTGAAGGTTGGTAATGTCCAAATTTGTGGTGATAGAACTTAATTGAAAGAGTTTGTGGTGATAGAACTTATTTGATGGGATTTGTGGTGATAGAACTTAATTGAAAGAGTTTGTGGTGAAGAACTTATTTGATGGGATTTGTGGTGATAGAACTTAATGAAAGAGTTGTGGTGAAATTATGATGGATTTGTGGTGATAGAACTTAATTGAAGGTTTGTGGTGATAGAATCTTTGATAGAATCTGTGGTGATAGAACTTAATTGAGAGAGTTTGCGGTGATAGAACTTATTTGATAGAGTTTATTTTGTAAGGACTTATGTGTCTGACTTTACATATGGGTCCGGGTTTATTAATCCATGGAATATATATGCGTTTAGTTGTTCTGAATTATGTATATGTAATGTAGTTGTGTTGTCCGCACTTCCCAAAGTCATTTTACATGCCACCAACTAATGTCATAAACTAGAGAATCCAATGCGTATCACTATATGATAAAACGTGTTAACCTGATTACATAAACACTAGGTTGTTTGGACACTTAGGGTATTGTAAAACCCTACTTGAATACATACTTATGCGTTATTGTACTCTAGGTCACGTGTAACGGACCAAACATTTTATTAACGCGTAGAAGCACGTTAACACTTACCGAGCAAACTAAGGTGAGTTCACTACTCTTACACAAGCATGTGTCCCGGGGGGACAAACTAATATTCCTGGGAGGAATACTTTTAAATGTTGTAGTCTAAATTCGATGTTAGTTAATGAACTCAAACTCTATCAAGAAAGTCCTTACTTACTACCAAGCTAGTTGCCTGGGAGGCAACGGGGTATTAGTTGATAGCGCTATTAGGTTTGACAAACCTCACACTGTGCTGGGAGCCAGGCGTGAACTAAGGACCTTAAACACTTTGATCAATGTTGATAGACATTAATGAGGGCACAACAAACATAATAGTCATATGGGTACCAAGTTTATTATTCTTGACATGTTTTTAAGCTAAACACTTACATGAAATACGTTAAACAAAAACTGTGAACTCGCTAGCTTTATGTTGATAACTTTTATGCATGCTTGTAGGTCGTTAGATTCATCAGTGGAGCAGAACTTGCAGTCTGAGGAGCTAGAAGTGTCATGGGGCGTGCTACTTGATTCAAACATTTGATACTTTGCATTTTAAAACATTTTGGTTTAGGTATTTTGAAATATTTACATTTGCTTCCACTGAACATATACTTTGTTTGAAATGTTTAATTTGAATTATACTATTCATGTTGGACATGATGTTCGTGTTTAATATTTTTACTATTAGTTCAACATGATTAGTGGCTAGATCCTGGTAATCACATGCCCTGCGGTAAAACTCCGCAAGCAGTATTTTGGGGGTGTGACACATAAGACATAACTGGACTAACACATGTCGTATGATCCCCCAAATCTTAAATTTGTGTCAAAATTCCTAACCATGCTATGTATACATTGTTGACTTTTAGAAAATCAACCTTCTTAGAATAACACACTCATATCGATAGGGTAGACCATAATAACAACGTCAAGCACATTTCATATTCATGTTGTGTGCCACATACACTACACGATACCTATATATGCACATTACACATATCGATTAAATCAACCCGATCTCATGATAATACATTGATTTGAATTTAACATACTCTACATCTTTTTTCTATATCCCCAATTTCTAATTTTGCAACTAATCATAATCAGCAACAAAAGGGATCTCACACCTTAACAATAGTCAACACTAATGCCATTTAACACATGTACAAGTACCCATATTCACATTACACCTTCCTCATGTAAGTTAAATAACAATTACATCATTATCACATTTTATACCTATTCACCAAGTTCTTGCATACAAATTCACCTTCTAACTTCACTTAGACATTTCCTCAAACACTTGATGTACATACTATTCTCTAAGCACATTGTACAAGTATCCTATGCCTACATTCCTAGTTCATAACATCAAGCATCATGAACGTTTCTCTAGTCACGGATTGCACATGCAATACCGTTAGACCATCCATACAACACCCTCAACTTCCTTATTTTCGTACAAAAATTGTTATAAACTGTTCAGTTTCAAAACTATAGTTCCCACACTCTGATTGGAATTTCCTTTGGAGGTCTTAGAACCCACATGTTAAAAAGATACAGTCAAAATTTCAGCTCATTCCAACGGTCGAATCGTCGGAAAATCACTGTTACTAGGCTGTATTTTAACTAAAACATGAATACGAACAACTTAGAAAATGGATTCCAAGTTCGAGTTTAAATATCTCTATTTCTCATTTTCCACCGTTCAAAATGATCATCTAAGTGTTATGAACCATATATAAATAAATGACGATGTTTCAACGATTAGATTTCGCGAATCGTCCGATTCTTTGTAAATTGGTTATAGAATAACATTTCGGACATATTTGATTTATATAATTTTAACAATTTTAAGCAAGGATTTAGGGAAATCGGAGCTTACCATTACGTCCGTATCATCGATAATTGGTTCCAGGTTGAATCCCATAACTCCGACCACCTCCGGCCACCGTAAATCTCCGTCAAAGGCCACCACTGGCCACCCTTCTTTCTCTAGTTTTCTCTCTCTCTCTCTCTCTAACTTGAGAGAGAATTCTGGCCAAAATGAGCCAAAAGGGGCTTTTTACATTGGACTATGGTTATTTACATAATACTCCCCTCATGTTTGACTTTTATACGACAATGGTCTTTCATGTTTGGGCGAGTCACAATATGTGGTAGTTGTATTTCCCTGAAACCGAACCCGTCAGTTTTATCGATGCATTATTACTAGAATACGTTCTATTACAATATGTTGCTACCTTACTATAATATGTTATATTACAATATGTTGCTACCTAACAAGTTATTTTCCCTAATTAATAATTCCCAACGAATTAAAAAATCATATTTTATAACTTTATCTGAAATAAGATGTTAGCCTAGTATTTTATTTCATGCTATACTCATATGGAAAGGTGTTATGTAAAGGTGTTACTCGAATTTTAAAATTCAAGTTTTGGGGTGTTCCACACACTAACCAATATTTTGCTTTATATTTTGTTGCAAGCTTCAACCTTTAACACAAACCGAGTTAATTTTTCTTGTAGAGTCCCATAACATGCAAAACATATGAGGGTTGTTTGGTGTCTTCACTCCATTATGTTAATGACAAAACTAAAACAAGATAAATTGTGGACCTATCCTTTACACCAACTCTCTCTTTCTCCTAACAAAAATAAAAACAAGTTAAATGGTGGACCCATCATCTCCACCAACACTATCTCTGTCGCCTCCTCTGACAAACTCTACCACTCTTAGCTCCGATGATCTTTCTCCGGTTGTCTTCTCAGGTCTTTTTTTCGATCACATCTTGAAACCTGACCATCGAGTTGGAAAATAACAAGTTGTGTTCACCTCTCTCACTACCACCACCAAATATTTATCGTTGCTTAAACATTAATTGTGGATTTGGTCCAGAAGCGTTCTTTATGTAGAATCTGAAGGTGTTTAAAGACCCATCTTCTAGGGTTTTATGTTACAAATCCAAAAGAATCAACAATTACAAAAAACATTTTATCCTCCTCAAATGCCTCATCTCCTTTTATTCAATTAGGTTTCCACGTTAAAACTTAAATTTTTTTGGGTAAAAGAAAACAAATTTATAATGTTTTATAAACTTCAATTTGCTTGAGAACTAATCAGGATTGTGGCTTTGATTAAGGTTGCACCGCAGTGCAAAGCCCTCATCTTCTGGTACTACCATGACCCCACAACAAACAGATGGTCGGTGATGTTTAAGTGGTGGAATACAAGGTTGAGGTTGGCAATGCTTAGGTGGGTTTCAAAGGGGGTTTTATAAATTATTATTGTGTGTTAAGAATATAAATTTTATTTTTATATCTCAATAAAGTACAAACTTTGTAGGATTGTTTTGTCTAATAGCAAAGGTCCTAATTTGAGTATCCAGTCCATACACGCGGAATTCATATGAATTAGTGACAATTAACAGGATTATTTCATCAATTAACTGATTTCATTCAATGTTTAACAGTTACAAATGATCAGGAAATCTGACAGAGCTTCACCGTCTTAGTCGCAAAAATTCTATCTACTAACACATCACACTGACTATATATAGACATGCTACCTTCGTGCGAGGGTAGCTTATCTTTGCACGGAGGTAATTTACCTCCGTGCAAAGATAAACTCTTCCTTCGTGCGAAGTTAAATACATACATTGTAAAGTCTAACATTTTCGCTCTATTACAAAATACAGGTACAACCCTAAGACCTAGGCAATTGACATTATGCACCAACAAACTCCCCCTTGGATGTTGCTGTAGTCTTGGTTTGTCTTCAAAATCTTCCAATGTTTGACTTTAACGCCTAAAGAAATTCTTGTGCGGCTTCCTACGCTCTTTAGATGGTATTGGCGTTTGATCAGACGCAGGAGCCCACTTCATAAACTGAACTTAAATGAGCTTCTTTTGAATTTTCTTCAACCTCTAACTCTCTCTATGACGATTCCCACATCTTACCAGAATTAATACCATGTGCATAGCATATGTTGATCACACCCTGGTATTGCATCGCTTGCGTCTTCTCCTTCACATCAAAACAAATCTTGTTGAAGAACAAGCATTTGTTATCTTCTTTCGAATAGTTAAGTAGCCACATCGGGTCTAGTATATGAATAGTTCTCCACAATCCCCATATCCTCTTTCGTTCTATCATTTCTGGATTCAAATCTTCAGTAATATCCCAAGTGTCATCAGCTTTCAAAACAATCATAGCTTCACTTGTTTCAGAATCCACTTGCCACCACTGAAAGTATTCATGGAAATCTTCTTCGATCTTCACCAACAGCATGTTTTCATCACATGTGGTCGTTTCATCACAAGCGTGACATCTTTCTCTTTTGTAACTTTGTCAATCTTTATTCTTTTCTTCGGAATCAATTGTTTCCACTTGTTAAAACCATGAGCTGCTTCATATTTGATTAACTTCCATAATCTTTGATCATGAAACTTCATTTGGAAGTTAATACTCTTTGTCTGTACAAGCTCTTCGATAACCCAGTATGGTAATGTCTTCTAATCATTCAAGTACCTAAATTATTGAACACCATATTCTTGTTTGTTCGTATAGACATCCAACTTAGGAATCCATCCCCAGCTCAAAATATCACCCAAAGATTTATCTTTGTCACGTGTGAAGAATGCAAATGGTCACCTGAACTTCCTTTCTTTTGGTAGCTCTTCAAACCATATCTTTTTGGCTTCAGCAATGTGTTCTTTAGATAGACGTTTAGGAATACTTCCCTCAGCAACTGTCTCTTCAACCCTTCTTTTTAACAAGTCATTGTTTGCTTTACTGAATAACTCTTCAAAAGTTGGAAAGTTATTAGTTCCTTCACCAGAATACTTGATTGCTTCGTCATCATCAGATGCATCTTCAATAATCACCCTATCATACATGTCAGCATCCGGTATACGCTTGTAAACATAATCATTTGGCTCGAATGCACTGATGTTATTCAGTTCCTCTTCAAAGTCAATTCGAACGAATCTTCATCAACTCCAAACATAATAGTAATCTCTTCTTTTGTATAATTGTGAACAAACTCACATTCTTCAACATTATGTTCCAGATACAAAATTCGGGGCGTATAACCATCAGGAACAGCTGTAAATGGAGTCCTGTGAGGATTCCTGACTGTTCTCCATCGTGAGTTTGCTCTTTTGGCTCCCTTGGCGTTGTGAATCATCTTCTTGATTAGTATAATCATTCAGGGAAGCATCGTAATCAAAAAAATTCATTAATCTTTCCATTTTCGATGATCAACCCTATTCCTCCTTGCGTATTATCATCATCATCTCCTTTATCATCATCATCTTTATTACTATCATCTTTATCATCTTTACCTTTGTCATCCTCCTCCTCCTCGTCATCATCAAATTCATCTAACTCAGCATCTATCTCAGCATACAATCTCCTTCGCTCTGCAATCTTTTCAATCATAGGATTCTTAGAAACATCCACCGGTCTTCCAACAAGTACAAAATTAACCACTTCAACATCAACATCTATATCAATTTCTTCCTCATTCTCCACACTGGCAGTAGTAATTTTTGGCACAGATTCAGCTTCTAGCACAGATTGTGCTATCAAAGGAACCACATAATTTTTTTCTTTTCCCTTGCCTAAAGCTTTAGCATCTTCCTCTGCTTTCTTATCCATGTTCAGCTGCTTTTTTCTTGCTTCTTCCACTTCTAAACGATCAAATTCAGCATCAAAGCCCAACCTACTAGCCAATACCTTTTGAAATAAATCAAATATTCGATTATTCCTAGCACATTCATCCTCTAATTCATTTACCACCCATCTCAATCTATAATTATCGGTCACCAGACTTTCAATCATAGCTTTCATATACTCTCGATCATTTTCAAGAAATTTCACCATGCCTTCCAATACTTCCTTCTTATCTTCCAAGGCTTTGATTTTGCTTTCCAACTCTGCTATTTTGGAGTTGTTGAGCATGTCTGCATCGAAGTTTTCATCAAGACCTTCTGTAAATGGAATATCTCCAAAATCTGTAGGAAATCTGTCTGACATTGCCCTAGTATACTCTACTTGTTCACCTGTGTCGGTTTGGGGTACGGTCAGTTCACCGAGAGGATCGCCCTCCCAATTCGAAGTTTTTTCCTGGAAGTTTCAACCTTGTTGACTATGACAACAATCATGACTATAAACAGACTCGCGACTATGGCAGGGCGGTACGCTCTGCTCTCTCGCGACCCCTACTCTAATCAAAAGACTAAAGGCCCTATTCAAAGGGCGAGCATTGAAATGAGAAAGGCTTGTAGACTCATGACGCTGAATGAGACATTCGAAAACTAAAGCGCACACTAGAAAGTGCTTCGAAAGGTGTCAGCAGGTGCGCGGAGCCGGAGCCCGGCATGTTTGCCCGATGGGCCGAGTGTTCGCCCATTTCGGAGTCTTCGCCTTTAGATAAAAAAAAGTGTCCGCCCCTTGCATGTGTACTAGAGCGGCTGAGTATGAATTCCATAAGGGCTGGTG
This sequence comes from Scalesia atractyloides, assembly GCA_947069175.1. NCBI lineage: Eukaryota > Viridiplantae > Streptophyta > Magnoliopsida > Asterales > Asteraceae > Scalesia > Scalesia atractyloides. The sequence goes on along the minus strand of CAMTDV010000020.1, from coordinate 64,264,286 downwards.
AGTCAGCCAAGCGATTTTCTACTTTCGGAACATGGGTGAAGGGGATCTCCCTATAGCTTAATCAGGTCAATGGCAAGTTCTTGGTACGATATGAGTTGGGTCTCTTTGGTCTTCCATTCTCCTATAACTCTCTCTATAAAAAAAAGCCTTTCCCCTTTTCATAATACCCATGGTAAGCATCCTGCTCTCGATCCAGAGCTACTGATTGTCTCGGAGCTGATTTAGGTGTTGGTTGTTTGGGTGTTGTTTGAATTTATGGAGATATTGGTTGTGGTGGAGTTTGATGTGAAGGTGTGATATGTTGTGGTGACGTATGTGGTGGTGGTGAAGGTGGTTGTTGTGGTGAGGAAATGTGAATAGGTGATGTATGTTCAACACTTTCAATCTTTGCTGTCTTTTTCCTCATATATTTCCTTCTAGCTTTCTTTATAGCTGGAGACCTAGTAGTCTTTTTCTGAACATCAGGCTTGCTTTTAACTCTTCGTGCCTTTTTAACTGGCCTTTAAGCTTCAGAATCATTATCAGACGCAATATACACATCATCGTCATCTCCAATCACTTTCTTCTTCTTGATTTGAGCCAATCTTTCATCTTTTTCAACTCTGTCAAATATATCCTCAGAATCTTCATCGTTACCACCACCTACACCTTCCTTTTCTTTATCTAAGGTAGCAGAAAATACCTCGTCTTCAACATTCACTTCAGCTTCAACATGTTGCTCGGTAACTGGCTCAATCTCTATTTCCTCATCAGTAGTTTCATCTCTGAGAACTGTTTCTCTCTTTCTTTTTGAGCTTTGGCTTTTGGAAAGTACTTTGTTTCTTAGCATCTTCTTTTTCGTACCACACACCTCTCTTAGGCTCATTTTTCAGTTCAACAATTTTTTTAAGATGAATGTTAATTGCCATTTGTTTGTCCATAATAGTTGCTTTAAGCATCGACAAAGTTGCATTATCTTCAATGTTAACCATTTCATATTGTTTAATTGCTTGATAATTTGTCATAAGCTTGTTTAGTTTCATTATAATCACTTGACAAATTATCTAAAAGTTTTTTTAGTTCAAGATAGTTTTTATCTTTCTCGACACATTCCTTGCAAGGTTCTTGGCATCTCTTACATGGTTTTTCAACCTCAACAACTTGAACTTTGATAACCTCCCTTACCGACTCTTTGACAAATTCAATCACTGACTCTTCCTTGAATTCATCAGAAACTACCTCTTTAAGGTTTGCCATCATTACTTTTGTTTGCAATCTCTGTCAAATTCTCGACATTCATTTCTTTCTTCACATCTATCAATTCCACACATTCAAACTTTGATTCCTCTTCTGCTTGCACTTGATAACTTGAGTCAAAATATCCTGCAAAAGATGGAAACAAATTAGGTGGAATCAGATTTATAAATGCATTATGCAATATATTCTCTTCTTCAGCACGTTGTTCATGAATATATCCTTCAAGAATAGCTTCCTTATGAGCTTCATCGAATACTGCTTTAGAATAATCTTCTGGTTCAGGTTCAGGCTCTTCAATTATCTCTGCGAGAAGTGCGAGACTTTCGTTTTTAGAAATATACTTGCTTCAGTTAAATCCTTCGTCTTCTTGGGCGACTATTAAATCTTTATCTTTAGCATTAGATGAACCGTCTTCTATTTGAATCATCCTTGAATTTGATTGTGGTGGTGACGGCTTATGATAGATAGCTTTCTTGTAGTAATCATCACCAAAAGGACTTTGATTACTGTTGACTTCTCGGTTAGTACATTCCCATTTGAAATGTCCTTTCTCTCTGCATCTGAAACATGTAACTTTTGATTTATCGAATCCAAGGTTCCCTTCCAAACCTCCGAAACTATTTATGCCCATAATCTCCATAAATTTCTGAGCTCTTCGAACTATAGAAGCCATGCACCATTTGATGTCAATAAGCTCTAATTCTTCTGAATCTATCTGATCATAATCTTCATTGGACATATCTGGATTTCCTATCTTCCCAGTAACTAGGCTTTCATAAAATTCAAGAACATGTGCGAGCAATGACATGTGCTGTTTGGCGGTATGTTCATTAAAATCTTATGTGTTTTGGAGATTCACAGCTATGTTACACTATGAAATCCTCTTGTTTGAGTTTGATTGACTAGATTGTTGACTTTGGAAACTGTTTGAGCTCTGTGAAGACCGAGGTGTTTTGGGTGAATTTGGTTCAAAGCTAGAAAATGATCGAAAACCGGATTGATTAGAAGATGGACTTGCAGAACTATCAGCATTGTAGGCGGTTTGTATTTTTGGACTTTGAATACCAACAGAACTGCCTTTAAAGTAAAGGTTTACATCTTATTGCATTTGAGCACCTTTTGATTTGGCCATCTTCTGCATTTCTAGTTCATGACCTTCAAGTTTTTGTATGAACTTTGATAAGCTGTAACCACTATACTCACACCATTTTTAAGAATTGTCAAGTACATAGTCCATTCTCCTCAGGTAAGATCTACCAACTTGTCCACTAACTCCTCATTTGTTTTCTAAATTCCCAACCTCTTCATTTGAACAACTAGGTGACAATAACGTTCGATCAACTGCTTCATAGTTTCGCCTTTCAAAAGGTTGAAAATATCGAACTCTTTTCTAAGCAGTGCCTTTTTGCTCTTCCTCATTTGTGAACTTCCCTAGAACTTCAACCTTAATGCATTCCATAATGATTGGGAGTTATCATCATGTTGCAGCAATGCTAAGATATCTTCTTTGATTGATTGTTGCAATATACTCATCATTTTCTTCTCATTGATGATTTTTTTCTTTTTCTGCTGGTGTGAACTGAGTCGATGTCTTCTCCATTTCATTTTCCCCAATTGGTATGGTATATATTTCTTCTATAGCAAACAAGCAGTTAAAATGGTTCGCTTGCACCCAGTTAACAAACCATTCACTCCAACTGTCATAATCCTCCAAATTTATTAACTTTGGGGGTTCCACTATTGTCCCCATTTTGTTCTCCAAATTCAAATTCTATGCATGTCACACCCCAACCGATGGCGGAAACATCAGAGTGAGACGAAATAGATTGCTCATTGCTCACAATGCTAATATTGACAATATTTAATTAAAGCCGAATTTCATTTCAATAACGATTGTCAAGTACAACATTGAAGCAAATTACAAATAACATAATACAACAAAAATTGATACAACAAATTTAGCCTAAACGTCTACTTGTGTGTATCTAAGTCCTTGCTATCTGATTTCATAGCATCCTCTTCATCAACCTGTAACATATTTTAAAATACAATTCAATGCAAAAGCAAAGGCGAGTACACAAGTTTAAGCATAGTATACGTATACGATTAACGTTTAAACGAATCCTCATGGCAACGATGATTTTACGAGAGCATATACAAGGCATGCAATACTACTAGCCAAACCCTTAACGCAAACACACTGTTTTAACATGGCCTCAAGTTTATGCGATGGAGGGGGATGCTGACTTCCTATAGTGCTATACATGTTAAACGAAGGCTTAAAACAAGTTAATGACTAAAGTATCACATAAAGAATGTCCAATATATAAGCATCACGTAATCGTATCAAGTATTCATGTGTATAGGATTGTTTGTGCATTTCATAAAGTTTAAGTGTTGTGGTTTTGGTATAAGTAAACATGTTACACTCAAAAGTGTTGTAAACAAAAAGTGGGTCGGGTGTACTCACGGTTTTGCGTAGTCTTCAAACTTGACGAGTTCGCGAAGTGGGTTGACGGGTGGGATGAGCGCCAAGTTATCCTACAAGAGGAGAACTTAGGTTGGTAAGTATTCGAACGATAACGGAGGATTTTGGAATTAAAAGCAATATAGTAGTTTATGTGAGAAAGTAATCACTTAGACTTAATACTCGTTTTTTACACTATAAGACCCATTCGGGTTGATGTGATTTCATGGGTTAGGATACCCACTAGAATCGTAACGAGAGATTCAGTACTTAGGTGATGGAACCTAGTACCATGACGAATAATCATTTGATTACCATCAAGAGTTCGGTTAGTATTCATATATATATATATATATGCATGACTTTATGAAATTACATGATGTTTATGAATTACCGATTGTTATACTATATATATATATATATAGTATAACAATCGGTAATTCATAAACATCATGTAATTTCATAGAAGTCATGCATGGAGGTAGAAGGAGAACCTTCCTTTTAAAACCTCTCGTATAGTATACCAATGCACAAGTCATCACAAGGACGACAAGGATGGTCATGAGTACGTTTGAACATATAAGTAAAAGACAAAAAGTAAATGAAAACATCAAGTGAGGTGGTAGATCGAAGTTTAGGATCGCCAAGGCTTCTAAGTGATCACACTCTACCAACTCAAGTCTTGTTTCGAGAACAAGCTTGGAAGGATACAACACTTGTGGGTAAAACCCTAATAAAACCAAAAGAAAGCCGTTACCCTTGCGACCTTAGACATGGTGATGTTCCAAGCTAGTCTTCCATGGAAGACTTATGGAAGCATTCCAAAGGTATTTCCAAGTAGTAAGAAAAAGGAAAGATAAAAAGAGAGAGGTGAGTTAGAACTCACTTTTTAGGAGCTTTGATCTTTGTGAGAAGAAGAGAACTCTTTAGAGCTTTTAGAGAAGAGAAATGAAGATTTAGGTGTGAGTTGAGAGTGAAGGGGAGTGGGGTATTTATAGTTGAGTTTTGGGGGTTGAGTTAGGTGAGTATTAAATGCAAGAAACACAATCCAACAAACACACTTTTATCCAGTTCATGAGCTAGAAACAACTTTCTCCGGATTATGCTATTTTTAGTCCTTGAACTTAGTTTATCTTTCATTTCATGGTAAAACTTGATATTTTCGCATGTTTTCAAGTGTCTAATGTATATGTAAGTATATTTTAGGTATTATGAACGTATGAGTATCTGCACGTATAACAAGTATCGGTTTGTATGTAAACACGCATTTAACAATTAAATGCATGTAAGGCAAGTATGTATCATGTATGAATTTTATTATGATCAAAGTCTCGGATTATAAGTTTGGGAAATGAAATTGAATGCGATACGAATACAAGTTTCCATAAATAGAAATACGATTACACTTTCTAATTAAGGAAAGTACGAAAAAACGAGGCGTTACAATGCGGCTGCAGCTGCAGCTGCTACATTAATAGTTGACATGGCAAACGCATTGTAAAATTCATTCTCCATTTTATCAGCCTGAAACAACGTTAAATGCTAAAATGATTAAGATTTCGGTTCGAGTGAAGTAAAAATCTCAAAACTTTATTTATCTTCGTGTGAAGGTAAATAATTTTAAACCTTTACAAATTTTTATCTTCGTGCGAAGATAGGTTCACCTTCGTGCAAATGTAGGTTCAAAACTTGACATTTTTTGCAATTTTCAACATGAGTTCGTTTGTTTTCAGCTTTGATTTTCTCAAGAGTTTATCTAAACATGTTTTTATATTATATTTGAAAATCAGTTCATTTTGACCATGGATTCATTTTAAAAAGTGAAGAATGAGTAGAATAAAAAGTCTTCTAGGCTGAATCTTTAACAATTGTCTTCAAATCAGGATCCCTGAGCTCTGATGCCACTTGTAGGATCGTTTTGTCCAATAGCAAAGGTCCTTATTTGAGTATCTAGTTCATATGCGCGGAATTCATATGAATTAGTGACAATTAACAAGATTATTTCATCAATTAACTAATTTCATTCAATGTTTAACAGTTACAAATGATCAGCAAATCTAACAGAGGTTTGTCATCTTAGTCGCAAAAGTTCTATCTACTAACACCTCACACTGACTCTATATAGACATACTACCTTCGTGCTAGAGTAGCTTATCTTTGTACCTTCGTGCAAAGGTAAACTCTTCCTTCGTGCGAAGTTAAATACATACATCGTAAAGTCCAACATTTTCGCCCTATTACAAAATACAGACACAACCCTAAGACGTAGGCAATAGACATTATGCACTAACAAACTTTAAAAGCTTAAAAAAATAAGCGAGTTGTCTCGACGAGATATTCCATTGACCCATGATCTTCTTACGGACCAGACCTATTTATAAAACAAGTCAACTTGAACCTAAGTTGTTTTTATTCGTGTCTGGTCATAAATTACCGTCCCTAGCCACCATCTATATATATATATGTTAGTATTTGTATATTATTAACTATGTTCAAATATTGTGTGTTACACGTGTTGAATAAATGTAATTTTACATATTAAGCAATAAAAATTATATATCTTTAAAAAACCATATATTTTACAAATTAAATAAAATATAATTTAATCGGTTAACACTTACAGTCGTGAAAACATGTCTTCAAAATGAATTATGATGTCCTATTTACTTATTATAAGATTTTACCCTGTGTGTTTATTTATTATTAGGTTAAACACATGTATTACACAAGGTTGGAATAATAAATATTAAAGTAAATAGTTATTAGTAAGCGTAAATAATACAAGAAATAGTTGAAAAGAATATATTAAATAAATAAGAGAGAAACGGGAAAATTATGTTATTTATTGGAAGAGAGAAAAAAAATATTATGATTCAATATTATTACATTTAATTAATTGTTTAATAGTAGAGAAGACGAAAAATAATAATGAGAAAGTATTAAAAAGTGACACGTGTTAAAAAAGATTTTCTTATAAGAAGATTTTTTATATATAGAGAAGCAAAGTATACACGTACTCCAAGGATTTGAAGCTTTATATAAATGAGAAGATTACTAAACTCCATTGCGTTTAAAAAAGAATAAAACAAAACAATGAAAGAAAAAGTATTAAAAGAAATAAAATAAAGTCAAAATAAAAAGGAAAATTAGTAAAGGGGTACAATGGGAAAAAAGAAAAATTAAAAGTTTTGTGAGATTCAAACCCGAATCTAATTGATATAGATAACGGGTCAATCACTGCATAAACTATTTTTAACTATACAAAACTAACATATTATATAAAAAATCAACCGCTAGAAATTAAAATAAGATACACCAATAAAAATTTGACACGTGGCTTAATAGATTTTAGTTATTATTAAAAGCTTTTTCTTTTAACATATAATAATACTTTATTTATATTTAAAGATAACAATTAGGATTAGTGATATCTGTGTATTTAATTATTAAAACAAACAAAATAAAATTTTAAAGTTGTAGGAGATAATGCTACACGATTTTAATTTATAATTCTTTATTTAAATTTAGATTAAATAAATTAAATAATTTTATCGTTTGGGATTCTTTTATGTAAATTAATTGGAATCTTTTTTAGAATTTAGATTAGATTAGAATAGATTTAATAAATTAATTAATTTTATCTAGTTTTAAAACATCTACTACTGTATTTGGGGTTCACTTTCCCATCCCAAGATGTTCAAATATCCATCCAACACCATCGTTGTTGGAAGAGCGGACCGTCACATGACAGCAACAATAGCGACCAAAATCTTGAAATCCAAGAAAGCCCCATCAACTTCATTCCCACCATCATCCTCATCATCATCAGCTTCCCATCTCGCCATGATTGAACTTAAACAAAGAATCTTAACATCACTCTCCAAACTCTCCGACAAGACACCCACCAGATTGCCGCCGAAGACCTCGAAAACATCATCAAAACCCTAACCCCAGTGGGCACCACAATGCTCCTTAACTCCCTCTACGACGCCATCGGAGACACCCACAAACCGGCCGTCAAGAAAGAAGCAATCCGCCTCTTGTGCTTCTTCTGTGCCACCCATATTGGTACCCATTTTGGAAAAACCATAGCCCACATTGTGAAAAGGGTTAGAGATTCTGATTCAGGGGTTAAAGACGCCTGTAGAGAGGCAATTGGTGAGCTTTCTTCCTTGTATTTGAAAGGGGAGGGGGTTGAGAGTGTGGTGGTGTTGTTTCTGAAGCCTTTGTTTGAAGCTTTGAATGATCAGAGTAAAGGGGTGCAGGCTGCTGCAGCAATGTGTATGTCTAGAATGGTTCAAATGGCTTATCACCCGCCCATTTCGGCTTTTCAGAAGCTGTCTAGCAGGATCTGCAAGTATCTAAGTAACCCTATATTCTTAGCTAAGGCTGCACTTTTGCAACTGCTTTCTAGTCTTTCTCAGGTTTCTGAAATATCATTATTTTTGTAAATATTCGCTCGTTGTAGCAACCCTAGTTATCTATGGGTTGTGATTTGAGGTTTTAACTACCAGATTATAGTGCTTGGATAAACAGTTTTGTTTCTGATTGTATGATTATTAAGCATCATATATATATCATCACTTTAAAAACACATATTCAAGTTCCCTTTAATTTGTTTGCCTAATTTGTTAGTTGATTACTACTAATCTACACTGCTAATGGCATGATTAGTGTCAAGTGAAGAATAGAACAAGCATAGAGTGAGTTCTAGAGAGAGAGGGGAGTAAGATCAGAGATTGAGAGTAACCTTCCCTGATCTGGTGTGTAGTCTAAATGATAAGGGGTCATGCTTTATAGGGAAGGGAACCCTATAAGAAGAAACCTTTGACTAATGATCTCTGGTTGAAGTGGCGGGCTTACCCTTTTTGTAGGTTGAAGGGTTTGGACCTACGGGTAAAAGGTGTGCTCTTGCACATGCTCCGTTGCAGCTTGTGCAAGAGAATGCATACGTAAAGTACTGATGTGATAAGGCACTGTTCTCATTTCTTTTTGTTGTTCATGACAGCTTGTGGATTTTAAACCCTTTTGCCTTTTAACCATTTAAGTTGCATTATGCTTAAGTTATTTTATTAAACCTTGATCTACCCACGTCATCAGTTATCCTTGATTATTATCTATTCATCAATATGGTTTACATATTTTTTACGATTGTCACAACAGTCTATTAAAACAAAGCTTTGACTCTAAAACTCATGATTGGTTATAAGAGTAGATTGCACTTTACGTCCTTTAAGTTTATACTAAGTTGATCAGGTTTAATGTTAAAAAATAAGCGGGTTAATGCTAAAATATATAACGTGTCAAATAATGTTAACGTAGAGGACGTTGCCAGTAATTGTTTAGTTAAAGAACATTATCTGTAATTTGATATAAATTTCGAGAATGAAAACTGCAATTCACTCTTTTTATAGTTTTATTCTTGGATAAAAAAATTCATTAATAATTTTGTTTATTAAAAATTGGTGTTTGCATAAAAAATAGAGTAAATTGTGGTTATGGTCCTTGTGGTTTAGTGGTTATTGCTCTTATTTACATAATTTAAATGTCTTGCGATTTTAATACCAAGGTATCTATTTTATTGCAGTTTTAGTCCACTATACTAACTCCATCCAACTTATAGTTAAATCCTTGTCAGATGAAAGACATGTGCAAGGTATTATTTAATCAAATTTAACAATTTAATCAAATTTAAACACTAGGCTCAGTTCCATCTTGATTTAAATCACTTGTGACGTAGCCTTTTATTTTATAATTTATATCAATTTATATATATTATTCTTGTTTCTGTTAATCGATGTTATTTGCTTGAATATTAATATGCTATTTCAGTTTATTTCGTATGCTAGTTATACTGTTACTTTAAATCAGTTAGTTTTGAGTGGATTAAACTTGCTTCCGAATCCTGGTATAGATTAAATTTTAAATTGAAGAAACACTGAATCAAATTATATTTGGGTATATCTAGATTCTGGCACAAGGTCTCTGCATATAAAGGTTATCTCTTGTTTGTCTGTCGTTGTGGCCTTGGTTCACACTCACTGCAAAACTTAAAACACCGTTAGTTTCACCACGAGAGAAAAGGGGAGGGTTTTCTCCGTGACCACACTCCGGCATGAGAATAAGTATATTGTTTTGCAAAGGATAATACAAGTAATTAGTGAGTGAGCCAGAACCAGCGTGTTTTTACCTGAAGGTGCGATCCTTTCTTTATAGCCGGAGAGATGTGTGCAGGAGATGGGCTGATGGGCCTAGAACCGACAACAGGAATCTCCATTTGTCTCTTCTGCCACGACCGTTAGTGGTCCCTGGCAGGAAGAGCGCTTAGCGCACGGTGGACGGGGCCACGTGTCCTGCAAGTTGTCCCTATTGTCTGATCTATCATCAGCATTAGTGGAGATTGTGCGACAGTCGCTGGCATGAGCTGGTTGGTGCCACGCGTACATCCTTGCGTACTTTTTGTCCTTTGCATGACTGTTCAACATGCAACATGGTCTGACACAACCTGCCGAGCGCCTATTGGGTTACAACTCTGTGTTGATGCACTTTTGTGTCTGTCGCTTGTTCTTAGTACGTCAGTAATTGTACGTTCTTTGTTTATTATGTTTGTATAGTTTGGTCGTGTCGACCAAATAAAGATATCCTCCTATCTTGATTTAGTATGACGTTTAGTTTGTCTGTGTTGTAAAACAATTGCATGTGTGCATACTGTTAAGTCTTGTGTTTCTGATCTTACTGTCTGTACGACATGTCTATTAGCAAGTTCTCCAAAGAACACTTATTCGTGCGAGTAAAAGGCACTTCGTACGAGCCATTACCTGTTCGTACGACTGATTCTCATGATTGTACGAGTGACCCTGTCAACAAGAACCTTTGCTTGTTCGTACGAATAAGCTACTTATTCGTACGAGGGATAAGTTGTTCGTACGAGCAACCATCTCTGAATGTTCTTCGTGGTATAGAGTACTACGTACATACAACAACTTCCTCGTACTGTTGTTGGGTGTTGGTACTATATATACAGACATGTACTTCACAGTTCAGTAGAGATACTAAGGCACAAGAAAGAGAGCACAAAGAGAATATCCTGAGTCTCTTCATACTGTTGCATGTGTTTGTACTAGCTCTCTTCGTTTAATCAAGATAGTGAATCTTTGGTTATCTTGTTTTGTTACTTTGCTTTAGTTTGCATACTTACGTGGATTCCGCATTCGTATGTGTGTTAGATAAACAAGGAAGTAGGTTATCTTGATCCTCCAAGTGGACCTACAAGTGGTATCAGAGCTGTAGCTATCTTCCTTGTTTAAAAACCAAGCTTATTGTTGTGTTTGAGCAAGTTGTGAGGGTTCCTGGAAGTGTTCTTGAACTTCTAACAAGAAACCTAAGTTTTTTAAAAGATAACTAGATTAAAACTTAGGTAAAACTTATTGTATCCAGAAAATTTTTATAAAAACCTTGTTAGAGTACATGACATGTTAGGATACGGTTTTTCTTAAAATTTTCTATCAAAGTTCAGTTGGACATATTTTCCAATGAATCACTTGCCGGAAAACTCACCGGGATATTTCTTTAGGGTTGACCAGATCTTAAGATATGACTGTTTTGACTGAAAAGCTGATAATGGAATGTTTGTCTTTTTAACCGAATCTGTGGAGACAACTGATATCCTTCGAACAAACTCATAAACAACTTTCTGTTAAAAAGGAAACTTCTCACCAACCAACCCTGTAAAAAGATTCCTTCCTACGAAAAACCTCTGTGCGAATAACCCATCCGCACGAAGAACAAGATTGTTCATGCGAAAGACCAACTGATTCGCACGAAGTATTAGTGGCTTGCATGAAGAACAATGGTTCGTACGAATAACCTAGTTCGTACGAAGAACGGTGATTCGTACGAATCAGTGGTTCGTACGAAGAAGTAAGTTTTTCGTGATTCATTATTCGTGACCAGTTTTTCAATACTTCGTGTTTTTAAAAATATGAAGTTTAACAGTAAGGATTTTATTTCAAGATAATTTTGAAATATTAAGTGGATTTTCATAAACAAGAAAACAAAATGGGTAAAAATCTTTGGGATTGGGGGAGTAGTTCAAGTACAAACCAAGACTCACACAATGCTCCGCAACCTCATGGGTTAAATCATTGATGCCTCAGCAAACGAACATGATTACTGCTAATCAATGGGTGTGTGTGGCAAATCAAATCAAAGCATTCAGACTCTTCTTATTAGCGAGAGTGAAACAGGAAATAACGACCGTCCACCGAAATTGAACCATATGAACGATTATCCTTCATGGAAAAGTTGTTTCCATACATATGTTCTTGGTCAAAATACAGAATTATGGACATGTTTTACTAGCCATACAAAGAATCTCCCGAAGAAGCTGGATCAAATCCAACCTCTTCGCCAACTTAGATGAAAATGATAAAAAGGCTTATGATTTAGAAAAGAAGACATTTTCTATCCTTACACAAGCACTTCATAAGGATATTTATCATCAATTCGTGTGCTGTACCACCACCAAGAATTTGTGGGATACTTTTGAAGCAAGAGGGGAAGGAAATGCTGCAACAAGAAAGATACGACATGATCTGCTAAAGAAAGAGTTTGAAGGTTTTCTGTTCATGGAAAATGAAACACTAAGCGATATGACAACTCGTTTTTATCATCTGCTTAGTGAAATGTATTCATACAAGGTGATTGCATCTCCACAAGAGATTGTGATGCATTTTGCTGATGCCTTACCACCCAAGTGGAGTCAATTCATTGACTTACTAAAGTATACAGGTGTTTTGGATGTGATCAGTATTTATGAATTTGTTCAGATGCTGGAGAACAAGAATGAAGAGGAAATACGAAAAGCAAAACGAATTCCTGTTCCACAAAACCCTGAAATGTACTTAGAGGTATTAACACAGGTGTTAGTACAACTCAGCAACCAAAACTTCAAACAACTTTTGTGTCAAACGTTAATCCCTTTCTACCACAACCAGTTCAAACAGATCAATATGATGGTTCAAGTACTCAAACCTATGGTCAAGTATTTGATCCTAAAGCCTTTCTACCACAACCACAAGTTGTTACACCTCAAGTTCCACAACAAGCTTCTCAACAAGCTTTCTATGGTAACAGCTTTCAACCTGCGAATCCTAATACCGTCAGACTTGATACTTCACATCTTTCCAAGGTCAGTGTAGAAGTTGCTCGGGAACACATGGAACTTCTGAACACTATGGTTAGTACATACTGTGGACTAGTCGCCGGTCAAATTAGAAACATCAATTTGACTAATGAAGACTATCAGCAAATAGACAAGGATGAAATGGAGTTGATGGATATTAAGTGGGCATTTGCTAGTGCAGTTAGATGAGCAAAAGACTACATGAGCAGAACTGGAAGAATAAGTTTAGAAAGCAAGAAAGAAACAAAGTATGGATTTGATAAAGATGATGTTACTTGCTTCAACTATGGGGAAAAAGGCCATTTCAAACGTGAATGTACTCGACCTAGCAAGCAAGGAAATCACAACCCTTTCCGAAATCAATAAGGGTCGTCCGACACAACTCAAGTTAACAATGAACGAAGTATATTAGCTATTAACAACCCAAACAACTCCAACCAGTCTTGGCCTTCAATCAACACGAGAAGCGCATTAGTAGTTCAAGCAGATGAAGGATGTGATTGGTCAGTTCAGTTGGGAAACGAGAATCAAGGAGGAACTGCGTGTTATGCTAAGATAATCAATCAGATCAAACATGTTCACAGTATTGACTCTTCTGATGATGATGATAGTTCTGGGTGTAATGGGAGTTCTGACGAAGAAAGCTCTAGTGTGGGTGGTTATGGATCATATCCAAATGTCAGGGAAAGGATTGATACTGAGGTCAATGAGTTGCTGAAAGAAGCAGAGAAGCTGAAAAGTCAAAATTCTAGTTTGATAAGGAAAGCAGAAGTTGCATCAAAGGAAATAGAGAAACTCTTTGCCAACAATGCATCCTTTTCTCATCATACTGCTTTTATGGCTAATATTGCAGGTTCAACAAGTTAGTTAAAATCCGACTCTCCTAGGATATGCAATGACTGTGATGACTTAAAAACTAAATTGAAACAATTAACAGTCACAATCAACGCTTATTAGTTGAACTGTCAAAATGCAAAGAGGCAAATCGGGCTTTAACTTGAAATGAAAAAGAATTCAAATCTGTAATTGAAACTCTCAAGAAAAGCGTGTTTAATTTAACAAAAAAAGTTTTGAACAAGCAAACTGGTATTAATAACTATATTAATATCCTAGAAGAAACAAAAAAGGAGTTAGCCATTGCCAAATGCGAGCATGATGCAATCAAGCTAAAATTGGAGAGTTACTCTAACTCCCGATATGTGCTTGATCACATCATTGACGTTCAAAAACTTAAGGGAGATGTAAAATGCATTGGGTATAAATCGTGTCCACCACCATTGAAACACAATTATACCAAATTGCCTGATGAGGAGGAAATGCCACGCTTTGAACCATCTGTACCTCTTAATCCTGAAGAGTTTGCAGCAGGGTTAGGGTTTAAGCTGGACAATTCCTCAAATGAATCCAGAAAGTCCGAGAACTTATCATCAGTTGTTGATCAAAATCCATCTATAATAGAGGAGGATGATTCGCCAGATGTTGAGTCAGACAAGATCGATCAGGATCAATATCTTGATGAAGAGAAAGGGGTAGAAATTTCTACTACTCCCAATGTGCAATCTGTTGAAAATCAAGGAATTGATCTTATCAAATCTGTCAAAACAATTGCGTCTACATTTGAAAACGATAATGTGTTGTATACTTTGATTGGTGATGAGAAAATTTACTCAAACAAGGACTTTCCGATAAAAAATGTAAATCCAACTTCAATTGATCAAGTTTTTGAAAATTCAACAACCAAATTTTTGGAAAAGAAGAATCCAATCAAACCACAACCATTAATCGCTTCTAAAGGTAGACAACAAGAAAAGCGAGCTGAAAAACCTAAGGTATCACAACCAAAGGTTGAAGCTAAAGGAGCTTGCAACAAGAAAAAAGGGAAGAATGTTAACTTTGTGGGCTCAACTGGTACTGATAAAATTGAGACTTTTGAAAATATGTCAAATATTGATTTTGTAAATCAAGTCAAGATTTTAAAACGTAACAGTCAAAAAAATTACACTCAACACACAAATGGGTGTGAAGATGAAGCAAGTACCTCGAGGCCTACAAGTTAAACATCAAGTCATCAAACGACATCTCCTAAATTTGTTGAAAGGAAAACATGTTTTAAATGTGGGGAGTTTGGCCACATAATCAAAAACTATACTAACTCAGCAAAACCCAAGTTTGTTGAAAAAGCCCCTCCTGAAACAAATTGCCAACGTCGATCTGTGTCACCTAAACAAGACAAACATATTATTAAGGAACAAGAAGAAAAACAAAGACGTAAACAAGTTAAAATAATTGAATAGGCATTAAAACCAGATGTTTTAGAAAAGAAACAAAGTTCATCAAAATTGTTAAAACCAAAAATGTCTAAATCTGTAAATAATAATCAATCTGGTAAACATCAACAATCCTAGAAACCTAAAACCGGAAATGTTTCAGGGGAAGGCACAAAGTTTCCAAATCATCAAGAAATAGAAATCACATTTCTAAATGATAAGGGTCGACCCCCTTGGGTCCCCATCTCAAACTAATCGGGTAATGCAATGTGCAGGGTGTTCCATGAGGAACTGTGAATAGTCATTGGATTGTTGACAGTAGAGCATCATGGCACATGACATGCGACTTAAGGCTCCTTTATGATGTGAAAAGCATTAGGGGAGGTTATGTTGCGTTTGCTGGAGATAAGGGCGGTTACATCACTAGAAAAGGAATGGTTTCCAATGATGTTGTTAGTTTTGACAAAATCAATTATGTTCGTCCCATTGATCACAATCTTCCGAGTGTTTCTCAAATCTGTGACAAGAAGTTCACTGTTCATTTTGATGATGCCGGTTGTTATGTGCTAAAACCTGGTTTCAAGATTTCCAAAGTATGGATTCTCCTGTCGGCTCCAAGAATTAATGATTTGTATATTCTGGACATGAGCCAAGCTATTACTACGTCTACACAAGTTATATGTTTTATCTCAAAAGCCACTGAAAAGGAGTCAATCTCTTGGCATAGACGAATGGGACACATTCACTTGAGAAAAATGAACTATTTGGTGAAAATGATCTTGTGAATGGTGTACCAGTGAAGAATTTTCATTTACAAGACGTCTGTATTTCGTGCCAAAAGGGAAAGCAAGCAAAGAAGTCTCATCCTGTGAAGAAAATTAACACTGTTAATATGCCTCTGGAATGTCTTCATATGGACCTTTTTGGACCTATGAAACACAAGACTACCTTTGGCGATGCATAGTATTTAGTTGTTACTGATGACTATTCAAGATTTTCATGGGTTAATGTTATGGCACATAAGAGTGAAGTTCCTGAATCCTCAAGAATCTCCTCATGCTACTTGAAAATTTGTACAATTTGAAGATAAGGAGAATCAGAAGCGATAGTGGCACCGAATTCAAGAACCAAGTTATGGATGATTTCTGTTCTTCTAAGGGAATTTTACATGAATATTGTTCTCGCTACACTCCACAACAAAATGGTGTCGCTGAGAGGAAAAATAGACCTCTTATCGAAACTGCAAGAGCTATGTTAGTAGAATCAGAACTTCCTGTTCAGTTTTGGTGAAAAGGCATGGGAAAACATGTTTTGAATTGTTAAATAAAAGGAAACTGGATGTATTTTTCTTAGAACCTTTTGGAGCTCCGTGCACTATGATTGATCAACATGGTAAATTCGGTCCAAAGGCTATCAAAGGTTTCTTTCTTGGATATGCTACCCCAAATTTCAGAGTGTGGAATTTGTCAACAAAAAAAATTGAGGAATGGGGTGAAGTTAAGGTTCAAAGATACACTGAATCAGTAAGAGCTCTAAGTGCTCCTTGGATGTTTGACTACGATGGACTATTTGACTCCTTCAATCTGCCAACTTTTGATGATGCATCAGTAGCTGTTCAGGTGCTACTTGAAAGTGATATTGCAGTTGACTCGTCATTAGTACGACCAATTAATGTTAACCCACGAGTGTCTACTTCGGTTAATAATATGGTTCAAAATGAGGAATTTGAAGATGCTATTGATTATATTGTTTCGTCAGAAGATGATGAGTTCCATGACGCAAATGAAGCTACTTCTGCTCCGGTTCCTGGAATTTCTAATGTCACGTCAAATGTGCAAAATCAAGGGACGACTGAAGGTCATGCATCTACATCTTTGTCAATTCCAGCCATCAAATTAGCTGTTGATCTGAATATCAACAATTTGGGTATAAATTCTCGAGTTCCCGATGTTCTTGAAACTCTCCATAATACCCTTCCTCAGTAGAATATTATAGGAGATGTCCAGAGTGGAGTGTAGACACGTAATCAGCTAAGGAACAACCAGAATGCTGGTTTATATACGGCTATTAGAGAATCTGGGGAACAGAATGATTGGTCTTTTGCCTGCTATGTTTGCCAAGTAGAACCGAAATCTTGGAAGGAGGCTATGAATGAAGACTCATGTGTTGAAGCAATGCAAGAAGAACTTCAGCAGTTTCAGAAGTTGGGGGTGTGGAAATTGGTTGACAGGCCCGACAACTACAAGAAGATTGGTACTAGATGGGTTTACAAATGTAAGAAGGATTATCGAGGTGTTGCTGTGAGAAAGAAAGCAAGATTGGTTGTCCAGGGCTTTAATCAGGTAGAAGTCATTGATTATAATGAGGTTTATGCACCGGTAGCACGTCTTGAGGCCATAAGAATTTTCTTTCCGTATGCGTCCTACAAGAAGTTTACATTTTATCAAATGGATGTGAAGAGTTCATTTCTTCAGGGTGTGGTTGAAGAAGAAGTATATGTTGAGCAACCGCCTGGTTTCGAAGATCCAATTCATCCTTACAAGGTGTGGCTTCTTAATAAGGCATTGTATGGTCTTCATCAAGCTCCAAGGGCTTGGTATGAAACATTGTCTTCCTATCTTCTCAAGAATGGTTTTCGACGTGGATTGATCGACTGTACTCTCTTCATCAAAGAAAAGAATGAGGATTTGATACTGGTACAAGTATATGTTGATGATATCATTTTTGGGTCTACAAATGATATAATGTGCAAAGAATTCGAGCAGGTGATGCAAGAGAAGTTCGAAATGAGTGTCATGGGAAAAATGACTTTCCTTTTAGGTTTGTAGGTTCATCAATCCAAGGAAGGGATCTTCATTCATCAAACCAAGTATGTTGGGGATATTCTCAAACGATTTCAAATGGAAGACTCGAAACCTTTGGGAATTCCATTAGCTCAAAATCATGGGATTACTCCTGATGGAATGGGTGAACATGTGGACCATCTCTTTATCGTGCTATGATCGGATCTCTTATGTATCTTACTGCTTCAAGACCCGATATAATGTATCAAACATGTCTTCTAGCTCCTACCAGTCAAGTCCAAAAGTTTCTCATTTAATGGCTGTGAAAAGAATCTTTCGTTATTTGAGGGTCGCCCGGGCACTGGTCTCTGGTACCCTAAGGATGATAAGTTTGATTTGACAACATTCAGTGATTCTGATCATGGTAGCTGCAAGATCGATGCAAAGTCAACATCAGCATTATGTTAGTTCTTGGGAAATCGCCTAGTCACGTGGCAGTGTAAAAACCAGACTTGTGTAGCTACTTCACTTGTGAGGCTGAGTATATCTCGGCTTCTAGTTGCTGCTCTCAGGTTTTATGGATCCAATAGCAAATGCACGACTACGGTTTTGAATTTCTAACTATTCCTATTTATGTTGATAATAAAGTTGCTTTATACATCACTCATAATCCTGTACAACACTCAAAAACCAAACACATTGAGATTAAGTATCATTTCATACGAGATTGTTATGAAAAGAAACTTATCAATGTTGTTAAAATCCACACCGATCACCAATGTGCCGACCTGTTTACAAAAGCTTTTGATAAATCACGTTTGATTATCTTCTTTTGGTCAATGGCATCAAGGTGAAACCCGAGTAAATCATCCTTGGCTAATCATTTTCGTAAATATTTTTTCAAAACTAAAAATACAAAAAGATTTTTCATTTTCTTTTATTTTTATATTTTAGGGGGAGAAAATTCTAGAAAATACAAAAACATAGAAAATGCAAAAATACAAAAATATGTCTTTTATTTAGTTATGTCTTTATTTATTTACTTTCTACATTTAAGGGGGAGAAAATTTTAGATAAATACAAAAACAATAGAAAACCTAAAAATCAAAAATGAGTTTCTTGGAAAGATAAGAGAAGATGATGATACACCGGTGATCTGTCAAAAACGGTCAAAAATATAAAACGAAAAATTGATAAGTAGCTTTACTAATAATGATGTATCGGTAGACACATCAAATTCAGAATTCGGATTGAAAGCCAGGTGGGAACCATTCATTGGCATATGGTCTTGGTACTGAAATTTTGTTTGATAGTATGCCAAGGTTCTGAGATATGCGGTCTTTATGCTTGCTTATCATCTAGGTATCATGGTTGAATCTTTTACCGAAAAATAACGAGGACGCAAGTCTAGAACTTCCATTATACCATACATACGTGTAAATACTGTATACGACCATCAATAAGTGATAATATATCACAACTTTATGCGGGAGCTAAGTTCGTCTCTTTGTCGGTACGATGGTACTAACTTGTTCACGGACTTACTCCTGTGCCATGCATGCATTTGAAAATCTAGTTCCTCATCAATAAGTGATTTAATCACATAGGGCTTGTTTTCAATCAAAATAAGTGAGTATATCACATCATATACGTTAAAACAGATGATAAGCAGTATACTCACCGGTAAGATTTCTTCATGCATGTCTTGATACGGGAATATGTCGTGAAGTGGTTGAACACCGGCTAGTATGTATAATTCATACAGTAATCATATCTCCTAATCATGATTACATCTGATAAGCTGAACTTATGTGGACAACAATAACGATAATCTTAGTAGAATACTTATTTATTTAATTTGAAGTTTTAAACAAAAACTCGCTATTGGCAAGATTAAAAGCTTGTATGATTCTCTTACCTTGAAACTCAGAAAAAGATTGCTAGTTCTTGTACAGTTTGTTCTTATCTAGTAGTAGTTATTTTAGTTTACTATGTTTTAAATTAAATTATCTTTGATTTAGCCAAAGTTGAAGCTCAAATGTTTTCCACCAAAATATGCCCTAAAAATCATTTGTCTTGTTATCATAACTTCATAAAGTTTCTTTCTTACAACTGGGTAAACTCATTACAAAGAGCAAAATCTGTTTATTATACACATTTCCTAACTTGTGATCTGTGTGGATATGGGTGAAGATCTAAACAGGTCAACGAAAAACTTAAGTTCCAGGAAGAACTGATGTTCTAGTTTGGAAGAACCTGGATTTGTATGAATCAAAGGTTCCTTATGCGAATGACAACTCATACGAATGAATCAATGATCACTCGTACGAGTGTTTATGCTTCGTACGAATGAGCCCCTGGTTCTTTGATTCAAGACAGTCCTTCGTATGACTGGGTGTTTTTTGTGCGAACTAGTGTTCTTCGTGCGAGTATAAGAATGTGATATAAAGGGTGATGTAGTTCTTTAGTACAACTTTACTTTCACCTTGCTCACTTAATTCTTTCACCCTTTTTAAGTTGTTTCTGATATCTTTAATGTATGTTTGACAATGTTGTATACCTTGAAGATGAGCGGTTTGAACATTACCTGACTGTGTGACATTGCCTGACACGAACAACAAACTTTAAGAGAAGAACCTATTGATGAAAAACAAGTTCTTCATGCATAATCTTCACTTGAAGTTCTTTGTGCGAACAAGTTGATTCTTATTCGTACGAGTGCATTATCACTCGTACGAGTAACTAGTGGTTCCTACGAGCCAGTTACTCATACGAGTGAATCATTTGTTTGATCGAGTCAGTTGTTGTTCGTACAAGTCAGTTGTTCTTCGTACGAATAAATTGTTATTCGTATGAGTCGGTAGTTCTTCGTCTAGGGGATACATACTTACAGAAAGTTTGCAATAAAAACTTTTTGTGTATGTTCCCTAGTGTATTTATGTTCTTCTTGTTCTGGTTATCTTTGGTGTACAGGATGGCACAAAAAGAACAAAAAAGAAAGCCCGCAACAAAGAGAACTGACAAGTCAGAAATGGAAATTATGTTAGAGCCAAGACACAACATGGTTGCCTACTTAGATCTGGAAGATAAATTTACTGAGTACAACGGTATAATGAAGTTTGTGCGCGACTCAAGGATACATTATGCTATCACGCATAAAACTACAGTATAAAGATATTGATCAAGGAATTTTGGGATTCAACTAAAGTTGTTGAAGTGAATGGACATGAACTTATCCACGGAAAAGTGAATGGCTTAGACGTTGATATTTTCGTTGAAGTAATTAACTCAGCATTGCAGCTTGGCGATGATCCTGAAGCTCCATACTCAGTTCCGTGAAGTGTCAACGTGGATGTTTGCTTCGAATGAGATGTGTCGGAGACTTTCTTGTCGGACAACTAAACAAAGCATGGTTGCCGCTCTGATACAAGTTCTTTCTACATGTTTTATGTCAGTGTCTAAGCAACAGACGAAGTGGTTATGACATGGCTAATAACGACTTAGTTAGGATGATGGTAGCTTTAACATTGAACAAACCATTGAGTGTTCAAAGTATATTTTTGCAAACATGAAGGAAAACCTAAGAAGAACCGGATTTGGTGGAAACAAGTTTTGGATGTATCCTCGTTTTCTCAAGATGATCTTGAATATACAACATCTGAATCTTCCGAAGAACGAAAACGATGTTCTAAAAGTTGATGTTATGATGGAACATTCGTAGAAGATATTTAGAGGAGTAGCAACAAAACGTTACAAGGAAAGCATACCTCCTCGTAAGTTGTTCAGTTTTCTGGCAAATAATGAATATGTTACACCAGAAAACGATAAGTGGCGCCATAATGATAGTCAGTCAGATAATGAAGAACCAACTTTGAAGAATATGATCGAAGAAAAGTTTGGTCGTCAAAAGGGAAAAGGTGACGATGATGACAGTGATGATGATGATGATGATGATGATGGTGGTGCAAGTATTTTAGGTACTACAGGTGGTGATAAGGGTAAACAATCGGATGAAGAATCGGATTCTGATGACAATCCGCTTGAACCTGGGTATGAATGCTATGTTGATGAACGTGGGGTTAGGCAGATTAGAAAGATTCCAATAGATCCAGATGCTGACTATGTTCCATCCGAGGCTGAGGCTGAACGAGCTCGTAAAAAGAAAATTGTGGTTCGTAGAAAGAAACAGGATAAAACGTCTATGGAAACCTCATCAGCTCAACCTGAAATCACGCAACCTACAACCACGCAATAAGAAACCGTACTGGAACCAATTGCAGAAGCTCATTCTGCCTTCACATCGAAGGAGGCTGAAACTCTAATATCGGAACCCACAACAACCTCTGAACCACAAACTGCAGCTACCACGCGGCTAAAACACCTTCAGTTGAGACTACTCCAGTTCAAAAACAACCCACTACTTCTTCAGTTCAAAATCCCCGTCCGTAATTCATCAACAAAGTAAAAAACGAAGCAGTCGGTTATTCTCTGAAATGGAACAGGATGAGAAAGTGGATTTTATGTTCTCTCAGCTACAAGCTGCAGCAACTCAGATTAACAAGCACTCGGAGTTTATGTCTTCAAATCAGAATTTTAGTTATTAAGCAATAGTTAGAGATAAATTCTTTGAAGGAACTGTTGGAAAGCAGGCTACTGAGATTACGTAGTTAGAAAGGAGAATTAGCGGTTGAGGGCTGCGGATGCTGAAAGGCCAGCTCAGCTACAACAAATGCGAGTGGCTGATAACGCTCGTGGGATTGAAATGAATAGGCTGAAAGAAGTAGTGCGAGTGTACAACGATTTGCGAAACATTAACGGCTAAACATGACAACATGAGAGAATGGTATCATTCTCGTAATACTACACTGGTTAAAGGCTTTAATAGTATTAAAGACGTATTTGAAATGAGTAGAAATTGGGTGAACATTCCATGGAATGAAAGATGCAAAGCACAGGAGATCCAGCATAAACGTGATCACGATAGTGAAGCCCTGGTAATCCTAATACTTTAGCTTCATTCGCGAAACCAAAAGTTTCTGTTGCAACTCCAGTGGTAGAGTCTAGTGCTCAGCAGATCGTGGCCGATCCAGTTGCCTCTGGTGGTAATCAAGAGAAACGGGAAAGGTTTGATATTTTGGAGAATGTTGAAGACTTTGATCATGAGTCAACGTTGGTTGAAAGTGTTCAGTGAATGTGGGTGAAGCAGTCCATTAGAAATGAAGACTGAAGATCAAGCAACAACCAAGGGGGAGTTTGTTGATGCACTTTTGTGTCTGTCGCGTGTTCTTAGTTACGTCAGTAATTGTACGGTCTTTGTTTATTGTGTCTGCATAGTTTGGTCGTGTTGACCAAATCAAGATATCCTCATATCTTAATTTAGTACGACGTTTAGTTTGTCTGTGTTGTAAAACAGTTACATGTGTGCGTACTGTTAGGTCTTGTGTTTCTAATCTTACTGTCTGTACGGCATGTCTATTAGCAAGTTCTCCGAAGAACACTTATTCGTGTGAGTAAAGGCACTTCGTACGAGCCATTACCTGTTTGTACGAGTGATTCTCATGATCGTACGAGTGACCCTGTCATCAAGAACTTTGCTTGTTCGTACGAATAAGCTACTTCTTGGTATGAGGGATAAGTTGTTTGTACGAGCAACCATCTCTGAATGTTCTTCATGGTATATAGTACTTCGTACGTACAACAATCTTCTTCGTACTATTGTTAGGTGTTGGTACTATATATACAGAGATGCACTTCACAGTTCAGTAGAGACACTGAGGCAAAAGAGAGAGAGAGCATAGAGAGAATATCCTAAGTCTGTATGAACATTGTTTGTATGTGTTTGTACTAGCTCTCTTCATTTAATCAAGATAGTGAATCTTTGGTTATCTTGTGTTTGTTACGTTGCTTTTGTTTACATACTTATGTGGATTCCGCACTCGATATGTGTTAGATAAACAAGGAAGTAGGTTATCTTGATCCTCCAAGTGGACCTACACTCTGCCACTTGTCCCTTTGTACTTGAGCAATGTCTCTTTGTGCTTCTGCTTACCGCGTGGCCTTATTAGTGCTTTTTGGCCAGCGTGGACTTGTAGGGATCAAGTTCTTTCTTCAAGACTAAGTACGAGTTGCTCTCGCCTTAGAGAAGTCGTAGTTAGAACCTTACTTAATTAGCGCATGATTTAGGACCTGCACTTTCAGGTTTAACTTGCCGTTGCGCGAAGTGCACAAGGTTTGTTGTGCAACCTGCTGCCTTCAAGGTTGGTGTATCGTTGCACATTGCGCGCAAGGTTACTTGAGCGACCTGTTATCATTATGAGGGTATGGTATCTTGCGCAAGCGAGGGTTTTTAGGACCATACCCCTCCAAGCCCCCCAGTCCAATGTTGCTCCTATATGCAACTTAGCAAGTAGGTGGAGCACTGGACTATAATAAAAAATCATGTATGCGCGTTTATTGCAACGTCCGTAGAGGAAAGGACTAAAGAAAACCCTTGAGTGGAGGAAACCATTGCTCAGGATAAGGTCTTTGAAATTTGAATTTTCATAAAGCTGACAGGTTTTTAGGCGAGTTGTTGAGAAAAAAGCGGAGCGGAAGTGACCTTTGACGGCTGTAGCAGGCTGTCAACAGTGCCAGCTGCTTTTTTATTAATGAATCGGAGAAAATACCAGTCACGTGCGCGTGGCATCCGTTAGTGTCCCACTTGCCCTCCACATGTCACTTGTGGATTCGTCACTAGGTGTGTGGAGGCGTCACGCTTCCCCATCGCATTAATGTGATGAGTATAAATAGATGATCCGCGTAGGTTGAAATTCACTCATCTTTTCACTTCTTCATATTTCCTTCTCCAAAACCCTATTCGATCCCTGCTTCTTCCGATAGCCAGAGATGACGACTGAAGAGAGGCCTGAAAGTACCACCGCCGAAGAAATTACCAGCTTACTGCCTGCACTGAAATGGTCGGCGAACAGTTTTTAAAGATTGTCACCAGTTTCCGATTCCCGGAAGACTGGGGTTCCCAATACCCTTCTAAAGGAGATACTACTGTAGACGCCCCTCCTGGCGTCATCACCTTGTTTTTCGACCATTTTGCCGATGAAAACTTCCGGCTACTGGCGACGGAGTTCTTCTTGGATTCCTTGACCACTATCAATTTCATATTTTCCAGTTGAATCCGATGGAAATGGTTAGGATCAAACATTTTGAATTCCTATGTCGCTCGATGGGCATCCACCCAACCTTAAACCGGTTCCAGGTGTCTTATCAGCTTCACTACTCCTTAGGTTTTTACTCCTTCCAGCATCGTATACAGGCGAAGAAGATCCTGCAAACCCTCCCAAGTCATACCATGATTGGAAGCAAAAGTTTTTCTTCATCAAAGCTGGGGTCATCCCTCTAAGGATGCACTTCCGTGGGGCTGAAGACATTCCGATGGAGAATATCTCCATTCCTGGCGATGAATCGTGGTACCAGGATATGAAGGAGATCCTGACCGTTTAGTTGCCGGAGAGAGTTGGTTGCTGCGGGAATGAGCTTATTGTGGAAATCTGACCGCCGTGAGAAGCCGGTGTATATGAAGGATGATAAGAGTAGGCTTCATCATTGTGTTACTTCTCCTTGTACGTTATTGCTAAACCGTGCGAGTTTTTGTAAGGGGTGGCGCTGTACGTTGCGGCGTTTCAGAGAGAAAATGGGCGGATGCAGAAAATTCCACTTAATCCGTATGAACCAACCTGGTATTCCCAAGTACTTGGGAACTTTGAGTTGCCTCGAGGTGCGGATTTAACAGCCCCTCCGCCCGGAAGTGGTAAGCGTTTATTGTTTGTTACTTTGCATCCTTTAGGATTACTTAGTGTATTGCGTCATGATGTAGGTGCTGCTGCAGAACTTGGGTGTTGGCCCTGACTCAAAAAAAAGAGGCGCGCGAGGCCCAGTGTTCGTGCAACCAGGAAGCCGGCTCAACCTAAAGGTACGTGCTTTGTGCCTGACACTTGGGTTGACTATGTGGTGGTTTCTGATTCAATGGAAGGTCTTGCACCTGTAGGCTTGAAGAAACCCAAGGCTGAGGTATCTCCACGGCATCTTGCACCTGTAGGCTTGAAGAAACCCAAGGCTGAGCCGCAAGATGTCGCGGAGATACCGGCTGCGAACCTGGACGAGCCAATAGATCTAAAGTCGAGCCTAGAACCCCTGAAAAGAAAAACCGAAAAAAAGAGCTTTTCCCAAGGGCGATACAGTTGCGCAATCTCCTAAGAAGGTTGCACAGGGAAAACCATCGGGAAGCGTGGGGATCTTAACGCGCTTGAAGCCAAATTTTCACCAGGTAAAACCTTATCTTGCGCTTAATACTTTATTCTTCCTGTTTAACCGTTTTGGCACCTTCGTTATACAAGGAAAGATGAAACACCATTTTTTTGTACCGTCTGCTCCTATCGTGTCACCCCCCGTAATTTCCAATCCAAACACCGGTGGGCACGGGTGGGGAATATCGTTACGTAAGTCGATATCATCATGGTCATTAATACAGCACAACAGAAGTCTATGAGTTTAAATTACTATTACAAACCAAATGTTCAAAGTATGAAAATAATATATAGACGGCTTGTAATGAAACATCCACTTGCGGATCGTAAAATATACAAAAAAATGTGTATCAGACTTTAGGCAGATCTGAGGATTTGCAAGATCCTCTTATATCACTACCAAGCAGCTTCCAGCTTATTTCGTATTGTACCTGCAACTTAGTCTTTTGAAAATACGTCAGCTTTTGCTGGTAAATACACTTAACTGACTCGTTTTGAAAACATTCAAAAATGGATTTAATTGCACAGGGCACAAAAAATCTGTTATAACTTGGGAAAGTCAGCCTTGTAACCTTGTTAACAGCTTTACATGTTTGTCCATACATATGGGGCCTAGTACATAGACCGAGACATGATTAATGTACACACCACTTATGAACCCACGAAGGAGTTCTCCCCAACTAGTGGGTAAAAATAATTTAGCATTCGCATCTGTCAGGTGTATGCGTACACCTCGTGCTTTGGTCGTGGCCATTAACTAATGTAATGAGCCAAGGATATCCAGGACACGGTCGTTAATCCCCCAATGTTTAAGTTATCAAACAAAACTGATCAAAATGGAATATGCAGATTTACTAGCCACAATCCGGCATTCGATTGATCTCATTTCCGACCAAGCGGTAATAATATACCGTAACCCAAGCTCGTTTAGGGGAAATAAGTTAAGAGTATTTACCTGAGTTAGTCGTGATTTAAAAATGCAAGATTTTAATATCTCAGATGTATTAAAAATGAAATAAGTGCATATAGCATTTACTGGAAGGCTCTAGCCTGGATTATGGTATAAGCTAACCAATTAGAATGTTAACGGTCTTATTTAAGTCATAGACTTAGAGCGGCTAGCTTAAAGGATCAAAACAGTATAATACGCTAGATTAAGAAGCGATGACCGAATAAAATGTAGTTTAAACCCACCAAGTACTATGACTTGTATAAAATGGGTAAACCATAAGCATCTGGATTTTGAGATTAAAAATGATAATGTTAAACCCGTTTCGGTGAATTTCCGTAAACTAGTTACATATACTTAACCGTATGTATATAAGCGATATCGGGTAACCGGATGAGTCATGAACAAGTTCTATATGCCTTTATACTTTAAATAAGTTGTAATATTAGTAGGATATCAACTTACATGACCGTTAAGGTTTTAAAATGAAATTATGCATCATAAGGGCGTTTTGGTAATTATATAGCGTATAAAAGGAATTTAATAAATTTTGATGTTATGATCATAAGTATTCTGGAAAAATAATTAATTTATGGTATAATATCAATAAGATATTGATCATATGTGTAATTTATCATATAAGACCAAACTATGCACCGTAGGGGCATTTTGGTCATTTTGCACATAGTTTTATAATTTATTTGGGATTCTGAGTTTATATTATGTACCTACTGTAAAAATATTTTAAATGAGTTTAAAAATCAACAGGTAACAAGTCTTGGTTGATAAATATGGTTTAAAACCATACTATGCGCCGAAACAGCGTTTATGTCGAAAAATAACGATTTGTGCGAAGTTTAATGAAAAATGACGCTAGGACCAGGTTTATATGTTTTAGATATGTTATTTAATATAACACATCAGTAGATAAAAAGGTTTGGTATAAAAAGTATGATTAAAACCGTTTTTATGCGCCATAATGGCTTTATCGTTATTTGTCGACATAATGCAAGGACTTGTATGTAAACTCAGTATATAAACTGACTTGACATCCCAAATAGTGTTACTTATTATATTACATCAGTATGAAATTCATTTTCAAGTTCGTTATCGATTAAAACTGTAGGTCCACTTGGAGGATCAAGATAAACCTGCTTCCTTGTTCATACAACACAAATACGAGTGCGGAATCCTCGTAAGAATGCAAACCAAAGAAAAGTAAGAACACAGGATAACCAAAGATTCAATATCTTGATTAACTGGAGAGAACTAGTACAAACATATACAAACAATGCTCATACAGACTCATGCAACACACTCTGTGCTCTTGTGTCTCTCTCTAGTTCACTAGTGTCTAACTTGACTTAGTACTCTGAGAAGTGCATGTCTACTTATATAGTGTCCATGCTCAGCAACTGTACGAAGTATGTTGCTGGACATACGAAACACCAAAAGACACGAAGAACTACTCCAAAGATTCTCGTACGAACAAGCTGGTTCGTATGAGCATCAACTAGCTCGTACGAAAAAGTATGATACTTGTAACATCCGTCAAAAAACGGATTTACCAAACCCGCTCCGTTTATCAACCGAACAGTCAGTCAAAATTTTCGTTTCGAATTAAATGTCCAAAACATTTTTAAACGATCCGTAATCAATTATTATACGCGAATATATATTTAGTTTTTGAAAAACTGTCAAAAATCGCAAAATAAAAATTAAATACATCTGCCGGGTTTCGAACCCGGGTCTGTACCGAGTCACTAAGTGACTTAACACCTCACACACAAACCACTGCGCCGCTTGTTATGTTTGATGAATATTAGAATCAGTTAATTGATATAGTGACTTTACAAATTCAAAACCGGCGCCCAATCGTTTCAGTCGTCGGAATCCCGGAATTTCCGCGAATCTTAACTACGATTTACGTTATAACGTAAACCTTTAATCACATATCGGTTATAACCGATGTTTGAAGTCCGCGACCAAATTCAAAACCGCCGGAAAACTTGAATTGATGAACCCAGCCCAAAACCAGACCAAATACATCTTGTTTCTCCTATAAATTGACCCACAATCGTCTGCAAACCTTTTCGCTAAAAAATCACATCTTTTCACGGCGTAATTTTTCTCGCCGGAAGTTCCCTGCTCATCGCCGAAAACCGACTTTCTTATTTCTGAACTTCACTGAATCCCCTAAACCTTTACCGAAGTTACCAATACTCTTTCCAAGATTTCCGGAGACTTGTTGCTGCCAGACACCCGTAGCCGGAGTTGGATTCTGTCGCCGGAGTTCTGCCGGAAAACAGAGGATCCAGTCGGTATAATCTCCGCTCAGTTTCTTTTTCTTTTTCACTTCTATCTTACTAGTAATTAACCTAAAACACCATTGAACTTGAATAAAAACTCGAACCAGTCAGACCTGATTTCTGGTTCAACATTGACGAAGAAGACGACGCACTTTCGTTAACATATAAGTTTAATTAAAATCATGATATTAATCGGGTTAGACACACAGTCCAGCGGTGGACTGTGTGCACATAAGACGTTAATTATGCAAAGGTCTCGAGTTCGAATCCCGTTTCACACACGTTGCCTTAATAAAAATCAAGTTTTGTTTAACTGAACCGGATCGCCTTAGTTATATGTTAAGTATATTGATAACCAGAATAATAACCAAGTTAGACACACAGTCCAGCGGTGGACTGTGCGTTTGTTTACATCACTGGTCAAGAGTTCGAGTCCGGTCATCAGCACCGACTCGGACAATTATCTTTTCTTTTTAAATAAGGCAGAAAAGGAAATAAGTAATTTGTCTTTAAGTATAATAAAAATCAAGTTATATAACATGTTGAACACACAGTCCAGCGGTGGACTGTGTGTTATATTAAACCACAGGTCACGGGTTCGAGACCTGTGGTGTGCATGACCGTTTCGATTAAATTGTTTTTAAAATAAAAATGATTTTCGGTTTAATCTAATTAGTGTATATATATAATTAAAATCGGATATATAACGGGTTAGACACGTAGCTCAGTTGGTAGAGCTGCGTGCACGCGTACGAGAGGTCTCGGGTTCGAGCCTCACTCAGCGCACAATAAACTGTCAACGAACCGGTCAACGGTCAGGTCAACGGTCAACCGGCCGGTCAACGGTCAGAAAAATAATAATTTTTTTTTATTATTTATTTTTATTTAATTATTTTAATTAAAAATCAATTATAAATACTTAAAAATAACATTTTTAAGATTAGAAAATAGTTTCAAACTCACAAAAATACACCCAACAATCCTACTAAAATAGTTTAATAAAATCCGTTTACTCACCAAACCATAATGCGATTTATCTAGGTTAAATCTCACTCGTGGTTAAAACCACTTCGCGTGCATTCATCATCATCAACCGAACGCACCCACTGTGAGTGAATCTTACAATTCCCCCTTTTAAATTACACGTTTTGGGGTGTGTCATGTGTTATGAATTAATTAATTTATTTATTTAAACTTGTGCCATACCACATCATGACTTAATCTTAGATTGATTTATTGTTGTGATTTATTTTCCGTTTGTCAAATTACATGAAACTCATACAATAAGCCCATCAGTTCCTCGTGGGAAACGAGTAGAACATCGCGTGCTTCAATTCAAATTCATTATTGTTCATGTGTGTTTTCATTGAGTTTATATTGTTTGTAGTTGTGTTATTCATATTATCATGTTTATGCAATTCATTCATCAGGCCCCTCAGTTCCTCGTGAGAGACGAGTTGAGCATCGCGTGCCTTTAATTGTTCCATTATTGTTCATGAGTGTTTTCATTTAACATCTTATGATTATTGATCAAGTTACATCTAATTTTACTCATGTTTGGTTGTGCACATTTTTCATAATCAATTTAAATAAATTGTTCAAATGTTTTCCATAGGATTCACTCGCCAACATTATGTTGATCCAAAAACCTTTTTACACATGATACAGGTGAACAGGTTGAAGCAAGGATAGCATAGGATATGCCTTAGAAGAGAACAAAGGAGTTAGATTGTTAGTTAGATCATGTTGTAGCAATCATTGTAAACTTTCATTTAATTTGTATTAATGAATATGAAACATTTAATAAATGTCATGAGCTTTGATGATAACCCAATCATGCCCCGATCACCTTATCCGCTGCGGGTCGGGGTGTGACAGATTGGTATCAGAGCCATGACTATAGGGATATAGGATAGGTTATTAGACCCTTAGAGCCTATACTATAGTCTGCCTAAAATATTAAATTGATTAAGTGGTTACATACAAACTTGTGATA
The DNA here is from genome assembly GCA_947069175.1 of Scalesia atractyloides. Lineage (NCBI taxonomy): Eukaryota > Viridiplantae > Streptophyta > Magnoliopsida > Asterales > Asteraceae > Scalesia > Scalesia atractyloides. The sequence goes on along the minus strand of CAMTDV010000020.1, from coordinate 64,232,795 downwards.
TTTATTTGTTTCATATTTGTTTACATTTCAGTCAAACATACATGCTCATATACATGTTCATTATACATATATACATATTCATTATACATATATCGATGTTCATGTGTTCAATTTATTTTCATACTCTCGTTATCCAAAGATTTTATGCAATTTTCAATTCTCATCAAAGTAAGTTCTGCGACGGGCATGTAGTAACTGGAAGGGTACAAGTACCGGTAGTCGGAACGTCCTGTCTAGGCTGGCATTCGTATAAATCCAATATAACGGACCAGTTTGCCTACCTGGGGACCAACGATGAGAGTACGAAGGACCTATTAGGCCAAAGCATGCCACACCAAACGTCGTTCGAACTAACCCTACTTTGAGGTGTCACCGTGTCTACACCTGGACACATTCCAAACATCACACGTTGTATACATATTTCTCGATTTTCACCGGGTTTTGTGTACGCAACCAGGCAGAAACCGTGCGAACCATATGAAAAACCGGTAATTCATGGGGGCCCACATGATTACATAAGGTAAAGTATGGCGGCATGACGGGCCTAACAGCGAGCAAAGCCAAAGACATCCTATGGATGTGGTATTTTTGTATGATTATTTTATGAATGTTCATCCCTAATGTGACCCATGATCTCAAAAGCATCCAACTCATACCCTTTTCATGTATTCATTGTAGATGTCTTCTAACCTCGCCCGTAGGAAGATGAGAGCAGGAAAAGCCCGCGAACGCATGGCTACCTTAATCGCTCAACAAATGGCTGCTGTAATACCCAATATTGTAATCCAAGTTCAACAAGCACTTACCAATAATCCTGTCAATCAAGCAAACCAAAACATTTTCAACTCTTCCCCAAATACCACTAAATGCACCTACAAGCATTTCAAATCATGCGACCCTCCGAAATATAAAGGGACTGAAGGTGTCACCGCACTCCTCCATTGGGTTGAAGAAATGGAGAATACTTTTCTAAATTGCGATTGCCCTGATGATCGCAAAGTGCGTTATGCTACCGGTCGACTATATGGGATAGCACTTACTTGGTGGAACACAGAGAAGGCAAAACGAGGTGTTGAAGATGCTATGTCCCTAACTTGGAATGAATTGAAGGAAATCATGACCAGACGATTTTGTCCAAGGAGCGAAATCAAGAAGCTAGAAGATGAATTTTACTCATTGAAGCAAGTGGAAGGAGACCACACCACCTACAACAAAAGGTTCCTTGAATTACATCAAATGGTTCCCAACATGTTTACTCCCCTCTACCGTTTGATCGAGCACTACATTCGTGGTCTTCCGTCAAAGATTCAAGACTCTGTGATAAGTACCAAGCCTGCAACTTTGGAAGCAGCAATGGAGCTAGCAACAGAGCTCACCGAGAACCGAATCCGAAACAAAGACTTCAAGGAGGAGAAGAAGAAGGATAAAGAATCGACTGAAACCCCCGAATCCCCTTCTCAAACCGAATCCCCTTCTCAAACCGAATCCCCTTCTCAACCCGAATCCCCTTCTCAACCCAAACCTAAGAAAAGAAGAGTCAGGCGACTTTTCGCTGCGACCCAACGAAATCAACCCGTTTTTCACGCTATACCCATCCGAGCTGTCCCAATCACCCAAGAGGCACCCAACTCAGCTTACCCAAATAAGAAAACCATATCTTGGACCTCACCCTCGATGCAACAACTGTTTTTATCACCATCCCTTTACTTTACCTTGCCGGCTATGTACAACTTGTGGACGTTATGGTCATTTGAGCAATGTTTGTCGCACCTTTCAAGACCAAACCTTTTCCCCTACTCAAAACATGGCCCAAACTTATCACCAACCCCAACACCCCATATTCCCATATGCTCGAGCTTGCTTCAATTGTGGCGACCCTACCCACTTTAGAAACACATGCCCTCAATTGGTAAACGTTATCAACACTCAAGCCCAATCAAACCCAGTTAACCAAGTAAACCAAGAAAACCCAACCACTATGCCGCCAGCAAGAGGAAGAGTCTTCAATATCAACGCCAACCCTGTCGAAGATAATGACGGCCCAAACGAAGATACTCAGCTAGTCCTGTTCGCCGAAGATCCAGATTCAACTCCTATTGTTTAGTCTTTCTTTATCACATGTGTAGACTGTTAGAGAAATCATTGGATATTATATATTATATATTGTTTTCAGTATACGATTTTGCCGAGGCCGCAGCTCCCCATCCATCGAGGTTGAGTTTGATCCCCATTTTATTATGGGTTGATCAGGGTGTGCCCGCACGATCGGCTCCGTTTGTTGAGCCTTGATCGGTTACGTAGTATTACATTTCAGTACATGCAATATGCTCGGCTCCGTTTGATTGAGCCTTGAGTACACAGATTTATTTACATTTCCAGTTCATGCAATACGCTCGGCTCCGTTTGATTGAGCCTTGAGTGCACAGTTCAATTTACGTTTCAAGTTCATGCAATACGTTCGACTCCGTTTGATTGAGCCTTGAGCGCACATACAATTTCATTATCAGTATCTTGTGGTTGTGGTGTTTGTAGTAGAGTCGCATCGAACTAACCATAACTTTCGGATAAAGTCAACGAAAATTTGACAAGGATATGGTGGATACGCCGATGGTACTTCCTATATATAAGTATTCTTGTCAAATAATCGGAGGCATTATCAGGCGGTTATGAGAGGTTCCATGCATAGGCTGTTTGTGTGGTTAAGTTATTCATATTCAGTACATGCAATATGTTCGGCTCCGTTTGATTGAGCCTTGAGCACACAATTTCAATTTCAGTACATGCAATATGTTCGGCTCCGTTTGATTGAGCCTTGAGCACACAATTTCAATTTCAGTACATGCAATATGTTCGGCTCCGTTTGATTGAGCCTTGAGCACACAATTTCAATTTCAGTACATGCAATATGTTCGGCTCCGTTTGATTGAGCCTTGAGCACACAATTTCATTTTCAGTACATGCAATACGATCGGCTCCGTTCGATTGAGCCTTGATCGCACAGATATGTTTCATTTCAGTAATTTATGTTTGTTGTATTGATTGTAGAGTTATAGGACTAATCATAATTCACTGTTAAAACCAATGAAAATTTGACAAGAATATGGTGGATACGCCGCTGGTACTTCCTATATATAAGTATTCTTGTCAAAGGATCAGAGGCATTAACGGATGGTTATGAGAAGTTCTATGTAGGATTTATTAGTTTCTTGGTAACCAATCATAACTTGTGGATAAAACTAATGAAAATTTGGCAAGAATATGGTGGATACGCCGCTGGTACTTCCTATATATAAGTATTCTTGCCAAAGGATCAGAGGCATTATCAGGCGGTTATGAGAAGTTCCAGGTAGGATTTATTATTTGCCTTGGTTGGAATTTGTGTTACATTTATATCATCATGTTATTTAAAGAGATTGGATTGTGTCCCATTTCTACATAAATTAACCTCTCCATCATAACAAACGAGAGAGGAACTTCCATCATTCAAACATATATGTTATCAGAATGTGGATTCAAATATTTGCTGTTGTGTTTAATCATGTTCAAATATTCGCTGATGTGTCTATTCATGTCTGAATATTTGCTGTTGTGTTTATTCATGTTCAAATAATTGCTGATGTGCTCATTCATGTTCGAATATTGCTGTTATGTTTATTCATGTTCAAATATTTGCTGATGTGTTCATTCATGTTTGGATATCAGCTGTTGTGTTTTTATTTATGTTCCGTGTAGATTGTAGTGTTAGAAGTTTTGCCTTAGGATATAGCCATATTTTTCCCAAATGTATCTAAACTCTTATGAACGATATCATTTTTAGAGAATCATTCCTGTTTACCAATATTCACACAGTAGGCAACAAAAAGCGATTCCTGAATAGGGTACATAACCCTTACAAGGAACGTTACCGCCTCGAACAAAAACTTAAACCTTCATTTTTCTGAGCATACAACTGTCAAACAAAACGTCATCATCCTTTTTAGTCAAAATATATCATTATTCAAATTTCGGGACGAAATTTCTAAAAAGCAGGGGATACTGTAACATCCGTCAAAAAACGGATTTACCAAACCCGCTCCGTTTATCAACCGAACAGTCAGTCAAAATTTTTGTTTCGAATTAAATGTCCAAAACATTTTTAAACGATCCGTAATCAATTATTATACGCGAATATATATTAGTTTTTGAAAAACTGTCAAAAATCGCAAAATAAAAATTAAATACATCTGCCGGGTTTCGAACCCGGGTCTGTACCGAGTCACTAAGTGACTTAACACCTCACACACAAACCACTGCGCCGCTTGTTATGTTTGATGAATATTAGAATCAGTTAATTGATATAGTGACTTTACAAATTCAAAACCGGCGCCCAATCGTTTCAGTCGTCGGAATCCCGGAATTTCCGCGAATCTTAACTACGATTTACGTTATAACGTAAACCTTTAATCACATATCGGTTATAACCGATGTTTGAAGTCCGCGACCAAATTCAAAACCGCCGGAAAACTTGAATTGATGAACCCAGCCCAAAACCAGACCAAATACATCTTGTTTCTCCTATAAATTGACCCACAATCGTCTGCAAACCTTTTCGCTAAAAAATCACATCTTTTCACGGCGTAATTTTTCTCGCCGGAAGTTCCCTGCTCATCGCCGGAAAACCGACTTTCTTATTTCTGAACTTCACTGAATCCCCTAAACCTTTACCGAAGTTACCAATACTCTTTCCAAGATTTCCGGAGACTTGTTGCTGCCAGACACCCGTAGCCGGAGTTGGATTCTGTCGCCGGAGTTCTGCCGGAAAACAGAGGATCCAGTCGGTATAATCTCCGCTCAGTTTCTTTTTCTTTTTCACTTCTATCTTACTAGTAATTAACCTAAAACACCATTGAACTTGAATAAAAACTCGAACCAGTCAGACCTGATTTCTGGTTCAACATTGACGAAGAAGACGACGCACTTTCGTTAACATATAAGTTTAATTAAAATCATGATATTAATCGGGTTAGACACACAGTCCAGCGGTGGACTGTGTGCACATAAGACGTTAATTATGCAAAGGTCTCGAGTTCGAATCCCGTTTCACACACGTTGCCTTAATAAAAATCAAGTTTTGTTTAACTGAACCGGATCGCCTTAGTTATATGTTAAGTATATTGATAACCAGAATAATAACCAAGTTAGACACACAGTCCAGCGGTGGACTGTGCGTTTGTTTACATCACTGGTCAAGAGTTCGAGTCCGGTCATCAGCACCGACTCGGACAATTATCTTTTCTTTTTAAATAAGGCAGAAAAGGAAATAAGTAATTTGTCTTTAAGTATAATAAAAATCAAGTTATATAACATGTTGAACACACAGTCCAGCGGTGGACTGTGTGTTATATTAAACCACAGGTCACGGGTTCGAGACCTGTGGTGTGCATGACCGTTTCGATTAAATTGTTTTTAAAATAAAAATGATTTTCGGTTTAATCTAATTAGTGTATATATATAATTAAAATCGGATATATAACGGGTTAGACACGTAGCTCAGTTGGTAGAGCTGCGTGCACGCGTACGAGAGGTCTCGGGTTCGAGCCTCACTCAGCGCACAATAAACTGTCAACGAACCGGTCAACGGTCAGGTCAACGGTCAACCGGCCGGTCAACGGTCAGAAAAATAATAATTTTTTTTTTATTATTTATTTTTATTTAATTATTTTAATTAAAAATCAATTATAAATACTTAAAAATAACATTTTTAAGATTAGAAAATAGTTTCAAACTCACAAAAATACACCCAACAATCCTACTAAAATAGTTTAATAAAATCCGTTTACTCACCAAACCATAATGCGATTTATCTAGGTTAAATCTCACTCGTGGTTAAAACCACTTCGCGTGCATTCATCATCATCAACCGAACGCACCCACTGTGAGTGAATCTTACAATTCCCCCTTTTAAATTACACGTTTTGGGGTGTGTCATGTGTTATGAATTAATTAATTTATTTATTTAAACTTGTGCCATACCACATCATGACTTAATCTTAGATTGATTTATTGTTGTGATTTATTTTCCGTTTGTCAAATTACATGAAACTCATACAATAAGCCCATCAGTTCCTCGTGGGAAACGAGTAGAACATCGCGTGCTTCAATTCAAATTCATTATTGTTCATGTGTGTTTTCATTGAGTTTATATTGTTTGTAGTTGTGTTATTCATATTATCATGTTTATGCAATTCATTCATCAGGCCCCTCAGTTCCTCGTGAGAGACGAGTTGAGCATCGCGTGCCTTTAATTGTTCCATTATTGTTCATGAGTGTTTTCATTTAACATCTTATGATTATTGATCAAGTTACATCTAATTTTACTCATGTTTGGTTGTGCACATTTTTCATAATCAATTTAAATAAATTGTTCAAATGTTTTCCATAGGATTCACTCGCCAACATTATGTTGATCCAAAAACCTTTTTACACATGATACAGGTGAACAGGTTGAAGCAAGGATAGCATAGGATATGCCTTAGAAGAGAACAAAGGAGTTAGATTGTTAGTTAGATCATGTTGTAGCAATCATTGTAAACTTTCATTTAATTTGTATTAATGAATATGAAACATTTAATAAATGTCATGAGCTTTGATGATAACCCAATCATGCCCCGATCACCTTATCCGCTGCGGGTCGGGGTGTGACAATACTTGTTTAGAGGGATTCGTTTGTACGAATGGCAGATGGCTTGTACGAGCAACATCTTGCTCGTACGAAGCATGTCCATTCGCACAAAGTGTTTTCCTTGGAGAACGTTCCACAGACATGACGTACACAAGACTCAACAGTATGCACACATGCAACTATTTAACACAGACAAACTAAAGTCCGTACTAAACTAAGATAGGAGGATATCTTGATTCGGTCGACACAACCAAACTATACAGACACTATAAACAAAGACCGTACAATTACAGACGTAACTAAGAACAAGCGACAGACGCAAAAGTGTATCAACAAACTCCCCCTTGGCTGTTTCTTGGTCTTCGGTCTTCGGTCTTTGGTCTTCATACTGAATGGCCTGGAGTATCAACAAACTCCCCCTGAAGATCTGCTATCCAACGTTGATAGAACATCAGGTCGTCAAAATTTTCAGAAACATCAAACCTTTCCTGTTTCCTCTTGAGTAGCACTGGAGGTAACTGGATTGGTCACGATCTACTGTGCATTAGACTCTATCACTGGAGTTGAAGTAGAAACTTTTAATTGCGAGGATTAGGCTGAAGCATCAGGATTGCCAGTGCCTTCACTAACCTGATTTTGTTTTCGCTTGATCTCCTGCGCTTTGCATCTATCATTCCATAGAATGTTCACTCGCTTTCGTCTCATTTCAAACACGTCTTTAATACCATTAAATCCTTCAACCAGTGTAGCATTACGAGAATGATACGATTCTTTCAAGTCATTATGCTTAGTAGTTAATGCTTCCGCAAATCGTTGTACAGCCGCACTACGTTCTTTCAGCCTATTTATCTCAATCCCTCGAGAGTTATCAGCTGCCCTCATCTGTTGTAGCTGAGTTGCTCTTTCAGCATCTGCAGCCTTCAGTCGCTCATTTTCTTTTCTTAACTGTGCAATTTCAAAATGTTTTCTAACCGTCTCTTTCAAAGAATTTATCTCTAACTGTTGTTTGACAACTGTGTTCCGATTTGTAGATATAAACTCTGAATGCTTGTTAATCTGGATTGCCGCAGCTTGCAACTGAGAACAGAAAATGCACTTTCTCATCCTTTTCCATTTCAGAGAACAAACGACTGCTTCATTTTGTATTTTGATGAGATGTAGATTGGGATTGTTCAGCTGAATAAGTAGTAGGTTGCGGTTGAACTGGAGTATCTACAGCCGAAGGTGTTTCAGCTGCTGTGGTATTTGAAGGTTGTGGTTCAGAAATTGTAGTAGGTTCCGTCATAACAGGTTCAGACTCCTCTGTTGTAACAGTGGGTTGGACATCTGCAACTGGTTCACTAGCACAATCATTACCAACATTGTCACCGTCATCATCATTACCCTTTCCCTTTTTATGATCAAACTTATCTTCGATCATTTTTTTCAAGGTTGGTTCATCATTATCTGAATCACTGTCATCATGGCGCCACTTGTTGTTTTCTGGTGCAACATATTGATCATCTGTTAGAAAACCGATCAACTTGCGAGGAGGTGTGCTTTCCTTGTAACGTTTTGCTGCTACACCTCTAAAGATCTTCAATGAATGTTCCATCATAACTTCTACTTTTAAAACGTCGTCGTCATTCTTCAAAAAATTCAAATGTTGCACATTCAAGATCATTTGGAGAAAATGAGGATACATCCAAAACTTGTTTACACCATATTCGGTTCTTCTCATGTTTTCTTTCATTTTTGCAAAAATATACTTTGAAACACTAAACGGTTTGTTCAATGCCAAAGCTACCATCATTCCAACCAAGTCGTTATTTGCCATGTCATAACCACTTCGTATGTTGCTCAAACACTGAACTAAACATGTAGAAAGAACTTTTATCGGAGTGGTAACAATACTTTGTTTAGTTGTCCTACGAGGAAATCTCCAACACATTTCATTCTAAGCAAACATCCATGTTGACACTTCAACGACACTGAGAATGGAGCTTCAGGATCATCACCAAGCTTTAATACCGAGTTAATGGTTTCAACAGTGACATCTACGTTCAAGTCATTTACTTTTCCACGGATAAGTTCCTACCCATTCACTTCAACAACTGTAGTTGTATCCCAAAATTCCTTGATCAACGTGTTGTATACTGTAGTCTTGTGCGTGTTAGCACAATGTATCCTTGAGTCGCGCAAAAACTTCATTATACCATTGTACTCAGCAAATTTGTCTTCCGGATCCACGTAGGCCACCATGTTATGTCTAGGTTCCAACATAATTTCCACTTATGACTTGTCAGTTCTCTTTGTTGCGGGTTTTCATTTATGTTCCTTTTGTCCCATTCTGTACTCATATAACAACTAGGATAAGAACACAAATTTATTAGGGAATATATGCAAAAAGTATTATTCTAAACCTTTTGTATGAATATAATCCCTGAAAAAAAAACTACTGACTCATACGAATAACTATTTATTCATATGAAGAACAACTCGTTTCACAAACTTTTGACTAAATCAAGCAACTGATTCATTCGTACGAACAGCTGGTTTGTACGAGCGAAATGTTGTTTGTGCGAATCTAATTCGTACAAACAACTTCAAGAGAAGTTACTTGTTTTTGTTAAAATGATTCTTCGTTTTATTTTAAGTTTTTTCAAGTCAGTCAAGGTCACATGGTCAAATAATGATGTTTAAGTTGTTTATCTTAAAGACGCCAAACATTTTAAGTATACCTTAAAGAAATCAAAAACAACTTAAAGGGAGGTGTAAATATGACGTGAACAAGGTGAAAGTGAAGTTCTACCAAAGAACTTCATCACCTTATATACCACATCAAAATACTCATGCGAAACAACTTAGCTTTATACGAAGAACTTGCTTGTACAAAACCCAAATGTCATTCGTATGAAGCACACAGGCTTGTACGAATGAAATGATTCGTACGAGTCCAGGTTTTTCACAAACTGGACTTTCAATTCTTCGAGAATCTTTGGTTTTTCGCGGGCCTGTTTAAAACTTTGCACAAATCCACATTAATCACAAAGTTAAGTTAGGAGAAGTGCTTGTTAAACAGATTTTGTTCCTTGAGATGAGTTTACCCGTTGTAAGAAAGTACTTTTATGAAGTTATGATATCAAAGCGAATGGTTTTTAGGGCGTATCTTGGTAGAAAACTTTTGAGCTTCAATTTTGGCTAATTCAGAAAGAACTTTATTAAACAACAAAGTAAACTAAACTAAAATAACTACTATCAGATAGGAGTAAACTTTATATTTACTAGATAATCTTTTTCAGAGTTTCAAGGTAAGAGAATCATACCAGCTTTTAATCTTGTCAAAAACGAGTTTTGTTTAAAAACAAATTAAATAAATAAATACGCATTCTACTATGATTATCGGTATTGTTGTCCATGTAAGCTCAGCTTATCAGATGTAATCATGATTAGGAGATATGATTAAGGTATTAATTATACTTACTAGCCGGTGTTCAACCACTTCACGACACATTCCCGTATCAAGACATGCACAAGAGAAATCTTACCGGTGAGTATGATGCTTATCATTTGTTTTGACGTATATGATATGAGATACTCACTTATTTCGATTGAAAACAAGCCCTATGTGATTAAATCACTTATTGATGAGGAACTTGATTTTCATATGCATGCAAGGCACAGGAGCAAGTCCGTGAACAGGTTAGTACCATCGTACCGGTAAAGAGATGAACTTATCTACCGCATAAAGCTGTGATATTTTATCACTTATTTTTTTGGTGGATGTGATATGTTTATCACTTATTGATGGTCGTATGCAGTACACGTATGTATGATATCATGGAAGTTCTAGACTTGCGTCATCGTTATTTTTCAGCAAAAGATTCAACCATGATACTTAGATAATAAGCCAGCATAAAGACCGCATATCTCAGATCCTCGGCATACTATCAAACGAAATTTCGGCACCAAGACCTTATGCCAATGAATGGTTCCCACCAGCCTTGCAGTTCGTTAAGTTTATATCAACCTGCACATTTTAATCTGATTGTGAACCTACCGATACATCATTAGTAAAGCTACTTATCAATTTTCATTTTGTTTTTGACTGTTTATGATAGATCACCTATGTATTTCATCATCTTCAACTTATCTAATTCAAGAAGCTCATTTTTATTTTTTGGTTTTTCTAATGTTTTTGTATTTTTCTAAAGTTTTCTCCCCCTTAAATAAAGAAGGTACTAAAAACTTAACTAAATAAATAAAAGACATATTTTTGTATATTTTTTTTGTATCTTTTTTGTATTTTCTCATGTTTTTGTATTTTCTTGAAATATTCTCCCCCTAAAATATAAAACTATGAGAAAATAGAAAATCTTTTCTGTAATTTTTAGATTTTGAAGAAAATATTTACCAAATATGATTAGCAAAGGATGAATTACTCGGGTTTCACCTTGATGCCATTGACCAAAAGTAGAAAATCAAAACGAGATTTATCAAAATCTTTTGTAAACAGCTTGGCACGTTGGAGATCGGTGTGGATTTAACAACATTGATAAGTTTCTTTTCATAACAATCACGTATGAAATGATACTTAATCTCAATGTGTTTGGTTTTTTAGTGCTGTACAGGATTACGAGTGATCTGTAAAGCAACTTCGTTATCAACAAAAATAGGAGTAGTTAGAAATTCAAAACCTTAGTCGCGCATTTGCTGTTGAATCCATAGAACCTGAGAGCAGCAACTAGAAGCCGAAATATACTCAGCCTCATAGGTTGGCGTAGCTACACAAGTCTACTTCTTGCACTACCATGAGACTAGGTGATTTCCCAAGAACTGACATCCTGCTGATGTTGATTTTGCATCGATCTTGCAGTCGCCATGATCAGAATCACTGAATGCTGTCAAATCAAAGTTATTATCCTTAGGGTACCAGAGACCAGTGTCCGGGCGACCCTTCAAATAACGAAAGATCCTTTTCACAGCCATCAAATGAGAAACCTTCGGACTGGACTAGTAGCGAGCTAGAAGACAAGTTGGGTACATTATAACAGGTCTTGAAGCAGTAAGATACATGAGAGATCCGATCATAGCACGATAAAGAGATAGTTCCACATGTTCACCCATTCCGTCAGGAGTAATCCTATGATTCTGAGCTAATGGAGTTCCCAAGGGCTTTGAGTCTTCCATCTAAAATCGTTTTAGAATATCCCCACGTACTTGGTTTAATGGATGAAAATCCCTTCCTTAGATTGATGAACCTACAAATCTAAAAAGAAAGTCATTTTTCCCATAGCGCTCATCTCAAACTTCTCCTGCATGACCTTCTCAAATTCTTTGCACATTTTGTCGTTGGTCGACCCAAAAATGATATCATCAACATACACCAGCACCAGTAATAAGTCCTCAGTTTGTTCCTTGATGAAGAGAGTACAGTCGATCAATCCACGTCGAAAACCATTCTTCAGAAGATAGGAAGACAACGTTTCATACCAAGCTCGTGGAGCTTGATGAAGACCATATAGCGCCTTGTTGAGAAGCCAAACCTTGTCAGGATGGATTGGATCTTCAAAACCAGGCGGTTGCTCATGTATACTTCTTCTTCAACCACACCATGAAGAAATGCACTTTTAACATCCATTTGGTAGACAGTAAACTTCTTGTAAGTCGCATAAGCCAAGAAAATTCTTATGGCCTCAAGACGAGCTACCAGTGCATAAACTTCATTGTAATCAATGCCTTCTACCTGATTAAAGCCCTGGATGACCAATCTTGCTTTGTTTCTCACAACAACACCGCAGTCATCCTTCTTGCATTTGTAAACCCATCTTGTACCAATCTTCTGATAGTTGTCAGCCCTGTCAACCAATTTCCACACGCCTAACTTCTGAAACTGTTGAAGTTCTTCCTGCATCGCTTCAACCCATGAGTCTTCTTTCATAGCCTCCTTCCAAGATTTTGGTTCTACTTGGCAAACATAGCAGGCAAAAGACCAATCATTTTGTTCCCCAGATTCCCTAATAACCGAATACAAACCAGCATTCTGATTATTCCTAAGCAGATTACGTGTCTACACACCACTATGGACATCTCCGATAATATTCTACTGAGGATGGGTATTATGAATTCGAGTTTCAGGAACATCAGGAACTCGAGAGTTTATACCCAAATTGTTGATATTCAGATCAACAGCCAATTCGTTTGTTGGATTTGATGATGAAGTAGACGCATGACCTTCAATTGTCCGTAGATTCTGAATATTTGACGTGACATCTGAAATTCCAGGAACCGGAGCAGAAGTAGCTTCATTTGCATCATGAAACTCATCATCTTCTGACGAAACATTATAATCAGCAGCATCTTCGAATTCTTCATTTTGAACAAGATTGTTAACCGAAGTAGACACTTGAGGGTTAACAATAATTGGTCGAACTAATGATGAGTCAATTACAGTATCACTTTCAAGTAACATTTGAGATGCTGCAGAAGCATCATCAAAGGTTGACAGACTAAAGGAGTCAAACAGTCCATCGTAGTCAAACATCCAAGGAGCACCCGTAGCTCTTACTGATTTAGTGTATCTTTGAACCTTGACTTCACCCCATTCTTCAATCTTCTATGTTGACAAGTTCCACACTCTGAAATTTGGAGTGGCATATCCAAGAAAGAAACCTTCGATAGCCTTCGGACCAAATTTACCATGTGGCTCAATCATAGTGCATGGAGCTCCAAAAGGTTCTAAGAAAGAAACATGCGGTTTCCTTTTATGTAACAACTCAAAAACATGTTTTTCGTGCCTCTTCACCGTAAGAACTCTATTCATCGTATAACATGCAGTAGCAACAGCTTCTCCCCAAAATTGAACAAGAAGTTCTGATTCTATTAGCATAGTTCTTGTGGAGTGTATTGAGAATTGTATTCATGCAGAATGCCTTTAGAAGAACAGAACTCATCCATAACTTGATTCTTGAATTCGGTGCCATTGTGGCTTCTGATTCTCCTTATATTCAAATTGTACAAATTTTCAAGCAGAGATAGGAGATTCTTGAGGATTTCAGGAACTTCACTCTTGTGTCCAACATGTTCACCCATGAAAATCTTGAGTAGTCGTCAGTAACTACTAAACAGTAAGAATCACCAAAGGTAGTCTTGTGTTTCATAGGTCCAAAGAGGTCCATATGAAGACGTTCCAGAGGCATATTCATCATGTTGATCTTCTTCACAGGATGAGATTTTCTCGCTTTCTTTCCCTTTTGACATGATACACAAACGTCTTGAAAATGAAAATATTTCACTGGTACACCATTCACAAGATTGTATTTCACCAGATAGTTCATTTTCCTCAGGTGAATGTGTCCCATTCGTCTGTGCCAAGAGATTGATTCCTTCTCGGTGGCTTTTGAGACAAAACATGTGACTTGTGCAGATGTGGTAATAGCTTGGCTCATGTCAAGAATATACAAGTCGTTGATTCTTGGAGCCGACAGGAGAATCCATTCTTTAGGAATCTTGAAACCAGGTTTTATCACATAACAACCGGCATCATCAAAATGAACCGTGAACTTCTTGTCGCAGATTTGAGAAACACTAAGAAGATTGTGATCAATTTGACAAACATAATTGATCTTATCAAAACTCACAACACCATTGGAGACCATTCCTTCTCCAGTAATGTATCCGCCCTTATCACCAGCAAAAGCTTCATACCCACCTCTAATGCTTTTCACATCATACAAGAGCCGTAAGTCGCTTGTCATGTGCCTTGATGCTCCACTGTCAACAATCCAATGACTACTCACAGTTCCTCTTGGAACACCCTGCACATTCAAAAACCTGATTAGTTTGAGATAGGGACCCAAGCCTTAGTGGTCTTGGGTCGACCCTTATCATCAAGAAATGTGATTTTAATTTCTTGATAATACATAAATTGTGTACCTCCTCTTGAACCACCACCGATCTTAGGTTTCCAAGATTTTTGAAATTTACCAGAATGACTATTATTAACTGTAACGCCTCGTTTTTCGTACTTTCGTTAATTAGAAAGTGTAATCGTACTTCCATTATGGAAACTTGTATTCGTATCACATTGTTATTTCATTTCCCAATATAATCCGATACTTTGATCGTAATAAAATTCATACCTGATACATACTTGTCTTACATGCATTTAATTGTTAGATACGTGTTTACATACAAACCGATACTTGTTATACGTGCAAATACTCATACGTTCATATTTGATACCTAAAATATACTTACATATACATTATACACTTGAAAACATGAGAAAATATCAAGTTTTACCATGAAATGTAAGATAAACTAAGTTCAAGGACTAAAAATAGCATAATCCGGAGAAAGTGGTTTCTTGCCCATGGATTGGTCCATTTTGTGTTTGTTGGATTGTGTTTCTTGCATTTAATACTCTCCTAACTCAACCCCCAAAACTCAACTATAAATACCTACCTCCTCCCACTCTCATTTCACACCTCAAACACTTCTCTCTTCTCTCTAAAGCTCTAAAGCTCTTCTTCTCTAAAAGATCAAGGCTTCAAAAAGTGATTTCTAACTCACCTCTCTCTTTTTGATCTTTCCTTCTTCTTCAACACTTGAAACAACTTTGGGAATACTTCCATAGGTTTTCCATGGAAAACCAACTAGGAATATCACCCTACTTCGAGGTCCCAAGTGTAAGAACTTTCATGTTTTAATAGGGTTTTACCCACAAGTGTTGTATCCTTCCAAGCTTGTTCTTGAACAAGACTTGAATTGGTAGAGTGTGATCACTTGGAGGCCTTGGCTATCCTACCTTCGATCCACCACCTCACTTGATGTCTTCATTTACTTTTGTCTTTTACTTTTATGTATTAACTTACTCATGACCATCCTTGTCGTCCTTGTGATGACATGTGCATTGGTAAGATATACAAGAGAGGTTTTAAAAGGAAGGTTATCATCCTACCTCCATGCATGACTTCTATGAAATTACATGATGTTTATGATTTACTTATTACGTATGCTATATAATATATGTAAATATTCGCTAACCGAACTCTTGATGGTAATCAAATGATTGTCCGTCATAGTACTAGGTTACATCACCTACGTACTTAATCTCTCGTTACGATTCTAATGGGTATCCTAACCCATGAAAACAAATCAACCCGAATGGGTAATATACTGTCAGAAACGAGTATTAAGTCTAGATGATTACTTTTCGTATAAACTACTTTATTGTATTTTATTCCTAATCCTTTGTTGTCATCCGAATACTTACCAACTTACGTTTTCCTCTTGTAGGATAACCCAGCATTCATCCCATCCATCAACCACCTTCACGGGCTTGTCAAGTTTGAAGACTTAGCAAAACCGTGAGTACACTCGAACACCCTTTTTACGCTTTACACTTTTGAGTGCAATATGTTAACCTATCAAAATACACGCAGTCACACCTATACTTTTATGCAATCACACAAGCAATCCATCATACATGCTATAGTTACATGCTACATGATTCGTATACTTGGAACATTCTTATGCGATACTATTCGTCATTAACTTTGGCTAAAGCCTCCACCTTAACATGTATAGCACTATAGGAGTAACGCACCGCGCCCGCATTCTAGAGGTCATGTTAAGTTTTTTCTATTTCTGCGGTACACGCGAGGGTTGACTTGTAGATTGCATGCCATAAACTACTTTATTGTATTTATTCCTAATCCTTCGTTATCATCCGAATACTTACCAACCTACATTTTCCTCTTGTAGGATAACTCGGCATTCATCCCATCCATCAACCACCTTCACGGGCTTTCAAGTTTGAAGACTTAGCAAAACCGTGAGTACACTCGAACACCCTTTTTACGCTTTACACTTTTGGGTGCAATATGTTAACCTATCAAAATATATGTAATTACACTTATACTTTTATGCAATCACACAAACAATCCATCATACATGCTATAGTTACATGCTACATGATTCGTATACTTGGAACATTCTTATGCGATACTATTCGTCATTAACTTTGGCTAAAGCCTCCACCTTAACATGTATAGCGCTATAGGAGTAACGCACCGCCCGCATTCTAGAGGTCATGTTAAGTTTTATTCTATTTTTGCGGTACACGCGAGGGTTGACTTGTAGATTGCATGCCATGTTACGTAAATCTTGTATGCTAGCTTAACATGTGGATTCATTTAAACCTTTTTGTAGTTATGCTATATCAAACTTGTGTACTCGGCAATACTTGTTGTATTGAACTATATTTTTAACATGTTGCAGGTTAAAGATGTTGATCATGATGAATCTTACTAGGGATGGCATAGATCACACCTATAATGTTAAGTTATGTAGCTATGGTTGTATTTGAAATTTTGTGATGTACTTGACAATTGTGTTATGAAATGAAATTTGGTTGATTTAAATATTATCGCAAATAGTGTTATGATGCAATGAGCAATCTATTTCATCTCATTCCGATGTTTCCGCCATCGGTTGGGGTGTGACAGATTGTATCAGAGCCATAACTATAGGGAATTAGGTAGAATTGCCATGTTCGACCTAGTCTATAGTTTAAGTGACCAAACTTGACCATTCTTGTTTCTTAAAATATTAATTCTTCCTACCTTGTTTCTTCCTGTTTCTTTTGGTCTTAATGTATACAATATGTCTTTCCTAAGACATTTACACAATATACACACTTGGAGACTAGAAGACACTCTACTAACGAGTCGATCTCTCCAAAATAGGGGTGAAACCCGAACTTTGGTGATCACTCTCAATCCCCGTATTCGATTTTTCACGAAAATACGCCATCAAGTTAGGAGTGATATCCATACCTTGATGAAAAATTTTCATTTCGTACTCTAGTGGACCCTTATCAACGAGTCGGAATTCGCTCCTCGTTTGGTAAGTACTAACCACGCTTAGGGTACGATGTTGTCAAGTTAGGAGTGAAACCCGCACCTTGTCAGCTAGTCCCACTCCTTGATTTTCAATCTCGCCAAAGTTTTGATTTTTCGATCAATTAGAGACGTGTAGTAACTGGAAGGGTAAAATGCTGTTAATCGCTTCTCGACGAGAGCATTTTACCTATAGGCCAAAGCACGTTCCTCTAATTTGAAAGGATCTTCGATTCACTTTGGAATAATCAATGCTTCTCAACCCAAAGCACTCCAATATTTTACTAAGCCTATATTTTATGCTATCTCAATTTCTATGTGTTTTATTACTTGTTATCTCGTTCATTTCGAACCCGATGCACAATTCGCACATCTTTCGCAATAAAAAACAATAGTAATTCTTGCAAACCAACTAAATTTATACTCCTTACGCAATCATACGTGTTTATACTATTGAATACTTGTTATGCTTATGTCACCTATGTGAACTTATATGTGTTACACAATACTTACATGCCCAAACGTGACTTTCATAATCACATTACGATAAAGCCTCACCCTTTCCACTATTGTCGACCACTTTCATGACAACTAATCGATTTAGAATTATACCTAAACCTTTTATCATTAAGTGAATTTCCCCACTTATGCATGAACCTCGAACCTTACTATTTTAACCAAATGATTTCCTACCCTACAACTTATTTTCGTAATGATACTTTAAATGTTTCCTTCCCAAATTTTCAAAATCTTAGAAAAGCTATCTATCAAACTTAGTCGGTCCAATGAACCTCTTGCCCACGATTTCCATAATTTGTCCAATCACTAGGACACACTCACTTTATACTATCATTCTAAAGACATTTTATTCCCAACAGAGAACCAACGAAAACTTTCTCACATACATACAAGTACGTTTGCAAAAATATATATATATATATATATATATATATATATATATAATATATAATATATATATATATATATCTTCCTTTCAAAAATCAAATCCACGGGATTTTCAAACACAACTTTCCTTATAAAACACCTTCAACGAATCAAGTTCACTGTTTTAAAGCCTTTTTCAAGAATGTTAATACACAATTCTAAATCTAGACACGTGGGCGTGGAAGACTCATTAGGTCGGACAATTTCGACATACTCAAATCCTAACTTTTTTGAAACTAAAGTAACATTTCTTTTACAAACTGCATCTTACATCAAAAATTAATATTTTTTTTGCAATATTCACCCAACATTTACAATTCTGTTCTTTCATCCCGACAAACTCGACTTAGTTTATTTCAACCAACTCAATGTTTTGACTCAAGCAACCATACACATGCATACCGCCTTATACGTTTCTATTTATACAGTCAATATTACATGAAAATATTACACATATCACCATTACACTTCGTATTTTACTTACTCGCAACTTCATAGTAACTTATATATGCTAAATCCCATTTTATTCCACCTATACACTCGATATACATGCTAATGTTATACATATTTGTCTTCAATCATACTCAAAATTTATGCATTAGCACTACTTGGTAGTCATACTTGAAATCAATAAGTAGGCATAACTCAGTGGTTTCGCCTACGTTCGACACACTCATACATACATACAATCATGCTTACATACTTAATTTTTATACGCTATCTTACATACCCTTTGCATACTAGATGTAACCTAACCCGTACACTACTAGTACAAACTATGCGGATCATGCACAAACCAAAATAATCGCGGGTGCACACGGGATTATATTGGTAGGCGCAAGAAAACCATAGTGGGTTCTACTGTGTATCGTAACACAGATCGTAACATGACACCGAATAGCGAAACAGACGTAACATGGTGTGCACATGGTGGATACGCCACCGGTACTTCCTATATATAAGTGTTCCTACTATGTTACAAAACTTTCATAAAACGTGCCACTATAAATAAAGTGATTTCCTGGACCTTGATAAATACATTTGATTCATAACAAACTTTGGTGACCCCACTTCGAAATGATTAGTACTCGATTATCCATGACAAAGCTTCATTCTCAAAATCGTTAGCTTTAACCACCACAACTATCATTAGCATCTCTCAACATTCCATGTCGCATTTTATCCGATATTCATACCATTTTTACCCGTCGCATACACCTACCGAATTATTCACTACCATACCACGATTTTCCCAATTTTTCCCTTAACCCTTCACCCAAACTTTGTTTATAGTGAATCAGCCTAAATTATCAATCCATTTTTGTAAACGTCCCCACCGGCTCAATTTGATCAAAATGTTCCTTTCTTTTAAAACTATCTTTCACTCTTATCTACGCGCAAACTTCAACTAGTCAGTCTATTACCGCCAAAACCTTTTAGAAACCATAAATATTTATCATCCTAGCCCTCTCCAATAAACTTTTTTTTCTACAACAAGTGATTTTACTAATACGCCTTAGAACTGACAAAACTTTTCTTACAGCTTCCGGTGCGAACTGCTCATTTTAATCAAAATACATCCATAGTCATACTAAAACCTTCCTCTTAGGTCGCACTCTTTTAAAATATTCCTTCCAATGAGTTGTCCAGACCCAGTTAAACTCACTTGCTTACACACACACATACACGTTTTTACTTATCCTTATACACATTTATGATTGGTGTCTCAAAAACACCTTAGTCAAACAAATTACTTTCACGAACCTACCATTTTTTATCCTTCAAGATTTCGATACATATTGATACACTTATACATGAACTCCACAAAAACTTTAAACTTCAAAATCTTGATTTTGGCCAAACATTTTCCCCAAAATGACATCTTTTCGAAAGTCTTCCTCTTGAATTAATTTTGGGACGAAATTTCCTAAAGGAGGGGAGACTGTAACGCCTGTTTTTTTGTACTTTACTTAATTATAAAGTGTAATCGCATTTCCATTTATGGAAACTTGTATTCGTATCGCATTGGTATTTCATTTCCTAATATAATCCGATACTTTGATAGTAATAAAATTCATACCTGATACATACTTGTCTTACATGCATTTAATTGTTAAATACGTGTTTACATACAAACCGATACTTGTTATACGTGCAAATACTCATACATTCTATTTGATACCTAAAATATACTTACATATATATTATACACTTGAAAACATGAGAAAATATCAAAGTTTTACCATGAAATGCAAGATAAACTAATTTCAAGGAAAAAAATAGCATAATCCGGAGAAAGTGGTTTCTTGCCCATGGATTGGTCCATTTTGTGTTTGTTGGATTGTGTTTCTTGCATTTAATACTCACCTAACTCAACCCCCAAAACTCAACTACAAATACCTACCTCCTCCCACTCTCATTTCACACCTCAAACACTTATCTCTTCTCTCTAAGCTCTAAAGCTCTTTTTCTCTAAAAGATCAAGGCTTCAAAAAGTGAGTTCTAACTCACCTCTCTCTTTTTGATCTTTCTTACTTCTTCACACTTGAAAAACCTTTGGGAATACTTCCATAGGTTTTCCATGGAAACCCAACTAGGAATATCACCCTACTTCGAGATCCCAAGTTAAGAACATTCATGTTTTAATAGGGTTTTATCCACAAGTGTTGTATCCTTCCAAGCTTGTTCTTGAACAAGACTTGAGTTGGTAGAGTGTGATCACTTGGAGGCCTTGGCTATCCTACCTTCGATCCACCACCTCACTTGATGTTTTCATTTACTTTTGTTTTTTACTTTTATGTATTAACTTACTCATGACCATCCTTGTCATCCTTGTGACGACATGTGCATTGGTAAACTATACAAGAGAGGTTTTAAAAGGAAGGTTATCATCCTACCTCCATGCATGACTTCTATGAAATTACATGATGTTTATGATTTACTTATTACGTATGCTATATAATATATGTAAATATTCGCTAACCGAACTCTTGATGGTAATCAAATGATTGTCCGTCATGGTACTAGGTTACATCACCTACGTACTTAATCTCTCGTTACGATTCTAGTGGGTATCCTAACCCATGAAAACACATCAACCCGAATGGGTAATTAGTGTCAGAAACGAGTATTAAGTCTAGATGATTACTTTTTGTATAAACTACTTTATTGTATTTTATTCCTAATCCTTTGTTATCATCCGAATACTTACCAACCTACGTTTTCCTCTTGTAGGATAACTCAGCATTCATCCCATCCATCAACCACCTTCACAGGCTTTCAAGTTTGAAGACTTAGCAAAACCATGAGTACACTCGAACACCCTTTTTACGCTTTACACTTTTGGGTGCAATATGTTAACCTATCAAAATATACGTAATTACACTTATACTTTTTTGCAATCACACAAACAATCCATCATACATGCTATAGTTACATGCTACATGATTCGTATACTTGGAACATTCTTATGTGATACTATTTATCATTAACTTTGGCTAAAGCCTCCACCTTAACATGTATAGCGCTATAGGAGTAACGCACCGCCCGCATTCTAGAGGTCATGTTAAGTTTTATTCTATATTTGCGGTACACGCGAGGGTTGACTTGTAGATTGCATGCCATGTTACGTAAATCTTGTATGCTAGCTTAACATGTGGATTCGTGTAAACCTTTTTGTAGTTATGGTATATCAAACTTGTGTACTCGCCAATACTTGTTGTATTGAACTATACTTTTAACATGTTGCAGGTTAAAGATGTTGATCATGATGAATCTTACTAGGGATGGCATAGATACACACCTATAATGTTAAGTTTATGTTGATATGGTTGTATTTGAAATTTTGTGATGTACTTGACAATTGTGTTATGAAATGAAATTTGGTTGATTTAAATATTGTCGCACATAGTGTTATGATGCAATGAGCAATCTATTTCATCTCACTCCGATGTTTCCACCATCGGTTGGGGTGTGACAATAACAGTTTTAACAATTTCTAGTTTTATTAAATTTGAAGATCCTGGATTCCTTTTTGAAGAATCCGGTTTTAAAGCTTTTTCAAATACTTTTACTTCGTCTCTGATTTTTCTTCTTGTTCTTTAACAATCCGTTTGTCTAGTTTTGGAGAAACAGATCGACGTTGGCAAGTTGGTTCAGGAGGGGCTTTCTCAACAAATCTCTGCTTTGCTGGGTTTGTACAATTCTTGATAATGTGGCCAAACTCTCCACATTTGAAACATGTTCTCCTTTCAACAAATTTAGGAGATCGTGTTCCATGACTGATGTAGAACTTGCGGGCCTTGAGGTACTAGGTTCATTTTCATCACACCCATTTGTATGTTGGGTATAATTGTTTTATCTGTTACGTTTTAAATCTTGACTTTGTTTACAAAATCTACATTAGATATCCCTTCAAAAGTCTCGACTTTATCAGTACCCATAGAACTCACAAATTTAACATTCTTAATTTTTTTCTTGTAGCGAGTGCCTTTCGTTTCAACCTTCGGTTGTGATACTTTAGGCTTTTCAACTCGCTTTTCTCGGTGTTTTTCTCTTGAACTTGATAATGGTTGTGACTTGATTGGGTTTTTCTTCTCTAAAAATTTGGTTGTTGATTTCTCAAAAACTTGATCAATAGAGGTTAGATTTACATTTTTGATTGGAAAATCTTTGCTAGAATAGATTTTCTTGTCTCCAACCAAAGTATACAACACATTATCAATTTCATCTGTAAACACTTCTGTCTTGACGGATTTCATAGGATCATTCTCTTGATTTTTGACAATTTTTACACTAGGAGTAGCAGACATTTCTATTCCCTTTTCTTCATCAAGAGATTGATCCTGATCAATTTTCTCTGACTCATCATCTGATGAATCATCCTCCTCTACTGTAGAGGGGTTCTGATTAACAACTGATGATGAGTTCTCGGACTTTCTTGATTCAACCGAGGAATTGTCTAGCTTGAACCCTAGTCCTACTGCAAATTCTTCAGGATTAAGAGGTACGGAGGGTTCAAAGCGGGGCATTTCCTCTTCATCGGGCAATTTGGTATAGTTATGTTTCATCGGGGGTGGACACGACTTATACCCAATGCATTTAACATCTCCTTTTAGTTTTTGAACATCAATGATATGATCAAGCACATATCAGGAGTTAGAATAACTGTCCAATTTTAGCTTGATCGCATCATGTTCGCATTTGGCGATGGCTAACTCTTTCTTTGTTTCTTCTAGGAGATTAATGTAGTTATTAATTCCTGTTTGTTTGTTCAAAACTGTTTTTGTCAATTCAGAAATGCTTTTCTTGAGGGTTTCTATTACAGATTTGAATTCTTTTTTGTTTCGAGTTAAAGCCAAGTTCGCCTCTTTGCATTTTGATTGTTCAACAACTAAGTTTTGATTATGACTGTTAATTGTTTCAAATTTGTTTTTAATTCAGCACAGTCATTGCAAACTTTGGGAGAGTCGGAATTTACCTGACTTGTCCAACTAGCAACATTCGCCATGAAGGCAGTATGATGAGGGAAGACTGAATTGTTTGTAAAGAATTTTTCTGTTTCCTTTTATGCAGCTTCTACTTTCTTCATCAATCCCACCTTTTCACTCTTCATCTTCTTGGCTTCTTTCAGCAACTTTCTGACCTTAGCATCACTTCCTTCTTTGATATCTGAATCAAATCCATAACCACCTGAGCTTGAGCATTCTTCATCAGAATCACCATTATACCCCGAACTATCATCATCATCAGAACTATCAATGTTGTGAACATGTTTGATTCGATTGATGATTTTGGCATAACATGCAGTTCCTCCGTTATTCTCACTTCCTAACTGTACTGACCAATCGCATCCTTCATCAGATTGAACTACCGAAGCTCTGTGTGTTGTTTGAAGGTCCTGATTGGTTGGTGTTGTTTGGGTTACTTACAGCTACTATTCTTCTATCATTGTTAACTTGAGCTGTGTTGGATGGTTGTGATTGATTCCGGAAAGGGTTGTGATTTCCTTGTTTGCTGGGCCTCGTGCACTCACGTTTGAAGTGACCTCTTTCACAGCAGTTGAAGCAAGTAACATCATTTTATCAAAACCATATTTTGTATCATTCTTACTTTCAAAACTGGTTCTTCCTGTTCTGCTCATGTAATCCTTGGCTCTTCTTACTGCACTAGCAAATGCCCACTTGATATCCATTAGCTCCGTTTCATCTCTGTCTATTTGCTGGTAGTCTTCATTTGTCAAATTGATGTTTCCAATTTGACCAGCTACTAATCCGCAATAGGCACTAACCATTATGTTCAGAAGTTCCATATGTTCTTGAGCACCTTCTACGCTTACCTTGGAAAGATGTGATGTGTTAAGTCTAACTGTGTTGGGGTTTGCGACTTGAAAGTTGTTTCCATAGAAAGCTTGTTGAGGAGCTTGCTGTGGAACTTGAGGTGTAAGATCTCGTGGTTGTGGCAAAAAGGCTTTCGGGTCAAAAACTTGTCTATAGGCTTGAGTACTTGAGCTTGCATACTGGTTTGATTGAACAGGTTGTGGTAGAAAGGGATTCATGTTTGACACAAACGCGGTTTGAAGCTTTGGTTGCTGACTTGCACTAATACTTGTATTAATACCTCCGAAGTACATCTTAGGGTTTTGTGGAACAGTAACTCTTTGTGACTTTCGAAGTTCCTCTTCATTCTTGTTCTCCAATTTCTGCATAATTCATAAATACTGATTGAGTCCAAAACACCTGTATGTTTTAATAAGTCAATAAATTGACCCCATTTTGGCGGTAATGAGTCAGCAAAGCGCATCACGATTTCTTGCGAAGATGCTAACACTTTGTACGAGTACATTTCGCTGGGCAAATGGTAGAAACGTGTTGTCATATCATTCAATGTTTCATTTTCCATGAACATGAAACCTTCAAACTCCTTCTTTAGCAGATCATGCTGAAATCTTCTGGTTGCAGCATTACCCACTCCTCTTGTTTCCAGGGTATCCCACAGATTTTTCATGGTCGTACAATACACAAACTGATAGTAAATATCTTTATGGAGTGCCTGTGTTAGGATAGCAAATGCCTTTTCTCTAGATCGTAAGCCTTTTTATCGCCTTCATCTAGATTGGCTAAGGAGGTTGGATTTGATCCTGCCTCTTCGAGTGATTCTTTATAGGGTGTAGTAAAACATGTCCATAATTTTGTGTTCTGTCCGAGAACATATGTGTGGAAATGACTTCTCCAGGATGGATAATCGTTCATATGGTTCAGTTTAGGTGGACGATTATTACTCCCAGTTCCACTCTCACTCATCAGAAGAGTCTGAATGCTCTGGTTCTGGTTTGCGACACATGCCCATTGATTTGCAGTAATCATGGATGTATGTTGAGGCATCAATGATTTTACCCATGAGATTGCGGAGCTTTGTGAAGAGTCCTGATTTGTGCTTGAACTACTACTCCAATCCCACATATTAGAACTCATTTTCTAAATTATGAAAATTAAAAGGTTTAAAGTTTGATTTTTGAAAATAACAGTGTCCCCTTTTTAAAAATTCACAATTTTAGAAATCACAAGGTTTGAGAAATCACAAAGTTTGAAAAACTAAAACACGAAAAGCAGACTGAGTTGTTCTTCATACGAACAACTGTTTCGTACGAATGATATATTCTTCGTACGAACTACTTGTTTCATACGGAGGATACTACTTCGTGCAAACAGCTAAGTCTTTCGTGTGAACCAGGTTCTTCGTGTGGATGACTAGTCTTACGTATGAATAATCTGGTTCTTCGTGCGGATGGGTTATTCGCACAGATGTTTTTTCTCAGAGGAATCTTTTTGCAGGGCTAGTTGATGAAAAATTTCCTTTTCTACACAAACTGGTTTTCGAAAGTGTTCTGTTGTTTACACAATTTTAGTTAAAAAAGACAAACATTCCATCAGCTTTTCAGTTTTAACAGTCAAGTCTAGAATGTCAGAGATTTGGTCAACCCTACAACAATATTCCGGTGAGTTTCTCCGGTGAGTTTCTCCTACAAATGTGTTCAACTTAGAAGAAAATTTTAAGAAAAACCAGATTTTAACATGTCTCCATGTGTTCTAACTAGGTTTTTATGAAAATTTTCTAGATACAACATGTTTTAACCAAGTTTTAAGTTTGTTATCTTTCAAAAACTTAAGTTCCAGCTGAAAGTTCAAGAACACTTTAAGAAACCCTCTCAACTAGCTCAGACACAATCACTAAGCTTGGTTTTGAACAAGGAAGAGAGCCAAAGCTCTGATACCACTTGTAGGTCCACTTGGAGGATCAAGATAAACCTGCTTCCTTGTTCATACAACACAAATACGAGTGCGGAATCCTCGTAAGAATGCAAACCAAAGCGAAGTAAGAACACAGGATAACCAAAGATTCAATATCTTGATTAACTGGAGAGAACTAGTACAAACATATACAAACAATGCTCATACAAACTCATGCAACACACTCTGTGCTCTTGCGTCTCTCTCTAGTTCACTAGTGTCTAACTTGACTTAGTACTCTGAGAAGTGCATGTCTGCTTATATAGTATCCATGCTCAGCAACTGTATGAAGTATGTTACTGAACATACGAAACACCAAAAGATATGGAGACTACTCCAAAGATACTCGTACGAACAAGCTGGCTCGTATGAGCATCAACTAGCTCATACGAAACAAGTATGATACTTGTTTAGAGAGATTCGTTCGTATGAATGGCAGATGGCTTGTACGAGAAAAATCATGCTCGTACGAAGCATGTCCATTCGTACAAAGTGTTTTCCTTGGAGAACGTTCCACAGACATGACGTTCACAAGACTCAACAGTATGCACACATGCAACTGTTTAACACAGACAAACTAAACGTCGTACTAAACCAAGATAGGAGGATATCTTGATTCGGTGGACACAACCAAACTATACAGACACTGTAAACAAAGACCGTACTATTACAGACGTAACTAAGAACAAGCGACAGACGCAAAAGTGTATCAACAAAAACCTTATTTTATGTAATAAGGGCATGTTAGTCAAAATTGGCATAATAACGGAACTTGTGCATAAACTCATATTCTGATTATGATCATGTAATATAACCTCAGGGGGTTATGCTACAATATATTACAATCATAATGCAACCTTAGATTAGTAGCTAACAAATCTAAATCGGGTCAGAATCGAAAGTCAAAGCAGAAGTCAAACTTTGCGAGTTTCGGTTGTGAACCGACCCTAGAACTGAAATTAATGAGTCGAACATGTCCTCACATGTTCTTATAATTATTACCAACTTGTTAAGTGTCAAAACATGTTTTATAACATAAATAAACTTAGATTATAATATTTTCAAAATTTGGCCTGTTTGACTTTTTAATAATAAATCTTTGTCCCGTCAATTGGTCTAGCAAACGTGATCTTTATGAGGTGCCCTTTATAGGGATTAACACCTACCTTATTACGATCACTGTAACATCCGTCAAAAACGGATTTACCAAACCCGCTCCGTCTAGCAACCGAACAGTCAGTCAAAATTTTCGTTGCGAATTAAATGCCCAAAATATTTTTAAACGATCCGTAATCAATTATTATACGCGAACATATATTTAGTTTTTGAAAAACTGTCAAAAAACGCAAAATAAAAATGATTTGTTTCAGCCGGTTTCGAACCCGGGTCTGTACCGAGTCACTAAGTGACTTAACACCTCACACACAAACCACTGCGCCAACTGCTTTGTTTGTTATATATTTCAAACATTTAATTGATATAATAACTTTACAAATTCAAAACCGGCGCCCAATCGTTTCAGTCGTCGGAATCCCGGAGTTTCCGCGAATCTTAACTACAATTTACGTTATAACGTAAACCTTTAATCACTTATCGGTTATAACCGATGTTTGAAGTCCGCGACACATTTCAAAACCGCCGGAAAAATTAAACCGTTGAATACAGTCCAAAATCAGACCAAATACATTGCGATTTTCCCCTATAAATTGACCCACAACCGACGACAAACACTTTCGCTCAAAAATCACATCTTTTCACGGCGTATTTTCACTCGCCGGAACTTTCCTGTTTTTCGCCGGAAAACCGTGTTTTAATCCCTGAGCTTTATTGAATCCCCTAAACCTTCACCGAAGTCACCCTTACCTTTTTCCAAGTTTTCTGGAGACTAACTACTACAAGGAACACGTCGCCGGAGTTGTTTTTCTGTCGCCGGAATTCTGCCGGAAAACAGAGGAAACGAGTCGGTATATCTCACGCTTACTTTCCTTTCTTTTTACTTCTATATTACCAGTAATTAACCTAAAACGCTAAGAAACCGATTTAAAATCTCGAATCAGTCTGTCACCGATTCTGGTTATTCTTTCAGTGAAGAAGATGAAGACTTGTTATCATATAAGTTTAATTAAAATCATGAAATTAATCGGGTTAGACACACAGTCCAGCGGTGGACTGTGTGCACATATAAAACGCAAGACGTCTCAAGTTCGATTCCCGGTTCACACACGTAGCCTTAATAAAAATCAAGTTTTTGTTTAACTGAACCGGATCGCCTTAGTTATATGTTAAGTTTATTGATAACCAGAATAATAACCAAGTTAGACACACAGTCCAGCGGTGGACTGTGCGTTTGTTTATATCGCTGGTCACGAGTTCGAGTCCGGTCATCAGCACCGACTCGGACAATTATCTTTTCTTTTTAAATAAGGCAGAAAAGGAAATAATTAATTTGTCTTTAAGTATAATAAAAATCAAGTTATCTAACATGTTGAACACACAGTCCAGCGGTGGACTGTGTGTTATATTAACCCACAGGTCCCGGGTTCGAGACCTGTGGTGTGCATGACCGTTTCGATTAAGCTATTTTTAAAATAAAAAGGATTTCTGTTTAAACTAATTAGTGTATATATATAATTAAAATCGGATATATAACGGGTTAGACACGTAGCTCAGTTGGTAGAGCTGCGTGCACACGTACGAGAGGTCTCGGGTTCGAGCCTCACTCAGCGCACAATAAACTGTCAACGAACCGGTCAACGGTCAGGTCAACGGTCAACCGGCCGGTCAACGGTCAGAAAAAAAAAAATAATTTTTTTATTTATTTTTATTTAATTATTTTAATTAAAAATCAATTATAACTACTTAAAAATAACATTTTTAAGATTAGAAAATAGTTTCAAACTCACAAAAATACACCCAACAATCCAACTAAAATAGTTTAATAAAATCCGTTTACTCACCAAACCATAATGCGATTTATCTAGGTTAAATCTCACTCGTGGTTAAAACCACTTCGCGTGCATTCATCATCATCAACCGAACGCACCCACTGTGAGTGAATCTTACAATTTCCCCTTTTAAATTACACGTTTTGGGGTGTGTCATGTGTTATGAATTAATTAATTTATTTATTTAAACTTGTGCCATACCACATCATGACTTAATTTTAGATTGATTTATTGTTGTGATTTATTTATATTCCGTTTGTCAAATTACATGAAACTCATACATTAAGCCCATCAGTTCCTCGTGGAAAACGAGTAGAACATCGCGTGCTTCAATTCAAATTCATTATTGTTCATGTGTGTTTTCATTGAGTTTATATTGTTTGTAGTTGTGTTATTCATAGTATCATGTTTATGCAATTCATTCATCGGGCCCCTCAGTTCCTCGTGAGAGACGAGTTGAGCATCGCGTGCCTTTAATTGTTTCCATTATTATTCATGAGTGTTTCATTTAACATCTTATGATTGTTGATCAAGTTACATCTAATTTTACTCATGTTTGGTTGTGCACATATTTCATAATCAATTTAAATAAATTGTTCAAATGTTTTCCATAGGATTCACTCGCCAACATTATGTTGATCCAAAAACCTTTTTACACATGATACAGGTGAACAGGTTGAAGCAAGGATAGCATAGGATATGCCTTAGAAGAGAACAAAGGAGTTAGATTGTTAGTTAGATCATGTTGTAGCAATCATTGTAAACTTTCATTTAATTTGTATTAATGAATATGAAACATTTAATAAATGTCATGAGCTTTGATGATAACCCAATCATGCCCCGATCACCTTATCCGCTGCGGGTCGGGGTGTGACAGATTGGTATCAGAGCCATGACTATAGGGATATAGGATAGGTTATTAGACCCTTAGAGCCTATACTATAGTCTGCCTAAAATTTTAAATTGATTAAGTGGTTACATACAAACTTGTGATATTTATTTGTTTCATATTTGTTACATTTCAGTCAAACATACATGCTCATATACATATTCATTATACATATATACATATTCATTATACATATATCGATGTTCATGTGTTCAATTTATTTTCATATTCTCATTATCCAAAGATTTTATGCAATTTTCAAATCTCATCAAAGTAAGTTCTGCGACGGGCATGTAGTAACTGGAAGGGTACAAGTACCGGTAGTCGGAACGTCCTGTCTAGGCTGGCATTCGTATAAATCCAATATAACGGACCAGTTTGCCTACCTGGGGACCAACGATGAGAGTACGAAGGACCTATTAGGCCAAAGCATGCCACACCAAACGTCGTTCGAACTAACCCTACTTTGAGGTGTCACCGTGTCTACACCTGGACACATTCCAAACATCACACGTTGTATACATATTTCTCGATTTTCACCGGGTTTTGTGTACGCAACCAGGCAGAAACCGTGCGAACCATATGAAAAACCGGTAACTCATGGGGGCCCACATGATTACATAAGGTAAAGTATGGCGGCATGACGGGCCTAACAGCGAGCAAAGCCAAAGACATCCTATGGATGTAGTATTTTTGTATAATTATTTTATGAATGTTCATCCCTAATGCGACCCATGATCTCAAAAGCATCCAACTCATACTCTTGTCATGTATTCATTGTAGATGTCTTCTAACCTCGCCCGTAGGAAGACGAGAGCAAGAAAAGCCCGCGAGCGCATGGCTGCTTTAATCGCTCAACAAATGGCTGCCGTAATACCCAACATTGTAATCCAAGTTCAACAAGCACTTACCCATAATCCTGTCAATCAAGTAAACCAAAACATTTTCAACTCTTCCCCAAACACCACTAAATGCACCTACAAGCATTTCAAATCATGCGACCCTCCGAAATATAAAGGGACTGAAGGTGTCACCGCACTCCTCCATTGGTTTGAAGAAATGGAGAATACTTTTCTGAATTGCGATTGCCCTGATGATCGCAAAGTGCGTTATGCTACCGGTCGACTATATGGATAGCACTTACTTGGTGGAACACAGAGAAGGCCAAACGAGGTGTGGAAGATGCTATGTCCTTAACTTGGAATGAATTGAAGGAAATCATGACCAGACGATTTTGTCCAAGGAGCGAAATCAAGAAGCTAGAAGATGAATTTTACTCATTGAAGCAAGTGGAAGGAGACCACACCACCTACAACAAAAGGTTCCTCGAATTACATCAAATGGTTCCCAACATGTTTACTCCCCTCTACCGTTTGATCGAGCACTACATTCGTGGTCTTCCGTCAAAGATTCAAGACCCTGTGATAAGTACCAAGCCTGCAACTTTGGAAGCAGCAATGGAGCTAGCAACAGAGCTCACCGAGAACCGAACCCGAAACAAAGACTTCAAGGAGGAGAAGAAGAAGGATAAAGAATCGACTGAAACCTCCGAATCCCCTTCTCAACCCGAATCCCCTTCTCAACCCAAACCTAAGAGAAGAAGAGTCGGGCGACTTTTCGCTGCTACTCAACGAAATCAACCAGTTTTTCACGCCATACCCATCCGAGCTGTCCCAATCACCCAAGTGGCACCCAACTCAGCTTACCCAAATAAGAAACCGTATCTCGGACCTCACCCTCGATGCAACAACTGTTTTTATCACCATTCCCTTACTTTACCTTGCCGGCTATGTACAACTTGTGGACGTTATGGTCATTTGAGCAATGTTTGTCGCACCTTTCAAGACCAAACCTTTTCCCCTACTCAAAACATGGCCCAAACTTATCACCAACCCCAACACCCCATGTTCCCATATGCTCGAGCTTGCTTCAATTGTGGCGACCCTACCCACTTTAGAAACACATGCCCTCAATTGGTAAACGTTATCAACACTCAAGCCCAATCAAACCCAGTTAACCAAGTAAACCAAGAAAACCCAACCACTATGCCGCCAGCAAGAGGAAGAGTCTTCAATATCAACGCCAACCATGTCGAAGATAATGACGGCCCAAACGAAGATACTCAGCTAGTCCTGTTCGCCGAAGATCCAGATTCAACTCCTATTGTTTAGTCTTTCTTTATCACATGTGTAGACTGTTAGAGAAATCATTGGATATTATATATTATATATTGTTTTCAGTATACGATTTTGCCGAGGCCGCAGCTCCCCATCCATCGAGGTTGAGTTTGATCCCCATTTTATTATGGGTTGATCAGGGTGTGCCCGCACGATCGGCTCCGTTTGTTGAGCCTTGATCGGTTACGTAATATTACATTTCAATACATGCAATATGCTCGGCTCCGTTTGATTGAGCCTTGAGTACACAGATTTATTTACATTTCAAGTTCATGCAATACGCTCGGCTCCGTTTGATTGAGCCTTGAGTGCACAGTTCAATTTACATTTCAAGTTCATGCAATACGTTCGGCTCCGTTTGATTGAGCCTTGAGCGCACATACAATTTCATTATCAGTATCTTGTGGTTGTGGTGTTTGTAGTAGAGTCGCATCGAACTAACCATAACTTTCGGATAAAGTCAACGAAAATTTGGCAAGAATATGGTGGATACGCCGATGGTACTTCCTATATATAAGTATTCTTGTCAAATGATCGGAGGCATTATCAGGCGATTATGAGAGGTTCCATGCATAGGCTGTTTGTGAGGTTAAGTTATTCATATTCAGTACATGCAATATGTTCGGCTCCGTTTGATTGAGCCTTGAGCACACAATCTCAATTTCAGTGCATTCAATATGTTCGGCTCCGTTTGATTGAGCCTTGAGCACACAATTTCAATTTCAGTACATTCAATATGTTCGGCTCCGTTTGATTGAGCCTTGAGCACACAATTTCATTTTCAGTACATGCAATACGATCGGCTCCGTTCGATTGAGCCTTGATCGCACAGATATGTTTCATTTCAGTAATTTATGTTTGTTGTATTGATTAGTAGAGTTATAGGACTAATCATAATTCACTGATAAAACTAATGAAAATTTGACAAGAATATGGTGGATACGCCGCTGGTACTTCCTATATATAAGTATTCTTGTCAAAGGATCAGAGACTTTATCGGACGGTTATGAGAAGTTCTATGTAGGATTTATTAGTTTCTTGGTAACCAATCATAACTTGTGGATAAAACTAATGAAAATTTGGCAAGAATATGGTGGATACGCCGATGGTACTTCCTATATATAAGTATTCTTGCCAAAGGATCAGAGGCATTATCAGGCGGTTATGAGAAGTTCCATGTAGGATTTATTATTGCCTTGGTTGGAATTTGTGATACATTTATATCATCATGTTATTTAAAGAGATTGGATTGTGTTCCATTTCTACATAAATTAACCTCTCCATCATAACAAACGAGAGAGGAACTTCCATCATTCAAACATATATGGATTCAAATATTTGCTGTTGTGTTTATTCATGTTCAAATATTCGCTGATGTGTCTATTCATGTTCGAATATTGGCTATTGTGTTTATTCATTCGCTGATGTGTCTATTCATGTTCGAATTTTTGCTGTTGTGTTTATTCATGTTCAAATATTTGCTGTTGTGTTTATTCATGTTCAAATATTTGCTGATGTGTTCATTCATGTTCGAATATTTGCTGTTATGTTTATTCATGTTCAAATATTTGCTGATGTGTTCATTCATGTTTAGATATCAGCTGTTGTGTTTTTATTTATGTTCCATGTAGATTGTAGTGTTAGAAGTTTTGCCTTAGGATATAACCATATTCTTCCCAAACGTATCTAAACACATATGCATGATATCATTTTAGCAAATCATTTCTGCTTATCAATATTCATACAGTAGGCAACAAAAAGCGATTCCTGAATAGGGTACATAACCCTTACAAGGAACGTTACCGCCTCGAACAAAAACTTAAACTTTTATTTTTCTAAGCATACAACTGTCAAACAAAACGTCATCATCCTTTTTAGTCAAAATATATCATTATTTAAATTTCGGGACGAAATTTCTAAAAAGCAGGGGATACTGTAACATCCGTCAAAAACGGATTTACCAAACCCGCTCCGTCTAGCAACCGAACAGTCAGTCAAAATTTTCGTTGCGAATTAAATGCCCAAAATATTTTTAAACGATCCGTAATCAATTATTATACGCGAACATATATTTAGTTTTTGAAAAACTGTCAAAAAACGCAAAATAAAAATGATTTGTTTCAGCCGGGTTTCGAACCCGGGTCTGTACCGAGTCACTAAGTGACTTAACACCTCACACACAAACCACTGCGCCAACTGCTTTGTTTGTTATATATTTCAAACATTTAATTGATATAATAACTTTACAAATTCAAAACCGGCGCCCAATCGTTTCAGTCGTCGGAATCCCGGAGTTTCCGCGAATCTTAACTACAATTTACGTTATAACGTAAACCTTTAATCACTTATCGGTTATAACCGATGTTTGAAGTCCGCGACACATTTCAAAACCGCCGGAAAAATTAAACCGTTGAATACAGTCCAAAATCAGACCAAATACATTGCGATTTTCCCCTATAAATTGACCCACAACCGACGACAAACACTTTCGCTCAAAAATCACATCTTTTCACGGCGTATTTTCACTCGCTGGAACTTTCCTGTTTTTCGCCGGAAAACCGTGTTTTAATCCCTGAGCTTTATTGAATCCCCTAAACCTTCACCGAAGTCACCCTTACCTTTTTCCAAGTTTTCTGGAGACTAACTACTACAAGGAACACGTCGCCGGAGTTGTTTTTCTGTCGCCGGAATTCTGCCGGAAAACAGAGGAAACGAGTCGGTATATCTCACGCTTACTTTCCTTTCTTTTTACTTCTATATTACCAGTAATTAACCTAAAACGCTAAGAAACCGATTTAAAATCTCGAATCAGTCTGTCACCGATTCTGGTTATTCTTTCAGTGAAGAAGATGAAGACTTGTTATCATATAAGTTTAATTAAAATCATGAAATTAATCGGGTTAGACACACAGTCCAGCGGTGGACTGTGTGCACATATAAAACGCAAGACGTCTCAAGTTCGATTCCCGGTTCACACACGTAGCCTTAATAAAAATCAAGTTTTTGTTTAACTGAACCGGATCGCCTTAGTTATATGTTAAGTTTATTGATAACCAGAATAATAACCAAGTTAGACACACAGTCCAGCGGTGGACTGTGCGTTTGTTTATATCGCTGGTCACGAGTTCGAGTCCGGTCATCAGCACCGACTCGGACAATTATCTTTTCTTTTTAAATAAGGCAGAAAAGGAAATAATTAATTTGTCTTTAAGTATAATAAAAATCAAGTTATCTAACATGTTGAACACACAGTCCAGCGGTGGACTGTGTGTTATATTAACCCACAGGTCCCGGGTTCGAGACCTGTGGTGTGCATGACCGTTTCGATTAAGCTATTTTTAAAATAAAAAGGATTTCTGTTTAAACTAATTAGTGTATATATATAATTAAAATCGGATATATAACGGGTTAGACACGTAGCTCAGTTGGTAGAGCTGCGTGCACACGTACGAGAGGTCTCGGGTTCGAGCCTCACTCAGCGCACAATAAACTGTCAACGAACCGGTCAACGGTCAGGTCAACGGTCAACCGGCCGGTCAACGGTCAGAAAAAAAAAAAATAATTTTTTTATTTATTTTTATTTAATTATTTTAATTAAAAATCAATTATAACTACTTAAAAATAACATTTTTAAGATTAGAAAATAGTTTCAAACTCACAAAAATACACCCAACAATCCAACTAAAATAGTTTAATAAAATCCGTTTACTCACCAAACCATAATGCGATTTATCTAGGTTAAATCTCACTCGTGGTTAAAACCACTTCGCGTGCATTCATCATCATCAACCGAACGCACCCACTGTGAGTGAATCTTACAATTTCCCCTTTTAAATTACACGTTTTGGGGTGTGTCATGTGTTATGAATTAATTAATTTATTTATTTAAACTTGTGCCATACCACATCATGACTTAATTTTAGATTGATTTATTGTTGTGATTTATTTATATTCCGTTTGTCAAATTACATGAAACTCATACATTAAGCCCATCAGTTCCTCGTGGAAAACGAGTAGAACATCGCGTGCTTCAATTCAAATTCATTATTGTTCATGTGTGTTTTCATTGAGTTTATATTGTTTGTAGTTGTGTTATTCATAGTATCATGTTTATGCAATTCATTCATCGGGCCCCTCAGTTCCTCGTGAGAGACGAGTTGAGCATCGCGTGCCTTTAATTGTTTCCATTATTATTCATGAGTGTTTCATTTAACATCTTATGATTGTTGATCAAGTTACATCTAATTTTACTCATGTTTGGTTGTGCACATATTTCATAATCAATTTAAATAAATTGTTCAAATGTTTTCCATAGGATTCACTCGCCAACATTATGTTGATCCAAAAACCTTTTTACACATGATACAGGTGAACAGGTTGAAGCAAGGATAGCATAGGATATGCCTTAGAAGAGAACAAAGGAGTTAGATTGTTAGTTAGATCATGTTGTAGCAATCATTGTAAACTTTCATTTAATTTGTATTAATGAATATGAAACATTTAATAAATGTCATGAGCTTTGATGATAACCCAATCATGCCCCGATCACCTTATCCGCTGCGGGTCGGGGTGTGACAATCACTTAGCCATGTTCGTTATGAACATTGGCTGGACCATAATGGTCTTAACCGAAAGTTAAATCGTTTTCCGTAAACACTTGACTTTTGGCTATAAAAAGCCTATAAATGAAAATGCAAGAGAAAGGAACACTTACAAGTAATCCTTGGATGAAAAAGAACTAAGTTGGATGCTCCTTTCAGTTAGGAACTTCCAGAGGAGGGAGATGGAATGTTTATGAGCAAGGTGCAAGTTCAAGTGATGAAGCATTTCTCCTATTTATAGTTGGAGAGCTTGAAGGAGGTGATGCCAGGTGTTAGCAAGGTTAGAGGGTGCCTACAAGTGTCCTAAAACGTGGCATAGCAGTTTGGGCTAAATGTGGTTTCGAATTGAATGGGTTTTGGCAACTTGTGTGGTTGCCAAGCAAAACTTTCTGCAGCAGAGGTCCTCTGGTGGCCCGCGAGAGACCAGGCCATGTCTCTCGCGGCTCGCGAGCGGTTCATGGAATCTTTCAAAGTTTGCCAAATTTAGCCACTCAACTTATTAAACCTCTAAAACACCGTTATAAGCATAATTAGCCCTTCGTAACTAATATTTGGCATACCCGGGAGTATGCCCAGGCATCGTCAAGCTCTCGGTTCATTAAAAGGTCACTCAAAGGGGTAAATTAACATGTTGACACTTTTAACCCCTCCATCATCCAACTTTTACATAATTACACAAATAATCCCTCCTGTCCAACAAGTGGCTCATATGAGAGTTAGGACTTCGTAAAGGGTCACTCAGAGGCTTAGTTTAAGCATGTTGACACTAATGGGTCACTCAGAGGCTTAGTTTAAGCATGTTGACACTTTTAGTCCTTATTAGTCCTTATATAAAAAATAATAATGACACGTGTTGCTATATTATTGGACATGATTTTACGAGGTGTTACATACTATACATGTCGAGACCACCCTAATGCCACCACCCATTTATGAGGTTGCGCAAGCGCCAAGTGTTAAAGGTGGTGAGTCAAGTGCTAGGGTAACAGAGGCGAGCGTGGATGTTGAGGCAGTAGTGCCAGAAGGGGAAATTGTTGGGAAGATACCAGAGAAAAGGTTGTTGAGGATGCACCCCAAGATACTTCTCTTTCGAGGACTCAGTCAACGGAACAAGTACCCAGGGGTGATACCGGGGAATTTGGGGAGCACCCCTCTGACGAAGAGTCCCCAATTTGTCCGGATGAAACCCTGGGTGACTACTATACTGATCATATTCAGAGAACCGAGCTGCTAAGATCCATACTCCTGTTTGGAAGTTGAAGCATGGTGAAAAATTCAGCCACTGGCAGGTGTGCCGAGAATGGTTCAAAGGTGCCTTCCCCTGACGGAGGTAAGAGCACACGGGGAACAAAGCTATGAACAACGTACCGCACGTACCTATGATTAGCCATCAGCTCCGCCTCCAACACTCACAAGATCATCCGAGAGTGGCGTAGTATGCACCAAAGAGATTTGAATCTTCGAAGAGAGAAATGGCGCTCGAGCGAGCCCAAATGGCCCCTCAAAAACAAGAGCTGGAGACTGAGAAGGCCATGTTCATTGAAGCACAAAGGACCATAGAATGGATTGTGCTGGGGTGGAAGAAGAGAGCCGAGAGCGCCACCGCCACGCTTGCTGAGGAGCGCAAGTTGTGGAATGAGGCTTGTGAACGCGACAATAATGAAAAAATATTGCTGAGGAATGAAACCGTGGGCTTGTGCGCTGAGGTTAAGCGCCTCAAAAAGGAAAAGAGGAGGCTGCAGCTGCCGCCGAAGAGGCGAGGTCTCATCAGGAGCGCAGTGAGCCGAAAGAGGTAGAAATTTCCGCCCTTCTTAGTTTACGAAATCAAGAGATTGCCGAACTTACATCCTTATTGCGGAAACTAAGGCACCTCTTGAAGGTGCAAAGAAAGATCTCCAAGCTGCCCGGGTCAAGAAGGCTGAATTACAGTGTCGGCACTTGGAGGATCAGGAACTGCGACTCTCTGAGGTGAAGGTGAGCGTGAGTGAGAAGCGCACCGAAATTGCAGAGCAAAAACTAGAAGATTTAGAGGCGGTCCGCGCCACCGCAGAGAGTGTGATTAAGCCTTTGATGAACAACATGCTCTGGATGCAGCAGCACAGAGTCGTGAATGTAAGTATGCTTTTATTATTTTGATCACCATTTATCTTGATTCGCATTTTCTTTCCATGTGCTATACTGATTGCCAATTCCATCCTTAACTCTGTAGAGCTAGACAGTCTTGTGGCCAAGTTGATGGTCACGGCATGCCATGACGGATTTGCGCAGGGCTACGTAGAGAGTGCTCATCATGTAACTCATGCTTTGGATGTTACTTAGGATACCAGCTACTTCGCTACCCATGGAGTCAATATAGATGCTGCCTTTTCAAAGGCGAAGCAAGAGTATGACCGTCTGCATCTACCAATGATAGATCTGGTAAGTGAATCGCTTCAGCATGACGACTTTGTTGATCGTTTAAAGGATGTTTTTATGATGAGGCGGCGGAAGTTGAAGAGTCGGAGGAATAGAGTGCGAGTGCCTCCCGCGTGTAATGTGTTGAACGACTGTTAGGAGAGAATCTTGAATGTAACTTCGTGTAATTGTGTAATGTGTGTTCTTGTAATGACAATATTACGCTATACTTTTTGACCTGATGCGGGTATGCTTGAAATGGTAATCTGATGTATATATCTGAAGTTATAATATTTGCGTGAAAATAACCACTTTGCATAGGTAGAGAGAATAAAATTGGTAATGAGCTCATGTATGAACATCACACCCCATGCGCGTACAATAGTTATAAGCTGAAATTGAGGTGAATTATGTTCATGAGTCATGTTATACCATAATGTTTTTGCATATAGCCAAAGTGGTTTCGCGCATTTGTAATAAAATGGCTAAATAATCAATGTCGTGTGACGACTTTCCTTTGTATTAACGATAAGGCGCAAGGGCCATGTACAAAATCGATAAGCTTAGGTCATGAGTTTAGTAGTTTCTTGAGCCAAAACTAATAAGGCGCAAGGCCAATGCGTATGAAGATGCTTGGATTACATATAACATCGTCGTAATTGTTGCGTGTCCACGGTCCTAGGAATGTTTGTGCCATCCAAATGCTTGAGGGTATAAGCCCCCTTTCCTAAGACTTCGTGGATGACGTAAGGGCCTTCCCACTTAGGCGCAAGCTTTCCTGGACGCTCAGCGTTAGACGCTTTGCTATCTCTTATAACGAAATCTCCAGGAAGGAAAGTACAAATACAGACTCACGCATTGTAGTATTTCTCAAGATTTGACTTGTATTTGGCTTCGTTGATTGCGCATTTTCACGCCTTTCCTCCAAGAGGTCCAGATCAAGCATGCGCGCTTCCTCGTTATTTGGGTTGCATAGCGATCATGCGTGGTAATGGGAGACCAACCTCAGCTAGGATTACTACCTCAGTCCCATAAACCAGGCTAAATGGTGTCTCGCCGGTG
Organism: Scalesia atractyloides; assembly: GCA_947069175.1. Lineage (NCBI taxonomy): Eukaryota > Viridiplantae > Streptophyta > Magnoliopsida > Asterales > Asteraceae > Scalesia > Scalesia atractyloides. The sequence goes on along the minus strand of CAMTDV010000020.1, from coordinate 64,191,950 downwards.
CTGGTTTTGCATGGTCCGATGAGCCCAAAGGATACTTGGCAACTCATCAACCCAACCTCTCCTCAGTCGTCCCTATCTTGTCTTGATCCCTTTGACTATTCTTTTGTTGATGCTTTCAACTTGGCACCATTCCCTTGGGGATGCGTGACCGAAGTGAACACGTGCTCAATATGCATCTCAGTCATCCATCATTATAGATCTTCAGAAGCAAAATTGGGGCCATTATCACTGACAATGTGTAGAGGCAGACCGAAACGGAAAATAATGTGTTCCTAAATGAATTTGAGAACTACCGTTGGCGTGGTTGATGCGAGTGGCTTGGCCTCTACCCACTTGGTAAAGTAATCGACAGCTACGATTATAAACTTTTCGACACCTGGGGCATCAGGAAAAGGTCCCACCATATCAATTGCCCACTACTGAAAAAGCCACGCTGTTGTCACTAGGGTCAAAGGATTTTTGGGGCGCAATGTCTTAGGCACGTGTCGCTGACATGATGTGCATTTCCTCAGCATTTTGACTGCATCTAAGTGCATGCCTGGCTAATAGTATCCAGCGTTCATGATTTTTGCGACTACCATGCGCGGGCCAGCATGAATTCCACACAATCCCTCATGTCTTTCGCAGATCAAGTATTGCGCATCTCGTGGATCTACGTAGCGAAGGAGTGGTCCAAGATATGACTTCCGATAAAGTATACTATCTGCCATTTCATAATTCAACGCCTTGTTTTGGACTTTCCTTGCCTCCGCCTTGTTTTATGGGAGTATCCCAGATTGCAAGAACATGATGATGGGAGACATCCAAGAAGGATTTCCTATATATATCACATTCACTTGACGTAGCAGAACAGAAGGGTTTTTTAGCACCTCGATGCGCACTTCTCGCGCGAGGTGTTTGAAGCTTGTTGCCGCCAGTTTACAGAGTGCATCTGCATGCTTGTTTTCACTTCGATTGATGTGGGTCACTTTGAAATTATGGAATTTGTTAATCAAAGATTGTGCCTGTTCGAGGTAAAAGGGTATCATTTCACCTCTTACATCATAAAGGCCATTGATTTCCCCACGACCAAAAGAGAAGCGACACGTGCTTCCAAATTCTTAGCACCCATTTTGATTGCTAGCCGAGGCCCTGTGAGAAACGCTTCATATTCGGCTTCATTGTTGGTTCTCTTGAAGTCCAACCTAATGGAGTAGGTAAACTCCGGGTTATCAAGGCTTATTAAACGAAGACCAGCCCCTGTGCCGTCATCATTGGATGCGCCATCAGTGTGGAGGGTCCATGCGCGGTCATCCGTGAAGGCGTTGGATTTTGGACAGCCTCACATTCTGGCACCTTGTTGCTTGGGACTTCCTTGATGAAGTCGGCTAATATTTGGCCTTTGATAGCTGGACGTGGTTTGTACACAATATTGTGTCCTCCTACTTCGATCGCCCATTTCGCTAGTTGGCCTGAGATGTCAGGTTTGAATAAAACTTGACCCAGGTGATAATCCGTAAGAACTATGATCACGTGGCCAGAAAAATACCTACGTAACCGATGGGATGCATGAACCAATGCTATAGCAAGTTTTTACATCATTGGGTATCTTGTCTCTAGGTCGGTTAACATCTTGCTGACATAGTAAATCAAAGTTTGGACCCCTGCGCGTTCGACCAGCAAGACTGCGCCAACAACGATATCCGATGCGTAGAGGTATAGAATCAATGGTTTGTTCTTTTGTGGGACGGTGAGGGTAGGCAGTTGAATCAAACATTCCTTCATCTGTTGAAAGGCTTTCTCCGCATCAGGAGTCCACTGGAACTTGTTCTGCTTCACACAATTTATCAAAGTACTGATGAATGGAAAGGATTTCATTGCGTGATTTGCTAAGAATCGGTTCAGCACAACAGTCGCCCAGCCAACCATTGCATTTCTTTGATGGTTGAGGGTGAAGGCACACGCTGAATTGCTTTGACTTTCTCAGGATTGATCTTAAAGTCATCACGCGTGACAATAAACCCCAAGAATTTCCCTTCCTCCATCCCGAACGACATTTTCCAGGATTCAACTTTAAATTAACCTTGCGCAGGGATGCCAAAATTTTTTTGAATGTTTGCCAACATCATTTCCTCGCCTGGACTCATGATGACCAGGTCATCGATGTATACTTCCACCATCACACCTATGTCGTCTCCGAAGACATGATCCATTAAGCGCTGATAGGTGGCTCCCGCATTGCGCAACCTGAAGGGCATCTTTGTGTAGCAAAAGATCCCTTTGTCTGTGCGGAAAGCTGTTTTATCTTCATCTTCTTTTTTCATTTGGATTTGGTGGTAACCTTTGTAGCAATCAAGGAAACATTTCCACCGGAAAGAAGCGAGGGAGTCCATCTTTTTATCGATCTCTGGTAAAGATAGCAGTCTTTTGGAGATGCCTTGTTCAAATCTTTGAAATCGACGCTCATCCGCCAACCGCCATTGTGCTTCTGGACCATAACTGGGCTTTCTACCCATGTTTGATAGCGCACTTCTCTGAGAATACTGCTTTGAGGAGCTCTGAAACTTACTCATTCATCGTGCGAGTTTTCTTTGCTCCGAAACTATGCTTCTTCTGCACAACTGGCTCAACTGATGGATATGTTTGCAGCGCATACTCCGCGATCCCTGGGTACCCCCGTCATGTCTGCCGGTGACCACGCAAAAATGTCCATATTGCGGAAAGGGAGTTGTTTAAGTTGTGCCTTGACTGTGGGGGTCATAGCGGGAATCTAGAAACACTGTTTGTTCTGGGTACTTGTTGTTGAGTACCCATTTTTCTGGTTCACCGTCTGGGGATGACTTCGCTACTTTCACTGGTGGTTCTTCCTCTATGGACATTACTTCTTTCTTGGAATACATGATTTCCACGCCGGTTTTTGTTGGAAAACCGCATGCAGCATAAGTTGATGTAATCATGTTGAAATTCCTTTGCGCGCGACGGCCGAGTAACACGTCATGGCGAGATGTAGCTGGCATCACCATGAAGTTAACCGGAATCGTGCGCGAATGTTTTCCGTCTGAAAAGAGTGACCGGGAAGGAGATCTACCCTAGGGGAAAAACGGCTTCGTTACAGAAACCAGTTAATGGGAAATCCACCGGCTCTAAGCACGCTTTGTCCTCCGGGTCTAGCTGCTTGAAACACTGTTCATAAATGATGTCCATAGAACTTCCCGGGTTGATGAACATGTAATCGGTGCGATAATAACCGAAAATGCTAGTTATCACTACCAGTCGCTCTTCCTGAGGACCGCCGGGAACTATGCGAAATATAACTTGCTGCTCACGCCAGTGTGGCGTACAACTCTTCTGATGATAATGCTTGCGTTGGACCACCTTGTATCATATGGACAAAAGCTTGCTTCATTTTCTTGTTGCTCGGACTTCTTCACAGAGAGTAATTTGACGCACTTCCTTGCGCACATTTTGAAGCTGGTGGGTGAGCTTCCTACTCTTTAATGCCTTCGCTATCTCCGTGCGCAGGCTTATGCAATTGTCGGTGGCATGCCCGGTGTCCTTGTGATAATCGCAAAAAAGGTTAGGATCTTGACCTTTTTTTTATTTCTCATTGCAGTGGCTGCTTGAACTGATGATCCTCCGTGCTAAGTACATTCGTTGGGTCTTCGTTATGGCATCCACTGCCTGTCACGATTATCTTGTTTTATTGCTCTTTGAGTAGTAATCTTGTTGAACGTTATGCGCGCGTCGATCGACAAGTAAGGAGAAAAGTGGGATTTGACTATTTCCAATTTTTCTTGTTTTTCTTCCCAAAACTTCTGCTCATATCTTGCGGGCGATACTGAGGCATAGGAGGTCGGTTGGAGTTCAGATTGCACTCCGTCTGCGCATAAACCTTGGCTGCCGCCATGAGTTTCTCCCAACTTTTTGGGAGACCAGCGGTTCCCGACAAGACCTTTATCATCTCATGACACCGGACAACATATTTGAACTGTGCGCGAATCAGGTCTTCGTGTACATCGCTGATCTCCAAAACCTCTTTGTTGTAGTACGTGATGAAATCTTCCAAACTTTCATCATCCCTCCGCCAAATATTCATAACGTCTGAAGAATCTCTGACGTATCGCCGCTACTGGCTAAAGTGGGTTAGGAACTTATCCTTGAGATCGTTCCAAGAAGTGAGCTTACCGTTGGCAAGTTGTCAAACCATAAGCGCGCGACGCCTGTGAGGGTTTGGACAAATAGATGACACCACATAGGCAGCGTCCAACCTCCAATAAGCCTTGCGCCGGTGAACAAGCGCATGTGAGTCATCAGGATCTGTCAATCCATTTAACTTTCCCACATTGGAAGGTAACTTTGCGCGTTCAAGTGGGTCCAGCGCAATATCCTTCACGAACTTAGAATGTTTTGAAGCTTCGAATGTCCTGTAGATCAAATTGTAATTAGGCTTGTATGCAGCATGATCTTTTGGCAATCGTGAAACACGCTAGCACTGTCACCTTCGTCATATGTTCTATCAATTTCTTCCCGCTGGGTGTCCCGCCCCTCTAATGGGCGTGGGCCCAGGCGAGAATGAATTGACGCTCTCCTTTGAGTGTGTGACTCATATCTTGGTCTAGACTGAGAGTGCGCTTCTGTTTCTCTGGTATGAGAATGTGACGACACATTCTCTCTAGCCGGAGAATTGTAACTTAACACTCGTGGTGCAGGCGAGGCATGCACGTGAGCTATAGGCAGTTGTACCGGTGCAGCAGATGCGTGGGTCGCGCACAAAGTTGCGCATAAATGGCATTTAAAGCAGTTTGCGACTTGACGTACCATGACATCAGAGTTTCACCAGGAGATAATATTGATGTGATAGGCACAAAAGGAGTTTCAACTAGGATTCCCGGAGTCACTAGACTGTTCACACGACCGGAATCATGATGAACACCAGCGTCTTCGGAAAATCATTTTTCCACTTGTCCGTCGGTCCGAGAAACATGAATTGGGTTCTTGCCTTCACCCCGAGGACCTCGTGGTACACTAGATGGACCATCAGCCATTGGAAATGGAATTTGGAAAAACAAACAAGAGACGAAGGTGTAAGAAGGGAGTCCCATGGATGGCGCCAATGAAGAAACATTGGACCAAACTATATCCGGGGATATCTAGATTCTGGCACAAGGTCTCTGCATATAAAGGTTATCTCTTATTTGCCGTTGATGTGTCCTTGGTTCAGACTCACTACAAAGCTGAAAACACCGTTAGTCTCGCCACGAGAGAAAAGGGGAGGGTTTTCTCCATGACCACACTCTGGCGTGAGAATAAGTATATTGGTTTGCAAAGGATAATGCAAGTAATTAGTGAGTGAGCCAGAACCAGCGTATTTTTACCTGGAGGTGCGATCCTTTCTTTATAGCCGGAGAGATGTGTGCAGGAGATGGGATGATGGGCCTTGGGCCTAGAACCGACAACCAGGAATATCCATTCGGTCTCTTCTGCCACGACCGTTAGTGGGACCTGGCAGGAAGAGCGCTTGGCGCACGATGAATGGGGCCATGTGTCCTGCCAGTTGTCTGGTCTGTCATCAGCCGTTACTGGAAATCGTGTGACAGTCGCGAGCGTGAGGTTGTTGGTGCCACGCGTATGTCATTGCGTACTTTTTGTCCTTTGCACGACTGTTCAACATGCAACGTGGTCTGGCACAACCTGTCGAGCGCCTATTGGGTCACAACTCTGCCACTTGTCCCTTTGTACTTGATCAATGTCTCTTTGCGCTTCTCCTTACCACGTGGCCTTATTAGTGCTTTTTGGCCAGTGTGGATTTGTATGGATCAAGTTCTTTCTTCAAGACTAAGTACGAGTTGCTCTCGTCTTAGAAAAGTCGCAGTTAGAAACTTACTTAATTAGCGCAGGATTTAGAACTTGCGCTATCAGGTTTAACTTGCCGTTGCGCGGATATGCAAGGTTTGTTAAGCAACATGTTGTCTTCAGGGTTGATGTATCGTTGCGCATAGCGTGCAAGGTTACTCGAGCGACCTGTTATCATTATGAGGGTATGGTATCTTACGCAAGCGCAAGGTTTTTTGGACCATACCCCCTTCATAAATGCTTTGTATGAAAAAGAAATAAAAACTTAAACATGTATTGCTTCCTAATCCTTTTATAGATTAAATTTAAAATGATTTTGTATGAAAAAGAAATAAAAAACTGAAACGTACATATAGATTTATCTTAAAATATATAGTAATATTATTTAAATAACGGATATATATTTGATCGTATCAGAATCAAAATTTTCAGTACTGAGAGGGGTTTTGTAACTGAAAAGTTAAGCCATAATGCCAAGCTTATTTGGCATAAACATGTGATTAACATGAAATACTTATGAGGAAGTAATCCAACGTCTTGATTTAAATCATTTGTGACGTAGTTTTTTTATTTATTATTAATGAACGATAAAATTTAATTTATCAAAATATCTTGTATATGCCTCTTATGTGATAAGAATTTAACTATAAGTTGGATAGAGTTAGTATGATGGACTAAAACTACGATAAAATAGAAATATTGGTATTAAAATTGCAATATATTTGGATTTCGTAAATAATAGTAATAATCACTAAATAACAGCAACTAAAACCGCAATTTACTAAAAAAAATTAATACCTGAGTGATTAGAGGTGAATTATGATGATAATCGGGGCCGAAGTGAAAGGAGGTTGTCTAAGACTACTGGCCAATAGCCGCACCCACAGCCGGCGGGGACCATGTCTAATTGTCTATGTGGTATGTGTTGTTAGTGCGTATCTGAATTAACTTTATTTGGATTTAGTTGGTTAGAAAGTTTCGCGATATTCTCGTTTTATAACCACTAGTAGTGACTAGGACTGTATTTAAAAATAAAAATCTTTCGATTTTTATTTTGTTATTTCTAATATTATATTATATAAATAATAGGGCTATGATATACTAGAAAGTTTATTTGGCTACAAAGGTTAGTAAGTAATTTTGAATATCTATTTATTAATCAAAGACTAAAATTAAATGGTGAAATTGAAAAAAAAATAAATGAAGCGCGTTGGTTTGTCTAGGGGTATTGTACTCAATACAAGGCAATAGTTTCTCTTTTCTGCAATTCTCCCCATTTTATAAATGTTAATAACTCTTTCATATAACATCATTTTTTTTATAAAATTTGCACCAAAATAACGAGCGTTTTTTTATCTTTAAACGAGTATACTATTGCTACATTTTCGAAAATTGTTTTCGAAAACCCAGTTGCATTAAAACCCAATGGACAAAAAGCATAAAAGATGACTTTTTCTGAAACGCAGTTGACAAAGAACACATAGAAATATCTTGTTTCTAAAATGCAATGGCTGAAAAACACAAAGAAATGTCTTTTTTTTTAAAACCCAATGGACTAAAAACATAAAGAATTGTCTTATTTCTAAAGCGCAAAGGCCAAAAAACACAAAGAAATTTTATTTTTTTCTAAAACGTAATGGACTAAAAACACAAAGAAATGTTTTTTTTCTAATCGCAATGAATTAAAAACCAAAAATATGTTATTTCTAAAAACACATTGTACGAAAAACACAAAGAAAAATGTTGTTTCTAAAACGCAATTAACTAAAAACACATAGAAATGTATTTTTCCTAAAACGCAATGGACTAAAACACAAAGAAATGTCTTGTTTCTAAAACGTAATATAAAAAAAAACACAAAAAATGTTGTTTCTAAAACGTAGTGGAGAAAAAACACAAAGAAAGATGTTATTTCTAAAACGCAATGAACAAAAAACACAAAGAAATGTGTTGTTTCTAAAACGCAGTTGACTAAAAACACAAAAAAGTGTCTTTTCATTCCTTTGTAAAACACAATGACTCAATTAAAAAACCTAGATTGTAAAAACGCAATTCAAAAATTTCTTACATAGATCGAAGCTGATTTCTTCGGATTTCTTCAACGACTGACGCAATTTGAATGCTAAAAACACTTATCAGCGATCGAATCGAATGAATCGAGTGATTTGCTTCGAAATCATGGGAAAAAATAAAAAATTGTATGAAAGTAAACTGGGTTTCTTCAAAAAAAAAGTTGAAGAACACGTTGATTGGGTGTTTGAATCATTGATTGATGACGAAAATCACACTATGATGTAGTGATTATTAAGATAAAAAATGGAGAAAAGGTTGAAGATGGTGGTTTTTAAAAATGGTGGGTTTTGAAGTTATAAGGAAAGAAAAACAGAGAAGATGGGATAAGATTAACATATGGGTTTTGTCACATGTCATAACCCTGTAGCTTCCTATCTTTGCTACCCAAATTATACTTTCTATTTGATACTCTCCCATAAATAATATACAAGCATAAGCAATAATTTAAAGATATCAATTGAAATAACATTTTTATTTCTTATTATCTATTTTCAATATTAATCATAACTGGTGAAAGTTGTCCGATGCAACAGAAAATAATTTATTTACAATGGTATTAAGTTTAGTCTAAGTTTAATTACATAAAAGTTGTGCTAACAAACTAAAACGATATCAACACATCTATTACATTTGTTAATATTATAAGTTACATAGGTTAAATATCACAAAAGATGATAGGTTAATAGATTTCATGTCTTATGATTGATACTTGGGTACTTACCTTAGCTTTACTATATTCCGGTATGTATACTTGCCTAGAACGTGTATAGATAGTATTTGTGCTTTTACCTAAAAACTCAGGGCGGTCTTCAAAAATCGTGAAATTTGTTTTTAGCCCTGGACGAGTAGAAAATGAGGGGCCTATAATATAAAGTCAATAATTCAATTATAAAAAAAGATAAATATATTTGTCTTAGTACATATTTATATACTAGAAAACATAATAATAAATGAAAAATAGGCCCCTAAACATATATTTAATGGCATTATACCCGCACATATGTAGAGTTGAAACTTTATCTGTAAAATATGCTTCCATTATTAGTTTTGTGTGGGTAAAAAATATTTCAAGAGTTATTAAAATTGTTTGTTTAAAAATTTAACATCAAGAATAAACAAAACAAAAGAACGTAAATGATACAAGATTTGAGTTTTGAAATTGAAAAGGAAGACATGATAGAATAGCCAAAAATCATAAAAAAGAGAAAGGAAAAACAAAATGGTGTAATCAAGAAATGTAAAAATTGTGTGGAACGGAAAGGTTCCAACTGGAATCGAACAAGTGTTTCTCTCTACAACAATATCTTAATGTAAAGAACAAACCATCACACCAGCTAATGCGTTGGTTACTAAAACCGAAACAAAACAAAATTATATATATATATATATTAATACATAGATAATCTTTTAAAAGGTTTCGTGCTCTCAGGAGTTTGGGCCTTGGCCGGTTGCCCACCCTGCCCCTTCTCCAGGCCTGCCCTGGAAAAACTAGTATAGTATTTGTGTTTTTACAGAAAAACTAGTCTATGTTTGTGTGCAATTTAGTTGTTACTTTTTTAGCATGTCAAGTTTTTGACGCCGTTGTCGGGGACACATCACTATTTCATATCTAGTCTTATAGTAGTAGTTTTGCCACTTAGTTAGGTTTGTTAGTTTATATTTGTATATTAGTGCATCATGCGCGAGTTACGGGTTCTTCAATCCTTCTTAATTTCCTCATCCACCAGTTCTTCATCATCAATCGGTGGTTGCTCCTTCTTTGTCGTTGCGGGTCGTCACCGCCTTCAATGTTGCCTTGGGGTTTGGATCAGTACTGCCCGAAAACGAACCTCCTTGTCTATCAATCAGATGCCTCGCAATATCTCAAACCGATCGTTGCAGGTCCAAGAATGGAGGTTGCTGATTTCTCATCAAAGTATCAAGCTCCTTCAGCTTCTGCCGGGTTTCCGGATCCCTACTAATAAGCTAAGTGTACATCTTAGTCTGAGTTGCTAACATCTCCTCTATCTTTTAATCACTACCCCTACTACCCGAACTTGAACCTACACCCTACTACAGAACTGGTTCTGCCGTGATTGAAAGCCATGTGGACTCCCACCAGATCTCTAACAAAAGTTAGGGTGGTTCCACCACATCGAGTTTTATGTATTCCAAAGGCATTATTAGATCCCTGATGTAGATTTACCACAAAATCCACCTGTTCCTGAAGAGCTACAGGGAAATCTATGGTCGTGTCTAGGCAGCGAACTTCGCATCAGGAGGAGGTCGTGTCTGGTGTGCGTTTTCATCACGAGACAGCGTTGCCAGATTTGAATAAGACAAAACATGTCTTATTTATTAGCAGTTAGCTTTACCAAAGTCTAACCATTACGTTGTTTCAGGAGTTCGTCTTTGACGGTGAACCCTCTATATGGCACAACCCAATAACGAGTTCGTGTTTGGGGGCCATCCATCATACGTGGACCAAAGAAATCCAGAGTACGTATACAAGGTTACAACCTTGTACATGGAACAAAGCAATCTGAATACGGGCGTCAACCTTGGTACATGGAACAAAACAATTTTGAGTTTGAAACTAACCCGATAATTTAGTATGAAACTAACCAGTTATGAATTCCTTCACTTACGTCTTCTTTGATATATATAAGTCTACATGTATTATTATTATAGGATTTATGTCTCATGATGAGCTGTTAGCTTAGGCTGTCAGCTGAGGATGTGAGAAATGCACATAATTGTGACTCAGTGATCGAAGAAATATTGCAAAGGGTCGTCAGCCATGGTCGTGAAAATATGACTTGAATGCGACCATGGTGGCGAAACACAAGAGTATAGCCACGATTAGATGTGCTCGTAGCAAAAATAAAAAAATGTTTCTCCTTTTAAATTGGTAGTGTTGTATAACAGAACATGTGGTAGTTGGAAGTTTCTGGTGAGGAAAGACGAACATAACAATGATCCTGGTCAACACCTGTATGGGCATTTGTTTGCCAGGGATTGTCTCTGAGTAATCTTTTTGTGGAGAACCTGTATTGGCAAAATATGGAGTCGTGTAACATTTATGGCAACGATAAGGGAACAGAACCCATAGATCATATGTATTATACGAGACAAATACAATATGATCAACAAACTTAAATACGAAAAGCAAGCCGATGAAAGCCATTATTGGAGAGCTTATTGCGTTCTAAAAACTTCTTTTATTACACTCACACCAGGGGGGCTTCCACAAATGTCTTGGATGAGGTTTCTTTGTTCATATCAAGTCGCATGACATGTGGTGTGCATTCTTGCATGTGTTGATGATTGACACGACGTATGAAACGAGCATCTATAAACTTGTAGATCCCAATAGTTTCGGTTCAAAGTGATTGTAACGCCTCGTATTTCCAAGATTTATTATTTTTATAAAAAATTCACGCTCGTTTTCTATTTCCTGAGTCGCAACTTCAATCGGATCGAAAAACGGTTTAAAATCGGAAAACTACGCGTTTTTACGCGTTTTAACGAAACGACAACTGAACGCAATCATTTTCGAGCGCCGACGTTTAAATCGCACGTTTAAACCTAAATATGATATTATACCCTGTTATGTCACGTTCGGGTTCGAAAACGGGTTTCGGAACCATAACGGGCCGCGTAAAACACATGAACCGGGCCTTAGACCCAACACACTCAAAACCCTAGCCTATATAAACCTAACCCTCATCTTCTTCATTTGTAGAAAACCCTAGCCCCCACCTATTTTCTTTGCTCTCTCCCGTACGTGAACCCGCCACCAGAGTTGGGGCTCCGGCCAACTTCCGGCAGTCTTCTCCGGCCACACACTCCCTTGAACCAGTACACACTCCACTCAAGGCCAACCACTCACCTCCCTCTCCCCACTCTCGCGCGGACAAACGAACGGCCGACCACCATCATCGGTGGCGGCGCTTGGTGACGGCGGTAGGACCACCACCGCAGCGGCAGTGTGGTGGGTGGCGTTCTGTGGCGGTTGTGGCCAAGAGACGGTGGTTACGGGCGGTGGCAGCGGCGACGACAAAGACGACAGTTCTGCCGTTCTTTTCCGGTGAGTTCAAATTCTTTTTCGGCTCACGCTTCAGTCTCGGTTTGGGTCTCCATTCAGATTCGGGTTCGGATCGAACCCGGGTCAGCTTTGGTGTTCACTCCAGCAGCAGCGGCGGCGGCAGGAGTTCCGGTTTCAGTCAGTCAGTCTCGGGCCTGATGCATCTCGGTTCAGGGCTTGGTCCAGCTCGGGTTCTTGTCGGGTCAAATCTGGTCAACACTGGGTCAGCTCCGGGTCGAATCTCGGTTCAGTAAAGGTTAGTCTCAGTTCGGGTCTTGGTTTTGCTTCTATTTTGAATCCCGTTAATTCTTTTCATTCGGCAGGTTACGATTCGTTTCGGTGCAGTTCACGGCTCATGTTCAGCGGGTTCGGGTCTCGGTGCAGAGGTTCGGGTCAGCAGTGAGTCAATGACAGTTTTGGCTTCGGTTCGGGTCTCGTTTGGTGTTCGGTCAAACCTGGTCAACTGTGGTCAAACAGTCAACGGGTCAGCTTTGGTGTTCACTCGAGTTACAGAGACAGCGGTTCAGCTGTTCCGGTTCAGGTCACTCATCCCAAAGTCAGATTTGTTTCGGTCCGTGTTCAGTCCAGATACATTTCGGTTCAGGTACGGATCGTTCCTTGATTGTTTCAGTTTCACATTTGATTTTAGTTGGTTTGTTGAGTTCACTTTTGGTTTCATCTCAGTTCAGTTTGGCGTCGGTCAACGGCAGTCAACAGCAGTTGTTCGGTTCCGGCTCGAGTCAAACCTGGTCAACAATCAACGGGTTAACTCAGTTCAGTCTTGCTTCAAAGTTCGGGTCAAAATCAATCCACACTCGACTTGGTATAATGTCATGTTATTAATTATATTGTTTTGTATTTAATTAGTGTTATAATCACGTAACCGAACCTTATAAAATTTGTAGACATAAAAAGAGTATGTAAACATTTATAGTGTTTCGTCGATTCTTGCGTTGTTTATTGCTGTGTTTTGGAAAAATATATCGACACATATGTTGTCGGGATTGTCCAAAAACAAGAGGAAACTCTGCCCGTTTATCGACAAAATATGTCTATTTATTTTTTTATCGACAAAATATATATATATATATATATATATATATATATCATATCTCTCGACAAATATACTTATTTACTATACTTTCGACAAAACATACTTATTCATTATATTCATCGACAAAATATAGATATATTTATCATATCTCTCGACAAATATACTTATTTATTTTACTTTCGACAAAACATATTTATTTTACTTTCGACAAATATATTTGTACACCATTTGACAATATACATATATATCTCATACAATTCGTTAGAATATAAATATATATATACAATATGCTTTTCGTCAAATATATATATTAATTATTTGACAACACTCCTACAACCCTTTTGATGAATTTAATTTAGAAATTCCTTTCTTAAACGATGTTAACTATATACGTACTTTCAACTCCAATTCGAATCCTCCGTCGTAGCTTCTATTATTCATGTACATTCGTTTGCCATTTTTAAGGTGACCTCGATGTCCCCTTTCTCGCACCCATCAACTCGTCGTGGAATTTCCAAAGAAGACTTAGCAATTCTGTGAGTACACTCGACCCACTTTTGTTTATATCACTTTTTGGGTGTAACATGTTTCCATATACAAAAATCACAAACACTTAAACTTTATGAAACGCACAAACAATCCTATACACATGACTACTTGAATCGTATACTTGTTGCTTGTCTGGGGATAAACGTTGTGCTATGCTTTAGTCATTACCTATTTTTAGCCTTGTTTGACATGCTTAGCGCTATAGGAATTCACGCATCCACCTCCATCGTGTTATTCGTGAGGTCATGTTAAAACATCGTGATTGCGTTACGGGTTTGATTATTAGCATTGCATGCCTTGATATTGCTCTTGTATAGATTTGGTTGCCATGAGGATTGTTAAAACTTTATTCGTATACGTATGCTATGCTTAAACTTGTGTACTCGCCTTTGCTTTTACATTGACTTTATTTTAAAACATGTTACAGGTTGAAGGAGATGACGCTATGAAAACAATATAGCAAGGACTAGATACACACAAATTAGACGTTAGGTTTAATGTCGACGTATCAATTTTGTTATGACTTTGCAAATGTTAGGTTGTTCTTTGTTTTGTTACATTGATGTATTTGACAATTCTTGTGAAATGAAATATGGTTTAATTAATTATTGTCACTTAATAATGTTGTGAGCAATGAGCAATCTCGTTTTCGTTTCATCCCGATGTTTCCGCCATCAGTTGGGGTGTTACAGTGATGGTGATTGATTAACACAAAAACGCCTATTAATATGGTGTTTAGATTTCTAAAATGATAGAAACCAGATGTAAATGGAAACCGACACACAAACAAGCATTCAAAAGATATAGATCCCAAAGGATGTAATAATCAGATCTTGGATTCACAATCTAAGCATTAAATGCAATTACACCTTGAATAACACACACTTAAGATCTGTCACCCTAATGTCTTCTCCCAACGTATTTAACAAATACGTATGTGCCCCTTTTAAATACACCGCCCCAATAAAGTTTTAATCCTTATTACAGATAAGCCCCTCGGCTTGTTTCCCACAAAACACCCTAAACTATTAATCTAGTAAACCGTCTTTAATGGTACCAACAAAACTTCCATTTGTTTAATTGTAGGTGTGACCTTGACACATCCGACGTTTTGTATTGCTCATGCATTTGTATCGGAAAAACAGGAGGACAACTTCATATGGATGCTACATAGGAGCTGGCACCGTTGCGGGCGGTGCCAGTCGAGATCACTGAGGTCATGGAGCCGCTAAAGCCGGTCCCCCAGCAGAAGCAGCAAGGGTTGCCACAATCCTCCACACGTTTACTGAGCTGTGAGGCTGCCAACGACACATATCCTGCTTCAGGGGCTTGCTCCTGCAGGAGTCACAACAGTATTCTCGTCAAATCGGTCGGCTTGAGGACCTACTGATGTGGCAGGTTGACAGTGAGGTTGACATATCACATGCCGCAGGTTTCGACCCTCCACTACCACGACCACGACAGCATCCAGATCCTGACCCGCCATAGTCGTGATTCTTGTCTGTTTTTTGTATTTTATATTCAGTTGCAGTTTTCTGTTATGTGTGTACAAACTGAGATAATATATTTACACTTTTGGGTGTTTATAATTATGATGTTTTTTAGAATGTTTAGTTTGTTCAGTTGGTTACGTATCATTCGATAGTTTGGTTTCGATTAACTAACAAATTTAACAATGTTTTTATTATTAAAAAATATTTTTTTTACTTCAAATTTTATATAACTTGTTAAAACGATAAAATATTGTATAAAAAGGTTTGAAATACCTAAAAAATTAATTATACGTGTCGCCATGCAATTCTATATGACACGGATACGTGTTTCATCTATACTTGCACACATGGGCAATATGCAAAACAAAATCTGCCTAAGTTTGGTAAAAAAAACTCTGTGTAACGTATACGAGACGTATTGGGCTATACGCCACATATAGCATAGCCGGTAGACAAAACCTAACATGACCAGCTATGATTGTTAAGGTTAAGGCCTATACGCTCATATGAACCCAAACTAGACATTGGGTGTTGAATTATAATGGTTGAGTGTGTAATAATTTGAGTCTTGTTATCATTGAGAAACAATAACCAAATTGATGAAAACTATGGGTTACGAGGTAACCGATTACCCAATTTTCCAAACTCGAAACCCAATATAGCCGAATAAAAAAATGTGTATAATAGCGGATGAGGCTGTTACTTTTGGAAGCACATGTTAGTTTTACATACTATTTATTTACAATGGTGCAGACCCAGATGTTAATTTAAATAAATATAAATTAAGCTTAGGGGGTGGGGTTATCATGCATGCTTTTGAAGGAGTAGAAAACACAAAGGAGTCAAGAGTATTAGATGAAGAAGCCTAACAAAAGTGGAGGTGAGGTTGTCATCAACTCAAGGTCGTCTTCCACTAGCTAAAGCTATTTCAGCATTGTATAAGGCTAGAGTCACGGGATATGTTGTTAGAGGTTTGTTCATCTGTCACCGTGATATAATAATAATAATGTTCTATGATAATTTTGCCACAAACTCAACCCTTAAACCAACACAGACTATGGCTGAAAGCTTCAACTTAGGTAACTTTCAAACGGCCTCTGCCATCTACCATCCAGTGCATTTAAATGACTGATCATAATTGATGGATTTTTTGAATTTAAGCATTGATTTTTTTCAGAAATAACTGTGAAAACATTTTTAAGACTATTAAAATGACATGACCAAACTGCTACTTGCATTCGCCTAACCATCGTAATCCATCACTCAAAAGCCATGTTTTGCTAAAGATCTTATTAGGCCTGTTGATGCATCAATCTAACATAAACAAAGAATTGATTAAATGACCATTTGACATGTCAGGTCAAGTTTGATCTGTACCCACTTAAAAAGTAAACAGAAACTAAAGCAAAATCCAAGCTCACAAATATTAAATACAGCAGAGAGGAATGTTCAGTGATTATTAATATATGTTCATTCTTCACAATTCATAATCCTGCCATTACTAGAACTAATATAAGTATCAAACAGACCCTTAATCACAACCTGACATAACCAGTTGACATGCTCAGAAACCATGAATCTTGATATGTTCCTTCTTCACTATACCCGCCTGCACAATACCAAACCAAATAAACTATACAATTAGAGCTATACGATTATCAGAGCATGCAACAATTTCATCTAATTGGAATCTACAACTGAAAATTCCACTCCAAACTCATTTATTTACAAATGGGTAGAATGCTACCCATATTTAGTTTTACTACATATAGCATCCTAAACTATTTATTTAGTTTAGTTTTAATACATACAACTTCCTAAACTATTTATTTATACAGCCTAACATACAACTAAAACAATACGACTCATCAACTCATTTTTGACACATCAATTTTGTTAAAATAAAAATATCTTGAACAAAATGTTTTTCGGGTCAACCCCACCTATCAAGAATTTACAAAATAAAAAAAATAGAAATAAAAATCCAAACTTATTTATTTACAATCAGGTTGAAAGTCGCCACAAATGTAATTTTCATAATGCATAAAGCCTTCTAGTTTGTTTTATACAAAAGTTGGAATATAACTACAATAATATGGATTCTGTAGTAATTTTTACACCAACTATAATTAGAAATCTTGGACAACAATCATTTCAGATCAACCCAACCCCGCTTGTTTCGACAAGTAAAAAGTACATTTTGAACATAAATAGTTTTGACCTGTTACCCAAGCCTCCATTATACCACCTAACAAGGCATCATCTGTGAACTAGACTATTAATTTGTGCGGGTCGAGTTAGTTTGCTAAAAGAGGATTTGAAAGATAACCTGAATAAGAAAGCTAGAGACGTTCTTTCTCTGATCACCTTGAAGCTGAATGACCTTTAAAAACAACATTAAAAACATGTAAGTGACAGATTTAGGAGTAATAATCATCCAAATCCTACAAGAATCACAATAAAAACCTGGCCTAGTTCAGAGTCCTGAACAGAAGTCCCATTGCAGCAGAATTCCTTCTTCAGGTCCTTCAAAATCTTATTGTAACTATAATCTTTTTTTAAACCCTGCACAGTTGTCAAGCTTTTCCTACCATTGCGTTGCTGGATGCGAATATGGACGTACTCTTTTGACCCAGCACCGGAATCCTCAGCATTAGCTTCAGCAAATGGGTCTATGAAAACAAAAGAAAATTAAAATTAATGTATTAATAACATTTACGAAACAAGTTACACTAACTCAGCAGATGGTGCTTACCAAAAGCAGAGGGAATCTGGAGGTCGAGTTCAGACATGAAAATTAGCTGATAAAGTGAAATGGCGACCAAAGCTTTTCTCGACAGATATGTTGCTCAGGTCTAAATAAAAAAATTACTGTTAATAGTATAAATATAACCATCAGCAACTCTAAAATGCCAGACTAAAAACCAATGCAATTTTCAAGCAATCTAGAAACTATAAAAAAACCTAGATATCTTCTACCATTGTTTATGATGTGACAGTGTGCCACATCACAATTTCACCTGTTATAAAAAAGAACTTAGATACAAGAATCATAGGGTGAAAGCTCCTTGAGGCTTGTTCATAGTGAAGGTATCGTTAGATGTAGATAGGTGAACCAAACCAACATAAGTACACAGGGGGTATAAATAAGATACATAAGTGTGATCTTCATTCTATGATAGATTTTTATTAAAATGCTTAATAACTGTATATGTATGCCTTTTTAGTTGCAAATATTAAAGCAAATATGACTTCAGAGCTTTATTTGTTTTGTGTGAAATTATCATTTTATGTTGCTATCAAAACAACCCGGGTATATCAACAATGCAAAAACCCTAAATTATCCGATAAAGAATACATAATCAGTAACAGATGTAGAATCAAACAATAATACTCCCAAATAAAAAGGCTAAAACAGTCTACAAAAGAGATCGATCATAAAATTAGGGAAAAATGATAAACAAAAACCTCATTAATCATACGATTGCAGCTAATCAAAGGAAAGATCATATGCCAGAGGAAATATAATCGATAAAAAGGTCTTAATTATATACCTGACCGACGATTAGGGTTTTGAATGAAGGCGCACGAGCAGAAGAGTAGGATAGAAAGAACAAACCCTAAAAACAACGGACAAGTCTAAGCGCACGTTTTTTTAGTCGGTTCCATCGACAAAAGAGGACGTACCCTTCGACTATTGTCGAATTTAACCACCTAATTTAAGCTTTTATGTAAACTAACATCCATATAAATATTTCGTCTACGTTGACTACAACTTTTCAAAAACAAATCCTTTTTTTAATGTCAAATTTGGATCATTGACGGACCACTAGATTATCATTGTACCACCAGCGAAACTACCCAATCATATCCATTTACACTAGGCATAATGCCTATACATCAATTTAGAAGGAAACCCAATAAATCTGGAAAAAACCACCTGGTGAGAATCTAACTTAGGACCTATTATTTCCAAAGCCTTATCGCACTCCCAGGATGTCACTAGGCTATAAAACCATGGGCAAATGAATTCCAATAATCAAGATGTACAAGATTTTGGGATGGAAATGAATTCACCAAACACAAACAAAGCCTTCTTCTTCGTGTTCATTCATTTAGGAAAGGAATATAAGATTAAATATATTATATTTATAATATTTAATCATGTAACCATTATGATCATTTATATTATATAGGATCAAAATAATATTAAATCTATTATATATTAGTTGGTAATTGTTGATGGACCATATTACCCTTATTAACTAATTAGATTTCCTTCGGAGTGTATATATAAGGGGAGGACTAGAGAGGTTTAGGGTTAGACAATTACAATAACATTCTTAACATCAATTTTCTCCACCCTCTACACCTCTCTCTCCATAACCGAATTCAACCCTAGTTCAGTTATCACCATCAAAATCTTACACCCTAAGGAAGAACCAAATCACACTGACAAAGATGTCGAACTCCATGGCTACGTCTCTGATTGGATTCTCTGCTGGTCTGTCTGCCGTCACAGGTATTTCATTCATGTTTTCCATTATGTTTAAACAAAACTTATCAACATGTGGTATCAGAGCATATGTTGATAAATCAGTTGTGTTTTGAATTCAGGGATTAAAAATCTGGAAAACATAATTTTTGAAAACCTAATAATAATTCGAAATCACTGTTTCGAAATCACATAACTTGTGAGTTAAAAAAATCGGATTTTATGATTTAAATGGATGTTTAATCACATCCGAAATGCCACTGTTCCGAAATCTGCATAATATGTTAAAGTTTCATTTTTCGGATTCCAGAACTTGGTTTTATGTTTTTTAGGGTTCGTCACATGTTCTTATGAAATTCGAAAAAATTCCTATATTTTGCAATGTCATTCAGATTATTGAGTGTTTTTCTTGGTTTTGATCTATTCTAGCTAATTAAAACTTTTCGAAATCTGTTATTGTTATAAAAGGATATAATTTTCGAAATAACTAGATAAACTAAATCGACATTAAAAAGGAAAAAGATGTCTCATAATCACTTAATTTTCGAATTTCAAAACTTATCATAACTAACTGCCATGATTAGAGAATTTAAAATCTTGGAAGACAAGTTTCAGATGGATCCAAGATCCATTCGAGATGCTCATCTCGAACTAATTTACGTCTCATCGGAGGTTCATCCGAGATGCCCATCTCGGACTAATTCGAGTCTCATCCGAGATGCCCATCTCGGACTAATTCAAGTCTTATCCAAAACTCATTCGAGATACCCATTTCGGACTAATTTGAGTCTCATCCGAAATCCATTCGAAATCCAAGATTTTATCCGAAATCTCATTACTACATTAGGCTATTATTGTGAACTAAACTTCACAATCAATGGTTTTGTAAATACTTAATTAATCATAATCAGATAACCTTTTACAGAACCAAATAACTTAACTTGAATGAGCTTCTGATGTATCACTTCTGCCCAAAGATGTTTTGATGCATCTATTTATTGTTCAAGTATAATAAGAGCTATGTTAATTATGCATTATAAACATGAATTTCTTATTTCTGGCCAAAGCTGATTTAATTATTTATGTCTAGCATACTTAACAAGTGCATAATTAAAGTGATTGTCTCATTTCTAGCCAAAGCCGATTTGTCACAATTACTTTGTACACATACTTAGATGATTACATTTCTGGCCAAAGCTGATTTGTCTTCATTTAAGTAGATTTTTTTAACTAAGTCTATTATTTTGATGTTAGTAATAGACAATATCACAGCTTCATAATTAAAATGGTCACTACTTATGCCTGCCTTAGTGTAACTTGCCCTTAGATCACATTAAGACTTTTTTCTTAGTATCATAATTTGCTCATACTATTTCCACTCCCAGCGCCCAATTGCGGGATTCCACCATTGACTGGTGATAACTTTGATAGATGGAAAGACTCTCTCATGCTTACTCTTGCTTTGCTGGATTTTGATTACGCTTTAAGAGAGAATAAGCCTGAAGACCTTATTCCTCAGAGTACCGTTGCTGAGCAGTTGGTTCATGAAAAATGGACTAGGTGTAACCGCATGTCTCTCATGTTCATGAAGCAATCCATAAGAAATGCAATTCGAGGAGCCATTCCTGATTCTGAAGATGCTAAAACCTACTTGGCTTCTGTGGAGGAGCAGTTCAAGGGAACATCTAAAGCACACGCTAGTACTTTAATCCTCAAGCTGGTGACTACTAAGTATGATGGGAGGAGCGGCATCCGTGAACACATCATGATGATGAACGGCATGGCCCATAAGCTCAAGGGATTAGACATGGTGATTAGTAATGTTTTTTTGTTCATTTCATCATGACTTCGCTTCCTTCGTCCTATGAAGCATTCAAGATCAATTACAACACTCAGAAAGAGAAATGGTCGCTAAGTGAGTTGATCGCCATGTGCGTACAGGAGGAAGAGCATATGAAGATGGATCGGACTACTGATGTTGCACACTTTACTACCTCTAGCTCTAAGATAAGGAAGAACACTTATCCAAGGAAGGATGTTTCTAAAGTCCAAAAGCCCAATCCTAGTACAAGTGTGACTTCCAGCTCTAAGAACTCCTTAGGCAAACCCTACTGCAAGTTCTGTAAAAAGACAGGACATAAGCAGAAAGAACACCTTGACTTTAAGGAGTGGCTGGCAAAGAAAGGTAATGATTTTTTTCATGATACTTGAGTCATATAATATTAATGTTCCTGCTAATTCTTGGTGGTTTGATTCTGGTGCTATGACTCATGTCACTAACTCTACTCAGGGATTCCTTACAATCCGGAGGTTGGGAAGAAACCAAAGAACACTTAAAGTGGGGGATGATAGAGAATTAGAAGTGAAGGCCATAGGAACTTTACAATTATTTATGAAAACTGGTTTATGCATTAAACTTTATGATACCTTATATGTTCCTGAGGTAACTCGGAATCTTGTATCAGGACAAAGTTAGACATAGACGGTTATTACTCATGGTCATCGCAAACTCTCTATTCTCTATGATTCTATAGTTTATGGTACTGGCATTCTGGATGGTCTCTATAGATTAGAACTAGATGATGACTTTTCCAAATCTTTGTTGTCATATAATATTAATGAATCACTCACAAAGATGAAACAAAATCGAGACTTAGAGACTTCATCCATGTTGTGGCATCAACGTTTAGGCCACATCTCAAGAGAATGATTAAATTAACTCGTAATAGATGAAGTCTTACCTCCTCTCGATTTCACTGATTTTGGAACATGTGTCAAATGTCTTAAAGGTAAAATGACATTAGCGAATAAGAAAGGTGCCACTAGGAGCTCTAATTTATTAGAACTCATTCATACTGACATTAGTGGTCCTTACCAAATCGTTGGCATAACCGGACATACTTCATTTATCACTTTCATTGATGATTATTCTCGTTACATGTACTTGTATCTCATTAAGGAAAAATCTGATTCTCTTACAAATTTTAAAGATTATAAAACTAAAGTTGAAAAACAACTAGATCGTCAAATTAAAGTTGTGAGATCAGATAGAGGCGGTGAATATTATGGAAGACATACTGATGTGGGTCAAGCTCCTGATCCATTTTATGAGTTTTGTAAAGGCCAGGGGATTATAAACCAATACATCATGCCAGGTACACCTCAGCAGAAAGATGTCGCTTACCCTTATGAACATGGTGCGTAGTATGTTATCAAATACTAATTTACCATTATTCCTCTGGACTGAAGCGTTAAAAGCAGCTGTTCATATACTTAATAGAGTTCCTTCTAAGTCTGTCCCTAAAACTCCTTATGAACTTTGGACAGGAAGGAAACCTAATCTTAAATATATGAAAGTATGGGGCTGCATTGCTGAAGTGAAACTTTACAATCCTTTCCTAAGGAAACTTGACCTAAAACAGTTACCTGCTTCTTTATCGAGTATCCTGATCACTCAACGGGTTATGGTTTCTATTGTCCTTCCCATGCCACCCATATTGTTGAAACCAAGCGTGTCGCGTTCCTAGAGGATTTTAAGGTCAGTGGGAGCAGTACCAACCCTTACGAAGAATTGCAAGAAGTACAAGACGCAAGGGGGGAGACTCGTCGCTTACTATTACTCCGTTTACTCCTCTTGTACCCAATGCAACAACTGCACCTGAAGCTACTGCACCAACTCTAAATTTACCTCCACAACCGGAACCCATTATACCTCATAACGAAGGCACATCAAACGCTCAAAACCATGACACCGCTGAACCTGATAATCAACTCAAGAGGTCATCTAGGCACACAAGGCCTACTAATTGGGATGGTTATGTTACCTACCTGACTGAAATGGATGCAGGAAAGCTCAGTGATCCTATCTCTTATAAAGAAGCCATTAACAGTGATTAGTCTTCTGAATAGAATAAAGCAATGAATGATGAGCTTGAAACCATGAAGAAAAATGACGTTTGGGATTTGGTAGAATTACCCAACGGTATAAAACTTGTAGGATGTAAATGGGTATTCAAAACAAAACTAGATTCGAATGGGAAAGTTGAACGCTATAAAGCAAGATTGGTTGCAAAGGGCTACACTCAGAAAGAGGGAATTGATTATCAAGAGACATTTTCACCTGTCTCTCTTAAGATTCATTAAGGATCGTTACAGCCCTAGTAGCTCATTTTGACTTAGAGCTACATCAGATGGACGTTAAAACCGCTTTCCTTAACGGAGACTTGGATGAAGATGTTTACATGTGTCACTCCCCGACCCTCAGCGGAAAAGGTGATCGGGGCATGATTGGGTTATCATCAAAGCTCATGACATTTATTATAACGTTTCATATTTATTATTACAATTTAAAGGGAAAGATACAATCATAATTACATCATGTTCTATACATCATTCTTAGTCATTATTTTCTTCTAAGGCATTTCCTATGTTTTCCTTGCTTCATCATGTTCACCTGTATCATGTGTAAAAATGGTTTTTGGATCAACAAAAGTTGGCGAGTGAATCCTATGAAAAACATTTGAACAAGTTTATTGAATTGATTATAAAATAAAGTGCACAACCACATATGAATAAATATAGATGTAAACGTATTCACAAAACACTTAATCATTAAGTAATGCACACACATACAATAATAGATTGTTTTGAGGCACGCGTTGCTCAACTCGTCTCCCACGAGGAACTGATGGGCCTAAGGAATGATTTGCATACAACTAGACAATATGTAAAACATAAACTACAAACAATATTACATTCTAAGTTCAGATCATAATATGGTATGGCACGAGTTTTAAATAAACGAGTTAATTTTAGTGGCACATGACACACCCAAAACGTGTAATTAAAAAGGGGAGTTGTAAGATTCACTCACAGTGGGTGCGTTCGGTTGATGATGTTGAATGCGCACGAAGTTTGATTTAACCACGAATGAAACTAACCTAGATAATAACATAATGGTTCGGTAAATAAGCGGATTTTATTAATCAATTTTAGTAGCATTATTGGATATGTTTTTGTGAGTTTAAAGCTATTTTCTAACTTTAAAAATGTTATTTTTAAGTATTTTTAATTGATTTTTAAATAAAATAAATAAATAAAAATAATATAAAAATGTTGACTTTTTGACCGTTGACTTGTTGACCGTTGACCTGTTGACCGGTTTTATTGTGTAAATGTATGCGCCGGGCAGGACTCGAACCCAAGACCTCCCGTTCGCGTGCACGCAGCTCATGCCAACTGAGCTACGTGTCTAACCCGAAATATTTCTGTTTTTAATTATATTTATATACTAATTGAATTAATCCAAAATCATTTATTTTAAAAACGATTTTAATGCATCGGCTCGGTGCTTGCCACAGGTCTCGAACCCAGGACCTGTGGGTTAGTTTGGCACACAGTCCACCGCTGGACTGTGTGTCCAACTTGGTAAATAATCTGTTTTTTATTATACTTAACATCTTACTGAAATTTAACCCGGTTCGATCTAAAAAAGGCATTTTATTTATGTGAAAGTGCGTGCGTCAAGAATCGAACTCGGGACGTTATGCATATTGTTTGCACACAGTCCACCACTGACTGTGTGTCTAACCCATTCATAAAACTGTTTTTAATTAATCTTATATCATATCAGAATTTCGTCTTCTTCGTTAAACTCAACCAGAATCGATGTCCGACTGTTTTGACAAAAATAATCAGTTTCTTTAGTAAGTTATGATTATCTACATGTGAGATTAATAAAAACGAGAGAGATTAGGTGTAAGGTATACCGAATCAGAGATCCTCTGTTTCGCCGGCGAAATTTCCGATAACAGCAGGTTATTCCGGCGACGTTTATCTTACGGCAGAAGGTCTTCAGGAAGCTTGAGGTGAGTGTGGGTGACTTCGGTATGAGCTCTAGGTGTTCTGTTTTTAGAGTAAGGCACATAAGTGAAGGGGTTCGGTTTTCCGGCGAGTTGCAGAAACTTTCCGGCGAGTGAGATTTCGTCGAGAATGGGTGTGATCGTGAGCAAAAAGGCTATAAGAGGTTAGAGGGTGCATTTATAGGGAAAGACATCGATGAATTTAGTCCGATTACCGACTTGATTCGTTGGTCAATAATTTCTCCGGCGGTTATGACTTGTGTCGCGGACTGGACATCGGTTATAACCGATGTTAAAGTTAATGCGTCGGTTAAATCAGAAGAAACGGTCCAATCTCGGCGAAATCGTCGGGATTTCCGACGACTGCGATTTGGGCGCGTCAGTTTGAATTCGAGTTTGTGTATTTGAATTAATTGTTTCTAATAATGAACAAGAAACACAAGTGGCGGAGTGGTTGGAAGTCTGGAAGTTAAGGCGCTGAAGTTTACCCAGCTGACCCGGGTTCGAAACCCAGGCAGCATTGTTTTATTTTTAGTTCATTAATTTTAATACTTTTTCAAATATAACTTTTATAATCCAATATACTTATTAATTATGTATCGTTTAAAATTAATTTGGGCATTAAATACACCACGAAATTTTTAACTGATTGTTCGGTTAATAAACGGAGCGTGTTTGGTAAATCCGGTTTTTGACGGATGTTACAGTATCCCCTATTTTTTAAAATTTTGTCCCGAAATTTAAGTAGTGGCATATTTGTCTAAAAATGATGGTGTTTAATTTGACAGTTACATACTTAGAAAAAGAGTAAGAGTTTAAATTTTTGTTTGAGGCGGTAACGTTCCTTGTAAGGGTTGAGTACCCTGCTACAGGAATCGCTTTTTGTTGCCTACGGTAAAAATATTGATAAGCGGAGTTGATTCACTGAGTAATTTCATGCAATACTTTTGATATGTTTGGAAGGATAAGGTTATATCCTAAAACAAAACTTCTAATACTACAACCTACATGGAACTTCTCATAACCGCCTGACAATGCCTCTGATCCTTTGGCAAGAATACTTATATATAGGAAGTACCAGCGCGTATCCACCATATTCTTGTCAAATTTTCATTGGTTTTATCAGTAAGTCATGATTGGTTCTATGATACGACTCTAAACATAAACAAACACAACAACCAATGTCTGAGTCCTAATTCTGATAGTATACATGTTTGATTGGTGACATAATCCAATTTCTTTAAATGATGAGATGATATAAATGCTAGATCAGTGAATATAAAAACAAACTTTAACCAAGAAATTACCAAATCCTACGTGGAGCTTCTCATAACCGCCTGACAATGCCTCTGATCCTTTGGCAAGAATACTTATATATAGGAAGTACCAGCGGCGTATCCACCATATTCTCGTCAAATTTTCATTGGTTTTATCAGTAAGTTATGATTAGTCCTATGTGACTCTAAAGCATAAATAAACACCACAACCAATATCTGAGTCCAAATTCTGATAGTATACATGTTTGAATGGTGGCATAATCCAATGATGAGATAATATGAATGCTAAATCAGTGAGTATAACTCATATTTCAATCAAGACAATACTAAATCCTACATGGAACTTCTCATAACCGCCTGATAATGCCTCTAATCCTTTGGCAAGAATACTTATATATAGGAAGTACCAGCGGCGTATCCACCATATTCTTGTCAAATTTTCATTGACTTTATCCCAAGTTATGATTAGTTCTATGTGACTCTAAAACAAACACAAAACCAAAACTTGAGTCTCAATTCTGATAGCATACATGTTTGATTTGTGACAGTTCCTCTCTCGTTTGTTGTGATGGAGAGGTTAGTCTATGTAGAAATGGAACACAATCCAATTTCTTTAGATGATGATATGATATGAATGTTAAATCAGTGAATGTAACACAAATTTCAACCAAGACAATACTAAATCCTACATAGAACTTCCATAACCGCCTGATAATGCCTCTGATCCTTTGACAAGAATACTTATATATAGGAAGTACCAGCGGCGTATCCACTATATTCTTGTCAAATTTTAAGTTGGTTTTATCCGCAAGTTATGATTAGTTCTATGTGACTCTAATACATAAATAAACACAATCAACCAAAGCTTGAGTCTTAATTCTGATAGTATATATGTTTGAATGGTGACAGTACCTCTCTCGTTTGTTATGATGGAGAGGTTAGTCCTTGTGGAAGTGAGACATAGCTCAACTTCTTTAAATGATGAAATTGAAATACGTTGAAATGTATGATGAACAAACTTCGACCAAGACATTACTAAATCCTACATGGAACTTCTCATAACCGCCTGATAATGCCTCTGATCCTTTGACAAGAATACTTATATATAGGAAGTACCAGCGGCGTATCCACCATATTCTTGTCAAATTTTCATTGGTTTTATCCGCAAGTTATGATTAGTTCTATGTGACTCTAATACATAAATAAACATAATCAACCATAGCTTGAGTCTTAATTCTAATAGCATACATGTTTGAATGATGACAGTACCTCTCTCGTTTG
This sequence comes from Scalesia atractyloides, assembly GCA_947069175.1. Classification (NCBI taxonomy): domain Eukaryota; kingdom Viridiplantae; phylum Streptophyta; class Magnoliopsida; order Asterales; family Asteraceae; genus Scalesia; species Scalesia atractyloides. The sequence goes on along the minus strand of CAMTDV010000020.1, from coordinate 64,163,969 downwards.
TTATGATGGAGAGGTTAGTCTATGTAGAAATGGAACACAATCCAATTTCTTTAAATGATGAGATGCTATAAATGCCAAATCAGTGAGTACAAAACAAACTTCAATCAAGACAATACTAAATCCTACATGGAACTTCTCATAACCGTCAGATAATGCCTCTGATCCTTTGACAAGAATACTTATATATAGGAAGTACCAGCGGCGTATCCACCATATTCTTGTCAAATTTTCATTGGCTTTATCTGTAAGTTATGATTGGTTCTATGTGGCTTTAAAACATAAATAAACATAATCAACCATAGCTTGAGTCTTAATTCTAATAGCATACATGTTTGAATGATGACAGTACCTCTCTCGTTTGTTATGATGGAGAGGTTAGTCTATGTAGAAATGGAACACAATCCAATTTCTTTAAATGATGAGATGCTATAAATGCCAAATCAGTGAGTACAAAACAAACTTCAATCAAGACAATACCAAATCCTACATGGAACTTCTCATAACCGTCAGATAATGCATCTGATCCTTTGACAAGAATACTTATATATAGGAAGTACCAGCGGCGTATCCACCATATTCTTGTCAAATTTTCATTGGCTTTATCCGTAAGTTATGATTGGTTCTATGTGGCTTTAAAACATAAATAAACATAATCAACCATAGCTTGAGTCTTAATTCTAATAGCATACATGTTTGAATGATGACAATACCTCTCTCGTTTGTTATGATGGAGAGGTTAGTCTATGTAGAAATGGAACACAATCCAATTTCTTTAAATGATGAGATGCTATAAATGCCAAATCAGTGAGTACAAAACAAACTTCAATCAAGACAATACTAAATCCTACATGGAACTTCTCATAACCGTCAGATAATGCCTCTGATCCTTTGACAAGAATACTTATATATAGGAAGTACCAGCGGCGTATCCACCATATTCTTGTCAAATTTTCATTGGCTTTATCCGTAAGTTATGATTGGTTCTATGTGGCTTTAAAACATAAACAAACACAATCAACCAAAACTTGAGATAACATAAAGAAAAACATAAAACTAAGCGGTTGGAGTTGAATCTTGATTTCGGTGAAGGGGACTAGTTGGGTGGTTTCGTTTGGGCTGTCATTATCTTCAACAGGATTGGCGTTGATGTTGAAAACTCTTCCTCTTGCTGGTGGCCTAGTGGTTAGGTTTCCTTGATTTGCTTGGTTAACTGGGTTTGCTTGAGCTTGGGCGTTTATGATGTTAATCAATCGAGGGCACGTGTTTCTAAAGTGGGTAGGGTCGCCACAATTGAAGCAAGCTCGAACATATGGAAACATGGGGTATTGGGGTTGTTGATATGTTTGGATCGTGTTTTGAGTAGGGGGTGAGATTTGGTTTTGAGGGGTGCGGCAACCTTGCTCAAATGACCATAGCGTCCACAATTCGCACATAGTCGACAAGGCAAGGTAGATGGATGGTGATAAAAGCAGGTGTTACATTGAGGGTGAGGTCCAAGGTATGGTTTCTTATTTGGATAAGTTGAGTTGGGTGCTATTTGCGTGATTGGGATAGCTTGGATGGGTATGGCTTGTGAGGCTAGTTGGTTGCGTTGGGTGGTAGCGAAAAGTTGCCCGTCTCCTTTTCTCTTAGAAATGGGTTGAGAAGGGGATTCGGTTTGGGTGGAGTTTGAAGTTTCAGTCGATGCTTTATCCTTCTTCTTCTCCTCCTTGAAGTCTTTATTCCGGATGCGGTTCTCGGTGAGCTCTGTAGCTAACTCCATTGCTGCTTCCAAAGTTGCAGGCGTGGTACTTCTTAAAGAGTCTTGAATCTTTGATGGAAGACCTCGAATGTAGTGCTCGATCAAACGGTAAAGAGGAGTGAACAAGTTGGGAACCATTTGATTTAACTCGAGGAATCTTTTGTTGTAAGTGGTGTGGTCGCCTTCCTTTTGCTTCGAATAGAACTCATCTTCTAATTTCTTGATTTCGCTCATTGGGCAAAACCGTCTTGTCATGATTTCCTTCAACTCTTCCCAAGTCAAAGTCATAGCGTCTTCAACACCTCGTTTGGCCTTCTCTGTATTTCACCAAGTGCTATTCCATATAAACGACCAGTAGCATATCGCACTTTGCGATCATCGGGGCAATCGCAATTTAGAAAAGTGTTCTCCATTTCTTCAAACCAATGGAGGAGAGCGGTGACACCTTCAGTCCCTTCGTATTTTGGAGGGTCGCAGGATTTGAAATGCTTGTAGGTGCATTTAGTGGTATTTGGGGGAGGGTTGATAACATTTTGATCTTCTTGGTTGGCAGGATTAGCGGTAAGGGCTTGTTGGATTTGAACTACAATGTTGGGTATTACGACAGCCATTTGTTGAGCGATTAGGGCAGCCATGCGCTCGCGGGCTTTTCCTGCTCTCATCTTTCTACGAGCGAGGCTAGAAGACATCTACAAGGAATACATATCAAGAGTATGAGTTGGATGTTTTTGGGATCATGGGTCGTATTTAGGAATGAACATTCATAAAATAAATATAAAATAATAAATCTACTACATCCATAGGATGTCTTGGGCTTTGCTCGTAATTGGGCCTTGCATGCCGCCATACTTCACCTTCGTAATCATGTGGGCCCCATGAATACCGGGTTTTTCATATGGTTCGCATGTGTTAGCCTGGTTACGTACACTAAAACCTGGAGAAAATCGAGAAATATGTATATAACGTATGATATTCGGAATGTGTCCAGGTGTGGACACGGTGACACCTCAAAGTGGGGTTAGTTCGAACGACGTTTGGTGTGGCATGCTTTGGCCTAATAGGTCCTTCGTACTCTCATCGTTAGTCCCCAGGTAGGCAAACTGGTCCGTTATATTGGATTTATACGAATGACAACCTAGACAGGACGTTCCGACTACCGGTACTTGTACCCTTCCAGTTACTACATGCCCGTCGCAGAACTCACTTTGATGAGATTTGAAGAATGAAAAATGCGACAAAATCTTTGAATAATGAAAGTATGAAGATGATTTGAATATGTGAACATTGAAATATGTATGATGAATGTGTATATAAGTATGTATGTTTGACTGTAAGTATAAACAAATATGAAACAAATAAATATCATAAGTTTGCATGTAACCACATAAACAATTAAGATCTAGTCAACTATAGTATAGGCTCTAAGGGTCTAATAACCTATCCTATATCCCTATAACCTGGCTCTGATACCAATCTGTCACACCTCGACCCTCAGCGGAAAAGGTGATCGGGGCATGATTGGGTTATCATCAAAGCTCATGACATTTATTATAACGTTTCATATTTATTATTACAATTTAAAGGGAAAGATACAATCATAATTACATCATGTTCTACACATCATTCTAGACTTCATTATTTTCTTCTAAGGCATTTCCTATGTTTTCCTTGCTTCATCCTGTTCACCTGTATCATGTGTAAAAATGGTTTTTGGATCAACAAAAAGTTGGCGAGTGAATCCTATGAAAAACATTTGAACAAGTTTATTGAATTGATTATAAAATAAAGTGCACAACCACATATGAATAAATATAGATGTAAACTTATTCACAAAACACTTAATCATTAAGTAATGCACACACATACAATAATAGATTGTTTTGAGGCACGCGTTGCTCAACTCGTCTCCCACGAGGAACTATGGGCCTAAGGAATGATTTGCATACAACTAGACAATATGTAAAACATAAACTACAAACAATATTACATTCTAAGTTCAGATCTTAATATGGTATGGCACGAGTTTTAAATAAACGAGTTAATTTTAGTGGCACATGACACACCCCAAAACGTGTAATTAAAAAGGGGAGTTGTAAGATTCACTCACAGTGGGTGCGTTCGGTTGATGATGTTGAATGCACACGAAGTTTGATTTAACCACGAGTGAAACTAACCTAGATAATAACATAATGGTTCGGTAAATAAGCGGATTTTATTAATCAATTTTAGTAGGATTATTGGATATGTTTTTGTGAGTTTAAAGCTATTTTCTAACTTTAAAAATGTTATTTTTAAGTATTTTTAATTGATTTTTAAATAAAATAAATAAATAAAAATAATATAAAAATGTTGACTTTTTGACCGTTGACTTGTTTACCGTTGACCTGTTGACCGGTTGTATTTTTTAAATGTATGCGCCGGGCAGAACTCGAACCCGAGACCTCCCGTTCGCATGCACGCAGCTCTACCAACTGAGCTACGTGTCTAACCCGAAATGTTTTGTTTTTAATTATATTTATATACTAATTGAATTAATCCGAAAATCATTTATTTTAAAAACGATTTTAATGCATCGGCTCGGTGCTCGCCACAGGTCTCGAACCCAGGACCTGTGGGTTAGTTTGGCACACAGTCCACCCCTGGACTGTGTGTCCAACCTGGTAAATAATCTGTTTTTTATTATACTTAACATCTTACTGAAATTTAACCCGGTTCGGTCTAAAAAAAAGGCATTTTATTTCTGTGAAAGTGCGTGTGTCAAGAATCGTACTCGGGACGTTATGCATATTGTTTGCACACAGTGTGGACTGTGTGTCTAACCCGTTCATAAAACTGTTTTTAATTAATCTTATATCATATCAGAATTTCGGCTTCTTCGTTAAACTCAACCAGAATCGATGTCCGACTGTTTTGACAAAAATAATCAGTTTCTTTAGTAAGTTGTGATTATCTACATGTGAGATTAATAAAAACGAGAGAGATTAGGTGTAAGGTATACCGAATAGAGATCCTCTGTTTCGCCGGTGAAATTTTCGATAACAGCAGGTTATTCCGGCGACGTTTATCTTGCGGCAGAAGGTCTTCAGGAAGCTTGAGGTGAGTGTGGGTGACTACGGTATGAGCTCTAGGTGTTCTGTTTTTAGAGTAAGGCACAGAAGTGAAGGGGTTTCGGTTTTCCGGCGAGTTGCAGAAACTTTCCGGCGAGTGAGATTTCGTCGAGAATGGGTGTTATCGTGAGCAAAAAGGCTATCAGAGGTTAGAGGGTGCATTTATAGGGAAAGACATCGATGAATTTAGTCCGATTACCGACTTGATTCGTCGGTCAATAATTTCTCCGGCGGTTATGACTTGTGTCGCGGACTGGACATCGGTTATAACCGATGTTAAAGTTAATGCGTCGGTTAAATCAGAAGAAACGTCCAATCTCGGCGAAATCGTCGGGATTTCCGACGACTGCGATTTGGGCGCGTCAGTTTGAATTTGAGTTTGTGTATTTGAATTAATTGTTTCTAATAATGAACAAGAAACACAAGTGGCGGAGTGGTTGGAATTCTGGAAGTTAAGGCGCTGAAGTTTACCCAGCTGACCCGGGTTCGAAACCGGCAGCATTGTTTTATTTTTAGTTCATTAATTTTAATACTTTTTCAAATATAACTTTTATAATCCAATATACTTATTAATTATGTATCGTTTAAAATTAATTTGGGCATTAAATACGCCACGAAATTTTTAACTGATTGTTCGGTTAATAAACGGAGCGGGTTTGGTAAATCCGGTTTTGACGGATGTTACAACATGAAACAATCTGAAGGCTTTAAACCTGAAGGTCAGGAGCATCCAATGTGTAAGTTGAAGAAATCCATTTACAGGTTAAAACAAGCATCATGTCAATGGTACCTTAAGTTTGATGAAGTCATGAGGTAACAAGGTTTTATAAAGAATCAAGTGGATCAATGCACCTACCTCAAGATGAGTGGGAGCAACTTTACTATACTTGTTCTTTACGTAGATATTATTTTATTGGCAAGTAATAGTTTAAAGATGTTGCATGAGTCGAAGCGGTTACTTTAGCATAACTTTGACATGAAAGATCTCGGAGATGCTTCTTACTATAGGTCCCCTAATCCGTATGGATCTTCACAGAATCGTCTATCAAACCTAGAGTGCGGAATCCCCTAGATCAGATTTCACAGAAAACGAACAAGAACAACAATCACTAAAACCCGATCTTTATTGATTATCTATCACAATGATTACAATCAATCTAGACCACAAGAATTCTCTCTTAACTCTCTCTGAAGTGATTAACTGAGCAACCTTAACCCTAATGCAAAACTCTCTTTATATAGAGACAGGTTTGCAACTAGGCTAGGGTTTCACCACATGGGCTGCAAATGGGTGTAGGCCCAATTTGCCTACCACTCCCTATAATGTGTAGGTTTAGCCCAATCACCTCTAATCCACTTCTACAATACTAAACCCACTAATTATTTATCGTTTTACTAATTACAAGATATCCAAAGACCAAATCTAAGCTGTTGTCACAAATATGCACCAACAAACTCCCCCTTGACAATAGCTTCATAAAACAACTTTGTCTTCAGTCATCTTGCAATCTTCAACGTCTTTGGTCTTTGGATAGCTTCAGCATTAATAGCTCCTGTAAGCAACAACTCCCCCTAAGCTGATGCATCCAATCACCAAATCTTCTAAATCATTAGCGTTTGAGTAAACTCCAGTTTAGCACTTGCTTAGCAATCTGCAAACTCTTCAACGCTGTCTGCAATGTAGAAAGGAGGTTCTACCATGCATCCAAGCAAACTCCTCTTCACCAAACTTTTCAGTAACACACTGCTACAATCTGTATACTATAAAACAAACATCTCGAGAAACCATAAGAATTTTTCAACACAAGTTAACAAATTATTATTATTCAAGAGATGATAAAACTGTATCACAATTAAGCAATTTTCAACTCAAACCACACACTTAAAATTTTAAGCACACTTTACCTGCAAGATGTTAAAATTTTGAACTCATCTTCTAACACCGTCTCCCCCTATCGGTAACAACTCTTCCACGAACAACCATTTTCCGTACATTAAGAATTTACAAGTAAAAGTAAATCTTTTTGGATTTTTGTATTCTCTGAAAGCAAATAAATAATGAAATAATAAACACTCTGTTTTTGTGAGAATCATCGGGAAGAAGATCATATCAGCAACATCAAACTGTTTTCACACTATTAGATCTATATATAATTTTCATGAAAAGCAGTTCAAAATGGTTACACTTACTGTTTATTCAGTTAAACAAAAATACATGAACATTTCAAGTACCATTACCTAGTGATATGTTAAGGTATGTTTATACTGATATACTAGTGTGTCCAACTTCAGGACATACCCCCACGATCAAGGTATGCACACAGATTCCTTGTAGTAGGTGAGTATACCGAAATTCATCCTTTTTGATTTACAACGTTAGATGATTGGTGATCAGGTCAGTACTACCGTACAACAAAGAGACCAATATCCAAACGAGGGTTAGGGCAAATACCAAATTTTGGTACGATTAATGCAATTTGCAAATTTGAATGACTCTCTAGGAGAGCTTCTTCTATTTTTGGGTTGGCATTTTAGCTCTTTTAAGATATCCTGGTTGTGCCTAGGTCAGCATATATCTGGATGCAGCAGAAGGATAACCTTGATACCCCGGATGAAATAACGACAAAAGACCTAAAACCTCAGATCTTGGCAATCTATCAACGCAAGATTTAAGGTTATAAAACCATACGCCGCTGATATGTTACCCACTGATACACAGTTCGTTATGTTTATGTCACTAAGGTAAGTTGATTATGTCATGCCTTTTGCCTACTGGTACATCATACGATGAAGCTGCTATCACACTTAAGCAATTTAATTTTAATTTCAGTGTGACAGTCTAACTTGCTGATGTACTATCATTTCTTCTTTTCCACACAGTGAAGTCTCATTTTTTTTATTTTCTATTTTGTTTTTTATGTTTTGATTTTTGAAAAACAGTAAATTAATTACAAAAAAAAACTATGGAAAACTGGTTATTCAGGATTCCTCATCCCATTGAGTTAGACTAAGTGTTCAAAACGAGCCCTGTCAAATGATTTTGTGTAAAGATCTGCCAGGTTATCTAGTGTGTCGACTCGATGCAGTTCATTCAATTTCTAGCACAATCCCATATAAATTGATGGCGGTCAATATTTTTGTGCGACTGTGTTTTACGGGATTGTTGGTGATTGAAATAGTGGCATTATTGTCTGTCATAATAGGAGTACGAGTGAATATCAAACCGTAATCGCGCATCTGCTGTTGAATCCAGAGAACCTGAGGGCAACAGCTACCCGCAGTAATATATTCAGCTTCACACATAGAGGTAGACACGCAAGACTGCTTCTTGCATTGCCATGACACGATCCTCCCTCCTAAGAACTAACAACCACCTGTGGTAGACTTCCTTGTTGATTTGCATCCTCCAAAGTCCGAATCAGTGAAAGCAACAAACTTCATATCACTAGCAGCTGGATACCATAACCCAAGTTTAGGTTTCCCCTTCAAGTAACGCTGAATCTGTTTCACCGCTTTCATATGTGACTCTTTTGGATTCACTTGATATTTGTCACAAAGACACACTACAAACATAATGTCTGGTCTTGAAGCAATCAAGTACATCAGAGAACCAATCATTGCCCTGTATTGAGTTGGATCAACATCCTCCACACTCTCATGATCTAGACCAAGATTGTGATTCTTGCAAATAGGTGTGTTGAAAGTAGCGAAATCCTCCATTTTGAAACGAGACAAAATGTCATACACATACTTCGTCTGATGTATAAACATCCCATCCTTCTTCTATTCCTAAAAATTAGGACAGTTCACCCATCACACTCATTTCAAACTTGCTCTTCATTACCTCCTCGAATTCATGACACATGTTCTCATCAGATGACCCAAAAACGATGTCACCTACGTATACCTGTACCACCAGAAAGTCTTCCTTCTTCCTTTTAGTGAAAAGTGTACTGTTAATCTGACCTATTTCAAAACCATTCTTTAACAAATGTGCTGACAGTGTCTCATACCACGCCCTAGGTGCCTGATGCAATCCATACAATGCCTTATCAAGTCGATAGACTCGATCTGGATAATCTGGATCAGTAAACCCATCTGGTTGTGAGACATACACCACTTCTTGGACTTTCCCATAAAGAAATGAACTCTTCACGTCAAGTTGGTAAACTTTGAAGCCCGTGAATGAAGCAAAAGCTAGGAACAAACGAATTGCCTCCAACATTGCTACTACTGCAAACACTTCATTGTAATCAATTCCCTCTTGCTGATTGAACCCTTTCACCACCAACCGAGCATTATTCCTTATCAGAATCCCTCGGTCGTCCTTCTTGCACTTAAACACCCACTTGGTGCCTATTTCCTTCGCTCTTTCAGGCAAGTCAACTAGCTCCCAAACCTTCAACTTCTTAAACTGAGCTAGTTCCTCTTGCATAGCTTCAACCCAACAATTATCTTTTAGATCCATATGAACATTCTTCAGCTCCTCTTGGGCAATAAAGCAGCTATACAAACACTCATGTATCATCCCAGTCTTTTGAATTGAAGTAAATAAACAGGAACCTTCGATCACACCTCTTCTTATCTGAACACCTGCAACAGCATTACCTATGATGTTCTCAACTGGATGATCTCTGTTTGCGCGTGTAGTAACAATGGTGTCAACAACTAAATTATTTCCCAGATTAGATCCAATCTCCCCCTGAATGTTCTTATTAGCAAATGGATTAGTAAAATCCTCCACCTGAATAGGTTCAAACTCACTATCACTTGAGTCCTGTGGAGCTAACTGGATGAAGCTTCTGGGGCATCTGTTATTGATATACTCGATCTAGGCATGAAGTCACCCTCGTCATCTTCACTGATCACAGTTTGAATCACTTGAGACTCATCTACATTTGAAAAATCAGGAATATTAAATGATTTAAAGACACTATCATAATCATATAATATAGCATGACCACTCGTTGATTGTTGAGGTGAATAAGTAGTGATTTACATGTTAAACACAACCTCAATTTTACCAGTTTTTTAGATTAAAAGCCCTTTTATTCGATGTTCTAGGCATATAGCCTAGAAAGTAACCCTCGTAAGCTACCTCACCGAATTTTTGCTTATCTTATTTTCGCACAATGGTGCAGGGTAATCCAAATGGTTCAAAGCCTTTTAAGTTTTGTTTTCGGTTAAACAATAGTTCATGACATGTTTTGTTAAACTGTTTAACCGTCAAAACTTTGTTTAGGACATAACAAGCTGTGTTCACAGCTTCTCCCCAGAAAAGAACTAGAAGCTTTGAATCAGAAAGCATAGTCCTAGCAGCCTCAATCAACGTCCTGTTTTTCCTCTCAGCGACTCCATTCTGTTATGGTATATAAGGAGCAGATTAGATCCAATCTCCCCCTAAATGTTCTTATTAGCAAGCGGATTAGTAAAATCCTCCCCCCTGAATAGGTTCTGACTCACTATCACTTGAGTCCTATGGAGCTGTACTGGATTAAGTTTCTGGGCATCTGTCATTGATATACTCGATCTAGGCATGAAGTCACCCTCTTCATCTTCACTGATCACAGTTTAAATCACTTGAGACTCATCTACATTTGAAAAATCAGGAATATTAAATGATTTAAAGACACTATCATAATCATATAGTATAGCATGACCACTCATTGATTGTTGAGGTGAATAACTAATGATTCCCATTTTAAACACAACCTCAATTTTACCAGTTTTTAGATTAAAAGCCCTTTTATTCGATGTTCTAGGCATATAGCCTAGAAAGTAACCCTCGTCAGCTACCTTACCGAATTTTTGCTTATCTTTATTTCGCACAATGGTACAGGGTAATCCAAATGGTTCAAAGCCTTTTAAGTATGGTTTTCGGTTAAACAATAGTTCGTGACATGTTTTGTTAAACCGTTTAACTGTCAAAACTTTGTTTAGGACATAACAAGCTGTGTTCACAGCTTCTCACCAGAAAAGATCTGGAAGCTTTGAATCAGAAAGCATAGTCCTAGCAGCCTCAATCAACGTCCTGTTTTTCCTCTCAGCGACTCCATTCTGTTAAGGTATATAAGGAGCAGAATATTGATGTTCAATTCCCTTGCGAAGACAATAGAGATCCAAAATCTGATTCTTGAAATCCGTGCCATTATCACTCCTTATCCTCTTGATCCGTGCATCATGGACATTTTCCAATTTTGTAAGAAGATCTATCAGCATCTCCATTGTCTCATCTTTTGTACCTAAAAAGAAAACCCATGAATATCATGAGTAATCATCTATGATAACTACACAATAGTACTTTCCACCTATTCTCCTTACGTTCACTGGACCGAATAGATCCATATGAAGTAATTCATAAGTGGCATCTATGGAATTTATTGTTTTAGACTTGTGAGGTTTCTTATGTTGTTTTCCCTTTTGACATGGAAGAAATTTATCTTCCACGTGAAACTTCTGCACTGACACCCCTTCCACTAAACAATTTTTAATAATATAATTCATTTTTCGGAAGTGGATGTGGGCCATGCGCCTGTGCCACAGCATTGACTCAGCCTCAAATGCTTTTGACAGTAAACACACCACCACAGTGGAAGAATCCTTAGCACCCATGTCCATGACATAAGTGTCGTTTCTCCTTGGCGCTCTCATCACTATCCAATCATCCGGTATCACCAAACCAGGTTTCAACACCAAAGCTTCAGACTTAGTAAAGTGGACCGAGTGACCCTTGTCGCAGACTTGAGACACGCTCATCAGATTGTGCTTCAGCTGCTCAACATAGTTTACTTTGTCTAATGTGATTTTCCCGTTGGTCACTTTTCCTCGACCTGTAATGTGCCCTCCTTTAGCACCTACAAAATTCACATAACCTCCATCTATATTCTCAAACTCAGTCAACAACCTAGCATCCCCCGTCATGTGCCTTGAGCAGCCACTACCAACATACCACAAGTTGATAATCCTCCTTAGCAGCTCCTGCACAACCCAACAAAAATAGTTAGATTTGGGGACCCAAGCCTTAACGATCTTGGGTCTTCCAGATTCATCAACCACCGGAACATTCATCCAATATCCATCACTCCTAACAGGAGTCTTGGATCTCCGACATGTTGATGGAAATGGTCTTTGATTTCCACTAGGTCTCTGGTCCTGAGGTTTCTAAACATGTTTGGACTTTGTGACCTTTGGAAATTTTGGTTTTGGTTCCATGAATTTTGATGATAATAATTTCTAAAGCCATTGTTATAAAAATTTCAACTACCAACATTTTGATATCGAGTTTGATATTGACCTTGACTTCTGAAATTACTTGATTGACCATTAAAGTTATTCATTCTTGGTGAACTACTTCTAGGTCTTTCATATCTGCCTGATGTAGATTCAGGCTAAAATCTTTGTTGATTTCTTTGAAAACGAGGAACTTGGTGAGTTCCTTTTTCAGCCTTATCTACACCAACAACAACACTCTGTCGCTTGGTAGCAGATATCTTTGGTAACTTAGTAACTTTCTTCCTACCATCACCAATTTTTGCTGGTGATTTTTCTCTCTGTCTCTCAGTCACCTGTGCTTCATTCTTTTTATTAGGACATCAGCTAGCTACATGTCCCTTGTTGTGACATTTGAAGCACGATCTTCTAGCCGAAGACTTCTTAATTAAAGTCTCTAGTTTAGATTCATCAGGTGACGATGATGATGATGATGCCTTTGAAGGATCTTCTTTCATATCACTCCCTTTGACAAAATCAATCTTTTTAACAAAAAAATGCTTTTGATTCGTAGGGTGTGTATTCTTTGTTTTCAAAACCGCTTCTCTATTATTATCCTTCTTGGCATTCTCAAACACATCAACATTTCCTGATGTGGAACTAGCAGGTGTAGTCGACACAAAGTCTGTTAGCTTTTCTTCATCTAGCAAGAAAGAATAGTCATGACCAAGAGGTGGTGGAACTTCATTGAAACCTTTGAAGCCCACACTTGTCTTGTCATTACTTTTCTTCAATCCATTCATCATGTGTTTCATAACAAAAGATGAATATCTGAATTGATTCAATTTCTTTTCAAGTTCACAAAATTTTAAGTTGTGCTTCTAACAACTCTTTGCATTTTTCAGAAATCTCTTTTGCTTTCTCACTCATCGTACCATGAGCTAAGTCAATAGTTTGAATTTTTTCATTTAGCTTACAGGTTAAAATATTGATTTCTTCTTCATAACCCTTAATTTTCTTCAGATATAATGACTCTTTCTTTTTACGAAAAAGTTTGATTCTTTTACGCCCGAGAGCTCATTTACCAGACTTTGGTTTTGTTTTGTTAACATGTCAACTTCACTTTGCAGTTCACGACATTTTAAACAAACAGAACTACAAGAGTTAGAATGTACCTCTCCTGTTGATTTGCTTAGATCGGCCATGAAAGCAGCAAAATCAGCAGCCATCTTCTTATCCAGCATTCTGTTCTACATCAGCTTTTTCAGCTACCGTCTCTCGCTCTACCTCAGCATCAGCCTTCACTTCTTCATTATCAACTGGGGCTATCTCAGCCATGAACGCCTGTGTGGCATTATCATCACCCTCCAGATGAACACTCCAATCATAAGGACCTTCTCTAGCACTAGAGATCAGGGCCTTTGATCCAGTGTTAGTTGACGCATTCATGTTGCTTGAACCATGACCAGGAAAATCTTGAAAAGATGAGCTAGAACGAGATTCAGACTTAGGTCTTTCACACTCTCTAGCAAAGTGTCCATAATTTTGACAATTGTAACACTTCACTTTAGACTTGTCAAAACCCACATTCTTTCCAACGAACTTCCTTCCCATCCTATTCATGAATCACTACACTCTTCTAGAAATCATGGTCATCTGCCATTGTAAATCCATTTCCTCTAGGTCATCAGGGTAACGCCTCATTTTTTCGTACTTTCCTTCATTAGAAAGTGTAATCGTATTTCTATTTATGGAAACTTGTATTCGTATCGCATTCGTATTTCATTTCCCAATCTTATAATTCGAGACTTTGATCGTAATAAAATTCATACCTGATACATACTTGCCTTACATGCATTTAATTGTTAAATACGTGTTTACATACAAACCGATACTTGTTATACGTGCAAATACTCATACGTTCATATTTGATACCTAAAATATACTTACATATACATTATACACTTGAAAACATGCGAAAATATCAAGTTTTACCATGAAATGAAAGATAAACTAAGTTCAAGGACTAAAAATAGCATAATCCGGAGAAAGTTGTTTCTAGCTCATGGATTGGGTAAAAGTGTGTTTGTTGGATTGTGTTTCTTGCATTTAATACTCACCTAACTCAACCTCCAAACCTCAACTATAAATACCCCACTCCCTTCACTCTCAACTCACACCTAAATCTTCTTTTCTCTTCTCTAAAAGCTCTAAAGAGCTCTATTCTTCTCTCAAAGATCAAAGCTCCTAAAAAGTGAGTTCTAACTCACCTCTCTCTTTTGATCTTTCCTTTTTCTTACTACTTTGAAATACCTTTGGAATGTTTCCATAAGTCTTCCATAGAAGACTAGCTTGGAACATCACCATGTCTAAGGTCCCAAGGGTAACGACTTTCTTTTGGTTTTATTAGGGTTTTACCCACAAGTGTTGTATCCTTCCAAGCTTGTTCTCGAAACAAGACTTGAGTTGGTAGAGTGTGATCACTTGGAAGCCTTGGCGATCCTAAACTTCGATCCACCACCTCACTTGATGTTTTCATTTACTTTTTGTCTTTTACTTATATGTTCAAATGTACTCATGACCATCCTTGTCGTCCTTGTGACGACTTGTGCATTGGTATACTATACGAGATGTTTTAAAAGGAAGGTTCTCCTCCTACCTCCATGCATGACTTCTATGAAATTACATGATGTTTATGAATTACCGATTGTTATACTATATAATATATATATATGAATACTAACCGAACTCTTGATGGTAATCAAACGATTATTCGTCATGGTACTAGGTTCCATCACCTAAGTACTTAATCTCTCGTTACGATTCTAACGGGTATCCTAACCCATGAAAACACATCAACCCGAATGGGTCTTATAGTGTCAAAAACGAGTATTAAGTCTAAGTGATTACTTTCTCGTATATACTACTTTATTGCTTTCAATTCCTAAATCCTCCATTATCGTTCGAATACTTACCAACCTAAGTTCTCCTCTTGTAGGATAACTCGACGCTCATCCCAAACGTCAACCCACTTCGCGAACTCATCAAGTTTGAAGACTACGCAAAACCGTGAGTACACTCGGCCCACTTTTCGTTTACAACACTTTTGGGTGTAACATGTTTACTTAAACAAAACCCCAACGCTTCAACTTTATGAAATGACAAACAATCCTATACACATGAATACTTGATACGATTGCGTGATGCTTATATCTTGGACATTATTTATGTGATACTTTAATCATTAACTTGTTTTAAGCCTTCGTTTAACATGTATAGCGCTATAGGAAGTCACGCATCCCCCTCCATCGCATAAACTTGAGGCCATGTTAAAACAGCGTGTTTGTGTTAAGGGTTTAGCTAGTAGTATTGCATGCCTTGTATATGCTCTCGTAAAATCATAGTTGCCATGAGGATTCGTTTAAACATTAATCGAATACGTATACTATGCTTAAACTTGTGTACTCGCCTTTGCTTTTGCATTGAATTGTATTTAAAACATGTTACAGGTTGATGAAGAGGATGCTATGAAATCAAATAGCAAGGACTTAGATACACACAAGTAGACGTTTAGGCTAAATTTGTTGTATCAATTTTTGTTGTATTATGTTATTTGTAATTTGCTTCAATGTTGTACTTGACAATCGTTATTGAAATGAAATTCGGCTTTAATTAAATATTGTCATTATTAGCGTTGTGAGCAATGAGCAACTTATTTCGTCTCACTCTTATGTTTCCGCCATCGGTTGGAGTTTGACAGATTGGTATCAGAGCTATAACTATAGGGAATTAGGTAGAATTGCCATGTTCGACCTAGTCTGTAGTTCTAAGTACCTGTTTTGACCATTCTTTTTTATGCTTAAAACTTTATGCTTCCTACTTGCTTCTCCTCCTTTCTTTTGGCCTTAACACATATACATGATGTCTTTCCTAAGACATTTTACACAATACACACTTTGAAGACCTGAAGACACTCGTAACACAAACAAGACGAGTTCACTAAAATAGGCGTGAAACCCACAATTTGGTGAACGACTCTCATTCCTCTATTCTTATTCTTTTTGCATTAAATTTCGTCATCAAGTTAGGAGTGAAATCCACATCTTGATGGAAAAATTTCCAATTCAAACTCTAGTGGACCCTAACCAACGAATCGGAATATGCTCTTCGTTTGGTAAGTATCAACCACGCTTAGGGTACGAAATCGTCAAGTTAGGGGTAAAACCCGCACCTTGTCGATTAAGTCCCACTCCTCGATTTTTGGATCTCGCCAAGGTTTCGATTTTTCGATCAATTAGAGACGTGTAGTAACTGGAAGGGTAAAATGTCGTTAATCGCTTCTCGGCGAGAGCATTTTACCTATAGGCCAAAGCACGTTCCTCTAATTTGAAAGGATCTTCGATTCACTTTGGAATAGTCGACGCTTCTCAACCCAAAGCACTTTAATATTTTACTAAGCCTATCTTTTATGCTATCTCAATTTCTATGTGTTTTAGTACTTATTACCTCGTTCATTTCAAACCCGATGCACAATTCGCACATCTTTCGCAATCAAAAACAATATTAATTCTCCCAAGCCAACTAAATTCATACTCCTTATGCAATCATACGTGTTTATACTATTGAATACTTGTTATGCTTATGTCACCTATGTGAACTCATACATGTTATACAATACTTACATGCTCAAACGTGATTTTTATTGTCGATCACCTAGATGTCTTTTTTCACAAAACTCAAATTGGAGTCGAAGTCCAACTCTAACTCGACTATTTTCATAACAATCACTATATCAAAACTTATACCTAACCTTTTATCATTGTTTCGATTTTTCTCATTTATGCATAAACCTTGAACCTTACTATTTTATCCAAACGATTTCTCACCCTACAATATATTTACGTAAATTACATACATGAAACCCCTAATGACACTTTAAACGTTTCTTTCATAATTTTTCAAAAACTTTATGAAATGCTACCCATCAACTTAGCCGGTCAAACGAACCTCTTGCCCTCGATTTTCACAACTCATCCAAAACACACACACTTTATACTACCATTCTAAAGACATTTTATTTCCAACAAGAAACCAACGAAAACTTTCTCTCACATACGTATAAGTACTTTGCTAAAATAAGTTTCAAAATTTTAAGTTTTACATGAAAATTTTCAAAACACAACTTTTCTTGCATCAATAAGATAAAATAAAATAAAATAAAGCAAGCTCACTATTTCACAACTTTTTCAAAACACGCAAATCTAAATCTGAACACATGGGCAAGAAAATTTCATATGCGAATACAAATTTTAAAACAAAAGTAGCATTTCTTTTTATAAACCACATTTTACATCAAAAATTAATACTTTCTCAATATTCACCCGACATTCACAATTTTGGTCCTTCATTCCCGACAAACCCGACTTACTTTATTTCAACCAACTCAATCTTTTGACTCAAGCAACCATACACATGCATATCGCCTTACACGTTTCTATTTACATTGTCAATATTACATGACAATATTACGCATATCACCATTACACTTCGTATTTTACACACTCGCAACTTCATGGTAACTTATATATGTTAAATCCCATTTTATGCCACCTATATGCTCGATACTACATGCTAATATTATACGTATTTGTCTTCAATCATACTCAAAATTTATATATTTGCACTACTTGGTAGTCATACTTGAAATCTATAAGTAGGCATAACCCGAGTGGTTTCGCCTACGTTCGACACACTCATACATACATACAATCATGCTTACATACTTAATTTTTATACGCTATCTTACATACCCTTTGCTTTCTAGATGTAACATGACCCGTACACTACTAGCACAAACTATGCGGATCATGCACAAACCAAAATGATTGCGGGTGCGCACGGGATTATATTGGTAGGCACATAGAAATCATAGTGGGTTCTACTGTGTATCGCAACACGGAACGTAACATGACACCGAATAGCGAAACAACATAACATGTTGTGAACATGGTGGATACGTCGCTGTTACTTCCTATATATAAGTGTCCTACCATGTTACCAAACTTTCGTAAAACGTGCAATGAGAAATTCGGTGTTTTCCCGGACCTTGTTATATACACTTCATTCATAACAAACTTTGGTGACCTCACATCGAAATGATTAGTACTCGATTACCCATGACAAAGCTTCATTCTCAAAATCGTTAGCTTTAATCGCCACAACTATCACTAGCATCTCTCAACATTCCATGTTGCATTTTATCCGATATGCATACCATTTTTACCCCTCGCATACACCTACCGAATCATTCACTACATACCACGATTTTCCCAATTCTTCCCTTAACCTTCCATCCAAACTTTATTTACAGCAAATCAGCCTAAAACGTTCAATCCATTTTTATAAACGTCCCCACCGGCTCAATTTAGTCAAAATGTTCCTTTTCTTTTAAAACTATATTTCACTCTTATCTACGCGCAAACTTCAACCAGTCGGTCTATTATCACCAAAACCTTTTAGAAACCATAAATATTTACCATCCTAGCTCTCTCCAAAAACATTTTTTTCTACAACAAGTGATTTTATAATACGCCTTAGAACTGACAAAACTTTTCTTACAGCTTTCAGTGCGAACTGCTAATTTTAATCAAAATATACCCATAGTCATACTAAAACCTCCCCCTTAGGTCGCACTCTTTTAAAATATTCCTTCCAATGAGTTGTCAGACCCAGTCAAACTCACTTGCTTACACACACACATACACGTTTTTACTTATCCTTATACACGTTTACGATTGGTGTCTCAAAAACACCTTAGTCAAAAGAATTCCTTTCACGAACCTACCATTTTTATCCTTCAAGATTTCGATACATATTGACACACTTATACATGAACTCCGCAAAAACTTTAAATTTCAAAATCTTGATTTTGGCCAAAATTTTCACCAAAATGACATCTTTTCCAAGGTCTTCATCTTGAATAAATTTCGAGACGAAATTTCCTAAAGGATGAGAGACTGTAACGCCTCGTTTTTTTGTACTTTCCTTCATTAGAAAGTGTAATTGTATTTCTATTTATGGAAACTTGTATTCGTATCGCATTCGTATTTCATTTCCCAATCTTATAATTCGAGACTTTGATCGTAATAAAATTCATACCTGATACATACTTGCCTTACATGCATTTAATTGTTAAATACGTGTTTACATACAAACCGATACTTGTTATACGTGCAAATACTCATACGTTCATATTTGATACCTAAAATATACTTACATATACATTATACACTTGAAAACATGCGAAAATATCAAGTTTTACCATGAAATGAAAGATAAACTAAGTTCAAGGACTAAAAATAAGCATAATCCGGAGAAAGTTGTTTCTAGCTCATGGATTGGGTAAAAGTGTGTTTGTTGGATTGTGTTTCTTGCATTTAATACTCACCTAACTCAACCCCAAACCTCAACTATAAATACCCCACTCCCTTCACTCTCAACTCACACTAAATTTCCTTTCTCTTCTCTAAAAGCTCTAAAGAGCTCTATTCTTCTCTCAAAGATCAAAGCTCCTAAAAACTGAGTTCTAACTCACCTCTCTCTTTTGATCTTTCCTTTTTCTTACTACTTGGAAATACCTTTGGAATGTTTCCATAAGTCTTCCATGGAAGACTAGCTTGGAACATCACCATTCTAAGGTCCCAAGGGTAACGACTTTCTTTTGGTTTTATTAGGGTTTTACCCACAAGTGTTGTATCCTTCCAAGCTTGTTCTCGAAACAAGACTTGAGTTGGTAGAGTGTGATCACTTGGAAGCCTTGGCGATCCTAAACTTCGATCCACCACCTCACTTGATGTTTTCATTTACTTTTTGTCTTTTACTTATATGTTCAAACGTACTCATGACCATCCTTGTCGTCCTTGTGACGACTTGTGCATTGGTATACTATACGAGAGGTTTTAAAAGGAAGGTTCAAATCCTACCTCCATGCATGACTTCTACGAAATTACATGATGTTTATGAATTACCAATTGTTATACTATATAATATATATATATATATATATATATGAATACTAACCGAACTCTTGATGGTAATCAAATGATTATTCGTCATGGTACTAGTTCCATCACCTAAGTACTTAATATATCGTTACGATTCTAATGGGTATCCTAACCCATGAAAACACATCAACCCGAATGGGTCTTATAGTGTCAAAAACAAGTATTAAGTCTAAGTGATTACTTTCTCGTATAAACTACTTTATTGCTTTTAATTCCTAAATCCTCCGTTATCGTTCGTATACTTACCAACCTAAGTTCTCCTCTTGTAGGATAACTCAGCGCTCATCCCACCCGTCAACCCACTTCGCGAACTCGTCAAGTATGAAGACTACGCAAAACCGTGAGTACACTCGACCCACTTTTCGTTTATAACACTTTTGGGTGTAACATGTTTACTTATACCAAAACCACAACACCTAAAATTTATGAAATGCACAAACAATCCTATACACATGAATACTTGATACGATTGCGTGATGCTTATATCTTGGACATTGTTTATGTGATACTTTAGTCATTAACTTGTTTTAAGCCTTCATTTAACATGTATAGCGCTATAGGAAGTCACGCATCCCCCTCCATCGCATAAACTTGAGGCCATGTTAAAACAATGTGTTTGCGTTAAGGGTTTGGCTAGTAGTATTGCATGCCTTGTATATGCTCTCGTAAAATCATAGTTGCCATGAGTATTCGTTTAAACGTTAATCGTATATGTATACTATGCTTAAACTTGTGTACTCGCCTTTGCTTTTGCATTGAATTGTGTTTTAAACATGTTACAGGTTGATGAAGAGGATGCTATGAAATCAAATAGCAAGGACTTAGATACACACAAGTAGACGTTTAGGCTAAATTTGTTGTATCAATTTTTGGTGTATTATGTTATTTGTAATTTGCTTCAATGTTGTACTTGACAATCGTTATTGAAATGAAATTCAGCTTTAATTAAATATTGTCATTATTAGCGTTGTGAGCAATGAGCAATCTATTTCGTCTCACTCCGATGTTTCCGCCATCGGTTGGGGTGTGACAATCAGGGTCAATCTTATCATAATCTTCATCAAAAGTAGCAGGATCAGATATTCTTCCCTGTATGTAATTCTCATAGGAAGCAACGAATAAAGCAAGCAATGCCAGATGATCTTCAGCAACTTTGACACTCAGAGGCATAGACCTTATATTGTTGTACTTATTGCTGGATTGTTGTCTTTTTGCTCCTGACGATCCTCCTGAAGCAGCTACAAAACATACTTCACCATCAGGATTTGTCACAATTTGCTCATTTTCACATGAGAGAAACACAGTTGCAAAATCACTTGAAGCATTGTTGGAAGATGAAGATGTAAGCCCTTTATAAATTCCCGGATCTTGAACCTGATTATATCCAGTTTCCTTCTTCTTCATGTTGAGCTCATAGGGTCTCAGTTTCCCAACAACCTTTTCCAAGTCTTTATCTTCAGAGTCAGCTTCACCCTTTATCTTAAGAGTATAAATTACCACTTGGCAGGTAAAGCATCGAGCAACTTATCGTTTATCTCAACATTTGTGTATCCCTCTATGTCATAATTGTCCATTTCTGACATTAGATGATAATATCTCGTGATAATATCTTTAAGGGACTCATTTCTCATGCCTTTGAAGACAACAAATTGTTTCTTCAGCAAATCAACCTTATTCTTCTTCACATCAGGATTGCCCTCATACCTCTTCTCTAGAGCATGCCACATCTCCTTTGAAGTAGTATAACGTTTGAATGTATGTTTGATGCCATCAGGTAACGCCATATTTATAGTAGTTAAGGCATTCTTCTCATACTCATACATTCTCTTTTCAGCCTCTGACATGTTCACATAGGCAGTGACACGTTGTCTGCCTTCAAAGTCATGAGTTGGGTTAATATACCTATCTTGAATCCAGATCCACATTCTGTGTCCTGATATTCAATGAACGACTCAAAAACCTATCCTTCCATGTAAGGTAATTCTCTACCTTCAACATCTTTGGAGTTTGTTACTCGTGCCTGCCTCGTGCTCCATTCTCAACAATTTGTTTAAGTTAGACATATTCGACATTTTTACGAACCGGCTCGTTAAAAACGTTAAAAATTTGTCTGAATAAGTGATCACCAAATTATACCGTTAGACTCGTCTCGACGATACGAATCCAATGATGTATAATGTTAGATAGTGATTTAGGAATTTTCATGCCTTTTTTGTCCTGAAAATCACACGAGTCTAACCGTGTAACCAGTATGTCAAGATTGTCTATGGATCAAATTCTGTGTACGAAAACGTTTAACTCTAGTTACGTCAGCTGGTTAACTTTCCACCTTTGTGGGTGCAACTCGGAACAATACCGAACTCGGATCCGAGATGCTTCTCTAATGATCCGAGATGCACTTCCTCTATCCGAGATCCCTGCTGCTAATCCGAAATAACAATAGAAACCCTAGAAGAGCCGTCAAAAACTTCGAACCAGCCTTCAAAAATGTCCAAAAGTTTAACTTTTCCTAATGTTACGATTCTGAACCGAGCAAAACAAGAGCCACATGCTCTGATACCAATTGTAGGTCCCCTAATCCATATGGATCTTCACAGAATCGTCTATCCAACCTAGAGTGTGGAATCCCCTAGATCAGATTTCACAGAAAACGAACAAGAAAAACAATCACTATAACCCGATCTTTATTGATTATCTATCACAATGATTACAATCAATCTAGACCACAAGAATTCTCTCTCAACTCTCTCTGAAGTGATTAACTGAGCAACCTTAACCCTAATGCAAAACTCTCTTTATATAGAGACAAGTTTGCAACTGGGCTAGGGTTTCACCACATGCCAGCAAATGGGTCTAGGCCCAATTTGCCTACCACTCCTTATAATGTGTCTGGTTTAGCCCAATCACTTCTAATCAACTACTACAATACTAAACCCACTAACTATTTATCATTTTACTAATTAAAAGATATCCAAAGACCAAATCTTAGCTGTTTTCACAAATATGCACCAACACTTACGTCATTGGCATCGAAATTCACTGAGACAGACACAAAGGGATCTTAGGATTGTCCCAAAAGGCTTACATAGATCGTGTCCTTACACGTTATAACATGCAACAATGCAAATCCTCAGTCGCTCCAGTAGTCAAGGGAGATGTTTTCGGTTCATTCTAATGTCCGACAACAGAGGTTGAAAAGGAGCAGATGAGCCAGATACCTTACGCGTCAGTAGTCAGGAGCCTAATATGCTCAAGTTTGTACTTGCCCATATATTGCTTATATTGCTGGAATGCTAGGCTGTTATCAGACTAATCCAGGCCTAGATCACTGGAAAGCAGCTAAGAAAGTACTTAGATATCTACAAGGGACGAAAGACTATAAACTGACTTATAAAAGAAGTGATCATTTAGAAGTGGTAGGCGCTTCTGATTCTGACTTTGCCAAATGCAAAGATAAGAAGAAATCCACTTTGGGCTATATCTTTATGTTACCAGGCGGACCTATCTCATGGAAGAGTCATAAACAACAGTTAACTAGAACTTCCACAATAATGGCAGAATACATTGTTGTTTATAATGCAATCTGTTATGGAATGTTGCTTAGAAATCTGATCACTGAACTCAAAATCGTTAATCTCATTTCTAGACCATTGAAGCTTTATTGTGATAATCAGCTGCCGTTAGTTTCTCGAATAGTAACAGTTCGACTGGAGCTGGTTTATATATCGATACAAAGTACTTGTTCGTACATGAACGAGTTGAGGAAAATAATCTTTGTATTGAGTATATTAGTACTAAAAATATGCTTGCAGATCCAATGACTAAAGGGCTCCCACCTAAAGTTTTCGAAGAACATGTTTCGAATATGGGATTTACTAAATACCTTATTTAATAGCATATTGTACTTTCTTATGTTTTAATTAATGAAATTTCCTCAGTTTGATTTTTGGTATGTCTCTAAAATATGTTCTGCCGGTGTAATGACATATGGACAAATATAAATACAACTCAAACGCTAAAGGGCTTATTTGCATATTTTGATCATAATTGTTAGGTTTAGAATTGAGGTTGTAGATGACTAATGGGGGTCCTGAGTCGAATGATGATTCAACGGCTGTACTTCTCTGCTACGGTTCTTGGTTTAAAGCTAAAATGAGTGTTAACTCTTGATCAGGCTTATCTAATACTAATGATAATGATAACTCGGCTAAGTGGGAGAATGTAAGATTAAATATATTATATTTATAATATTTAATCATGTAGCCATTATAACCATTTATATTATATAAGATCAAAATAATATTAAACCTATTATATATTAGTTGGTAATTGTTGATGGACCATATTACTCATATTAACTAATTAGGTTTCCTTCTGGGTGTATATATAAGGGGATGACTAGAGAGATTTAGGGTTACACAATTACAATAACATTCTTAACATAAATTCTCTCCACCCTCTACACCTCTCTCTCCATAACCGAATTCAACTGTAGTTCGGTTATCACCATCATAATCTTACACCCTAAGGAGGAACTAGATCACACTGACAAAGATGTCAAACTCCGTGGCTGCGTCTCTGACTAGATTCTCTATTGGCCTGTCTGCCGTCATAAGAATTTTATTCATGATTTCCATTATGTTTAAATAGAACTGATCAACAAGGAAATGAACGTGTTCATGAATTGTTCACAAACATTTACCAAACGCAAATGAACTCAAACAAACGTTGATGAAAATAAATGAACACAAATGAATAGACACGGACATATATATTCATTTTAGATTAAAATTTGCATTTTTCATCACAAGGATTACGAAAAATCCACCAAAAAATAAATAAGCACTTAATCTAATTATTTGAACATAGTTGACATAATTATCAGATTTGTGATTAACACATAATTAAGAAGTTTTTCAAGCTTTAACACAAACTAACATTGAAATGGTTAAATGAGGGATGTTGACGAAGACACATATTATAACTAAGGTTTCACATTTAAAAAACTAAAATAAATAAAACAAAAATACTAACATATAAAAACCTTTAAATGAACAAACACAAATAAACATAAAAACACATGTTAACGAACATTCACTGACGAACGAAATCTTTGTTCATGTTCATTTTTAACTTAACGAACGAAATATCTTGTTTGTGTTTGTTCATTTATTAAACAAACAAATATAACAATGTATAATACAACCCTAACAAGATTCGTTAAACGTTCAGTTCGTTTTCAACCCTAAAAAGATTCATTTGATCAACAATATATAATACATACACGGTTGTCCTAACTAGATTCATTTGATCAATAATGTATAATACATACACACTTACTTTTTTAACTATGTTTTTGTTGGGGACATGAATGATTAGGATTATATAGCCAATATAACTTTCCTTGATTGGGTCTATACAAAGGAATAACATGAGGATAGTAAACGAAGGACAACAGATCATGAAACTTATGCCCAATATATTTCACGTTGCATTTGGGTCAATTGTTCATCTACATTAATGATCTACCACTTCCCTATATAGGTTGTAGTCTCTAAAGACCAAATGATTTGTTTTATAAGTTTAAAGTTTCTATGTATGGATCTTGGTTGGTTTTGTTTTCTAAAGTTTTAAAATAATTACATTTGAAAACTAGGTTCTATTGTAGAAATTTCAAAAAGATATGCTAAAACCCAACAATAACCTAGAATACATAATCACCCAATTATCACGTGTATTTCAAGGCTTTATTTCAGTGGAAATAAATGGTAACAAAGGATCACTGATAGAGCTAGAAAGGAACTCATGTCAGTGACTTGTGTTGGATCTATATGTCCCAAGTAAATGTAACAACGCTATTAATGAGGTTTGATTCTAAAGGTCACATAACGAGCAATAATCATTAATTATCATCTTAAACACATAAAGTCGAATAAATTATATTGATATAACAATTTAGGAAATTATTATTTTATCATCCTAAATGTTATCAACTATTACAAATTTAGAAAAGCTAATTAAAACTTATATATAATTCTAAAATGAATAACTATTTGTATAATTTAGAATTAAAGAATTAAGACATTTATAAAAAACTATAACAATACAATACTCAAATTCAAAAGAATAAAATGCTAGTTTTCATTATATTTTTTTTAAATATTAACGTATTAAATAGTTTTGTCGTTTAAAATAGTAGGGAAACTTGCATGTGCTAGGAAGATTTAGTTTTAAATGATTGTATGCTTTATTAGGATCTGAGTTTTCACTTGTGCTTTAGGTGAACAATAATGAATGAAAGATATAATTAAAAAGAATTGAATAAGAATATATGAACACACAAGAGTGGAAAGTTTTATGAAAACTGTTATGCATTGAAATCAAAATATTACAATTACATAAATGATTGTACAAACTTCCCCTCAACCTGATCACTTACAAACATGTTCGTACAATAAGGATATCAAGTGATAAAATAGATCTATTTGACTTGTTTCAAACATCTGTTTGCCCAGCCAGATGTTTGGTCTTCATGATCAGTGATTGTCTTCAACAGGGCTTTGGCTTCTAACAGAGGTTTCTCTTCTTAAATCAGTGTTTTGCAGTTTTTTATGTATTGCAAAATACATCTATTTCAAATGTATAGTTTGTTCAATTTTCAGTAAGTTTGGTGTCATTTTGTTATTGGTTTTACAAGATAGTCATTTGTGTTTTGCAGGGGTTCGAAGGAAAAAGGAAGTGAAAACGAGCGAATATGAAGAAAACCGAACTTTCAAATGAGTTTTAGTTGATCGAAAAAGTTAACGAAACGAAGAATAGTGAAAATACACATGTCACGTTGCGCAACAGGGTTTGGAAGGGCCCATCGCATGATGTGAGGGGGCAAAAGGACGTGCGTGTCTTTAATGTCATCGGCTACGCGATGAAGAAACCAAATGCCCGTCTCGCGACGTGAGGGGCCTAATTACGGGAAATCTTTGTTTGTGCTCCAAGTTTTGATATTTAAAACCTAAACATGACTTTTGTTGATGATTATTGAAACTTTGGACGAACAAGGAGATGTGGAAGGCGATTTTGGAAATAACTGGAGCTAGAGATCAAGGTTTCGAGTTTCACGAACGAGTTTCTTCGGGTGTTAGCTATTCGACTTCTCGTTTATTTGTGTTTCCTAATTTCTACCATGTTTGTTAAACTGAACTTGATGTTTGTTTATTGTTTAAAGATGATTGTTGGCTAAAACTTTAGTTAGCTACCTAGGTTTTTGATAAATATTTGTTCACAATTGGTTTTCAAATGGTTATTGGAAATAAACGGATGGATTAATGCTTTAATACATTGTCTTGTTCATGATTTGAGGTGTGTATGCATGCTTAATACCACTTTAAACTTATTCACTTGTTCCACCTGCGTTTTTGTAATAGTCTATCATGTATGAATGCTAGTTAGGCCGCCTACTGTGTGTTTATGATTAGTTTACGATTATTGTCAATGATTTCCGTAAAAACTGTGTGTAAGGATTTATAGGTTTTAAGTGTTCTGCCTAGTCTAATAGTCGTGAGATAAGGATTAGTTAGGTTTATCTTTGTCACTAGACGGTTTAGGGTTTGTTTGCATGTGAGCATGTCTTCCTTTATTATCTTTTGATATTTGCTTATCTAAATCTGAATACGTGTTCTTGGATTACCCCTTTACACTTTATGGTGCATTAAGATTGTTACGTTGTGAGGTAGACCGTCTTATGGATACTTTAGCATTTTTGGTGTGTTTAATGACTTTTAGGGTTCTTTCCGGACACCTCGAGAGAGTTAAGGATCCTTTAGGCTTCCCCATTAGTTTAATATCATAGATCCTGGTTCTATTTTAGTTACCATTACCGAGAGAAAAACATGATTCATGAATAGGATCCCCAACCTAGGTAGCATCATCTGATTTCACTTACACTCATAGTTCTTTCTGAGTTCGGTTAGTTAATCTTTAATTAATTGCACTAGGATTGTTAGAAACCCCTCTCAAAATATAAAAACAATAAAATCAGTAGTGTAGCTAAGTAAATCGAGTCTAGTTCACGTTTTCAATAGGAGTCTCGTGGGTTCGCTATCCAGACTTACTTTAGCTTTCCTAGAGTCGATAGGTTCACTTAACTAATTTAGTTTTAGAGAGTCTATAGTATAACTTAGTATCTAATTTAAGGTTAATTTAGTAAACTACTCTGAGCACATCAAGTTTTTTCTGGCGCCGTTGCTAGGTACTCTTAGGCAATTGCATTTATTAGCTTTGATTAGAGTTATCTGCTATATTTGCATTACATGTATTTTGTTTTTGTTTCTTTTTTTGTTCTACCATACTCTTACACTTCTGGGTGTGATCTGCAATTTATGCCACATCTTCGCTCGCAAGGACCGCGATCGCTCATTCTCCCCAAGCTTTCTGATTTCAAATTTGAGATTAGTACTTCTTCCTTAGGCTCGCCCTTTTCTGACTCTACTCTAAAATCTACATCACCCAGTCCATCTAGTACACCACCAATTAATACACCACACCCGCATCCTCAAATAGCCTCCCCTTGTACCATTCACCAACAATTCTAAGGGTTTCACGGGAGTCAACTCTCCCATCACCTGTCCATCCATCACCAATGAAAACTCTTGGCAAATACCCTTATACATCATGACCACCATTGCTAACTCATGTCAGTTCCATGGTCATGATGAGGATGCTCCCGCTCATATAGCCCGCCTTACTCACATCTTTGGTACCTTCAAATTGTAAGGTGCCAATGATGATGCCTCTTCCTTCAGTTGTTCCCATTTTCTCTGGCTTTCAACTTTAGGACTCCTAGCTCTCCAAATCTTTGATTTGGCTCCCAAATTCGTCTTAGGGTTCCACCATCCTCATCTTTGAAGTTTAAATTCGTATTTATATCATTAACATGAACAATCCCAAACCCTAATTAGCAATTCGTGACAATCGACGGGGATTCTTCTTGAGCCCGCGTGACGCGACGTGTAATCTTTCACCGACTTTGACTTTTAGCTTGTTGCACGATGCGGCGAGCACTCCTTTCCCTGGTCGCACGACGCGACCAAGCCTTTTTCCTCGATTCTTGTTCTGTGATCCTCCCGATCACATACGACTCGTCCGGAGGCTCGGTTTCTTCCATACTTATTCGTTTTCAGCTCTTTTCTCCCCCGGAACTCTACAAAAGACACAAGACACAATAATATAAAAAACCAATGGTACAACGACACAATGACTCGAATTATTATACAAACTATACATGGAAATAGATGTAGTTTACATTACATCAACAATAGCTTGGTTTAGTTGTATTGTTTTGGTATTATTAAACTGATAGACTGTAATGGTTATTTTTAACAAACAACATGGACAAAAACGTAATTAACTCATTTATTTATATACCGTATTTTTTAAATGAGGGGTGCTTTAGTCCTTTCTTCAAAAACTTAACAATAAATTATATAGGGTTAATGGTGGTACACTATAATTGTTACAAAAGTGAAAGTACTGATTTTGACAAATTTTTTAAACTAATATACTTTAATGTTTATTTTCAATAAACCACATACGCGAAAAATGTAATTAAGTCAAGGTAGTTAAGTCTTTCCTTTATTATTAGGTTATATATGGATGTTTTATTATCTATATCTATATCTATACTACCTAATAAAGTCCATACCTAGGGGACACATGTCATCCATCAAGGGCCTTTATTTTCTTGTTTCCCCCTAAAAACACCAAAAATCCCTTTGATGCATTCGGTTTGGACTAACGGCTTTACTAAAACGGGTAAATAATTATTCCCGTATATAAAGTTATAACCCGACACCTATCATTCATTCCCTCACATTCTCAATCACCGACAAGGGTTTCTCTCATTCTCCTCCTATCACACAATCTCAAGGAATAGGTTTCTCAATAATGTTCAGATTATCGGTTAACTTCTCCAATTTTTTTGCTGTTAAACATCTTGATTTCATCATTCTGTTTGTCGATCTATGTTTATATTTGAACTGATATGCTATTTTTATGTAATCTGTGGTTTTAGGTTTTAAATATACAATCGGTTCCATCAAGGTATGTAATCTGTATCATCTTCTGAATTTTTCTATCGTTCCATACATGACTTGTTTGTATCATCAAAATTTTGTATCGATTGATTCTTTTTTAGTGTTATAAGTTTATATCGATTGATTCTTTTTTAAGGTTTTAAATATCTTTGTTGTTTTAATAAATCTGAATATGTTTTATACGGTTTTGTCGATTGAATCTTACTTTGATCATTATTTATCCTTTATGTTTTGATTCAGTATGTTATCTTTAATATGTTTTATATTAATGATTTGTCATAATAGATATGATTTATAGAGTTTTTCTTTGTCTGTTGTGTTTGCATCAAACTTTACATGTTTTCGTATTATTTTTTGAAGTTTATGTTTGATCCTTTACTCTTAACATATTATTTGAATTAATTGTTCTTATGTTAATTAATATGATTTATCCTGCTTGGTGTATACATATGACACGAGTTGATGAGGTTATGCTAATAATTGATATTTTTGTTATATTGTTTATTTAGAAATCTTAAAAATCTACTCGATTTATGTTATTGACATAAACAATTTCATAGCATGGGTCTACCCGTGTAATGTTTCATGTTCGTGATAATTGATTTTTCATGTTAATGTTGTTTTTGAACTTAAGGATATGATATTGTGATTGATCATCGAATTATGATTGTTTTAATTTATTGTTAGGCTAAATAAATTTGTGGAAATTTAGAAGTGTTTGGTTGTTTTTGATTTCATTATGTTGTCGAATCTTTACACCACCTTTCTATTGTTTTGTTTGAAGATTGGTTGAATATCATATGGTTCTTGGAGTTTAATGGTTTGATCCTTGATGTTCAATAATTGAATTTCAGATCATAATAATGGTTCGGTACTATCCATCTGTTTATTACAAAATTATTATTGTTAATTAGTATTTGCTTATTTAGAGGATAGATAATAACTTGATTTTAAATTCAAAATTTGATTTGGAGATAATATGGAAGTTAAGGATTTGGAGTTAATAACATTAATTGGATTGACTTTTTGATGGATTCAATATACCTAGAATGTTAGTGGTTTAAAATTTAAAATTTTATATATAATTTTAATTAAATTCTTTTAAAATATTATAGTAATATTAAATTTAAATTCTATTTTACTTATTTTTAAATAAAGTTACCTGAAATAGAATTTGACTACAAACATTTTTTATAATTGCTAATTATCCTAATTTTTATTAACCTCTCATCAACAATTATTGGTTTCTGTATAACTAATTAGTTTCAAATTATTCAACAATCATTTTAAAAACATTTATTGGTTTCTAATACCATTTTAATTATTAAAAGTCTGTTTTAAGAGTATATTAATATTCTTAGAAAACGTAAAAAAATGTGTTTTTAATATTTTTTGGCTAATAATAATAACTAAATATGAAGTATATTAAGATCCTTGACTGTGATGAATGTAGCTTATAATATCAACCCTGATGTTGGAAAATATAAATAATTCAGTGTACACTTTTATTTGCCTTACATTATAGAGGGAAAAGCAACATCCCGGGTGTATCTAAGTCTCTTAGTCTATCCATGTGAGTTCACGTTACATATTGTCTATTTTGCGTCTTCAAGACATGTGGATTATTATTCCACTTAATGACTTTAATTAACAAATCTGCAGTAATTTGTTTGCATGAGGTAAAGTTGATATAAAAAACAAGAGAACTTGAATAGCAACAAACCAAAAGGTTAGTTGTGTTTGCATATGCGAGTTTATATAATAAAGAAGAGAACAAATGAATGCTTCCATCAGGTTTGATACTTAATATTGTAATGATAAGCTATTTGAACTAAAGACGTGTTCATGATTGTTAATGTTTTATGATAACTTATGTGTGTGTGTGTGTATATATATGTGTTTGTGTGTATTTATTTTGTTAAGATCAAACAAAATCTTGCAAGTGGTTATAGTTATTTTTTAAGCAACAAAAATTAAGATATAAGTTGGTGTTAGAAAGGTTAACATTATATGAAGTGTCATTATATTTTTTTTCCATACTTGGTTCACTAGGATGAAGCTTTTAACGATAATGTCATATTTAGCATTCAGATACTACAAATAAAAATTGAAAACTAAAAGTTACTAATAATATACATATACATTTCTTATAACTGACCCATCAACATTTCTACTTATTGAAGCAATGGAATCCAAACAACCTGTCATTATCATTTAGCTCATAATACGTGGATTGTTTTATTTACCTTATGAACCTTTTGTATTCATAAGAATTTCTTTTAAAGAATTTATATATG
Source organism: Scalesia atractyloides (assembly GCA_947069175.1). NCBI lineage: Eukaryota > Viridiplantae > Streptophyta > Magnoliopsida > Asterales > Asteraceae > Scalesia > Scalesia atractyloides. The sequence goes on along the minus strand of CAMTDV010000020.1, from coordinate 64,131,464 downwards.
TTCATTATAACCATATTCATTTGTCCATACCTCGAAAACATATTATTTTGTTAAATACGCGAAGTTCGCAGGAATTAGCACTAGTTAGGTTATATATGAATGTTTTCGTAGTTTTCCTTTATTATCTAATACTATATAATAAGGTACACATGTGAGGGACACGTGTTGTATTACTATGCATTCTCAGAATTGTTTATACGCACTTATTTTTCTCTAATTTAGTTACTATTTTTAAATTACTCATGATCTTTAATTTTTTTAAATAAGTAATTATATATTTCCTAAACGGATTTCTACTTACGAAACAATGGATATATATCTCCATCAAGAGTTTTGTAATCTATACATGTGTATCTTCAGAGAGAAATATGGGTATATGATAACCATTGGCAACTTTACTTCTTCAATTACTTCAAGACACACTTGTATATTACTGTTTTGGATTTTTAATACCGATTACACTTTATGTAACATAAAATATTTTAATCCATACAATGAAGTCCTTTATATTATTATTATTATTATTATTATTATTATTATATTGGTTGTATAATCAAAATGTTACACAAATTTGAAACTACAAAAAAGATAACCAGCTTATAGCTTAACGTTATATGATGTGTGATAAACACAAATTATATACGAAAGTGCATAAACAACTACTACCACCACCACCGCTACTGTTATCATTTTACGTTATCTGTTATAATTTAGCCTAACACTATCATATATGTGATAAACACAAATTATATACCAAAGTGCATAAAATAATTATTATTATTATTATTATTTATTATATATAATTATTACTAATATTGTTGTTATCATTTTACACGTTATATATTATATATATTATAATTTAGTAAGCCGAATATTTATTTCCCCACTTATTTCATTCTCTTTCGGTTTTGATTATTCAATTTTAAAATTTTAATTAAAAAAGTCAAATCATATTTCATTCTCTTTCGATTATTCAATTTTAAAATTTTAATTAGAAAAATCAATCTCACAAATTTTTTATAATATTTTAATCTTCATTATTAATTATATTTATTCTATTTTATAATATTTTAATCTTTATCATTAATTATATTTATTTTATTCAACTCATGTAATAAATATCATAAAATCTATTTTATAATATTTTAATCTGTTATAAATAAACTATATTATGGTGATTATCCACATTCTAACTCACGTCTCTTCGTTTTCTTTGTATTAATGTAAGAACTCTATATATAGATTCCTTTGTATTACATGATTACAACTCAATGAATGATAATTCTCTATTCTATCTTTCTTATGTGTTTCTTTGATACTTGTTCTTATGTTCATATACTAGTCGCTAGTAGGCCGTTGTTTCACAACACGTTACCAGCACGGAAATGCTTTTTCTCCAAGACCCTGTTTTTCTGAACCAATGTCGGCTATTTTTTTGAAACCGCCATCACTATACTTTGGTCGACAACCACCAACCAATAAAAAAACTTATATCTCCGAGTTAAATTGCTTCGGATGTCAAGCTCTCTTACAGATTTGCTTGGCTGATTCATAAGGTATCATTGATTCAAAAGGTAACCAATATATAAAAGTGTTACATTCTTTATTTTATATTAAGTTATTTATAATAGTTTTAACGTATCAATGTATATATCATTTATTTTCTATTAGGTTACGTAGTAGTAAGAAACCAAAAGTTAACTGATCCACTTCTTGAAATATATTAATAAGGTTATTTATTAAAAAATTTAATGTTTTTAAATAAATCCATATATAAGTTTTAAAAATAAGTACATGAAACGGTTTGGGTTGGAAATTCTTATGAACTTATTGATTGTTTATACTACAACATGGGTTGATATAGATTTGTAATTATAATTAAATGTACAATTATTTAATTGATATCCAACAAGTATGCTTATTGTTAATAATTTTTATATTAGTGTGTAGATATTATATGTATTATGGTATGTATATTGTGGATGTTGATATTCCTAAGAGTTTGTTAAAGTAAAGGTTTATTTATTATTTGAGAACATTGCTAGGATATACTTGTTTATCTGTTAATAACATTTTCCTTTATTGTTAGTCTTTTTTACATCCATTTACATTAGTATTATATGGATCATAATAGAAGGTATGATGAATTTAGATTTAGTTTATGTTTATTTTCGTGTATATAGATGATTAACCGGTAGTATTTTACTATAGTAGAAGTATTGTGCATCTTGTGATGCTAATAAATTTAATACGTTTGATGATTAAAATGTTTATTGTCTACGTGTTTTATAGTTAAAAAAATACATTTGTCTTCACAATACAATAATAGTATGCATTTGTAAGATGGTGTCGACTAGATGCACAGTCTTTGCAGTATATTTTCTATATATATGATTATTTTGATTGCTTATTGAAATTGAATTGACAAGTTTTTCCTACCATATGTTATTAAAACACCATGAGGACTTGATGAAGATTTTTGGTTATTTTTCAAATTAAAGTAAAAATATTATACAAGATATACTTCTGGTTATGTATACACTTGTACGGGTGATAGGTGAATTCATACAATATTAGATAACTTATTCGTGATGCACTGTTACCTATAGACAAATTTATTCGCAAGATAATGTGTTAAATGGTGGCATCTTTTTCTAATCATACTTATACTAACCATATAATTATTGTTATTGCTATTATTGTCTTGATCATATATAAGTGTATTCGTTTGGGTGAATTTAATTGAATGGAATAAGTTAGTATGATCAAGATACATGCTTAGTAGTTTGGAAATTTGTTTATAAATAAAATAGGGGAACTTTAAAATTTTGAAACATTGTAAATGGAGTAAGAAGAAAAAAAAGGTAAAGAGAAAAGGGATTAAAAGTTGTCGAAAAAGATAAAAGGAAGGGTTGTTTAATTATTTTGTTGAGTTTTTAGTTGGCATGAATATTATTCCTAACTATTTCTATCTAGCCACTATTGAGCTTTCATGTATTTTTTTAGTTGAATGAGTAGTTTTGATTGATGGTTTACTACACAACTATATAAGTCACTATTTTCCTACACATATTTTAGTTGCCTATAAACTAGCTATGTGACAAATGCATATTTGTAAATAAATTATTAAATGTTGAGAACTTGAAAGCAACATTTGTTTAAGTTTCAAAGTGACAAATATATTGTTTTTATATGATGACATGCTATAAGGTCATGTATTGTATGATTTGTTGCTATCTATACATTGTATTCTATATGCTGTCACTTCTTTGCATCGATAATACCGAATAGAACGACTAAACCAAAGTTGTGGTTTATTGCCATTCTCATGAAAAAGTAGAAATATGCTTCGATTTAACACCCAAAGTGTCATACTCCTTGTATCTCATTATCAAGTATAAAAAAATATTATATGACTCGGACATATAATTATTTCTCAATTGACATTATACGAGGAGAAGTTGATTTATAATGGAAATCGGATAAAAAATATTGTTTGTCAAACCTTAATATACTCTATACTCCTGAAGTAGCAATATCATTTAAAGGGTATGTACGGTTTGAAACGACTGTATATCTATATGTTCGAGAAAATGGAACACTGTAAAAATTGTATGGTATTACTCTGATTCATGAAGTGAATATATTGTAATCATGGTCATCATTGAGAAATGTGTAATGATGATCATATTAATAATGAGACTAACCATTAGAATTGCAACAATCATCATGTTAATAAGAGATTAAACTATTAGAAATTATAAGATAGCAAAGCTAATAATGAGATCGAATATCAGTGTTATAATGATAGTCATGATAAGATCGACTACCAAAAGTGGTAAACAAGTGATTACATAGCACGATGGTTTGAACTTTGAAGTTATAATACATTCTTTCATATCTTATGTTTTGTATTACATACGTGCAAGTAATACATATACAATATCATAAACCATAAGTTTATGGATCTTAATTATATGTTGGCGTGACCGGTTTTACACCGAGCCAATGATGATGTGAAACTTAATGAATAACCAGAAGATTCTTCATGATAATTAAATATGCCATAGTTCTCTCAACAAAAGTTATTTATTTACAAACCAAAGTAGGGTGTGAATCCCTAAAATAATATAGAATGAACGAAGGATGTATATATCCAAACATGATACTGTTTAGTGTTTTTAAATCGATGCATCGTCTAAATGGTCATCAAATTTACAACTTGAAGTTGTGTGTAGCTTAGCTAATGGGATAGCAAGCATATTATTCCAGATTATCATATTTATGGTGGTTATAACATTGAATTTAATTTCCTTGTTACTAATGATTATTGGAATAAGTATTGAACTTTCTAAATGCTTAAGACACAAATTGCTTTTGTTGAAGACGATGACCAAACATCTACAAATTGATTGCAAAGCAATAATCAAGACAGCAAAAGTTCATATTTGAGCACATGTGATTTTACATGCGGTAACATTATTTCACATCAAGCCAACATGTTGTAATAGTTTCTCCCCATTATAGTTGGTTTTGGTCAGGAACCAAATATTTCCCATCAAAATTTTTTGTGCAGTATACATTGGAATTGATCCACCAGAATGCATAAACATTGAAATTCAAATAATGTTGGGAATATATGTTGGGTGAAAAATACTATTTATGATTACATACTTAGAGCAATTAACGAGAGATTTATTTATGGCTCTTAGATCTTACTTTAAATAAATTAACATTCCCAATATTAGAGGGAGATTAATGGCAGTTGGAAAAGGAATGAGTATGCATGAATTATCATTGATCCTCAAACTAAATTAGGTGAACAAGAAGTTCAAAAGATAATTCATTTACCTAGATTAAAGAATTAATTACCAGACATGTTCAATGAACTAAAAACAGTGACTAAGTAAGTCACATAGTCAACTGCTAATGCTCCAATTAAGATAAGTGTCCTAGAAGGACAAACCATATATTAATAAGTCTATTGCATGCCTGAAGCATGGTAGACTAGTCGATTCCAAGAAAATAAAAGTTCCTTGAAAAATTGGAGCAAGTAATGAAGAAGATGATCAAGTCGAGGTTATAGTAAAAAGGTCTCTTTAAGAGACATTAGACATGATGGTTCCAGAAGAACCTTTGGTACCTGAAAATAAAGAGCTCTTAGTAAATTATATCATGTCTAGAAGTGTATGGAATCGAAAGAAAATCGACGTCGTTATACTTTTGTATATATAGCGCTTGAAAGGATCAAATGACGAGGATAATGATTTAATATCTGCCTACGAATGAAAACGTGTAAAGGATTGGCCAAAATGAAAAGACACAAATAAGGCAGAATTGAATTCTTTAATGAAATGGAAATTTTTTGGACCAACAGTCCATACAACTGAAGTTGTAAAATATGTTGGATACAAATAGGTCTTTTATACGATTCATGTGAAATCAAATTAAGTGAAATAAGGCAAAACTGGTGGCACAAAGATTTTCACAAAGACCCATGATTGATTATAAAGATGCACACTTTCTAGCGGTGGAGGCAATGACTTTCCAATGTTTTATTCGTCTGGTAATATAAAGAGAATTGATATGCATCTTATGAACTTTATGTATCACGTGATACTGAAAGTTTAATAAAAGTCCTGAAAGATTTAAATTATCAAATTCATGTAAAGTAAGTTCTCGAGAAGACTATGATTCACATTTGCATACACTATGGGTATTATATATAGGCTAAATATAATACAACTCTTGATGAGTTACTAAAGCAGTCAAGTACTTAAAAGGTAATATTAAAACATCTTAAGGATGTAATTCTTGTGCACCAATAAACATACATAGAAAACTTGTACCTTGTAATTATGAGTTTAATAAAAGTCACTGAAAGATTTAAATTATCAAACTCATGTAAAGTAAGTTCTCGAGAAGACTATGATTCACATTTGCATACACTATGGGTATTATATATAGGCTAAATATAATACAACTCTTGATGAGTTACTAAAGCAGTCGAATACTTAAAAGGTAATATTAAAACATCTTAAGGATGTAATTCTTGTGCACCAATAAACATACATAGAAAACTTGTACCCGGTAATTATGAATCTCAATGTACAATGTATAAGCATGGTATAATATGGATTTTATCAATAAGCAAGTGTTCAAGACATCTTTTCATATGATATAAAATCAATGAGAAAGTTTTACGTGATGGAACTCTTAAAAAGCATATGCACATACATATTTATTCAAAGTAGAAAGAAGTATGTGAATGATTATAAATGCCTAAAGCTCAAAACCTTGGCAATGTATCTTTATAAAGTGAAGAAAAAATTTATATGGACTAAACTAGTAGACTCGAATGTGGTATAATCGACTTGCTGCTAAGCTTAAAAGGAGAAATACATATGGTGTAGTTGGTCCAATTGTTCTCATTAAAAGAACAATATGATGTTTACAAGTATTATTGTATATGTTGATACTGTCATTAAAGATGACACATCAAAATGGGCTCAAATATTTAAACTAAGAATTTTTAAATTAAAGATGGTGGTAAATTTATAGCTCAATATGTAGAGTATGCATTTGTATTATTATCCATCAATCATAATACATCTAGAAGATGGTAGAAATTTTCATACGAACAAAGCTTATGGTCTAAGTACATTTAATGATGTCCAAGTAGTTGATATTTAAAACAGCTCTATCATCTCCAATGAAAATAAAAAGGAAAAACAAAAATCCTTGGTCTAGAAGTATCATATTTACAAATAAATTGTATTAATATATCTTGCTAGTTATATACGAATATATATATCATGAAATTCATTGACAGAATATAACTCGTGTACAGTGAGAAATAATGTAATGGATACAATATATATTTTCTATACCTTATGGTACGAAAGGTATGAGTTCATATTAAAGAATCCCGACACGAGCTAATTATAGGATACATGTAAATGAGGGGGAGTATTATATAAGTTGCACTCTTTTTCCTTTAACCAAGTTTTATCTCAACAGGTTTTCTTAATAAGGTTTTTAATGAGTCAACATACCTGATCCAAAATTATAAAGGGGGAAAATACGCGCTGCACTATTTTTCTTTAGCTTAGGTTTTGTTTCACTGGGTTTTCCTAGCAAAATTTTTAACGAACCAGCACCACCAAACGTATAATATATTATTTTCTTTTATCACGTGGATGATCAAAAGGAGTGTTACAATTAAACTATCTTATAGTGACTACCCATATTCATCTCTTTGTTTTCTTTATATTAATGTAAGAACTCTCTATATATAGATACCTTTGTATTACATGATTACAACTTAAGGAATAATAATTCTCTATTCTATCTATCTCTCTGTGTACCTTTGATACTTATTTTATGTTCATATAAAAGTCGATGGTAGGCCGTTATTTCACAAACGTAATCTTCATTATTAATTATATTTATCTTATTAAACCCGTGTAATATACAGGTTTCTAACCTAGTTAGGTTATATTATATATTTATTTTATTGATATTAATCGTATTTTAATATATTATTAAAATAAAATATAAATACTACAAAAGTATATTTTACTATTGAAGCTTCAAGGAAATAGTCGATGCAAATGTAACAAGTAAGAGAGAAACAGTGGGATCGGTGGTTGGTGCAAGGCTAGGTTCAAGTTAAGAAATTCGCCGTTAAAGAAAAAAATAAAAAAACAACTTGAGAGAGCGTACACTTCCTAATGTGAGATGAAGCATGAGAACTTTAAAAAGCTTAAACACCTTCCAAGATTATAACTAGGGCAAGATACATTTTATTTGTGTGTGTAGAGAAACAAAAGATGAAAGCCAAGATTACACTACACATGCATGTGCTCATTATTGCTGTTTTATTTAATTAGGAAACTTAGGTTCCATCTCAAAGCCATAAACATCTATCTATTGACTAGAGATTGTACCCCTTTATTACTCGTTATATTGTCTCTACTTCAGAGCATCTCATTCGCGATGTGGCATTGCTGGACATCTAAACGGCACTGGTTGGGCAGATTCTGAAGCACATGCTGCGCCACTTGCATCTGCTCATCCTGCTTACCATATTCACCACCTTGTTGCTTGGTTTGCTTCATTACCTCCTTCATCGCCACGCACTGACACTCCTTCCTCATGTCTTGGAGCTCATTGCAGCATTCTTGGAGGCCTTGCTGCTCTTGTTCGCGTTTGTTGATGCTCATCACAAGTGTTGTTCTAGGGATGCCAAATATTTGTTTTCCCACGTACCTGTTTGAAAACGTCAGTACTGACCTCAGTCACGGACCCATAATTTTTTTGTCAATTTTATTTTTGGTGATTGATTGATGGATTTTATCAATTCTGAAATTTTTGCTAGGCTACAGTTTTTCCATGTCGTTAACATTTAGAAGAAAACATAAGGGTATCACCAAAATCCATTGGTAATTCCATAAACATCGCAAAGAAAGAAATTAAAAAAATTAAAAAAACAATAATTTTATATTTTCTCATACAAATTACGAGAAGTCCCACATAAAAAAAGGAAAAGTTTTCGAAATTTGTTAAATTAAATACAACATTTAAGAAAATAATTTTCTTAATATTTGTCTAACTGTGTCCCTTCGCCATTGGTTGACTCGTCCTTGGACCTCACTTCTGGTGCATTGCTTTGAGCCCAAGGGCCAGAAAGGGTTGCCGGCGGTGGTGATGATGGTTCTGATTTGGCATCGTTTTGTTTTGAGTTTGCATTGGTTAGGGAGGTTCTGAGCCTTGTGCTTCAACTGTTCCATCTCCTGTGAACGATACTCTCCTCCACCTTGGTGTTGTTGTTGGGTTTGAACGTCTCGGAACACCTTCTTCCCCGCCTCACACTGGCACTCCTTGTCTACGTTTTCGAGCTCGTTGCAGCACTGCTGGAGGCCTTGCTCTTGCTCCTGGTGCTTTTTCTTATGTTTGTTGTCATCGAAAGATGTTTGACCCTCAAGGAGGTAACTCCTCACACTGGTTGAACTCTCGTTCCTGTAACCGTTGCCTACACACCTGCTGTCGTGAGATTGGATTCTCCTCCTCCTCGTCGATGATGGTGGTGTTGATGATGGTTGTATGGGCGGAAACAAAGGCTACTACGGCGGCGAATGCGATGGCTACAAGTATCAGCTTTGCCATTGCCATTGTGGGAGATGGTGTGAAGTATGATGGTTGTGGTGGTGGGTATTTAAGGTGGTTTGGAGGGTGGACACGTGGAGAGGTGGATGAATAGGTGGTGGAAGATCATAGCTATCACGTACGAGTTGGCGGTACGAACGAAGTGTCTTTTCTTCTGTTGGAACCTTTTGCTCTCATAACTCCATGTGGATATCATCCTAAATCGATATCAAGTTATCTGTAACCAAAATATTAATGAAGTCCTTCACTTACTTGAGGGTTTAAGTCCGAATTCAATCCCTACTTCATACGTTCGGATTAAAACTGTTTTAACAATTAATCAAGTCGCCGGGGATTTTCTCGCTATGCGTGAGAATTTGGTCGTCATCGATTCGTTACAATATCGCCCGTCACTGTAGCAACCAAAAGAGTAAAAAATAAATATATGGTAATATAACAGAAATAATATCAACACGTGATCTACGTTGATCGAAAACAATTGTTCGATGGATTCAGTATGTGTTCGATAGGAATCGATTCAATTTGTTTAATATATACCAATTATTAGGACCCACCTGCGCTTCGGCTCAAGCATAGTTGATAGAAAAGATGGAATTACACCATAATTACAAAGCATTACAAAGTAATAAATAACATTCTAGCAATGGAATACAATCTCTCTTTGTGTCATTACTACAAAACTATGCATTAGATGAGTGATATGGGTTTTAAGACGGTGTTTAGTACTATTAGACGGTGTTTTATTTGAACCCCGTCTTAAACTTGATGAACACCGTCTTTGAACATAAAACATTTTAAAATATTTAATAAAATAAATATTTTTAACACCGTCTTATGAACATTTGCTATACACATCAAGCATACACCAAACATGTACAAATCAAGCTTATATAAACCAATGGAACATTTTCAAATCAAACCAATACTCATTCAATTCGAAAATAACCCCGTACACATCCAATTCAGAAATAAACCCGTCAAATTACAATCCAATGTTGAATGCATAACAAACTACATTAAATTTTATAAATAAACTAAATATACTCTATATATAAAGCTAAACTACACCTAACTCGCTAAAAAACTTCGGCATCAACGTCATTAACAAAATATCTATTTCATTATCCGTTGCCTCTCTCGAGTCATGCATGCCACATCTAAAATAAAATAGAAAGAGTTAGTACAAATATTATAGACTAAACGATAGGCAAAAGAGAAATAAAATCGGTAACAACATCGTCAATGAAGTTATGTATATATATATAACATATTATATACATCTAAAAACAAGTATATAATCAACTAAACCTTCTAAATTTAAAAAAAACCAAACAATTAAGATATATATATATATATATATATATATAAAAACCAAACAATTAAGATATATATATATATATATATATATATATATATATATGTGTGTGTGTGTGTGTATGTGTGTGTGTGTGTATATTACTTACTTCATCGGGAAATTGGTTTTGATACAGATTGACAAATTCAAACATATGTTGGAGAACCATGTAGCCGCATTCCCATCCACCCTTTTGTTGCTTAAACTATAATAAATTACAAATTATTATTTAAAAGTAAAGAAAATCATAACACTAAGAAATAGCAAACACACATATATCAACCATTGTGTAGCCAAATTCGGATCCTAAGGCGGTAGGAATTAGACTTGAAAGACGATAGTTAGAAGGATTCCTTTCGCCTTTTATCTTTGTTGGATCCAAAATATATATCTGTCCTATGTGTTGGGCAATGATAAACAAAGACCAATGGTTGCTACAAAATTAACCTTATAGAATAGTTAGGTGAATTATAGTAATATTTTAAAAGAAAGTTAACTAACATAAACTTATTCAGCCAAATGCGGTGCAAGAATGAAATCTTTATCGACATGATGAGTCACTAAACTGAAAATGTAATCTTCAACCTCTTTAGGATTTCTTTCGCACACCTGTGATTGCATTCACATTTAAAAACCCGCGTAGGTTGCGTTTTTTTAGCCTCTGACTCCTTATAAAAGTACCTTAAAACAAGAATAAAATATATGATGAACTTAATACATTGAGTTATATCTATACAATATTATAGTGATAAAAACTTACAATGTAAACTTGTTTGTACATTATGTCTATTGCCTACGTCTAGGATGTGTTGATATTGTATATAGGGCTTAAACGTCATTTATATAAATGTTATTAATTGTTTTATATGTTTTGTAGTTGACTCGTACGAGTGAGTCAGTTGGCTCGTACGAGTGACACTCTGTCACTCGTACGAAGCAACCACTCGCACGAATCACAGCTTCTGTTTCACTCACTCCAGTGCGAGTCATGTCGACCTATAAATAGAGGAGTGTTGTGTCAGAGCTAAGTAGTGTTAGTTCAGTTGGTAGGGCGAAGCCCTGCTAATTTGTTTACTCGCTTCTGTACTTTGCATGTCTTTCAATACAATTCAGAGCTGTTAAACAATATCTCTCTCTTGTTTGTTTGTCATCCTCTCTAGCAATGAATTCCGCCTCTGCTAGTTGAGTTAGAGTAGACCGGTTGCTCATCGGAGGAGCCGATCCCCCGTTCACAAGTGGTATCAGAGCCTTGAGACCTGATCTGCTGACAAACGTCAAGTTCTGCAGGCTACTAACTGTTTTAGATCAGATTCACTGTTGCAACTTTCTACTTCTACATTTCTACCAAACTGATCTCGGATTTGGATGAAATTATGGACAAATTGGACTAGGATTCTAGGATATTCCGTTAAAATCAATTCTAAACAATCCTTAACAATTTCAGATCTAAAATCATACTTAATCATGTTAAAATCGGTAAAATTCATCCGTTTGGAGACTTAGTTGCGTCGTACGAGTAGAGAGACCACTCGCACGAACAACTTTCCGTACAATTTAGACCATTCATACGAGCAAGTAATCGGAAGTTCTTAAAAACTTACAAGGGACAAAAGTTTCAAGTGTGATTCGCACGATTTAGACACTCGTACGAGCATCTCATTTGTACGAGCGAAAGTTCATCCGTACGAGCAATTTCATTGTTCGCACGAGTTGCTTGTATAAGTCACCTTGTCCGTACAAATTTCTGGTTCGTACGAACGAATCTTGATAGCACGAATTGTTTTGTTATCCGTACGATAGAATTTTTCCGCACTAATCAGTTTGTTCGAAAATGTGTGTCTAAAGTTTTACAGAAAAAATGTCCGAAGAATTCTACAACGCATTCGCTACATCTGCAGTCACGACTATAGCGGCTCAAAACATGAATCTCAAAAACGAGATGGGTAAATGACCAAACCTCCGAAGTTAATGAACCTAGAAGACTTCGACAGTTGGAGCGAACAGTTCATGAATTGGGTCCAGGCAAATCACTTTACTTGCTGGTTCGCTATCGAAGTTAAATATCAAGCTCCTGTAGGTGAAAATGGCCTCGAAAAGACACTAGCTCAACTCTCGGATGTTGAAAGGGAAAGGTTCATAAACGAAAAGAAAATGATGAATATTCTGCAACAATCCATCAAATAAGATATTCTGGCGTTATTACAACACGATGATGATGCACAATCATTGTGGAATGCTCTTCGTTTGAAGTTCCAGGGAAGTGCTCAGCTACGTAAGAGTAAACGGGCGTTGTTAAGTAAATAGTTTGATATCATTACGTTGATTAAAGGAGAGACAGTAAAACAATTGATCGAAAGATATTGTCATTTGGTGGTGTAAATGAAGAGAATGGGAATCATCAAGACTAACGAAGAACTTGTTGATAAGTTGGCAGATTCTCTACCGCAAGGCGAATGGTCTACTTATTTGACCATCTTGAAGAACGAAACCGAGTATGGTAATTTTTCATTACCACGTTTCATTGAAAGACTAGAGGGACATGAACTTGAAATGAAAAAGATACGAAGAACAAAACCGTCCAAGTTCAACAAAATGTTAATCTATACTTCAAGAACAGTTCTGCTACTCAGATTCAGTCTCCGAAGATCCAGACCGCCTTGAGCGCTTACAGCACGCCAAGTTCACCATTAAACCTAAACAATGGCTTTCAGTCATTTGCTACAGTTAATCCTCACACGCCTCAAAGCCCACAGTCGTCACATGGATCAAGCACTCCTCAAATCAACCAGAACAGTCAGTCAAATCCTACTCAAAGGGTTCTTCAGTGCAATATCACAGTGGATTTCCAGAATGCACAAAACTTCGTTGAGAAAACCGCGAAGCAACACTTGTCTCTATTAGCATCAGTTCTCGAATCCTATGATAGTCTTGTAGCAGGAAGGATTGGAAATTCTAAAATGACCAGAGAGGACTATGACCAGATTGATCCAGTAGTGATGGAGTTGATCGACATAAAGTGGTGTATGGCATCTATTGTTCGACGCACACAACGCTTCATGGAAATTATGGGAAAAGAGAACTTGGGAGGTTTGGATGGAAAACTGGGATTTGACAAATCCAAAGTAACTTGCTTTAGTGTCGGGAAAAGGGTCACTTTAAGCGTGAATGCCCAAATAGAGAAGCTCAAGGGAACCAGAACCCATTTGCCGATGACTATTACAAGAAGGCTATTTACCACCGTCCTCAACCAAGAACCCGCATGGTGCAGGTCGAAGATAAACAACCAGAGACCAAAGATAAAGCGCTAGTGGTTACTCAAGAAGATGAGGGCTTTAACTTGAACAAATACATTTCCAAGAATGAGAGTCTGGCTTTGGTTGCTGAGATAATCGAAGAACCTGAAGAAGAATCGAAGGCAGCTTTTGATGAGGCACCAGAAGATGATTATTATTATCATACATCATCAGAAGAGGAGGAACTTTTAAACAGTGCATTTTAACACCTCCTGCCTAACGATATGTTGAACACTTTTGCAAGTTATTTTCCACCAAGTCATCAATCATCTTGCGAAGGATAAAAGAAGCCAGTTATTGAAGAGAGAGTTGATGAAAAGATGGAGAAGTTGTCGAATGACATCAGTAAAGAATGTATGGCAAACGTCAATGTGGTAAATGAGTCTAAGAATGAGTTTGTGGTAGAAACACCATCTGAAATGTGCTGAGCCATGCAATGCATGTGTTGTAAAAGACACACGATATACTGAGCTCAAAATTCTAACAGATAATTTGTCAAGTGATCACAAATCAACTAAAGAAGCATAAGACAAATTAAGTAACTATGTTAAACAATGCACAAAAGCACTCAGAGAAAATGATGCAACACTCTTGATGCTTAAGGTAACAGTAATGGACAAGCAGATGGCCATTAATATTCACTTAAACACTATCGCTGAGCTTAAGAGTGAGCTTGAGAAGGTAAGAATCGAAAGTGAATGGGTTAACAAACTGCTAATCAGTTATTCAACAAGCTCTTACGTCATTGATAACATTTTACCGAAAATAAAAAATAAAGAAGAATGAGAAAAGGATAAAAACAAGAGTGCGAGTTACGATCGAGTTCCACCCCCTATGTGGAATAGTTATGCGTGTAAAAAGCCAGCAGGGGTGGAAAAGGCACTCAATCTAAAACTAAAAACTGAACAATCAAATGAGTTGCCTACAAACATCGACGTAACTTACACAACCTCTGAAAGTGAATCTGACTCCGAGGTGGTTAAAACTGTGGTAAAAAATGTTTTAAAAAGTGAATCTGAAAAATCTGAGTCTGATGCTGAAACATCAGAAAATAGTTTGACTAATGATCCAAACGTCATAGTTTATAAAATGCAAGGATCAAATAAACTATTTTTTGATGAGGAATTTCCTATCCAGAACGTGAATCTGGATCGTGTTGATAAATTGTTCAAGCTTGTTGAGTTAAGTCATGCTGAGTTAGATAAACACGATTCATTATTCTACTCAAAATCAAGATGTGACAACCAACCCTACTATCATAAAAATAGAGATTATCCTGAAAATAAGAGGGCAGGGTTGGGTTTCCAAAAGCAACGAATGAACAAAAAGTGTCAAAAACTTAATTTTACCAAGAAATCAACTTTGTTTTTGGGACAACAACAGAGAAGGAAAAAGAAATCATCGGAATACAATCAAATGATGATTTCAAGAAAGAGAAAGAGAATAGAAACAAGTTTTGGAATCTTCTGTTCGAAAGGATAGTAGAACTTGTTACAAATGTCAAAATGTCGGGCACATTGCAAGATATTTCTCACAAGAGTCTCCAAAACCTGTTTCTCATTCTAAAAGTTCACCAAGGACGAGAAATAGAAAACACTTATGGTTGCGCCAAAGCAAATTTTGAAAAGAACCAATGAATCCTACAAAATGTTAAACCGATTCTTCAACGTCATTCTAAATTTGAAATTGGAGAAACATCAACTAAATATCGTCAAATGGTTTCTAAATTTTATGCTTAAAAGGCAAATCTGAAAACGCAAATATGGGTGGCCAAAGTCAAACCGTCCAAGGTAGAACCAAAACCTTCTGTTCCAAACAAAACCGAGCCTAAAAAGAATGTTAAAAACAAAGTAGGTCTGAAATTTGACACTCTGAACCCACCCAAGACCAAACAGGCTTGGGTTTCTTTGTTTAAATAGTTTCTTCCGTATGTGTGCAGGGACTCCCATGATCGATAATGTCTAAATGGATAATGGATAGTGGAGCTTCCAAGCACATGATAGGGATGCTTGCGTTGTTACACGGCGTTAAAGCTATACGCGGAGGATATGTAGGTTTTGCCGGAAAGCAAGGAGGAAGGATTGTCGGTGAAGGAATTCTCACGAATGGAGTTGTATCATTTGATAAAGTGAACTACATCGCGGAACTTGAGAACAATCTACTCAGCATTTCGTAGATTTGTGACAAGAAATTCACAATGCACTTCAATGATAAAGAATGCTTGATCTTATAACCAGGTTTCAAGATTCCGAAAAAGAGTCGATACTACCGAAAAAGAGTCGATACTATGGCATAGAAAGATGGGGCACATCCATCTGCGAAGGTGAATTATCTTGTGCATAACGACCTAGTGGAGGGTGTTAATTTGAAGAACTTTTAATTATCAGATGATTGCTTGAGCTGTAAAAAGGGAAAGCAGCATAAGAAATCACAACCACGAAAGCTGTTGATTTCTATCAAGCTACCACTAGAGAGGCTTCATATGGATCTTTTCAGACCAGTAAACATCAAAAGCATATCTGGTGATCTATATTGCCTTGTCGTTATAGATGATTATTCAAAAATTTATATCACTTGCCAATCAAGAGAATTCGCAGTGACAACGGTACAGAGTTCAAGAACAAGAAGATGCTCGAATTCTGCAATGAGAAGGGGATTCTTCATGAATTCAGTGCTCCTTATACTCCACAACTAAATGGAGTTGCTGAACGAAAGAATCGCACACTGATCGAGACTGCCAGAACTATGCTAGCCGATTCAAAAATGCCAATCAGTTTCTGGAGTGAAGCAGTCGCGTCAGCGTGTTACACCTTGAATCGTGTGTTAACAGTCAAGCCTCACAACAAGTCGTGTTTCAAGTTACTGAATCAACGAAAGCCCAACCTTGCAAATCTGGAGCCATTTGGATCACCGTGTACCGTATTGGACCCGGCTGGTAAATTTGGTGCCAAATCCTTGGAAGGATTCTTCGTGGGTTATGCTACTCCTCAGAAACGTGTGTTCTTGCCGAGTCTGAACCAGGTTATTTTGCGCAGCATGTGGATTGTCAAAGATATACTACGCCAACGCAGAAATCTGGGGATCCATGGTTGTTTTACTACGATGGTTTGTGGAATTCTTTCGACCTGCCAGATGTGCCATCAGAAGAAGAACTCGTTATGCTTTTTCAACAACATCAACTATCGAATCAAGAACAAGTTACCAAACCGTTAGTGATTTCCACGTCACTTCCCATGTCTAACACGTCTGATGTAGGTCCGAGCTCTACTCTTCAAGACTCTGTCCTTGTACCCATTGTCCACATTGCCGAATCATCTGCCCAACAATAGCCAAATGTTGACTCTGATCGGGAACCAACTTTCAATGATGGTGGATCCAGTTCTAATGAAGGATCTGAGCAGATTGAAAGCTTCCTAAACACACAGGCTGATTAGTCAAATGCCAGGAATGAAGCTTCATCGTCTGTACTGGTTGTGGATGAAGTCATCACAACTTTGCAAGCGCAAGTAGATGTTCCAAATAAAGTGATGCCAAGGACGCTTTCTTATCATCCTTCGAAGAATATTATAGGCAACTTACAAACAGGAGTGCAAACTCGCAATCAGATCAACAAGGATCTAAGCTGTTTCTATACTCATATTGCTCCATTTCAAACCAGACTTTCTAATAGTTGTTATGTTTCTCAGGTTGAACCGGGGAATTGGAAAGACGCGTTGAAAGAAGAGAGCTGGGTGGACGTGATGCAAGAGGAGTTGCTTCAATTCAAGAAACAGGGAGTCTAGAAGCTTGTTGACCTACCAGATCATCACAAAAAGATAAACACTAGATGGATCTTCAAGTGCAAGCGTGATGATAGAGGTATTCTAGTGCGCAACAAAGCTCGACTTGTGGTTCAGGGTTTCCATCAGCAGGAAGGGATAGATTACACCGAAGTCTATGCCCCGGTCACCCCTCTTGAAGCAATCCGCATATTCTTGGCTTTGCCTCTTGGAAAGGGTTCAAGGTGTACCAATTAGATGTCAAATATGCTTTCTTATACGGAAACGTAAAAGAGGAGGTGTATGTCGGCCAACCACAGGGTTTAGTAGATCCAATGCACAAAGAAAAAGTCTACCTTCTGAACAAAGCCTTGTATGGTCTACATCAAGCCCCAAGAGCTTGGTATGAATCGCTGTCACAACATCTTACAGACAATGGCTTTATCAGAGGAACCGTAGATTCTACCCTCTTTACAAAGGAAGTGGATGGGCATTTGATTATCGTACAGATATATGTGGATGCTATTATCTTCGGATCGACAAATGACAAGCTGTGTAAAGACTTTGAAGAAGTCATGAAGCGCAAATTTGAGATGAGCGCGATGGGGGAGATGAAGTTCTTTTTAGGACTTCAGGTCGATCAGTTGCCTGATGGTATCTTTATCCATCGACAAAGTATGTTCATGACATATTGGAGAAATTCGATATAGCAGGAGCTAAACCAGCATCAACCCCATTAGCTGCTAATTCATGGCATTTTTCAAGATCTTAATGGAGACAAAGTTGACGAGACTTTATACCGCTCCATGATCGGATCCTTGATGTATCTCACTGCTTCTCGACCAAGAGATTCGCACTTGCTCGCCATCAAACGTTTCATGAGATATTTGAAGGGATTTCCAAGCACCGGCTTGTGGTACCCTAGACATGACGACTTCAATCTTGCGGGTTACTTGGATTCTGATTTTGGTTGCTGCAAACTTAACACCAAATCTACGACGGCTGGTTGCTAGTTCTTCGGAACCCGTTTGGTAACATGGCAATGCAAGAAACAGACCGTGGTCGCCCTCTCTACTTGTGAGGCTGAATACGTTTCAGCATCCAGTTGTTATGCCTAGATTCTCTGGAGTCAACAGCAGATGAGAGACTTCGGACTGCAATTTCTTGATAAGCCTATATATGTAGATAACCAGGCTGCGATCAATATCACTAAAAACTCATGTCAACATTCTCGAACTAAACATATTGAGATTCGACACCACTTTATCCGTGATTACTACGAGAAAAAGTTGGTTAGAATTGAAAAAATCCACAGTGATGATCAAAAAGCGGATTTTTTTACCAATGACTTTGATCGTACAAGATTTAAAAATCTTTTAAAATTTAATATAACATCCTAACTCGATATTTAAGAAAAGATACATATTTTATAGATTTAACTAAAATTGTATGATTTAAAGTTATTGCAAAAGTAAAATAAAACACTTCATAAACACAAGTACATATTAAGATTGTTTAAGGCAAAAGGGAAACTAAAGTGGAAGCAAAAACTTTAGAAGTGTTCGGTTTCATAACGTTCTTGATCAGCATCCATATTGCCAAGAGATTTACCTACAATAAGATCATCATTTTTCTTACATTAAAATTTTGATCAAGAAATTCATATGACATAAATAGAGATAACTGATATTCAATTGTGACTTACAACAAATCAATTATTCTGTTTAAGTAACCACCGTAAGCTACGGCGGACATCGTAGCTTACGGTTAACCTTTACGGTCCTGCTCTCCTGTCTTACGGTCCAGAAGTAAATTATGTTACAACAGCATCTCACCGTAAGCTACGGTGGGTTACCGTAGCCTACTGTGGCTTGCTACAGATCTTTGTTTTATTTGCTGTTTTGGACATTAAAATTCTTTATATCTTTTAAACCAATTACTCATTTGACCTTCCGTTACTTCCTATAGATCTGATTGTTAACCTATACTTGTTAGACTCAAAATCTGACATTTGAATTAATCCTATTTGGATTTTATAAACCGTCGGCTTATTATTCATTTAACTGTTTATCTATTTACGACATTTTTTCCAATTCTACCCTTTCATCAAGTTTCAGTCAAAAAGACTTATTTATAAATCCTTTCACAAATATTGCCACCAATACTTTTTACTTGTTTTGATTTCCATAACGAAATCCATCATTTTTCATTTTTATTGATCCATTTGATCGTAGTAGCGAACTCCATCGCTTTCATACCACCAAACATTATTTCTATATAATTTGACCCGTTTGATCGTATTAGCGAACTCCATCGCTTTTGTACCATCAAACCGTTATTTCTATATAATTTGACCCGTTTGATCGTATTAGCGAACTCCATCACTTTTATACGATTAAACGCTTATTCTTCAACCAACAAGATCGATTCCTTCATCATATATTATCACAAGAATTATAAATAAATTCTTAAAAGAAAGATAAGCCACGTACCTTATAGCTTTCCTTTTTGTCGCGGATCGCCTCCGTCTTTATCACCCACCTTCTCACTCGAGTTGCCTATAGTGAACAACTAGGCTAATTGTTAAATGGTCGATGTAAAAGCTATTATTATCAAACTTCGTCAAGAATCAATGTATATGGTTCTCATCAAATTATCAAGTTACTAAGTATGACATTTCACTTAGGCGATTTGTCAAACACCTTGTAAGCACAGATTTATGTGCTACGTCTAATAATCGCAAGAATAACATCATTTACTACTCATTCATTTTTATCAAATAAGTATGTTTGATGTGATTCGATTCACATCTAAATTTCAGTTTATCAACTTCACGAGTACAAATTAATCATTGTAACATATGCATTCATACTTTCAAAAAAACCCATTTTAACACAAGTACCAATAATCTTTCAAACACCTAATTTCTAGCTCTTGATCACTATTTTCCATTAAGGCTTTTCCCCTAAACTAATATACATATAAATTTCTGCTATCACATCTTCAGTTTGTGGCTGCTTTTAGATGGGCTCGGACTGCATCAATTTTCTCGTTTGTGGCTTTAACCATATCTTTGTGAGCAAGTTCGCCAGGACCTACTTCACCCCAACACACCGGGGTTCGGCACTTCTTACCATATAGCATTTCATATGGGGCCATGCCAATACTTGAGTGGTAGCTATTGTTGTATGAGAATTCAACTAAGGGCAAATAAGCATCCCAACTACCACAAAAATCAATAATACATGCTCGAAGCATGTCCTCTTTGTTTGAATGGTCCGTTCGCTCTGTCCATCTGTTTGAGGGTGATAGACGATGCTGATTAACAGTTTTGTGCCCATCCGTTCCTGGAATTCATGCCAAAAATTCGATGTAAATCGGGTATCTCTATCAGATACGATTGATACTCGTACTCCATGGCGTGCTATAATTTCATTTATATATATTTCTGACATCTTTTCAGAAGTATACGTTTCATGAATTGGAATAAAATGAGCAGTTTTTGTCAATCTATCGATGACCACCTAAATGGCGTCGAATCCTCTAGTCGTTTTTGGCAGTTTGGTTAATAGATCCATGGTAACATGTTCCCATTTTCCAAACTGGTACATCTAAGGGTTGGAGTTTGCCGTAAGGCTTTTGATGTTCTGCTTTTACTTGTAAACAAGTTAAGCATTTTTCAACATATTTGGCTACATCTCTTTTCATTCCGGGCCACCAATAATTTTGTCTTAAATATCGATACATCTTGGTTACTCCTGGATGAATCGAATAACGCGATTTATGGGCCTCATCAAGTAGAAGATCCTTAACACCACAAGTGTTAGGGACCCAGATTCTACCGAATCGGGATTTCTTCCCATTTTCTCCATTCATAATATCTTTCATGAAACCCTTCACACATTCTTTCCTCCAATTTTCTTCTTTAATTGCTTCATTTTGTGCCGCTCGATTTGTTCAAATAAATTTGAGGTCACTACAAGTTGCATCGACCGTACTCGTATAGGTGTATACTCTTCTTTTCGGCTTAAGGCATCCGCTACTACGTTGGCTCTTCCCGGATGGTAATGGATTTTGCAATCATAGTCCTGTACCATTTCAAGCCAACGTCTCTGTCTCATATTTAACTCTTTTTGATCGAAGAAATATTTCAAACTCTTATGGTCAGTAAAACTAGTACATTTTACCCCGTATAAGTAGTGTCGCCAAATCTTCAAGGCGAACACTACTGCCGCCAGTTCGAGGTCGTGAGTCGGATATTTCCTTTCATGCACCTTTAATTGTCTAGATGCATAGGCAATCACCTTTCCCCGTTGCATGAGTACGCACCCTAGTCCTAGGTGCGATGCGTCTGAATACATAACTAAGTCATCAGTGCCATCCGGTAAGGTTAATACCGGAGCACAGGTCAATTTCTCTTTAAGCATTTGGAATGCCTTTTCTTGTTCATCCTTCCAGAAAAACTTTTCATCCTTTCGAGTGAGATTAGTTAATGGTGACGCGATTTTGGAAAAATCTCGTATGAATCGTCGGTAATATCTCGCGAGCCCAAGAAAGCTTCTAACCTCTGACGGACTTCTCGGAGGATTCCACTTTGAGACTGCCTCAACTTTAGATGGATCTACTAGTACCCCATCAGCGCTTATGATATGTCCAAGGAATTGCACCTCCCGAAGCTAAAAGGCACACTTCGAAAATTTTGCATATAGTCTGAGAATTTCTAATACTTCATGTAAATGACAAGTGTGATCCTCCTGGCTTTTTGAATATACAAGAATATCGTCGATAAACACAATTACCAACTTGTCCAACATAGGTTTGCAGACTCGATTCATAAGATCCATAAATGCCGCGGGTGCATTAGTTAGACCAAATGACATCACCAGGAATTCATAGTGCCCGTACCTTGTACAAAATGCCGTTTTGGGGATATCTTCGTCCTTCACTCTGAGTTGATGGTATCCTGACCTTAAGTCTATTTTTAAAAACCAACTCGCACCTTGTAGTTGATCGAATAGGTTGTCGATTCTCGGAAGCGGGTATCGATTCTTTCAGTAAGTTTGTTTAACTCACGGTAATCTATGTACATGCGCATACTTCCTTCATTCTTTTTCACAAATAATACCGGTGCGCCCCATGGAGAAGCACTCGGTCTTATAAATCCTTTGTCTAGTAAGTCTTGTAGTTGCGACATTAACTCTTGGAGTTTCGACGGCACTAGCCTATAAGGTGTCTTAGCTACCAGTTTTGCATTCGGAACTAATTCAATACCGAACTCTACCTCGCGCTCAGGTGGTATTCCTGGTAAATCATCCGGAATACGTCTTCAAACTCCCTTACTACAGGTACTTCTTCAATCTTTAGCAATTCTCTTTTCGAATCACGCACGTATGTTAAGTATGCTTTACACCCATGTTGAACGAGTTTGTGGGCTTCTGCCATTAAGCATAATATGGGGTTGCAATCCTTTTCCCTAAAAATAGTAATATGCCTTCCGCTCGGTGATGTTAATTGTATTTCTTTGCGGAAACATATCACTTTGGCATGGTGTCGAGACAACCAGTCCATTCTAATCACCACTTGAAATTCCCCCATAGACATGGTATCAAGTCAATCGAGTAATCCTCATTGTCGATGTTGAATTTGCAATCTCGACATATATCATAACAATAAAACTTTCATTATTACCTATTTCTACTTCCATAGGCATACGTAATTTTATTAATGTAAATGAAGGGTGTTGAATAAATCTTTTTGAAATAAAAGATTTATTTGCACTTGTATAAAATAAAATGCGCGCTGGAATAGAATTTACAGTAAATGTACCTGAAACCACATCGGGTTCAATCTTGGCATCAGCCGCAGTTATATGGAAGGATCTCACCTTCGATCTGTGGACCTCGATCTTTGAGTCGGTCACCTCTTTCTTCCCTTTTAAATCTGGGCATTCTGATTTCTTGTGACCCGGTTGGTAGCATTTATAACACACCGACACTTTACCAGGGCAATTTGACACTACATGCCCCGTCTTTCCGCAAAACGGTTTATTCTTGAAGTAACATTCACCCTATGGGCACGGCCACATGTCTTGCAACTTGGTGATCCTCCTTTTATACTCCCTTTCTTTGGAATTTCATTCACCTTTTGCTTTTTCATAGAACTTGGTTTTGCATCCATTTCCCTTCGTTCACCCCTCTCGATCTGCTTCCTTAATTCAATCTCACGTTCTCGTGCAACATTTATTATTTCCGTGAGATTTTCGTATTTTGAGGGAGTCATGAATTCTCCATACTCCGCACTCAGCATGTTATAATATAGTAGATCTTTTATTCTTCTGTTTGCACCAGCTCGTCGCAAAACCTCGACTTATCGAGGAACACTCCAGTGATCTTATCAATCGTTTCACCCTTGTGTCTTAACTGAATAAATTCTTCCTTTATCTTATTTATCACAGCCTTAGGGTTGTGATGTTTAAGAAAAAGCAATTTAAATTCTTCCCATGTCATGTTCTTCGTAGTCTCTACTCCCTGTTCCTTCTTAAGATTGTCCCACCAATCTTTTGCTTGACCCCTCAATTGACCGGTCCCGTAAGCTACAAAGTCGGTCTCATCACAATGAGTTCGTTCAAAAACTCCTTCCATATCGCTTATCCACCGTTGGCAAACTATAGGGTCTACTTCTCCGTTATAGATTGGTGTTTACATGCCATAAATTTGTTATATGGACACGGCTTCTTCATTTTAGTTTTGTCTTTTTCTTGTACAAGACTCTCTTTTAATTCCTTCATTCTTTCTTCTACAACTGATAAGATTGTAGTTTGTAGTCTATCCATAAATTGAGGTAGACTTGCTTCCAAAGCCTTTCCGACATCCTCGGAAATCTTTTCTTGTATCTCTTCTGTCATAAGAGACAATGTAATATTTCCTTTTGCTTCCAAAATTTCTTTTGCTGAAACGTTCATAGTAATTTTGATAAGCAACTTATTTAATAATTTTCATATTTTATACAGATATTTACCCTATCCGTTTGATAATTGCATAATATATATTCGTTTTTTTGTTTAATCAAGTATATTACTTTCCTTCACCATTAAATATTTAGTGCATTTCCTGGGTTCAAGTATATTAATGCACTCCTTCCCATACCCTTTAAATCACTTTCATCTCATTATTATTTCATAAAGAATTCAATTTATAACCGATTCTTACCGAATGCCTGATCAAGCCTTGAACCGAACACATCTCATCTTTAACCTTAAGATCTGATTACCAACTTATAACATCCTAACTCGATATTTAAGAAAAGATTACACATTTTATAGATTTAACTAAAATTGTATGATTTAAAGTTATTGCAAAAGTAAAATAAAACAATTCATAAACACCACTACATATTAAGATTGTTTAAGCCAAAAGGGAAACTAAAGCGGAAGCAAAAACTTTAGAAGTGTTTGGTTTCTTAACGTTCTTGATCAGCATCCATATTGCCAAGATTTACCTACAATAAGATAATCATTTTTCTTACGTTCAAATTTTGATCAATAAATTCATATAACATAAATAGAGATAAATGATATTCAATTGTGACTTACAACAAATCAATTTTTCTGTTTAAGTAACCACCGTAAGCTACGGCGGACACCGTAGCTTACAGTTAACCTTTACGGTCCTGCTCTCCTGTCTGACGGTCCAGAAGTAAATTATGTTACAGCAGCATCTCAACGTAAGCTACGGTGGGTTACTGTAGCCTTCGGTGGCTTGCTGCAGATCTTTGTTTTATTTGTCGTTTTCGACATGAAAATTCTTTATATCTTTTAAACCAATTATTCATTTGACCTTCTGTTACTTCCTATAGATCTGACTATTAACCTATACTTATTAGACTCAAAATCCGACATTTGAATTAATCCTATTTGGATTTTATAAACCGTCGGCTTATTATTCATTTAACCGTTTATCTATTTATGACATTTTTTCCAATTCTACCATTTCATCAAGTTTCAGTCTAAAAGAATTATTTACAATTCCTTTCACAAATATTGCCACCAATACTTTTTACTTGTTTTGATTTCCATAACGAAATCCATCGTTTTTCATTTTTATTGATCCATTTGATCGTAGTAGCGAACTCCATCGCTTTCATACCACCAAACCATTATTTCTATATAATTTGACTCGTTTGATCGTATTAGCGAACTCCATCGCTTTTATACCATCAAACCATTATTTCTATATAATTTGACCCGTTTGATCGTATCAGCGAACCATATCGCTTTTATACCATCAAACCATTATTTCTATATAAGTTGACCCGTTTGATCGTATCAGCGAACTTCACCGCTTTTGTACCATCAAACCATTATTTCTATATAATTTGACCCGTTTGATCATATTAGCGAACTCCATCACTTTTATATGATTAAACGCTTATTCTTCAAACACCAAGATCGATTCCTTCATCATATATTATCACAATAATTATAAATAAATTCTTAAAAGAAAGATAAGCCACGTACCTTATAGCTTTCCTTTTTGTCGTGGATCGCCTCCGTCTTTATCACCCACCTTCTCACTCGAGTTGCCTATAGTGAACAACTCGGCTAATTGTTAAATGGTCGATGTAAAAGCTATTATTATCAAACTTCGTCAAGAATCAATGTATATGGTTCTCATCAAATTATCAAGTTACTAAGTATGACATTTCACTTAGGCGATTTGTCAAACACCTTGTAAGCACAGATTTATGTGCTACGTCTAATAATCGCAAGAATAACATCATTTATCTTCTCATTCATTTTTATCAAATAAGTATGTTTGATGTGATTCGATTCACATCTAAATTTCAGTTTATCAACTTCACGAGTACAAATTAATCATTGTAACATATGCATTCATACTTTCAAAAAAACCCATTTTAACACAAGTACCAATAATCTTTCAAACACCTAATTTCTAGCTCTTGATCACTATTTTCCATTAAGGCTTTTCCCCTAAACTAATATACATTTAAATTTCTGCTATCACATCTTCAGTTTATGCTCAAATTGTAATTTGTAACGTTCATCAAACTTCAGAATCATCACTAGATATTAAATTAAACATACCATAAGACCTCCTAGCTTGGATGATCACTAATTTCAACTCATGCACCGATTTAAGACTTGATTTCTCTTTCAATTGAAGGATCTGATTAATTCTTGGGTTAAAAGGAAGTTCTCCCTTTTTGCTTGCCCCTAGTCGATTCTAAAACACACACTTGTGTGTGTTTTTGGGTTTTGCTTATCTATTTATATCAACTAGTTCTCCAAGTGCTTAATTTAGTCCTCCAAGTTTGGTTTATTACACGTGGGCACTATCAAGTTGTTTTCATTAGTCATTAAGCAAATAACTAATTAGTTTTCAAATCCACTAACTAATTATGGATGTAATATATTTTACCTTCACAGCGAGTTTAAATATATATATTTTTTATATATTTTAGGGACGTTACAAGTCCTCTTCAATTCAAAGAGGCTTTCGACTAACAGGGTTAAATGCCCCTGATTATTTACGTAATTTAATATTTTTGGGGTTTCATTCGCATGAACCATTAGTTCTACGAACGACTCAAACTAGTATAAAAGGTTACCTTCTTCGCACGAACCATTGGTTCGTACGAACGACTCAAACTAGTATAAAAGGTTACCATTCTTCGCACGAACCAATCTTATGCTACTGTGCGAATTGAGAGAACTTTTGTGCGAATAATTTCTAAACTTCACTTTTCTTGACATTTACTGAGTATTATTTCATTGGGGAGGTTGTTCCGCACCCCTCTTTCGATGGGAAAGGTATTTTTGCTCAATCTTAGCCGTTATAATACCGGATTTGGACCAAACGGACTTAAAACATAATTTAGGGAGTTTGGACCGATAAAACTAAAAATTGATCTTAAAAATGTTAATATCAGCCCTAATAGCCTATAAATCGACTATCAATTTGTTATAAACAACATGTTTTTGGTTCGGATTAAACTTGGTGTTATTTGGAACGGTTCATGATTCGTACGAATGAGTTGTTCATACGAACAAAGATTTCACATTGTTATATCCTTTTCATTTGTATGAATAAACTGTTCGTACGAAATAACATCCTTAAATGTTAAAATTTCAAAACTGAGTTAAGTGCTGATGATTCGTACGAAGCTTCGTTCCTACGAAGCAAGTTTAATGATATTCTTGAAATATTCCTAAGTCTTAGTCACTCGTATGAATTAGTGACTCGTACGAGTGATACTGTGTTGATTCAAACTGGTAAAATTTCTTAGGTGTTGACTCGTACGGATGTTTGGCTCGTACTAATGATGTATTGAATTGAAAATTTTGAAAATGTTTCTAACGGTTTTGATTTTTCTTTATGTAAAGGTCAAGAAAATGTCATTTTCTCCATTTCACAACATTTGTTGCCTACTGGACGAGTCTATTCCAGAGATTGCTTCTTATAGAGATGTATTAGATTTTTTGAGCAGGATTCCGATTTCAAAAGCGCTAATCGATCGACATACAGTTTATAGATCTGATGTCGAATATTTTTGGAACACAGCAGAGTATGATTCTGAAGAAAATGCGATAGTGTCAGTGGTAAAGATTGATGATGAAGATATCCAGGTTAAGATAACAGAATATTTGATCCGGACAGTTTTGGATTTCAAGGATAATGAGACGATCCTACTAGATTTCTGAGTACATGTTGAAGGGTTGTTTTTACAGGATGGGATATGCTGGTTTTGTCAATGCCGTGCCGTTCAAGAAAGGAAACCTCAATGCGCCATTCCGTTATATTGATAAAGGGTGTTGCTCATGCATTGAGTCATCGCAAGGGAGGAGTTGATGATTTGGTAGATTACCAAATGTGTATGATTACTACACAGGCCCTAAATCTGCCATATAAATTCTCTAAAGTTATATTTAAACAGATGATATGGAACATACAGAGGGAAAAGTTTTTGCAATACCCTCGGTTTGTACATATGTTGTTAGATCATTTACACCAGAACTTGAAGAAGAAGAAGGAGGATGTGTTAAAGTTAGAGCACATGGATGTTTCTACATTGAAGAAGATGAATTTACATTTGAAGACTTTTCCGAATGCTAAACCCATTTTTTGTGCTATAGTCGACAAAGATAACATTTTCTAGCTCCGGGTAAATGGAGGAAAGAAGATAGTGGAGATGAGAGCGATGTGTTAACTGCGCTTGAAAGTTTTATTGCTAAGCGTAGTTCGTGGTTTGTGAAAGACGGAACAAAGGTTCAAAGAGAAAAGCAACTGCTACATCTTCTACTTCAGCACCACAAAAGAAAAAGCCAACAGCTGAAAGTTCTAGGCTTAGAGATGAACCATATGTTGAAGAAAATATTGAAGACATTGCTGCAGATATCGAGAAATAAGCATTTGGAGGAGAGAAAGAAGCTGAAGACACATCGTCTTCGAGCACTAATTCTGATGAGAGACGCGCTGGAGAACGTAAAAGAGCCAAAAAGATAGAGGCAAAACGTTTGGCTGAGAAAATGCGAAAAGCAGAAGAGCGAAAGCGGCAGGAGAAGATGATACAACGTATGTACCTTCAGGTTCAGATACAAATACTCCTATGCACACACCAGCGAAGAAAGAGGCACGAAGGTTTAAGCGCCAAGTAGCTAGAAGCTCCGAGTCTCAAACTGTTAGATCTAAAGAGACTGTGCAAGAGCAAAGGATTGAAGAAGAGGTTATTGTTGAACCAGCTAAACAAATTCCAACATCACCACCTCCACAGGCTGCTTCTCAGGCACCACAACCGCCACCACATCAATCTACTCGCCACAACAGCAAGCATCCTAGCCGCCTCCACAACCAACACCATCACAAGCAACACCACAGCCGCCAGCACACACTTCACAGCCCCAATCTCAGTTTGATTTTGACTTTGACTTTGGAGATATTCCAGGGGGTGAAGATTTTTCATTCAACGACCCCGTGTGTTGATGAGTTACAAAAACAAGTCTTGTTGAATACTGTGAAGATAACGGAGTTGCAAGAACAAATTAATGGGTTGAATGAAGAAAAACATGAGTTGCATGAGCAGATTAATATGTTGAATGAAGATAAACAACATTTAGAAGCCATGCTCGCAAGTATAGTCTCTGAGAATGAACAACTACGACTCCGTATGGCCGAATACGAAGAAGAAAGGCTCCACAGTGATCGTAGAATGAATTTGTTTGAGAAGATTTTGGTGAAAAAGGTGGGAGTGAACATTGCGGCAGAAATAGATGAGATTGAGCGCGCAAAGGCAAGAGAACGACTTGCTGAAAGATATCGTCTTGCTAAAGAGTTATTAGATGCCAAGGCAAAGGAAAAGCGAAGGTTGTAGAGGAGCCATAAGTTGAAGTTGCGCTAGTTACTATTACAGATATCATTGTGTATCATGCGCCGAACAAGTTTATACTGATTGGGAAACCTAAGGATGGGGAGATTGATATGACAAATCTATCTGCGAGACACCGTGAATGGCATTTGAAGAAAAAGTTAGAAAAAGAAACTGAGAAAGCAGCTGAAGAGTTTAAGGAAGATGTTGAGAAAGAAGATGAAGATTTAGATGTTGATGGTGATTCTGATTCCGATTCTGATAAGGGTGATGATGATGATGATGATAATGTTGGAGGTGCTGGTATTCGTGTAACTGGTTCTGATGTGAATAAAGAGATTGATTATTCAGTGTACCTCGATGATTCTGCGAACCAAACTACTGAAGAAGGTGTTAAGGATAGAACAGAAGGTTCTTCACATGCTCAGCAGGCAGGAATCCTCTCGGTGATTGATACATCTACCGTTCCTGTCGTGCCGAAACCAAAGATTTTCTATCTTTAGCATGATGTCGAGGAAGGCGAATTCGTTCACGGTTATTCTAAAGAAGAGATCGAAGAAATGCTAGGTGTGGATGAAGAACAGTTTGAGTTTGATTTTGAAGATGAGCTGAACAAGATTAGCGCGTTCGAGCCAAATGATTATGTTTTTGAACATGTTGAAGAAGCGAACGATTATGATCGAGTTGCCATGGAGGATGATTCTGATGATGATGCTAATATTTCCGATCAGGGTACAGAGGACTCCCCAACTTTTACCGAACTATTGCAGCAGAGAATGCAGATGTGTTGAAATGTAAAGTTGAAGAAGTTGCTAAGCAAGGAACTATTCCTCAATAGTTAAACAGTGCTGAGATTGCCGAGATGAGGAAGAAATGGTTCAAGAAAGCACCAGCAGAGCGTAAATTCAAACTTTCCTTAGCATTCTTTACCCTTGACGCTGATATTTCTCTAGGGGACATCATAAGCTGGGGATGGATTGAAGAGCTTATGAACGGTGGATCGGCTCCTCCATTGAGCAACCGTCTGATCTAACTCAACTAGCGGAGGTGGAATTCATTGCTAGAGAGGATGGCAAACAAACAAGAGAGAGATACTGTTTAACTGCTCTGAATTGTATTGAAAGACGTGTAAAGTACAGAAGCGAGTAAACAAATCAGCAGGGTTTCGCCGTACCAACTGAACTAACACTACTTAGCTCTGACACAACACTCCTAATTTATAGGTTGACATGACTCGCACTGGAGTGAGTGAAACAGAAGCTGTGACTCGTGCAAGTGGTTGCTTCGTACGAGTGACAGAGTGTCACTCGTACGAGCCAACTGACTCACTCGTACGAGTCAACTACAAAACATATAAAACAATTAATAACATTTATACAAACGACGTTTAAGCCCTATATATAATATCGACACATCCTAGACGTAGGCAATAGACCAGATATCATGTATCCAATGTGCCTGTACGCCCGTTATCATTCCAATCCAAGAGATTCGCACTTGCTCGCCATCAAACGTATCATGAGATATTTGAAGGGATTTCCAAGCACCGGCTTGTGGTGCCCTAGACATGACGACTTCAATCTTGCGGGCTACTCGGATTCTGATTTTGGTTGCTACAAACTTAACACCAAATCTACGACGGCTAGTTGCCAGTTCTTCGAAACCCGTTTGGTAACATGGCAATGCAAGAAACAGGCCGCGACCGCTCTCTCTGACTGTGAGGCTGAATACATTTCAGCATCCAGTTGTTGTGCCCAAATTCTCTGGATTCAACAGCGGATGAGAGACTTGGGACTGCAATTTCTTGATACGCCTACATATGTAGATAACCAGGCTGCGATGGATATCACTAAAATCTCATGTCAACATTCTTGAACTAAACATATTGAGATTCGACACCACTTTATCCGTGATTGCTACGAGAAAAAGTTGGTTAGAATTGAAAAAATCAACAATGATGACCAAAAAGCAGATTCTTATACCAAAGCCTTTGATCGTACAAGATTTAAAATCTTTTAAAATTAAAGGGTTTACGAAATATGACATCAGGGGATATACACGAGGTTGAGTTTGAGGATGACGATGACTTGACGTGATAACTCATCAGTTTGACGGATTTTCTGTACATTATTTTTTAAAAACTCTAATAATCCAAAAATATGTTTTTGATTTTAGGGGGAGAAATTTTGGGAAAATACAAAAACATTATAAAAGTCAAAAGAGTTTTTGTGAAAAAGGGGATCATATTATATCAATATGACAGTCACAGTATGCTAAAGAATTGGAATGATTAAACAATAATTAAACAGGTCTTACTGAGGATGTGCCAATAGGCTTCACTCGTTCAGTAAATATTTTCAAGATATAAACCTAAATGAAAAACTAAATAAGTAGTGAGTTAACATATCTCGGATATATGGACTTAGTACTCCAAAATTTCGTTTGAGAGTATGCCAGATTCTGCGATAATAGGTCTTTATATTTAACCGATATCTGGGATATTATCCGAGTTCTTCTGATTTTGCGTCACCCATGGCCTAGAACTTGTATAATATTTTACGCATTATTCGCCTACAAAATCTGCATAAAAATGATTATGTCATAAACTTTTTGACATATGTATTTCAAAAGATTCCTTTAAGGAACACCACCTAAAGACGAGCCTTCATCTCTTTGTATGTACGGTAGTACTAACCTGAGCTCTTAAGGTCTCGCAATTCACCCTTTTAAAGATATCAGTTAGATATATTCACACTGTGAAATGAAATTCTGGGAATTTCGATACGGGAGTATATTCTGAGATGGGACACACAGTTATTTCATGTTTTTAATATTACTTAACATATCTTGAAACAGTTGAGAAAGAGAAGATGTTTAAGTGGATAATAATATTGGCAATCTAGGTGAATCTGGTTAAAAGCTTAATGACTATACCAAGATCAACGGTACTAGTGATTTGTTTAAACACTTGATATGATTCTCTTAAACACAAAACTCACAAAAATATGTAGCTTTATTTGTTATTTCTTTTCGGAAAAATCCTAAAACTCAAAAAGATTTTCAGTTTCCTTAGTTTTATAGTTTTTGTTTTAATCTACCGATAATGTAAACACTGATAGTTGAAGTCATAGCGACATCTTGCTGAAGGGAATCTGAAGACATGGGTTGGGAGCTAATCTTAATCGAAAAATTTCTTGAACGTCAACTAAAGTTCATTAATTTGAAACTTTACAATTTAAAATAAATATGTTTTGTTAAAAAACTGGTCAACCAAGGTCATTAACTTGGACTTGGTAGGAAAATCAAGTAACCCGTGTCATTAACTTGGACTTGGTTAACTAAGTGGGTTTTAAACAGATAAAATTTGTAAAAAAATCAAAAATATCAAAAAGATTTCCAAGTTTTAGAACTGATTCGTACGAGTTCACTAACTCGTACAACCACGTTTGGGTTTCATTCGCACGAACCATTGGTTTGTACAAACGACTCAAACTAGTATAAAAGGTCACCTTCTTCGCACAAACCATTGGTTCGTACGAACGACTCAAATAGTATAAAAGGTTACCTTCTTCACACAAACCAATCTTATGCTACTATGCGAATTGAGGGAACTTTTGTGCGAATACGTTCTAAACTTCACTTTTCTTGACATTTACTGAGTATTATTTCATTGGGGAGGTTGATCCACGCACCTCTTTCGATGGGAAAGGTATTTTTGCTCATCTTAGCCGTTATAATACCGGATTTGGACCAAACGGACTTAAAACATAGATTTAGGGAGATTGGACCGCAAAACTCAAAATGATCTTAAAAACGTTAATATCAGCCCTAATAGCCTATAATCGACTATCAATTTGTTAAAAACAACATGTTTTTGGTTCAGATTAAACTTGGTGTTATTTGGAACGGTTCATGATTCGTACGAATGAGTTGTTCGTACGAACAAAGATTTCAGATTGTTATATCCTTTTCATTTGTATGAATAAACTGTTCGTACGAAGTAACATCCTTAAATGTTAAAATTTCAAAACTGAGTTAAGTGCTGATGATTCGTACGAAGCTTCGTTCGTACGAAGCAAGTTTGATGATATTCTTGAAATATTCCTAAGTCTTAGTCACTCGTATGAATTAGTGACTCGTACGAGTGATACTGTGTTGATTCAAACTTGTAAAATTTCTGAAGTGTTGACTCATACTAATGATGTATTGAATTGAAAATTTTGAAAATGTTTCTAACGGTTTTGTTTTTTCTTTATGTACAGGTCAAGAAAATGTCATTTTCTCCATTTCACAACATCTGTTGCCTACTGGATAAATCTATTCAGAGATTGCTGCTTATAGAGATGTATTAGATTTTTTAGCACGATTCCGATTACAAAGGCGCTCACCGATCGACATACAGTTTATAGATCTCATCTCGAATATTTCTGGAACACAGCAAAGTATGAATCTGAAGAAAATACGATAGTGTCGGCGGTAAAGATTGATGATGAAGATATCCAGGTTAAGAGAATAGAAGATTTGATCTGAACAGTTTTGGATTTCAAGGATAATGCAGACAATCCTACCGGATTTTCGGAGTACATGGTGAAGGGTTGTTTTTACAGGATGGGATATGCTGGTTTTGTCAATGCCACGCCGTTCAAGAAAGGAAACCTCAGTGCGCCATTCCGTTATATTGCTCATGTTGTTGCTCACGCATTGTGTCATCGCAAGGGAGGATTTGATGATTTGGTAGATTACCAAATGTGTATGATTACTGCACTGGTCCTAAATCTGGCATATAACTTCTCTAAAGTTATATTTACACAGGTGATGCAGAGCATACAGAGGGAAACGTTTTTGCATTACCCTCGGTTTATACAGATGTTGTTAGATCATTTACACCCGAACTTGAAGAAGAAGAAGAAGGACGATGTGTTAAAGTTAGAGCACATGGATGTTTCTACATTTAAGAAGATGAATTTACATTTGAAGACTTTTCCGAATGCTAAACCCGTTTTTTGTGCTATAGTCGACAAAGATAACATTTTCTAGCTCCGGGTAAATGGAGGAAAGAAGATAGTGGAGATGAGAGCGATGGTTAATGCGCTTGAAATTTTATTGCTAAGCGTACTTCATGGTTTGTGAAAGACGGAGACAAAGGTTCAAAGAGAAAAGCAACTGCTACATCTTCTACTTCAGCACCACAAAAGAAAAAGCCAACAGCTGAAAGTTCTGGCTTAGAGATGAACCAATGTTGAAGAAAATATTGAAGACATTGCTGCAGATATCGAGAGAATAAGCATTTGGAGGAGAGAAAGAAGCTGAAGACGCATCGTCTTCGAGCACTAATTCTGATGAGAGACGCGCTGGTAGAACGTAAAAGAGCCAAAAAGATAGAGGCAAAACGTTTGGCGAGAAAAAGCGAAAAGCAGAAGAGCGAAAGGCAAGGCGGAGAAGATGATACAACGTATGTACCTTCAAGGTTCAGATACAAATACTCCTGTGTGCAGACTAGTGAAGAAAAAGGCACGAAGGTTTAAGCGCCAAGTAGCTAGAAGCTCCGAGTCTCCAACTGTTAGATCTAAAGAGACTGTGCAAGAGCAAAGGATTGAAGAAGAGGTTATTGTTGAACTAGCTCAGCAAATTCCAACATCACCACCTCCACAGGCTGCTTCTCAGGCACCAGAATCAACACCATGTAAATCTACTCCGCCACAACGTCAAGCATCTCAGCCGCCTCCACAGCTAACACCATCACAAGCAACACCACAGCCGCCACCACACACTTCATAGCCCCAATCTCAGTTTTATTTTACTTTGGAGATATTCCAGGGGGTGAACATTTTTCATTCAACGACCCGCGTGTTGATGAGTTACAAAAACAGGTCTTGTTGAATACTGTGAAGGTAGCGGAGTTGGAGGAACAAATTAATGTGTTGAATGAAGAAAAACATGTGTTACATGAGCAGATTAATGTGTTGAATGAAGATAAAGAACAGTTAGAAGCCATGCTCGCAAGTATAGTGTCTGAGAATGAATGACTACGACTGCGTATGGCCGAATACGAAGAAGAAAGTCTCCGTAGTGATCGTAGAATGAATTTGTTTGAGAAGATTCTGATAAGGGTGATGATGATGATAATGTTGGAGGTGCTGGTATTCGTGTAACTGATTCTGATGTGAATAAAGAGATTGATTATTTAGTGTACCTCAATGATTCTGCGAACCAAACTACTGAAGAAGGTGTTAAGGATAGAACAGAAGGTTCTTCAGATGCTCAGCAGGCAGGAATCCTCTCGGTGATTGATACATCTACCGTTCCTGTCGTGCCGAAATCAAAGATTTTCTATCTTGAGCATGATGTCGAGGAAGGCGAATTCGTTCATGGTTATTCTAAAGAAGAGATCGCATAAATGCTAGGTGTGGATGAAGAACAATTTGAGTTTGATTTTAAGATGAGCTGAACAAGATTAGCGCGTTCGAGCCAAATGATTATGTTTTTGAACATGTTGAAGAAGCGAACGATTATGATCGAGTTGTCATGGAGGATGATTCTGATGATGATGCTAATATTGCCGATTAGGGCACAGAGGACTCCCCAACTTTTACCGAACTACTTGCAGCAGAGAATGTAGATGTGCTGAAACGTAAAGTTGAAGAAGCTACTAAGCAAGGAACTATTCCTCAAAAGTTAAACACTGCTGAGATTGTCGAGATGAGGAAGAAATAGTTCAAGAAAGCACCAGTAGAGCGTAAATTCAAACGTCCCTTAGCGTTCTTTACCCTTGACGCTGATATATCTCTAGGGGACATCATAAGCTGGGATGGATTGAAGAGCTTAACGTCTATACGATCAAAAGAGAGTTTGGTATTCAGTACTTTTGATATTGAGCGACATCAAGTCCTTGCCTTACTGGGATATTAAAGAGTTGGTGCAGACAAAGATGATCAATCTCAAGATGAAATTTCATGACCAGAGGCTTTGGAAGTTGATTTAGCTTGAGGCTTTACATGGATTTACACACTAGAAACCTCACTTTCCGAGACGCCTTACGAAGATCGATCCAGTGACTAAGGAGAAGGATGTGATGCTCATCGTAAAAAGGCCGAAAGTAATGAAAAATATGCATATGTTACAGATGGAGCAGGATTTGTACAAGATCTTCAAGTGGTGGCATTACGATTCGAACACATGAGAGGCTGTTATTTGCGTGCACCCAGATGAAGACTTGTGGAAGATTACTGAAGAGTTAACCGAAGCCATCATTGCTCACAAACGCATATATGGGCTATGGCATGGCATTCGAGTACTAGACCCGATGTGGCTAGTCAATTGCACGAAGAAAGATACATAATGCTTGTTTTACAGCAAGATCAGTTATGAAGAAAAAGATAAAGAGCAAGCACTCCAGCTCTAGAAGATTGTTAATGTCTGCTTCGCAAATAATATACATTCAAGATCGATGTGGAACACTTCTTGGAGGAAGCTGGAGGGGACTAAGCAGAAGAAGAAAGAAAAGAAGGAAGCTAGGATTGCTGAGCGTGCTCGCATAGCATCGCTAAGGAGTTTTCGGTTTGGGAATACAGTGAACCGACCTCCTCCAACAGATCAAACGCCAATTGCATTTGAGGAGCGTCGCAAGCCACTGAAGAGATTTTTTAGTCGTTAAGCGTCAAATATTGTGAAGTTTTTTTGAAGACTATCCAGACCACAGCAACATCTAAGGGGGAGTTTGTTGGTGCATTATGTCTATTGCCTATGTCTAGGATGTGTCGATATTGTATATAGGGCTTAAACGTCATTTGTATAAATGCTATTAATTTATTTATAGTTTTGTAGTTGACTCGTACGAGTGAGTCAGTTGGCTCGTACGAGTGACACACTGTCACTCGTACGAAGCAACCACTCGCACGAGTCACAACTTCTGTTTCACTCACTCCAGTGCGAGTCATGTCGACCTATAAATAGAGGAGTGTTGTGTTAGAGGTAAGTAGTGTTAGTTCAGTTGGTACGGTGAAGCCCTGCTGATTTGTTTACTCGCTTCTATACTTTGCACGTCTTTCAATACAATTCATAGCAGTTAAACATTATCTATCTCTTGTTTGTTTGTCATCATCTCTAACAATGAATTCTGCCTCTGCTAGTTGAGTTAGATCAGACCTGTTGCTCATCGGAGGAGCCGATCCCCCGTTCACAAAACCAAAACACAATGGTGAGATCAACCCATCCTTTGACAAATAATCCTAACATTGCTTTAGCCTCAATATAGGTACCACTCCTGCTAAGAAACATATTCTCAGGAGCTGAAAAGGAAGCATAGTAGCCTAATCGTTCCCGATGTATCCACCTAGTCGACCAACCATATTCCTATGCCATTTGGGTCTTAGTTTGATCAACACAAATGTAACTTCCCTTTTTCGGCCTGCTCTGCTTAATATGTCAATTTAGCTTCAACTTGTTTTCGTTTGCATTTGGACTTGTTTTGTGTTGCCATAACCTAAAATATCATACAATTTATTATTTTAGTTAGATTTTAATATATATATATATACACACACACAACTAAGGTTAAATGATTAATTACCATTTGTTGTTCGACATCTTGATTTTGAGGGAATTCAGATGCATTCATTCTTGTGTCGAAAAATCCATTGGGTTGTAAAAATTTATCAGTCAAAAAAATCACTAGTTCCTAACTTAATAGGAACCTTCAAGGAAAGCTGCATCTAAAATAATAAACCAATTGTTTTAATATAAAACAAATAATAACTAAAGTAATATAAACTAACTCTAGTATATAAGGTTCATAGTCGGTGTCATATTACACGTGCGTGTTTGGGGTGGGGTTTGAAATTCTTTAGATGCAAGGTGAGTTGGTCCATCCAAAACCTACAATTAAATCAAATATTATAGTAAATAGTAATATAATAAAAGACAAACTAATAGATAATTTATGTATCAACTAAATATACCTTAATTGCCATTCTTGGCCATTAATGAACTTCCTTCAAGTTTGGTTCATCAATCGCATTTTATCTTCTATACAAGTCTTGTCAGAAACCGGAATACCCATAAATGCCGAGAACATGATCAACTTGTACCTTCATGCAATGCTCGTGCATGCGAAGTATGTCATCCAAGTATCGATGAAAGCTAGGATATATAAGGCCGTAGGCTATAGGAAAATCAACACTCATCACACCAGACCACCATAGTATACATATGTATATACATATATATATATATACATATATATATATATACATATATATATATATAATATATTGTGACAACGGCAAAATAATGGTATATTCCGTACAACTTAACAACTTGATTATACAATTTATTGCGTTCGTTACGACTTAATTATTACATGATTAGGTCGTATAAAGTCTAGAAATCATAGGACATTGTTAAATATGTCAAACAACATCGTTACATTCTTCACGTTGCGAGAAAACAACAAACTATATCCAAATATGTTGGCAAAATGCTGAAAATATTATTCACCGGAACATACTATTCGTGCCAGTAAGTTTTTGAAAACTGTCGGAACGAGCAACGAATTGCAGAAAGCATTTTATAGTTGAAATACAAATAAAAATCCCTAATTAGGGACATTAAATACAAAAAACACTTTAACTTTCCAGGAAACACGTGTCGTCAAAATTCGTCCGAATCGCGTTAAAATATAAGAAATTAAATTTGTCCGAAACGCCAAAACTCAACACTTTAAGGGACATAGGGCATATAATGCTATACACCCTAAATAAGCTTGGGATATCAATGGAATATCCTAAACATAAG
Source organism: Scalesia atractyloides (assembly GCA_947069175.1). Taxonomy (NCBI): domain Eukaryota; kingdom Viridiplantae; phylum Streptophyta; class Magnoliopsida; order Asterales; family Asteraceae; genus Scalesia; species Scalesia atractyloides. The sequence goes on along the minus strand of CAMTDV010000020.1, from coordinate 64,091,718 downwards.
CTTCGACGATACGCCATAGCGGGCACAACTTGTCCGATACCGATCCGACGAACTAGTAGGAAGCATCCTTACCATCCTAACACCTAACCGGATCACCTAGAGAACTAGTCAAGAGTATTTCATGTTCGAAACAACATTGGCGGTGCCATATAATAAGCCGAGATGACGTTTCCGGTACTAGAGCACACTTTCCATATATTGTCCGAAATTGACCCGACGACCGATCTAATAATATTTTTACCACCCGAAACTAATTCCAACTAGTCAAGGGAATTAATTTATACTAATTAATATCTAAAACCCTAATTACTCCCTAATGGTGCAAGACCTATCACTAATCAATACACTTAACTAAATTACCTAAATATAAACCATTTTACCACATGTTGAATAAAAAATTTACACATTACCCCTCCTTCAAGAAACCGGTCAACAAGTGGGCCCCACCCACTTGTTTCATTGTTGAAAATGTAAGATACATAGCATGGTTGCAAGATTTGGATGATGGATTAACTCACCTCTATAAAACTTAACTTCATCATCATATTTCTATCACTTTCAAACTCCAAAAATTCAAGAACCATATTTCCTTTTCGCCTTCCATTTTCGGCAGCCCCAAAACCCCCATAACCCTTCCTTTTTGATCCACAAAACCCACCAAATTAATCTTATAAAACCCACCATAAGACCCCTCAAGGAAGGTGCAAGCATGGAGGACTTTTAGAGCTTCATTTGGAGCTTAATCTCTTCTTAATCTTCATCATAACCATAGCAAATTTGTAAGATCATTTCTCACAATTTTCATGCTTTATATGTTATGTAGAATACCAAAGTACAACTTGATCATCTTGAATTCCAAGAAAACCAAAGCTTAAAACCCTAATCATAACATAAAAAGTCTTGTTGATCATGTTGCTTAGTGCTAGTTAGCTTATATATTCTTGATGGTTATTTTGAAAGTAAGTTGTTTAGCTTGATGATCTTGTATGGAACATGATTTAAAATGGTGATTTAAACAACTTGATGTTTAAATCTTAACAAGATCATCATCCACATGATACATGAACTTTACTACAAAAATAAAGGGACTTTAACATTTTATAACTTTATGCAAACTAAAAATCATGATTTACATTAAGATGGTTTCAAAAGTGTGTTAATCAATGTTGTTTATATGAAAGATAAAGACTTTAAAGTGTGTTAAATATGATGGTGTGAGTAATCTTGTCAAAAGATTTAAAAGTGTTAATTATTAAAAATATGGTTAAAAATATACATAAAGTTCAAGGATTATGTTGATAATTAAGTGAGAATTGTTACATATATAAATTGAGTTATTGAAACTTGATTAGAAATTGATTGAGATTAAGGAATTTAAACATTCTTAAAATACATTTTAAAAACGTGGAAACGCCATAGTTAGGGGAAACTATGGCGAAAATTTTCTAAAATCTAATCGCGTTTAAAGTACGATTAACGGGATGATTAATGGGACTAAACGTGATTAATGATCCTACTCAGTAATTAAGGAAGTTTAATAAAAAGGGTTAAGCCCTAATCTTACAAGAACTTGTATAAACACTTACATATAATTATAAGTTAAAAAGAGTTATAAAAAGGTGAAATGGAAATTTTATAAATATAAATATATTCTTAAATAATAAAATATATATACATGTTTAAAATATACCAACTTATGTGTATAAATACTTGTACAATTATGTGTATTATTTGGTATATATACCAATTTAGGAAGAATACTGACTAAAATACAAATACACTAAACAAACAATCTCCAAATATGGTATACCAATACGTATAAATACAGTATAAATACCAAATAATACGGTACATCGATACGTATAAATTTTGACAAACGGCAGTTTCCGATTGTAATTAAGCACGTAATGAACAATAATATCATCATTAACAACATAATTAGACGTAAATTAACTCGACCAGGCCTCTGGAGAGCCTAGGAACGTCTACTTGATTCACGTTACGAGATTTGGCGATGATCGAAGACACTAAACGCGAAATTGAACGATAAGCGAACTGATGCCGAAGAGATAGTGACAACGCCTAAAAACATAATTTTATACTTCTATTGGTCATACAGTTATGATTATACGATAAATTTGGATCGTCGGACATCGCAAAGCACAACGCGGAAGTTACGCGAAAATCGAGACGCACCGACAACGATACTGATACCACGAACTTGAGTTATGCCTTGACATTAATATATTATGATATATTTAGCTTCGTAATTGAATTTTATTATTCGTTGTTGAAACCGGATCGAAAAACGGATAAAAACGAAAACCGTAGCGATTTATACGCAATTTTTAACGCAACCGACAAACAATCGTGTCAAACACCGACGACAAAATTTTAGGTGTTTCAGCTCCAAATTAACGTCTTATGACATTTTACAAAAACTCTGGTTCAAAAACGGGCCATGGATATGTTTGGCCCTTAAACACATTAACAGCTTTGGGCTCGACCCACTAAACGAAAACCCTAACGATAAATACATCTTAAACTCACCTTCCCCTCATTTTCTTTTAAGAAAACCCTAGCACACCTCAAGAGAACCCCCTGCTCCCCTTTCTTCCGGTCACCGGAGTCTGCCGAGGACTTCCGGTCGGCGCCGGTCTTCTTCTCCGACCACACACCCACTCCCACACCTTGTCTCCTTTCAACACACACACACACACACCCGCATTCATACGCAGACACAGAGAGAGAGAGGGTGATGAGAGGAGAGGGTGATGAGAGAGAGAATAGTGAGAGAGAGGAGAGCAGCAGCGATGGTGGATCTCGTGGCGGCAGCGGCGATGGTGGGGTTTAGCAGCGGCGACCGCCGGCGGCGGTCTAGGACAAGTCAAACGGCGACAGTAGGGTGGGGTTATTTTGGGTATCTTTTTGGGTCAAGTTTCAAACTCGGGGTGTTGTTTTCGGGATGGGTTTGTCGGGTTGGGGTTAACACCAGCGGCGATGATGACGATGGTGGTGGTCCGGTGTTGGGTGAGCGAAGGAAAGCGCTGTCGTTGGTGGCTTTAAGCCGATCGACGATGCGAGAGTGGTGGTGGTGGCAGTTTTGGTTTGGGTTTGTTGAACTGCGGCTCGGATTCGGTTCACTCGGGTTGACTCAGTTCAGTTCCGGTTCAGATCTCGGCTCAGGTTTCGGTTCAAGTTCGAAACATTTTCGGTTCAGTGTAAAAGTCTAAATAGTTCAGTTTCGTTTTGGTTCGGGTTATGTTTGACTCTCGATTTCAGGTTCGGATGCGTGTCTTGGTTCGAGTTCGGTTCAACTCGGTCAACAAAAGTCAACTCGGTCAACTGCGGTCAACAAAAGTCAACTGGTCAAACCCGGTCAACACGAGTCAAACCTTGTCAAATTTGGTCAACGGGTCAACCCGAGACTCGGTAAAAATTAATTACGACGCAAAAATTTATTTATATTAGTTTATGAATATTAGTAATAAATATCACGAAACCAAGCTCCAAACCGACCGGTTAAACGATTACATATCGCCAAAAACATTTAAAAATAACAATAGAACCGACGTACAATATTCGCATAAAATTTCTAGTTAAAACCGAACCGTCGTTATTATAATATAAACCGAAAATTAAATCGGCGAAACATTATATTTGATTTCGACAAGTAGTATATATTGTTTGCGCACATTGCATATTGTGTTTTGACAAATAAGGCGACAACTAGTATTGTCGGGAATCGTCCGAAAAAAGAGGAAACTCTGCCCGATTTTCATAAAATACGCAATACGAAACGCGTTACAATCCAAAGATAAAGCGTCCGAATTCAAACGATTGCATAAAATACATATAAGATATTTATTTTGCCGACGCTATTGTAACTTATAACAATCAAGCCGATAACGTACAATAAGCGTAATTACAAGACAAAAAGTTTCGACAATCCGATATAATAGAATATAATTATTTATATTACTTCAAACGCCGAATTCGGATATTTGATTTTAAACCTCGATAAATTATTCGAACGATCTTATAAAAATCAGTATATTGTTTATATTTATTTCGAAGCGCCAAGATTTCCGAACGCTTTTACAAGACGAATACATGGCGCGTATTATTTCAAACGACAGAATTCAGAAATCGTATAACACGAATATAATTATATATATTCGAATGCGGAGATTTTGAATACTTTTATAAAATAAATATAGATATATTTGTTTAAACGTCGACGACTCGGGAACTTCAAATGCTATTTGTTATGTTCGATTTAAACGCCTAAACAAAGTGCGACACGATACCGCAAGACTATTGCGTGATTACGAAATGTATTATAAATACGGGTATATTTTACAAGTATACGTATATAATATACCTTACGAAAACTACGAAGAGTCGTACTATTATCCGTCAACGTACATGACGACTAAATACGATTTCATGAAATATAGTTATGTTTATATGTAAACATATATTTCAAGTCGCTCAAAAACAAAATCGTTTCTAAGAAAACCATAGATTGGTTAACCGAGTTAAGACAATGACAATTTCCTAGAATTGTATGAGTAACGATTCGGTAGAGCTCGGTGACACGTAGTTTAGCTACGTTACATCTAGAAACTTACAAGTTATTCCGTTTTAGGAATACCTTAGATTGCATGCTAGCAAGTCAAGTTGTGGAGACAACACTATGGAAATCATATAAGCTAGCTTTGCACAAGGAAATCAAGGTGAGTTCATAACCCCCACTTTTTACCATTTTACATTTTTATAAATGTTTTCGGGGGTGGAAAGACATGCAAGTTTTGCGAAAGCATACAATGTTTCACTGAATGAAAATCATATAATTCTAAAGCATGTTACAAACAGATTTCAATGAACTCAAATGGTTTACGAAAGATTTATGCTAAACTTACCGGTTTTCACAGCTATACAAAGCTTTTCGAAACATGCATGAGTTTTATGACTAGTGACGGGATTGTCATAGTCACAACTACGGGCAAGGCCCCAATTTTATTTATAACATGGGCTACGCCCAATGATAAGAAAACATGGGCTAGGCCCAATGACAAGAAGACATGGGCTAGACCCAATGACAAGAAAACATGGGCTAGGCCCAATAACACGGATAACAGATTTATAACAATTGGTATGTAGCTATGGGATTAGATGATAACAGATCACTGTGCGTAAGTAGGATGATGACAATAGTAACCATTAATCACGTAGTGACCAAGGTGCAAAAGGTATAGATCTATCGAGTTTGAGACACGCTCCACTCCTAGTAAGTTAACCGGTTAGGAGTGCTTTTGTGATCCGAATGGTGTTAAAGTTGTCTCAGTTTGGTTACTTACTTATGGCACATAGGTCAGTGTATTAGCTACACACTGACAGATCCTTAGGTTCCATAGGCACACTACATACTACGATTTCAATGTCGGTTTACAAAGATAACATAAAACATTTCAATACCGGTTTATTTACAGATAAGATTGAAAACATTTTATCTCCGGTTTATAAACATAACAGTTATATGCATGGATTTGCAAACAACATGGAAAACATTTCAATACTATTATACAGACATGACATTTCAAATGTTTTGGGATACTATGATCCCACAAACCGGTTTATCAAATGCAAGATTTTCAAATGTTTAAAGATTCATTTGAAACGAAAACAAACAAACTATGAACTCGCCAACTTTATGTTGATTTTTCGCATGTTCTTTCTCAGGTTATAATTACAAGTATGGCACGGTAGGAATAGTGGAACCCATGGGGATTCGAGTAGTTAGCGGGCGTTCATTTACTAGAAATCTTAGCACTCACATTTGCTTCCGCTGTGCAATGACGATACAAGTTTAGTTCACGCCCCGCTCTGTTGCGAAGGAATTACAGGGGGTGTGAAAGAGTGGTATAAGAGCTATAGGTTTTAGCGAATTAGGTTTCTGTGGGGATACCTAGGCTTTAACCTCACGTTCCTTTGGGGACATCAGATCGTTAAGACTTGAGTACATACAGAACGCCTAGCACTCGAATAAGGGTTCCAACCGTTGCTGAAAACATTAAGTCAACATTATGATTTTAATCATACACTAGTGTTGTGTTTGACACACGGCACACGAAAACATTACATACCGTAGGCAAAACTTTGAGAGTTTTGACAACATGCATTTAAGACCTTTGGAAGACTTATGACAATATCCACTAAAGGCTAGCACGTAGGAACCACGATTATTAACTCGGGTAAATGCCATTACTTATATTGTCGATGTTATTTTTGTTACCGAGCAGGTAGCCTACGTACGACGAAACACTAGTGCACAAATATACATGAAATTTAAACAATACGATGTTGAAGTACATCATATACGACTTTCAAGGCGCGGCCTTGATGAAGCACGACATTATGACAATGATGCTAATCCCGTCAGTGGGAAAACTACCGACCAAAATATGGCAATTTGTCACGCGGTCCTATAAGCGACACGAAACACGCTGAGGTACGTCTAAACGAGTTTTCATAACAGTCGGTACTTATTACAATGGAAATCACAACCATTGTGCTGCAAAAGAAGTCACACGTCCTCGCATTCCCCCTACTTCATTAGTGACGGCTATGCAATATACGACATTCGGTGGTAATGTCACGAAACAATAAGTCATCACAGGAAATACCAGGTAAAGTCCTTGAATTCCTTTGTTGAAATTTCAACTTTGCATATACTGAGTAGGTTTGCACACCTCTACACCTCATAACGGTCATTGTGTCACGGGAAATTCTTTCTTGATTAGTGAACACCTATTGCATCATTTCTTGACAAAGTTATATGATACGCATGTTTTGTTGGTACGCATGTGGTTAACTTGATACGTGGAGGCCATCAGGGTCTTCACTTCGAATGGTCATCTCATCAGTCGTTCAAAGGTTGGTTCGCTATACTCAAAATTTTTGCTTTGTGATCTTGATGACTTGCTCTATTGCGAATATTGACTCCTTGATATCGAGTCAACGAATTCTTGAAATTTCAGTTTCTTTCCAAGTTGCATACATGGGATTTTTGTAGTAAACATATCGAAACTTGTTCGAATCATGTATTTATTGTTGGATTGTGTCAAACCAAGTTCAATTGTTTGAACTTGCTCACTGTATACAAAGTTCAATTCAAGGATTTCATATGATGGATTAAGGCCATCATATTTAAAGTAATATCAACAAGCAAATCATTTGTTCCGAACCATACTAGACTGGTTCAGTCTGCACCCTTATTAAGTCATTTATTGGTTACGACACCTTGTGGTGGCGTTACACTAGTTGAAGCTTGTGCTAATCTCGCTTTCACAACTCATGTACGGATTTAATTACTTGATTATTTATTCATTTTTAAATCCCCCTTGTTAGATCATTTTCTTAAAATATTCTTAATACAATCGTGTATTAGGCAGACGGTACACAACTTTATGGTCTATTTCAGTGTACCTTGTAACGATTCTTTCAATTTCGGTCGAAAATTTTGGGATATTTATTGTTCTTCCACTAGCGACCAAAAAATTTATGTTTATTTATTCTTTCATTTTTCAGTTGAAAATCCTATGAAATTATTTGGAACAAATATTCAGACTTACTTGATTGAACCTTTGTTTAAATTGTAAACACGGTGAATTTGTTCGGTCACCGCTATTATTGAATTATTTCAATGGCTATGACGCCTTGTGGCGTCGGTATAAACTTGTAGCTTGGGCTAATCATAGAAAGTGGTCTTAATGCAACTATGTATTAAGACAATGATACACTAACTTCGGTTGTAATTCGGTGTATCCTTGTAATTCAATAGTGTTAACTTATGGTTTGAAAAGTTAACAGATCATATTCATGTTTCTAATCCAGTTGAGCTTGTTGATTCTAAGTCTCACCGATCCAACAACCAACGCTAGTTTCCGTTAGTAGAAATTTCTATTGTTTATGAAATTCATTTACAAAATGCAAACGTCTTGGAAATTTATTGTTGAGATTCTCATTTGTATAACCCATGTAAACTCAGTGACATTGGTGATTATGTCATTACGTTTCGTTCACTTGGCATCGATTCTGAAAATAGATTCAGTTGAACCAGTGGGTTCATGTTGTTGTAGTAAATCATTGTATTCATATAATTAAGACAAGCCTCGATGCGATTACATGGTCATTTACCTACGTAGTATTAATACTTATCTACACATGACAAAAATCTAAGGAGATAACATAACTTAAATTTCGAGGACTGAATTTTTATAACAAGGGGAGAATGTGACAACCGGCAGTTTCCGATTGTAATTAAGCGCGTAATGAACAATAATATCATCATTACCAACATAATTAGACGTAAATTAACTCGATCAGGCCCCTGGAGAGCCTAGGAACGTCTACTTGCTTCACGTTACGCGATTTGGCGATGATCAAAGACACTAAACGCGGAATTGAACGATAAGCGAACTGATGCCGAACAGATACTGAAAACGCCTAAACACGAATTTTATACTTGTATTTGTCATGCAGTTATGGTTATGTGATAAATTGGATCGTCGGACATCGCAAAGCACAACACGGAAGTTACGCGAAAATCTAGACGCACCGACAACGAAACTGAAGCCACGAACTTGAGTTACGCCTTGACATTAATATATTCTGATAATTTAGCTTCGTAATTGAGTTTTATTATTCATGGTTGAAACCGGATCGAAAAACGGATAAAAACGACAACCGTAGCAATTTCTACGCAATTTTTAACGCAACCGACAAACAATCGCGTCAAACACCGACACCGACAAAATTTTATGTGTTTCAGCTCCAAATTAACGTCTTATGACATTTTACTAAAACTCAGGTTCGAAAACGGGCCATGGATATGTTTGGGCCTTGAACAAATTAACGGACTTTGGGCCCGACCCACTAAACGAAAACCCTAACTATAAATACATCTTAAACTCACCTTCCCCTCATTTTCTTCTAAGCAAACCCTAGCACACCTCAAGAGAACCCCCTTCTCTCCTTTCTTCCAGTCGCCAGAGTCCGGCAAGGACTTCCGGTCGGCGCCGGTCTTCTTCTCCGGCCACACACACACTCCCACACCTTGTCTCCTTTCAAACACACCCACACATACCCGCATTCATACGCAGACAAAGAGAGAGAGAGAGAGGTCGATGAGAGAGAGGGGGTGATGAGAGAGAGAGAACAGTGAGAGAGAGGAGAGCAGCGGCAGCTGTGGATCTCGCGGCGACAGCGGCGATGGTGGCGTTTAGCAGCGGCGACCGCCGGCGGCGGTCTAGGACCGGTCAAAGGACGACAGTAAGGGTGGGGTTATTTTTGGTATCTTTTCAGGTCCAGTTTCAAACTCGGGGTGTTGTTTTCGGGTTGGGTTTGCCGTGTTGGGGGTTATAACCGGCGGCGATGATGACGATGGTGGTGGTCCGGTGTTGGGTGAGCGACGGAAAGCACAGTCGCTGATGGCTTTAAGCCGATCGGCGACGCGGCAGCGGTGGCAGTTTTGGTTTGGGTTTGTTCAACTGCAGCTCGGGTTCGGTTCACTCGGGTCGACTTAGTTCAGTTCCGGTTCAGATCTCGGCTCAGGTTTCGGTTCAAGTTCGAAACATTTTCTGTTCAGTGTAAAAGTCTAAATAGTTCAGTTTTGTTTTGGTTCGGGTTATGTTTGACTCTCGATTTCAGGTTTGGATGCGTGTCTTGGTTCGAATTCGGTTCGACTCGGTCAACAAAAGTTAACTCGGTCAATTGCGGTCAACAAAAGCCAACTGGTCAAACCCGGTCAACACGAGTCAAACCTTGTCAAATCTGGTCAACGGGTCAACCCGAGACTCGGTAAAAATTAATTACGACGCAAAAAATTATTTATATTAGTTTATGAATATTAGTAATAAATATCACGAAACCGAGCTCAAAACCAACCCGTTAAACGATTACATATCGCCAAAAACATTTAAAAATAACAATAGAACCGACGTACAATATTCACGTAAAATTTCTAGTTAAAACCGAACCGTCGTTATTATAATATAAATCGAAAATTAAATCGGCGAAACATTATATTTGATTTCGACAAGTAGTATATATTGTTTGCGTACATTGCATATTGTGTTTTGACAAATAAGGCGACAACTAGTATTGTCGGGAATCGTCCGAAACAGAGGAAACTCTGCCCGATTTTCGTAAAATACGCAATACGAAACGCGTTACAATCCAAAGATAAAGCGTCCGAATTCAAACGATTGTATAAAATAAATATAGATATTTATTTTGCCGACGCTATTGTAACTTATAACAATCAAGCCGATAACGTACAATGAGCGTAATTACAAGACAACAAGTTTCGGCAATCCGTTATAATCGAATATAATTATTTATATTACTTCAAACGCCGAATTCGGATATTTGATTTTAAACCTCGATAAATTATTCGAACAATGTTAAAAAAATTAGTATATTGTTTATATTTATTTCAAAGCGCCAAGATTTCCGAACGCTTTTACAAGACGAATACATGGCGCGTATTATTTCAAAAGACAGAATTCAGAAATCGTATAACACAAATATAATTATATATATTCGAATGCGGAGATTTTGAATACTTTTATAAAATAAATATAGATATATTTATTGCAAACGTCAACGACTCGGGAACTTCAAATGCTATTTGTTTTGTTCGATTTAAACGCCTAAACAAAGTGCGACACGATACTGCAAGACTATTGCGTGATTATGAAATGTATTATCTATACGGGTATATTTACAAGTATACGTATATAATATACGATACGAAAACTATGAAAAGTCGTACTATTATCCGTCAACGTACATGACGACTAAATACGGTTTCATGAAATATAGTTATGTTTATATGTAAACATATATTTCAAGTCGCTTGAAAACAGAATCTTTTCTAAGAAAACCATAGATTGGTTAACCGAGTTAAGACAATGACAATTTCCTAGAATCGTATGAGTAACGATTCGGTAGAGCTCAGTTACATGTAGGTTAGCCTACGTTATATCTAGAAACTTACAAGTTATTCCGTTTTAGGAATACCTTAGATTGCATGCTAGCAAGTCAAGTTGTGGAGACAACACTATGGAAATCACATTAAGCTAGCTTTGCACAAGGAAATCAAGGTGAGTTCATAACCCCCACTTTTTACCGTTTTACATTTTTATAAATGTTTTCGGGGGTGGAAAGACATGCAAGTTTTGCGAAAGCATACAATGTTTCACTGAATGAAAATCATATAATTCTAAAGCATGTTACAAACAAATTTCAATGAACTCAAATGGTTTACGAAAGATTTATGCTAAACTTACCGGTTTTCACAGCTATACAAAGCTTTTCGAAACATGCATGAGTTTTATGTCTAGTGACGGGATTGTCATAGTCACAACTAGGGGCAAGGCCCCAATTTTATTTATAACATGGGCTACGCCCAATGATAAGAAAACATGGGCTAGGTCAAATGACAAGAAAACATGGGCTAGGCCCAATGACAAGAAAACATGGGCTAGGCTCAATAACACGGATAAAAGATTTATAACAATTGATATGTAGCTATGGGATTAGATGATAACAGATCACTGTGCGTAAGTAGGAGATGACAATAGTAACCATTAATCACGTGGTGACCAAGGTGCAAAAGGTATAGATCTATCGAGTTTGAGACACGCTCCACTCCTGGTAAGTTAACCGGTTAGGAGTGCTTTTGTGATCCAAATGGTGTTAAAGTTGTCTCGGTTTGGTTACTTACTTATGGCACATAGGTCAGTGTATTAGCTACACACTGACAGATCCTTAGGTTCCATAGGCACACTACATACTACGATTTCAATGTCGGTTTACAAAGATAACATAAAACATTTCAATACCGGTTTATTTACAGATACGATTGAAAACATTTTATCTCCGGTTTATAAACATAACAGTTATATGCATGGATTTGCAAACAACATGGAAAACATTTCAATACTATTATACAGACATGACATTTCAAATGTTTTGGGATACTATGATCCCAAAACCGGTTTATCAAATGCAAGATTTTCAAATGTTTAAAGATTCATTTGAAACGAAAACAAACAACTTGAACTCGCCAACTTTATGTTGATTTTTCGCATGTTCTTTCTCAGGTTATAATTACAAGTATGGCACGGTAGGAATAGTGGAACCCATGGGGATTCGAGTAGTTAGCGGGCATTCATTTACTAGAAATCTTAGCACTCACATTTGCTTCCGCTGTGCAATGAAGATACAAGTTTAGTTCACGTCCCACTCTGTTGCGAAGGAATTACAGGGGGTGTGAAAGAGTGGTATAAGAGCTATGGGTTTTAGCGAATTAGGTTTCTGTGGGGATACCTAGGCTTTAACCTCACGTTCCTTTGGGGACATCAGATCGTTAAGACTTGAGTACATACAGAATGCCTAGCACTCGAATAAGGGTTCCAACCGTTGCCGAAAACATTAAGTCAACATTATGATTTTAATCATACACTAGTGTTGTGTTTGATACACGCACACGAAAACATTACATACCGTAGGCAAAACTTTGAGAGTTTTGACAACATGCATTTAAGACCTTTGGAAGACTTATGACAATATCCATTAAAGGTCAGCACGTAGGAACCATGATTATTAACTAGGGCAAACACCATTATAAATATTGTCGATGTTATTTTAATTGCTGAGCAGGTAGCCTACGTAAGACGAAACACTAATGCGCAAATATACATGAAACTTAAACGATATGATAACAGATGTTGAAGTACATCACATACGACTTTCAAGGCGCGGCCTTGAGGAAGCACGACATTATGACAATGATGCTAATCCCGTCAGCGGGAAAACTACCAACCAGAATACAGCTATTTGTCACGCGGTCCTGTAAGCGACATGAAACACGCTGAGGTACGTCTAAACGAGTTTTCATATCAGTCGGTACTTATTACAATGGAAATCACAACAATTGGCGCTGCAAAAGAAGTCACACGTCCTCGCATTCCCCCTACTTCATTAATGAGGACTATGCAATATACGACATTCGGTGGTAATGTCACGAAAGAATAAGTCATCACAGGAAATACCAGATAAAGTCCTAGAATTCCTTTTGTTGAAATTTCAACTTTGCATATACTGAGTAGGTTTGCACACCTCTACTCCTCATAACGGTCATTGTGTCACGGGAAATTCTTTCTTGATTAGCGAACACCCATTGCATCATTTCTTGACAAACTTATACGATACGCATGTTTTGTTGCAAAACTAGATTGACTCGCATAAAATGTGATTACACTTTATATGATTGCATGCTTATATACTTAATAAGTAATGATATTATTTATTGACATATATATATATATATATATATATACTTATTGTACGGATTAGTTTTGCTATGGTACGATGGCATCTTTGACTAGTAGCGGCATCTATGATGATGCATCAGACGATGTTTACCCCCATGTTATTGAGATCATATCTTCTTCAGATGACTTCGACCCCGAGGAGGACCCCGACTATGCCTCCAATGATGCTATGATGGAGGACGCTCCGGTAGTGGATAGCGTGTTAGCTGTGGGGCCAAAATTAAATGACTTTGTGATTGTGGGACATCCCGATGGTGCACATATCATCGACTACATTCCACTAGATGTCGTACCTATTGCAGCCTTTCCACCTCTCTTTGTTTTGTCCGACGACAAGGGCGAGGTCCCCATCTTTCATGTAGACCACGTAGGTGATGATATCAGCGATGGCAAGGTCATCGACATTGCTATCGTGGAGGTTTCCTCACCCGTTGTTTCTATTGTAGCCATCTCTTCATCTGATGTGCACGACAGCGCATCCTCCTCTACTATTCGCCATGCGGGACTGCGGGCGAATGCGACAGATAGCAGCTTTGATACCATTCCCATTGCCACCCCTGTTCCAACACTGATTCCTACTTCCATTACTACCTCACCACTACTCCTACATCACGACACACTCCAAATATCCATGCCCCTCCTCATGCCATGGACATACCTGCTCCTCTTGTCGACACCCCACTACGTAACAACCTTTATTCATTGAGACCCCTTCCTCATACCAATGCATCTGTCATTTTCACTCATGAGATTCTAATACCATGTCCTGGAGAGGGATCTTCAAGGCATCCATTTCGGTCACCTCCTCATATGTCCAGGCAGACCCTTACCACCCTAGTCACCACCCTACCTACACTAGGGACGATCTCGTCCAGTCCCTACAGCTGCAGATTCAGCTCCTATCCCGCAAGGTTTGGGAGTTGGAGCGTTTCTGTGATACTGTGCCACCACCACCACCTGCCTACCCACCACCACCTACTCCACCACCACCCCCGTGTCCACCACACTCACATCCACATTTTGGCCTTGAGGCTCGTGTGCTGACCTTGGAACAGCGAGCCAACCTCTCTTACACTCGTGTTAGCCGCATGGAGGATGAGATGGATCATCTCCATAGTTTGGTCGTTCCTATCGCACCCCCTTCGCCTCTCGCACCGTAGTTTTTATTTATTTGGATGTACTAGTTACGGGATTGGAAGACCCGCTTTTGATGTATATATGAAGACTAGGTGCAAGTTATCGACACTTGAAGACTTTTGAATACCGATGGGGAAGTAAAGATTTTACCACTTTTATGTATTATAAACTTGTATGACCGGGGTTATAAAATCCTGTGTCCTTTTGTTTTTCTTTCCCAAAAAACAATGTAAGAAGTTGTTGAATATATATGAAAGCTTGGCATTATGCTTTTATTTATTGCAAATTGTGATTTACTTTATGCATGTCTTGTTGTTGTGGATGATGCTTGGTTAACGTGATGATTATTCATATATCTTAACTGACAATAGTTATTATTAAATATATGTCCAACACCCTTCGATATTTATTACCAGAAGACGATGCCACCAAGACGTAGGACCAAGCGAACACACTACCAACGACTGAGGCTGAGCTAAATGAGCGCATGTCACAAGCAATAGCGCAGTATGAGGCCAACCTGCTCTGAGCACAGCGGTGGAACTGGAGATTCATCTCGAGGCAACCCCAATAGGAGTAATATTTGGTTGTCTATGACACCATACAATACTATCGTTTATTCCATTCGTACCTTTGACAATGCTCATTCATAATGTGTTCGTACAATGTTCCAGGTTGTTCATACAAGCAGTTTTTAGGCTGCAAGCCTCTGAATTTCGATGGCACCAGAGGTGCATAACATTTGTGCACTGGACAGAAAAGACCGACTCGGTTATAAAAATGAGCAAGTGTCCTCTTATCCTAAGGGTTACATATGTTTCTGGATTATTCGTAGATGGAGCACTATCATGGTGGAATCTCCAAGTCCAAACCAAAGGGGAAGAAGCTATTTATGCTATGACGTGGGAAGAACTCTAGAGTTGATGAGAAAGAAATATTGTTCAAGGGCAGAAATTCAAAAACTAGAGACCGAGTTTTGGAATTTAAAGATGATCGGAGCTGATGTTGCTGGGTATACGCAATGTTTCCATGACTTGTCAAGGGTTGTTCCATATCTAGTGGAACTAGAGTCAAGAGAATCGAGCGATACATTTGGGGAATTGCTTCTGAGATCTTGAGCATGGTTACTTCTTCTAAGCCTGCTAATATTAGTGAGGCAATCGAATTGGCTATTAGTCTCACTAAGGAGGCTGTTCATTTAGGAAAGTTGTCAAGGACTGGGGAGAACAAAAAGGAAACTCATGTGGAGTCCATGAGTGAGGGTAAAGGAAAGTTCACCAACCTTAAGAAAGGCACCCGAGCAAACAACAACAACCAATCCAACAAGCAAAGGGAAATGAACACACCTAGGGAAGCTAAGTCCTTTGCAGTAACTAATGCAAGTGGTGGTAGAGGTTATATGGGATTCTTACCAAAATGTGATAAGTGTAAGTATCATCACTTGGGCCCTTGCAGAAATACCAAGTGTGATAAATGTGGTAAGACCGGGCACAACAAAGAGACTTTTTGGGTGGGTGTTGGACATGGAAATAGAAACCAATGGTGGTAACGGAAATAACAATCAGGGTGGAAACGGGAATGACAACTGTCAAGTGTGCAACGGGTGTGGAGAAAAAGGGCATTATCGGAAGGATTGCCCGATAGAAAACCAGGCTCGAGGAAGAGATTTTGTGATAGGAGCGAAGGCTGCACGCCAACACTCGAACGTGGTTACGGGTACGTTTCCTATAAACCAACACTATGCATCCATTCTAGTTGACAAAGGCGCTGACTTTAGTTTTATATCTATGAAGTTTAAAAATATACTTGGCCTAAAGTGGAGTAAACTAGACATCCCATATTCTATAGAATTAGCGAATGGAAAACTTGTGGAAACGGGAGAAATTATTAGAGGTTGCACACTCGAAACTTGAGCGCGAAAATTCTCTATCGATCTTTTACCCGTCACTTGGGTAGTTTTGAAGTAGTTGTCAGAATAGATTGGCTATTCGACAACCGGGCAGAAGTGGTTTGCCATGAGACAACCATCCGCATTCCTTTACCAGATGAAGAAACACTTGTTGTACATGGAGAAAAACGCGAGACGTCCTTACAAATTATTAATTGCATGAAGGCACAAAAGTGTCTACGAAAAGGTTGTATTGCCTTCCTCGCTCTTGTAGTAGACAAAGAAACTAAGGAGACGAAGTTAGAAGACATTCCGGTCGTGAAGGAGTTCCCAGAAGTCTTTCCGGAAGACTTGTCGGGACTGCCTCCACAACGCCAAGTGGAATTCCGCTTCGATTTAGTGCCAAGAGCGGCACCAGTGGCCAAGTCTCCTTACCGACTAGCTCCGTCCGAGATGCAGGAGCTATCCACTCAACTTCAGGAGTTGTTGGATAAGGGATTTATTAGACCGAGTTTCTCACCTTGGGGAGCTCCGGTATTATTTGTTAAAAGAAAGGACGAGAGCTTACGTATGTGCATAGACCATCGGTAGTTGAACAAACTCACTATCAAGAACCGGTACCCCTTTTCGAGAACTGATGACTTGTTCGATCAGTTACAAGGCTCAAGCTTCTATTCCGAGATCGATCTGCGATCAGGCTACCATCAGTTGCAGATTCAAGAAGAAAGCATACCCAAAACGGCTTTTCGAACTCGTTACATCACTACAAGTTCCTTGTGATGCCGTTCGGCTTAACAAATGCACCGGCAGTGTTCATGGATCTCATGAATCGCGTGTGCAAGCTGTATTTGGATAAGTTCATGATCGTATTCATTGATGACATATTAATATATTCGCGATTGAAGGACGGACATGAGCGACATTTAGGAACTGTCTTGGAACTTCTGAAGAATGAACATCTTTTTGCAAAGTTTTCTAAATGCGAATTTTGGATTCGCGAGGTACAGTTTCTTGGACACGTGGTGAACAAGAAAGGAATTCATGTCGATCCTTCCAAGATTGAGGCACTAAAGAATTGGGAAGCGCCTAAGACGCCGACGGAGTGCGACAATTTTTGGGATTAGCGGGTTATTACAGACGATTTATTGAGAATTTTCAAAGATTGCCCAACCGCTAACGTCCCTGACTTAAAAGAATTTTCAAAGCTGCATTCCAATCTTATCTCTACTAGACGGTACCGACGACTTTGTATTGTATTGCGATGCTTCGCATCAAGGTCTCGGTTGCATGTTGATGCAACGAGACAAGGTCATCGCGTACGCATCTCGAAGACTTAAGGTGCACGAGAAAAACTATACCACGCATGACCATGAACTAGGTGCGGTGGTATTCGCGTTAAAAATCTGGCGTCATTACTTATATGGTACTCGTTGTACAATCTTTACGTATCACAAGAGTCTGTAACACATATTTGATCAGAAGGAATTAAATAGGCGGCAAAGACGATGGGTTGAGTTATTGAACGATTACGACTGCGAAATTAAATATCACCCGGGCAAGGCGACATAGTGGCGGATGCCTTGAGTCGCAAAGAACGAGTAAAACCTTTAAGGGTTCGGGCCTTAGAAATGACCACACAAAACAACTTTACTTCTCAGATTCGTGATGCACAGCAAGAAGCACTTAAACCTGAGAACATACCAGCCGAATCATTATGCGGAATGGAAAAGCAATTGATACCGAAGGAGGATGGAACATTATACTTTATGAGTTAAATTTGGATTCCGTACTTTCGCGACATACGGGTAATTATTCCAGATGAAGCACACAAGTTGAAATACTCTATACATCCCCGATCAGATAAGATGTATATATGAAGACTATGTGCAAGTTATCGACACTTGAAGACTTTTGAATACCGATGTGGAAGAAAAGATTTTACCACTTTTATTTATTATAAACTTGTATGACCGGGGTTATATATTCCTGTGTTCTTTTGTTTTTGTTTCCCGAAAACAATGTAACAAGTTGTTGAATATATGTGAAAGCTTGGCATTATGCTTTTATTTATTGCAAATTGTGATTTACTTTATGCATGTCTTGTTATTGTGGATGATGCTGGGTTAACGTGATGATTATTCATATATCTTAGCGACAATAGTTATTATTAAATATATGTCCAACACCCTTCGATATTTATTACCAGAAGACGATGCCACCTAGACGTAGGACCAACGCGAACCCACTACCAACGACTGAGGCTGAGCTAAATGAGCGCATCTCACAAGCAATAGCGCAGTATGAGGCCAACCTGCTCTGAGCACACGGTGGAACTGGAGGTTCATCTGGAGGCAACCCCAATAGCGGTAATATTTGGTTGTCTATGACACCATACAATACTCTCGTTTATTCCATTCGTGCCTTTGACAATGCTCATTCATAATCTGTTCGTACAATGTTCCAGCTTGTTCATACAAGCAGTTTTTAGGTTGCAAGCCTCTGAATTTCGATGGCACCGGAGGTGCCATAACATTTGTGCGCTGGACAGAAAAGACCGACTCAGTCATAAGAATGAGTAAGTGTCCTCCTAACCTAAGGGTTACATATGTTTCTGGATTATTCGTAGATGGAGCACTGTCATGGTGGAATCTCCAAGTCCAAACCAAAGGGGAAGAAGTTGTTTATGCTATGACGTGGGAAGAACTCAAAGAGTTGATGAGAAAGAAATATTGTTCAAGGGCTGAAATTCAAAAACTAGAGACCGAGTTTTGGAATTTAAAGATGATCGGAGCTGATGTTGCTGGGTATACGCAACGTTTCCATGACTTGTCAAGGGTTATTCCATATCTGGTGGACCCAGAGTCAAGAGAATCGAGCGATACATTTGGGGACTTGCTCCTGAGATCTTGAGCATGGTTACTTCTTCTAAGCCTGCTAATATCAGTGGGGAAACCGAATTGGCTGTTAGTCTCACTAAGGAGGCTGTTCGTTTAGGAAAGTTGCAAGAACTGGGGAGAACAAAAAGGAAACTCATGTGGAGTCCACGAGTGAGGGAAGACGAAAGTTCACCAACCTTAAGAAAGGCACCCGAGCAAACAACAACAACCAACCCAACAAGCAAAGGGAAATGAACACACCTAGGGAAGCTAAGTCCTTTGCAGTAACTAATGCAAGTGGTGGCAGAGGTTATACGGGATTCTTACCGAAATGTGATAAGTGTAAGTATCATCACTTTGGCCCTTGCAGATATACCAAGTGTGACAAATGTGGTAAGACAGGGCACAACAAAGAGACTTGTTGGGTGGTGTTGGACATGGAAATAGAAACCAAGGTGGTAACGAAAATAACAATCATGGTGGAAACGAGAATGAAAACTGTCATGTATGCTACGGGTGTGGAGAAAAAGGGCATTATCGGAAGGATTGCTCGAAAGAAAACCAGGCTCGAGGAAGAGATTTTGTGATAGGAGCGAAGGCTGCACGCCAACACCCGAATGTGGTTACGGGTACGTTTCCTATAAACCAACACTTTGCATCCGTTCTAATTGATAAAGGCCCGACTTTAGTTTTATATCTATAGAGTTTAAAAATATACTTGGCCTAGAGTGGAGTAAACTAGACATCCCATATTCTATAGAATTAGCGAACGGAAAACTTGTGGAAACGGGAGAAATTATTAGAGGTTGCACACTCGAACTTGGAGCGCGAAAATTCTCTATAGATCTTTTACCCGTCGACTTGGGTAGTTTTGAAGTAGTTGTCGGAATGAATTGGCTATCTGACAACCGGGGGGAAGTGGTTTGCCATGGAAAACCATCCGCATTCCTTTACCAGATGAAGAAACACTTGTTGTACATGGAGAAAAACGCGAGACGTCCTTACAAATTATTAATTGCATGAAGGCACAAAAGTGTCTACGAAAAGGTTGTATAGCCTTCCTCGCTCATGTAGTAGACAAAGAAACTAAGGAGCCGAAGTTAGAAGACATTCCAGTCGTGAAGGAGTTCCCAGAAGTCTTTCGGAAGACTTGTCGGGACTGCCTCCACAATGGCAAGTGGAATTTCGCATCGATTTAGTGCTAGGAGCGGCACTAGTGGCGAAGTCTCCTTACCGACTAGCTCCGTCCGAGATGCAGGAGCTATCAACTCAACTTAGGAGTTGTTGGATAAGGGATTTATTAGACCGAGTTTCTCACCTTGGGGAGCTCCGGTATTATTTCTTAAAATGAAGGACCGGAGCTTACGTATGTGCATAGACTATCGGGAGTTAGCAAGAACCGGTACCCCTTAGAGAGAATTGATGACTTATTCGATCAGTTACAAGGCTCAAGCTTCTATTCCGAGATCGATCTGCGATCAGGCTACCATCAGTTGCAGATTCAAGAAGAAAGCATACCCAAAACGGTTTTTCGAACTCGTTACGGTCACTACGAGTTCCTTGTGATACCGTTTGGCTTAACAAATGCACCGGCAGTGTTCATGGATCTCATGAATCGCGTGTGCAAGTCGTATTTGGATAAGTTCGCGATCGTATTTATTGATGACATATTAATATATTCACGATCGAAGGACGAACATGAGCGACATTTACAAACTAACTTGGATCTTCTGAAGAATGAACAACTTTTTGCAAAGTTTTCTAAATGCGAATTTTGGATTCGCGCAGTTTCTTGGACACGTGGTGAACAAGAAAGGAATTCATGTCGATCCTTCCAAGATTGAGGCAATAAAGAATTGGGAAGCGCCTAAGATGCCGACGGAAGTGCGACAATTTTTGGGATTAGCGGGTTATTATAGACGATTTATAGAGAATTTTCCAAAGATTGCCCAACCGCTAATGTCCCTGACTCAAAAGGATAAGAAGTTTGATTGGGGCGAAAAACAAGAAGCTGTATTCCAACTATTAAAGGACAAACTGTGTGATGCACCAATCTTATCTCTACCAGACGGTACCGACGACTTTGTCTTGTATTACGATGCATCGCATCAAGGTCTCGTTTGCATGTTGATGCAACGAGACAAAGTCATCACGTACGCATCTCGACAACTTAAGGTGCACGAGAAAAACTATACCACGCATGACCTAGAACTAGGTGTGGTGGTATTCGCGTTAAAAATTTGGCGTCATTACTTATATGGTACTCGTTGTACAATCTTTACGGATCACAAGAGTCTGCAACACATATTTGATAAGAAGGAATTAAATCTGCGGCAAAGACGATGGGTTGAGTTATTGAACGATTACGACTGCGAAATTAAATATCACCCGGGCAAGGTGAACGTAGTGGCGGATGCTTGAGTCGCAAAGAACGAGTAAAACCTTTAAGGGTTCGGGCCTTAGAAATGACCATACAAAACAACTTTACTTCTCAGATTTGTGATGCACATCAAGAAGCACTTAAACCTGAGAACATACCAACCGAATCATTATGCGAAATGGAAAAGCAATTGATACCGAAGGAGGATGTAACATTATACTTTATGAGTTAAATTTGGGTTCCGTACTTTCGCGACATACGGATAATTATTCTAGATTACGCACACAACTTGAAATACTCTATACATCCCCGATCAGATAAGATGTATATATGAAGACTAGGTGCAAGTTATCGACACTTGAAGACTTTTGAATACCGATAAACTTGTATGACCGGGGTTATATATTCTCGTGTCCTTTTGTTTTTCTTTCCCGAAAACAATGTAACAAGTTGTTGAATATATATGAAAGCTTGGCATTATGCTTTTATTTATTGCAAATTGTGATTACTTTATGCATGTCTTGTTATTGTGGATGATGCTTGGTTGACGTGATGATATTCATATATCTTAGCCGACAATAGTTATTATTAAATATATGTCCAAAACCCTTCGATATTTATTACCAGAAGACGATGCCACCAAGACGTAGGACCAACGCGAACCCACTACCAACGACTGAGGCTGAGCTAAATGAGCGCATCTCACAAGCAATAGCGCAGTATGAAGCCAACCTGCTCTGAGCACAGCGGTGGAACTGGAGGTTCATCTGGAGGCAACCCCAATATGGTAATATTTGGTTGTCTATGACACCATACAATGCTCTCGTTTATTCCATTTTTGCCTTTAACAATGCTCATTCATAATATGTTCGTACAATGTTCTAGGTTGTTTATACAAGCAGTTTTTAGGCTGCAAGCCTCTGAATTTCGATGGCACCGGAGGTGCCATAACATTTGTGCGCTGGACAGAAAAGACCGACTCAGTCATAAGAATGAGTAAGTGTCCTCCTAACCTAAGGGTTACATATGTTTCTGGATTATTCGTAGATGGAGCACTGTCATGGTGGAATCTCCAAATCCAAACCAAATGGGAAGATGTTGTTTATCTATGACGTGGGAAGAACTCAAATAGTTGATGAGAAAGAAATATTGTTCAAGGGCTGAAATTCAAAAACTAGAGACCGATTTTTGGAATTTAAAGATGATCGGAGCTGATGTTGCTGGGTATACGCAACGTTTCCATGACTTGTCAAGGGTTGTTCCATATCTGGTAGAACCAGAGTCAAGAGAATCAAGCGATACATTTGGGGACTTGCTCCCGAGATCTTTAGCATGGTTACTTCTTCTAAGCCTGCAATCGAATTTGTTGTTAGTCTCACTAAGGAGGCTGTTCGTTTAGGAAAGTTATCTAGGACTGGGGAGAACAAAAAGGAAACTCATGTGGAATCCACGAGTGAGGGAAAACGAAAGTTCACCAACCTTAAGAAAGGCATCCGAGGAAACAACAACAACCAACCCAACAAGAAAGGGAAATGAACACACCTAGGGAAGCTAAAGTCCTTTGCAGTAACTGATGCAAGTGGTGGTAGAGGTTATACGAGATTCTTACCGAAATGTGATAAGTGTGAGTATCATCACTTGGGCCCTTGCAGAAATACCAAGTGTGACAAATGTGGTAAGACCGGGCACAACAAAGAGACTTGTTGGGTGGGTGTTGGACATGGAAATAGAAACCAAGGTGGTAACGGAAATAACAATCAGGGTGGAAACGGAATGACAACTGTCATGTATGCTACGGGTGTGGAGAAAAAGGGCATTATCGGAAGGATTGCCCGAAAGAAAACCAGGCTCGAGGAAGAGCTTTTGTGATAGGAGCGAAGGCTGCACGCCAACACCGAACGTGGTTACGAGTACGTTTCCTATAAACCAACACTTTGCATCCGTTCTAATTGATAAAGGCGCTGACTTTAGTTTTATATCTATAGAGTTTAAAAATATACTTGGCCTAGAGTGGAGTAAACTAGACATCCCATATTCTATAGAATTAGCAAACAGAAAACTTGTGGTAATGGGAGAAATTATTAGAGGTTGCACACTCGAACTTGGAGCGCGAAAATTCTCTATCGATCTTTTACCCGTCAACTTGGGTAGTTTTGAAGTAGTTGTCGGAATGGATTGGCTATCCGACAACCGGGCGGAAGTGGTTTGCCATGAAAAAACCATCCGCATTCCTTTACCAGATGAAGAAACACTTGTTGTACATGGAGAAAAACGCGAGACGTCCTTACGAATTATTAATTGCATGAAGGCACAAAAGTGTCTATGAAAAGGTTGTATAGCCTTCCTCACTCATGTAGTAGACAAAGAAACTAAGGAGCCGAAGTTAGAAGACATTCCGGTCTTGAAGGAGTTCCCAGAAGTCTTTCCGGAAGACTTGCCGGACTGCCTCTACAACGCCAAGTGGAATTTCGCATCAATTTGGTGCCTGAACGGCACCAGTGGCGAAGTCTCCTTACCGACTAGCTCCGTCCAAGATGCAGGAGCTATCCACTCAACTTCAGGAGTTATTGGATAAGGGATTTATTAGACCGAGTTTCTTACCTTGGGGAGCTCCGGTATTATTTGTTAAAAGGAAGGACCGGAGATTACGTATGTGCATAGACTATCGGGAGTTATCAAGAACCGGTACCCCTTACCGAGAATTGATGACTTGTTCGTTCAGTTACAAGGCTCAAGCTTCTATTCCGAGATCGATCTGCGATCAGGCTACCATCAGTTGCGGATTCAAAAAGAAAGCATACCGAAAACGGCTTTTCGAACTCGTTATGGTCACTACGAGTTCCTTGTGATGTCGTTCGGCTTAACAAATGCACCGGCAGTGTTCATGTATCTCATGAATCGCGTGTGCAAGCCGTTTTTGGATAAGTTCACGATCGTATGACATATTAACATATTCGCGATCGAAGGACGAACATGAGCGACATTTACGAACTATCTTGGAACTTCCGAGAATGAACAGCTTTTTGCAAAGTTTTCTAAATGCGAATTTTGGATTCGGAGGTACAGTTTCTTGGACACATGGTGAACAAGAAAGGAATTCATGTCGATCCTTCCAAGATTGAGGCAATAAAGAATTGGGAAGCACCAAAGACGCCGACGGAAGTGCGACAATATTTGGGATTAGCGGGTTATTACAGACGATTTATAGAGAATTTTCAAAGATTACCCAACCGCTAATGTCCCTGACTCAAAAGGATAAGAAGTTTGATTTGGGCGACAAACAAGAAGCTGCATTCCAAGTATTAAAGGACAAACTCTGTGATGCACCAATCTTATCTCTACCAGACGGTACCGAAGACTTTGTCTTGTATTCCGGTGCTTCGCATCAAGGTCTCGGTTGCGTGTTGATGCAACAATACAAATTCATCGTGTTTGCATCTCGACAACTTAAGGTGCATGAGAAAAACTATACCACACATGACCTCAAACTAGGTGCGGTGGTATTCGCGTTAAAAATCTGGTGTCATTACTTATATGGTACTCGTTGTACAATCTTTACGGATCACAAGAGTCTGCAACACGTATTTGATAAGAAAAATTAAATATGCGGCAAAGACGATGGGTTAAGTTATTGAACGATTACGACTGCGAAATTAAATATTACCCGGGAAAGGCGAACGTAGTGGCGGACGCCTTGTGTCGCAAAGAACGAGTAAAACCTTTAAGGGTTCGGGCCTTAGAAATGACCATACAAAACAACTTTACTTCTCAGATTTGTGATGCACAGCAAGAAGCACTTAAACATGAGAACATACCAGCCGAATCATTATGCGGAATGGAAAAGCAGTTGATACCGAAGGAGGATGGAACATTATACTTTGAGTCAATTGGTCAAATTTGGGTTCCGTACTTTGGCGACATACGGGTAATTATTCTAGATGAAGCACATAAGTTGAAATACTCTATACATCCCCGATCAGATAAGATGTATCCAGATTTAAAGGAATTCTATTGGTGGCCTAACCTTAAGAGCGACATTGCTAACTATGTCTGAAAATGCCTTACTTACGCTAAAGTTAAGGCGGAATATCAAAAGCCTTCAGGATTACTGCAACAATCTGAAATTCCCGTATGGAAATGGGAATAGATTTCAATGGATTTCATTACTAAGTTTCCCAGGACCTCGAGAGGTCACGTCATGATTTAGGTTATCGTTGATCGACTTACAAAGTCTGCACACTTCTTACCTATCCATGAGAAGGATAGCATGAAGAAACTGGCAGAATTATACCTCAAAGAAATCATAGCATGGCATGGAGTGCCTATTTCTATCATATCGGACCGAGATGGTCGATTCGTGTCAAGGATTTGGCAATCGTTACAAAAGGCTTTTGGATCGCGACTAGATCTTAGCTCTATTTGGACGAAAGTGCTGGTCGCCACTATGTTGGGCGGAGACCAGAGACAAGCAACTCATTGGTCTGGAATTAGTCTAGGAGACTACGGACAAAATATTTTAGATACGAGACCATATCAAGGCGGCTCGTGACCGACAAAAGAGCTATGCCAACAAACGACGAAAACCACTATCTTTTGAAGTCGGAGACAAAGTATTATTGAAAGTCTCGCCTTGGAAAGGCGTAGCAAGATTTGGTAAACGTGGAAAGTTGAACCCACGCTATATTGGACCCTTCGAAATCTTGGAAAAGATTGGAACCATAACACATAAGTTGAAGTTACCGAACGAGCTCAGTAGCGTACACGACATGTTCCATGTGTCGAATTTAAAGAAAAGTCCAACTCAAGAAACGGTTATCATTAAAACGGATGAGATTCACATCGACGACAAACTCCATTACTGAAGAACCCATTGAGGTTACGGATTGGAAGGTCCACAAGACACGGAGAAGTTGTATTAAACTGGTTAAAGTTCGTTGGAACTCACGTCACAGCCCCGAGTATACGTGGGAACGTGAGGATCAAATAAGGTCCAAGTACCTGCATTTGTTCCAAGGCTCCCCTACAAATAACAACACGGCTTGAATTTCTGGATGAAATTCTTTTAACGAGGGGAGAATGTGACAACCGGCAAAATAATGGTAAATTCCGTAAAACTTAACAACTTGATTATACAATTTATTGCGTTCGTTACGACTTAATTAATACATGATTAGGTCGTGTAAAGTCTAGCAATCATAGGACATTGTTAAATATGTCAAACAACATCGTTACATTCTTCATGTTGCGAGAAAAAAACAAACTATGTCCAAATATGTTGGCAAAATGCTGAAAACACTATTCACCGGAACACACTATTCATGCCAGCAAGTTTCTGAAAACTGTCAGAACGAGCAACGAATGGCACGAAAGCATTTTATAGTTGAAATACAAATAAAAATCCCCAATTAGGGACATTAAATACAAGAACACTTTCACTTTCTGGAAAACACGTGTCGTCAAAGTTCGTCCGAATCGCGTTAAAATATAAGAAAGTAAATTTATCCGAAACGCCAAAACTCAACACTTTAAGGACATAGGGCATATAATGCTATAAACCCTAATAAGCTTGGGGATATCAATGGAATATCCTAAACATAAGCTTCCGATGATACGCCATAGCGGGCACAACTTGTCCGATACCGATCCGACGAACTAGTAGGAAGCATCCTTACCGACCTAACACCGAAACGGATCACCTAGAGAACTAGTTAAGAGTATTTCATGTTCGAAACAACATTGGTGGTGCCATATAAAAGCCGAGATGACGTTTCCAGAACTAGAGCACACTTTCCATATATTGTCCGAAAGTGACCCGACGACCGATCTAATAATATTTTTACCACCCGAAACTAATTCCAACTAGTCAAGGGAATTAATTTATACTAATTAACATCTAAAACCCCTAATTACTCCCTAATGGTGCAAGACCAATCACTAATCAATACACTTAACTAAATTACCTAAATATCTACCATTTTACCACATGTTGAATAAAAAATTTCACATTACCCCCCCAAAGAAATCGGTCAACAAGTGGGCCCCACCCACTTGTTTCATTATTGAAAATATATGATACATAGCATGGTTGCAAGATTTGGATGATGGATGAACTCACCTCTATAAAACTTAACTTCATCATCATATTTCTATCACTTTCAAACTCCAAAAATTCAAGAACAATATTCCCTTTTCCCCTTCCATTTTCGGCAGCCCCAAAACCCCCATAACTCTTCCTTTTTTATCCACAAAACCGACCAAATTAAGCTTATAAAACCCACCTTAAGAACCCTCAAGGAAGGTACAAGCATGGAGGACTTTTAGAGCTTCATTTGGAGCTTAATCTCTTCTTAATCTTCATCATAACCATAGCAAAGTTGTAAGATCATTTCTCTCTATTTTCAAGCTTTATATGTTTTGTAGAATACCAAAGTACAACTTGATCATCTTGAACTCCAAGAAAACCAAAGCTTAAAACCCTAATCATAACATAAAAAGTCTACTAATGTGATGTATTTTGTGTTGATCATGTTGCTTATGCTAGTTAGCTTATATATTCTTGATGGTTATGTTAAAGTAAGTTGTTTAGCTTGATGATCTTGTATGGAACTTGATTTAAAATGGTGATTTAAA
Source organism: Scalesia atractyloides (assembly GCA_947069175.1). Taxonomy (NCBI): domain Eukaryota; kingdom Viridiplantae; phylum Streptophyta; class Magnoliopsida; order Asterales; family Asteraceae; genus Scalesia; species Scalesia atractyloides. The sequence goes on along the minus strand of CAMTDV010000020.1, from coordinate 64,063,401 downwards.
CAACTTGATGTTTAAATCTTAATAAGATCATCATCCACATGATACATGAACTGTACTACAAATATAAAAGGGAGTTCTAACGTTTTATAACTTTCATGCAAACTAAAAATCATGATTTACACTAATATGGTTTCAAAAGTGTATTAATCAATGTTGCTTATATGAAAGATAAAGACGTTAAAGTGTGTTAAATATGATGGTGTGAGTAATTATCAAAAGATTTAAAAGTGTTATGATATTATTATTAAAAAAGTGGTAAATATACATAAAGTTCAAGAATTATGTTGATAATTATGTGAGAATTGTTACATATAAAAATTGATTTTTTGAAACTTGATTGGAAATTGATTGAGATTAAGGAATTTAAACATGCTTAAAATATGTTTTAAAAACGTGGAAACGCCATAGTTTAGGGGAAACTATGGCGAAATTTTTCTAAATTCTAATCACGATTAAAGTACGATTAACGGGAGTGATTAATGAGACTAAACGCGATTAGTGATCCAACTCAGTAATTAAGGAAGTTTAGTAAAAAGGGTTAAGCCTAATCTTACAAGAACTTGTATAAACACTTATATATAATTATAAGTTAAAAGAGTTATAAAAAGGTGAAATGGAAATTTTATAAGTATAAATATATTCTTAAATAAAAATATATATACATGTTTAAAATATACCAACTTATGTGTATAAATACTTGTACAATTATGTGTATGTATTAGAAGTTAGGAAGAATACTAACTAAAATACAAATACACTACACAAACAATATCCAAATACGGTATACCAATACGTATAAATACAGTATAAATACCAAATAATACGGTACACCGATACGTATAAATACAGTTAATACCAAATAATAAAGTATACATATACGTATAAATACCAAATAATACTGTATACAAATACGTATGAATATAGTGAAATACCAAATAATACGTATAAAAATACGTATAAATACTTATACCAAAACACTTAGTAATACACAAGAATTACAAGTAGTGTACATGCACAACATATGTGTGTAAATGCATACAATAAAACAATTTGCATATACAATGTAATATTTGCATATTCCGTAGAAAAAATGCATACAACAAAATAATTTGCATATGCAAAGTAACAATTGCATATATAATGGTGCAAATGCATACAACAAAACAATTTGCATATACAATGCAATATTTGCATATACCATGGAACAAATGCATACAACAAATAATTTGCATATACAAAGTAACAGTTGCATATAATGGTGCAAATGCAGGCAACAAAACAATTTGCATATACAAAGCAATATTTGCATATAACATGGAACAAATGCATACAACAAAATAATTTGCATATACAAAGTAACAGTTGCATCTAATGGTGCAAATGCAGGCAACAAAACAATTTGCATATACAATGCAATATTTGCATATACCATGGAACAAATGCATACAACAAATAATTTGCATATACAAAGTAACAGTTGCATATAATGGTGCAAATGCAGGCAACAATATTTGCATATACAATGCAATATTTGCATATACCATGTAACAAATGCATACAACAAATAATTTGCATATACAAAGTAACAGTTGCATATAATGGTGCAAATACAGGCAACAAAACAATTTGCATATACAATGCAATATTTGCATATACCATGAAATGAGGACGTACAAAAGATCAATTTGCATGTACAAAGGAAAACATACTTATACATGTGAATGAGGTTCGCTATGCTTAAAATATGTATTGGAAGAATATACAAAATACGTAACGAACTTATACCGTGCGTGGCACAGAGACTCTCATGGGCTAGGCCCACTCATACCGTGTGGATCACGGAGACTCAATGGGCTTGGCCCACTTATTTCGTGGCGATGGCACGAAGACTCACGAAGGGCAAGGCCTGTTCGTACACTTGATGGATACGAAATATATATATAAAAGAAGTGTATATATATATATAATAAAAAATACGAAACAAATGCCAACATATTTAAAATACGCAAAGGGATCCAAATACTTAACTTAAACAATAACGTTCAAGATGAACAACGTGTACACATTTAACCATAAATCAATAGAGCACTTGTAGGTTGATACGCTCTTTGGGATACCCGAATTGCTAGCATATATTCACGGACGCAAATCAGTGAGTTCATGTCCCCCTTTTCTCTTAATGTTTTCGGTTTATAACTCTCGGGGGGAAATACATGTTTTCGATGGTATGGTTTAGCTATGGAATGAAATATTAGATCATGTGCAAATAGGGTATCTCTTAAGTGCCATTAATCTTTTATAAGACCGAGGAGCAAAAGTGGTAGATCTATCGGGTGTAGCGAGCCCCACTCATGGGTCTTTGTGTGGCCGCATGTAGTGCTTTTGTTGTCCAACCGAGTGGACCGGAAGAAATCGTGTAGGGTTGAGTACTTCCTATGTCGTCACACATATTAATGTCCTTGCAAAATATTAATGATCATCAAGTTCATTGATGCTTTACATACCACATATTTTCACATATGAACGCTCAAAGGATTTTAAAGATTCAATTGGAGTGCTCACAAAAGCGCATGAACTCGCCAACATTTGCTAATGTTTTCAAACTTACATGTATTTAGGAAATTGAAGTGGATCTTAGCACAGTTGTTTACGAAGTTTTCAAGGTTACTAGTAGTCGATATCATCCGTATGTTAGAGGGTTTGTCTATATATTCCATCTTCGAGCGGAATATAGGATGCAAAGCCTTAATGTTTTAAAAGTTATTTTGAACAAGCTTTTTGTAAACTTTAAATTATTTATGACGTCTTTTATTTCCAAATAACATGTGGCTTGTAATGTTTATTTGTGGTGAATGGATGAACATCGTGCAGACTTTTATTTCATATAGTTGTTTACTCATATCGTATGCAATGAAAACTAATCACGTTCACACCGCGCGCTTCCGCCTATGTACGGGTGTGACATATTTGTCACATTGATATTTTTTAGAGGCATTATATATATATATATATATATATATAATATATATATATATATATCACCTCAATATCTAGATATATCGCATGTGATGCACCCGAATCGCAACTAGAGCTAGGATATCCCATGCTCGCGTCTAAACATTGACTTTGTCGGCCCACGTGCATACCCGGGCTCACCTCCACCCTTTCCATAGCATTGCTGAAAAAAGATCCTTTAACTTGTGTATAACCTACAAACTCAACATATAATATTACATCATTATATATACATGGGTTTTTAAATCACAAATCACCTGACGAAGAACAAAGATTGGTCTTTCAATTCTAAAAGATTTAAAAAAGACATATCTAAACATGGATTTGACTAGATCAATTTGAGGTATTGTTCTTTCAATAAAACAACACAAAAATTCCATTTTTGTTTTAATTGATTGTTTTGCTGTTTTTATACCATTTTATTGCTTTTATATATTGTTGGTTAAGATGTTGAGGTAACTGTGAATAAGTCAAGCATTGCATTGTTAATTATACGTAATAAAACTAATATGTTATGAATGTTATGATATCATTACCCGTGCATAACTCATTCACTTCTTCGGAAGTATATCCTTCAACAATGCTACCCTCAGGCCGACTACGATTTTTACATAACCTTTTAAGAAATCCATGTATCTTGAAAGGGTACATGGAGCGTAGTAATACAGGACCAAAAGCCTGAATTTCTCTTACAATATGGATTACCAGGTGAACCATCACATCAAAAACTGACGGCAGAAAATACATCTCAAGTTCACAGAGCGTGATGATTTTTTCTTTTTGC